>OY728139.1:1188029832-1193029832 GCA_963277665.1 Viscum album
TATATACAGTTTAATCCCCTTCCCTTCTTTTTCTTCCTCATTCAATCGAAAGTCTTTTTTTTTAATTCTCATCATTGTTCGTGTGTGTGTATCCAGCGTACCACTCTTTTCTTATCCCTTTCATTTTCCTCTATTGTTAATTCATCATCATAAATATATAAAAAATATTAATATTAATATAAATTTCTGAGTAAATATATTATTTGGGTGAGTAAAAATTTATGGATGTTAAGTGATTGAGAGTATTTGCTCGATGCATATTCTTTAATTTAACATTGTGTATGTTGGACTTAACATGTCATGGATTAATGACTTGTTTTGTTTAACATGTGGTTTCCATGGATTACTAGAACCATAAATACACTACCATTATCATTCTCTGATTGATATTAGAACCCTAAGCTAATTTAAGTCCTGTATTAAAGCATTAACACTTATTAATTCCAATCAACATTATCTTGAGAAGTGGGTGTTAAATTAACTGCAATATAAAGCAAAGCTCCAGGATATCACAAGCCTAACTCCCTAAAAATGAACTCACCGCAATATTTATCAAATTGTTAAATCAAAAACCAATCATTAATCACTTCATTTAAGCTCTGCAAATAAACCCCCAAATAAGAATACAATAAACTAAAAACAAATGACTATTACAAAGTATCATCGTCGAGGATTCGACCCTAGTGTTTCTATACACATTAGTAGAGCACCGGAACCTAGACCAGTCGATAGGAAAAAAATTGGACATGAAGTTCAGCCATATTTATAATAACATAACAAATGGTAGGAGGTACTGGATATATTATTTTTTTATAGAAACAATAAATAAAGAGGAAGTGGAAGAAGAAAAGAACTTGAAAGTGGGTAGTGAAATTATTAGATCTTCTTTGAGTGTTTCCATTTGAGGTGATCAAAAGGGATACATAGGTTGGACTTATGATCAAATTAAGGACTCTAGGATGATTTTAGGGAAGTTGGGAGGATATTTTTGCAGGCGTTGTCTGAGCCAAATGGCTTTTGAGGTGTGATTTCGAGAGAAGGGTAAGTGCCCTTTTATAAGAGGGGTGAGTGTCACTTCAAGAAAAGATTAAAATATTAATTTATTATACAATGATATTCAGTATATAATGGATAAAAGTGAATTTATTTCTAGAATTAGGTGGTTATGGGTTGAAATCCTCTCAACCGATAGGTTTTAGACAAGATTAGGTTACCATTTTAACCTTATCTTTTAGATCTAACTCTTAGTTGAATAGTTTAACTTTTACCATGTCTTATTCTATTCATACACTATATGGTCAATAAACTTACTCTAAAATTCCAAGATAACCTCAAGTCATTCATTAATAATATATAAAATATTATTTAATCACTTTTCCCCAACCTTGGATTATTGTGAATATTATATCGACCCATAATATAGTATTTTGTTAAAAAAATAATTTATGTCAATTTTGACACTATTTGGTATTTTGTTTTTTAAAAAGTCATAAAAACATTACTAATTAAAAGAATATTTATCTAATCAAACCTAAAATGTTGTAGTAACCAAGAAAATTAGTGGATGGCATCAAAACCATTAAATTATATTTATTTTAATATTTATGATATAAACTATTTTAATATTTCATTTAGAATGTAATTACAACATCGTCATTGTGTCATAAATAAATTTAATTATTTAGTCTCTAAAAATTATAAATAAAATACAATTATGCATGAAATCGTTTTATCTTTCTAATTAATATTTATACTCTAATTTATATTATCTATAACCATATATTAAAAATGGTTTAATTAATAAACTTTGAATTTAACACTTTTACCTATTCTTTAAATAAAAAATTAATAAATGACCTAATCTAATCCAAGTGGACCTAATGGATCATATTGTATTCCTATGTTTGGTTTTTTTCTTATTACAATTATCCAATAGAATTCTAACATGTGTTAGGGTAATTATAATATCATTTTTACCTTTAATTACCCTATTTACTTCTAACTGTGGTAAATAAAAGTCAAAAGATATATTCAATAAAAAATATTTTAATCTTACTGAAAACCACGTTACCTACTGATGTCAACTTTTTCTCTCAGATTTTTTAAATTCAACTCATAGAAGTTGTAAAATTATGTTTTATGCAAATTTTCTAACGTGCATAGAATGTGGGTAAAAGAGGTTTAAAAGTTCAATAAAATTTTATACATCTAATTTTATAATAAAATGACTCTAGTGAATTATATTGAACTTGTATAGGTATTATATATCTATTTTAACCTGAGATAAAATAAAATAATTATTTAAATAAAAGGTTAATTTTAAATAATAACACAGTGTTTTCACTATTCATCAAAAAAAATGTATGTGTTCAGAAAAACACCAAACATTTACACTAAGATAATTTTAATATTATGAATTAAAAAATGATGTCTATTTTATCAAATTCAAAATATATAATTTTAATTTATTAATTTAAAATTAATTCCCATTGTCAAAACCAAAAGGTGGGTTTTTAAAAAGTAAAAACTATCAAAAGATTGACATGGGTTTATGTCAAATTTAAATGAGAAATTACTTATAATGACCTAAATTGTATTAAATGATAAAAATAAAATCTAATAATACTTGATAACCATTAATATGAATAATTTAACACTATAAATTATTTCAAATAAAAATGTTATTTTCAATTAAATCATAGTATTTTTCACTATTCGTCAAAATATGAAAGTTATCAGAAATGTACAAAATATTTATCCAAACTAAATTTATGTTTCCCAATTCTAAATAAAAATTTAATTTCATTATATTGAATATATAAAAGTTTCAAATATTGTTTTTAAAAAGGGTTCACCATTAAAAGGTGGTAAAATTGGATTTTTTAAAAAATAATTCTTTTATCTGAAAAAATGAATTAGTTCTTATATTATGCTTATGAAACACATAATATGGATTTTAAAATTATATAGAGTATATATGATTCAAAATACAGTTAATAAAATTCATACCTGCTATTAAATTACATTAATGAGATAACGGACTATTAAATCTTGGGGTGTTACAACTAATATTCTTATAAAATGAATCTAATTAAATAAATTGGACTAATACGGATATTATATATCTATTTTTTCTTTAAAATATATTTAAATTAAAATAATTATTTAATTAAAAAGTCAGTTTTAAACAATAACGCTGTGTTTTCACAATTCATCGTAAATTGAAAGTTTTCAGAAAAATACCTAAAAATGACCCTAAGATAATTTATATATTTTTAATACAAAAATTATTCCATTTTGAAAAATAAAATTTTAAAAATTTTAAAAAGTGGGTATTACTATTGATAACTTCTTTTTAAATGGCTATTTTGACTGGTCGTGGCGTGCTAGTACACATAACTGCGTACAACACAAGATATTTTATTATTTCAAGAGAAAATTCCATGGAAGCTTGGGTTGTTACATCTCAAGGTTGGTACCAATGAAATAGTCACATTCTTATAGGACTTGGTTCTCACCATGACCTCATATGTGAGGGAAATGGTCCTCATTTGTTGATCAACTGGATGCTCATAATTTTTCCAATTCTACAATAGTTTCTATTATTCTGTGTAGAGGCAGAGTGGGAAACAAGAGATAATAGAGAATTATATATCTTGATACTATGGTAGGGATCAAACTCATTGTCCACCTACGTGTACCTATAAAAGAATTTACGGATACTATGGTTTTCACCATCTTGGATGGAAAACCTCAACTACAGTGATCCTATGCGAGGCATTTATGCTGATGAATTGGGTGAAGGTTCCATCATTGAGTATCATTCCCCCATGGAATATCTGAGGATGATGGGGTTGATTTTTAATTAGCACTTCCCGTTATTTTTCCTTTCGTGGCAGTGTTTCACCCTTATACCCCATGATGGTTTTTTAGGACCTAGAAGTTCATCAGAATTGGTAGGACCTCCATGATAGTGGGTGATAGAGAGGGGATGAACAATGGTTTGACTCGTTTGGATATTTGGAGGGACTCTATATTGTTTGTCGTCATAATGGGGAGGACCTCCACTTTGACTACTACAGGAGTTGGGAGAACCATCACTCTGGTTGTTGACAAAGCAGGGAGGACCTATGCTTTGGTTGATGGAGACAAGGAGATGACCTATATTTTTCATATAGGGAGGCCCTCTTTATCATTTTCATCAGAGTGGGGAGAACCTCCATATTGACTACTATAGTGGTGGGGATGACCTCCACTCTAGTTTTTGATCAGTAGAGAGGACCTGTTATTTGGTTGATAGAGACATGGGGACGACCTCTATGTTGACCAGTATTAATGGTATGGGGAGGACCTCTATGATGGGAAGTCATTGACCAAATAGGACCTTCACACTAATCGAAATTGACATATTTAGGACCTCTGTGTTAGTTTTGGAATGTGTTGGGTGTAAATCCTCTTCGATAGGTGGGATAATGGGGTGGTCCTCCATGCTAACTATCAAAGGAGAGTGGAGGGCCTCCACTCTTGTTGGTTGTATTATAGGGATGACCTTTATGTTGGCTAATTTTGATAGAACAAGGAATAAATCATATTGATATTAAATGAAGTAGGAATCACCATCTCATTGATTGATTCTAGATAGGGGAGGGCCTCCTCTCATGTTACGAATGTCATGAGGATGACCTTCATGCTTATTGGTTGTGACATACAGAGAGACTCCATGTTGACTAGTGGTAGCAGTATGTGGAGGACCTATGTACTAGTTTTCAAGGTGGGGAGGACCTTAGTTTGAACTAGAAACGATATGAGGTGGACCTTTTTTCTAATTATTAGATCTTAAAGGACCTCAAATTTCATTGGTGGTAGCACGAGGTGGACCGCCCCCCTGAAACTTACCATCACAAATATGCTCTTAATGCCTATTGTTGATACGAACAATTGAAAAAATCAACCCAACCTACCTATGGGGTGGCTAATGTCACTATCGCAACTTGAAATGGATAAATTCCTACTCATCTTTCATATGATTCTAGAAGAATGGAATTGCAGTGGCAGATGCCACTAAATCTATTGAACAAGAAACCACATAATAGAAAATCTCATGAGCATTCACCTTACATTGACTTTGGGTTCTTCTGACAGGGACTGGAAGAGTAGGGTTATAATCCCACATATTCATTGGCCTAATAGTCTAATCACTACTGTTATAGAGGGTTCCTTGTGGGATCCCTTTGTTGCAGCTCCCATTTAGTAATCATAGCATGGATGACATGGTCATCCTCCGCCTCCTTGACTAAGGGGATTGAGTCATAGGACCGATCTAGGGAGAGGTTTTTGAAATATTTTTTTTGCCGGGATGGGTAAGTATTTCTCCCCATATAGCCTTTCATGACTATGGTGTTGGTGAGGTGCTAAAGCCTCTAGGTATTTTTAGACCATTTCCCGTTGTGGTAATACCCCCTCTTTATGGTACCAAAGGAAGAGGGTGTCCATAACCATCATCTAGATAATTTATGACAGTTATATCAGGTGTGGGAGATTAGTTACTCTATTTTTGTTAGATATTGTAGTAGATTTGGAGTCATGGAAGATTGTCACATTAACATTTCTCTTTCCTCTACATCTTCAGGAATTGGGTGGGTGGTTTCCTGGGGCCAGGGTACTGAAAATACAGTGGATGCAACCATCAATGTTATAATAGGGAATGAAATTCCCAATGCCGCATTTTTTTCTAGTAATCTATGGATGGAGAGAGGGATCTGCACTAACAATTTCTCAAACCTGAGTGAGCAATGTTTAACTACCAAAATTTTAGGTGATTTTTTTGGGCCAACTATTTTCTTGGTGGGTCCTACCACCAGATGTCTAAATATATTGACCTAATATTCTTTTTATGTCTTGAACGATACTAGTCCCCATGTTGAGGATGAGATATTCACATTAGGTTCACCATTTAAATTTTTGAAGATTTCAATGGGGAACCCTCATGGCATGTTAATGTGAAACTATGTGAATTATTACCTAGCATTCACACATTCCATTCACTAGTGCAGAAAACGTTTTTTACGTCACCATTTTTTACGTCGGTTATATAAAACCGACGTTATAATATGTAAAACGAGGTTTTTAACGTCGGTTATTTAATAACCGACGTAAAAACCTGTGTTCGGTACACCTTTAATGTCGGTTATTTTTATAACCGATGTTATTAATCTCGCGGCTTCATTTTTTACGTCGGTTATACATTAACCGCCGTAAAAAATAGAATCGGGGGGTGTTTTTTACGTCGGTTATTCAATAACCGACGTAACAAATCGACATATGTACGAGTTATTACGTCGGTTATTGAATAACCGACGTAACAAATGCGGTTTTTGAAGGCCTTTTTACATCGGTTATAAAATAACCGACGTAAAAAAAGAATCCGCAGATGTTTTTGACATCGGTTATGGAATAACCGACGTAAAAAAACGCGGATTTTGAGCCCTTTATAACGTCGGTTATAAAATAACCGACGTACAAAAAGATTCGAAGGAAGGTTTTTACGTCGGTTATTGAATAACCGACGTTATAAATGTTTTGAAAAAAATTATAACGTCGGTTATTGAATAACCGACGTGATAACTCATTTAAAAATTTACCCAGACCCGTGGATTGTCATTCGCGAGTTTACCTTCGACAGTCGCGACTCGTCTCTCTCGCGCGTAAACCCGAATCAGCTCGTCCATTTCGTTGGTTTAGATTCGTTTTGCGATCATCGTTTCTCATATTTAATCTCCTCGGATCAATCATCTAAACTCGCAGCACTCAGGTAATCCTCCCACTCGTTCGTTTTTTTTCGCGGATAGTATATATATATGTGTTGTGATTTTTTTGTTGAAACTAGCTAAGATTCTTCGATTGCGAACCCTTTTAACTCGTTTTGGCACCATAATATTATTTATCATCCCTAGATCTATTATTTCGACTTGCAATATTGACTAATTTTATGATTTCAATAATTTTTCATCGTTTTCTATAAATCCCTGAGAGGGTTGGGGCGTGTCCATTTGGATGGGTTTCCCTTTTACAGTTGTTACTACTTTATTCACACACAACCATGGCATAGGTGCATGGATTTGGGATCACATCACCATTTTCACCCCCTGCAAACAATGTTTCACGAGGAGGACTCGCCAGCTTTCCCCTCGGCATGTTAAAAATTTTAGATACCCTCTTTTCAGCAAGTAAAAAATTAACTAGTTTTTTCTTCACTAATTATCCTAAACAAATAAAACCACCATTCTTTCTAGAACCTCTACTAGATCCATTGCATCCATCAACATACATATTTGGATCTGAAAGAATCCCTTAAGCCTTATGTTCGATGCTAACATCCTTTACTGATCTATAGAAAATATGATGGTCTGCTAAGCTCTCCATTTAAAAGTCAAACCCCACCAATTATTCATCCTTATCATGAGAAAATAGCACAACATCTGAATTTCTGATTCAATCTCTTGGGTCACTGAACAAACATTAACTCCTTCAAATCCACACCTGGAATAGACAACCTAATGTCGAGTTCCTTCTCTATCTATTGAAACTCAGTTCTTCCTCCACACCTAAAAACATTCTTTGAATGGCCCAACATCTTGTTATGGTAAATTTTCAGTGATTCCCGGGGGGTGGGAGGGCTATCAAGAGGGTTGGGGGGTGTCCAGGGGGGTGTCCAAGGGGGTAGGGTGTGGGGGTGGTGTCTAGGAGGGGTGGGGGGCTATCCAGAGGGGTCGGGGATGTCCAGGGGGGTTTAAAAGGGGGTGGGTGGGTGTGGGGGGCTGTCCAAGGGTGTGGGTGGGTGTTGGGGGGTGTCTAGGGGGTGTCCAATGGGGTAGGGGGGTGGGGGTGGTGTTTAGGAGGGGTGGGGGGCAGTCCAGAGGGTTGGGGGGTGTCCAGGGGGGTGTCCAAGCAGGTCGGGGGTGGGGGGGTTGTGTCCAGTAGGGGTGGGGTGCTTTCTAGAGGGGTCGGGGGCTGTCCAGAGGGGTCGGGGGGTGTCCAGGGTGGTGTCCAAGGGGATGGGTGGGTGTGGGGGTTGTCCAAGGGGGTGGCGGCCTGTCTAGAGGGGTCGGTGGGGTGTCCAGGGGGGTGTCCAAGGGGGTGGATGGGTGTGGGGGGCTGTCCAAGTGGGTGGCGGCCTCTCTAGAGGGTATTTGGGGTTGTCCGGGTGGGTGTGGGGGCTGCCCAGAGGGTTGGGGGATGTCCAGGGGGTGTCCAAGGGGGTAGGGGTGGGGGGTGGTGTCCAGGAGGGGTGGGGGGCTGTCCAGAGGGGTCGGGGGGTGTCCATGGGGGTTTACAAGGGGGTGGGTGGGTGTGGGGGGCTGTCCAAGGGTGTGGGTGGGTGTTGGGGGTGTCCAGGGGGGTGTCCAAGGGGGTAGGGGGTGGGGGTGGTGTTTAGGAGGGGTGGGGGCTGTCCAGAGGGTTGGGGGGTGTCCAGGGGGGTGTCCAAGCAGGTCGGGGGTGGGGGTTGTGTCCAGGAGGGGTGGGGGTGCTTTCTAGAGGGGTCGGGGGCTGTCCAGAGGGGTCGGGGGTGTCCAGGGTGGTGTCCAAGGGGATGGGTGGGTGTGGGGGTTGTCCAAGGGGGGGCGGCCTGTCTAGAGGGGTCGGTGGGGTGTACAGGGGGGTGTCTAAGGGGTTGGATGGGTGTGGGGGGCTCTCCAAGTGGGTGGTAGCCTCTCCAGAGGGTATTTGGGGTTGTCCGGGTTGGTGGGGGGGCTGTCCAGAGGGTTGGGGGGTGTCCAGGGGGGTGTCCAAGGGGGTAGGGGGTGGGGGGTGGTGTCCAGGAGGGGCGGGGGGCTGTCTAGAGGGGTCGGGGGTGTCCAGGGGGGTTTACAAGGGGGTGGGTGGGTTTGGGGGGCTGTCCAAGGGTGTGGGTGGGTGTTGGGGGGTGTCCAGGGGGTGTCCAAGGGGGTAGGGGTGGGGGTGGTGTGTAGGAGGGGTGGGGGCTGTCCAGAGGGTTGGGGGGTGTCTAGGGGGGGTGTCCAAGCAGGTCGGGGGTGGGGGGTTGTGTCCAGGAGGGGTGGGGGTGCTTTCTAGAGGGGTCGGGGGCTGTCGAGAGGGGTCGGGGGGTGTCCAGGGTGGTGTCCAAGGGGATGGGTGGGTGTGGGGGGGTGTCCAAGGGGGTGGCGGCCTGTCCAGAGGGGTCGGTGGGGTGTCCAGGGGGGTGTCCAAGGGGGTGGATGGGTGTGGGGGGTTGTCCAAGTGGGTGGCGGCCTCTCCAGAGGGTATTTGGGGTTGTCCGGGTGGGTGGGGGGGCTTCCCAGAGGGTTGGGGGATGTCCAGGGGGTGTCCAAGGGGGTAGGGGTTGGGGGTGGTGTCCAGGAGGGGTGGGGGCCTGTCCAGAGGGGTCGGGGGGTGTTCGGGGGGTTTACAAGGGGGTGGGTGGGTGTGGGGGGCTGTCCAAGGGTGTGGGTGGGTGTTGGGGGTGTCCAGGGGGGTGTCCAAGGGGGTAGGGGGTGGGGGGTAGTGTTTAGGAGGGGTGGGGGGGCTATCCAGAGGGATGGGGGTGTCCAGGGGGGTGTCCAAGCAGGTCGGGGGTGGGGGGTTGTGTCCAGGAGGGGTGGGGTGCTTTCTAGAGGGGTCGGGGGCTGTCTAGAGGGGTCGGGGGGTGTCCAGGGTGGTGTCCAAGGGGATGGGTGGGTGTGGGGGGGCTGTCCAAGGGGGTGGCGGCCTATCCAGAGGGGTCGGTGGGGTGTCCATGGGGGTGTCCAAGGGGGTGGATGGGTGTGGGGGGCTGTCCAAGTGGGTGGCGGCCTCTCCAGAGGGTATTTGGGGTTGTCCGGGTGGGTGGGGGGGCTGTCCAGAGGGTTGGGGGATGTCCAGGGGGGTGTCCAAGGGGGTGGGGGTGGGGGGTGGTGTCCAGGAGGGGCGGGGGGCTGTCCAGAGGGGTTGGGGGGTGTCCAGGGGGGGTGTTATATCTTACTATATTTTGTTTAAAAAATAATATTCAAGCATATTTTTTTAAATACACATCGATTTGTTTTATATTTCAAAATTGTTTACATTAAAATTATGATTTTTTTCATATAAACATATATTTGTCTTATCTAAAAAATATATATATTTTTTCTATTTGTTATAGGTAATAATGAGTCGAAGTTGGATTACGGCACATCGAATGAGCAATGAATATGAGGAAGGTGTTGATGCCTTTTTGGAATTTGCTGAACGAAATGTTCCAAGTAGTGACATTTTTTTTCTGTCCATGCCTGAAATGTCTGAATATGAAGAAGTTGAAAAGTAGAGAGATAAAAGATCATCTGATTTGTCATGCTTTCAATCTGAGTTACAACCCTTGGATTTGGCATGGCAAAACTGGACAGAATGTCACTGATGATAATGAATCACAAGATGGTAACTCCGATGGAATTAAGAAATGATTCGCGATATTGTAGCAGAACAAATTGAGATAGAACCGACAGTTGCACGTCTATATGGTGATGCCGAAAAACCATTATATCCTGGCTGTACAGATTTTACGGTTTTGTCGGCGGTGTTAAGATTGATTAACCTGAAGGCGAAACATGGATGGAGTGACAGAAGTTTTACAGAGCTGCTACAATTGATGAAAGACATTCTTCCAAAAGATAATGATCTTCCAGATTCACATTATAAGGCCAAAAAAATATTATGCCCGATGGGATTGGGATACAAGAAAATACATGCCTGTCCGAATGACTGCATTATATATAGGAAGGAATATGAATTTCTGAAAGAGTGTCCTAAATGTGGGACATCACGGTATAAGGTGAAAGAAAAATCACAAGCTGATGTAGAGATTACAAATCTCCCTTCAAAGGTATTTTGGTATCTTTCTATAATTCCTCGTTTCAAACGTTTATTTGCTAATTCACATGATGCAAAAAGGTTAAGATGGCATGCTGATGAGCGGGTATGTGATGGAAAAACACGTCATCCAGCTGATTGTCCACAATGGAAGAAAATTGATGCCCAGTACCCTACATTTGGAAATGAAATTAGAAATCTGAGACTAGGCTTGTGCACAGATGGAATGAATCAATATCAAACCCTCAGTAGCACACATAGTTCATGGCCTGTTTTATTGGTAATTTACAACCTCTCTCCTGAAGTTTGTATGAAGCGCAAATATGTCATGTTGAGTATCATGATCTCTGGTCCAAAGCAACCTGGCAATGATATTGATGTATACTTGTCACCGCTGATTGATGATTTGAAACTGTTATGGGCTGATGGTATTAGGGTGTATGATTCTTATAAAATGGAATATTTTCAACTGCATGCAGTGCTTCTATTCACTATAAATGACTTCCCAGCATATGGAAATTTGTCTGGATACAGTGTTAAAGGGCATAAAGCATGTCCAATTTGCGAACAACAGACGTCATATTGTCAATTGCATCATGGGAGGAAAACAGTGTACATGGGTCATCGAAAGTTTTTGCCTATGGATCACCCTTATAGAAGACTAAAAAAGGCATTCAATGGCTCACAAGAATTTAGTACTGCTCCAAAACCTTTATCCCCTTGAGAGGGGGAAAAACCTTGATGTGACATTGGGAAAGACACAGAAATCTGGTAATGATAGACATATTTGGAAGAAAAGGTCAATATTTTTTGAGCTACCATATTGGAGGTATCATGAAGTCAAACATAATATTTATGTCATGCACGTGGAGAAGAATATCTGTGATTCTTTGATCGGAACATTGCTAGATATTAAAGGAAAGAAAAAAGATGGGTTGAATGCAAGGTTAGACCTACTATCAATGGGAATACGTTTGGAGTTAGCTCCCACTCCTAAAGGAAGATGAACATTTCTTCCCCCGGCTTGTCATAAATTATCGAAGAGGGAGAAAAGTAGCTTCTGTCAGTGTCTCAATGATATCAAAGTGCCTCAAGGTTATTCTTCAAATGTAAAAAATTTTGTCTCATTGAAAGTCTTGAAGTTGATAGGTATGAAATCACATGATTGTCACGTCATGATGCAACAAATTCTACCAGTTGCACTGTGTGCAATATTGCCCATCCGTGTCAGAAAGACTATAATGAGGTCGCGTTATTTTTTAAATTCAATTTTTAACAAGGCGATTGATGTGAATGCTTTGAACATTTTGGAAAAGGATGCAATTTTTATACTTTGTCATTTGGAAATGTATTTTCCTCCAACTTTTTTTGATATGATGGTGCATTTAATGATTCATCTGGTTCGAGAAATAAAGCTTTGTGGACCTGTATATCTTCGTTGGATGTATCCTTTTGAAAGGTATATGAAAATATTAAAGGGATATGTTAAAAATCCATATCGACCTGAAGCCTCCATTATTGAAAAATATATTTCTGAGGAGGTAGCAGAGTTTTGTATGAGCTACTTGGCTACGACGCAACACATAGGTTTTCCTCCCTCTTTCCATGAACGGGTTAATAATGAGGGAAAGGGGATTCGTGGCTTGAAAGTCAAATCACTATCAGCTGAACAGATGAAGAAGTTAGAATCATACATCTTTAATAACATAGCTGATGTTCAACCGTGTATCACAGTGCATATTAATGAGTTGAAACAATGTCATCCAAAGAAGAAAGAAATGTGGATTTTGAATGAGCACAACAAAACTTTTTTGCCATGGTTTAAAAAGACCTTGCTTGGTAGATCACATGTATCAGAGACATTAAAATGGATAGTGGGTGGTCCATCTTTAAATGTGATAACATGGTCCGCTTATAATGGCTATACATTTCATACGAAAGCTCAGGACAACAGAAGTGCAGTTCAGAATAGTGGTGTATTGGTGTTTGCAGAAGCAATGCATTTTTCGAGTGCTAAGGACAGAAACCCAATTTCGGCATCAAGTGCATATTATGGAGTGATTGAAGACAAATCGGAGGCTGATTACTTTAAAATTAAAGTTCCTGTTTTTAACTGTAAATGGTTTATCGGTAACAATAGTGTCAGACACGATGAATTTGGAATGACACTTGTTAATCTGAATAGATTGGAAGACACAGCTGATTCTTTTATAATGGCAACACATGCCAAAAAAATTACTATGTAGTAGATCAATCAGGTATGCAGTGGGCTGTTGTTTTACAAGGGAAAAAACAATATGTTGGTGAGGATGAATTTGATGAAGATGCTGATTTATGTGAGATCCCTACTTCCATGGAAAGATTAACAGAACATAATGATGAGTATGTTGAAGACATGGTTTGTGCCATAAGGAACGATCACGACGAAGAAATTTGGGAAAACAATCCAACTGTAAATTCCTAAAATTACAGGTAACACATGTTTATTTCTTGTTTACATTTAGTTTTTTCATATAATGTTAGATATTGTAAATTTTTTACTTATTAAAACATGTATCAAACCAAAATGATAAAACAATAAAAACTGTAAAGAGGAGAAGTCCTGGGCGCACCGGCTGGCCGGTGGTGGATCACCGGTTGGCTGGTGGTCCAGAGAAATGCTCTGTCTGGTCCACCGGCGGGCCGGTGATGAGCCAGCGGCCGGCCGGTGGTCCAGACAGAGAGGAAGGCTCTCTGTCTGGTCCACCGGCCGGCCGGTGGTGATCCAGCGGCCGGCCGGTGGTCCAGACAGAGAGGAAGGGTCTCTGTCTGGTCCACCGGCCGGCCGGTGACACCAGGCAGTGGGCAAGTCTACTTCCTGGGTCCTCCGGCTGGCCGGTGAGCTCACACGGGCTGACCGGTGGACTCAGTGAGTCCACTTTTCAGCTTTCATGGGCCAACTCCTTGGCAACCTTTTTCCTATCAACAGAAACACTTGAAAACAAGTTAGAACATAATAAGAGTGATTGTGATCATTAAAATCCAAGAGAGAGGGGTACAACAGACTGTGTTTACCATGTTTATCATTGTTTAACATGCTTACCATATTACCAATGTTTACTATTATGTAATTTAGTACACTTTTCTATTTTCTGATTAAGTAGTATTACAATATTTGAATTTGTATATTTGTGAACTAATGTTTGTTTTTTTTGATTTGAAGGAAAATGAAAGATCAATCAGTTGATCAGCCACATGATTCTGGAGATGAGCATATTGGTCATACATCTAGGGAGGAACATTCACATGCTCCTATTACGAAAAAGAGTTCAAAGGTTGGTAAGCGTGGGTGCACACGTTTACCAAAATTATCACTTGCACGTACGAAGGAGGAGAGGATAGTCGTGGAGTTTGATGATGATGATCTTCCTAGAGGTCCAAATGCTAAAGATTTTAAGGGTTTTTGTAGCAACTTAGGCTAAGAGCAAAGTAAGCATTCTCTATGATGATTGGAGAAGTGTGGATAAGGCGATAATTTCTCAGCTGTGGGAGACCATTTTGGTAAGATCTTTTGCTATTGTTTGACTATTCTTTAAATGTTTCTAGTATATATAATATTTTTAACATCTTTTTTATCAGATGACATTTGATATTCCTGACACTGGAGGAGTCAGGAAGAAATGCTTATCGTTGGCTGCTAGGAGATGGAGGGATTTCAAATCAACCCTCTCATCTGATTTCATTTATGGTCATAGGAGTCGTGAGAATCCATGTCGTATATATCCTTTCATAGATGAAGACACATGGAGACAATTTTTTGAATGTAGAAGAAAAGAATCATTTTTGGTAAGGGCAATGTAAACTTTTATAAGCTTTCTTATATAAATGATCTTATTATTGTTTTGTTAATGATTACTTATTCTTAATTTACAGCAAACAAGGAATGCTCATCAAGAGATCCAATCTAAAAATGTATACCCTCATAGTTTATCTCGGGGAGGGTATGCATTATTGGAAGAACAAATGATGGCAGAAAAATTTCAACAACTAAGAGCTGAGTCTTCAAGCTCTGGAGAGGTGGCCCCTCTATCCCCTCCGTCTAGACATGAGAAATGGAAAAGAGCTCGGAAGGGCAAAAAAGGACAATATCTTTCGGAAGAATCGAGACTCGTAGTTGAGAGGATTGTAAGATATCTATTTTATTTATTTAAGTTTACTATTTTCGTCATATATTTCCAATCATTATAGAAATGTTCAATTAATTATTACAGGACTCTCTTGAGGAGCAGAGTTCACAGGGGACATTTACACCATCTGGGAGGGAAGATATTTTATCTGTGGCATTGGGAAAGCCCGAACATCCTGGCCGTGTAAGAGGATATACGGCAGGTGTATCGGTAAGAAACGTGTTGCCACGTTCCTCAACTTCTAACGTTGAGGGAGTTTATAAAAAAAATAGAATCCTTGGAGGCTGAAGTCCATAATATTAATGCGACAATGGAGGAAAAGATTAGATCATCGGTGCAGTTTATGTTTGCAGACTTGCAAAGACAATTTCAGGGTGCAGCTCCCACTCCACCTCTCCCAGTAGCTCCCACTCCCCCACCTCAGCCTGCGGACCCCATTTTTGATCCTCCTCCTCCGCCACAGCTACCTACTTATTGTGAGTTGTATGTTGATGATCCTCAACATCATATAGTTGCATATGGGATGGTATATTGTATAGGAGATATAGTTCATCATCAACAGTTAGAGGTAGAGAATCAGAGGGTCACTGTACAGGATATTATAGATAGATCAGCTCGGATACCATTACCTACAGATGAGGTGACGACAGTTGGACATAGTATCGGCCATTTTTTACTTTGGCCATCCAGACTTCTTCGACTCATTACCATAGAGGTATGGATGTTATATCTTTTATTTTATATTTTTATTAATGTTTTATCATTTGAAAACTAATATATTTTTCAATTTATTTTTACAGGAATACTTCAAAGGTAAAGAAATACTGTATAGACAACAACAAAGACAGATAGTTATGACATCAAATGCAGATACTAGCAGTCTTGAAAAATTGTCAAGATATTCAAATTTGTTGGCGGATCATTATGACTTTACAATGGAAGCTCATGTCTGTGGACGTGAACTAAGTGTCGGGATTATGAAAACTGATATCATGGAGTTTGTCACTGGAGATAAGTTGGGCATCAACGTGGTGCAAATTTTTATCATGTAAGTCTTAACACCTTTTCCTTGCGTTATATTTATTAAAAATGTATACTTATGTCTGCTTTGTATTAGGTATCTGTATAAAATTTGTGAGAGGAATTAGCTGACAGATGTATATGGATTCGTGGACCCACAATTGATTTCCCCTGAAGCATGTGCATTGGATGAGGAACAAAGAATGATTTATATTGCTGATAGATTTGAAAAGAATGTAATCACACAGTGTTGGATGATGCCTTTTTGTGAGAGGTATGAAACAAATCCCTCTCAAAGAGTTAATTATCTTTTAACATAAAAAACCACTAACATTAAATTTCCTTTTATCAGGGGTCATTGGATGTTAGGGGTTTTTTCCCTAGGGAGAAAGCACTTTATTGGATATACTCTCTCAATGATGATGTGCGAGAAAGTTTTAAGAATATATTGGAAACATAAGTTTCAATTTCACAATAGTTTTATATATTATAATGAATTTTAAATTTACCCCATTCGTATTATTTTCTAACAGGGCATGGGTTCACTTTCGAAAAAGCGCAAAGAAAAGGAATTTCAAGATCAAATATGTACATGCGAAGGTAAATATCCATTTATAATTTGTAAATTTTGATTTATTACATAAAAATAATATATTGAATTTACACTCATTCAAACAGAAATGTCATGAGCAACAAGGCATCATCGAATGCGGATATTACATGTTAAGATTTATGTATGAAATAATAACAACTGGGACAGTTCTGAGTTTTGACCTGGTAAGATTTCCTCTTTCTCATAATATTTCAATTTGATTTATTCATTATACACATTGACTACTATCCTTTTCCGTTGTAGCTTTTTGATGACCCTCAACCCTTTACTGCTGAAGATATCAAACACTTACAAGTGGAGTGGTCAAATTATTTTACAGGTTTGATTGACTTTTAGTTGTTTGTAATGTAAAATGTAATTTTGAATATTGTCAATGTAATTGTGTATTTCGTAGTCATTTAGGTTGGATTTAGTTTTTTTTTTTAAGTTGACAGTGTAAATTTTGAATGTTATGTAGGTGAATGTTTAATTTTTCTCTACTTCTTGTTTTGGTCTACTGTTGATGGTTTTTCTGGTCTGGATTTTGGTATGGGGGGAGAGGTTCCAAGGGGGTGGGTGGGTGTTTGGGGGTGTCCAAGGGATATGGGAGGGGTGTACAAGGTGTGTTTGGGGCTGTCCTAGGGGTCGGGGGGTGAAAATGAGGGTGGGGGTGTCCAAGGGGTGGGGGGTGTCCAAGGGATATGGGAGTGGTGTCCAAGGTGTGTTTGGGGCTGTCCAAGGGGTCGGTTGGGTGTAAATGAGGGTGGGGGGGCTGTCCAAGGGGTGGGGGGATGTCCAAGTGGTGGGGAGGTGTCCAAGGGATATAGGAGGGGTGTCCAAGGGGTGTTTGGGGCTGTCCAAGGGGATGGGGGGTTTCCAAGGGGTCGGGGGGTTTCCAAGGGGTCGGGGGGTGTCCAGGGGGTGGGGGGCTGTCCAAGGGGTGGGGGGTGTCCAAGGGGTGGGGGTGTCCAAGGGATATGGGAGTGGTGTCCAAGGGGTGTTTGGGGCTGTCCTAGTGTTCGGGGGGTGTAAATGAGGGTGGGGGGCTGTCGAAGGGTTGGGGGTGTCCAATGGGTGGGGGTGTCCAAGGGATATGGGAGTGGTGACCAAGGTGTCTGGGAGTTCTGTCCAAGGGGCCGGTTGGGTGTAAATGAGGGTGGGGGGCTGTCCAAGGGGTGGGGGTGTCCAAGGGGTGGGGGTGTCCAAGGGATATGGGAGGGGTGTCCAAGGGGTGTTTGGGGCTGTCCAAGGGCTCGGGGGGGTGTCCAAGGGTCGGGGGGGTGTCCAAGGGGTCTGGGAGGGCTTTCATGGTGTGGGGGGTGTCCAATGGGTGTTTGAGGCTGTACTAGGGGTCTTGGGGGTGTAAATGAGGGTGGGGGGGGGGGCTGTCCAAGGGGTGGGGGGTGTCCAAGGGGTGGGGGTGTCCAAGGGATATGGGAGGGGTGTCCAATGGGTGTTTGAGGCAGTACTAGGGGTCGTGGGGGTGTAAATGAGGGTGAGGGGCTGTCCAAGGGGTGGGGGTGTCCAAGGGTTGTGGTGGGGCTCCAATGTGGTGGGGGAGGGCTGGGCAGGTTGTTAGGTGGGTATAGATGAGGGTGGGGTTCAGTTGGGGCTTGGGGGAGGGCTGGCATGGTTATTTTTGTTGTTTGGTTTCTGGTTGCTTTTTGGTGAGAGCAGTGCAATTATTTTAAAAAAAATATATCGCTTTCACGTCGGTTATTTTATAACCGACGTGGTAAATAAATCGGTAGGGGTTTATCACATCGGTTTTTTCGAGAACCGACGTGATAAACCGTTCCCGGGCCTTTTATCACGTCGGTTCTTAATATAACCGACGTGCTGAAAGCCCTGGGAATCGATTTACCACGTCGGTTATTGGATAACCGACGTGCTAAAACGTTTCCCAGGCCTTTTTATCACGTCGGTTATTTAAGAAACCGACGTGATAATAGGCCCGGGGAAGGGTTAATCACGTGGGTTATGTCATAACCGACGTGATAAACGATATCCCAGGAGTTTTATCACGTCGGTTTAGAAATAACCGACTTGATAAACCCCCCCGCGCATATTTATCACGTCGGTTATTATATAACCGACGTGCTAACCACCACCACCCCCCCCCCCCCCGCGGTTTATCACGGCGGTTATATAATAACCGCCGTTATAAATCCCCATCCCCCATCATTTTTTACGTCGGTTATTAATGAACCGACGTGATAAACACCATGATGTTAGGGATGTTACATTGGGTTTTAAATAACCGACGTAAAAACGTTATTTATAACGTCGTCTGTATTAACGTCGCCTAAAAACCGACGTAAATAATAAAAAATAACCGACGTAAAAAATGTTTTCTGCACTAGTGATTGGTGGGTGGATTTCATCAATTTCATCGATGGTGTATCCTCCTTGATAAAAATGAGATGATGTGATGCAAATTTCTCCTTCCATGAATTCCTCATTGGAACATGTCTCCAAGTCTATGCCTCCATCATTGAGATAAATAAAGTTCAGGTAACTCATTACTGGTAACATATCTTTGTGGATGATGGTTAATTACACTACCTCTAGCAAGACAATCCATTGGGTTTTGATAGGGAACAACCTTCGTTCACGAGAGTATTCACATTGTGCATCCCTGTAATATTTTTAATAAGGGAAAATTAGGTGTCTACATTCTTCCTCATTGGAGGTAACCTCTTGGATTCATCATATGAATAGAACCAAAGTCATATCATGTTGATGACAAGGTATCTAATTAAGAATATGAGAGTCTTGCAATCCTTTCACCTCAAGGATCCCATGTTTTTTATGATGTAGATGATGTCATATACATATATATTCTCGTGATTTCACCTCAGGAATAGCATTCATTTCATAAGGTATCTAATTCCATAGTCATATATCATCCACGTATTATACCTTGGGCATCCCATTCTTTTTAGGAGGTAGAATAAGAAGACAAGCTGCGATTTTAGTGTCTTATAGAGACATATCATGGTACTTGTTTAATGTCTCATAGATTAAATTTTTTTGATCATGTTTCCCCAAGGAGGTGAATCAAGGAGGCACTTCTCTAGGGGGGATCTCCTAAGAATTTTATATATGGATGTATTAGAATTCCACATGGTAGAAACTCCATGAGGTTTTTCCTATAAATGAATACTTCATAACATGAATGTTGATCAAAATACACCTGGATGTTTATTAGAGAGGTAAGTCCCTATGAGGGAGCACCAAATTAAACCATATGTCATGTTTGAATTATAGGGAGTCATCCTATATACCCTACTAAAAATACAGGGATCAAAACCCATGTTGTTCGATACAAGATGGGGATTACACCTAAGTAGGATTACAATGGAAATAAATCTTGTAGTGGGGTCATACGTGTAAGAGTGGCCCATGTAGATGGATATTGGGGGTTATGCGTATAAAATACTTATGTGGATAGAGATTTTTTCATACACATATGAGAAGACTATGTGGAGGTTGGGTAGCAGTCATGATTGCTTCTAACCATCATTCCCATGTGATTCATTTCATGTGTTAGAAATAAGAGGAATTAGTATACCTAATTATCATTCCATGAATGAAGTGCCAATGAAAGATTGTGTTGGTCTTAATCAAAGAAGATTGTAGATTAGGATGTCATTACATTTGTGGAGGATCTAATTCCATGGGAGGAGGATATAATTCCCATTGAGGGTTTGTGGTGTGAAAACCGTCCAATACAACTCACATACAGGGCATCATATGATTATTTCATAGGGTAAGACCATAGTTTAATGTCATGTGATGAGGATATCGGGACTAGGAATGTTTACTTCTTGCAACATAGATATGGGGATCACCCCTCACCCCTTTGGTCATACATAATCATATATAATGCATCTATGGGAGGGATATGTTTATAAAAATGCTAGAGTGTAGTAATGGGGAGGAGTGGTTACCCATGGGGTCCAAATTAGAGTGTCTATGTTGAGAAGAAGCATGAATTAGCATACAAAAAATAACAAGAAAATGGTACGTGGGAGTCCTATGCAGCACATTAAGTGGAGTGGGCCATATGAATTGGTTGAACATGTAACATAGGGAGTTTAGGATCAGCAGATGAACTCCTAGATGGGTATGGGGGATTTGGGAACTCAACCTTCATGAAGATGTGTTAGTAGAAAAGTGGTATCATTGGGACTCACATGATAGAATTTTCTCAACGAATAGGGCCTCACAGAGTGTTGATTCATGAAGATCAGGTGCTTTAAAGAGGTTAAAGGGTTCGTTAAGGAGAAGTCTTTGAGAAAAAAGGTGACCATGCCTTAGGATGAAATCCTAGATCTAGAATGGTGTTCTTTGAAAAGGCTGAATTCTTTTTAATGATTCATGTGCCTTATAAGTACGTCCTTTATAAAGGGAATTTTCCATTCTGAAAGGAATATCTAACTGGGTAAAGGATTTTAAGAACACATTAAAGGGGGGGGGTTTGAAGCCTATGTACCGTGGATGATCTATTTTTGGTATGGTCCATGATCCTCAGGAGGTTCGATAATGGAGTGAAATTTGGACGGTAAAGGGCCAGATAACCATCCCAAAAATATAGTAATGATGTTTTATTTATAGTAATGTTGTTTGGTTAAAGTTATATGATTTTTGAAAATCATTTGTGGGAATCATGAATGGGCATGGATCTATCAGACTGGTTAAACCACAATCAATTGTTCTCTCTATCATGAAGTTTTTTCATACTTGTTCAGGACACTGTCACAACTTTATGTATTCATAGGGGGAACTTCTTGTCCATGTAATATCAAATCGTTTTCTATTCATGAATCCATATTTATTCCTAAAAAACACTTTATAGGGTTTTGGGGAATTTTTGCCCAAAATTTCACCCATCCTGTCATGCTCCTCCACTATTCGAATGGAACATATTTTAGTGCCACAAATGGTCTTGGAATTATGATATTTAACTATATACATTTTATCTTATGGTGTTTAAATTGTGTGTGATCCTTGTGTTTCACATTAATAGAGATTTTTACCTCTTTTGTACCACTTATATACCCTTTATGTGAATGTTTCCCCTATTATGAAAATGACATGACTCTAAACTATCCACTATGGTCTAGAATGTATGAAATTAATCTTTGTGTATTACCTTATAGAAAAATATATGGCTTGATTCCATTGCTTATGGGATACATAGTGAGGATAAAACATCCCATCCCTTGGACTAGACTAAAATTCATAAAATCATTTGACCAATTTTCCCCATCTTTCCTAGTGCATTACGACTGTAAAAGAAAATCCTCCCATAGTCTAAGAATAACATCTCTAATAAGGGTTCATGAATTTTTTTGAATGTGTGTGGGTGATGTCTGACTTACATGGCCCCCATTAATGTCATGTTATTAACTCTACCTTACTATGTATATCCATCTTTTTGGACACTTCCTATGGTCCAGATTTTATGAACATAAACTAAGAGATTATTTTCTATGGTATAAAACAAGAAACTACTATCCATATTCCATGAAATATGACTTTTAACTATTTGTAAACCCAATATTTGAATCCCACATTCTGATATTCCCCATTCCGCTTCCCAATCCATTCTCCTTTTGGATTTCCATAGTCAATAAAATCTAGATGGACCATTTTGTGGTGATGGTTTCATGAAATTTTGGCTCATCTCCTGCCCTGGGCCAATTCCGTAATTGATCTATGGTAGCAAACAGAGGATCCTATGTTAAAAACTAAGCCAATAGTGGATCATGAAATTTATCTCCCCATTCTTGAATTCTATGTTTTTGGTACCTTTCTTACAAATAGGGTCAATAGTTGATCCCTACTCACCAGTGACCCCTTTATCTAGCTCTTGAATGTCTTATTTACCACATATACACTTATCTATATATTTTTTGTGTCCCAACACCCTTTATGTTTTCCATTCATGAATTTCCACGCTTTAGGTAATTAGTCTGGTGTCACTAGGAAATTCTCATCCTATTATATACTCACCCCTAAAGTGTGAATCCACATGTTAGGATGACCCCCTTACCATCCCTAGTTTCCCACACTGATCATGACTCACATGGTTATAAGAGTTCTGGTAGGTTGTGTTGTGATGTGGTCAAGCTATGCCATGGATCCATGCATCTAAACTCTATGAAATTAGACATGAATTCCATGTCTAAGATTTATGACATTAAACTATGTGAAATTATTCCGAAGAATTCATGGTGTAGTGAAGTAACTCTTTATTAGACATTCATATTATGGTTTTCTTCCACCATTCTACACATATCCATTTAGAGAATTCCACGGTCTAAGAATTTTGAACTTCACTTATTTCTAGCCATTACGGTCCAAGACTAGAGATATTATAATGTGTACCATCATATTTCAGATACATGTGTGGTATGTTAACATTTTTTGTCTCATTCATGTCAGAAATATTTCCTTCATGCCACACAAATATACTTGAAACTGACACTTCTATAGTCCTAGCATCACGACATTAAACTAGTTTCCCATTGTTTATAAAACAAAACCATGAAAAATTACCATGGTCCTACCCATATGTCCATAAACTATATGAAATGTCCCAATCACAAGAAACTAAATAGTTATGCATGTTCTGATCACATGAGGTTAAACAATACCATGAATCATTTTCATAATATGACATTAAACTGAGTGTATATTGTCCTCGGTTGCATGATGAAAAACTGAAAAACATAACATTCCCTCACTTGAGAGGTACTCTCCCCCAATGCAGGTCATTTACTACATCATTCTCACATTTGGATTTCACTCTTAATTCGAGATGATTCTCCACTATATGATGGGGTTTAGCTTTTTTCAGATCATTATTCCTACATCAATGTTCATTATTCCAGGGTTGATTAATTCCAAGAGTATTAAAAATCATTCAAACATTCCATCACTTCATTCCCATGCTTTATTTTCACCATTAAATAGATCATTATCTACTTCGACATCTGAAAAGAACCCCTAGTGGTTTGTTCTCATGATATTTTTACTCATGAACCATCCAATTCCTATGTCTTGGAAGTCATTAGATGACATTCCATGATGGGTTCCATGTTTTGAATATGTTCAGTGGTCAACCCTCACTTTTTCCCTATTCCTTGTTAATGGTATGAATGATCTATTTTAAACATGGCCAATAGTTATAATGTGTCCCCATTTCACTCTCTTTTTTGTCTAGATTTTGGGAATTATGATTCACACTTCCCACTCCAATTTGTTTGAAGCTAATTCAATTCCCTGAGTGTTACCTCATCCATTAACTAGAACACATTCGAATATAATTTTGGTTATGACAAGAGATATATTATCCAACAAACTTCTCTCTCATCCCAATCACTCTTGGTTGTCAGTAAATAATATCCAACCCAAAGTGCCTGATAATTTTGCAGTTCTCTCTTATAAAGAACAATCAGATATCTTTCCATTTCATCTAACATAGGGAAGGGACCATGTGAGCATAAGGATTGGTCACTGGTTGTGTAAGAAATATGATTAGAGTAAGACAATTAAGTAATGAAATATGTTTTATTATGAAAATTTAACAAAACAGAGTTTCAGAGGTTAATACACATATCATCACCTCTCCTCTTAAAAATTCTTCCATAAGGGTTTTATCTCAACAATTGAGCACTCATTATCAACCATACGTTTCCTAGTGAACTCCATGATTCATTTCCAAATAATTTCGTATTCTCACTCCTTATTAGCCCCTAAGTGAACATCTTCAATCTCGACCACCTATCAGTCCTACTCCGCCTAGCACTCAGCATCCACCTTCATGCTCTCACCCTCCTTAGTATTGGAAATGTCTAGTTGTTCCCTCAGAATTTTAGTGATATTAGTCTGATTCATAGTTTAAATTTCATGATCCTATCCCAGCACCTCAAGATGGGAAATGTATTCATCATCACCCCGAAGATATTGGGAGACCTCTTTTTTGTACTTATTCTAGTCCAAGTCGAGCTCCTTCCATTCTTCATATGCTTAGTCAACGAAGAAATCCTGGGACAACACAAGGATATTTCTGGAATTAACCCCACCAGTTTTCACGACCCATCCCATGGTGCCCGGATGTGACTACCCCAAGCCCACCTTCCATAGGTCTGGGGGTGGTGAATAGAACCTGAAGGCTTTCCCTGAACAGGGAAGGTATTTACTTAGAGATCTATACACACTCAAAAAGGCAAACTGAAGTAAACAACCAACAAATGTATAGTACAACCACGAGAGTAAAGTACTACCACAAGTACAACATTAAACTGAAAATAGGGGGACGGAATACAAGACCTAGAATTTAAAGCAATGTAATAAACCATAGCATCTACCTTGGAACACTACCTGGAGGGTAAAATCTATAAGTCTAAACTCGAAGAAGATGATCTTGACTGCTCCTGTCGCACCAAGCTCCACCAAGTCCCAAACCTCCAAAGTCTGCCTCAAAGTGTCAGCAGTCTACACCAGAAACACATGTGTCAGCACAAATCGTGCAGGGTTGAGTATAAAAATACCTAGTAGGGTACTCGGATACCACCAAAGGTCTCTCATTAATCGACAAATAAAAACACCATATGAAATACCACCAGGGGAATATCGCAAGCATGATCTAAACCATGAAGCACAAAGAAAAATAGACAGCTCACTCTAACAATATAACTTCAAGGTTACTGGGATAGGGATGAATAGTTTTCAAGAAATATCATCCTATCCATTTTAACTCTACTTCTGACCCGTATAAGTCACTTTATAATGTCCCGTATTGGTTTCTAGATGCTGACTCGTAGTGGTCTCTTAATGCGGACCCGTATTGGTCATTGGTGATGGCCAGTATTGGACGTTGTTGTTGACCTGTAATGGCCATTGGTGATGACCCGTATTGGTCCCTGGTGCTAACCCGTATTGGTCACTGGTACAATGGTAGGGATATTTATTCTTGCAGATATATAATCCCACTCTGATTTTCTGATGCCAACACGTATTGGTCACTCTTCTTCTTCATGTCACATCCAGCCACTGGATTTATGCTCATAGCACGCTTGATTCTAGGAGAACTGCCCCTCAAGACATTGGTCATACTTCAACCTGTAATAATTCCCTCAAAACACATACAAAATGGACCTCCCCATCATAGGGGTCAAAACATGACAGACATCGCGTCGATCGCACACTCGGTCTATGAGATCTGGGCACTTTTGTAAAAAGGGCCTGATTGGATTTAAGTCTGATCAAACCCACGTATCATTTAAAACTATTCCAAAACACACTTATATTATCTCTAAAATACTTATTTCTCACAAGGGTCCTTATTCCCTGGATGGCATGTCGATCAGACACCCGGTCTGTTAGTTACACCCCTTTTGTGAAACAGGGGTGATCGAACCTTGGCCTGGCCTGGCTCGGTCGAGCCCACCAGAATATTCCAAAAGTAATGATTCCTAAAAGGGGTTAAAACACCACTTATGGTGTGTCAAATAGACACCATTTTTTTAATTTATGGTCACTTCTTTATTCGGAGGCTGGTTCGGTTTGGTCTCGATCTGACTCAGTCAGGCCAGCCTGATGCAACGGGTCCTGGTGTCTACCTGACCCCTCTCGGGCCAGGCCTGTCATGGTCAGCCCTGTTCACTAGGTCTGTCTAGTCGGGGATGGCCTAACTGGTGCACGAGCCCAGGCCACGGTTAGCCCAGTCCGCCGGGTGGGGCTCGGCCCACCCGTGGTGGCCCGCTGGGCCGTGGGTCCGGCCCGGTCTGCCTAAAGGCATACAATGTTTGCTACGTAGCCCAGTAGACGTTCATCTGTTTCTTTTGCTGGGGTCGGCCAAGTGACTGAATAGTCCCGACCAATTCATAACGGTGTCGTTCTGTGCCACCCTCTTCTTGTAGGGACTGCTACCACCAATGGCACCTACGGGTGCCACCCATCTCCCGTGCGGCAGGCTCTGGTCGGCCAAGACTGGCCACCACAATGTGCGGTGGCGCATTGAATTCCCACCACCAGTATCCAGATATTGTGGGTCTCCTCCTGCCACCACCGACATGGAACATTATCAGTTGTTTTAGTGGGCCACCGGAATGTCGTCTTTGCTTTTCGTCCCTCAAACACCTTGTCGTCGCGTTCCTTGCTCCACCACGAAGAATGAACCAAGGACAAGTTTAGTAGAGGGTCCGAGTCATGTTGGTTTCAGACCGCGCCCTTTATGTTAGAGTTTTAATAATGTGGGAAAAATAATAATATTAAAATGAAGAATAATCCCCGATTTTAAGATCCCACAACAACCACCAACCAGATTTTAGGTGGTGTGGATCACCTGTTAGTTGGTTGGTCTACGTTCGTTATATTTTTCATGAACAGGGAGAGAGGGAACATCAAAAAACATAAACCCTCTACCTTTTATGATTTTTTTTGTTTCACGTTCATCCTAGAGGGTTTACATCATCGACGACGCTTCCCAGTTCTAACCTTCTAAAGGAATTATTCATCATCATTCATTTTTTGCTGGGGTGGAAGTGCGTTAGAGCTTCACATAAGAATCCTCCAAATCGTTCCCCCTATTTTTCCTGACATGTTTAACTATTTATAGAACCATACTACAATGTTTCCATAATTATGTGACATCGAATTTTTATGTTGTTTCATTTATGAAACAAAATCTCTGTTTTTTACCATTAAATGCACTATTACATTATGGAATACGGGTCATCCATGTGTTTCAATTAAGAGCCTTGTTGTTGAATCGTCGATTCCTCATAGCATCACCGCCTGCCACGCAATGGAGGAAAACATATAAAATAATTATTTTAAAGTTTTTATTATTGTTCTCAAAAAGTCCAAAAATTAAATTTTCGGCTCTTCCTTCTCCAGCCGATGTTAAGTCAATTCTTAGTGAATCCTGTCATTCTGTATTCAACGATGTCCTCCAATTTTTAATCTGAGCACCGGTTCAAAATATAGAAAATGTCGCCCATGTGTTTACAGAACGTACATTAAAAAAAGGTCATAAAATTACTAACATTCACTCTCGACCTACTCTAGTCAAGGTTAGTCTCTACCTAAGGGGAACACACCCTCACAGGCTCAACAGTACTCTCAGATTCTCAATCGTAGTTACCATTTAGAAGTTAATGATTTTACAATAAAATAAATTCCACTAAATTATTTTATTTATGGCCAAAAACTAACTTCTACTAGTGTCCCTAGTTGACCAATGTTATTATATTCCTAAAAAAATCATACCATCATGAGTTCAGTGGTGGTATCAGTTTTTTAATCCAAGTCACCATTCATGAGTTATAGGAATTTGAAAAATAAAATTATTTAATTTAATTATTCTATTTACGGTTATTCCATTTTTGGGTTTTCTCACTGGTGGCCTATGCCGACTAAACATAAGTTGCACCTAGGGTGAACCTGACATCTTGAACGTAATTGGGTCCTCATATTTCTGATCTGGACGCCGCTTTAAGAGTTACAACACTTTTTTTAGATAGACTACTCACGTGTGATATTTAAAGATCAATAATTTTTTATGGACCATTCCGGGCACTCTGGGCCCCTCAGAATCACATTCTGTTTAATTTCACAGTCTTGAAATATTACTATATAATAATAAAAATTATACGGAAATTCTGGGAAATTAAATTCTCCCCACTATAGGGATATTTTTCCCTGAAAGTCAAAACAAGGGAAAATCAAACCAAAGGGGTTACTAAGCTTGAATATGAGCTTCTTGCTCACATGTGCTCTACTGAATATTAATGTGCTGCAATAGAATGTGAACTAGAAGTATCGATAGAAATATAAGACACATGCATGAAGCATGTCTTCCATATTCTGGATGGTCTGCTTAGTCTAACCATCATTCTGCGAGTGAAAAGTCATGCTCAAGCGAAGCTGAGTCCCAAATCCTCCGGTAATCCTTTCCATAACTAGGATGTGAATCATGTGTCACAGACTTAGAATATCATCGAAGGCACACTATGAAGTCATACGATCTATTGAAAGTAGAGAAATCCCAAGCTCTCTACCAAACCCTTCTCTTGAATAAAAAGGAAGCGAACTGACTTGGTGAGTCGGTCAACGATTGCCCAGATGGTATCGTGCCTGCTGGAGGTGTGTGGTAACCCTAGTATTAAGTCCATTGATATCCCTTCCCACTTTCACTCTGGTATCTAGAGGGTTTGGTTCAAACCTACTAGTACCTGGTTCTCGGCCTTCACTTTCTAGCAAGTAAGGCATCTTGAAACAAACATCACCACATCTTTCATCATCCCTAGCCACCAGTACTAACGCCAGAGGTCAAAATACATCTTCATCACGCTAGGTGGTACTGTCAAGGGTGATGTACGGAACTCCCTCAACACCTACTCTTATAGTTCCCCTAGTACAACTGTACGTCCTCTAAAAAATATCTTGTGCTCCCCACCTTTAGAATATCCCTTAGGTTCATGGCCTGAGGACATCTGGGAATGTGTAGTCTCATAGCTGTAGTCTCTAAGTTAAGACTCCCCAACTCACTAATGGAGTGTAGGGGAAACTACCATTGACTGTAGGTAGACTATCTCATCTCTATCCACATAGGATATTTTAAGTGAGGCTAACTACTTTGAATCGCCGTTCCGTAGCTGAGAACTCAATCTCTGGCTAAGTGTATCTTCCAATATGTTTCCCTTCCCCGGAGTATAGACTATCTCAAATTCATAGTCCTAATGGAAATCTAGCCAACTTCACAGTCTCAGATTCAGATCTTTCAGTGTGATGATATATCTAAGATAATTTTGGTTTGAGTAAACAGTGACCCGCTCACCCATAAATTAGTGTCGCCCCATATTCAGTGCGAAGAACACTACTTCCAACTCCAAGTCATGAGTCGCACAGTTCTTCTCATGAGAGCTCAACTATCATGAGCCATAAGAAATCATTGCACCATTCTACATAAGTATGCAACTGAGTATGGTCACCGATGCATCATAGTAAACCATGAAGATAGTACCCTCCTCTGGAAACCTCAGGATAAGAGCGCTGGTCAAACTTTGCCTTAGCTATTGAAAGCTCTACTGGCATGTCTCTGACTATAAGAACGGTATCCCCCTCTTTGTCAAGGTAGTCATTGGTGCTTCTACTCTGAAGCAATCGGGTACGAAACTCCGATAGTAGCCAACTAATCCATGGAATCTCCTCACCTCAGTAACACCCCTGGGTGGAACCTATGAAATTACCACATCGATATTTGCTGGATCCACTGCAAATCTAGCCAATGAGGTGATGTGTCCCAAGAAGTGGAACTACAATATACAAGTCCTACAACTTTACCCTTATCTCTCAGAGCTCTATAGGGTCCATCTGATGTGCTGGTGTATATATCGGTGTTTTTCCTATGTACATGTCAATGTGGATGTCTACCTCTATATGGGGAGGTAGTCCTAGGAAATATTTTAGAAATAATTCCTCATACTCATACACCAATACTGGAAATGGTGGACTCTCGTCATACACAGTGTTGAAGGTCAATAAAGCTATCTGATATGTAATCGAATGCACCCTCCTGATCCCAAGTCCATCTCATGCTTCTCTATTTTCCTTCTCACCCAAAAAGGAAAACTGACCTCCATCTTTGTGTGTACATTGCACTATACGTCACAAGTAGTCAATTTGTGTGTGAATTGAAGATATCCATTCCATGCCTATAATGACGTCGCAGGGATTCAACGCCGCTAATAGAAGATCCCATTTGAAACACTCTCCTCCAAGAGAAAGATAACACTGTCAGGACCAGTTTGTGACTGCTGAATCTCCTCCCATAGGAGTATAAAATTGAAAAGGTCGAGCTTAATGCTTAGTTGGAATCTCATAGTCCCAAACTAAATCAGTGGAAAGGATAGAATTGCCAACACCTATGTCAATAAGAACTGCTAATAAATGAGAGAAGATATATATCATACCATGTATCATCTCAAGGAAGTTAGAATCGTGATCCTCAATTGCCTATAGCAAGGCATGCCCATGTCCGCCTGCTCCCTGAGCTCACGGTGGGCCGCCTGGGGGTGGTGGTGGTAGTTCCTAGTGACTCTGACCACCTCTCACTGCACGTCCTACTCCCAACCTCATCTTTCATCTAGATGATGCTCATGCTCCTACTACTGCCACTACCTTGGTGGCTCCTCCATCGTCTGTTGATCATCCTCACGGGGAGTCAGATAGTCACGAACTCTGTGACCCTATCCATCGTAGAAAAAATTGATCATGCTTCATTGGTGTCCCACTCAGCCCCTCGAGCCTCTCACATCTGACCCAGCATCCTAGGGTCACCCTCTGGAAGGTCTCTCCTCCCTGGGCTTCTGTGTCATCTATCTACTACCTGTTGTAGATGACTCTGCAACCTATCCTCTGGTAGGGGCTCTCAGTGTTGGTTCCTACTCGGTAAGGAATATCTCCATTAGAAAAGATTTCTCTAGCACCCTAGCCTAAATCGAGATGCTGACAGAAATTGTGGCATCTTTGATTTCTTATCAGATCCCCTACTCAAAGGTTCATTCCCTGAAGTACAGGTCTCGTACCATGTCGGTGGAGTATTAGGGGAGGATAGTAAATCTCTCCAAGTACTGAGCCACAGTTTGGCTACCCTACTACAGATGCACCAACTCATGAATACGCACAGAGAATAATGTCGCTGGCACAAACTCCACCCTGAAAAGGAGCTCAAAGTCTCGGTGGGTGTCTTTGTTAAGAGAAAAACCCATAAAACCACCTCAAGCCAGTCCTCTACTTCATGGATGGTTCGTCTCTCCTCAAAACCTTAAAGCCCACTATCTATTGAACTCGTGAAACGTGCTCAACTAGCGTAAATGATCCACTGGTAGCATATGATGCTCAACAGTTGTTGGTGTGGCTGGTACACCACCCGAAGTTACCATCACTGTCAGTGGTCCCTATACCGACACTTTGTTGCTCGGTGGGCCAATGTCATGATCTCTAACCGGAATCCTGGATGGCTGTCTTCATGGAGGATTCCTGTAAGAAATAGATGTCCCATGGTCAAAAAGTTATACCTGGTTAGCTGACTCAAGAAATATCAAGAAAACTTTTCAAAACACTAGAAACTGGTGTTTTCATATATTGAGTTGGAAAACCGAATTCAGGGTCCGGGTGTTTAGATACGTCAGTTGCCGCACCAACACTTGACTAATTGTACTGAAAACCAAACTCAATAAAATTTACACCATTGCATCATTAAAAGTAGACCCTTAGTTTTTCTAGTATAACCAACTGCCCTCTGATACCACATTGTCATAACCCGTCCCATGGGGCTCGACCATTACTACCCCAAGCCCGACTTCCATTGGCCGAGGGTTGGTGACTAGAACATGAAGGATTTTACCAAACAGGGAAGGAATTTAGATAGAGATCTGTACACAATACAAAATGGAAAATTAAGTGAACAACATACAAATGTATGGTACAACCATGAGAATAAGTACAACCACAAGTACAACTGAGAACTGAAAACAATGGGTCAGAATATAATCCCTATAAACTGAAGGAAATTAAACATCTATTGCATCTTCAAAAGAGCTCTACCTAGAGGGTAGAATTTGTATATCTGAAGTCGAAGAAGAGGATCTTGACTACCCTCGGTGCACCCAGCTCCACCATGTCCCGAACCTCCAAATCCATCCTCAGATCATCAGCATTCTGCACTAGACATATAGGTGCGAGCAAAGCCTATGCAGGGGTGAGTATAAAAATACCCAGTAGGGGACCCCGAGACCCCTGAAGGTCTCTCAATAATCCACAAAAGAAAAACACCAACAGAAATACCACAAGGGTAATATCACAAGAATGGTCTGAATCTTGAAGCACAATGAAAAAGGGATAGCTCACTCTAACGGTATAACTTCAAGGTTACTGGGATAGGGATTACTAGTCATAAAGACAGAACATTCTATTTGTAGTAACTCTGATGTTGACATGTATAGGTCATTGTATTATGACTCGTATCTGTCGCTAGATGTTGACCCGTAGTGGTTGGTAGATGCTGACTCGTAATGGTCTGTGGTGCTGACCTGTATTGGTCACTGGTGCTGACTCGTATTGGTCGCTGGTGTAGAACTGTATTATTCACTGGTGTTGACCAGTATAGGTTATTAGTATAGATTTAGGGATGATTATTCGTACAACTAGATCATCCCACTCTGGATTTCTGATACTGACCCATATTGGTCGCTCATCTTCATCATGTCATAGCCAGCCACTGGATTCCCGCTCATAGCACACTTGATTCTGCGAGAACCGCTCCTCAATCCATTAGTCATATTTAAACCAGTTAAAATTCCCACAAAAATCAAACTCAAGGGACCTCCCCAATCATAGGGGTCCCAACGTGACAGACAACGCGTCGATCGGAGGCCTGGTCTATGAGATATGGTAACTTATGTAAAAAGGGCCTAGTTGGATTCATGTCAGATACAACCCTAGACACACATCAAACTCTTACAAAACACACTTATAGTATCTCCAAAGGACCACCTTGTCACATGGGTCCTTATTCCATAGACAGCGCTTCGATTAGATTCTCGGTCTATTAGTTACAACCCTTTCCATGAAACGGGGGTGATCACACCTTGGTCCGACCCGTCTCGGTCGGGCCCACTGGAATATACCAAAGGGACCACTTCTCAAAATGGGTTCCAACACCAATGAAAGTGCATCACATGGACACCTGGTTTGTCAGTTATGGGCATTTCTTTATTCAGGGGCCGCTTGGGGCTGGGCCCGGTCCAACTCGGTTAGGCCAGCCAAACGCAACGGGTCCCGAGGTCTACCTAACCCCACCTGAGTCCAACCAATTGGGTTCAGCTTGATTCATGGGGTCCGGCCCATCAGGGTCGGCCTAACTGGTTTTCCGGCCGGGGACATGGTTAGATCGGCCTTCCAGGTGGGGCTCGGCCCACCTGCGCTTGCCCGCTGGGCCACGGGGTCCGGTCCGTTAGGCCGACCTGCATCTTCCCTACGTCTGCCAGAAGGCAAACCTAATTTTATAGCTAGACCCATGGATGTGGGGTTGTTTCTTCCGACTGGTGTCATCCAGGTGGCCCACTGGTCCCAGTCGATGCGGCGCAATGCCTCGCCGCCCCCTTCCTGCCACGGCCCGCTGGTCATGGTTGATGCTGCTGGCAGTGCCTGTAGGCGCTGCCCATCTCTCGTGCAGCCACCTCTGGCCACCACGACACGTGATGGTTCACCTCCTTCTCACCGCCCATGGCCGGTTGCTGCGGGTCTCCTCCAGCCACCACTGGCATAGTGTGCTGACAGTTGTTTCCACATGCCACCCGAATGCTACTGTCATTTTGAGTCCCTCAAACGCCTTGTGGTTGCATTTGTTGCTCCACCATGAAGAACGTACCAAGGAAAATTTTAAAGGAGGGTCTGAGCCTTTTTGGTTTCAGTCCACACCCACTGTATTAGAGTTTTAAACATGAAAAAAAATTAATAATAACAAAATGAAGAATAATCCCCAAGTTTAAGATCCCGAAAAAATCACCCATATGATTTGAAGAGGCACAGATCAACCCATTAGTTGGTTGGTTCACATTCATTATATTTTTCTGGAATAGAGGGAGAGGTAACATCAAAACACATAAACCCCCTACGTTTTATGAAATTAATTGTCGCACGTTCATCCTATAGGGTTTACGGCGTCGACGACGCTTCCCGGTTCCGAACGTTGAAAATAATTCTTTGTCTTTCTTATCTGTGGTGGAAGTGCGTCAGATCATTGCCTAATAATCCTTAAAATAATTTACCTTATTTTTTCTGACACATCGAACTATTTATAGAAGCATGTTGTAGCATTTACATAATGACGTGATGTCACGTACTTACGTTGTTTCATTTATGAAACTGCATCGCTGTTTTGCACCATTAAATCCACTATTATGTTGTGGGATATGGTTCATCCATGTGTTTCATTAAAGTGCCTCATCGCTGAATCAACGTTGTCCAGAAGTGTCTTTGCCCGCCACGCAACAGATGGAAAATAATAAAGCATTTATTTTAAATTATTTTATTATTTTTCTTGAAAAGTCCAAAAATTAACTTTTTCCCTCTGCCCTCGCCGACCAATATTATGTCATTTCTATGCGAATCCCAGTGTTCCAAATTCAATGGTTTCTTTATATTTTTAACCTGATCACCTGTTCAAAAGATAGAAAATTATTCCCGCAAATTTACTGAACGTACCTTAAAATATTTTAGAAAATTATTAAGAGTCACCCTCGACCAGTGTCTGTCGAGGATAGGATCCGCCTAAGGGGAACACGCCCTCATGAGCTCAATAGTACTATCAAATTCTCAATACGAGTTACTGTTTAGACATTAAGGATTTTATAATAAAATAATTTTCACTTAATTATTTTATTTATGACAAAAACTAACTTCCACTGGTGGCCTGTACCGGCCAATGTTATTATCTGCCTAAGGAAATCATACCCTCACAAGGTCAGTGGTGGTATCAGATTATTTATTCGAGTCACTGTTCATGATTTATAAGAATTTTAAAATTTAATTATTTTATTTAATTATTCTATTTATGGTTATGCCAATTTTTTATTTTCTCATTGGAGGCCTACACCAAATAAACTTATGTTGCACCTAGGGTAAAACCACATTCTTGAACACAAACATGTCCTCCGATTTCTGATCTGATAACCCTTTTAATATTCATTCTACTTTTTCATGAAAACATCTAATGTGTGATACTTAAACCTCAACAATTCTTGACGGACCATTCCAGGCACTCCATACCTCGGAATCACATGCCATCAAATTTTTCGGTCTCAAAATATTTCCATATAATAATAAAAATTATTTGGAAATTCTGTTACTTTACACAAATCCCCATATTAATTAACAAATAATAAAGATTCCCCCCACATTATGGAGGTTTTTTGATATAGAAACAAATGATGATGTTATATTCATTTCTTAATTCCTTGCGATGTACAACCTGGTAATCCATTGTGACATTTTGGAAAAAATATTAAAAAAATAACATGATGGTATATGATCGTAAGGATGGAATACCACAAGTATAGTATTAGTTAGAACCTGTTATTCATACTCCTCAGGTTTTAGTTATTAGAGATCTATCTCTAGAAGAAACTTTTAATTATCTTCTCCGCTTATGGTAGAAGGATTTTCTCCACCTTGGGGTATCACCGAGGATAACTTTATCATTCATGCTTCCTTGGATACCCTTACTAGTGGCACAACCTTAGCTTTTAGTTCCCCACCTCTAATGATGGAACTTTTTGGGATAGAATACCAAATGTATCCTTCTCAGTCTACTTCAAAACTGAAGCCATCACCACTTCCCCCTTCACAATCTAGGACCAGGTAACCATCTCTTGTGGTACCATTACCACATGATCAACCATCGTAGTCCCTTCATCCATCCCTATTGCAAGCCCTATAACAACCCCTCAATAAATGGTTATGTCAAAATTGTTCCCTCTAGTGGTACCTCTACAATTGAGTTGATCACCATGACCTCTCTGGTCATCTCCTCTAGGGAATAAGCATCAACTGTCTGCACCTTAGCCTCATGTGTATCTAATGTGATTTTTGGCATATGTGGTTGAGTCCCCATTTCCATTTGAAATAGAAATAGAAAATATGTCATCCAAGAATGGTAACGCATATAATGGAGAATTATATGTTGATTAGAAAAGGAATTACATGAATTGTATACCCCATCAAGGAGTTCTGGAAGAGTGGTAGGTAGCCCCCGAGCAGGGTTCTTTCCACAAATATTACCCCATTTACAGGAACTGATGGTTGACTTACTATTACAACAACATATGGAATGAAATCAATTCCATGTCGTTCATGGGTTATGATCAGCCTTTCCACTTTAGGTCAATTTTAGACATATCCCTCCTCTGTTCATGATTTTAGGTTCATGTGGAAGGGAAAACAAGATAGCAGTTCTAGAGGAAGTGGTTATATCTAAGGTACATAAGATCTGAGTATTTACATGGTTGGCAAAAATGCATCCCCTTGTAGGATATTCTCTGTTAGAATATCTTCCATATGACATTCCCAAATCCTCAGGAAAAATATCCCATGCAGCCATTTCAGCTATAAATAGTTTCACAGTGGACGGCTTTTCTAACAAAACATTCACCTAGTTGGTAAGAGGATGAACAGTGAACCACTAAGTCATCATATCCACTGAATATACCACATACTTATCCCTCTCATCCAAAGACATGAGGAAACATAACATAGGCTGACTAGACCCGATAATTTACATCCCAACCCTATTGAGATGTGTCCACAATCCAAGAGTGTTGATGAACTATATGTAAGTATCCATGTTGTCTAAAGTTTTTGGGATGATGTCTTCACTAGGGATTCCAATATAATATAACTACTTTATAGAAGTATTCAAAAATGAAATAGAGACTTCCCCATATTTATCCCCTTCATCCTATGAAAGATACCCAAGAATGATGGGCATTTTACTGCTGCTCTTATAAATTCACCTCTTACCTATGAGGGACCATGAATTATTATACCCACTACTGTTTTCCTACCCATTGGACCTTATAAAACTCTATAATGACCCCCAACCAATATTCTATATTGTCCTTATGGTTTAGGGAAAACCTCATAATTGTCCAGAGTGTCCCATTACTTCACCATAACTCTGGGGTAAGGAATCTACCAACTCTTCACATAATCATGAGTAAGACCATGTGAAATAGTCTATGGATACAATTCATTCTGCATATTTACATATTCACGCATGAAAATTCACCCTTGTTTCCTCATCACCGATGGTTATTAGTCATGATTCACCTATGAGTACACCTTTGGGTTAAACTTCTATAAACATTTGAACTATCATTTCAACTGGTGTGGATTGTACGAATTTAAAACCCACTCATTGTAAAATCATTCAACCCAAACCAAATTTCAAAAATCTAGGATGTATGATATATGATCTTCGATCTCAGCACCATCCTAGGTCACCAACCCCATTGGCATATAGAATGGGTGAAAAATGATTCGATCAGCTATCTCATCATTCTCTAGCACTTCCCCATACCCAAAAATAATGTGATATATCTCATGATATTTATAATTTTTGACATGATGTTTAAATTGGGATTGGTAATGTGGTTTGGGTAGTCATAACCCCCATGTATGTGGCTAACCAAGCACACCAAAATTTAAATGTCCCACAAATGCACAACAACCTCATCCATTCACTTATATGCCAATGTATGTTGTATAACATCACAAGTATTAGGACAAATAGGTTTACATGATACCATATCACCTCCATCATTTCCATTATGAGGGTCCTCATCTACACCCCCATGTGTGCATCCATCACTGTAGGAATCCATCCACAAATGAGTGTTGTAGTGAATTCAACCAGCCTGAATATGGGTTTAGCCTCTTTATTTACATTGTATCCCCAAAAGTACTACTGGATCACATCTATAATCTACTAGTATGATCCTTTATTCAATGTTGATATACCCTGGGACTTGTTCACAACCTCCTCGATAGTTTATTTTCTATCTATCCTCCATCAGCTGACCTTCTCACTTGTTTTTTGGTGAAATATCTTAACCTATAATTGAAGGTAAGGTCCCTCATAACTGGTTTATCCTCAATGGTTTCATGCACTAGATCGATCATCTCCTTTTCTATAGATGAAAACTTCTCTTGGTATCCCTATACATTATCCTCGATGAGGAATTCATCATACATCACCCCAAGGATCCAGAATCAAATGATTTGATGAAGGTCCCAAAGGATGACTTAGACCTCCCTGTGTTACAAGTGAAATATATGGGTCCTTCAGGACCATCTTCTCAGTATCATGGGAATGATATTCTATTGTAGGTAAACATGAAACTAATAAGCACACACTAACTCATAAAGTGATACTTGTTTCATCTCTACCTCGAATTTAGTGTAAGATGCTAACATGCAGTTATCCTAGGCCCACTCATATGTGAAGATTATACCCTCGTGAAAATCCCAGCAGTCGATCCATACATTTATTGGATACACCAAACATGTATTGATAATCATCTGATACTATGATAAGGATGACTTGTCCTCCAAATTCTCCCCATTTATGTTTTTGATATTGTTTTATAGACATTCTAATATTATTAGAACATGGTCCTTCTAGGGGTGGCTTAAAGTATCCTTGTGCCACAGATATTTTCATACATTGCATCTGAACTAGAAGCCTGGTTCATCTTGTGTTACCTTTGGGATAATAGAATCATCCCTTAAACCAATAAAATATTTTTGAATCCTATTTCACAAAGAATATTCCTCTTGATACTAAAAAAATAGCACTAAAAGTGTTACATGGTCCATGGTCATTCGAACACACTCCCCAATCATGTTTTTGTCATCCATATCTTCCCTCTATGCAGCATCTCCTTTCACTTCCCAAGAAGAAACCTTGATTCAAGACATAAGTGGTTTCTAAATCAATTTTTTGAAGTTCATTCCCAAATCCTGGTGGAAGAGCCAGTTTTCTATGTACTTGGTCGTAGGGACAACTCATGAAGATATGGTTTCCGATGTCTAGTTATCTAAGAATTTTTTTGGAGATGAAATGTTCAAAACTATGGTTTGGTAATGTAGAGTTCTTGAAGAGATTTCTTAGAGATGAAGTGATTCACAGAAAGAGAAAACAATATTATCTTCACATGTTTTTCTAGTGAACATTATGGTATCCCCACTATCTAATTATTGTCATATGACGGCTCAGGTTTATGATAAACATTACACCCCTGACCATCATTATTCATCATCAATAGTGAGAATCGAAAAAGTGAGATGGTTTTAAATTTTATGTGATTATCCCTTAGAATATGACCCTCATTTTCCTATCAACTCCAATTCTACATGGGGAGGTCAGATTTGGAGCCAAAAATACATGGCACCAGAATGGTCATGGAAGACACAAAGAGATCATATCAGATCCATGAGAAAACTACTAAAAACACTCTAAGGGATCCTATTTCATGATTCAAATCTATACTGTGAATAGTAGGAACTCATGGAGCTCCTATGCAAGTTGTTCCTTTCAGAAATACTTGAATCCATGATGGTTTCATTGGTGAGTCTAATGGTGATTTGGGACCATATGAATTATTGATGGTTTCTTCACGAGTCTGATAGAACCACTCATGATCACGAAGAATAAAAATTCTTTTTTAACAACATAAAACCATTGAATAAACTACTACCTATAAATACACCTTTAGTCTACAGTTTTTGGGATGGTTATCTGACCCTTCAACATCGCAATTTCTCCCAAATTTTTGAACATCTTAAACATTGCGAACTACACAAAAAATGGATCATATATGGTACCTAGTCTTCAAAAAAACCCTTCAATGTGTTCATAAAATCCTCCACTCTCTGTGGAGATTCTTTTCATTAAGGCATATTCCCATCATGAAGGAAGCTCTTATGATTCACATGAGGTATCATGATGTATTCAATCAGTTTGATTCAATCCATTCCTTAACTAGGACATCATCAAAATATAGGGTCACCCTATTTTGCAAAGCTACTTCCATTGCAAAGCCCCTGACTTCTACAAATAACATGATCTTTGGGAATCAAATCTATGTGAGGCCCTAAGATTCAGGAATCCTCTCTCATAGGTCTCCCTATACGTCCTCCATTATGTCGACGCCTATTCCAAAAGGTTCAGTTCCCAAATACCCGACACCCATCTACGATTGGTTCAACTACTCATCATCTCCCTATGTGGCCTATGTCACCCGTTCCTGTGGCCCAATATACTTCAAGTGTGTCCTGATACTCCCACTAGGCCTTTTCTTCTATGAAATGATATGATAACTCCTGGTGCTTCTCATCATAGGCACACTAATGTGGACCTCATGAGTAACCACTCCTCTATAACATAGCATTTATAACGAAATGACCCTTATAGAGGTTCATGATATATGTTTATGTATGACCAAGGGGTAAGGAGTGACTCCCCCATGTCTGAGTTTCTTGACATAGAACTTCCTAGTCCCAAAATCCATAATACATGATGTTAAACTGTGACCATACAATATACAATGAGTACACGATGCTCCACGTGTGAGAGGAATGTGGAGTTATCCAGACCACCTACCCTCATGTGGAATGAGATCCTAATCACATGAAATTAGATCCTCCTCACTTCGAATGAAACTTGCATAGGGTGGACTCCATGCGTAGGCCCCACACCATCTCTTGTTGGAGTTTCTGTAGTGACACAAGAATGAGGTATATTGTTTCCACATGTTTCTCACATAGTGCCTAATTGATGTGGGATTAAAGGGTTGTAGAGACCATGACATCTACCCATCCTAAAAATGGGCTACTCATACTCATATTCCCCCCCCCCCCACATGGCCCACTGAAACATATAATCCCCAATCACAATTCAAATGGGATACTCCTTCACATAATCCCTAACCACATGCTCTACTTCTTTGGTCCATCTCATAAGTTTAATCAATATCCTATATCGAAATATGTGGTTTTTCATCCCAATATATTTTTCAGGTGCATAGGATACCTCCTTAGGTTCAATCCCATACAATAGTAAATTATATTCTCCCTCTTAGGTGCATAACTCCCGAATCAACCTCCCAGGATGTTTTGATCAACCTTCATGGTGTGACATCATCCCATTATAGGAAACACCTATTGGATCATCAATGATGGGGAGTTCTGTTCCATACATGGATATACTCCTTAGGTGATCCCACCTATGGATGTTCCTTCTTGATTGGCCTCCATGGGGTATCTTGGTCAATTTAATTCATCTAAAAAATATATTAAACTCATGAACTGGTCTGTCTCCACATGATGTTAAACTCAGGACCTATCTCATAATTCTACCTCATAAAAATAATTAGTTTCCCGATGTGAAATCCTTGGTGAATATATGCCTATGGCATCAACTACCACATAAAAAATATGGGATGCTTGAGGTAAAATATGTATAAGATACACTCCTTTAGTGTTAGATACCTCATGATCAACATGCGATGCCTTGGGTTCCATGAATAATATGCCTTCATGGGATTCCCTCCAATGAGGAAAAGTTTAGGTGACCAATGTTCCCAACGTCCAAACATGCTAGTGATACCAGCATGACTACTCTCCAGACCAATGGTTTCATCCATATATAGAACAAAAAGAACATCTACACAGAAACTATTTAATTAAATGACATTCAAACAGAGATGGAATAAGGAATGAGTTCATAAAACATGGATTAACTCTCTATTGGAGGCTTGTAGTAGGAAAAAAGTTCCAAGGATGAATCATTTTATGGAGGAACCAACAACCCATCTTACGATTTTCATAAGGGGCAGACATCACTGATGAAATTGATGAAAACCACCAACCATCGAAAGTAGTAATGAGAGGTAACAATGAAATCCATCACACGTTAACAAGACAGGTAGTTTCCCCAAAAAAGTAATCGAATAAACTCATTAAGGTCCCTACTAATTGATATTTCTTCAAAAGATTACATTGTTTAAAAAAATATCACACAATCTTCTTGACTACACTACTTTAAAGAAAGTAGTCGGTATTTTTTCACATGACATTAAAAAAAATGTAACAATGTCCTAGATGCACATTGTTAAACTGAATATCACAATTTTCCTTACATCAGGAAATTGAACTAGACAAAGCCACACGCCCAATGTCATATGAAAAAACATTGCATTCCAACAACATACTCACTGTATGATATTGAACTTCATAGCATCATTTTCATCATCACTTGATGTAAAATTGCACAACGAATATCCATGCCACATGACATTTAACTACAAAGTTGATGACCCTTGCATGACAAACAAATTCTCATTAATGTGGACCTAACCTAGGAGGGAAATTACCTTTGATGACCACCTCCCACCACCCCTCCACATCAAGAATATGTGATTCTTGATTCCCATTTTCATGGGGTACATTGGGATTCCTAGATCAAATATCATGGACCATCCAGCACATGATGCTAAAATACCACCCTCCATAAATACATTACACACCATTGTAGGTATATTTTGATAAATAACAATTTTTGTATTGATTCATTCCATCATAGGATACCTAGTGACACCTAGACCACTAGTATCAGGCCAGCCCAAAATTTCCCCCCATTCATAAGATAATTTTCACTACCTTTTGGAATCATGGAATTATTTCATGTTGATTTATTACTAGTGGGAAATATCATCTTTTCCATAAGTAGTAGACCCCACCATCCATGTCTCTAAATGAAAAACTTCTTCAATCCAACATCATCATTTTACAATGTTAAACTACAGAAGACCATATTGGCATGATCTCATGATGATATACTACATAGTAATAATCCTTACCACACAACATAAAACTACATGGTAAATGTATTTATTTCTCAATGTTAAACTATTTTCATTCCTTATGTGGCAACCATGGGATTACCGGTGTCACAAGAGCATCATTTCAATATCTCACTAGAGAAAAAAATGGCTCGGGCATTGGTCTTTTATCATGTCATTCCCCAAAACAATATGTGTCTTGATTATTATTCTAATGGTATACGCAATGACACCCAGACCCTATGTCCTGGTCCCAACCATGAAACCTAAAAGCATTCCACCTCCCCAACATATAAAAAAATTGATTTACGAAACCCCATCATGGGTTATTTCATTTCTTGGGCTATTTTATGTAAATTTCATGTCTCTATATATGGGATGGATCATTATGGGTAATAATTTTCTAAACTAAACATTAATTGATTCCTTCCATCATTGGATACTTAGTGATGCCCAAATCTCCAATACTAGGTCCTAAAACAATAAAAAACAAATTCCCCCTCCTTAGGTACGGGTCATAACTATGTGAGGAGATTTCCTAGAAATAAATACATTATGATTTCCACATTAATGAGATATGTAGTGATTCTTAGATCTTACATCGTGGTCCAGCTACCAAAAAATCAATCTACCACTATCCTTGATTTCTATTACATTAGTGTGGTGGAATAAACTATTTACACCCCATGATTCGGACACTGATCATGGATCACAAGGGATTATAATTTTTAGAAATTAATTCCCTGTATTATTAAGGAATATGAATTCACATTTTGGTTTTGGTGTTCTAGGTCGCAATACCCTTAATGGAACACCATTTTCCATGACTGCAAGATATTAATCTATATGGTTGGAATGACATAAATAACTATATGTGGATTGCTTCCTTCCATCAGATGGTTTGTATATATTTCAATGTATTTAGTCATGGGAGTAACCTCAGTATTTCATTTTCACGTTAGGCAACTCACATCCTTACCACATGACATTAAACTACATGTTACATCACGAACTAGGTGTGTATTAATTCTATATTAAATGAGATACATAGTAATTCCCAGACCTCATGTCCTAGTCTAGGAATGGATGTAAAAATAATGTACCCAACACATGTATAAAAAAATATCTAGGTAGGATATATTTATTTTGGTACCCTCAATTAGCGGTCCATTATGGAAATAGAAATTTCCCCATAACATTTGAGTCAGATGTAAATTGGGTATTTCACATTCTAGTGCCAGTATCTGTCTAAATTATTCTTACTTACTCAGACACATTCATTCAACCTACCATAATCTTTGTCCTATGAAATTTAAATCTTCACAATATTTCAATGGCCCTTGGTAATGGAATAACAGTGTCATAAGGATACCCTTGTTTGACTATGCATAATATTTCATAGTTTTGAATTCATAAATAACCCACAAAAGGCATGTCAACAGGATGGAAATGCATCCCCATGAGAGGCCTCTTCCATCTACATAATTGCCAATGATTTTTTCTAATATAATTACATATAATCTGGGAACACCTAACATCATGGATTAAATTTTCATTCTTCATATTTGAGGCATGTCAGAATATCCAAGCCTAAGGAGCCTTTTATTACCCATTGCTTCAATGAATGTTTGTCCTAGTAGTATGACCAAAAACTAAAAGGCCCCACGTCATCCTAGTCACATGAAGTTAAACTATATGACAACGTCTTTAGGATATGATGTTATAATGTAGTCTTACCATGTGTACCATGAATTGGATTCCTTGATTGACCATGTCAGGAGGCATCACAACAAAAATGTGAGATTCCTCTTGTATGGTGATTCCCTGAATTCCCAAATTTCATTTATCAATAATTGTTATTCATTTCTTAGATAGAGTCGATAACATCCTTACAACATGACGTTAAACTGTGTGGTTTTTTTCCTCATCACGTGAAACTAAATTGTGTGAATTCAATGAAATATGTTAGAATTGATTTGTTTTATTATATTCCGCATTTTGAGGACCAAATATCCAATTAAGGGCCTAGAAACACCCAAAAAATTCTCCAATTTTACTATGTATGGGTAAAAACAACACATTGAGGTTTCACCCTAAGACTACATATGGAATCATTCTCACTTTAAATGAGATACATAGTGATGCCCAAATATTATATCCCAATCCAACCATAATATAAAAAATCTGATACACTCCTATGTATGATCAATATCTTAATGGGAGGGTACAATATGCATTCTCACACTACTTATGAGGTCGTATTCCAAGACAAATATCCCCCACCCCACAAAAAAAAATTGATCAGTGTGGTGAATATTTACAGAAAGAAATATATCTTGATTCTCCCTATAATGAGATGTGTAGTGATTCATGAACCTTATGTCTTGGGCACATCCATAACATAAAATTACACCTTTTAGCATATGGGCTAGACCTGTACAAGAAAAATATTTTCAAACGTTATCAGGTTGTTTTGATATGACATTCTTCATCCATTTTCTGAAACTTCACCCACAAAAACCAAACTCAGTGTTTGGGGAAATGAAAAACTCTATAAGATTCCTCTATCCATAAAAAATGAAGTGTAAGTGTCCCAGGGAGACCTTTTTTTACTATTCATGATACACCCCAGTTGGATTTTCATAAATCGCCTTGAAAAAAAAGTTCAATCAACCAAAGGAGAATTCATACCCAGGAGAGACCTGTTATATATATGTAAGGCCCAATGATATATTCCTAACATGTGACCCATTAGATTCAAACCCCCAATATAGAAGCTTATAACTATCCCCCTTCATGCCCAAAAATGGTGGAGCATTATTAGTTAAATAATCATGGAATGGTCAGATACTAAACATTAAGTTAAAGGTAAATTTTTATAAAAATATATAACCTATATTCCATGAAATAAGATGTTAAACTACATGGTACATGGTCACAATAAGAAATTAAATTGAGTGATCTATTTCTTGTCACACGGAAATAAATTTCATTATGCTTCTCTTTACTACACAGAAGAAATATTCATATAAGAATGGCTTCCCATTAATGGCCATTACCAATACAGATGATATTTCCATTCTCAGGTATCTCCCCCTGATAAATCACCCTTTGGGGTCATGAGAATCTTGAATCTTTATAATCCCCCATCCATCAAAGATATGATCTCAGTGTGCCTTGGAAAATATTATTTTACTAGGAAATGATACTCCAAAGTTGTATTTTAATACGTTTCCCACACAAAAATTCTGATTTACATAAGGAAAATTCATCCCTAGGTGAGACATCTCCTATATCGGTAAGCCCTGGAAACATCACAATGAAAAACAATTTACCATAATGGTGTATGGTTACTCCCCATGTACTTTTCCCACATCATTCTTCTAATATAGAGTCCCAAAATCATGAATAAAAAATCACCCTTCATATGTATGATGAACATTGGGAAATTATCATCCCACATGCCTTATTGGGGTCATCACACCATAAATCATGGTCAAATATATTTGACTAAAAACATAATTTAAAGTAGTATAGGATGCAGGACTCTAATATTCCCATAAAAAGATAGGTAGTACTCGCCAGTTGGAAATCCTGCAAAGGAAACCCTATGTAAAGGTTGACTCACAACACTCTATACTTATGCCTTCCCTAATTTAAACAAAATGTTGAGAAATGAAAATCAAATTGAGTAAAATATTATCAGATGAAACCCCGTAGAGGGTGCCCTAAGAGGAAGTCCAATCACACCCCTGTGTCTTTACTATAGTAGACTTAAGAAAACATATTGTGTGAAAAAAATATAGAAAGATTGTGGGGTTTTACATGTAACCCTAGAAGTAGTTAAAATGATGATCACTATGTATCTTGGGATAGGTAAAATAGAGCATCACATGTTTATAAATATTATTCAAATAGGACCAATTTCATCATTTTAATCACCTCATTTTCATCCCTTTATAGAAAATTATGATGTTGGGAATTTTTTGGGTTCTGAAAAATACACATATAAGGATAAAATAATTTCTATGAATTTTTTAAGGGTAAAAATGTATTCAACTAATAGTCTAAAATGTTTAAAGAACACCAAGACTCAAATGAGTTCTATAGTTCACATAGAAAAACTCACTCTATGGACCACCACTCTACATCAAAACTGACAAAAAAATCTTTTTTGGTATGTGGTATTGTTTAATGAAACCCTTGAATGACACATACTTGTTTTTCAGGATGGATGATGATTTCTATTTCTTTTCAATGATCATCCAAAATGAATGAAAAATTTGTTCACGGGTGGGGATGCTATTTCCCATCACCATTGAACAAAAAACTCATTCACATATGGAGGCACTCTTTTCTATCCTCGATGAATAGAGATGTCATTTTTTGATGAGATTTTATTTTATGTCTCTCATAAATGAAGTAATCATTATCGGGGGTGGAAATTATTTTTTACTCCAAGAAAATGAAATCCCTATGGTCCACCATGATTGACTGTAAATCCTAGTAGCCAGTTTCTATATTACTCTATAAGCCCACCAAGAAGGATCCAATAAAAATATAGAGAGAGTAAAGATAGATGAAAAATGGAAGAAATTAAAAGCCCCTTCAATTAATAGCATGTAAAACTACCAGAAATCATTAAAGTATAAATAAAATTCACTCATTCATCGACAAACCAAAAAACCATGTGTGGATTCCATTCCACAAACCAAAACCAGATGGCCCCTTTGTAGTCGATTGACCAAATAACAAAAATCAACACTGAGGTATCCCATCCTCAGGCATAAAATTGCTACATGGTAATAACTCAAGTCTTTGTAGGATTAATATACATAGAAAAAACCCAGACCCAAGTAGTAACATGCTATGAATTGAAAACCCATGCCCACATAGCAACACACTACATGGAAAGAACTCATACCTGTATAGAAAATGCTATATGGAGGGAACATCATCCCATTTAAAAAATGTTATGCGAAATAGGGAATCCAATGTTCCACACCTTCCCCCACTCTCATCAATTCCTTCCATTGTAAAATTTAGTCTAACATAGGCCCCTCGATGACCCATTAAAATGGTATTTGGAAAAGGAATCCTTCAAAGCCACCTGATGTTTATGAACAATTCAATGGGCATAGAATAATTTCTTCACAAGATTATATACACATGGTAAATGGTTTCTTATTAATAAACTGTATAATAAGTTGGATCCTAAGAATTACCTTGAGTACACATTTCCATGGTTATGAGGGTCCCATCCTTGGAGGTAGTCACACGGTTCTTCGCATTCCATCGATTGAGGGGAACCGATGACCTTTCCCTTCAATGAGGGTAAGGGATAAATCTTTCTATTATCCTCTCTAATGTAGTTTGAAAGGGAATCCACCTTGGAGTAATCCCATATCCTTTCATCCAAGTGGTTTTACTCTTCATCTTCTTTTCCTACCAGGTCATAGCCATGAGTCGATGTGACTTCCCTCATTACAAAAAAGAACTACTTTTATGTATAATCTAAAAACATAACAACTAAAATTGGCCCCCCATAATGTATAATACCAATGGATTTCCAATTTTATGGGCCTCTTATTTTGTATAATCCACAACCATAACCGCCCAAATGGGCCTCCTCGTTAGGTATAATCTGTATCCAATTAACATGTGCATGAGAATCCATCCAAGTGTAAACCCCATCCATACCTCCAAAACATGGTGGGTTGATACATTACTCATGGTAACAAAAACACAAGCATCCTCTTAGTTTTAGTCCCCTAAATGATGTTAATATCCTCTCATAGGCCCATATTCCCAATAAGGAATGTCATCAAAGGAACCTTTTATGTGTGATGTAAGAAAATGGACATACTCCCTAGGTATAAGTCCTTAAAAATTCTTAATTATATTTTATTTAATTCCCAACCAATTGGGATAAATTGTAGGACTTCCTATGTTACAATCCCAGGACCATACTTTATATATATTCTTCTCTTAGAAATATTCATAGTAGGATCACATCCAACTCATAGGTAAATATTCCATCTTATCCCCTTTCATTAACATCTATATTCATACATATTCTAAATATGATATGGCCCCCATTGGGGAAACCACACTTCATCCAAGCTCTTCACACTGATTTTTAATAAGCCTCGCCTTATATTATGAATAGGAGCCTTCCTCCGAGGAATCCTTTTTACAAGAAGTTAAACTTTGTTACTTTGTACTTATCACATGAATATAAAAGGCATGATGTCTCCTGTTATGTGGAATTGAACTATATATGTTTTTATTACTTTCATGATGATATATAGGAACCCATTTTATGGGTTTTATGCAAAAACAACAATTATTATCACCCTATATGACAAAAAATTTCAAATAAAAACATCATGTGGCTTAAAACTATCATTATAATAATAAATAACATAAGGATCTCTGGTCTATAGGTACCATCTTTGTAGAACCACAGATACATACATAAACCTCCATTGATTTAGAACCTCTAATACATACATATGATTCCAAATTCATGCATATTAATAAATGTTTATTAAATAATGGGTGACCCATGTCGTACTTGGGAATGAATAAAGGATACACAACATGAATAAAATCAAATCTATAAGGGATTCTTATAATAGGAAATATCTTCAACCAAAAATGTTTGATTATCCAGACCTACCATGATATCAACTAATGTGAGTTCTAATGTTTTCCAGTTATGTTAATTAATGATAACATACCATTAGAAGGTAGTTCCATGAGTTATCATAGATGTAAGATTCATCAGTTGTTTTTAGATTAGTGAACACAACCGTTTGGGGATTTTTTGGATATTCTAAACCCAATGTGAATGATTTTGAAACATTCAAAACCCCAAAATTATGATGTCAAGCATAATAAACACACCCAATTTCCATTGAAAATAGTGACCCATGATTTTGAGGTAATGGAGGTATTCTTTACACTGAAGATATAACGACACTACCTAATGGGTGAGCAGTCTATCATCTATTGTGAACATAAGATTCTAATGTATATCCTCACTAAGATGTATCAAATCCTAATATATAAGATATTTAAGGAGATCATTTGAGATTATGACATTGATATTTCATATATTCATTGGATGGGGAATGTAATACTAGATTCCCTATGAAGAAGATCTAGTTCAGAGTTTCTATGTGAGGCATTTGAGTAGTTAGCCTCATTTTAGGTATCCTTCATGGTGAAGAAGGAGATGATTTCTTCCAACTTATGGGTATTAACCCACCACTTTTACAGTGATTTAGGAATTAACATCATGTGGATACCAACTATGACAACATATATACTAAAAGATATCCACTTGACATTCTACTAATGGTTTTTCTGAAGGGGGGAGTATGTCATTTTTTTGTTGAAAAATGTTGGTACTGGTAGTAATGAGATAGGAGGTGATGAGGGAGTTTCAAATTTCGCCTTAAAAGTATATATGAGTGTGGAAAACATGTACCAGGATTTTTAATGGATGTTTTGGTGGCCATGGATGAATAAATGAGTTGTAGAGCCTTTCTCTTAATGCCTTTATTGTCCGCAAGTGGACATTGAGAACTAGGTTCTAGAGGGTTTAGCTTAACACATTGATGTTCCAATGTGGATGTTGGATGGGATATCCATGTAATTTTTTAAGGGTTTACCGTGAATTTATAGGGGATATGATTCCATTTGTATAATCATAGACCAACTTAGATTATCAACCCATTTCCCCACCATTTGTTATTAGAGTTTAACTGAGAGATTGGGATGCTTGTATATAGAGAATATAGTATGTCTCTATGGAGTTCCCATAAAGATCATTTCAATTCTTGAATATTGCATCAAATCATGATTAGTAAGAATATTTAAAGATTACATTGGGACTTAATTACATTTCAGTATGGTGTTTCACACCCAGACTGATGGCTAGATTGAGTGGTTATTTCATGTGTTTGAGGAAATTCAACAATTTTATATGTTATACATTAGACATAGTTTTATGATCACCTACCATTTGTGAAGTTTTAAAATAATAACAACTACCATTTCCTACTTAGCATGGTACTATTTAATGCATTGTATTAAAGACCCTTTATGTCACCACTATACTGGACCAATTCAAGAGTGTTATCTCTTATTGGACTCAAGTTAGTGAAAGCCACTATAGAGTTGGTTTAGATCATCTTGGAGTGGATGAGGACTACATAGATCCATAAAAAAGTCTTATGAAGATCGAATATAGATTCCTTTGGTGTTTTAAGAGGAGGATCGTGTTACCATAAAGGTCTCACCTTGATTTGGATTACATATAGTTGTCTAGTGCGGAAAGAAATATAAGGGATTCATTGACCTATTATAGATAATAAATAGAGTTGATGTGGTGGTGTAAAACTTATTTCTACCCCTTATTCTATATAAGGACCAAATTTTACGTAAATTATTATTACATCATTTTAAATAAGAAAAACATAAAATAAATAATAATCCCAGATCCCAATCATTAGTGTCGTGGTAAAATTATGACCATGTATAAAATTTATATAATGAAACATAAAAATTATGTAATTCCATATTCACTATATTATTATCTCCCCTCATATAATCCATTTTATAATTATTCTTCTAAGGATCTACATAAAATAAATGGATAATCCAAAAACCCAATAAGAGGATAAATAAGAACATCAATGAATATAACATTGGTGATCATAATCATTATAATAATAACATAAATATGGTATCATAATCATAATCATGATCATAAGAATTATAAAAAGGCATGGAATGTGGAAATGTATAAAATCAAACATCATGCCATAGTGGTGAACTATCATATATGATTTTGATCAAATATAGCATCATGTTTGCGCATAACATTTTTGAATAATAATAAAATCCTTATTGTGATCAATTCTATAATAATATTTAGGTATATATCAAATTATCTCATGAGATACATCATATTACCCAATACATTGGAGTGCTATATAATTCCAGGGGCACCCATCACATCATAACATTTACTTAATCAAAATTTCTGTATAGAACATATATCAATCTAAGAGATAAAATAAATCATGGAATGGAAATGGGTTTTTGTGAGTATTTGATAAATCGTACATTCCTGATGAAACATTTGGGTTCCCAATAGATAAAGGGAAAACATATTTTGTATAACATTCATCATTCTTGATCGAGAAGAAACAACTCAGAAGAAGTCAAAAATGTTTTTAGGAATGAAGTTTTCTTTTGGAAAATAATTTTTTCTTGAGAAAATAAGATTGGAAACATGTATATCCTATAAATTTATAGGTAGAATAATCAAATAATGCATAAAAAATAATAATGGAACATCCAAACTGAAATGCGTATGAAAGAGGGAAATCCAATAGAAAGAAAGTTGGGTTTGAGAATCTCCTTGACTTATCTCCAAATGATTTATTCATATTAATATCATGGATAATCAAATTAAATTAATTAATTAATTAATTTAGAACTATATCAACATGTATTTTATTCATTATAATATTATTAAATTTTCTTATGTACATTTTGATGAGTTATAGTTTTCAATTTCATCATTCGATAGTGTTCGTTTTCTAGGTTTTCATGATTGGTTCACTTATTTATAGGTTTGAATGATCTTGTATAATAAGAACTATTACCTATAGTAAAATTTATATAAACATAAATAAGTTTAATTATTATTATATTTGATTTTTTTATATGTTATGAGTATGATTAAGTAGATACAACGTTAATGAAAATGATTTAATTTTTTTGTTGTTTTACGAAAATTATCAGCTTATAAATTTTTTTTAACATCATGTTTATATATTACTTTCCATATCATTATATACCCCTTGATATATATATATAATATTATTTAACTATAATAATTTTTTCATCACCAGACTTGATGGAAACACTAGAAAATTAAAAAAAATCATCTATAATATTGGTAAATCGACACACCATAGATGATAGTTTCATTTTTAAAATAAAAGGAAACGGGAAGAGATTTGAATAATAATTATTCAATTAAAATAATAAAATTATAGTATATAAAATATACTTGTGTTATCATACCACTTGGATAACTGGTGGTCAGGATATATTAAAAAAATAAATTTTCTTTTAAAAAATATAAATGAAGAAAAAATAGTTTTTCTACCTCTTAAATTATTCTTCTTGAAAACCTCATTTGGGGGGTTTTTTGGGTCATTTTTTGAGATAAAAAACACTTGGAAATGGTGGAGAGGGTTAAGAAAAGGATTGGGAAAAATTTGGACATGGTTAAATGCATGGAAGTTATGAGAAGAAATGATGGTTAGGGTGGTATTTATAGGTGATGAGAGGGGTTTTTTATAATTATTATATTCATTAGTTTATTATTTTTCTAATGCCCCAACCCTAGAAGCATGGAGCTGGTGAATTATTTTAATACATTTACATGATCACATGGGGTCAAATCCTGAAACATTGATATGTTTAGAAGCCGTAGAAGTACTAGATACATATATAAGTTCAACATTACAACTTCAAAAAAATAAAACGCAAATATATTCTATTAGAAACATCCAAGCCTCCAAGATTATGCTCGAAATTCACTCATAAGTAACTTCTTAATATCCTTTGAAAATGATACATAAGAAAGGGGTGATCCCAAACGCTCAGTAAGATTAAGAAATACAGTGAAATATAAAATAAATATTAGGCATGGTGAATAATTGAAAACACATGGCTTTATAAATTATAAACATGAAGACTTTATGGAAGGAATATGAGCTAAGTAAATAATTTCATAATCAAACATAGTCATCGGTATTCTACTAGTCAAATAAAAACATGAAATATCGATATTATTTTCATAATGAGGGAATGTATAATTTGGGACATTCTGAAACATTTTTTCAAGGCCTCGACCAAGATGTCTAAAAATGATTAATGCCTCAACCAAAACCATATATCAAATTGGGAAAGGCCTTAGAAAATTCCACATCTAATTGTCTCATGAGACCTACTGATGCACCGAGGAGCTATATCGGGCTCCACTCATAACTTACTAAATCTAATACATTTATCATATGAAAATGTTGAAACATAACATAAAAATTCTAATTATGACTAGAATATGAAATTTGAATAATTTAACCATAAACCATGACTTGTATAAAAATAACACATCTATAGTCAAACATATCAAAAAACCTTAAATACAATAAGGATGATTTTTATCCTAATAAATCAACATCAAACAGGTATAAGATTTATCAAAGGATGTTGACATAGATGAAATCAAATCTATTTGAGAGAAATATAACTTTCTATTTTTAAATAATAAAGAGTCACATAATTATAAAAGAAAACATTTATTTTAAAAATATCATTATAATATTGTAATGGAAGCTTCTATGATGTTATAACGACGGATAATTTCTGCACCCACTGTATAAGTTATGAAATACATTCTTACCTAAATTTTGTAGAAACGGTCATAAAGTACCTTGTTTAGAAAACGATGGAAAGATTACATTAAAAACATATAAGTTCAAATAAGGGTATAAATGAATTTAACAAATAGTTTAGTAAATAGTAAAAAAATTTAGAAATACATTTTTAAGAAAACAATGATGTGGATGATAAATAGGTCCCAGTAGATACTTACGTATTAACAACCTCAGAGAAGTAAAGAGATTGTAAAATTAACCCTTAACTTGTACTTTTTATTTATAGAGGGAACATTAAACTTATGTATAATAGTTAAACCATTGTTATTAAGTTATAAAATAACCACATACATAATATGATATCATATATGATCTTCTAATATTGCTTTGTTAATAATATTTTCGTAGTATAATTGTTTCAGGTGTTAACTGGTTCATTTTCCATTATATTTTTTTTATATAAGTCATGTTTGTTATGGATAAGATGTATTTGATTCATATCCATAATGATATTAAGTTCTTAAACATTATTTTTAATCGTAAAATTAATATTATTCTTGAATGGTTACGATGTGAATGAATCTCATCGCGTTCGTAGAGACGGTAATCCGTACGTATGCACGAGTGAGAATATCATTATATTGATCATGAAATCATATTTAATTGGATGGTAAATAATATATATAGAATCATTAATGTTTTATATTTATAATTAACATCATTTATACTCATTATTATACCCATCCAAATAATGAAGTGTTTGAATGACAAACTACACTACAACGTGGAGATGGTAAGTCGTATGTACGCACGTATGGTGACATTGTCATTTATAGGATAGATAGAATAATGAATATGGTTGTACCATATTTATAATACCATCACAGTATGTATAAGGGATTGGAGTTATTATTTTGGTATGGAAACAATAATGAAAGAGGAAGTGGAAGAAGAAAAGAACTTGAAAGATGGTGGTGAAATTATTACCTCTTCTTGGGGTGTTTCCTTTTGAGTTGATCAAAAGGGATCCATAGGATGGATCTATGATCAAATTATGGAATCTATGTCAAATTGAGGGTAGTTGGGAGGATATTTGATTAGTTTTTGGCTGAGACAAATGGCTTTGGAGGTGTTAAATTAAGAGAAGGGGAAGTGCCATTTTATAAGATAGGTGAGGGTCACTTTAGGGAAACCTTGAAATATTATTTTATTAGACAATCATATTCGGTTAATAATGGCCCCAAAATGATTTATTTTCAGGTAAAGGTGGTTATGGGTTGAAAACATCTCATCTAATAGGGTTTAGGTAGGTTTAGGTCACCATATTAACCATATATTTTACATTTAACACTAGGTTAAATAGTTTAACATTTACCATGTCGACACGTATTTTATATTATAAGGTTAATATACATACTATAAAATTACAATAGAACCCAATGTGGTTCATTAATGACATATCTATTATTATATAAGTCCTTTGTTTGAACCTTATATTCTTAGGACTATAATATCATTTATTAATATAGTATTTATTTTAAAAAATCATTTATGTCAATTTTGACTCTATTTAGTATCTGATTTTTGTTAAAGTCCCAACAACATGATTACATTGAAAAATAATAATTTAGTCAACCATAAAATGTCATATTAATATATAAAATTCTTGGAATTAATCCAAAGTCTTAATTTATATTTATTTGGATATTTATAATATCAATTATTTTAATTTTTAATTAATAAGGTAATTACTACGTCATCACTATGTCATAAATAAATTTAATTATTTAATGACTAAAAGTTTTAAATAAGATAACTTTATTTAGGAATTATCTTTCTAATGAGTATTTATAGTCAAATTCATGTTATGTGTAACCCAATATTAAAAATGTTTTAGTTATTAAGCTATGAATTTAACACTTTTAGCTCTTCTTTAGATTAAATGATAATAAATGGCATTATCTAATACAAGTAGACCAAAAGGATCATATTTTATTCCTATGGTTTTTTGGTAGAATTACACTTATTCGATAGAATTATGACATGTTTTATGGTAATTAAAATATCATTTTTACCTTTAATTACTCTTTTTACTTTTAACCGTGGTAAAAAAAGTCAAAAGTTACTATTCAACATAAAATATTTTAAACTTATTGAACTAAATATTACTTAATTATTTCAACTATATCTCTCTATGTTTTGAAATTAAATTCACAGAATTTGTAAAATTATGTTTTCTGCAAATTTGCAAATGTGCCTAGAAGGTGGGTAAAATTCGTTAAAAGTTTAATAAACTTTTATACATCTAATTTTACTATAAAATGAATCCAATAAATTACATTGAACATGTATAGGTATTATATATATATATATTTGTTTAAAATATATATAAATAAAATAAATAATTATTTAAATAAAAAGTCATTTTTAAGTAATAACGTGGTGTTATTCAATATTCATCCAAAATAGAATGTTTTCAGAAAAATACCAAAAATTTACCCTAAGATAGTTTTTATAATAAAAATTCAAAAATAAAGTATATTTTACCAAATTCAAAACAAATATGCTTCATTAATTAATTTAAAATTAATTAGTGTTGTTAAAACAAAAATGCGGGTTTTAAAAAAAATAAAACTATCAAAAGATTGACATGTGTTTTTGACCAATTTAAATGTAAAATTACTTATAATGACCTACATTATATTAAATGATAAATATATAATCTAATTATTCTTTAAAACTAATCAAATTTATAATTTAACACTATAAATTATTTCAACTAAAAAAGATGTTTTCAATTAAAATTTATTATTTTTCATTATTCACCAAACATGATAGTTATATGAAAACACCAAAAATTTATCGAAACTAATTTTTTATTTCTCGATTCTAATGAAAAGGTTTATTTTTTCAAATGTAATATATAAAAGTTTTAAATATTGGATTTAAAAATGGTTCTCCATTAAAAGGCGGTAAAATTGTATTTTTTGAAAAAAAAATTTCTAAAAAAATAAATTTGTTCTTTTGTTATTTCTAAGAAACACATAATATGTATTATAAAATTGTATAAAATTCAAAATTAAATTAATATTATTTATAACTTCTTGTTGAACAGCTACTTTGATATGTCGTGGTAGGCTCAAACTCGGTGTTGCGTGTAGCGCAACTTATTGAATTACTTTAAAGAGATAACATACTATGAAATCATAGGGTGTTAAAATTTTGGATCAAAAGTATGAATAGTATCAACCAAATGAAAAATATATTAAACTAATCAAGGAGTGTTTGATATATTAGGCTTAAATTATCCTTTCATCAACAATAACTCAAAAAATAACGTACTAGCCTTTATCATAAATTATAATATTTTTCAATTCATTAAAAATTCATGTATTTTTTAAAAAATTACAAATAACTAACATTAACATTTTTTGATAGGTAGAATTTAAAAATGGACTCCATTCTATGAATAAAAAATTTATATGTAGGAGAAATTTATTTTTTAATTTTAATCATCAATTATTAAAAAAATACCAATTTTAGAGTTTTAACTGATTTTATAACACTTTAAAAATGTAATTAAGGTATCAAAAAAGTATATTATAATAATAAGAATAAAAAATGTTATTTTATTAATATACTTTATGAAAATAAATAATTATATTTATTATAAAATTATAAATATATATTTTTGTTTTATAAAAATACCAACACTTAATTACTAATTTTAAAAATATTTGTTTACCTAAATTATGAAATAATTATATCATATTATCTTTTATAAGTTTCATAAATTTTATTTATACTTTCATTGGAGATCCTACTATTCTATTTTCAAGATTACTATTACTAAGGGTCATATTATTATTTTACGGTTCATGTTACTATTTCATCGGTATTGGTTCCTTAGCTTCTAGAAATTCCTTTTATTTCATTCATTATTCATTTATATATTTTTTATTTCATTCTTAAAGTGATTTTGTGTTCCTTATACTATATGAATTAATTTTAAGAATGAAATTTCCTTTGATAAAATTTTTGGTTGTTACATGTTTGATTAGGTACCCAACATCTTTCATGGGTCACATCTAGTGAGGTATGTCCATGAAATATCACATGTTATTGAATTTGGAGACCTAGAAATTTAGGATGGAGCTACATTTAATGATCACCTAGTAATGATTGAGGATTGGTGGGAGTGGATCCTCTGAGGTAAAGTGATTCTTTTATTACATGTCTAGTGTTATCACATGTGTCTTCAGGAGAGTAACTAGGAGCGGGAGACCCATATGCATACTCTGTACACTGATTTCTTCTCTTAGACTTTGGTTTTTGTTTTTCATGACATAAATATACATGGTATATATAATTTAATGAATCTTATTTTCCCTTGTATTGTTTTGGAATATTATATGGATTATTCTTAAATCTAGGCACAAAGACAACTTGAGAATCCAAGGACTGTTGTTCCAGGAATTAATTTTTAAAATATATTAAATATATTGAATATCACGAGTTCATTGTTTTCCTAAAAATGGGAATAAATATTAAACATATGTATTATTCATAATTCAAATTCCACCACTTAGTTTAGAGAATTATATTTACCCTAGGTATGAAATTTTATTTTTTGGCATTTCTTGTATGCATAAAAGTTTTATCGGGCATAAATAATAATATAAATTAATTTTTTTAACTTAGGGATGCAGTATCCTATTATTTTTCTAGAAATATATAGCTACGAATAAATATAATGGATAGACCCCTAACCCCACATCTATTGGATAGAGATACATAGATTATAATTCTCAAGAAAAAACATCAGATCATGGACCATTAATCAGTGTTGAAAAATATTCTAGGATATCCATAAAAATAATAATGCATAATTTTTATTCATCAGTGTTTTATCCACCTCAAGGAAGGACATAAATAAATCAATCAAATGATGTATTGATTCTCAGATTGATCGTATTGCAAGTATGGGTTTTTTTGGGATTACAGGGAGAATATATTATTTTGTTATGGATCTTTATTCATCATTCAAATGGAAATGGATTGAGACTAGCCTAAATAGGCCCACTGTTAATTCTATTATTCCGTGCTCATTAATGTTCTCTCAATGTTCTTCATTCATGCTTCACCAATATTTTTTTGACCAGTGGATCATAAAATACCAAATAATCAATTTTTGTGCACCTATTTATTTAAACAATGAAATGATATCATAGATCTGGGTTTGGATGGATGATGACATCAATATTAAATGATAGTGATGACCGATTTTGGATGAATTTGGGACTCTTAGTTTGATCAGGGCATTTGGAAGAGATGAGTACACATGATGGTCATTTTTATTTTCATTTTAGTGGTTGTATTATAGTGAACGATGATAGAGAGCCTCGGTCTAACCAAAACTATTATCTCCAAGTGAGATTAGCTATAGAAATAGAGGAAATGGTGTCCACGGAATACAATAAGGAAGAACCCATGGATTCTATGAAATACCACATTACACTACATGTTACCTAGAGATACAAGCTATGTGGGGCCCTAACTACGGCGCTAGGGTGTCTGTGGTAGAGATAAATATCACAAGGAATATATCATTTATCCCACAACATGTGACCCGTAACTAGAGGATTAACATGTACTTTAGAGTGACCATGAACATGGTCAAGTGTACACCTACTCTGAAACACTATGTACTTAGACATGGATTTGGATAGGCTAGGTGTATAGGGGAAGATTTATGTTCATAGACATAGTTAAGAGAACATCGGCCCCAACACACCATGTACTCAGACACAGACATATATAATTTTATAGGTCATGATGCATGGGCCAGACCCAATCCTAAAGGGACACTATGTGTTCTACATGTACAAACCTGGTACTTTTCCAAATATAGCTTATATCCCTTTTCCTATAAATATTTGAGATTTTTCATTGGGATGTGTTCTCTTTATCCTTTCACTAAGGGTAGTTATGGAATCTGACCTACTACATATTATGGTTATCCCCATAGAGGAAAATCAGTAATGAATAGTATTTTTAGAATCCTTTTTTGAGGCTCAGAGTGAGATCCTCTATCATCATCATCCAACATGGGATCTTGGTTTCATCATGCCCAAAAAGACACTATCTTAAATCTCATTCTTAGTTGGTATATCTAGATTGGGTTATTGGTATACACCATGGTTGTGGGTGAGATCCCCATTTGTGTATCATTCTCTTCAAACATACATAATGTACTTCTTATGGTGAGACTTGAAGAGAATGAAATCTTGGATGGAGGCTGCTAGTGCTATCTGACTCATAGTGTGTGTTCTCTTGAACTAGTGCTATGTGGAACCTTCGATCCAGAGTCCTAATCTTGATCAATAGTTGTGATATTACATGATTTTGTGTGTCTACTATTTGTATATCTGGTTGTTCATGTTATATACTACTATCATATACCTGTGATGTTATGATTTTTATTCTTAATGTTATATGCTTTGTGATTTCCAGGATTCCAACTAGGTATTGTTATACTCACACCTACATTTTAATTTTCCACATGTGTCATGTATTATATAGAATATATTCATTTTGATGAAGTCCAACACGAACCAGGACCAGATATATCTTAGTGATTCAGATAGATCTAGGTTTCTTCCTTCCGCTGCATTTATATTAGTCTTAAAAAATATTAAAGGTTGTACTTTATTTCTATTATTTATGTGGGATTGTATTTATCCCTTTTTCTTTCCAGTCCTTTTTCTCATACTCTTATGGATGTATATTATATGTAATCATGCTTGGTTATCAATTTTTATTGTATTTTGTCATTGTATAGTCTTGGATATGTGTGTCACTCCTAGAATGGGAGGCAATACACACAATTAAAAACCATTTTAATAGGCTGGAAAACTATTTTTATATCCTATACCAAATTTTCTACAAATATTGGGTGATAGTGCTATTGGGAATGTTCTATAGTAATGGTTTCTAGTGAACTATTGGTATAGGGTTACCTAAGGTTCATTTTAACAAACATTCCATTATGAACCATTGGTATAGGGGTATCCCAAATGTTCAAAAATGATTTTATATAGCAATACTAATAGATCAAACTATTGGTATATGGGTATCCTAATGGTTCGAAATCGTGGGGATAGGTTTATCCCAAGGGTTCACTATAAACTATTATTTAATGTCTATACCAATAGTTATAAACCCATTAGTATATATCCCATTTAATTGTGTATCCATTAGTTTCCCCAACATGCCCACATAAAACATAACTTGCATGAACCTGCCGTAAACAGAACCTAAAAAACCAAAACATAAAATAAAACAATCAAAACCTTCAAAAAATGAAAATTGAACCTCTAAAAAATATAACATACAATGAAACAAACAAAAAATACTCAAATATCCACAAAATAATACACAAAGAATGATAAAATAGTAAATAATTTGATTCACTTAACCAGTGATAACAAACATACAAAATAACACAAATATTCATTCCTAAAAAATCATCAATCATACAATTTTATAAATTTCACTCAAAGATGTATTGTATCAATCTGTCACTCATCCTTGGAATAAACACCATCCTCGGCCTTTTCCTAGCCATCATGCTCACCCTCTTTCTAGCCATCATCATTTCCCTCTTATTTTTCATCATACTCACTATTTCTATCTCTATTAATGTAATTTTCAAGACCACCACTCGGACTACTACCTAGTTAACTATATAACATAGGCATCATCGAAATATATGCATCATAAGCTACAATGGTCTCTAGGGGAAGTGATAGACATAAAACATCCATCCGTTTCATAAATTTATCATTTTCCCTTTGATTCTATTCATTAACCAATATGGCTTTTTTGGCCTTTTCCTCCTCATCCTCAGCCAATGATTCCCATGAATTAAAATTTTCCAAATTGGTTCTACCATAAATGACACCATAAGTGGCTCAATACCTCATTGGTACAATACTCTTCCCTGGTGGACTGTGTAATCTTCTATGGTGCTTGTCTCCAAATATTTGATATAAGTGATCATTTGGACCAATGTTGTTAGCTTCTTAGGAATCAAGAACCTCAATATAATACTGTTAAAAATATAAATATATTATATAGTTAAAAAATATTAATTATTATTTGATTTAAAAATATTAAAACATAAAATATGCTGCTATGTTGGTTCAGTTACTTCACTTCTATCTTTTTTCTTTCTACTTGAGAAAAACTATTTTTCTCAGTGCACATATCCTTAAATATAAAAAACCTTCATTTTCAATGACATTAAATGTAGAAAAACATAATTTATAATAGGTTACTAATAATTAATTTAATGACTAAAATCCAATGTATATTAATTCTAAATGAGATGAAATTAAAATCATATAATAGATGAATTATAATTGAGTATCAATGAATGAGTTATAAATATATATAACATATATATAAGTGAACTTTTCATCACCTTAATCATTAATATGGTGGGTGTGTTATCACCATAATTAATGATAATACGAACATGTATTACTATAACATAATGTAATATGAATTAATTTGTTACCAATACTCTAATCATGAATATTATATAAATGAATTGTGTTTTTTATGATTTAATAATACACATTGCATTCCATAAATAACCATTTGGAGATTTAAAATATATTACATGAGTTGTTTTTATTTAATGATACAAGTTAAATTTTTTTCTCCATCACATGAGGTCCTTATATTCCTTGGAACCCCACATTATTTTATTGTGATCTAAACCATTACTAAAATTTTGATTTTTTGTGGTTGTTTTCTAATTATGTCATTCTAAATATATAAAGTGAAGTTAATATCATGTTCCTCCTAAAAAAATAATTATAGGAAGCTAAATAAGTACATTAGAATAATGATCTCAATAAGATAGGTATAATTGTTTCAAGGGGTGGGCTATATATATTCATGATTTACTTTATATAATCTTTAAATTATTATTAGTGTGTGGGATGTGTGTTCCTATATAATAGTTATTGTGTATCTAGGATTATTACAGTGGGCAGTTATTTTTTATTTGTTCAAATTATATTATCAAATATATATTGTTTTTAGTATATTTTTTTTGAAATGATCATATATTCAACTGTCCAATTTGGTGCTTTACAATAACATATGACCAATTCTGTGTTCAAAATGGTCGACACAAAAAAGATAATGGTTTCAATGTCATGATATAACATGGTGTGATTGGAACATGTTAAGATGGATATATATTTCAGTTATAAATCTCTAGTAGATAAATATTTTAAAGTGTATTAATAATAATATTTCACTTAAAAATAATGGTTGTTACAAAAACCATGTGAGTGATTTAATATATCACTGTTAAAGGTATTATATATTTTAATTATTGAGTCTCTTTTTCTTATATAATTTTGTTTTTGTAAATTATATTTTATATAATATGTCAGTTTATTTGAATTTGTTTTTTCATACCCTAAGGCACTAATGACTCTATCCATAAACATTTCAAATGTTTGTGGCCCAAGTATTGTAGTTCCCTTTCCTATTAAATGAATTTTCATTTAATAAAATGATTAGTGGTTGTATAGATTCATGAAATTTTCATAAACATAACAATACTAATCCGGAAATTTCATTACACACTAAATAAATTCAATAATTAACTATATAATACATGATCATTTGTTTAGAAAAATTATACATGGAGTAAAATATGTAGGAAAGAAAAAAAGTGCTAGTCTTGGAGAAAAATGATAGAAGAGTACCATGAGTTCTTCCTCTCATGGTACGACATTATAGTCTACCGCAATGTGTGGAGGTATTTCATAACATCCTTGTTTTTTTATTTCTTTCTAATGATTACTAAAAAATAATTATCAATATTACAAGAGAAATAATTAATTCAAATCCTGGTAATTTTCATTTAAATCCTCAAATTTAATTAATACCTTGAACATGGTACTCATCCAATGAGTAATCATTTCTAGATAATATTCAATAGGAATGTCATATATAATAGGTGCGACCTCTAAATCTGTGTGAACTCTAGAACAACAACCATTATACAACTCAAACATACAGCCTCTTCATGGCTCACCTAATTCAATGATCCATTCTTGTCTCACAACCTCACCATCAAGAAAAATTAAATGAATAATTCACAAAAATATTAAATCATGTAAATGTTATAATAATATAACAATAAATCCAACGAATTTTCTTACACATATTTGTTCCAAGAATTATCATTTACTTCTTTGGGAAGGTGTAACTGGGAGAGTAAACTGGTGGGAATGATGTCAGAGTATTTGGAATGAATCACCAAAAAAATCATACATTCCCACCCATTTTTCAGATCATTATCTTTTCTTCGTTATAACCCCCCATAAATTGTGTGTAGTGATTAAACACCACATGCATGTGTGTACCCTACACTGATTATTAGATGATCAAGTTGTTAATTAATAAAATATATATTATATTAATAAATATAATATTGGAAATAAATTATAGTAACTTTTTTACTATGGTTTTATAAATATACCTGAGGAAATATGATTAGTGGGTTGTTGTCGGATCCCCATGCATTGAAGGAAAATCAACATTTATAGATAGAGTGGTTCCATGTGTATGGTCCGTAGGCTCGTACTCTATCAGAGTAGGAGTCGATGAGGCAGGAATATAGCTTCTCAGGGGGAAAGGAGTATAAGGTAATGATTATGGAATAAATGGAAATGAAAATGATTAATATGGATGAGGATAAGGAATAATCATTAGATACTAGGAATATAGGTGATGAGGATCAGAGACAAATGGTAGTGAAGACATGGGTGACTTAAATATCCTAAGTGTATGTAATGACACTGTGGGATTAGAAGGTGTGGTAGATGGTACGTTAGGTGGGGGGATGGGGTTTGTTAGGAACATCGACTGGAGAACCTAGCTATTTTACCACCTCCTATTGTATCATCAGAATTATCACTATAACTACTAGTCGGGCCTCTGAATAATTAGAACCATGGTGGTGGATCCAGATTAAAAGTTAAAATCAATATTAATCACACAAAAATATATGTTATTGATATAAATTTTAGAAATAAAATACTCACAATAAGAACTAATAGAGAGAAGCCTATATCACTCATTCAGATATTGTTCCCTGTCATCCTTTTTCTTTATATCTCTTCAATGTTTTTCATTCACTTTATTTTAAAAAAATATGGAATTAATTATGAATCCATAACTATTGTGTGACCAAAAAAAGAAACAAAATGAGATAAGTCTATATTATGAAATACCACTTTTCCAACCAAATATAGGATACGAACTGATATAAAAAAATTATATACCATGCGAAGAATAACAAGATATAATAAATGTCATTGAAAAAACAATATGTTCAAATTATCATGGTTAGCATGAAGATGGTATGGTTTTGTTCTATTTTAAATTTGATGAAATTCAATATTGGTTAGTTCATTTGGTTTATTATGGTTAATTGATTAGTTCATTTTTTATTTTTTATTTGTTTATGGCCATTTGGATAATTGTTTTCCATTGATTTGGTTATTTCTCTTTTTTTATTTTTGTTAGTTCATTCGTTTCTTATTTTTTGAGGTCATTTTCCCCTTTTTTATGTAATAATTTTAATTGTTTTTTATATTCATATAAATTAGTTTAATATGTCCGATTCAATTCGTTTTTTTACAATTTAATTGATTTAGTTTTATTATGTTAGATAGGTTTTAATATAGTTCAATTCAATATTAGAAAATCAATTTAATGATAATAGAAATAGGTAAATATTAAAAATTCACGTGAAGATCAAGTTGGATAATAAATTATTTGTAATGAATTGTAAATATTCTTTTATAGAACCAACCTAAAAACCTATAGTTGAGTTAAACCAAAATAATCGAGAACACATATGGATGAATATATATATTTCTGATCACAAATTTATTTTCACAATGGACTTTATAAATTGATGTATTCAATTCATCATAATTAATAAATGTTTTGGGTCCAATGGGAGAAGTAATGGTGTCAATTCATCATCACTATCACAAATAAATGTCTTGGGATTACATCAATAATGACAACAAATTCAAGTTGAAGATGACACATGACATAAAAATATTGTTTCTCCATTGATGAAAATACACGTGGTTAATCAGTAGAAATATTGTGAGTCATGTAAACAACATGAAATCCACATTAATTAATTCATTAATAAATGTATCGTTCCTCATCAGAGAATCAAACCACTTCAATTTCATTATATTAACTCGAAAATGAGAGTAATAATCTAATATTAGTGTTTTCTCAATGAATTGATAATATGATATATATTCAAATAGAGGCATACACTTCGATAAACTATCAAAATAGTTTATTGAGGTACTTACCATAAAAAAATTATGTTTTATTGTCATTTTATTTTCTCCTTAAGTGATTATAAATCTATACACATTGATCACAATTGATTTTCATTCCTGAACCATGGTATTGGGACCAAAATCCAAAGATCAGATTTCCTCAGAGATAGAGGTAGATATGAAACTCAATATTTGAAATATAAATGAATATTAATATTTATTTAGTAATTATTTTATTAATTTATTACACTAATTTATTACATTAATATTTCTACAATCAATTTGAGCCAAGAATAAAACCCTTTCTCATAAAAAGTCTCTCCCTTTCTCAAAGATAAAGGATGATTATTTTATTTAAAATTTGTTTATGTTCACTATAAAAAAAATAGATTTAGTTTAAAAGATATTTAAAATTAAAGAAGATAAAATTATATATATATCTGTTCTATTTACTTACTTGATGTATTCATCAAAAAAAATTTAGTTAAACCAAACTATTCATTTTTTCATCCCCCTCTCTTCAAGGCTTATTGTGGTCAATGTAACGCCATAACCCCAGAATCCTGGAGCCAATGCATTATTTTAATACATTGGAATGAGTAAAATGAATCAAGTACCAAAGGACTGATCCGTTTAGCAGTCATGGAACATATATTACATACATTAATGTTACATTACACTTTCTAACATACAACACAACAAAAATAATCCTTTGTAAATGCAATTATTCTCATAGTTCAACCCTTACCTTGTACTTTCCTTTGGTCGAGGGTACGTTTAACCTCATGTATAATTACCATAGTATGTTATTATGTTTTAAAAAAACCATATTCATATTTATGATATCATACTTTATTCATTTATTTCTTTAGACTACCCATTTAATAATAACTTCTATGTTCAAATAACATTTTGGGTAATAATCACTTTCTTTATCATACACATTTTAACATGTTATTATTGATTGTATAACTTATATCATGATTTAATTTCTTCTAGAATATAAAAAAACATTTATGTATCATATATATTCAGAATATAAATATGTATATTAGGTAGATATATGAAATGGAAAACACTGTTTATGGATACGGTGTACCGTACATAAGCATAAACACTATTTCCATTTTCATATCTTGTTGAATGGAAGTAAGTGAATGATATATATGTATATATATATATATTCCAGTAACATTATTATGTAATATATTATAGAGTTATTAATAATATATATATTTATAGTCATCATTGAATAGTAAACGTGGAAATGAATCTCATCGCGTTGTGTATAAGGTAAGTCATACATACGAACGAGCAACGATATCATTCTATTAATGGAGAAATAGTATGTAATTGGATAATATATTATATATAAAGAATAATTAACATATTATATTTATTATTTACATCAATTATACTCATTATTATATCCATCCAAATAATAAAGTGTTGAATGACAAACAACACCACGACGTGGAGACGGTAAGTCGCACGTACGCACGTATGGTGATTATCATTTATATGATGGATAGAACACAAAATATGGTTGTAACATATTTATAATAACATCATAGTATTTAAAAGTTACTAGAGACATTAGTTTGGTATGGAACAAACAAAGAAAGATTAAGTGGAAGAAAAAATGAACTTTGAAAGAAGTGATGAAATAATTACCTCTTCTTCAGGTGATTATTTTTTATTTGATAAAAAATGGATCCTTAGGATAGATTTCTAATTATCGTAAGGCCTCTATGTCAAAGTGATGGTAATTTGGATGAGATTTTAGTAGGTTTTGGATAGTCTAAATATAGCATCCCGTCTTTTTATAACATAAACTTTCATTACATTACACAAAACTGAGGATCTTTAAGGTCTAGTGTCTTGGAAACCAGGAACATAATACAAGAAAACAACATAAAACATTCTTCTTAAACACTTGAAAGGCGTCTCCTTAAGTTCATTCTAGTTTCATTACTGCATCTCATAACCTGGGGACATACATCAAAAGAAAGGGTGAGCAGAAGGCCCAGTAAGGGAAACAAGAGGAACATTTTACATGTGAACTTAGTATACTTCAATAAGGACATGAAAAGAACTTTAAGGCATGAGAAAGAAAATCATGAGGCATTTCATAATAAAAATAACATTTTACATAACATGAAGATGTGGCTACATCATTTAACATAGACAATCATGAACATATCACCAAGGTCCATCCCCAAGGTGTCATTTGAAAATTACCAAGGTTATTCACCAAGGTATCATAAAAATTGTAATCTCTAGTGGTTACATCATTACCCAATGCATTGGAGCGCTATCAGGGCGCACCCTTAAATTTTCCTTTATTATCATGTGAGCCACATATATCATCATCAAACATTTCATAAATAACCCATATAGCATAAAATAAATGGGTTTCATTTCATAATCATAACGTTTTAAAAACTGTTTTAAAGACATGATCTTTACGTCACTTTAAACCCACGGAAAGGGAAAGCGGGTCTCATGTATGTAAATCCCAAAATTTAAAATGGAACATTTTGATATATATATGTGAATACCCTTGTAGAAATAAGAGCTTTGAGTATTCACTTTATAACATAAAATAATTTTTGAGAAAAGAGAGAGGCATTTTGAGGGGAAAATTCTGCAGCATAACGGCTAAGTTTCGGGGTTTTAGAAAACATTGAAATGAGAGGGGACATGGGTCACCCACTCATAAATGATCCATAAAACAGTAGGGTGAAAGAATAAGAAGGACATATGGACATTGTAATTAAATTTGAGGGACATACCATTTGAAATGAAAAACATGGAAGGAAAAAAAATTAGATTTCTCTTATAAAAATTCGGCAGCCTAACGGCGCCACTTAAACATCAACAAAATACTGAATTGAAGAGATCAAATGAGGTCTCTCGTCATATGAACATAAGAGTCCAGTATGATAGATATAGAGATCATACCCCAATATAACAAAAAGGAACTTGAAAGAATTGACAAGAAAGTAGAACTTCAAAACGAGAAGGGTGAAGAACCACTTAAAAATTCGGCAGCCTAACAGCGCCACTTAAAACTTGAAAATACTGAATTGAAGAGATCAAATGGGGTCTCTCATCATATTATCATAAAAGATCAGTATGATAAATTTAGAGATCATACCCCAACATAATAAAAAAAGGAACATGAAATACTTTACATGAAAACAGATCTTGAAAAATGAGAAGGGAGAAAGAATCCGTTACAAAAATTTCGGTAGCCTAACGGCGCCACTTAAAACTTCATAAAACGAAATAATGAGAGTAAGAGGGGATCTCTCATTATATTAACATGAAAAGTGTAGTAATAGGAGTATAAAAGAACATCCTCCAACATAAGAACATGGAGCATAAAAGGAATGACATAAAAGAGATTACTTGAAATGGAAGAGAGAGGTCGGATCCCTTACCTTAAAATGTGACTCTTGAAACTCAAAGGATTGGACCTTGAGGGCTTGGGGCACCTTGGGAGGACTCCTTGGAAGGTAGGAAGACCATAACTTCGTTGGGGGAGAGTTGGGAGTGAAAACTAAATGAGGAAAGGGTGGGTATTTATAGGGAAAGTGAGGGGACAAAGCATTAATGGCCAAGGGACACCTCACTAGTGGTTTTGGCATAACCATGGGCTTGCCCATGGTATTTGCCCATGGTATTGGCCACTTGGGACACCTCACACCTTATCTTACTATTCATAATTCGAACATATTGAATATATACTTAATACATCATTTAATGATGTCATTAAACACCCGTAACTTAAAAACTATACTTTCACTATTCACCGAAAATTCAACTTTCTCAGAATAATCCCAAAATTTCACCTTAACCAAATATCAATGCTATGATTTCAAAAATGAACTCCATTTTATAAAAATAATTTTCTAAATATTTTTAATTTTATTTTTAAATAAATACACTATTCATCGAAAATTCATTTTTTTCAGAAAAATCCCCAAAAATTACCATAACATAATATCGATGCTCTGAGTTCAAAAATAAAGTCATTTTTATAAAAATGATTTTCTAATTATTTTTAATTAAATTTTTAATTAAAAAACACTATTCACCCGAAAAAACTAATACTTGAATAATAATTAATGAAACCGTTATTTAACTATTTTATTGAATCACATTACTTAATCAAGGTGCCTATATTATTTTAAAACTTTATTTAAGTGATATTACTAATCCATTTGGTCATATTACTAATCCTAATCATAAAATCACTATTCATAATTTACTATTCATCAAAAATCAAGTTGGTCTTATTAGACTCTAAATTTAGTACTGAACATAATTGCAGAAGACCATTTTTTGAAAATCATTACACATTTTTAATTATTTAGGGTTTACATAAACATATTTAAAATATCCTTTTTCTAAAATTCATCAAAAATATGCATACTATATTTATCCGGTCATTTCAAAATTCTTAAACTTCATCATAAGAATATATCCCAATTTTTATTTAAAACAAGGATTACACAAGGTAGTTACGGTCTCGTTACATAGCCCCTTATAATACCAGCATAGGACCTAAGAGTAAGGTGTGCTAGGGTGATAGAAGCTTGGGGCGGCTCAGTCAACATTGCCCGAGTAGTAATTTCTATCAGTTTGAACTTCTCACGAAGGCGATTCCGTTCCAGCTTCACATGATGAAGTTCGGCTTGGATTTGATCCAGAGCAAAGCCCAATGGTGCTACCTCCTTCCCAAGCTCTGTTAGATGGGCTTCGATCTGTCCAAGACCACTAGGTGAGGCCATCGAATCTTCTTTCTATATTAATTAACCAAGATTACATATATTTAGAGACAATAATCAAAACATTTTGTTCACAGCGGTCATATTGACTGATGGTTATATAATAGTCAAAACCCACTGATCTCATTTTAATTATAATCATGTTTATCAAATAAAACATTTTTGTTGAGTATAACAATAACACATAAAATTGGGAAACAAAATTTATTTAAAAAAAATTCAGGTCGTTACAATCTTCCCCCCTTAAGAAATTGTGTCCTCGCAATTGTAAAATTGGGTTTTGAAATTTCATTGAAAGTCCCACATCAGAAAAGGAGTCAGTAAAACTATTACTTTAAAATAAAGAAAGGGAAGTACAAAGGTCACCCGAGTTAACCCACACTAGGGTTCCATGTAGGAAAACATGGACATGGAGGAAAAAACAAAGGGTCAAGTTCTGAGGGAGAGTGATAGAGAACATGATTAGGAGAAAGTTAACCATGAGAAAATCCCAAACTTATGATGTGTGTAAACGGTCTTTGATTACCTAGTAGGAAACGTAAACCAACAACATTTTTGTTTTACGTTTCTTTTCATAATTTTGAGGATTTCATTTATTACATAGAACAAAAACATAAGAAAATATACCTACCTTCAAGTAGAGTTTCATCCTTTAACAAGTCCCTACCAAAACTAATATTTTCTCCAAATGATGAGAATTCAAAAACACTTGGTCTCATAAAAGAACAAGAATCATCTTCTATAGAATCACATAATCTATAAAAGATTAACTATCTATTTATTCTATCTTTAAACATTATCCCAAAAACTGAAAGGTTAAGGTAAAACAACTCTTCAAAAAGAAAGAATCCCAGAGGAATGGAAACTAATTTTAAATCATCAATGTTCCATGGTACTACCCAAATTTCATCATAGACCATTCCCTAAATAATGGTCCTTAAAATTCCTCAAAACAAACCAAACCAAGATTGAAACACAAATACAATAAGGATTTGATAACATAGTCTTTCAAAACAACTTCATTGTTCATCTCCAGACAACATCAACCACTCCTAACATCTTATAAAAAAAGTAGCTAACATAAACATATTTTACCCAAGATAGGTTAGTCATTCCCATAAGTAACCTAAATTACTATAAGTTCACCTTAAATTCATCGATTCTTCAAAATATAAGTCAACCTTACTCCTCAATTAAAATACCGTAGTAATCTATTTACCTCGATCAAATATGGTTCCCAAAATAATGAACGTCTTCCAAAATAATAATCATATTTTAATCCCCTAATCATCTCTGTCATCTTAATACGGCAATCGTAGCATTTCCTATCACATTGGTTGTTGAGACATGTTCTTCCATTTCCCGCCATTAACTAAGAAAAGAAACTATAATTAGGGGCTTAAATACTTAGCCAATAATCAAGAAAAGAAACTTAAAGCATATAAGGATAACTTGTAGTTGAAAAGTATACCCTAACTTGTTATCCCCTAGGTTCCCATCTAGATTATCCATGATCATATATTCTTATGTGAACCTTTATTTTATTTTATCTTTGATCCTTTAACAATGGTTCATACCAAGCTTATGAATTAACCAAAGCATATCCCCCGGGAGTGTCGTAACCAAGAGTGCAGCAAGGCCCGTTGTCGTGTACCAGTTCCCGTTCGAGTCTAGCTCAAAGCGGTGTTTTCGGGTTTTACCCCTATGTACATCTGTGCCAGAGCCACCTCTACCTGCTCGTATCCAGACAGGGATGTATTTGCTTGGCAACCCCTTACTCAATACTCACCAAAATACCAGGAAGATTTCCTATATTAAACTTTTCTATAGGGTTCCTCCTAGAGTTTTCATATCCTAATTTCCACAAATAACTAAACCGTCCTTTGATACCAACTATAGCATCCCGTATTTTTATAACATAAACTTTCATTACATTACACAAAACTGAGGATCTTTAAGGTCTAGTGTCTTGGAAACCAGGAACATAATACATGAAAACAACATAAAACATTCTTCTTAAACACTTGAAAGGCGTCTCCTTAAGTTCATTCTAGGTTCATTACTGCATCTCATAACCTGGGGACATACATCAAAAGAAAGGGTGAGCAGAAGGCCCAGTAAGGGAAACAAGAGGAACATTTTACATGTGAACTTGGTATACTTCAATAAGGACATGAAAAGAACATTAAGGCATGAGAAAGAAAATCATGAGGCATTTCATAATAAAAATAACATTTTCCATAACATTAAGATGTGGCTACATCATTTAACATAGACAATCATGAACATATCACCAAGGTCCATCCCCAAGGTGTCATTTGAAAATTACCAAGGTTATTCACCAAGGTATCATAAAAATTGTAATCTCTAGTGGTTACATCATTACCCAATGCATTGGAGCGCTATCAAGGAGCACCCTTAAATTTGCCTTTATTATCATGTGAGCCACATATATCATCATCAAAAATTTCATAAATAACCCATATAGCATAAAATAAATGGGTTTCATTTCATAATCATAACGTTTTAAAAACTGCTTTAAAGACATGATCTTTACGTCACTTTAAACCCATGGAAAGGGAAAGCGGGTCTCATGTATGTAAATCCCAGAATTTAAAATGGAACATTTTGATATATATATATGTGAATACCCTTGTAGAAATAAGATCTTTTAGTATTCACTTTATAACATAAAATAATTTTTGAGAAAAGAGAGAGGCATTTTGAGGGGAAAATTCTGCAGCATAACGGCTATGTTTCGGGGTTTTAGAAAACATTGAAATGAAAGGGGACATGGGTCACCCACTCATAAATGATCCATAAAACAGTAGGGTGAAAGAATAAGAAGGACATATGGACATTGTAATGAAATTTGGGGGACATACCATTTGAAATGAAAAACATGGAAGGAAAAAAATTAGATTTCTCTTATAAAAATTCGGCAGCCTAACGGCGCCACTTAAACATCAACAAAATACTGAATTGAAGAGATCAAATGGGGTCTCTCGTCATATGAACATAAGAGTCCAGTATGATAGATATAGAGATCATACCCCAACATTACAAAAAGGAACTTGAAAGAATTGACATGAAAGTAGAACTTCAAAACGAGAAGGGTGAAGAACCACTTAAAAATTCGGCAGCCTAACGGCGCCACTTAAAACTTCAAAATACTGAATTGAAGAGATCAAATGGGGTCTCTCATCATATGATCATAAAAGATCAATATGATAAATTTAGAGATCATACCCCAACATAATAAAAAAAGGAACATGAAATACTTTACATGAAAATAGATCTTGAAAAATGAGAAGGGAGAAAGAATCCGTTACAAAAATTTCGGTAGCCTAACGACGCCACTTAAAACTTCATAAAACGAAATAATGAGAGTAAAAGTGGATCTCTCATTATATTAACATGAAAAGGGCAGTAAGAGGAGTATAAAAGAACATCCTCCAACATAAGAACATGGAGCATAAAAGGAATGACATAAAAGAGATTACTTGAAATGGAAGTGAGAGGTCGGATCCCTTACCTTAAAACGTGACTCTTGAAACTCAAAGGATTGGACCTTGAGGGCTTGGGGGCACCTTGGGAGGACTCCTTGGAAGGTAAGAAGACCATAACTTCGTTGGGGGAGAGTTGGGAGTGAAAACTAAAGGAGGAAAGGGTGGGTATTTATAGGGAAAGTGAGGGGACAAAGCATTAATGGCTAAGGGACACCTCACTAGTGGTTTTGGAAAAACCATGGGCTTGCCCATGGTATTTGCCCATGGTATTGGCCACTTGGGACACCTCACACCTTATTTTACTATTCATAATTCGAACATATTGAATATATACTTAATACATCATTTAATGATGTCATTAAACACCCGTAACTTAAAAATTATACTTTCACTATTCACCGAAAATTCAACTTTCTCAGAATAATCCCAAAATTTCACCTTAACCAAATATCAATGCTATGATTTCAAAAATGAACTCCATTTTATAAAAATAATTTTCTAAATATTTTTAATTTTATTTTTAAATAAATACACCATTCATCGAAAATTCATTTTTTTCATAAAAATCCCCAAAAATTACCATAACATAATATCGATGCTCTGAGTTCAAAAATAAAGTCATTTTTATAAAAATAATTTTCTAATTATTTTTAATTAAATTTTTAATTAAAAAACACTATTCACCCGAAAAAACTAATACTTGAATAATAATTAATGAAACCGTTATTTAACTATTTTATTGAATCACATTACTTAATCAAGGTGCCTAGATTATTTTAAAACTTTCTTTAAGTGAGATTACTAATCCATTTGGTCATATTACTAATCCTAATCATAAAATCACTATTCATAATTTACTATTCATCAAAAATCAAGTTGGTCTTATTAGACTCTAAATTTAGTACTGAACATAATTGCAGAAGACCATTTTCTGAAAATCATTACACATTTTTAATTATTTAGGGTTTACATAAACATATTTAAAATATCCTTTTTCTAAAATTCATCAAAAATCTGCATACTATATTTATCCGGTCATTTCAAAATTCTTAAATTCATCATAAGAATAAATCCCAATTTTTATTTAAAACAAGGATTACATAAGGTAGTTACGGTCTCGTTACATAGCCCCTTATAATACCAGCATAGGACCTAAGAGTAAGGTGTGCTAGGGTGATAGAAGCTTGGGGCGGCTCAGTCAACATTGCCCGAGTAGTAATTTCTATCAGTTTGAACTTCTCACGAAGGCGATTCCGTTCCAGCTTCACATGATGAAGTTCGGCTTGGATTTGATCCAGAGCAAAGCCCAATGGTGCTACCTCCTTCCCAAGCTCTGTTAGATGGGCTTCGATCTGTCCAAGACCACTAGGTGAGGCCATCGAATCTTCTTTCTATATTAATTAACCAAGATTACTTATATTTAGAGACAATAATCAAAACATTTTGTTCACAGCGGTCATATTGACTGATGGTTATATAATAGTCAAAACCCACTGATCTCATTTTAATTATAATCATGTTTATCAAATAAAACATTTTTGTTGAGTATAACAATAACACATAAAATTGGGAAACAAAATTTATTTAAAAAAAATTCGGGTTGTTACACTAAATGGCTTTGGCGGTGTGATTTTGAGAAAAGGGGAAGTACCCTTTTATAGGAGAGGTGAGGGTCACTTTAGGAAAATCGTGAAATATTATTTTATTTCAAAATAATTTTCGGTTTCTAATGGCATAGAAAGGATATATTATTAGAATAAGGAGGTTATTCATCGAAATCCTATCAACCAATTTGCTTTTGACAAGTTTAGGTCACCAGGTTACCCGTATCTTTTAGATTTAACTCTTAGTTAAATAGTTTAACTTTTACAATGTCTTCTTGTATTTTTATATTACATGGTTAATAAAAATACTATAAAATGTCCATTTAACCCCCAAGTGGTTCATTAATGTCATATATATCAATATAAGATTAATTTGGCATAATATTATAAATTTAGGAATATTATATCATGTAATAATATAGTATTTGTTTTAAAAAATCATTTATGTCAATTTTGACACTATTTAGTATTTGGTTTTTTTGATAGTAAAAAACATGATAACTTCAGTAAAGATACATAAAAACAATACTAACATGTCATATTAACCATGGAAATTCTTGGAATGCATCATAAGTCTCAAATTAAATTTAATTTTATATTTATAATATCCATTATTTTAATCTTTCATTAATAAGGTAATTACTGCATCATCATTTTGTCATAAATAAATTTAATTATCTAATGCCTCAAATTAATAAATAAAATATCATTATTTAAGAAATAATTTTATCATTCTAATGAATATTTATAGCAGAACGTATCTTTTGTAAAACACTATATTAAAAAAACGGTTAGTTATTAAACTTTGAATTTAACAAATTTAACTCTTCTTTAAATAAAATAATAATAAATGTCATACTCTTATCCATGTTGATAAAATAGGATCATATTTTATTCCTAAGGTTGATTTTGTTCGAAATACACTTATCCAATATAATTAGGACATGTGTTAGGGTAATTATAATATCATTTTTACCTTTAATTACCCTATAAACTTTTAATCATGGTAAAGAAAATTCCAAAGTTACTATTTTCCAAAAAAATATTTTCATCTTATTAAACCACATTTTACATACTGATGTCAATAGTGTCTCTCAGATTTTCGAAATTCAATTCACAGAAGTGGTAGAATTACGTTTTATGGAAATTTGCAAATGTACCTAGAAGGTGGGTAAAAGACGTTAAAAAGTACAATAAAATTTTATATATCTAATCTTATTATAAAATTACTCAAATGAGTTACATTGGACAAATATATGTATAATTTTTCTATTTTAATTTAAGAAAATTTTAATTAAAAAGTTATTTAAATGAAAAAGTAGGTTTTTATCTATAATACATTGTTTTTTTACTATTTATCGGAAACTATATGTTTTCAAAAAAAACAAAAAATCACCCAAAGCTAATATTGATATTCCAAATTCAAAAATGAAATCTATTTTACTAAATTAAAAACATAGAGGTTTCATTAATTAATTTAAAATTAATTTTCATTGTCAAATCCAGAAAGTGGGTTTTTGAGAAGTAAAAACTATCAAAAGATTAATATGTGTTTATGTCCAAATTTAATGTAAAATTACTTCTAATGACCAATATTAGATTAAATGATAAAAATATGATATAATTTCAATTCAAAAAAAATCAAATGTATAATTTCACACTCAAAATTATTTGGATTAAAAATGTTGTTTTCAATTAAAATTTAGTATCTTTCACTATTCATCAAAATGTGAAAGTTATCAGAAAAACACCAAAAATTTCTAAAAACTAAATTTTTATGTCCCTATTCTAAAGAATAATTTAATTTCATCAAATTGAATATATAAAAGAGTATAGTATTGTATTTAAAAAGGGTTCTCCATTAAAAGGTGGAAAAATTTCATTTTTTTAAAAAGACATCATTTATCTAAAATTTTGAATTTTTTCCTTATATGAAGTCTAATAAAAAAATATTAATGTCAGAATTATATGTTATATATATAAAATTTAAAAATTTGGTTATTACTATTCATAATAGTTTTTAATGGCTAGTTTGATAGGTCGTGGGGCGCTTGAACTCATTGTTGCGTACATCACACGCTATTGTATTATTCAAAGAGAAACATACCAAGGAATCTTGGGGTGTTACATTCTTCTCTATTTCAATAAATTGAATCCTCACAATTTGAAATTGTTCTTCTAAAATAAAAATAAAAAAATCAAAATTTCCTTTGTGGAAAACCCACATTGGAAATAAGGTTAATAAAATTTATTATAAATAATAAGGACAGGGAAATCAAATAGTCACCACCAAATTAGGATTTCAAATAGGATAACATTGGTGGAAATTATAATTGGTGGAAAAATATAAATATTTATAAGGAGTTATTGAGGTCATCCATCACAAACAAGTGAATATAAAATTTAGGGCCTCAAAGCCATAAATCTATGGTGATTTAAAATATCATCTGTTCAATAAACCATAAGGTAATAGGATAATTAATTTTTGGTTATGGATCCCTTCCCTAAAGATTAAGAATTAATTTCATCATAGAACAAAAGGAAAAAAATACTTGTAAAATAGAGTTCCATCCTTTCACTAACTTCTAACACAAACTCATCATTCACTCCAAAAGATAATAGAATTGAAAAATATTCTCTTTATCATAATCGTATAGGGTTCCAAAAAATAATGAATTTAAAATTAATCTATAAGACTATTAAAAATCTACATTAAAAAAACTAGGAAATCATGTAGGACAGTGGTAGGTGAGGCACCCTTGTCACCCTTTGGTTGCGGGTTCAAGGTTCGCGGCCTTGCCGGATGTGATGGGTTGTCGTCCGACCTCTAGGTTCTCCTTTTTATAACAATTGAAAAATAATCTTAAGAATTGTTTTAACCTAAAACAACAGTATCCAATGTCCAACTTAATTCATTCCAACATTTAGACTTATCCAAAATATTTTTTTTCCAAACTCACAGTCCAAAGTTTATTAGAAAGGTAAACATAATGAAAATATCTTTTTCCACATAATAACATGTGAATACCTTCATCATGTATTATCTTAAAACATGGTAACATCCTGAATTACCACAAATCCTTATTGTGTACATGCATTCCCTTATTCATTATAAAATACTGGATATACTCTTTAAATCCACAAATTTTGAATACTCCAACAATGATGGAAGAAACAAACCATTAATCAGTTCCAAGGATGTCAATAATACCCAATATACTATATCCAACTCAATTATCTCTTATTCCAAAATCACTACAATAGTAACAAGACCATATTAAGGTTTATCTTTCTCTCAACCATATATTTTCAAATATGTTTAACTTGAAACTATGTCGCTTTATTTGGTACCATACTATCTCAAATCCTTAATGAAATAGTCCTACAGTACAATCATTATATACTCTATAATTATGATAACTTGCACATGATTAATACAATACTCAAATGGAACAATTATTTAATAAATACATAAGATCCCTAATCATTAATATTCATCTGCGGTAGTAACATAACTTTATTGTTATCAAATAGCATCATTTGGGGTATAATTTTATGATTTGGACATTGATTTGTGTAGTGTACCAACTCTATGAAGATGAAGTATTGTAAATTTGAAACCTTTTTCTTACCCTTACAATCACATAAATAGTGTCCTTTTTTCCACACATATAACAAACTCACCTTCCCTTTAAGTATTTACAAGTGTGATTCTATCCCCAATTATAACATATGGGAAATTTCTTCTTTCCCTTATTCTCTTTATCCATCATTCTCTCAACCATTCCCTTCTTCTCTGGCTTCCCTTAAAATAAATACGACTCATATAATTCATTACTTATCTTATTAACACATGATATTATTTCGTTAAATGATGAGAATACGTGGGCGACTATTTTCCTTGTAAATGCTGGATTAAGACCATGAAAGATATGTTCCTTCTGACTCTTTGGATCATGCGTATTGTTGGAGTACTCATTCCTTCAACCGGGTGACATTTCTAAATGATGACATACATTAGGTTAAATTATATCATGATGTATAAAAAACTAGAAAAATTTCAACATTATTTGAATATTTTCACACATCTAGTCTCATAATCATAAAAATTGTTTATTTATTGACATATTTACTCATAAATCCTTCAAAATGGTTTGTAAAATATGTGAATTATCTTAACCATATCGCATGGGAGTGTCGTAACCCAAATTGCATCATGGCCCATTTTCTTGTACTAGTTCTCATTCGATTCTCGCTCAAAGAAGTGTTTTCGGGTTTTACCCCGACATACATATATGCTAGAGCCACCTCTACCTATCCGTATCAAGATAGATATGTATTGCTTAGAATATTCAAAAAATATCCACATTAATAAAGTATAGGAACTTATTATATACTAATCCTCAATGTTTATCTTAGGGTAATTTTCAATAATCTTAGTTTATCTAAATATATTTCCAAGGTAGTTTCTAAACTTTATCTGATACTAACTGTGATGCCCTGACCCCAGAATCCTAGAGCTGGTACATTATTTTAAAACATTATCATGATTAAAAATAATCAAGACCCAAAGGACTGATCATTTTACTAGTCTTGGAAAATATATTACACATAATAATGTTAAATTACACTTTCAAACATAAAACAAATCATAAATAATGGTTTGTGAATTCCATTATTCCTATAGCTTAACCCTTACCTTGTACTTTCCATTGGTCAAGGGTACATTTAACCTCATGTATAATGACCATAGTATTTTATAAAATTATAATAGAACCATATTCATATTTATGATATCATACTTCATTCATTTATGGATCAAGACTTCCAATTTAATAATAATTTTCATGTTAAAATCACATTTCAGGTAATAATCGCTTTCTTTATCACACACGTTTTAACTTGTTTTATTAGATCATATAACATATATCATGATTTAATTGCTTCCAGAATATAAAAAAATTATTTATGTATCATATATATTTAGAATATAAATATATATAATAGGTAAATATATGAAATTGAAAACACTATTTATGGAGATGGTAGGCCATACGTACGCATAAACACAGTTTCCGTTTTCGTATCGTGTTGAACAGAAGTAAGTGAATGGGATATATGTATATCTATATGTATATGTATATGTATATATATTCAAGTAAAATTATTATGTATTATATTTCACACTTATTTATAATATATATTTTTATAATCATTGTTGAATGGTGAACATAGAAATGAATCTCATCGCTTCGTGGAGACGATAAGCTGTATGTACGCACGAGTGATGATATCACTCTATTGATAGTGAAGTAATATGTAATTAGATGGTATATTATAAAAAAATAATCATTAACATATTATATTTATTATTTAAACCAATTATACTCATTATTATACCCATCCAAATAATGAATTGTTGAATGAAAAACTACAAAACGACATGAAGATGGTAATCCGTACGTACACATGTATAGTGGATTTGTCATTTATAGGATGGATAGAATAATTAATATGATTGTAATATATTTATAATAACATCGCAACATGTATAAGGTACAAGAGTCGGTATTTTGGTATGGAAAACAGCAAAGAAAGAGGAATTGGAAGAAGAAAAGGACTTTGAAAGCGGTGATGAAATAATTACCTCTTCTTCGTGTGCTTCCTTTTATTTGATAAAAAAGGATCCTTTTGATGGCTTAATGATCAATGTAAGGACTCTAGGTAGAATTTATGGTAGTTGGAATGAGATTTTAGCAGGTGTAGGCTGATTCAAATGGCTTTGGAGGTGTGATTTTTGAGAGAATGGTATGTACCCTTTTATAAGAGAAGTTAGGGTCACCTTAGGAAAAGCTAGAAATATTATGTTATTATAAACTCATTTTAGGTTTATAATGGCTCAAAAATGGTTTAATTAAAGGATAAGGTGGTTATAGGTATGAAGCCTCTCAAAAAATCGGTTTTATACAAGTTTAGGTCACCATTTTGACCATATATTTTAAATTAAATCTTTGTTTAATAGTTTAACTTTTACAATGTCTTGTATTTTTTTATTACATGGTTAATAAATATACTATTAAATTCCAAGTGAACCCCAAGTGGTTCATTAATGAAATATATATCATTATAATATTCCTTTGGAAGAACCTCATATTGTTAGGAATATTATATCATTTAGTAATATAGTATTTTTTTTAAAACTCATTTATGTCAATTTTGACAATATTTAGTATTTGGTATTTTTCAAATTAAAAAAAAAACTTGATTACTTTGAAAAAAATACATTAAACCAATACAAACATGTCATATTAACCTTTAAAATTCTTGTAATTCATTATAAGTCTCAATTTACATTTATTTTTATATTTATAATATCAATTATTTTAATCATTCATTAATAAGGTAATTACTACATCATCATCGTTTCATGAATAAATATAATTATTTAATTTCTAAAAATTATAAATAAATTCCATTATGTAGGAAATATTTTTACCTTTCTAATTAATTATTATAATCGAATTTATATTATGTATAACACAATATTTAAAATGTTTTACTTATTAAAATTTCAATTTAACACTTTTAACTCTTCTTTAATTAAAATAATAATAAATGTCCTAATCTAATAGAAGTGGATAAAAGAGGATAATATCTTATTCCTAAGGTATATTTTGGTGGAAATACACATATACAATAGAATTAGAACATGTGTTGGGGTAATTATAATATCATTTTTACCTTTAATTACCCTATTTACTTTTAATCGTGGTAAATAAAAATCAAGAGGTACTATTCAACAAAAATTATTTTAATTATATTGAACCAATTTTTACTTAATAATGTCAATTTTTCCTCTCTATTTTTTGAAATTAAATTCACAGAAGTGGTAAAATTACGTTTTATGGAAATTTTTAAATGTGCCTAGAAGGTGGGTAAACGACGTTAAAATGTTCAATACAATTTCATATATCTAATCTTATTAAAAATGACTGAAATGAATTAAATTGAACTAATATATGTATTATATATCTATTTTTACATTATGAGAAATTTTAATTAAAATTAATTATTTAAATGAAAAAGTGGGTTTTATCTACAACGCAGTGTTTTTCACTATTCATCAAAAATTGAATGTTTTTAGAAAAAATAACAAAAATTCACACAATGATAATTTTGATATTAAATATTTAAAAATGATATCTATTTTACCAAATTAAAAACATAGTGGTTTCATTAATAAATTTAAAATTAATTTCCATTGTCAAAACTAAAAAATCGGTTTTTGAGAAGTAAAAAACTACCAAAAGATTAATATGTGTTTATGTCCAATTTAAATATGAAATTACTTACAATGACCAAAATTAGATTAAATGATAAATATATAATCTAATTATACTTCAAAACCATTCAAAAGTATAATTTAACACTCAAAATTATTTTGATTAAAAAAATTCAATTAAAATTTAGTATCTTTCACTATTCATCAAAATATGAAAGTTAACAGAAAAACACCAAAATTTTATACAAACTAAATATTTATGTAACTTTTCTAAAAAAGAATTTTATTTCCAAAAATTGAATATATAAAAGTTTCTAATATTGGATTTAAAAAGGGTTCACCATTAAAAGGTGGAAAAACTGCATTTTCTAAAAAATACTTATTTTATTTGAAAAATTGAATATTTCCTTATATTATGTATAAGAAACAAAAAAGATTAATGTTAAAATTATATGGGATATATATAAAATTTAAAATTTAGTTCTTACTATTCAAAACTGTTTTTAACGGCTAGTTTTATAGGTCGTGGTGCGCTTGAACTCAGTGTTGCATGCATCGCATGCTATTGTATTATTAAAAGAGAAATGTACTGTTAAAGCTTCTTGTTTTAAATTATTATATCCATTAATAAATTTCATCCTTGTAATTTGAAATTGTTTTTCGAATATAAAATGAAAAAAAATACCTTTGTGGAAAACCCACATCGGAAATAAGTTTAAAAAATAGTCTCAATTAGAAGGAAAGGAAAATGAAATAATCCCCACCAAATTATGATTTCAAATAGGATAAAATTGGCGGAAATTATTATTGGTTGAAAAATGTTAATATTTATAGGGATTGATTGAGGTTATCCATCACAAACATGTGACTGGAAAATTGAGGGCCTCAAAAGAATAAATCAATGGTGATTTGAAATATCTACAGTTCAATAAAACATGAGGTAATAGGATAATAAATTTTTGGTTTTAGGATCCCTTCTATAATGTTTATGAATTAATTTCTTCATATAATAAGTGGAAAAAAATACTTGACAAGTAGAGTTCCTTATTTCAACTAACTTTTAACACAAACTCGTATTTCACTCTTAAAGATAATACAATTGAAAAAACATTCTATTTATCCTAATCGTATATGGTTCAAAAAATAATGAATTTATAATTAAAATATAAGAAAATTTTAAAAAAAATACATTATAAAAACCAAGAAATCAAGTAGGCCAGTGGTTGGTGATGTACCCTTGTTTCCCTTCAATTGCGGGTTCATGTCTCACAGCCTTGCCGGATACGACGGGTTGTCGCCCAACCTCTGAGCTCTCCTTTTTATAACAATCAAAAAATAATCTTAAGTAATTTTTTAACCTAAAATAATAGTATCTAATGTCCAACTTAATTAATTCCAACCTTTAGACTAATCAAAAATACATTTTTCCAAACTCACAGTCCAAAATTTATAAGGAAGGTTATCATAATGAAGATCTCTTCTTCCACATAATAACTTGTGAATACCTTCATCATGTATTATATTAAAACATGGTAACATCCTGAATTACCAAACAACCTTATTTAATACATTCATTCTCCCTTGATCATTATAAAGTACTAGATATACTCTTCAAATGTAAAAATTTTGAATAATCCAACATTGATGGAATAAACAAACCATTAATCTGTTCCAAGGATGACAATAATAACCAATATTCTTTATCCAACTCAATTATCTCTTATTCCAAAATCACTACCATAGTATTGAGACCATATTAAGGTTTATCATTCTATCAAACATATATTTTCAAAAAAAAATCACTTGAAACAATATCACTTTATTTTTTACCATACAATCTAAAATCTTTAATGAAATAATCTTGCAGTACAATCCTTATATACTCTATAATTATTATGAATTGTATATCATTAATACAATACTCAAATGGAATAATTATTTAATAAATAAATAATATCTCTAATCATTAATCTTCATCTATAGTAGTAACTTTACTTGATTGTTATCAAATAGCATCATTTGGGTACACTCTGATGATTGGGACATTGATTTGTGTAGTGTACCAACTCCATGAAGATGAAGCATTGTAAATTTGAAACCTTTTTCTTAACCTTACAATCACTTGCATGGTGTCCTTTTTTCCACACATATAACAGACTCACATTCCCTTTAAGCATTTACAATGGTGATTCTTTCAACAATTATAACATATGGGAAAATCCTTCTTTCCCTTATTCTCTTCATCCTTTTTTCTCTCTACCATTCCCTTCTTCTATTTCTTCCCTTCAAAGCCATACGACTCATAGAATTCATTAAATATCATGTTAACACATGATATTATTTCTTTAAATGATGAGAATATGTGGGAGATTATTTTCCTTCTAAATGTTGGATTAAGACCATGAAAGATATGTTCCTTCTGACTCATTGGATCATGCATATTGCTGGAGTTCTCATTTTTACTACTGGGTGCCATTTCTAAATGATGACATAAACTAGGTTAGATCATATCATAATGTATAATAAAAAAATTCGAAAAATTATCAACATTAGTTGAATATTTTCACACATCTAGTCTCATAATCATAAAAATGGTTTCTTTGCTGACAAATTTACTCATAAATCCTTTATAATGTTTTGTAAAAACATTGAATTATCCTAAGCATATCCCCTAAGAGTGTCATAAACCAGAGTGCATCAAGGCCTATTTTCCTGTAGTAGTTCTTGTTTGAGTCTAGATCAAAGTGGTGTTTTCAGGTTTTTCCCCTACATATATATATATATATGCCAGAGCCTCTTATACCTACTCGTATCTAGATAGGTATGTATTGCTTACAAAATTCACAAAATCATTAAATTACCAAAATTCTAGGATCTTATTCTATACAAATCCTTAATTTTTATCTGAGTGTAATGTTCTCTAATCTTATTTTATCTAAATATATTTCCAAGGATGTTGCTAAACTTTATCTGATACCAACTGTAACACCCCGACCCTAGAAGCCTGGAGGTGGTGAATTATTTTGATACATTGGCATGATTAAAAAGAATAAAGTCCAAAAGGACTTACCAGTTTAGTAGTACTAGAAAATATATTGCATATAATAAGGTTAAATTACACTTTCCATCATACAACACATCATAAATAATTGTTTGTGAATGCCATTATTCTGATAGCTTAACCCTTACCTTGCACTTTTCATTGGTCTAGGGTACGTTTAACCTTTTGTATAATGACCATAGTATGTTATTAAATTATAACATAACCATATTCATATTTATGATATTATAATTGATTCATTAATGGCTTTAGACTTCCCATTTAATAATAATTTATATGTTAAAATGACATTTAGATTAATAATCACCTTCTTTATCATACGTGTTTTAACTTGTTATTCATGATCGTATACATATATAATGATTAAATTTCATCAAGAATATAAAAAAAATTATTTATCTAACATATATATTCATAATATAATTATGTATAATAGTTAGATGTATGAAATGGAAAACACTGTTTATGGAGATGGTAGGCCATATGTACACATAAACACTATTTCTGTTTTCATATCGTGTTGAACAGAAGTAAGTGAATGAGATATATGTATATATATGTGTGTGTCTATATATATATATATTTCAGTAACTTTTTTATTTCATATATTTTATACTTATTAATAATATATATTTTTATAATCATCGTTGAATGGTGAACGTCGAAATGAATCTCATCATGTCAGGGAGACGGAAAGTCATACTTATGCAGAAGCGATGATATCACTATTTTTATGGTGAATTCATATGTAATTGGATGGTATATTATATATACATAATCATCAACATATTATATTTATTATTTACATCAATTATAATCATTATTATACCCATCCAAATAAAGAAGTGATGAATGAAAAAATACACCACGATGTGGGTCGGTAAGCTGTACGTACACATGTATGGTGACTTTGTAATTAATAGGATGGATATAATAATGAATATGGTTGTAACATATTTATAATGACATCACAGTATATAGAAGATATTGGAGCCAATATTTTGGTTTGTAAGACTACAAAGAAAGTGTAAGTGGAAGAATAAAAGAACTTTAAAAAAGGTGATGAAATGATTACCTCTTCTTCACGTGCCTCCTTTTGATTTGATCAAAAAGGCTCCATGGGATGGATTTATGATAAAATTAAGGACTTTACAACAAAGTTATTGTAGTTGGTTTACTATTTCAGCTGGGGTAGGATGATTCAAATGGCTTAGGATATGTGATTTTGAGAGAAGGGATGTAACCTTTTATAAGAGAGGTGAGGTTCACTTTAGGAAAATATTGAAATATTATTTTATTATAAACTCATTTTTGGTTTCTAATGGCTCCAAAATAATTTATTTAGAGTTTAAGGTGGGTATGAGTCGCAATAATCTCAACTAATAGGTTTTAGACAAGTTTAGGTCACCATTTTAACCTTATCTTTTAGATTTAACTCTTTGTTAAATAGTTTAACTTTTACAATGTCTTCTTGTATTTTTATATTACATGGTTAATAAACAGACTATATACTTTCATGTGAACCAAATGTGGTTAATTAATTAAATATCTATCATTTTAAGAGTCCTTTGAATGAACCATAGATTTATAAGAATATTATATCATTTAATAATATAGTATTTGTTTTAAAAACTCATTTATGTTAATTTTGACACTATTTAGTATTTGGTTTTTTTGAAAGTCAAAAAAACATGATTGCTTTGAAAAAAATACATTAAACCAACACTGAAATGTCATATTATCCTTGAAAATTAATGGAATTCATCATAAGTCTAAATCTACATTTATTTTTATATTTATAATGTTAATTATTTTAATCTTTCATTAATAAGGTAATTACTACATCATCATTGTGTCATGAATAAATATAATTATTTAATGTCAAAAAATTATAAATAAAATAAAATTATGTAGGAAATATTAGTATCTTTATAATTAATATTTATAGTCTAATTTATCTTATGTATAACCTTATATTAAAAATGTTTTATTTATTAAAATTTGAATTTAACAATTTTAACTCTACTTTAAATATAGTAATAATAAATGTTCTAATATAATACAAGTGGATAAAATAGGATATTATCTTATTACTATGTTATATTATGGTCTAAATACACATCTCTAATAGAATTATGATATGTGTTGGGGTAATTATTATATCATTTTTACCTTTAATTACCCAATTTACTTTTAACCGTGGTAAATAAAATTCAAAAGTTACTATTCACAAAAAATTATTTTCATCTTATTGAACCACTTTTTTCTTACTGATATCAATCATGTCTCTCAGATTTTTGAAATTAAATTCACAAAATAGGTAAAATTACATTTTATGCAAATTTACAAATGTGCCAAGCAGGTGGGTAAAAGACGTTAAAATGTTCAATAAACTTTTATATATCTAATCATATTATAAAGTGACTCAAATGGATTAAATTGAACCAATATATGTATTTTTTATCAATTTTTACTTTTAGATAAATTTTAATTAAAAATAATTATTTAAATTAAAATTTTGATTTTTATCTATAACGTAGTTTTTTCACTATTCATCAAAAATTGAATGTTTTTTGAAAAAATAACAAAAAATCACCCAAAGATAATTTTTTTATTCAAAATATAAATATTATATCTATTTTTCAAAATTTAAAACATAGAGGTTGCATTAATTAATTTAAAATTAATTTCGGTTTTCAAAACCAGAAAGCAGGTCTTTGAGAAGTAAAAACTATTAAAAGATCAATTTGTGTTTATGTCTAATTTAAATGTGAAATTACTTCCAATGACCAACAATTGAATAAATGATACAAATATAATCTAATTTTACTTCAAACCCAATCAAATGTATAATTTAACACTCTAAATTATTGAGATTAAAAAATTTGTTTTCAATTAAAATTTATTATCATTCATTATTCATCAAAATATGAAAGTTTTCTGAGAAACACCAAACATTTATACAAAATAAATTTTTATGTCCCTCTTCTAAATATGAATTTATTTTTATCAAATTTAACGTATTAAACTATAAAATATTGGATTTAAATAGGGTTCTCCATTAAAATGTGGAAAAACTACATTTTTAGAAAAATACTACTTTTATATGAAAAATTGAATTTATCCTTATATTTTTTCTAAAAAACAAAAAATATGAATGTTAAAATTATATGGGATATATAAAAAATTCAAAATTTGGTTTTTACTATTCATACCCATTTTTAACGGCTAGTTTGATAGGTCGTGGTGCACTTAAACTCGGTGTTGCGTACATCGCACGTTGTTGTATTATTGAAAGAGAAACGTACCATGGAAGCTTGGGGTGTGGCATTATTTTCACCTTCAATAAATTGTGTCCTTGTAATTAGAAATTGTTCTTCAAAAATAAAATTTAAAAAAATAGAAAATACTTTTGTGGAAAACCCACATCGGAAATAAGGTTAATAAAATTTAGTCTTAATTAGAAGGAAAGGGGAAAGAAAAATTCACCACCAAATTAGTTTTTAAAATAAAAGAACATTGGTGGAAATTATAATTGGAGGAAAACATAAATATTTATAGGGAGTGATTGATGTCATCCATCACAAACAAGTGAATGGAAAATTGAGGGCCTCAAAGACATAAATCTATGGTGATTTAAAATATCATTGGTTCAATAAAACATATGGTATTTTGATAAAACATTTTTGGTTTTATGATCCCTTCCCTAAAGTTTAATATTTAATTTCATCATAGAATAATAGAAAACAAATACATGACAAGTAGAGCTCTATCCTTCAACTAACTTCTACCACAAACTCGTCTTTCATTCCAAAAGATAATAGAATTTAAAAAAAAATCTCTTTAGCCTAACCGTATAGGGTTCCAAAAATAATGAATTTATAATTCATCTATAATACCATTTCGAAAAAACTACATTATTCCAACCACGAAATCACGTAGGATAGTGGTGGTTGATGCACCCTTGTCTTTGTTTAGTTGTGGGTTCATGTCTCACGGCCTTGCCGGATGCAATGGGTTGTCGCCCTACCTACGGATTTTCCATTATATAACAATACAAAAATAATATTAAGAATTTGTTTAACCTAAAACAACAGTATCCAATGTCCAACTTAATTCATTCCAACCGTTAGACTTATCCAAAATACTTTTTTCCAAACTCACAGTCGAAAATTTTTAAGTAAGGTAAAAATAATGAAAATATCTTTTTCCACGTAATAACATGTGAATACCTTCCTCATTTATTATCATAAAACATTGTAACATCCTGAATTACCATAAAAACTTATTGAATACATTCATGCTCCCTTTTTCATTATAAAATACTGGATATACTATTTAAATCCAAAAATTTTGAATACTCAAACAGTGATGGAATAAATAAACCATTAATCAGTTCCAAGGATGTCAATAACACCCAATATACTTTATCCAAATCAATTATCTCTTATTAAAAAATCACTACCATGGTAAAAGGACTATATTAAGGTTTATCATTCTCTCAACCATATAATTTCAAATATTTTTAACTTGAAACTCTCTCTCTCTTTATTTGGAACCATAAAATCTCAAATCCTTAATGAAATAGTCCTACAGTACAATCCTTATATACTCTATAATTCTTATAACTTTCACATCATTAATACAATACTCAAATGGCACAATTATTTAATAAATACATAAGATCACTAATCATTACTCTTCATCGAAGGTGGTAACATAACTTGACGGTTATCAAATAGAATCATTTGGGGTATACTCTGATGATTTGGACATTGATTCGTGTAGTGTACCAACTCCATGCTGATGAGGCATTATAAATTTGAAACCTTTTTCTTACCCTTACAATAACATATATGGTTTCATTTTTTGCAGAAATATCACAAACACCCATTCCCTTCAAGCAGTTCATAGGGTGATTATTTCCACAGTTATAACATATGGGAAAATTCTTCTTTCCCTTATTCCCTTTATCCCTATTTATCTCTACCATTATCTTCTTCTCTAGCTTCCTTTCAAAGCCATACAACTTAGATAATTCATTAATTATCTTATTAACACATGATACTATTTCTTCAAATGATAAGAATACGTGGGAGACTATTTCCCTTCTAAATGTTGGCTAAATACCATGAAAGATATATTCCTTCTAACTCTTTAGATCATGCGTATTGATGGAGCTCTCATTCCTTATACTAGGTTGAATTTCTATATGATGACATACACTAGGTTAGATAATATCATAATGTATAATCTAAAAACTAGAAAAATTATCAACATTAATTGAATATTTTCACACATCTAGTATCATAATCATAAATATAGTTTCTTTGCTGACATATTTACTCATAAATCATTCACAATGGTTTGTAAAATAATGTGAATTATCCTAAGCATATAACCCAGGAGTTTCATAACATAGAGTGCAGCAAGGCCCATTTTCATGCACCAGTTCATGTTCGAGTCTAGATCAATGTGGTATTTTCAGGTTTTACCCCTAGATATATATGTGCCAGAGCCGCCTCTACCTGCTCATATCTATATAGGGATGTATTTATTGGAAAATTCACATTATATCTTCGTTACAAAAATTCTAGGAACTTATTCTATACAAATCCTCAATGTTTATCTGAGGGTAATGTTCTATAATTAGATTTTATCTAAATCTATGTCCATGGTTGTTGCTAAATTTTATCTGATAACAACTGTAACGCCCCGACCCTAGAAGCCTGGAGCCGGTGCATTATTTTAATACATTAGAATGATTACAAGGAATCAAGTACCAAATAACTGATTAGTTTAGTATTATCGGAACATATATTACATACACGAATGTTACATTACACTTTCTAACATACAACACATCATAAATAATCTTTTGTGAATGCCATTATTCCTATAGATTAACCCTTACCTAATACTTTCCTTTGGTAGATGGTAGGTTTAAAATTATTTATAAAGACCATATTATGTTATTAAATTATAAAAAAAACTTATTCATATTTATGATATAATAATTGATCATTTATGGATTTAAAATACCCATTTAATAATAATTTCTTTGTTAAAATAACATTTTAGGTAATAATCGATTTCTTTATCTTACGTGTTTTAACTTGTTATACCTGATAATATAACTTATATCATGATTAAATTTATTACATAATATAAAAAAATAATTTATGTATCATATTTATTCAGAATATAAATATGTATAATAGGTAGATATATGAAATGGAAAAAACCTTTTATGGAGATAGTAGGTCGTACGTACGCATAAACGTTGTTTCCGTTTTCATATTGTGTTGAAAAGAAGTAAGTAAATGACATATATATATATATATATTCCGGTAACATTATTATGTCATATATTACATACTTATTACTAATATATATTTTTATAATCATCATTGAATAGTGAATGTGGAAATGAAAATCATCGTGTCGTGGGGATGGTAATCTGTATGTACACGCGATCGATGATATCACTCTTTTGATTGTGAATTAGTATATAATTGGATGGTATATTATATATATATAATATTTAAAATATTTTATTTATTATTTACATCAATTATACTCATTATTATACTCATCCAAAAAAGGAATTGTTGAATGAAAAACTACACCATGATGTGAAAATGGTTAGCAGTACTTACACACGTATGGTGACTTTTTCCATTTATTGGATAGATAGAATAATGAATATGGTTTTACCATATTTATAATAACATCAAACTATGTATAAGGTACTGGAGTCAATATTTTGGTATGGAAAAAAATAAAGAAATAAGAAGTGGAAGAGGAAAAGAACTTTGAAAGAGGTAATGAAATAATTAGCTGTTATTCACGTGCTTCCTTTTGATTTGATCAAAAAGGCTCCATAGGATGGATTCATGATAAAATTAAGGACTATAAGTCGAATTTATGGTAGTTGGGAGGTTATTTGAGTAGGGGTTGTCTGATCCAAATGGCTTTGGATGTGTGATTTTGAGAGAAAGGGGTGTACCCTTTAATAAGAGAGGTGAGGGTTACTTTTGGAAAATCTTGAAATATTATTTTATTATAAAATCATTTTCATTTTCTAATGGAACCAAAATGAATCATTTCTAGGATAATTTGGGGATGGGTCGAAACCCTCTCAAATAATAGGTTTTAGACAAGTTACGTCACCATTTTAACCTTATCTTTTAGATTTAACTCTTAGTTAAATAGTTTAACTTTTATAATGAATTCTTGTATTTTTATATTAAATTATTAATAAACCTAATATAAAATTTAAAGTGAAACCAAAGGGGTTCATTAATGACATATCTACCATTATAAGAGTCATTTAGATGAACCTTAGATTTTTAGGTATATTATACCATTTAATAATATAATATTTGTTCTAAAAACTAATTTATATCAATTTTGATACTATTTAGTATTTAGTTTCTTAAAAGTCAACAAAACTTGATTACATTCAAAAAAATACATTAAACCAATACTAACATGTAATATTAACCTTGAAAATTCGTGTAATTCATCAAAAGTATAAATTTACATTTATTGTTATATTTATAATATCAATTATTTTAATCTTTCATTAAAAAGGTAATTATTGCATCATCATTGTGTCAAAAATAAATATAATTATTTAATGTGTAGAAATTATAAATAAAATATAATTATATAGGAAATATTTTTAGATTTATAATGAATTTTTATAGTCAAATATATCTTTTGTATAAACCTATATTAAAAATGTTTTATTGATTAAAATGTGAATTTAACACTTTTAACTCTTCCTTAATTATAATAATAGTAAATGTCCTACTCTAATCCAAGTGGATAAAAGAGTATCTTATCTTATTAATAAGTTATATTTCGGTCGAAATACACATCTCTAATAGAATTACGACATGTTTGGGGGTAATTATAATATCATTTTTACCTTTAATTGTCCAATTTACTTTTAACTGTGGTAAATAAAATTCAAAAGATACTATTCAATAGAAATTATTTTCATCTTATTGAAACACTTTTTACTTACTGATATGGATTGTGTCTCTCAGATTTTTGAAATTCAATTCAAAAAATTGGTAAAATTATGTTTTATGCAAATTTGCAAATGTGCCTTGATAGTGGGTAAAAGACGTTAAAAAGTTCAATAAAATTTTATATATCTAATATTATTATAAAATGTCTTAAATGACTTAAATTTAAATAATATGTGTATTATGTATTTATTTTTACTTTTATATAAATTTTAATTAAAAATAATTATTTAAATGAAAAATTCGGTTCTTATCTACAACATAGTGTTTTTCACTATTCATTAAAAAATTGTATGTTTCCAGAAAAATACCAAAAATTCACCCAAAGATAATTTTGATATTTAAAATTAAAAAATGGTTTATATTTTACCAAATTAAAAACATAGAGGCATCATAAATTATTTTAAAATTAATTCCCATTGTCAAAATCAGAAAGCTATTTTTTGAGAAGTAAAAATTATCAAAAGATTGATATGTGTTTATGTCCAATTTAAATGTGAAATTACTTCTAATGGCCAAAATTGGATTAAATGAAAAAAATATAATCTAACTATACTTAAAAACCATTAAAATGTATAATTTAACACTATAAAATATTTTGATTAAAAAAATTTTCAATTAAATTTAGTATCTTTCCTTATTCATCAAAATATGAAAGTTATCAGAAAAACACCAAAAATTTTTCCAAACTAAATTTTTAGGTCCCTATATTAAATAAGTATTTAATTTCATAAAATTGAATATATTAAACTATAAAATATTGTATTTAAAAAGTGTTCTCCATTAAAATGTGGAAAAACAGCATTTTTTGAAAAATACTTCTCTTATGTGAAAAATTGAATTTGTACTTATATTATGTCTAAGAAAAAAAGAATAATGTTAATATTATATGGGATATATATAAAATTCAAAATGTGGTTATTACTATTCATTATCATTTTTTACAGCTAGATTGATAGGTTATGGTGTGCTTGAACTTTATGTTGCATATATCGCCCATTATTGTATTATTTAACAAGAAACGTTTTTTGGAAGCTTGGTGTGTTACATTAAATGTATATGATCTTGTAATTACCCCAATTTTCAGAATTGATAGTAAAATGGGATCAATTTTCTCATATTGTTTCCATTCATTTAATATTGGTATAATTATTTTAATTGTAATATTAGAATAATAAATTGAACATAAATCCATAAATTTTTAATCCATGTATCATTTCATGATAGAATGTCTAGGATGGTTTCTATTATAATCATAAGACTTCAATTTGAACATGTTTCTTTTAGTTTGATACAACCAAATAAATGAAAAAGGTCCTTCGAGAAGTAGTTTAGATTGACTATTGACAGTTAGATGCAATATGCATGTGAAAAAATGATGGATGAAATATTTTCTCTAACTCACACAAAATTAATGGTTCCCCTTATAACATTTTTTGAAATAAAGACTTTGACAACTTCCTAGCACAATGGCCTCAAAAAAATTAGAACAACCAAATAACTAACACCTATACATTATTGGAAAAAAGATGATTGATTATAATTTGAATCTACTCATGAAAAATTATGTGATAATCATGAGTCTTCAAATATATTTTCTTCAAATATCATATGTTGACCCGATATGATCATGAATATCCATCAGGAACATTAATAATCTCTAGTACTTCAAGAATTTTGTTTTCTTCTATCGTTTTCATCACATAATAAGTACATTGAACTTGTAATTTATTTCCAATGATACAGACATGATGAAATTTAGGTTTGATTCCCCAATCCACCAGGTCACGCCAAGATCATCAATCATATTATTTCTTTCCAATAATTTTCAGAATAATTGAAAGAAATATTTCACATATAATCCTTTCAATGTGATTTGTTTGTAAGAAATGAAAAAACAAATTGGTTGACCAATAAGGAAACTCAGAGAAGATATATCTCTTCTTCTAACTATAACAAGTTTCAGTGGAAACATTATTCATATTTCTATATTTCATCTAAGCCATCCTGAATAAAAAAAATTAGTTCATGCAATTCATTTAGCACATCAGTTCTAGACATACACTAAGGTGGATTTTCGGTCACCCTGGTGTTGTTAAATCTTCGATGATTATTCAAATATGGATTTTTCATTAGCAATGATTGTTGATGTATCATAAAACTAAATCTAAAAAAATATTTCAATCTTATGGATTGTGTATTCATCATATAAATAGTTCTCGATACGTTTCCCTTCTTGATCCATCAAGACATCATTTTATAAGCTATAAAATAATTGATTATTTACATAAACGCAAGATGCATATGAAATATGTCTTCCAAACATGCATCTTATGTGCGTACACCCACATTCCAAAGATATTTCAAATCATTAATTAAGTTTTGTATGAATGAATCTATCTCATTTATAGGATTTGAAATTCCTGATATGATTATATAAAAGAATGTGAAATTTTTTTCCTACATATACATGGTGTAAGGTTATAAATGAGTTTTTAAAATGGCAATGTGTTCTGAGAAGTAAGAAATTTACCAACTGAATAAAACCATCTCATGAAAGACCTAACCTCAAATTACCCTTATCATCTATAAAATCTATATATCAAGCATCAATTGTAATCCATGAAAATACATCTACAGGATAAACCAACTCACCATTATTCTTCTTTCCTTAAATATCATTCCATCACATTTTTATTGACATTTATTCCCATATGAAATGATTATGGAGTATTGGGATTAATGTAAAGTGACACATTACCTTCTATATAAGATGGGATGGTTTTACATTATCTTTTGTCGTATATTAGGATGTTCAACTTTTTATGAAATGATTATGTTTAGTAGTTCTCTATCAGAATAAGCTTCAATTCTTTGAGCAAGCATAAATTTTGATTTTTGAAAATACATGTTTACTGACTAAATTCCATTCCATATATTATTTTTTAGGAAATATCTATATCAAATAGAATCAAGTCCTTCAAAAAGTTAATAATGAGATAAATGGATGTATTAGAAGTCGCATACATTATTTTCCCATGAAAAAGTCAGATTAAAAATTCCAACTTCTTTATTTCACAATATTGTCAATATACTAGTGTTGTGGTAGAATCATTCAATTCATTAACTCTTTCAAAAAAATCATTTTCATTAAATGAATCATTTTTTCTCATATCAATGTATTCATAGGTCACAATATTTTCCTTCTCATTGTGAAGAATAAACAAAAACTGATCATCTATTAAATTATCCAATCTAGTCCCCTCATTTGGATCATGAACATTTTGTTATTTCATTTCCTCCTCATTTTAATACAACAAAATTTTTTGTTTTAGTTGAAACATGTATTAGGGAATATGGTATTTAACATCTACAAGGATTAACTAAGGTATTCTAACATAATTATAACCTGGAAATGTATGTAACCACTATCTAAAGCATAGTTTAATGAAAAATATAAAATATTGTCCAATATGTTTTGAAAATTGCTTGAGATGTAATTAGTTTTATACATCCGACATATATACATTATATAAAAAAATTTCCTTAATTTCAAAAAAGATATAAAATTTTATTGATGTTTAATTGAAAATATATTTAAGGAAATTATAACTCTTTACTTTTTATGAAACCATAACTGACACATCAGTCTATATGAGTATCAAAATATTAAAGTCAACAGAATAATATATATCTAACAAAATACTGTAATTATAAAACCATGACACTGACTTTAATTTTCTGAATGTGTAACATATCTACAAAATACTACACAAAATTTTCTTTATAATTGCTGTTTTTTATTTTTTCTCTACTAGTGTTCACTTTTTTTACAAATGGTATACTAATTCAATAAATTCATGTACAAAATATTACTACAAGTTGTACATCTTCAATTTTATTTAGATCATTTTGGGTTATTTATGATTAGTTTAGTCCAAGTATATTTTGTTTTGATGGATCTAGAATTTTTTGGATTGGTTCTGTGCATGCCTAATTGGATCTTATCATAGATTGGTCAGGTCTGTCAATTTTTAATCATTAATAAATAATTTATTTTAGTCAGGTTCAATTTAGATTACTTATTTTTGGTTTTTTTTTATTTTAGTTTAATTCATGTTTACTCGTGTTCATTTTTCTCAAGCCAAGCTATTTCAATTCAATTTAGTTTGTTTAGTCAAGTCTGTTTGGTTATGATAGAGAGAGGATTTTTTAGTTTGGTTAGGATTCAGTGTGAAAATGGTTGATAGGTTCTATTAATTTATTTTCAATAATATTTAGCTTCTCTACATAAAATTTATTATTCTTAGGGTCTGATCAATTCATTTCAATTTAGTTTATTTAGAGGGTCATCATAACAAGGAATAAATTGTGAGATTATACGACATAGTAGATGTGGTGGGAAATAATTTTAAAATGAATGATGTCTCTTAGATAATTATGATAAAATAGTTTTTATTGCATCTAAATTTATATAGATTAATGTATTTCATAATTAATGATATTTCGATTCAATGGTGATATTCAGGTAATGATATTTTTTAGTGTATGGAATCAAAATTGTGTTATTGGTTATCAATTAATTATTATTAGGATATTTTGATGATAGAAAACTTATAATAACAAGGTTTGTATGATGAATAGTTTATATACATTTTAAAGATGATTTTTTCTATAGGGTGTGTTTTTTTAAGGTAGTCATCTTTGAAAAAGTCATTTTTATTGATTAGTTTTTATCATTTTTATCATATTAATTGTTAATGAATTTTATGGGACTCATATGGTTTTATATGGGCTAATATTTGAGTTTTAATTCTTCTATAGATGGGTATTATGATAATCTAGTATATCTTATAAGATATGATAGGATTTCCATTAAATGGATATTCATTGACTATTATGGATTATCTAATAATGTGACCAGTATTTCCAAATTGTTACACACTCCAATAGTTAAGACTATTCATGGACACTCCCTCTTATGAAACTCTCTAATATTTCAGTATTATATAGTATTGAATAGAAAACTCCTTAAAATACATTTTTATAATAGAGAAGTATTATTTATTATGATAAAAATATTTACCATATTGATATATGATTATTTGTTATCATAAAAGGTAATTTTATTTAACATTATATGAAAATAAAATATTTTTACATGACCTCCTCAAGTTAAATATAATTTTTAAATATGTAATAAAATTCTTATGAATCTATTATAGAGTAGGGAATGTTTTATATAGTATCTTATGGTTACATAATCGATAAAAAATATTTTGGTTGATGATATTCTTAAATCCTAACTATTAAAAACACTTTTTGACACTGTATTTTTTTCTCAGTCATTTCACAGTAAAACCCAACATATAATAACATGTTAGAAAAAATATATTTTCAAGATTTATCATGAATTATAGACCATGATATATTAATCTTTTATTCAAATATTAATATGTAATTTATAAATCATTCAATGGAGATAATTATATAAATATCTTAAAAATATTTCTTCATTCCACTCTACTAATAAAAGCATTTTAGTTTTGTTATAACCTAATCTCCATAACACTTATCCACACAAATAAGTCTTCACATACATCTCTTGTGAACGACATTAGTCACTGAATCTCGAATCATGGTCTAAATCTCTACCACCCTATGGATATGGCAATTCTAACATGAAAATTGAACCATAATATTTTCCTAACAAACAATGTAACTCATCCTCTTCAACAAAATAAAGGCTACATATTTTACAAATAATTAGTGTATATTTTCATAGAATCCATAACTTTCTATTATATGTGACAGTGACAGCTAGAAACTCACTGTACCAACTTACCTGGAATAACCTTGTTGGCTTCAGTAGTACGATTACATCTTTTCTCACAAACTCTAGAATGATACCCCACCCATATAATATATAAAGTATTTGTAACATGAAAATTTCTTATTAAAGAATAATTAAATGAAAATATTAATGGAATATACATAGAAATGGATGGTGAATGAAACTAAATTTCATAGATAAAAAGGAACAAAATATTGGAAGAACATATAAATAATTTCTTATACACTGATTTGATGTGGAAAAAACCTAATGAATTAACCCATGGATGGATCTCTGGCTAAGAGGGGGTGATCTCTTGGTAGGGAAATGTGGATCAATTCAGAAGTTAGGATTGTTGATTGCACAATGATATTTTGGGGAACACTAACTAGAAGGGTTTTAAAATTTTTGGGAATTCATTATATAAAATTTCTTATCCCGATGGTTTTTTAAAACCGTTGGGAAAACCTAGTATAAAATGTCATATCCTAACATGTTATCATAACCATTAGGATAGGACCCCATATACGAACTTTTTTTGAAATCCTTTGGAAAGGGTGTTTTGGTATAGACTTCAATTTTAGTAGTGTGTGTGCATACATCTAAATTAGATAATTTCCTCCCATGTGTGTGATATGCCTACTCTATGATGCCCACTAGACCATATAATTTTGGATCCCAACATGGGGTTTTCATAGTATGGGCCCCATTATGATGGGTCAGGATAATAACATCCAAGTGAATGATATTCACAGTGCCTTTGGAAACAAGACACTTCATCGCCTTATTATATAAGTATTGAAATCATTTCTTATTATGTTGACCGTACTTGACCAAAATTTAATTTTTCCATAGTAAGACTAATCGTCATAACCCAGGGAATGAAAACATCATAATGGGGTGAGATTAGATTCTCAATAAGGGGTGAATAAAAATTTAATCAAGGATATGTTTATAAAAATAATGAATATATATATATAATCATAAAATAAATATAATACCCCAAAATGTCCTGAATGACATAATTTTTATTTTATAATAGATAATAACATTTTAATGGTTGATAGAGAACCCTTAGTGACCCGTTAGCTCAAGGAACAAGGCCTTACATGACCCGAAGGCCAATACATGACCTAAAGGCCCAGTGGAATACTATTCCCATTAATATGAAGTATCCAAATGAACTAGAAACTAGTAAAAAACCCCATATTATGGTTATATATCAAATTTATACCTTCTATTATATACTTTTATGCATTATTAATGAATTTTGGTAGGTAATAACATGGATCACCTAACATTGTTTTGCAAATTTCCAATTGTGTCCTCTCCCCAACTTATAAAAGGTCACCCACTATCCTCCTATCATCACAAATATCAATCCATTTATCTCATTTATTCCTTTAAAAAACCACTTCTATGATTCCATCATATCATCCTAGAATCTGTATGTTTGGAAAAAACATCCAAGGATGCCCTTTTTTGAAAACTATATAGAGTTACTCAAAGAATAGGTAACATTCATCAACTTGTGTTTTTGTTAAATTTATTTATCAACTCCCATAAATTCATAATATACCATGATTATATAATATCCCCCATATACTCCTTAAGAAAATATATTTTTATTCAAGGTTTAATTCCTACACCCCGACACACATCTATCAAATAGGTTACAAAATCATCATTTTGAGTGTATGGAGGCCTACTTCATGAAACGATGTTGTTCATTTTTCCATTACCACATCCCATGACAAGGAATAATGATGATCATAAATTTTATATATGATATTTTTGAAATTTATAACATTATTATACCTCAATGTTAATTATCAAATATATTCCATTTTTATATTACATTCTATAAGGGATATGATAACGTTGCTCGTGTGTATGACAGACTACCTCCTTGCAAAGCGATGTGAATAATTATTAACTAATATGTTAAATGGAAGTTAATAATGGTATATATTTTTATTATATATTATACAGAATAAATAGTTTTTATATTCATGAAACAAATCGCTTTAATTAAAACCATTTCACACACTTAATAATTGATAACATCATTCATGGACGTGTGAACCATTCCCTTCTTGAATAGATGTGATTCCATTACATGACAAGAATTATATATATAATATTATATTTGATTAAATAATGTTTTATTTATGATATAATTATCATTATGTAACTATAAAATGTTACTTACCTTCTTTTTAAAATGATATTTTAAAAATGGAAACATTACTCTTGCATACGTATGGACTACCAAATCCATGATCGTAACACATTCATATCTCAAATAAATAATTATTCATTGGTTTTAAAAAATAATTAATGTATAAATATGATAATAATTTCATGATTTTTTTTTTTAATATTTTTAAAAAATTTGTTTTTTACCATACTTAACCCACATAAATTTTATTTGAAACATAAGCAGAATATCGTTAAAACATTCTACTTAAAATTACTTGATTAAGTTAATTTATATCTCCTATATAACTAAAATAAATCTAATAATAACCCTCAAAATATTTCTCAATAAATATAAATAATTAGGATAATTTTATTATTCAGTAATATAAACAACATGCATGATGAATCGAACCCTATTAAGGGTTTTTCTATTCATAAATTTTTCTCAATGAGATGCATTCTATATTCACCAAATATTTTTATTATGGGGGTATAAATACTATCCATTATTGTATTTTATGTCTCTTATAATTAATGTTATTTGGATTTACAAATACATTCAGGAACTCTCTTCCTTGGGATTTATGGTTTCAAGGTTACTAAAGTGGTATATTATTTTTGTCTCGATTTTCTTTCTTTAAGACCTTTGTTATGTTATATTCGTATTATCTATTATGAGGTGTATGTAATACACCAAAGAAATATTATATCATCAATACCCTTTTATCATGATATTATAAATTTCATTTAATTTTATTCTTACATTTGGATTACAATACAATGATATAAAAATGGTATCATTTTCATGTTATAATCTCGTCATTTATTAGGATTGTTCATGGTTAAGTAACCAATGTTAAAATAAAATGACCTAACTCTAAGAAATTATCTTCATTTTTATTGTCTTAGGCATGTTTTATGATAATAATATTTTTCCCGTCATTTTCCTCTATTTATGTACTCAAAATTTCAATGGAATTTTTTAATGAAAAATAAAATTCTCAATAAAAACTATTTTTATTTAAAAACAATGTTTTCAAACATTTAGTTAAATGTGATTTCTAATATTAAAGTAAATTATCATAAATAAATATTTTAAATTACTCTTTAAACATCCTTTATATGGTTCCATGTATTTTTTCAAATAATATTATTTTCAGTAAAAATTATTTTTTAAAAATGGTTTTTCAAAATGAAAGTATATTTTACTCAAAAAAGATTTTAATGATAATTTAATTGTATTTCCATTGATCAAAGTAAAATACCATTTTTTTACCCATCGTCTACTAGTAAATGTTTTTAATGATAATAATCATATTTTATTATTGAGGGATAAAGACTATTTCAAATAGATTTTTATGGAAACCATTTATCTTCGGTGGGTATACTATGATTCAATGAAACTATTTGTGGAACCAATTTCAATTCCACATGTTTATCATGTTTCAAAGTTATTGAAATAAACCCCATTTATTCAATAGTTTTATCTAGTAATGAAAGAATAATTATTGTTTATATGATTTTTTAGGAAATTGCTCTCTATTTTATTCATGTTGTGGTCATGGACATTACATATTAAACATATGGTGGCGCAGATAACTCCAGTTAAGCCTGTTACAGCCTTATATTTGTTGGCCTATATAGTTCCAGGTGAGGCCATTATAGCTTATCATGGGGTGTGCATGATTTCAGCAATTAATCCCCTAAAAACTTATCATGTTGTGGTATAGATAGTGCTAGGAAATCCTATTTCATCTTGACATTAGGTGGCCTAGATAATCTCAGCTAATCACGTTACCAATTAACATTTTGGGGAAGAGATAGCTCTAGGAAAGGTCAATACATCTTAACCTGGGGTTGCTTATATAGAGTTAGGTAAACTTGTGACAGCTTAACATGGGGTGACCCAGATAGTTTTAGGTGATCCCATTATTTCTTAAATTAAGGGTGAACCCAACAATCTCTCCAATTCATTGGGTAATGATTACATTTCAATTTTTTCATATTGTTAATACAATTAAACGTATATTATTATTGTTTTACGAATATGATTCTTTAAGTTACCAAAAAGTGTTTTAATCGCTTATTATGTGTTAATAAGGTTTTTTTATCGTGATATATACACCATGGGTCATGATTTTTTATTTTGATGACTCTTCCATTTTCAATGATTTCATATTTCATGATCCAACTATTGATGGATATGAGTTATTTATGATTATTTCATGCACTCCTATTGTATATGTAAAACCTTATGAAATTATTATTCCAAATTATGACATTCAATTGATAATACTAATTATTACCCTTATTGATAATTTTCTCTCTCCCTTCTTATTTGAACATTTACATAAATTTTAAAGAATGGTGATGAATGAGTTATGTCTAGAAGGTATTTTTTTTATAGAATATGAATGTTTATTAATGCGAAAAATAAAATATTGGTTATGTGGGAAAAATCATTTAACTTAATGTGGATTGTTTGTGTAGGTGATTGTCCTCGTCCCCTAAATCTTCACACCTAAAAGGTTCTCATGGATATATGTGATCTAATTTCTCAATTTAATGTTGTATGGTTTTGAGGAAAAATGTAATGACCCATACTTTCGTTATTGAAAATTCTTATTAATTGAATTAAATGTATTATTATGTAAAATATTTATATAAAATATGAACTTATTTGGTTTTATGTATTTTGATTTCAACCATTTCTAATATAGAAGTTGAACAGTGATCATGTGATTAATATAAATATATAGCTTTAACAAATCCAATTTACTCAGACAAAGGAAGTGATGGCCTCATCCTATAGACTTTCCCTATATGAAGCCCATTTGATAGAGCTCGAAAAGGAGGTGTCGTCATTAGGATTTTCTCATAACCATGCCCAAGCTGAACTTCAACACTTTAAGATCGAACAGAACCAGCTATAAGAGAAGTGAATGTTGATAGTGATCACCACCCGAGCGATGTTATCTGAGCCACGCCAAGAGTCTATCAACATCACACACCTTACCCTTAGGTCATATGCGGGTTTTATATGGGATTATGTAACAATACCATAGAACTATGATTATGTTCATTATTCTTTTATAGAATAAAGAATATACATTCATTTTATTGTTGTTACTTTTAAATAGTTTTTAAAGCACAAATATTATTTTATGTTAATATTAAATTATCAAATATATTTTGATGAATTAATGGACTTTTTAATTAAATAATATTTTAATAAAATATTACTAATAAATTAATATTAATTAAATCTAAATTATTGTATAATTTTTATGAATACAATTGTGGTTTTTATTAGGGTTTGAAATCCGTTTTTATCAAAACTAATGAATTTTTTACAAATTTGGGGTTTTTTAAAATTAAAAAATAACATATTTAGAAAATTATTTAAATAAAATGAATATTTTTTTGGAATCATGATATCAAAATTATCCAGTAGTAAAGGTTTCATAATTTTATGTGGCAGTCGAATTTTTGGGTAAAACTTAAATCATGTTTAATTATATAATGTGTTTTATGAGATCATAATGGCCCAATAGTTATGTAATAAAATACTATAAATGAGATGTCTGGCCAATATATGTTTTATCATTTAAATTATTCAATTTTAAGTTTCTTTGATTTATTTTATAAAGCTTTACTAGAACCTCCAAGACTTATAAAACATTTTAACTTTTTAAATTGATTTTCTTGTGAGTGTGACTCACCTCCACATAAGCAAGCCTAATATATTATGAATCTCGGTAATTTTCCTTAAAAATAATTTTTTCCACTCCCCTTTGTGAAAAACCGTGGGAAAACCCATGAGTTTTTCTATGGTTTTGATTAGTTAAATGTATGGTGTCCAAAACCTAAATAATAAATAATTCCCTCCCTTTTTCTATATAAACCCACCCAAGATCCCACTTAATCTTCACTCAAAGCCTTTGGATCTTGAACAACATCTACCCTAATATCTTCAGAATCCTCCCAAGGCACTCAAATCTCCCAAGAAGCCTCTATCAAGCCCCTCCCAAACCTTTGGGATCACACTTCCAAGTAAGGGATTTCTTCCTTTCTCATTTTTGTCCAAATTTCATTATGTTGTTATGCCCTATTATTTTTAATTAAAAATATTTGGGTATGATTTAAAACCTCCCACATACTTCCCTATTTATGTTTTAATTATTAGATACCCCTTTATCTCTAATTAATGCCTCCCATGTACACCTCTAACCATGCCGAAATTCAATAAGGAATTTCTCTCTCCTCATTTACATTGAAGAAATTATTTTGTATTATGAATATAAAATTCCATTACTTATGTTTGGAAATGAATATATATGAACCCCTTACTTTCCATTTAATTTTAAAAATATGAGACATCCCTTTATCTCTCATCAACCATTTTTATTAATTCTTTTCTCATGCTGTTATGCTGCTGAAATTGCACTGTGATTTTCCAAGACAAAATCAATGTGTCGTGAATACCATGTACATTTATTTATCATGGTTATTCACCTTTATGAATGTTTAATTATTTAGTATAGAGTTTCATGTATTAATTAAACATTCTTTTATCATGGAATAAAATATTATCTTTAATTATTCCATATTGTATGATCCATGTGGAACACATATGCGTGAAATGAAATTTTTAAGAAGGGTGTGCCCTGATAGTGCTCCAATGCATTGGGTAAAGATTAGTATCACAATAAGTCAAGTAAAATGAGGGTTTACTCATTCTAATTCATGTTAAATGAGTTTTTACTCATTCTTCACATGCAATGAGCCTTCTCTAATGCTAATACAGTGTTAATTATCGTTTCCACATTTCCATGTTATGATAATCATGCTATATCTTGCCTTTATGTTCATGTTTCTTATATGCTCCACTAATATGCCTATCGCCTAACATGTATTGTATTATTTATTGTATTCCTTGTTTACTCCCTTTATAGGATTTATAGCTCACCCTTTTCTTATACATGTTTTCAGGTTATCCCATGAAATATTAAGTACGAGGGAAAGTAGTGGTCATGTAATGGATGCTCTCAATAAAGATGTTGTGTTTCATGTTTTAAGTCATTATGTAATGTCCCTAATCCCAAAATACACTATACCTCTTGATCTTCTATGTTGAATCACGTGAAAATTTTATGTAATAAATTATATTTTTAATTATGTAAAAAAATTTGGGTTGTTATAAAAAATTTCTCTCGTAATTAATGGAATAAAAGATAAAAATGTAAAGTATATGATATCAGCACATGATCTGGGAGTGCTGGTAAAATGCTGTTATAGTTGGCATCAAAGGTCATTTTAGAATAGTTTGGATATATGAATATTTTCATTCGGGTATGTATTTATATATATGGATAACAACATAGTTATATATGATTAAGGATGACCATAAGTTCAATTTCTGGGTAACATCATTTGTAGGTTTTAAGTAGTCAAGATTTTGAGGTTATTATGGAATTTTTGGATAATTTTAGTTGTTTTGAATTATTTGAAACCAATAATATCAATGAGAAGATTTATTTAGGTTGGATATATTTTTAATTTTTAAATACAAAAACATTACATACGGTAAGGCGATAGGGCTTGAACCACTGACCGAAGGACAATAAGAGTTTCGTGACTACCACTGGCCTATGTATTGTTTGAGTTAATATGAAATTATTAAATTTAAGAATTAAGATTATTTAAGAAACATGTGGTAATTTATTTAAGTAAAATGGTTTCTGTATCATGAAAGAATATATGATCAAATAATTCTAATTATTAAGTTTCCAACTAATTGAGGAAATGTTTTAATGAAATTTTAGTAATGTTTTTTAAAGAATGTTGTGTTTGACCCTTAGTTATTAATTTTATATGGATAATGTTTAAAATAATGGTTTACTAATTTTGGTAATTTTTATAGCATTTTATAAAAATTTTAGATTTTTTTAATTACTAAATATAGGTGGAATAACATAATTGTTGGCATCCTCATTTTTTAATGCTTGCAAATCATGTTTTACACTCTTATAACTCGTGTTTTTAAACCCTCACAAAATCATGTTCAAAATATCATAAATTATTTTTTAATCCTGTGAAATATTTTTAATCATGTTCTATTATTTTTTATTATGATTATGTTTAATCTGAATACATTATGTGTGGATTTCTTCTTAAGATAGTTTACATATATTTTTCCATGTCTGCAAAACAATATTTGTTCTAACAATTCTAGTTTTTTGTAAAGAACCTTATATCGTTTCCATGCTACTATTTCCAAGACATCATAACAAGACATCGTTCAATGTTTTGAAAATGTGCTAGACACTAATAATTGACACACTATTTCCATGACACTGTATATGTGATACCGGTTCCAAAATTCACAAAGTACCAGACACCATAACTTTGCTACCAGTTCTAGATCTGACCACAACTATGGAATCATGACTACCTTACCGTGATTATCTCAACATGACTATCGTACCATGACTGTCTCACCATGATTGTGGCATAGTGATCATCTCATCATAATTTTGACACTCTTCTATGCATAACCATTTTATGTCATTTATAATGAAATTTAAATGTTGTTTCTAATGTCCATATTTTTTTCATTTAATGACAGTAATATAATTAATGATCTTTTTCATTCTTGTAACGATATACTACAAGGTAAGTGGTCTAGATATCTTGCACCTTGTTGGATCCAACAAAAAAAAATAAAAACAAAGAATGGGTCTTGAGAAAGAAGACAATGGTAGTGTGATGCATGCAAAAGAGAAGAACACCAATACATGGAATAATACACTGATGGAATAACTCGTAGTTCCTGATAGCTGAAAAAATTTAAAAACCTATTTTGAAAAATCTTGAAAGAGTCCTTTTAGAAGCTCAAAGAAGAAGAAAAAAATATCACTATGCTGAAAACCAAAACACTCAAACCTTGAAACTCTATTCTCAGAAGAGGACTAGAACATTTCATTTTCTATATCCAAAGAATCTAGAGATTCATTTCACAAAGCAAAAATCATTCAAATGTATATCTCATTACTTTTCATTCTGTTTTCTACTGATTTTTTACTCATTTAGCAGTGCATGTATCTATATTCAAAACACACACTGTCTCCTATACAAAACTGTAGGATACAATAAATCCTCACTCAAATATCTTTTTACACCTTACTTCACCCACATATAACTGTGGAAGATGTAATATGTGACATGTCTATTAGTTTTCCCAAAAGGTATATTTGTAGATGTCTTTTAACCTAGATAGCCTTGTGTACTATTCTTATGCTCGATCTAGGGTGTGGATCAAAGATTTTTATATATTCCTCGGTGGTAGGTGATCACAAAGAAGAGTGGATTAGCACTCGTCTTGAGACTATACCAATTTTTTATCCATAGTGTCTTTCAATTTAGTATTTCTCTATTTTCACTCATATTTCATAAAAATAAATTTTAATTTGATATTTAGTCTTTGATAATAGTTATAACTACCTTTCCAACGTTGAGTAGTTTCAAAAAATTTATCAATATCCCATAATATTATAACTAATAATTAATAAATCATCTGAGAAACTATTTAAAAATAAAAGCTATTATAGTTTGGTTACCTTTGTTAGATTATGATATACACAACATAATTTTTATATTTATTTATATGGAAAACTTACGCGAGTAGGAGTTACATGAAATACTAACATTCCATGATGGCTTGTGTAACACGCAAGACCATCTTTCTCTGGAAAATAATATTATTTTATAAATATTATTTTATAATATAAAAATATAAAAAATATAAAATTAATTGATGGTTATGAATAGGATTAACTAAAATATGATAAAATATGGTTGAATTCTCTGCTTAAAAATTATTTATAACTACATAAATGAACCAATTGAACATAAAGCAGATGTTTTTATAAATAACTATTTATATGCTCAAAAGTTAGTTTTATCCTAATAATCAAAATTAATTAAAATTATTGAGTCATACTAATTTATTATATATTTGTGATATATTAATCCAACAATTCTTTACATTTATCAAATATATTTGATAGATATAATATAAAAAAACCCAATATGATGCATAAAACCATTATAAATGAAATTTTACTACCTTTTAATGGAGAACCTACATTAAATATGGATTTTGAAACTTTTATGAATATAATATGAAAATATAAACATAATTTATGAAATTGAAATGTCAAAATTATGTAATGATATTTTTTTGTTATTTTTCATTTTTGGATGAAAAGAAAACAATACTACATTTTAATTCAAAACTACTATTTTGTATAATTTATTTAAAAGTAAAATTATATTTTAAATTTGTTTTAAAGATCAATAAGATCAATATATTTTTAATTAATCCAATTTAGGTAATTGTAATCAATTTTAGTTGGGAATTTCATATATAGTCTTAGCAAGCATTTGAACATTTTTACATTAAAAAGTCACATTGTTGTCCTGACTATGGAAATAATTGAAAAATAAATTCTAACTATTATCTGATTAGAATTATCAATAATGGTTTCCATGTTTTCAATCTTAATAGTTTATAATTTCTAATAATTTCAACTTATTATTTCCAAAAAAAATTGTGAATGTAATTAAAATTAATTACAATGATTAAGAGAAAACATATCTTAACAATTGACTTAACCTTAATCTTAAGGGATTAAATTACCTATAAAACTGTAAAAATACATAATATGGACATATATAGACTATATCCTACCTTTTAATGAATGATTACTATTATATTATCCATTTTACATGGGAAAACATGGGTGGAATTCCCTTCCTGAAAACACAAAAGTGGCACTCCTCCTCTACTATAAAAAGGCACTCATCCCTCCCACTTACTTACCACAATCAAGACACTATGGCTTGAAATGATCTACCAAAATATATACTCATGATCCCTCCTCTAAATCTATAATTCTCACATTGGTCAATCATCCATCCATTATAGCCCTTTGGTGAAAACCAAAAGGAGTTACCCTAATAGGAGGTTACATCCTCCCACAAATCCATTAGTTGTATTCCTTTATCCACTCATTCTATTATAACTATTCCATAATTATATAAAAAATGTATTATTAGTTTTCTTAGATTTTTTTAATGTTTTTAACTATAATTACATACACATCTATCTAATGGTTATGGAAAATATTATTCTTATGCATGGTGAACTACTACTTTATGAAATGATGTTATTAATTTTTTTATAACATTTCATGGTTGGGAATTATGATGGAAACTATTTTTATATATGATATATATGTTACATATTAAGTATTTAAGATTCTTTAATTATTTTATTACAAATAACTTTATACCTTCCATTTTGTGTAAATATGATAACATTGTTTTTTGATGTGTGGGATACCGCTTCATCAAAACAATGTGATTCATTCACATAGTAAATGTAATGTATAAATGATGGTTTTAGTTAAAAAAAATATGTGACCCAAATTAAATTTATTTGATACCCATAAAATAATTTCCTTTCGTTAAATATAATATATAATTTTCTTTAATAACCTTTACACACGCTAAAAAGTGATAATGCTGGTCGTCGACCTGTGGACTACCACCTCCTCGACACGATGTGATACATTTTACATCATAATAATTATATATATAAGTATACATGATTAAATAAAAATCAATTTTTTATATATTTATCATTATTGAAAAATAAAATCTTACTTACCTTTTTTCCATAAAAATCATCTAAAAATGGAAAGTTTATCATGTGATTGTATGCCTTATGTTCTACATGATTGTAAATTTAGTACATTTACAATAAAAATATTTCATGATTGGTATTAAAAGTAAAATTAATTAATAAATATAATAATTATGTAATTTCAATTATCCTGTAGATGTTTATTTAGTGATCCCATTGACCATATTTGACCTACCAAATTCATTTTTCAGACAATGAATAATTAGGGTTAAAACTCTCGATATAAATTTAATTGCTTATGTAGTAATTTAAAGCATTTTAATAGTGAAATAAAATTAATGATTAACATTAAAAATAGTATGATGAAATTAAATAATAATAAAAAAATTATTATTCCTGGTTATAATGATAGACAAGGCAAATTGGACTTTGGTAAGGATTTTTTTCTCAATTTACATTCCATTAAGTATTATTTGTTTTTATGAACCAATTTAATTTTTATAGTTATATATGCTGTCATTTTACATGTTATATCATGAATATTATTATTATCATGATATTATAAGTTTAATTTAATTTTATATATTTATGGTGATTATCATTCAAATTTTTCAAAGAGGTATGCAACACATTAGAAGGTTTAATGAATATTTTCATTAAGAATGTTCTTAATGATTATCTTTTTAATTATTAATTCCTTTTGTTATAATTAATGTTCTCAAGAAAAATTAATTTTTTTTGTAATCATTCTTGGTTGTAAATTCCCATAAATATCCATATTCTCATAGAATAGATAAGATTATTTGGTAAAAGTTTTTTCATTTTTACATACAGTGTTCACTTGGATAGTTATTTGATTAACTATAGAATTATTGATAAAACAACATTCACTAATCAGTATAAAGATTATATATGGAATATAAATTATTTTGATTATTAGATATGGGGAATTATATGTAATTTCAATTACTATTGGGGACCATACTTTAAATAGCCCATTGATGCATCAACATTTTCTTATGAAAAAAAATAATTTGGCCAAATTAATCGGGTTCTTATTGATGGTATTACACTGTCTTGTGAAAGGTATCAACTATATAGGTTTTCATATGTCGTAGAAATGACATCGAATAATTGATAATTTCATTCATTAGGATTTAGATATTAATTATCAATTTTATTTTTCATTTAAATATCTATGAAATCATTCTAATCATAGTTTATTTATTAAATTCCAGGTTTTTTAGTTCTAGACATTCAATATTGATTATTAATTATCCACTTACTTTAATTTCATGTGTTTTCAGTTATTTACCTTTCCATGTTGATTTATCCTTAATGATTCATTATTTATTATACATTTCATACCCTTACTGGTAATTTTATATCACCTTTATTATGTTTCCTTTCCCCAAGTTATGAAGAGAAATCCTTTGAATGAGTTTAAAGGATGTTGTTAATTTCATTTTATTATGCAACATGTTTGATTTTTCTATATCCCAATGTATTATGGGTAGCATGTATGAAAAACGGATTTCCAAAACTTAAAAAATAATTAGTCCTCCTGGATTTGATTCCTTATTATCATGCCAATATAATAAAATAATGCACAATCTCTATGATTCTAGAGTCAGGACTTATAATTGGTATCAAGGAAAGTATACAAGAAACCATCGAAACTTGATATATAAAACATAGATTAGGGAAAATAACCCAAAGATAGAATTAAAGCATAAATATAGATGTATATCCTAGTTTTTTGGTGTGGTAATTATTATTTGGTTATTCCTAGTAATACAACCCCTTCTAGATAATACAAGTTGATGTGGTTCTAGCACAAATATACCTTGTAGTAACAACTCAGACAAGGTGCATCTGTCCTGACTCACTGTAACATGGTACAGTACAAATGGACTTACAACAAAAATAGTTTGACACTATTAGGGTATATTATTATGATAATTATCATTTTAACTCATAACCATTATGAATGATTTGAATGTAAAAATATCACCAAAGAAAGCTTATTTATTGTTATCAGATTAGTTACGGAAAACACTTTCTATTTAGGATCAGTGTTTCGCTATTTTGGGATTATATGTTATTTTAGATAAAGTTATGATCTAATATTTTATATCCCATTGTTTTTAAATGGGTCTTGGATGGAATAATTGTATCTGTACTCATGGAAAAAGTATACATTTTCCATCAAAGGAAACTAATAGAGTTGGTAGAATATAGAAAATTTTGGAAATATTTGGTATTCTTAACCAGGTTATGGCACATAACCTTGCCTGAATAGAGAAACATGTTCCACTAATAGATTCTCTTATTTTGGATCTCTTAATTTGATAGAGTCCCCTTTAATTTAATGGGACTATTGATACAATAGTGGTTGAGAAATGGATTAACTCATTGGATAAAATATTCATGGAATTGGGATTTGGTGAAAATGAAAAGGTTACACATGCAGTATATTATCTGAATGAATATGAATATCAATAGTGGTCTTTGATCCAGAATAATATAGATGAAAAAGAAATATAACTCATTGAATGAAGAAATTTTAAGGAGACATTTATTGATAAATGCTTCCCTCTTAAGAAACAAATTGAGATGAAGAGAGTGTTTTTTAGTTTAAAGAAAAAGTATGACTATTTTTTGCGGATTATGAAGATACCATTACCATATTAGCATGGTATGGTATAGATTTCTTTCAAAACATGGAATTTAATATTTCTTATTTATTTGAATGACTTAAGTCAATTATAAGAAGGTCGTTCATGTTTGAAACTTTTTCCTAATAAATTGAAATAGTTTTATGTGCTATCAAGGTAAAGAAAGAATTATCCTTGTATTAAGTCTTAAAGACGAAGAAAGAGAAGAATATAATGGAAAATAAAATGAAAGATAAAGAGAAGAAGGGAAATAGATATTTTCTCACATGTGATAAATGTGGAAAGAATCACCTTGTTAAATGCGTGATGGAATTGGGAGTTTATATTAATTATGGAGAATGTGGTCACCATGAAAGATAATGCAATGGGATGAAGTAAAATATTGTAATTTAGTGTTATAAATTAAATTATATGTGGAAATATTAAAATTATTTCCCTAAGTCCCAGAATAATATTTTTTAGACGAAGGTAAGGTGTCAAGGACAAGCATATTTTAAGGGGTCAAGGCCAACCATATTACCTCAAGAAATGATGTTGTTCATTTTATCATTACCACAATTTATGGTTTGGAATTATGATGGAAACAATTTTTATATATGATATATATTATAATTATCTTGTATTTATATAACTCCATTTTTTATAACATATACTTATATACTTTCCATTTTGTGTAAATATAATAACATCGTTTGTGGAAGTGTGGACTACCACCTTCTCAAAGTGATGTAATGCATTCACATGATACATGGAATTTATAAAGTATGGTTTTAATTAAAAATAAGTGACATAAACGACATATACATGACATTAATGAAATAATTACATTTCTTTAAATGTAATATATCATTTTCTTTATTAAACTTTTCATGCACTATAAAGTGATAACGTCGGTCATCGATGTGTGGACTACCACCTTCTCAATATCATTTGATTCCTTTTACATAACAATAATTATATATATAGATATATGATTAAATAAAATTTTATTTATGATTTAATAATAATTATGGAAATTTCTAGTGTTACTTAGTTTCCTTCCATAATGATAATTGAATGATGGGAATGTAACTCATGTCTGTGTGTAACTGACCCTCTCTACGATTGTAACGTTGGTTCATTTTACATAACCATGTTTCATGATTGTTTTTTAAAAGAATAATTTATGTATAATTATGATAATTTTATCATTATTTTTTTCCTGGAGTTTTTTTTAATTACCCCTTTAACAATAGTTTTCCCACCAAATACATTTTTGACACATAGATCGAATATGATCAAAACACCTGACCTAAGTATACTTTTTTATGTAATTATTTAAAATATTGTAATAAGTGAAAGAAAAGTAATTATAAATATTATAAAGTTTCTAAATCAAGTTAAAAATAAACAAAAATTTATTATTTTGGATTATAAAGAATCACATGACAAGTTGGACTCTGGGTAAGGGATTTCATCTCAATTTACTATTTATTGAGATTATTTTTTGTTATACACCAATTTTGTTTTTATATGGTGTATATACTCCCCTTTGAAATTTTTTATCATGAATATAATTATTCTCATAACATTATAAGTTTCATTTAATGTTATATCTTCATGTTTTTTATGATTAAAATATTTCAAATAGGTATGGGACACTTTTGAATGGTCAACAAATATTTTCATCAAGAATGTTCTTAATGAATATCTTTCCAATATCACATCCTTTTGTGATTGGTAAATATATATTGAAATAATAATTTTATTGTATTCATTTTTAATTATAAATTTCCTTTAATATATATATTCACATACAAATGATATTATTATTTCTAGAACTGTATATCATGTTTATATATGGTGTTAACTTTGATAGTTATTTGATTAATATGGGAAATATTGATAGGTCTTGATGGTAGAGGTTTTCATGTTCAATAAACATGAAGTGAAATAATTAATTATTTTATTTTATTTTATTTAGCTATTACTTATCCATGATATTTTTCATAAACATATCTATAGACACATTTAATTATATATTTATCGACTAAATGTCATGTGTTTCAGTTTCGTACCTTACCATATTTATTAGGTTTTATCTAGTTATTTGAATTTCAAGTGTTATTAGTTATTTATGTTTCCAATTTTATTTATTCCCATTGTTTCATTATCACATACATTTTACATACACCGGTAGAGTATTTGAGCTCGCCGTTATTATGTTTCCTTTCCCTGGGTTATGAAGAGGATTCTGTTGAATGAGTTTCAAGGATGTTTTTTATTTCATTTTATTATGTATCATGTTTGTATTATATATTTATCAATGTATTATGGGTATCATGTATGTAATATGTATTTCTAAAACTACTAAACTAATTGGTAAATTTGGATTTTATTCCTTCTAATCACAGGAATTTAATAAAATAATACATCGGCTTTGGGATTATTGGGTCAGAGAGTTACACATTGATTCTCACCACTGCCTTTTCACAACCATCTAAATTAATTTTCATGAACCTAGTTGTATTTTCGGATCTCCATTGAAATGTATCATCCTATACTTATATTGCTTATATTTATTCCATTGTGCCTTATACATTCTTCATGAAACCTCTTTCACCAACATCCAAACCATCATGACACCATATTCCTTGACGAATCACCATATCATCATGAAACATAAATCGTTGAAAAATATATACCTTTTTATATTATCATAGTGTTAATCCTGGAATTCCATGATTCGTGAAGCTCACCCCTTCTTTTAGATATTGAGATAAAAAAATTAGAGAACACTTGTATATGATGTCACCTTAAACAATAAGGACACTTTCCCCACAAGACCACAGAACCTGAAAACTCCCTGATCAACCCAGTGGTGGTTTAAAACATATATAAAATAAACACTATTTCCATATATATAAAAAAATTAATAATATTAATTTAGTGTAGTCTATAATATCTAGTGATAGAATATTAAATACACTATTTATTAAGATCGTAAGTCATTTATACACATGAAAATTGTTTCCATTTTCTTATAAAAGTGAATTAATATATGGTAAATGATATATTATCATTCTATAATAATTTTTATGTCATATATTTTACATTTGTCAATTAATCATATCCTTATTACAATCCATGTGAATGTATGAACGAATCACATCATTTCATGGGGCGGTAATCTTCTGTACACATGATCAATTTATAGTATTTTAAAAAAATGGAAATCATAAAGGTATGTGTAATATAATAATTAATAAAGAATAATAATACCATAAATATACTGTTTAAATTAAACCCATGATTATGAACAACATTTAGATGTGTTAATGGATAAAGGAATGACATCGATTTACAAGGAAGTAGTTTATTATACACACAAATAATGATTTCATTAACCATTAGATGGAAGTGGAAATCGTTATAGGTATTTCCCACTGTATGAAGACATATTATTATATAAAATATACTTAGTTTATTATTTTATCATTTAATAGTAATAAGTGAAGGAGCTGGATGAATAAATAAAACAAAAAAAGGCATTGATGAACATTACCTCTTCTTTAAATATCCTCATTTTTTCACTAAAATCTTCCTAGGATGCCTTCTACAAAAAAATATAGATTCATGTATTAAAGGATGGTATTTTGGAAGTTATTATGGCTTGTTTTTTTCAATCCCAATATATTGATAGGTTTGAATAAGTGAGGGGAGTGAGTTCCATTTTATAACTGAGAGGTGTGGTATTTTTGAAAATTCATAAAATTATTCAGTATTGGGAGGTCACTCTTACCTCATGTTCCTCCATAATAGATCAATAATAGAGGGGATTAATGATTTTGAAGATAAAATATTCCACCACACAAAATAAAAAAATTCTTTTATCATGTTATTTATTAGTCCATATGTTTACTTAATTTTACCCATTTATTTTTTTTACCTGAGTAGTTTGTATATCTTTGTTACCAAGTTTATTTATCTTATAAGAGAAAAATTAAATTCATGTTATTATATAATTTATAATTATTTACTATAATTATGAACTAAAATTTATCAAATAAAAACTAATTTATTTCAACAATTATTTTTAAAACAAACGCTTATAGTGAAAAAATATCAATTTATTATTAATAATTGTAATTAAATTTAAATGGTTCTACTAATCATTACGATATAAAATTATAATGGCCATATTATATTATATAAATTATTCTCATTCCAAATATGGAGTCAATTTTTTTCCAAAATCTATTTACAATAGTGATATAATTTATTTTAAAAATTAATCCCACAAACACGATGAGAAAGCATGTTTTCGAAGAGAAAATGTTCAAAAGATTATAATATTTTTTAATCAAAATTTAATTTGAAATTGATTTCAATTAAGTAAATTTTTTTATTAATATATAAATTAACTAATTTTACATTAAATCAAATTCAAAATATAATTTTACTTGATAAATAATTATAAAAAAAGGAAGCATTAAATTAAAATTTAGTATTTTCACTATTCATAAAAAAAGAAACACTTTACGAAAATCATAATAAATAAACCTAAGATAATTTTTAAATTATAATGTTCAAAAATTATATTAAATATTGAAATATTTTTTTAAAAAATAGGTATAAATTAATTTTATGTTATCTATGCCAAGAATGAGTAATTCACCTTTTAGAAAAATGTAGTTTTTTGAAAATATTTCCTTTTCATGTAAATGAATATTATTATATTAATAAGCAATAGATAAAAATTAAATGTTTCTAAAATATATATTTTCATGACGTATTTAGTCCTACTCCCACCTACTATTCTAATGGATATGAAATATCTTAAATAATAATGTAAATAGTATATTGTTGGTTGGTAAACTCAGTGTTGGGTGTAACATAAGACAAATTTGTTACTGTGTGTAACAAAAGAAAAATATAGTATTGCATGTAAGAAAATATAAACTTAGGGAAACATGTATCAAAAATATCAATAAGATTAAATTCATTTTAAAAAATATATATTTATCAAAATATCAGGGTTTTACATCCATCAATTCCTTGGGTTTTCCTAAAGAAGTATAATTATAAGTAAACCGTCTAACTAAGAGTGGTCATACTATAGGAACTAAACATAAGACATCAACTCTAGATAAATCATTTTTAACCAATGGGTTATTGGAATATTCTCCCCTCTAATGATTTTATTGTCTCTATCTATGATAGGGTCACCTCATCAAGGATTTAGAAGACCATACGAACAAGTCCTTTTCTACTCTATGAATAAGAAAAGTTAACAGTGTCATATTTTGACCATCCAGGGCATGTACGTGCCAAAAATTAATAAAAAACTATCTGTAGTTAATCCTAATTTACCTAATGGTCTTTAATTATGTTAAAAATATGCATTATTTGTTTCTAGAACTCACACAACATGCTATCTCAGCAAACATCATTGCCCTAAACAGAAGGAGTTATCGACTTCTCAACCGATGAAATCATTCCTATACTCTTAGATGTAGGAAAACCCACATAAATGGTTCCTCAAACTGATGCCTCATTTCTCAACTGGTCATCTTCATGACATTGTATCCTAATACAATATAGATTTATTAATGAATGTATCTTGAGAATATTTAAGACATACAACAATCAAAGATAATATGTGGGGAGCATACTGAAGAATGACATTAATGTCAAAAGGCCTAATCCTATATGATGCATATACTATTGTATTTTCTTAAACCATTCTCTCAATATGTCAAGTCGTTAATTATAATATCAGACTCTTAGTGTAATGATATTTTTTTATACCAATATTGGTTCCCTCTCATAAGTGCAAAACTCAATATGCTCTGACACTATTTCATTAAGTTTCCAAACCAATAAATACAATAAGACAACCATTAAAATCAAAATAGTGAAAACCCACCATTCATAGAACTATTTCATGACCCCCTCCCCTACCCCCATGAGACCCACCTAGTCTGTGTTATGAAAAGTGTGACACCCAAATCCCACCATTATATACCCATGGGCTAGAAGCGATCCCTAAGTAGGACTAATTCAGAAATGGGTGTCCTTACCCCAAATGTGCCATATGCACACAAACACAAGAAACTTGTTGAATTATTTTTTAGGTATAATAAGATATTATGTCTCTAGAGTGTAAAAAAATCATGGAATAACTTCTAGGAAATATATATCATAGTCCAATAAAATAAATAATGATAAAAATATCATAAATAAATTTCTAACTATTAGTACATATGGGAACCCTGAAATTAAAACAAGTATAAAAATTAGATCAAGGGAGAGCATAGATCTAGTTTCATAACACTGAACACGATCAATGCAACAACGTACTTATAAACCAAATAAAAACCTGGTCCACCATAGTCACAACTAATCTATCAACTACCTAAGATAAAAAAACATGAAGGTATAACACATGCATGGGTGAGCATATACATACCCAAAAGGAAACCACAAAATCATGAAGGGGATGAAAAAATTCATATCAAACCACAAAGAAAAAGGGTATTGAAACCAAATCATCAGACATTCTCACACAAAACCCACGGAAAACAGAAAGGGGATATCCATATCCATATCCCAGATATGAATGATAATTCTTCATAAATCTCTAAATGTCTCATCACTAATTCAAAAACAAACCATGTACCCACATAAGATATAAATAGGAGGTTCTATTACTCTCCACATAGTGTCATGATAGAGTGGGATCTACCATTTATCCATTTATCTCACATAAACCCTCTAGAATCGGTGTAGAGGGAACGCACCACACCACTATACTCCACAGCTGAGGTAGAACAATCTCTAGTATAGGTAATTCTCCTTGTTCGAGATATATTATAAGGGATTTTAATTCTAAATATTAAGCACTTGAACCCTATGTATTCTAAGGGTCACCAACTATACCAATTTGATGAGTCTAGGGGATATGCTCCCTGGTGTGATAGGGTGTTACCAACCCTAGAAATGCTTTGATAATCACTTCTTATCACTTTTTCTGGATAACAGTCACTAGAAAAACAATACCTCTTACATCAGCTAATGTTGTACCTATGATACCTAAATAGAAGAAACCATCACATCCCATATGAAAAACATTAATAACAGAATAATCACATGTCCGAATCCAAATATTATAAAATATCAAAAAACATATAAGAGGATAATTGTTAGTCCTTCAGGTTAAAACATTAATCTACCAAACTGCTACAAAAAATGGACACGGATGGACAAATAGATATTCTCATTATGATACATAAATAGAAATAGTCAGTATGGTGTATTTTCTTTCCCAAAATGTACAGTTAATAAAAAACACTTTTATTCATATCCTAGATGAAGGTATCTTCATGGAGAGACTCTAGGATCAATCCATGATGTTGGGAATGAGTTGATCCAACAATTTTATTATTTTCACAATTATTTTTATATGATAAACACCCAAATTTTTGTAACTAATGAAGTTTCTTCAAGTGAATATAATGATAAAATTTGTTAAAATAATTATTATTTTTCTGGATACACCTTAGTTTATAAATACAAATTAATTTTTTCATCCTTAATTTTTCTAATAATTTAGAATTAGTATGGAATAAATATTGAAAACCAAAAAATTGATTTATATTTATGGATCAAGGATCTTAATTTTTTATATAACTCTTTTTTTGGAACCCTATTTTTTGATTGAATGTAATATTTGGGAACAATACTTTTGTCAAATACCCAATGTTGTTTCTTAATCATTGATTCATCATCACTCATTTTAGAATCATCCATATGTTGTGAAACATAATTTGGAAGAATAAAAATATGATGTTTAACCCTCTGTTCATCCCATTCATCTAATAGATTTTATTTATTTTATGATTAATGTGATTTCTGTAATTCTGTTATCGGTTTTATTTTATCATTTAAATATATTTTCAGACTGATTAAATGGATCTTTTTCTATAGATTAAATCATTCCTATTTTTAATGTAGGTTAAAAATTTTTTAGGTCATTTAAATTCAAATGATATTGCTTTATCAAGTGGGTTTTAGGGATCTATTTTACCTGATGTTAATATAGTGTCTTATTATATACCGAGAGATTATTATTTTTAAGTATAATAATTGAATTAAAAAAATATTGTGATGTTTTATCTTGTTCACTAAATAGATATACATTGGGGAATTTTTTTATGCTTTAAATTTTTATTGTCTTAATACTGGTTTCATATCTTTTTTCCAATCATTTGTTATAGCTCGTTATTGTGAACATCAACACTACACATTTTAGGAATAAATGTTCATCATCTGCTAAGTACAAACTATATTGTTATTAAAATTTTCTTAATATTTTTATTTAATTTTGTTGAATATCTTCTATAATTAGGATATCTTTAGAGGTGTTATTTCATGAATAGTTTTATCTAATAAGGAGAATATCCTTATTTATCGGTTAATTCTAAAACTGTTAGTAGAATTTCATTCTCCACAAATCAACCAATCTTATTTTATAGAAATACCATATTATCATCCTAATTAATAGTGGAGTGGAATATACTCATTCTTATATGTGGTTTTCATTGTTCTTTGTAAAATAACATGACTTATTATATGTTTTCAACAACCTACACACAGTTTTTTAGGTCTAATGTTAAGATTACCATTTATTGAAAGTCACCAAACTCATATATATTACATTATGGGAGTTGAATAAGGGATATTTTTACCCAAACCTTAATAAAAATTGATTTTTTCCCACCATTTTTTCTACACAAACTATTTATAAAAAAGATTGTTTCTCACCTCTGAAAATTTCAATAAAGGATTAAGATTAATTTTCTAAAGAGTTTTAAAAGGACATTATTCACCCCCCACCCCCCCCCCCACCAAACATCTTTCTAAAAAATTGGTATCCATTGACTTTCCTTTTAATAGTTATGTTATGATATTACAAGTTTGAGTCAATAGTTTTTTCGATGTCTGTTTTATTTAACTGACTCAATGATGGCATGTAAATAGTAAAGGCACCATACTTTAGTAGGGAACACTATAGATTTTGGTAAGAATGAATTATTATATATTTATAGACTATTAATTTTAAAGTCTATATGAATATTGACAAACCTTATGAAATTATTGTAGAAATAATGTAGTGGAATTATACTATATAAAATAAAGGCGATGTTTATATTAAAAGTAAGGAGTGAAAATATAAGTGATTTTTTTCAGGACGAATTTAATCATATATCAAAATGTTATAAAAACTATGATATGTGGAAAAAAATTGAAGTTTATTTTTAAGGTACTAAAAATGTAAGAAAAATAAGGTATACCACTACTCTAAAGATATTTTAAAAGTTTTTAAATTATTATGGTGATAGAAGCACTGAAATTAATGAAATGTTGACTAAAATAGTCAATAGTTTTGTTACCTTGGGACATACAATTTCTAAACCAGACATGGATGTAAATTTTCAAAGGGTTATACCCAAAAATGAAATGGAAAATCTATTACAATAACACAATCCACTCCTATTAAAAAATAATTAGTGAAAGAATTAATTGGATCTCTAATGATTTATGAAAATGCAATAAAGTCTGAAGAAGTAGATCATATAATGATAAATTGGGGGACTAATTCCCTTAATGTCTCTACATTAGAAATAAGAAAAATATAATTGAGTTTTTTGTCCTTAAATGATTCATAATGTTCAAATTCTGTAATAGAACAAGTTCCTTTAGCTAAAATACATTATAAGATTTATAAGAAGTGATGATAAAAAAAATACTTCCAATTATTTCAAAAACAAATAAAGTCACATACTCAAGGAAATGATATTTTATGAAATTAGATAGTTGGGTCACATCATACATGATTACCTATAGTTGATGGAATATAAAAAAATAAAAGAATGAAAATAAATATCATATTAAAGATTATTAGGATCCCAAAGGAATAAAAGTTATAAAGTCCAAATGGAGTTCTTCAGAACACATCATCAAATCTTTTAAATCAATTTCATAAAAGCATTAATCAAATATGGAAGAAAATTTTTTGTTTATGTCTAATAAATAAGAGTTAAAAAATCTATAAAGAAAGATGTGTAGTATAGTATATAGATAGTGTTAAATTAAATAATAGGAGTAGAGACTTTTCAAAATTCTATACACTATCAAACATTTACAGAGCACTGATGATTTTTTGTGATGAAACTAGAGGAATTATAATTATAGTTGATTTTTTTAGATAAATGAATTTGATCCTATTAAATAAAACAAGTTCTATATATTAAAGGATTTAAGTACAATATGATAAGAATCACTCAACATTTTGATGGTTATTATTATGATGATTTTTTAAAAAATTGTTTATCTATATTTAAAGGTAAAAGAAGGAAATATATAGAACCAATAATTGAAAATATCATTACATTAGTCCTTAGTTCCTATATCTAAAAAAAGTGAATTTTTAAACACTAGCACAAATAAATCCAAGATTTTTCATAGAATGCCAAGACACTATATTGTAGTTTCATTATATAAGTTATATAAGAATCATTTTTTTGACTTTTCTAGATATAAATTTGATCAGAATATATTTTTTGATACATTTAATATAATTAAGTAGCATAAGTGATCTATTAAATCAATTAATAGTGTTTTTACATGGAAACCATTATATCATATCATAATTTATTTTTGTAGACCATCATGAGTGGAAATCTTTTCTAGAAGATCATATGTTTTTTAACGAGTTTTATTGATTTACATAGTATTATTTTTTAAATAATAAAAGTAATTTTTTTACTAATAATTCCAAATATATTTCAAATTAAATATATTTCTAAGTAACTCCGTTAATAAATGATCATATATTACAGTTTTAGAACCAATAATTTAATTATTCATTCTTAGATTTGTGTATTAAACATGGCATATATTCTCTAATAAAACCTCAAAAAATAAATTCATGGAAAGAATAAATTAAATTATTCATGAAATGATATGAACTATGTTAAATTAATACATTATTCCTAACTACATTTTGGGAAGAAGGTATTTTCACAGGTTACCATATCATAAATAGAGTTATAAAAATGACCTTTATTAAAAGGAAACCCTATGAATTATGGAATCATAAATAACCTAAAGTTGTATGCTTTAGTGTTTTTGGATTCAAGGATTATATCTTGAATACTATAGAAAAAATTTCAAGATTTTACCCAAATGATGTTAAATTAATATCTCTAGGAAATTATGCTACCAAAAAATCTTAGAGAGTTTTTAATAAAAGTTCAATGATAATTAAAGAATCTATAATGGTGATTTTTTATGATAGTGGTACTTTTGATCATCATAGAAACTATTTTGATGAAATTACTAATTCAGGTAATAACTTGATACTTGATAGTTCAAATTATGTATTTGAAAAATAATATAATATCATTAAATTAATTATATTCCATATGAACATATAAGTGGAGAAATTGATAGTATATTACCTAGACACTCTAAAACATTTAAGGACCCTCCACTAATGACTATTATTAGACTCCTAGATATATGACATAAGACTATAAGTGTTTTTGGAAAACAAGAAGAATTATCTTTTCAGTGTTCCCTATAATAACATAAGACTATAAAAGAGGCCTTAGAAGTTGAATTTTCTATAATATATATATATATATAGGAAGAAGTAAAAAAATTTAAAACAAATAAATTTTTTAATCAAGTAGATAGTATCTAGAATAATCCAATAATATAAACCAAATGGGTATTTTCAAATAATAAACATAACCAAGTTATAATTATAAAAAATAAAGAGAGACTATTCACTAAAGGATATGATCTTGAAGAAGGAATATATTATGATTAATCCTTTTTCCTTAATTCTTAGATTATAATCAATTAGAATAACTTTAGAATATGAATATTATATGAATGTTATGTTATTTTAGATGGATTTTAAATTTAGTTTTTTGAATGGATATTTAATGGAAGAAGTCTATATAGAGATACATTTATGCTTTAAAGATACTCATATACCAAATTATATTTTCAATCTTACTAATGTTATTTATAGACATAAATAAGAACCAAGGGATACGTATAAATTATTATGTGATTTTCATTTGAAAATTAGTTATTTAGTAGGATATCTAAATCCTACTCTATTTATAAATAAAATATTTTTCTAATACCTTGTTAGTAAAAAAACTATGTATATTATATTATTTTTTCTCGTCTAATCAAAATCATTGTAATGGTTTCTCAAAACCTATGAAAAAGTAATTTGATATGAGATTATTGGGAAAATTTAATTTAATTATTATTTTCCAAATTTATAACAAAAAATTGATATTTTTTAAATAAATGTAAATATGTTATCAATTTATTGAAAATATTAGGACTTAAAAATAGTAAGTGTTATGAAACTCCCATGTGTAAAAATATAAAACTAGATTTGGATGAAGTTGGAAATTCAGGGGAAAACATATCGTATGGAGGTATGATTGGAAGAATCCTATATCGTATTTATTGAGGGATATGCAACATGAGAATGAGCTTTCCATAAAGATGAATAACCTCATAAAGATCAAGGACAATATCAAGAAGGAGGCTTTCAAAGTTAGGTGGCTCTAGGATGAGGATCGAAACACAAAGTTATTCAATGCACTTCAAAGAGTCCGAAGAGAACATAGACCCCTTTCCCTACTAAAGGATGGAGATAGAATTATGGATGGAAAAAAAGAACTTATAGATCATATTGTGTCATTCTATAAGAACGTATTCCATGGGAGGGCTAGATCTGAGACTGTCAGAGACAAAATCATTCCTAACTTAATCACTGAAGAGGACAAACATCTTCTCACAGCGATTCTTATGGATTTTGAAATCAAAGAGGCAGTGTTTGGTCTTCAAAAATATATCTCTATGGGAACTAATGGTTTCAGCATCCTTTTCTTCCAAAGATATTTGGATGTCATTCAGAATGAGGTATGCCTACTTGTTAAAAACATTTTCATAGGTGGGACACTCAATGCAGGCCTCAATGCCCAATTTATTTCCCTGATACATAAGTTGGAGAATGCCAAAAAATTTGGTCAATTCAAGCCAGTTTCCCTAGTGAACACCATGAACAAAATAATTACTAAACCTTTGGTTAATAGGCTAGATCAGGTGACTAGAAAAATTATTTCTTGAAACCAGTTTGGTTTTGTTAAGGGCATGAATATTTAGGACCACATGCATATAGCCTCGAAATGCTTCAATCTTCTGAGAAAGACAACGAGGGGTGGAAATGTGGCTTTGAAGATTGAAATAAAAAGGATTTTGACAAAATGGATTGGGGCATTATTAAACAGATTCTTCTCAGGTTTGGATATAGTGAAATCTTTGTTCAATGGATCACAAAGATGATGGAATCTACCCACATTTTAATTCTGATTAATGGGTAACCAGAGATATATTTTACTTGATTAAGGGGTGTAATACATTTTGACCCCCTATCTGTAATCATTTTAGCAATTGTAGAGGATTTCCTGAGCAGGATTCTCACTAAGATGGTGGACAATGGAAAACATGCAGCCATCATAGTAGCTGGAGGTCTCTATGCTCCCTCTCATTTATTTTTTGCGGATGATATTGTCATTTTTACACAGGGTAATAGAAATAACATCACTTGTCTAAGAGAGGAACTTTTTCATTATGAGAAGGTGTTAGGGAAAGAAATTAACTAGAGAAAATCCTTCATTTACTTTGTAAAGAACATAGCAGCGGCAAGGAGGTCTCACCTAATGAATTGTATTGGCCTTATGGAGGGATCCCTACCTTTTATGTATCATCGTGTCCCCCTATTCTGGGGAAAGCCTCAGGCCTCCCACTTTGCAGAGGATTTATCCCAGATAAGAAAAACACTTACATCTTGGAAGTGAAATTCTCTCTCAAAGGCTGGACGAGTATGTCTTTTCAAACATCTGTTTATTCCAAAACATCATTATTATTTCATGGTCTACATTTGACATGCCTCTGTGTTGAGAAAAATTAACTCCCTAATGAAAACCATTGTATGGAGATGAAATGTGACGGAAAGGAAGCTAATCACTACTAAATGGGACACATGCAATATGCATGCTAAGTAGGGAGGTCTGGGAAGTAAGAATTTAAACTGTTTAAATCATGATTTACAAGCCAAGTTCATCTACAGCCTTATTCACAGAAACATGGCATCTCTATACTTCTTGAGGAGAATAATTCTACCATGGCTCATTTATGGGAGGTATGGATACATGGATTCCTCAATATGGATAGGTCTGCATTCGGTGTTCATCACAATCATGAGGCACTCATGTTGGGTGCTCAATGCGGATTCCATTCTGAAATTCTGGTCCACCAGCATGATGGGCACACTTTTTATGGAAAGGATAAACACTAAATAAAAGGCCATTAATAATAGCTTATCCATCAAGGATCAGCTTCAATGAAGAGGTGACATTCCATATGAAATTTCCTCTATGATTGACAGCTATGATTTTATCAAGCAGGAGGATATGTTTCTATAGGAAGGGTCTCAAGTTGGCTCTCTTAATTCTAGAAGCTTATAGATTACCTGTTGAAGGGTGATGTATATTGGATTGTCTCTTTGAACAGAAAATGGATACTTCCTTTTATATTTTCACTTATCTAAAGGATTTATCATAACAAAATCCCAGTGGATGTGAACATTCAAAGAGTTGGTATTTCATTATGCTCGAGGTGTGCACTTTATGGTCAGCATAGACAGGACATCGATCACTTGTTCTTATCCCACAACATGGCTTCTTCGCTGTGGAATGTTGTTCTTAGAATATTTGAGCTGGAATCTCCCAATACTCTTTTGGATATACAATACATACAACATCTGTTTAGAGTTCAGCTATCCAAATAGATAAATGCATTGTTATAGGTGGCATGTGCTAAACTGATATATGCAGTATGGAAGGCTCAAAATAGCTCTATTTATCACCAAGTAGTATTCAATGTAGCTAATTTTCATAACAACATTCTGGTGGCCACTCAAAATTCCAACTCACCAACTAATGATCATTGTAACACCTCAGTCAGAGAGTTCATGATACATAGAAGATTAAAGGTTATGGGTTACTGTCCCAGACCAAGGGGCATGATGGAGGTGATATGAACTTCCCCTACAATGGATGGATGAAATTCAACACAGATGGAGCCTCCAAAGTAAACCCTAGGCCTTCTGGATATGGGGTAATCTTTAGGAATCAGCATGGGGAGGTTGTGGAATGAAATTATGGACCATTCGGGCACACTATTGCTTGGGAATCTGAAATGATGGCACTCATCAGAGTGGTGGATATCGCTTTCCAAACACATTGGAACAATATTAGGTTCCAGTGTGACTCAGCCATGGTGGTTCATGCAATTTGGATCGGTCAGACAAGATTGGCATGGAAGATGATAGATAAATGGATAAATTGCATTGAAAAAATCTCTTCCCTAAACTTCTTCGTCACGCATACCTTCTAGGAGGCGAACAACATTGCATATGGCCTTAGAAACAAATGGGTGTTAGAAGATAGGGACATCCACACCAACACCATTCCTAATGACATAGTCTCACTTCTTACTAGGGAAAAATGTAAAATTGCTTCTTTCCATCTTCTGTAATGTTTTATTTATCAATTTTAGAGCCCCTGTGCTCATCTTTCTCAAAAAAACTATAGGAACCTATTATTTTTTTTGAAGATATATTCTTTTAGGGTCATGTAAGAAGAAACATACAGTTTCATTTTAAATAGTTGAGGAAATATATATTTCTTTTTGGAAGATATTGTAAATAAGTAATGTCGATAAAACATACACTTTGGGATTTTAGATATAATTTTAATCATAATAATATTTTTATGAGAGTTATAGTGCTATAAATATACTAAGAAAAAATTTCAATCACTCAATAACTAAACCAATCGGTATAATTAATCATTTTCTAGGAGATCATGTTTTGAAAGTTGATATGTATTTATAATTTCGAAATGTTGAATATTAACATGAATATATTATAAGTAAACCACTTCCCACTTCTCATTTTCATTTTATTACAGGGGATTAAGGTTGATATAATTTAAAAAAAAGTATTTAATTTAACTTAGGAATTTATTTTTTTTGAGATCTCTTCCTTGATATTTTTTTTATTTATTTCATTCGGTCTATCTATTTGAAATCTCCAAGATCAAATTTTATTATATTTAACTATTTATATTTCCTTTTAAAAAATTGTTTTTAATGATTATATATTTTTAATTTTTTAATTTTTTATTACATAGTGTAATCATTTCAATTTTGTCAAAATTAAAAACTAAAATGATTATAATATTTCATTGGCTCTAGAAGACAAAATGACAATATAAAATTATTAGATACAATCTCTCTCTATCTCTTTTTTTAATTTTTTATATTTCCTTTTCAAATTTATTCCAAATGATTATCTATTTTAAAAATAATAATTGTTTATTTTATAATTTAATATTTTAAAATTGGTTTTTCATAATTAAATACCTAAATAATTGAAAAAATCCATTATATTTAGAAACCATAAGGAAATTCTAAAACAATTAGATATAATCTCTCTTTATATCCACATTACTCTATATTTCAACCTTTCATCATCTCAAATCCTCAATCTCTCTTCCAACCCTAATCATCAAACCCCCAATCTTTTGATTCTCATTAATGGGAAAAAAATAGAACTGGTGAAGTATGTAAAACCATCTCCTTGAAATACAATGGTTCAACAAGAGATATACTTTTTCTTAAATGAAAAATTATAGATATTTAATGGGTATTCTTGAAAAAATTTATTTTAAATATAGAACTAATTATTCAAGGTATAGAGTTATTGACCATTAGTTAAAACAAAGAGTATGTCTTCAAGAAAAATGTAAAGAAGTCCTACGAAGAAGCTCAATTTTTGTATGGAGAATATAAGGACGTTTTTTATTCAAATTAAAACAATGAAGAGTTTTATATTTATAATACTGATCTCACTCAGATTATCATATTCCCCCATGAAGGGGAATATCAATTTTTTCTATGGTTTATTGGGAATAATGTCTATAAATAACAAAAGATATTTTTTTTTGTTTCTTGGTGTTACAATTTAAAAAATGTTATTAAAATACTAGGAGTCATATGATATGATTTTGGTTAAATTTATTTAAATGTCTATTATTCCAAGAATAATAGATATATAAAATATTCTTTCACTGAATATGAATGTAATTTTATTTGTATTAAGTGACATAAAACCTAATTTTAGTCAATTTATTTTCTGTTTCATGGACCATTGTTTTTGTAAGGATAAAATGATATCAATCTATCCTTATAGAAGTATAGTTCGTATTTATTCTTTATAAGATAAATAGAATTAGTGAAATTAAAATGAGCATAAAATCTCACCAAAAAACATTATCTCATCAAAGATTGTCATAAAATATAGATTTTATATAGTACATTTCATGGAATTTTTCTTCTAATTTGAGATAATAATGAAAACCCAACAGAAGATGGTGCTGAAGGGGATACTAAAAGTAAAAAACATTACTTGTTATGCAATATTTAGTATTTAAGTTATATTATAGTCTATAATTGATAGATCTACACAAATAATTGGAATTTTAATGATTTTCCATCTGATGATCTGGGTCTTTTAGGGATAAGTCTATGAGTTAATATTATTATCCCATTTATCTCAAGGGGGGTTCATAAAATTACAATAACTCCTCAAGAACCATATGATGAGAACTATGATTAAAACCTTGTTCCCATTCCTTAAATAAGATAATAACCTTATGAATATGTTATCCATTATTGTATTAAGTAAATTGATCAACCTGTTAATATATTTTTGAAATATTTATATCGCCTCTAATGCAGGATGATACTACTTTCATTGGATAATAAAACTAAAAATATGTTAAAAAATAAAAGAATATAGTGTTTATGTTTCTGATGAATGACATGTTTAGTCTTATAAGGATGAGTAAGTGGTTCATAATGAGTATGAAATGGATTATAAAATATATAAAGTTAATAAATAAGATCAAGGTGTTGATCATGTTCACAAACCTCTAGCTAAAACAACTAAGTTAATTAAAGATAAGACTCTTCATGTTATTGGTGAATCTTTAGAGAAATATGTAAGTATTATAGGAGAGAAAACTAATGTTCATGGAGAGTTGTGATCTTTATAAAGTGAATGTTTTCAAGTGTCTTACTTTATATTGGTTTATTTTTCAGAACCATAAAGGAATAGTAATAAATAATAATTTATTCTCATTATTCACTCATTAAAAATATGATTTTCAAACTCAATATACTCAAAGATGTTAATAGTTAATGACAAGGGGAGCTGTAAAGTTCTGTAAAATATAATGAAAAATTAAGGTGTCATTATATTCCTAGAATAGAATCGAAATTAGTCTTGGATCAATTTAAAATTGTTAAAGAAAATTCTGTATTAATTAGGGATTTTGATTCTGTAAAAATGGATATCAAAGGTAAAATTTGGAATCTCATAGATGAATCAATTTTATGAAATATTTTGGTAATCTAAAGAATTATTTGGGTAGTGAGTTAGTATCTATTTGAGAAAGTATAAGATAAGGGATATATTCTACTTCACACCATACAAATTATCAAATTTGAATATGAATATTTGATTATTTAATAGTTATTCTTTCAAAAGATAAATAATTGAGTGTTTAAAGTATGATAGTGTACCACTTCACACATTTGTGAATAATTATAATGAGTTTCTTTCATGACTATATTTTGTAGAACCTATTATTAAGAATATTTTAAAAAAGAGGAAGAAATTTTAAACAAATATCTTAAGATTTATTTATCTTTTCATGAGTTTTTGAATGATAATTTGGTTCAGGATATGAAAATAGTCCAAGAATAAAATCATGTGGTGAAATATAGTCAACTGACATTGAATCATAATTTGTTGGTGTTGATGGTAGAGATCAAGTATATTAACCAAGCTATATGGGACTTATTTACCTTAGAATATTCCTATAAACTAGAGCCTATATTCTCTTCCGATCCTAAAACCTATTATTTTAACCCTTTAAAAATGATTTTATGTTATAATGATCATTATTAAGAAAATTATATTTTTCTATAATTATTATTCTTTTGTTTTTTCTATGCATATTAATCATTATATAAAACATGTATGTTTATCTTAAGAAAAGAATCATTATAATATAGTGATACATTAAATGCATTTTAATGTAATATACAAGTTTTTATATGAGGTATAGATCTTTCGAATTATATTTTAATTTAATTTTTTTAACCAAATTGAAATTCCTAATGATTTCATAGGAGTTTTAGGGGCATCTGAAGCTTGTTCAGAGCCTAGAGGCTTGGTTAATAGAAAGGACAGTTGAGTCGTATAGTTAGTAGAAAGAGTGAATCCTAATACATATGGTTACTAACAACTATGTGGGGAATATTTGAAGACATTACAGGGTTCACAGTTCACCCTAACAATGCATCAAGGTTCTCATGTCTGTGTGTAAGCACTGAAAATTTCTCACAGAGGCCAAATTCACGGTTAATGCATGGTTTTTCAAATATTTTACCATGACCATGCGTGGGGAATCATGGATTTGGGAATGTGGAATGTTTTTTATAGTTTTCAAAAACATGAAAACTAAATATGTGGATACAATATTATGAATGTGAGGGGTGCATCATTGGTGCACAGTCTGGCCAACCATGCAACCAAACCATGCGACCCATTGTTTTGGTTAAAATTAACATTTTACCTTGTGGGTTTAAATGTTTATAACAAATTCTTATTTCTTGAATCCAATACATATAGGATCTATTTTTCTTTAATGAAGATATCCTATGCTAGAATTGGATCTCGATTCTCTATCCTGACTCTAATTCAAACATTGTTCATCTTTTTTGATCTTTATTGGAGATTTCTTCATTCATCTCTCAAGAGAATTCATTTTTCTTATTATCAATGGAATTATCTTGTTGAAAACTAATTTTACCTATTTCAAAAGTTTTTTTCTATTATTTTTTTCTCCTAATTTAGATTAAATTAGAGGTTAATGTTGGAATAGTGTTTTAACAGGGGTATATAGAAAGTGGTTTATACCTTTCCCATAATGTTGAGGGTTCAATAAAACATTTGTCATTATGTCGCATGCAGAACCTTCTAGAGTTCCAAAAAAAATTATAAAATCCATTCCATAACTTCGTTGGAATATAATTTGGTTTCCCACTTAGAACTATGATATGTTTGGTGGTCATTCACCTCATCCCAATCCTCCAATAGGGTGTTCTATTTTTGTTCTGTGTAGCTAGGCCACTCGTGGGGTGTGGAGAGCATGCCCTTATTTTTATTAGAATTTAATAAGACATAAGAGACAGATTATGCCTAACTTTCTAGTGAATAAATATTATCAAATGATTAAATTAATAGATTAAAAAATGTGGAATGGTTTTGGAGAACTCGTGGTATGTCAATGATTTTGAAATGGTTTATGAAACAAATGATGAATTGATCATGGTAGCGGATGCCTTTGGAATTCCTACTCTATGAATCCTGAATCCATTAGATGTCATATACATTTATACTCCTTGGATCCTAATAATTTTATTTCATGCCGTAGAAATTTCTACATGTAGGATACTGATTCCATATTAATCCATGGAAATTTATACTCCATGGTTCTAGTTAACTTTGGATTCCAAGTACATTGTTAAACCTTGGATCTGGAATGCTTAGATTCTTCTTGGACAAGCTATGTGGACATACTCCTTAGACTCCACCCAAGTCATTTCCGAGTTATCCATTGAGATGATCCATGGACTCGATGAAGAAACATTGGTCATTTATACCTTTGATCTAGCCATTTCAATCCTAACACTAGATTACATAGCATTTCCCAGTGTGGATTATTTATCATGATTTATTGTTGAATGAATAATGTTTCCCACAATTTTATGTTGTTTTATTTTTTTTTACATAGAGCCCTATTTTTCTGTAACATATCACAACTGCATTTGGAAATTTACTTTTATTACTATTATACATGAGTTATACTACACACTATATCATTTTTATACACATATTGTACATGTTATACACACATTTGGTGGTGGAAAACTGAGTGTTATCTCTTTCCCTTTTCAGGGAAATGTTGGGTACCTAAATAGACTACATGCATTTTGGTAGGGACTAGGTAATTATCCTACTTTATGGTTCATTATTTAATTATTGCTCAAGATAATGGGAGAACGACACCCATCTATGCTCGTTGTGGTAGATGGAAGTATTTTCACATGGGTTTGTTTGTTCTATTGATACATGTAATCTATTGGATTCTTTTTTCCATTCCTTACAATCCAATTTTTATAGATACAAAAATTGATCATCATATTATATGTGAAACTACTAATTCCTTGAGTATTATTTTTTTTGAGGTTGTTTATTTTATTTTATTGATTTATAGTATGATTACACTCATTTATTCATCTATTCAACCATTGAATTCTATAATTATGAGGGTATAGTATCCTCACTATATCAGCATAGACCCTCACTACTAGTTAGGGGCATCTAGCTTATAGGTAGGTGCGCTTGAGGCAATGTGACCCACCAGATCCTGTCACCATTTTTTGGATCCGAGGTTAGGATATTACTGTAATTCCCTGAGATTGTTTGAATTTTTTTTCAAACTAATTTAATCTTTTTTGATATTTTCCATTCCACATAACAATGAATAAATCTTATGTTATATTAAATACCCATGTTTGAATTTTGTGTCACAAATCACCACATTAAGAATAAACTACACACAACACTTAGATTTTCTTGTGATATAGACAACACTCTTTTTGGATTATGTTACATAAAATACCAAATTCTTTCGATAGCATACATCCTATTCAAGGTAGAGTTTTAAAAAAATACTATACAATATTAATATTAATATTAAAATATTATTATATCTCCCTCCAACAATAGGATTGGATGTTACAAAAAATATTAACTAAATTTGTAAAATTTTATTTAAACATTTATATAAAATGATTCTTAGGTTTATAAATTAGTTTATGTGAATTAAATAACTATTTGAAAATAAATTTATTAGTTTTATTTTAAATCTATTTTTCTATGTAAAATAAAACATTGATCACAATAAATTAAACAAAACCCTTTTGATAAATTTTTTAAATAAAATATATATTATATATTCAATAATTTATTTTATACCCATCAAATATATTTTATAGGTATAAAATAAATCTAAATCCAATATTATGAAAAAAATATGTATTTTTCTAACAGGTAATTTTATAACCTTTTTATGGTGAACCCATTTTAAATATGATGACTAACACTTTGATAAAAAAAATTGATAAAATTAAATTCATTTTTTAAATTGGAACATAAAAAAATACATTGGGTAATGTTTTGGTATTTTTCTAAGAAGTTTAATTTTTTATGAATAGTGAATAGCACAAAATTGTAATTTAAAACTTCTTTTTCATCTAATTTATTTATATAGTTTAAATATGTTTAAATTTTATTTTAAAATATAATCAAATCAATTATACATAATGTACTCTAATTTTTTCAATGGAACCATTTTTTGATAGAAATTGGAAATTAAAACATAGAAAACCATTAAACATTTTTACTTTATAAACCTTTTTCCATCCTGCCTATGTGACTAAATTTACATTAAGTTTTACCATTTATGTGAATTTAATTTTTTAAAAAAAAAGAAACCACTTTTTGAGTAAGAATAATTTATGCTTTCTAATAATATCAAAATATTTTTTTGGCTGAAAATATTACTGAAATTAATTAATATTATTTAGAGTAATTAAGAAGAAATTTATCCTAACAAAAGGCTATACCTTAACCTTAAGAGATAAAATGGCCTATAAACATATACAAAATCCATTAAATGTTCATATTAAGATTCAATTCTCCTGTGTCTTTAATTGGGACCTTTGTTGGAACCACTATACATAGAGAAAACATGGTTGGAATTCCCTTTTAAAAGTTTGAAAATAATGAAACTCCTCTTCCACTATAAAAAGGAACTCTCCCATCCAATTTATTCACATTCTCAATCTCATTTGATAGCCCAAAAATGCTCAAATAATCCCCCAAAATCAATACCTTCATCCTAGAAGTATAAATTTGGGAATAAATCCATCTAAAGAAGCCCTTTGTTCCAACCAAAAGGTGTTACACAAATAAGTGGTAACATATATCTTTAAGCTCATTTGTTTTATTTCATTCTCCAACACCCCAATTATTATAATTCAATTATAAAAAATTTGAATCGGTATCATAAATATACTGTGATTTCTTATTGAAATTTTCAACATACACTTACTCACAATTTCATCTAATAAATAATTAACATAACGTTCTTATATACGACAAACTACTGCCTCAAGAAATGATGTTGTTCATTTTCCCTTTACCACCTATCATGGTTGGGAATTATGATGGAAACCATATTTTTATATGATATTTTTTATATTTATGATATTTATGATTTCAATATAATTATTAAATTATTATATAAAATATACCTTCATTATTTCCCTTTTTTTAAATACAATAACTTCATTTATGGATTTGTGGACTACCCCCTCCTTAAAGTGATGTTAGTCATGAACACTTTCTATGGAAAGTATTAAGGATGGGTTTAGTGATATTATATTATATATAAGAAATAATAATTCTACTCTAATTATATTATATGTATATATATATATATATATTTCATTTACATTATTTCTTTGAATACGAGAATAAAATGGAAGCAACATTCAGGCGTATGCACGGTCTACCATTTCCATGAATAGTGTATTTCATTTCATATTTCTATATTTTATAGATTATTGTAAATATATATATATATATAATATGATAATTATATCATTTTTATCATTTTTTAAATAAGTAAATCATGATCTATGTAAGAGGAATAAGAATATAAATCCCAAACATATAAGATACACAAAGCGGGTATTACCAAAAATGCAACATTAACAAGGAGTTTTTTATAAATGTGAAATACAGAGTCATGAAAAATCATATGTGGTATTAGATATAAAAATATCGTTTTTTCATTTACTTATATTAAACTTATATTTTTTATACAAGGTTTTGGAATGTGTTTGAAGAAAGTCAAGCCTCAAGGTAAGGGAATTTATTCAAACTTTTCTTTCTTGTGGGATACATCTCAAATTCACCACTCGCTTATTGTGTGTGGTTTATATAATTCACTATGATATTTTATATCATCAATTTCATTTTTTTTAATTATATTAAACCATTTTATTAATGTTATTTTTTCATGTGGATAACAATTATAATGTTACTCAAGTCGTAAGGGTTTTCCCCTCTCACTTTTATTTTATTGAGACATATTCCTTGTTCACCAATCATTTATTTTGTGTGCTGTGTATACCTACCATTAATGTATTATATGATTATAATAATTAATTTTATCAGTATTTACATATCCATTTTTTTATCTTTATTTCATGAGTTTTATGATTAAAAAGATACCAAATTTGTAATGTAATTTTATCTCAATATTCCTTCTTTAAGATAGATGCCATTTTATGCACCAATATTTTTTATTAAATATATATAATTCTCATTTACATGTTATATCATGAATCTCATTATTTTCAGGATATTTTATGCTTTATGTAATTTTATTATTTCATATTAATTTTGATTCAACATTTCAAAAGTAGCAATAGTTTATTATTACAATCCCATCATTTAACATGGTTATTTATAATTATGCTACCATTGATGAAATATTATGATCCAAATCATAGGAAAACTCATTAATTTTCTTATCCTTTGGTTATTCAAGATATCATAATATTTTTTGTACCATTTTTACAACCTAAGGTACATAATGTAATTAATAAATTTATTTATGAAAATATGTCATTATTTCTCCTTTTGGTCATAAATTTGTGTTCATTCAAAACACTATTTTTAGAAAATGATTTCTCAAATTTTTTAATATTATTATATGAATTTTAATGTAAATTTTATCAATGTTTTACCTTTTAAATATATATATTTTTAAAATAAAATAATTCTCATTTTTAGATCAAGGTACATTTCTAAACATTTAATAGTGAAAAGGAAATATTTAGAAAGTATGGACTTACCCTCCATCATGTTTGTAATCTCCTTGATGTTTCCACTGTAAGTTTACAAAGTTTTTTAAAAGAAATTGTTTTCCTAAAATTTTGTAAATTTAATAATTAAAAAATCAATGAAAAATGATTTCAAAAAATAATTTTTGTTTAAAAGTTTTTTAAATGATTTTCAAAGATTTATTTATATATTTTATGAAGGTTGTTTTCAAAAAAATGATTTCAGTAATTTAAAATATTCATTTATATATTTCCAAATTATTTTTAGTATAAAATTTTTTTTTAATGTATTCAACAATATTTTATAAGTTTTCAATTAAAAAAGTTTTCAAAATGTTTTCCTGAGTATTTATATTTTTTCAAGTTTATTTTAAATAAAAATGGTTTCCAAAATGTTTTATGTTTCAAAAAACGTTTTTCAAAGTGTAATTGATATTTTACTCAATATTTTTAAAAAATAATGATTTTATTATATTTTTTTAATGTGGTTTCAAGGAAAAGGATTTAGAAAATTTTATATGATTTAAAAAGTTATTTTCAAAGAACGTAATGTTCCATGTGATTTTTCATAATCCTTCCCCTTATAAGATGCCATACTTTTTTATAGATTTTTATTTACAAGGGATATTATCCAAGGATGCAATTAATTTTATTTCTATTAATGGTATTGTTTTATGTCTTTATTTTTATGAAAAATGTTTCTCTTTGATGAGGTATACCTATATAAATTATTTTTCAACCCGCTTCTATTCACAGATTATTCTAGAAAGAAATTATTATTAAACCTATTTATATTACAATTTTTATGATGTCATTAAATGTTTATGATTCCTATTTTATTTCATAGGTTATGATATTATATTTAAGAAACCCAAATATTTTAATGGTTCATGATAAGATGAATGTTTTACAAAATACATATGCATTATTTCATTATGATATGGGTAGAACTTATATCTCTCCCTAATGCATTGAGTAAATATTTAAGTATCGTGAGACAATTATGTTAAAAAATTCAATGGTATTGATCCATAATGGTAAATAGGTGTGCCTTGTTACACTATGGTAAATAGGTGTTTCCTCATCCACTATGGGAAATAGGCTAGTTCTGATCCACAATGGGAAATTGGTGCATACAAATCCACTATAGTAAATAGGTGTTTCTTGATCTACTGTGTTTATGGTCTTGGTATTTAACCCTAAAACATGAAATTTATTTCTATATTTATTATGTTTCCAAACTTATATGACATGATATTATGGTTCACGATTGATTTATGATGATTTTTAACCCTTATGATTCATGTCTTATGAACTATGAATCATTATGCCATGACTCATGTATATGATCATTGATATGTAGGGCATCTTAAAATGTTATTATCATGTTATAAAACCCTTATATTCAGGTTATTCTTACGCATCTCCTTTATTTACACTTAATAAGCATCGGATCTCACCCTTACTTATGCTTCCTTTCCCCAGTTTATAAAGATTTTTTTATGCATAAGTACTAAAAGGAAAGATCTTTTGGGTAAAAATGGTAGATATTTCACCATGTTATAAGATTTTGATTCTTGACTCCAAAAAAACTAGACTATTATGGTACTCAGGCATGAAATTTTTTTAATATGATGAATATCCATCTAAATTGTTGTAAGGTCTAGGTATGTTAATCATGGATGGAAATAGTTGGTTTCAAAGGGAAGGTTTAATCAACCATTGGAAAATTGGATGAGAAAACATTAATGATATACATAGGAATGTATATAAGGATATTTTTATGTATGTATCTAATTATAAATCTAAGGTGTAATAGATTTAAAATTATCCCTCCTCATTTAGGAATCATATATTTAAATTTTCATGATTATGTGGTTTTCTTCAATGATAAATGTTTCTCCAAATAAGATTTCAAGTCTTAGTAAATACCGATAACTATAAGGAATTGGGATAAAATTGAATGTTTTAAATTTTTTAGGTATTAGAATTATAAAAATTTATTTCCTAATTGGAAATAGGATTAATAGAATTATGATTGTGGTACAGAAAATTTGTTATGCTGAGGAGGATATGGAAACCTCAAATGAAATGTGAATGGTATGGGATGTTATTCTATTATTGTTTACATAAAACATAAGAATAATGATTATATTGAGGTCTAGGAACATTAAAACATGATTTATATTTTATATTCTAGGAAATATTCATGAATTAATAAGTTAATTAATACTAGGTAATAGTTTAAGAATAATGTTGGGTGATTGGAGTGTATATGTTTAGGAATTAAAAGATTATATTATATTAATTATGAATTATATAGGTATTGTATATAGAAGTTTTTATTTATGTATTTTTATGAATGTGTTAAATTATACTAATGACCTAGAAAATTGATTTAGGGGAATTGTTTCATTAAGAGATGGTAACCCTTTACATTTTCCTATGTATAATAAAATTATATTTTATATGCATAAATTAGTGATGATGTGAATAATATAAATTGGATAGTATTTATGACATCAAATAATATAAATGATTTGTTGAAAAAGTGTTATCTCTTATCATGGATAAAGATCATAACATCTTGGATTTATGGATTATATCTAGTAATCATTAGAATAATGAATCATTCATTTTTTCGAAAATGAATTATGATAATTCAGATTACTACCATGTTTCAAGAGAATATACAATTAGGATATTTACATGTTTGGAATGTGAAAACCTATTACTACTTTATTCTATATGTAGGATCAATTTTAAGCTAATTTATATACCTTATTTAAAATGTTTTATATTTTCATCTTTTCGTAGGGTTACAAGTTCAACAATTTTGGAATGGTTTATGTTGAAATTCATATAAAGATTATGAAATTAATGTATTATATCAGCATATTAGGATTTATTTATACTGGTCATCCTATTCTAACCATGTTTATTTGGTGATAAAAAATACAAATGGAATAACATACTAGTCAATTTATGGATCTTATAATTTGTTAATTCATCAAGAATGAAAAATTTACCTTTATTTAATGGAATAAGAGATGAAGTGGATATTATTCAAGGCACAACAAAAGGTATGGTTTTCCTAAATTAAAGTAAGTATATCTTTTCATGAAAATTATTTAACATTAGGAAAGGTTTCTTGAATTAAAATTTTTTTATGTTTTCATCATTTTTCATGATGTCGATGGCCTTTTTAAAGATAATTTGGGTTATGGAATTATAGTTCTTAACTTGATCCTAAACATGTTCTTTATCACTCTCTATCAGAAATTTAATTTTATAATTATCTTATATATCCATGTTTTTGATTTCCACCTATTTTCTCATAAGTGGAAAGCTAGTTATGAGTTACATTGGAAAATTGATGTGTTTCCAACATACCTTTTTTTAAAGGATGTTTTAGTATTCATTATTATGATGTGCATTTATATAAAAGGAACATTAAAGTATTAAGACTTTGATAACTCAGATGAGTTTTGAGGAAAACATTCATTTTATGTGGGGTATAATGTAACACATAAATATTTTTTGAAATTCTTTTTTGAAATAATTAAATTGTTTTTGATATTTTTCATTTCACCAACAATGAATAAAGCTTGTGTTATATGAAATCATTAAGTTTGACTTACGATTCATGAAAAAACAAGTTAAAATTTCACTAAATTAAAAACTTATAATATCCTTTGGTATTCACAACACTATGTTTGGATTGTGTTACACCCAATGTCAAATTCTTTTGATATCTTGTGTCACACGCAAAGCTGAGTATTATCAAACTGCAATATACTATTAATATTATTAATAAAATATTATTATATATCCCACATATCCATTGGAATGGAATTTTTGAATAATATTAACTAAATTGTGAAAATATTATTTACACATGTATATAAAATTAATCTTTTTGTTATCAATTAGTATAAGTGAATATAAAAACTATTTGAAAATAAAGAAATTAGTTTTTTAAGAAAACTATTTTTCAATGTCCAAAAAAAATTATCACATTATGGTAAAACCCAAATTTTGGTTGAAGTTTTAAATAAAATTTATATATTATATATTCCATAAATAGTTTCTATACTTGTCCAAAATATTTTGTAGGTATAAGATAAGAATAAATCTAAATTTTTGAATAAAAAATAGTATTTTTCGAAAAGGTAATTTCACCGCCTTTTAATGGAGAACAAATTTTTAATTGTATTTTTGAAACATTAATTATCTTTAATTTACAAATTTAAATTAATTTTTAAAATCAGAATATGAAAATCTTCTTGGGATTAATTCTCGTTATTTTATTGAGAAGTATCATTTTTTGATGAATTGTGAAAAACACAGAATTTTAATTCAAAAATTATTTTTTATCTATCTTATTTATATTGATATTTTGTTGGATTTTTTTTATGTATAATTAGATCCATTCTAAATCCATTACCTATTTTAGATCATTGGAACCAATTTCACATTGAAATTGGTTACAAAAACATAAAAAATGTATGAACAATTTTATTTTAAGAACCCGCTTTGTCATCCCGACTGTGGGATTAAATTTAAATTAATTTATACCAATTATGGGATTTGAATTTTTAAAAATGGATTAAATAATTGGATTAATAGTTATTTAAAATTTTTAATAAGTTCAACTTATTTTTGGAGCAAAAATATTAGTGAATGTAATTATAATTAATTAAGGTGATTAAGAGGAATGTTTTCTTAATAAAGGATAAAACCATAAATTTATGGGACAAATGACTTATAAAGTTATAAAACATTCATTGTATAGATATATTTCACCTCTATCCACCCTTTTTGTGAATTGGGACCATTATTGGATAAATTTTACAATGGAGAAAAGTTAGTGGAATTAACTTTTAAAAACATTAATGGAATATCACTCTTCCTCCACTATAAAAACGATGCCACCCCTCCCACTTATTCATACATATAAATCACTTTTGGCTCTAAAAATGATCCAATATAACCCTAAAATCACTTAATTTATCATGGGATCCTTATATTCTGAAGTAATCCATCCAAGGATCCCCTCTGGGGAAACCCAAAAGGATTTACCCAAAGAAGAGGTAACATCCTCAATCAAGCTCCTTTAATTTTTTTTATTGACCAAAACCATAATTATTATTATTTAATTATTAAATAATAACATATGTATCCTAAATATACTAATATTATTTTTCTATTTTTTATACCTACACATACACACACTTCCATCTAATGCTTAACGAACTTACTGTTCTAGTGAATGTCGTACTACCGCCCCACAAAACAGTGTTGTATGTTTTTTTCCATTACCACCTTTCTGGAAGGGAATTATGATGGAAACTATGTTTTTATATGATATATATGATAATTTTTATGTCCTTATTATTCTATAATTATTATATAAAACATACCTTAGTGACTTCTATTTTTAAAATACGAGAACAACGTTTTCAGACGTGTGGACTATCACCTTCTCGAAGTAATGTGATTCATTCAAATTTTATATAGAATGTATTAGGTATGGTTTTAGTGAAAATATATGATATATATGAAATAATTATTCTACTATAATGATATTATATATATACGTATAAGTAATTTAATTTTTGTCTTTCAATAGAAAAATAAAATGTATGTAAACAACTTTCATTGTATGTACGACATATTGTCTACTTGAATGGTGTATTCCATTTCATATTTCTATATTTTATAGATTATTATAAATCAATTTATATTGAATATATATTATATTAGTATAATGTTTTAAATTATTGAAATAGTTAAATAATTATCTATGTAATAGGATTAATAATAACAAGCAAAAATATATTCAAAAAAGAAGTTATTACCAAAATTGTAACATTAACATGGTGTTGTTAATAAATATATAATGAAAATTAAAATTAAAAATAATATATGGCACTATATAAAATAATATGTTCATTTTTAATATTTATAATAAAATTATATATATCATACAAGATGATTGAACATGTAAAAAATAAAGTAATGACTTAAGGTAAGGGAATTTCATATCACTTTTAACTCCCGTGAGATACATGCCATATTAACCACACATTTTATTGGTTTGATATATACAATTTTCTATGACATTTTATATCTTTAATTTCCCATATTTATTGATATTAAAATGTTTTATTAATGTTATTATTTCATTTTTGTCATGATTCTATAGTTTCTCAAGTAGTTAGTGTTTTCTTATCTCATTTTTATTTCTATGAGACTTATGCCTTATTCACAACTCATTGATTCTGTCTGGTATATATAATTTCCATTAATGTATTTTATGAATATTATACATAAATTTATGGGTATCAACATATCCATTTTTTTATATTTATCTCATGGGTATTATAGTTTAAAAGTTACCAAAACGGCAACATAATATTGTCTCAATTTTTCTTCTTTGATTTACAAGCCATGTTATGAACCTATAATTTTATATGGGTTGTATATAATTCTCAATGTAATGTTATATCATTAATCTCGTTCTTTTTGTGATATTTTAATATTAATGTATTCTTATTCTTTGTTGTTTATTTTGACTCAGATTTAACAAAGTTGTAATAGTTAACTACTAGAACCATATCTACTATCAAGAATGTTTTTTATTATTCTTACATTGATTAAATATTATGATCCAAATATAAAGAAAACATGAGAATTTTCATTTTATATGGTTATAGAGGATATCTTCATTTTTTAGTACCAGATTTCCACTCTTTCGTACTGAAGATAATTAAGAATTGTTTTTAGGAAAATATTACTTTAATTCTATATTCAGTAAGAAATATGTGTTCTTTTAAAACCATGCATTCAAAATAAGTCATGTTTTCATATGATAATATTACGTTGAAAGGATTTTTTACCCATTTTATTATTTCATAATAAATTGTTTTAAATGTAATATTCTGGTTTTTTCCAATCAAAGCACTTTTCTAAACATTTTAAGGTGAAAACAGAATGTTTAGCATGAAAGGACTTACATGTCGTCATGAACAACATTTCATTGAGTATTAAATTGTAATTTGTTATGTAATTTTTTTAATGAAAAACATTTCCCTAACATTTTTGAAATGTGTTGATTTTAGAATGGTATTCAAAGAAATTTTTTAAAAAAACAATTATATTTACAAATTGTTTTAAACGGTTTTCAATGATTCCTTTATATGTTTTAAAAATAATTTTTTAAAAGCTAATGTTTTAAAAAATTTAAAATATTATTTTATAAATTTTCAATGTATATTCAAAGAATAAAAATTTCAAAAAGATTCAGGCTTCTTTTATATTTTTTTTAGAAAAAGGTTTTCAAAATGTTTCCAAGCTTATTTATATGTTTTCAAGTATATTTTCAATGAAAATGGTTTTTAAAATGTTTTTTGTTTTGAAAATAGTATTTCAAAGAGTAAAGGATATTTCCTCAATAAATTGTTTAAATGACTTTTATTAAACCTTTTATATTTTTTCTAAGTGGTTTCAGGGAGAAGGATGTTGAAAATGTTATATGTTTGAAAAATTGATTTTCAAATAAAAGTTATTTTCCAAGTGATCATTCAAAATCCTTCAATATATAAGATAAAATAATTTTTTTATAGTTAATTATTTAAAATGGATATAATTCAAGGACACGATTCATATTATTTATCAGATTGACCTATGTTTTGATGGATTTATATTTATGAAACTTGTTTCTTTTCAAAGAGTAAAACCATGATAAATTCTTATGAAACCTTCTTCCATTAACTTGTTGTTATAGGATTAAATGATTATAAAACCTATATATTTTTCATAGGTTATGATATGATTAAATATTTGTGATATCCATTTCATTTCAAGGGTTATGATATGATGTTCAAAAAAACCATCACTTTTTATGGGTCATGCTAAGAGGAATGGTTTATAGAACTTATATATATGATTTCATTACGAGATGGGTGGAAACTATATCTCCCTATAATTAATGGGGTAATGATTTATATCCCATGAGATAGTAATGTTAATCAAGTCATTGAGATTGATCTGCAATGATAAATAGGGGTGTCTTGATTGTTGGTGTTGAAATATGTTCCACAGTATTAGTCAAGGAATCCATGGTTGTTTGGAAAAAAATTATAGCCAAATGGATCAAAAAAATAAAATTAAGGGTATACCCGTGAATCCATTTCACAAATACCACCTCCTACCATGAACATGTGATGTTTTGACAGAACGCTTTGTGGGTCCAATAGTACTCCACAACTGTGCTAAATGTCGACGTTGTGCTTCAGTATGCCGATATAGTCATGTTTATTTTTTAAGCACACATTTTCTTTTGGGATAACTTCTTAAAATTGTGATATTCTATTTCCTATAAATAATTTCCACATTTTGACTTATTAAGATGGATACCCCACCTTTGGACTTCTAAATTTCTCCTAGTTCATGAAGAAGCCAAGCAACACGAAAAGAACCAAAATGAATCATTCAAGGTATTATTTCATCTTAAAACCCCATTTATTATATTATTGAATACATCCACCTAATATGGGGATTCCATCAAAATATAATTATTCACTTTAGATGGGAAGAATTACCTTTGGGGTACTTGATTCACTAAAATTACAACCTTCATGAAGAACACATTTATCGAGTCAAGACATCGGAATGGTTCTTCCTTCAGATCCGATGAAATGATATAGTTAATAGAGCCCATTGGTAATCATACCATGAATAGATCTATTACATACAATGATAATATTTACCAACTTATCTTTATTGATAATCAATAAGAAACATATTCACCAAATAGTGATAATTAGAGAAATAAATAAAAATAAATAAATTCTAGAAAAACTTTACCCAAATATCTTCATGTTAATCGTATTATATGAATTATCTCCCATTACACTAAACTCAACATCCCATAATGTAGTGTATTTACCACCATAGCTCACCTCTATACCAAAATTTCCCTTCCCAAGAGAGGAAAACATCCTTGGAACCCTAGACCAAAATCCACCCTTAAAGTATATAATAAAGGTAGGGTTAGTCAAATGTAACAAAAGATGATATAAAACCAAGATTCCCTACTACATATAAGCATAAAGAACTGAGGAAATGAATGGGAACGACAAAAATTAAACCATACTTTTGAATAAAACCATCATCCCCAAACCACAAAACTCGCCCTTTTAAAAATTAATATGACCATCAATGTACTCAATCCCAGCCTTTTTTATCATAGAATAAGGGCTCAATGATGCATCAGACACCCTCCAGGTCAAGGGGGATATTCTAATATAAAATTGTTATATATTTTAAGTAATTATGATCTAACAGGATGATAAACCCAATAACTTATAGCAACATGAAAAATGGATAACATTGAGGTATTACCATCAAACTACGGTTCAAAAAAAGATAGATAAAATGGGACATAAATTAATGATGAAATAAAGATAAATATAATAATAGATAAAAAAATCCATGAAATATCAAGATTAAATAAACACTACACAACCATATGAGTATGATTATGAATGTGACCAAACATAAGTGATAGGTAAACCCTAAAGAAGAAGTATATCTTTTAGATAAAGAATCGTTGTAGGGTATAACTGAGCTATAAGTAGAATATAAATCTAATTATTTTTTATTTGATCATTCATTTTAAAGCAATAAAATTTATTATTAAATGAATTGAAAACTATTTACTATATATTTAATGATTTTGAGGGAGTTAAATGTTATTAATAAAGAATAATACTATAAATATTAAGAGAGAAGATGGGTGAGAGATTGAGTAACCATCCCTGTGATATCTAGAGTAATGGTTCCTATAATATATCAAATATATCATTTGGGTGATAACTATTATTGGTTTTCTTTTAATATAGAATTTATGAGGAAATGAAGATCTATTAAATCAGTATAAGTTGAGCGATAATTTTTTATAATCAATTGGAAATTAGATTGACAAGCATCATAAACATTTTAGAAATAATAAATACATTTAAATTATTTTGATGTGAATTGTAATAATTAGATATTACGTAGGAATGTTTTAGAAATATCATATATGGTTTTCATAATTTTTGTAGTTCTGAGATGGAGTTGAAAATTTTCAAATTTAAAATTTAAGAAATTTCATAACACAATATTAGAAAACCAATAGAATCCCTTATCATATGTAACATTATAAAAAAATATGTAAGAGAATTGGGGTCATGTTGAGAATACATAAATTAATTAATACACTATATGATAGAATATATATTTTAGGTGTGTATAAAATATTTGATGATTTACTTACATAAGTGAGTAAAATTAAAAAAAATACATTTACTTATTAGATATTTCATCTCTTAACTATGATTTTAAATGTTTTATATATATATGTGTGGAAATTAAAAAATGATACATAGAATGTAGGATATTTCTCAAATAATTCACAATATATTTTACTATAGTCTATACATAAACGGCATAATGTGAAGGTATTTACTTTGAGAGATAATATATTTGGATCATTAATTAATATATCAACGTTGGTGTGTAGTGTATTTTAGACTAGAAAATAGGTGATGTGTTAGAATTGCAGATATGTAATATATTCTATCTGGTATGACATACATTAATAGGTGTGTGAATGATATTTGAGAATATATATGATTTAAAATAATCAAATATGAACTATTCTTGTGCATGTGTAAGATATTTGAGCACACTTAGGAGTTATATATGATATTTTAAATGAGAGTATTTTTTTTAAATATTATTGTGGCATAGAATTTTTATGATATCGTTGTGCTAAAAATAATGGGATTTTATATTAAAAATATATAAAATATTTTTATGTGTGGAAAAAATATAATACGGAATAATAATACAATATGTTATAATGAGTATTTGAGGAAATTGATATATCATTTTTCTTAACATATTTTTTATCATAGATAGATAATAATGCGATAGAAAATACTAATTTGTTACTGAATATCCTATGTATATAGGGGAGAAAAAATTATTTATTATTTGGATTTTGAATACTACAAAACAACTTATGTATCAAGGAATAATGATTATATAATAAGGATAAGGTGAGAATTATTGAAATATTAATCAATGATATTTTTAGGTTATAGAAATTAATAAAGGGGTATATATAAATGGATATTTGAGTGAGGGTAACATTGTTACTTTTTTTAGTCTATGTGGATAAGATATTAATGAAAAATAATGAAGTAAGAATGAATAATTCCAATGAAATCAGTCAAAAATAATATTTAGACATTATAATGATTGATATAGAGAATTTTAATAGAATATTATTGTAAAATATAAAATATTTCTAGTTGAAGACCTATTTTTATGGAAGTATGTCTTATTATATTTTTATAGTGACATCCCAAAGAATTAAGAAAATATTTTTTGTTAGGGAATTTCAACGTATTGATGAATAATAGAGGTATATTTTATAACAATATCAAAATCAGTGAGGACACTGTAATTTTTTTAGAGATAGTTGTTATCAAATATGTACTAAATGATTATTTTTTTCATTACTTTTAATCTATTAGAAAACATCAAAAATTTCAAATATATATACAACCAGTATAAAATTAACATCATAGGGGTTAAGGATGGAATAAACCCCTATCTATAATTCACATGAATAATATAGTTATTATATGCGTGTTGAACTTGACTCGAAGACTGTGTGGAGTAGATTCATACATTTGGGTGAAACCTTGTAAAAACTAATTTTGATGTTGTCTCTTATTTTTCTGCTACTCTACATGTGGTGTGATGTGTTTGAAACTCATAAGAAGGTCTATAAATCAAAATTAATATAGATTTTCATATATAAATAGGGTAACTAAATGTGAGAATAGTTCAGTAAAAAGGTCTGCATTGATTCACCCCCTCTATATTGGACTCCATTATTTTTATGGTGATATAAGTACTTTACATTTCCCTATCAATAGTACTTCTATAATGACCCTAACTATTATAAATAAACATTACATTGTTATTTAATTAAATTTCTTATTATGTAATATGGTTACAGAAAACACATTCACTTATTTGGATTTATTATATCCTTTCATATTTAAAAGATATCTATGAGCCACTACCGTTGATAATATATTTTTTAGCATTGATCATTTGATTAGTATAAATTTTTGGTCTTCAAAAAACTATTTTACATAGACAAAGGATGTAATGGCCTCAACTAGTGGGATTATACTCTATGAAACCCATTTATCAGATCATCCAAGGGAGATAGAATCACAAGGAATTTCTCTTGACCGATCCTAGTATGAGATCCCAAAAATTAAGCATGAGTTAAACCATTTATTTGATAATTTCATGCTCATCACGATCATGGCCCAAACCATGTACACTGAACCACCCCAAAAATTTCTCACTATTTCATGCCATACCATTAAAGAATTTACTGGTTTAGTAATGTGATATGTCTTAGAGCCATAATAATATGAAAATTTATACTGTATTTTTGATATAATAATGTTCGTATTTTCTTCATATCATCACTTTGTAGATGATTTTTTATTTTTATACAATAAAACACATGTTTTATTCTTAATTATTAGAAAATTTCATTTATGAAATTTATTTTTATGAATTAATTTATTGTAAAAAATAATATTATAAAAATATTATTAATAATTAATTTTAGTTAAATAGAAATGATTATATAATTTTTTTGAACTCAAATGTAACTTTTATTTGTGTTTGAAAACTGTTATTATCCAAAAAAACCCATAATTTCTTAGTAAATGTCATTTGTTATTTTAATAGTGAAAATAAAAATATTTAGATTAAGATTTTGGTAAAAATGAATTTATTTTTGGAATCATAATGTTAAAATTATCCAATGGTGAATTATTCATAATTTTCTAAGACTATGAAATTTTCTCATAAAACTTAAATACTTTATAAATATAAGATATGTATTATGACATCATAATGACCCAAATGTGTGGTAATAAATAATATAAATGGCATACATGACCATATCTATGTTTTAAATAAAAAATAATTATAATTTATGGTCATTTGATTAATTTTATAAATCCTTTATGAATCATCCAAAATTATAAATACATTTTATTATTTTGAAACCATTTCTTTTGGAGTATGAATCCATTACACATTATAAATATTATTATTTTATTATTTTTGTCCCTTTTACTTATAAAATAATGAGTAACACTACACTTTTTCAAAAACCGTTTATGAAAAGAATGGGATAGTTTCATGTTTTTGTTATTTTATTATAGAGAGTCGAACACCAATGTTTGATAAATAATAAATAATTTCCCACACATTTCCTATATAAACCCACAAAAGATCCCATTTCCCATAAATAAAAATACTTTTAGAAAATATTTTAATATTATCTCCTCTAGATATCTCCCATGGTTCCCCAAATCTTTCAAGAATATCTTCCCAAACATTTGGAGTCACGCTCTAAAGGTAAGGGGATCCTCACTTTCTCCTCTTTATTCATGTATCTTCTTTATATTATGTCTTTTAGATTCATTTAATTATTATTAGATATGTTCTTAAATATTCCAATTAATGTCCATATTATTTCTAAATGATTATAGACCCCTTATACTCACATCAATCCCTCCAATTAACATTCATACGCCCATGTTATATGGTGTTCACCTTTATGAACATATATATACATATTTTGGTATTATATGTATGTATTAAATAATCCTTTATCATTAAATAAATTATGATGATGAATGGATCTATGTTGTACGATCAATGTGGAACACTTAATCATAAGAATGTAATGAAAGTGATGGATGCGCCATGAATTATATAGAGATCCAATGCATTGGGTAATTTTTAACCTTAATATACATTATATTTGGAATTGAATTAAACCTAATTCATTTATTTTAATTTTTCCATCATCATTTCTTAGCAGTTATCCTTGACAAATGTTGATGATTCATTGTTCCATGTTATTTAAAATTTCCCATGTTTCTTTAATGTTATCATGCCATATCATTCCTTATTATTATTATTCATTATTATAAACCCTTTACAACCCATTTATATACCAATCATATAAAAAAATTATGTATTCATTTCATGAAATTTGTATTCCTTTACTATGATTTATAGCTCACATTTTTCTTATTTATGTCCTGAGGTTACCACATTCAGTTTTATGTATGAGTATGTTCATGAAGTTTTCAATAATGATGATATATTTCTTGTTTTATATCAAAATGTAATGTACCTAATTCCAAAATACACTAGGCTTATCATTATTTCAGTTTGTATTAGGTGTAATTTTATATAATAAATTATGTATCAATATATAATAAGGTGAATTGGTGTCATAGTTGGTATCAAAAGAAATGTTTAGTAATATTTTAGTATGAGGATTAGAAAACTACAGAGAAAGCCATTAGCGTAAGACTGTGTATAATAAAACATCCCTAAATTTTGGTAAGTATATTTGAAATGGTGGGAGGTTGTGCCTCTTTTATTAAAAACAAGTACTGAAAATGAGTCCAAGAGAGTATTGGAATCAAAATGAACAAATTACACAAAAAATAGTTACCTACCTATCTTTTTCATCAGTATTTAAATGAGTTTTATTTTCTCCTATTGAAGAAAAATTCATCTCGCTCTCCCTCATTCGCGCCCATGACCTCTTTATTTCCCCCTATTTGAGGGTAGAGACTGAAGCCTTTCCAGTAAAGCTTCAGAATTAGTGTTATCATGAGAGCTATCTTCTTTACTTTTTTGAGGAGAGACTCCATGTGCAACTCGATTCATCTAATATTTATCTTGAGTTACTTCAGATGGAGCAATAATATTTTGCTCCATCAACTCAACAGCTTTGCCTAGGAGGGAGACCTAAAACTTATCAACACCATTGAAATTTTGGTTAGGGAGGGGAGTAATATTACTTGTAGTAACTTGCTGATCACCATTGGAGGAACAACTGGAGCGTTTTTATTTTTATAGGAAACAAGATGAAATCCATATTTATCTACAAACTGTTTTGGGGATGCATGAAAATTTTTAGAAATGACAGGAGAGTCAGATTCTAAAATTTAATTTCCCTTTATCTCTCTTTAAAGGTTATCTTAAACCATTTTCTATGTCGTCAAATCCTCAGCACTATTTAATTCTATTTTTTGATTGCAATCATTAATCTCTGTGGAAAAGATGTCAGCCCAAGATTTCAAGCATGATATTCCCCCTTCTCATCACCTATAGATTTGATAACTTTCATAGGTAAATAATCATTCACTACTTCCAACCGCTTTTTTTTTCTCAATATCCTTTTGAGATTATGTTGTTTTTTGTTTCTTAAAACAATTATTTTCATCATGTCCCCGCAATGCACAGAAGCTGCAAAAAAGGTAAGTATATAATAAGTTATTAATATAGAAAATACACCCATTCCTGGATAGAATAAGTGGATGTGGATCTATCATAGATGTACATAGGTGTATAACCCAAAAACAACACATTGAACTGGACTCGACATGTAACTGGTGCACGACATTGGGACTTACATTGCGCCTATTTGGACATTCCTATAGGATATGATTTTATAAATTCATAATTTTATTATAAAACATTTTTAATGGAATAAGAAACTCCCATAAGAATACATGTTATGATATTGATCATGGATAACATATATTTAATCATGTAAATTCATATGATAAGAAAATACATTGTATTTATATGTAAACCCATTAATTTAATTGGATTCCCATTTAAGTTTCTACGAGTTTAAAAATACTAATCTCTAATTTTATATTTATTTTATCCAATTTCTACAAATATGAGGAATTAGGTAAACAACCAGTGTGATAGTATATCTGATGTATTCACCCAATGAAATGCTCAACTAGATGGGATTCAGAATCACAAACATTGTGGTGATACTCTCTCAGCTAACTCACACTCTAAATAGAATCCTAGATTAGGAGGAGTGACCAAATTCACCAAAGAAAGAACATGTTACTATTGATACCTTTATATGACAAAGGCCACTGACTTTCAATAGATCAATTAATCCCTTAATTATGAAGAAATGGTTCAACTCCATTGAGAAGGTCTCCTTTATTCTTAATTTTCTTTGTATGAGATGGTTTTACTGGATGATTATCATGTCGATGGAGAAGATGATCAGTGGTGTAAACTGATCAAGAATTAGAATCCTAAGGATGAGATCACTATAATGGATTTGAATGATTCCAAAAAAATGGTTTTAGATAAATATTTTCCTCATTATCTCCACAATAAAAGTGAAATTTTGTTTTCTTTAGATCAAGAGAAAAGATTATTAATCTATTGATTAGTATGAATAAAAATTCATAGGACTTGATTGATACACCTCCAGCTTTGCCGGTGCCCACAAATACTTGTTTTATCGCTTCTTTGGTGGGATAAAACATCATCCATGAAAATCCCTAATGATCTGAGACAATGATAGAAATGATAAAATTTTCAAATGTGACCTCAAAATTGATATGGAGGTCACTGAATCTCATGGGTATCTTGGGGATAATAAGTAAAAATTGAAGTCTGATTATGGTGGTTTGAGGGATAAATATAATTTTTCAATGAAATTCCAATATCCCATTTGTCAATGGGGTGGAATGAAGGATCCTAAAAATTTCCTACGGAAAATGAGGAAATTTGTTAGGTTAGAGAAGGAAGGAAACATAGCTATAGATATCCAACAAGAGAAACCAACTAATGTGATGGATAAAAATAATTCTCTTATCAACCCTCATCAAATTGTTTATTTCTTAAAAATATGCTAGTTATTCATTCAGGAAAAAATAATGTAATTTTTTATTATAGATCAATTCATTTGTTCGTGTCACAAATGTTTAGTATAAATATTCAAACACTATCATAAATCATGGAAGTATAGATGCTAGTGAAAATGAAAATGGGAAACTATTGCATCCTAAATATATAACTCCTCCCCTCTCAAAATTTATGGGATGAATTTCCCAGTGAACCTCATCATACTCTCTTTTTTATAATTTGATAAAATTATTAGTATATATTTTCTTTCCCAATATATAGGCAACATATTTTCTATGAGAAGGAAAACACATTATTAATTGTGAACCATCCATTGACTATGTACAAGTGCAAAGAGGGGGTGGATCTTATTTCGAACCATCATCTGAAGCATTGATATTATTTCCCTATGAAAAATTATTTCTTTCTGAAATTATTTTTTCTATGTATCTTCCTTAAAATCATTGACATTGTGTGGGACTACAATGAAGTGTTTTTGGAAGAATTTTCTGATCTTCCACCTAGATGATAGGTTGAATTTTCAATTAATACACTTAAGGAGTTGTTATTATCCAAGACTCTATATATTATGGTTGTTTTGGAACTCTATAAGAGGAAACACAACTACATTGGAATCTATATAAAGGTCTCATACACCTATGTGCTTCACCATGGGGTGCACCATTCCTCCTCATCAAGAAGAAGGATGGTTCAATGAGCCTTTTCATTAATTATCATGAGCTCAAAAAGATCAAAATAAAAAAACATTCTCTAACATAGATTGATGAATATTTTGATCATCTATGTGGATAATAACACTTATCATAGGTGGATTTGTGGTCGGTATATTACCAAGATCGGGTAAAAATGGAGGATATCCCTAAGAATTATTTTTGTACAAGATATAGGGAAATATGAGATCATTTTAATTCTTATTGGACTCTTTAATGATCTAAAAATTGTCATGGACTTGATGAATATATTAAGGATTACATATAAAAGTTTTTGGTAATCTTTATAAATGATATTTTAATATAATCCAAACGAAAGGAGGAGCTTGAAGAGAATATGTGCGCTATTATAACGACCTTATGAATGGATAATCTTTATTCTAGGTACAAAAAATGTGAGTTCATGTTTAAGTAAGTCTCGATATTGGGGTATATTATCACAATAAATGGGATATATATGAACCCTTGAAACACATAAGAAACTGAAGGATGGTTGGGGCTAATGTATATTAAAAATATCTGTAGTTTTCATGTATTGGAATGGTATTATCTTCGATTTGTGATATATTTATCTTGATTTTCAAACACTCTAACAAAACTAAATCATAAGGGAGTCATGTTTTCATGGAATTATGAATGTGAATAAATATTCAAGGAGTTGAAAAATAGTCTTATCACTACACCTTTAATCACACTACCCATAAGTACAGAACTTCTCATCATATTTTGTGATGCTTACAAGAAGGTATTGGGTTTGTGCTAATGTCGAATGACAGATTGATAACCTATGCGTCAAAGAATTTAAATGTTCACGAACAAAACTACCCAACTCAGGATCTATATAAAGACATAGTGATATTCATGTTGAAAATCTAGAAACATTGTATTTTTTGGAGAGAAGTGTCAAATATATATGAGTTAAAAAAGCCTCAAATATATATTCATACAGAATGAGATGAATATGTGCAAATGAATATGGTTAGATATGATCAAGGAATATGATTTCTCAATCCACAACCATCAAAGGAATTTTAATAATGTGAAATATTCCCCATATAAAAATGATACATAGATTCTATCATTTATGAAGGTTTAGAAGGATATATTATTTCTAAATATGATGGGGATGGAAGTGGGACTCATAATGTAAGGAACATTGTCTATCCTTTCACAAATGATTTATAAAAAATACCTTTTTGAAAATATAAAATATTTTCAATGATTTGGTGTGGGAATTTCTATGAATTTACAAACTATAAGAAAAGTAAAAATCCTAATAGATCAATGCTAATGAAGGAGTTGTGAGATTTGGGACATGGATATGTATGCCATCTAATATAGAGATAATGAATGAGTTATTGGATGATGCACATAGCTCAATCTTCTCTATCCATCTAGGAGGTAGAAATATGTATCGATATCTCTAATAGAATTATCGGTGGCAGGATAATTAGAAGGATATCAAAGAGTATACATCAAGCTGTATTTAATGTTACAAAGTGATGGTAGAAGGGAAAATCCAATGGGATGATACCACCATTACACATACCTACCAGAAATGGAAAAACACCACCATTGACTTTTTCACTGGTCTTACAAATACATAATGAGTAAATAATTCCAATACTTATATTTTCAAGGAAACGATAAATATTGTATAAATATAGTGTCTATTATGAAATCATAATGACCCAAAAGTGATGTAATAAATACTATAAAGGGAATACACGACTGAATATATTTTATCCATTAAAAATTGTGATTTTATGTTTATTTTATTAATTTTATAAATACATTATGAATCCTCTATAACTATTTAAATTTTTTATGTATTTAAAATCATTTCTTTAAGAGTATGTCTCTCTTACAAATAAAAATAGTATTATTTTATTATGTTTTCCATTTTCCTAATAAAATATTGAAATACACTCTCATTTGATGTAAAACATGGTCAAAATACATGGTAAGGTTTGGGGGTTTTTTTATTTAATTATATAGAGTTAAGAACCTATGTTTGAAAAATTATAATGCATTCCCCAATCAATTTACTAAATAAACTCACCCAATATCACATTTCCCTTATCTCAAAATCCTTGGGGAATATCCTTCACTTACCTACCCTCTATAGATTTTGCTTGTTGTGCTCCCAATCTCGGAATAAGATCATCCCAAGCACTTGGGGTCACAGTATCATGGTAAGGGATCCTCCATTTCTCCTTTTTATTCAAGTATCTTCTTTATCTTATGTATTTTTCTTCATTTCCTTATGATGGGATATGTTATTCCATATTCCAAATAATTTTTATTTTATTTATAAATGATAACATACCACTTTCACTCTTATCAATCCCTCTAATGAAAATTCATATGCCCATGTTATGCTGCTGATATATCACCATGATTTTCTATGAAAGAAAATTGAGTAGTGAATACCTGTACCCATTTACTATCAATTGTTTTCACCTATATGAACTTATACATGTTTTTGTGGGACTTAAATTTATTTATTCCACACTCTTTGATCATGGAATAAATTATTTTGATAAATTAATCAATGTTGTGTTATCTATGTGGAACACTTAAGCATGAGAATGAAATGATAGTGAAAGGTGCACCCAGAATTATATACCACTCCAATGCATTGGGTAATGTTTAGTCTCATGAGATATAATTTTGAGAAAGATAGTTAACCTTATTCCTTTATGATAATTGTTCAATAATGTTGTCTTGATAGTGATCCAGACGTATGTTTATGATGTAGTGTTCAAAGTTGATTCCACATTTCCCATGATTCTAATATGATATCATGCTATATCATGACTCATTTTTAATGTTTTTATTCTCACCCCTTTTATGTCACCTTGATATTCATTTTTTAACATGTATTAATTTATTCAGGTCATTCAATGTTTATTCCCTTACTGGAATTTATAGCTCAACACTTTTTTATGTATGTCCTATGGTTAACTCATGCAGTTTTAAGTATGACCAATTTAAGAAAAAATTTAATAAATATGATGTAGTTTCTATTTCAAGTTGTTATGAAATGTACCAAATTCCAAAATACACATTACTTATCGATATTATAGGTTTTATTATGTTAACTCATATGTAATAAATCATGAATTAATATGTAATAAATATAAGTATTCATAAAACATTAAATGAAATATTAGTGTTTTAAGGTGTTCATTCTCAAATTTTAAAGATAGATATATCATTTTAGGGGTTATTATTCCTATTTTATCATTTGTTTAAGATTATTATATTATAATCACTTTTATATAACCATTTCATATTTTTACATGATTATATTTCAATGATATTATAATTTATATGAACTGTATTCATTGTAATATTGTTTATTACCTCATGTTATTCCCTTTATATAAGTATTTATCAAGTTAATGTAAGGGTTCTTTTTCCCATATTTTCATATCATATTTGTAATATCTTTTTCATTTAATTTCCGTATATTGTTTTTATTCAAAAAAATTAAATTCATTATTATAAGATGAATGATATATTATTGTTTCCTTTCAATACACCACCATAATATTTCACTTAGATACAAAAATATATATAAAAAAACCTAACCATGTAATATATTGTTCCATCTATGGATAAATTATTTTTTATAGGTGGGATTTATCTAATAATGTGTGAAAATGATATACTTTGGGTATCCTTTATCAATTGTAAAATTTATTGAATTGATTTTTTTGTATAATTGAACCCTTTTAATCATGGTATTCCAATGAATATATTTTCCATTTTAGAATTTTTTATCACTAATATGTATAATTAATATGTGTCCTAGAATACTAATATATATAAGAGATTTTTTTGTCATTTATTTGGTCACCTTGAATTGAAAAATATTACAATAATTTATTAATCCTTTTTGATATACTTATAGAATGAAATAATCTGACTATATAACTCCCATTGTTTTACATGAAAAATTGTAATTTACCATGATCTATGAATATCATATAATTTCAAATTTTATTGATGGATATTAACCCATAAAATCATATACATTGACAATTCATATATCCATTTTTTAAATAAATATAATTATTCCGAATATATCCATTTTCATGTATAATGTGTCTTAGAAAACACTGTAATATATATTTCTATCCATTTATCATAGGATGGATACGTTGTACATATTGTGTAATGGGTGTGGTCTAGTATTATATAGTCCCCCAATTAATTATTATGTGATATGTGAATAACTATGTTGGGTAATTGTTGTATACCTACCCATTATTATATGATTTCATGGAATGATTCCATCTTGATATGGTTATGATTCCAAAAATTATTCATACCATCATAATGATCTCTATATATTTTTATCTACAAGATTATTTTAATATTTTTATTTAATCCATTGATACAATTTTATTATGTATATATATAAACAAACTTGTGATTATAATTTCATTTCATATTATGTCATATTTAGTGTATGTTTCTTCTCAATGTATGTTAACCCTTACTAAGAATTTGAGCTCAACCCTTTATATTGATTCTCTATTTCCCCATAAAACCATGAACATTACTATATGGGATACAATGATAAATCACTGATAAATAATAATTTCACATTTATTAATATGATTTATATTAAAATTACAATGTAATATAATTTCCAGGTATATGTCTAGTCACAAGACACTAATAAACTATTTGATATTGTGTATTGTTATCTTATATATTATACACCATTATAATAAATTATAATCATCTCTAGGTTACTAGTTTCGAAGTTGTCACATTTTAATTTATTAATAATAATAACATTTGCCTATAAATTCTAAATGTAGTTTGTGTGTTAAATAAAAACAATATGACCTCTTTTATAAGTATTTTGGTGTCATTTCCTTTGAAAAATTATACTCAAGGGAGGATGATATTCGATTGATTTGGAAAATATTTTTAAAATCAATTTTTATTTTTTATACTTTTTTCTTTTTATATGTTACATAACTAGGTTATTCCAGGTCATAATTTCTTACTTAATTGATACATGTAATTTAAACTCACGATTGAATTAGAAATATTATTATACAATAATATTATTTGATTAGTATTTTGAGAGGGAATTTCGAATCCAAATAAGGTATGAAAAGATAAATGGAACTGATTCAAATTTAGATAATGTATAAGTAATGAATATAATAAAGAAACATCGACAAACATTAATGGTATATTCATTACCCATAACTCTGTTGGTAAGGCCTTTCATTCTAGTTTCATAATTTATATTAATTTATTTTTCAACCTAACTGATGATTATTACTATAGTAAAATTTTATATTAATTTTATAGATCAACCACTTGAGGATGAAAATATACACATTAAATTTTTTTAATTATGAAATACATCCAATTAAATGGTTTTTAAGATGAAATAATATTAATTTTATTTTTTATGTTTTTTATGTAAAAATATTAATATATTAATTTTATTGTATAATATGGTGTTTTTATTAGAGTTGTATTTGTATTGTGCTTCATAAGATAATTTTTTCTCCCATTAGAGTTGTGAATTTTAATTTTTATACAGAAAATATTAATTAGTATTATGTGGTCACTATTTTAAAAATATGAATATGACTAAATTATATGGATATTTTTATCTCCATATAGTTTCTATGTTATTACTAATTCAGGAAATTATAAATGATTTTCTTGTTCATGTATAAATTTTATTGATAATGTTGTTAGAGTCTTGAAGATGAATAATGTGCTAGAGGATGATTATTAATTTTTATATATGATTTATTAAAAACAATTTATGGGAAATTTAAAAATAAATTTTAACATAGTGATAAAATAAAAGTTTGATATATGTTTTTATATTCTTTAAAACATGAATTCCCTTTGAAGTAAAGTTGATACAATTTTGTTGTTAAATTGAAATTCCAATATTAATATAATTGATTTCAATTTAATTTTCTGGAATTAAAATTGGAATCATATATGGATGGTAGAATAAAAATATGTTTTTATCAGAAAAATATTTTCAACTAAAAGATTATCACAATTATTTTAGAGTTATTTTGGAAAAAAATTGGATTTTTAAAAATCTATAAAAAAATTTACTATTACTAGAACATTCACAATACATAGCATAAATAATGGGGGTTCTCATGAATAATTATGACACTATCATAAATATTGAGGTATAAATAAGTTAACTATCATGCCAAATATATTGTACCAAAAAATTATATAATGATAAAAATAAAATAATGTATTTTTAGTTTTTTTTAGAAAATATTTCTTTTAAAATCAATTATATAACTAAAGTTGTTAGTTTAAATTCAAGGTATGGAGTTTTATGTTGTTTAGAGTAAGTCAAAAAGTTTTTATCTGGAGGAGAAAATACCAAGTCGTAGTGGAAAACTCTTTACACAATGAATATAATGATATGACACTATAGATTACTGCATGTGAATTACACTATTATTATTTACGTAAATCCATGATTATTTAGTAGAGCTTCATTAGTATGATGTAAAGAAATATTATTCCATAAAGTTTAAATATTTTACCATGTTTTTTAGTGAAATGAGAATGAGTAAAATATGTGTGAAACTCTATATACTATAGTAGATAGATCATTTTATAGTGGGATCAAAATATTTTATAATGAATACTTTTCAAAATAAATATGTATAAGGATTTTATTTATGGTTTTTTTCAGAATTTTTCAAGGATGTAATGTTTGAGAATAAATTATACAATATATAATGTTTCATTATGACCTAAAGAATTTATTAGATATAATTTCATATCTAGTAACAACATGAATTCAGTGATATAAAAATTAATTAGGGAATATTTTTGGGAGGGATATTTAATTATGTGGAATTATATCATTATAGTCTTTATTACAATGTAGAACAAATAATATCCTTAAATTTGTAAAATTTAAAAAAAAATATGGAAGTTTCAAGATGAGAATTTGATATCTTATTTAACCCCTTTGGAAATTGTTTATTATCTACTGAAATGGAAGGATAGTTGTAATGTTCATAGAGTATATAAAAAAATTTGATATATCTTACATGTTTATCATTTTTCATGAAGTATAAAAAAATTCTATTGATATATTTTTAATGGTATAGAGAGAATATTAATATAAATTTCAAAAGAGATATATTTGGGGAAAGTGGAGGTGAATTAGCTACCAATGACTCACCTAACGAAAGAAAAAGAATTAGATTAAATAAATCATTGACATGATGAAGCATAATGTTATCAATACATCAATGAAGGTATAATTTTTCTTGTTTTAGAAATGTGACGATCAAATTAGCTATTTATTGATGAAGAATTATTCTTTAGGTGGACATCAATGACTATTTAACTTTTATTTAATTTAAACTCAAGTGGGATTGTGATCCCACTCTAAATCCTATATGATTGATTAATTTAGTAAATTTTGGTACTTTGTACGATTAATGGTATATACTCCTTAAATCCCATTATTGGTTAACAAAGAGAAAATTTTTTATATTCTATGATTTTATAGATATAATATTCTATAAGGAAGAGATTCACTATCATTTTAACTATGAAACAATGTACATTGAAAGGATTATTATAATTCAATTTAGCCTTATTGATTCCCTTCTTAGTGTGTCATATCTAAGTTCAACCAAAGATTATTATTAAAATAGAATTCTCATAATTGGACGTGTTATCAAATCATATTTTTTAATCAGAAGATATTTTCTATCTTTGATAGATATAAAATATGTCATTTATTGATAAATAGATTATGATCATTATGATAAATATGGTAAGTGGAGAAATCATGGAATGATATTTCAAGTAAAATTACATATATACCAAAAGAATCAATTATTATTGAGGAATATTTTTAAATATAATATAAATTATATTGATTTCATTTAATTCCCAAAAAATATATTTTTAGAAATTCATTGTACATGTATTAACGCGGAGAAAAGGCGTGAGAAGAAAAAACTATAGAAACTTTAGAACAAATAAACGGATTTAAGGATACACCCAACTAAATCTATATTCATTTATTGGGAGAAAGTGGAAATTGATAATATGAATAGACTTTTAAAAACACCTGATGATGTAAATAATAATTTTTAATATTAATAAGGTCTCTTCCTCACATCATATTGATCATTTAAATGATTGAGGAAAAGGATCACAACACCATATCTATAGATGAAGGTAAAACAATTATAGTCATATATAAAATTAAAACAAAGGGGGATAATCTAATGGAAAAGAATAGTTATATCTATTTTAAATTCAAGGTGTTAAATAATATTACAATTTTGGATGATTTGAAGGATAAATAAACATTAAATTGTTTCCATTCCTTTCATAAAATCTAAAATGGGTAAAAATATTATTCAAATAAAGTATTACAGAAACATTATTTAGACATAAAAATAATAGGGACTATGCTAGTAAGTTTTCTGTGAAATTTTAAGATAATAAGGATGATTATAAACTAATAATGAAATACTCTAAATTTGTAAATGGTTATAGAAGTTCCAAGGTGAGTTTTTCTAAAATGAATAAATTTCATTCAAAATAATTTTATATACTAGAGGAGGTAGAAGTAGTAGATATTAAAGGCTATATATATCTCAAGGAAGATTTTATTTTTGGTTTTTTGGAAAAGCCATAAAGTGAGTAACAAAATGAAGCTTAATATTATAATATTATGAATATTTTTGAATTCATAGTTGAAATTGATGTTTTATATAAAGATATATATGTATGAAGAGATAATACAAAGAAATATAATGAAATTGCACATTACTCTAATAACATTAAGTGTTAGTATCAGTAAGAAAAAGTGATATATAAGATGATATTTAAAAACATAGATTTTAAAATGTAGTGAACTCAATTAATATTATTAATATCAAGCTCAATATAATGGAATATGATCTAATCATTGTCTAATTGGAAAACAATGTAAATAAAGGGTAAAATAAATCAAGGATATCACAAGAGAGTTTAATGAAATTAATTAAAATATATAATATTAATAAATATACTTGACTCTTATATTTATATCAAGTAGTTGGATCGAACTTTATACTAAAATTTTTGAAAATTAAATATAAATATCCCTCAATTGATCTTAAGGGATGACCGCAGAAAGAAAAAATATTTCCATACGAAATAATGGGGTTAACAGTACTTCTTCATAAAAAATATCTTAGTTTTGACTCATGAAAGATATAAATAACTCTTAGGATTATTATTTATTTATCTTTAACCAAAATATAAACTATTGAACCAATATAGATACATAAGAAGATCCTTATCATTATGTGTTATTATTGTTTTTGGTCAGGAACTCATAAAAAATGTTTTCTATCGATAAAAAGTTCATAAAGGTAGAATATTCAGAAAGACATGGAAATAAATTTGAAAATTATTATAATATTTTCAATTTATAGTATTTTATTGTAAATTTATTGATACAAAGATATATATTTTTCATCATAGAGATAAATTATTTTTCGGGGGGAATAAAATAATAATTCATAGCTGGTCTAGGAGTTACTAATTAAGATAAAAATGTAAAATATATTTACATTATTTTAAAATATGGAGGACCGATCAAACACGTAGTAATAATATCTATACTAACCATTTATATAATTAAAGTTACATGCTTATAAACAGAAGAAGGATTCTGAAAATGATACATTGGTGGTTATTTCATTGAGTTCTAATGATCAATATATAGTTTGGAATATTGTTTGTGTATATAAAACCAATAAATAAGAAAACATGGAACTCTTAAAGAATATCACGTACGATATATAATATTTATAAGATCAATAAATTGTGAACAATTATTGATATTTTACTCTATTAAAACTAAACTAAAATTATATTATTTATATAATTGGGATGTCTTATTTATTGAGTGTCTTCATCAAAATATCATAAGAGTAATTAAATTATGTTACTCATAGATTTATATGATCATTTCCAAGAATATATGAATTATTAATGGAATATATGTTTCAATTTTTATTGACAGTAAGTGGATAAATGAAAATTTTTACCTACTAAGTTGAAAATTATATCTGTACGTTCTTATCATAGATATTGAAAACAAAATCACTGAAATGTTTTGACAAATTGGGCAGAAAATTATAGAAATAATTTATAAATTAAGAACACAAAATAGAAATTCTTAGGATAACCTCATACCTACCTCATTCAATTTATACATAAACAAATATATATATATTATTTAAAATTTATACAATTCAAAGTAAAAAAATCCATCAAAAGTGACCAAATAAGTGTATATTGATATTAGTGGGTTGATAACACCAAGATGCACTATTTTAAAAATCAAAATCATCCTATTAATATATTAATATGGAAAGGTTTAGGATGAGAAATCAAAAACATAGAGATATATAATTACATAATGAAATATTGAATGTTCGTGAAAAGTATTCTTGACAAGAACATCATGGAAATTCAAATCATCAATGGTATACACTGTAATAATAAAAAATATTAATATTATCTAAAAATATAAATAAGTAATAAATTTTTTACACAGAAAAATAAGAACCATAATTAATTCATCTAGAGGAGAAATCAAATAATATATAAACTATATTACAAAATTTTTATGCATCGGGACTCTCTTGTGTGTGTCTTGATTAAATATTTTCCAAACACGTGGACCTTTTCAGAATTTTATTTAAATCTAATGTTTATTATTAAATGTCTAAAAATATTAGATATAAAAATTTTACTTTTAATTTTTGGGGTTTGTGTTTTTTTCAAGTGTTTCAGGGGTCATTTCTTGCATTCATGTATTTTCACTATGTATATAGGCTCAGTGAATTTGTATGATGTGTTTCACTAGGTGCATAGTCATGTTTTGGTGGTTGGTTGAGCTTAAAGGTTGTGGTTGGTATATGGTTTCCTAGCCACATTGAGTTGTAATGTGGCTTAAATTTAACCTACATGATTAGAATTAGGTTGAGCATGGGGTTTAGAATTTTGATGTGTAAAGACTTTTTATTGGATGGATTTTTCATGAAAAATGGAAAAGTACAACATGAATAGAAACACATAGGTCTCTTGAGGGAATAGGTATGGTATTCCTTATGTGTGGTCCCCTATAATCATAATAATATGTTTTTCTGGGATATGATTATATGGGATTTCCTAGGGAGGCATTCTCATACTTTTAATAAACCTCTATTGGGATCCCAATACCTAGGATGCCCCTACCCAATATTGGATCACCTGACATTGAATCCCCATATATGGGATCCCCATACATATACCCACCATGGGATCTCTTTATATGGATCCACAAGGAGGAACCCCTTACGTAAGGATACTACTATGCTCTAATCTAAACATTTCTAACAAGCTTACATGGTTCTGCCTACTATGTTTGGCTAAACATCATGATAAAAAAGAGAAAGGAATGAGATATTTAAAATAATATAGAATAAATAAAAATTAAATCATAATAAATAATTAAAATAATATGAAGTAAATAATTTAAATGCTAATATTTTATTATTTGTTTAAATACTAAAGAGAGGATTTTATTTTACCTTTCCCTCTTGTGGGTGACCTAAACATTACTCTCTCCTCTTTTATATGAGGCCTCCCTAGTTTGATCAAGTGTGTAACAACAAATATATTTATAACTATGTAACCTTGATTTTATGGTCTTTGAAGAAATTCCATTTTCTTTCACTAGTCATGGCTATTTTTTCTCTATTTTTGTGGTTTCCTTTATTTATTTTTATCATTTGAGCTCGAATTGGCGTCTGATAAGAAATTATTTTATTTTTAAAATCCTAAGGTTATTGTTAATAAAACTGTCCCTTGATGTATTATACTTTTTCTAGGTGTCTTAGAAATATTGCGCTGACAACAAATTATGGGTTGACCTAATATTGTAATAAATTATTTGTAAATTTCAGTCCTTCTAAAAAAATTATTTCATTTTGTTTCTGGATAGTGATGAGTGTACATATTAATCTATTGACTCAATGTGATGCATATTACACTTTGAAAAGAAATTTATGAATTAAGTGGTGGCACTATGGGTGCCCTAAATAAGTGGAGAGTAGTTAATTACATGTATATTCCAAGGAAACACTATAGGATCTAGTTAATATACCTTTTTTAAAAATTTTAAATTAATTAAATAAATTATTTTGATGACATTTATTTCCCTGGATTGCCTCTTATGAGTGGTAGATCATGAAATATGACTATCATTTTTTATAATTAAATCCTAGGAATCATAAACCATTCCAAATGACTATAAATATGTACAATTATCTCCAAAAAATAATAGATGATTCCTAAGGACTATCATTTCATAGGATTACCTCTAAGGAATTGTTGATGACACTATATAACTTTTATTTCCTAGGATTTCCCCCTAGGAATCAGTGATACCATCTAATAATTATTAGATAATTAGGATATTCAAAGGTTTTAGTGATTACCCATGATGAAATATTGTGTTCAAAGACATGAGAAACATTACAAATTATTGTCAAATATTTTTTTCACCCAATAACTCAAGGATATATGGTGGTTTACTTATTTTCTTTCTTATTTATTATAATCATTAATATGAATGACTACTCATGCCATGTAGGATTATATACACATTGGGTGGTCTCTTAAAGAGTGTCACCCACACCCTAAGTGGGCCTCCATGGGTACCCTAGTAGACTTTATGGTTGTATTTTAGGACAATTCCAAGTTACCTATTCCTAAGGAATGGTGGTTGCTAAGGTAGATCAGGTACATTATACCATACTAGGTCTTGAGACGTACCATACTAGGTCTTGAGACCAGTTTCCCATCATATGTAGTTTTTTATTTTTTATTCTTTTGTACATTATTATATAATACCCTCCATGGAAACCTTTTTGATATATTAATAAAACTCTTTCCATTTATGTACCTTTATAGTTTCATCAAAAGAGTTGTTTTTATTATTTCTACTTATTGCAATATCTGTAATTTTTTTATTGAAATATATGTTATTATAAATATTTCTTATTTTGTTTCACTTTTACATGATGGTATAGTGTATATAGCTTACCACCATAGACCCTCACAACAAGTCAACAACTTCAAGTGTTTTTTGAGGCATCCCATATATCATGTAATCAAATATTCTAGTTACTATTAATATAGTCATAAAAAATAAATAAAAATATTTTATTAGAGAATACTTTTTTATTTTACTATTTCAGTGGGGTAGATAGAAGATATGATATTTCATAACATGGTATGGAACATACTCCATGATGTAGATAACTCATGTATGATGTAAATTCAATATTACTAAGTATGGGATTTTTTTGTATTATCTTTTATAGGTATGCTTTTTATCCTTAATAATTCACATGATATCTGGTCTATCATTTTTCCAGTTTTAACTCTTATCTATGACGAGAAAAAGCGAATGTTTTTTTGTATTGTATCATTCATGTTGGATTTAAATATCATTCACATGATTTAGATGGATTTTTATATCCATATGGTATTGGGTTTGTTATTTAATGTCCACTAATCAACATATTTTTTATTTCATTCTGTATGTAATGGATTACTATTATCTAACCAGTGTAAAAATAAATAAAATTTTATTTTGTGGTTGTAAATTCATTATTATGTTTCATATGACAAATGAGGTTCAAATTTTAACATATTATTTTACTCTATAAGATGTAACAAAAATTCCATATAACTAAACCAAAATTGATAAACTCTCATTCAGGGAAATAATATAAGGAAGATAATGATGATCAAATGGTTGTATGATAATGATCCCATGAATTAAAATATAAGGATAGAAGGAGTTCATGGATTATACATTTTATTTGGCGTGTTGTGTATAGGATATCAGTATTCAACAAATGTTCCTATTTTCCATAAACATTGATACACTTAATATTAATGAAATTTGTTCTTAGGAATGTGAATTGTAGGAATATGCCTCCATGATAACCTCTTATAATGTTCCAAGAGGGTAGTTATGGGAATTACCTATTAATTTTTGGGCTAGATACTACTCTGGTATCAGGGTAGGATATGAATTCTCTGATACATTAGATATTATTATGAAATTTATAATTGATGGATATTAAGACTCTTTAGGGTAAACCTATGATGTATTGGATGAATGTAGATTTTTATTTGTAACATCCTCCATTTTTCACTATAGATGGTGGTCCCCAAGAAGTTGATATTAGGAAGGAGAATGTTCAAATGATGTTTTAAAATATAAATACACACTCAAAGATGAATATTAAAAATGTGTTATATATACATTGGTATTTAGTGAAGATAACCTGGAATATTTTTTATTTAGGTAAATCATTACATATGGTTTTCCTAAAATTAATTTTATAAAATCTTATAAATTTTGTTTTTCTAAAGAGGGTAAGAGAACAATAGGCTAGGAAGTTCACACACCTAACATATGGAAGCATGTAAGTGATGTATTATGATGCATATTTTGTAGATCTTTTTTTGTTTACACTATGATGTAAAGGGTTTAGGTATCAAAAGTAAGATTTTTTATAAATGGGATAAGGTATTATGTCTTAGTATATGTGAACATATTCCACCTTCCATTATTTACTAATGTTTTGAAATAGAATTTTATTCCATAGTGATACACGAGTAATGGTTAAGGATTAGTTTAGGTGGAATATACAAAGATTATTGAAGGTTATTATTCAATTATCATGAATAATTCCTTCCATTCTATACTCAAGGTTAGTATCATGCATTGTAATCAGGGTTGTGCATTATCCCTTCATCCTTGAGGACATAGTACAATGTAGTGTCATTAGTGTGTTGATATTGGACATATTATTTTGTAGTGTTACTAGAAACCTATGTATTGTAGATAATTTTGGAATCTAAGGCATTTTTAGTGGTTATTTATGATCAATAATTGGTTCTTGGGTGATAGGAAATTCAGACAGGTATATGATTCCAATGATGGGTCAGTTACTCTATAATGTTAGAGATCTACTAGTTCTTTAGGATAAGGTAGTGGGAATGATTCCCATGGATATTTCTAGAAGTTCCCTTAGTGAGGTTATTTTTATGGGTCTTAAAAATAGTTTTCCACCAAATTAGAGACAATTTATATGTCCTTCAACTTATTCATGCTAACCAGAATGTTGAACTATCGACCATCTCACATAAAATCATTGTGGGTTCCACATTATCATGTGGTCCCCATAATATGGGATCCTAAATTTTTTTCATTTCATATCATATTATGGATGGATTGAGATTATATAAAAAGGTACTTATATGGGGTAATTTTAATTGAAACACCACTATGAGCGCAATAAGAAGGAATTCACTGATGTAGGGAATGCAATATAGTGATTAGTGGCTACGGATTCATGATGTATCTCATTGTAATAGATATTATCAATTTGTATCTTATCCCTAGGTTGGATTTCCTATTAATATATGAATCTCATGATTATTTGTATCGTCGATGGGTATTTTTTATGTCTCTTTTGGACAATAGTTGTTGTTATTCTAGATAGTGAGATTTATAGTTGAGTCTTGCTGGATCTAATCACCCACCAATTGATAAAAAAAATTCCCATGATTCATGCCTTATGTTAGATGTTTGAGATGTACAAAATGATCTATTTCCTCCTATGTTTTACCAATTATGGGATGTTTCCTTTTATTATTTATTAGGGTTTCCATCCAATATAGAAATCGGGTTTACTATAAATCTCTTACCTGTGCATAAGAAATTTATATTCCACCTTAATTAATGGTTCTTTCAAAGATACATGAGACAAAGGATAATATGGAGGACATGGAGGCTGAGGGATTCTAATGGAAATTTAGATATCCTTAGGGACACCCTATCCTATTCCCTAGAAAGGTAGATCGATCCTTAAGGCTATATGTGGATGATCAAAGGTGAACCCATTTGGAAATTAAAAATTGATATAAAGACCCTCATATTGTTGAATTATTTTAAATAATTGGGGGAGATGAAGTTTTCTCTATGATTGAATTTATATTAGGTTATCTCTAACTAAAGATGAGGCTTTCATTAATTCCCCACACAACCTTCTTGAGAAGGATTGGTCTATATGAAAACTTGGTGATATCGTTGAGTTTGATGAATGTGATCATGGTATCTATGGCATTAATTAACCAAGTATTATTCATATACATGTAAACATTTTCCATTCTCTTATTGATTTTATACTCATGTACACCTGGTAGAGGGGGGAACACATGTGATGTATGGAGATCATCTTGGTTATATATTAAAAGAATAAACTATATTACTAGATATCTAGGTATAACATTTTGATCAACCTATAATACTTCTTGAGTCATATTATACCTTAAGGATGGAATATTATATCATTGTAAAATGGTCAAAGTAGTTGTCTCCAGGTATCATCATAAGAATTTGTTTTGGCATAAAATAATTTCAAGGATTGTATGGTTATTATCAAATGTTTTTTAGGACTAATCCTTCATGTCCACCATGATGAATGGATTAACTAGAAAGAGAGTGAATCCTATATAGTGTTACACAAGCTAAATTATGTTATAATAATCTAAGGGAATAGTATTGATAGATCTGATTTGGACAATAATTAATATGGTAAAGGATTATATTATAAATTATGATGTAATGGGAGTGGGATGGGAACATAATTGATACATGTCAGTTGAATAGTTTCTTCTTGATATAAGAAGCTAATTTTAGATGAGAGGAACTAATTAAATCATGATATTGAGATTGAATTTGTTTTTCATTACTTTATTAGTTAGATATAATTTCTTTTAGGAAAGATATTTTTGGTTTATACTAACCACCAGATACAAAAGTAAATTTCCCAAAATAAGACCTGATCATTTCATAGAAAAGGTAGATTGAGTATTTGAATTTATTTGAATTTAATTTGGAATAATCCCTTTGTAAGGGGAACACTATTTTAGATTCATTGATATATAATAAATGTGATCATATAATCTATGTGTACAATGGTTACTATCAATTGATGGCCCTTTTGTTGAGATTAATTTAATTATTAAGGAGTACCATGGTTGAGTGTCCCTTACATACTTATCAATCACATATTTAAACATTGGTAGTGTGAATATGGTTTATATTTAAAATTAAATACTTTATTATTATGAGATAATGTATATATTGTGGGAATCCACTACCAAACTTTTTTATTAATGTAGATGAGACACATGATGTTTGAGAAAATGTCTTTTTCCCCATGACTATGCATGAGGAACTGATGAGGGACTCCAATTCATCATGTTTGGGAATATACTCAGGATTTACAATGATATGTTGTGATATACACAAGAAGTATTGGTGGCCCATGATTAATAGAGAAATGGTGGGTTTTTCTACAAAATCTATCCCCGTGTAAGTGAAGTCCAAAAACTAGGGTCCTATTATAATTTGCAGGAAATACACATTAAATAATTTAATTGGGATGTTTTAAACATATACATCATAATTGGGTTTTCTTAGTATCCCTAAGGTAATGAAATGGTGTTGGTGAGTATAGATCTTTTGACCAAAGAGGATCATTTCATGTTGATCCAGGAGATTATTTTTGTCATTGAGCCTAGTATGATAAATGTTCAAGAAATATTATGGTCAAAAAACATTTAAAAATTATTATATTAGTCATTTATGTCTATTTTACCTCATTCTTCTAGAGAAGGATCCAAAAGTATCTTTGAATATAGTTGTATTTGACTACCACTTACACATTAAAACCAACGAGAAATCTAAATGTATAATCTTTATTTTTTATAAAAAACATAGGGAATTTATACTAAATATCATAGATTTTTTTGTAAAACCACATATAATATTTATAATTATCCTAAAAATACTGTTATCATCCAATGATTAAAATGGATCCTTTTAATTATTATTATGGTGGACTTTTCCATTTAACCTTATATTGGCAAGCATCTAGTGGTTGTATTATTATTGGGATGAGTCTCATGTAAGAGACGTTACAAAGGATCCATTTCATTAGAAATTGGTGAATTAATTCATAGAGTAAGAAATAATCGAATAGAAACTAGTGTCATTATCCTCTATAGTTTTTTGTGAGATATAGGTTATTTTTATTAGTTTCAAATAAATTGGTACATCACCCGATATACCGACAAGTAACATTTGATCCTAGGAACATAATTCTACTATATGTCATGGAATGGATTAGAACTATTTAATACATGTAAGATATTATATATTGGTATAGTTCCATGAAAGATCTATTTAATATACCAAAACATTGTCAATATCATACCTACCTATCTCAAGTAATATACATTAATGACTTCGTGCTCAAGGATTGTGAATATTTTGAGGAATTATAGGTTCACATTGTGTGCTAGAGTGAGAATACTATCTATTGAAAGATGGTTAATTTGGTGTTAGTATAGTGGCAGTGTAACCATATCCAATAGGATACTTGTGAGTGGGAGTATGATATGTGATCTTAATGGAAAAACATGATCACTTATGAGAACTAGTGATGTTTTATAATGTATCATATTAATGAGCATCTTTATAATGGTGGTTGTAACATCCCAAGACTGGTATAGATGTGTTTTGTTAGTTTTTTTGAACAAAATTAAACTAATTATTTATTTATTTAATTTAAATATAGTTATTAATATTTAATCTATAAAAATTTGAAACATAATATCTGTATTTTAAAACCTTTTGGGGCTTCCATGAATTTTTTGGTGTTTTCGGGTATTTTCATGATTTAAGGGGTATTTAGTTGATATTTTAGGGGCCAAGTTGAGTTCTGAGATGTGTAGTGATAAGTACAGAATTGGTTTTCAGGGTGAGTTTGATCTTAGAGGAAGAGCTAAGTTGTTATTTTTCTAGTTTTATTGATTCTGTGGGCAGTTTTTTGGTGACCAGTATATGGACTTATAGGTCGGTCATTTGATTTAAAGTACCCCTACATAAATCTCTTCTCATAGATGAAATTTTCTATAATATTATAAAATTACATATTCATCAAAAACCCATATGTCACTAGAGGTAAGGGGCCAGGGATGCACATATTTGGGATCCCTTATTATCAATAGGATAAGCGGGTGTTGGGGATACCTTTTCATATAAACCCCTATGTATGTATTCTCATATGAGGGATCCCCCAAAATAGGGATCACCATATATTGGAATCCCCACACCCATATTTTTTTTCAGACATAGAGGAATCTCATATTCTACTTATGAACAACTAATTTTTTAAGATTCAACAGATCATTTGAAATATACATGACATTAACTCCACACCAAATGAAATTATTTTCGAAAAAGTATTGACAAATTATTTTTATAGAACTATTATAGGGGATATTTTCATGCTAATTTATAATTAATTTTAAAAAAAATCTCTCAATTTTGAGATTTTTCATTATTAATGGTTTATATTTTTTATAAAACAATCGATTAATGATTGTTTCATATAGAGGAATCAAAATAGAACCCATGTAGAAGTGATCCAAACTTTATTCGTTGATCTCGGAATAATTTTAATGAAACTATTGGTGATACCATATATGATTTTCCATCACTAGTTGTCCACTTTTATCACATCATGTTTATTCAGTCTTGAAGGAATTTCTTGTTTTTTATTAGTGATGATATAAATATAAGAGGAGGGAGATCATAATAGGAAACTATTATTTTCAATAATTACCCGTTCTTGGATAGACATAGCAGTTTATTTATAGACCTAAATTTATGGTTTTAAATTTAATTTTATTCACATCAACCTTTAATATTTATCAACCCCAAAGATAACCACAAGCCATTTTATAATGTAATATTATTTTATTTAATTTTGTGAACATACACACAAAATCATAAAAATTTATTTTATAAGTTTACAAATAAATATTTTATACTGATCAAAATATAGGCTACTCATCCTCTATAACATTTATTGAATTCTTGAATAAAATTGTAAATAAATATTATTCAATAAATAAATTAATTAATGTATTATTTATAGTATGGAGAATATATTTTAATTTATTATTCTCATCAATAAATAATATATTTGTTTAATAAATAAATAATGATGTATTATCATGTCTATAATAAAAGATGAATATATATTATATATCAACATAATTAAACAATTACATTTAGAATATATATTTACTTAAAATCTATGATCATCTATTAAATATTTAATATTTTACTTATCTTTCTAGAGAATACAATTTATTCAAATTATTAAGTATAAGAACTATTTTACTAATATGAATGTAAAAACATTATGTTCTACCCTCTAGGCCACTACCTTTGTAGCATTAATAGGTATATCCAAAAGTTCAAGATTAGTGTAAATAAATGGAAAAATACACATAGACAGGATGAAGATATGTCACAATGAAAATAGGTACAAGTAATAGTTTACTATGTAATAAAATAAAATTTTCATTATATATCATCAAGAAGGGTGCACACCCATTTCATCAACATATATTCTTGATATGTATTTTATTAAATATAAAAAATTCATCTATACCCTATATCCACAAAATTTTACATTGAGTTCTCATTTGAATCAAAGTAATGTGATATGAAATTCCATTATATGGAAGGGACAAATCCTTCCTCAAATTATTAATTAGTAACATATGATTTGTGATTCACTGAATTACACTCATTCATAGTGATCAAATATCGTTATAATTTATGATAACATGTCTAAATTCATGATTCATGACATAAATTATAATAATATTGATCTATAAGGATCCCTAAATAGGATCAAAAAATTTAATGTCCAGTGACACATAGACATTTGGAATTCCAACAATCGGGTTTTCTCATATAAACTCACAGCATGGATATTTCCATGTGTGAAATTCCGGATATGAACTCTCATGTTCTTATGAGTATTCTCACCTAATAATTATACTATGTGTCCAAAAATAGAATTTTTTCTGACCGCATAAAAATGTTCAAGAATATAATCTTCACATTTACCTATTATCATCATATTTGGAAATGATTATACTTGTTTTAATGTGACATATATTTTATAAAATATTATGAAAATGATCGCATTCCAACTAAAATTCTTATAGAAAAAACACTCTCATCTATTATTTATGTAAAAGAATATTCTATTTCTTTACTGAACTGAATTTTCATTGATTGGATGCTTTATTTAATATATAATGAGATACCTCTAACATACACACCTTATGGGCATCCTTTTTATTCACAAAACCTTCTAGTTTTTCCATATATACATTTTCGTGAATGTTCCCATTAAGGAATTATTTTTTTAAATATATATTCCAAATATAATTATCTTGCTAATATATTATTAAAATAAGAAATTTAATGGAATTACGTATAGTTTCTAGTAAAAAGGTTTCATCATATTCTATTTTTAAATGCTATTTAAACAATTTCCCCACATTTTATACCTTATAAGTAATGACATTCCCATTAATGTCCAGATTATTCACGATTACAAATTTATAACCAACAATATTTAAATCTTTTATTGGATTGGCCAGAATGTAGACTTGGTTTTAGTATATGGTTTCCATTACAAAATTCATCACTTCATTACATTTTTTTTTCTTATGTGACATTTATTACTTCATTGTATGTCATGGGATCAATATTAATATTTAATAATGAGTTAGTATCCTTGGTTACAGAAAACTATATCCTCTAGGTTCTTTATCCTATCTCATGCTCATATAATTTACTTTTCCCTCCAGAACATCCAATCCCATTAGGCTTTATGGAATGTTTTCCTATTCCCACTCCCATTTTTCTTGATCCTATAAATAATTGATGTCCATCTCACTCAAACTATCTCCTTCATAGATGTGAACTAAATGATTTTATATGTAATATCCTCTAGTTTCATTATGGTATCCAATAGTAATACATTAAATGACTCAAGGTACATGTTTATTTCGAAAAATATCCTTCAAAGGATTCTTCACAACCCCAGACTCGTAAATTTGACAATGAGGGTTTGTTTCCTCACTGAATTTCATATATAATACCAATATTTTTATTATTTTTAACATGGTATAGCATATGTACCAATTTATATTATGTGTATCACCAAAAGGATATTAAAAGACAGAAAATAATTTTTATGGATCTCAATATGAATAATTGGTTGTGGTTTCTCCATTCACTTACACTATTACATTATTGTGTATAATGATGTGTTAGTTTAGAGAAAAAACCAAAATATTATAAATAATAAATGAATCATCAACTAATATATTCTTTTCTATGGTGTGAGTAGAGTTTCCTAATATTATTATCAAGATGGTTCTCAACATCATTCATTTATTTCATCAATGGACCAATGGAGAATTATTGTAACAGCCCGAGATTTTATGAAAAAAATATTCTTTTTAATTTTATTAATGTCTTGTGTTGTACGCTACACCAAAAGGAGCTTGCACAACACACATCCTTGACTTGCCTTGCATTACATGCAATCGCGACCTTCCTCGATAGCGTGTGTAATACGCAATACTGAGTTTCATTAAACAACGATATGCTATTAAAATATTATTAAAACTAGCCGTTATGAATAGTAATAACCACTTTTTAAAATTCTATAAATCTTATTTTTTAAAATGAACTTCATTTTTGGATTCGGAATATCGAAATTAGCTTAGGTTGAAATTTTGGTGATTTTCGGATAACTTTCATATTTTGATGAATAGTGAAAATTAATAAATTATAATTAAAAACAACTTTTTTAATCGAAATAGTTGATAGTGATAAATAATTAATTTGAGTGGTTTTAAAGTATATTTAGAATATATTTTTACAATTTAATACAATGTTGGTCATTGGATGTAATTTCACATTTAAACTTGACATAAACAAGTGTCAATCTTTTAATAGATATTGTTTCTTAAAAAACACGCTATTTGTTTTAACAGCGGGATTTAATTATAAAATTAATTAATGCAACTTTTATGTTATGAATTTGGTAAAATAGACTTCATTTTTGAATTCGGAATATGAAATATAGCTTGGGATGAAATTTTGGCATTGTTCTGAAAAACATCAATTTTTGATGAATAGTGAAACTACTAAGTGGTAGGTTAAAAACTGAATTTTGCATAAAACTTAATTTTACCGCTTCTGTGAATGGAATTTCGAAAATCCGAGAGACACGGTTAATATCAAGGACTAAAATGTGGTTCAATGAGATGAAAATAATTTTTTGGTGAATAGTAACTTTTTACTTTTTTTACCACGGTTAATAGTAAATAGGGTAACTAAGGGTAAATATGATATTAATATTACCCTAACACATGTCCTAATTCTATTGGACAAGTGTAATTCGACCAAAAACAAACTTAGGAATAAAATATGACCATTTAGGCCCACTTGGATTAGATTAGGACATTTATTATTAATTTATTTAAAGAAGGGTTAAAATAGTTAAAATCAAAGTTTAATAAGTAAATCATTTTTAATATGGGGTTATACATAAGATAAATTCGACTATAAATATTAATTAGAAATCTAAAACGATTTCCTACATGACGGTATTTTATTTGTAATTTTTAGACATCAAATAATATAATTTATTTATGACACAAAGATGATGCGGTAATTATCTTATTAATGAAATATTGACATAATTGATAATATAAATACCAAAATAAATGTAATTTAAGACTTTTTATGAATTCCACTAATTTTCTAGGTTACTATGATATATTAGTATTGATTTAATCAACTTGGTTCGAACATATAATTCTGTTATGACTTTCACAAAAATCATATATCAAATAGTGTCAAAATTGACACAAAATAGTTTTTAAATCAAATATTATATTATTAATTGTTATTTTATTCCTAAAAATCTAAGGTTCGGCCAAATGACTTAGATAAGGATATATATATTAATAATAAACAATTTGGGGTTCGTTTGGCATGTTATAGTAAGTGTATTAACCATATAGTGAAAGAAAACAAAAAGACACGGTAAAAGTTAAATTAATTAACTTAGAGTTAAATCTAATTGATAAGGTTAAAATAATACCCTAAACTTGTCTAAATCCTATTGGTTGATAGGATTTCGACCCATCCCCACTTTAGCTTCGAAATAAGACCCTTTGGAACCATTATAAACCGATTTTGACTTTAATATAAAATAATATTTTGAGGTATTCCTAAGGTGCCCCTCTCCTCCCTTATAAAAGGACACCTCCTCCCCCTCCTCCTCACACCAATTTGAGCACTCAAGCTCGGCCAAACCCTGCCAAAATCTCTTCTCCACTTCCCTAGAAACATCCTAGAGGTTCTGGTCTTCCTCAAAGAGCAATTTTAGTGCCCTAAGAGGAGGCCTCAAAGAGGCACTTCAAAGAAGAGGTAATTACCGTTACCAATTCTTTCGTCTTTATTTCTTCTTCCACTTCTTCTTCTTAGGTTGTTTCATTATGAAGTAATAACATCAGTATCACACATATACTGATATGTTATTATAAGTATGAAACAACCTTATTTCACCATCTATCCATCCTACGGAAAAAGAAATCACCGCGCGTGCGTACGTACGGAATACCGTCTCCACGCCGTGGTGTAATCTATTTTCCACCACCACCTTACATGGATGGGTATAATGGTGTAAAGAATAACTATACATAGTTATTACAACATCATATTGATTCTGATATATTGTATAATACACTCCAATTCAATTCAATATTTATAGAAATGATATCATCGCTCGTGCGTACGTACGGAATACCGTCTCCACGACGCGATGAGATTCATTCTCCATGTTAACCATTTAAGAATGATTATAATGTATATATAAGAAATAATAATGAAATATATGACATTATAAAGCTACTGGATTTATGTATATATGTACATATGTATGTCATCTACTTACTTCCATTTCAAGACAATAAGGAAAGGAAAACAGCGTTCATGCGTACGTACGGACTACCGTCTCCATGAACGGTGTTTTTCAATTTATTTATCTACCTATTATATATATATATATACTGAATATATATGATATATAAATCATATTTTATATTCTGTAAGTGAGTAAATCATGATATAAGTAATAATGATGTCAAGAACAACAAGTCAAAACACCTACGATAAATGAAACGATTTTACCCAAAACGCTTCTTTAACATGGAATTTACAAAAGAACGGGTAATATAATGTCATAAGTGAACCATATATGATATAATAACAATGAATATGATTCTTTAATAAGTCAATAACATGATTTAAATCATTATACAGGAGGTTCGGACACTTACAAAGCAAGTCGGACCTAAGGTAAGGGAAATATCACAATCTCATTTTTATCCGAGATTGTTTATTCGTAAGTATTTACTGGGGTGTATTTTATCATCCACATCCATGTTCCCCCAATATGTAATATTATTTCCATCCACCTACAATTGTTTAAATCCAATTTTACCCTTCGATGAGTTTTTAGTAAAGGATATGAAAGGAATCTTTTTTCGTTTTTTCGTACGAGGTACTTTTTGACTTTTCCGACAATAGTACGAAGAATGTTTTTTTTACTTAAACGGAACGAATAGATTTTTATGGTTTTATAAAGCCTTATATTCATAAAGCTTCCTCCAAAATATTTCATGACTATTTTTAATAAAATATCTTTCTTTTAAAATTGCATGATGTTTTGTGAAAAGAAATTGATTTTGAAGAAGAAAGGATATTTTCCTCAAGAATTCATTTCAAGTGTTTTATCAAAATTATTTTCCATATAAGATAATAAAGGGTTCTGTTTCTATCCATATTTTACATTGATTTGGCTATTTTGTGATGGAATTTTGTTTATGAATTCCTTTATCTTATATGAATGGTTTTATGATGTCATGTTGTTTAAGAATCCCATTTTTATTACATGGGTTGTGAAATGATGTATGATTTATGATTTTGTGGAACACATAAGAATGGTATCATTATGAGATGGGTGGGACCTATATCTCCCTCCAATGCATTGGGTAAAGATTTTATATCTCATGAGATAGACAGGGCTGGAATGGTAGGTTATACCGGTTCAGTGAAACAGGACTGAAACGAGGGTTACTCGATTCAGAAAGGGACTTTGTCCACTAAGATAGTCTTGACAATGAGTCTTGACTAACAAGAAATGATTCTCTATGATTATGTGTGAATGCCACAAAGTTTCATGTTTTAAGTTATGATTATTGTGATTACATTTCACTGCCATGATTTACCCCATGTTATGAAATTATGATCTCTTTTGCAGGTTAAGATTTTCCAAAAGTTATGTGCTTGTGTATATGATGTGATTGATATTTCTTTTGTTTGCCCTTACTGAGCATTTGAGCTCACCCTTTTATGTTTTCTTTTCCCCAGGATATAAAGAAAGGTTTTAGGTAAAAAAAAGAAGATCTTTGTGGGAGATATTGAAGAACTTTCACCACGATTAGAAGATTACGTTCCGAGTTTCCAAAGACACTAAACTATTACGATCCTTTAGTGTGTGTTTTTGTTATGTACTAAGTATTCCGCAAATGTAATGTAATGTCCATGTACGTCAAGATACGGGTCTCTACAATTATGTATATTGAATTAATTTGAAACATTTAGAACTACAAAATTCATCAATAAAATTTTATGTAGATTGAGTTCCCACACCTAGAATCAATTGGAAATGGTCGACACAAATCAGTGTGAACCAACTCAACAATATCAATGGAAATTTGATCATACTATGATTCCATGTTTTATTTCAGTCTTACACGACAATATTAAAGTGATTTTGAATTGTAAATTCCAAATATAATAAAAAATTTAACATTATTATTTATTAAATTATTTTTTATCTATTAAATTTAAAATAGTTTAATTTAATTTTTCTTGATGAATTCATTATATGTGGATATGATTTGGAGGATCCAGACTATAGTTCAAGCAAAGAGTCCCAAACTATATAGAATTCCAAGAACCCATGTGGACTCAAACGTACTCTGTAACTAAGATATTCATCTAATTTGGTATAAATTTTTCCGGGGATAAAAAATTTAGTGGTATACAACTATTATGAGGACAAACAATAACAATTTTTCCACTAAGATCCCCATAAAAATTCAATTGTACAAAAAACAATTGATCAATCTCAATAGTGGTGTTCTATAGTTCATCCACATCTAGAGATTTTGGCCTAAAAATGATGCCAACTTTTTAGTGGATATATTAAAGACATGGGGCCGCATGTTTTTAGTTTTGTCAAAATTATTTCAATTTGTTATGGATACCCAAAACCATGGTCCATGTGGTTTATTGAAATATGTGTGCCCAAAACCCCCTTCAACATTGCCTATAAAATGGAACCTTGGGCACCCAATTTGAATGTTTGACTAGGAGGAAAGGTACTAAAGTTTTGGAGTCAAAAAAGATTCTTATTATCCATTTCTTGGTTCTAGATATCCCTATACTCAAAGGGAGATATGAAATGAATAAGGAGGTCCAACCAAGTTTCCTCCTCCTCTCAATATTTGGCTAAATCATGGGAGTTCAATGTGAGGGATATATACACAAGTAAAAGGAGTTTTGATGATTATATTAACTACATAATTAGAGTAATTTAGGTGATAAAACATTTCATTCCATGTATCATACATTATTTCATATTTTACTTCTTGTTTTGATGTATGTGATTAATATGCTCTTAATTTCTAACTGATCTATCTAATGTTTTGAGTGTGTGACTTGTTTTGTTCTGATTGTACAACACATGAATCCTTTTCATACCCACTTTATTGATATTTCAATATGCTTTGGATGATTTTATTCAATTAATATGTCTTGTAACATGGAAATATGATTGTTAATTAAAGCTTTGGTTTATCAAGCATTGATATAAAAGATTAATAATTAATTAAAATTCCAAAAAATTCCAACCAAATAATTACTCCAAAAGAGAATTAATATATTTTAAAAACAAACTTTAAATGTGTGTAGTGAAATAAAACTGACTAAAATTTCTCATAGTTTTCAAAATCCACTTAGTTTTTCATCTATTGAGCTCTTTATATTAATTTATTCTCTTAAAATTGTTTTTATAATAATCCCCTATTTTAATAATTTTTATAAAAATTAAACACTTTAAACATCCAATTCTTATTTAGAGATGAACTAGGGTCTACCATATTCTATAAACCCAATTTAAAAACATAATCCATTTAATGTGTCATGAAAACATGTTAAAACAATTTCTCCATTTATAGGGAGGACTTTTATTTGTAGTGTGTATTTTTTTTTATTAACATATTTTTTATTTTGTAATTATATTTGAAATATTCTTTTCTCAGTTTATGTTTAAGTTGATTTCTAAAAAAATATTTTTGTAGGAATTATTATTGACACGATAATCATTAGAGGAACTACTTTCATTCATACTTGAACTAGGGAGGATCTTACGTCATCTAAACCAAGAAACACAAAACAATCCCTTGAAAGAGTATGCATGAAACATCGATATGATTCTTTATACTTTTATTCCTTTAAAAAAATAAAGACTAAAATAAACATGATTTATATGAATAGAAATAACCATACATTGAATTAACTAACCTCACCTGATATATAGATCATTCCCTAATACATTCAAATACAATACAAAGCACCAAATTTTGATCTTAAATATGGTTTAATTAAATTATTACCAAGATTCCTGGGAATCATGGGAGAATATCCACATAAGCACATAAAAAAATTTCACACTGTCTATTCAACATTAAAACCTTCTAATCTTAATGAAGGAAAATAAATTTTTAGTGAATTGCCTTTTTAATTATAATATAATACAAAGGATAAGATATATTATGTTAATTCACCAAATAGAGGTTGGGAGGACATGAGATTCATTTATCATGAAAAAAATTCCTTGTCTCTCAAACAATAACAATATGAAATTAATGTTGTGTGGTAAGACAATCACAAGGGGAAACCCTTAATGAATACTAGGAATGTTTTAAAAGGCTTTATTTGAGTTTATTACACCACAAAATTAGTGATCTCATTTTAATAAATTATTTTTATTAAGGTATATTTCTTATTGAACATGATTGTTTCTACTTCATGTGGTGTTCTAGTTAATAAACCACCAATCACTATAAAGACCACCGTTGGGAACACGGTGTAGAACACTCAGCAATTCAGTTTTAGGTCCATTGAACCAATTCCTGGTGTCCATGTGGTGAAATGTTATTAGTTTTATAAGAAGTTGGTCCTGAAGTTTGAAGAGGTAAGTACCCTTATCAAAAAACATGTTATTTCCCAAGGGAAATCCCAATATCTTCCAGCCATCTATTATAGTATTTTTCTATTGATGAAAATTATTCTCACTAATTCATTCAACTAAGAGAAAATTATGATATTTTTTAGGAAATATTTACATGAATCCCCTATAAACAACCTATTATTATAGGACCATACTAAGAATCAAAACATAGGGGGAAAGAAAGCCAATCCAATAGGGCATGTGTTATTCAAATCCACCACAGTGTCCAAGGAACTAGCCTGGGCAGAGTAGTTACCCACCACCACTACTTAGAAGTCCTCAACAATCACCAATACCTTTAAAACAACCCCCTCTAAAACCTAATAATAGTCTAGAGATAATTATGAAAAAAAAAGGTTGAAAATCATCTCCACTTAAAAAAACTACCCATGTCGTCATACAAGGCATAAAAACCCAATTAGGCCAAATTGTCAATTCTATAGGGAAAACTCAAAGCTATAAGTCGTGTAAACAACCCTCTAAACCACTAGTAATCCCCAAGGATACATAAAATATCAGTTCCATCACCCTTTATAGTCGAACACAACTTAAAATCCTAATAACCCCTCCATTAGAGTTGTCACCTTCTAAGAAAACCACCATTCCAACCACTAAAAAATGTCCAACTAAAGAAAAATATTGTCTAGAGAGAATCCCTACTAATGGAAAGAGTGTTTATATAATGAACCAATAATCCAAAACCACTACCAATTCATTTACCCAAAGTGATACCCAACCAAAGAAATCAAAATACACTGAACATTATAAGTTTATATTGGAATCTTAAATAAAATTGAATGTTAAAATCCCCTTGATTGATGACGTTAAAAAAATTCAATAATACACAATGTCTCTAAAGGATATTTGTACATATTGAATGATACAATGAGGTGGTGAGAAAGTGATCATGTGGAGGAAATTATAAGTATTGATTGAGCCATAATCTCTCACCAAATATAATGATCATGAAAAATTATTGATTTTATGACCCATTAGGGTGTGATTCAATTACAATGAAATTTTTTATTTGGGAATCTGTATAAATGTGATGCAGCACTCTATTTTGTCCTCATTATATGTCGGGGAATTAAATCCCTTAGAATTCTTGTTCAACTAGAAAATAATAGTACAAAACACCCCTCTAGGGTGTAAGATAATTTTCTTATGAGGGTGAAAATATTAATTTTCCATGTTCATATTAATGTTCTTAAAATGGATGATCATAAGATGAATAGACGTTACCCAATTATATCATAGAGTCCATTCATTAAAATACCCCAAACCATAATTAATTTCAACAATGGTAAATTATATATAGAGTTTGGTGGTGACATTTTCCACTTCCATATCTATGATTCCATGAGGAGTCCCTCAAAATAACATTCCCCACATTCATTTAATTTTATTTATGTACTCCCATCCCCTAAAACATTAATTTTATTTTCTTTGATCCAATTTGTGAGTTTTTTTACTTAATATAAATTCCAGGTAGTTAATCAGGCATCTAATGTTGTAGTAGTCTAGAAATATTTCATGAATGTTTCTTAATTGATGATTTCTTGAGCACTGAGGATTACATTACCATCGATGATACTGTTAATCTTATAAAAGATAATTACTCCTCTAAGGATGTTACCATTGATATATTAGATGGTATCATTTAACTCTTACTTCCACATTCACTCCAATTAATCCAAAACCCCACATAAATTAAATCTTAAACCACTACCTCAAAATTTGAAATATTTATATCTTGATAATGGAAACCAGGTTCCTATCATCATTGGTAGTTCACTTATATTAGAGCATAAATTGTGACTCCTTATCATTTTGAGGGACAATGAACAATATTTTTGATGGATAATTGTTGAAATTCTTGGTATTCAACCATAAAAGTTTTCACATCATATATTGGTAAATGATGGGGCATAACCAATAAGATAGGAACAACATCAAATGAACCCAACCTTCTATGATTTTTATAAAAAGTATGTAAAAAAATTACTAGTTGTTGGAATCATTTAGCACATCTCTAATAGAAAATGTGTTAGAATAGTGTAGGTAGTTCCAAAGAAAATAATCTAATAGTATTTAAAATGGTAAAATAATGAATTGGTTCCAAATCTTGTGTAGAATAGTGGATGTCTCAGTATAGAATATCTCTGACTAAACCAACACCCAAGGAAGGACCATTTCCTATTATCATTCATTGAATTGATGATAAATAAGCTAGTGGGGAAGTCCCACTACTGTTTCCTAAAATGGTGTTATGGATATACTTAGATCCGTATTAACCCCGAGAATCAGGAAAAGAAAACCTTGACTCATCTATTTGGTTAATTCTCGTATAAGAGGTTGTCATTTGGTCTATTGAATGCTTAAGGTACTTTATAAAGATTCATGGTTTGTATTGTTTTCATATTACATAGATAATTGCATGGAAGTATTTATGGATTATTTCACTATCTATGGATTATCATTTAATTGATTTTTTATTAGAACTGGTTCAATCCAATGTTGTTTTATTGAAATGAATCTCATATTAAATTATGATAAATTACATTTTAGTTCACTGTAAGGAATATTACATGGAAATTACATTTTTGGGGATGGTATCTGAGTGGATCAATTAAAAATGGATGTCGTTTCATCACTAACATTTATAAAAAAAATTGAGGGATGTAAGGTATTTCATAGGTCATGCTATAATTTTTCCATCCTTTCCTTCAAGAATTTTTTCCCCTCTTTAGATTTCTCAAAAAATCATAATAATTTTTGTTTAATAAAAATTCTGAGGATGCAATTAAAAAACTGAAATGGAGTCTTGATTCCCTGCTAGTAATCCAACAACATCAGTGGGATTTACCATATGATCTCATCTATGATACATATAATTATGAAGTTGGGTATTTCTTACTAGAATGGATTGTTCAAGCTCCAAATTTCATTCTCGATACCTCATGCACACTAGACATTACCCAATAGAAATACACCACAACAGATAAATAATTCCTTCCCATTATATTTTCATTGGATATATTCTTGTAATAACTTTTTGGGTAAAAAGTAATTTTGTTCTTAGACCATTCATACCTCTAGTATCTCTTTATAAAACCAGAATCCAAAACACATCTCATTTTTTGGATTCTCCTACTTTAGGAATTTAATCTATAAATTAAGGAAACAATGAGTGAAGAATATGGTGAATTCCCATATCAATGGGTTACTCCCATGCTTAACGAGGGAATATTTACCCTTTCCTCCTATAAATGACATGCTTATATATTATCTAATATAATGTGGGAAAGACACTATTCTTGGGCATGATGAAATTGTAAATAAGTTTATAGAATCTTTCATTACTATGGACGTCAACAAAAATCAAGCAAGTCATCTAAAATGTGATTCTGATTGGAAAACTTATATTGAAACCTACCATTGGTTCACATGTAGTGATCAATTCCTCGGGCGTTTTGTTCCCAAAAGTATGATTCATTATACCCTTTTTTCTATCTCACTCTTGATTTTGGGTGGGGGGAACATTTTTCCATAATAGGATACACTCTAGTTTCTTGATTCTAGTCTTTTTTGGCTGACACTATTTCATGATTCCCATGATTTCTGTAAATCATGTCCTCATTGTCAAAGAATATGTAATGTCTTTAAAAATTAAAATTTCACATGAACCATTGATCATCCATTACATTTTTATGTTTGGGTAATTTACATTATGGTTCCATTTCTCAATTCCTTTGGAAAATTGTATATTCTTTTTCAATTTGATTATGTGTCAAAATGGGTAGAGGAAGGAGCCACATGGATAGTTGATTCCAAGAATGTTATGGAATTTCCTAGAACCCAAATTTATTGTAGGATTGTATTACCTAGTTTAATCATTGGTTACCAGGGTTCTCATTTCTACCCTTAAACAATGATATCACTTGTGTATCAGTATGGGGTCGGGAATCAAGTGTCTACTTCATATCACCATCAGACCAATGGTCAAATAGAAGTGTCAAATAAATATGTAAAAAAAATCTTGAAAAAATGGATCAACCAAATAGAAATTATTGGAGTCTTAAACATTATGATTAATTATGGGATTATTATCCTACCTTTATGTATCTCATTATAATTTCACTTTATCAGCTTTTTTTCAGAATGATTTGTCAACTCCCTATTGAGATAGAGCAACAAGCCTGTTAGTCCATTAAAAATTGCAATTATAAAATTTTTGGTGTTGTTGGTTAGAGTAATTTTCTAATTCATAAGATAGAGGATATGTATAGAGATACATATTAGAACTCATAAGTTTATACGGAGTGAATCAAGGCTTCCCAATACCACCTCATCCTTCATCTTCAATTCAATATGTGGAAGAAAATCTTTTTTCTCAATGCATGATTGATGTTGCATCCAGGTAAGATTTGTTCCTGTTGGTTTTTCACATACACTGTTACCAATTTTTATCAATTTTTTTTTGTTCATGTTCAAAAATTAAGAAACAAAGAAAAACTTCACTTTCATTGGGTAGTGGTTCAATCACTTTGATGAAGCCATTCTGTTGTCCCTAAAAGAGGAACTCCACATAACAAAATAAATATACCTATAAAACCCACCATTTTTATCCTTCTATCCCACATTATCTTTTATTAAAGTGTAGACACTCAATTATTCTAGGTGTGGAATGATGGGTACATTCCTGGTTTAGTTAGGATTTTTTTCACCTTTATTAATTGTTTTCCTTTTTTCTCTTATTGAATGGTATTGTCAATGTTCCCCAATTTCTTAGTTTAGTTAGTGATTTTCAACATATTTCTTTCTTTTTTCTCTTTTCTTCTTGCAAGAAAATATTTTTACTTTTCCCCACATTTTTAGGTTATTTATGAATTTTCACCATCTTTCTTATTTTTCTATTTTTGGATTGCTGGAAAGTATTATTACCCCTTTAATATTGTTCTATAATGTTTATTTTTTATTCCCACATTACAATGGAAATTATTTAAAATGTATGAGGAATTTTCTTATTTCATGTTTTTCTAACATTTTAAAAAAACCCATAGTGGAAATCTGTATTTTAGCATGGATTTAACATTGAGGTGAGATATTTTCTTGTTAACTAGTTATTTGTAGATTATATTAATGTTTGTATCATTTTAGAAATATTAATAATAATGATAACATTTGTGTGAGTAGTTTATGGGAAAATTGTTTCCCTTAATATCTCCACACATCTTTGCACAAAACCATGAATTTTAAATTTTTATTACTCAATATAAGGTAAACATTGGTTAAGTTAATATTTATTTTCCTTCTAAAATTAATTATCCATACGTTAAATCATTATCCAATATTTTTTCACTATTATTCTGGATTATCCTATGAGTGTGTACCTTATATACAACTTTTGTACACCTTAAAAAGTAAAATAAAAATAAAAATCATAAAAAAATAAAAAATATTGGGTTGTGTCTTGGGAAGGTTAAAAACCACTCTTCCTCGAACATTGATCTTGATATACCTATTTCAATTAGCATCATGAGGAAATAAAATAATGGTGGATTAATGAGTGTGAGATTTTTTAAAAGTTAAAATTAAAAAAAAATTATAATAAATTAGGGTAGTTATGAAATGTAAAAAAATATGTAGATATATATTTCAGGAGCTTCTAGCATGGCATCCCATAATGTTTATGTCATTGGGTCTTGAAATTTGACTACAAAGGATATAGGTAAATTTTTGTGGAACGTTTATTTAATTAAAAAAATTAAAATAACATATATTTACTAGATAGAAACTAGAAAAAAATAACATAAAATGGTTTTTACACAAACCCATGGAGAGTTAGTGAATTTTTTTAATTTTTTATTATTTTCTCAAATTGGTATCATTCATCACCATGAATTTTATTTTTATACTATTTATGAGGCAACTTTCTCCATTATCACTATCAATAACTCCTTAGTGTGATTTTTTTAAATGATCACATTGATATCGAGATATAGATTCTCAATTAATGTGAAATATACATGAATTAAGGAATATCATCATGCATGATTTTTTAAAATGTGACATCATTGAGGAGTGTAAATTTTTTGTTGTGATATTGTGATCGCACCAAGATTCACAGTTTTATCTCACCCATTTACCACTATAGTAATCTGATTTTGTATTGTATGTTACAAATATAATGAAATTATTCACTTCAATATTAATTCAATTATATAATACCTATCACTTTTTAAAAAGTTTATTTTATTTTCTTTGATTATTTCATTATAGGTTAATGAGATTTAGAGTATCCAGAAAGAATGTCAAGTGAAGCGGCCCAAACTGCCCAATAGTCTAGGAACTGATATGGACTCAAACACATAGTGAAACTAATAAGTGCATCCAACTAGGCTGATAATTTTTGGGAAGGTAAAATATTTATTTTCAGAAAACTCTGATGAGTGAAACCAATACCAATTCATCCATTATGAGGCCCAACTGAATTGATCTATCCAAAAAAATGAATTTTATCGATGTCAAAATTGATGTTCCTTATTTCAGAAATATCTAGAGCAACTAGCCTCCAAATTATGTAAAACATTTTGTGGATATAGTGAAAAGGTGGGGAAATTTTTTTATTTTTTTCAAAAGATATGTAATCCTTTATGAACACCCAAAACCTTGGGCCAATTTTTTTCTCAAAATTTGGGTTCCCAGAACCACCTTCCAAATTCCCTCTAAAATAGCACTTTGGTCAACCCATTTCCAATTTCAACTAGGAAGAATAGTGATGGTATTTTGGAGTGAAAAATAGTCATATAATTCATTTTGAGGTTTTAGGTCTTCATATCCTTATAGGGAGATCTGAAATGAATAAGGAGATCTACCTAATTTTCCTCATCATCTTGATGTTGGGATAAACGGTGGGAGTTTATTGTGAGGGATACACACACATATAAATGGAGTTATGATGATAAAATTAGAAAATATTTTGGATTAATTTTATTATTAAAACATTTATTTCAATTTATTTTACATTATTTAATATTTTAATGTTTAATTTGAATCATGTGATTGATATTCTGTTAATTTCTAATTGATCGGTGTGAGGTTTTGAGTGTGTGACTTGTTTTATTCTTATTTGAACAAAAATAATCATTTCTTATCGACTTTTGTGATATATAAATCTTATTTGGAAGTTATTATTCTATGGATAAGGGCAGGATATTGTCAATATGATTGTTATTTCAATGTTTGGTTCATCAAGCATTGATATAAATGCTAAGGAATTAATCGGGATTCCAATTAATTTCAACTATTGAATTACCAAAAACATGAATTAATATTTATGAATTGTGAACATGAAATTTCTTTATTAAAATCATAGTGACCCCATTTTCTCATATTTTTCAAAATCCACTTCGATTTTCTATTATTTAACTCTTCAAATTAAAATATTTTCTTAAAATTGTTTTTCAAATCACCCCCCACTTTTATTATTTTTTATCAAAAATACACATTTTAAACATCCAATGTTTCATGGGAGATGACCTAGGGTCTACCCTATGATATAAATACCCTTTAAAACATAATCAACTTGACATTTCATGGATAAAATTTCACACTTTTACCTTTCTAGCAAAATATGAATTTTGTAATTTTTCATTATAAATATATGAGACATACACAAATTCGTTTTAGTTCAAACGAATAAAAATATATATATTGGAGTAATCTGGTCAAATTATTTTATTTACATAACCAATCCATTTATAATATATTTATACCGGGTTTAATTCATGTAAAATAATTTCAATATTAATTTCCAATACTTGGCTAATATAATTTAACACATAATGATCATTATTTAAATATTCCATATTAGAAAAAAAAAAATTGTTATAAAATAAGAATAAATTATTTACCAATTTAATGATAAATCCATATTTATTAATTATAAATGGAAAATAATTGTTTTGATAATGAAAGGAATATAAAATCAATATTTTAAAATCAATATCATTCTATTTATCAAAGTGAGGTTATAATATATAATAACCATACATATAATTATTTATTTTTTTCCACCAAAAAGATCCACATCACTATGGGAAATATTTTGGAATCTATATAGTTCATGTATTTTAATAGATATGTAAGAACCACATATTGTATAAAATAACAAACATGTAGAAATAGATTTAACTTGATACGAAATATACCTTTTTCTTCCACTTATTTATATAAACAGGTGCAATTTTCCTTCTGTTGGACCTTATGGCCATATGAGAAGTATATTGGGTTATATTCATCTTATTTATCCTTCATCCTCCTCTCAATCTATTGTAATTCCAAATAATAATTATACATAGATTTAGTCTTTAGATCTCCTCTTGGCCTTTACTTTTATTCATTGTAAGTATAGAATCATTTCTTCACTTAATAACCTTATCTACCTGGTTAGGTAGAGTGAGAAATTTTAGGAGAGGCTTCACTATGTTGTTCATATTTAACTTTATAAAAAATATATTCTCTATGGGGTGATGAAATAATGAGTGAAGTTAACTTTTCATTAGTTAGCTTAAACCATAGAAGTGATATACACTCGAGGTATCTAAAGAAATTGATTACTTGAGGTCCATCTAGAATACCTTCTCTATGTATTTTTATGTAGAGTTACAAGGATATCTCAATCTGTTATTATCTTTCCCTATCATAATAAATATTACATATATTTTGGAGAATGATATAGGAATCAATTTTCTAATGTGACATTATAAGTTAACTCAACCTAGATGAAGACATATAACACTAAACATTTAGTGTATCTTTCATGTGTCATTAATAGACTGATTTATAATATTCACTCACCTCCTTAACATGTAGCTTCGTTATTGAGTATTCTAGAATGTAACAATTGTGTTTAGAGAAGAAAAAAACTTCCCATAGGCATCTAATCAATTATTGGAAGTTACTTCTATTTAGAAAAGTATCTTTCTATAGAATTTATTACAATTATAATGTGGTTGATAAACATTTCACTATTATAAAATAATAATAAATAAAAATATTATAACATTACTTAATTAAAAATTATTTTAGATATTATAATATTACTTTTATTTTTCATCTCATTATTTTATAATTTTTCAATGCCAATCACTATTAAAAATTAAAGGTACCATAACTTGATACATTCTATTAGAAATGATCAGTATTTTCATTCTTATAATATAGAAAATTTCCATGAAAAATATATGATTCTTTTTAGGTAAGTTTTATTCCAAATGTGGGCCTGCAACCCCTTGTTTCATTGAGTGAACTCCCTTGTCCTAAAATCCTAACTCAGATTTCTTGAATAGTTTCCTCTAAAATTTATATTTAATAGTGAAAGGATATTATGTTAAATACATGTTTGGTTACGTATACCCACCATCTCTATTTAGATTTCCCAATAATTTTCTCCTAAAATGTTCTAAATCAACACATTCACTATGGGTTTATCATAACAAAAATAATCGATGGTGAAATGACTTAATATTAAATTGATGTATTTTGTTTATTATGTTTAATTTTTTTAATTTATCTTTTATATTTTTTGTTAATATTTTTTTGATTTTACATAATGTATAATCTATATACTAATAAAATATATGCTAATATTCCATTTATTTTAATCTTAGATTTCGTATTAATTAACTTATTTATGTGATCAGGGCCTTGAATCTATAAAATAAATCATCCATAGTAAAAAAAATCATTGCATGATAATGAGATTTTAATAGTATTTATCATATTGAGAGAATAATAAAAGGCCATTAACTTTATGAGGGAATCTCCTAGAACCAGTCTTGGCTCAAGTTTTCAACATTCCACCATTGTCTTCTTAATCTCCTTGGTTTTTTTTCTCCTGGACTATATCTCAAACCAACTCCATGTTCATGGGATCCAAATTATTATAATTTTTTACATCAAATATAGAAGTACATAAATCGAATTGGGGTTCTAAATAAATGAATCATTGGGAATAGAGGATCATACATAATAAGTAAGGAATGATAACTCATAAGACATCAAATTAAATTTAAAAGGATACTAGAAAACCCATTCAATAATAAAATTATGATAAAAATTTCACAAAGAAATGTAAGAATATGATCATGAACATCAACTAGAGAAATTAATAAATATTTAAAAAACCTAGATGACATTTACTTTGATTCATTAGTTTATTAAGATAAATACATGAAAATTCATTTAATTAAATATCTAATTAATCAACTAATTAAATTTCTCTTAATTTATATGTAATCTCTCCCCGAGATACCAAATGTCACAACTAACCTTCACTAAGATGGGGGAAGGGATATCAGATTTCCAGACCCTTCCTTTTTCAAGTTGAAGAAGAGATAATAACCCTCGAGACCTGCCATCAATAGATCCCAGAGTGGAGACTAGCACCATGGATATAGAATCACACACAAGATGGAAGGCATTACCCTTTTTTATTTAATAGGATCGGGAGATAAGATAGTAAATCCCAACAACACCAAAACTGGAGGTAAAAGTAAATCCAAAAGAAAACCATTCGTATATGCATATCCAAAAGTGAAAGTCAAAAAAGTACAAGAAAAACCTAAAGGAAATTACTAAGAAAAAGAAAAATATCAACAGCAACTATCCCAATATCGGAGCTAGTATGGTCCCGCACAATCTCTGATGTCCTCCTAGAAACCTGAAAATAGTTTTAAATATGTAGGGTGAGTATACAGGTATACTGAGTAGGGAGAACCAAAAGCTCTCATGCCCAAGTGGGGAGGAATTCTAATGCCCCATGAGAAAAGGTGAAAAACTGAAGCACCTAACAAGGATTATATCCACCCAACCTCACTAAGGCACACTCCCCAAATAATGCAAGTCAAGTAAAGTAATAGTAAAGGCACATCAATATTTGGGTACCCTGTGCCACTTTCCAACTGGTTACTGAAGACATCCTATGCATCAGTCCTCTACCTCCATTCTTACCGCATTCCCACTACCATCCCCCTCTCACACACACCTGGGATACCACAACCACACATCCCACCCGCAAACACCTGGGCCACATCAACCACATGTAACAACGCCCGTAGACACCTGGGCCAAAACAACTACCACCTTGCCCGAATACAGCTGGGCCTCATCCCGAAGGCACTTGGGAAATCACCTGCCCACACACACCTAGGCCAACAACCTCAGCATACCCAGCTCGAATAATGTTGGGCTATAATGGACTTCAGGCCGTCACAGCGTACCAGAAGGATCTTGGGATAATCGGGAAAGGGATCAGAAAAGGATCTAATAACCATCCACTCATAGGAGTGTTGGGAAAAACACCCTCCCCCATGAAATGGGGGTGTTTGGTAAAAAGTACTCAACTTGGGTGGGGCACGAATAAGAAACATAAAAAATAAAATTATATATATTTGTAACAAGAACCCATCCCAACCTAGGGGTTCCAAACCAGCCCAACACAAACACCCTTGTTACTATTCATTCATAAGAAGCAGCATACCCACAACTATGTCACAACCCATTCCCGGAAAACAATTCCCCATTAAACCCATTCTTTTTTTCATATTCAAGTGACTCAATTGAATTAATTATGTAGTATTGGTCAACTAACAGGCATAGCCACAAGCCAAGGAAAGGAAAACAGTCAAACAACAAATTAAGAACTGACACCCTGTTATCTTGTAAAGTCACAACAACATAAGGGATCTGTGATATACCTCAAAGTACTGGAACCAAACCAAGCCTAGAGATACATCCCCACATGGCCTCCACAAACCAACAACTTCACAACAATATAGCATCCCATCCGCATCCACGTCACTTCCCTAGAATCAACCGTAAACATCACCAGAACAGAGATAGGGAGGTATTAAATTTGATTATGCCATGAATTTAGTTTTGTCATTCTGTTTGGTTAACCGGGGTGATCACACAAGGATTCTTATTCACTGGGAATCCATTTAATCAACTGTTTTTATGTGATTAACCAGTTTCCACGTTACAGCCATTCAATCATCACAGAAGACAAGGGTTCATTAGTGCGTAAAGAAGGACCACAAATGGCCATTATTTTCAGTGGATGTAAGCTCGTATAATCCACAGAATATAAAGAAAGATAAAATAGAATAGAATCATTCTCAAACACAACCATTCATTCTTTAAAACTGTAACACCCAAAGATTTTATGAAAAATATTCTTTTTAATTTCATTAATGTCTTGCGTTGTACGCTACACCAAAAGGAACTTGCACAACATTCATCCCTGACTTACCTTTCATTACAAGAAATCATGACCTTCCTCGATAGCGTGTGTAGTACGCAATACCGAGTTTCACTAAACAAGATATTATTATAATATTATTATGAACTAGCCGTTATGAATAGTAATACCCACTTTTTGAAATCTTATAAATTTTATCATTCAAAATGGACTTCATTTTTGTATTCGGAATATCGATGTTAGCTTATGGTGAAATTTTGGTACTTTTCAGATAACTTTAATTTTCTGATGAATAGTGAAAATTACTATATTTTAATTAAAAACAACCTTTTTAATCGAAATAATTAATAGTGATAAATTATTAATTTGAGTGGTTTTAAAGTATATTTAGAATATATTTTTACAATTTAATACAATGTTTGTCATTGGATGTAATTTCAAATTTATACCAGACATAATCAAGTGTCAATCTGTTGATAGTTATTATCTCTTAAGAACACGCTATTTGTTTTGACGACGGGAATTAATTTTTAAATTAATTAATGCAACTGATATGTTTTGAATTTGGTAAAATAGACATCATTTTTGAGTTCATAAAATCAAATATATCTTAGGCCTAATATTTGGTATTTTTCTGGAAACTTTCATTTTTTTGATGAATAGTGAAACCACTAAGTGGTAGTTAAAAAAAATGAATTTTTCATAAAACTTAATTTTACAGCTTCTATGAGTGGAATTTCAAAAATCTGAGAGACACGGTTGATTTCATTAATTAAAATGTGGTTCAATGAGATGAAAATAATTTTTGGTGAATAGTAACTTTTTACTTTTTTTTACCACGGTTAAAAGTAAATAGGGTAATTAAGGGTAAAAATGTTATTATTATTACCCTAACACATGTCCTAATTCTATTGGATAAGTTTAATTCGACCAAAAAAAACCTTAGGAATAAAATATGAGCATTTAGGCCCACTTGGATTACATTAGGATATTTATTATTAATTTATTTAAAGAAGGGTTACAATAGTTAAAATCAAAGTTTAATAAATAAATCATTTTTAAAATAGGGTTATACATAAGATAAATTCGACAATAAATATTCATTAGAAAGCTAAAAATCTTTCCTACATAATGATATTTTATTTGTAATTTTTAGACATTGAAAACGTTAATTTATTTATGACACAAAGATGATGCAGTAATTCCCTTATTAATGAAATATTGACATAATTGATGTTATAAATACCCAAATAAAAGTAATTTAAGACTTTTTATGAAATAAACAAATTTTCTAGGTTAATATGACATGTTATTATTGATTTAATTAACTTTTTTCGAACTAATAATTCTGTTATGAGTTTCAAAAAAATCAATTACTAAATAGTGTCAAAATTGACATAAAATAGTTTTTAAAAATATATTATATTATTAATTGTTATTTTATTCCTAAAAATCTAAGTTTCGGCCAAATGACATATATAAGGCTATATATATTAACAATAAACAACTTGGGTTTTGTTTGTCTTGTTATAGTAAGATTATTAACCTTATAGTGTAAGAACACAAAAAGACACGGTAAAAGTTAAATTATCTAACTTAAAGTTAAATATAAATGATAAGGTTAATATAGGGACCAAAACTTGTCTAAATTCTATTAGATGAGATGATTTCGACCCATCCCCACCTTAGCTTCTAAATAAATCAATTTGGAGCTATTTGAAACCAAATTTGGCTTTATAATAAAATAATATATTTAGATTTTCCAAAGGAGCCCCTCTCCTCCCTTATAAAAGGGAACCTCCCCCCTCTCTTCCTCACACCACTTTGAGCCTTCACGCTCACACAAACCCTGCCAAATTCTCTTCTCCACTTCCCTAGAAACATCCTAGAGATTTTGTTATTCCACAAATACCAATTTTAGTGCCCTAAAAGGAGATCTCCAAAGAGGCACTTCAAAGAAGAGGTAATGTCCGTTACGAATTATTTCAACTTTATTTCTTCTTCCACTTATTATTCTTAAGTTGTTTCATTATGAAGTAATAACATCAGTATCAATCATATACTGATATGTTATTATAAGTATGAAACAACCTTATTTTACCATCTATCCATCCTATGGAAAACGAAATCACCGCGCGTGCATACGTACGGAATACCGTCTCCACGCCGTGGTGTAATCAATTTTCCACCACCACCTTACTTAGATGGGTATAATGGTGTAAATAATAACTATATATGATTTTTGTAAAGTGATATTGATTCTGAAATAGTATACATACACTCCAATAAAATTCCACAATCATGAGAATGATATCATCGCTTGTGCGTACATACGGACTACCGTCTCCACGACGCGATGAGATTCATTCTCCACGTTAACCATTCATGATTGATTATAAAATATATATAATAATTAATCATGAAATATATTACTTAATAATGATACTGGACTTGTGAGTTTATATATGTATGTCATCTACTTAATTCCATTCAACTCAATAAGGAAACGAAAACAGCGTTCATGCGTACGTACGGCCTATCGTCTCCATGAACAGTGTATTTCGTTCCATTTACTGATCTATTATATAAATGTATATTGTGAATATATATTATATATAAATCATGTTTTATATTCTGTAATTATGTAATAATGATCTGAGTAATCATATGAATAATTACAAGTCAAAACACGGACGACAAATGAAACGATTTTACCCAAAATGCTCTTTAACATGGAATTTACAAAAGAACGGGTAATATAAAGTCATAAGTGAACCATATATGATATCATAACAATGATTATGATTCTAGAATAAGTCAATGACATTATTTAAATCCTTATACAGGAGGTTCGGACACTTACGAAGCAAATTGGACCTAATGTAAGGGAAATATCACAATCTCATTTTTATCCGAGATTTTTTATACTTTGAAATTTACTGGGGTGTATTTTATCATCCACAATATTTAATATTATTTCCATCCACATACAATTGTTTAAATCCAATTTTACCCTTCGGTGAGTTTTTAGTAAATGATATGAAAGGAATCTTTTGTCATTTTTTGTACGAGGTACTTTTTGACTTTTCCAACAAAAGTATGAGAAGAATGTTTTTTTAACTTATACGGCATGAATGGATTTTTAAAACATTATTTCCAAGAAGCTTCCTTTACAAGTTTTCAAGTTTATTTTTAATCAAATTCATTTAGTTTAAAACTGTATGACATGTTAAGAATGGAAAATGTTTTTGAAGTAGAAAGGATAGTCTCCTCAAGAATGGAGTTCAAGTGTTTTATCCAAATTATTTTCCATCTAAGATAATAAAGGATTCTGTTTCTATCCCTATTATTACATTAATTTGATTATGTTGTGATGGAATTATTTTTATGAATTCCTTTATCTTATATGAATTGTTTTATGATGTCACGATGTTTAAGATTCCCATTTTTATTATATGGGTTATGCTGTTATGTATGGTTTATGATTTTGTGGCACACATAAGAATGGTATCATTATGAGATGGGTGGGACCTATATCTCCCTCCAATGCATTGGGTAATGATTTTATATCTCATGAGATAGACATGGATAGAACAGCAGGTTATACCGGTTCAGTGAAACGGGACTGAAACGAGGAGTGAACTCGGTTCAGAAATGGACTTTGTCCACTAAGATAGTCTTGGCAATGAGCCTTGACTAATAAAAAATGATTCTCTATGATTATTTGTGTATGCCACAAAGTTTTATGTTTTATGTTATGATTATTGGGATTACATTTCACTACTATGATTTATCCCATGATATGATATTATGATCTCTTTTGCAGGTTAAGATTTCCAAAATGTTATGTTCTTATGAATATGATGTGATTGATATTTCTTTTGTTTACCCTTACTGAGCATTTGAGCTCACCCTTTTATGTTTTATTTTCCCCAGGATATAAAGAATGGTTTTAGGTAAAAAAAAGAAGATCTTTATGGGAGATGTTGAAGATCTTTCACCACGATTAGAAGATTATATTCCAAGTTTCCGAAGACACTATACTATTACGGTCCTTGTGTGTGTGTTTTTGTTATGTACTAAGTATTTCGCAAAAGTAATGTAATGTCCATGTACGTCATGCTTTGGGTCTCTACAGTTGGTATCAGAGGAAAGGTTTAGTCAACCTTTGGAAAATAAGATGTGAGAACTTTAGTAATATCCCTAGAGATATTTCTAAGGTATGTCTAGGGATGTCCCTAAGGTTAAGTATAGGTTATAGTACTAGAATTACGGTAACCCAATATGTTAGATATTGATGGTACTCCCCCTTTATTATGTTGTCTTCCCTAGGGTGATTTTTTCCTCTCACACTATTCTTTTTGGGTTTTAGATGATGGCTAGAACCCGAAGGAACCGTGTTGATCAATGTAATGGACAATGCAATGATTGTCCTCTTGAACAAACAAATGTTATGGGAGATGGAGTGAAAAATCTTATTGGTATACTTACACAAGCTAAGAATCATTCTGGACTTCCAAATGCACAGAGAAGGGAACAATATTCTATTGAGTCCTTCATGAGGCAACGTCCACCTTCTTTCAGTGGGTCTTCTGATCCACTTGTTGCTGAACAATGGATCATTACCACTGAAAAGATATTTTCAGTTCTTCAATGTTCTGAACATGATAAAGTCAACTTAGCAGTATATTGTTTGGAAGGTGAAGCTGGTCAATGGTGGAATCTTATCAAGAATATGAGGCCAAGAGATGAAATTGAGTCCATGGAATGGGAGGAGTTCAAGAACTTATTTTTCAATAAGTACTTCCCTCGTATTCTTTGAACAAATATGGAGAAGGAGTTTCTTGAACTAAAGAAAAAGGATGATGAATCTGTTGGTATATACGAAGTGAATTTTACAAGGTTTGCAAGGTATGCATCTGTATTTATCATCCAACCTGAAAGTAAAGTTGATCGATTCTTCAGTGGCTTAAAACCAATTCTTCGAAGGGAATTAGCTGTAAGAGACTTCAGTAGCTATGAAGAAATTATGCATTGTGCTATCAAGGTAGAAATGGAAGTTGGTGTTACTTATCCATCTCATAGTTTTGACAAGAAACGAAATATGGAGTTCAAGGAGAAATCTCAGAATAATGGTGAAAAGAAGATGAATGTTTCTGTATGCTCAAAGTGTGGAAAGAAGCATGGTGGAGATTGTCTTAAAGGGACTAGAAAATGTTTTAAGTGTGGAAAAGAAGTTCATCGAGCAGTTGAGTGTCGAAGTAATGGAAAAAGGGTTTCTAATTATGTTAATAAAGAAGATACTATAGAGATTTCACCACCAACACTTCAATGCTTCAAGTGCAAGGAAATGGGGAATTATGCTATTAAATGCCCTAATCAAAGGGTTAGTGATGATCGACATGAGAAACCGCTTAAGGGAAAGGACAAAGGGAAATCACATGCGATCACTATTGGCGATGTTGAATATGACAATGATGTGGTGGAATGATTAAGTGTTTATGTAATGGGATTCCAAAATAATGTTGTATATGGTATCATGGAATATTGGAATATTTATGTATTGGTCTATTGTGGTATTCAATAATTTTATGGTATCGGTAACCATGGAAAGTGATTGAGATATTTTTGGAAATAAGATGATATGCGCATAATGAAGGGAAAACGATAAAATGAAATGTTTAATAGTATTCATGATCTCATGATTTATATAATGACTAAGTGATATCATTGTTTGATTATAACGAATTTTGAGGATTTTGTTTGTGGAAAGTGTTAACTTTTAACTGCATTCATGTTTTCACTAAGGTTCAATGGGTATTCATTATTCAAGAGAATACATGATTAAGGTATTCACATGTTTGTAATTTGACCAACAAGATATATCTTATGATATATGGGGATAAATTATGGCATTCACGTGATTGTTATGTGACATTTCAAGTAATCATTTTCTTTATACTATGAGCTTGGACAAAAGTATTTTAGATAAGCCTAAAGATTGGAATGGATTATATTGGACATAAGTTAGTATTTTTCTATATTACTGATAGGATGTTATAGTAATATAGTTTTAGAAAAAGTACAACCTGCAGGACGGGCGACAGCCCATCGCGTCGGACAAGGCTGTGGGAATCGAACCCACAACCGAAGTGCGACTGGCCTTTATCACCTACCACTGGCCTACAGGAAGTCCCTATTTAGTAGAAACTAGTTTTATTATATTAATCAGTATAATATAAGAATTATAGGTCCATTTTAGGAACCATATATGATTAATCTCACTATATATGGACTTACGTATTTTTTTATAACTTTTCTAACCTTTTGTTTAAGATAGATTGAATGACCCATAATTCTATCACATGATCTGCTAACACATCATGAATGACAAATTCAACTTCATTTCTTTAAGAGATGAAGTGGAAATTTTCCAAAGAACTACCAACGGTGAGACTATACCAAAATCACAAAAGTATTTCTTCTAATTCCAATTTCATCAACTTTAGGGAAATGATCTTGAAAACCAAAAATGTTGTCCTAGTGCTCTTATATCTGATGAATCAGATGGTACCTTAGATCGTCACAAATTTATGTCTTTGTGATTACTAGCTTTTCTATATCCATGTTCTCTACCACTCTCCATCAGAACATGATGGTTATATTTTTCTTCCATATCCATATTTTCACCTATGTTCTCCTACGTGGAAACCCAGTGATGAGTTAATTTGGGTAACCGTTACGTTTCATACTTTAGTTTTTAAAGCCAAGTTTTGGTATTCCTTTTTATGATGTGGGTTTCTATTAAAGAAACTTTCGAGTAGTAAACCATTTATAACCCCGACGAATTTCGAGGGTGAAATTCATTTTAAGGGGGGTAGAATGTAACACCCTGAGATTTTATGAAAAATATTCTTTTTAATTTCATTAATGTCTTTTGTTGTACTCTACACCAAAATGATCTGGAACAACATGCATCCCTGACTTACCTTTCATTACACACAATCACGACCTTCCTCGATAGCGTGTGTAGTACGCAATAATGAGTTTCACTAAACAAGATATTATTATAGTATTATTATGAACTAGCTGTTATGAATAATAATACCCACTTTTTGAAATTTAATAAATTTTATCTTTCAAAAAGGGCTTCATTTTTGGATTCGTAATATCGAAATTAGCTTAGGGTGAAATTTTGGTACTTTTCGAATAACTTTAATTTTCTGATGAATAGTGAAAATTACTACATTTTAATTAAAAACAACCTTTTAATAGAAATAATTAATAGTGGTAAATTATTAATTTGAGTGGTTTTAAATTATATTTAGAATATATTTTTACAATTTAATACAATTTTGGTCGTTGGATGTAATTTCACATTTAAACCAGACATAAACAAGTGTCAATCTTTTGATAGTTATTATCTCTTAAGAACACGCTATTTGTTTTGACGACAGGAATTAATTTTTAAATTAATTAATGAAACTGATATGTTTTGAATTTGGTAAAATAGACATCATTTTTGAGTTCATAATATCAAATATAGCTTAGGCCTAATTTTTGGTATTTTTCTGGAAACTTTCATTTTTTTGATGAATAGTGAAACCACTAAGTGGTAGTTAAAAAAATGAATTTTTCAAAAAACATAATTTTACCGCTTCTGTGAATGGAATTTCAAAAATCTGAGAAACACGGTTGATGTCAGTAAGTAAAATTTGCTTCAATGAGATTAAAATAATTTTTGGGGAATAGTAACTTTTTACTTTTTTTTACCACGGTTAAAAGTAAATAGGGTAATTAAGGGTAAAAATGTTATTATTATTACCCTAACACATGTCCTAATTCTATTTCATAAGTTTAATTCGACCAAAAACAACATTAGGAATAATATATGACCATTTAGGCCCACTTGGATTACATTAGGACATTTATTATTAATTTATTTAAAGAAGGGTTAAAATAGCTAAAATCAATGTTTAATAACTAAATCATTTTTAATATATGGTTATACATAAGATAAATTCAACTATAAATATTCATTAGAAAGATAAATATCTTTCCTACATAATTATATTTTATTTGTAATTTTTAGACATTAAAATAGTTAATATATTTATGACACAAAGATGATGCAGTAATTATCTTATTAATGAAATATTGACATAATTGATGTTATAAATACCCAAATAAATGTAATTTAAAACTTTTTATGAAATCAACAAATTTTATAGGTTAATATGACATGTTATTAATGATTTAATTAACCTTTTTCGAACTAATAATTCTGTTATGAGTTTCATAAAAATCAATTACAAAATAGTGTCAAAAATGACATAAAATAGTTTTTAAAACAAATATTATATTATTAATTGTTATTTTATTCTTAAAAATATATGGTTTGTCCAAATGACTTAGATAAGGCTATATATATTAATAATAATAAACTTGGGGTTCTTTTGTCTTGTTATAGTAAGTTTATTAACCTTATAGTGTAAGATCACAAAAAGACACGGTAAAAGTAAAATTATCTAACTTAAAGTTAAATATAAATGATAAGGTTAATATAAGAACCTAAATTTGTCTAAATTCTATTGTATGAGAGGCTTTCGACCCATCCCCACCTTAACTTTGAAATAAATCTATTTGGAGCTATTTAAAACCGAATTTGGGTTTATAATAAAATAATATTTTTAGTTTTTCTTGAGGAGCCCCTCTCCTCCCTTATAAAAGGGCACCTCCTCCCTCTCTTCCTCACACCACATTGAGCCTTCATGCTCGTCCAACCCCAGCCAAATTCTCTTCTCCACTTACCTAGAAATATCCTAGAGGTTTTGGTCTTCCTCAAAGACCAATTTTAGTTCCCTAAAAGGAGATCTCCAAAGAGGCGCTTCAAAGAAGAGGTAATGTCCGTTACCAATTCCTTCAACTTTATTTCTTCTTCCACTTCTTCTTCTTAGGTTGTTTCATTATGAAGTAATAACATCAGTATCAATAATATACTAATATGTTATTATAAGTATGAAACAACCTTATTTCACCATCTATCCATCCTATGGAAAACGAAATCACCGCGCGTGCGTATGTACGGAATACCGTCTCCACGCCGTGGTGTAATCTATTTTCCACCACCACCTTACTTGGATGGGTATAATTGTGTAAATAAAAACTATATATGATTATTGTAAAGTGATATTTATTCTGAAATAGTATACATACACACCAATACAATTCCACGATCATGAGAATGATATCATAGCTCGTACGTACGTACGGACTACCGTCTCCACGACGCGATTAGATTCATTCTCCACGTTAACCATTCATGGTTGATTATAAAGTATATATAATAAGTAATAATGAAATATATGACATAATAATGATAATGGATTTATGTGTATATATATGTATGTCATCTACTTAATTCCATTCAACTCAATAAGGAAACAAAAATAGCGTTCATGCGTACATACGGCCTACCGTCTCAATGAACGGGGTATTTCTTTCCATTTACTGATCTATTATATATATGTATATTGTGAATATATATTATATATAAATCATGTTTTATATTCTGTAATTAAGTAATAATTATCTGAGTAATCATATGAATAATTACAAGTCAAAACACGGACGACAAATGAAACGATTTTACCCAAAACGCTCTTTAACATGGAATTTACAAAAGAACAGGTAATATAAAGTCATAAGTGAACCATATATGATATCATAACAATGATTATGATTCTAGAATAAGTCAATGACATTGTTTAAATCATTATACAGGAGTTTCAGACACTTATGAAGCAAATCGGACCTAAGGTAATGGAAATATCACAATCTCATTTTTATCCGAGATTGTTTATACTTTAAAATTTACTGGGGTGTATTTTATCATCCAAAATATGTAATATTATTTCCATCCACCTACAATTGTTTAAATCATATTTTACCCTTCGGTGAGTTTTTAGTAAACGATCTGAAAGGAATCTTTTGTCATTTTTTGTACGAGGTACTTTTTGACTTTTCCGACAAAAGTACGAGAAGAATGTTTTTTTAACTTATACGGCATGAATGGATTTTTAAAACATTATTTCCAAGAATCTTCCTTTTCAAGTTTTCAAGTTTAGTTTTAATTAAATTTTTTTAGTTTAAAATTGTATGACATGTTAATAAAGGAAAATGTCTTTGAAGTAGAAAAGATATTTTCCTCAAGAATGGAGTTCAAGTGTTTTATCAAAATTATTTTCCATCTAAGATAATAAAGGATTCTGTTTCTATCCCTATTATTACATTGGTTTGATTATGTTGTGATGGAATTATTTTTATGAATTCCTTTATCTTATATGAATTGTTTTATGATGTCACGATGTTTAAGATTCCCATTTTTATTACATGGGTTATGCTATGATGTATGGTTTATGATTTTGTGGCACACATAAGAATGGTATCATTATGAGATGGGTGGGACCTATATCTCCATACAATGCATTGGGTAAAGATTTTATATCTCATGAGATAGACATGGCTGGAACGGCAGGTTAAACTGGTTCAGTGAAATAGGACTGAAACGAGGAGTGAACTCGGTTTAGAAATGTACTTTGTCCACTAAGATAGTCTTGGCAATGAGTCTTGACTAATAAGAAATGATTCTCCATGATTATGTGTGTATGCCAAAAAGTTTCATGTTTTATGTTATGATTATTGGGATTACATTTCACTACAATGATTTATCCCATGATATGATATTATGATCTCTTTTGCAGGTTAAGATTCCAAAATGTTATGTTCTTATTAATATGATGTGATTGATATTTTTTTTGTTTACCCTTACTGAGCATTTTAGCTCACCCTTTTATGTTTTCTTTTCCCCAGGATATAAAAAAGGTTTTAGGTAAAAAAAATAAGATCTTTATGGGAGATTTTGAAGATCTTTCCCCACGATTAGAAGATTATATTCCGAGTTTCCAAAGACACTAAACTATTACGGTACTTGTGTGTGTGTTTTTTTATGTAGTAAGTATTCCGCAAAAGTAATGTAATGTCCTTGCACATTAAGCATAGGGTCTCTAAAAAAAGTCTGTTTATTATCTTCATTATTTTTTGGTTTCATCCATCCCTACAGAAACAATAGCATACCCGCCACGTATGATACACAGTAAAGAGAGACAGAGGAAAAACTTATGTGGATGATCAAAGATCGACATTTTTCTCTGCATTTCGAGAACTGGGCTTGCTTGAATTATAGGGGAGGAACTTCACGGACTCAAAAAATGATCATTAAGGCTATAGCACAGTCACACCACTCACCTCGAGAAAAGGGACTCCAAACGCACCAATGGAATAAACAAACTGATCCAAGAAGAATAAGAAATTAATTCTAGTTTGATATAAGGATGAGATCCAGTAGTTACAGGATATGAAGATTTTGACCATCTTTAATGGCGGATCATGGTTTCACCATGCGGTTGGGTGGTTACACATGACGGGATTAATTGTAATTTAATAATTCCCATCGGAGAGGTGTTCATAACGGCAGTGAGTTAAAAGATTTTATTTGAATAGAGGAAAATGTGTTACACACACAATCTAGGTCCGTAGAGGGTCTACCCACTCTTAGGAATTTAAAACATTGATTACGGGGCTAAAAATGTCCTTGAACCACTTTAAAAAAGTTAAAAATACTTAAAAGTGGTGTTACGAGAAAAACTGCGGATGAAAAACCCGACAGGACCATCTGGGACTGATCGGTGTCACAGTGATCCATGACACACTGATCAGTGTCACATTGATCCATGACACACCGATTGGTGTCACACCCATTGGTGACACACCGATCGGGGACACACTGATGGTTGACACTGCGATGAAATCATGTCACCGAGACACCACCCTTACGATTCAGGCTGATGGGTCCAGGGCATGCCAAACACCAGAAATTCAGCAATGGTATGGACTCGGAGGGTCTAGGCCATTACATTATATACCTCTCAAACTATTATTGTCCCCAAGAATAAAACAATAGACCTGAAGAGAATAGATGGGCATGAACAACCACCTCAAAAGATACCTCTTAGGGACAAACCACCCCAAACAGCCATACCAAACACAAGGATCACATTGTCTTGACACATGGATCTGGGAGTTCTTTCCTCCATGTCAAGACACTATATGCTTTGGGTGGCACTAACTCACTCTCATGGGTTTAATTGCATCCACCTTAATGCATCTTGATTAGGGATCTGGTCCTCCCTTCCCTACATATCAGGACTTTTCATAAGCATTCACATGGTAAGGAAAAAAATATTTAATAAAACAACTAGGTCAGCATTACATCACAAACAAGTACAAAACAAAACAGAAACGAACTCAAAACAGCTCTGGGTACTGAGCGTGCATTTATGCCTCTCATTCCCAGGTACTCTCTTCGAGGCCACCATGCCTCCACAACACATGAACCAAAGTGATGGTTCATCCCTGAAGCACTTTCTCCTTCTAATCCTCGATCCTCACAGGTCTCTCCACAAATGTAGCCTCGTCCCCTATATGCAACTCTCCCCAATCAATGACAAGGGAGTCATAATGTAGATATTGATGAAGATGGGAGATATGGAAAAAATTATGGATCCTTTACAACTAAGGTGGCAATGCCAGCTGATATTCCACCTCACTAACTTGCTCTAACACTTTGAAAGGCCCGATGAACCTAGGAGAGAGCTTTCTCCCCTTTACGAAGCTTCACTGCCCATGTTGAAGGGAAACCGTCAAAAACACATGTTCTCTATCCTGGAACTCCAAGGGCCTCCTCCTACGATCGACATACGATTTCTTCTGGTCCTGGTCTGCCTTCATCCTCTCACGCACAAGCTGAACCTTCTCCAATGTTCTTTGCACTACCTCTAGGCCAGGAACACCTACTTCCCCAACCTCTTTCCAGCACACGAGTGAGCGACATGGCCTCCCATAAAAATCATCGAACGGAGCCATGCCAATGGTAGAGTGATAGATCTTTTTGTAAGAAAACTCTACCAGAAGAAAGTTCCATACCCATGATCCCCCAAAGTCCAAAACACATGCTCGTAGCATATCCTCAAATGTCTGGATAGTTCGCTCTGTCTACCCATCTGTCTGGGGGTGGAAAGAAGTGCTAAGACATAGTTGGATGCCAAATCATACTAAAATCCCCTCCAGAATCGTGAGGTAATCCATGCATCCCTATCTGATACTATGGAGCTTATAACTCCATGAAACCACACCACCTCATCCATGTATCTCTATTATAATTCATCCATCGCACTCGACTCCTTGAGTGCTAGAAAGTGAGCTAATTTCATCAGCCAGTCTAACACTACCCAGATAGTATCACAACCTCCTTGAACGCCGCGTAGTCCTATGATGAAATCCATTAAGATGTCATCCCACTTCCACTCGAGGAAATGTAAAGGCTGAAACAAACCTCTTGAGACACGGTGCTCAGACTTCACCTGCTAACACACCAACCACCTTTCCATGAACTCCACCACTTCCAGATTCACCCCGAGCCATGAAACCTGTCCCCTCAGTCCTCGGTGTATATTGGAAACTCTAGGGTGTACTGCTACTAGTGAGTTATGGAACTCACATAGAACACCCTCGTGCATCATCTCTGGGAAAAACAATTTCCCTTAGAAAAACATCTGATTATGACGATCCTCTGACCACCCTTCTAGAGAATTTCCCTGATTAACCCAATTGAGCATCACTTCACTCTCTATGTATTTCCACTGAGACTCCTCCACCTACCATAGTAGAGAGTACCGCACTGTCATCTGAAACAGACAACCTCTACCACCATCCTCCCTTACATCTCGGTGTAGGGCATCCAACTCCTCCATTTCCTTCCAAGCATCCATAGATTCATAAACGGCTTCCCTCCATGTCTTCCGGCTTAAGGTATTAGCCACAATGTTCCCCTTACCTTCAATGTAAGACATCTCGATGTTTTAGTCCTAAATAAACTCCACCCACCTTCGTTGTCACAAGTTCAGGTCTCACTGAGTAAAGATATGCCTCAAACTCTTATAATCTGTGAAGACCAAAAATTTCTCCCCAATGAGGTAATGCCGCCAAAAAATCTATGAGAAAACTACTGCTGAAATCTCTAGGTCATGGGTGGAATAGTTATTCTCATGAGGACGTAACTTCCTAGAACCATAAGATATCGCTCCCCACTACTGCATCAGCACACACCCCAGGCCAAGTCCAAAAGCATCACAAAACACCTCAAACAACATCCCTTTTTATGGTAACCTCATCACTGGGGAACTAACCAACTCCCCCTTTAGATAACTAAAGGATTCTTGGAACTATTGGCTCCACATGAAATCCTGATCCTTTCTGCTCAAGGATGTCATAGGAGCTGCAACTCGAGAGAAGTTGGGTACGAACATCCGATAATTTCTTGTCAGACCCAGAAAACTATGAACCTCCATCAAATTCTTGGGTTCTTACCAATAAACAACCACTTCAACCTTTTATGTATCAACAGCTACCCATTGTTGAGACACCACATGTCCAAGGAAATGCACTTCTCGTGTCAAGAACCTACACTTGGACAATTTCCTATAGAGCTGGTGGTGTTGAAGGATTTCCAAGATTGTCCTGAGGTGCTTAGTATGTTTCTCCTCTGATCTTGAGTAGATCAAAATTTCATCAATGAACACAATGATGAACCGGTCCAGAGACTCACGAAAAACAAAGTTCATGAGTCCCATGAACATGGCAGGAGCGTTCGTAACACCGAATGGAATGACTACGAACTCAAAGTGCCCATACCTACACCTAAAAGAAGTCTTTGAGATATCATTATCCTTCACTCTTAACTGGAGATACCCAGACCGCAGATTGATCTTAGAGAACCAGCCTACTCCCCTCAGTTGGTCAAAGAGATCATTTATCCATGGGAGAGGGTAACGGTTCTTGACCATTACCTGATTCAGTCCTCGGTAGTTTATACACAGCTGGATACCACCAACTGCCTTCATCGCAAACAAGACCAGAGCACCCCATGCTGACACTCTAGGTCATACAAAACCCTTCTTCATCAATTCAATAATCTGAATACGCAACTCCCACAACTTAGAAGGCACCATATGATAAGGATCCATGGAAATCGGACGGGCACCAAGTTGTGATTCTATCCCAAACTCAATGTCAAGTCGAGGGGGTAGAGTCACAACCTCCTCAGGAAAAACGTCCAGGAACTCTCTAACAACTCTCAGAACATCCATCATCTCCACATACATTGATTCTACTGAAATCTCAGCTAACATAGACAAAAGAGGCTCCATATGCCGTCTCCCCAGCTGACAACTTCGTTCGCTAAAAAAATCCACATGTTGGCCATCCTCATCGGAGAACATGTCTCTTCTTCAGAAACATTTGATAACATCGTGCACAGAAAAGAGACAGGAAATGCCTAGGATGACATCATATGGTTTTATCTGCAGTAGTACAAGATCCCTGCTAGACTGATATGTCCTTATCATCAGTCTACACCCTCGGAAAACATAAAAAAATTCAGTCTGACCTCCAATTGGCATAATCAACACCAGGGGCACTGGAAGTCTCTCAACATCTAAACCCAAAGAATGAGACAGATTAGCTGCAACAAAGGAGTATGAAGCTCCTGTATCAAACAATCCATAGACAAGAGTGGTAAACAGGCTGATTTTACCTCGAATGACTTCCAACCCTGCTGGAACTACTACCTCTACGACGTACAACTACCCACGCCCAGCTCCTATGCCTCTCAGTTGTCGGACGCCTCCCTGACCATGCCATGGTCGAGGTCCCTGAGGAGTGCCCTAAGGCTGGCCTCCTCCTGTAACATCTTCCCTTGGAGTAGTTGGAGCTCGTTCTCCCTACTGCTGCTATTGAAATGGTCGGTCTAGAAGCTACTATTGCTGAGGTGGGAACTGAACATTCCCACCCCCACTGTATTGTTCTCAGTCTGGACACTGATTCTGAAGGTTCCCATAGCTACAATAGAGGAATTATCTTGGCCCTAGGCCCACGAGGAAAGGGCGAGGATTGGGAGATCGAAACTAGAACTGCTGGGGATGGCTCCCCACTGGTCGAAACCAAGAAGGCCCTGACGTTGGAGAAGAACTACTGAAGGCCTTCCCCTTTATTGAGCACAACTGTCTCCCCTCTCATGGCACGCCTCCCATGGTGTGCATCCTTTCTACCACTTCATCCTTCTTCCGGACCTCTAAGTACGTCGGTAGGGTGAAGGGAGAAACATCATATTGAAGAGATGGTCAGAGTGCCTCCTATAAACATCTCACCCGAGACTCCTCATCATGAAAGAGGTCTGAAGAAAAGTGAAGGAGATCCTTGAACTTGATCCCTACCTCCCTTACCGACATTCCCCCCTGCTGGAGGGAGAGTAGATCTTGCCTCTTTTCCGCCTTCATTGTGGAAGAGAGGAATTATACCTGGAACTCCTTCTTGATGTCAACCCATGTAAACTCAGTCTCCATATTCTCCCCAAGATAGAGATTCCACCACTAATGCATTGTTCCCACATTTTTCTTACAACCATAGGAATTGAGTACTCCTTCAGAGCTCGGATCAAGCTAAAAGCTATCACTAGCTCCTCTAGCCGGCTCTCTGTCTCCTTATCTGAGGTGTTGCCCTCATACATTTCGAGGGTCTGGAGTTTAATGGCACAAAGAGTCATCTTCCACTGATCGTCCTCCCCTTGGTTAGTCTTCTTCTGATCTTTCAAGCCAACCTCCTAGGCCTTGATCACCAAAATTACTCGTGGTCTTCGTCCAGGTACCATAGCTGCAAGGTAAACAAGTAATTACTAAGACCGAGTAGTGTATAAGATTGTTTTTAAATCTTTATTATACTTATTATTCATTTTAAATCCCTAAAATACCCAAGACACATAATAACACAAGTCATTATGATGCATGTAACTTTCCTAGGTTCTTTACCCTACAATCAGTGTAGCCTCACTTAGTCGTTCGGTAGGTCCAGAGTCCTTACATCAGATCACGAGGGGACCTAAAATCCCATGTCCTGGCCAGTCTTCCCTGGCCTATTTCACACAACAAGAATACCTAACACTATTTCCCTACCCTTACATGAAATCCTCACTATGACTAACTTCGAACGAAATCATATCTCTCAACCTCTACCATTGATACCATTTTGTCATGACCCGCCTTCATTCCGTCATGACCTACCTTCACCAAGATGACGGAAGGGATAGCAGATTTATAAACCCTTCCTTCATCAGGTTTAAGAAGAGATAATGACCCCCAAGACCCGCCTTCAGTAGACCCCAGAGTGGAGACTAGAACCAAGGGTATAGAATCACAGACAAGATGGAAGGAATTACCCTTTTTATTTAATAATATCAAGAGATAAGATAGTAAATCCCAACAACACCAAAACTGGAGGTAAAATTAAATCCAAAAGAAAACCATTCACATATGCATGTCCAAAAGTGAAAGCCACAAAAGTAAAAGAAAATATCAAAGGAAAGTACCAAGAAAAAGAAAAACAGCAACAACAACTATCCCAACGTCCAAGCTAGTACGGTCCCAAATGATCCCTAATGTTCTCCTGGAAACTTGAAAATAGTTTTATATACATAGGGTGAGTATACAGGTATAATCATAGGGAAAACCAAAATCTATCATGCACAAGTGGGGAGGCATTCTAATGACCTGTGAGAAAAGGAGAAAAACTGAAGTACCTTGAAGAGATTCTATCCACCCATCCTAACCAATGTACACTCCCCAAATAACACAATTCAAGAAATGTAATAGTAATAGAACATCAATATTTGGGAACCCCACGCCACTTTCCCACTGGTTATTGAAGACATCCTATACATCAGAACTCTCCCTCCATTCTCATTGCGGTCCCACTGCCATTCCCTGCCAGCACACACCTTGGAAACCACAACCACACATCCCACCTGCAAACACCTGGGCCACAACAACCACACATAACAAAGCCCCCATACACCTAGGCCAGAATAACTACCACCATGCCAGAATACACCTCGGCCTCATCCCGAAGGCACTTGGGAAATCACCTACCCACACACACCTGGGCCAACCACCTCAGGGTACCTCGCCTGAAGAATATTGGGCTATAATGGACTTCAGGCCATCACATCCTGCTCAAAGGATCTTGGGATACTCAGGAAAGGGAGCAAAAAAGGATCTAATAACCAGCCACTCATATGAGTGTTGGGAAAAATACCCTCCCCCAAGAAATTGGGGTGTTTGGTACAAATTACTCAACTTAGTTGGGGCACGAATAAGAAACATAAAAACTAAAATTATATATATAGGTAACAAGCACTCATCCCATCCTAGGGGTTCCAAACCAGCCCAACAAAAACACCGTTGTTGTTATTCATTCATAAGAAGCATCATACCAACAACAATGTCACAACTCATTCCCGGAAAATAATTCCCCATTGAACCCATTCTTTTTTTCATATTCATGTGATTCCATTTAAGTAATTCTCCACTACAGGGAAACTAACAGGAATAGTCACAAGCCAAGGAGAGGGAAACATCCAAACAACAACTTAAGAATTCACACACAGTTTTCTTGTAATGTCACAGTAACATAATGGATCTGTGAGATCCCTTGATGTACTGGAACCAAACCAATCTTCAAGATACATCCCCACACTGCCTTAGATCCACAATACAACAAATTCAAAACAACAGAGGATCCCATCCACTTCCACGTCACTTCCCAAGCATCAACCGTAAACATCACCATAACACATCAAGGGATTTTTTCAAATTTGATTATGCCATGAATTTAGTTCTGTCTTTCCATTTGGTTAACCAGGGTGATCACACAAGGATTATTATTCATTGGGAAACCATTTAATCTACTAATTTTTCCTGATTAACTAGTTTCCATGTTACATCCATTCAATTATTACATAAGACAGGGGTTCATTGGTGTGCAAAAAAGGACCACCAACATCCATGATTTTCAGTGGGTGTAAGCCCGTATAATCCACAAGACATAAAGGAAGATAAAATAGCACAACATAATCATCAAACACACCCCTTAATTCTTTAAAAGTTTGTTTATTATCTTTATTAAGTTTTGGTTTCATCCATCCCCACAGAAACAATTACATACCAGCCCTACATGATACACAATAAAGAGAGACGAATGAAAACCCTACGTGGCTGATCAAATATTGACATTTTTATCCGTGCATCAAGAACTGGGAATATGCGACTTTCTGGGGAAGAACTTTGAGGACTCCAAGAATGAGCATGAAGGCTACATCATTGGCGCACCACTCTCCTCAGGAAAAGGGACTCCAAACGCACCAAGGGAAAGAACAAACTGAGCCAAGAAGAAGAAGAAATGAATTCTAGTGTGATATAATGATGAGATATAGTAGTTACAGGTTAGGAATAGTGTGACCTTCTTTAAAGGTGGATCATGGTTTCACCATGCGGTTGGGTGGTTTCACACGATGGGATTAATTGTCAATTAATAATTCCCATCGAAGAGGTGTCCATAACGGTTGTGAGTTAAAATATTTTATTTGAACAGAGGAAAATGTGTTACACACACACAATCTGGGCTCGTTGAGGGTCACCCCACTCTTAAGAATTTAAAACATTGATTACGGGTCTAAAATGGCCTTGAGCCACTTAAAAAAGGTTAAAAAGACATAAAAGTGGCGTTACGGGAAAAACTGGGAAAGAAAACCCCGACAAGCCCCTCTGGCACCGATCAGTGACACACAGATCGATGTCACACCGATCTGTGACACACCGATCAGTGACTCAATTATCGGTGACACACTAATCAGTGTCACACCCATCAGTGACACCCCAAACGGTGTCACACTGATCGGTGACATAGATGGTGAACACCGAGATGACATCCTGTCACCGAGATGCCGCCCTTACGATCCAGACCGGATGGGTCCAGGGTGTGCCAAACACAAGAAATTTGGAAAAGGGATAGATTAGGGGGGTCTGGGCCATTGCACCAAACATGTATTAATTTAAATAAAATAAATAGGTTAATTTTATTTTAAACTTAATATAACAAGTACACATTAGATAATTGGAAGAAACTCTGTGAGAACCTATCTGAACAACTAATTGTGTATTAAGATCATATTCAATATACACGTGATATTTTGTATACATCCTTTATCATATAATTACTATATTTGTACAATTCAATTGAATGGCACACTGAACATATGTAAATTTATTTTTTGTTTAATTATTTTAAATCTTCATTTAGTAGCCAATGTATTGAGTTTATATATGGTACGTAGTTTATATTTTATTTAGAAATTAGTTATGAATTTAATATCATATAAAACCTATCATATGGTGTGTCTGAATCATTAAAATACCTAAAGAATTCCTAATTATAAATTTTACGGAGTAATAAATTATATTTATTTTTTATGAATAAATTGGTTGGGTAAATGGTGTGTACATCTAGCTACATGTAGTGTATATCAATGATTTTATGTTCATGATATGCTTCTAGGGATCATAGATGTATCTCTAGAGGGAAATATTTGGGGTATATGACATTTAAATATGATACATACCACGTAATATACTTGTAAAATGGTTTCTAGTCCTTTTTTCTTGAAATAAATTCACAATATAACATTGACACCATGTTTTTCTCGGATAAAACATGATGACAATAGATAATGTATGAAAGATACACGGAAAATAGTCCATTTACAAGTGTTCTATCCTAGCCCCATCAACACTCTATGTGAACTTAATTCATCACATGATTATTTAATTCCCAATACTCCATATTAATTTGAGATTCAAACTGGTGCAATGAAAATGCTACAGACCATGTACCTTTAGGTTACATTCCATGTACTCTTATGTTACTAGACATAAATAGCTAGAAACATTTTATAAGTTTATATATTTCCCTTCATTAAAATTTAACCATATATAGAATAAATTCATGATAAATTAAGGGAGGATGAATTGATATCAATTATTGGATTATAAGGATATATATCATGAAATTCAAATTGTCTTTTAAATGCGTAAATGATAAAAAGTAAATAAATAAATATAAATTGAATGTGACCAATCTGATACCACTTTTTAGTTAGTAACATAGTGTAATAACCCTATTAGGCCTCTAAAAAACTCATATTTTATCAAATTAAATGGATCATTTTAAATGTATTGGATTTGTGATCCATGAGAAATGAATTTTTTTAAAATAATATTGAAAAACAATTTTTTCAAAACTAAAAGAGAGAATCTTTTCGTGTTAATTTATAATTAATAGAAAAAAGAAGAAGAAATATTTCCCTAGTCTTGATATCATTCTTTTTTATGGAATTTATTATATTAATATGATCATTGTATCTCTATTTTTTAGTAAAGACAAAAATCGGATCCTCACAAGAAGTGATTGACACAGGATTAATTGACCACCAAACAATTCCATTGAAATTTCTAGTGATATCACTATTGATGATCCTTTCCGTCATAGTGTCCAACGAATGGAAAAGGGTAATACCTTAACCACAAAGATGGTCACCCATTGATAAACATGAAAAATTGACAAAGTCATGGACAAGGAACAAATTTGGAGAAAGTCGTGCAAGTTTCCTGCTCACCGTGCAAAGTCACTTGCACGCCACATATAGGTCGTGCAAGTCACCTGCGCACCCTATTATTTATTCCACACATAGTTCCTGGTGGCCTATAAATAGCCCCTATGGGCCCCCCATTTTAGGGACGAATTTTCCAAAACTCGGATTCATGCTCTGTTCACCCAAGTCTTCAACTCACCTCTTTAGAAAGCTTATAAGGTAACTTTTTACCTAGAATGGAAAACATGAAGGAGTAGGATAAGGCCTAAGTGTTTAGAATTCATCAACACTTGTGCGCCTAATTTTCCATACCTCCTTAAAAGTGGAAACACTTATGCACTGCCCTAACCTTTCAATGAAACTTATGATCCTCCCTTTTGGAAACATCTTAGGATAATACTAAAGGGTTGAGTTAAGTCTCGCCCAAGTATTACCCTATAGATTCTCCGTCTCCCTGATAAACCCATTCCGCACAAGTACACTTACATGCCAAAGACTTGCGCTCCAAATGATTTTCAAGTCCATACATGCATTCCAAATTTATTTATGTGCCTCTTTCCCGTTCACCTCTCCTCTTCATGATATTACCCCTCAAACGCCTTTTCAAATCCTTTTATGGCATGGTTCCTTTATTGACTTCCTTAACTGAAAGGAATTCTGTGAGAACCTATCCCAAAACATCATGACTTACAAGATTTATGTCACCACAGTTAGAGGTTTCCTATATAACCTCATCCTTTATAGATGATAAGTTCCCTTGGTTTGGGCCTCCTTCTCAAGAGTAATCCCCAGTCATAGTTTCCTTAAACATTGGGAATCCTCCTTAGGAGTAAGTCCCAATAATAATTTCTTATGATTTGGGCCTCCTTCTCAAGAATAAACCACAATCATAAGTCCCCTTAACTTGGGCCTCCTTCTTAGGATTAAGCCCCAGTCATAATTTCATTTAACATTGGGTCTCCTTCTCATGAGTAAACCCCAAGTTATAAGTTCCCTTTAATTGGGAATCCTCCTCAAGAGTAATCCCCAATCTTAATTTCTTTTTATTTGGGCCTCCTTATTAGGAATAAACAACCATCATAAGTCCCTTTTAATTTGGGTCTCCTTATCATGATTAATCCTCAAGTTAAAACTCCAAATCTCCATAAAGTAAAAATACCTTTATGGACCCTAATCCTAGGCTTCTTTCATAAAGTAAGTCCTGGTTTTCATCTACTTGGGCAGTCATACATACGTAATCCCCAAATCATTTCTCATGACTGCATCTTTCATGGCACCTTAATCAGGTTTACTGATACTTCTTGTTTCTCACATTGAGTATGACTCACGTGAGCTTAGAGTATAAAAGTAATCACGAAATCTCTTTTTGGGCCATTAACCATGCATAAACCCCATATTTCATTACCCGAACTACGTGCACATTGATCTCTGTCTTAAAATTAGAGTATGTTGGAAGCCTTTATAAGGTTCAAGCCCATATTTCATTAATTATTTTCTATCCCATATGATGTTAAACTATATCCTTCTTATCGAACTATGTGGTTTCTGATTCCTTTTTAACAAGGATATGTAGGTAGCCCATTTGCAGGTACGATCCCAACTCTGAAATAATCCTTGTCTTTTGGAATGACAATAAACTTCAATTTTCCCACTTAGTGTATTTAAAACTAGTATGGTTATCATATTGACCAAGATAATTCTATATAATTTATTGAAGGATACCATTGGCTAAGAATCCCTAATACATACTGATAATTCTCCATCGATGAATAACCTCAAATACAAATAAAATACTCTCTAAATCCCATACATATCAATCATTGATTACTAAATATAAAGGAAAACTAATTTCCATACATGGTGAATTAATAAGGATTCATGAACATTACTTAAATCAATGAGAGAGTGCTGGAGTAGGCAATAATTACCCCCAAAAAGTTGTGATGAACCTGACCTCCCATAATCTCAACCAATGCAAATTCTTAAGCCTCATCGATCCAAAACTAATGAGAACCTACCTTTGGAAAGTAGGTCCAAATGGATATATAATCATTGGATGTTTTCGGTTCTACAAATAAACCTGTTAGAAACCGATTGGAAATTTTGAACCTAAAACAAACAAGTTAATCTCCATTTTCAGAAGAAACAAAAAATGGTGAACCCGACGTTAATCCATAACCAAGTTAAATGATGTTTTTATTATTTTCTAGTTCATTATTAAACTCAATATGAGGGACAAAAATGCAATCGATAACATATGTTCTCATCCAAAAAATGCATTCTGGCCAAACTTATCTTGATTATGTCTGCTATATCAAATAGGCACTCTTTTCCAAGATCTCTCTGCAACAAAAAATGGATTCTTTAAAATTCACACTTGTGAATGCCTCGTCTGCTACTCCTGTTGGATCCTCGTCTGATCTGAGGATGACATCACCTACTCAGCATCTTTAAAGCTGGGTCTCAAATGCATTGGTGAGGGAATACTGTCAACATGAAATCATCCCGAATCTGGAGGCCGCTCGACAATCCCTCCAAGTTAAGAACTCACCCTGGTTGTCCGGACAGCAATGACCAGTAGTCAAGAAGCAGGTGGTGCCAACCACCATCTCCAACCATTTCAGGCCATTATCCATGTAATGCAACAACCAGTCCCTCCCATATTACAGGGAGGTGAATGAAGAGGTCGCTCAAGGACTCAATTCAAGAAGAAATGAGTCCTTCCTGAGGACTCCCACCAACAATCTCTTCCAGGCTCGTGCAGTAGTGCACCCTCAACATGATGAGGGTATCCCATCTAGGTGTTCAGCTCAGGTTCCTCAGACCCGAGCATGCAGGACGAACCATCAGAGGCAAAATTTGGTCAATAGGGAGCAGGTTCTTACCTCTGCCCTCTATGGAGAAGTCCATCAATCTAACTTTGTGGAAAACAACGAGCGGACATATACACCTGTACGTCCTAATTTCACTACCTAGAAGGCTCGTCTGGAAGTGACACACACATCCCGCCAAGAAATTACAGTGGTGTACTATAGGCAGGCACATACAATTGTTTATAATTAATCATCTAGTCAGCAGGCTCGTCTGACTGCATCCAAAGAAGCTCACCAATCAAATCTAGTGACCACCTGTAAACAGGCACATACACCTGCTTACACTCATCAATTTTTCCCGCAGTCTTGTCTTCCAGTATTGAAGGAAGTTCATTAATCATATTTGGTGGAGAACAATCAGTAGTCACATACACCTATAATTCATCAAGCTAACCAACGGTCTCATTTGGTAGCACCCGGAGATGTTAATTGGAAAGATCCAATGACAAACAGGAGGTAGACACAACTTTCTACCCCCACACATAAGTACAGTTAGAATTCAGTGACAGGAAAAGGAGGATAGGAGCAGGAACACACACCTACTCCAAACACGGAATGGATACATATTCCCGTTCTGGTAGCTGAAGTCACCAAGAACATTCTAACAATGGTGAAAGAGTATAAACAAATCCCTTCCCATATTTTATATACCTGTCAGAATATTATAACATCTTCAGCAACATTAGAGGGAAAGAAACATAAATCTATCCCTATCTATGGAGTGACTCATCAACATGTCACTTCAGAGCAGATACACACCTATATTCCAGTCTAGGTGGGTCGTGGGGCATACTCCCCCATGTCATACGGACAATCAAGTCCGGCACATACACCTGATTTAAATAGAGATAATCATCCGAACATGACCATTTCTCCTAAACAGGTACATAAACCTACCCCTAATAACCACATTCGTCAACAAGTGGTTTCCAAAGAGAGTAAGAAGGCATCCAAGAAAAAGACCCATCCAGCACAGTTGAAAAATCAAGAGCCAATCTGTAATAAGGCCTTGCTCAATGCTAGAGTTCTTGAAGCCCTCAGACAATTGTATGTTACAACTCAAGATTCTAATCTCTCATTTCTAGAATCAATAAGTAACAACAATAATTATGAAGTTCTTAATTAGGCACTTCCTCAGGGAAGCCTTTCTTCATGACAATTCAGTCAATCTCAAAGTATTATCTTCATATGAGAGCCATGATAACCCTCCGCATGGCCAGAAGACCAAGGAGTAAGAGGTTTCATCTTTTGTTGTAACCCACCATGGTGGTCCTCCCCATGATGATGAATTTTTAGCTACGAAAGTCCTCTCCACAGTAGTAATTCACATTTCCTAGAAAATTATTCAATAGACAATGCAGTAACGAAAAAGCCCTCTTATCTTGTGGCACTTTCAAATGTGAAGCCAGTCATGTCTGATGCCTTACCGCTAGCAGGTGAAATACTATCTCAATCAGAAGATAGACCCATGTGTAGGTCATTCTTTGAACCACCACTAGGTCATTCATCTTCTAATTTTACAAATGAATTCTCTACCGATATTTTTGAATCTAATGAAGCAACAAAGAAGCACCAGCTTTGGTCTAATCAGGTATATGAATCTTCATCAAATTACAAAGAGGAAGTGCTAAATATGAGAAAAAACTGGCTAATGGTGAAATACCAGTCATGTTTTGGCCTTTGTATAACTCTCAGTATGATATTCTAGAAACGTTGATGGAAGATTGTATTCACGATATTTGTCTCAAAATATGGAAAACTCTTTGTCACTTAAAAGAGAAAATATTATCTTATGATGAATATCAAAACCATGTCAAGATAATAGAAGGGTTGCAACAACAAATTTACTTGGCATCTCTCTCAGTTTACCGACATCCAAAGGTTGAAAAGTAGAAGAGAGCCCTTCAGCATTAATGCCTTGACGCATTGAAAAGGTTTCACTAGTTAATTACCAATGCCCCATCTGGTATTCATATCAGGGGATGGGGTGTTCATGGAGCATTGCATTTCACCAGGCTCCCTGGTCAACAAAGCCTACCAAAAGTGGTCTCATGAAATGTTATTTCCCTTGGCTGGCACATCTAACTGGTCTTATGCATAATCAAACGCTTGCTCAAGAATAGGACTCAACTAATTCATCCCAAAGTTAGGCATATAAAGAAAAAGTTGTCGAATTACTCTTGCATCAAGAAAATGAGAGTATTGAATAGGCTTCTCGTTTAGAGAATGTGCATCATCAGGTGACAGAAGTGTCATAAATAATCTAACGGTCATCTGAGCCAGGTGATTTGAGTGGATGTAGGATGATGCATCCAGCCAATTTCTAGACTAAAGTCCTCAAAATCAAGAGAGCTTCTAAGAAAGTTTCAGATGTAGCAGCTCAAGAGCCACCTCAGCTTGCCAGACTGGGGACTATTTTAATCAAACCATCAGGATCAATAGATAGGATTTGAGGAGTTAAGCAGGAAAAACAGAAACAGCCCCAGTCCACCGGACTGGGGAATTTTTCAAATTCTCAATCTCTTCCTCAGTGAAATCCAGTCTTCTATTGATTAGGGAAGAAGCCACAAGAGGAACAAAAAGCTGAAATATCAGGAGATTCCCTCAAAATTACAGTTCATCAGGAAGTTCCTGAGGGATCAACTAAACAAAAGACAATGTTTCATAATGGACATGGAAGAAGACAGTATCGCAGAAGTGATGACAGAAGGGCTTCAATGCATTATGCATCGATAAATGTCATCAATGCTGTTGTCACTGGTCCCCCAGAACATGAGGCTCACTCAAAGGAATCTGATAAAGAATTTCATGTTCAAGAGGTTGTATACACAGAAATGAATGAAGGATGTGTGCGTACTATAAGACAGAGGGTTGCTCAGGGGAAAGACATTCCTTTTGGTAATTCCCTTACATACTTTAGAAAGTCACATTCTAAAGAAAAGGGTAAAATTCAGATTACATTCCACCATACCTCTGTAGAAGGCCAATCACTCTCATTAGATGAAAGGTTCACAGAGCAAGAAGAAGAAATTAAGGAATTAAGGAGGTTAAATGCAAAACTACTTTAAGGTATTCTTCCTCCTAAGCATGCTAGAGTTAATCCATCAAGGTAATTTTTTTCAGCTACTAAGATGGATCAATAATACCCCCCTTTACAAGTACACCATCATAGGTCCAATCCTACGGGTCATACATGACAACAACCAGCAATACTATCATCAGTGGTAGTACCAGTTGCCACACCCGTCCAAACTCTAGTTATTGCACCTACTCAGGTCCAAGGTCAACCAGATTATTCTCGAAAATTAATGACTACCATTGATTCATTAACAACTCGGTTGGAAGATATGGAAGGAAAATGTGAAAAAGTTCAACTAGAAAAGAGATATTACCCTGAATGGGTGGATGCAATTCCTCCCCCATCAAATTTTGTGAATACCACATTCCCAATTTTTAATGGTTCGGGAGATCCAGAAAAACACTTGACACATTTTGTTTCTCGTTGTGATCCTATGATGGGAACTCCTCAACAACAAGAAGTAGTTAAGCTCAGGTGTTTTGTGTTGTCATTACAAGGGCCTGTCTGGTATACAAGTTTGCAATCTCATTAAATTACTAGGTGGGAAGATATCTGTAATAGATTTCTTCCTCAATTTATCTCAACATTGCAAAATATAATAGTTTTTTATCTTACCAATTGTAAGAAAATGGAAAATAAAATAGTTTCAGATTTCATTGCTCGTTGGAAGGGATTAACATATTCCTTAAGTTTAGCACTCCCTCAAGAAGATTTTTTCCAATCAATGTGAAAAATCTATGTGATGAATTAAGCACACCGTTGATCCCTGTGAAATACGTAAGAGGGTTTCGAGATCATAATTCAATCGCTTAGCAGATAGAAAACTCTCTTATAAAGACTAAGGATAAAACTTGTGTAATTCCATCAGTTCGAGGATGAAGAATAGGGAAAGCAGGGAATGCTACAGTTACACTTAAACAAGCACATGTACATGCTTCCACTTCCAAACCTTCATCATATCAAAGGGCTCCACATCCTGATCATCAACAACAATGGCCTCCTCATCAAGATGATCAAATAGATCAAAGTCAGAAATAGTTTGAGGATTTAATGAACAAAGATTATTCTTTCTGGAATGAACAAGTTCCTTGCTACTTCATCTCGGCTCTGGAAAACAATCTAGTTCAGTTTCCAAGGCCCAAAAGGCCGAACAAGGAAGGAGATGAATACCTCCCCAACTATTTCTCATTTCATCAAATGTTGGGGCATCCCATTCAGAAGTGTTTTGTCTTTAAATACCTCTTGAAAAATATGGTGGACTCTGGACAAGTGAAACTAAAAGGTTCTTCATCCTAGGTAGCATGTGTTACTACTACAGATCCAGAGGAAGAATGTGAGTGGCATGAAGTCAAAAGTAAAAATGCGCGGAAATATGATGATTGGATGGTCAGGAAAATGATCAACCAAACTCATGCCTTTTTACGAACACAATTGAATCAACCAATTGTGTATTCTGATATGAATTCCACAGAAAAACCCCCTTCATCAGAATGAAAATCCTCAAAGAAGCAGCGTAATTTGAAGAAATAAGGGAAGTCAGAAGAAGATGAGATCATGTCAAAGCCTAAGTTGTCATTGACTTTAGCATATTTTATTCCACCTGCTTTAAAAGAATAGGCACTGCCCCACCGAATGGAATAGCCAGAACTAGTTCATTAGGCAGAATCTTCATTAGAGAAGAATTGATCTTTGGTTCTGTTAATATGATTCATTTAAAAGATCTCTATGCCAATGACAGTTTTCATCATGATGATCCTAAGTTCCATATATCTAGCAGAGTAATTAGAGGAAGATACAGAGGTCTAGGATATAGGGGAATACATGGAAATTCCAGAAGCCACTATTTCAATCCTACTCCTGCTAGAACTGTATATGCAGCAGAAACTCGTGGAAAATCCCTTCAGCGAGCTCAAAAGGAATAAGAAAGTTCTTCCACACGTGGAAGATTCGGTCCTGATGTAGTTATTTTGGAGGACCGGTTAGAGGTCACCACTTCTTCATCTCAGCAAATAGATAGGCCTAGTTGGTCTAATCTACTAAATCCAGGAGTGTTTCCAATTCCTACCCCGATACGGGATGCATCTACTGCCAAAGCATCAACTTCAAAGGAACCTAAAAACCACATTTTCTTGATGGGAAACGGAGACCTCTGGACCAAAAGTATGATTTCCTAAAACATTTAGCTCATGTACAGGCCAAGTTATCAATTCTGGATTCCTTGAATTTATAAAAATATCTTCTAGAGGCGTTAATTGAGGTTTTTTCAAGTCCTCAAGAATTAGAAACTGAAATTGCTGCAGCTGAGGTATACCATATAAAGAATGATTCTGCAGAATTTCATGAAGTGATATCTTTTACAGATGAAGATGAAGATTATGTTGTACATGGACATATCAGACCTTTGCATCTATCTGGAAAAGTCAATGATATAGACATCTGACGAGCTTTCATTAATAATGGCTTGCGAGTCAATCTCATTCCTATTCGTACACTTCATCGATTGGGCCTCACCGAATCTGATTTATATTCTTCTACATTTATGTTGAAGGATATGATAAGAATGAACAAGAACCTTTGGGTGAGATTACACTCAGAATTCAGTTTGGAGACCTTGTGTCTAATTTCTATTTCATGGTTGTTCGTCAGGACACTGCCTTCATCAGTTTTCTTGGAAGTCCTTGTCTACATTAAAATGTGGTCGTACCTTCGTCGTACCATCAATGTCTCAAATATGGTTTCAATGGTAAAATTGGGACATTTTATAGTGATAAGGCCCCATTAAAAACATGTGAATCTCAATACATTGAGGTAGAATTTTATCACATGGAGGGAAAGGAAAAATCCATGAAAAAGAATGTCACCAAAATTAATGCTTAAAATGGTTTGGAAAAGATTCCATTAAACCCATTCATACATGTGAGTACAGATTATGTGTTTCTTATCAATCAAATTGACAAGATATACCTAAATCCAAACACTTTTATAGAAACATCCATAATGTCAGTTACGGCAATCAAGCCAGATAGCATGGGAGAAATTGTTGATTCACCAAGAAAATATGAAAGTTTAGATGGGGAAGTCTTCATTTCACCTACTGAAATCCAGAAAATCTATACATCATCAACCAGGTTAGAAGAATTTATAGAAAATACTAGAGGAAACTAATGATGTCGATTCTCAATCCATCATCTCCACTCTATCACCCTAGGAAGACCCTTCATCATCAATAAGGTTATAAATGTCAGCCTCTTCTTCAAGATGTTCAAATTTTAACTTCTCCCCTAACCATGGAAATTCTGCTTCACCATATACTATGCAAGTAAAAACAGAAGAAGTAACACATATTGAAGAAGAAGAGGATGATCTCAGGGATGCTCTTCCAACATTTGAAGAGGGTATCTCTACCACTGTGTATAAACTCAGAGAAATAAATCTGGGTACAAAAGAAGATCAACGCCCCACTTTAATTAGTGCATCCATGACTCTTGAATAGGAAGAAATGTATAATTCATTTCTAAAGCAAAATTGACATGTATTTTCTTGGAATTATACAGAAATCCCAGGACTAGATCCCGATGTTTCCACTCATCATTTGGTTTTTCTAGAATAACATCAAGGATTCAAGCAAACAGCATGAAGAACACGCCCAACTTATACTTCCAAAATTGAAGCTAATGTTGATATTCTTATCAAGGATAACTTCCTCAAAGAAGTTCAATATCCCAAATGGTTGTCTAATACTCTCCCTTTGAAAAATAAGAATGGAAAAATTAGAGTTTTTATTGACTTCAGATATCTTAATCGTCATTGTCCCATAGATGATTTTCCAGTTTTGATCACAGAATACTTAATTTATGAAATATCTGGCTACGAAGCTCTTTCCTTCATGGATAGTTACTCTGGGTACAATCAAATATGAATGTCCCTAGAATATTAAGATTCTACATCATTCAGAGCTCTTCAAGGTGTGTTTTTCTATCGAGTAATGCCCTTTGGCCTGAAGAATGTAGGTGCAACGTATCAACGTGTCATTCACCATATCTTCAAACCCTTTTTATGAAAATTTGTCGAATGTTGTGTGGATGATTTGGTGGTTAAATACAGATAACATTCTAATAATTTGGAAGATCTGGAAATCATATTCAACAAACTTTGACAACACAATTTGAAGATGAGCCCCTTGAAATGTGCTTTCGGGGTAACCTCAGGAAAATTTATCAGCTCTGTTTTACACCATCATGGTATCAAAGTTGATCCAAAGAATAAAAAATCAATCCTTAACATGTCACCTCCTATAAATCTGAAGGAATTAAGACGGACTCAAGGAAACTTGGCCTATATTCAGTGTTTCATTGCCAATTTGGCAGGAAAGTGTTTACCCTTCACTAGATTAATGAAGAAGTGAGTCACTTACCAGTGGACTGCATAATGTCAAGAAGCATTCAATATCCTCAAGAAATATCTCTTGATTCCACCGATATTAATTCCACCTATTGAAGGAAGACCACTTATTCTCTATGTGAAATATTTAAAGTGATCATTGGGTGCCATCCTTGCCCAAAAGAATGGTGCTGCGAATAAAAACAGCCTTTACTATCTCAGTCAGACTATGCTTGAGGCAGAAACCCGATATTCATGTATTGAAAAGTACTGCCTAGCATTAATCTTTACAGTTCAGAAATTTAGACACTACCTGAAACATCATGAGGTCCAATTGGTATCTCACAATAACCCACTCCAATTTATCCTTAGTTTTCCTATGCATACAGAATGTCTGGAAAGGTGGAAAGTTATTTTGCAGCAGTTTGCTATCCAGTATGTGTCTCAAAAGGAAATATAGGGCCAAGCTCTGGCTGATTTCCTTGATGAACACCCATCTATAGAAGATACATCTTTAAATATTGATCTTGTTGATTTGGAATTCTTCTCTATTCAAGATAATCCTAAAACATGGGAAATGTACTTTGATGGTGCCTCCAGAAGTCCAACAAGGAAGAAAATGGGAGATCCTAAATTCAACATAGTTGGGTTATGAATTATTCTTATTTCCCTAGAAAAGGCAGTGATACCATATTCCTTCTTATTGTTGGAAGGAAGAAAAAACAATGAAGCATAATATCAAGCTCTCATCGCAGGCTTGGAATTGGCAATTAAGGAACAGGTGAATCACTTGAAGGTAAAAGGTGATTCAGATTTGGTAATCAAACAAATCAATGGGGATTATGCCATCAAAAGGAAGAGTTAATCCCTTTGTGTGATTACGTCAGAGAGTTAATGGCATAATTTCCCTCAGAACCGACATTTTCTTATGTCCCACGATCACAAAATGCCCAAGCTGATGCACTGGCCAATGTAGCCACAGCCCTGGAAGATCCAAACCGGGACGAAACAATTATTAGTATTGCCCACCGTTATGTAGTTTCACCATTTTTTCAAATTAGAACAGAGAAATCAATGAAAGCAGCCCCATTTGTAAACCATATTGTCATAATACATGATTTATGACACCTATCCGGGAATACCTTAAAAATAGAACACTCCCACTTAATAGAGTTGGGAAATAACAATTCTGGTGACGTGTGGTCAAGTTTACTCTTTATGATAGCCCAAATCACCAAACAATTCTCTACATGTTAGGTTTTGATGGAATTCTCTTCAGATGTATTGATGGTGAAGAGACAATGGTTGTCATGAATGAAGTACATGCAAGAGTTTGTGGTGCCCACCTTTCTGGACATAGACTTTCTGGTCAAATATGAAGGCTTGGATACTTTTTGCCTTCAATGATGCAAGATTGTGTTTATTTAACTAAGAAGTTTCATTCTTTCCAAGTATGTGCCAACTTCATTCATCAACCCCTGGAGTTTCTTAATACAGCTAAATACTCCATGTCGTTTGCTACATGGGGAATGGATATAGTAGGACCTTATCCTCTGGCTATAGCTATGCAGTTTAAGTATATTCCTACTACTACTGACTTCTTTTTCAAATGGGAAGAAGCAATTCCTCTCAAAGAAGTTGGTGCAAAAATCATTTTTATCTTTGTCAAGTCTAACATCCTTACTATATTTGGTGTTCCTCATACCATATTGACAGATAATGGAACCAACATTTGTTCATCCGAGGTAAGAAAATTGTATCAAGAATACAATATTAGGTCTAATCATTCATCTCAGTATCATGCAGCGGACAATGGTCAAGTAGTGGCTTTCAATAAGAATCTTTCAAACATACTTCAAAAGATGGTGGATAAAGATAAGAATTCCTGGCCTAATAATCATTGTCATGCTCTATGGGATTATCAGACTACCAACTGCACTGTCACACGATCAACTCCATATTCATTAGTATATCGAATGGAAGCAGTCTTGCCTATTGAAGTCCAATTACCCTTGCTTAGAGTTGCTATTTGTGATCAGTTATCTACAGATGAACAATCTCAAAAGTGATTGGATGAATTGGAATGACTAGATGAAAAAATATTATGCACAATACACCATTTAAAAGTCTATCAGAATCGAATAACATTATATTTCAATAAAAATGTTCTTCTTCATTCATTCATTCAAGGAGAATTGGTATCGGTACTCAAAACCCCAATGATACCGGGAAAGAAACCTCCAAAGGTTGTTCCAAAGTGGTAAGGACCTTACTCAATACATAGGGTATACTCTAATGAAGCTTATTTTTTAATCTAAGTGGATGGATAACTCATTACAACTCTAACAAATTCAAGATTCTTGAAGAATTATTTTTTGTAACACAAATACTCCCTTTTTTCCTTCCTGCAATACATTAAACTGCATATCACCCATCCCAGATATATGATGTTAAACTATTTTCACTTTTGTCCTTTTTCCTTACTGTAGGACATTAAACTGCATAGCCACCTTAATCGTCCAAGATGACGTTAAACTGTGCATCGTCCATGCAACAAGATGTTAAACTGTCAAGCACCCCATGTATGTGACACATGACATTAAACTATGATCTCTGCATGCACAACTCTCTTTTAAACTCTGTTTCCATGCGTGCCCCGGGTAGATAACCATGCATAAGACCAACATCATCCTTCATGGTCACATCTTTCGTGACACAATCATTATATCTATTGCTGCATCTTGTTTCTCATACCGAGCATGACCCACATGATCCTAGAATAAGCTTCAACCATGAAATTTTCTCTGGGCCACTAACCACGCTTAAGTCCCAACATCATCTTCGGGTCGTTTTCCTCAAGTACACCCCGATTGTCAAATCCCTCTCAATTGAACTACGCAGACTTTAATCCTTGCCTCCTAGGCTGGGTACGTAGGCAACCTCCTGAGGTTCAAGCCCAAAACCACTTTCTTCACATCGATTCACCTTCATCCCATACAATGTTGATCCGTGAATCCCCCGTCAACCGTCTTATTGATATCATTTCACTTTCATCCTACATGATGTTAAACTATGTATGTCCCATCGTCCTAGATATATGACGTTAAACTATATAGTTCCCCATTGTCTTTGATGCAAGACATTGAACTGCATAGCACTGGTCCATGCATATGACCTTAAATTATTTTTTCAACTTTTTTACTGTATGAAAATAAACTTCAAAAATAATTGATACCCTTATTCGAGAGGAATTATCATTGACATGGTCTCCAACTATGTCATGTTTCAAGAACTACGTGTGGCTTTATTCTCATCCTCATGAGATACGTAGTGACACCCAAGTCTTTAAGCTTGGGTCCAGCCATAATAGCAATAAGGTCTTCTTTACCCCTCATATGTACGAACCAAAACTGTACAAAGGGTATTTCAAGAACTACATGCAGCTTGATTCCCATCCTCATGGGATACATAGGAACTCTTGAGCATTCCTTGAGTCTAGTCCTGAACCTTTGGGCCTAACCCCAAACACCACTTTCGGTCCCTTGGCTGAAAATTCCCCCTGGGAGCACATGGTGTGATGTGGAACACTCAGGTGTTTATTCACATCAGGTTTATAACAAGTGCCTGATGTGTCTCCCCCACTATGGTCCAAGCTCTATGACCCTAAACTAAGATCTTCCATTATCTCATCCTGCAGGACATTAAACTATATTTCAAGAACTATGTGTGGCTTGATTCTCATCCTAATGAGATACGTAGTGACATCCCGAATCTCAATTTAGGACCCAACCACAACATTATACAAATAATATTCATGATATCCATAACCCATTTCTTGAATTCTGGTTGCAAAATGCTTGATATCTGAGAGTTCTTTTTCTTGACTATGTAGCACGTGTCCTTTGGTGGCCTTGCATAAGTTTTCTACATAACAAACCTCTTAGACAAAAGATACTACTATTTGACTATGCAGCTTATACCCCAGTTGGACCTTCATAACTCAACCTGCATAACAGGTTTTTTGAATAATGGTAACTTCATTCTTAGGAGAATCCTATTCTTTCCATATTGGTCTTAACGACGATATGTATGGATCTGCAAAAAACTGTCATCCTTAACATATTTCTTCCATACTCTTTTTCATGATCTGAAATTATTATGTCATATAATGTTTCTATCTCTGGTTTCAGTCATATTATTTAAATCCAAAGATACATTTTTTTCCTAATTTTGGGCCAGACCTTCGTAGAAGTCACAATCCTCCAATTCCTTGACAATTTTGATTGGAAATATCCTCTCTATATTCAAGTACATTTCTCTATAAAATAGACTCTATGCTTTGGAAAGTTTGGATCCCCATAAAACATTCTTCAGAATTTAGAAATAGAAAGTCACATTTCTGAGGGTTCTTTTTCCTGACTATGCAGTATGTTCCCTTAGGTGGCCTTGCATAAGTTGTCTACATAATAGACCTATCAGCCAAAAGATACTACTATTTGACTATGCAACTTATGACCTAGTTGGCCCTACATAATTCACGCCCCATAACGGGTTAGTCAAGTAGTGGTAACTTCATTCTTAGAAAAGACTTCCTCTAATGCCTTTTATCTCTTTTCCCATGTCATTCCTCAGATTCATAATTTTTCAAGTCATGGTTTATAATTTTCCCCCTCCATACTTGAACATAGTAATATGTTTCCAAAAAAATTATCAAAAATTGAGTCAATATAATCTATTTGGTCAAAGATATTCGACCTTAAATATTATCCTTTTTATAGTCCAACATGCATGAATTTAAACCTCCAATAACAAAAGACATGGTACTCATTAAATTGGGAACCTATAAAGGGTACTCTAAACAAAAGTCGAGTCCCAGCTCGCTAGACATACATTTTGTATGATTTAGGAAATATTGAGCAATTAAAGGATGAAATGTTGTGGGGTCTATTTATATAACCCTAGTAGAAAATAAAACTATAAAGGTACATATGATTGAAGATGAACTATTTTTCATTCGATGAATAAGATTAGAAGAAAATCCACAGACTGGAGTCTCTTCTCTTATTTTCAGAAATTATAGAAGATTTTCAACATGATTTCTCATCTGTTTCATAGCATCCTGAGCTTCATCAGCATCCACTTGAAGTTCATTTACCCGACTAGATTCACTCTCTTCAGCTTCAAGAAGTGCTGCTTTGGCATCTTTTATGGCTTTTTTACCATCCACTTGGACTTCTTAAAATGAATTATGAAGCTAGTAAAGCTCCCCAGTAATAGAATCTAGCTCTTTCTAAAGGTGAAACTGATAGAAAATCTTATCCTTGATCTTTTTCTTCAACTCCTTCAACTTTGTAGCATGATCAGCCTCAGCTCAGAACATTGCAGCCTAAAATTCACTGGTATTGATCAGCAATCTAGCTCTGATCAGGTCTTGATGTCACCTTTGATCTTGCTCCCTCCTTCAAATGACTTGTTTCACTGTAGCATGGATTCCATGATATCTAAATCCTCCAAGTCCCAGTATGATGAATAGGGATGAAAGTCTTGGAATTTTCAAAGGAATCTCTTCAAGAGTCGCCTCAGATAGTATCATCCATGTATTTTTCCATGCCTTGTGACGTGATAATTGGAGCACCATTTTCACCTCTGGGTCTGATTCATCATCGCTATCACAGGGAGGAACATAGTCTGGGATTATTTAACTTAAGGAAGTGTCATGTTCTGCTCCTTCCCTGACCCCGGTTGCTTCACCTTCTAATACATATTGGGTTGAGGCTGAGGCTTCACCTCGAGATCTATCCATTGAAGTTGACAGCCCTGTTTGGTCAATTTAAAGTATGGTCAGTTTCAAAGGACAGTAAAAGTTGATTGATTGTCTTGAAGGTTAAGTAAGACAAAAATATCATCATCTTTTACCTAACAGTAGATCAGGAACTTTTGAGGACTCCTCCCCATCTTTCCTAGCTTCAATAGGATTTTCAGGATGGGTTTCAAGAGGGTTTGGTGTGTTAAGTTCTACCTGAGCCAGTGTTTCTGCAAAAATAGGGTTGACATCAATGTCTACACCCATTTCAAAAATTATTGGTTCAGCAGTTTCTTTAGATGGAACTGTACATTTTTAACCAAACATGGTTAGAAGTGTAATCATAAGAAGATTAAAAGGATAAATTATGAAACTCACGTCCAGTTGATTTTATAACTAGATCTCCCAAATATTCTAAATCATAAGGTAATTTAACATGTTATAAAATTTCTTCAAAGTACATGCCATGTTTCATAATTTTGTCCAATGATGTCCTAGATCCTAGGTTAGTCTCACCAGTTGGAGCACTCAGCATGTCTTCTTCGTAACTTTCATCGAGCAATCTATGACCCCAGATAGCTTCTTCACATACAGTTGTGGGGTCAGCTGCGTTGGTTTCGAAATATTTTGGTGCATGTGTTGAACCTAAAACTTCACAGAATGGAAGTCAGTTGTTGTCTCATTTGAGGGTCTATGAAGTATTGTTAAATTACCAGAAGTATTTTCTCTCCTAGAATCAGAAACAGGAGCTGTGTTGGAAACAGACACCGTCTCATCATCTCTCGGTATTTCTTCAGGAATAGCCATTTGTGAAGGAACTTTCGGATGTTCTCCAACACCCTCCATTCTACTCTGAGGATGGTCAGTCCTTTCCCTTAAAGGGGAAACTAAAGAAGCCCCTATAATCCGGAGAAGTTTGAGAACTTTTTCATAAGTTAAGATTCATGACTACCAGAAAGACTTACCACTACTGATAAAGCATTTGATTGTGGTCTTATTTCTTTGATGCTTTTACTTCATGGACTTTTTGGGTGGGATGGTGTCATCATCTCCGAAAAAAATGTATTTAAGATAATAACGCCCTTTCCAACTCTTCATCCATGGCTTTCTAACCTGGAGATACTTCGCCCGGCTCACGAAGACATTCAGTGGCTCTAAGATCAGTGCCACTAGGGATATACCGTGGTGAAGGGATTTTAGTGGTTCTTTCCTTTACAAGCTACAGTATGAAGAAGATTATTTTCTTAAATAACAAATATTTGACTAAATTCAAATTTCAAAGGAAATAGAACTATGAGAAAAATTAAAACTTACATCTTCAAGAGCCACATAATCACGCCACTCTTCGTCTAATGAAGGACCAATCCTCTCAGTGGTACCACGGTCTATCATTTCCTTCACCTGCTTAGTGACAGGAACTGACTTATCAGTGGCATATATGAGGGTTTCTATCCCTTTTATATAATCCCTCACTTCATTGGGGTTGTCCTCAAAACTAATGTTAGTGAAATCCCGGAGATTCCCCACTCCATGGATATGCAGCCGTTCGCATAAGTCCATCCAAGCGGTTTCAGCATCACAATATAAACTCCTCTATTTCCGGACAACCTCTGGTCATAAAGATTCAGAATTTGCACCAGAAGGCCATGAGGAGGGTCTTACAATCTAGGACTTCAACTTCTTCCCAGCTCCTAAAATCACAAATAAAGGATAAGAAAATTAAACTTGTTTCTATTTTAAAATAATGGAGACTAAATTTCCTCAATGATGTAACTCACTATGAGTCAATGGAGTCGGTCTCTTGACTCTGGCAGGCGGATTATATCTAGAACAAGGTCACTTTGACGCATTGCATGCCTCATAATCCCCATCCTGGGAATCTGATGAATCAGCTCTGGGTGAGGAAGAGTCTCCTTCAAAATGAAAAGCTTCTTTCCTAAAGGTTCTCTTCTTTTTCCCCACCCGAGGGACCGGCTGATTCAGTACCCCTTCAGGGTATGATTCTACCCAGCTCTCGGCATACCATATATTCAATCAATTTTCTACTCCAACATATGGTAGATCAAATAATTCCTTGGTCTTCTCCACAGATTTCAGCAACCATAGTTGATGAGAAATCATTGGATACTTCTTTAACATGACATGCACCAGAGGGGATGTGGTAATTTGTTGTAGACATTTGAATTGACAAGCGTATCTGTATGGATCCTAGGTCTCGCATATAATTTCTTTTTCAATCCTCATGGCTAGTGTACCATCTCTACATGCCAGCATATAAGCCCTTAACTCCAGGATGGTTGTTCCATCATCAACAAATCGCCCTGTTGGTGGATTTCCATAAGGAAAGAAATGAAACTCCTTGAACATGCTCAGCCTTATCTTGATATCATAATCATTGAGGGATAAGGGAGAAATTCTTGAAAAGTCCTGAACAAATGGACAGAAAGAACTTCTAGGAACCTATACCCCACTTTGTATAGAATATGTCCTAATGTGAGTGGCGATTCATCCCCATAAAACTTGGAATGGTCCAACTATTCTTATAAGAGACTTACCCATATAAACATGAAGTAAGCTCCTATGAATCTTTTCCAAAACTAGGGTGGCAAACCCAAAAATATTCCTTTCATCCAGCTTGGCTACAACAACAAAGGTCCCCGACCTCATGCCTCCTTCCAAATACCGAACTGGTAAAAGGTAAACACTAAGCCACAAGGCCAAAAATCTTTCCAAATGGGTCTTCGCTAGAATTTTCTAGTTCACTTCATATCCACACCTATTAAACTCTTATGATTCCAGAATTGGCCAAAATGTGCCCAGAGCACCCCTCTTTGCTACTCTAGGGAAACTAGTAGGATGAGTGCAGGAAATTACCTCCTCTTTCTTCTTAATCAGAAGCATTTCCATCCACTCCTCTGGATGGATATCTTTTCTAGAGTGGGTTTTCATGGTTTTGGTATTCTTATGCTTGTGGAAAATTTTCATTAACTCTCGATCCAAATCCGAAGTCTTCTCTGAATCATTCCAGGTCACCTTAGGGGATGAATTCATTATACATATCTCCCAAGATTGGAGCCCCTAAAATCTTTTAGACATCCCACAAATGGATGCCTACTTCTCCATGAGTCAGATGGAAAGAATTAATTTCTGGGCTCAAACGACTGATTAACTTCGGCATGAAATTTTCATTCCTATAGACATATGTCTTTCCAGCCTAGATGGCTTTATATATTGAATCTCCTTTCAGATCATTGACAAACACTGTACAGGTTTGTTGCACCCAATATTCCCACATCCAAGTCGGCTTCACACCTCCATGATGGAAATACCAACTCTTTTTACATCCCTTAGATTGGCCCATATGAGAATTTCGGAAAATAGAGGGATAGAAATGCAGCTACAGCTCAAGCTTGTGAGGCCTCAAATCTGAAGCACATGGGCTATGATGCCTTATGAATGCCTTCTCCACTGTTCCAGAATTGGAAAATTATCTTGCAATTGAGACATTTTCCAAAGAGTAATTGGTGTAAGTCTGAAACCAGGAATGAGGAGTATAATTCTTTGCCTCTAGAATGTTGAATCCTTGCAGATGACCATGGTCATATAAAGGCTAATAGATGCTCTATGGGAAATTGGAATGATATTTCATCAATTACTTAGCCAAATCTGGGAGAGTGCTATCGCAGATATCACAATAGTCATGGACGATGACGTTCATCATGTCATCTATTATCTTTATGTCCAAATCATCAGCTGATCCAATTCTTTTTGGAACCATTGAATCTACACAAAGATCAAATATATTTACCTTAAATAAGTTTTTTTGTGAAATCTTAATGAAGGAAATAAAAAAATTGCAAAGGAATTAATCCACGTAAGTCCCAACTTGGCGCACAAGTCAATAGTGTCACGCAAGTATTACTGCCATAGTCAAAGCGTGCAAGTAAAATACCTTTGCATAAGCATGACAAACTAAAAGAAGGGTGATTCGCCAAAGAACAGAAGCACCTGCGCGACGAGAGCTTGAGATGCTAGAAGCTGAATAAGTTTGCGCGAGAGTGAGCTTGTATATATAGGAAATCCTGGCCACCTGCGTGCCATACTTGTGCACCCCCGCATCTACGCACCGAACTTGCACACCACAGACCCTTGTTTCTGCGGATTTACCTCAGAGCCAGATCCTCTTTCCTTTTTGGATCAAACTCTGAGGGGGGAATTTTGTTGATGGTCCTTTCCATCACAGAGTCCAATGAATGGCAAAGGGGAATATTTTAAGCACAAAGAGGGTCACCCTTTGAAAAACATCAAAAATTGACAAATACATGGACAAGGAACCCATTTGGAGAAATTCACGCAAGTTTCTTATGTTCTGCGCAAAGTCAAATGCACACCACCTATAGGTCACACAAGTCACTTGCACAACCTATTCTTTTTTCCACCCAAGGTGATCGATGACCTATAAATAGCCCCTGTAGACCCCCAATTCAAGGACGATTTTTCCAAAACTCATATTCAAGCTCTGGTCGCCCAAGTCTTCAACTCACCTCTTCTAAAACTTGTTGTCAATGAGGTATGTTGTTGTCAAGGAATGAATGGATGGATGTCAAGGAGTTTCAATATGTGAATGACAAAGTGTGTGATGGTGTTGGTAATGAATGGAGAATGGCCATGGTACTAAAATGCATGTCACTTAAGAGATTCACTAAGTGGCATAGGAGATGATGGTTTGAAACATTCTCTCATATAACAGACGATTGTAGAACTGATCTTAATGATTCAATACTTGTATCAAGATGATACTAAGTTACACCACTTGAAGAATTGATGATGATGGAGCATCATTACATCTGACGATTATTGAGCTGATCTTTTAGTTCAAAGAACTTCTATCAACTGGATGGAATGTCACAACAATGATAGAAAACCATGCATTGTATTGAAAATTCATGAGGAGTGAATGAGATCCATCCACAACCACTGAGTGGATGAAGTTGATTAATGAAGTCCATGCACTATCACTTTGTGCATGTGAATTTGAAGAAGATCCAACTTGATCTCTGATTAGATCAATGAAGAAATTTGAAGAATCTATTTGATTAAGTAGTTCGGTTGATGATGAACCTTCGAGAATTTCACATCCTAAGTAATGAATATATATTAAGAAGATTTGTGGAATTCTAATGAAGAAGAAGAGATGCAGAAATGGGTTGAAGAAATGGCTTAGAAGAAGATGTGGCACTTGGCATTTGAACTTGGTCTCTTTGTTTTTACATTAAGGACTTTTTCTATATACACGAAAAAAATATGCCACCAAGGGCCAACCTTAAGGGTTCAACCCTAAGGCACATGTGGGACTTGAGGTCGCCACGCCCAAGGGGGATCCCATGGGGATAGCCCGAGAGGCAGGGCCGTGTGTAAGCCCCAAGGGCCACGCAGGAGAGTGTCAAGCCCTACACAGCGTGAGCGCGAGGAGCGCGCCCATGACAAGTATAGTGGTTGCCAGTGGCGCGTCCGAGTGGCAGGGGTGGGCGCAAGAGCACGCCCGCAGAAGAACTCAGTGTGGGGCGGCACCCAGAGGGTTGGAAGTTCAATCGAGGGGTTGTGGCAGGAGCTGGATGTTAAACCGCGGAAATTCCGCGAGGCGATTCGATGTGGGATGCGGAAATTTCACCGGGATCTAATCTCGGTTGTTCGTTCAATCGCGCATATGATCTCGACCGCTGATCTCATCTGTGGCGCCACGATCTAATAACAGCCGTTCGAGCTCATTTAAGTGGCGATCCAACGGCGAGGCGTTCATCTGCTACCTCGAGCTCACTCGAGGCCTTTGCGGGAGCCACCTTCGAACCAGGCGCCTCCCACGAGATGTTTTCGAGTTCCCGACCACCATTGCCGAATCTGAAGTGTCCTTGAGGCTCATCTGGCCGTAACGAACCCGTTCATGTCTAAAAATGGGTTTGCATGTAACAAATGCAGAATTTCGTGTTCGGCAGAAGCAACCCAAAGGTGTGAGGCCATGTTGATTGATGCTTTGCATGGATGAAGGTCATGCATGTGTTTTCATGCACAAGAACGTGAAGAAAGGGCATAAATGGAACCCACAGGGAAACTGAGGAGAAAAACAAGATTTTATGAAATCTTGAAATCCCGAGATATTCAGGAGTTTGGATTTGTATCCCGCGGAAGAGGTGCAGCATTCCTCGCCTATAAAAGGAGCACCCGAGGCTCTCTGTTTTCTTGTTGAATATTTGAAGAGTGTCCCGCGAGCACCCTGTGCTTTGTGAAGCTTTGAGCCCCGCGCATCCCACTTGCATGGTAGTTTGTTCCGGAGCCACCCGAGGCTTCGAAGGTGTTCCATGTGCGCACCCCTTGCGCGATAGGAAGAGCCCTCACTGCCAGCAAACTTGCGTGGTAGGAGGAGCCTTGCGTAGCCAAGGTGTTTCACGGCTTGCGCGCCCCGCGGCCAGTGCACCTTTCACGACCTTGTGCACCAAGGACCTTGCGCTCCACCTTTTCCTTTGAGGCATGCGCGCCCGTGGCTCTTGTGCAGTCTTGCACGCTGCCTTGTGCACCCGAGTGTGCATTGCACTTTGAATAAGAATAGAGGTCGCGTCTTAAGCACCCCTTGCGTGCCTTTATTTGATATTCTGGCAGTGGGTGTGCAAAGGAGGAAGACCCGAGGCTTAGCCTTGTGTGTGCACCAAGTGAAGACATACACCATTTGTGGGTGCAAAGTGAACAAGAAGGCTGAGGCCATACCTTGTGTGTGTGCCAAATTGAAGAACACACTTTGTGTGTGCATTTGAAGAAGAGGTCGTAGCCCTTATGTGGGAAAAGTGAAAGTGGGTGTGTGCTAAGAAAGTGAAGGACCTACGGGTTAAGTGTGTGCAAGAAAAGGAGGAAGGTCGTAGGCATTTTTGTGTGCAAAAAGAAAAATAGGCCGAACCTTTGTGTGTGTTCAAAATGAAGTGTACACACTAAGAAGAAGAAGTGGAAGACTCTCACACTAAAGTATAACACACTTTTAAGTGTGTAGAAAAAAATAACAAAGAGTGTGAAGGAGGAAGTTGGTGTGTGTTATTAAGGAGTTATTACCCTTTGTGGGTTTATTGCACCAAGAAGAAAGAAAGGGGAGTTCATGCTTACATGCATGCACGTGCGCACGTGAACAAAGATAAATCAAGCTGTGTGCATTTGAGAAGTCCAGGAACAAAATTTCTTGAAGAAATTGAGAAGCCATGCAGTCAGTGCATGAGGAAGCATAGTTCCCATGCACTCAGTGCATGAAGTTGAAGTGAAAGAAGACTGAAGCCAGACGGAAGTCAAAGAGATTATTTTTCTGAGTTTTCAGTGATTGAGAAGAACCTGATCAACAGAAGTGATCATAAGACGTGAGCAAGACCAACAGACCTTACCAGAGGCTATTGAGGATTCTTGAAGAGAGAGGCAAGGTCATCCTGAAAAGAAGGAGATAAAGCCTGAGATAGACAAGAAGCCCTGATCAACCACAAGTGATAAGAAGTAGAGAGCAAGGCCAGCAGCCTTTATCCTAGGCTGCTGAAGATACTTGAAGAGCTAAAGATCAGAAGAGCTACTCATGTGACTCGAGGAGCCAGGAGAAGCCCCCTGTGAGACTCAGGGCGGAAGAAGTCTTTAGTGGGATTCTGGAGCAGGGTAGTGGGACTCTGGTAACACTGTGGGACGCAGTATAAAGACCCTCTTGTGGGACTCAGGAGAGATACAGTGGGACTCTGTATCGACCATTGTAATTTGAACAGGTTATAATGGAGAAACCATGTTGGGGCATATAACCAACATGGCAAGGACGTAGGCCTTTGGTGCCGAACCTTGTAAATCCTTCTGTCCTGTTCCTTTACATTTACTGCATCACTCGAGGAAAGGCTGAGAGATACAAGAAGAGTGTATCGAGGCCTTAACAATCCATATATGTTTAATTGATAAAGAATCAATTAGTAAAAAGTTTTAAAGGATCATTGATTCACCCCCTCCCCCTCTCAGTGATCACACTGATCTGGGAACTTCAATTGGTATCAGAGGGAGGTTACCTCTAAAAGATCCAAGGGAGTCTTTATAAAGTGAATATTTGAGGAAGTGAGCAAATACCCTCAAATGGAGATATCTGCCAAGACTCAGAAAACCAGGATGAAGAAATAGGCCAAGAAGATGAAGAAGAAGAATGTTGCTGATAGAGAAACACCTGAAAATTCCTTTTATCACTCTTCTGATAAAGCATGTCCTAGCTGTGATGAAGTTGGAACAATGAATGATCTTCAAAATGCACTCAAATATCTTCAGAATATAGTCCCAAAGGAAGTGGCAATGTGTATTACTACTCGCATCCTTGATCATCAAGATGAAAAATTACAGCTAGAAGAAGAATCCAATTCTATGGAAGATCAATTGGCAAAAAGGGTTGGCATAACCAACACTCTCAGAAAGCTGGTGAAGGCTAAGGATGAAACAGTTTCTCTTTGCAATGAAAGATATGAAGATACTTGTGAAGAATTGCAAAGAATCCTTTCTGAGAAAGAATTTTTTAAGACAATGGTCAAAGAAGTTTTCCATGCACTGGAAAAATGGCACAGAGTTTCAATGGTTGTCAAAGATGCTCAACTAGAAGACAAAGTCAAAAGGGTGAAGGAGTTGGACAATTCATTGCTAGAAATAAAAAAGGTGCATGAAGACCAGATAAAGAAACTAGAAGAGAAATGGGAAGGAAGGCTAAGAACTATTGAGGATGAGAAGAACTCCCTCAATATGAAATGCTTAGAACTAGAGGTGATATTGAAAAATCAGCAATCACCCAAAGCCAAAGCCTCCCAGTCAGCTGAAAGGAGAAATGTTGCTACTCAAGTATGCATTAAGCAGGATGATTCTAAAAGAAATATATCCTCTAATAAAAGGGAAACAACTTCTAAAAGGAAGGTACCATCCATCCCATCTTGTACTAATGTTTCTAAATGTGTTTCCACAAAAAGTACAGGATGGAAGAATAACACTAATCAAGTATGGATGAAGAAGATGAAGAAAGAGAGATCTCCTGAAACAACATAGCAATTCAATAGAAATTCCCAATAGCAAGAAGGACTCAAGAGGTCAAGATTTGTGGGTCAGTGTTGGTGTTGTAACAAGTATGGGAACTGTGCAAAAGATTGTTGGTACAATCCACTGAATGTAAAAGCACAAAGGAAGCCCATGCCAAGGGGGAGCAAGCCAGAAGGAAAGAAGCATCATCCACAGGTCCAGAGACATCTGTTTACTGCAAATAGATTTGGATTACTTGAAAACATCTGGGATGATTGAAAAAGTGTTCAAAAAGATACATGTGTATCTCCAACTGTATCCAGAGCTAAAAAGAAGAGAAGATCACTGAACCGGGCTAAAATGGAATCCTTGGGAAGCAAGCAGAAGAATGTTGAAGATGCTCCGAAGAAGGTTTTGAAAAATGAAAAGAATTCCTTGGAGTCTAAATCCAAGAAGGGTGATGCATCCAGAAGGACCACCAAGAAAACATGCTTCTATTGTGGAAAGAAAGGACATATCATGGATCTTTGTAAACAAGACATGAAATTCAATAGAGGCAGAATGGACTCAAACAGACAATCAATCTAGATGAAGCAGAATGGATTGGTTGAAAACAAGTTTCCTAAGAAAGGTAGCATGAAAGAATCAAAGGAACCATGTGGAATATCCAGAACTGAGGCCACACTTCAAAGTGACTTACTAGTCATATGGCCAAATTAGTTGCAACTTGGCAAAGATCTGCAAATAGATGAAGATGAAGTTCTGGCAATTGCTATGGAAAAAGGGAAGAAGAAGATTTTACATGAAGATGTATTGAGATCCACACCAAGACAAACATAATTGAGGATCAAATGTGCAAGTGTGAAGAATGGTGAAAATGGGACATCTCGGTTGAGAGAATCTTCTCAACCTTGTTGTTCACGTTGATGAACCAAGGAGGTTCCATCTTATTCCCTTATACTTCTGGTATTTACATGTTCTAACATTGCAGGGAATTGAAGATGATGATCATTCTCAACTGGAGAGTGGTTTGGGTAGAATGGAGAGCACCCCTTGAGGGGGATCCAATCTGGAAAAGATGGTATTCTAAGATTTAATACCATCTTGAGAAAAGCTGAAGGTATTCCAATCATACTTTCATTCCTTGTTTCTTAATTGTATTCATCATGACAATTAAGGGGGAGTATTGATTGAAGGAAAATGGATGAAAGGGGGAGCTTTATCTTTGCCCTGAACTTTCTAATGAGTTTTATGAAGTATGTGCAGGATTTAGCAATTCATTGTTATATCGGAAAATTTTCAAACCCCTTGAAGCATGACCTCACATGTATAGTGAATGTTGGACAGCATTGATAATCTTGGTTACATCACTCTTGTTTTCTACACCGGGTTATCCCAAGTATACTTAGAGATGATCTACTAAAGGTTCTTTGCTAAAGAGAACATGTGACATCATCCATCTCTTAGTGCTTTTCAAGAAGATTCTATTCGAAGGGAGGAAGAGATATTTTGGAAGAGAGCCACACCACATCTTTGCATTTGATTGCCAATAAGGGGGAGAAAATATTGGCACACATATTGACCCATTCATATGTGCTCTAGTTTATTTCCAACAAATACAAAGGGGGAGATTGAAGTGCACTGTGTTTCATTTGTTGTCAATGAGGTATGTTTTTGTCAAGGAATGAATGGATGGATGTCAAGGAGTTTCAATATGTGAATGAAAAAGGATGTGATGGTGTTGGTAATGAATGGAGAATGTCCATGGTACTAAGATGCATGTCACTTAGGAGATTCACTAAGTGGCATAGGAGATGATGGTTTGAAACATTCTCTCATATATCAGACAATTGCAGAACTGATCTTAATGTTTCAATACTTGTATCAAGATGATACTAAGTTACACCACTTGAATAATTAATGATGATGGAGCATCATTACATCTGAAGATTGTTGGGCTGATATTTTAGTTCAAAGAACTTGTATCAACTGGATACAATGTCACAACAATGTTAGAAGACCATGAATTGTATTGACAATGCATGAGGAGTGAATGAGATCCATCCACAACCACTGAGTGGATGAAGTGGATTAATGAAGTCCATGCACTATCACTTATTGCATGTGAATTTGAAGAAGATCCAACTTGATCTCTGATTAGATCAATGATGAAATTTGAAGAATCTATTTGATTAAGTAGTTCGGTTGATGATGAACCTTCGGGAATTTCACATCCTAAGTAATGAATATATGTTAAGAAGATTTGTGGAATTCTAATGAATAAGAAGAGAAGAGGAAATGGGGAGTAGAAATGGCTTAGAAGAAGATGTGGCACTTGGCATTTGAACTTGGTCTCTTTGTTTTTACACAAAGGACTTGTTCTATATACAAGAAAAAAATATGCCACCATGGTCCAGCCTTAAGGGTTCAACCCTAAGGCACATGTGGGACTTTAGTTCGCCACGCCCAAGGGGGATCCCATGGGGCTAGCCCGAGAGGCAGGGTCGTGTGTAAGCCCCGAGGTCCACACAGGGGAGTGTCAAGCCCTGCGCAGCTTGAGCGCGAGGAGCGCGCCCGTGACAAGCATAGTGGGTGCCAGTGGCGCGCCCGAGTAACAGGGGTGGGCGCAAGAGCGCGCCCGCAGAAGAACTCGGTGTGGGGCGGCACCCAGAGGGTTGGAAGTTCAATCGAGGGGTTGTGGCAGGAGCTGGATGTTAAACCACGGAAATTCCGCGAGGCGATTCGATGTGGGACGCGGAAATTTCACCGGGATCTAATCTCGGCTGTTCGTTCAATCACGCATATGATCTCGACCGCTGATCGCATCTGTGGCACCATGATCTAATCACCGCCGTTCGAGCTCATTTAAGTGGCGATCCAACGGCGAGGTGTTCATCTTCTACCTCGAGATCACCCGAGGCCTTCGTGTGAGCCACCTTCGAACCAGGTGCCTCCCAAGAGATGTTTTCGAGTTCCCGACCACCATTGCCGAAGCTGAAGTGTCCTTGAGGCTCGTCTGGCCATAACGAACCCGTTCATGCCTAAAAATGGGTTTGCATGTAACAAATGAAGAATTTCGTGTTCAGCCGAAGCAACCCGAAGGTGCGAGGCCATGTTGATTGATTCTTTGCATGGATGAAGTCCATGCATGCGTTTTCATGCACAAGAACGTGAAGAAAGGGCATAAATGGAACCCACGGGGAAACTGAGGATAAAAACAAGATTTTATGAAATCTTGAAATCCCGAGATATTTGGGAGTTTGGATTTGTATCCCACGGAAGAGGTGCAGCATTCCTCGCCTATAAAAGGAGCACCCGAGGCTCTCTGTTTGCTTGCCGAATATTTGAAGAGTGTCCCACGAGCACCCTGTTCTTTGCAAAGCTTTGAGCCTCGTGCATCCCACTTGCGCGGCAGTTTGTTCCGGAGCCACCCGAGGCTTCGAAGGTGTTCCCTGCGCGCACCCCTTGCGTGACAGGAAGAGCCCTCACTGCCAGCGAACTTGCGCGGCAGGAGGAGCCATGCGCAGCCAAGGTGTTTCACGGATTATGCGCCCCACAGCCAGTGCACCTTACATGCCCTTGTGCACCAAGAACCTTGCGCGCCACCTTGTCCTTTGAGGCATGCACACCCGTGGCTCTTGTGCAGTCTTGCACGCTGCCTTGTGCACTCGAGTGTGCCTTGCACTTTGAATAATAAGAGAGGTCGCAGCTTAAGCACCCCTTGTGTGCCTTTATTTGATATTCGGGTAGTGGGTGTGAAAAGAAGGAAGACCTGAGGCTTAGCCTTGTGTGTGCACCAAGTGAATACATACACCATTTGTGGGTGCAAAGTGAACAAGAAGGATGAGGCCATACCTTGTGTGTGTGCCAAATTGAAGAACAAAATTTCTGTGTGCATTTGAAGAAGCGGTTGTAGCCCTTATGTGGGAAATGTGAAAGTGGGTGTGTGCTAAGAAAGTGAAGGACCTACGGGTTAAGTGTGTGCAAGAAAAGGAGGAAGGTCGTAGGCATTTTTGTGTGCAAAAAGACAAATAGGCCGCACCTTTTTGTGTGTTCAAAATGAAGTGTACACACTAAGAAGAAGAAGTGGAAGACTCTCACACTAAAGTATAACACACATTTAAGTGTGTAGAAAAAATGAACAAAGAGTGTGAAGGAGGAAGTTGGTGTGTGTGCTTAAGGAGTTAGTACCCTTTGTGGGTTTATTGCACCAAGAAGAAAGAAAGGGGAGTGCATGCTTACATGCATGCACGTGCACACGTGAACAAAGCTAAATCAGGCTGTGTGCATTTGAGAAGTCCAGGAACAACAGTTCTTGAAGAAATTGAGAAGCCATGCAGTCAGTGCATGAGGAAGCATAGTTGCCATGCACTCAGTGCATGAAGTTGAAGTGAAAGCAGACTGAAGCTAGACGGAAGTCAAAGAGATTATTTGTCTGAGTTTTCAGTTATTGAGAAGAACCTAATCAACAGAAGTGATCATAAGACGTGAGCAAGACCAATAGACCTTATCATAGGCTGTTGAGGATTCTTGAAGAGAGAGGCCAGGTCATCCTGAGAAGAAGGAGATAAAGCCTGAGCTAGACGAGAAGCCCTGATCAACCACAAGTGATAAGAAGTAGAGAGCAAGGCCAGCAGCCTTTATCCGAGGATGTTGAAGATACTTGAAGAGCTGAAGAGCAGAAGAGCTACTCGTGTGACTCGAGGAGCCGGGAGAAGCCCCCTGTGAGTCTCAGGGCGGAAGAAGTCTTCAGTGGGATTCCGGAGCAGGCCAGTGGGACTCTGGTAACACTGTGGGACGCAGTATAAAGACCCTCCTGTGGGACTCAGGAGAGATACAGTAGGACTCTGTATCGACCATTTTAATTTTAACAGGTTATAATGGAGAAACCATGTTGGGTCGTATAACCAAATGGCAAGGACGTAGGCCTTTGGTGGCAAACCTTGTAAATCCGTGTGTCTTGTGCCTTTACATTTACTGCATCACACAAGGAGAGGATGAGAGATACAAGAAGAGTGGATCGAGGCCTTAACAAGCCATAGAGGTTTAATTGATAAAGAATCAATTAGTAAAAAGTTTTAAAGGATCACTGATTCACCCCCTCCCCCTCTCAGTGATCACACTGATCTGGGCACTTCAAAAACCTTATAAGGTAACTTTTTACCTAGAATAGAAGACTTTAAGGAGTATGATAAGGCATAAGTATTTAGAATTCATCAACACTTGCATGCCTAAATGTCCAAACCTATTTAAAAGAGGAAACACTTGTGCGCCTCCCTACCCTTTCAATGAAACTTGTGCTCCTCCCTTTTGGAAACATCTTAGGATAATACTAAAGGATTGATTTAAGTCTCTCCTAAGTATTACCCTATAGATTCTTTGTCGCCTAGATGAACCCATGCCGCTCAAGTACAACTGCACGACCAAGACTTGTGCTCTAAATGATTTGCGCGACCATACTAGCATCCCAACTTTATTTGTGTGCCTTTTTCTCGTTCACATCTCCTCTTCAAGATATTATCCCTCGAGCACCTTTTCAAAGCCATTTATGGCATGGTTACATTGTTGGATTCCTTTACTGAAATGAATTTTGTGAGAACCTCTCCCAAAACCTCATGACTTACAAGATTTATGTCACCACGGTTAGAGGTTTCCTATATAACCTCATCCATTAAAGATGAGAAGTTCCTTTGGTTTGGGCCTCCTTCTCAGGAGTAAGAACCAGTCTCAAGTTCCCTTAACATGGGACACCTTATCAGGAGTAATCCCTAGTCATAGTTTCTGTAAACATTGGGCATCCTCCTCAGGAGTAAGCCCCAATCTTAATTTCTTTTGATTTGGGCCTCCTTCTCAAGAACAAACCCCAATCATAAGTCCCCTTAACATGGGACTCCCTCTCAGGAGTAAGACCCAGTCATAATTTCCTTTAACATTGGTTCTCCTTCTCAGGAGTAAACCCCAAGTTATAAGTTCCCTTTAATTGGGCATCCTCCTCAGGAGTAAGCCCCAATCTTAATTTCTTTTGATTTTGGACTCCTTCTCAGGAATAAACCCTAATAATAAGTCCCTTTTATTTTGGGTCTCCTTATCAGGATTAATCCTCAAGTTAGATCTCCAAATCTCCATAAAGTACAAATACCTTGATGGACCCTGCTCCTGGGCTTATTTCCTGAAGTAAGTCATGGTATTCATCTACTTGAGCTGTCATACATACGTAAGCCCCACACCATTTCTCATGACTGCATCTTTCATGGAACCATCATCATGTTTACTAATACCTCTTGTTTCTCACACCGAGTATGACTCACGTGAGATTAGAGTGTTAAAGTAATAATGAAATCTTTTTTGGGCCACTAACCATGCACAAACCCCAAATTTCTTTACCCTAACTACGTGGAATTTTACCTCTGTATTAAAAGTAGTGTAAGTTGGAATCCTTTATAAGGTTCAAGCCCATATTTCAATAATTTTTTTCTGTCCCATATGACGTTAAACTATATCCTTCTTATCCAACTACATGTGTTCTGATTCCTTTTTAACAAGTATTTGTAGGTATCCCATTTGCGGGTAGGATACCAACTCTAAAATAATCCTTGTCTTTCTGAATGACAATAAAATTCAAGTGCCCCACTGAGTGGATTTAAAATTAGTGTGGTTATCATAATTACCAAGAGATTTCTATAGAATATATTGAAGGATACCATTGACTAAGAATCTCTAATATATATGGATGATTCTCCATCGATGAAGAACCTCAAATACATATAAAAGATTCTATAAATCCCATATATATCAACCATTCATTGCTAAATCTAAAGTAAAAATCATTTTCTTACTTAGTGAGTTGATAAGGATTCATGATCATAACTTAAATCTATGAGAGAGTCCTGAAGTAGGAAATATTTCCCACAAAAAAGGTGTGATGAGCCTGACCTCCCATCCTCTCGACCAATGAAAATTCTTAAGCCTCATCAGTCCACAACTAATGAGCACCTACCTCTGGAGAGTAAGTCCAAATGTATATAGAATCATTGGATGTTTTCAGTTCTATGAATAAACCCATTAGAAACCGATTGGAATGTTTTAACATTAAACAAAAAATTTCATCCCCATTTCCAGAAGAAATAATCACAAACAATTGATAATTTTACATTTTCTCTTCTATTACTTTATATTGATTTAGCCTTGAAATAACTTCTCTTATTCATCTGAGTAATTAGTGGAAGAGATAAGGATGGATTTCTTAAGAGGGAATTTTTTTCCCCAATGATTATCCATTCTTAGGAGGACATATCACTTTATTTATAATCCTGGTGTAAGTTAATAATATATAATTAAATTTAGAATGTACTATAAAATTATAATATTTGAAAAAGTAACCTCATTCAATGTAATAAAATAATAATATTATATTTTTTATGATCTAACTTTTTTAATGATAAATATTTATTCTTCAATATCATTAAAAAATATTCACCACTAGAAAAAATCCTGACTACTCATCCTCCTCCAAATTTATTGGATTATCAGGTAAATGTTTAAATAAAAAGGCTCATTAATTTAAAAAAATTCACATTATAGGGAATACATATTTATTTAATATTCATATAACATTAAAAGTTAATTATTTAATAAATAATTATTTATTTATTACCATGGGGATAATAAGATATAATAAAATAATATATATTAACTTAATTACAAAACTAACTGGAGAGAAAATATATATATATTACATTTGATCATTAAAAAAATCCTAAATAAATATCACATATCTATTTGGAAAATAATATTTATTTCATTTGTTAAGTATAAATAGTATTTAACTGAGATCAATGGAAACACCTTGAGTGTTACCCTCTATGTATATTCCTTAGTGTAAATAATTGGTCGTACCTAATGTTCAATATTATTTCCTATAAGTGGGTCAAGGATCCCATAGAAATAGAAGATATGTCCCAAAGACAACAACCACATACAAATGTTCACAATGAAAAATAATCCCTTTGTCATGATATCTCATCAAATAGGTTGTAAATCTATGTCATCAACCGATATTCATGATATTTCTTTCACTGACTATCTAAAATGAACATGTTTACAGACTATGCCTATACATCATAATATAATGGTTCCATTTCCATAAAAGTTTAGTAATATGAACATCAATAATGATATTAGGAAAAAAATCCTTCCTCAACTTATCTATCAATAAAATATCAATAGTGACACACCCAATATACCCAATATCATTTTGATCACATGTCAACATGATTTATGACAATACATAAATGTTTAAAAGACATTATATACATTAATAATAATATTAATGTGTAAGGATCATTACACAAAGTTGTAGATAGGAATGTCTAATGGAACTCAAATATAGGGATTTTATACTATCATGTATGTTCTGATAAACTCCCTCCTCAGATATTAAAAAGTGAAAGAAATATAAGATGAAGTATCATTATATCATGAGTACTCTCACCTAATAGTTAACACACTATGTTTCCAATCATGGAATTTTATCTGACCATAGAACAAGTTTCAATAGTATTATCATTTAATTTCAAGGTTCTCATCATAGAGGGGGATTGTTATTCCCTTTTCATTGTGAGGGGTTCTCATGGACATTATTACATAATAGTCATGCAGAAAAACGTACATTATGTTATATGATATTTAATTAATATAAAACTCATTGAATATATTAAAATATAAACTATAAATACTTGGTTCTATTGAAAAACTCTATCACTAATGAGGCATCCATTGGTGTGGGATCCCCATACCTAGATCCCCATGTGGGATCCCTTAATTCGGATCCATGAGGAGGATCCCCTTATGTGGGGATCCCTATGTATACTAACCCCTACATTACTATAACACATGCATGGCTCTATCTATAGGGATTAGATGTGCTCAATGAGAAGGATTAAAGGAATAGAGAAAAAATAAAAATAAAATGATTATAATGAAAATAAATAAATGTTGTATATTTAAAATGAAATGGGGATATTTTTGTGTGTGTGTGTATGAAGAAAGTAGGTAGGTTTTCCTATATGATTCAAAATAGTGAATGCCCATTGCCTGGGTCATATCCTCTTATAAAAGATATATCTATCATTTATCAAACAAAATTTGGTGTCCTTTGATTTGTGGGGTATATATAGATAAATATTACACATTATACTGCTTATTTATATGTTTTTCTAGTGATCTCGTAGTCTTATAATAGTTATGAATATTTTTTCTTATTTAAGGGTCATTACTAGTTTTTAAAATTCCTACCATTTGATATTAAATTAATAGATGTTATTCAATGAGTAAAATTCTTTAACAAATATGATAATTCGTCTTTAAACAATCCTTTATAATATTTCCATTATAATAGTTGTTTTATATGTGTATTCATGTTTAATCATTGTGTATTTATATAAAATTTTAAGAAATGGCCTTTTAATCTTATTCCTTACAATAAAACTCTTTTTGGTTTGCTAGTTATTGATTAGGAGTGTTGGGATTAGAATATTTTACCCATTTGATTCATGTTAGGAATTGACTAACGATTGTGAATTAAGAGGTGACCCTAGTAGTACAATAAATAATTATTGGCCAAATAATTTAATATATATGGTAATGATGAACCATATGATATATTTAATTCAATTTTTGATAAAAATAAAAATGAACTACTTAAATTAATCTCATTGTGGTGATTTACTAGGATTACCACCAATGTGTTTTGGATGACATCATATAATTTTGATTACCTATTATTACTTCCTAAGAATTGGTGGTGACACCTAATGACTACAAATTCAAAGGATTAAGTCTTAGGAATCTATGATGATTCCTGATGTTTTTTATTTCCTATGTTTTCCTCTTAGGAAGTAAAAAATGAGTCATGTTGATTATTATATACTAGGATCACCTCCTTGGAATTTTTTATGATACCTGATAATTATTGGCTTCCTAAGATATTCTAATAATCCAGTGAATACACCTAATGATATATTGTGTTTATAGACATTATGTACTAGACAAAATTGGTATGGTTGATCTCAAGTGTCTCCATTGAACCTAATGTTTTACTATGGTTCATTTAGTCATTTCCTTATATATTATGTATATATTCATGCATTATTATTCTAACAGGATATGTTAACATGCATCATTAGTACTGTACAATTGAGTTTTAATCACACCTTAATAAATTCACCATGGTAATCTATATAGAATTCCTTGTTAAAGTTCATGACAAGGTAAATTTCCTCATGAATAAGTGTTAATTTTTGATAATGTTGAGAATATGTAAATTATACGGAAATGACACAAACCCAGTTTTTTAATTCTATAAAAAAAATTAATTTTTTTTTATTTTTAAACAATTTATACATGATCCTATATGGGGTATATTTTACTCATATGTATGAATTTTCTAACCCCATATATAGTTTCATTTATCCATATTACATGTTATTTTTCTTATTGACACTAGTCGGGATGTTTGTTATTTTAAATTTATGGATGTAGGAGATTATAATTTTTTCCATTGTTACTACACTCTAACATGAGGGAATAGACTTCACCACTACACCACCATAGACACTCATTTATAGTAAGTTTCCTTTAGTAAAAAAATGACACATTCATATGGGATTTAATATAGTGGGTCCAGTTACTATTCATTGATCTAGGTTGGAGATGTCACAAAAATAACCATTGAGATGACCTATGTCATAAATTTTATAAGGATGTAAATTTCAAATATATATATAGATTAATAATATGATCCTAATGTATATGTTTTAATAAAATCATATATATTAAATATATAACTAAAAGAATAAAATTACTAAATATTTCAAAACCTTCACAGTTAAATATTTCATTACTAATAGATATAAAAGCTACTTTAAATTAGAATAATGAGTGTAAGTGATAATTTTTCATGGTTATATATCAAAGATAAATTAATAAAAAACTTCTTAAAAAATACTTGGACATTGTAGTGAAATAAAATATTTATCTATTATGGAAAATTATAATAATTTTCATCTAAAAAGTAAAGAAGTTCTAAAATAAAGTGTATTTAATGTTTGAATTTTAGGTGATTTATAGGATATTATTTATGTTTTAGATTATATAACTCATAATGATGTTAATATATTATATTATTCAATAATAATAAAATAAATAAGTATAATTTAAAATGATAGAAAAAACATTTCTGGTGATACGAATTCACTAGTGGAAACCAGTATAATGAAATCCATATATAAAATAATTATTTTCAATCAATTAATTTGAGATATTTTTTAACATGATGTTCATAATGAGGGGTAGATAAATATAAATATATTAAGTGGTTGATTGGACTAATAAAAATAATTTTTTTAGATTTTTTTTTCCTTTAAGATGAAAACGGAATCAAAATCAGATGAGGTTTCGAAAATAAAGTAAGTAAAGAAGGTAAGATGAATATAAATAAAGAATAAATTATCATAAAGGGATACTACTAAGTTTATGGGATATATATATCAATGAAATTTTTTCCCTCATGAAAATATTTGAGATGATTCAATAATTTTTAGACGTAGTAATGAAAACATTGATTAATATACACCAAATGTATATGCATTTATGTTTTTCTAATTTAATTCCTGAAGAAGTATAAATTTATCAACTATATGTTTAAAGACCCAGAAATTCCAGTGGGAATTGTTTTTAAAAAAATACATGGGAATTTTACGAGTCTTCGAAAATTTACGGCACTTGATTCTGAGGCCCGGTGTGCCCAAAATCAATTTCTGAAGATTTGATCAGGTACGTTCAGTAGATGTACGAGCATGATTTTATATCATTTGAATCGGTGCTTGGAATTTAAACCTGAGGTCATCATTGAACTTGTAGTGCTGGTATTCGCTTAATAGGAATTTCACCTCGACTATAGTCGGTCGAGAATGAAAGTTAGCTTTTGAGTTTTTAAGAAAAAAGTTAAATAAAAATAATTGTAAGATTATTTTTATTTTTGAGGTAGTTAAAACCTCCAAGAGGTGGTTAGGGGTGGGGACTACCACACCATAACCTCCCATGAGAGGTTAGGGAGGTGGGGCCCAGCCGAGGTTTAAAAATCTCTTGACATTTAATAAGGTGGGGAACACCCGAAGATGAAACCCTTGGAACCCCCATTTATGTGGGGTGAAACCCTTGACCATCCCCACTAATTAATAGAGCCAACTCCACCCATAAATTAAGTGAGTTATATCATTTAATTAATTCTTCATTAGAATTTATTGGAATTTTTTGGCCAACAAATTAAATAATGGGTTAGCTTAACCCATTATTTTTTGGTTGGAAATTTATTTGGTGGAATGTTGAGAGAGTAGTTGGAAGTATTTGGAGAAACAATTTCTCCAACGAAGAACGATCTTCAGTCGTGCCAAAAGAGAAGGAGTTGACCGCAAATAATTCCATCCTAGACTTCATCACCTCCGAACACTCATCCGCCAACCATGGATATCCTCTTCCTTTTCCAACATTGACGAGTCAATGAAGACTTTCTGCAACTTCATCAACGGTCAACAATAAGAGGTATGGGTTTTAGTTGAATTTTTTCCTGTTCTACGTCATTCAATTTCTAGAATATGTTATTCCATTTCATATCAACGTAACATGGAGGGCTCGGACCGCATGAACACAGCCCGAACCTTCACCCTTTGATTTTTCTCGTTTATTGATGACGACATCGGTGCAATGGTGCCACCAGAAGAGTGGGCCGCGGCGGAGCAACACGACTGGCGTTGGGTCGGCCGTGAAGAAACCGGTGGCGCAAGGCCGCCGGGTCGCCAGAAGTGTGCGGTGTCGTCACTCCGCGCAGAGGATAAGGGGGTCGCGGCCAAGCCGGGCCACGGTGGAAGGGTGCGGCACTATTCCACCGCACCGAGAAAAAGAGGGTCGCGGCTAGGGTGGGTCACGACGGAGGAGCTGGAGCAGCTGGCTGTTCGTCCAGCATGGAGGATCGGGACCCAGCGGGTCCCGCGTGAGCTGGATCGGTGCCACATTTTTCTGGTTTGGTTCCACATGAATGGTTCAACTGTTCGAGAATCCAGGGGGCACGCGCCTCCCATGGATGCGTCTAGGGCAGGCCATCGGGCCACCAGCCAGACGGGCCATGCGGGCCGCCATCCAGCCAGGCCACGCGGGCCGCCAGCCAGCCGGGCCATGCAGACCGTTGGGACGGACTGCCCCCTCAGGTTGGGCCGCCCACTTGGGCCAGGCAGCCCTTGGGCCAGGCCGCCCACTCGGGCCAGGCTACCCCCTCGGGTCAGGTCAGTCCAACTGGGTCGGACCAGACCCGGACCCGTTTGACCCAATAAAATTAGACTAGCCATCTAAGTCATATGAGACATTTTAAAGAGTGTTTTTTTGGAAATATCAATGATAATAATGTTTTATTGGTAAGTTGCATTAATTGTGAGGTTAAGTAAGGATAACAGATAAAATTTCCTTATGGTTAAATTGGATTCCTTCAATATACGTGGATTTACTATTGTGTAATATAGGTATCTAGTCCCGTGAAACCTATTAGAGTTTGAAACCATATATTTACTAATTTGATCTAATGGTTCAAAGAATATTTAGTCCCCAGACTACACAGAGTGGGTTTATGGTTTTCCGATGGGATTAGTGAATGATAACATATGAATAGTGATCATATGTGAGGTTCTTAGGTAAAATTGTTGCAAAAATTATTATTCTCAAAGAATAAAGTATAAAAGGGTTTTAAACTTGATATTATGGAATGTGATGGATAAACAGGGGATTCTAGGGGTAATGGTCTAGTGTGAATAACCTATGGGAATTGGTAAATTATGATATTAGTGATATGTGAGATGCGATATCTAAAACTTGGTAATAAATTAATTGAATTTTCATGATGATGTTTTCTTTATCAGGATAATAAACTCATGTGAGAGATTATTTGTGAAACTTTATGAGATGATTAATGTAGTATAGTGGAATTTGGGGATTTGGTAATGTTGAGGGGTAATTGGCTTGGTGTGAAACTATGGAATTATAAGAGTACATAATCATTAATTAGTGGATTATTAGATGGATTTTGAGTTGTTATTGGGACATGGTTGGTCCTATAGTGACTTTGAACATGAAATTCATGTGATATTTAGTAAAGTTGTGGACTATGATTTTACCCATTAAGACTAAGTGGTTGGAAGTTGTTTATAAATAGTATTAAAAGGAAGTTCTTTAATGTTCCATGATATCATTATAACCAAGTAGAGTTCTGTGGATGTCAAATTATTAAGGGGAAATGAGTGGGGCTCATGGGTGATAGTATTTGACTGGTGGTGGGTTTTTAGAATGTTAATTATATTGGATTGACATTAATGGTTGTTTTATAGTGACGATCACATCATTTAAAATTTAATTATGTGGGGTAAAATATTAGAATTTATTAGTAAACATCATAGGTGATATATTAGTGGACCTAACATTGGGGTATCCTTGATTTATGATGGAACCAAGATACATGGAGTTGATTTTTTAGTAGTAAATATAAAATACTCATATTATATAACCATGTACTTTAAGAAACCCATTATTAGATGATTTATTACAAGGTTCAAACTTTTTTTCATTTCTATAATATTTTTATTTTATAGTTTTATAGAATTATTAATAAAATACATATCAATTTTGTCATTTCAATAAATTATACATTTCTTCAATAAAACAAGTTCATTATAATGACTCACTTTCTTCTTTAAAGGTAACTCTCAAATCTAGAACTCTGACATTATTAACTAGTCTACTCATCCTTATTCACAATCAAAAATATTTTAAAACTATATAATGATAAAAAAATCTCATTAAGGGATAAAAAATAAATTAAATCAATTAGTCTATTAGAAAACCTGAAAACTCCATATGAATGTGATCTTTATACCAATGAACATTTCAACTAAAATATATATATTTTTCAAGAATAAAATTTTATTACATAAATGATTTCATAAAAAAGATAATGAAAAATCATTAATTGAAAATCATAATCCTAAAAATTTCTTGTAAAAACATGAGAAATTGTGAATACATTAAAATTAAAGCAATAATTTATCTTTTTTTATAAAAAAATTCATAAACATTCCGTAAATACATAAGTTCATTTTTACCATTGGAATTCAGAATATTTTTCTTATAAAATATTTGAAATAATATAAAGCAGGTAAATTATGATGTTATCCTTGTATTCATCCTTATCGGAACTCTTACAAGGGATAACTAGAATATCCCATAGTAGTAACCTCTCATAGGTAAACATTTTTATATTACCCAATATATTGGAGAGTTGTATTGGTCTCACCTATCATAAGAGATATTTTGGTGATATTTTGGGATCACCCATCACTCATATAAAATATTCAGTAAAAATAAAATTAATAAAAAATATCATTCACTATAATAATAAAACCCATTTGAATTGGAATTCAATCATATAAGCAATAACATTTATAGATGTCTCATATAGATGAAACGAAGTTACCATTTCCCTAGAAAATATCATTGGAACTAAACATTTATAAAATATTTAGAATAATAATTTTTTTTAAATAACCATTGTAAATTTTGAATTGAAATTGATTATGAATAATTTTTATAATAGAGGGAATATTTGTTCAAGCTATATATGGTAAAATAGTTGTTCTTCGGTAAAAAAACAAAAAACAATAACCCATATATATGCATGAATAACATTTTTATTTTTCTAAAGGGTAAAAAATATATAAAGTATATAATATTTTACTTTTTTTAGGATAAATATGTTATAAGTTTTATATTTATTAATTATTTTCATCCTTATGTACTTCCATATAGGGTGATGAAAAATTAATCACACCACTTTATGGAGTTGATATTCCACACGTACGCACGAGAGACATTATCAATTTCCAACAGATGGAAATTGTAAGAAGGTAACTAATATCTTATATTTTCATAATTTTAATGTCATACATATAATATAAAATAAGTTTTTAATCATTTTACCTAGACATGTGATCTAGTGATGAAAAATTAAACACATCACTTCATGGAGGTAGTATTCCCTATGTACACATGAGTGATGTTTCCATTTTACATAATATGTAAAAGAATATGTAAAGAGTTTTACCATAATAATAATAATATTTTAGTATATATTACATACTTACTTATTTATTTTAGAATGTTTTAAGATGATTTTATAGTTGTGGATGAAGAAATAAACATGAAATATGTCAGTTACAACTTATACCTTGTTCTCAAATATCTCTCTTCAGCTTAAATATTAATCCCTAAAGGATTGATCATTTGAGAAGAAGAAGAACAATAGAACATAGGAGGAATTATAAGAAGATATTTCGGAAATTATTGGGTGAACTAGAGTGCCCAAAAGGTGTTATGAAGTGAGAATAGGGGATTACCTTTTACAAGTGAGGGGAGTGGAACACTTGAAAATTTTCTATGAATTGAAATATTATAGAGTAATAATATTGGTAAAGTGGATCCAAAAATATGAGTTTTTTAAGATAAGGTGATATGTACTGAAATACCATTATAAATAATAATTTTGATAAGTTTTCTTGGTCATATGGTTTAATTTCAACATTAATTAAACTGATTTACCATTTATCATGGTGATGCATTAATATATGGTTACTATTCATAATGAAAAACAATTATATCATTAATAGTTATGAAATAGTAGAATTAAAATAGTTAAATAATTTTTAAAGATTAAATTGGTTTAATTTTCATTAATTACTTTCAATATATGTTCCCAAAATACAAATAATAAGAGTTTTTTGAAAATTGATTTTTTAAGCATTAAAATGAAAATATTCAAATTTAATATATAATATTGATTCATACACAATTATTTAAATTATTTTTAAATAAAATATATATTCTATCCTTTTAAAAAAATATAATGTTAAATTTAATTTACATGATTTTATAAAAAGAAATGTAAATTTTGTTTAAAATGTCATTTTTCACTGTTCACTAAAAACTCATTCTTTTCATAAAAATTCAATTATTTCATCTAAAATTTCAATTGATATTTTTATTTAAAAAAATGATTACATTTTTATCAAATTCAATTCCTAAAATCAATATACTTGTCTTTTAAATAGAAAAATGTAATTTATTGAAAGAAATTATTTAAATAAAAAAAATTGAAAGGAAACATTAATAAATTATTAATTAAATTATGGTAATTTTAAATGAAAAAATTGAATACTTATAAAAAATAATTTAAAATTTGAGAGTATTTGTATCATCTCAATTTTATTCTTTACTTAATCAAGTAAGGGTATATTTCCCTCCTAGTATTTTTCAATTCTCATTTCTTCTGCCCAATCATGTGATTATTCAATAAGATCTTTATATGGTGAATCACTTTATTACATAGAACCTAATCTCTATGATCCACAATCTAAAATATATTTTCATCATAAGATAAATTTTTATCTAACTTTAGAACATCTAGGATGAAAATAATATATGTATTAGGTTTATACTTTCCAAGGAATGACACATGAAACATATCATATACCTGAGATAAACATGGTGGTAAATCTACTTTGTAAAAAACTAATTATAACATTTTTATTAATTCATAGATACTAATAAACCTTGAAATAAACATTCATTTTTTTCAAAAACATATTACACTTTTTTATGGAGATTCTTTAAAAAAATGATCTTCTACCTCGAATTACAGATCTTTCCTCATATGATATGCATAACCCTTCTGGATACTCTGAGAACCCCTCATGTGATATTGAATAATTTTTAAAATATCTACCATTTTATTCACCAATTATAGTCCCAATTATTTCCTCTCACATAAATCATCCCACCATGCTGGAGTCCAAAAAACATTTCTATATAATGCCTCAAAATATCCATCTATATACTTGAATGAAAATATTTATTATAAAAAAATTCAATTAATGATAGATGTTGATCCCAAAATCCCTGTTAATCCAATGAGATGTCTCAATGTAAATCCTATAAATTCTAAATTGAATGATTCATTTTTTCATTATATTGGGGATAAAAATATGTATCAAAATTTAATTTAGTTCTCATTGGCTTCTGAAGTAATTTCCCATATTTTTTTGTAAACATGGTATTTCAATCAGATATGATGTATATTGGAAGTCCATATAAACCAACTATATCTAAAAGGTACTAACTAGAAAGTTGATCCAAATTCATAGTTTCTATTATAATTTAAAAATTTATAGATTTATTGAAATGATCAATAATTACCATGCACATAGGATTTCATTGAGATGTATTTGGTAATAGCAACATAAAATCTCAAGATATATTATTCTATCTCTATTAAATCACTAGAAAATGATGAAGCATCCCCTTTAGTAGTTTTCACTCATTATTAAATTCATGAAAAGTAAAACATTTCATGGTAAAATTAAAAATATATTTCACCATACCATCCCACATAGATTATTCTTGAATGTCCCTATACATCTTCATGTTTCCAGGATGAATAGAAAATTGAGATCTGTGAGCTTCACATAGTAATTGAATCTTCAAATGAGAATAAAATGGTGGATAAAACCTCTTTAAAAATAATAAAACAACTTATTTACCAGTATTAAACTTAGAAAAAATACCTTTATTAACTGATTCTACTATTTCTAGAAAACCAAGATATTTCTTTTAAGCACATTGACTTCTTTATAATAATGGTAACATCAATGATACCAAATAAAAAAATACTATGAAAACATTATTTCAAGGAAAAACATTCATTAAATCATTAACAAAATGATCGTCTTCTTAATGTAGCATGGATAATGATTCGCTCACTTTTAGACATAGGGGATTATCTACCTTGATTTCTTTTTATGGTTGATAGTGAATTGTGAAATAGTAATCCTTAATCAATATTATCCATTTTATCTAACTTATATTCAACTATTTTAGAGTGAATACATACTTAAAACTTTTATGATCCATATAAATATTAAATTTCTATCCATGTAGATAATGTCTCGTGATTTTTAAATAAAAAAACCATTATAGTCATCCTATATTCATGTGAAATATAATTCTGATCTTTTTGTTCCAATTAATGATATTTATACAAGATAACCCAATAATTATTCATCAATACATACACTAGTCCCTTCAAATAATCATAACTATGAATAAAAAATTCACCATCGCTTATTAGAAATGATAACACTAGAACATCAACAAATACTATTTTCAATTCTTGAAATTAATTAGTACATTCCAATATCTAAATGAATTTAACTCTTTTTCAAGTTAATATAGTTATATAAATAGATAAATGGTAACTTTTCCCAGCAAAACTTTGATAGTAACCCACTAATCCATGAAAACAACAGATCTCAGCAACATTTTTCGGTATTCTACACTCTTATATTACCTAGTTTTAGTAGGATCAATGGTTATAGAATATTTAGAAACAATATGTTTAAGAAAATAAATTTTTCATCCAATAATCATATATACTAGATTTTATATACAATATAATTTCTATTAATTTCAACCAAAAAATCCATAGGTGTTTATATTGATCTTTATTTATTTCAGATTATAGTAGAATATAATTCATAAACACAACTATAAGATTATTTATATACTCATGGAATATTCTATTAATTATATATATAAGTAATGTCAGTGCATTTTTTTGTCAAAAAAGGCATAATCACAATCTCATAATGAACATACCTAGTATGGAACACTATCCTTATAATATATTCCTACATCAATATTAGCTGGAGATATCCATACTAGATATCAATTTTCATAATATATTTCCCACCCTTGAGCTGATCAATCAAGTTATTGATATGAGTAAATAGATACTTGTACTTAATGGTAATATTATTTAGTTAACTATATTCAATGGGAAGTATTAGGGAAAATCTATCTTCTAAAAAATAGAACTTTAGATTTCCATGATAAAGTGTAATGGTAGATGAATCACTTATCAATGAACTCCTATATTTAATTATTATTTTAAAAACTAAGCTGACGTTTTTCATTAGTTAGGTATTAAAATTATTATATAATCATGAACTAATTTTTTGGTAAACTCAACCTCCAGAATGGTAAAAATACAAGGAAAATCATCATAAAATACATCCAAATATTTACTTCCTTCTAGAACATCACCAATTTGAATAGTTCATTTCTTCTCAAAAATATTTGAATGATAACTTTAACTTCTATGTTGTTTTAAATTCTCATCCTCTTGATATGTTATCAATGGAATTAATTAATTATTATATACAAATAGAGACTAGTTCTCAAAAATAACTTCTTTAGCTCAATATTCTATTATATCATGATAAAATTAAATCCAATACATTCACAGAATAACATCAAACACTATAATGGGAAAGACAATGATTTTCATAGGAAGAATCATTCCATGTATGATAACATGAAGGTTTTTGTAATTTTTTTCAATTATACTACCCTAAAAGTTTTTACCATGTTTTATGATTACATTTCTTAAGATGACATTTCTATTTTACATGAAAATTTTCTAGATATAAAATAATGTTTTAAACCCATATCTAATAAGATATTGGTATTTTCTGAATAAATCAGTAATTTACCTATAAACACTTCAGTTGAGAATCCCACAACTATTTTAGTAGTACAAAAGGACTTTTTACGCCTTTGTTTTCTAACCGTGATGATTCCAAGTACGAGTAATTGGAATTGTACAAGAATTAGCATAACAATCAAACTCATTACAATTTATGAATTTCCTTTATATCATTTTATCATAGTTCTAACCATTTCCATTTCATATTTCCTTACTGATATAAGAAATATTTCAAGGATTTCCCATGTATGATAACATGAAGGTTTTTGTAATTTTTTCCATTATAATAACCTAAAATTTTTACCAAGTTTTATGATTACATTTCTTAAGATGAAATTTATATTTCACATGAAATGTTCCTAGATATAAAATAATTTTTCAATCCCATATCAAAACAGATATTAGTATTTTCTGAATAAACAAGTAATGTACATATAAACACTTCAATTGGGTATCCCACAACTATTTTATTAGTATAAAAAGTCTTTTTAAACCTTTTTGTTTCTAACCATGATGATTCCTATTCTGAGTAATTGGAATTGTACACAAATTAGCATAACGGTTGAACTCGTTACAATTTATGAACTTCTTTTCTATCATTTCATTATAGTTCGAACCATTTCCATTTCATATTTCCTTACCGCCATAAGAATTTTTTCAAGGATTTCCATATTGGTACGACATCCTATATCTCTTATGAAATTAACTATAATTCTTCTTTATACACATATCACATTAGTGTAATTTAATTTTCTTACTTTCATATTTATTTTATGCATCATTAACTACTTCCTACCAACCATATTTCTTCTTACCATTATTTTTGTAAAAGTACACCAAAACCATCTTGAATTTCTCAAAAAAACACATTTTCCTCATAACTCTAAAATTCATGAGTATTTATATCCCTTGGTAAGATTCAACTCCATCATAAGTAAATCGATCAATTTTTCTATAAGCGTCCAGAATGAAATTGTTTGCATAACTGTCCAATATAGAAAAAATAACTTCATAAGAATACATAGATTCTTCTATTTCCTTAAATTATAGGAATTATCATTACATTCTATGTTAAATAACATTAAGAAAATATTATTTAAGGAAGAGATCTATAAATATCCTCTATTTCATGTAATCAACTTCTTCCTTTTATTTAGTGTTATATATCATAGAAAACTATTGATATACTTCACCTTCAAAAAAAATAATGTGTAAGGGTTAACTAATGATGTTTCAATCATCCTATAACATAAAATATCTTCTTTAGATAATTACTTGATCCTTAAACATTCACTGGTTCTAAGGATCCATCAAATTCTGGAGTGTGTTGTTTCCTAAAATATTCTATTATAGTCATTTTACTCAAATAAAAATTCTATTTCTCTCTTAAATATGTTCCTCAATTTATATCCTAAATAATATGAGTTAGTATAGTTATAAACTACCCTATTTGAATTCCAATTATTCTAATTTTCTAGTTTATAAGGATTTTATCCTTGTGATGATATTCTAACTGAGCTTTTGTGTTTCCTATACAGAAAATCATTTTGAAGAGACATGGATTAGATGAAGCAAGATGGAAATGTTAATATATTTTCTCATGATAACATAAATATAAATTAAAATCTAATTAAAGTTTGTTTAATATCACTCTAACCTTTAATTTTATCAAAACCTCTCCTCCAAAACTAGGTATAAAACAGCATACATTAAACAACCAATAATTACATGAATTATAATAATGGATTCACAATATTTTATTTTTAGGTTAATTCTGGTTTAGTTTTTAATAGATTTATGTAAAACTTAAATAAAAATATATATTTTTAAACATTATAAATTTTTCAAAAAAATTATAAAGACACACATTATTAGTTCATGGTAACTCCCATATCTAGAACTATGGATTTATAATTTTTCAATAAATCCTTACCCCTGGTCAAAATTCATTTCAAAACAAGGAATGAGAAAAATAGTAATAATTATGGAATTTAAAAGAAAATAAACTTGTTAATATATTTTTAAACCTAAAAAATATATAAAAATGTTTTCCTTATTCATAATGAACATTTGAATATAAATATTTTTTTTACTTTTTCATGAAAATAACATAGTTTTTTTATATATTCTATAAACTATTTCATAATAAAAAATTAAAAAAATTCATAAAATAATAGTTTCATTTAGGACAAGAAAAAGCATGAATACATTTCCATGAAAACAATCCTTTCACCATTATTTATAAAAAATAATAAACATTCTTTAAAAATATCTACTCATTTACTTACCTTATGAAATCAATGGATTTCAATTATAAACCATTGAAATAATATCTTGTAGGTAACATGGGACATTATCCTTAAATTAATCCTTATAGGAACCCTTAAAATGGAATCTCCTAATTATATTATTCAGATATCTATTATGAGTAATAAAAACTAGAAAAATCTATCACATTACCCAATGCATTGGGGAGCAATGTCAGGCTCACCCATCATGGAAGCTATTCTTGGATAACCCATAAATCTTGTAAAATATCCATGATTCATTTCCTGAATAAAATGCACTTATATTTTAATTTAATCCTAAAACCTATTTTAATTTTAATTTTATCCCATAAGTAATGACACATTCATTAGTTTTATAAATATGAATAAAATAGTTGGTTTCCTTAGAAAAATTTTTTAAAACTAAAAATCCCCAAAATATTGAGAAAAAATATTTCCTTTGAAAGTAACCATGGATACATTAAATTAATTATTAACAATTAATAATTCTTATAATTGTGGTAAATGGTGGTCAATTTTTGTATTTTAAAAAATCATTAATTTTAAATTTTAGTAAAAATATCTAAATAACTTGTATTATAAATGTTTTAAAAACTAATTTTAGGACATTAAAAATAAAGTAAACAATTAGTTGAAAATGATCATTAACAATATTTTTTCATAAATAAAAACATAATTTGATTGTTTTTATGGATATTTATATATATTAAAATAGCATAAATTAAAATATTAAGAAAAATTAAGAAAAATTATTACCTTATTTCTCATTATGTTTCGTACGTTCTATAACTCATAAATAATAAAATTACCTTAGTTTTAATCATACCTATTAATATTATATTTTTTATTTAGTTATTATTATTTATTATATTTTATTTATAACCATGTTTAATTTAGTTATTTAAATAGTTAAGTTCACATTGGATATTTTGGGGTCATTCAGGTTATAACCTTAAAAACACATCGGTGTGTTAACCATTGTTAAAGGGGTTAGGGTAACATTACCTCCAGAATATTAAAAATTTTATAATTATCATTTTTATACATTAAATACACTTTAAAATTAAAACATATATGGTTTTCATGAAAAATTAACCACATCATTTCATGGAGATCGTTATCCATTCATAAGCATGAATGTGTCGTCGTTTTTCTAATGGGAGAAAAAAATAAAGAAAATAATATTTTACATTTATAGTATCATAAATATGTTATAAATTTCATATTGTTTCATTATATCCAAACTTAATACCATCCATATATAGTGAAAATAAGAAAATGAATCACATCATATCATAGAGGTGGTACTTCATATGTATGCATGAGTAATGTTATCAATTTGCAACTGACAACAAGAGTAAGAAGGTAATTAATATATTATACTTACACAATAAAAATTATATAAAAATATAATATATATATATATATATATTAGTTTTTATAATCATTTTAACCTTCCATATGATTCAGTGATGAAAAACGAAACACCTGACTTCATAGAGGTGGTAGTAAACACATACGTATCAGCAATATTTTCATTCCTCAAACGATGAAAAAATAGATGGAAAAGTGTTGTATCATAATAATAAGATTAATTAAATTTAATAATAATTATGATACATTTTTTATTATTTCATAATTTTTGAAATGTATTTTAAAGAGTTAGAAGAAGATATAAACTCGAAATAGTTCGGTTAGGCCTTAAACAATCTTCTCATATATCTACCTTTGGCATGCACCATAAGAATTCTTGAATTGATATTTTAAGAAAAAAGTAACCTATAGGAAATGGGGATATATGTATAAGATATTCTTTATTAGGTAATTTCATAACTATAGGGATCAACATTTTTGGCTAATGGAAGATACGAGGTTGCCTTTGATGAGTTAAGAGAGTGGTACACTTGTAATGTTTTGAAACATTTAAGTTTTATAAAGTCGTAGTCTTGGGAAATTGGCTCCAAAATAATAAAATTTGAAATATGAGGTTATAAGGGTATAAATAAAAACATTAAATATTAATTAATATAATCTTTATCACTACGTATTTAACTTAATTACACTGATTTACCCATTATAATAGTGTCAAATGTTTTCTATGGTTACAACTCATAATGATTAAAAAATGAAATTATTATTATTAATAAATTTATACCTCTTGATTGAAAGTATTTAATTAATATTTGAATATTAATTTTTTATATGTTTTAGATTTTAATTTTAATATATTTTTGAAAGACACAGTGAAAAAATATTTTTTGAAAATTTTCCTTTTAAGCATAAAATTTAACTTATAATAAAATCAATTATAATATTGATTACTATAAAATTATTTATATAATGTTTTAATAGAGTAGATAATTTTTTAATTTAAAACCTAATTGATATTATAAGGTGTATTCTAAATTAATTATTTAATGAAAATAAATGATAGTTTTCTGAGAAATGCCATTATACACTATTCACTAAAAAATAAGTCTTTCAATAAATCTCCAACAATTTCATCCAAGGATATATTTAATATTCTGAATTAAAAAAAATAAATTCTTTATAAAAAATTAAATTCATAAAATAAATATTTATATATTTTAAATAAAACCTTGTATTTCATGAAAAAACAATTTATTTAATGGAAATTGTTTTTAACTGAAAACATCTATACAATTATTTATAAAACTATGATGAATAAAAATCCATAAAATTAATAATTATGAATCATAAAAATTTAATCATTAAATGAAAACTTGTGCTTAATAATTCCCACCCAGTAGAAATTTATGTCCACTAAATTTCATTCATTATTTATTCATCTGAAGGTATTTTCCCATTATAGAATTTTCTAATTCTCATGGTGATTCCTTAATCATGTGATTACTCCCTAAAAAATATACCTAATGAATACATTATTTCATATTACACGATCATTGTGATCCATAATCTATAATTAAATTTCAAAATTTTATAGATTCCCCTCTAATTGTACCACTTTAGGGCTCAAAACATAATATGCATCAAGTACGTACATTCTTTGAAATGAAATATAAAGCACATAAAATAGTATAGATAGACATAGTGGAAAATATAATCTGTAAGAAAATTGTACTAACTTTTCCAGAATGTCATATATAAAAATAAACCATGTAATTAACTTTTTATTACTATAAAAAATATTAAATATTTTCTATCGATACTCTTTAGGAAAAACATGATCGCCTACCTCTAAATGGATATATTTCATCCAATGATATTCTTAACTCTCATGGATACTATAAGCTATAATCATGTGTTTTTGAGTCATATTTTAATTATATTCCGTTTCATTCTCTAATTATAGTCCCCAAAATATCTTCTCCCCAAATTCATCCCATCTTAATGGGGTATAACACCATTTTATATATAAACACTCAAAAGGTACAATTTGTATACTTTAATTAAAAATGTTATTATATGAAAAATTAATTAAACATATATTTTAGTAATAAATACCATAATAATCAAATAATAACATTAAACTATTTTTTTTAATGTTGAAATTTTAATATTGAATTCCCCATCAGATTGAGGATGAAATATTTTTCTGAAATTCAACTAAGTACACTTTTTTAAAGTCCTTTCTATAAATATGATGTCGAATGGGGATCATGATAAGATATAATGGAGGGGATAACTCTTTATATCCTAACTATCTTATAATGGTAATTTCATGAAACATGATCCAAATACATAGTATCTTGTATATATAGATAATCTATAGATTAAGTCAAATGATCAAAAATAAACTAAATCACACTACTGCCAAAATATTGCATTAGTACTGCCACTGAAATTTCCATGGATGTTTTATCTCATTTCCATTTAGGCACTAAAATGGATTAAGCATACCCTTCGAGAGTTTTTTCTTATATTTAAACTATTGGAAAGTCAATATTTTCACTGTAAAATCAGCAACACATTTCTTCATACCTTCCCACCCAAATTATTTTGGAAGGCCTCTATACATCTTACTGATTATAGTATGAATAGAAAATATAGATCTATAATATTCACTTAATAATTACTTCTTCTATACGGAATTGATTCTCACATAAAACCTTTTTTCAAAGTTCACAACCATTTATTTTTCAATATTAAACTCAAAAACCATTCCCTTCTTCACTAATTATACTCATTACTGCAAAAAAAATCTTATTTCTAATACTATGTAATTTTTTTTCAAAAATAAGACTAATCTAATCTGATAGAAAAAATAAAGTTTCTAAAAACATAATTTCTAGGTCAATATTCATTAATTAATTAATTAATTATAATGATCCACATACAATATAGTTATCGATTCATTATCTTTACAACTAATGGCCTCAGAAACCTTATTTTATTTTTTTGTAGGATAGTGAATTGTGAAATCATGGTACATAATCATTTCTAACCATATTCTATACCTCAAATTCAATTATTTTTTATTAAGTATATATTTATATATATATATATTAAAATTATATGATCTATATATATTTCATATTTATCCCTATATATATTTTAACCCTAGAATATTAAGAAAGAAAGTACAACCAACTCAGGGTCATCTATAGGACTATTATAATCATGTCGTTTCAATTGATGACATGAATGTATAATAACCCGATCATTCTAAAACAATAAACAACCAAGTCCCTTCCAAGAAGAATCATTGTAAATAAAAAATTCCGGATTAATTTTCATTAAGGATAACACTATAGAATTAACCACAGTTATTTTAAATTTATAAATTCAATAATCAATTTCATTTATCAACTTGAATTTAACATGTCTTCAAGTAAATATATTTGTTTAACTAGATAACATAGAAACGCTCTCAATAAAACATATATATAAACCCAATAAGAAAAAAACATTGAATCTAAGTAACATTTGTAGGAATTCAACACTCTTCTAGAAACATGTTTTTGTTAGGATAAATAGTTATTTCATCATTAGAAATTATATTCCCAAGAAAAGAAATCTATTAAAACTAAAATTCACATTTTATGAATTTTAAAGACATCTAATTTTCTTTTAATGACTTCAAAACAATCCTTAGGTGTATCACATTATTTTCATATCCTCTAAAGTATAACATAATATCATTCATACACACTACCACAAATTTATACAATTTATCATGGAATACTCTATTCTTTAGATCTATAAATATAGGGGTGTGTTTGTAAACCCAAATGAAATAACCAAAAGCTCATAATGAACATACCATGTAAAAAACAAATTGTTAAATTACTTCATTGTCACCTTTAGTTGGTGATACTTGGACCTGAGATCAATCTTAGAAAATTACTATTCACCCTATAGTTGATCCAAAAATCATTGATACGAGGAAATATATACTTTTTGTTAAATGTGATGTTATAGAAATCTCTGAAATAAATTAAAAACATCATTAAACCATCCTTCTTTATATCATAAAGAATAATAGAACCCTATATATAAGTTATAGTGAGGATGAAACACTTATGAAGAAACCCCTTAAATTACATTCTATAATATAAAAACCCAAATAAATACATTTGATGGGGAGGTATTGAAAATTTCTTATTATTAGGAATTATGTTAGTATTAAACTCAACATCTCAGTTAGGAATAATTATATGAAACCCATTAGTGAATACATATATAAAATCATTTTTTAATGGTGCATCACCAATATGAATAGATAATTTTTCCAAAAAAAGGAAAAGATATTTTTAGCTTCCATATTTTATCATTTTCTTAACTTATTCATATGTTTTCAATGGTATTTATTCATTGATATATAAAAATGGAAACACATTCAAAACATAACTTATTTACCTATTTAATTTTTTTTATCATGATAAATTTAATGCCAATATATACCCACAATAACATCAAACTCTATAATAATAAATACAAAAAGTTGAGAAAAATAAACTATTCCCAAAATGATAACAAGGGGGAAACTAAATTTACTTACCTTTATGTTTCTTCAATTAATGATTCCCCATTGTCTACCACCTATATTCCATCTAATAGTTATTGTTGTAAAATTACTCAAACTCTATCTTGACATTCATATCTAACCACACAATTTCCCCATAACTTCTAAACTCATGAGTAGGCAACTCCCTATATAAATTTGGCTTCAATTATGAGTAAAAGTGATCGATTTTACTTTAATTGTCCATAATTAGGTTTTGTGCATACCTAGCCATTATAGTAAAATAGGGTTCAAAGGTTGAAATAGTGTGCCACTCCATCTTTTTCAACTATAAGATTTTACTTCATTTTTTTGTCAAATAAAATTAGGAAAATACATTTTAATGATGATATATTTAAATATGACACAATATATGGAATTAATTTCATAGTTTTCCTTAGTATTATTAAACAATTATAACCATTAATCGACTAAACCTTCAATATGATAACTATAATGGGTTTTCATGAGGATCCAAATATTATAGGATGTCAAATATCATCTCTAGATAGTTAATCCATCCTTTAGTTTTTATTAGCTCTGAGGATTGACCAAAATATTGTGGGTGTTTATTCTTTAAATACTCCACTATAGAATTGTTTCTTTTTGGATAATTCAATCACCCTATTAAATTGGTTCCTCAATTTTTTTATTTTTTCAACCAATTAAATACATACAGGAATGTCCCTATTCCAATTCCAAAAATTCTATGTTGCTATTTCATAATGATATTATGCTCACAATTCTTTTCTACTTCACGTTCCATGTTACTTCTTCTGAAAACCATTCTAAATAGTTATGGATTATATCATGCAACATTGTAATATTCAAAATAAATCTTATATAATATAATCATAAAATATAATATAATTAATATTTATTTCAATATCACTCTATCCTCTAGGGAAATAAAAACCTTTTATCAGATACTATTTATAATATCACGAACCTTAAAAACATTGAATTTAACACTTTTTCAAGTAAACATATTTTTTTAACTAGATAACTGAGAAATATTCTCAATAAAACATCTATATAAACCCACTAATCAAAAAAACATTGAATCTCAAAAACATTTATAAGACTTCAACACTCTTTTAGAAACATTGTTTTGTTAGGATCAATATTTATTTCATCATTAATTATTATATTCCCAAGAAAATAAATTTGTTAAAACAAAAATTCACATTTTCTGAATTTTATATAGATGTTATTTTATTTTAATTCCCTCAAAACAATCCATAGGTGTAGCGCATTATTTTCATTTCCTCTAGAGTATAACATAATATCATTGATACACACTACCACAAATGTATACAATTTATAATGGAATACTCTATTCATTAGATCCATAAATATAGGGGAGTATTTGTTAACCCAAATGAAATTACCAAAAAAACTCATAATGATCATACCTTTTACAAAACAAAATTGTTAAATTCCTTCACTTTCACCTTTAGTTGGTGATACTTGGACCTGAGATCAATCTTTGAAAATTACTTTTCACCCTATAGCTGATCCAAAAAATCATTGATACGAGGAAATAGATACTTTTTGTTAAATGTGATGTTATAGAGTTGTCTATAATAAATTAAAAGCCTCATTGAACCAACCTTATTTATAACATAAATAATAGTAGAACCATGTACATAAGTTATAGTGAGGATGAAACCCATATGAAGAAACTCCTTAAATTACATTATATATTATAAAAACCCAAATAAATATATTTGATATGGAGGTATTGAAATTTTATTATCATTAGGAACTATGTCAGTATTAAACACAACCTCTCAGTTATGAATAATTATAGGAAACCCATCAGTGAAAACATATATAAAATCATTTTCTAATGGTACATCACCAATATGAATAGTTCCTTTTTCCAAAAAAAGGAAAAGATATCTTTAGCTTCTATATTTTATCAGTTTCTTAACTTATTCAGATGTTGTAAATGTTATTTATTCATTTCTATACACAAATGGGAAGACATTCAAAATATAACTTATTTACCTATTTAATTTATCTTATTATGATAAATTCAATGCCAATACATACCCACAATAACATAAAAGTCTATAATAATAAATACAAAAAGTCAAGTAAAATAAAATATTCCCCAAATGATAACAAGAGGGGAATTAAATTTCATTATATTTATGTATATTCAATTAATGATTCCCTATTGCCTACCACCTAGATCCCATCTAATTGTTATTGTTGTAAAATTCATCAAACTCTATTTTGACATTAATATCAAACCACACAATTTCCTCATAACTTATGAACTCATGAGTAGGCAACTCCCTATATAAATTGGGCTCCAATCCTGAGTAAAATTGATCAATTTTACTATCATGGTCTATAATGATGTTTTTTGCATACTTGGCCATTATAGTAAAATAGGTTTCAAAGTTTGAAATAGTGTCTCACTCCTTCATCTTCAACTATAAGATTTTACTTCCATTTAATGTCAAATAAAATTAGGAAAACACATTTCAATGAAGATATATTTAAATATGACCCAATATATGGAATTAATTTCTTAGAATTCCTTAGTATTCTTAAACAAGTATAACCATTGATCGACTAAACCTTCAATGTGATAAATATAATGGGTTCTTATGAGGTTCCAAATATTATAAGATATCAAATATCATCTCTAGATCATTAATCCATCCTATAGTTTTCATTGGGTGTGAGGATTGAACAAAAGATATATGGTGTTTATTCAAGAAATACTCCATTATAGAAATGTTTCTTTGTGGATAATTTGACCACACTAGTAAATTGGTTCCTATATTTGTTTCTTTTGTCAACCAATTCATTACATACTAGAATTTCCTTATTCCAATTTCATAAATCCCATGTTGCTTCTTCATAATGATATTATTCTCCTACTTACTTTCTACTCCATGTGCCATGTTACATCTTTAGAAAACCATTCTAAATAGTTATTGATTATATGAAGCAATAATGTAATATTAAAAATGAATCTTAGTATAATATAATCATAAAATATAATCTCATTAATATTTTTTTCAATATCACTCTATCATCTAAAGAAATCAAAACCATTCATTAGATATTATTTATAATATCATGAACCTTAAACAACCCATAATTACATGGTTTATTACATGGGTTTCACTTTCCTACATTTTAGGGATCTTTTATGTTATGAGAATTAGATAATTAGGTAGAAAATTACATTAAAAAGTGTAAATTTTCCCAAAGTATCAACTTTTTTCCCAAAATAAGTTCATTATGAAGAAAAACATGATTATTTCAAGTTAACTCATATATTTGGAACTATAACATTATGAAATTTTCTACTCATATTTAATACCTTTTAAAATTAATTTAAAATCATGGTATGGGAAAAATATATTTGAGTAACATAAAGTAAAATTAACATGTTATTCAATTTTATTACATGAAAAATAAATAATAATTTTTTCTTTTCTCCCAATGAACATTAGGCCTCAAATGTACATTTACTTTTTCACGAAATAAAATTTCATAACATATTTCATAAAAAATTTGATAGGAAATAATAAATGAAAATTCATAATTATAATTCCTTCTTAGAAATACATGAATACTCAAGAATATCATTCCATTAAAATAATCGTTTCACAGTTATTTTTAAAAAATCATAAACTATCCTTAATAACCTATGAAAGATTTCATAAGTCTTTAAATGAAAATATTTCCTTTAAACCATTGTAATCATATCATTATGGTACCATAGAAAAGATTCCCTACATAAATATTTAAATTATCCCTTATAATTTAATCACCAAACTGGATAACTCCCATATCTATTCGGAGTAACTAATCACTATAAAACATTTTCACATTACCCATTACATTGGAGATATATATCAGGTTAACAAATAATTATATCTATTTTAGGCTCTCTCATAATTCATATAAAATATAAAATAATCACATGATTAATAAAACACATATTATTTAACTTTATTATTAAAATCCATTTTATTTTTCATTCTATCACATATGTAATGACACTTTCTATTATCTCTTAAGAAGGAGAAAATGTTTTTTGTTTCCATAGAAAAACTTTTTAAAACTAAAAACTAATGAAATATTAAGATGTGTATTTTCTTTGAAAAGAAGAATTTAAAATTATAAAGTAATATTTATAATTTATAATTTTTATGATGGTGGGAAAGGGTGTTCAGTCCATATACATTAATTAATCATTCATTCTTCAAGTTATTATAAAAACATCAGAAATAATTGTATGGTAAATGTTTTATGGATTATTTTAAAAAAAGGAAAAAAGAAAAAATTAGTTAAAAATGAACTTTAAAAATATTTTATGTATGAATAAGAACATAATTCTAAAAAATTTAATAAAATGTTAATGGAGGGAAAATATCTTAAAAGAATATTGTAAATAAATATTTGAAAGAAAAATATCTTACTTAACTTCATCATTCTTTTTACATTCCACAACACTCAAATAATGAAATTCTATTATTTTATAATTTATTAATAAAACATATTTGGTTAATTTCATTATTTTTATTCATTTTATTTCAATTTTATCCTTATTTTATTTAGTTACCAACATGTCTAACTTTATATTATAATTTTTATGTTGTCGAGTTTATAACCTCAAAACCACATCAGTCTATTGACCATAGTCAAATGGTTTGTCGTTCTAATAAGTCTAAAATATTAATCTTTTTATAATTATTATATTTATATATTAATTAAATTTATAGAATAAACTATGTAGGGTGATCATAAAAAATGAACCACGTCATTTTAGGAAGAAGGAAGTATGTATATGTGCATGAATGATGAATTTATTTTTCTAATAGGCGAAAAAAATAAACTAAATAATATATTACATTTTTAGTATTTAATATATCTCCAAATAAATTTTTTATTTTTCAAAATATCCACTTTATGTTCTAGTGTATCTTTAAAAAAATCCACATTCAAAATTCAAAATATCCAAAAATTACACATTCAACATTCAAAACAACCCAGAATTACACATTCAAAATTCAAAATTCAAATTCTAGAAGAAATATTCAAGGAATGTGATGTACCCAAATTGAGGCTTCATGACACCAAATTCATCATCACCACCACTGCTCATCGATGTTGACACCATTATCTCTAGAACAGTCGCACCAGACCAGTAACACTGAAACAACACTAAAGTTGGAAACACCATGAGCAACCATCATAAAAACACCATCACAGGTACCTCAGAATCCTTAAACCAAACAATGTGAATCTCTAATAATCATAATTCTAGAATAAATGGCCATTACATAACCAAACATCCATACAACAAACCATCAACCCGAACAAGAATAAACAAATATCCAAAAAACCAAGAACAATATCATTAAGATCTATATATGAGAACCACCATATCACGGATCAGAGCATAAAGAACCTCTTGGAAATCCATTTAATGACCAAATATAACATCCTAGAGACTCATAAAAACCACCACAATAGACGGACAGGGTTATCAGTGAAGGAATCATAATGTCATAGCATCGTTGGAACAAGGTCTCACCAGAAAGACATTCGCTCTAGGACCAACACCCCAAAACGAAAAAAAGGAGTGCAAGAAGAGGGAATAAACCAGAATCCATATTATAAGAGAATGTATGAAGAAAAAAACAAAAACTGTAGGACATTGAACCAGTCGAAGGGAAATTATCCACGCAAAATATCATCCCTGCTTCACTGAGTATATGTCTGAGCTCGCAAAAGAACATGTTCATCATCCGGTCAAGGTGGACTATCTCGTGCCACTATGGGATGGAAGAACAACCACCATGTCCAGAACTAACCATCAAGGATGAAACCATAGATAAGGGATCAAATTAAGTACATGATGAATAGGAAAACAAATCCTTTGGGGACCTTTGATCAAAGAGACTCTGAAACGAAGAAAATAGCAAACACCACATGGGTCAACACCAGTAGATGCGAGCGAGATGAAAATTAAAACATGAGAGAGGATCATTACACAACAAGGGTTCAAAAAACCCGCTATTATTTATTCATTTAAACCATCTATATGATATGGTGTTGAAAAAATAAACATAATGTTTTGTGCAGGTGGTATTTCACACATATACATGAGAAAAGTTCCCATTTCTCATAACATGGAAAATGATATGGAATGATTTATAAAATAATCATAATAAACTTATTTATATATATGATACTAATTTTATTATTTTATCAAGTTTGAAACAAATTTAAGGATGTATAAGAACAATAAATCTTTAAAAGTGTTGACTATGATTTAAAAATTATTATATGTTATATACCTTTGGCGTGAAACCTAAGAGTTATAATATTGATATTTTTATAATAACAAGGCCACTATGATGTTGGGAGAAATATTAAGGATAATTTCGGTAAGGTATCGGATAAAATAGAGTGGCCAAAAGGTGTGAGTAAGTGAGTACTAGAGGTTTAATTTTATAAGTTAGGGGAGGGAAAACTAGTAATATTTAAACATTTAAAAATAATAAAAATTTTATATTGGGAAATTCACGCAAATATTATATAAATTTTTTGATAAGGTGGTACAATTAAAAATCAAATTATAAAATGATAATGAAGATAATATTTTTTTTCCTCATTACTTAGTTTTTACCTTAATTAATCAGATATACCCTTTATTGTGGTGACACATTTATAGAATGGTCACTATTCTTAATGAAAAAAATAAAATTAAAATCATTAATAATATGAACCTCAAAATTTCAAATATGTAATTATTTTTTAGTATTCAATTTTTACAATTTTCAAAAATTGATTTTAATATAATTTTTTAAAAGATAATAAAATAAACATTTTAAAAAAATATAATTTTATGCATAAAAATACACTTATAGAAAAATAAAATATAATATTGATTCAAATTGAATTATTTAGATTATGTGTAATAAAATGTAACTTATGTAACTTTAATACAAAATCCAAAATATAATTGTACATTTATATTATTTGGTTTAACAAAATGAAATGCCATTTTTCAAAAAATTTCATTTTTCACTATTCTCAGAAAAATCCATTTTATAAAAAAAATCATCCTCAGGTATATAAGATATGTTGGATTCAGAAAATATGTCTTTTTTATAAAATTCAATTACTAAAATCTCGAAACTTATATTTTATATAAAAGAATGTAATTCTTGGAAAAAACTAGTTAAATAAGAAAAATTAGCAAAAACTTTTATAAAAATATTTACAAAACAATGATGAATATAAATGCATGAAATAAATTCTTATAAATTCAATTATTGATTTATTTCTAATAGTAACTTGATTTCGACACATATATGGGTATCTATTGATGAGAACCAAGTTATTTTGGCACATTTAGAAACTGATAGCTATTGGTTGCATGATATATATATATATATATGAAAAATAATTATTTTCTTGAGGTAATTCAATACAGTTTCTAGTTATGTGAAACATTGATACAAATGTATAATTATAGAGATTGATACACTATTGTGGGTCTCATCATATATCTATACATTCATATGGGAAATGAAAAGTTCTAATGAGAGTAGTCAAGAGATACATGGGTGTGAAGTTGAGTGAGTACAAATATTTAAAATAATAGTAACATAAACTATTGGATTATAATGTATATGATTTTAGAATTCAAAAAATGCGTTAAAATTAAGGAATTTTAATGATTTTTTAGAAATAAATATTTTTCTTGATGCAAAGGTTAGTGGGTTTTCACGAGTAGTTGGTGCAGCTGGGTACCAGCTTTGGGATTCTGGTATAATTGAGAATGATAGTGTAGGGAGGATTGAAATTATTAATTTTTGGATTTATTAGCATTACAAGGAGTAAAATAAATATTATCTTTAGAATTTATGTTTTATATATGGTTCGTTTGTAGTGTCGGTATGATCATACCCAATGGGGGCATAGAATATTGTTCATGTATTGGGACTTTGTGACTAGGATGGTTCACAGAATATCTATGAGAATATTTATGTGGGATTGGAACCATTATGGTGGAGAGTTTATAATGAATCTTACCCTTAAATTTTTTGTAAATATTAGAATAAATATGTATTTTTTATCCTGTGATTAGAAAAATATTGGGAATTATGATTTAGAATGGGTGTTTGAAAATTGAAAATACTCAATGAGATGTTTATGGATGAATTTGGATGTGTTTCATGTTCTAGGTTAATATTGTTAGTAGGTTTAAAGTGGTATTTATATAATTTTTGGATTCCATGCTGACCACCATGTTTTGATTCTAGAAACATAGCTTGGTTAAGATTTTTGTAGGGTAAAAACAATTGTGTTAATATAAGCCACACAGTAACCAATAAAGGGAATAATTATGTGGAGTTAGGGAAGTTTATTGATAGTTGGGGATAAATGTGATCACATAATGGTAAATGGGAATTATTACATAATGGGTGTTTGGGGAAGACAAACATTGTAAAGTTACATGTAAAATAAAATTTCATGTCATGATGAGGATTCCACACACTATTACCATTTGTAATAATTTACTCTTATGTATATGTGGGGATAGTCATTTCATCGCAGGGGATTTCATGTCATGATGATGACCCATACATATTGAAAAAAATTATGCATCAAAACATTAATGGGGATGGTTGGTCACAACATGATAAAGGGTGTTAGGTAATTATGGAAAATAATACTTATCATTATGAATTTTTACATGTTTACATGCCATAATTAGGGGAGTCATATTTTAATGAGGATTCATATATATTATTTTTGAATCCCTGCCATTTTTTCTCCTTCAATATTGTCAGAAATGTTGTCATTTGTTGACCCCAAGGATCATGTTGTGATATGAGTCATGGTTTGTCACAATGGTGTAAGGCCATTCTCTAATGACCTTTTTTGGGTAGTTATTAATTTTTTCTAGAGGAATGGTGTCATTATGGATGGCCTTTGAATTGTGGGTTTTTATCAAGGAAGGTGTTTCATGTTGTAACTATATGTAAAAAAACCATGAATGATGTCCTAAGTAAGGAATCGTAAAATTAAACATAATTTCTATGGTATGACTGGTCTTTTTCATATATTTTGAACAAAATTTTGAAGAATGGATTTTTGGGATATTAAAAACTAAATATCCAATTGGGAACCTTTTTATAGATATATGTGGTAGGGAGGTTGAGATCCTATTCTATTTCACTTATCCCCTTCATTATTCTTGATATGTTGAAATATAAAATTGTTGGTCTTGTTACTTATGTTTTGAATACCCATTTATTTTTCATTTCTTCCCCCCTTAGTGTTTTCCACTAATGTTTTTGTGTTTTAAGTTATGGATTTGATTAAAATCCCAATTCATCATTCTAGAATTTGGATCACAATGATGGGGTTTTAATTTTTACTGGATATGGGTATATATAGAAGAAAATCACATTAAATATTATATGGATTCATTGAGTTATATATATGAATTAAATTATTTATATATTTACATTCATTTTAGGGAAATGTATGGATGATTAAAAATGAGAAATTGGGGATTTGTTGTATCATAGGTCAGGGGGTTCCAGGGGTGTAGACACCCCATTATTCATGGTTTCAAAACAAAATTCCTCCTAGTGAGTTGGGAAATGATTATATCCTATGTTTTTTTTGATTTAATATTGGATTAATTAATATGTTGATTATAATTTTTTATAACTTAATTTAAATGAAATTTATTGAGTTAGGGCCTTATGTATTTGTTTGAGGATTAGTTTGGATCGGATATAAATAGGTGAGGGTGGTAATGCATTAATTAATGTAAATAACTCAGAGTGTTATATGCGGTCCCTAAATATCTCTACAAGTTTTATTGTTTATTTATATTTGGTATTAAATATGAATCATTACCACTTGTGTCTGAAGGTCCATGAAATGAAAGTGAGTTTTTTCTTTAAACTCTCTTGAGTAGAATGAAAGTATATTGGGCCTTGATTAACCCTTCAATACTAGCTAGTTCATTGGTCTCCAATGTTATTGGTCTTAAACATGTGTATCTTTTATAGGATATAGGTCCCATATAGTGGTATGAAATCATTGAATGAAATGTGGACCTGGGATTAGGTTCTATTGGTCCTATCTTTGAAATTACTTTGATAAATAAAACTATTTTGTTTTGGGTAATCCATAGGGGTCAGTGACATACCTTATAGAAACATGGCTATGTTGAGAGATTTTGTACCTTATAAGAGACTGAATATTACCCTGAGTTTGAAATGAGATAATTTAACCCATATTTGGTTTAAATAATTATTAATACCTAGAAAACTAAAATTAGATTCCCTAGGATTATACTTAGGAGTAATTTATGTATTTAAGTCTAGTTTTCATGGAAATAAACAAAATCATTGTGGGTTGAGACCTGGTATGGGTGATTGTTCCTTTTGGGAAAGATATTATCATGATAAAGCTATAATTTGTTCTAAAATAAGTTTTGAATAAATTTTAAAAGGTATTTCATTGGTAGATTTGAAACAATTTTTGTGTTGATGAGATTGTATCAGGGTGGAAAACTATTCTCCTTGGGTATTGATATTGATGATTTGGTTCTAGGATTGTGATCCTCTTATCATATGTGTAGATATTGATGAGACATATTTTTGGGGGGCACCATTCCTAGATAGATATTGATATTGATGGGATGGTTCTTGGTTGGGGAACCCCCCCCCCCCCAATGTATTTATATTGATCACATGGTTTTTATGTGGGGATTTAATCCCTTATGGGTGTTGATATTTTTTAGATTATTTCTAGAATAAGAAAATATTACCCCTTATAGTTAATGGATCGGTGTTATTACCCCTCGGTAATGATATTGATGAGATGGATCTAGTGTAGGAAACAGTTCCCCCAAATATATTAATATTGATGATATAGTTCTGAGGAAGGATATCATTAACCTAGGATGATGAGGAGGAAGTGTTCAAATATTGGGGTTCTAATCCCCATTGATGAGGAAACATATAAGGTTGTATTAGTGATGGAAACCACTCCCCATAATATTGATACTGATAATGTTGTTTTTCAGGTGGGGGAGTCACTCCCACATTTTATGGATATTATGGGGATTTTTATAGGGAGGTGTGTCATTCCCCATTGTAGTTATTTATCATTCTCAAAGACATCCATATCTGATTGAAGAAAGTATGGATGATTATGGATGTCACCCAAGAGCCTGTGGATTAACAGTATTTTATATTTTTATTTTTTTATTTTTTTTCTAATCAATAATTTTTTAATTAATATGGCCACTTCACATTGTACAAGAACTGTATATACTCTTTCTTATAGGGAATCCATTGGTGGAAGGTAAAATAATTTTAATCACACACTTCCTATGTGAAATGTAACATTAGTACCTAGGTATTCTTCCTCATCATTGGTACATGTGGGGAAATGTCCCAGAGGTAGAATAATAAGAAGGATATTTTATATAGAGTCTATAGATGGGACCATGTGTCGTACACTTGATAGAATAGTGATTTTTTTACTATTTTTATGTTGGTATATCATATATATGATTTATTCAAAATTTATATAGTTTATTTATGCCTAACCTTGTTCCATTTTGGATAGTTCATTTATTATATCATGGGGATATTATTTATTTTCATCTTGGTTTTCTTGGGTATTTATTCATTTATATATTGTATATATAGGTTATATATCATTTATATTATATTTTGTAACTCTTATATGATGGAATACTCTCCCAAGGGTATTAGATTAGACCCTCATTTGTAGTAGGTAGCCTTTGGTATATGAGGACACATGACTGAGGAAATCTGGAACTCTGATCCAGTTAATAAAGAGTGTGCTAAATTGGAATGTTAGACTTTCCATTTAAAATTCATTAAAAGAAACACTTGTTTGGGTCCAATAAGTTAATTTTTTTAAACTAATTACTATTGATATGAATTTTTCATAGAATAAATAAAATTTAAAAATTAATTTATGTTTTTATTTTAATATGTAATTATAATGAAAAATTTACCATTATGGTCTTCTCATTAATTTTCATATTCATGAAAAAAATTACAATCAAAGGATAAATATAATTATTAATACCTTTATAGAAGTGGTGAATTATTTTTCAGTTTCATATACATTATAATAACCATATTACCTTTTAGTAATTTGAATGTACTATGTACAATCTATAATTTACTATTATATTTTTGACACATGACATAATAATTTTTGAAGAAAAACATCATAATGTGTTACAAAACATGTTTTTTATGATAATAATTCTTTAATGTCATGTATATATTATTACCTATAAAAATTATCTATGAAAAAATAAAATTATTTATTTATTTTTATTTAAATTTCTCACAAAAATGATTTTACATTTGATTAAAAAGAAAATAAATAAATATCATTTAATTAAATTTAAAACATTTATCTTGATTTAATTATTCTAAAAATATATATTCTAGAAAATTAAAGAAATTCATTTATATATTATGAATTTTTCTATTGGAATACAAATTATGGATAAGGATAACATAAAAACTACACCTAATTAGAGTATCTTTGTATCTAAAGACTTAGTGATTCTAGGTCTAGGTAAAGACTAACATTGATAGAACTATCTACCTAGATCATAAAGTATAAATATCATTCCATCTAACTAATCAACATAGGCCATTATAGTATATCAACATAAAATGCTTACAAAAACAATAGATTTATATTCATTCATATATTTAGATATAGATATTTATCAGGGGATCATATCCCATGCACTATATCCAAGTTACACTTTATAACTTATAAAGTCGGGTATTCAATATAAACCTTCATCCCAACCACCCAAATATAATCAAAATTACAAAATGGTTAAACCTACAAGTAAATGTTTTCATCCCAAGCATAAATTGGTCAATAACCCTAATGCAATGAAAAATATCTCAATAGACATGAAGTATTCAAGAATCTATCCAGATCGCATTGATAAATTTTGTCTAGCCCTAATATTCATAGATAACTAATTTACCCCACTATTCCACTAGATTAATCACAACATAGCATACAACAAGAACAAAATCTCAACACTATTAAGCTTAGTACAATATCCCATGATCTCATATCGATTTTATAGATATTATTAAACTGAGGATTCAATATTAAATAGTTAATATATTCTATTTAAACTCATGTAATCCTAGTGTATATGAATTCATTTCGATGCAGTGGTTAAGAGTACTGGATTTTACTAATTTATACTATACCTGAGGCAACATACCTAATCAAATTCATTCTTCTTAAAGGTTTTTTATTGTTAATGAATTATCATATAATTTTCATTGAATGTTGGATCTATTAGAGAAATTATATACGTATTAGAAAATTATCCATGTGGAGTGACAATCCATGTGATTCTTTCTCAGACAAGTAGATCAAGGAAATATTATTTATTAATGAGCTCAGTATAGAAATTATTATATGTTTATAAAAATATTTGTCACTAATATTTGGGTTATATTTTATTGTGAATGTTCATGAACACTATAATGATGGGTCTTAATATCTTAGGTTCTAAATTTCACTCGGTTATATATTTTTTCATTTTTTATATTTTATTTCATCATATATTCTCTATATATTATTTTATTCCACTAAACTATTTCCAACTCTATTGTTATATATCAATAAATCATTAAGTTTGAATTGATAGGGAGAAAAAATTTCCCCTTATGAGTTCTAGTTTTAATATATCTATTATAAGGCCCCAGCCTTAAACCTTACTTAATCTTGAGTTATTACAAGATTACCCATTGAGGATCTTTTCAGGTTTAGAGTTTTAGAGAATTAGATCATGAAACTTTCATTACATTCCACATTTAAACAAAGTGGTTACATAAAAGACAGTATTCATTCTTCCCATCAACGGAAACATATTTAAAATATAACACGGATTCTTTCTTGAAACATCCTTGACACTATCATCACATCATGTACCTTTCCCTTGACCTGTGAAAAACATTTCAAAAACTTGGGATGAGCATAAAAAGCTCAGTAAGGGATATGAAAATATGGAAAGGAAACATGAGTTCATATATACATAAGAATGAAATCATACTTTACCCATAAAAAATAGGCACTTTAACATACCTCATCAAACCATGAATAAATCATAGAAAACATAAGACATAAAGGTAACTTGAGGCATTCATAACATTCTTACGTAGGGAGTAACCCTCTTGGTTACGTTTGGAATACCCATCACAGTATATTCCCTAAATCTCTTCGGAGAAACCTTAATGTTTCACTCCTTCGTGTTACCCAATGCATTGGAGAGCTATAACGGGCTCACCCGCCCTTAGTTTATCACGGAACCACCCGTTTTCATAACAATGCCCAAGAACCATAACATAAATGTGTCACATAAAACATGCATAAAGGAAATATAACATTTCCACATTTCAATCACAATATAACATTTTAGTATATTGAAATATTGAATCTATTCAAAAATAAACCATTTCCAAAACCATTTAAAACATTTAATAAAGAGATTTTTGAATCAAAGTGTCCCATACCACCTTGAAGCTTAAAATTTTAAACCATTAATATCCATATAAATAAATCCTTAAAACCATTTTTAAAACATGGATATTAATAAGAACAAATAATTAAAACATTTAAAACGATATTTTGGTTAAAGGGGTTTTACCAAAATTAGAGACAATTGAATACAATAGTTGAGGAATAACATTTAGTCACAACATTATAATATCATGAGAATAAATGGATTCATGATATAATACTCTAAAGGACAGTATATACACCATATAAGAGTGAATTGGTGCATAACAACAATGAACCCTCAATAGAAATGTCAAATGTGATAAAATCCCTTATAAAGAAGGTATCCTTAAATTAAGGACAAATCAATCTCAAAAATATGTGTGAAAAATATAAATACACCCAATATAAGTGGATATTAAGTGTAAAACAATAAAAGGTCATTCACACATACTCAATGGATTACATATTCAATGACTACATGTTGAACCCAAAGAAATCGAAATTGGGTTAAAAAGTTCCCTTGACAGCCTAACGGCATCACATCAAAAAGAGTTGATGAGAGATAAAAAGAGTATCCCATCACTTGTACATAAAATTTACATCAATAAGGATATATGAGAACATATCCCAACATAACGATATGTAAATTAAAAGACCCAACAAAACAAGTCTTTTAAAAAAGAGGAGGGTGAAAGGTTCCCATACCGACTTGGGTATCTTTCAAAACATACACCCCATGAAAGAAGGACAAAAGATCATTGATGTAAATACTCATAAACTAAAGTATATTACACAAAGAGTAGAATAATGGGAAGTACATACACCACTCAAGGGAATTTGTGGCAAATGTAGCATAAATCTCACGGGAATAAAAGTGAGATGAAAAATCCCTTACGAAAACTCGGCAGCCTAACGGCGCCACATAAAACTTCCGAATATGGATTGATGAGATCAAATAGGGTATCTCATCAAATTAAAATAAAATAACATCCCCCAACATTACAAAGAGGATCTTAAAAGAAGTGACATAAAGGAGAGTACTTAAAAAGAAGAGAGAGGTTAGGTCTCTTACGAAAGTTCGGCAGCCTAACGACGCCACTCAAAACTTCCAAAAATGATTGATGAGAGGAAATAGGGTCTCTCATCATATGAACATAATAAGTACAGTGGGAGTAATATAAAATAACATCCCAGTCATAAGAAAGATGAGCTTAAAAGGAATGACATAAAAGAGTGTACTTAAAAAGAAAGAGAGGAGTAGGATCCCTTACCTCGGGTCCGACTTGACTCGATCGTTCTTTAATCTCCTGAATAATAAACTTGAGTTAATTTCTACTTCCTTAAGAACCTTTTTCAAGTTCATTATTCCTTTTATACTACTTATTACCATGTCATAAACATTATGTAATCATTTAAGTTAATAATATTTGTTTTGCCGATATTTGGTTCTTAAGTCAAAAGTGGACTTCTTACCATTACATGTTGTTCGTGTGGCCAAATGTTTATTATATCAAGAATTTTATTCATGATTTAGATATCAAATATGTCATATATATCCAGTACATGCATGCATTTATAACATTACATAATCATTTAGAGGTAAGAAATGAAATGCACCGTTCATGGATACGGTAAGCCGTACGTACACATGAACGCTACTTTCATTTCTATTTCGTATTTTATAGAATGGAATAATAATGATATAAAGGTATATTATAATTACAGTATAATATCATATATAATATCATATTTCCATCCTTTATGCATCCCACATATGGTATTTAACGAATCAAATAACTTTGAGGGGGCGGTAGTCCGCACTTCCTTAAATGAAGATATCGCGTATACCCATAATGGAAGCCATAAAGGTAAGACAAAAATGAAAAATACAGAATCATAAATAAAACATAAACATATTATATATCATATATAAAAATAGTGACATCATAATGGCCACCTTTGAAGGTGTTAAATGAGTATTGAACAATCATCGTTTCGGGAGGCAGAATTTCACCATCCACGGAAACCGTATGTTCTTCAACCATTTGATGTAGTTGTGTGAGAGTTTAGCTCAAATAAATCTTAAAACAACATCCTAGTATATTGAAGATACTGGTGTTGTTACAAAATAAGTAAATAAAAAGAGTTTAGGGGGTTGGAGAAGCAAAATAAAACAAATGAACATGAGAAAATGAATTACCTTTAAAAGTGTAACTCCTTTTGATTTAAGCCTAAAGGCTTCCTTTGAAAGGATTCTGCACAACGGGAGTCCTCTAGGATGAGGATAGGAATGTGGAGAGATTAAATTGGCAGGGGTTGGCCGATCCAAAGGCTTGAGGAGTGTGTTAAATGAGGTAGAGGTGGGGGCCTTTTATAAGAGGAGAGGAGGGGCACTTTTGGAAAGTAAAGAAATATTACTTTATTTGAAAATGTGTTTCGGTTTCAAAAGGTCCCAAATTGATATAATTCGTGGATAAGGTGATAAGGCTTCGAAATCCACTCATCCAATATGTTTTGGACTTGTGTAGTTCAAATATTTTACATTATCTTTCCATTTTATTTAAATCGTCAAATAATGATGTCATCACTGCATCATTATTATGTCATAAATAATTTAATCTCTTTAATGTCTAAAAATTATAAAAAAATACTATGATGTAGGAAATCGTTTTAGATTTCCAATGACTATTTATAATAAAAATTTGGACTTTTATAACCCCACTTAAAAATTATTTTAGTAAAACAATTTATGTTAGTGTCATTTTCACTTTAACATTAAATAAAAATATATTAATGTCATTTTCCAACTAAAGTGGCTCCATGGGGTCCCCAAGTTGGCCCATGGCTTTTCTTGGTCGTCCATGACTCACCCAATAGGTGTAGGACAAGTGTCATGGTGTTTTCACATTCTTATAATATCATTTTGACCTTAAACTACACAAATTACCACTAATCGCGATTAAAAACTTAATAAGTTACTATTCAACAAAAAATTATTTTAATCTCATTGAACCACATTTTACTTCTTAATGACAACCATGTATGTCGGATTTTTGAAAATCAAAACACAATTATGGCAAAATTTCATTTAAATGAAAAATCAGTTTTTATAAGTACCACTTAGTGGTTTCACTATTCATCAAAAATTGAAGTTTTTCAGAAAATTACCAAAAATTCACCCTAAGCTATATTTGATATTCCGAATTCAAAAATGAAGCCTATTTTACAAAATTCAAAACATATTAGTCACATTAATTAATTTAATAATTAATTCCCGCTGTCAGAGCAAATAGCGTGTTTTTATAAAACAATAAGTATCAAAAGATTGACACTAGTTTAAGTCTGATTTCAAAGTGAAATTAATTCCAATGACCACTATTGGATTTAATGGTAAAAATATTTTCTATTTTAACTTTAAAACCAATTCAAAATATTATCTAATCATATAAATAAATTAGATTAAAAAGAGGTTTTGAATTAAAACACAACATTCTACACTATTCATTAAAAAATGAACATTATCGGAAAAATACCAAAAAATTACACAAAGTAAAATTTGATGTCCTGATTCTTAATAAGAGTTTTATTTGGTCCAAAAGAATGTATAAGAGTGATCAAAACTATATTTAATGACAGTACTCCATTAAAAGGCGATAAGTGAACCTTTAGTGAAAACTAGGGCATATACACCTAAAATTTAATTCTTTCCGTATTTTAAGCCTTTAGCTTTTATTAAAAAACATATATAATCATATTTTAGTTATTTATATCCATTCCCGCCATTATAACGGCTACATGTTAACTACCATTTAAAATAATATTATTTTATTATTAGAGTGCAACGTAAGATTCCCAAGAAACTCCTTGTTGCGTTTTGGGTACGCCATCGAGCATAGCGTCCCCTTTAAAGTCATATTAATATTTTATTCACAAATATGGATAAATATGAAAATGTCATATTCCTTATTTACCTGGGGTGTTACATCCTTCCCCCCTTTTGGGAATTGCATCCTCGCAATTTTAAAATTGCGCTTGGAAACATCCTTGAACGTCCCACATCGGAACAAGAGTCGGTAAAACAATCACTTTAAAATAAAGAAAGATAAGCACATAGGTCACCCGAGTTAACCCATACTAGGATTCCAAGTATGAAAATATGGACATGGAGGAAAAAACAAAGGGTCATGTTCTGATGGAGAGTGATAGAAAACATGTTTAGGAGAAAGTTAACCACGAGAAAATCACAAACGTGTGATGGGTTAAACGGTATTCGATTCCCCAGTAGGAAAAGTTAATAGACAACATTTTTGTTTTAAGTTACTTTTTATTGAGGAATTTATTCATAAGGAAACATAATCACTTATCATATTGACTTTCAACTTTTATTCGATTCCTTACACAAACTCATATTTTCTCCAAAAGGCGAGTATTTAGGAAGACTTGTTCACATTAAGAGTACTATAATCAATTTCTAGAGAATCACCTAATCCAAAAAATAGAACTATATACTTCTCATGTAGTTAACCAAAACCAAAACCAAAAAGGCTAGTACAAGATCAGATAATCCAGAAAAGGATAACCCTTTATAAAAAGAAAATCTATTCTTAATCTCCAAAATTTGTCCAACAAAACCCAAAGTTCAACGAGGACCATTTGTCCATAAAATTATTCAAAGTAAACCAAACTAAGATTGAAACCCAAATATTTGAAGGATTTAGTCACATAGTCTACCAAGTTAAATCGTAACATTTATCTCCAAACAACATCAGTTGCTCCTAAAGTCTCATATTGAAAAGTAATTATCCTAATCACATATCCTCCAAAATCAACTTACTCTTAATTCATAAAATCATATAACTAAAAAGAATCGGTCAAACTAACCAGGGACTTCACGTAGTCCAGTGGTAGGCGATAAATACCAGTCGCACTTTGGTGGTGGGTTCGATTCCCGCAGCCTTGTCCGACGCGACGGGTTGTCACACGGTCTGTGTGTTGTCCTTTTTCCAAAACTATATAATTCTTAAAACATTCCCCAAAATGAGATAAAATCTTCAAGAATAATCATAAAATATTTTAACCTCAAGTTTATCTCATGCCCTTCATTTTCCATCATATCATATAATAACCCATAATTACCTCAAAAGTAAGGATCATATAAACCCTAATGGTTACCTTAATAATTATTACCTGAATTTCCACATCGAGTTGGCCATCTCGTACATAATGCATTAGAGAACTCACCAAGGTTGAAGTGGTTGATCATGACTCCTTGATAGTTTGTTTAGAACAACAATGAGATTCCTCATTGAATCCCCCATCTCATCCAGTATCTTAATCAGAGAACCACCACAGTTTCCTTGAAACCCATTGTCACTTTGGTGCCTGCTAGATCCAGCCATTTACTAAAACCAAAAATGTCTGTGTGAGTATATCAACAAAACCATCATGTACTAACGAGGAAGGTAATCACTAAGATATACTTACTCATTCACTTTATCTAAAACTAGGACTCTTTCTGAAATCCTAACCATTATGGTAATGTCACTAATGATTAAAGAATACCCTAACCTCTAAAGTTATCTAAACCGACCTCTGATACCAACTATAAGGCCCCAGCCTTAAACCTTACTTAATCTTGAGTTATTACAAGATTACCCATTGAGGATATTTTCAGGTTTAGAGTTTTAGAGAATTAGATCATGAAACTTTCATTACATTCCACATTTAAACAAAGTGGTTACATAAAAGACAGTATTCATTCTTCCCATCAACGGAAACATATTTAAAATATAACACGGATTCTTTCTTGAAACATCCTTGACACTATCATCACATCATGTACCTTTCCCTTGACCTGTGAAAAACATTTGAAAAACTTGGGATGAGCATAAAAAGCTCAGTAAGGGAAATGAAAATATGGAAAGGAAACATGAGTTCATATATACATAAGAATGAAATCATACTTTACCCATAAAACATAGGCACTTTAACATACCTCATCAAACCATGAATAAATCATAGAAAACATAAGACATAAAGGTATCTTGAGGCATTCATAACATTCTTACGTAGGGAGTAACCCTCTTGGTTACGTTTGGAATACCCATCACAGTATATTCCCTAAATCTCTTCGGAGAAACCTTAATGTTTCACTCCTTCGCGTTACCCAATGCATTGGAGAGCTATAACAGGCTCACCCGCCCTTAGTTTATCACGGAACCACCCGTTTTCATAACAATGCCCAAGAACCATAACATAAATGTGTCACATAAAACATGCATAAAGGAAATATAACATTTCCACATTTCAATCACAATATAACATTTTAGTATATTGAAATATTGAATCTATTCAAAAAGAAACCATTTCCAAAACCATTTAAAACATTTAATAAAGAGATTTTTGAATCAAAGTGTCCCATACCACCTTGAAGCTTAAAATTTTAAACCATTAATATCCATATAAATAAATCCTTAAAACCATTTTTAAAACATGGATATTAATAAGAACAAATAATTAAAACATTTAAAACGATATTTTGGTTAAAGGGGTTTTACCAAAATTAGAGACAATTAAATACAATAGTTGAGGAATAACATTTAGTCAAAACTTTATAATATCATGAGAATAAATGGATTCATGATATAATACTCTAAAGGACAGTATATACACCATATAAGAGTGAATTGGTGCATAACAACAATGAACCCTCAATAGAAATGTCAAATGTGATGAAATCCCTTATAAAGAAGGTATCCTTAAATTAAGGACAAATCAATCTCAAAAATATGTGTGACAAATATAAATACACCCAATATAAGTGGATATTAAGTGTAAAACAATAAAAGTTCATTCACACATACTCAATGGACGACATATTCAATGACTACATGTTGAACCCAAAGAAATCGAAATTGGGTTAAAAAGTTCCCTTGACAGCCTAACGACATCACATCAAAAAAAGTTGATGAGAGATAAAAAGAGTATCCCATCACTTGTACATAAAATTTACATCAATAAGGATATATGAGAACATATCCCAACATAACGATATGTAAATTAAAAGACCCAACAAAACAAGTCTTTTAAAAAAGAGGAGGGTGAAAGGTTCCCTTACCGACTTGGGTATCTTTCAAAACATACACCCCATGAAAGAAGGACAAAAGATCATTGATGTAAATACTCATAAACTAAATTATATTACACAAAGAGTAGAATAATGGGCAGTACATACACCACTCAAGGGAATTTGTGGCAAATGTAGCATAAATCTCACGGGAATAAAAGTGAGATGAAAAATCCCTTACGAAAACTCGGCAGCCTAACGGCGCCACATAAAACTTCCGAATATGGATTGATGAGATCAAATAGGGTATCTCATCACATTAAAATAAAATAACATCCCCCAACATTACAAAGAGGAGATTAAAAGAAGTGACATAAAGGAGAGTACTTAAAAAGAAGAGAGAGGTTAGGTCTCTTATGAAAGTTCGGCAGCCTAACGGCGCCACTCAAAACTTCCAAAAATGATTGATGAGAGTAAATAGGGTCTCTCATCATATGAACATAATAAGTACAGTGGGAGTAATATAAAATAACATCCCAGTCATAAGAAAGATGAGCTTAAAAGGAATGACATAAAATAGTGTACTTAAAAAGAAAGAGAGGAGTAGGATCCCTTACCTCGGGTCCGACTTGACTCGATCGTTCTTTAATCTCCTGAATAATAAACTTGAGTTAATTTCTACTTCCTTAAGAACCTTTTTCAAGTTCATTATTCCTTTTATACCACTTATTACCATGTCATAAACATTATGTAATCATTTAAGTTAATAATATTTGTTTTGCTGATATTTGGTTCTTAAGTCGAAAGTGGACTTCTTACCATTACATGTTGTTCGTGTGGCCAAATGTTTATTATATCAAGAATTGTATTCATGATTTAGATATCATATATGTCATATATATCCAGTACATGCATGCATTTATAACATTACATAATCATTTAGAGGTAAGAAATGAAATGCACCGTTCATGGAGACGGTAAGCCGTACGTACGCATGAACGCTACTTTCATTTCTATTTCGTATTTTATATAATGGAATAATAATGATATAAAGGTATATTATAATTACAGTATAATATCATATATAATATCATATTTCCATCCTTTATGCATCCCACATATGGTATTTAACGAATCAAATCACTTTGAGGGGGCGGTAGTCCGCACTTCCTTAAATGAAGATATCGCGTATACCCATAATGGAAGCCATAAAGGTAAGAAAAAAATGAAAAATACAGAATCATAAATAAAACATAAACATATTATATATCATATATAAAAATAGTGACATCATAATGGCCACCTTTGAAGGTGTTAAATGAGTATTGAACAATCATCGTTTCGGGAGGCAGAATTTCACCATCCACGGAAACCGTATGTTCTTTAACCATTTGATGTAGTTTTGTGAGAGTGTAGCTCAAATAAATCTTATAACAACATCCTAGTATATTGAAGATACTGGTGTTGTTACAAAAGAAGTAAATAAAAAGAGTTTAGGGGGTTGGAGAAGCAAAATAAAACAAATGAACATGAGAGAATGAATTACCTTTAAAAGTGTAACTCCTTTTGATTTAAGCCTAAAGGCTTCCTTTGAAAGGATTCTGCCCAAAGGGAGTCCTCTAGGATGAGGAGAGGAATGTGGAGAGATTAAATGGGCAGGGGTTGGCCGATCCAAAGGCTTGAGGAGTGTGTTAAATGAGGTAGAGGTGGGGGCCTTTTATAAGAGGAGAGGAGGGGCACTTTTGGAAAGTAAAGAAATATTACTTTATTTGAAAATGTGTTTCGGTTTCAAAATGTCCCAAATTGATATAATTCGTGGATAATGTGATAAGTCTTCGAAATCCACTCATCCAATATGTTTTGGACATGTGTAGTTCATAGATTGTACATTATCGTTCCATTTTATTTAAATCGTCAAATAATGATGTCATCGCTGCATCATTATTATGTCATAAATAATTTAATTGCTTTAATGTATAAAAATTATAAAAAAATACTATGATGTAGTAAAGCTTTTTAGCTTTCCAATGAATATTTATAATCAAAATTTTGACTTGTATAACCCCACTTAAAAATTATTTTAGTAAAACAATTTATGTTAGTGTCATTTTCACTTTAACATTAAATAAAAATATATTAATGTCATTTTCCAACTAAAGTGGCTCCATGGGGTCCCCAAGTTGGCCCATGGCTTGTCTTGGTCGGCCATGACTCACCCAATAGGTGTAGGACAAGTTTCATGGTGTTTTCACATTCTTATAATATCATTTTTACCTTAAACTACACTAATTACCACTAATCGCGATTAAAAACTTAATAAGTTACTATTCACCAAAAAATTATTTTAATCTCATTGAACCACATTTTACTTCTTAATGACAACCATGTATGTCGGATTTTTGAAAATCAAAACACAGTTATGGCAAAATTTCATTTAAATGAAAAATCAGTTTTTATAAGTACCACTTAGTGGTTTCACTATTAATCAAAAATTGAAGTTTTTCAGAAAATTACCAAAAATTCACCCTAAGCTATATTTGATATTCTGAATTCAAAAATGAAGTCTATTTTAAAAAATTCAAAACATATTAGTCACATTAATTAATTTAATAATTAATTCCCGCTGTCAGAGCAAATAGCGTGTTTTTATAAAACAATAAGTATCAAAAGATTGACACTAGTTTAAGTCTGATTTCAAAGTGAAATTAATTTCAATGACCACTATTGGATTTAATGGTAAAAATATTTTCTAATTTAACTTTAAAACCAATTCAAAATATTATCTAATCATATAAATAAATTACATTAAAAAGAGGTTTTGAATTAAAACACAACATTCTACACTATTCATTAAAAAATGAACATTATCGGAAAAATACCAAAAAATTACACAAAGTAAAATTTGATGTCCCGATTCTTAATAAGAGTTTTATTTGGTCCAAAATAATGTATAAGAGTGATCAAAACTATATTTAATGACAGTTCTCCATTAAAAGGCGATAAGTGAACCTTTAGTGAAAACTAGGGCATATACACCTAAAATTTAATTCTTTCCTTATTTTAAGCCTTTAGCTTTTATTAAAAAACATATATAATCATATTTTAGTTATTTATATCCATTCCCGCCATTATAACAGCTACATGTTAACTACCATTTAAAATAATATTATTTTATTATTAGAGTGCAACGTAAGATTCCCAAGAAACTCGTTGTTGCGTGTTGGGTACGCCATCGAGGATAGCGTTCCCTTTAAAGTCATATTAATATTTTATTCACAAATATGGATAAATATGAAAATGTCATATTCCTTATTTACCTGGGGTGTTACATCTATGCCTTTTATTTATTCAAATTATTTGATTAATAGAATGTAGCTTTAATTTGGTTTAATGATAGTTACACCATAAACATAGTATAATATGTAATTTATTACCATTTTATGTAGTTTCAAAGCCTCTATTTAGTGGTTTAGTCAATAAATTATTCACTTGGATGGATATGTGAGGTGTGGTATATAATTGTTTCCATGCGAAGGTGAGAAAATATTCATACTCAGTCTAATGATACATGCGTCTTGAATGATATGGTTTCTTACGGTTGAGAGTGAGGGTGTCCATGAGTCACTCACTCAACATTATATTCTAAAGATAACATTTTAATTCCATTAATGTGTATCATATCTTATTCCACATTAGGTTCCTAACAAAAACAAACAATGATATTTTTTATGGAGATAAAATATTACCATATTATTTAATCATTGATATGTTATCAGAATTAAATATAAAACATCATTATGAAACATAAAATAGGAATAAAACCATATATAAAAATATATAACATTAATAGAAACTAATTATCATCATGGTATGAATTGAAAATTATACATGTTATTATTACAGTTAATATAAGAGAAACCATTTGAAATATATTTGGAATTTTGAGAGAGAAGTAGATGAATTCAATGAATTAATTTTAGGGAATAATGTACATCTATATATATATTAATGCATTATGAATATTATGTATATAGTAACAGGATATATGGTTTTTGGGTATATGGCTTTTGGATATTTGGTCAGGGGACATATGGTCAGTAAATATTTAGTGATTAGGTATACATATATCAAATAGCTATATTGTTTAAATAGTATTTATAAGTAAATAATGTGTTACATATAAAACAATTACAATTAATTAACATAAAATATATTATTTCAGAATAAAATAAAATGAACTAAATCATTTCAAAAAAATATCTAATATTTTGAACAATTTTTTTCTGGTATATAATTTATTACTTTTAAAGAATAATTTTAAAAAATTAAAATGAGAAAATAAAATAAATATTGTGAAAATACATAAATAACAATTAATAAATTATTATAGATAGAAAAGTAATAAGAACATAATGATTCATGATCTATGAAAAATGTTTCATTTTAAAAAAATTATTATATATTATATATTTTTTGTTAAAAGAAAAAAATTTCATGTTTATAATTAGATAATTAATTAAATTTATGTTCATATATATATAAAAGTGAATTAATATACTTGGTATGATTAAAAATTTATCAACAAGTAATAATAATATCATCTAATGATAAAAATGATATATATTTTTTACAAAAAAAGTGTTTTTTTATATATTTCATGTTGTCATTTAAATATGAAATTTATCATATTTACATCTCTAATTATATTATATGGATTCAAAATTAAGAATTATCATGTTAGGATTTGATAAGAGTACCCATATGTTATTTTAAAAAATTATTATTATGGTAAATACTTAAATAATGTAAAGAGAATATAAATGAGGTAAATTCAAATGGCATAAATTATGAATAAATAATTGCATATTTTAGTCTCTCTAAAATTATATTTATTAGTATTAAAAAATAATACAATTAAAAAACATATTCCTACAAAACTCAACCTAAATCCATGTGATTTTTTCATTACCCTTCATCTAGATATTGTTTACCCAAATATGCCTCTCATTTCAAACAATAAAGGAATATCTCAATAATCTACTATAATCCACTATTATCCTTAATTTCTCTCTTGAAAACATACCTAAATTTCTTTTCTTAAATTATTCACTCATATTTGGTGGATTTATGTCTCTATAAAAAAAGAATTAATACTTCATTCTGAAGTAACTCCTTTAGAGAAAGAGTAAATTCGTAAAATTATTTTGTTCTTCACAATTGCATTCCATCACATTATCAACTACACTTTTTATAAATGTTAATAAACATTATATGGATATTTAATTTGAATTATTATGCATTTATAAAAATTAAAACATTATAATATAACACTTCTCTTACTTATTTAATAGTATTACATGATCTATATTGGGTTATTTAATAGAACTATTTATATTATGTTATAAAATTCTCATAGTTTCCAAAACGAATGTGTATAAAGTCATCAATTCATTGTAAATTCTATCATTAAGAACCATAACCTTATGTTTCATCAAATTAAAATGGCATTATATAAATAATTTCATCAAATGATTCAACTACAAAGAATAGTCTAGGAATGATAAACCCATTATAAATTAAAGGGGAATATTATCATCATTAAAAAACATGAAAAAATTAATCCACAATACTGACATCTAAATATGGAAATAAAAAAACACTAAATAAAATAAATATTACAAATTATTAAAATTTAATACTATAAATGGTAATATATATGAATTAGGTTATACAATAATTGATTAATATGGTTTTTTAAATTACACATGAGGTTTATTTACTTTCATGGGAGTCCACGATAAAGTTAAATATTTTATTTTCAATATCAAACTAAAAATATAATTATCATTATCTTGATTTATATTTGGGGTATTATTTTATCAATCCTCTAAAACCCAATAATTTTTTTCTCTTTTAGTTTCTATTTGGAATCACATGGATTAATACCATTTCATATCTCATTGATTCATAATTAATGAGAAATGATGATTTTGTGTCTAATTATAATTATCTAATAATATCAATTATAATATTTTATTTCCATTCTCATGATCACTATTTTTTTCATGGATGTATTTTATATCCTTAGTAATATTTCTATTCTCTCATAGGGAATTTTTTTTATCAATTTTGAATTTCATGCAATAAAACATAAAAGATAACTTTTCACACTATTATTAAAGATTATATACGTGGTTTATTTTATACATCATCTTCTAATAATTTATTACAATTATTCATTTTCATTTTCCCATGGTTCTTTAAAGAAATTGTTATTTAAATTTTCAGTTTTATCAACAAAATTACTCAAAAAAAATAAAAATTAAAAAATTAAAAGGATATTAGCCCTTACATTCTAAACAATTTTTTAATTTTTGTTTACTATATTTTCCCACCTATGTCAATAAACTTTAATGTTTCCCATGGTTCCCTAGGGATACATTTTATTTAATTTATCCAACTTTTTTCTGTAAAATGTTTTTATTCATGGAGGAAATATTCATCAAAATTAAATTCTTTCTCATGGGTTATTTATGTTATAGTAGACTTATTATTATTATCTTGTTCATGTGGAAAATATACATATAGTTTATCATTATTTAATAGGTCAGTCTGATATTTCACAATAATCCATTAGGTAATGATTTATTTCTCATTAGATGTCATTTTGTGGGACATGTGTGGTTATCCTAGTCTATTATATTTTATGAAATAATTTTTTAGCCTAGTGTTAAATGATATCAATTTATCTATGGTAAACATTGACATATGTTATGATCATCTATTCATAATCTTGTTCCAATTTCTTATTTATTTTACCATTGATCATATATATTAGTTCTATGTTCCAATTTTATGACTCATTGCTTATGATTATTTTATCATGTTTCCAAATTCGTATGCTTTCTTAATATATTGTATCAAAATATTTATGTCATGATTTAGATTTTATGATCAATATTTTATAGGATATGATTTATATTCATCTATGAACTTATACCATGATTATATTCTCATAACCATATGTTTATCTTATGTACACTTATGATCATCATTATGTTTTCCTATACTGACTTGGTTGGTATCTCTTATATAGACCCTTATTAAGAATCTGATATCAACCATTTATTATTATTTCCTTCCCCAAGTGATGAATAAGAGTTTTATTTATGATATTCCATGAAGGGGGTAATGAGTTGTGAAATTGTTGATAAATGCTGGCAATATAGTAAAACAATTTGTTTATTTATGTAATCTTTAAAGGAAATAATCTGATTTGTTCTAATGTGGGATTTATTTTGATATTTAATTTATATATATGTGAAATTATGTATAGTTTTTTTATGTTATAGTTAGGTAATCTAATTTAGGGAGTCCTTCCACTATATATGTGAGGAGTTAAGATTGATACAATAATATTTTTGGTGTTCCTAGACTTATATAAGAGACAATTAGGTGTGAGTGAAGAAATTATAATTATTCCTTTCACTGAAATATAATGTTATTAGAACAACCATAAGTAATAATAATGAAGTTAATATTTACAATATATCATTTCTATAACCATTATCCAAATATATGTTTTCCAATCTTTTTTTTCTTAAAAAAACCAATACCATTTTCTTCATTATAATCAATGGTAATAAAAAAATAAAAAATTAATAAGTGATATAATTAATACTGAGTGATTAGATATGAATGTATAGATCTAACCGAAGGTTAGAAACTAAGATACATTAATAAGGATTATTATTCATTATTTTACTATGACCCTGTGATAAATCATTGTATCAAAATAAATATTTTTGAAATCACTATTTTGGTATGTTGATTGAGTTATATAAGTAAAAAAAGTTAAGAGTTCAAGAAAAAATTAAGATAATTACTTTGAGTATGTTAGATAATTGTAATCTATATTTTTATTTTTTCCATTATTATTGGGAATATTGCATTGATTATTTATTGAACCCATGTCTAGTTATTAGGAATATCTAATTTGATTATACATGAATGTTATAAATCTAATATTGAACAATATCAATAAAATAATTTTTATTTAGGTTTTTGTATATATTAGTTATATTTTGAGAAATTTTTAGTTATGATAGAATATTTATACATTATTTTACTTCTAATGATGATATAAAAGATTTTATTAAGATGAATAATTTGAATAATAATAAAAAATAGGGAACATGTTATTTTTAAATAGTAATAATAAAATGAAATAAATGTGGAATTGAGTCTATATAACAATGGAAAAAATTAAATTATAATATCATACTAGTTTTTAATGATGAAATTATAATTAAGGGTATATTATATTAATTTTAGGTATTTTTCATTTTATGTAATGAATTGAGAATGTGTTTTTAAAGTAAATTTTTATATTTCAAATATAATTAATAACTGCTTGACTTTTTTACGATTATATATTTAAAATAATTGGGACTATTTATTTTTTATATTTTAGTTGTCTATAGTTTGAGATAATTAATCATTTATTTATGTGACATCTTATAATATATTTTTCAATGAAATGTATTTCTAGTTCTTCAATTGTTTTGTCCATGATTTCTTGTTAAATTGGTTATTATTTTTTATATATGATAATTTTATATAATAAATATACATTTTATTCTTTAAATATGTTTATATATATTTATAAATATTAGTAAGAAATTATATCATGATGATTTTCATGTAAAAATTAAATTTACATGATATATAGAAACAGTAATGGGTAGATATGTGGAGAAAAAACATATGAGGTTATCATAATTTTGATAGGAGTGGTTTTATAAAGTTTTAGATGGAATATAAATGACCACATTTTCATTATAAGTATGTGGTTAAATAAAAATATATGAATCTTTTTTTAGTTATTTAGATAAATACATAGTCTACATCACTGTTACAATATAATGATTTTTTTAGGACAATGATATAGAATATTATACACTTTAATGAGTTCGAGAGAAAATTTGAAAAGGATATAACTTCATGGCCCTTATATTAAAATATTTTTAAAACAAAAGTTATGATTAAATGGAATTTAGATTGGAAATGACAATTTCAAAGAAGATTATGTTTCCTAATAAAGAAATGAGACATATATACCCACAAAATATCATTTCTAAAACCTATGGTATCACAATATTAAGAAATAAAATTGTACATTTATTTAGATTAATTATAAAACAAATATTATAAAATATAATTATTTATAACATATTTATTTTTTACAAAATTACATCAAAAATTTGATAAGGAAACAAGATAAGAATAATAAATATATAGATATTCAAAAATGATAAAGTGGCATTCATTTCATACCCATATCCTCTATTATTATATGCATTCATTGACCTAAAACATTACCAATTAATCCCCTGTCATTTATGTTTTCAATGTTTGAAAGGTATGAAAATTCCCAAAAAGATAAGTGAGTATGAATATTATAAGAATTACTTACAAGGTTACCACTAAATGGACTCACATTTAAACTATTTTAATATAAATAAATATGTTTGTTTTGGTGATAAATAAATACAATATTCCCCAAAAAATCATACAATTAAATTAAAATTGAATTTATTTATTCCAAATAATAAAAAAGAACTAGAAAGAAAATATTAGGATTGAGTGAACTTATATTAGAAACACAAAACAAGAACTATCATGCTTTAGGTTACACTCATAATATATATAAATATCATGATTTTTTTAGATAAAAAAATCATTCCATAAATGAAAATATACCTCATTACATTCCTTATATTATATCAACACATCCTCATATCTATAGGGTAAAATAAATCTTATATCATTTTACTCCATCATCAAAACCATTTATCCTTACCAACCCTCAATCTTACAGAATTTATTCAATAATTTTTATTGAATAAGAAACGACATTATAAACAAATAAAAAATTATGTATAAATTTGGATAAATTAATATCTAAAAAAATAATCATACTAGAATATAAATTCCCACAACTCTCATTCACTCATTAGAACCGATCAAAGAGTCTGAGAAAAATTACAATAATGTAATTGTCATTTTATTTTTTTAATGTAATTATTTTTATGATTACTAAAAAAATTTATTCATGATTATCTTAATTTTTTTCAATTTTTTTTTCATTCAAATTACATGACAAACATTTCATAAATTATATTTTAAAAAGTTAATATATGTTTCCTGCATCTATTTAAGTAATAATGAATCATATTAAAATTATATTTTTACTTAAACAATGACGAATTACCATATGAGTCACCTATTTATGATTCTTCCTACACACTCACTTATGCACAATATGAGGGGAATGAAATATCATATAAGGGAAATAGTCCCAAACTATTACTATTATTATTATGTCAAATATACAATTCCCTAAGATTTTAAAATAACACTATGTTCAATAGCATATAAAACATTAAACTAAAAGATTAAATGATTCATGATATATATATATATAAATCATATTTAAAAAAATTATTGATTCATTCTTGGGAAATAAGAACACAATTTTTTGTAAAGTCAATTTGTGCTTCAAAAATATATTTTCATGAAAAATGCATTTTTTAATTTTTTGTGAGTGAGTATTATGACTAATTTCTGGAACATCTATAATGTTTATTTGAGAAAAATATTAAAAACTTTTAATTCATCATGTCAAAATTATCTTACGGTGAATTTTATAGATTTTTTTTAAATATTTTATTTTTTTAATGAATACTGAAAATTACATATTTTAATTTAAAATTACTTTTCAATTTTTAGGAAAAATAGAGAAACATTATATATTAGAATATTTTTATTATTTATTAAGAGAAAATGTATGAAAAAAAAATTGAATAAATTGTATTTGAATCACTATTATACATGAAAACGGTATAAATAATTTTTATAACTAAAGAGAAATTTTTCTTGAAATTCCCATTTCATCGTGTTTTTTTCTATCAATTTTAAATTAAATTCTATCAATAATATGAATTTAAAAATATAAAATAGATTCCATATATCAAATTATAATAATTAATATTAGGTAATATTTTGAATGATTTTTTAGTCAATATGAATAGTAAGCATAGTAAATTTTTGTTACCACTATAAAGGTAAATTAGGTAAATTACGGTTAAAATTATTTTCATAAACCATTAAATTCTTTAAAACACTTGAATTTATTTCGGTTTATGTGTCTCATTAATCTATAATCACATAAACTTATAAATATGGCATTTTAATCGTTATATTTTATTTTTACATTTATAATATTTTAATTAAATGATAAAGTCAAAAGTTTCACAATATTTCTAATAATATAATTAATTTATATTGAAAGGGATAAATATAAGTTATGTTTATTTATAAATAGTTGTTTTAAATATAAATTAAATTTTTAACATGGTAACATAATTTTATATTTTATTGATGAAATAATTTCCTTAAATGTGTAAGAAATGCCAACACAATTTCTATACAAGCAGTAGAGATATATCACAAATGATTAGAAAGAAGATTATAATTAATATTTCATTGTTTAGTTAATGTATAGAATGAATTTTATAAATAAATATAATATATTATAATTTTTATAATGTTTTATGTTAAAATTAAATTGGTATCTCGATGACTTTAATGTCAAAGTAAATGAATTGTTCAAAAAATGACATTAATGATATTTTATAATAAACAATATCTTATTAAATGATTTAAACTAAAAAATAATAATATTTTCAGCCATGTGAATTGGATATTGTTTAACATTCCAATAATGATACGTTTATAGGTATTTTTCATTTTATAGTATATTTTTTGAACTATAAGAGTAAAAAAAGTGATATCACGGTAATTGTATAAAGAGTTTACGGGGTTTAAAAAAAGTAGATAAGTGTGAAAACATAATATAAAATTGTAAATATTTTATTTCACAATTGTATTTAGACACGTATCTCATCATATATTCTAATTATATCTATTTTTTCACTTAAACATGGTAATTAATTTATAATAATATAATACTTTATTAAATTCCAAGAATGAATCTCCCCTTACTTATAAAAGGAAACTCCTCCCCTATCCTCCATGCACATGAAAAGAAATTTGGATCAGAAAATAATGGAAAAAAATTATAAATTTCCCTCCACAGAATATATAATAATCATTTTTTAAATAACAATAACCTTAGAGGGTTAAGGTGTAAAACAATGTAGGTTATCTCATAAAATATATATATTTTGGCTGAATATTTTCATTCAACATCTTATTATAGCACATTCCAATATGTTTAAACAATAATGATATAATAAAATCAATATCTATTACATACTGATATGTTTTTATGTTAATTTAATAGCCTATATCGATCTCATTAATCTGTCAAATGGTAAATGAAACCATTATTCGAGTGTATAGCGGACTAAAGACTCACAAACTGATGTAATTATTTTTCCATCACCACCTCTCATGGTAGGTTATAATGATAGACTATATATATTTATATATAGTCCATAGATATTTATCATTCCACCAAAAAAATATATCTTGAACATAATTATCTTTCCATCCATTGAAAAATGACAACGTCATTCATCAAAACATGTGGATTACCGCCTCTACGAAGTGATGTGATTAAGTTTTCGTAACTAAATCACATTGATGTTATATATACGTATATTTAATGAAATAATATGAACAGAAATGTTGAAATATAAAATAATACATACGTTATTTCATTGTTTTTATTGAAAATGGAAACTTAACTCATGCATATGTATGGTCGACCGTCTCCATAATTGTAACGTAGTTCAATTTTTAGCACCATATTTCATGGTTGGTTTTAAAATTATAATTTATTTATAAAAATGATTATTATTTCATGATTATTATTAAAAACATTATGGAAAATTTTCCTCTTTAAACACGGCCAATAAACTGAATTTATCATGAAATTATGAACCGAACTTCCTCAAAACATCTGATATTGATAAAATTGTTTAAAAATAAAATATATAACTGTAAAAATAGGAAAAATGGTTTAATGATAAATTAATAAACCTTATAAAAGTTATCAAATAATTAATTAATTAATATAAATATTTTATAGATCTTAAAGGACATACATAGAAAGTTTAGACTCGACTTAAGGGGTTTTGTCTCAATTTCCATTCATTGAGGCATATTTTAATGACATGCACCTAGTTAATTTTATATATTGTATACAAGGTCCATGTTAAATTTTATATCATGAATATTTATTATTTTATTTTATTTTATTCTTTAATCAAAATTATTTCATTCAATGTGTTTTCATATGAAATTTACCAAGTGGTAAAGGGTTTCTTAACTCAATTTCCAATTATTAGTGTATACCTTTACTTAATTGAATTTTTTATACTTTGATTATCTATTCATTAATCTCTCAATTTTTTAATTCTAAATTTGAATTTTTTTATGTAGATTTACATATGTAAAAATAATCATTTCATTGATTAATTATCTCTTCAAATGACATGATCTTTGAAAATGTTTTCTATATATGAATATCATTTTCCTAACACAAGATTCATGTCGTGCGTCATGATTTCCCTGTATGGTGTACTTCCTAAATCAAGGATGAATATCAAAATGTTAATTCAATAAATTTATTGGATTTATATATCTATATCATATTCGTTTATTTAATGAATTTTTACATTGAGTCTTACTAAAGTTGTAAAAGTATTGTGTTACAATATCATTTCGGTAAGGATTATTTATATTCAAGATTAATTTTTTTAAATAATATGATCTTATTTTTTTGAACAGCATATATTTTCTTATCATTTATATATTAAATTTCTTATAGGTTTTTTAATATTTCCATACTTATTTATTAAAGAAACATCAATAAAGTTATTTCTATTTTTTATTGATATTTTATCTTTTTTTAAATAGGGATCCTTTCTCTTCCATAACTGTATTTTCCAAAACATTTTCAAAAAATGGTCTTTTATAAGTATTAATGTATTAGTAGAATTATTTTTACATGATATTATAACTTTTTTTAAATAGATTTATAATTAAATTTCATAAAATATTTCATATTGGTTGACTCTCATTATAAGATTTTAAAATGAATGTTTATTTTTAACATTTATGACATAAACTGATTTTAACACCTTCATGACTATAATTTTCTTTCAAGATTCCCTTATTAGTTTAAAAAATTATTTTTAAAGAATTTTTTTACATAATATTATATTCATTTTCATTACAAGTTATTTTCAAATTGGATATAGTGTTTTCCTCAAGAATGTTTTTAATGATCTTTTTATTATATTTTTATTCATCTCTAACAACAATGAAAGATGGTACATATAATATAATCAGGATACATTGGAATGATTGAATCCTTATTCTTTGTCTGAATGAATTATGAGATTATCATGGAACCTGTATCTTTTTCATGGGTAAATCAATCTTGGAGAGAAAAATTGTTATTATTATGTAGAAAAATGAAGTCTTTCATAAGTTATGATTATGTTATGGTTATTGGGTAATTTTATTATAAATGATGAGATGGATATATCTATTGGTGATTGGTGATCCCAATATAGATCTCCAACACATTTGGTAATAATTATTTTCACCATATAAAAATGATAAATTATATCTATATTGGTTATTTCTCTAATAATAGTTCTTCTCGGGGTTCCATGAAGATAATACTAGAAGATACCGACATGTTTTCATTATGAATTACATGAGTTTTTAAAGGTTTCTGTCACAAAACAACCAAGGTGGATCCCAAACTGGTCACCCAATCTATCCCGCAATAGGGCCAGAGAGGTGTTCCCAATCCTCCTGGAAAAGAAACTAGTTTCGGGCATAAAATATACTCTATTGGGATTGATTTATCCCATAAAATATGGATAAATAAACATGAATAAAATAAAAAAAATGGAAGTTGAAAAATAATTAAAACTGAAATGGTAAACAAACCTCTAAGTGACCTCATGGGTCACCATTAATCTTAGAACCACGTTCGCTCCTAGAGAGATCCAAAACTAGAAAACAAAACCTGAAATTCAAAAGACAGAGTTGGGATGAGCACTGAGAATCTCAATAGTGATTCCAAAGATAAAAAGCTCTTTATTCCCACAGTAAAAGTGAAATTCATTCTTTCTTGTTTGAAAATAGGATATATAAAAAAAATTATACTCTTTTATCAAGACAAGTAAATGACATATATTTTTAAGAGAAACCTCGTTCCATTACATCTTCCTAAAATAATTTCAAAAGTAGGAAATTCATTTCAATTAATTACTTTAAAAGATAAAAAGTGATGGAATAGGTGTTTTAATATTAGAAGTTATGTAAATATGTTATGAGATCAAGTAACCAATAGTTCCAAAAAAATAAAAAGGAACATAAAAAATATGTAATCTTGGGAGTTTCATAAACATTTATAAATGAAATACCTAGACATACTTGGTTTGGACTCACCTACTGGATGGTGAATCTGCGTAGTCAATTACCAATTGGATTCTCTAAACAAGCCTCACCAGTGGCACGTACCACCTGGCCTCTAGAAATCCAAGGGTTACCCACCCATTTAATCGATGTCAATAAGTAACTTTCCCTCTACCTTATATATTACTCCCCTGAAACCCATGATATTACTAATAATAATAATAATAATAAAACTTGGTGAAACGTGGTATAGAAACCATAACGAATAGTGTTCTCAAACATGAACCAATGTTCATGATCCACTACAGAGGATCTCATCCAAAGTTCCAATGGTCTCAAGATATAATCTAATTACAAAAAATCACAAGAAATTTAAAATTCATTCATAATTTTTATCAACTAAATATCTATAATCACATCATTTTATTTTCAATCCACTTTCTAAAATGACTCAAAATAACAATAGGGCCTTAACCATTCAAATACAAATCAATTTTCAACCAGTTCCCAAAACCTATTAGAAAACGTATGACATGCTAAAAAGGTTCCAAATTGGCCTACACATCATGTGGGTTCAGAACCATTTTCCAAGAAATAATTAAAGGATTCAAATGATCCTTACCATTTTTAATGTAATACTATTTAGAAAACAAATCAAATATTGAGACTACTTAAGTTTATCTAATACAAGGTCAAAAGAACATATTAACATGAAAGACCGACAGTGCGTTTTAAGAAAAATTATGTTAAATAAATTGATTTAATATTTATAAGGGCCTCTAATAATTTTCATAGAATATAATTTCTATATGAAAATAAAAACATATTTTAAAATAATCAATAAATTTACGAAATTCAAATTAAGGGGATATGCATAGAGAACCTACCACCAAGAGAAGAGGATCAAGATGAAACAATTCATCACATGAATCTTTTGATGAAGATTTTCCCACATTTACATGCACATACATTCCTATATATACATATATACCCCTTAACTCAACGCACATATTCCCCTTTCCAAGAGGGAATCTGTACAAGGGATATTTATATATATATATATAAGTACCTGCTTATGTGATTGAAACCATTCGAGTAGCCACAAAATTCTCAACACCATTTATTTAGGAACCCTAAATCACCAAAGGGATAAAAAAGAAATATTCTAATAAAAATAGAGAACGAAAACACTTACCCTGAGTGGTGATGGAAATCCAAAATAAACCAATCCACTTTGCCTTCAGTGGTGGATGTCGGAACACAGATAAGGTTGACCGAAGAGACACTTCACATAAACTAAAATCAATGTGAAACAACAAAAATAGAATAGACCTTGACCTATTGTTCAGATAAAACACACCAGGTGATGGGGATTATTAAAATTGACAAATCATGGGAGTAGATGAGGGAAGAAAGAATTTCCTCGAAGGACTAAGGGATATTCATAAAGAAATAGAAGGAGATCATCAAATAGAGAGGGGTTGAGAGGGAGGGAGGAGTGCGGACATGGGATAGGGGAGGGAAAACTCATGTAATATAGAGTGGGGGATAAAAGGGTAAATACATGAAAATAAATAAGTGAAAATAAAAAAGAAAAATAAAATAAAAAACTTCATTTTTTCAAAAAAAAAATATTGTAACTTGCACTGTTTGCGCATGGATTACCGAACCATGATTTACCCATGCACTAGCCAGTGCCATGGTCAGGAACCCTCACACGGTTACCTATAAGAAGATGTACAGTCGATAAAACCATGCTCATACCATGAAACTAATCACTACAAATATATAGAGGCCAACTTTATGCTTTATGCATGGTTGAATTGATAGTGTGCTAGTTGTGCGCAAAACCACTGACCCACCTGGGCATATTCACAAGAACCACATGTTTACTATTAACCATGTGGACTAACCATGAAAAAACTAAGAAGATACCAAAAAATTAAAATTCATCATGTCAACTAAAAAAACTCAAAATCAAGGCTGAAAAGTAATTAATTAATTAAAATAATTTAAATTCCAAGGTCAGGGTGTGACAACTCTCCCCACAATCAACATATTCTTCCCATAGAAATTCTCCTAGCAGAAATTGGAAGTATACGATGACTCAAAACTAACAAAGGCATAATAAAACTCAGTGTTACCTTTCAACTCCAGAAGTCAAACCCAACTTAACTCTAGAGGAAAAATCAACAATATCTTTGGTGGGTCTCCCTACCATTTATGAACTGACCAGCATAGACCAAATGGTAAGGACTGATATGGGAAACCCAACATTGACCAAACCATGAACTCCCTTTACGGACCAACCCCCACCAAAAGTGGCCCTTGACAAAAGAAACTCCCAAAAAAATGGAAAACCAAACAACTAATCATTATTTCCCTTGAAATATGCATCTCCAAGAAATCACAAAATAATAACGAGACTCCCATCCACAAGGAGACAACCACACAATAGATATGATCATTGGATAACCACATAAGATATATGATAATCTTATGACTAACATCCACATTGATACAACATTTAAAGGGATCACTTAAAAAATTCACTACCACAAAAATTATAAAAAAATTAGATTACCAATCCATCCTACAACCAATGGGTAACTTTCAAAAATAAATACCAAAAAAATGAAATGAGGCCTCTGTATTTTAAAAAAAAACTTAACCTTCAAAGACTAAAAAGTTATAACATATAAAACTAAATCACCCCCATTTCATCATTGGATACAAAAATATACCCACAATCTACCACACCCAATGATTCTTGTCTCTGTGAAAAAGATTCCATATGAGGCCTATGGCTGGTGACCTAATTTCTTGAAGCATCTCCTTCCCCGAAATCAGGAGCTAACTTCCTTTGGTCAAGACTCCTCCTTTTAACAATTACTTTTTTAGAACAAGTGACCCAAATGACCACATCATTAGAAAGCTACTGGAGAATTTGAAAAATGGAACCTAATACTCAACTTTTCCACACTTTAAGCACACAAGAGGGTGGTCCAATAAATGAAAAGATGGTACCAAAATATAGAATTATTTTGGGAAATTTCCTGTAGTATACACCTTCTAATATATGGGTAATACTCCTGAGAACCAAGAACAAGTAGCCTTCAAAATAAATACATTTTAGGAACCAAGTAATCTAAAAATGCCTTATCCACCAAATTTCCAAACTAAACATCCCTAGATGAGAGGAATCACTCCATAATCTCTAGTTTAAGACCCAAAACCATAATATATGGTTACAGCTAATATTATGATGCTACATCTAAAGAAAACAATACCATATCCTTAATATGGACAACATAGTCCTTCATTGCCAACTGACCTTGTTTAATTCTCATGAGCCCCACCACTTTCCTCACCTTTACCTCCTCAAGTACAAATTACTAGATGCGGGTATCCTGAAAAACTTCTCAAGACATCCCAACTTACAAAAATACTGGGATGACCACCCTCCACTAGTCCCAATCTAGACAATTGAATGAACCCAAAATAGCTCAAACCCTTACTATATCAGTAGATCCCATTGTCCAAAAAACACTCTTAACATCCTCATTCCACAACGCACCCTCTAAAATACCTTGAACACCACAAAAAATAGGAAACTTCCAAGAAGAACCTCAATTAACCATTCTGTTGGGAGTCTGGGCAGGGCCAAAAACTATGAGAGACTCACTAGATACCCCTATAAACATTATGGAAGGCATACTTCAAATAACAAAAGAATACAAAACTGCTTTAACACCCAACCAATGCTCCAAAAAATAGTACATATACAACCAAACACCAAGCTCATAAACCAAGACAACATGATTCCAAATCAAATCACAACCGAAAAAAAACATCTCAAAATAGACCAAAACACTATCTAGAAACCACCATTTCTAAATTCACCCACATTTGAATTGCATTTCCCCCAATTTGAAATTAAAATTATCTTTCATTTATAAAATCATTTCATCACTTCCACTATAATATTTAAAACACCACCTCACATTTCCCTTTAATACCATAAATATCATTAGAAAATAAGACTCTTTTCATCTAAAACCATTTTCCATTTCAAAAACACCTTTGGAAAACCAAGTCAACCTTTGATTTCTAAATACTCACCCATGGTATCCTATGAACCATCACAAATGTGTTCATCCACACTTATTCTTATATCATCCACACATATATTCCAACATTAACTTTTTAAAAACACACACATATATTTGAACATCCGTAATGAATACCAAGGGACAAACTTACCATTTTTTCATCGAATCCAAGAATTTCCAATTTATGTCTCATTTCAAATTTTATGAAACCATTATAAATTCAAAATAATATCTCTACTATTTCAAAACAACCCATGGTTCTTCATTTTAAAAATACAACTTTTGAAAACAAATCCTCATTTCATAACTCAAGGAAGAACCCAAAAACCAAATTAATTTCACGCTAACCAAAATCAGACCAAATCACCATCCACTACAAAATAACTAAAATAGGGAACTAGGGGTCATGCATAACCTGACCACATAGTTTAGAAAACCATGTACAGAGCATGAGCTAACCACTGTAAGTATATTGAACTGTCCACATGAGTTGTACATGGTTTTATATACCATATGATCTCACCATATAACATCATCTCACTTACACTATCATCACCCTACACACAAAACCTCTTAAAGCTAAAAAAATTAAAAAACATAACTCAAGTAAAAAAATAAAGACTCCAAACCCGACAACCCCTAATAACTCATGTCTCATCATGAGTGGTGGGGATCAGGAACTAACCCATGACCCACCTCTTGAGCCCCAACAATCCTATCTCTATTCTACCAGACATTCCGACTAACAAAGAGCCTTCTTTGTTACCATTTTTCCATGAACCAACCAATGTCGACCCTGAACTAGTCACCTGATTTGACCCAAAATAGGGACCGAGAGGCATTCCTAATCCTCCCAGTATGGATACTATTTTCAGGTGTCAAATATACTCAATTGGGATAGATTTATCCCCTAAAACAAAAAAATAATAAACAATAATAATAAAAACTTGTAGTAGATAAAAAATAAAACTCAATGCTAAAAAATATCCATGTGCCCTCATGGGTCCACAAAAATCATAGAACCATGCTTACTCATATATCTATCCAAAACATAAAAGAAAACATGAAACAAAAAGATGTAGTAGGCATGACCACTGAGATGCTCAGTAGAGATTCCAAAGATAAAAAAAGACCTATGTCCCACCTTAAATGTGAAAAAAGAATCTTGTTAGTCGGAAAATAGGATATATCATCTTCATCATCATTTATTTATTTTATTATAAATGGGAAGGCACAGGGGGGAATAGAGAATACAAACATGAAGGCCTATGGGGACATGAAATAGTGAAGGCCGAGGGCATCCCCTCTAATCAAATTAATCCCCTCGGGTTTTAAGGAATGCAAATTATGGAGGTAGACGCTCTATGAACCCGGGGCATCAAGTGATGCAAGATGATCCACATCATGGTTCCCCTCCCTCCAAGTGTGAACAAAGTTGATGTTATTGTTGATAAAGCCTTTTCACATCCTGATGATGTAGTTGATGGACCATGGGATGGGGCCCCTACCATTCAGGGCGTTTTGAAGGATCTTTGAGTCTGTTTCAACTTCCATGAGAATAACCTTTCTTTGGTGGCACATGCTTAGGCTTGAAATAAAATCTTTTGCATCTTCCTGAAGAGAGGAACCATGGCCATGGCGGGAAAAGAACTCCAAGATGACGGATCCAGAGTGGTCGCGGACAACTCCACCCCTGTGTAGGGCCCCCATATAACAATACTCATATGTTTTGAGTTTAAGGCCCCTGGATGGGGGGTTCCCATGGACCTAATGCCCACTGGAATTGCACAAACCAAAAATTCCATCGAGGTAGTATGTTTTGAGTAGGTGGAGAGTGGGAACCTCCCTCTAGTTATTGAGGGGCCTGACCAGATCAATAAGAAAATTCACCGTTCTTAGTATTAGGGAATGACCAGTAGCAAGAGACCCTTCATGCCTTGCTTTGTTGCGGGCCTGCCAAATATTCTAGCAGCCTACATGAAGGACAAAAGATCAATCCATCATCTTGAGTCCTTGCTCTCTTGTGCCATGGAACCACTGGTCCAGGAATGACTAATATTCTATATTGGTATCGTGCAATGCAGTGAACTCCCCGATGTATCCTCATACCTCCCTCGCCCATTCCCCCTCAAAGAAGAGATGGTCAACACTTTCCTCTTGATGGTTGCTGCAACAGGAGAATATGAAGTGAGCGGGATGCCACACCACTTGATATGCTCGTCCATGGGAATAGCTATGTTCCTTATCTTTCATAGAAGAAAATTGTATTTCTAGGGAATACAATTGGACCAGAGGATGTCATCCCAGCTATCCATATGGACATGCACCTCATTAGTGCGCCAGAAATCTCTTCCGGAGAAATACCCTAAGGATGAGGGGGTAAAAAAGTGCAACGGTCAGGATCCGAACTCAAATCAATGAGTTCAGAAATCTCACATTGGCTCTCATTAATCACTGTCTTGATGAGGAACAGATATGAGATATCCTCCCTAAAAGAGATCAAGGGAGAGGGATAGCTTAGAAAGCCAAGGACAACCCCGGTCAAGTCCGGGTGCTAGAAGGAAAGGTCACCCTTCCTAATGATCCAGCATGAGTGAAGAAGAAGGAATGAAATTAAAGGAGATATGACCTTCCAGAATTGAGAGGCATTGGCAGTCTCTGATTACAAGGTTCTAGAGTGGTAGTTGTTCATTGTTAATCCCCATAGAGTGTGCCACTCCAGGACCTCCCATGCCAGATTAGCATGCATGAAGAGGAGGGTGGCTTCAAGACTCTGAACAATGATGTCGCCTACACTAGAAGGCCTTTCCACATTGCAAAAATAGGCCTCCTGGCATGTCCCCTCAAACTTAGGGTCCCAAATGATGTTGGATAGTAACTTGTTGATTTTGATGATGACACCTTTAGGGAATCTGATAATGGAGAGGGCATGGACCAGGGTGGCTAGGAGAACATTGTTCATTAGAGCAATCCTCCCTCCAAATGAAAGGAATCTATTTTTTCAATTGTGAATCTGGTCTGTAATATTGGAGATGAGGAAATCAATACCCCAAATGTGAAGGCTTCTAGGGAAGATTGGCGCACCAAGGTAATCCATAGGGAAGTTTCTCCTTTCCATGGAAAGGTTGTAATGAACCTCCGATGACCTATAAGAGGAGAATCTATTGGAGATGTAGATGTTACTCTTTTCCTTGTTGATCATTTGACCACTCTAGTGGTAGTAGTCCTCTAGAACCTTGGAGATACCTCTGATCGACTTTCTTCTAGAATTCAATAATAGTATGGTATCATCCGCAAACATCAAGTATGAAATGGCGGTGGACCTCATCCTTCTTCAGTAGGGTAGGAACTCTCCTCTATCCATGCTCTTGTGAATGAGATGGATGAGGACGTCTTGGAAGAGGGTGAAGATGCTCAGTGAGATGGGATCGCCCTGCCTGAGGCCGTGGGTGGCCTTGAATAACCTGAAGGACTTCCCACGGAAGGTGACTGCCAGCCACGAGAAATTGAAACACCTAAACAACAGGTCAGTATTCCAGGTTGAAAGACCAATGCCCTCCATTACCTTGTTGATGAAGCCCCACTCAAAATGGTCATAGTCCTGACTCATGTCTAGTTTGATGGCCATATTGGAACCGTGAGATTTCAAGTTAATGTCTCTGATCATCTCATGCGCTAGTGCAATGGATCCTTGGATCGATATTCCTTTCACAAAGACATGTTTCTCCATAGAAACCAACCAAGGGAGGAGGGAGGCCATCTTGGAGTTGATGATACCCGCCCGGATTTTGTACGGCAAATTGCACCTGCTCGCCAGCCTCTAGTGTGTGATGGAGGTGGGGTTCCATGATTTCTGGAGGAGCATAATGGCTGTTTCACTCACCACCCTCAGTAAACTTCCACCTAGAAAGAATTATTGAATATTTGATACAACATCCTCTTTCCCCACATCCCACAAGGCCATATAGAAGAATCCTAAAAAACTATCTGGTCCTAGGATGTTATTAGGATTAACGTTTTGCATGGCCTCATGGACTTCCTTTTCATTAGGAATAACATTGAGCCCCCCGTTTTTCTAGATGGATATCCGGTCAGGAGAAACATAGAGAAGATCTGAGACCCCTCTCGGATACCCATCTGGCATGCAGGGGTTAGGGTCAGCCAGGAGGTCCATGAAGAAAGAGTTATCCAAGCCTCCTGCCAGGTCTCAATCATCCAAATAAGAACCATCATCCAATATAGTGTTAGTTTTAACCGGGCATTTCCTCTCATTGATGTAGGCGTGAAAAAATTCAATATTCATATCTCCCTCGTGGAGCCATTTGACTCTAGATTGGTCTCGTGTCTCTTGTTACTGTTTGATCAGTATAATAGCTAGGTCATCTTTCTTTCTTACAAGCTCCTCGAAAGTCATTTCATCACATGATTCTTCCATGTTGTTCTCAAGCCGCTCCACCTCCTGCATGGTTATATCAGACTCACAGTCCTGGGGGGAAGCTCTTTGTCCCATGCTGACAGCTTGACCTTGAGTTGTCTTAGCTTATTGTGCAATCCAACCCAAGTATTCCCCTGAGCAGGGTCTGCCCAGATGGACCTCACTAGATCATGATACCCCAGAGTGGTAGCCCAGTGATGGTAGAAGCTAAAACCTACATGGGGAAGCTACCCTAGACCAAGGAGACTAGAAGGGGGAATGATCGGAAAGACCCAAGACGAGATGCCAAACATTTTCATTGTAGAACTTAGAAATGACCTGCATATTATCCAGGAAACGGTCCAAATGACCCCATGAGTGGTGAGGACCATTTATGTTGTTGCACCAAGTGAAACAATAGCCTAAAAATTCAAGTTTGGAAAGGCCATTCCCAGCTATGAATTGGGTGAAATCCATACTGGCTTTCCTTGGAAAAATTCCCCTACCTACCTTCTCCTCTAGATAGATAAAAACATTAAAATCGCCCCTGAAAAACTAGGGATGGTCTCCTGGGTCGAAGTCAGTGAGATCCTTCAATAAGGTAACCCGCACCTAGGGATCATAGCTCGCATAGATGAAATACACGAAGCATGAAATATCCCCTTGAGTAACATTTGAGGTGATGAATTGGTATCTATCCTGAACCAATTCCACTTTGATGTCTGTGTTCCAGAAGATCCAGGCGTTCCGGTTGGTGGGGTTGGCATGCATGTGGCCATGAAAATGGAGTTTCTTGCATAATTCATTGAGTCTGGCTAGGTTATTCTTGGGTTCGAGGATAGCAACCACTTTAGATTTTTATTTCCAGACTTCACATGGGAGGAAGTCCACTTTAGCCCAGGAACCAAGTCTGCGATCATTCCATATGATGATAGGATTCATTTATCAAATAGGGTTCCGGGATTGGCTCTAGAACTATATGCCTTGCAGAAGTGGGAGGATGAGTGCTCTGTTGAGTTCTTGGCTCTTGATCGTGTGCACACTCTAGAAGAGAGGGCCATCCTGTTGTGGTTTGCTGACCATGAAGAGAGGAAAAATGGAGGGAGAAATCAGCCTTTATTTCACCAAGAACAAAGCATTTACAAAAATCCCTCTCTACACTTCTCTCTCTCTCACATGGAGCTCTCCCAGCTCTCTTTGGATATAATGTATCTCTCTTGGCTCGAATTGGTGATGAAGAAGGAATCTCCCTTGGTTCTCCTTAAATAGACATGGTGGGATGTGTCATGTTTGACCCAACTCCCACCAATCCTCCACCTACCATGGACTTCTCCCATGGCTGTCAAAAATAGGGACTGCATGTGCAGCATCCTTGTTTGAAGTCCTTGGTTGGTGAGGTAGGGGCACCAGCCACCTACCATGCAGCTGGACAATTACAACAATTCTCCCCCTCCAGCTGCAATCCGCTGGAGCATCTACAACAGTCTAGCTTCTCCCGAGCAACTACCTTTGTTAACATATCTACCGGGTTCTCCTTCATGTGGATCTTCACAAGTCGCAGCAGTTTTTGATCCATCACTTCGTGTATCCAATGATAGCGAATGTCGATGTGCTTCATCCGGGATTGGTACATGGATTTCTTGCTCAAGTCCAAATCACATTGACTATCGCAATGAACCATGTACTTCATTTGTCTGAATCTGATCTCCTGAAGAAAATGCTTTAGCCACAACATCTTCTTTCCAGCTTCTAAAGCAGCAATGTACTCTACTGCCGTCGTGGATAAAGAGACACACTTCTGCAACCTTGACTGCCATGATGCAGCTCCTCCTGCAAAATTATAGATGTATCCTGATGTATAATTCCTGCTATTAGGATCTCTGTCCATATCTGCATCTGTATAGCCCTCCAAGATAGGTTCAGCTCCCCCATATCACAAATATAATTTTGAAGTACCTTTAAGATACCTCAGAATCCACTTTACTACATCCCAATGCTACTTATCGGGATTGGAGAGAAATTGGCTCACGATTTCCACTGCATGGGAAATGTCAGGTCTCGTACTCACCATAGTGTACATCAAGCTTCCAACTGTTGAGGATTATGGAATCATCTTCATTTCCTCAACTTCTTCCTTGGACGACGGGCATGAACTCTTTCTCAACTTCAAATGACAGGGAAGAGGAATGCTCACTGGTTTGGCTTTTTCCATGTTGAAACGTTTCAGAACACATTCAACATACTTCTCCTGAGATAGCCATAATAGTTTCCACTTTCTATCACGAATGATCTGCATCCCCAAAATTTATTGAGCTGCTCCCAAGTATTTCATATAAAAAGACTTGGATAACTCCTTCTTCAACTGGTTAATCTTCAATGCATCCTTCCCAATGATCAACATGTCATCAACATAAAGTTAATGGGAAACAAACTTACCATCCTGAAATCTCTAGATGTAGACACACAGGTCTGCCTGTGTCCGCTTGTATCCATGACTCACCATGAATGAGTCAAACTTCTTGTACCACTACCTGGGATCATGTTTTAGTCCATACAAGCTCTTCTTCAATTTGCAGACGACGTTTTCTTGTCCAGAAACCTCAAATACATTAGGCTGCTTCATGTAGATCTCCTCAGAGAGGTCACCATGAAGAAAAGCTGTCTTCATGTCCATTTGTTCAAGATCCAAGTCAAATCTATCCACTAATATGAAAATGACTCATATTGAATCTATCTTCACCACGAGTGAAAAAATCTCATCAGATTTAACTCCTTTCTTCTGAAGGAATCCCTTGACAACTAACCGATCTTTGTGCTTGAACTCCCTTTTACATCCATCCTTCTTCACCCTGAACACCCATTTGTTTGTTAGTGCCTTATTACCATTGGGTAATTCCACCAAATCATATGTTTGGTTCTTTATCAAAGACTCCATCTCATCCTCCATTGCATGCATCCACATGAGTTTTTTGGGATGAGACACTACTTCATGGTATCCTTCTGGATCCCCCTCATCAGTCAGCAGTAGGTAATCTGACTCCAAATATTTTGTTGATAGAATCCTTCCTCGTGAAGATCTTCAAACCTCTATAATGTTAGGTTCAAGAGGAATAACATCACCTAGCTCCTGTGATAGTTCTGCAACTTCTTGTGAAGAGGATTGAGTCTCCTCCTACTCAATATCCTCCTCCACTGCCTCCTAGTACTCTATCGATGAGTCTTATTGTACCCCCTCCTCTTCAATGATAGGTGGTAATGTTATAGGTTTTGGATCATGAATTGAGTCCTTGACACTTTCCCTTCGAGTCATTCTAGTATTATGAATGTCCTTGATCATCTGGTTCTCATGGAACACGACATCTCTGCTTCTAATCACCTTCTTCTCCTTCAGGTCCCAAAGCTTGTATCCAAACTCCTCATCTCCATAGCTGATGAAGATGCATGGAGTAGATCTCACGTCTAGCTTCTACCGGAGTTTCTTGGATACATGTGCAAATTCCAAACATCCAAATACTGGTAAATGAGAGTAAGAGGGATGTTTACCAAACCATCTCTTCTGTGGAGTCTCAAAATTTAGCGAGACTGATGGTGATCGGTTGACGAGGTAGAAAGAAACCTGAACATCTTCTCCCCATAATGGATTAGGGAGCTTTGCCAAACTCATCATGCTTCTGAACTTCTCCCTGATGGTTCTATTCATCCTTTCTGCAACTCCATTGTGTTGTGGGGTGCGAGGGACCATCCTCTATTGTCGGATGCCATGACTCCAGCAATAGGCATCAAAATACCTGGATGTGTACTCTCCTCTGTTGTCTGAATGAAGACACTTCAGCTTCCTTCTAGTTTCACGCTCCACCATGGCGTGGAACGTCTTGAAGTATTCCAGTACTTGGTCCTTCATTCGTAAGAAGAACACCCACACCCTTCTAGATGCATCATCAATAAAGGATAGAAAATATTTGTTACCTCCGATTGTATCCACCTCCATGGGTCCGCATACATCAGAGTGCACCATATCCAGCAACTCTGATCTCCGTGATGAATCAGTATTGAATAAGACTCTATGCTGCTTCTCATACAAGCAGTATTTACAAGGATCAAGTGATGCATCCTTGGAAATACACATATACTTATTCTTCGTTAGGGTAGATAACCTGTTTTCACTCATGTGGTTGAGACTTCTATGCCACATATTGGATGATGTCTCTCTTTCCACCATGTTGAGGTTTTCTGCACATATCTTTACCTGATTTTTGTACAACGTACCACATAAGTGTCCTCGAGCGATGATGATGGCTCCTTTTGTCATCTTCCATGCTCTGTTGCTGAAGATGTTGTCATACCCTTGTCGATAAAAGACTATACCTGATAACAGGTTGAGCCGAAGTCTTGGAACATGTCAAACATCCTTCAGGGTGATTGTGTATCCAACATTCGTCTTGACTTGTATATCATCCATGCCAACAATCTCCGCCGAATTGGTATTACCGATCTTGACTGTACCAAAGTCACCAGTTTGATAAGTCAAGAAATACTCACGATGTGGTGTGACGTGGTACAATGCTGCAGTATCGACCACCAATTATGTGTCTTCGCTTGATGTATGAAAGCATGCCTCTTCTTTGTCTTTGGAGAAAATAATAACTTCTCTAGTGATTCTCACATGCGCGTCTTCATTTCTTCTTTGTTGGTTGCTACTTTAACCCTGTTCTTGTAACAACTTTTGGCAGTTCTTCTTCATGTGTCCCCCCATGACACAATGGTAGCATTTGTATTTTGGCCTCCTGCCATCTTTGGACCTTCCTTTGTTCTTTATTCAACCTCTGGTTCCTGCCCCATGACCTCCTCCTTGTTGTCTCCCTTGCTTCTCTAGAACGAGAGCTTGTGTCTGGTTGAAACTCACATCCTTCCTTTGGTCTTCCTCGTTGTACAGTGCATGATTTACCATTGCCATGGTAAGTTTGCCTCCAGACTCCATGTTATTGAGTGCGATGACAAGTGTATCCCAGCTATCGGGAAGAGTGCATAGTAATTGGTTCGCCTGATCTTCATCATTTAGAGTCTTATCGGCGCCACCAACTGGTTCACCAGGCTTTGGAACTCGCTGATGTGTTCGGCTATAGAGTTTCCACTTTGTAGTCGAAGATTCATCAACCACTTCAACAAGAGGATTTTGTTTCGAGCGGTCTTTGACTGGTATGTATTTTCCAACTTTTTCCAAAGTTCATACACACTAGTCTTTTGAGAAACATGGTGGTAAACGCTATGATCGATCCATTGGCAGATTTGGCTGATCGTCTTCTTGTTCAGCTTCTTCCACTCTGCTTCCTTTGTGGCATCGGGGTTGACTCCCTCATTCTCAATGGGGTCAAAAAGATCCTTAGCATTGAGAAGATATTCCATTCGAGACTTCCAAATGGATTAGTTCGAAGAATTCAACATGATCATCCCTCCCGTATATGATCCCTCCAATGGAATTCATTTCAGTTAAAACTTGGTGCAGAATATGGAAAAATGGAGCTCAACGTTGCGTCCGGAACGGTTGAAAATTGTGGAATCGACTCCTGGATCATCGAAATCAGATACCGATTGATCAAGTTATGATCAAAACAATATCAACGGCCGAGATCGTCTGATGACATGGCGATGACATGTCGTCGACGTGGATCGCCGGAGCAGCTTCCGGAAACCCGCCGGAAATTTCTCCAGTGCCGGAATAGTACCTTCTTCTCTGGCAAGGGGGTACTGTAGCACCCGAAGTTTGACCAAACTTTGACCAGCTCTGGGAAGCTCATTTTAGCTCCGTTTTCGATGTCATTTTCACCGTTGGAATTGCCTCAACACAGGATTTCAAAATATACATTCAAAAAATGATTTCGGGAAACTTTAATTTTCCGGTCACCAGAAAAATTTCCGCTGCCCGCCGTCGTTTCACCAGAACTGCCTCTAATACCACTTGTTGTGGTTCTCTGACCACGAAGAGAGAAAAAATTGAGGGAGAAATCAGCCTTTATTTCACCAAGAACAAAGAATTTAAAAAACTCCCTCTCTACACTTATCTATCTCACACATAGAGTTCTCTCAGCTCTCTTTGGATATAATGTAGCTCTCTTGGCTCGAATTGGTGATAAAGAAGGAAGCAATCTTGGCTCTTCATAAATAGCCATGGTGGGAGGTGCCAAGTTTGACACAACTCCCACCAATACTTCACCTACCATGGACTTCTCCCATGGCTGCCAAAAACAGGGACTGCATGTGCAACAGCCTTGTTTGAAGTCCTTGGTTGGTGAGGTAGGTGCACCATCCACCTACCATGCAGCTGGAAAATTCCAACACAGCCTAGGGGGAGGAGTGATGGACACCTGAGAACTGACGAAGTGCTGATGACAAGCTCTGGGGAATGGGGTAGGACCTCGCTCGATAGATTTGGGGACCTGGGTTGAGAAGTCATCCCCCGATCTTGCAAAGGGGGTGTGGGATTCCTGGAAAACTCCAGAGGGTGACTCAGCAGCTGCTAAAACAGGTAACCTTGGAGTAGGAGACCCTCCGCTCAAACCCAAGACCGTAGAGGCAGCAGGTTCGATCGAGTCAGAGCCCCCTTCGAGAGCCTCTGACAAACCTCATAACCAAACCTTGGGAGGTGGGGGTAGGGCCAGTCGAGCGGACGAACTGGACCAAAAGCTCTGGATGCACTCCTCTGGGGGGGGTCCCTTGGAAGAGCAAGGGGAGAGGAGATGATGTAAAACTGAGCCAATCTGAATGCTGGGTATGCACCTTGGTGTCAAGAGAAGGTACATGATCTCCATCCTACTTCCCCTATCCGGGAGATCCGGTAAAAACACAGCTTCCACCGGAGGAGAGGTCCAGGGCACCACCATGCTAACCTTGAGGCATTGAGGGGCCACCTGGGGGATACCATGAGAAACTAAGGATAGGGATGCCATTCGGTTGGCCCGGGATGTAGGACTCCTGAGAGGGGTCCGCCTCTTACCTTGGAGATGAAATTTTCACGCCTGCACAGAGTGGACCTATAAAAGGCAGTGAGAGAAGAACCTGGGAAAGATGGGGTAGCCTATATACTGGTTCCAGCTGATGTCGTTCTGCACCTGGAGGTAGATCTTCTCCGGCGGGGGGATAGCCAGATCCATCTCCACACATATGCGAGCTATCACGACATCTGAGCAACACTTGGTCCTATCGTCAGCACAGAGGATACCGCAAAGAGAGTATCAGATCACATTGAGGAATCCACCATTCTAGAACAGGAGCGGGAGCCCAAGGAGGGAGATCAAGACTGTTGCGGGGAGCGCCCCTATGCGAGAGACATTCCCCACGTAATAGCCCAAGATTTATTGGGTGTTTTGATTCGTCAAAATCCAAAATGCACAAACAACGTTTATATTCAATTTATTACATGAAAAATGATAAACAGATAATGTTCGAGTTGCGATTCCATAACATTAGGAATGAAACAAGTGAATTCAACAACAGTGAACAACGCACTAGGAGTGGCAATTACAATAAAATATTAAATTCAAAACTGTAATATTTGAATTAATATTTAGAAGCAGCGAATTTTTTCAGCAATTTACAAGTCGAACAAATGCGGAAATTTAAAGCAGTAAAAGGGTTACCAAGGATTTACGTGCTTCGGCCATAGCCCTACATGCACAGGGAAGAATCATCATAGGTTTTTACTATTATGCAAGGAAACAAGATTACAAGAGATAAACAAAGTACACAACCGCACACAAGCTAAACTGGACATGAAATAGAAATAAGACAAGACGGAAAAACAAACAACATGCACAAGCTTATAACAAAATCGGCAAAGAAAAACTATAACAGGACCGAGACCCCCTTACCGGGGTTTGGCCAAACCTTTTTCGATGTAGAAGCTTGTAAATGGGTGCTGAAAATGTCGTCGCGAAGTCCAACAGCTCAAATCCTCCATGATCCACATTGTTGTCCAGAGTCCTCACCATGTGCTAGTTTCTCTCCAAAATCTCTACATCCATCCAAATGCACTCTTATTGTCAATGAAAAAAATTCTGTTATCCTTCATCGTCACACTCCAGGTTCAGACGCAATCTCCACAAAATATGTGCCTCATGTCATCACTCAACTTCTCCCCGTGTGAAACCCTCTCATTAAACAATGATTTTACATTCAGATCTAGAGTAAATAAGAGCCGGCATCATTTAAGAACTTTCATCGCTATCCAGCTCTGCAAGGATGTCGACTCTCTTTCTCTGCTCCAAGAACGAGGAAAGCAGATCTCGGAACCCCAAGAACTACAACTAAAATCGGATCCAAGAGTGGGGTTGATCTGAACCACCGAGCAAGGTCACACCAAATCTGGAGAACCAAATCATGTTGCACCTTCATCCCCCTCAGCACCATCTCCCTCAACACCTGAAAAGAAGTTGTTGTGCACAAGACTTCTCGGTGAAGAAGTAATAGTGGACCAGGGGGTTGGTGATGCAGCACTCCCTCTCCGCAATACTGAGCCTTCTCTTTCGGCCAAGCCGAGCTGCTGATGGCCTGCTGCTTCAGCTCTCTCCACCAAGTGGAATGATGCTGAAGTGGTTCCCTCACACCTCAAAAGGAGCCAATGCAGAAAGAATGGACAGAGCACGTGGACGGTGGAAAAGAAAAGGGTGGTGCCCCTTTTTCAACTCGTAACAAATTTCTCATCAAAAAAACATATTCAATAAATTTCATTTTAATTAACAAAAAAATAAGGAATATAAAAATTCACAAATCTCCACCTTGGAAATTAAAATGCATGAACAAGTTTAATATTCCACAACAACATACTCTCCACCTTTCAAATTAAAACCTAAACCACATGATTATTCTGCACCACCTAACATCATCAACTTGGGAATATCCTTAATAGGAAACAACCTACGGGGTATGACCCAAACAGTCCCCCTAACCATGTATCAATGTGACACATGTCACCCAAAGTTGAATGATATTATAAACAGTTACTAAACATGATCAGAAAAAAAAAGTTTCTCTAAACATAAACAGAGCACATACCTGTACTTACCTGAGTCGCACTCTGAGATGATGCCAACAAGGAAGACGGGACCAGCAAATCACATGCAAACAGGTCCCTGAATCAGCTCACCTGTGCCTGTAGAACACAAATAAACAGAGCAGTATACATCCTCACACAAAACATGGCAAAACAAAATTCATAGAAATTCACATAGAATGTAACTCAGTACAAAACAGGTTAGAGAAAACAAGTATCAAAAGACACAAAGCTCAAAGCAATCAAACCGCCCACTGAACCTGAATCTAAGACAGACTCAGAAAACTCTCAACCCTAGTAGAAGACACTGCCTAGAACCGAGCCAACAAGAGAGGTTCTTCAACAACAGGGTACCACTGAAAATCGCATGTAGTCCCAAGAGTCCTAAGGGAAAACTCTAGACCCACGAGAACACCGGAGATCCAAGGGCAGTACGCTACCGACCAAGAAAACCCATCCAAGTCTAGCTTCCTAATGATATCTAGGAACCGCCTAATATCGCTAAAGAGATCCCGAAAGAACCACCATGAAGCTCAATCATCACCAAACCTATTCACATGACACTGTCACTCTAAACACTGCCAAGGCCCAATCACCACTCGTAACGGGTCACGACCTAGAGAAACCAGCCCAAAACTAGGACAAACCAGAGGAATAAACCTAGAGAAAATTACCAGCTCACTCTCCAAAGGCTATAGGCAGCAACAGGAGGAACGTAGGGAGGGGAAGCAAGCATAGTAAATGAAACAAACCAAAAAAGTTCTTCACCTGAACCCACAAATACATATAGGACCAATGTACCAAGAACCGTCGGCTTTAAAACCGAGACACACAGCCTGAAAACACTAACATGAAGACTCTCGATGCAAGGCACCAGAATATCCTCAACAGATGGATTCAGAATCTCCATCATAGGAGACGACTGCCTAAACAAAAGCCAAAAGGAGACATCCTCACGCAATGGGGAAACTGCAAGGAAACGTGAAATCAGTCCCAACATCATAATACAACTCTAAAATGTGAGAACAAAAGGCTGGGAGCTAGCTAGAAACTAGGGGAAAACAAGCCGCAAAAAGTCCACACATCCTAGTTTAGTCTTATTAATGGCACGTGGTTCCTAGGAAACCAAAACAAAGCCTCTAAACTGGGTCGAATAGTAAACAAAGAAACTTGGTGATCAGCCAAGTGACACTACACCCACAAGCTACCCAAAACTAAACACCGAACTCGCTACAGGACCATAACTGGAGCAAACAGTCCTAAAGGATGCAGAGGAACACATCCGAGCTAACATAAGCTCATCTCCTTGGAAAAAGGCAGACACTAGAGACACATGATCCTGTCAAGAACTTACTGCTAACCTGCTCTCAAACATAGGAAAACCTCACAAAGCACTCATTCTTACCCCGAAACCATAGACACACATAGGTAGCAACTACCAAGAGGCATCTTTTGAGGCTGAGACAGGTAAAAGAAAATGGAAACCAAACAATGAGGAATCAAACTACCAGCATCAGAATGAAATTACAACCCAAGAGAGCTAATGAGCTAGCTGAACAAAACAATCAAAGCATGTTGCAACAGGTAAAATCCATTAACAAATCATTTGAAAGAAAATAAACAATCAATTTAAAATTCTAACGAAGCAATACTTAAACCCAATTAGGCTATGATACCATTTTATTGCGCGGAGCGCCCCTACATGAGAGACAGTCCCCACATAATAGCCCAAGAATTATTGAGCGTTTTGATTCGTCAAAATCTGAAATGCACAAACAATGTTTATATACAATTTATTACATGAAAATTGATAAACATATAATTTTCGAGTTGCAATTACATAACATTAGGAATGAAACAAGTAAATTCAAAAACAGTGAACAACGCACTGGCAGTGGAAATTAAAATAACATATTAATTTCAAAACTGACATATTTGAATTAATATTCAGAAACAGCGAATTCATTCACCAATTTACAAGTCGAACAAATGTGGAAATGGAAAGCAGGAAAAGGGACCCCAAGGATTTGCGTGCTTCAGCCATAGGCCTCCGTTCATGGGGAAAAATCATCATAGGTTTTTAGTACTATGCACGGAAACAAGATTACAAGAGATAAACAAAGGACACAACATCACACAAGCTAAACTGGATGTGAAACAGAAATAAGACAAGACAGAAAAACAAACAACATGCACAAGCTTATAAAAAAATCGACAAAGAAAAACTATAACAGGACCGAGACCCCCTTACCGGGGTTCGTCCAAACCTTTGTCAATGAAGAAGCTTGTAAATGGGTGCTGAAAACGTCAGCGCGGAGTCTAGCAGCTCAAATCCTCCATGATCCAAGTTGTTGTCCAGAGTCATCACCATGTGCCATTTTCTGTCCAAAATCTCTACATCCATCCCGATGCACTCTTATTTTCAAATAAAAAAATTCCGCTATCCACCATCGTCACACTCCAGGTTCAGATGTAATCTCCACAAAACAGGCGCTTCATGTCATCGCTCAACTTCTCCCCGTGCGAAACCCTCTCATTAAAAAATTATTTTCCATTTAGATCTAGAGTGAATAACGACCAGCATCATTTAAGAACTTTCGTCGTTGTCCAGCTCTGGAAGGATGTCGACTCTCTTTCTCTGCTGCAAGAATGAGGAAAGTAGATCCCGGAACCCCAAGAACTACAACTGAAATCGGAGCCAAGAGTGGGGTTGATCTGAACCGCCGAGCAAGGTCGCACTAATTCTGTAGAACCAAATCACGTTGCACCTTCATCACCCTCATCACCATCTCCCTCAACACCTAAAAAGAAGTAGTTACGCACAAGACTTCTCAGTGAAGAAGGAACAGCGGACCAAGGGGATGGCGACGCAGCACTCCCTATCCGCAAGACTGAGCCCTCTCTTTCGTCCAATCCGAGCTGCGGATGGCATGCTGCTTCAGATCTCTCCGCCAAGAATAATGATGCCGAAGTGGTTCCCTCACACCTTAAATAAATTTCATTTTAATTGAAAAAAAATATAAGGAATATAAAAATTCACACAGACCATGGCTAGTGAGATTTCATTACCCCTATGGAAGTCGAGAGACCACCTGGACAGGTAGAAGCTCCAACGATTAAAGGAACGGGGACCTGCCACCAAGTAGGACAAAGTCCTCTTTCGAACTGAAAACCAGGAAAAATTAGTTTTTATGGATTGCTGAGATTCCCACTGAGATCCAGAGTCCCCAGGAGGTGACAAAGCGCTGGAAACCCGGGAGCGGAGGTTTCGCAACCCCAAAGCGGGCGACAAGGGTCCACATTAGGCAAGACAACACCTCTACAAAGGCCGACTCGAGGGTATCTAGGGATACGCGAGCACCCTACCTGGACACCTGTGGGGGGATCACACCTCCAAGAATGCGGGACAGGGCGGAATGCAGAGAAAACTGCAAAGAGAGCCCTTGAAAGAGGGAGCCACGGGACCGACAAGGAGCGTCCCTGTTGCAGGAGATGGGAGAGGAGCCATGAGAGGCCAAGAGTACGACCCATGGAGGAGGTGAGGAGGGCTAGGAGGAGACAGGGGAGCAGTGAACGAGATCGAAGGGTAGAGAGGCTGAGGAAACCGGATCCCCTGGAGGAGAAGGTGTAATGGTCAAAAGATTTTGAAACAGCGACGGTGCGTGATGCGCATTCTCAGGGAAAGCAGCGGCACCATTCTCTTTTTCTCACCCAAAATAAGATATTTAAAAATATGATTTCCCACTCTTTTATCAAAACATGTAAAAGTTTTATTTTTAAGAAAAACCCTCTATGTTACATCATCCAAAAATAATTTCCAAATCATGCAAGTCATTTCAATAAATTCTTTTAAAATACAACAAGTGATGGAATGTGTGTTTTAATATGAAATCGAAAGTAATGATGACATGAGATCAAGTAACAAAATAGTCCAAAAAATGAAACACGAACATAAAAATATGTAATAATGGTCATTTCATAAAAATATATAGAGTAAATCCCAAGACGTACTAGTTTTGGACTTGCCTACAGGAATATGGTGAAGATACATAATCAATAACCAACAAGATTATCTAAACTAGCCTCACCAGTGGCACATCCCACCCGACCTCTAGACAATCTAGGGGTACTCACCTGTCTAGTCAGAGTAAATAAGTATCTGTCACTCGACCCTCTAGATGATGAACAAAAATCCCATCAAATTAATAATAATAATAATAACAACAACAACAACAACAACACTTGGTGAAATGTTGTATAGATACAACCAAGAGAATTCTCATGCACAAACCACTACGCATGAGCCACTAGATAACATTTTATCCAATGTTTCAGTGGTCTTAATATGTAATCCAAGGAACACAACTCACATGAAAAGTTATTTCATTCTATCTTTATCAAATACCAACCAAGCCTCTCCACATTTTAGTTTCAAACAAATTTATAAAATGAATCAAAATACCAATCAATCCTTTACCATTTAAATCCAAATCAATCTTCAACCCATGTGAAAAAAACCCTATTAAAAAACCTATGACATGATAAAAAGGTGCCAAATGGGCCTAAACATCATATCAGCTCAAAATAATTTTCAAAGAATGGCATAATTGTTCCAAATGGGCTTTACCTCTTTTAATGTAACGCTATTTAAATATATAATAAAATATTGAGACTACTTTAATTTTTCCAATACATGATCAAAAGAACATATTAACATGAAATAATCAGTTTTCAAATTATGGAAAATTATGTGATATAAATTTATTTGACATTTTTAAGGGCCTAGAATAATATTCATATCATATAATTTATATATGAAAATACAAGCATATTTTTAAAACAATCAATAAATTTATGGAATTCAAATTAAGGGGTTGAGTATGGGGGGCCTAACTTAAATAGAACAGGATCAAGGTGGAACACTTTGGTACATGAATATTTTGACTAAGATCACCCCGCACTTTCACGCATATACATTACTATATATACATATATACCCCTTAATCCAATGGGCATATTCCACTTAGAATGAGGTAATATGTACGTGAAATAGATATAAATATATATACGTACCTATGTATGTTATTGAAACACTTTAAGGATCTACCAAAAGCTCTATAGAAAATTTCAAGGAAACCTAAATCACCAAAGGGACAAAAAATAAAGGTGATAAATAAAACAACAGATGAAAACCCATACCCTAATTAGTTAAGTCAATCTAGAATGAACCAATATGCTTCGCCTTCACTGGCGGTTGTTGATTCATAAACAAGATCAGCTCGAAAGACCCTTGGAATAACCTAACATCGATGGAAAACACCAAAAATCACTTAACCATTAACCTATGGTTCGTACAAACCACACTGGGAGAAGGGGAGAAGAAAAAATGGCCAACCATGGGAGGAGATGAGGGGAGAATGCCTCACCAAGATGGACTGAGCAAGATTCATTAAGAAACCGGAGGAGATCATCGAATAGAGAGGGGGCTGAGAGGGAGGGAGGAATGCAGCTCTGGGAAAGGGGAGGTGTGCCTTACGTGATGCATAGGTGGGAGAAGAGGGGGAAGATGAAAATAAATAAAGGAAAAGGGAAAGAGAAATAAAATAAAATTTAAAATTTAAAATTTTGGGTAACTTGTATAATTTGCATAAGGTTTTTAAAACTGTGCGCTATCTATTTATTGGACACTACCAAGGATAGGAACCCTCAAATGGTTATCTATAGGAAGATGCATGGATGAGAAAACTATTCTCAAACCTTCCCACTTGACACTTCCAACATACAGAGCCCAAATTCATGCTTGCATCACAGTTTAATTGACTGTGCACAAGCCATGCACCACACTACTGTCCAACATGGGAATCTGCGTACACACCACATGATTACTACTAAACATATGGGATAAGTGTGAAATAGCTAAAAATATTCCAAAAATCTAACATTCGACCTCTAAACTACTAAAACTGAAAAGAGAGGCTGAAAAATAAATAATTAATTAAAATAATCTAAATTCCAAGGTCAAGGTGTGACAATTACTCCGATCAATATTGATATCACAAGGATTAGGATAATTGATTCTCATGAATCATGCCTCTAATATAGTTTTTCTCAATTTAATGTGTTTTATGATCCAAGTATTGAGGGATATGACTTTTCATAGATAGTGGTTATGTCATTATAAACTTACGATCATCTTATTCACACTGAATACATTCCATTGTTAATGCTTATGTTTACCCTCACTAAGAATTTAAGGTCACCTTCATTATGTTCCATTTTCCCTAGGTTTTGAGGAGACGGTTTAAGTTTTTTATTCCAAATAAGGGTACAATATGTTAAGAACGTAGTTAGATATGATGCCAATTTTTATGAATCATTTGTTTATTTATCCACGTTTTTATGTAATATTTTTCCAAAATTATGTAAAAAAAATGAAGTTGAACTACAATAAGCCTCTGAGAAGCCTCTCTCTCATTTTTCCCTGATCAGGAGTTCCATTGGCGGTGTTCTTGTGGGGGAGGCATGTGAGTCATTTCTCCGACATTTTCCCCTTCCCATCTTTCCTTCCTTCCTCCCCTCATCTCTTTCCCTCTCTTATTATTCCTCCCTCTCATGTTTTTTCTTTCATTCCTTTCCTAACCCATTCTCCCACTCCTCATTTTAGGGTCTTAACTCCCTGTTGAAGCCCCATCAATTTTTACATTGATCTTCCCTTCTAGTTACTATTTTTATGACCCCATTCTTGTACTGTGCGATATATTTCTCAGGATGTTTTGGAATCTGTAGTTTGAATCATGCTGGTGTCCTAGGATATTGACCGTGTTTTTGGTGGATTCAATAGTTAAGGTTGGTGGTTCCAGGTAGGGAAGAGATTCTTCATAGAGACCCTTCCTCTTCAATCCCTACTCTGGATTCTTGCCCCCTCATAGCTCTCCCTGTTTTTCTACTACGGTGGATTCAAGAGTATTTGGGATGTGTTTCTTGTTTAGTCGATAGTTTTCTAGGAGGCGTGCCCTTCATAATGATAGATCTATAATGTAGCTATAAATTTTTTACATTTTATATCAAAGGATTGGTTTTTTTCAACACTGGTAAGCTTTTCGGTCGATTTGATTAAGGATGTTGGGTCTATGCCATTATTGAGGTTGTAGGGTTATCATTGACGGCTATGGTTTGTTTCTTTTTGGTGCATGGTGTTTGTATTGTAATGATTAAATCCTTATGAGGTTATGTTTATTTGGTATTTTGGTTTGATTAAAAGATATTTTCATGATTTGATGATGGATAGGTTGAATTTTGAATCTCTAGATAGACACTGATGGTGGTGGTCATCTTAGAAGATTCAGGTGGTGCTAAGGCTCAGAGAATGAATTCCATGATGATGTGATGTTGTGAAGTCAGTGATGGTGTTTGGTTGAAATATAATGATGGAGGTGATGTAAGTTGTCCTTTCTGGTTGGAGTCTCAAACAGAGCGTGACACATGGTTCATTTCGGTTTTGAAGATTTTGGCTTATTATTGGTTTTGAATTTGGATATCCTTCAACAATGGCTTTTGATATTTGAAATAGGGGGTTTCAAAATCTGAAATGGATGGGATTTTGGATGTGATTGGATTCTAGGTTTATTTGGAATTATGATTGTGGAAGTACCCAACACACTACAAGGATCGTCTTCATATGAGGATGCAGATTTGGAATCATTCACCAGAGCATTCCATTTGGATTTGGATGATGAGAGGGTGTGGCTTTTCTATTGGTACCAGGCCTCTGCAACCCTACACGGGACTGATAACATAGAGGTCATGCAATGATGATGGTTTGACATAATGATATTATCGTTGGGGAGGATACATTCCTAGTATTCTTGATCAATGGTAAATTATTTTATGTTTTTATTTGGTTAAAATCATAAATGTTCACAGTTTCATTTCAAAATACAGAAATATTGATTTGGTGTAAAACACAAAACCAAAATGGTCTATGTGTATGTAACTGATCAAATTTTACTTTTCATGTTGCACGTTTTTTATTTCTAAAACTGGGTCATGTTTATTAGTATTAGGAAAACAATTATAATGACTATTTTTCTTGTATTAGATTCAGGGGTGAGAGTTTGGGGCTATACCATTTTGTATCAGAGTAATGGTTTAGATAACTCAAATTATTAGGATATTTTCATGTGAGGTTTACTTCATATTTATTTATATAGTAATTGATCTATAATTTTAATATTTAACATAATTTCAAAGGAATAGACACCCATATTTAGGATTTATGTGATGGAATTCTAATATGGTTAATAGTATTTTTGGAGAAATTTATTTTCATACAACACTTGGGTTTAGTATGTATTTTCATGAAAGGATTATTTTATGAATAGTTCTTTTTTTATTTTACAGATATAATTTTAATGGTATTTGTAACATTTTGGTTAAAATGATCTTTTATGTTGAGTTACTTGAGGTTAATTTCATTAAAATGGTTATTACATGTTGGGAACATATGATTTATCATATCAATAACCATTATATTAAAAATATATCTGGTGGTTATGTGACTAATGTTTTTCTAGAGAAATTTTCTATTGTGGGGAAATTATATAATTAATTTGGATAGAAATACTTTTTTCTAATATGGAATTTTATATTAGGAATAATTGATGATTTGTTAGTTGGAATCATACAAGAATTTTTTGTGACATTGTTTTTTGAAATTATTAGTATATTTTGGAGAATATATCATAATTGAATATACATTTTCTATATGATTCAATAATAGTGATTACTGTTATTTGGAGAAAACTGTTAAGTTTATCTTGGAATAAAATATTATCAAATCATTTTAATCTTTTTGTATCACTCTTAGTCATGACTATTTTGATGAATTGTAAGGATAGTAATTAGTGGAATCATTTTGTTTGAATTGTGGGTATTACTATTGAATTTTAGAGATTAATTTATTATTTATTCACATGAATTTTTATCATTTTGGGTATTTCCTTTCATGTAACTAACCATTTTGGTTATTGATAAAATAGAAATATATAAAGAATATTTTTCTATCCTTTAATTTACCTATTGGTTAATCAAAAGTTAATTTCATTGGTTAATACATGAAACAATCATCTTTAATACTCATCATTTGGATAAAAAATGATATTGTGGTGGAAATTAATTAAAAGATGAAATTATTCATATCAATAAATTATATTTTATTATGAAATTATTCTATATTTTAAAGGTATTCCATAACTCTAGGAAGTTGAAATTAATATAGACATGTTATCCTATTACCTTCTTTTTTGATGAATTGATAGTCTTCTACACACCTCATTAATTTATATATTTTTTTCAATAAATTTATCTTGAAAATTAACATTCTTATGATCATTTTTCACTATCACTCTCTATAATTATTCAGAAAATACATTTTTCTAACATTTACATATCTTAATTATATTAGTGTTCTCTTTTTTTTAAACCTAGTAATTTGTTGTTCCAAATGAACTTCATATTTCACTTTCCATCTTTTCAAGAGGGAAATTTATTAACTAATTTTTTGATATAAATTTTCAATAAGTTATTTTACAAATTTCAAACCCTTGTTTACAGGTCTCAAGTTCAAACTATAAGGACGAAATTTATTATGGTGAGATAATGTGGCACCATACGATTTTAAAAGAACATTATGGTTGATAGAATATAAAACATGAAACCTTGAGTTTAAATGAACTATTATATATATATTTATTAATATAAGCCTTATTCAATAAAAATTAATTTATTTATTCCCATAAAATTGGAACTTAATTTTCATAAAATTCATATTATGAAATAAAAAATGTGTTTTCTTCAAATATGGTTTTTTTTATTTTTTTATGATAAAATATTATATATAATTTATTGAAATTTTAGAAAAATTATTTAATAGAAGGATGATTTTTTAATTCATAATTTTCAAATTATTTTGTTTGGATATTTTATTATTTTCTAAAAATCGTGATTTTTAAATGTATAGTGAAAAATACTAATATTTATTGAAAATTACCTTTTTCTTTTTAAGTATATAAAAAGATAAATTATATTTGGATTAGTTTAAGGATTTAATTTTTTACTTTTTATTTTAAATAATGCAATAAATTTTATTCTAATTAGTATTATACTTTAATTTTTTTATAATAAATCCTTTTTATACTTAAAAATGTATTTTTCATGAAAATAGTTTTTTATTGCTTTTTGAGGGTTTATTTTGAAATTAAATAAATCAACTTATGTGGATCTAATTTGATAAAATAGAATATATATTTTGAAAAATAATAATTAATTTCATGTAATAAGGACAGCCTAATTTTTGGAGAATATGAATATTAAACATGGTATATTTTTGTTACCATGATAAAGGGAAAATGTGTTAATTGGGGTTAAAACTAATGTTATAAGGATTCCAATTCATTAAAAAACATTAAATAATTTCAATATTTATGTATGTAACATCCTTAATCAAAAAAAAAATAAGTATGATGTTTCCTCCATTTATCTATGATTTTTACTATTATAATATTTTAATTAAAGGATAAAGTCAAAATTGTCACTGTTTCCTTTAATATTTTTATTATTTTATGAAATAGATAATGAAATTAAATTTGGTTAAAAATGTTTATTTGAAAGATAATTTATATTTTAACCTAATAATTTATTTTTAATTTTATGTTTTGAAATAATTTTGTTAAATGTGTTTGTAGTACCATCACAGATCTTGTACAAGAAGTAGAGAAATCAAATAAATTATTTTAAATTTGCTAAGTGTAATTTTTTATGTTAATTTTTCACTAAAAATTAGATATATATGATAAAAACAGTCATATATATTTATGGATATATTTCATTATGAAATTATCATTCTTTATTCGATAATACACTGGGTTTTGTTTTTTTTTAATGAACAGGGGCTCAAGAATCAAAGGATGATATATTGGAAAAATAGAAAATTCAACATTACACACTGTAAAACATATATTCAAAACATGTTTTCCTGAAGCAACCACCTTCCCTAAAATTTACAAGACATGAATCCCAATTAAATGATGTTAATAAAGTACAAAACATGAACCCAATTTACACATTGTGAAAGACTTTATTCTAAAACATGATAATGATACAAAATGAGAACTCATTGAATGAAATGAAAATTTAGAAACCTGATTCCCACTAAATATATATTCTATGAAATATAGGAGATCAAATATCTTTAAAAAACATTTAGATCTTAAGTACGTGATGTGAATCCCATGCACATGTCGTGTAAATGCTGAAATAGAAGTCATTTGACTGAAATTTGTGATGTGAATCATTTACAAATCATGAATCACCCGGTCCTATAAATATGATCCCACCTCTACATGGAATAATGATCATGGAAATATTCTGGAACCTTTTATTTTTTTCGCATATATTTTATTTCTAGGTAATTTTTATTGATTTTTTCCTTTTTGGTCAATCCATTATTACAACTCACTATTCCAAGACTAGGTCATTGTTTGTTGTTTTTCCGATGTTTGAATCCAATTTGATTTTCAAATATTATATGATGCAGCATTTTTCATTGTCCATTCATTCAAGTTAGTGTTTGATTGATTTTACATTATTTAAATTCTTTATTAATATATTCAGAATTGTTTATTTGTAATGTCGATAATGTATCATGTTTCCCTTATTTCTATTAATAATGTCATGTGTCGTTAATCTGCATAGGATTATGGGTCATGAGTAAGGGTTTGTTTAAATTTAATTAATGTATATATAATAAATTGGTAACAATGTGGATAGTAATTATGTTTAAAAACAATTTTTTCTCATTATTTTCCATAATTCAGATCACAGGGAGTGTAATTGAAATTCCATGACATAGTAGGATTTGATAAAGATATGAAGAATAGATTTTGATTATTTTTACTTCATTCCATTACTACTACACCTAGGTTGTTGGCTATCTCTAGACAAAGAGTATTTTAGCATAGGTATATTCAATTTGTTTGATAATGACTAATTGGTGACATTTAGACTACTTCGTAGCTAAAGTGATAAGTCCATCTCATGCTAGAGATAGGATTAATCTTTTTCATAAAACCATGAAATTGAACTTGATCCCTTCAGGTTATCTGAATTAGAACCCAAGATACATAGTTTTAATAAACCAATCCCAAAATTTATTTTGAGGAATACTACCATAATGTTCTCTATGTTAGGTTTCCTACCTACCAGCTAATCTTAGTGGGTTCATCCCCACGCTGCTAACATGGTACACTTAGGTATCTAGGTACAATTTGGGATAATATAAGTTCTAATGTGATCAATACCTGCACAGAAAATATAATGTTGTGCGAGGCGATAAAATTTTGCCGCTATCACCGATGAAATTATTTTTCCTTGAAACTGTAAACTTTAGTGAGAACCATGTATTACCTCACCACGCTTTTATTTTACCTCAGTATTTTTACAGTTTTTTCAAATATAATATCACTTTTCTCTTATCTACTCATTCCTAGTGCATGCTTTAGGGCCCTCTAACTCACTCAAAGAGTCTTGACTCTTATGAAATACTTTATTTCAGTCTCAAGATTGTGAGATATATATAATCCTGACATCACATAAATATGGATGAACACAACAACCACGCACCTCATAATAAAAAAAACCTCCAATTTGTGCCACCTGAACAACAAGGAGGGTGAAAACCCCTATAGGGGAACACCATCATGGATTATGGATTTCCATACATCATTGGTACCACACCTAGCATTTTTTCTGTGACATACCAACCCGATTGCCACTCAAAGGTCCCTCGTGGATGGTTGGCCACATGGACACAAGAGTGGGTCCCCATACACCAGAGGTTTTTTACTAGTAGCACAGGTCTATCATATGTATGTGGGGAGACTATTCCCTCATTACCAAATTATTGCACAATGGATACAATGAAAATAAAATATAATAAGAATATATAAACATATTTTACAATAGAAACAGTCACTAAACAATTGGATCACTAACCAATCTTAGTGGAAGCATAAATAATCACACAAGCCCTAAGTTGAAATATAAAGTAGTAAAATAAATCCTATACTATGGATGATTATGTCATGTCTCTAAAAAAAGAAAAATGTATAAATGGAAGCATGTAATCAATACACCACATGATATACAAAAGGTACAAAATCCCAAAATATATCCAAGAATCCTGAGTTCCATGAATGAATTATACCACCCTTGGAAGGAAATATTATGGATTAGTTCCTTTAAGGGAGTAAAACTATAATAAATCTATTTTCCCTTAGGTATGAATTATTTAATTTTTTTAGTTATATTCTTTTTTATGTTATTTGTTTGGCATTGAACCCAAAGCTGGGTCATGGGCTGGTTGGTTGGTTTTAAAATGGAAGGGTCATGATGGTTCAAGATTGTCTATAGGACAAATACATGCCATGTAATTTGGATACATGACATGTATCAATTAAAATAAAGGTACTAGTTTGGGAAGTATCTTTCACATCATGTAAAGGGATTTTCCCTTTAGAGGATTCCTTGTGCTTTACATGATGTGTAAATCATTTAAAAGATGTGTAAATGTTGAACATGTTTTTTTTTTAAAAAGGGAATGGCCTCTTATTATTTGAATAGATCCTCACCCTCCATTCTCCCTCGTGTAAGAGCACCCAATAAAGCCTTAAGAAATGTTTTACCATTGTTCCATCATTCGGTCTCTAATTCCATATCTATCTATGACATTGGATGTGTGCCAGTATGTTCTTCTATCGTTTATCTTGTTTCATCTTTTCTATTCCTATCAGTGAATCTGTTTTGATATAGGCTCATATGCCCCATTTACAGGTTATTGATCTAATATTAATATTTCTTCCAATCCAGACCAAACTAATGGTAGATACTGGTTGAGAACAGTACTATGAGAATGAGGTATATGGTCTAGTATTTATCCCTTCAAGTCATGATGTTTTATAATATTATATATGTTCCACACACTGGTTTCTCAACATGTTTCCCCTATTTAGAATCCATATTATGTTTTTTGTTCTTATTAGAGCCTAATCAATTCTTCTTCAATAGAGATCTGCATAAGATTTTTATCTAGAATGAGAAGTACTCATATGATTCATGATCATACAAACCTACTCCTATGTATCTTGAATGAGATGATGACTGTTTCATGGCAAATGGGATGTGATTGGTTCCTATTCCTGATTAAAGGGAGTCTATGCTGTTTAATCATTTTTATCACGTTCCCCATCTTCGTGACTTCTCCTGGTCTCCAATGGGTTTATTCAGAAAGATAGAAACTCCCAATGGTTCTTATATCCAAATATCCATGGACCTTCTTTCCAAAGGCAAGCGCTTGATGGGTGATATGTCTAACGACAGATAATAACTCAAATTGGTCGAGAGCATGGGAAGTCTGCCTCATCGCACCCTTTTGGGGGGAATTATTGCCTATTATAGGGACCCTATTATAGATTTTATACATGTTCATATGTTCGTGAATCTTGGGTTTATCCCTAAGCATAGTATCCATGGATTACCCCTGGGTTGCAAGTCACAAGTATACACAGGGATCCAGAACTATCTACATTTGAGGTTTACCATCCCTCATTAGATTGGAAATTCTAGGGAAGTTTGAATTTTATCAGACAAAATTGGTCTCAAAACTTATAATTAGGTTCTCTGGAGTTTATTATCATCCAGGGGGAACAAAGAGTGACTTGGGAGTCTGTATCAAACATGGAATGTGGGCTTCCTATGTATCCTAGGGAGAGGAATTTGAATCAACATAGTTCGATGCCACTTAACATGACACGTCACCTTTTTAAGGTCATGTGACAAGGTCCCAACTATACAGTTTAACGTCATGTGGAAAGGACATGTTGGAGACATGTTCCAATTCAAGGTTGGTATGGGACTTACACCGAAGCATCCCATGTGACCCGAGGGAAAATGATTTCCTAGACCCGGGTGTGGTCCTGCTAAGGGAATGAGGACATAGTCTAATAAGGATAGATGGGTACCAGACATGGATGTTAGGATTATGCCTCAGGTAGGTTTCCTATGTATCATGGTGTGTTGGGAATCAATGTATATGTAGTTTTGGGAGGTTAGGGCATACACATGATAGTCGCCTATCGAGGGTGCGGTTGGAAGCCCTTTTGGGGCATGGTCGGGGCTTACATGTGATTGTTGGCCCATGTTGGGGTATGGTTGGGGTTACACGTGCTTGGTGGCTCGAGTTGGCATTGAACCAAAGTGAGGTGTCTTACGTACCCTTCATAAAAGACAGGGATCAGAACCCATGTAGTTCGTTCCATCGCTTCCATTATACGGATGATGAGACCATCAAAAATCTCTAATCCCAAGTGAGTCATTCTCGGTGTGAGAAACAATAGAATGTGAAATATTTGACAAGCCGCACACTTTTTCCACTTTTCCTCCTCCGCTAGTAGAAGAGGGAACGTCTACCATGGAAGAGGGAAAGGCCACGAGACTTCCCTCTATTCACTTTACATTGGATGAGGATCCAATGAAATGAGGAAAGGATGAAGGTTAGGGGCTTACACCAGGATGGATGCCCAGTCACTCTATTTAGGGGAGGGGAGAAGTGCTTATCGTTGTTCCGCATTGAATGGAAAAGAAAGCGGGATCCCTCAATCCTAAAGAGTGGAGAGGCAGAAAGGGGCTCTCGGGATTGGACTCTGCACTACCGTGGGTATTTGAACCCAAGGACGCATCAGATGTCCATTCAAGGGAAGTGGTTACCCCTTTGTCTCTTCCTACCATGGGTATGTGAACCCCGAAGGGCATCCAAATGCGCCTGAAGGTTTCAACATGCCAGTCAGGTGGCTTTGCGAGAGGCTTTGGCTTGGTGCCAATGGATAGGATACTGAGGTGATTCTGGAGGATTGGACTAAATTGGAAGGGAATTATATGACTCTGGGGATGGAAACACTGAAGGACTTGGTGGGCTACATGGCCATATGAGGAATGGTTCCCTTCATGTAGGTAGGTGCTACGTGGATGGAGAGGTCATCTTCATACCAGTGTGGTACATGGAATTAGGGGAATCCTGCATACCAGAGTGGTACGGGGCTTCGATTTTGGTCTGCGTACCAAATTGGTATGTGGTGTTGGAGTCTGCTCGAGCGGTGACGGCTGGGGGTAGAACTGGTCAGGGCTTCACCTGCATAGGATGGTGCTACGCAGCATGCTGGATCAAAGATGGGGCATGGCTCCCTACTTCGCGGGGAGTGAATTTGCATAGGGGTCATGGTTCATGGTTTACCAATTTTATGTTTGTGGTTTGTCAATTTACTTATTCCTTATTCGGTTCATAACAATTCATTCCCAATTTGTACCTTTTCCTAGTTTACGAATCAGAACTTCGCGGTCCGTGAAATCCTAAGCTCCCAAAATCCTCTTCCTTCCAAGAGCTGATTGCTAAGAATCTGATCCTCAATCAGTTGATCCCTTTCTTCTCCCCCTTTATGTCCTTTTATATAGGTGGAAAAGGTTTTATCAATGGTCATGGGGAACCTTTTGCGGAGTCCCATAATAGAAAAATCATCCTACAAATGACTTAGTCAACCTGAGGTTCGTAGGGTATGTTTGAATGAACCTCGCACATGAACCAACTCGGTCACAGGGGTTCTTCGCGGCCACACAGGGTTCCACCTCTATTTCTTGAGTGATGTGGTGCATGACAGGGGGGGATGGTCCACCTAGTGTGCGGTTGGTTCGGTTTGCAATTACAGACCGGTCTGGCCTCACTTCACTAGTCATTTGGTTCACACCCGCGTAGGATCTGCACCTCTATTTCACAAATGATAGCATCCACGGGTGGCGCGGTTCTCTGAACCGGCTGCATACCACTGATGATGAACTGGTGCATGGACTGGTTCAGTCCTTTACCATTTCTTCTGAACAATCTTCATATTTTCCCCAAATTATTGATGAAGACTGGGTAGATTCTTCCACTGATTTTAATGGAGCATCTTCCTTCCCTTCTGCGGATTTTTAGGAGCCTACAGATTCCCCCCGCCCCATGAGAATGGGGTCCGATCAGAACGAAGAGGAGGATATTCTGAAGTAGAGTGGTCCTGAAACTCGAGCGGTTTGTGGTAGATAGATATACTCTGTGGGGGACCATTCCTATATAAAGGGGTCCACATTACTTGTCTTTTACTGGAGTTTTTTGAGAAAATATCTCTCGCTCCCTGCATCCATTCACCACCTCCTCATATGGATTCCTTCACGAATTCCTTCATCCGTGAACTAGATTCAATTTTTGTGAACTGATCCTCATCCGTACTCGACCTCATTAGTGAACTAATTTTAAAGCTGTGAACTAAACTCTATCAACTATAAAATGTAAGTCATGGAGGGCCCATAGGGAAAACTCTACACAGTTCAGTGGTCCACAGACTGGAATTATCCTTCAAGCTCTGAAATTTTTATTTCTAACTTCATTTCAGTCTCAAATTATGAGAACCCGTGTATGAGATTGGTAGGCGGTATGCTAGCCATCGCTTCATGGGCCAGGATGTTGTAGTCCACTTCCGCGTACCACCGGTTCGCAGAATATGGGCATCACAAACCAACTCTGTGGTCGGTACATGGGGTGTCCTATGCATTCCCTTTGTGGATCCTCTGCCAAATACTTGGACTTTTCCTGAATATTATCCTTTGGACTAAACCTTGTTATGGTTTCCTAATATAGAAAGTAAACATGGTTCCCCCATGACCTGTTTCTAGGCTTGTCGTTGCTCCCCTTTCGGTTGTCGATCAATGACAAAAAGATATGTCTGTCTCTGTTGAGGAAGAAGTTCATGTTTCCCCCTTGCATCAATCCTTGTCCAATCTTCTTACTAACACTCAGTGTGAATACCCATTTTCCAATAGCATGCCTGCTTATGTGTTCAAACTATGATATGATACCTCGATCCTAGAAACTTCTGGTGACAACCATCTTGCAGCCTAGACAATATCTAGTACCATCCCTAGGGTTTTGATATCACATAAGGGACAACTTAAACTGAAGGACATGACTTCTGTGTTCGTGATGAATCACATTCATGTGTCCCCTATGGGTGAGCAACACCAAAAAGATGGAGTAATTCATTGTCATCAGAGCATTTTGTGCAATTCCATGGTCAATGAAGAGAATGGATGGTCACCAAATCGAGATCTTCGGGTCGGAGGCACATTTAAGTTGGATTGGGGGTGGCCCTTCTGGGTTCGTTTGAGTAGCGAGGAGTTCCAAGTGGAATTGTGAACCGTGGGGCAGTACGAAGCTGTTTGGGTATCCCAGACTTATACCCACCAGAAAAATTCACTTTCCACACATCTCCTGAGTCGATGGATCTCAGATACCAATACGTTCCACTTAGTCCACAGGGAGGTTGGCATCATCCTTTAGGACATCTCAATGATCTCAGGATTCCCCATCGTCAAAGATATGTATGATGATTTCCCGCCTCCCCCTTCTTCCTAGGATGATGAGGAGAGGAATCCTTCTTTGGTGAAGCAGTTCATTGATCAAGCTCAAAAGTTACCTATAGAGGATTCTTTCAAATAGATCATCTGATATCCCAAATGGATTGAAACCTTTGTGGCAGAAACCAAATCTATGAACCATACTCATTGGCCCATGTCTTGTCCCTCAATGGAAACCCAGAGGTAGGGGGAACCTACTGGTTAATTCTAGAAGAGGTTCAATTCAATACTTGGGTCTAGGATCTCATGTCAGGCATTGATCATTTGCTTAGACTGGCGGCCTTCCTAGCTATGTTCTTGAGTGGCTGGTTGTTTCCTATGCATGAGTCTGGAAGCATACTAGTTTCCACCTTTGTTATGGCGGCGCATCTGGCCACTAGAAAATGCATCAACCTGGACATTCTGGTATTGTCCAAGATTTACCTATTACTTGACCATATCACTGAAGGGAAGCATCCAAATCGGATGGTCGGCCCCTTCCAAATCCTCTGGGGTTGGATAGGGGTGCACATGAATAACTATTATACTTTCATCAACCCCTTACAGATTCTGAGTGCCACACTCCAGCTATACCTAAAATTGACCAGTGGGGTTATTCCTGAGGTATGGGTTTCCCAATATAAGGCAGAACATCAAACGGTCCAGAATAAGAACCAGCTATCAATTTGCATCATTTTCTATGACAAATTAGATTTTTAGACCTACCTTTCCTCGACTGGCGTGATTGTGAATGTCGGATCAGAGTACTTTACCAAGAGGGGCTACCTCTTTTCCCTGAGGCAGGGTTTCTTAGTGGCTCATATTGGCAAGGAACTTATCTGCAAAGGGTAAACGCCCTGCAGATTCGGTCGTCAGTTCGGTTGGGTTCAAATTCTATGTCCCCTTCCATCAATGGTACTCACGAGAATCAACATCTGATGGTATCCAGGCAGTTAAGGATGATTTTTACCTGAGAGGACACCGGTTGTGAGGTTAGGACTCCCGAGTTTTCAGGCCCCATGCCTTTCCTTTCAAGAAACTACATCAATTCCTGGGTGCAGTCATACTCGAAAGACCAGTTGGGAATACTGGTGCCCACTATTCAGATCTCCAAACCGTCAAAGGGTAAGGGAAGGTGGAGTAGGTTGTCATGCCAACTCAGCCAGGAAAGTTTCTCCAGAATCATGTTGATCCTGTGCTCCTGGGGAAAGTTTTGACACCTCGAGGTGTTTCCTCACATACCATTGAAGCTTCCGTCAGGGGTCAGCTAGTCATACCCATCGAAGTCACTTTCTTGAGGGCTTGGAAGCAATGGTATGAGTTCAAAATTTAGTCATCCTTCCATAGTAAACACCCCCATGCTCTATGGAAATATCTCCAGGGTAGGGAAGTGTTGTTCGGTGATCTGAGATATATATCTGCACCCACTAATGTTTTTTACGATGACGACCTAGAGAGGGTAAATCAGTATCTTCAAGATCTTGAGGTTTACATACATACTTGTCGGGGTTACTCTGTGTCAACCCACCGGGTTCGAGCTATGTTACAGTTGGTGACTGATGAGGTGGAGGGGAGAAGCAATCATTTTTCCGGGGGTGACAATCCTTTCGGTCCACCTACTGTGGCTGAGGCAAGGAAATTCCCTTCCTTTCACATGGAGTCCTGCAAACAGACAGTTCTTGAGAGTTCCAGGGTAATAGTGGCACCTAAGAAGCAGTTGCGACTAAGGGAACCCCCACCAGCTTCTGTTGTTGGTCTACCCCCTCAGGTTGATCCCCCTAGACTAGTAGTTCCTGTTACAGCTGCATTCCCAGATGCATGGAGGTTTTGGGATGACCTGAGGTCCAGTGTCTCTGATGAAGAAGTCTGGAAACTGCTTCAAGAGACGCCTTTCAAGCTTCCATCCCTTGGAGCAGTTTTTTCTCCTTCTTATGTTTTGGTTGAAGAAGATATTGGAAATGTATTCTCATTCTTAAAAGACATGGATAAATACTTTCACTCACTCAAGAACTGATATTAAGGGTCCGACCAAGTGGCTCTAATGATGATACACTCGGAGCCATCTAATACTGAGTAAGAGGTCATCTTAATTATATATATCCCACCATTTTCCTTTTGATTGTGTATATTCTAACATCTTCTTGCTTTTATCTGAATGTTGAGGCATCCCAAGAAGTGATACCTTCCCCAGAGTACACCCCCATGGGTACTACAGTGGGCGAACATGTGCCTTAGGCTATGGGGTTGTTGGGGAAGGCTATCCCGGTGTGACCGAGCATATGGAGGCAACTATTGCAGGCCCGACTAGGTTATTCCCTCCTCCATCTCCACCCCGTGTCTTGGGTATGAGTCGTCTCCTTATAAAATCAGGAAATGTCAGTAGGCCTCCTAACTATCGGAACATATAAGACTGGGGATCACAGGTAATCATTATTCATGCTTCTCTGTTTATCAAACCAGATGCATTGAATTTTCCAATTATTGACTATTTCTGTAATTTGGTTTATAGTCGATTCGTAATCAGGTTTCAATTTCCCAAGTGGTTGTGACTTCCGCCCCTTTGATAATAAAGGAATTACCTATGGCCATGTTTGAGTATGGTAAGGGGAGGGGCCTATTGAGAAATCTAGTGATATGGATGCCCCTATCCTGATTTTGACAACCGAGAATTCGACGGAGGAGGGGAAACTGATTATTTATAATTCCGCTGATTACATGGTCCCCATAGTTGTAGGGGAAGATGAGCCACCCTTTTTGATGATAACTAAAGTGAGCAAAGTGAATTCATCACCCCAAGATGTTGAAAATGTTTCAGATCTGACGGGGTCAGCTAACCCAGATTCTATGGATCATGGCCCAGTGGAGGAAGAGCTCGTGAGAGAAGCTACTACCCTGGCTCCAAAAAACTTGGAGCGGGATATTTTTATGTTTACTAGGGGAACAATCACCGTGAGCTTAATTTTCATAAGTGATCATTGGGGTACCTACTTGGAAGATGCTAGTCTCTAGCATGGCCTCAAGTCTTGGGCACCTTCAGGTGTCCCGGTAGCTCATGTATTGGTTTAGGACACAACATCATCTTCCTCGGGTGGTAGTGGTAGTGTAGTTCTTGAGGACACCAACACTTAAAGGATTGGGGGCATGCTTCTCAATATCGATTCCACTAGCCTCATTTTCTTCCCTACTCTAATTAGGGGTACTTATCGGCTTCTTTTTGGTTTCTAGGCTCTAGGGTCACAACCGCTGGAATTAGCGATCATACCAATAACCTTAATCTGATCCTTGAATATAGTAGGGGATAAAATTGTTGAGGCATCTAAACGTACGGTCAAGATTGGATCAGGTCCCTTTCTGGTGACATTGATCCATGAATATATTTCATCCTCTGAGAGTTATTCAGAGGCCAATCAAGGGGATCTCTTCAACCTTCGACCTGCTCATCAGAGGGCATGGTAAAATATCTGAATGTTGATTCCTCAAATTCCTCTGGATGATATGCTAGCCAAATTACCGAGACTGTGTAACCAGTTCATAGTGCCGGGATTCGACAGATTCGACTATCATTGAGTCTATGACATAATTAAACAGGTAGTCGTTGCCCAGTATAAAGTCGACATACTCGAGTCTTGCCTTTCTACTATTGAAATGGAAGTATATCTTGCCATGACCCATCAAATTCGTATGATATAAGCTCATGATCAATCAGGGGTAGTCGCAAGGTGACAGAGTGAGCTCCCAAGGCATCGATCTCAAGTAGAGGCAGTAGATCATGAACTGGAGTAGGTGAGTCAAAAAATGGAACAACTGATGCAAGCGCAGGAGTGTTTGAGGCAAGATAGGGCTTGTGTTTTAGCTATAATTACCAAGGGGTAGAGGTAGGTAGAGGAGGATATGAGGAAGAGTTCCAAGGCATCACAAGAGGATGAAGCACTGCAGGCAGGTGCAGAGGCCGAGACAGCCACCCTGCAGAGTCTTCATCGAGCTATCGAGGATTCTCACTAAATCTTGATATAACTTTTTAAGTCTTGTGAAATCCTCATATAGTAATAATTCCCTACCAAAAGAGGCTGTAGGTTGTAGAGGCCCTCCATACCATTTTTTTAATAGAATAGAAGATTATTCTCCTGAATGATGTTTCACTATTTTATCCTGTGATATGAACTAATTGAAATGGTTGTTGTATGAACAACAATTCACCGAATCTTAATTAACCATAATTTGGGAAAATCAAATTAAAATGAAAATAACCAGCTCTAAATTTTCCCTGGATCTAGGGATCTAGCGAGCATAGTTTGATTATTTATAGGGTTTTATAGGAAAACCCTACAAATATTGTGTCTCTTCTAATGATACCCTAATTTTTTCCTAGGCCCATTTAGTGTGGACCTAGCAGGTACAACTCATATTTTTCTTAGTCCTCCCTTTGCGGGTTTTCAACCTTATGGGATTTTTGACTATTGAGTTTTTATTGCTTAATGTTTTTCTAAGGACATACATGGTGTAGGCCTTGTGAGATGATACTTGGATTTTTTCCAAGACACCCTTTATAGGTTTTAATCTTGGGGAGTTTCATACCTATTTCTGTGAGTGGTTTAAAGTACCTCAAACAAGACTATCAATACTAATATTTTAGGTCAAACAGTTTTGACCAAATGTGGTGGGGTGAGGGCCCTGATAGGGTTTTTACTAATTGTGGATGCCTTAATACCTTTCATATGTATATGGGGGGAATATGTTTCACTCAATTTTGAACAGCATGCAGGGCATGCCATGGGAAATAGGATCCATATGGGTGTATAGAGGTAGGAAAAGCATCGCCTAGGGAAGACATGCCTTTTAAAGATGGGATATGGGCCTCATTATACAGATCTGATGAGGGCATGGTATGGTTAGTCATACCAAGGTGTCCTTAAGTCAATGATCGCCCATTTCTGATGGCCGGGTAACTTCATGGAAGTTTGGACTATGAAGACTGCCAAGGGTGTCTCAAAAGGGACATGGTGTCTGAAGGGTTTGGGGACATCCATATCAATCACGGATATGGATAGGAGACCAATCCTACACATACTTGGTTGTCATGATGGAGGGTTGGAGCTTGACATAATTTAATGTCATGCAGCTGGGACATTCTTTCAAAATGGAATGGATTTCCCTAGTTCTCTATAATTTAACTAGAAACACCCCACAAGACTCAGACGTGATTGTGGAAAGGTTTTTAAATTGTAGATCAAAGGGTTTCCAAATTCCAGGATGGATATAAGGTCTTAGAGGCCTAGAGGCATTCAGAAAGAAGCATTTCCTAAGAAAGACTTACCTTTGGTAGATGGGGCATGGACAACGATATGCAGAGCTGTTGGGGGCATGGTATGCATAGTTGTGCAAATGTTTCCTTAGGTAAATGGTTTTATTATCCTCATAGATGGGAAACTTTAGGGAAGTTGGGATTCAAGACCACCATGGGTGGTTTATGAGAGTTTGGTTCTTAATTATTAGAGACTGTGATTCATGAGGACGGGGTGTCTGGAAACTGGAGAAGCATTTTGGGTAAAGATATCCCGGGAATGGGTGAAGTCATCCCTCTTACACAGGTGTGAGATGATAATTTGTGCAGATCTGACCCATGTAATAAGGAAGATAAGGAGGCTGCCTTTCCTGATTGAACCTGTGAAGAGTTATTTCAAGACATTGCAGTTTAACATTATGTGGCAAGGATGGTCTCTGTGCAGTTTAACATCATGCGGTAAGGATGAGGGGTATTTAGATTTTTATATAAATGATTGTAACTAGGGGAATTTTCAAATTTTGAGGTTCTTGGCCTTTACATTATATCTTCATGCACTAAGGATGCGCTCTATGCATTTTATCGTCATGCGGTAAGGATGTTGTTGTAAAGGTCACTCATGGTTAGAATGTAACCGAGTCTGAATACCCTAACATGTCCAAGATTTGGGAAGGATATTGATAGTGTAAAATGTGATTCTAGGACCTCTTTGATCAGGATAAATGATATGAGGGCTCTAAGGCCATTGAGCGTATGGGGGTAGTAAGAGTGTCGCCTGAGGATGACTTGACTTTGGTAGACAGGCCATGGGTGGTCAATATGCAGAGCTGCTGAGGGCATGGTATGCATAGTCATGCAATGGTGTCCGTAGTTCGATGACCTTCCACTTCTGATAGACTTGAATGATTATGAGGATCCATGATTATTCAAGTCATAGAGTCTGAGGTATAGAAAGGGTATGTCTATTCATGTCAGAGATGTTAGTAGACATTTTTCTTTTAAGCATAGGAAGTTCCTTGCACTGATTTACCCTGTGTGTGGGTTATAATTTTATTTCATATAGTTTTAACATCGTGCGGTAAGGACGGTCTGCTCTTAGTTTAATGGTTGTAGAGTTTGGACAATCGTTGGATGATGCATAAATTACCTGTGGGATAATCGAATTAGGATGATCTGGCATGCTCTGATCAAAAAGGGGGATAGAGGTGTAAATTGTAATCCTGGGGTCTCTCGAATCTAGAGATGTGGTGTGGGGGCTCTGAGTCTGGTAAGCCTATGGAGATAGGAAGATCGTCACCTGAGGAAGACTTGCCTTTGGTAGACGGGCCAGGGGGTGATCAATATGCAGAGCTGTTGAGGGCATGGTATGCATAGTCATGAAAAGGTGTGTGCAGGTCGATGACCTTCCACTTCTGATGGCCTTGAATGATTATGAAGATCTGGGATCGCTCAGGACATGGAGTCTGGAAGATGGGGAGAGATGTGTTTGAGAATATGAGAAAAAACCATATTTCAATTTTCCATTGGGTTAAAGCAACATAGCTCTTGCATTATGTCATGGATGCAGACCTTCATAGGAACCACAAGTGTATATGCAAGTTAACCAGGTAGTGGCACCCTTGAAATGAATGGACGTGAAGGGGAAAAAAATATAAACCATTGCTCCGGAAATTTTTGGATCAGGAAATGTGATATGGGGGCTCTATGTCTGGTAAGAATACAGATCTAGGAAGAGCATTGCATGTGGAAGACTTGCCTTTGGTAGAAGGTCCAGGGGAAATCAATATGCAGAGCCACTGAGGGAATGATATTCATAGTTGTACAAAGGTGTTTATGAGTTGATGACCTTCCACTTCCGATGTCCATGGTTGATTATGAAGATCCGCAATCCTCTACATCATCTAGTCTAATTCATGGAAAGGATTCATCCAAAGGTGAAAGGAGTGTTCCAACCATGGTTTACCGTGTATCTGGAGTGGATTATGACTTGTACCATGTATTTTATGGCCGTGTGGTAAGGAAGATTGTCATGCAGTTTATAGCAATGCGGTAAGGACAAAGATAATTTTCAAATCCATGCAGTTTAACATCGTACGGTAAGGATGTTGTTGAACCAACGTGAAAAGGGATCCCATGAAGTTTAACATCATGCAGTAAGGATGAGCTCCATGCATTTTAGCATCATTCGGTAAGGAAGAGGGTCTTCGTTTTTTTTCAGGGGTGGCTGGGCCAAGATACAAAAATCTCGACATCTCTATGTATCCTGTGAGGGTAGGAATCAATCCGTATGTAGTTCTTAAATCCCTTGTAATTCCCAGGGGCTTCCTGCGAAAATATGACTTATATGCAGGAGGGGGGAATTTTTCATGGTAGCTGGGCTAGGATACAGAAATCCTGACATCATTATGTATCCTGTGAGGGCAGGAATCAAGTTGTACATAGTTCTTTGAACATGGTACAGTAGATGACAAATTTCCGGAGTTTAAAGTCTTCTCAGGTGACTACACTGTCTCATTATGTAGTTTAAAGTCATACAACTATGACATCATTCTCTTATTTTGGGGGTCATAGAGCTTGTACCAGTAATTGTTTCTTCCAAACAGGGGATCATGCTATGATTTTATAGCAGATTCGATGTGAATGAGGCTGGGTTCCTCTGGCATGCACCTCAAGTGAGAACATCTTGGACAATTTGAGATCACAGTACCGGGATTATTGGGTCTTGGTTTAGGGTTATAGAGTTCGGACCGGTGTGACACAGTTTATTTTCATGTCGTAGGGATGAAGTACCGTGTAGTTTAACATCGTGAGGTAAGGATAATCTACTATACATTTTATTTTTATGCAGTAAGGACATTCTAGTATTAGTAGTTTAACATCATGTAGCTTGGAATAAAACTTATTTTATGGTTACACGAAATATTTCTTCATAAATCTCGCATTTTTAGAAGCGGTGGGGAGCTTCTCATCCAGAGAATCAGGGCATATTCTCTATTAGAGTAGACCTTCTGTATGATATATGGTCCCTCCCACTTTTTCTCTAGCTTCGGTGGCTTCTTTCCATGTATCATTGGGGTCCGGAGGACCAATACCAATTCTCCTTCAAGGAAAAACTAAATACAAAACTTTTTATTGAAGGCTCATGAAATCTGATTTTGATATACTTCCAGGTGGTAAAAAGTGTGCAATCGCTTCTCATCCAGTCTCTCCAATTCATCAAATCACTTTTCCTCTTTCTCAATGTCAGACAGTTGATCACAAATGGCAATGTGGAGTGATGAAAATTGGAGTTCAATGGAATGAACTACTTCGGTTCCGTATACTAATGATTATGGAGTAGCTTGGGTAGCGGTATAGGTTGTGTTTTGATAGGCCCACAAGGCATGGAAGAGTTTTTATGGCCATGAATTCTTGTCTTTGTCCACTATTTTCTGGAGTATGTTAGATATAGTCCTGTTGAAGGCCTATATCTATCCATTGGTCACTTCATGGTAGCAGGATGAATGGTTGGTATTGATACAATATTCCTGGTATAGTTTCTCCAATTCAGCAGAACAAATTTTGGTGCCATTTTCTATCAATATTTTATAAGGGACACCAAATATGGTGATGATATTGGCTTTCATGAAGCTGACGATGCTCTTTCCCTGACTTCTTTAAGGGGTGCAGCTTCTGCCCACTTGGAAAATAAGTCAGTCATTTTTGCGAATATATTTGAATTGGTTGACTGTAGCAGGAGAATATGGTCCCATGACGTCCATTCCCCAGATGGAAAATTTCCAGGAGTACTTATCTTGGTAAAGTAGCTCCAGGGGCTGATGAATGAAGTTGACATGAATTTAGAAGGAGTTAAATTTCACGGTAAAGTTTGTGCAATCCCGTGCCAGGGTGGGCCAATAGTATCCAAGCCTTCGAATTTGATGAGAAATCCTAGATCCTGATTGATGTGCTCCACACACTCCGGTATGCACTTCATTAATGATGGTAGCAGTCTCTTATCCGTCAATGCATATGAGAAGGACTATGTCAATTCCTCGCTTGTAGAGGACCTTCTACTGGCTCATGTCACCATATAGGACAAAATTGACTTTCCTTCTCCGTATTTGCTCTCTTCTAGCCCTGTCTGATGGAAGTTCTCCCCTTTGAAGGCAGTTCATAATGGGGGTCATCCAGTCGGTAGCATGAGCATATGGATCAGGGATTGGGCAAACTTCAATGATTTTTTCTGCATTAGTTTGAACATACAGCAAGACCATTCAACGATGAGAACTGTTGATCACTATTTCATCCTAGTCTGGGTCATCTACGGTTGTGGCTACATTGGCTAACACATCGGCCTAGGCATTCTGAGACTGGGGAACATAGGTTAATGTCAGTTCTATGGGGAACTCTTCCATTAACCCTTAGACATGGTCAAACAGGGGGATCAACTCCTACTTCTTTATAGCATAGTCACCATTGACTTTCGTGATGATCAGTTCTGAGTCACCTTTTATTTAAGGTGTTGCACTTGTGCCTGGAGTGCGAGTTATAGACCTACAATGAGGGCCTAGTATTCTGCCTCATTTTTTGTGCATCCTTCTGACAAGAGTAAGGAATATAGAAAAACTTTCTGCTATGGGGATATGAGTATGAATCCCATACCCACCTTGTTAAACATGGGGTATTCCATTCTTTTACCTTTCGGGCTTCTGGATGTACTGTCAAAGTACATTTCCCACGTTTGGGAATCCTTTCTCACAGAGAAGACAACTTAGTTAGGGAGTTCTACATCTGATTAGGTTGTCTCTGTCAAGACGGGCTCTGCTAGAAAATCTGCCAATGTTTATCCCTTGATAGTTTTCTGAGGCACAAACCGGATGTCAAACTATTGTAGGATGACTACCCATCGAGATAGGTTTCTGGTCAGCATTGGATGGCTGAGGATGTACTTCAGTAGATTACTGCGTGAGATTAGATGGACATCATGATGTTGCAGATAATGTCACAACATTTGGACCATGATGACCAAATCCAAACAGCTCTTCTCAATATTTGAATACCAGGTCTCAGCATCGATCATGGTTTGGCCGAGATAATGAAGGTTGTTTTCACTGCCAGCGTCATTCTTCTGTGTGAGGAAGGCTCTTAGTGACCATTCTAAGGCTGTCACATATAGGATAAGTGGCCTTCCTTCAACCAGCGACATGAGTACTGGTGGACTCAAGAGGTACTACATTAGGCTATCAAATGCCTCTTGGAAATCATCTATCTATTTGTAGGTAACTCCCTTCTTCATCAACCAAGTAAAGGGCAGAAATTTGCCTACAAGATTGGATATAAAATGATTGATATAGGCCAAGTGTCCTTAGAGTCCTCTCAACTCAATGAGGTTGATGGGAGGTGGAAAACCAAGGATAGCCTTTTTCTTCTCATGGTCAATTTTGATGCCACGATGGTGTGTGACGAAGCCAAGAAATTTCCCAGACATTACCCCAAATGTGCATTTCAAGGGGTTCGTCTTCTGGCTAGGTTGCTGAAGTTTTCTAAAGATAGTTTGAAGGTCTGACAGGTGATATGATCACTATTTTGATTTGACCACCACGTAATGAACATAAAATTCATTGATCTTCTCCAAGAATGGTTTGAAAATGTGATGTATGGCATGTTGATATGTGGAGCTAGTGTTTTTCAGACCAAAGGGTATGACCTTGTAAAAAATAATCCATGGGGGCCCTGAAGGCAGTGGATTATTCATATTCTCAGGATATTCTGATTTGATTATATCCATAATAACTGTCCATTAAGGAGAGAGACTCATATCTAGTTGTCACATCGATCAATAGTTCAGTGATCGGGATCGGGAAGTCCTCTTTCAGGCAGTGCTGATTACGATCTCTAAAATCAATGCAGACACTGATATGTCTGTTCTTTTTTTGACAGGGACAATTTTGGCCAACCATATTGGATATCGGACCTTCTGAATGAAGTATTCTTTGATGATCTTTCCTACTTCAGACTCTATCTTGGCCTCATGTGAGGGGTGCATCCTTCTGAAAGCTTGCTTATAGCCTAGGTGATCATATGGCAGGCATAGGTTGTGCATCACCACTTCAAGAATGAGTCCTGTAATTTCTGTGTAATTCCAGGAGAAAACATATTGATGCTACATCAAGAAGGATTTATATACCTCTTTTCCCTCATAATACATGGTTGTAATAATGATATTGGGTCTCTGTTCTTCTTTGGTACCCAGGTTTATTTCCTTGAGTTCGTTGATAGTGGTAGAGATACCCTCTTCGAATATAAGATGGGAATCTCTAAGGTCCTCTTCCTATTCTTCCCCCAAATCCTCCTCCTCTTCTCCTTCTATTAGGGCAGGGGTTCTTGATGTGGCCTCTCCAAATCTTGGAGGCAAGATGTCTCATAGGCGCTCTATAGATGAAGCAAGTTTCTCTAACTCAATTGGTTGTGAGGGAACCTGTGGAGAGGGAGAAGCATGGGGGTGAAAAGTGTCTTTTCCTTCTTCCACTTCAAAGAGTGTTGTAGGGATATCTTGAGATACCAATGATGCGGCATGGCAACCATTTCTTGAGAATTGTTCATCATATTTTGTAACACCCCAAGCTTCTACGGTACGCTTCCCTTTTAATAATTTGATAGTGTGTGTTTTACGCAACATCGAGTTCTAACACACCAAAACCAATCAAACTAGCCGTTAGGAATAGTAATACCTAATTTTTTAAATTATATATATTTTATATTTCAAAATGGACTTCATTTTTGGATTCAGAATATCGAAATTATCCTAAGTTAAATTTTTGGTATTTTTCTGAGAACTTCCAATTTTTATGAATAGTGAAAAATACTTAAAAACAACTTTTTTAATCAAAATAATTTATAGTTATAAATTATATTATTTAGTGGTTTAAAATTATAATTAGAATATATTCTTACCATTTTATCCAATGATGTTCATTATAATTAATTTCACTTTGAAATTGGACATAAACAATTGTCAATCTTTTGATATATATTGTTTCTTAAAAACACGCTATTTGTTGCAACAGCGGGAATTAATTATAAAATTAATTAATGCAACTTATATGATTTGAATTTTGTAAAATAGACATAATTTTTGAATTTGGAATATCAATTATATATTAGGGTGAAATTTTGGCATTGTTCTGAAAAACTTCAATTTTTGATGAATAGTGAAACTACTAAGTGGTAGTTAAAAAACTGAATTTTTCATAAAACTTAATTTTACCGCTTCTGTGATTGAAATTTCAAAAATCCGAGAGACACGGTTAATATCAAGTAGTAAAATTTGGTTCAATGAGATGAAAATAATTTTTGGTGAATAGTAACTTTTTACTTTTATTTACCACGGTTAAAAGTAAATAGGGTAATTATGGGTAAAAAGTATATTAATATTACCATAACGCATGTCCTAATTCTATTGGACAAGTGTATCTCGACCAAATACAACCTTAGGAATAAAATATTATCATTTAGGTACACTTGGATTAGATTAGGACATTTATTATTATTTAATTCAAAGAAGAGTTAAAAGAGTTAAAATCAAAGTTTATTTACTAAAATATTTTCAATATAGGGTTATACATAATATAAATTCAATTGTAAATATTCATTAGAAAGATAAATTTATTTACTACATAATGATATTTTATTTACAATTTTTAGACATTAAATAATTTAATTTATTTATGACACAATGATGATGCAGTAATTACCTAATTAATGAAAAATTAGAATAATAGATATTATAAATACCCAAATAAATATAATTTGAGACTTTTTATGAATTACACTAATTTTCTAGGTTAATATGATATTTTATTATTGACGTAAGTAACCTTTTTCGAAGTAATCATTCGGTTATGATTTTCACAAAAATCAATTATTGAATAGTGTCAAAATTGACATAAAAGAGTTTTTAAAACAAATACTGTATTATTAATTGATATTAAATTCTTAAAAATCTAAGGTTCGGCAGAGAGACTTATATCATGATAGGTGTATCATTAATGGACCACTTGGGGGTCTCTTAGATGTATATAGTAAGTTTATTAACCATATAATATAAAAATAAAAAGACACATTGTAAAAGTGAAACTAGTTAACTAAGAGTTAATACTTATAGATCAGGTTAATATAGTAACCCAAACCTATCTAAATTATATTTGTTGAGTGGTTTTCTACCCTTCCACACCTTAACCTTTAAATAATCCACTTTTTAGCCATTAGAAACCGAATATTAATTTATTATAAAATAATATTTCTAGCATTTCCAAAGGTGCCCCTGACCCCTCTTATAAAAGGGCACTCTCCCTTCTCATTAACTCACTCCTTCAACGCCTTTTGGTTCATCCAAACTCTTCCCAAATACTCTATAAACTTCCCTCAATTCATCCTAGAGGCCTTCCTTTAGTCATAAATCCAACCTAAGGAGCCCTTTTGATCAAATCAAAAAAAAGAACCCGAAGAAGAGGTAATGATTTCACCACCCTTTTTCAAGTTCCTTTCTTCTTCCACTTCTTCTTTCTTTGTTATTACCATTATAAAATAATAACTCTAGTATATTATATATACTTTTATGTTATTATAAACATTTTAAAACCATATTTCATTATTCTATCCATCCTTTGAATAACATGTCACCATACGTGCGTATGTACGGCTTACCGTCTCCACGTCATGGTGTAATTGTTATTCAATAAATTATTATTTGGATGGGTATAATAATGATGTGAAATTCATGTAAATAATAAATATAACATGATAATGATTCTTTATATATGATATATCATCCAATTACATATTATTTTATTATCAAAATAATGATATTGTCGCTCGTGCGTACGTACGGACTACCGTCTCCATGGACGCGATGAGATTCATTCTCCATCTTATCCATTCAAGTCTAATTCTCATTTGATGATTAATAATAGTATATAAGGACTTGATATCATTCTAGATATGATTAAGATAGAAAATATCCATGAAAAACATGACTTACGTAACAAAACATATAATAGAAAACGAGTAAGTTAACACCCGAAACAACGATAACACTAAGATATTATTAACAAATCAATGTTATAAGATCATATATGATATCATATTAATGTATATGATTCTTGTATAATTTAATAACAATTATTTAACCATTATACATGAAGTTAACCTACCCCCAACCAAGGAAAAGTACAAGGTAAGGGTTTATTTCACAATCTCTTCATTATCCGAGGTTGTTTATACGTAATAATCTATTGGGATCTCTTTATCATCCACATCCATGTTTCTTAAAAATGTATTTCAAAACATTTTTACTATTTAAACGAATATGGGTTAAAGTCATTTATACCCTTGTTTGACTTTTTATAAGAGGTTTATAAAGGAATCTTTCTGTCGTTTTCCAAACAAGGTTCTTTTTAACCTTTTCGACAGAATTAAGGTAAGAATGTTTGTTTAACTTATATGGCGGGTGTGGCTATTTTCTGCCATTATAAAATCGTCGAAGCTTCCCTTACAAGATTATAAGAATATTTCAAAGAAAATTGTTTGTTTTATAAATATATAACCCTTAAATTATTTCAAAATATAAAGAGATATTTCTCTAAAAAGATTTTTTATTTCATCTATGTCAACATCCTTTGATGGATTTTACGCTTATTTGAAGTTTATTTATTATGATACAAAACTTTTATATTGTATTGAAGGATTTTTCATATGTTTGACTGTGGATGTGTTATTTTTATACCATTCATGGTTTATGGATTAAGTATTTACTTTTCGTACGCTAGTTTTGATACGAATGTTTATGTTATGTTTAAACCTTTTCATATGGGAATGCATTGGACATAATATGTGACGGGTGGAGCCCGCTATAGCTCCTCGATGCATCGGTAGGTCTCATGAGACAAACTAGTGTCTTGGCACAAGGCCTTGAAAAAATCTTATTTGTAGTCTTGGCACGAGGCCTTGGCTATGTGGTTATGATAGTCTAGCAGTATGCATTCCATCATTATGAAAGTGGTTGTTGATATTAAATGTGATTATTCGATTAGTAGAATATCCATGTGAATAAGTAAATGGCATTATTTCATTTTATTTTTTCCATACTATGTTGAAGTTCAAGTTTAAAAGGCTTTTTTTTAGTTATATATTGCTTTAAATACTTATTCTTATTTATGAAAGTTTCTGCTATATTGTTATCCTTACTGGGCATTTGAGCTCACCCATTTCAATGTTTTATTTTTCCTAGGATGTGAAGAAGTAAATTTATGAATGACCTGTAGGGATAGTATGTGGGGATATGAGTGTGGACTATGAAGAAAATATGTTGCTGTAGTTTTCGTTTTTATGATGTAATGTAAGACTTATGAATATATCTAGTGTTTCCAAGGCTACTAAACTAATCGGTCTTTCAAGACTTGATGTTTCTTGTGATCATGCCAATGTTATGTAATAATGCACAGAATCTGGGTAGCTAAGGTCGGGGCGTTACAGTTGGTATTAGAGGAAGTTTAGTACAAACCTTGGAAGATAGATTTAGATAAACTCTGATTAGAGCACATAGACCCAAGATGGACTTTGAGGATTATTATAGAAGAACTTCCTAAAATTTTGGTATTGTAGAGATTTTTTGAGTTTTCCGAGCAATACATCCCTGTCTGGATACGAGCGGGTAGAGGTGGCTCTGGCACATATGTACCTAGGGGTAAAACCTGAAAACACTGGTTTGAGCCACGGGAACTGGTGCACGACAACGGGCCTTGCTGCACTCTTCGTTACGACACTCCCGAGGGATATTCTTAGGATAACTCTCATTTTCTTTACAAATCATTATGAAGGGTTTATGAGTATATACTTTTTCAAAGAAAACATTTTTTTTTGTTATGGATTATATCCATAAATAGTTAAATTTATGTTTTATAAGTATGGAATTATGTATTTTGATTCATAAACTGATCTAGTTTATGCCATTGTTTAGAAATGGCACCTAGTGGAAGAAATGGAAACCATATCAATGCACGCACTCCATGTAGGTATTTCCCTCCTGCTCAAGATAATTATAGTGGAGCCGGTGATGCAACTGGTGCCGATCAACTAATCACCATACTGGGAAAACTCACTCAGGTTATGAATAATAACCTTACCCGTATGGAGCACCCTGATCCGCAGCATGGAGGATCAATGTTAGATCGATTCATGAGGAAACAACCACCAATTTTCAATTGGAGTACAAATCCCTTAGTAGTTGAGCAATCGATAAATTCCCTAGAGAAAATATTTTAGGCTTTGGGGAGTAGTTAAAGGAAAAAAGTTATCATGGCAGTTTACTACCTCACTAGAGAAGCTGATCAATGGTGGTCATTGATTCAAAACATGAAGGAAGATGATGAAGTATCAAATATGGAATGGAGGGAGTTCAAAGATCTATTTTTATAAAAATACTTTCCTCGCGACCATCGAGCAGATATGGAAAGGCAATTTCTGAGTCTAAGACAAAAGGAGGATGAGAATGTCACAAAGTATGAGGCTAACTTTACAAGGTTATCATGGTATGCTGGAGATTATATATGTAACCCAAGAAGTAAGATTGATCGTTTATTTTATGGGTTAAAACCTTTTCTCCGTGAAGCAGTAGTCTCATAATCCTTATTGTCGTATGAAGACATTGTCTCATGTGATATCAAGACCGAAAAGGAATTCTCTAAGTCTTATGACTTTAAAGCAAAGCAAGAGAAGAAGAGATCTACTGATCAATCTGGGAATGGAAATAAGGGGAAGAAGGGAAAGGTTGAATATCCATCCTGTGGTAAATGTGGGAAGAAACACCTCGGTACATTTTTGAAGGGGATGGGTGTATGTTACAAGTGCGGTGAAAAATGCCACCAAGCTCGTGATTGTAAAGGGAAGAAGGAAGCTACCAATGTTCAGTGCTACAATTGCAGGGAGATGGGACATTATGAAAATGAATATTCTAAGAGTCATTGGAACTTACCTCAGAAAAGTCCAAGAGGTCAAGGCCAAGCTTATTCTATCACTACTGCTGAGGTAGAAGCTCTGAAAGACGTGGTGGTAGGTAATTTAATGGTTTCCTCAAGTTTAGAAAATGCATTATTTGATTCTGGATCATCGCATTGTTTCATATCTTCCTATTTTTCTAAGAAAATTAGATATTTCCAATTTGATTTAACAAGGGAGTTGTCCGTTAAAACTCCTAAGGGAAGTATCATTGCAACAAAGTTTTTTGAATCAATCCCCATTACAGCACATAAATGTTCTTTATCTACTGATATCATCATCATACCTATGATTGAGTTTGATATAATCCTCGGTATGGATTGGCTTTCAGACTATGATGCGAAGATTTATTGTAAGAAGAAAGAGGTTACGATTTTTGATGATGATGATAAGGAACACCTTATATTTAGAGTAGAATCGTCACCACCTAATTCTTATCTAGATCCACCCCCAGTAGCTCAACTAAATTCAATTATTGGGGAGGAAGAGAATGAAATGACTATGGGTGAGGAAAGGAATGTTCAAATTGAGGATGTACCTGTTGTGAAAGAATATGTAGATGTATTTCCGGAAGATTTACCTGGACATCCTCCCGAACGAGAAGTTGAGTTTTCCATTGATTTAATTCCTGGATCCAGGCCTATATCGAAGACCCCTTATAGAATGGCCACTATAGAATTAGTCGAACTAAATAAACAACTAGAGGAATTGAGTAATAAAGGATTTATTTGCCCTAGTGTTTCTGCATGGGGAGCCCCTGTTCTTTTTGTTAAAAAGAATGATGGATCTATGAGGTTATGTATCGACTACAGGGAGATCAATGCTATAACAATAAAGAACAAGTATCCCCTACCTCGTATTGAGGATTTATTTGACCAACTGCATGGAGCTCAGTACTTTTCAAAGATTGGCCTTCGATCTGGATACCATCAGTTGTGTGTGAAGAAGGAAGACATTCCGAAAACATTATTTCGAACCAGGTTCGGGCATTACGAGTTTACAGTAATGCCTTTTGGATTGACTAATGCACCCTCTGTATTCATGGATCTGATGAATAGAGATTTCAAGGAATATCTCGATGAATTTGTGGTGGTATTTATTGATTATATCTTTGTATACTCCAAAAGCTACTAAGATCATGAAAATCACTTGCGCATTATCCTGAAGACTCTAAAAAGACATGAATTATATGGGAAGTTTAGCAAGTGTGAATTCTGGCTTCAGGAGATTTCTTTTCTTGGCTATATTGTCTATAAAGATGGAATCTCTATTGATCCTTCTAAGACCAGGGCAACTCATGAATTTCCAGCACCTACGAGTATAACTGAGGTACGCAATTTTATTGGTTTGGAAGGTTATTATCGATGTTTCGTCCAGAATTTTTCTCGATTGGCTAACCCATTAACGAAGATCACACGTAAAGGGGTTAAATTTGTTTGGACAAAAGAGTGTGAATAATATTTTGAAAAATTGAAGATAAGATTAGTCAATGCTCTTATATTTACTCTACCATTGGGGAATGATGGGTTCGTTATTTATAGTGATGCATCGAAGAAAGGACTTGGTTGTGTCCTTATGCAGAATGATAGGGTTTTTGCCTATGCATCACAACAGTTGAAAATTCATGAGCAAAAATATCCTACTAATGATCTCGAGTTAGCAGCTGTGATCTTTGATTTGAAGATATGGAGGCACTACCTCTATGGTGAAAAATGTGAGATTTATACTGATCACAAGAGTTTGAAGTATATTTTCTCACAAAAATAACTCAACATGAGGCAAAGTAGATGGCTTGAATTACTCAAGGATTATGATTGTATGATACACTACCACCCGGGTAAGGAAAACAAGGTGGCAGATGCTTTGAGCAGAAAAGATCATGGAGTTTTGAACAATATGAGAATTTAAAGGGATCCAATTTTCATGGATCTAGTGAAGATGGACATGGGAATAACTAGGGAAGGTGAAACAGCAATGCTTTTTCAAATGGTTGCCAAACCATCTTTACTAGAAAGGATTAAGAGTTGTCATACTGATGATGAAAAATTTCAAAAGAAGATTAAAGCTATGAATGATGGGAGATTGAGAGACTTTGTGTATGAAGAAGGAATTTTGAAATTTGGGAAGAGACTTTGTGTTCCCGATATACCTGATCTAAAAAGGGAATAGCTGGATGATGCTCAAAGTTCCAATTTCTCAATACACCCTGGGAGCACAAAAATGTATAGAGATTTGAAGGAACATTTTTGGTGGGACAACATAAAGAAGGAAATTTCTGATTTTGTGTCAAGATGTATGGTTTTTCAACAAGTGAAATCTGGAAGGCAACAGCCTGGAGGATTCATGCACCCTCTTCCCATACCGGAGTGGAAATGGGACAATATTATGATGGTCTTTGTCATGGGGCTACCAAAAACTCCTAAAAGGAATGATGCAATATGGGTTATTGTTGATCGTCTTACCAAGTCAGCACATTTTTTTTCTATAAGAGAAGATCTACCACTGGAACGTCTAGCAATACTATATATTCATGAAGTTGTGAGACTTCATGGAGTACCCCTATCGATTGTTTCAGATCGTGATCCCCGTTTTACTTCAAGATTCTGGAAAAGTATTCAGAAAGCCTTGGATAATGAACTTCATTTGAGCACTGCCAACCACCCTCAAACAGATGGAAAATCAGAACGAACTATTCAAACCATAGAAGACATGTTGAGATCCTGCTCACTTGACTTTCAGGGTATGTGGGATCAATATTTACCTCTGGTAGAATTTTCCGATAACAATAGCTTCCATTCGAGTATTCAGATGGCACCATATGAAGCGTTATGTGGAAAGAGATGTCGCACACCAACCTGTTGGGATGACGTTGGTGAATGAAAACTTGTAGGTCCGGAACTGGTGGAGGAAACGATGGAAAAGGTGAAGGTAATCCAAAATCACATCAAAGCAGCTCAAAGTTTGCAGAAGAGCAATGCCGATAATCGAAGGAAGGATTTGGAATTTCAAGTCGGTGATCATGTTTTCCTGAAGGTATCTCCATGGAAGGGAGTCATACTTTTTGGTAATAAAGTTAAATTGAGTCCTATGTACATCGGACCTTTCGAAATTCTAGAACGAATTGGGGTTGTAGCTTACCGATTGGCAATACTGCCAAGTCTCTCCAAATTTCACGATGTGTTCCATGTATCTCTGTTGAGGAAGTATATGCCTGACCTAAAGCATGTACTCACCTACGAGGAATTAGAACTGGAACCCGATCTTTCTTATTGCGAACATCCCATCAAGATTCTTGATACGAGAGAACAAGTGCTGAGAAATCAGATGACGCGTCTAGTAAACGTTTTATGGAGAAACCATAATATTAAAGAGGCAGCGTGGGAACCTGAGGAACTTATGATGAAGAACCACCCAAGTCTTTTCATGAGGTAGTATTCTAGAAATTTCGAGGACGAAATTATTTGAAGGAGGGGAGAATGTAACACCCCAAGCTTCTACGGTACGCTTCTCTTTGAATAATGTGATAGCGTGTGTTGTACGCAACATCGAGTTCTAACACACCACATCCAATCAAACTAGCCGTTATGAATAGTAATACCTACTTTTTGAAATTATATATATTTTATATTTCAAAATGGACTTCATTTTTGGATTCAGAATATCGAAATTATCCTAAGTTGAATTTTTTGTATTTTTTTGAGAACTTCCAATTTTTATGAATAATGAAAAATACTTAAAACAACTTTTTTTAATCAAAACAATTTATAGTGATAAATTATATTATTTAGTGGTTTTAAAGTATAATTAGAATATATTTTTACCATTTTATCCGATGGTGTTCATTAGAATTAATTTCACTTTGAAATTGGACATAAACAATTGTCAATCTTTTGATATATATTGTTTCTTAAAAACACGCTATTTGTTGTAACTGTGGGAATTAATTATAAAATTAATTAATTCAACTTATATGTTTGGAATTTTTTAAAATAGACATCATTTTTGAATTCAGAACATCAATTATAGCTTAGGGTGAAATTTTGGCATTGTTCTAAAAAACATCAATTTTTGATGAATAGTGAAACTACTAAGTGGTAGTTAAAAAACTGAATTTTTCATAAAACTTAATTTTACCACTTCTGTGATTGGAATTTTGAAAATCCAAGAGACATGGTTAATATCATGTAGTAAAATTTGGTTCAATGTGATGAAAATAATTTTTGGTGAATAGTAACTTTTTACTTTTATTTACCACAGTTAAAAGTAAATAGGATAATTAAGGGTAAAAATGATATTAATATTACCCTAAAACATGTCCTAATTCTATTTGAAAAGTTTATCTCGACAAAAAAACAACCTTAGGAATAAAATATTATCATTTAGGTCCACTTGGATTAGATTAGGACATTTATTATTATTTAATTCAAAGAAGAGTTAAAAGAGTTAAAATCAAAGTTTATTTACTAAAACATTTTCAATATAGGTTTATACATAATATAAATTAGATTTTAAATATTCATTAGAAATATAAAATTATTTCCTACATAATTATTGTTTATTTATAATTTTTATACATTATATAATTTAATTTATTTATGACACAATGATGATGCAGTAATTACCTAATTAATGAAAATTTATAATAATTGATATTATAAATACCCAAATAAATATAATTTGAGACTTTTTATGAAATAAACTAATTATATAGGTTAATATGACATGTTAGTATTGACTTAAGTAACGTTTTTCGAAGTAATCATTCTGTTATGATTTTCAGAAAAATAAATTATTGAATAGTGTCAAAATTGACATAAAAGAGTTTTTAAAACAAATATTATATTATTAATTGATATTAAATTCCTAAAAATCTAAGGTTCAGCCAACTAACTTATATCATGATAGTTGTATCATTAATGGACCACTTTGGGGTCTCTTGGATTTATATAGTAAGTTTATTAACCATTTAATATAAAAATACAAAGAGACATTGTAAAAGTGAAACTAATTAACTAAGAGTTAATACTTAAAGATAAGTTTAATATAGTAATCCAAACCTGTCTAAATTCTATTGGTTGAGTTGTGTTCGACCCATACCCACCTTAACCTTTAAATAATCTATTTTGGAGCCATTAGAAACCTAATATGAATTTATTATAAAATAATATTTCTAGTTTTTTCAAAGGTTCCCCTCACCCCTATTATAAAAGGGCACTCTCCCTTCTCCTTAACTCAAACCTTCAAAGCCTTTTGGTTCGGCCAAACTCTACACAAATACTCTCTCAACTTCCCTAAATTCATTCTAGAGTCCTTCCTTTAGTCAGAAAGCCAACTTAAGGAGCCCTTTTGATCAAATCAAAAGGAAGAACCCGAAGAAGAGGTAGTGATTTCACCACCCTTTTTCAAGTTCCTTTCTTTTTCCACTTCTTCTTTCATTTTTATTACCATTATAAAATAATAAATCCAGTATATTATAAATAATTTGATGTTATTATAAACATTTTACAACCATATTTCAGTATTCTATCCATCTTTTGAATAACATGTCACATTACGTGTGGACGTACGGCTTACCGTCTCCACGTCGTGGTGTAATTGTTATTCAATAAATTATTATTTGGATGGGTATAATAATGATGTGTAATTCATGTAAATAATAAATATAACATGATAATGATTCTGTATATATGATATACCATCCAATTACATATTATTTTATTATCAAAAGAATGATATTGTCACTCGTGCGTACGTACGGACTACCGTCTCCACGAACGCAATGAGATTCATTCTCCATCGTATCTATTCAAGTATAATTCTCATTTGATGATTAATAATAGTTTATAAGGACTTGATATCATTCTGTATATGATTAAGATACAACCTATCCATGACAAACACGACTTACATAACAAAACATATAAAAGAAAACGAGTAAGTTAACACCCGAAACAACGATAATACTAAGATATTATTAACAAATCAATGTTAAAAGATCATATATGATATCATATTAATGTATATTATTCTTGTATAATTTAATAACAGTTATTTCACCATTATACAGGAGGTTAACCTACCCCCAAACAAGGAAAAGTACATGGTAAGGGTTTATTTTGCAATCTCTTCATTATCTGAGGTTGTTTATACGTAATAATCTACTGAGATCTCTTTATCATCCACATCCATGTTTCTTAAAAATTTATTTCAAAACATTTTTACTATTTAAAATAATATGGGTTAAATTCATTTATACCCTTTTTTGACTTTTTATAAGATGTTTATAGAGGAATCTTTTCGTCATTTTCCAAACAAGGTGCTTTTTAACCTTTTCGACGGAATTAAGGTAAGAGTGTTTTTTTTAACTTATACGGCGGGTGCTGCTATTTTCCACCGTTATAAAATCCTCAAATATTCCCTTACAAGCTTATAAGAATATTTTCAAAGAAAATGTTTTATTTTATAAATATATGAATCTTAAATGATTTCAAAATAGAAATATATATTTCTCTAAAAAGATTTTTGACTTCATCTATGTCAACATCCTTTGATGGATTTTACGCTTATTTGAAGTTGATTTATTATGATACAAAACTTTTATATTGTATTGAAGGTTTTGTGATATGTTTGACTTTGTATGTGTTATTTTTATACCATTCATGGTTTATGGATGAATTATTTGCATTTCGTATGCTAGTTTTAATATGAATGTTTATGTTATGTTTAAACCTTTTCATATGGGAATGCATTGGACGTAATATGTGACGGGTGGAGCCCGCTATAGCTCCTCGATGCACCGGTAGGTCTCATGAGACAAACTAGTGTCTTGGCACAAGGCCTTGAAAAAATCTTATTTGTAGTCTTGGCACGAGGCCTTGGCTATGTGGTTATGATAGTCTGGCATTATGCATTCCATCATTATGAAAGTGGTTATTGATATTGCATGTGTTTATTCGATTAGTAGAATATCCATGTGAATAAGTAAATGGAATTATTTCATTTTATTTTTTCCATACTATGTTGAAGTTCAAGTTTGAAAGGATTTTGTTTTAGTTATACATTGCCTTAAATGTTTATTCTTATTTATGAAAGTTTCCGCTATATTGTGATCGTTACTGGGCATTTTAGCTCACCCCTTTCAATGTTTTATTTTTCCCAGGATGTGAAGAAGTAAATTTATGAATGACCTATAGGGATAGTATGTGGGGATATGAGTGTGGACTATGAAAAAAAAATGTTTTTGTAGTTTTCATTTTTATGATGTAATGTAAGACTTATGAATATATCTAGTGTTTCCAACGCTACTAAATTAATCGGTATTTCGAAACATGATCTTTCTTGTGATCATGCCAATGTTATGTAATAATGCACCGACTCTGGGTAACTGAGGTCGGGGCATTACAGATTGAGGGTCAACAGGTGCTTTTGCATTGTCAGACTCATTTTTCACAACTGAGATCATGAGAGTAGCAGAATACGCATCCGAACTCAGATTCCTTCTCTCAACATTGTTGATGGGCAGCACATAATCTTCACAAAGCTTCTTGAGGGGGTCTTCGGAGACCACTTATAGACCATTTAGGGAGGGGACCCAATCAATAACATCAATTTCCAATATCTTCCCCTTTTTCTCATAAAATCTGGCATCGATGTAATGCGACTCGAAGAGATTGAAAGGGGCCTTATCAGTACGAAATGTCCCACCTTGTCCATTGGTGAAATATTTGATACACTGGTGGTAGGAGCAAGGAATGGACATGTGTTGATGTAGCCATGGCCTTTCTAACAGGGCATTGAATGCTGTTCTTTTCTGAACCACCAAGAACTCTTAATGGGCCACAAGGTTTCCAAAATGGGTTCTAAGCTTGATTTATCTCATTGGATTCTATTCGATCTTATCATAACCTAAGAGAGTTATGGGTGAGGGTGTCATATTTTCCTCATTGTAGCCCAACATATGAAGTGTTCATAGTGGGAGAAGGTTGACTCCAGAGCCATTGTCGATGAATACTTTCCAAACATCAATGTCATTCAGAATGTTGTACACATATAGGGGTTTGATGTTTCCTTACATGGTGGCGTCGTTATCCTGATCGGTGAATGAGATCACAACATTCCATTCAGTCGGGCTAGTCTCCTTTCGATATATCTTGTCAGCAGCAACTTTGGCTAGAAATTACTTGGGGCTAAGTAGGGAATCTATGAGTGCCTCCTTGAGGTCTGATGAAAAACTTAGGGAATCCAAGATTGATAGGTTAGCTGGTATTTAGGTCAGTTTCTTTATGATATCATACTTTTTCTCCAGAGGATGGAGCTTCTCCATTTGTGGTATCTCTTTAACGGGCACTATAGGGGCTGGAGCATGAGATGAGGATGGACTGGTTTCAAGGGAAAGAGTTGGTGGTGCTCTTACATTCTGGGTACCTGACCTGGTCGGTTTAATTGTGTGCCCTAAGCAGCTAGACAATTGTTCCTCCTATGATGGGTACCATAGAATAATGGGTCCAGAGTGGCTGCTCATGGGGGAAGAGTAATATTCTTTCTCTTTTTGGGTCCATTGAAGATCTCTACCATGATTTTCTCCAACATTGACGGTTTTAGCTGGGGTATAACCATGGGGTTGGATTTGGCCAAGTCTGCATCTGCCTTGGTATCCCCTGCTTATGTGATTCCTCCTTCTGATCCACTGATCAGGTGTCAAGAACTCTGGTTCATAATCATACTCCATGTCAGATAATAGTTACCTTAAATGGAATAAGTTGATTGAACCGAAGATTATTTCCTCATTTGATAATAGATTATCCTGGTTGGCTGCCTCGGATGGTGTCGTTTGGCGGGTCGGTGCATGTCGTGGCAAGCCTGAGGGAATGAAATCCGAAAGTTTCAAGGATAGATTTCACCCAGTCATAGACTTCTCCACTTTTACATGTTTTTCCCCTCTCTGATTATGCCTGGATGACCAGATTATAGAGGGTTTTGGGGACGAGGATGATAGTTTTATTACATTAGGAGCTATTGGCGGCACAACTGGTTTCTCAAAGTGAGCTCGATGTATGCAATAAGATTAGTTGACCATATTCCAAGTCATCCAACCATCAAATTTCTGATCCCTTTTTCTAACAACATTCTTCCACTCCTTCCCCTAATCTGGGTCGGTAGTAGAAACATATTATACATGTGTCAGGGGCGGTCCTATCTTGACTTTCCCCAATTCCACCATCCTTTGAAGAAGGTCTTTAAAGATGAGTCATTCCTGAATATTGTGTCCCAACATCCTATGGTAGGGACAATAACCCGGTTGGTTGTCGAGGCCAACTTCTTTATGATTTATTGGCTCTGGTAAGTGGAGAAAGTTGCAATTCATGGTGGCTACGAAATAGCCATGGACTTGGTCCTCTCAGAAGGAGTAAAATTTATTTCTTTATTCCTCAAATTTGTTTTTCCAAAGTCCTCTATAATCATCTGATCGAGGTAGGGGTGATTGTTGATATGCTGGAGGCCCTTGGAGATTTAGCAGAGGCCTAAGCTGTGGAGTAGGTGTGGGGGTTGGCTTGAGCATGACAGAGGACGCTTCAGCTCTACCTGCTCTCTTTGAAGGAGCCTATGAGGTTATTCGGGACTTAAGGTTAGTCCGCTGCAAGGAGTCTTCGATCCTATAGAAAATAACTGAGAAATCCCAGAATCTGGTGCTGCATTTCACTAGTATGAGTGGAATTCACAGCTCATCTCGTAGGTCCTCGATGCATATAGCGATCATCATGTCCTAGGGAAGTGGCCCATTCAGAGAGTAGGTCAGACCCTTCCATCTGGCGATGAATTCTAAGACCCTCCCGTTCTCCCTTTGTTTTCAATTCATATGTTCTCTAACCATCGTCTTGGGGAACATTGAGCTGAAGTGGAATAGGAATTGTTGTCAAAGATCCTCCCATCCTTTTGCTGATTGATCTTGTAAACTTGTATACCAGACGAAGGTCAAACCATGTAAGGTTTGCATGAATAATCTGAGTTTCACTACTTATTTTTGTTCTGGAGTTCCCATCATAGGGTCGCAATGAGACGCGTAGTGCATCAAATGCTATTCCAGGTCACCTGAGCCACTGAATATAGGGAATAAAGGGCTCCCAAAATTTAGTGGGGCGGCATGTTGCTCACTCAGTCTAGGTACAGCTTTCTCTCTGGCTATATCAGAGCACGTCGATCTTACATTGCTTCTAATAGATTTTCCAGTGCTTTGATGGTGTTGGCGAGTCCCTAGTTTACATCCTGTTGGACCTAATCCCAAACAGGTATAGCCTAGGGTACTACTCGAGGTGTTGGCCCGGCTGGTACCTAAGTCACATATTTCATTGGTGGTATCTTTAGAGGATTTAGATGTACTCTCTATGGTTTCTTCCTAGGTGGAGATAAGTCTTGGTATGATTTTGAACCCAAGTTCAGGTAGTTGGATGGGTCAGGTGCCATGCTGGGCAATGGGACCTGGCATTGTTCGTTTGATAGGTAAAACCCTTGTTGTTGAGGCGCACTTACTGGAAGTGCGTACTATGACCCATCTTTAGGAATGTATTCGACAGAACAGTTCCTCTAGAGTAGCTTAGTGTTAATCTAACTTAATCCCTTCACATCCTCCTCCTACCGAGAAAACCTCTCTTCGAGTGTGAGAGGATCGTTGGTGTTGAGATAAGGATACACATTGAGGAAAACCTAAAATTTGTTTATTTCTTTATTAGAGACTCACTAGGTAAGTGGAGGGAAATTTTCTAGAGCATCTAGGTTCAGGGTGGCCCTCTGGTTTCAGGTGTGCATTCCTACTGGCTCATTGTGAATCACATCCTAAACAGAACCATATTCTCCTGATCCATCCAAATTTTCACATCTTTGCTTCAACCCATGGGGTTAACATCCATGACATTGCAAGATGCATAATACGAGGTGGAGGAGGTGTCATCTTCCAAGTAGGAGGAGGACCTTATACGCCACATACTGGACTTCCCCCTTCTGTCCCATGATTTTCTTTAGGTTTCTTTAAGAAAGGTGACATGAAAGGATCCTTGGTACGACCGTATGGAATGCCTCCCTCTTGGAGGGGATGATGTTTTAAAGGATAGAACCAGACCTGAACCTCCTCTTCCGACTACCCTCCCCAAACGAGAGAATACTGATTCTCGTGGGGGAGGTTGTGGTTGAGGTAAAAATTCCCCTAGCCTGGGGGGGGCTAGGGTTGGCTCTATTCCTTATAAACTGATCCTCTTCCCATTTTTGTTGTTCTTATGGGTGCATTCATTGTTAAAAATTCCCCCAACCCTACTGGCTACGGTTAGTCTCGTATTGCGGCAGCAGCTGCTGCTATCACTTCCTGCCAGATCTCACGTGCTCCCATTCGAGGGTGAGCTGAGCCTGGTGTCGAGTTCACCTATGAATTAATTCCCTCTGTGGAGGGAAGAATTGATCGCTTATTGGCTTTTATTATGTAATAATTCTGCTGAATGTTTTCTATAGGATGGTTTAGGATTTCATGAATGGCTCTCTCTCGTCAGGCCTGACACTTTTGAGACTTACTCAAGGATTTGTTTTTCCAGATGTTCCACCTCTCCTAAATATGGAATTAATTTTACTGTCATCTTGATGTGATTGCATTCCAATACCTTACACCGAATAGGTTTTTATAGACGAGAAGTGGAGTGAAATGCAGATCCCCATGTTCTCCCCATCCACGGATATGAACTCTCATCGGAGCTTCATCAATAAGGTGAAGAAATTTGTACAGTGCATGGAGGAAGGTTGACTCAAGGTCCCTTTTGTGCTTCTCTGATCGTGGTCTTCACACCGAAGGAAGGGCTTCCAGGTCAATGTGGCGTAGAATCTATCTTATTGTCTTAACATGATATACATACCATTCATATGGTAGGAAGTTTAATTTCAACCGAAGAAGGGTTGTCCAAATATTGGAGAATATGTCATGTATGCTTCCTTTTGAAAACTTTATTGGTATGTCAAACTGAGAGGTGTTCATGGGCCAAAACATTACTAGTATATCATCCCTGGCTAGCCATTTCCTCAGGTGAAATACATCAGCACGTGCCTCCACCAGTAATTCCTCCACTTGATCAGCCTATCTGAGACGCTCCTTAACCGTATGATCAGAGGTAGCAGGGATGGTATGGGTCGAATCGTTATGTGGGCGGATCCGGGGTGGATCATAGGATAAACGTGGACCCAGACCTTCTTCTAATTGAATAAGTATGTTGTTGATATTTGACTGTGAATCTAACATTCTTTATTCCATCCTTTGGAGTACCTCAGCATATAAGGATTTTTCTGTACTTGATTTGGTAGGGGGAGGACCTTCTTGTTGGTATGATATGTCATTGTAGGGAGGACCTTCACAGTAGGTGCTACAGTGGTGAGGACTACCATCACAACTTGAAGTTTGACTGCTAGAAATAATTCCGTAGTGCATACCCCGGGGAGGACCTTCAGAGTGGACTGTAGTAAGGGGAGGACCTTTTTACTGTTCAAGGCTATTGCGGGGAGGGCCTTCACAATGGCTATCATGGTGGTGGGGATTACCATTATGGTTTGATGTTCGGTGTGCATCTTGGGGAGGCTCTTCAGGAAACACTGCTACAAGGGGAGGACCTTATTTTTGCTTATGTCCATTGCAGGGAGGACCTTCATAATGGAATCCATGATGGTGAGGACTACCTTCATAGCTATTGTGATGGCAAGGACTACCATCACAGTTACTGTAGGGAGAATATCTGTGGGGAACACACTAGGGAGGGGCTTTAGAATATACCATAATGAGGGGAGGGCCTTCTCATTTCTTGACATCTCTGCGGAGAGGACCTCCACTATTATAGTGGTGAGGACTACCACCATAATCTGATGCATGGCTGCGTAAAATATATTTGCAACATAACCCTTGGGGAGGAACTTCAGGGCCAGCCATGGTAAGGGGAGGACCTTCATAGTTGCGACTATGGTGGCGGGGACTACCATCATAATCTGTGGTCCCACTGCACAGTGAGTGTTTTCAGTGTATACCATGGGGAGGACCATCAGGGAATACCGTAACAAGTGGAGGACCTTCTTACTACTCGATCTTCTAGTCATGTGGAGAGCTTCCGTGAATCGCATCAAAAGAGGAAATTTCATGATCGATCATTATATGCCCATGAGGGAGGCCCTCATGGGTGCTATGGGGAGGACTTTCAGAGGAGCTAGTAGCAACATTGTGGGGAGGACCTTTGCAGCTACTACTTCTGCAACCATAGTATGGTAATGGGTTGGCAGGGTTCTAAGCCATTTATAATGTTTGGTGGCATTGATAACCCCATTTTCTTATATAGTGGAGTCATGAACCCCCTATTTATTTTCAATTTTCCTTCATTGCGTTCAGGGCACTCTCTTGCAGGCAGCGGAGATCGTTTGTTGTTGATAACAGTCGTCACCTCCAAGTCCCTATCTAATTGGGTCCTATGATGTTGTCCGGATATGCCAACAAAGATCTTGAGTTTTTTAAGTGATATATTCCTACCTTGGATCATCCACCATGATGGATGGGTGTCCCCCAGTTGGAACGAGTGAGTATGCTCGATCCGTTTTCCCTTGTATCACAGGATTTAGCTGACAACCCTCCTGGGGGGAAGTAGGTATGCAGATCTACTCCGAGGTGGATATATCATCTCTTAGATGAGTCACCTAAATTAGAGAGATGGTATCATGGGTCTGAGTCATTGTTCTTTCCACCAATGCAATTACATTCTGTCAAGTCTACAAGATATGATCTGGGATCGATATCTGCTCCTCCATCATTTTTAGAATATGTAGAGAGACATCCTTAGTCAGAATGGCTATGTGGGACCATTCCACTATTAGAGTATGAATTTCCTACTCCGATCCTCCAATCATCAGGGGATACTAACGATTCTCCTGTGTCAGGGTAGGTGAATGAGTCTACCCCCATGCTGGGATATTCCATCTTACTTCTCCATTTTCGGCCACATCAGGATGATGGAATTTACTTGCATCCACGGGGAGTTGGCCCTGCATATGTTTGTGTCCCACCGTATCAATTCGGTGGTCTCTATTAGAAGAGAGATGTTCCCGCATGTTGATCGCCACCTTATCGGGATGGCGGGCGTTATGAACATCTGCGAGGAGTTGATCATGTAGATGATGGATTTCCACCACGTCTGGTTGGTGGGATTCATGATCCCGAGTAGGGAGAGGTTCAATCCGGGTAGGTTCTATCCTGTATGGGTGACGGGCTTGACGAGGCTCAGTGAAGATGCGCTCCTTCTTGTAGGTTGCCTCCATGTAGGGATGGAAGTCTTCGGAAGATCGGATAGACACATGGTCTTGCCCGTGATATGTCTCTGTGTTTGAGCAGCAGAGTTCTTCCTCAGGAACCAGGGTGAGGACCTATTCCTGGTTGTATTCTCTCCACCCTAGGAAGGATGCCCGAGGGGCTGGAGCTCGGGGAGCATGGGCATAGATCCTTGGGGTGGTATCCTCTTCAGGGTGAGGATACGAGGTCACGACGTAGTTATGACGACGTCTTCAAGCGGGGGCCTTGGAGAAGAACCCATTTCTGGTAGAGATTATGTCATCAACATCGACCACTTCCACCTCTCCAAGATAAGGGAGGTATTCAGTATCTCATTCTATGGATAGGCTCTTGAAACGATATGAGACGGCTATAGGGGCCGCCTGGATCTTCTCCCTCAGTTGTTTCTGGGAAAGAGGATGATGGTACTTAGATGACCGGAAGGTGCACATAGCCACCTCTATAGTCGAGAGAGTACCGTTTAGGTGGTACTGTCAGATCAGTGCATCCAAGACCCATCATTGAAGACACTGGGTGGGTGATGGGGTCCTCTACCGATTGAGAGGACTGATCTTCTCGTTGATCATCTCGTGTGTCTGTGAATTCCTTTGAGATTCCATTGGATTGAAGGAAGCTCTACTACGTACTTGTAAAACTTTTTTAAATTACAAATAGAAAAACTTTTCAACATATCATCTCATAATCCCATGAATAATTAATGATCTTGTTTGGACCTCCTTTTGAACACGAAAGGGGGCGCGAACTGGGATTATTTCACCACTTCGGTTGAAGGCTCATGGTCGGGTCAATTTTTGTTTTGGTTGGAGAATGAACAAGACGAGCCATCAGATATTAATCATCCATTTATTGTAATGGATAATTTCAGATTAGGGTAAATCTATCATGCTGGTTCAAGATTCACATCGGGTTCACCATTTTTGTTTCGTGGCGAATGGGACATGATCGGTTCTTGTGCCTGATTAAAGGGATTCAGTGTTGTTGAATCATTTCTATCAGGTTCCCCATCTTTGTGACTTTTCATGGTCTCCAACGGGTTTATTCGTGGAGCTAGAAATTCCCAATGGTTCTTGTATCCAATGATCCAGGGACTTGCTTTCTAAATGTAGGCACTCATTGGGTGATATGGCCAACGACACTTAAGAACTTACATTGGTCGAGAGGATGGGAAGTCAGGATCATCACACCCTTTTGGGGGTAATTATTTCCTATTTCAGGACTCTATTACATATTTAATATGTTTTCATATGTTCGCAAATATTTGGGTTATCCCCAATCATAGTTTCCAAGGATTACCCCTAGGTTGCAAGTTACAAGTATACGTAGGGATCTAGAACCGTCTACATCTGAGATTTACCATCCTTCATTGCATTGGCGATTCTAGGGATGTTTGATTTTTTTCAGACATCACCTGTATCAAGACTTATAATTAGGAACTCTAGAGTTTATAGTCATCTAGGGGGGGCAAAGAGTGACTTGAGCATCTGGATCGAACCTGGAAAACATGTTTCCTACATATCCTCGAGATAGGAATCAGAATCCACATAGTTTGGTACCACTTAATAGGAAATATCACCCTTTTATGGTCGTGTGATATGGAACCAACCATACAGTTTAACGTCATATGGAAAGGATGTCTAGGAAACAGGAGCCTAGTCAAGGTTGGTGTGGGAATTACGCTGAAGCGGCCTAGGGGGACCGAGGGAAAATGATTTCCTGGACCCGAGTGTGGTCTTGCTAAGGGCATGATGTCACAGTCTAATAAGGATAGATGGGTACCAGACTTTTATATTGATCTTATGCCTCAGGGAGGTTTCCTATGTATCCTGGTGTGTCAGTAATCAAGGCATACATAGTTCTGGGAGGTCAGGTCTTACACACGATAGTCGTGTAGGACCACAGGATACCCTGAGAGGGGAGGGGTGAATCAGGGTGTCAACTTTTTCTTTTAAAAAAAGTATCTTGTTCCCACATTGGTAGGAACTAGTTAAATCTGTATGATGGAAATAATCATTAATGAAACATTCACATGCAAAGATATGACACAACACTTTGTACTTGGTTCACCACTAATGGCTACGTCCAAGGAGCATACATCGACAGGTTATCAGTCAAACCTAATTCCACTATTCTTTAATAGTTTTGGATTACAATGATTTAGAAATAGTCACTCTTTCCTAGGCTCACTTCTTTTAAAAATGTTTAGGGAGAGCCCACTGCATCCCTAGAGTCACTCCCATTGACTCCACCTAGATCACTACCTTTGGTGAAGTCTCAGTCAGTTTATAGACGTGAGGGTCTCTTCAATAGATTTTCATTGAAGTCTTTATCTCTAATTAGCATGAGACTATGCTTGAATCTAAGTCCTGAATTGATTCTTGTGAACACACTGAACCACTGATCTGTATAATCAGAAATGCGCAAATAGGTTATACTGAAGATTTCGTGAAAATCCTACCCATTGCGCAAAATATCTCACTTTTGCGTGAAATACTTGATTTTCATGCAGAAAATATTTCACACAACGACCTCCTTTACGTGCAGCTTTACGTACAACACGTTTTTCGCATAGCTTGTCTTTTTTCATGCAACCCATCTTTTTTTCACACAACTCGAACTTTTTCATGCAACTCGGCCTTTTCGTGCAACTCCCTTTACACGAACATTTTACACCCATCAACACTTGGATCTTCTCTAAGTCTTCAACCATACGGAATGAGGGGTTTCACCTCTTATTTATAGGCGTCTCTACCCCACACATGAAAAACCCACTGTGGAGTGAAAACCTATCATTCGGTGCATAATATTTCACACAAGTACCATTTTTTGTGCACATCTCCATGTTTTCTACGCAACCCATACCTTTGACATTTTTCGACATTCTGATTCTGAAACACTTCTTACACGATAAAACTTGCTCCACTATTTCGTGCACCACACTATTTTTCATGAACGTTTCTATTTTTCATGCACGCTGCTAATTTTTTCTCTCACGTTGATCTTTTTTATGAACGCCTCCCTAATTTCATGCACCACTTCCTTTTTGTGTGCACCTCCTATTTCCAACAACCTATGTCTTCATTTTCTGATTTTAGGTCCAAAAAATTGGAAAACGCTTGAAAACAACACCACCTTCAATATTATTGTCTTCTTGAACTGTATGACCACTTTACTGGCACGAATTATGATCTTCCACTGAGGATATACAACAAACACAAACCATACTTCAATTATTACAAAGAACTGCCATGGTTCCAACAAGTTGTCTGTCTATGGTGCAGTTGGTAGCCCATGTTGGGGCATGGTCGGGGCTTGCATGTGGTTCTTGGCCCGAGTTAGGTTATGGTCAGGGCTTACAAGTGGTTGGTGGCCCGAGATGGGATTTAACCTTGGGGAGGTGTCCTATGTACACTGCATAAAAGACAGGGATTGAAACCCACATAGTTCATTCCATAACCACTATTGTATGGATTTCATGACCATCACAAATCTCTAAGCCCACATGATCCATTATTGGTGTGAGAAACAAGATAATGTGAAAGATTCAGCAAGCCACACACTTTTTACACTTTTCCTCCCCCGCTAGTGGAAGAGGGTGCTTCGACCGTGGAAGAGGGAGAGGCGACAAGCCATACCTCTATTCACTTTACATTGGATGAGGGACCAACGAAAGGAGGAAGGGATGAAGGTTAGGGGCTTACACTAGGATGGATGCCCAGTCACTCTCTTCATGGGAGGGGAGAATTCCTTACTATGAGAGCTCATTGAATGGAAAAGCATGCAGGATCCCTCAATCATGAAGAGTGGAGAGGCAGAGAGGGGCTCCTGGGCTTGGAATCTGCACTGCCGTGGGTATGTGAACCCAGGGATGCTCTGGATGTCCGTTCAATGGATGGGGTAACCCCTTTGTCTCCGCCTACCTTGGGTATGTGAACTCAGGAGGGTGCGCTAATGCACCTGAAGTTTTTAGCATGCTGGTCGGTGGCTTTGGGAGAGTCCTAGGCCTAGTGCTGATGGATAGGCTAATGAGAGGATTATAGAGGATTGGATTGAATTAGAAGGGGCTTATATAACTCAGGGGATAGAAACAATGAAGGCCTTGGTGGGACACATGGCCATATGAGGAGGGGCACCATTTGTGTTGGTAGGTCCTACGCAGATGGAGAGGTTGTCTGCGTACTAGTGTGCTACACAGACTGAGGGGAATTATACATTCTGGAGTGGTATGTGACTTCGGGTTTGGTCCGCGTACCAAATTGGTGCGTTGTGCTAGAGTCCGCTCGAGCGGCAGCAGCTGGGGGCAACATCGGTCAGAGCTTCGCCCGCATAAGAGGGTGCTACGCGTCGTGCTCGATCGAAGAAGGGGCATATGCTCCCTGGTTCGCAAGGAGTGCATCTGCGTAGGGGCCATGGTTAATGGTTTACCAATTTTAGGTTTTCATTTTATAAGTTTACTTATGCTTTCTTCAGTTCATAACAATTTTTCCCCAGTTTATACATGTTGCTGGTTCGCGAATCGAAACATTATGGTCTACAAAATCCTAAGCTCTCGAAAGCCTCTTCCTTCCAAGAGCCGATCACCAAGAATATGATTCTCAATCATCTGATCCATTTATTCTCCCCCTTAAACTCCTTTTATATAGGGGGGGAGGGTTTTATCTATGGTCATGTGGAGCCTTTTTCAGATTCCCAAGATAGAAAATCCATCCTACATATGACTTAGTCAACCCGAGGTTCGCGAGGCATGTTGAATGCACCTCGCCCGCAGAGCAACTTGGTCACAGGGGTGCTTCGCGGCCGCGTAGGGTTTCTCCTCTATTCCGCAAACTATGTGGTGCTTGGAAGGGGGGTGATCCGCCTAGTTTGTGGCTGGCGGAATTCGTCACTTCGGACCGGTTCGTCCTCACATCGTTGATCATTTGGTTTGCACCCGTGTAAGAGATCTGCCTCCTTTTCATGAACGTCAGCGTCCGTAGGTGGCGTGGTTCACTGAACTGGCCACGTACCACTAATGATGAACTAATACATGGACCGGTTTGGTCGTTTACCATTTCTTCTAAACATTCTTCATATTTTTCAAAAATTATTGATGTAGACTGGGTAGATTCTTCTACTGATTTTAAGGGAGTATCTTCCTTCCCTTCTATAGATTTTTCAGGACCCTACAATGACCTAGTAGCACTACCTCTCTTACCACTACCTAGAACATATTACTAAAAAATAGGCCTTTAGCAGTACTAGAAATGGCCTTTATCATCATTTTTGAAGAGCTGGCTACCTAAGAGAGATTAAAATCCCTAGTCTTTTATCAGCGCTTAAAAGGAATTGATAAAGGGGTCCTTTATTGGTGCCAAAAAAGCACTGATAAATGGGATCTTTATCATTACTTTAAAATCAATGACAAAGAAACAATTTATCTACAATTTTATTTAGCACTGCTGGAGGAACCATTTATCAGCACTTATAAATACACTGATGAAGGGTCTTTTATCTGTTCTTATAGAAGAGCTGATAAAGTGTACCTTTATCAGAAAATATATAATTACTGATAAAGGATCATTTATCAGGGCATATCAAAGCACTAATAAAGGACTGTTTATCAATGCTTATAGAAGTGCTGATAAAACATACATTTTTCAGTGCTTTTTAAAAGAAATAATAAATGTGTCCTTTTTGACCACTTTTAAAAGCATAGATAAAGGTCCGTATTTTAGTGTGTTGTAATAGCATGTCACAGCCCCAGGGAAAGACCGGTTATCAAAAAATTACCAATACATGATATAAATAAAATGAAATTTAAAAAAAAATAGAAGAAAAATACAATATATTATTGAAATTTCAGTCATTGGTTTATATGATTAAATAAATACAAATTATTACATACATTCAAAAACATCAATTTTTCTTTTTCTTTTAATCCAAACGAGAAACATTCTTTTTTCAAACAAACAACCCCTACTCGAGCAAAATAACGCACCTATATAAGAAAATAATTGTTATGTTAGTAATTATATAATGAAATAAATTAACAAAAAGTGTTAATTTTATAGAAATTGATGTCAATTTTAAATAAAAAGATTCACTTAGAGTCATATCGATCACACCTTGCATCATATTGAGGTGCATCTCATTCCAACATGTCTCTAATTACTTCTTTTATCAAAACAATATGAATGTTTTTATTTGGTTTTGATTACGTTAGTGGTATTTTTTAAATAAAATATTATTATAAAATGGAAACAGAAAATTTTGACACATTCCAATCACATCGTGTATCAGTTTTTTGTGAAACTAATTCCTACATATCAAAAATTACTTATGAATCACTTTCCTAAATTATTATAAAAATACTAATGTGTTTCATCGGTTTTTAGTGAGTGGCAATTTTTGGACTAAAATGTCAATTTTACAATGATAACAGACACTTTGAGTCATAGTACGAACATCATGTGTCGAATTGTGGTGTGTATTATTCCTACACATCACAAATAAATTAAGGATCATTTTTGTAAAGTATCAAAAAAATCTTAATGAGTTTACTCAATTTTGAGTAGGTTAATTGTTCATTTTACTAAAATTCATGTCAACTTTAAATAAAAAGATGCATTTTGAGTCATACTGGTCCCACGATGCGTCGTATTAAGGTGTAGATGATTACTAAATGTTCCAAATTACTTATGTATCATTTTCATAAATTATCAAAATAGTATGAATGTGTTTGATCGGATTTGAGTACATCACTTGTCTTTTTTACTAAAATGACATTTTAAATAAAAAACACACAATTTGACTCATTCTAATCAAATTGTGTATTGGTTTGACATGAGACTGATTCCTACATGTCACTGATGACATATTAATCATTTTCCTAAATTATCAAGAAAATATATGCATATATGTTCATTCTTCAATGAGTGATACTTTTTAAACTAACATGTCAATTTTAACCTGATAACATACATTTTGAGTTATACTAGAAAAATTTGGTATCAGATGAGGTCTGATAATACCTACACATCACAAATTACTTATGGATAATTTTTGTGAAGTATTAAAACAATCCAAATGTTTCTTCTCAATTTTGAGAAGGATGGATTTTCATTTTACTAAAAATGTTGTCAATTTTAAATAAAAAGATGAACTTTCAGTTATACAGGTCACATCATGCATCAGAATGTTGTGAAGAGGATTCCTACACATCCAAAATTTCATATGGATCTTTTTACTAAAGTATCAAAACAATATGAATTTATTTTTCTAGTTTTGATTACATTTGTTTTAATTTTTACTAAAGAGTCATTTCAAACTGGAGACACGCACTTTGAATCATTGTTATTACATCATGTATGGTTTTGAAGTGAGACTGATTCCTACATGTCACAAATGAATTATAAATAATTTTCCTAAATTATCAAGAAAACCCAAGTGTGATTGATAGTTTTTCAGTGAGTGACACTTTGTGAACTAAAATATCGATTTTAAACTAATAATATACAATTTTAGTCATATTGGACATATTGTGAATTATATTGAGGTGCTGATAATTCCTGCATGTCACAATTGACTTATGGATAATTTTATTTAAATTATCAAAACAATTTGAATGTATTTGTTTAGTTTTCAGTAGGAACTCTCCATTTTTTAAAATTCCATGACGATTATAAATAAAAAGATGCACTTTGAGTCATACTAGTCATACCATGCATTAAATCGCAGTGTTGATTATTTCTAAAAATCCCAAAAATAATTATGGATCATTTTCCTAAAGTATCAAAACAATATGAATGTGTTTCCTTAGTTTGGAGTACATCACTTGTCGTTTTTACTAAAATGTCATTTAAAATTTGAAACACGCACTTTCACTCATACCGATCACATCATGTATCAGTTTGACCTGAGATTGATTTGTATACATAAAAAATGAAATATGAATAGATGTCTTAATGTATAAAAATAATATAAAATTGTTTTCTTTGTTTTGAGTGTGTCGGTTTTCTATTTTATTAAAATATATTTTTTTTAGTAAAATAGGGAACGTATATCGTAACATTAACTTTACATATTTCCAAATGCTTTCTGTCATAGTAATTTTTTCTTTTTATGGATTGGTAAAATCAACATGTGCAGAGTACATTTTCTACATGAGTAGTGAATAATTTAATTTATATTATGTTAATTTAGTAGAGAACATATAATATTATGGGGAAAATAGAATATTAAAAAACACTTTTACCTTCTCATTGAACTCTATTTTTTTACTGGTTTTGAGGATTTGGTTAGTCTATCGATAATCAAAATCCCCTCATTTTGGTCACATATAACATACAAGACATTGACTATATTGGGATCGACATAAACTGATTGTGATTTCACAATCAAAGGGTCATCCTGAATTGAAATTTAATCTGACTCAGCATTTGTTTTAGTTGGCGGTAATAAAATCGACCAATTATTTTCTTTTTATCACAGACATTAAATACCTGAGCTGCTTCTAATTTCATTATGAATGTCTTGCCTTTTTCCCTTCCACACAAAAATTTACCTTCACAATGAACATTTCATCAAATTTCATGGTATTGATATTGTCTACCCATTTTCAACAGAAAATCTTCACTTTAAATTTTTATAATCCAACTCTTATATCTATTCAATAGTTCAAAAAAATCACATTTTCATAGATTGGATTTCTATCCCTGGAACCAGATATATTCATTGATTTTTACACAAGAATAACACCACTTTTTTTCATCATACAGAATTCATTGTGTTATTTTTATTGAATATATAACCATTGATTACCAAACCAATGAAAGATATAACATTTTCATTCGGTCCTCTAGCTAGAAGTTGAAGTCATTTAGCATTTGAATTTGGATTTTGCAGATAAATCCTTATTAATTTGATCTCTGAACCATCCTATAAACTATTTATTATGTATATTTTATATCCATCCATCATCCCCTGATGGATTAAAATCTCAATGAATTTACTTATGGGATTCAATTTTTTGATCAACATCTTTACTATTATGTAATATGTAAAGGTGTGATTTATCTCACTCTGTCAATGTAAGTGTAACAAAATCTCATTTTGAAATCCCTAAACCCATAAGGAGTTCGATGTGATGAGACTTTGGGAGACTGATGCTTTCAACATCTGAAAGGTGATCAATATAGAATTCAGTATCTTCTTCGATAATATATAATTATGCACTTCAACCTTCTAACTAACTTCGATTATTTACATACCCTTTCAAAATCATCATATACCATTCAATGTGGTACATTAATCCGTAACGGACAAGACCACATTGTAAAACCTCTATAACCAAGTAAACCATCAGGTGGCCCATTATATCAAAGAATGATAGTGGGAATAACATCTCTTATTGACACAATATGACTAAAATCTTTTTATTCGGGATGGGAAACATCATCGGGTCTACAACTTTACTACATATGAATTTGAAAAATAAGTATATTCTAGTCAATGTATGTCATACATTTTGTGTAAGAATGCAATGGAAATCAATATGCATTAAATCCTTCATCAAAACATGAATTTCATGTGTATTTTCTCCTTATAACATCAAATTAGTCCTTAACAAGACATTATTGATATTTTATGAATACCCCTATGGAACTTTTACACTGGTAAGGAAATCGAAGAATTGTAATTTTTCATATCTAGATAGAGTGTAAGATGATAGAGGAAGAAAATTTATCCTTTTACCCTTCACTGGTGGCAAATATTCCTTATCCCCATTTAAATCAAGTATAACCTAGAATTGATTCCAACTTTTTTTTTCAAAGAACATTTAGTAACATGCCAATAACACTATCAAATAAATTTTTCTCTACAGGCATTATATCAAGAAAATGTTTGACATTCAAAAATTTCCAAAAATAGTTATTTAATAAAAATGGATCTCTTCTTCCATCCTGGTTTTGTAATGTTTTTTGGAAATTATTTTATTGAAAACAGTATCAATATCATTTAATTTATTGTATAGTTGATCACCCATTATGGGAGAAGTTATTGTACCTTGTTCCATATTCCCATTGAATGTTTCCTTTAATGATTAGTGTTTATGTCATCTAGGTAAAAAAATTATGATTTCATAAAGACATAGTCTTTGAGGAATGTATCTACTAATCGGATTATGTTCGTTTTTCACAAATGGGACACCATAGAATTAATTTAATGGTATTACTTGATAAATTACCATAACTAGATAATAGATTTATGGTTCTATACAACATGGACCGCAATGTGAATTCTTTACTTCTATGATCATCTTACATTGTGATATATGTATCCCACATCAATTTTAGACCCTCGATCAAAGGAGCCAAATAGACATCAATATCATTACTGGGTTTCTTTGGTCCAGATATATATATAGAGACAACATAATATATTTTCACTTCATGCATAACCATGGAGGCATGTTATAATTTACCAACATGATGGGCCATGTACTGTGAGTACTCCTCTATAAACCAAAATGATTTATTTCATATGTAGATAACACAAGATGAATGCTTCTCAGATCATTTATAAACTTTGGAAACTCATAATCAATTTTATTCCACTAAGGAGAATCTTATAGATGACATACAATCCAATATTTAATGATTTTATCTATATTCCATGCTAATTTTATCATGGTTTCCTAACATATGTATAGTGTTATGAACCGTGGAATGATAGGAATGTAATATTAAGATTATGATGGACTTGGTTCATTTTTATTGCATCGATCTTCCCCACACATAGGGAATTTTATGAGTGATTCATGGTCCTTGATAAATAATTTTTAATTATTTAGATAAGAATGTATTTTTCATAGATAATTACCATTGAATGTAACATTCATTTAAAATCATATTTTCTTCATGGTAGTTCATTTTCTTCTAGTAACATATCATTCAGGAAACCAAGTAGTTCTGTAAATCTAGTGTCACTTCACCCCAACTAGTTTTAAAATTATATAACTTCAATGTAGCTGAAAAAGTTATGTATTTAGTAAAACCACTAGATAATGGTTTTTTGGAAAATCTATTTAACTCCTCAAACAACGTTTTACAATCACGAAGGTCATCTTTAATTTCAATATTCATTTCTTCCATGTGATCTTCACCATCATTTACAAAGGTATTCATATCAAATGATTCATAAACCATAGTATCATCCCAATCGGTGTCCACATTCAGTTTTCCCTATTTTTAGTACAGTATTTATAGATTTGTCATATTTTGTGATAAAACAAATGTTCATCCAACTCTTATAGACTCATTTTTCTTGAATAAAAACAATGTATACATGGACAGGGGATTTTAGAAGGTTTGTTTTCATGCTCTCTTGTAAGCTTGATGGAAATTTTAACCCCATCCACATGCTCCTTTATCAAACGATTATTGTGCATCCATTTTAAATTAATATATATCATATTGCGTTTATAAAATATTAATTTTGTATATTATATAAACAAATACTAATAAAATATTCATTATCAAAGGTGAATTTTAATTAAAATTATAATAAGGGAAACTTAGCATTTGATTATTTCAATGAATTTCAATATGTTGATTAAAATGGGTAATTTAATTTAAAGAAAGAATTACTCCACTATGGAAGGTTTTATACAATTAATTTATTCAACAGTGAACATTAGAGACAACTATTAGCCTCATCTACTCATCTGCCGAACATTTGTCATTTCATTTACTGGTTTGACACATCCTTCATCTCTTTTGGGCATGCACCTATGTTTCTTGAAATAATCTATGTATTAGTAATCCATGAGATAACTAATAATTGGAGTAGTACAAGAAAAAATAAAATATATGTGGCATTAGTTTCAAGAAACAAATTGTAATAATTATTTTTCTTGAGATGAAGCTGATGAGGATGATAGTTGTCTATAAAAGTGACTGGGGATGAGTCTCAGGAAATAAATTGAAATACTAAATGTTGTTTTATAAACATGAAGTCTTTATTAATCCACCTAAATAAATGAAATTATTTTATATAAAATTAATGAGTAATAAGAAACCCAAATATGATAAAGAAGAATAATAAAATTGCATTCAATCAACTAGAATAAATAAAAATGTATTGATAAAAAAATTTAATAAATAAAGAGTTATTTCATATACGTTGATACTAATCAGAGATTCCTAGGGGTGGAACCAATACATGTAGACCTAAAATAATGAATACATAAAAATAATTTCTAATATATTGAATTTGATAACATCCATTATAGTTTTTAGAACAAGTGATGTAGAAACCCAAGGAATTATTTCATTTAAAATTAATGATATATCAAATATTTGAAAATGTATAAAGAGTCTTGGGATGCCATATCACCACACCGACCCATCCCAAGGATTTTAGGGAGGTCATCACATGAGATCTACCCATATAAAGGATTCTAGGGAGGCTATATAATACATATTAACCCATCCATATGATTCTAGGGAGGTTCATAAGAAGTTGGAATAAATAATTAATAAACCTCAACAAGATATATCCAAAACAAGGAAAAAACACACCAACCCTTAGAATGTTTATCCCATACACATTTAAACATATATATATATATATACATAACATGGAATTTATAATACACATTATTGAACAACAAATGAAAATATAAACATAATTTTTAATGAAAATAAATATTATTGCTTTCTAATTTGGAAATCCATAGCCATAACTTGTGAATAAATAATTATGAAATCACTCTTACATTATGTGTTATGAAAAGGCATATAAATAGAAATAAATATATATATTTAAATATATATATATATATGTGTGTGTGTGTGTCATTATTAAATAAAAATAAATTTCTAAAAATCTATGTAACCCTTAAAAAATAATATCACAACATAGTAAAATAAATACATCCCCATACTAATTTTGAAAATAGAGAACCATTGACAATAAATAAATATGTGATCACCCTTACTAAGTTTTCTATTAAAACAAAATAACAGATTTTTTAGAAAATAATTTTTAAAAGAAAAATCCTTACACCAGAATATTAAAAACAAAATTTAAATAAATAAATTCCTTTATAATAATTGCATAAAATAAGATTTTTTGTTGTTTTGCACCGTTATGAGATTGAGAATTGGTTTGATAAATCAATTTTCTCATTAACTTATGTTTTTTATATCCAAAACCTCAACTTCTTAAAAAGATGCATAAATATTTATTTAATTAGTTTATCTACAGACCAAAGGTAATTCTCTATGATTTTAAAATAGCGATAAAATTAAGCTTGCTGAGCAAGCCGGTGTATAGATGTAAAAAAGTGAAGAAAATTGAAATAAAAAAAATTTAAAAAATATCAAATTAGGATATCCAAATAAGTAATCAAGAAAACAAAGGATCTCAAATAATGAGATATGTTCATAATATAAAATCAAAATAGTAAACAAGGACCGGTCCACAGATAACTGAAGACATCGTTGAAGAATACATCAAAAAATAAATGAAAAATACAAAAAGAAAATTGAATGGCCTACCTTTCTAGGTTTAGGAAAATTTGATACCCTCATATCCATATCTCGATGTTTTATTCAGAAATGCTAACTAACACCGAAATTTGGATTTCATACGATGTTCAAGAAATTGGAGGTAGTTGAGTGGTGTGATTCAAGCTTCAATTCACCATGGAGGAGTGCCAGAAGTAGGTGGATTCCATGGAAAGATTCTGATATTGTGATGGGTTTTCAAATGGATGGGGTTTTTTAAATAGATCAGGGTAATTTTATCCACACTTACAAATAAGTGTTGATAATGAGGTAGTTTATCATCTCTTAAGTAATAAGAATTGAGAAAAGGAATATTTACCAATATTTTGCTGTACTGATAAATGTAGGTGTAAGGACTCAAGCCCAAGCAACCAGACCTAGCCCTTAAAAATGTTGTGTAAATTTTCTATTTGAAAAAGTGAAAAAATATTTACACAATATACTATTTAACAAAGGATCTTTTACTTGACTAGGTTCTGGAGAATTTGAATCAAATATTACATTAAAATATATAAGTACAATTTCCATTAAATATTATTCAAAGAAACATCAGAGAAACGCCTCTATATTGGAATTTCATTTTATCACTTTCACTAAACCTGTAGCAATGACTTGAAATACATGGGGTGATCACAAAAATTCCTAGTAAGGGGTTTTAAAAGAACCATTAAGAAATTATTTTTCTTTAAATAATTTTTTAAAAACACATGTATTAAAATAATGAAATTAATATTTCACATAACATGTCATCGTCATTTTCTCCAGTGATTGTAAAACAGCTTTCAGGATAACTCATAATCAAAATTGATAAACATTTCTAGTAGTTATGAAAAGAAAGTATTATGCACTCACTTTTATAGAAAAGCATGAAGTTCCACCTATAAGATAGATAATGACCATACTTAAACATTCTATTTCATGTCAGAGGTGAGGATAAAATTTACACATTAAATATTAATTTTTCACAATTGTACATGAAGTGATTCGATTTATCATTGTGGTTTGGAAACTTAAATATTATCTCTTATTTATTAAATAATCTCTATACAACTATATATTTAAATATAAAACATTGAATCATGTGCACTTGGAGAAGCTGGTTAATACTGGTTCATAATAGAGTGATCATTAGTCATTGATATTTAACAAATTGGATAATAAAATACACCTTCCCTTACTAGAATAATTATGAGGGAATTCATAATGTAGGACAATCATAAACATTATGTCAAGGCCTTGTGTCAAGACCATTCATAACCATTCATTCAAGCCCTCATTCCATGACCTAGTTTGTCTCATGATATCTATCGATGCATCAAGAGGCTATAGTGGGCCTCACATGTCACATAATACATCCTATGTGTTCCTCAAATGTATGATAAGAATATTTATTTGAAACCAAGTGACCCATTACACTTTTATTTAATTAAATCCCTTTTTTCATATATGGAATAAATTCATGAAATGATCCAAAGTGTCACATACCACCTTGAAAAGTTTATTTCATTATCTATATATTATCGTTGAAGGATTCATCTCAAACATAAATTATTTGTTTCTTAAAATGAATAATGTAATGAATGAACATTTAATCAGAAGTGCATTCATTGTTTTGTCTTCTCAAAATAATCCTATAAATAAATATATTTCACACATGAAATGAAAACTAGATTCATAATTTATCATAAAATGAAATGGTTTATATCATATAGTTGATAAAATAGGTTACGCTCATGAAATGGTAACTTGTTTCACAATTTCAAATATGATGACAAGGTTTAACCCATAAAAATGTATAAACATGGTGAGTATAAATTTTTAACCACGTGATTGATGTGCATTAGATACCTATTACAATTTTTAAGTAATTGAGAATAAATAACTATACCTAATTTATTAATCCATAAATACATATTCATGTATATATATAACTATATATATACTTATATATGTATTTGTGTGTGTGGTTTTTAACCGTTGAATTATTCACAAATTCTAAAACAAGAACCATCCCATGTGAACACACCAACAAGTTGTTAAATATGTGTAAAATGTTTACTTTCGTGTAGTAATAAGCCTATACTCACATATAAATATATAACCCTTATAAAAATAAATTTTAAAAACTATATTAACACATAAGTTTTTGGATATAAGACTCATAGAAAAGAAAATCTTAACATATACATATATATATAAATATTGTGAAAATATCAAGTTTTATATGTGTATATATGCATTTATATACACATATATATACAATTATTGGTAAAAGATCATCGAATGGTAGTGAGAATTAAAATTTTAATTCTTTGGAAATATATTAGTAGAAACGGAGAATGCATATCATTTATGAAATTCGGTTTAGAGAAGGAAATATGATTATATATATATAACTATGTATATATGTATAAATGATTATTATTTAAAATTAAAATAATAAAATTCCCTTACACATTTATAATTTGGGAATGATAAACGGAAAAAATAAATACAAAAATCCCTTCCAAACAATTCAAAAATCATTATTAGAAAAGAACAAACTATATTTGATGAATATTTTTTGATGGTAATAGAGAAATGAAATAAGAAAATAAACATTGTAATATAATTCACATTACTTGATTCAAATTAGATGAGGCTAAGTGTTTCTAGAACCGAGATAGGAAGAGAGAGATTGGAAGCTGAATTTTTTAAGGGGTCTTAGTGTGTGCAAAGTGTGGTTTTTAAAGAAAACCAAAGTTTCAAATTATTTTTATGAATAAACAAAGATAATAAAAAATGTTAATTAGGACAAATTCAATACACAACAGGGTTAATTGACACCCTAAAATTATAAAAATGGAGTAGGAGAAGGATCTGAGTCATAGACTGTGATGTTTTTCGTAAATATAACATCACTTTTGGAAATTAAAAAAAGTTTGAGACTAAAAGTATCGTGACAAGGAAGGAAATATTATCTCAAAGGAAAGAGGGGATGGAGAGGGGTTGGCAGCTAAAAGCTCGGATGGGGACTGGTGTGGCTCCATGAGGAAGAAGAAGGGAGAAAGTAATGAGCGGTTTGGATTAAATCTTATCCTATCTAAGGGTTGAGGTTAACCCTAATTTTTTTTAGAAGAGCGACTTGTGGTTAGAATTTGGATGGTTGGGATTTGTCTATCGATCCAATCGAATGGGAAAAATGGTTCAACACATTTTAAAAGAGATGAAAGGACAATATTAGATCACGACTTTGATCTAATGGATAAGGTGGATCATTGATTTTTAAATAGGTTGTGCGGTCTAGATCTAACGGTCCAAAAAATGCATGGCAATAAATAGGTGGGGGGGTTGATCGAGAACCAATGAGGATGGATGATATCTCGCGCGTTGATATCATGTGGCTGAGATTGCATGCCATGGGAAAATTCTTGTCCCACATCGAAATGGGGGAGCATCTATAGCTTCCTTATAAGCATCTACACTATTGCCAAACTCTGATAACACAATCACACATGTCAGGGTACTTATACATGGGACCCCATCCGCGGGCCTTAGACCAACCTTTGCATACACTCTCCCACACTCCCACCAGTGCGCGACCTGGCTCCCTTAGTCCTGCCAGGGTTCTCTCTCACACTGCTCGAGACACACCTTACCTCATCCTAGTGTTGGGGTTGACATCTCCTAGATGGGGTCAACTCGTTAAGGGTCCTCCATCTTAGTTGAGGTTCCCCCAAATCCTTAAGGCTTGTAGCATACCTTTTTTTATAGAACATAAAGTAATTTCATGAGAACAAATTATTTTCAAGGTATGGAAGTTTAATTCTATTACATTTATACTTATAAAGTTTCACCACTTTTAAAACTATGTATGGAATTCATTAAAATTTTACATTCACTTACAAACTCACATTTGTTGATTAACTAAAAATATTACTTTTAAGAATTAAAAATACTTAAAATACTAAAAAAATACTAAAAATACTAAAAATAATTAATACAATCAATGGTTATAAGATTTTACAACAACACCAATAGTAACATTTAAAAAAATAATGGCTATAAAACATCAACATTCAATTGAAAACCCCAACGACTGCTTATAATAGTCATTTAAAGCTATATAAATACCCTTTCGAGGTTCAAAGGATTGAGAAAATTTCTTCTTTTAAGAGAATGGTGCTCTACATTCCTTTGAATCTCTGTATTTGTTTTATTCTTCTCACAATTTTTTAGTGGATTTAGGGGATGAGGGATACTTAATTGGTATTATTGTGATGTTGGTTGGTCTTCTATTTGTTCTATTTTGTCATGCATTGAGTTTTCATGAGTAGTAGTAACCCCTTGCATCAATTTAATATTATAATGTTTGAATAAAAAGTCTCCCTTTATCTTTAGTATATTTTGATATAAAACTTTCCAATATGCATTAATTTAAGAAAAATAATGATAATAACTTAAATTATTATTATTACATTAGTAATTACATTTGAGGAATTACAATACCCCCCCCCCCAATAGAATTGTGACCTCACAATTCTATTATACTCATACGCTTCCACAACACCAACATTTTGACATCATCATTGATGTCCCTACAAAAAAATGTTAATTATTATTTATTAATTGACCAAATTTAAATGAATAATATTTAATTTATACTTTTACCAGGTCCACCACAATGGATAATCTACTAATAACCTTAGTTGGATTCCCAGGGTAGTTTTCAGTTCCTCAATTTCATTGCCCCAGATAGACCTTGAGAAGTTAGGGTCAAACCTATGCATAAAACACTCTAGTTTCTAGAGGGAGGCATGGGAGGTGTGGAGCTCATAGATTTTGGAATGAACTTGTTCATTATATATTTTTCAAACTAAATTGTGCCTCAGATTTTTGATTTCATAGAGTCTCCCTTTAATACTAAAACTCCGAACATGGGACAGATTGGTTGCTCAAATGTCACCCTCTATTGCACCTTCTACAAATTTTCCTAAGGATAGGTAATTCTTAGATAGAGTGAAACATAGGAAGAGACCATCATGAAACTTTACCCTATGCCAATATTCTTAAAATTGTGAATTTTACATACGGCGATAGACAATAGTATATTTTTGGTAGAATTGAAGGATCTTTGAACTGGTTGACACATGGTATAGGTGTTTGTGGGATAGAAGAAGGTTTTGGAAAGTATGGTATTCTTCTGAACATGTATTGATAATTATTCTCTCAAGAATCTCGGTAGGATGTGAGAAGATGCTAGTTGGTGATCCCTTTCCTTCTATATAAAAAATTTAAGAAAGTGATTTCTATTACGAATACATACGTTCATTAGTAGTTTTATTGTAATTTTTCAAGGTTCACTAGGTCATACCTTTAATACCAACTGTAAGGACCCGAACCTGAGTAACCTGAATCATCCCATACAAATGTTGTGTAATTTTTTTTAAAAAAAAAGTAACAGAATATTTACACAACATACTACTTAACCGAGGATATTTTACTATCCCAAGTTCTGTAGAATTAGAATTCAATATTACAATCAAATATAAAAGTAAAATTTTCATTAAACATTAAAAAAATAAACATCATATCAATGCCTCCACATTATAATTTCGTCATAGCACTTCCAATAAATCTGGAAGAATGATTTGAAATACATGGGGTGAGAATAAAATTTCCCAGCAAGGGGTTTTAAAACAAAACCATTAAGAAATAAATTTTCTTTAAATAATTTACTTAAAACACTAGTATTAAAATCATGAAATTAATATTTCACATAACATCTCATCACCATTTTCTTGAGAGATTCTGAAATAGATTTTAGGATAACTCATACTTAAAATTGATAAACTTTTCTAGGAGTTATGAATAGAATGTATTATGAACGAACTTGCACAGAAATGCATGAAGTTACACCTATAATATTGATAATGACCATGCATAAACCTTCTATGTCATGCTATAGGTGCAGATAAAATTTACACATGAAATATTACTTCTTCATAATTCCACATGAAATTATGTCATTTATCATTGTGGCATGGAAACTTAAATATTAGCTATTATTTATTAATGAATTTCTATACAAGTATATATTTAAATATAGAACATTCAATCATATGTACTTGGAAAAACTGATTAATACTGGTTCGTAATAGAGTTATCATTAGCCATGGATAATTTAGTAATTGGATAATCACATGGACCTTACCTTACTAGAATCATTACAAGGGAATGCATAATGCAGGACAATCATAACCATTATGTCAAGGCCTCATGACAAGACCATACATAACCATTCTGTCAAGGCCTCGTACCAAGACCTAGTTTTTTTCATGAGACCTATCAATCCATCGAGAGGATATAGTAGGCCTCGCCCGTCACATAATAAGTCATATGCATTCCTCATATATCTAATAAGAATATTTCTTTGAATAAAAGTGTCCCATACCACTTTGATTTATTTAAATCCTTCTTTTTCATAGATGGAATAAATTCATTAAATGATCCAAAGTGTCACTTACCAACTTGAAAAGTATTGTTCTTTATCCATACATTATCATAGAAAGATTCATCTCAAACTTAATTTTTTTTTCTTTGTTTGTAAGTATTAAAATGAATAATGTAATGAGTTAACATTTAATCAAAAATGCATTTATTGTTTTTTCTTCCCAAAATAATCCTATAAATAAATAGATTTCACACATAAAATGATAATTGGATTCATAATTTCTCATAAAATGAAAAGGTTTATCTCATGTAGTTGATATAATAGGCTACTCTCATGAAATGTTAACTTGTATCATAGTTTCACATAAAATGATATGTTTTAACCCATACAAACATATAAACATGGTTAGTATAAATTTATAACCACATGCTTGATGTGCGTTAGATACCAATTACAATTTTTAAGTAAATTATAAATAATAACTACACCTAAGTTATTAATACATAAATACATATGCATGTATATATATATAACTATATAAATATACTTATATATGTATTTTGTGTGTGGTTTCTAACCATTAAATTCTTTACAAATTATAAAATAAGAAACCTCCCATGTGAACAAACCTAAAATTAGATAAATACATGTAATATGTTTACTTGCATGTAGGAATACACCATTACTCGCATATACATATACAACCCTTGGAAAAAATAAATTTTAAAAACTAGGTTTTCATATATATTTTTGGATATAAGACTCATGGAAAAGAAACTTTTAACACATACATATATATATTCTGAAAATATCAAGATTTATATGTGTATATTTGCATGTACATACACATATAACTACAATTAATGTTAAAAGATCATAGCATGGAAGTAAAAATTAAAATTTTAATTATTATGGAAAATATTTTTTAAAAATGGAGAATGCATAACATTTATGCAATTTGGGTTAGAGAAATAAACATGGTTTTATATTTTTATATATATATATATATAACTATATAACTATGTATATATGTATACATGATTATGATTTTAAACTAAAATAATAAAGTTCCCTTACACATTTATAATTTGAGAAAGATTGACTGAAACAATAAATATAGAAATTCCTTCAAAACAATTCATGAAATCTTTATCAGAAAAGAAAAAACAATATTTGAAGGACATTTATTATGGTATGTATAAATGCACTGAACAAATCAAAATTAAAATATAATTCCCATTACTTGATTTAGATAATATGAGGATATGTGTTTCTGAAACTGAGATAGGATGAGAGAGTTTTGTAGAGGAATTTTTTGAGGGGTCTTACTATGTGCAAAGTGAGGTTTTTAAGGAAAACAAAAGTTTCAAATTATTGATCTGAATAACTAAGGCTAATCAAACGAAAGTGTTAATTATCTCAAATTCAATGTGAAACAGGGTTAATTGACAACCGATAATTATAAAAAAAATGGGGAGGAGGAGGATCCGAGCCATAGACCATGATGTTTGTTTTAAATATAACATCAATATTGGAAATTAAAAAAAATCCAAGACTAAAAGGATCACAGTGTGGAAGAAAATATTATCTCACTAGAAAGCAGGGATGGCAAGGGTCTGGTGGCTACAACCTCATATGGGGACTGGTGTGGCTCCATGAAGAAGAAGGGAGAAATATATGTGTGGTCCATATTTAATCTAGTCTGGTATAAGGGTTGAGGTTAACATTTTTGTTAGAATGGAGACATGAGACTAAAATTTGGATGGTTATGATGCATCCGTGGATCCGATTGGACATCTGGGGTGGCTCAGCGTGTTTTAAAAGAGAAAAATGGATGAGATTAGATTGCGACATTGATTAGATGTTTGAGGTGGATAAATGAGTTTTAAATAGGTTGTGCATTCCAGATCTAGCGTGTCCATATCTAGCGCTCAGAAAAAACCACGGAAATAAAGATGTGATGGTGGGGGTTCGATTAGATACCGGTGTGGGTGGTTGAGATCTTGCGTGGAAAGATCGAGGGTTGAGATCATGTTCCCTCGGAAAATTCTTGTCCCACATCAAAATAAGGGAGTGTTTGTAGCTTCGGTATAAGCCTCAATGCCAATGCCAACCTCCTATAACCCAATCACACACACACCTGTGTGCTTATACACAGGACCCCATCCGCGGGCCATGGCCCAACCTTTGAAAACACTCTCCCATGCTCCCACCATTGTGAAACCTGGATACCTTAGTCCTACTGGGGTTCACTCTCGCACTGATCGAGACACACTGTACCTCATCCTAGTGTTGGGGTTGACATCTCCTAGCTAGGGTCGACCCATTAGGGGTCCTCAATATTAGTTGAGGTGTCCCCAAAGCATTAAGTCTTGTAGCACACCTTTTTTATAGAAAAAATAATAATTTTATGATAAAAATTTATTTATAAAGTACGAATGTTTAATTTTATTACATTTATAATTACAAAGTTACACATCTTTTAAAACATCATATGCAATTCATTAAAATTTTACATTCACATACAAACACACATTTATTAATTAACTAAAAATATTACTTTTAAACATTCAAAATACATAAAATTATAAAAAATACCTAAAATAATAAAAATAAATAATATACTCAATGATTATAAAATTCTATAAAAACATATATGGTCACATTTAAAAAGGAACAAATGGCCATAAAACATCAACAATCACTTGAAAACTCCAACGACTACTTATAACGGTCATTTTAAGTCGTATAAATACCCATTTGAGGTATTCAAAGGATCAAGAACATTTCATTTTTTTAAGAGTTTGGTGATCTACATTCCATTCACTCTCTATATTTTTTCTATTCTTTCCTCTATTTTTTGGTCGATTCAAGGGATGAGGGATACTTAATCGGTCTTGTTGTGATGTTGGGTGGTCTTCAGTTTGTTCTATTAGGTATTGTGATGCGTTTTCTTGAGTAATTTTAATTCTTTGTATCAATGTAATATTACAATGTTTTAATAAAATGTTTCTCTTTCTCATTTTTTTATTTTTAAACAAAACATTCCAATATGCATTAACTCAAGAATAATAATGATAATAACTAAAATTATTATTATTACATTTATAATTAAGTTTGGGGAATTACAGTAGGTCTTTATCAACACTAAAAAACCTGATAAAATCCATCTTTATCATCATCACTAAAGTTTTAGCATTGATAAATATTTATTTTTATCAACATTTTTTTAGCGCTGAAAAAGCCTCATCTTTATCATCCTGAAAAAAAAAGAACTGATAAAGAATCTTGTATCCATTATTGTAACTTAAGCACTGATATAGGATTTATAATTATAATTATAATTATATATATACTTAATAAATATATAGAAATATAAATATAGTTATTATATTCTATTTTAAATATATTTATTATAATTTTATAATTACTTTTTTATAATTATAGAAGTATTTTAGAAAAATGATATTTATATAATGATATTTATTTATTTATTTATATATAATAAACATATATAAATTTAAATATATTAAATATATTCATTATTTAGGTAAATTTATAATAAAATTAATAATTATTTAAATTTATTTATTTATAATTATATAAATTTGTTTTAAAAAATATTTATTTATTTATAATAATAAATATATAATTTTACAAATATAGTAAATGTACATTTATAAATATATCAATTTATAAATATTTTTTTACAAATATTTTTTTGACATTTTTAATGAATATCTAATTTTATGTGCATGCATATGTTAAAAATGAGTGAAATTGAATAAGTTAAAAATAAGTACACTTTAAGAATATTGAAAAATGGATATTTTTTATGTGAGTGCATTGTATATAAAAATACATTATCTACATATATGTGAAATCAATATAACACACATTTGATCTATATTAAATTGAAAAATCAAATGACATTCAATCATATGTCCATTACTTTATGAAATTAGTCGGTATTTTTAATTCATATTAATTTTTATTTATAAACCATTATTCACTAAATATTTGACAATTTAATGCAAAATGCATAAATATTTTTTAATAGATAAATCATATTTATATACATTATTATATATCCATATATTAATTATATAATTTTTTTTAACATTATCATAATTATATAACTAATAAAATGTTTAATATTTAATAATCTATAATCAATTTATTCATTTTTTTCAATAATTATTAAATTAATAAAATTTGTAATATTCTTTTAATAAAAAAATTATTTCATTTTTTATTTAATATTTTCATTTTATTTATTCATACTTTTATCAATGCTAACAAAGTAGTGATAGAATTCACCTTAATCAATGCTAAAAATAAAGAGCTGATAAAGGGTACCCTTTATCAGCGCTAAAAAGAAATTCCTGATAAAATGTTAAATTTAACAGTGCTTTATTTAGCTATTAAAAATATGTAATTTATCAGTGCCTTATTCTAGCGCAGATAAATACCAGCGATGTTAAAGGACTGTTTTATAGTATTGACATGGGTAAATAGAACAACCTTCTGTATATGGCCTCATAATGATCCATCTGTATCATCGCTAAAAATATGTTATTGTAGGAGAACTTGATGATATGGATATGCTACTCCAAAGAACTTCCAAAATCAAAGACACGTACTCAGGTCATACCATCTAACACCAGTATAGACCATTCTGACTAGCCATCGGTCTTAGGGTGAAAGGTCGTTCTTAGAAGCACATGTGTACCCATATATTTCTGTAACCCCTGCTAGAACATCGATGTAAAATGATCACCCCTATCAGAAATTATTTTACATGGGACCCCATGTAGCTATATGATCTCACTAACATATATTCTTCCCAACAAATCAATTGAAAAACTCTCTTAGATACAAAGGAATTGGGCTACTTTTTCAGTGTTTTGTCGGGTTTTAATGGTGTGGAATGGGTTTCCCTCAATGGTTAGGTTGATAGGGGAGTTTTAAGGCCTCACTCAATCATATGCCTAGGGTTTTACATCGGTCTATCTTCTCTAGAAACTCCCAATGGTTCCCTTATCCATAGCTGGTTACATGCCTACTTTACAAAGGTTGGCAGTTGTCTGGATTTTCAAACCTAGAGACTCTTAGGGACTCACGTTGTTCGAGAGGATGGGAGTTTGGGCTCATCACACCCTTTGGGTGGGGGATTGTTTCTAACTTTGGGACTCTTTTATAGATTTAATACATGTTTGTGAAATCCTTCCAAAACCGTGATGCGGGACTGGTTACCCTAGTTTCAATGGATTTATTACAAACATATATCAATATGGACAGTTTTGTGTATATCACAGGTTCTCTATCACTCTCTTATTTAATTATGATGCTTTAGGAAAAGGAAATGTATGAGAACTATGGATTTTATTATTGTCCAGGTATATGGATGGTGTCTTGGGGATGGGATTGAACCCTTATGATGCATCCTACATATCCTGTGAAAACATGAATCAAAACCCACATAGTTTTCTTGAAATAGTTTAAGGTCGTATAAATAGACCCATGTATACAATTTAACTTCATATTGTGAGGATGTGAATATTGGGCTCGGACCTCGATGTGGCATCCTATGTATCCTATTTAATGCAGGAATCGGATTCCATGTAGTTCTTATTACGAGTGACTATTTTGTGAGAGTTTAAATATTAGATCCCATATGCAATACCTAGGCACATGAGATATCCCTGGATGGCTTCATCAAGAATATGTCCCTATGAGCGAGAATGGGATGTAATCATACTTACATCTCAATTATGAAGATCATGTAATGGTTTAATTTCCATCATGCTATTAGTGTAATCATCTTCGATATCTAATCCCATTTAATCCATGATTGGTGTGAGAAATAAGAGATAGTGGTAGATTGGATACATTCCATGAGGTCATGTCCCAATAGGGATTACACATTATAGTTTACTTTTGAGAGGAACAATCACCCATCTCATTGAGGGTATGGTATGGAGATCATGCCTTAGGAAGGAATCCTATGTATCCTAGATATGGTGACAATCAGAGTCTTCGTAGTTCAGTCCACCCCAAACCAGCTAACAGTTCTGAGGTACTTGAGGTCATGATTGGGGAATATTTTTATAATGATTCCTTTATGTGAGTCCTATCCTAATTGATTGATGTACAATGAAGAATGGAAGACCTATGGGAGGACTTAATCCCATTGGATTGGAGTAATTGGAATAGGAAGGAACTTAAAATAAAGTGGAACACCATTGGAGCTCAGGCCTTAGGAAGGCATCCTATGTATCCCAGATATGTAGAGAATTAGATTATTTGTAGTTCAGTTCATCCCAAACCCACTAATGGGTTATGATGGATGACCATTCTTAGAGGTATTATGACTATCCCTAAAATTTTCGGAATTCTAGGGGTTATACCAACAATGGATTACATATTGCTGGGGACATATTATATTATATCAGTAGTTAGGACTTACACACTAAGGCTACCCAAATAGGTGGGTCTTACACTCTGAGGTGACCTAATTGAAATATTCAAATCATGTCGTTGATTGGTTCTTACACTCTGTGACTTCCCATTTTCATAGGGCTTAAACAACTAAGTCTTCCCAATGATGTACTCATTATTTGAATTTTGGAAGATTAAATAAGTGTAGTGATGTCCAAAATGGTTTTTTTGAGGGCCAGATATAGGGAGGGTAACATGATAGAATGAACCAAGCTCATCAAGAACACTTCCCATATAAAAGTGGTATTCAGGTGAAGAATCATTATTGGGGGTTCACATGACATGAGTCCAAGTAGTTATGATGGAAAAGGTAGGAATGTGGTAAATAATTTGATTTACATGTCTTGTATGTCTATTGGACAATTCTTGATTGTCTCCTTGCTATGTTGGGGCATTAATCTGACATGGAAGACACATTCAAGGGTGTCTACCGAATCAATTGGCAAGGCTTGGATGCCTTTTAATGGGTGATGTATCATGTCCAAGATGCATCGAATGACCAAGGTGGGCATGTCTAGAGTCTCATGCATGACCAAATGACTTTTTTGAGATACTTTTTCCTAATCAAATAGGACATGTATGGGGTACTGTGTATGATCAAAGCATACATGACTATACGTTGTCCCCTGGTCAAACTGACTTATCATTGGGTTGTTTTATGACAATACAGGCATGCCTACCAATAATCATATGATCATTTTGACATGTAAATGACTCCTTCACATAAATAAATTGTGTTTTTAGGATTTCTTCATATGATCAAGGTGTGAAGGTCCAAGGTGCTTCCCATTATTAACATGGATTATCGTAGACACGTAAAGGGGGTTGTTTCCAGATCGAGTTGTCTTATCCCTAGGTTTTCGCATGACAATGCTGACATGTCAATGGGTTGTCGCGAGGTTAGTCTAAATTTTTTAAGTCTTATCTTTCGATCAACATGGCACATTCAAGGTTTCCCAATGATATCTTGAGTCCATAAAAAGGTCTCATGATCGCATGTCCTTGAACCATTCATGTGGAGGGATGTTGCAGATATGTCTAGGATCCCATGCATGGAAATAGGAGAACTATTGAGGGGTGAGGAAACCTATCGAAGGCTTTATTTCTAATGTCACATGAGAAATGATGCATGCTCTAGTGTACATATTGAAGGTTTATACCATAGGGGTTGCATGGAAAAAGGGGGGCCATGTCCATAAGCTCATGTGAACACTAAGGGGATGATCACATGATGCTCCTTCATACATGTTATCCACATGAACTCCAAATTTACTTGATAGGGAGCCCATGTATTTGTGTAGAGGCTTCCCAATAGATTTTCTAGTATGTTTGGGGGTCTATGATGTATACTGATAAGGGTTTTCCTACTGGATAACCTATATGCTAGGTGGTGTTTTCATGAAATCACATTATGCCTATATATTTGTGATTCACATGTACTTCATGCATTCTCACATTGAACTATGCATTTATGCACGTGGAGGCTTCATATCAAAACCAATGCATGCATGGGTGATGGTTATTTCATGGTTTAGAGTGCACAACATGAGGGTTGAACATGTTTTTCTTTCATGTCAAGGGTTTCCACAGGGATTTTCCATGTCAAGGTGGAAACTTATAAGGTTCCATGAATATGTCATGCGAAAAATAGGCTTATCACATGATCATGGATTTTTTAGGACATCTCGTGCCACAGAAGGTTATCATTGGATTCACATTTCCCCCAAATGGGGTATCATGATAGACCCTATATTCATGAGTGAGGGACTATGTATTGAAGCCCTCATGATCATGGATGAAGGCATAGACTATATGTAGAGGTGGAATATAAAAATGATGATGAAGGATAGAGCATGAGGGTTGTGTGAGAGCATCACAATACCAAGGGTTTGCAACATCTCATGAGATCTTGCATGTTTGTCGGTGCTTTCCCATGGCTGTCATCATGGGTGCCCATCATGCTCTAACACCATTATTGGGTGGACGAATAAGAGCATTTCTAGATTAGGGGATCCTCTCAGTCAACTCCGCATGGCTGAGGGATGCTCGTTTGAGATTTACAAAAGCATCACATAACTGGGGTCAGATATCCATTATGTGGCAACATGATCTCCTAAGGATCATAAGAGAGATTTTTCAAACACATATGAGGACTGTGTCTTGGGTCTTAGGGGACAATGCTTGGATAAGGGTCTCTATTGGGGTCACACCATCTAAGGCATGCTCGGTAAAGGGGGGTACAATCATGAGTCTGTATGCACATCAGGAGGTGTTTTCATGAAAATGAATGTTTTTCAGTCATTTAACTAAAACATTTGCATGAAAGTGATCTTTTCATGATGTTTAACTCATCATACAGAGTCATGGATTGAAGGTATGGTTCTTGAGAGTATCTTTCCAACTTCTAAATAGGAAACCATGGATGGAAAGAGACTTAATTTTTACAATATATATGGTTTACATTATTTAATCATGTTCTCAAGTGATCCCATAAATATCACATCATGGGATAGCATGATGACATATAATGGGAGATTCCTAGGAGAGAGGCCTCTAATTTACCTAGAGAAGATCTCGGGCAGTGGTGTTCAGTAGCTTTATTTCTCCTCTCTTCCTTTGATTTTGGATCTCTTTCCTTCCTCTCCCCCTTTGCATGTGTTTTTTTGGATGGAGAAGAAAATATATAGGTGAGGGGAGGTTTATCATTCTTCCACATTTCATGAGATTAATGATGCATGGACTAGATGATGCGGTGAATATCGCATTGCATGATCATTTCATTTGATAATGTGATGCATCAGTTTTTCTCCTATAAATTGCATGATTAGAAAAAAAATTCCGATTTAATTTGGATGGTAAATAAATCAGAGGCTTAAGGGGTTTTCAATAAAAAAACTACTTGTGACACCTCTTCTATCTCTAGTTCATTCTCTTGATCAAAGGATGATAATGAGATAGCTTCGATCATTGTCGTGGGATCTTGAAGAAGGCTACTGGAGTATGCACTTAGATCTCATAGTGGCCTCTTTTGGCTACCTTAAACTTGCATGGGAATCATCCATGGACTTTAAATGATGGCGACAAATATTTTTTAGTGATCACATGACGTTCTTTGATTCTCCATGTCGAAACTGCAGTATAGAAGAGCGGAAGATGTGAGAGAGTTTGAAGATGGAGTCTCATGGAGCATGGGATCACCTAATTATAAATTATATAGGTTTGAGATTGGTTTTATTTGAACTCGTGATCTTCATGGTTGAGATGGATGGATTGGATCAGTGGGAGGCATGATCAGATGGTGCAAATCATCGAGCGGCTTGATCAGATGACCAAGGTTTGATCACCGCAAAAATATAATGTTCCACATCGAAATCCCACACCACTTCCCCTCTGATATATAATCCATTTCATGGATTTATTTTTTTCACTATAAATAGGGTCGGCACTCATTCAACATGAATCACCTCCATCACGTAGGCCTTGGAACACCAAACTTATGGCTCAAGCTATGGATGTGAGCCTACGAGCTTACGCACCACATGCCCTATACGTGGTCTCAAGTTTTCTCTTGATGGAGATATTCTTCCTATGGTCTGTTGGCTATCTCAGGCTAACTCCCATAGGGAATGGATGACCAGTGGTACACAAGGTCCTATGGTTGAATTGGTTCACGTATCTAGTGTAGGCCTTATTTTTTCTAATGGTGGTATAATAATAAGAATAAAATTCTTAGTGGAATACAAGTGTCCCAAAGTGGTCCAATTTGAATCCATAGCATTTATTTATTCCATTACCAAGTATTTTTTCATGATCCTTGAATCTTTAGTGAATGTATGTGAAGTGAAAAAATATTGGTGCAAAAAAACCCCCCTCCCCCCCTTTAGAATGAGATTCATTGGAACAAAAATAATCTGATTCTATGGTAAACATATATCACTTTTATGTGGTTCATTGGCTGTCTCAGGCTAACTCCAATAGGGATAGGATGTCCAGTGGTAAACAAGGGCCTGTGGTTAAATTGGTTCACATAGTTAGTGTAGGACTTATTTTTTTCTAAGGGTGGTATAAAAATAATAATAAAATTCTTAGTGTAATATAAGTGTCCCAAAGTGGTCCCATTTAAATCCATAGCATTTATTTATTCCATTACCAAGTATTATTCCATTATCCTTGAATCTTTAGTGAAAGTTTGTGAAGTGAAAAAATATTGGTGCAAACAACCCCCCCCCCCTAGAATGAGATTCATTGGAAAAAAAGAATTTGATTCTATGTTACACATATATCACATTTATACATACCTAAATATCTTATGATTCATGATACTAAACATCATATGATAATTTTTCCTAATATTGGGTGGAATAGAACCTGTAGAATGATCCAAAGTAAGATACTTGGATATCTCTACATATCCCATGAGTATGGGAATCAATCCCAATGTATCCATGTATAGATATAACTCATGAATAAGAGACATAGGTTAATAGATAATGAACTCAATGGTGAATTTTATTACATAGATCTAGCACATATGTATGAGGGGAAATATAACTATTTTTTATGAGATTTTGAGTAAATATCCATGTCCTGGTCAAGATTATAATCATAACTTCCATGATGCCCATACTTTGTGTGTAATATGACATAGATCTGATTTCTTGGGTTTGAGTAATTGACTTTCAATAGGTTACTCTTAGAGAAATTTTCAGGAATTCCCACTGACAAGGAATTCTTCATTTGTGCACATGCACTATTATTTTTTATATCATCTAATTTAAAAGGAAAATTTGTACATGGTATCCATCTAGAAGGAGAAAATCTATATCTTTTTTATAATTCAAAGGACCAAGAGAGTCTAGATTTATTTTTGTTAAGACCATATGATGGTCCCCACAATCTTTTTATCTCTATTTACCTTCTCTTAACTTTTTCCTAAGCATCATATGGATGAATAATCAGTGATCAAGGACATGGATTTTTCTTAGGACACCTTTTTACAGGTTTTCTTCCTAACATGTTTTTGTGCCTATTATATTTTATTAATGCTCAATATTTCTTGGATCACGTAAAGTATATATCCAGTGAACAGAAGCTTGAATTTTTTCCAGGATTCCCTTACCAGGTTTTCAACCGTTTGAGTATCATGTCTCTTTCTGTGGGATGTTTTGAGGCCTTGAAAACTAGACCACCATTGTATTGTCGTTTAAGGATTTCTAGCTCGGACCTTTTAATCGCTATAATTTATGGTATTCTAGATTATACCTTTCAGTGTACTCTAGTTTAAGGTCTTATAGCTTATAACTTTATGGAATATGGGATGGAAAACCAAGGATGACTCAAAACACTATGGGGTGATTAGTTTGTTCATGGTACTATTAGGGCTCACGAGGATTGGAGGTCCTTTCTTACAAGGAGTGGATGCCTTTATTTAGTGGTTTTAACCCCTTATGCATCGATACCATGGACAAATAAAGGTTATCTCTATACTTTCCTAGTGGGTATGGAAGATTTATGGAAGTAATTATAGATAAGGTAAAATTATAGGGATACTAGGACTGCCTGGATAGTTGGAGTGTGGGTGATATAAATCATATCCAAAATGTTTGAGTTTGTGAATATGGGATGGGGAAGACATGTCGGGTATGTCTCATAACATTTTGATATGTTCATTTACACCTATATTTTTTTGGGACTCCCAAGGATTGGATGTTCCTTTCTTACATAGAATATATTCCTTTTGTTGTCATGTTAAATCACTTATCCATTGATAGCATCACCAAGAAAAGCTGATACCCACTTCTTTCCAAGGGTAATGAAATATCTATGAAGAATCAAATGTCTATATGATTTAGTTGTGTATGGGAGGAAATAAATCTAGGAAGGGCTCTATCACCCTAGAGAAATCCAACTCTTTTTTTATGAATCCCAAGCCCTATTCCCTTTGGTTTCAAATCATGAGGTGTGGCCATCAAAGCTTCGAGAATGAAATGTCACATTTCAGCATTGAGAAAGGGTACAAAACAAGGTGATGCGTCATCGAGGATGTTAGATCCACTTGAATAGTCTGGTATGAAGACTATAAATCATATTCCAAAGTGATTGGGTCATGAGGGAGGTATGGAGCAGTCACACTGAGGATATCTTAAAACACTAATGGGTGCTAAGTTCCACCGTAATGACACATGGATCGCATAAATCAGAAATCCCTTTATATCAGACCATGATGTCACTAGTTGGGGTCTCTAAATCTCTTATGTGTCTGTAGAATGGTTGAAAAGAGTGATCCATTTTCTTCTTCAAGGGCTAAAAATGGGTTATGATCACCCAAGATGCATCAAAACATGATATTTTATTTTTGGAAAATGTAAGATCAATGAAGGGTTTGAGCACCCTAAATGTTGTTCGACCACCTAGAAAATATATTCTCATGATGATAAAATTTGAAAAATCATTTCATCATTTTTTTCCTAGACCATGGGGTCCAAAAAGCATATATTGACTTTTAATAGGGCTATAGAGATGATCCTATAAGCTTTATTCATTTTATCTGCATCCATGTTTTTTTCTAAACACTAAATATGAAAAGCATATAGGGAGGAGACTCGTGTTTTTTCAAGCTTCCCTTTTCAGGTTTTCAAATTACAAGTTTTCTATCCCTTCCATCATCTATTTATAGTATTGTGATTTGGATCATTATAGGCTTGAGTTTTAGGTCTTATATCTTTGACCAAATCACGGGCAGTTTAAGTTCATGACTCATGAGGACCTAATATGGGAGATGTCACACAAGAGGCTATTTAGGATTCCCAGGGTAAAGAGTACTCCAAAATCCTTTTGATCGGGGGTGGATATGTTGTATTTCATGGCTTGAGTTCCCTATATCATGATAAATAATATGGTAAAATCATTCTTGGGATAACCTAAAACACAATGGGGTGATAGGTTCCTCTATAGTAACGTCGGGATCATAGGAATTTAGAGGCCTTTATATTGGACCAAGATGTCATCGGTTGGTGGGTCTAAATACCTTTTCATCCATATCATGGACAACTGAGAGATCTATTTTTACTTTTTCAAGGGTAATTAATGGATTGCAGAAACCTGAGGCATACAAGACATGAATTGTGGAACATTGTTTGGGGTTTATTAAAAATATGGTTGAATAACCATGTACTTCGGTGGACTAGTGTATGTCTATTATGGTCCTTTGATAAGGAATGAAAAATGAGAGATTGTTTTCACCATTTATCGTCATGTAGTGGGGATGTTTTTTGTGTAGTTTTAATGCCTTTCAACCAATATGTTTTCCTTATAGTTTAACATCATACAGTAAGTACATATTTATTATTCTTTTTTAATTTCACACAACCAATACATTCTCCTTGAATTTTAACATCATGTGATAAGGATATAATTCCATATATTTTAACTTCATGTAGTGAGGATGTACTTACACATAGTTTAACATCATGCGGTGAGGATGTAGGACCTGATGTGAAAGTTTGGAAATGTTGTGGTTGGAACTAATAATGGATACTTAGGAATCACTATGTTTCTCCTGAGAATGACAATCAGGACACAGAGAGTTATTGAATGGGAAATACTCTATACAAGTCTGGACCTTACACAGAGGTGGGAATTATTTCAGTTAACTGTTGTATCTAGGCCCATGATTGGAGATCTAGGTGTGACTAACTATCTCATGAGGATACGAATCAATCCCCACATAGTTCTTGATGTTCCATATAGATTGACATCATGCATCGAGGATTATGGTGAACTTATATGAATAAAAAAATGTTGTGGCTAGGATAGAGAAGGGATATTCGGGAGTTGATACATATATCATAAAAGGTGATAATTGAGAAATAACTAGTTCTAAAAATTACATGCATTTTAATGTCATGCGGTGAGGACAGAGGTGAACTGATGTGAATTGATGGGAACGTTTTGGTTGGGACCAAGAGTGGAAGTATGGGCATCACAATGTATCTCATGAGAATTAGATTCAAACCCTGTGTAATTCTTGTTGAACCGTGTACTTTAAAATCATGCGGAAATGACATTGACCACGCTATTTAACATCATGTGGCAAGGACATTGACCGTGTAGCTTAATGTCATGTAGTAAGGACTCATGGTTTGCCTTTATGGTCTTGTATTCAAGACCATAATGGACATGTTTTGTACCTTTATTCCTTTCTCTTTAGGGTAATTCCCTACCACAATTCCCAATCTCATGTGATCTATGCTCGCTGTGAAAAACAAGGAATAACATGACTTCCCCTATAGTGAAGAGACAAAACGGGATACAAAAAGAGAATTTTTTATCATGTAGTGGCTGGATATGATAGAATTGAGGTGTTTCTATGCATCTCACTAAAAATGAGAATAAATCCATACATAATTCTTGGAAACCTATGCTGTTTAAAGTTATGTGGTAAGGATGTGGGTGACTCAACATGAATGAAGTCAAATATTATAGATCCATATAGTTTTATGTCTTTCAGTAAGTACATTTCATAACCCATCATAAAGTGGGAAGTACTGGATCTTTGTAGTTTTACATCATGTGGTAAGGACATTGGATCACCTGATGTGAAAGGAAAATAATCATATGGTTGGGCAAAATAATATAATCTTAGGCGTCACTACGAATCATGTGATGACAATAATGAAGCCATATGTAGTTCTTTGGAAACTGTATAGTTTAAAATCTTGTAGAAAAGGTGAATAATGTTGATTTTTTTAACATCTTGTAACCAAGATGAAATATTCCACACAGTTTAACATATTCTTGCCAAGATGAAAGATGTTTTTCATTTTAACATCTTACTGTAGGGATGAAAGATTCCCTATAGTTTAATGTCTTATAACCATGAACAACATGTATATTTTAACATAATTTACATAGGAAGATACACATGAAATTTAATGTCTTTCTGGTAAGGATGATGGGTCACACGAGGTGAAAGGCAGGGAACACTGTGGATTTGTGTAGTTTTATATCATGCATCTAAGATGAGCACCATTGGGTTCTTACCTCCCTTCTTGTAGAAACCTGCCTCAACATATGTGGATACTCAAGTTCTGAAGGGGGAACCATCACCATAATGTATACTGACCTTTCCACATGATACTGATAATATCTCCCATAGATTGAGATATCGTATATTTTATTATCTTGTGAATAGGGTGTGTTCTGTGCAGTTTGTCGTTATGTGGTAAGGACATAAATATAGGCGTATGGGCTAGGATACATAATTTAGGATTTCCTAATTATCTCATTAGGAGGCGAATCATGTCCTATGTTGTTGTTAGGACCACTACACAAGATACCCTAAGAGGGGGTGAATCAGGGTATGACATATTAAAACAATTTCCCCTTTTGATCTTGTTCCATTGTTGAACAAAACTCTCTTCTCTCTCTCTCCTTCCCATTGTAGAGTATGAGAAAATCTTAAATCAAGCACATGACACAACAATTTTACTTGGTTCAACCTCAATGGGATCATCTAAGGAGAATACACCAACGATGTGCCGATGTACCAAATCCAATATAAGTTCACTACTGTTTATAGTATTTTGAGTGAACTCACTATCACTCCTAGTTTACAACCAAGCACATTTGAAAGCTCACTACTCTCTCAACTCAAGTGTGATCACTGCTTCTTCAGAAGATCCACTCACTATTTATAGACTTGTATATCTCTTTCTTATCACTAATAAATAAATCCTCATATATAGATAGATGATCTATTGAAGTTCCATCTTCATCCACTGATGAATTACACTTTTAATCTGAACACTAGGAAATCCCTCTTTAACCTCTTTCACTAAGCACTTTGCCCTCATGAAGCTCCCACTTTTTCAATGATCAAACAAGCCTTTGTAATGATCCAACCTCTTCATGAATCTCACAGTTTTATAGAGATCACAAGATTGAAAAGCTCACTAGATCACATATTTATCTAGATCATAGAGATCGCTATGGTCTTTTTGATTTTGAAAATATAAATGAGAATTAGTGAAGTGCACGTCCTCCGCAAAGCTGAACTGGCCTTTGCGGCACACCATCCTTTCACATAGCTCAACTACCTCTATGAATTCCATTTTCTTTCATGAATCCCCCTACTCTATGAATCTCTTTCACAATTCGACAATTTAAGGTTTTTTGTTTGATCTATATACACTTCTCAAGGCATTCAAGGTCTATTTATAAGCAATTTCACCGACTCGAGAACCTTCCATGCAATATCAGTGCCACATCAGCTCAAATCGCAAAGATATGAAATTTCCCCTAAAATTATATCTTTATCGTGAATCACAATGGTAATTTTTTGGATTGTAGAGATCATTGTAATTTGGAGAATTCAGTCAATTCCATTGTTCTGCCTCCACAATGCTCCCTCACAATTCTCTTCACCTCTGATGTTCGCAATGATCGTCGTAATCACAAACCTCACCATCAGAAATATTTTCCTCTCTACAATTCACTCTTTATAAAGGCCATCTCTATGAAAATCATTCCTTTTCCATATTTTGATTTGATATTCAAGGAAACCCAATTTTCACAATGCTTACCAAACTCCAAATTTTTTACCACAAAATTTTAGCAAAAAATGGAAAATAGTGGAACCTTGTATCACTTCTTTTATACCACCTCCAGATCATTCATTCCTTTTTCATGGTTCTTTTTCAACATGGATTGTCAAAAACATCTCTAGAATTTGAAAATTCACCATGAATACCTTCTTTTTAAAAAAACACAACCAACACAAAAATGATGCAATATGACCTTGAGGGATTTTTTCCCAACAGTAGTTCTATAATGCAAGTTTTTTAGGATACCAACACTAGAAATGATGGTCCTCTCACATGAGATCAATAGGAATGTATAGTTTTATGTCATGTAAGGGACATTAACCATGAATTTTAATGTCATACATAGATGACTCATGGTATAACTTTTATCATATTTAATTCAGGACTAACATTATCTTATCCCAGTCCTCCATGCCTTGTTTGGTGTGAGGAAATCCTTACTAAAATTCCTAAGATCATGTGAGCTATGATCAATGTGATAAACAATGAACAACATGGGATTCCTTCACCATACATTGGAAATAGAGGATATTATAGGATTATTTTATGTCGTGTGGTGTTTGGGACAAGATATAGGATCAAGGAGATCCTAAGTATCACATTGAAAATGATAATCAAACCATACATAGTTCTATAAGAACCATTCAGTTTTACATCATGTGGAAAGGATGTGAGCCATGCAGTTTAATGTCTTTCAGTAAGGATGTATTCCATAAAGTTTAATGTCATGTTTTACAGACATTTCCCATGTGTTTTAATTTCATGTGGTAAAGACATGATATGTGCAATTTAACTTCATTCACTAAATAAGAGATCCATACAGTTTAACATCTTGCAGTAAGGAACTCATCCATGCAGTTTAATGTCATTTGGTAAGGACTTCAACCGTGAAAATTAATTTCATACGATAAGGAAATCATATGTGTAGTTTAATTTTATGATATAAAGATAAGATCCATATAGTTTAATGTCTTGTGGTAAGGATGAGATCCTTGCAGTTTAATGTCTTGTGGTAAGGATGATGGGTGAATAACCTATTAGAATATTAGCTCATCTGAAGGATCATCGAAAAAAATTATGCATATTTCATGAGTTTCTAGATCTTCCAACTCTATCAAACCAGTGGATACATGTTCTTCTAATTGATATTTGAATACAAATAATCTTTCTATTATTTTCCAAAGATGTCTATGGTAGGGGAAATAGTTTTCATGGCCTATCAACCACACCTCATGTGGCTTCATCATTTTCGGGAGTTCCATCAAACCATTTTCCATGGAACATTTAATATATTCGTAGACATGATTTGATTAGAAAGAACAGTGTGTGTTCAATGTTGATTTGAATGGTGTTCTATTATCCTTAGGAGGTGGGTGGCCCATGGTTTTTTGCACAATATTCTTTCCATGTTCATTGTGATTAGGTTACTAAAGTGTGGATTCGGGTGTTGGTGGTTCCACTATCCCTATGTCCAACTTCACTTGAAACTAGTCTTTAAAGGAAAATAAGCCCGTTATGGAATTCCCAAGATGTCAATGGTGGGTTCAATGATTATAATGGCCTACCAACTCCACCTTCATTGTCTTTATTTACATCAAGATCTCTATAAAACTATTCTCCCTAGCAGTATTGAAATACCCAGGAATATACTTCGCTTGGTAAGAATATACTTTTTCCTCCCTATCTTCAAGAGATGGGAAACCAAACCTCCTCTCTCACATGTTATTTGTGCCACCATTCTGAGGGTGCATGGCTAAGTTAGGTGTCAGGGGTAGAGAATCTGAGACTTTATTTATCTATGGGAATGTGCCAAATAATTGGGGGTCTTGTATGACAGAGACACTTCCCATTACTTAAAAGAACCTGAATCTCTTAATGGTTTTATGGCGATACTTGAGGTCGTATAGTTTCTAGAATATCCCCGATGTTGAGGAGGAAAATATGGAAGTTCCCTCATCCCTGTGAGATGGGGTGAGGTGGAACGACATCTGGATTGTACATGATGAGGGGATGAAAAATAGGAAAATTCTTCCATCCCTGTGGGCTAGGGAACTTTACTACAAGGTAGGAACTCATAGAAAGATATTGTCTCGTCATCCTGAGATAGAGAACACATGAGTTTTCACAAGATTTTCTTGTGGATATTCATATTATATTGTTAGATTATAGTGATCAGTTCATCTATAGAAACTACCTTATCATCTTCAAGGGAATGGCTATATGGATCCATGAAAACACCCTTTTTTCTATTGGTTCCAAGGTAAGTGGATGATGAAGGGAGTTCCAATGTGGACCATAAAGACCGAATCCATTACTTACACTATTAATGTGATACATTTTTATTACCATATAAAATACTAACATGGTTTCCAACAACTTCTAAAGATGTCGGGTGGGTAGCGCTTAGCCTTCCCACTCTTGTTCCAGTGGAAGGAGGTAGGAAAAACTAATGTGACTCAGAAGATAGTAGGTGGGTATGATATTAACCTTAAAGATTATTCTTATCCAAATATTATGAGGATTCTATGGATCTAACTAATATCATATTGAATGATACGCAAGCAGTTTGGTGCTCCTACGCAAAAAAGTGTCTCATTTGACTGGTCACTGCCTGATGTATCATTTTGGGGGTTGGTTCCCATAATACCATTTGGAGGGTTGGTGCCCATGATGAAGATGATCCCATAGTATAATATGGTAAAAATTATACCAAGACATGTGGTTGGGGTATTTCATGGGATTCCATAGTTACTTAGTCTAGCTAAGATGAAGTCAGAGGTTACTGGCTACCAGTGATCTGGGATTAATTCTGCGCCGCTACCATGATACTCCATTGGGAATATGACAAATTGGTGATATCATGGATATGAACCTTCTTTAAAACTACATTTTATGAATACCCTAGGTGGGATATCCTTAGTTCCTCATCTTGGATAGTTGGTGTAGGCACCACCTTCTCTGCAGCTTCTTGTGGGAGCATATATGAATATCAGTGATGATGAGAAGAACGAATGGGATCCCCTTAGTCATCTCCTGGGTTATTGAGTTGTCATGTTGAATATCCTCAGACACTTCCTAGGAATAGGGAAGGTGTTTGTTGCTTCATTCAAGTTCTAGGTTCCCAAAGCAGTTCAATGTGGTTGTAAGGGTCAGTTCCTCTTCGGAGGCTTGTCATGAGAAAGACAACTGAAAGGAAATCATCCTCAAAAGGATTTCATGAGATGATTCCATAATCATGATGGATCATTTTATGTTTTATTCCCAACCCATGAATATTTAAAATCAATTACCGAAGTGGTGTGTTGGTGAAAATATATGTCCGGGTCTTTGGATTAATATATCTTGTTCTACGATCTCGGGAAAGGTTGGAACATTTGAGGACATCATTTTGATTTCAAGGAATCTTTATAAGTCTTGATGGAGAAACAAGAAACCCTATTAGTGTGTCACCATACATATAGTACATTTTCCATCACTAACTTTCATAGTTAAAAGGTATAGAGGTAGTTCCTTATTTTTAAACAAGTTTCAATACGGTTAAAAGATACATGTTTGGTCCACTTTTTTTTTGTGAAATGGGAAAAAAATAAATCAACCAGAAGATCATTGGACAATTTATCATTTTTGACATGTGATAAGGATGAAATAGTTTAAATAATTCATGTTGGGTTAACCATTTTGTTTTGTCTAGTTTTAATGACAAGGAATGGGTTTCCCTCGATGGGTTAGTTGAGTGGGGAGTAACATGACCTATCTCAATCCTACGCATGGGGTTTTACATCTGTCTATCTTCCCAAGATACTCCCAACATCTCTCTTATCAATATATAGATACAGACCTCCATTCCAATGTCTGGAAGTCATCTAGGTTTTCATGCCCAAGAACTCTTAGGGACTCACATTGGTTGATATTATGGGAGGTCAGTCTCATCACACCATTTTAGGGGGGATTTATTCCTACTATGGGACTCTCTAATAGATTTAATATATGTTCATGAAACCCTTCTTAGACCCCAATTTGGCACTAGTTACCCATGTGTCAATGGTTTGGTTATGAACATGTATCAATAGGGACAATCATGTGTATATCAAGGGTTATCTATCGCTCTATTATTAAATTATAATGATTTAAGCCATGACCATATATGAGAACTCTAGAGTTTATTGATGTCCAAGGATATTTATATTGTCTGAGGGATGGTATTGAACCTCTATGAAGAAACCTACATATCTCATGAAAACATTAATCAATACCCACGCAGTTTTATCAAAATAGTTTAATGTTTTATGACTGGACCCATTCATGTAGCTTAACATCATACTGTGAGGATGTGAATATTAGGCTTGGGCATCGATGAGGAATCCTATGTATCCTATTTCATGTAGGAATCAGAGTCCAAAAAGTTTTTTACGGGCGTTTATGTCATCGGAGATATGACAATAGAGGCCCTAGGTGGGACTTATGTGTATAAGAATGCCCTGGATGGCATCATCGGGAATAGGGATATCTGAGTGGGAATGGGATATAATCAGACTTATATATAAATGGTGATGATCTCATATTGGGGAAATAATCATCATTTAATTAGTACAATCAACAATGATCTCTAATCCCATGTGAACCATGCTTGGTGTGAGAAACAATATATAGTAGTAGGTTGGATAAATTTCATGAGTGAATATCCATATGGGGTATACACATTAAAGTTTCCCTTTGAAAGGAAAAATCACCCATCTAACGGAGGGTATGGTATACAGCTCAAGCCATATGATGGTCTCCAACATATCCCAATTTATTAAGAGCATAAGAATCTTCACAGTTCAGTTCATCCCAAACCCATTGATGGGTCTGAGGTACTTAAGAGAATAATTAGGTATTATATGTAGAATGATGCTCATATATGATTCCCATCCACATCTACTAATGGATGAGGAATAATGGAATACATATTGGAGGACTTAATCACATTGTCTTGGAATAATTAGGATGGGAAGGGACTTACATTGAAGTGGATGACCATTTGATCTCGGGTCTTTAGAAGGAATCCTACGTATCCCAGATATGGTGCGAATTAGAGTATTTGTATTTGAGTTCATCCTAAACCACTGATGGGTTTTGGTGGATGATCATGGTTGGAGACATTATGACTATCCATGATATTTTATGAAGTCTAGGGACTTATACAGAAATGGATTCCCTATAGTCAAGGATATATTATATTATGTTAGTAGTTGGAGTTTATGTACTAAGGATACCCAATTAGTCGAGGCTTACACTCTAAGGATACCCGATTGGTATACTCATATCATTGCATTGATCAGGTCTTACACTCAGAGGATGCCCATTTGGTCTGGGCTTACTGTCTAATGATGCCCAAGGATATACTCATTCTTTATCATCTAGTAGATTAAATAAATGTGGTTATGATTGTAATGTTCTATCTAAGAGAATGATATTTGGAGGGTCACATGAGGGTATGACCCATGCTCATCAAGAAAACATCCCTTATACAAGGGTATGCATCTGAAAACTCTTGGATGGGGTTTCACATGACATTAGTCCAAGTAGGTATGATGGAAAAGGTCGGAATGTCCAAGAGAATTTGTCTCATATGTCTTAGATATCAGTTGGCTAGTCTAGATTCTCTGTCTACAGTGTTGGAACATTAATCTAACATGGAAGAAACATTCAAGTGTGTATTCCTAATCAATTATAATTCCTTGGATGGCTTAAAATGGTAAAATTATCATTTCCAAGATTCTTCGTGGGACCAATGTAGGAATATATAGAGTCTTGCACATGATCAACTAGCTTTTCTCAGATACTTTCTCCTGATCAAAGAAGACATGTTTGGGTTTCTACACATGATCAAAGTAGACATGACTCTACGTTGTCTCTTGATCAACTAGACTTATCCTCATATTGGTGCATGTCAATAAGGACATGCCTATGGATAATTGTAGGCTCATTCGGACATATCAATTGCTCCTTCGCATTATTAAAGTTTTTTTTAGGATGTCTTTTCACGATCAAGGATAAAACCTCCATGATGATTCACATGATTGACATGGATTGTTGCAAACATGTTACAGGGGTTGTTGCCTGATCAAGTTGTCATGTCCCTGGGTTCTCACATGATAATGGTGACATGTCAATGGGTTGTCTCGAGGTCGTCCCAAATTTTATAAGGTGTTTTTTATCAACATGGAACATTAAAGGTTGACCATGAATATCATGAGACCATCAAAGGGTCTCGTTATTACCTTTCCTTAAACCATTCACACAACGAGGTCTTGCAGATATGTCTTGGGTCCCGCACCTAGAAATGGGATAAAACCATAGTCCCAAAGAGAAAATTCAAAGGTTTTATGCCTAAAGTCACATGATCAATGATTCATGCCCAAGGGAACATGTTGAAGGCGTACACCATAGGGGTTTCATGAAAAAATGGGGTCCATTTCCATAAGATCATTCAAACATTAAGTAGACATCCACATAAAGATTATTTATTCATTCGATTCATATGAAATCAAAAGGGTCTTTCAAGGGACCCTATGTATTTTTGTGGAGGCTTCCCAATGTCACATCCAACATTTGTGGGGGTTCATGATGTATACAGACAAGGGGCTTTCCATTGGATAATAAGAATGCTAGATGGTGTCTCCATGACATCACATAATGCCCATATATTTGTGATCTGAATGACATTCATGTGGTCTAATGATGATATCCACGCTTATGAATTAGGATTCTTCATATCAAAACAAAAGAATTAATGGGTTATTGTGATTTTATTTCTTGGAGTTAACATCATGTGGGTCGCACATCCACATGGTTTTTCTTTCCTAACAAGGTTGTTCGTGAGAATCCTCATTGGTGAGGAAACCACTTCTCAGGCTTCATGTAGATGTTGTGGGATAGAGAGACTTCTCACATTATCATTGATTTCTATAGACATTTCATGAAACATAAGTTTCTAATTTGATTTTCATGTCCTCGTAATGGGGTCTCATGATTGGCCCTATAGTCATGTGTGAGGGACTGTGTATTGAAGCGTTATCGTGTGTGGATGAAGCAACACACTGTATGTTAAGGAGGAGTGAATAATAATATATGAATTATTGAGAATGAGGTTTGTGTGCGATCATTACATGATGAAGGGTTTTTGGAATCACATGATATATTGTATGTTTCTTATTGCATGCCCATGGTTGCAGGAATGGGTTCCCCTCATGCCCAAATACCTTCATTGGGTGGAGAAATTTAGAAATTGCATGATTGAGGGATCCTCTTTGTCAAATCCACATGGTTGAGGGATGTTTTTGTGATCTTTTCATGTGCATAACATAATAGGGGTATCATGTACATTATGTGGCCACATGATCTCATAAGGTTAATCTGAGATGATCTACAAAAATATATAAGGATTGTGTCTCGGTCTGCTGTGGAGGATGCATGGTCGAGGGTCCCTATTGGGGTCACACATTCTAAGGACTTCTTGGTAAAGAGGGGGTATGCTTGCGAGTCTATATGCATGTCTGAAGGTGTCTTCATTACAATTCATGTACCCACAATTTTCCACCTACAAAACTTCTCATGACATATTCACATGAAGTTTAACTCGTCATGCGGTCACATGACTCGAAGGGAAGGGTATCGAAAGTATCTTTCTAACTTTCAGAAAGGAAACCATAGATTGATAAATAATTCATTTTTACAGGATATACGGATGAAATTGTCTAATTATGAATTTTTTTTCACATTAAGATCATGCTCATGATGACATCCCATTGTAGATTCCTATGAGAGAGGCCTCTTATTTACATGGAGCAGATCTCCAGTAGTGATAGTCACCGACTCTATTTCTCTGTCCTTATTTCTTGTTCATATCTCTTTCCTTACTCTCCCCCATTTTTATTATTTTTTTATCGATTAGGGTTTATAGAGGTGAGGGGAGACTGAGTATTTTTAAACTTTAAATGGGATGAATTCCACATGCACAGCCTGACGTAGTAAAGATCGCATCCCATGATCATTTTATTTCATCATGTGATGCCTCACCTTTTCTCCAAGGAGTCGTGTGATCAAAAAATTTTGGTTTAATTTGGATGGAAAATACATTGAAAGGGGGAGGTTTTGTGGTCATAAAACTACTTTTGATACCTCTTCTATATTTGGTTCGGTTTCATGATCAAAGGATGATCATATGACAGCTTCGATCACTCCCAGGGATATTGTGGAAGGCTACTAGAAACTATACTTGGATCTCATGATGGACTCTATTAGTTGCCTCGAACATTCATGGGTATCAACAATGGACTGGTGATGGTGGTGATGAAGATCTTTGAGTGATCATACGACTATCTTTGATTCACCATGATGAACTAGTAGCATAGAAGAGTGGATAATGGGTGAGGGTTTGATGATAGAGTCTCATGGTGTGCAAGATCACCTGATTCAACATTATACAGGTGTGGGATTTTTTGGGTTTGACCTCATAGTCCATAGGGTTGAGAGGGATAGTTGGGATCATCAGGAGGCATGATGAGATGACATGGATCATCAGACAGCTCATTCAGATAGCCCATGTTTGATCACCATAAAAATATTATGTCCCACATAGAACTCCCACACTTTTTCCCATTTGATATATATTCCATTTCATGGATGTCATTAGTTCAACCCGACAATACGGCTGACACTCATGCCACACGTATCACCTCCATCACACAGGCCTCATCCCACTAAGCTTATAGCTCGGGCTATGAGGGTGTGCTTGTCGGCTTACACACCACATGACCTATAAACAGACATGACTTTTATCTTGAGGGAGATATTCTCCCTTTGGTCCACTGGCTATACTAGTATGACTCCCACTAGGAATGGATGACATATAGTCCCACATGGTCCTGTGTTTGGATTTTCCTAGTTGGCTAGTGTAACCTTATTTTTTAGGGTATTGTAAAAACTAAAAATAATATTCTTAGTAGAATACATGGGACCGAAAGTGATCTCCTATAAATCACAAACCTCTATGTATTCTATTTCCAAGTATTATTGCATGACCCTTAAATCTTCAGTGGAAAATGTGAACTGAAAAAATATTGGTCCATTCAGTCACTTAATCCATGATAACCCAAACTGTGTCACTGCCTCATGGTGATCTTGGTAAGATGATGACAAAATCCATCATAATAGTATCCCATTTACATTCTGGGACCGATTATGGTTGTAGAAAGCTTGAAAGTCACTTCTATTCCACCTTAAAAATATAAAAGGTGGAACACCTAGTGATAAGATCTGATATCTGACATTTCATCCCTATCCACCAATACTACCAGTGCATATCAAGATACATATTGGAGATACTCAGGTGAACTTCCCACTATAAAGCATTTGATTCATGTATCAACTCCTCTATCATGTCTATGTGAACCAAGATATTCCCAAGTATACTCAGGGTTTCATAACCATCGATACTACAATATGGAGGTGGGTCCTCACCATGAACACCTTCCCATTGGTCCAAGCCATCAGGATTTTAAAACTATCTCATCATCACCTTCTCCTTAAGTGAAGAGGTCATTTATATTGATGGAATCATAGAAATTCCATGACGGTCATGAACCTCAATGTGGATATTAGAAAAAAATACATAAGCCTCATTTCTCTACTGGGCTTCTGAACTGCATATGTCTATTTCTACCTACATAGAGCATCGGCAACAACATTTCCCTTTATAGGCTTATAGGAATTCTCATAGTCAAAAGACTGTAGATATTCAACCCATCTCCACTTACTAGGATTCAAGTCATGCTATTTTAAAATATATCTGAGGTATTTTTGGTCCATAAAAACCCCAAATCTTATCTCCTTGCATATAATCCATCCAATAACAAAACTCATGTACAACAACTACCAACTTGAGTTCCTACATCTGGTAATTTCACTCATGATGCATCAACTATTGCGACCCATACACAATGACTCGATCTTCTAGCATGAAAAAAATCTGATCCTGATACCTGATTCATCACAATATACTCTATAGATTCTTCCCATATATATAAGAATTGGTATTATCATTGATGTCAATCTCTCTTTCAACTTTTTAAATTTTGTATCATAGGATTCAAACCATATAAACATTACATAATTTTTCATCAAGCCCATAAGAGGTGATGCTAACTATAATAATTCATGTAAATATATACCCACAATAAAATCTTTATATCAAGAATTATCTTGGGATTCTCTTATGTAAAAATAAATATCACCTTCTATAGGTCAACTAATAATCCTTCCTCTAAGATAATATTACATAGGAAGTGTACTCTATCGATCCAGAAGTAAAACTTACTAAGCCAAGCATACATCAAATTATTTTTCATTGTATTCAATAAGATATCATATGAGTGTAATGGTCACTTAAAATATGCGAGTACCCTAATATTTCACCTTTTAAGACCACCACAAGGGAATCTAGATAGGTACAGAAAACCATATTCATCGAATCCATGAAGATGGAAATAATATTTTTAAGACTGAAGGGTATAATTATACACTCATAAAAGTCAAATCAAATTTGGAAAGCTGTACATGGAATATATGAAGGCCAAAATCAATCCTAACTATAGACCAATCTCAGGTCAATCTTTGAGAATATATTTTCTTCTCTAAGATGGTCAAAAATATCATCAATTCAAGTTAAGGGATTATAGATTTTCACTATATACTAGTTTAACTTCTGGTAATCCATGCATAGTCTGAGGCTTCCTTCCACCTTCTTTGAGAAAGGACCGACAAAACCTAGGGAGAAGTACTATGACATATAGAACCCTTTGCCTCTAAATCTTCTAGCTCCCACTTAAGATCCTAAAACATAGTATTAGTTATCCTATAAGGAGTAATGGATACTGGTGTAGCTCTAAGATCTATCTCCATAGGAAACTCTACCTCTCTCTCATGAGGTAGTCTAAAAAAGATGTCTGGGAAAATATCCCTAAATTAATCGACTACTGGAGGAAACTCAAACTAATTTAATCCATAATCATTCATGTAAAGATAAGAAATCTTGTAGGTCTCTCCACCTAGCCCAAGATCCTCAAGTACATCCTTACCCACATGTACATCCCACTCACCCATATGAATATAAATATTTCCCTATTGTGATGTAGATGAAGTGAGATGGCGCCGCACTCTCTCGGGGTCCCTCTCTCTCGGTGCTACTTTTTCTAGGGTGTCCTTCTGGAATCGTCCACAACGGCATTGGTGACACATCCGAGCTCTGACGTGCTTATTCTTCTTTCCTTCATTATGTCTCATCTCTCCCGATTTCTCTATCTTAGAGTTTCTTTCTCTTAGCACTTATTTTTCTAGGGGTTCCCCCTGAATCCTACTTAGCGGCTTGGATGACGCATCGTTTCTCCGCAGCGTTTCTTGTCCTCCCTTCCGAAATTGGTAGACTGGTTCTGATGCTATCGAACGTTATTCTAGCTTCTCTGACCTCAAGTTCCCCAATGCCTCTCTAGGTTGGATTTGGCACAGTTGTTCACGAGATTTTGGGTTTAGCGATTCAGAGGTCGATGTGTCTCATGGTGCTACTTGGGTCGATTTTCTTCTTCTTGTAAGAAACCTAATTTTTTTCCTCGCCGACGAAGTTTCCATCGTTCAAATACCTCAGCTTCTCAAACCTCTGCCCTGACCTCACGTTCTGCCGCTCTTATCCTCGTCAGATATTGAGCGGTGTTAGCATTGATGTTTTGGGAGGCGTGGGTCGGTAGCCATCAATGTTCCAGGTGCGTGAAAATCAGCATTGGTTTTGGTTCTTTCTATTTTCTTCCTCACAATTTTCATGATGGTTTGTGTCTCCTTATCGGTGGTCTATTTGCTATTCATTGGTGTTTTATTTGTGTTTATGGTTGTAATAGTGTTTGGTTTTTTCTGGTTTGCTGGGGATCGACAATGACTTGGTGTGGTTCCATGTTCCTCAATGGGTTCAATGGATTTTCTTTTTTTCTTCATAGTTTCGGTGTTTTTTTTGTTATTAGCTGATGGGGATTGACGACATCTTGGTTTATAGCGGCTCCGGATGTCTCTGAAAGTCTTCTGTGTAGTTTTTGTTTTTGTTTCTATGTGGCGATCTTGCTCTACAATGGTGGCTTACGGTGGTGGAATATGATGGTGGTCTGAGATTTGGTGTTTACGTTGGTGATGCTCTCTGGTGACCGGTGTGGTGTTAGGGACGATAGTAGAAGTAGGATGCATGAAAATGATGGTCTAGTGATGATGATGGAAGAATACATAACATGACTTTAGTAGTTGTGGGTACACTTGGCTTGAGGTCTCCTTGGATAATGTGAAGTTTTTTAATTTTGTACTTTTATGCTTGAAATATGTATCATAACTTTTGTGTTTTGGTTACCTCTCACCAACAAAGCGGCTTATTTGAAAATACAAAAAAAAATAGAATTGAAAAAAAGGAAGGTTCATTAAGCAATGAATAAGGGTGCCCCATTCTCCGAGCCATCACTCCCGTCCCTCGCTCCCAGCATCACCCTCTCCTAGGTTTTGAAAGCCTCTCATCCCTCCTTCAGATTCTACGACATCATTCTCCAGGTTCTTACTCCTCCTATCTGCTTGAGTCCCTCTCAGCATCTCTCTGTCTTTCTCCTTCTTTATTTGGAATGGCTTCGTTTACCTACTTCCTCCCCTGCTCTGCCATCCTAGTCCAACAAACATGACCCAATACTAGTCGGGTGTGTTGGTTTTCAGGTGGGTTTCGGATTGTGGCGGTGGGAGTAAAGGAAACACAAGCCTATCTGATCAGCAGATTCTTCCACTAGCTTCTCATGACCTGTTGTTGCTTTTTTTCTGGTTTGGTGGTATTTCTAGGGTTTCAGCCTCAGGTTCCTCTCTCTCGGTTCTTGTTTTTTCTTTCATCAGCTTTTTATTTTTCCTTCAAAATTGTTCCTTTTAGGGTTTCAACCCTAGTTTCCCATTTATCAGGTTCTGTTTGATGTTTTTCCTTGTTTTATGTATGTTTTCTCCTTCGGATTCTATGTCCTTTGTCCCTACTTGGAGGGTTGTTATAGCGGTTCTTTCTTTGTTTTCGGTCGATGTGCTGTCTATCCCATTATTGGCGAAGATTCTGAGTTTGGAAAGGTTTTTTACTGCTTTCAAGAAGGCTTTGGACCCGATGATGGTTATGTGATGAAGATGTCCCTAGCCGCTCAACCTACTCTGACCTCATGTTCCTACAAGCCTCTCCTGGTTGGATCTGTCACAATGGAAACTAAGTGGTTTTGGGATTGTGGTTCATTATTTGAAGGGATTCAGGGTGTTTCCAGAGTTGGAGGGATTTTTTTTATGGCTTCAGTTTTCTTTTTCTGCTGAATTGTTGTTCTATTTTTATTTCTCTTGGTGGTGATTTTGGTTTCCGGAATTCGGTTTTTAAGAGTATTCCTGTTGCGGTGGTTTTTCATTGTCGATGATGATGATGATGCTGGACAATGACGGTGCTTTGGTGGTGTTTGATACAGTTTTTGGTGGTGGATGCCGGTGTCATGTCAATGGAGAGGTGTTGTGTATGATGGTTATGATGTGTTCAAGATGTGACTTCTTTATTGCATCTAATTCTCCTCTGTCAACTCACAGGATGTGTGAAATTTGCGGTGATGTCGGTATTTTTAAATTTTGAAATAGGTTGAATGGTACGGTCTTGGCGGGGTGAATGGTTATTTTGAAATTTGATTTTTGTAATGGGTGTTTTGTGAGGGTGTAACTTGATGCTGGATGTTTTTGTTCGTTCCCACTTAACCTCAAAGTGGCTCTTCAATAAAATAAAAAAATGGATTGTGATTGTGTGACGTAGATGAAACCCTTAAATGATACAACTCCACATTGGTAAGATAGGGAACCAATCAGTTCATTCCGAGTATGAAATCAAAGCCTTTCATCTCATAAAATATTAGTTCCCATAAGAAATGATAGCTTCCTACCACAAGGAGAAGTCCTTTTGCTGGTGTATACTCTTGGAACCTATCTCTAAAGGTGTATATAGTGTTATAAAACTACAAGAGTACTCAACATGAAGCCCCAATATCTCCACAATAGGAACATATATTAAGGAATATGATTCACCTACATCGAATTGGGTAAAAAAATTATTATAGGAATCTAGAATAATACCTCAAAACTAGATAGTTGGGAATCTTACTCCTTGGGTATAGACTGCCCCGAAAAAATCAAGCACGATCCTAGCCCTATGCTACAACTTAACTACCCAGAGTGAGATATCTCTACTGGCACTGTAAACATGAATCTTGGATACAATGTTCATGACCTCTTAGTCTACATGTACATATATTAGTACTCTATTTACCTACATTGAAAGGTTCTCCTGAACCTGATCCTGAAGAAGGAGTTGGAATAGATCATCTCCCACATAGAACTAATGGGAAAGTCCAACAGAAATGATATAGATTCCCCAATATTCCACAACCATGAGACATGAATATATCTCTAGGACACTGGGGACTCTTATGCCTTATCTTTTCACACTAGTGACATACCACATAACTGTCTATGGGTGTCAAGTTGCAGCTGCTGGTCACGTGTGCAATCTTAAAGAATTTCTTATGACCACTAGTCAAACCACCACTCTATTTGGGTTCTGAACTGCCATGGATCACATCATCTACTTAACATAGGTACCACTTGGTGGCAAGTATTTGTTTCACTATATCTGATATGGTGTTCAATCCGAAATCATTTACCTTAGTACGAGTAGGCTACCTCAGTAAATCCCCAAACTGCCTTGTTTTGCTATCTTATCAGTAGTATATATCGGTGAAAAACACTAAATCTTTGTGAAATAAGATTTATAGTTCATAACGATCATAGAACCATGAAAAAAGATCATGAATTCCTTAGAATGATCAGCTCTAATGGTATTAAGGAAGAAATAATCAAAGAAGCTAGACTATAAATCTCTCCAACTCACTTGTCGATACTGAACATCTTGATTTTGAATATCCCACCAATGTTTTTCGAATCCTAGAAGCATGTAAGTAGCGAGTTTTACTCTCCTATCATGAGGTGTCTTTATATGATCTAATATATAAATAATCATTATGATACATATCTCTACAACTAATATACCACTATCCCCCGAACACATGGGTTGATGCAAGCAATGGAACTCTTGATTCATGAATCCCATAGAAGGGGAAGATAATGGAGCTCCCTGTATCATTTTCGTAAGTGACAAGAAATCTTCCTGAAATCAAGAATCATCGCCCACATATAGAACATGAATATGTTTCATAGGTGGCACTACTGGAGGTATCACTGGTGGCTTAAGGCCCACCACCTATGGAGCATGTTCATCACCACCCTCCTAGCGTATGAACAGAGGGCGTCGTGGTGCAATTTCCCTAATAATTAAAAAAAATCCATGGTTAATATTTGAAAATGGTATAGGCCACCAACGTAAGGGTATAATAGGTAAAATAGATTTCTATGTAATAGTCACACCCCTCTACCAACTGAAAGATTCAAGTATGGGTGATAGAAACATTTATGTAGACACAAGAGATGATACCTACTACCCACTACTAAGGCTAGGACTTGGTCAAGTTGTTTTTTAAATTCCAATTACATTTAATTTAAATTTGTCAAACCTTTCAATTTCTCATCAAATGGTAGAACAAAATGGTTCACCAATTCTGATCCATAAGGGATCATACAACTTATGAACTGTAGTATGGTTTCCATTTAACCCATACCATAACATGTTTCAGTCTATGCAACCAATGGTCCTTGTCTCAACATTACATAGTTGATGACATAGGGCGTCTAGTGTATCTTAAGTAGGTAGACACAGTTTACGTTATGATAGAAACTCTAAGTACCATATATGCGGTTATCAATATCCATAATGAATTTTAATCCAGTAATAATTCTATTAATAACATTTCATGAACTCATGGAAATCATAGTCAGTGCAAGAAACACAATTCTCTAATATGTCATGGAATATGCATGGCATATGAATTTCCTACAAGGTGCCTGAAATGATTCATGATCAATGCTTCATTTCCCTCATCTAATTGGGAAAACAATATAATGAGATCCCGAATCATAGTAACAATATGAACCATTTCATAACATGTGTGTTATCAAATGGTTAAAGGATATAAACTATAATAACAATAATACATTAAAAAAATTAATATTTCAGGCATCTCGGTATTTACCCTGAATGTGGGTAAGCTACTCCCAAGAACAACTTATAACCAATTTCCACAAAATTCCAAATCTCTTGTCTATTGTCTCAAAATAATAAAGCAATAATGGAACCAATCTAATACCACATTGTCACATCCTGACTAAGGTTCCACTCAAAGGTTCCCTGATATCGATTGTCAACATGGCCTCAAGCATGCCTCCATAGAAACCAAATGATATCGAATAGAAATGAGGGTCTATGGTGAGTCAATGGGGAGACTATTCCCTCATTAAAATAGGGTACAATTGCATATATAATAACATGTGAATATAAGAATCATATCTAAATAGATGGAATAGCAGAAACAAACACTAAATAACTAGACTAGTAACCCACCTTAACAAAAGCATAAATAATCATCTAAGAACTGAGTAATAATGTAAAACATTAAATTGAATCATATATAATTGATGAGTATTTCATGTCTCTAAAAAACAAGTAAAACATGTATACATGGAAACTTTTAGTTCTTGACACTCTGTTTCATCACATGGATGAAAATAAAACAAATTAAATACTTCATAAATAGGAGGAGAAAAATGATGAATAAAGTCAAGAATCCCAAATCCCCAAAGAGAAGTTCTACCAAGGTACCTCCAAACATCATTGGCGTGTAAGTGCTTTCACACCACCCACTTTTTCAAAAGGAAACACTCACCCCGGGTCCCATATTCCTATATAAATTGACCCTTGATGTTTCCATTTATATATGGAAACTTTTCTTGAAGGTTTATTTCTAATGTAATCGCCCTAGTGCTTTTCCCATGTCCCTTGATTCCTTATAAGTAGTTATGAAAAACATAAAGGATATGAAATAAAAGGGTAATAGTCATACTAAAGTCCATTTAGTGTTAAAAAAACACTTGCATGACTCATCCACCTACCCCTAATTTAAGAAGACTAGAACGAGCCTCCCTTCCTGAAATATGAACTTTCCCTAATCTCTTCTAGGAATACCAGTAAAGACCCATGAAGGCTCGAGAAATGACTTTCCCATGTGTTGTAATACAGGTTGTCCATCACCCAAGGTGCTTCCAAATTCATCCAAGCCTACTTGCATTGAGCACCCTTTGTGTGATACTCTTGGTTCACCCTACCCTCCAACCTGTGAAAGTCATTTATTCGTCATTTTTCTATGCCATCCATGGCAAGACATTTCTTTATTTGTCTCCCTTTTCTAAGAGGGATCAAATTGAAACCTCCCCCTAGACCTCTGAATTTTAAAAAAAAACTTGGGGAAAGAAACATTAGAATGTATCCCATTTGGATTTTTATTTCTACAGTCAGATATTTCCCACACTATTCCTACCACTGGGTCAAAATCCTTGGGATTTATATATATTTGTATATATATGGTCATCTGGAGGCTTACTCTATGGGTAGTGTTAAAGATTTCCTAGATTCGGATTCTGAGGATTGGACTTCATCCATCCCTTCTCATCTATGAGACCCAGAGCCTCAGGTTCTTTATAGGGAGGATAAGGATCACACTTTTTTCCATTAAATATGGAATTATACCCTCCTCCAGATACATAACAATTTTTAGGGAATCCCTCCTAGTGTAAACCTATAGCCTTCCATGTAAAAGGTTACAGTCCTTTTTCTCTCTCAGACCATCTCCTTCACCTTCATTTCTATCCAGGGTGATGTGAAGAGGGGGATGTGTCATAACACCAGACATTTCCACATTCATCTTCCACCTCTTCCCTCATTGAAGGAGGAAAAGAGTGTGTATTGTTGAATCGTTCACTTCCTCTTATTTCTCACACTGAGCACGAATGATTTTGGATTAGATGTTAGTTATAATCATGGAATCCATACATTCCATTGAAAAGAATTGAACTATGAGAGCTATGATTCCTAATCTAACCATCATACGTAGGATTTCTTCTTTAGGACTAAGCTAAACTAAAACTCCATTATGATATAAGCCACATGTCTTTTACATTTCAACTATTGATACATAGTTATTCTCATGGTATAATATCTCTACCTCAACCCTCAGTTTACTGAGAATTATTGAACTATGATAACTTTAATTCCTACTCTAATCGGGATATGTGGGAAGCCAGCATAGGGACCGAACTGAAGGGGAATCCTCCTTAGGATGAAACCCCAATAATAATTCCCTTAATATGGGAAAACTCTTTAAAATTAATACCTTAATTGAAATCACCAAACCATTATGAATTGATACATACCTCATGGTTCCTTAAATAGAGAATCCTATTCAGGTGAAATCCCCAACATATTTCTCTAAAAGGTCCATACTCCCCCATGAGACTTACTGAATTTTGTGGGATTTGATTCCCATCAAAATGGGATACAAAAGAAGCATCCCTGAGGTTCAAACCCAACTCCTAAATCAACCCTATTCTATCCAGGCCATATCCTTATTAGGGTCAAATTCAACTTGGAAATTGGCATTCCTTATAGGTTTCTTGGGATACTTATACATAAGTCCCAAACCAAACTTTGACTAGGCACATTCTTCCTAGAATTCCTTTCCATGTGACATTAAACTGTATGGTTGGGTCCTTATCACATGACCGTAAAAGTTATGATGTGTTCCATTAAGTGAATCCAATCTATGTGGGTTCTGATTACTTTTATAAGGATACATTAGAAGCCCATTTATGGGTTAAATCCCAAATATTATAACGAATTTTGTCTCCTTGGATGATGATAAACTCCATAGTGACATTTGTCTACCTGGATGACCATAAACTATAGAGTTCCCAACTATGTGGCTAGAAAACAATCATCATCATAATAATTACTAAACAATATCTAAGTAGTATATGAGAGGATACCATTGATGGAGAACCTTAGATACATATAGATATCTCAATTGATGAAGAAGCATATATACATGCAAATGATTCTAAAATCCATAAATGCTAAAAAATGATTGCTAATAATGGGATGACCTACTTCATACATGGGAATTAATGAAGGATTCACGAACATATCTTAAATCTATAAGAGATTTCTAAAGTAGGAAATAATTACCCTCAAAATGGTGTGATGATCATGACCTCCCATCCCCTCAACCAATGTGAGTTCATAAGAGTCATAGGTCAAAAAAACTAACAAACACCTACCTTTGGAAATCAGGTCCCTTTGGATACAAAAATTTTGGATGTTTCGGGTTCAATGAATAAAATCATTGGAAAATGTTTGATAATAGTGATTTTTTACCTCAATGAGGCCCCTTAGTTCCATAAAAAACAAAAAAATGGTGAACCCGATGTGAATCCTTAACCAAGATGATAGTGTTACCCATATATGAGATCCCTTGCAATAAAATAGGGTTATACAAGACAATCAATCACAGATTTTTTCACTAAAATGAGATGTAGGAGTTCAATGATTGTGTTTTTCATATATAAAATTACTCATTTTAGAACTCCCTCTAATCCAATGGCTTCCTTCATGTTTATTCCTGCGAGAGCCCCAACTGCTAATCAGGCTGGATCTTCATCTGCACAAAGAACGCCATCACCAAAATAGAATCGTCAATGATAGGTCTCTAATGAACTAGTTTGAGAGTACTATTATCATGGTACCATCCCAACCCTAGAGGCCACCCAAGAGTCCCTCTAGATAAAAAAGAACCCTCGTTTGTCTTGTCAGTGACGACCAGTAGACCAATAGTAGATGGTATCAACTACCATATTCAACTATTTTGGGAGCTTATACCTAGAACGTAATAGCCAGTCCCTCCTATATTTCAGGGTGATAAATTAGGAGACCACTTATGAACTCATCCAAAATAGACAGGGTCCTTCTAAAGGGATCCTTCCAATAATCATCGCCAATGATACCACATGGTATTAAACCCTCAACATTATGAGAGTGTCATCATAGACTACCCATTACAGATTCTTGAAAATCGTACATATAAGAAGGACCACCAGGGACAAAAAATATAAAAAGGGATCAATGTCTTGCCTTTTACCCCACCGGAGAAGACCACCGACCTAGTTTGGTGGAAAACAACAAGTGGGAACATACACCAGTTTTCCTTCAATCATCCAACCAGAAAACTCATCCGGTGGAATCTAATGAATCCCACCATTAAAATCTATTGGAGTTTCGTAAGAAGGAACATACACTTTCCTGAACTCTTCAATCCCACCAGAAGACTCTTCTTGTGTAATTTAATGAATCTCACCATTCAAATGTGGTGGAGTATCATAAGCATGATCATAAACCTTCCTACACTCATCAAGACAGCTAGAAAACACATCCAGAAGCATTCAAAGAAGACTGTAAACCAAATTCAGTGGTAATGTACAATAAGGAACATACACCTACATACACTCACCAAGCCTACCAATAGCCTCATTTGGCATCACTCAGAGAAGTTAGTCTGAAAGTATTGAAGACAAATAGAGGGAAAACTCAACTCTCTACCCCCACACATGAGTACTGTCAGTATCCATTTAAAGTAATGGTAGGATTGGATCATGAAAATACACCTTATCCAGACATTTAATGGACATATATCCCCATTACAGTCATTGAGGTAACTAGATAGATCCTGTAAATAGTGAAAGGGAAGAAAAAAATTCCTACCCATATTCTAGAAACTATCCAGAATATCATAACAGAGAAAACATCAGTACCTAAGGGACATAAAAAAAATTATGTCCTCATCAATACGTCGAATCATCATCAAGTAACCTCATAATAGATACCAACCTATGTTCCCATCCAGGAGGTCCATGGGAAAAAATACCTCATAACCTTTGGAAAACCAGATCAGGAATATACACTCACTCCAACTAGAGATAATCTACCTATAATAATGGCCACTACAATGAAGTAACATACACCTAATAATAACAACCACTTCTCCTAGAATGTGGCCCCAAATTGTAGTAATAAGGCACATAAGAAGAAGTCTTATCAAACACAGTTGGAAAATGAAGATCTGATCTGTGATCTGGCTTTTCTCAATGCTAGAGTTCGTAAATACCTCATTATTTTGTTTATTGTATGTCAAGATCCTAGCCTCCCATTTCCAAATTATGGGAGTAGTAGTAATAATTATAAAGTTCCTCATTGGACACATACTCATGAAGCCTTTCTTTATGACCATCTAGTCAATCTCGAGAGCCTATATTTTGATGAGAGCCATAGAAACCCTCTTTGTTTCCAAAAGACCATGGAGAAAGAGGGTCCACCACTTGGTATAATCCACCATGATGATCCTCCCCATGATATAATTCACTATAAAATATCTCTTTATAGTAGTTATTAATATTATCAAGAGAATTATTCAATGGAAAATGTAGTGATGAGAAATCCATCCTCTATTGAGACACTTGCAACTGCAAGGTCATTCATGTCTAATGTCTTGTCACTGGTAGGTGAAGTCCTTTCTCAACAAGAACTAGCCAAAGGGGATGATCAATCTCAGAAAAACCCTTGGTTCCCCTGCCATCCAAAATAGAAAATTAAATTCCAACAAATCCCATTGTATGTGTTAAAATAGTCTATAAACGTCCACTCTGGTCAGACTAGGTCAAGGAACCTCTGGTGAAAGACAAAGAGGATATGTTATGAATAAAGAAACAACCAGATAAATATGAAATAATAGCCATGTTCTAGACTTTAAACAATCATCAGTACAACATTCTATAGCTCTTGGAAGAATATTGTATGAATGACATCTGCCTCCAGAGTTGAAAAACTCTTTATCACCTAAAATAAATGGTATTAGTATATGATGGGTACAAAACTCATGTTAAGGTAATTTAATGGTTAAAGTGACAAATTGACCTGGAATATCTCCTTGCTTCCTGAAATCCAAAGATCAAGAATAAATATAGAACCATTTAACATGAATTCCTCGATGAAAAAATGAGGTTGCGAAATATGATCGTAGATACCACATCCTATGTTTGTATTCGAGGATGGGGTGAAAATGGAGAATTACATTTCACTAAACTCCCAAACCAAAAATCCTACCAATGTTTGTATCATGAAATTTCATTTCCTCGGGCTAGATAAAAAAAAGTAACCCTATTCATGATTGAATACATGATCAATAAGAATAGGCCTTGATCCACTTTCACCAATGTTGGCCTATAAGAGAGAATGTTGTTGAGATTATTTTTCATCAAGAATATAAGAGAATTGAGCAAGCCTATCATTTAGAGGATGTCAACCATCATATTTCATAGATGTATGAAATATCGCAATGTTATTCTGAAATTGGAGACTTAAGTTAGTGTCAAATAATGCACCTAGCCCACATTCAGACCATAATCCACAACATTACAAGTGAAGCTACGCCTATATTAGCCATAACAGTTCTTGAGCCACCCTAGCCTACAAGGTTGGGAGATTTTTTAACCCAAACCTTAGAGCCAATAGAAATATCCCGAAGGGTTAATAAAGAAGAAAATTAATAGCCCTGGACTTTAAGATTTAGGCCTTTGTCACATCCACAATCCCCACCGTAGTGAAAATAAGGATTTTCCCGATTAGGGAGAAAGACACGAAATGAATCCTCTCATTTCATGACATACCATGATTCATTACCTTCACTTAGAACATGAAAAACTGAACTATCAAAATATTCCCCTTGGGATATTGTTGACCAAATAGTTCCTAGGGAATTGACCAAGAAGAGGGCTAGGTCTCATGGGGGACACAGTAGAAGGTGATCTTGTAGAGATATCGATAGAATTCTTGAAATACATTATGAATCGATGAATGTAATCAATCCTATTATTGAAAATAATATAGAATATGAATCTATATTAGAGGATTAAAAAGAGGAATTTCTCATTCAAAATTTTGTCAACAATGAGGTAAATTAACGTGGTGTTCATACCTAAAACAAGAGGCTTACCCGAAAATTGGGAGTTCTCTCATATAATCCACCTCTACCTCTTAATAAGGAACCTAATATGGAAAATGGTAATAGTAAGACCATGTATCACCTTCCCCTTGGATATGGTCAATCCCTAACATTAGATGAATGGTTTTCTCATCAATAGGAGGAGATTAATGAGTTGCAAAGACTCAATGCAGAGTTACTCCGAAAAAGAATTCCTGCCAAATATGATCTACAAGCAGATCTTCATCCTCCACTTTCAATGGGAGCACCTTCACAGAGAGGGTTTGTTGCAACTACTGATGTAGATCATGAATTCCCAACATTTTAATTGAAACTAGAATAGTGTTAGGCACATACTTTTAAGTCAATCCCTATGGGTTATCCATGAAAAATTCTAGTAGTTTCACCACCGGTGGTCCTTCCAGTCATTGTAGTCATTCAAGCTCTATCAACCACACTTGTTTAGGTCCCAGCTTATCTATATATTTCTAGAATTCTTATGAACATCATTGATTCATTGATGACTCAATCGGAAGCTAGGGAAGGCCAACATGCATTTTTACATAAAAAAATATCTTTCCCTAAATGGGAAGATTCAACTCCCCCCCCCATAAAATAATGGGAATCACACATTTCCAATCATCAATGACTCGAGAGATCTGAAGTAGAACTTGACACATTTTTTATATCATTGTGAACCCATGATGGGGACCCTTAAGCAATTGAAGGTAGTGAAACTTAGATTATTTGTACAAATATTACATGGGACAACCGTTGTATAGTACATGAGTTTGAAGTCTCAATCAATCACTAGATTTGAATATCTCTATCAATAGTTACTATTATAGTTTAGCTCAATGTTACAGAATACCACAATCCTCGATCTCAAGAACTGAAATCAAATGGATAATGAAAGATTCATTGATTTAATTTCTCAGTATAAAGGATTTACATACTACTTGAACCTAATTCTCCCTAAATAATAATTTTTTCCCATTTTTGAGGAAAATATACCTGATGAGTTGTGTACACCATTTTTTCCTATGAAATACATAGGAGGGTTTCTAGACCTTGCCTAAATTGATGTAAAGGTGTAGAATTCCAACATAGAGACTAAATCCAAGTCCCAAGTCATTCCATCTGCTCTAAGAACAATAGTTAAAAAAGAAGAAGCCACAATAGTTAACTTAATCAGGGATTTGTATCTGATCCTACCTCAAATTATACATTATACCATAGGAATCCACCTTCTAAGAGTCAACAGAAATGACCACATCATTATGATTATCAATGAGATCAAAGGAGGAGATAGTATTATGAGTTTTAAAATAAGATAAATTCATTTCAAAATGAACAAGTCCCCGGATACTTTATCTCGGCTTTAGAAGACAAAATATTTCAGTTGACAAAGCCCACCAAGCCTAGAAATGAAGTAGAAAGGGACCTAAAAAACTATTTTCCCTTCCCTCAAATGTTTTGGAATTCCATCAAAGAGTGTTTTGTTTTCAAAGACATCCTATAAAATATGGTGGATTCTGGGAAAGTGAAATGGAATAATTGTCATCCCATGTATAATGTGTTTCTGTTACCAATCAAGAGGATGAAGGTTAGTGGAATGAAGTGAAAAGAAAGAGTGCACATAAGTTTGGTGACTAGATGTTCAGGAAAACAATCAACCAAACTCATGTCATTCTATGAATACAGTGGATATAGCTAACTATACCTGTTAATTCCTCCACTACAGTGAATCCAAATTCATCAAAATCCATGTCCTTTGAATGTCAATCCTCCAAGAAGAAACATGGCTAGAAGGATAAATAGAGAGAAAAATGATCTTGTGTCAAGGCCAAAATATTCCTTGACCTTAGTGGACTTCATACCGACCATCTCAAAAGCACGAGAACCACCCCACCAAACGGAACAACAATAGTCGACCTATCAAGAATAATCTTCATCAGATGAAGAATTGATCTTTGTATCTATTAATTTTATTCCTTTAACAAATCCCTTCTTATGTGAAGATTATGATTGTGAACCTGATTCCTCTATGATTTATTTAGGAATAGAAGTACAATGTTATCAAGTTCGAGGATGTAGGGGAATATGTGGATGTGACACAAGAAACTACTTCAACCACACCCCATGCTTCAACTGTTTATTCTTCTAAAACTCATGGGAGAGACCTCCTGAAAGCTTAGAAGAAACATGTTAACTCACCCACACATGACAGGGTCTATCTTAGAATGATCATCTTGAATGACTAGTTAGAGGCTAGCCCACCACCTCCTTAACTATTAGGTAGAACTAGCTAGCCTAATCCACTAAGAGCAGAAACACTTCTATCCCTTCCACAAAATATGATCCATCCATATCTGGAACATCAGATCCCAAGGAACCTAAAAAATAATATCCCCAAACTGGGGATCATAGATCTTAGGATCAAAAGTGTGATTTTTTGAAGAAACTTTCCCATGTATCACCATGTTATCTATATTGGATTCCCTAAGTCTATCAAAGGATCTCTGGGAATCAATTTTTGAGGATTTTTCAATCACTCAAGATATTGAAGTAGAGTTTTTTTCCATAGAGGTTTAATTTATATAGAATTATCTGGTAGAATACCATGTATTCATATCATTCATAGACCAGAATAAGGATGTATTCATAGAAGGAAACTTCATGACCCTACCTATCTGATAGTATTGATGAAACTGATATCCGACGATCATTCTTTTACAATGTATTAGAAGTAAATATCATTCAGATTCATAAAATTCACTGATTGGGTCTCACTTTATTCATCTTGTCTCTCTCCAACCTAATTTTATAGGGTTTTGTTAAGAAATAACACGAACCTCTTGGTGACATTACACTGGGAACTCAGTTTGGGGATTTGGTGTATAATTCATAGTTCATGGTTTTCCTACAAGATACAAATTTAAATGTTATTCTTGGATGACCTTGGCTACATAATCATATGGCCATTCCATCATTATACTACCAATGTATCAAATAGTGCATTAATGGTCATATTGGGACATTTAATGGTGACAAGACCCCCTTCAAATCTTTTGAATCTCAGAACATTGATGAAGAATTTTATCAAAAAGGAGTAAAACAATCCATTGTGGATGATGTTACTCAAATTAACTCCTAAAATGGTTTGGAGAATATTCCATCTAATCCATTGTAGTATGTCAGTGTAGATTAAATGCTTCCCATTAATCAAATTGAAAGGTTAGGATAAAAAACAAGAACCCATTTAGTGGCTTCCAAAATGTTAGTTATTTAATCTCAACCTAAGGACACAGGAGATGTCATTAACTCTCCAATCTGTGATGAAAGCCTGAATGAATATTTCTTCATTCCATCCACCATGTTTTAGAAAATATCTTCTTCATCATCCAGGCGGGAAGATGTAGTCACAGTAATGGCAAGAAATATAGGGATATTGATTCTCAATCATCCATCTTCCCTTCAAAGCTTAAAGAGGACCCTTCATCATTAGTTGGGATGGAAATGGTAGTCTCTACTTATGGATGTTCAAATAAAGACTACCCCTATAACTCTAAAAACCAACTTCAACACCTGCCATCTAAGAAGTGGTATAAGGAGTAACACATGAGGAATAGGAAAATGAGGAATATCTCAGTTATTCCCATCCATAATTTGAGGAAGGAATATCCACCACTGTGGATGACCTCAGGGAAATAAATCAGGGTACATAAGAAGATCCACACCCTAATATAATTAGTACATCCATGACTTCTAAATAAAAGGATGTGTATAATTCCATTATGAAGAGACACTGGGATTTTTCTTATTGGAATTACATAGAAATTCTAGGCCTTTACCCTAAAGTGTCCACCCATTATTTGGGTTTTCTAAGAGAGCATCATATATTCAAGAAAGAATAAAGAAGAACATACCCAACTCACAACTCCAAATTGAGGCTGAAAATGACAAGATTATCAAGGAAAACGTTATCAGAGAGGTGAAATATACAAAAAAAGTATATCCAATATTGTCCTAGTGAAAAAGAAGAATTGGAAAATCATAGTTTGAATTGATTTCAGAGATCTCAACCAGCATTTTCCCAAAGATGAGTTTCCAGTTCCAATCATAGAACTCTTGATTAATGGAATAGCTAGCTACCAATATCTATCCTTCATGTATGTCTACTCTAGGTACAATAAAATATCGATGGACCCATAATGTGAAGAATCCATAGCCTTCAGAGCCCCTCAATGATTATTTTTCTATTGAAAATGCCCTTTGGCTTAAAGAAAGCTGGTGCAACATACCATAATACTATACTTCATATCTTCAAACCATACTTGGGAAAATTTGATTAATGATAAGTTAATTATCTAGTGGTCAAAACAAAGAAACTATCTAATCACCTGTATGAAATTGATTCCATTTTCATCAAACTTCGATTAAAAAATATAAAGATGAACCCTTTCGAATGTTATTTCAGAGTAACCTCAAGAAAATTTCTAGGCCTTGTTGTATGCCATCAAATCATTGAATTCGATCCTGATATGACTAAGGAAATCATTGGAATGTCCCCTCCTCAAAACATGAATGAGTTGAGAGGACTTCACGGACCCTTGGCCTATATATGGCGCTTCATATAAAATCTTGAAAGAACGTATTTTCTCTTCACCACATTCATGAATAATAGGGTCACATATCAATGAACCAATGAATACCAAGAATAATTTGATGCCCTCAATAAATACCTCTTGATCTTGTCGATCTTAATGCCTTATGTTGATGGAATTCCAAATATTTGTTATGTGATGTCCTTAGAGTGATAATTGGGTGCCCTGTGAAAAAGTATGCTGCTAGTAATGAAAACAACCTTTATTATCTTAGTTTAACCATGATTGACATAGTGAATCAATATTAAGATATTGAGATGAGTTTTTTGTCATTAATATTTTTATTTTAGAAGCTAAGGAACTATATTTATTATCATGATTTCCATTTGGTCTCTCGAAATAACCTGCTCAAATTTATTCTCAAGCATCCAATACTGATAGGAGATATGTCATGGTGGGTTGTTATTCTGAAGTAGTTTGAAATACAATTCATTCGTTAGAAATAAGTAAAAGGATAGAAATTGGATGAATTCCTTACTAAGAACCCATTTGTAGAAGAGATGACATTAAATATTGAGCTACCTGATGAAGAAAACTTATTTATTCAGGACAGCCCCTGAATATGGGAAATGTATTTTTATGGTGCCTCAAGAAGTCCAACAGGAAAAATAACAGAATACCTAATGCTCAACATAGTTGGGTTATGAATTTTTATTATCCCCATATAGAAGGAAGTATCATCATATTCCTTTCTATTATCAGAAGGTGGTACTTACAATGAGGCAGAATATGGGGCTCTCATTACAGGGATGTAATTGGTACTCCAAGTACTCGGGAATCACCTAGAGGTGAAGGGTGGTCCATAATTGGTAATCAAGCTGATCAATGGGGATTATGACATCATAAATGAAGAGTTAACTTCCCTATGTGATTTTTTACAAGCTTTAATAGAAGAATTTACCTCAAAGAAAAATTCTCTCATGTTAATAGATTACAAAAATTATAGTCTAATACATTTGAAAATGTTTCCACTACCCTATAGAATCCAAACCAAGATTAAATAATCATAATTATTTTCAATCATAATCTTGTTTCACCTTTTGTTCAAAAAATAATGGAGGAAATTAATAAAACCAGCCCCATTCCCAATCCTCATGGTCCTACCATGGGAAGGATTACACCCATCATGGAATATCTTCAAGATGGAGTAATTTAACTGGATAGAGTTAGAAGAGATCATATCCAGTGATGAGAAGCTAGTTTCACTATTTATGATGACCTAAATAATCAAAAGATACTTTATAAATGATGTTTCTATGGAATAATACATTGATGCATCGATGGGGAAGAGACTATGACTCTCATGGAAGAAGTACATGCAAGAGAATATGGTGCCCACCAGTCTGGGTATAGATTTTCAGATCAATTCGGATGTATTGGATACATCTATCATTCAATGATGTAGGATTATAAAGAATTATCTAATAAGTTTCATCCTTTCCATGTGAATTCTAATTTCATTAATCAAACCCCAAAGCTACTACATACAACTACATTGTACTGACCATTTACTGCCTAGGGATTGGATGTAGTGGGGCCTTATACTCTAGCTATGATTAAGCAGTTCATGTACATCATTACTGTTACTGATTTCATATCCAAATAGGATTAAGAAATACCTCTCAATTAATTTGTGGCCAAAAGAATTTTGAGTTTTTTTAAAACCATTATCTTTACAATATTCGGTGTCCCTCATACCATATTGATGGAAAATGGCACCAATTTTTGCTCTGTTGAGGCAATGAACCTATATCAAGCACACATTATCAAATCCAACCATTCATCTTGGTATCATGCGATAGATAATGGACCAATAAAGGATTTCAATAATGAATTTTACAATATAATATAGAATATGGTGGATAAATATAATAAATATTGGTCTAATAAGATCTTGCATTCCTTATAGGCTTACCAGATTACATTCTTTACTGCAACACGGGTAACCCCGTACTCATTGGTGTATATAATAAAAACAATGTTTCCCAATAAATTTCAATTTCCGCCACTCTGAGTTTCCATATATTACTATCTATACATAGATGATCAATCTCATAAATGATTGAATGAGTTTGAGTGACGGGATGAAAAATATTGTCTACCTTGCATCACATGGAAGTCTTTCAGAATCATATAGAATAAGATTTAAATAAGAAAGTACACCTCCATTCATCCCTCCAAGGGGAATTGGTATTGGTCCTTAAGAATCCAATGATAAAATGAAACAATCCTATGAATCTTGAGAAAAAATTGGGATAGACCTTACTCCATACATAATGTTTATTCTAATAAAGCTTACTCCTTAATCTCAATGGATAGAGAACTCACTACAACTCCATCCAATGAAAGAATCGTGAAGTACTTGGTGTAATCATACAAATTTCTTCTTATCTATAGGATGTTAAAATCCAAAATAGTTTATAAATCTATGATGCATGATGTTATACTATGTACCATCATTTTTCTTGTCATGTGAAGATAAAATGTCTGACATGAGGTCCAAGTCACATGACCTGAAATTGAAAAACACCATTTTTCCTTACCACGCGACATTAAACTGTATGGTTATGTAATCCCTTATTTGATGTTAATTAATCCCCCAAGATACCATGACTTGAAATTCCTTGTGGCCTCTCAAAAGATGAGTAGATTCTATGTGTGAGCTTCACTCACATCATGACCACTCCCATGTGGAACTTATGCCTCATTTTTCACTACGTTTAGAACAATCCTGCATGGGAAGAAATTTTCAAGAGCTATGTATGGATTTATTCTCATCCCAATGAGATAATTAGTGTTTCCCAGATCTCTAATATTATACCCAACCATGACTACTAAAGAAAAAATTTCTCCTTTCCCTATGTAGGAACCAAATCTATACTGGGAACCATTCTAAAACTATTGTCTTGATTCTCATACCATCTTGAGTCTTGGGCCCAACCATTTATCTAGGAAATATTGTTTAAATTATTAATATCCATGTTTCTCACATAAAAATTCAGTTGGTGTGGGGAACCATATTTCAAGAACTATGTGTAGCTTGATTCTCATTTTATTGAGATACGTAGTGATGCCAAGATCTCCTATCATAGGTCTAGTCATGACCACAATAAAAAACCCTTCACTCCCTATGTGTATGGATTAAACCTCTAAAATTAACCTTTATTAAAATAACTACATGTGTTATGATTCCCACCCATATGAGATATGCAGTGACACCTGGGTCCCATCACCTAGTCCCACTACAATATTTCCATATTTTCACATCGGTTCATTTTATCCCTTATCGCATGATGTTAAACTATATGAAAGTCCAAGAACAACATGTGACTTGATTCTCAGCCTAATGAGATATTTATTTATGCCCAGATCTCTTATCTTAGGTCCAACCACAATTTAAGAAATCCCTTTTACCACTGTGAGTATTCTTCAAACCTACACTGGGTTCATTTCCAGAACTACATGTGGTTCAGTTATCATTTTGATGAGATATGTAGTGATTCCCAGAATATCATTATTGGGCCCAACTGAAATGTTTTAATCACTTCAGATCATTTCACCTATATTCTTAACGCATGACATTAAACTCTATGGAATTACAATAACTACATATGTCTTGATTCTCATTCTATTATGATATGTAGTGATGCTCAGATCTCATATCTTAGGTCCAACTGCAATTTAAAATACCCCACTCATTATGTATAGATCATACATACATAGGGAACCTTATTCAAGAACTAAATATGTCTTGATTATTTCCCTCACTAGATACAAAGTGAAGCCTGGGTTATACACCCTGGATTGTCTACCATATAATCATCATTACCCTATCTTTCATTTGTGTTAATTTTGTAATAAAAAAGGATATTTTTCCACACTATGTTTTAAACACTAAGAATATCTCACCTGGGCTTCAAAATTTGGTAAAGGAGTTCTTTTCATAAACAAGGTGTCTCAATTCCTATTATGGTTATCAATGGTCCAAGCAGCAATACCTCAAAAAGGCATAATAGATGTCCTCGTCGTATGATAATAAACTACATGATCTTACCAAGAACTACATATGACATGATTCTTTCTCCAGCAAGATACGTAGTGACACATGGGTCTTATACCCTATTCCACCTACAATATTCTATTTAACATCAAAATCAATCACATCCTCTCCGCATGAAAATATACTACATGGCTCTTTAAGAACTACATGTGTCTTGATTCTCACTCATATGAGATAGATAGGGAAACATAGATTATCAATCATGGACCTAGATATAACATGATACAAATAATTCCTCTTTTCTCCCTTGTATGAGACTCATCTACATGGGGAGATTCAATACAAGTAATCATCTTATTTATGAACCCGTATTCAAGAAAACCCCCATTATCCTCTACTTATGAATTAAATCAAGGTGGGGGCCTTTATTTAAGAACCTTGTGTGTCTTTATTCCCACCCCTATGTGATATGTAGTGACGTCCTAATCTTTAATCCTAGGCCCAGCCACATCACAACATGAAGAAACCCCACTCTACTGCATAAAAATAAAAAAACTATTCAAGATATTTTATTTTGGGTCCTCCCCTTATAAATCTCTCCAACGAAACAAGAAATATTCCCCTTTACATATGAGTTAGATATATATAAGGGACTCCAAATTCACGGCCAATATTGGTTAAAATGCTTCCCTTATGCATTGGACATTACCCCTTTTGAATTTCATACACTTAATATTGAATACTTTCAAATCATCATAATCTTTCCTTGACTTCTAGTGATAGAATGTCTAATACTTGTGAGCTCCTTTATCTGAATATGCAGCATGTTCCCTGGTTGGCCTTGCATAAGTCACTCACATAATGGGCATGTCAGCCTAAGGATTCCATCGTTTGACTATGTAGTATGTGCCCTGGATTTCCATTCATAAAACAACTTTCATAAAAATTGTTTCAAATAATGGAAACTTCTCCCTTGGGAGAATCCTCTTCTGTCCCTTTAAGATTTGATGATGGGATAATAGAACCCTCAAATCAGTGGTCTTCCCTTTTATATTTTTCCAATATCGTTTCTCCTGACCTAAAATTCTCAAAGACCATGGATTACAATCTCCCCCTTCACTTGTTTAAATAATAATGGAATAATCTTGGACCATTTGAAAACATATCATCTATTTTTTCCATAATATTTTTTTCATAGTCAAATGAAATAAAACTTTATTCTGCATACATCATGTGTTTTGGTTAAAACTTCATAAATAACATATTCCCCCAATTCTAGAGAAATAATTTCTTGAAATACCCCTTCTATATTTAGGATGTTTTCTCCACAAGCCAAACCATGTGCATGTGAATATCTGAATATCCATGAAACTTCATCAACTTTTAGCAATATAATGTCAAAATTATTTATAGATCACTTTCCTCACCATGTTGTATGCACCCCAGTTGGCCTTGCATAATTTTCCCACATAACGGGTCTATCAGTCAAAGGATGCCACTATTGACTATACATTACAATCCCTAGTTGTCCTTGCATAAAACAAACCCCCTTAACGGGTTTTGTAAGAAGTGGTAACTTAATTCTAGGAAGAGATCCCCTCTAATGAAATTTAACCCTTTTCCCATACCACTCTTTGAATCCGAGAATCCCCAAGTCATATCTTACGACTACCTCATTCCATAACTGAATATAGTATCACACTTACATAAAATTATCAATAGTGGGGAAACCATAATACCCTTGGTCAAAGATAAATACATTAAATTATATCCCCCATAATGTCCTTTCTGCACAAATCTAAACTACACAACATAATTTCCTTACTATATGAATTTAAACAACATAGTATAATGTCCTTACAGGATGACTTCAAACTACACAACATAATTTCTTTGTTCCATGACATTAAACTACACAACATAATTCCCCTAATACATAAATTTAAACGTCAAATTACAATATTAGAAATACCCTTTCTAGAAAAATTTACCCTCCTTTACACATCAAATTTATGTGGGAGAGGATTCTTATTCATTACCAATGTCGATAAAGATGATTCATTTATTCTCAGACATCTTTCCTTGGAATAGTCACCCATTCTAGTCTTGATACATCCAAATATTAAACATCTTTTATTCATTAGAAATGGAATGTTGGAATTCATGGGAACTACTTTACCTTACTATATCATATGCGCCCCAGTTTTCTTGGCATGAAATACCGACATAATGGGTATTTCAGCCTAAGGATACCACTACTTGACAATGCAGTATGTGCCCCATTTGGACTTGCATAAAACATCCCTCATAACAGGGTTTTTAACTCATGGTAACTTAATTCTTATGAGAGAACTTCTCTATTATTTAATACCATATTTTATATTTATAAATGAAAAAATTATCTCATGATCCCCCTTAGAAGTATCTAAATAATATCTAAAAACTCTTACCCATCATGCCTTTTTTAGATTATAATTTCAATATTCAATGTCAAAGTTTGTCTACCTAAAACACTTGATTTTTTAGTCTAACATGAAAGACATTAAACTACCCATAAAAAGAGACACAGTAGTCACCAAGATAAAAACCCATAAATGTCACTATAGACAAAAGATGAGTCTCATCTCTCTAGACCTACACTCTGTACAGTTTAGGAAATATTGAGCAATAAAAAGTTAAAAGGGAAAAATATTATTAGGTTGACAACTCAAAAAGGCAATACCTAAGAAAAATAGAATTATCACTTACTAAGTCTCTCTCATATTAAGATTAGGAAAATATTACTGTGATGACACAAAAGACATTAAGATTGTAGGTTTGTGCATATGACCATAGTAGCAGTAAATATATGATCAATATACCCATTGGTTTAGGTAACATAATATATCCCCCCATGCTTATCAGTGTAATTATGATTAGATGATATAAATATTTAATTCTACGAAAAATCGTCCTTAAAGTTATGATTATAGGAATCAATAAGGAATGCAGACATATATGATTAGAAAAAATATTTTTTCATTTATGAAACAAAATCAGAGGAACATAGAAAAAATATACTATATCTATCATATATTACAAGAGTAATTCAATGTAATTATTTATCTTTTTAACAACCACATGATTCTCAACAACCACTTGTTGATGTTCAGTCAGATGACCAACTTTAGCCTCATCGGCCTAACGAAGTGATTCCTTCACAATAGTAATGGCAGTTGTCCCATATTTCTGGTATTTTCCTAATAAACAATAAAGTTGTTCAAGTTTACATTAAGAAGCGTCCAATTATTTATGATGTTGAGACACTTGAATAGACTTCTCCCTAATTTTCTACTATAATTCTGTCAATTTTGCACATTGACTAGCCTCCTCTGGGGATAATGTCGCTTGAAAATCATCAGTATTAAAAAAAGGTTCTTTTATGAGATATTGTTGAAGCTTATAATCTTTCTCTCATATATTAATAGTATCCTTCAATGCAGTGTTGATTGAAAAGTAATCAAACACATTGAATCCCAACATGATGAATAGAATAGAAAGCTATGGGATTTATGAAGGCAGTCCCTTAAGGGGAATCTCAAAAATTTTCTTCCATATATCTTGTAAAGGATTATGACATGCGATGTGGAGGGAATTCTACAACTCCAGTTTGGATTCAGATTCATTGTCATAAGTAGATATTTATACTATAATTAGGGTACTCAAAGAAGCGCCCTATTATTTTAGCTCCCCAATAGTGGATGCCTTCCCTTTTGATGGTGGTTGACATGATGCAGAATATTTTCCCTTAGGCATAGCCATATAAGCTAATAATTCTAAATGATAAGTTGAAATCATCGTCTTCTTCATAAGAATGGAATGATTTGTGAACAATCACAATAGTTGGTGATTTTTACCCCACATCAGATCAACCGTCTGAGAAGATTCCTCCACAATATTCCCATCATCAATAGTTTGGGCTAGAATCTCTTATTGAGGGATTCTCCCTTAGGTATTCCAAGAAACAGCTAGATGATATTTAGGTAGGATTCTCATTTCATGATCCCCTTTAGCTGGATCCTCCTCAGTAGTAGGATAGAGAGTGATTTCATGCCCTATCAAGCACCATCACTATAACAGTTTCCTTAATTGGAGGGTCACATCCCAACCAACCAGGATTAGAGAATCATACATAAGAATATTAATTGCATGGAAAATAAATAATCATGACCATTTTTTTCTCTATATATTTCCCCATATTCTCCTAAAGTAGTAGTAATTTTAGTATGTTCCATTATTTCATCAAAAGAAATGCTATGATTAATCATGGATTCTATTAACATGCCAAGCCTCATGTAAATATCACATGCGGGAACAATTGGAGTGGTTTTTTCATGGCCCTCCTCTAATGACTTGGGGCCCATAAAAGCCTCCTCAATGTCATCCATCAGGACAATATCATTCATTGTATAATATTATTATGCATGAGATGAACCTAAAATACTATAGAGATATAATTCATTAATTAATATATATCTTATCATTAAGCATTATGACATACTATGTTCCTCTTCTCTTTCTGAAGCAATGGTAGGAGTAGTTCCATGAACAAATGATGCATCCTTTGGTCTTGACATTTCATCAGTTGAAGGAGCAGTTTCAATGGAAGGAATCTAAATTTGGTCTGAAGCACCCACCTTGATTATCAAATGATCATTTGTAACTACCTTAAGGGAAGAAATGGAAGGATTTCCTACAATTCTAATAATTTTAATCACTTTCTCCATTTAAATTAAAAAATAATGATATCAAGAAAAATTACTATTGTTGACAATGTGTGTGTCCAAAGATTTCACCCTTCAGTTTCCTTTATTCTTAAGCTTATTCAATATAGGGGTAGCTTCAACCCCATCAAAATAGTTATTATAGGTGATAAGTCTCCCTCCATCTCCTCATCCATTTAATTTTGGCCTGGAGATACCTCTTCTGATTTCGGAGGTGACATAGCATCCTCGATTACATTAACACCAAGGATATACCAAGGAAATGGAACCTCAAACAATTTTACCTTATCCAACTGATAATTAAGGTGGTATTCCCATGATAAATAATGTTTTAGATTAAATATAAAGTCAATTATGAAAATAATTTTAGAATAACATAACTTAAATCTTCAGGATTGATAAAATCATGTCATTCCTCAAAATATGAATGATATATCCCTTCACAAGCAACACATTATATCATTCCCTTAAATCGCCTTGTGGTAGGGACCAGATCTTCAGTTACATAAATAAGCATCTCTAGCTCCCTAATTTGAATTTCCACTTCAGTAGTATTATCCTTAAAGAAAATATTAGATGATTCTCTGAGGTTTTTAATCAATGTAATATGAAACCTCTCACATAATATCTCCATCATAGTTTCAGCATCAAAAGACTAATCCGGCCACATTTGGACAACTGGTTATCGTATATATTTAGAATACATTATGGATTGTTATGAGAATGATCCTACATCCTTATATTTGACATGCTTCCCAAATCCTTCTATCATAGATGGAGGATGAGAAAAAATAACTTAATTATTTTATTTTTTATGGTTACTAGACCCCCTGGGTGAAACGTCATCTGGTTATGATGGTGTAGCCCTCTTGATTCCGGGGGGTCGATTAGATCAAGAATGAGGTTGTTTTGGCAGGATAAGAACCTCTTCATCTTCACTTTTGGACTCAGATGTCACAAACTCTAAAGAAAATAAAGTGTATTCCAAACGAGGAGGATTTTCCATTCTCCACCTCTTTACCCCCAACATCATGAACAACCTTTTCCATCACCCCATCTGGGTATGATAAAATCCAAGCTTCAGCATGTCGATTTTTCAATCTTCTAGCTGCATTAGTTGGAGGTATATTGATCACCACCCCTATCAATTCCATAGTTGTGAGTATCAACGGCTGTCGAGATACCATTTTTGAGATTTTCCAATATGATGTGCACTGGAGGGGATACCATTATTTGTTATAGACATTTGAATTGGTGTGAAAAATGTTAAGAAGCATAAGCCTCTCATATGATCTCTCCATATATCCCAGTCACTAAGACACCATACCTAAAGGATTGAATATATGACTTAAACTCTTTTTTGGTCATCCCATCATCAAAAAACATCCCCATTGGAAGATTTACAAAAGGGAAGAAGCTGGACACCATGAATAAACTCATCCTTGTCTGAATGTCATGAGGTTTCAAGGATAAGGGGGAGATACCAGATACACCCTAGACATATGGTCAAAATGGACTCCCAAGGACCTAGATCCCACTATACATGGAATAAGTCCTAAAATGAGCTATGATCCACCCCCAAAAAAACATTCCATGGTCTAGTAATTATAAAATGATGTTTCTCAGAAATAATATTTAGTATATTAATATTTTTTTCCAAAATAGAGATGGTCAACACCACTAACTTATTCTCTTCTAGATTGGTTTCCACAAAAAATGTTCCTCACCTTTTACCTCCTTTGGAATCATGAATAGGAAGCAGATAGATACTGAGCCACATATCCAAAAAACCTTCAAGACTTTTCTTGGAAGAAACTTTGGGGTTGACTTCATAGACCCACTTGTCTAATTCCCCTTTCTCTAGAGTTAGTAAGTAGCTGCTACATACAATTCTCTTCCCCACCTTAGGATAGCTCGTTGGAATCTTGTAGGTGGGAACTTCTCCATTCATCATCAGGAATATTTTCATCCAAGACTCTGGATAAATATCTTCTTTTTGTGGGGATTTTTTTTCTTGATATCATGAGATATTTTCAATATCTCACATTCCAAAGCTAGTGTCTTTTCAATATCACCCCATGTTGCCTTTGGAGGTATGAATTAATCATACATATCTCCAAGGATCAGAGCCCAAGAGATCTTGTGAACATCCCACAAACTCAAACCCACTTCTTCATGTATAAAATGAAATTAATTCATTTGTGGAATCCACCCACTCAAGAAATATAGCACAAAATCATCATTATTATACACATAGGTCTTCTCTACACACATGGCCTCGTAAATTTTGATTCCTTCCAAATATTTTTGGAAATCTACATAGGTGTTGTGTGCCTAGTATGCCCACATCCATGAAATCTTAACACATACTACTGGGAAAATTTCCCAACCATTCTTCTAGAACTTTGATTGATCAGTTTGTGAATCTCAAAAAAAGGATGAATAATAGCATGGATTTAGTTTGACTATGTGTGGTTTTAGATTGGGGGAACAGGGGTTGTGATGTATAAAAAAGGCCATGGATGTCATTGTAACACCCCGAGATTTTATGAAAAATATTCTTTTTAATTTCATTGATGTATTGTGTTGTACGCTACACCAAAAAGAGCTTACGCTACACGCATCCCTGACTTGGCTTACATTGCACGTAATCGTGACCTTCCATGATAGCGTATGTTGTACGCAATACCGAGTTTCACTAAACAACGATATGTTATATAAACTAGCCGTTATGAATAGTACTTCCCACTTTTTGAAATTTTATTTTTCAAAATGGACTTCATTTTTGGATTTTGAATATCGAAATTATACTAGGGTGAAATTTTGGTATTTTTCTGAAAACTTTCAATTTTTGATGAATAGTGAAAACACTAGGTTACTATTAAAAACCGACTTTTTATTTAAATAATTATTTGTTTTATTTAAATTAATTTTAGGTAAAATTTGATACATAATACCTATATAAGTTCAATGTAATCCATTGGAGTTATTTTATAATAATTTTAGATATATAAAAATTTTATTGAACTTTTCACCGTCTTTTACCCACCTCCTAGGAGAATTTGGAAATTCACATAAAACATAATTTTACCTCTTCTGTGAGTAGAATTTCGAAAATCCGAGAGACACGGTAAATATCAAGGACTAAAATGTGGTTCAATGAGATGAAAATATTTTTTTTGTGAATAGTAACTTTTTACTTTTATTTACCACGGTTAAAAGTAAATAGGGTAATTGAGGGTAAAAATGATATTATTATTACCCTAACACATGTCCTAATTCTATTGTATAAGTGTAATTCGACCGAAAATACCCTTAGGAATAAAATATGACCATTTAGGTCCACTTGGATTAGATTAGGACATTTATTATTAATTTATTTAAAGAACAGTTAAAATAGTTAAAATCAAAGTTTAATAACTAAATCATTTTTAATATAGGTTTATACATAAGATAAATTAGACTATAAATATTAATTAAAAATCTAAGAATATTTTCTACATAATGGTATTTTATTTATAATTATTAGACATTAAATAATTTAATTTATTTATGACATAATGATGATGCAGTAATTATCTTATTAATGAAATATTAACATAATTGATGTTATAAATATCCAAATAAATTTAATTTCAGACTTTTTATGAATTAAAATAATTTTATAGGTTAATATGACATGTTATTATTGATTTAATTAACTTTTTTTGAACTAATAATTCTGTTATAATTTTCACAAAAATCAATTACCAAATAGTGTCTAAATTGACATAAAATAGTTTTTAAAACAAATATTATATTATTAATTGTTATTATATTCCTAAAAATATAAGGTTCGGCCAAGATACTTATATAATGATAGTTGTATCATTAATGGACCACTTCTGGGTCTCTTAGATGTATATGGTATGTTTATTAACTATATAATATAAAAATACAAAGTGACATGGTAAATGTCAATCTAATTAACTAAGAGTTAAAACTAAAATATAAGGTTAATATAATGACTCAAACCTATCTAAAATCTATTGATTGAGATTATTTCTACCCCTCCCCACCTTATCTTAGAAATAAATCAATTTGGAGATATTAAAAACTGAATATGACTTTATTATAAAATAATATTTTAATTTTTTCCAAAGGTGCCCCTCTCCTCCCTTATAAAAAGTGAACCTCTTCCCTCTTATCTTAACACACTTTTGAGCCTTGAAGTTCGGACAAACCCTGGCCATTTCTCTTCTACACTTCCCTAGAAACATTTTGGAGGTTCTGTTATTCTCAAAAGTCCAACTCTACTTCCTTATGAGAATGATTAAAGGAGGTGCGTCGAAGAAGAGGTAATCTCTTCTTCCGATTCTATCATGTTTATTTCTTCTTCAACTTCTTCTTATTTAGTTTTCTCACTATAAAGTAATAACATAAGTATTACTTATATACTTATATGTTATTATGAATATTAACAACCCTATTTCACCTTCTATCCATCCTACGGAAAACGAAATCACCGTGCGTGTGTACGTACGGAATACCATCTCCACACAGTGGTGTAATCTGTTTTTGACTACCACCTTACTTGGATGGGTATAATGGTGTAAATAGATAAATATATATGATTATTTTAATTTGATATTGATTATTTAATATTAAACATACACTTCAATATGACTCCATGATCATGGGAATGGTATCATCGCTCATGTGTACGTACGGACTACCGTCTCCACGACGCGATGAGATTCATTCTCCATGTTAACCATTCATGAATGTTTATAAAATATATATAATAAGTAATCATGAAATATATGACATAATAATACTGGATTTATGTATATATATATATATGTATTTCATCTACTTAATTCCATTCAATTCAATAAGGAAACGAAAATAGCATTCATGCGTACGTACGGCCTACCGTCTCAATGAACTGTGTATTTCATTCCATTTATCGATATCTCATATATATATGTATATATATTATATATAAATAATTTTTTACATTCTTGAATTAATTAAATCAGGATATAAGTAACAATATCAAGGACAACAAGTCCAAACACGTACAACAAATAAAACGATTTTACCCAAAACGCTGCTTTAACATGGAATTTACAAAAGAACGGGTAATATAAAGTCATAAATGAACCATTTATGACATCATAACAGTGAAACTGATTCTGTAATAAGTCAATGACATTATTTAAATCATTATACTGTAGGTTAGGATACGTACGAAGCATATCGGACCTAAGGTAAGGGATAAATTTTCAATCTCATTTTTTATCCGAGATTGCTTATACGTAAGTATTTACTGGGGTTATGTTTATCATCTGTGACCATGTTTTCTAAAAATGTTTTCATAAAATGTTTACTATTCTTCCATGAATGTTTAAAGTCATTTTTACTCTTTATTGACTTTTTACCACATTGTATGAATGGAATATTTCCTTTGGTTACCATATAAGGTACTTTTTGACTTTTTCAACAAAAGTATGAGGAGAATGTTATTTTTAACTTATACGGCATTAACGGATTTTTATGGTTTCAAAATGCCTCATTTTCAAGAATCTTCTGCTACAAGATTGCATGATTATTTTCAAAAAAACCCATTTTCTTTTAAAATTTCATGGCATTTTGCGAAAAGAAATTTATTTTGAAGAAGAACGGATATTTTCCTCAAGAATTTATTTCAAGTGTTTTATCAAAACTATTTTCCGTCTAAAATGACATTATTTAATATGTTTATGTTTAAAGTATAATTTCTCAATTATATACATGGTTTAACTTTTCTTATGATAAAATATCCATTTGTTGTATATGGATTATGTGATGATTGGATGATGTTTATGAAACCCATTTTATTCTTTGGGTTATGATGAATGTTTTATGTTTATTTTTTGGCACAAGGATGAATGATTTCCTTATGAGATGGGTGGGAACTATATCTCCCTCCAATGCATTGGGTAAAGATTTATATCTCATGAGATAGACATGGCTGGAACGATAAGTTAATCTGGTTTAGTGATACAGGACTGGAATGAGGATTGAACTCGATTCAGAAAGGGACTTTGTCCACTAAGATGGTCTTGGCAGCAATGCCTTGGCTACTATGGAAATCATAACAAGTGCTGAATGGTTTCCACAATTAAATGATTTATTCCCATGCTTTTTTATCAATATTGATGTTCCTTTATGATATATTCCTTACGTAATTCCAAGATTTATGTCTTTGCTCAAGATTTTGATGTTTAGATTTTAGGTTCAAGCTTTTTCATTCAAATGTTTATGGATTGTTTTATGTTCTCTATGATTACCCTTACTGAGAATTTTTGCTCACCCTTTTTATGTTTTTTTCCCTAGGATATAAATAAATCTTTTAGGTAAGAAAACAAAATGGGAATATATTTATGGGAGAACTTGAATATCTTTCACCACGATTAGAAGATTAAATTATGAGTTTCCAAAGACACTAAACTATTACGGTCCTTATGTGTCTATGTTTGTTATGTATTAAGAATTTTTCAAAATTAGTGTAATGTCCATGTAAGTCAAGATCTGGGTCTCTACAGTTGGTATCAGAGGCAAAGGAGGTAGAAATGAATCTGATCCTTGGGAACTCTCACATGTGAGCATTGGACGAAGCATGGCTCTCCGCCCAAGGGCTTCATTAGGAAATGGCTGCCACTTGGGATGGTGGTGTGTCCTGCTCAGGGGGTGTAGCCACCCATGGAGTGCCCTGATAGGTACCAATTATAGTCCACTAGAAGTAATTCCAGACCGTTATAGTTGGTATTAGAGGGAAGGTTTAGTCAACCTTTGGAAACTAGGATGCAAAAACTTCAGTGAGATCCCTAGAGATATTTCTAAGGTATGTCTAGGGATGTCCCTAAAGATAAGTATAAGTATATGTTATAGTCCTATAATTATAGTAATGATATTAGAATTTAACCTAAGATGTTAGATATTCAAGTTAGTCCCCCTTGATTAGGATTTTGGTCTCTCACATTATTCTTTTTGGGTTTTAGAAAATGGCTGGGAACGGGAAGATTCATGATAATGGAGGATATGATGGACAATGGGATGATATTCTTCATGAGAAACTGAATTAAATTGGGTCTGGAGGTCCACATATCGATATTATGCCTAATCATCAATCTCATAATATGATCAATAATCTCAACTTTTGTATGTTTCCCGACTCAGCTAATAAGAGAAAGATGGAGTTTCATGATTATCATAGAGGAAGGAAAGTTTGATTTCTATCATGTATATCATGTGGGAAGAGGAATCAAGGAGAATTTTTCAAAGGAACTAGAAGATGCTTTGGGTGCGGAAAAGAAGGACACAAATCCAGTAAGTGCAAAGTAAAAGGTTCAGTTAACACCATGGATAAGCATAATGGTATTGCTACGACATCAACAATGATTAGATGTTTTAAATGTGGAATTTATGGGAATTATGAAAACCAATGACCTAAGGGAAAATATCATGAAGGGAATAAGTATGTTCATATGGGTTGTATTTATGTGGATGATGAGGAGGAGACTACAAATGATATATGAGATGAAAGAAGTGTTGAAGCTTGGTCAATAGTTTAAGAAGATAGTGGAATGATTGTATGTTTATCAAGAGTTATGTTGTATAGGTAATTTAATGGTACTATAGAATAATGAAACATCTAAAGATTGTTACACTATGGTTTTTTCTAAAGTATTTGAAAGTATATGTCGAATGGTATTGATAACCATGAAAGGTTATTCAGATATTTTTGGAAAGAAGATGATATGAACATAATGAATGGATAAGGAGGAAATAATATGTTTGATAGTATTCATGATCTCATGATTGTTATAAGGACTAAGTGATATCATGATTTGAGTATAAATAATTTTGGGATTTTGGTATGTGGAAATAGTTAACTTTTGACAGCACTCATGTTTTCACTAAGGTTCAATGGGTATCCATTTTTTAAGAGAATACATGATTAAGGCCTTTGAATGTTTGGAATGTGACCAAAAATAAATATCTTATGATATATGGGTATCAACGATGGTATTAACATGCTTGTTATATGAACACTCTGGTAATCGTTTTCACTATAATATGAGATTGGACAACAGTATTTTGGATAACCCTAAATATTGGAATGGATTATGTTGGACATAAGTTGGTATTGTTTAAGGCTATAACGTTTTTGATATTATTGATGGAAAGTTATAATAATGTATTTTTAGAAAAAAAAAAAGTACAACCTGCAGGACAGGAGACAACCCATCACGTCGGACAAGGCTGTGGGAATCGAACCCACAACCGAAGTGAGACAAGCCTTTATTTCCTACCACTGGCCTACAGGAAGTCCCTAGTTAGTAGAAACTAGTTTAATTTTATTATGCATGATTATAGATGAAGTATAAGTCCATTTTGGAACTATATTTGATTAATCTCACCATAGATGGACTTATGTATATAAATTTTTCTAACTTATGTTTGAGACAGATGGAATGACCTATCATTCTATTGCATGATCTGCTAAAACTTCGTGAAAGACAAATTCAACTTCATTTCTTAAAGAGATGAAGTGGAAATTTTTCAAGGCACGAATAACGGTGAGATTTTACGAAAATAAAGTAATTATTTCTTCTAATTCAAATTATTCAACTTTAGGGAAATGATCTTGAAAACCAAAAATGTTGTCCTAGTGCCCTTATATCTGATGAATCGGATGGAACCCTAAATCATCACAAATTTATGGCTTTGTGATTATTGGTTTTTCATAGGCATGTTCTCTACCACTCTCTATCAGAACATGATAGTTAGATTTCTCTTCCATATCCATATTTTCACCTATGTTCTCCTTCGTGGAAACCCATTGATTAGTTAATTTTGGTAACCGTTACGTTTCATACTTTAGTTTTTAAAGATAAGTTTTGGTATTATTTTTTATGATGTGGGTTTCTATTAAAGAAACTTTCAAATAGTAAACCATTTATAACCCCGATGAATTTCGAGGGCGAAATTCATTTTAAGGGGGGTAGAATGTAACACCCCAAGATTTTATGAAGAATTTTCTTTGTGATTTCATTCAAAAGGAGCTTGCGCTACATGCATACCTGACTTGGCTTACATTACACGCAATTGCGACCTTCCATGATAGCGTATGTTGTACGCAATACCGAGTTTCACTAAACAACGATATGTTATATAAAATAGCCGTTATTAATTGTAATACCCACTTTTTGAAATTTAATTTTTCAAAATGGAATTAATTTTTGGATTTGGAATATCGAAATTAGACTAGGGTCAAATTTCGGTATTTTTCTGAAAACTTTCAATTTTTGATGAATAGTGAAAAGACTGGGTTACTATTTAAAACATAATTTTTATTTAAATAATTATTTATTTTATTTAAATTTATTTTAGGTTAAAATTGATACATAATACCTATATAAGTTCAATGTAATTTATTGGAGTCATTTTATAATAATTTTATATATATAAAAATTTTATAGATCTTTTCACCGTCTTTTACCCACCTCTTGGGAAATTTGGAAATTCACATAAAACATAATTGTACCACTTCTTTGAGTGTAATTTCGAAAATCTGAGAGGCGCATTTAATATCAAGGACTAAAATGTGGTTCAATGCGATGAAAATAATTTTTGGTGAATAATAATTTTTTACTTTTATTTACCACGGTTAAAAGTAAATAGGGTAATTAAGGGTAAAAATGATATTATTATTACCCTAACACATGTCCTAATTCTATTGGATAAGTTTATTTCAACCAAAAACAACCTTAGAAATAAAATATGACCATTTAGGTCCACTTGGATTAGATTAGGACATTTATTATTAATTTATTTAAAGAATGGTTAAAATAGTTATAATCAAAGTTTAGTAACTAAATCATTTTTAATATAGGGTTATAAATAAGATAAATTTGACTAAAAATATTCATTATAAATCTAAGAATATTTCCTACATAATGGTGTTTTATTTATAGTTTTTAGACATTAAATAAGTTAATTTATTTATGACACAATGATGATGCAATAATTATCTTATCAATGAAATATTAACATAATTGATGTTATAAATACCCAAATAAATGTACTTTCAGACTTTTTATGAATTCCACTAATTTTATAGGTTAATATGAGATGTTAGTATTGATTTAATTAACTTTTTTCTAACTAATCATTTTGTTATGATTTTCACAAAAATCAATTACCAAATACTGTCTAAATTGACATAAAATAGTTTTTAAAACAAATTTTATATTATTAATTGTTATTATATTCCTAAAAATCCTATGTTTGGACAAGATAATTATATCATGATATTTGTATCATTAATGGACCACTTTATGGTATCTTGGATGTATATGGTATGTTTATTAACTATATAATATAAAAATACAAAGTGACATGGTAAATGTCAATCTAATTAACTAAGAGTTAAAACTATAAGATAAGGTCAATATAATGACCCAAACATATCTAAAATATATTGGTTGAGAATATTTAGACCCATCCCCACCTTATCTTAGAAATAAATTAATTTGGAGCTATTAAAAATCGAATATTACTTTATTATAGAATAATATTTTATGTTTTTTCAAAGGTGCCCCTCTCCTCCCTTATAAAAAGGGAACCCCTTCCCTCTTCTCTTCACACTATTTTGTGCCTTGAATCTCGGACAAACCCTGAAAATTTCTCTTCTCTACTTCCCTAGAAACATTCTTGAGGTTTTGGTCTTCTCAAAAGACCAACTCTACTTCCTTAATAGAATGATTAAAGGAGGTGCGTCGAAGAAGAGGTAATCTCTTCTTCCGATTCTCTCAAGTTTCTTTCTTCATCAACTTCTCCTTATTTATTTGTATCACTATAAAGTAATAACATCAGTATTAATTATATACTGATATGTTATTATAAATATGAGACAACCCTATTTCACCTTTTATCCATCCTACGGAAAACGAAATCACCACGCGTGCGTACGTACGGAATACCGTCTCCACGCCGTGGTGTAATCTGTTTTCGACCACCACCTTTGTTGGATGGGTATAATGGTGTAAATATATAACTATATATGATTATTTTAATGTGATATTGATTATTTAATATTATACATACACTTCAATATGACTCCACGATCATGGGAATGGTATCATCGCTCGTGCGTACGTACGGACTACCTTCTCCACGACGCAATGAGATTCATTCTCCATGTTAACCATTCATGAATGATTATAAAATTTATATAATAAGTAATCATGAAATATATGAAATAATAATACTGGATTTATGTATATATATATATGTATTTCATCTACTTAATTCCATTCAATTCAATAAGGAAGCAAAAACATCGTTCATGCGTACGTACGGCCTACCTTCTCCATGAATGGTGTATTTCATTCCATTTATCAATATATCATATATATATGTATATATATTATATATAAATCATGTTTTACATTCTGGAATTAATTAAATCAGGATATAAGTAATAATATCAAGAACAACAAGTCCAAACATGTACGGTAAATAGAACGATTTTACCCAAAACGCTGCTTTAACATGAAATTTATAAAAGAACGGGTAATATAAAGTCATAAGTGAACCATTTATGAAATCAAAACAATGAATATGAATCTTTAATAAGTCAATTACATTATTTAAATCATTATAAAGGATTTTCGGATACATACGAAGCATATCGGACCTAAGGTTAGGGATAAATTTTCAATCTCATTTTTTATCCAAGATTGCTTATATGTAAGTATTTACGGGGGTTATGTTTATCATCCCTGACCATGTTTTCTAAAAATGTTTTCATAAAATGTTTACTATTCTTCCATTAATGTTTAAATTCATTTTTACCATTTATTGACTTTTTACCACATTGTATGAATGGAATCTTTCCTTTGGTTACCATATAAGGTACTTTTTGACTTTTCTAACAAAAGTTCGAGGAGAATGTTATTTTTAACTTATTCAGCGTGAACGGATTTTTACGGTTTCATAACGCCTATTTTTCAAGAATCTTCCTATACAATATTGCATGATTATTTTCAAAAAAACCCTTTTCTTTTAAAATTACATGGCATTTTGCGAATAGAAAGTGATTTTGAAGAAGAAAGGATATTTTCCTCAAGAATTCATTTCAATTGTTTTATCAAAACTATTTTCCATCTAAAATGACATTATTTAATATGTTTATGTTTCAAGTATATTGTCTCAATTATATACATGGTTTCACTTTTCTTATGATAAAATATCCCTTTGTTGTATATGGATTATGTGATGATTGGATGATGTTTATCAAACCCATATTATTCTTTGGGTTATGATGAATGTTTTAAGTTTATTTTTTGGCACAAGGATGAATGATTTCATTATGAGATGGGTGGGAACTATATCTCCCTCCAATGCATTGGGTAAAGATTTATATCTCATGATATAGACATGGCTGGAATGATAAGTTAATCTGGTTTAGTGATACAGGACTGGAATGAGGATTGAACTCGATTCAGAAAGGGACTTTGTCCACTAAGATGGTCTTGGCAGCAATGCCTTGGCTACTATGGAAATCATAATAAGTGCTGAATGGTTTCCACAATTACATGATTTATTCCCATTCTATTTTATCAATATTGATGTTCCTTTATGATATATTCCTTACATACTTCCAATATTTATGTCTTTGCTCAAGATTTTGATGTTTAGATTTTATGTTCAAGCCTTTTCATTCAAATGTTTATGGATTTTTTTATGTTCTTTATGCTTACCCTTACTGAGCATTTGAGCTCACCTTTTTTATGTTTTTTCCTCAGGATATAAAGAATCGTTTTAGGTAAGAAAACAAAAGGGGAAGATCTTTATGGGAGAACATGTAGATCTTTCACCACGATTAGAAGATTAAATTCTGAGTTTCCAAAGACACTAAACTATTACAGTCCTTGTGTGTCTATGTTTGTTATGTATTAATTATTCTGAAAAAGTAATGTAATGTCCATGTACATCAAGCTCTGGGTCTCTACAGTCATACCAACATTAATATATGTGCTTGGACTAAAAATTTTGGTAGATGAGAAGTTCTTATAGTCTCAAAACCAAGAGGTTGGAAAATTATTCTTTAGATCCAATGTGAGGACTTATCGTAGATGGACATAACTGTTAAGTGGAATATATTCACCTTTTGGAAAATTGCAGTGATACATCTTCATATTACCTACCATATTTGTTAGGGTGGTATCCCAAATGTCATAATAATCATTGCAAACAATTTTCATTATCACATCAATTTGTTTTCTATCCAGTTAATCAGTAGTTGTGATATTCTTAGAAAACATTGGAACTAAAAATAAACATCAAATTCATTTCCAAGTAGGTTCATTTTGAAGAAAAATTTGGAAATAAGGAAATTTGGAAAAGTAAATATAGAACTCATGTGTCACAATCAAGTGCAGCGTGCATGTATCTTGCTCAAGACACTTTCTCAAGACTATGAATCATGAAACATAATATGTATTGTATCTTTGAAAATAAAACCTTTAGCAAGTAGAGTACTAACAATGTCTGGGTGGAATACTTTTGCCTGGCGAGATGAGAATTCCAAGTCTCAAGGGTTTTCTACTAAAATTAAGTCATTATATATAGAATAACAATCCAATCTTTGCAACATGATTGCATATAAGACTTGAGTGATAAACCAAGACTAGAATTTAATGTGATTAATCTATAATTTTAATCACTTTTCCTCATGGTTAGATACTCTTTATTCAACTAGATCAAATCATGAGATGGGTATTTTGGTGACACTCTATTTTATCACTGGGATAAAAAGAAATCAAAGTAAATACTATATAAACTATTGGATAAAATTGATGAAGAAATCCAAGAATCACAAATACCCAAATATAATCTAACCCATGGTACCCCAAGTAGCATCAGTAAAAAAGTTCTTTCACACCACCCATTTTATTTAAATGAAACATTCACCAGGGACCCATATTTTCCTATAAATAGACTATTGGGGATTTCATTTATGGACAGAAACTTTTACAAAAGGAGAATTTCTACTCTGATCTCCCTAGTTCTTCCCCAAGTACCTAGAAACATTTTAGGTTGTTCTCTAACACTTAATGGAGAGGCAATAAAATAATAAAAGTGAGGATAAACTCTATTTAGTGTTAAAAACAAATAACACTTGTGTGATTCATTCGTCTACCCTGTAATTTAAGAATTCTAGCATGAGTCACCCTTACAAAAACTAGAACTTGTGCTAATCCCTTCTAGGAATACCTGTGATGACCCTTGAAGTCTTGATCAAAGCCTCACCCATGTTTTGTCACATAGGTTGTCCATAGACCAAGGTGCTTCCAAATTTTCCCACCCTACTTGAATAGATAAACCCTTTCTCTAGCCTCTTGGTTTGCCCTACCCTCCAACCTATACGAGTCATTCATCATGACTTAATTAAATCTATCCATGGAATGACCTTTCCTCCTTTGTATACATTATCCAAGAGTGATCATATAGAAACCTCCAACTAGACCTCCAAATTTATGAATCATTGGGGGAAAGGTGAATCAGCATGTTTCCCATTTTTATTTATATTTCTACAGTCAGAGATTTCCTGCACTTATCCTATGAGAGGTCAAGGATCCTTGGGATATATGTAGATTTTTATAAATATGGTCATGAGGACCCTTACCCTAGGGGCAGTGTTGAGGATTTCCCAGTCTTGGATTTTGGGTATAGGACTCTGTCTGTCCCTTCTCGTCTCTAAGACACGGTGCCTTGGGTTCCCAATAGGGAGGATAAATATTGCACTTTCTTTTCCCTTAAATGGGGAATTAGATCATCTAACCATTGTTGGAACCTTTTTAGTTCATCTATCCTAGAGTAATCCCCTATAATTTCATCTATGAGGTTTAATTCTGGCTACTCTCTAACACTACATCCTTCACCATCATTACTTTATAGGGTGAAGTGAAGTGGGGGAAGTGTCACAACCCCAACCTCTTCCACCATCCTCCTCCTCCTCTTCCACCAAAAAAGGATTAAAAGTGTGTGTTTTGTTAAATATTTCACAACCTTTTGTTTCTCACATCAAGAATGAATCACATGTTCTTAGAGTTTAGTGTTGGTCATGAAATCCATACAATCCACTAAGAAGGATTGAACTATAAGAAATATTATTCCCTCTCTAACCAGGATATGTAGGACTCCTTCCTAAGGCTTGGGCTTAACTAAACCACTATTATGATATAAGACCAATGTATTTGAAATTTCAACCACTGAGACCCATAAATTCTCATGGGTTGGTATCTCTACATCAATCCTCAGCATACTGAGAAAGATTGAACTATGAGAACATTGATTACTACTCTATCTAGGATATGTTGGAAGCCCACTTAGTGCCTGAGCTCAATGGGAATTTGTGTCTTTTTGAAACCCCAATCATAATTCCCTTAATCTGGCCATCCTCCTTAGGAGTAAGACCTGATTGAAAATCCCCAAACTATCACGAGTTGATACATCACTCATGGTTTCTTCTATAATTCATCCCCTTTAGGAGTAAAACCCAACTTATTTCTCTCAAATGGCCATAACCTCCCCTTACAAGACTTACCAAACTATGTGGGGTTTGATTCCCATCTAAATGGAATACGTAGGAAGCCTATCTGAGGTTTAAACCCACCTCTTAAATAAACCCAATTTTCTCTGGGAAATATCCCTATCAGGGTCTAATTAAAATTCAAAAATAACATTCCTTCCAAGTTTCTTGTGTTTCTTAAACATAAGTCCCACACCAAACATTGTCTCGGAACCTTATACCTAAAATTCTTTCCCACATGAAATTAAATTTTACGGTTTTATCCTTATCAGATGACCTTAAATGTTATGGTGTTTCCCATGAAGTGGCACCAAACTATGTGGGAACTGATTCCTTTCACAACGATGCATAGGAAATCCATTTATGGGTTCGATACCAAACATCATAACAAATTCCATCCCCCTCGATGATGATAAAAAATAGAGTAACATTCATCAACCTAAATGACCATAAACTATAGAGTTCCCCACTATGTGGATAGAAAACTAGCACCATCATAATAATGACCAATGAATCTATCAGTAGTATGTGAGAGGATACCATTTATGGACAACCATATATACATATAGATATATCAATTGTTAAATATCCTTGGATACATACATATGATTCAGAATTCCATATATGCTAAAAATTTATTACTAACCTTGGGATGAACAAATTTATACTAGGGAATTAATGAATTATTCATGAACATATCATAAATCTATAATAGGGTCCCAAAGCAGGTACTAATTCCCCTGAAAAGGGTGTGATGAGCCCAAAATACAATCATATAGACCAATATGAGTTCTTAATAATTGTAGGCCAAAAAACATAATGAAACCCTGCCTTTGGAATGCAGGTCCCTTTTGATACAAAACTATTGGGTGTTTTCAGTTCCATGAATAAACCTGTAGGATACCGTTCGAGAACATTAATTTTATATATCAATGAGGTGTCATATTTTCAACAAAAATAGTATTTAATTCAAAATTTTATATAAAAAAGGTACAAAGTTTTGATAATATATCCATGAATCTAAAGTATCAACATAGTCATACTCTATCAAAATTTCATCCTAAGTCATGCAAGAATTCATGCATCCACAAGAGAGTTCTTCACATTATCAACACCTGAAAGAATATAGTATACTTGGGTACTATTAGTGACCCTATAAGGGTGTGACATAAACTCAGTAGGATTCCACAAATTATGTCTATAAATATGAAGTTGGTGTGTATAACATGGAAGTGTTTGGATATTATAAATGAAAAGAAGAAATAATAACTGAAAAGAGTTATCTCTTGTTTATAGAGGCAATCAGGCGGACACTAACTAATTTTGCTCTTTCTATAATAACTTTGGAAGTGTTATGGGATGCAATGCCCGGTATCACAATATAGGGTTTCCATGCCCAGTATCACAAGAGTAGTGGAATCCATTTCCCAGTACCACAATAAGGGACGTAATGACCAGTGTCACAAAATAGGGGATTCCATGCCCAGTGTCATAGGATTAGGGGAATCCATGCCTAGTATCACAGTAACAGTTTTCATGCACATATCGTAATTATATATAGACACATTTCCTAGTGTAACAATAGTAGGCGATTCCATGCCCAATATCATTGAAAGGGTCATCATGCACATATCATAATTATAAAGGAATTCAATTCCCATGTATAATAATTATAAAGGGACTTCATCCCATGTATCGTAATTATAATGGGATTCCATGAACATAATTATATAACAAGAATAAAGATTATCATTCCCATTCATCATATTAATCAAGGGTCTAAATTTCCATATACTTTAGCTATATGAAGTAGTCAAGGATTTAGAAGGATCCAAAAGTTAATTTATAACTCATTTACATTAAATATTTAAAAGGGTGTGACCATTGTTCCATTTTATTCACATTTCGTTGTTGTAACACTCACATTCAATTCAATTCATTATAATTTTCATGTGTAATGGTCATTACATTACATTACATTCACCTATCGTCAATATGATATTTTCATTTAAAAGTAAATCCAAACACACAAACCCATGTTTTCTATTTTATAACATTATAATCTAATTAAGAATGTAAGATGGAACACCCAAAGGAATGGCTCAATCTACAGTATATGATCACAATATGAAATGGGTTCTAACATGTCCATATGTTCTAAGAATATCAACCAATATAAGATGGATTCAAATTATGGGAAACATGAGTTGAAACTGGTATGTGGCATAATTAAAATATTATAAAACATCAAGACTTGAAGGGTAAAATAGTAGACAACCTACACCATGCATGTAGTACTCTACTCATCCAGTATTGGCCTTTAGTATGGTCTGGATCGGAAGAAATATGATGAATGAATCAATGCATTGAAAATAGGGCATATAAGGCTAGATCAAAGAAACATTGTCGATTAGAAGATAAAAAATAAAATGAGATAAAGGATATAAGCACTTATTGGAACTCTTACAACTTGATAGATGGATCTTGAATCAGATATTAGATAGAGGAATGGTGGAAGAACCTTGTTTAGGGATTCCTTGGGGGCCCATTTATGAGGGAGAAGGGAGGGTAATGATATGTCTGAAAAATAATAGGCCTGCCTCCTTTTTTTATAAACACTATGGACATTTACATGACATTTAACTGATTTAGACATCATTTAATTCTTGGGGACTCCCCTTCGGGAAAATTCTATTACACAATGTGAAAGGTTCTTCCTATACTAGAGCACAACGTGAATCCAAATTACAAGACTTGTATTTGGACTGCAGTCAACATATAACCCTCCTACCCATTCCTTTCCAAACCTAACCAGTTATCCAATGGCCTTGATTTAGGGTCTAGCCTATAAAATAATGTAAACAATATTTTACCTAAAAAATTAAAGAATTTATACTTGAAGGAAAAACTGAGTTCTTAATGTCTTTCCTCTTATCCAGATGAATTCATTTGAAATTAAACACAGATTCATCCACATGATCCAAAACATGGGGATTTTTTCATTGTATTCAGGTTTAAGATCCCAATAAACACAACTCAATTTTCAATTAATTCTATGAAACCTTTCACAATAAAAGTGTATCATCTAACACCATAATAATTAATTTCTTCCCTTTCCCCCTGATAAAAAATACAGATATTATCTCAAAATCCATGCTCTTGAGTCCATTATTAAATGGTATAATTTATCAATGAATTATTATTGGAAAAATACTTCTAACTAATATGATTTTATAAGATATTTAATGAAATCCAAAACATCACATAGGAGGAAAATGAATCATCTTTGGGAGATATGGATAACTTAAAATAGCTAACTGGTAAGTTTCCACATCACAGACCTGATGCATGGATATAAATTCAACTATTTTATTAAGGAATCTGACCTACAACACATAGTATAGTAGATTCCAATGTTAATGGAAGACCCATTCTCAAGAGGCCCACAGTTAGAGGAGGTCTTTTATATGATATTTAACACAATTATATTCATTTATAGACTGACCGAGAACCTCCCCGATGCGAGAATCCACTATGTGGAAGAGAATATCCACCTAGAATCCTTGTGTGAATCCCTTAAAAGGTTTTCATTTTCCTTCTACACCACCTACACCCCTTCCCCTTTTATGGATATTAAAGGATATGAAATGTATATAGGGACACACCAATATGAGGATCATAGATTGGGAATAGATGAACCTTGAATCCATGATTGTAATTACATAAATAACAATAAACAAAATCAATTATTCCAGCAACCCCAGTAATGTAAGAAATTGTATTATCATTAGTGGATGTCTCAAGAGATGCAATAACAAAATCAATCATACAATTTACACAGGAAAGGTCATGAAACACAATGTAATCATGGACCACCTGGGTACCCAAAATAGAATCTAGTTCCTCGATCATATCTACAATTTTAGTGATAATATTTTCACCCAAGAGCTCATAAATTCTTTCTCACTCCATAATAGAAGTTTTATAAAGCACCACCAAGGAACAAAATCAAAACCCACCTCCAAAATCAAATCATGAGAACATGATCACAACAATTATATAGAAATTATTTTAGAGGATGACAACCAAGGAAACTAAAATTCAAAACCAAATGGCATCCCTATGAAATCTTGAACACCAAGAGGGACAGACCTCTAAAACCTTATCAGATCGATTACCACATGAATTTCATCATAATACCAAGATGCATCCAATATAAGAGGAAAATTATATGGTCCATAGAAGTTTAAAAATTCTATATTTTCATTATCCATACATAGGGGAGGAAACCCAGCTAAATGAATTAGAAAACTATTCAACAATCACGATGAAGGATGATGATGATAGCACAAATAAAGTTGTTCAAGAGAATGATAAAAAATTAGATCCAAATAAAAATTATATAGTTCAATATAATCCTATAAAAGAAGTTTTATATATAGAATTGGGACGATACAGACCCCCTCTACCACTTCCTAAGAGGATGCGATAAGGAAAAAAGAGAGGGTTAGAAGAAGAAAAATATTTATGTTTAAAAATTTACACATCAACATACCATTAATAGAATTCATCACTAAGATGACTACTTATGACATATTTTTTAAGGATTTGTTCACTAAGAAAATGAAATTAGAATATATGGTAATTATCTCCTTGAATAATGAATGATATGTCATTGTTTTGTGGAACCTCACAACTATGATGCAAGATCCCTTATGTTTTTCTATTCTCTTCACTAGGGACATGAAATTTCGAATGAGCCTTGTGGGATCTTGAAGAAAGTATCAATATCATTCCCAGTATTGTATTTTTAAATCTTGGACTCAATGAATTTAACTAATAATAGTTTCACTGTAGTTGGTAGATCTCTCAGTCAGGTAATCTTGAGGACTACTCATGGAAATCTTAGTCAATATTGGTAAATTCTTCATTCCTAGTGATTTCCTTATCATATAAATAGGGGGGAAACATATTCCTATAATTTTCTGGAGATCGTTTCTCTCTATTGAGAATGAATTAATTTTTGTGCACCAAATATGGTTATTTTTTAGAGTGGGTGAAGTACAATTTTTATTCGAATAAGTTAAAGCATTTAAGAAAAGTGTTGAGTAAATGGATTTTCAAGACATCCTTCTTACTAATGAGAAATATTATTATATGACTAATGGAAATTAAAAAGATACCAGGTATCATATTAGAGAATAATGTGCCTAACTCATGACATTAAACAAATCATTAAGTAGGATACAACCCATGATTGGTCAAATATATTATATTAGAGTTTTGGTTGGTTCAATAACTCTAGAGATGATTTAGAGATGTACTTCCAAAAAATAAATTTTAAAATAAAATGTTTATAAATCAAAAATAATATTAACAAAAACAATAACAACAAAAACATTCATGTCATGTAAATATTACACGGTGTGAAAATATCACGGTCAGAATAATTTTTATTTCAGTATTTTCACATATTCAATTATTTAAAAGACATGAAATGATCACAACATCTTTAAATTTTATGAGTTACAGTTCATGGTTAAACACCCCCCCCCCCACTTCCTCTTCTATTTACCCTCCCCTCCCTCCAACGACCACTTTTCCACCACATTTTCTCCATTTTCATTGATTCCTCATCCTTTTCTCCTCTTATCCCTCTTACATTTGACCCTCCCACCCATTTTCATCTTGTACTTGCTCTTGAAATTCCTCCATCATATCCCAAACCAAAACCATTAAGCATATAACACAACGAGAACAAGATCATTAATCTCCCAAGATTCCAAATCATTCATCACCATCACTATGCACATATCTATCTCATTCACATTCTTCATTAGGTACCTACACTCCATCATCCTCTAACAAGTCATAGTCTTCATCTAGCACCTCTTAGTGTGACGCCCCATGCCCGCACATGCACTTATGCCTATATTACTCTTCCCCTAAGAATTAGGTTGTGCCATCTATATAATAAGCTTATGGGGACCAAAAGGAACATATAATTATCTATTATTAAGCATATCCACATGCATTAGGAGGTCAACTATGGACTTGTCCGAATTCACCTCACATGCATCACCGAGGTATTTGAGAAGAAATACTATGAGCTATTACTGGAGTCTTTGGCCACTATAGTGATTAACGTGGCAAATTTCACATTTCTTCTCGATAGAAAACATTGGGAAATCTCCATGGTAGATTTTCATTAGACTTGTTATCAACATGGATGATTTATTTTATTCCCATACCTATTTTTTTATTCTGCTAGAAATGAGCAAGACAGATTCGGCAAGGAGTTGGGCAATGATTAGTTGAGACCCCCAGAACATCCATGATTTTCAATTAAGGTACCTGGTTTTCTTATGTGGTATAGATCCATTATTTTTCAATTTAAATGCATAAATATGGTCTTATGTGATTTCAAAACATGATCATGGGTGTTTTAAAGGTGTCTCGGATTTTTTTGAAGATCGAAACCATGTTTTTTTCTTAAAATGGCATGGTGCATGGTTATTGAAAAAAATATTGTGTAGGTTGTATGGTTTGACTAAACTGTGTTTGGTAGGATAGAGGGGGTATATAGACCATATGGTATGAGGAAACTATGTTGGAAGTTTCGTATACCCATGAGACCAGGTCTGTAATTTTAGTATATTTGATAGTGTATTTTCACATTGTTTGTGCATGGTTAGTAAACTATGTGGGTGCACCATGCGTTATTCCCTAAGCCTATAGAAAGTCATACACAATTTCCCACATTTTTCTAAATCGTATACCTAAAATATGTGACTCCAACTGTGTTGGGTTTTGATTTGTTTTTAAATAAATTAATTTCTAATTTAAAACCAATGTTTCTAATATTTCTATGCACAAAACATCACCTTCGTTGATGCTCTCAAGGGTGGTTATTCTTCAATTTCAAATCTACTATATACTTGATCTCCGATTCAAACATTGTTTGTCTCATAGGATCTACATCAGTGAGATATAAATTATTTTTTATCTTTTTTTGATTCCTTTGTCTATCAATTTCACTATTTGGATTTAGGCTCATATGCTATATTTTCTCATTATTCATATGTTCTATAGATTTCTCCTAAAATGAGTCAAATCATGACTTGTAAGTAGAAGATCACTCTAATATTAAGATAGGGTAGTTAGATTATAATTTTTTTTCCACTCTTGGTGTTTTATAGAGATATATTTCACAATTCCACCCACCATACATTCTGGCGTGGCCTAAAATTTTAACTAGATATTTGAATTAAATGAAATAAAATATATTATGGATGCCCATCTGTTCCTTGAGATGCATTGGTGATTGTTTCCCCAAACTAGGGTTACACATGGGGTGCACTGATGTTATTAATATTTTCATTACTTATTATATACTCCCTTTACTTATTTTATATGAAATGTGCATTATTTTTGTGAAATATTAATGTTTTAATATTAAGTATAATTTTTGAGCATATGTAGAAGTAGTCCAATTGAGTCAGTTTACTATTTTAATAATAAATATCACTATACTGATCCAAATTGTGTGGTTCATTTTATTAGGATTCTAATTTAAATATAAAACATTTCATTAAAAGCTTCCATGAGCCAATTCTGCCATTTGAAGGGTCATATGGTCCTCACAAACAAGACCAAAGAATCTGTGAAGAAACTGGACTATTCATGAAGATTGATTTACTGGGCTAAATACAGAAGTCAAAATTCCATTATTCTCCACCATAGCTCGGGGGACAATTTAAGGAGTCCAGGATAAAAATTTCAAGTCCCAACTCTAAAAACAAGGGGCCCAAATGAAGCTTTGAAATCCAGCTCACCATTCTGGCCGAGAAATAAACTCAGTATAGTATTCATACAATATCTCATGATGTATGAATCTAATCGAGATGAGATTTTTCAGTGTGAAAGAGGAGATATAGGAGGAAGACTTTTTTTAATAAATAATTCGGCTTTGAGGGAATCTTCCTATTCAAAAACACTTTCACATTTTGGATATCAAAAATACTGGATTGAAATGGACAGATTAAAATTGTTTAATAACCCGACCATAACTTTGTCTAAATAGGTCCAAATTCCTCAAAAATTTGAGATTAGTCATAAAACTGTATTATCTATAACTTTGAAGAAGGATATTTCTCGAGATTCGGCTGTCTGAAAAGCCAACTTGGCGATGAAATTGGAGGGACAGATTGGGAAAGCAAACAGTCCACTCCTTGGGCTATAAATACTCTCCCCTTCTCTCCTTGAGAGGGGTTGGAATTTCCGAAGAGATGAGATCATATTGGCATGAAAAAAGACTTTACAAAGGCTTGGGAGTATCTTCCATACTCATGTTTTCACTTGAGAGACCTTTCCTTCTCTCTTTGTTTTCATTTACTTTTATGTTCTTCATTGTTGTAATTTTGTAAGTCCTTTCTTTTGTAATTCTATTTTAATGCAAGTTTATTCTTCAATTTCTCTTATTCTCATCCACCTTCTATAGTTTAATATTAATTTTCTTAAAATAGTTTAAATTCAGTTGAATCCCCTTCCCCTCTTTTGCTTCCTCATTCAATCGAAAATCCGTTTTTAATTATCATCATTGTTCGTGTGTGTGTGTGTTCGACGTACCCCTCTTTTCTAATCCCTTTCTTTTTCTTCTATTATTAATTTATCATCATAATAATCATAACCAAACTATTAAACACCCAAATGGATGAGTAAATATCTCATTGGGGTGAGTCAAAATTTAGTTATGTTAAGTGATTGAGAGTATTTGCTCGATGAGTATTCGTTAATTTAGCATTGTGCATATTGGACTTAATATGTCATGGATTAATGACAAATTTTGTTTAACTTGTGGTTTCCATGGATTATTGGAACCATAAATACACTACCATAAACAAGTACTGATTGATATTAGAATCCTAGTTAAGTTAAGGCTTGGATTAAAGCTTTAACACTTAGGAATTCTAATTGATATCAACTTGTGAAGTGGGTGTTAATTTAAATGCAATATAAAGCAAAGCTCAAGGATATCACAAGATTAACTCCATAATAATGAACTCACCCCAATATTTATCAATTTTTTGAAGTAATTATAGTCAATAAATCATTTCAATTAAGCTCTGCAAACAAAACCCCTAATCAAAATACAATCAACTAAAAACAAACGACTATTACAAAGTATCATCACTGAGGATTCGACCCGAGTGTTGCTATACACATTAGCAGAGCACTAGAACTTTGAACGATCGATAGGAAAAAATCATCCACGCATTTAAAATGATTTCTTTGCCGATGATGGGGCTTTAAGTAGTCATTATTTTCAGGTTATTTTAATAAAAAACAAAAAAAACAAAAAATTTAAAAAAAATTAAAAAAAACACACAAAGAAAAACTCGTCTTCTCATAAAAATCATAAACGAAAAACAAAAAAAGAAAAACATGTCTTCCTCTTTCTTTCAAAATATCTCTGAATTCCCCGTATACTCCCAAACATTCCCTCAGATTTGTTTGACCTTGAAATTGAGCGAACTCTTCGCCAACTTAGGAGGAACATAAGAGATAATCAAGTAATTCAAGAACCATTCCTTGTCCAAACAATTGAATTAGATATGGCCAATCCTAGGGAACAAACACTTCAAGAACTTGTTGCCCCTAATATGATTGAAAACCTCCTGGTATTCAATATCCAAACATAGAGGCTGACTTCGAACTCAAATCGAGTTTGATTCATCTTCTTACTCATTTCCACGGGCTATCTGGTGAGGATCCACATCTCCACCTTAAAGATTTCCAAGTAGTGTTCCCTACCATGAAGCCTCACGGGCTTTCTGAAGAATAAATCAAACTTAGAGCATTCCCTTTCTCCCTAGATGGCACTTCCAAGTCATGGCTTTACTACCTAACTCCTGGTTCCATAACCACATGGAATTACATGAAGTGACTATTCTTAGAGAAATTCTTTCCTACTTCTCGTACTGCTTCTATTCAAAAGGAAATAAGTGGTATACATCAATTCCCAAGTGAATCACTCCATGAGTACTGAGAGAGGTTCAAAAATCATGTGGCAACCTATACACACCATCAAATCCCTGACCAACTCTTAATCCAATACTTCTATGAGGGGTTATTGGCTATGGAGAGAACTCTCATAGATGCTGCAAGTAGTGGTGCTCTTGTTGATAAAACTCCTACAGCAGCAAGAGATCTCATAAGTAACATGGCTGCAAACACACAACAATTCCATACTCGAGCACATGCCCAAGTCAAAAAAGCCCAAGATAATCAATCAATTGAGCCGAACAAGATGACCAAGTGGATGAGTAAACTTACAGGTCTTGTGAGACAACTAGCTATGGCATCCAAATCCCCAACCTCGTCTTCTTCACAATAAATGTTTCATGGAGCTATCAAAAACTATGGAATCTGTAACTCTCCATCTCATCCAATTGACACATGTCCACAACTTCAATAGGATCAATCTGATTCATCTGGACCAATGGAGCTCAATGCATTATATGCTCAGTGGAACACCAATCCTCAACTATCAGGTCGGTTTGTTAGAAACTTCAATCAACCTCACTTTGATCCCTTCTCTTCTTCCTATAACCAAATCCAAAGGTATGGTAATCCCATATCTCATCCTCCTCAATTCCCTCCTCAAAACCCAAACCAGTTTCAATATGGTCAAGGTGTTGGTAACTTCCAACAATTTTATCCTTTTATACCTCAACCTCAAAGGAACAATCCTCCTCTAGGATTCCATTATCCTAGTGATCCATCCCAATTCCAAAACCAATAAAATTGCTTTCCCAAGAACCAAAATCCAGGTAATCCCAATCCGGGAAAAGACTCTTCTTCCAAGAAACCATGGGAAAGTGTTGTGGAAGATCTTGCCTCCTTCACCTGTTCAAGCCTCAAGAACATTGAAACCCAAATTGGTCAACCTTCATCCCACCTTAGTCAGCAGCAACCGTCTAATTCTTCAAAACTTCCAGTTCAACCATTACCCAACCTCAAGGGTAATGTAAGTGCAATTTCACTTATATTGGGAAAGAAAATTTCTATACATCATGATAAGTCTCCCAACCCTCCTTTGAATGTTGACCTAGAAAATGAAAAGAAAAGGAAAATTGAAAAGGAATATGAATCCATTCCATCACCTCCTTCCATTCCACTTAGGAATCCAATTCCTTTTCCTCAAGCTGTTTCTAAACCAAGGAAGTCCTTTGAACCTGATCCTGAAATGCTCGATATGTTTAGACGTGTTTAAGTAAACATTCCTCTCTTAGATTCCATCAAACAAATTACTAAGTATTAAAAGTTTCTCAAGTAATTGTGCACCCACAAGAGGCAACTTAGGACCTTTGAAAATTTTTCCACCCAGCATTCTATTCCCATACCGTGCAAAGATCCAGGGACCTCTACAGTTCCATGCCAAATTGGAAGTTCCAACTTTGATGATGAACTCATAGAACTAAGAGCCTCAGTTAATGTCATTCCCAAATCCATATTATCCAACCTTGGTTTAGGTCCCTTACATCCAACAGGTGTTGTCATTCAGTTATCCAATCGAAGCACAGCCAGTCCTGATGGAATAATTGAGGATGTCCTTTTTCGAGTCAATGATCTTATCTTCCCTGCTGATTTCTATATCCTTGACATGGAAGGTGAGACAAAATCTTCTTGATCTCCCCTAATTCTAGGAATACCATTCCTCATGACTGCTAGAACTCGGATTGATGTCCATTCAGGCATCTTATCCATGGAATTTTGTGACCAATTGGTGAAATTCAATATTTTTCAATCCATGCGATACCCATCAGAGAATGAATCTGAATTCTCTATACATTCTTCTGAAACTCTCTCCAAGAGTGTCTTGAATATGAATCCATCATGTTCTTACTGTTCTACTGGTAGAGGAGTGTGTGAATATTTAATCCTCATTTACCAAGTGATTAATGGAGAAGTTCATGTTGACATTACAAATGAAAACTCCATTGATCTAAAGGATCTTGAAAACTCTTTGGAATCTCATCTCACATCTAACCTCCAATTCTCCAACATGGATGGTAATATAGAAAATGAACTAGAATTATCATTTTTTGATTCAAATCTGATTATCCCACAGTCATAATTTCCTATAAATGATTCTGAAAATCCTGTTATATGTGAGGTGAACCCCAAACCAATTTTTTTATATTGTCCTAATGGTAGTGATGTTTGTGATATTTGTACCCTAATTAATAAAGTGATCACTGGTGAGTTTGAAAATCACCATTCTTTGGCGAACAACATTGAAATAAAGGATATTGAAAATTGTATTCAGTCTTATGACTCCATTGATCCCCATTACTATACATCGGTAAGTGATGAAATAAATGATTCAAAAACAATTGGGATCACATACTGTGGTTTTGTGTTATCTGATCCTTATATAAATGAACCATCTGAATTGAGCCATATTCCTGAATTTCCAAGCATAAAAAACCAGCACTTTGTGGATAACATCATTCCTTAGGTTGAAGAAAAAAGCGAGGATAGAAATATTCTCTTTCCACCCCCATTGAATTGCAAGCACACAAACAAGGATGGGAAGAAATTGTCCAATGAATCATCAGGACTCCCAGAGGAGAAGTTTTTCTGGAAGCACACTAGAGTTGATAAAATACGATGGCCACTATTAGACTATGGGTAGTCCTCTACAACTATCTAGCTGTAGAAAAATAAATGCAGCGCTTCTTGGGAGGCAACCCATGTTTTCTTTTACTTTTATGAAATTTTAATTTCTTTTTAATTTTTAATTATATGAATAATGATTTTTATTTTTCAGGTAACATCCCACAGTCCTGAAACCACCTCGAATTCCACTGGATCCCCAACTTCTGTAGTCAACCCACCACTAGATGGAGATGGTGACTCAACAAATCCAAACCGGGGGAACATCTTTACCTTTAACTCTGTCTCTATCTCTTCATCTCTCTACCTCTTTCTTCTTCCTCCTCTCTCTTTCATTTTTTTACTACTTTCTTTATCAAAACCTTTCTTTTTCACTTTCTCTTTTGTGTGTGTGTGTGTCTTTATAAAAAACCAAAAAAACCAAAAAAACAAAAAAAAACAATCACTTAAAAAATAAATAAAGTTGTGATTCTTGCTTACCCACCATCAAGTTTTGAAATATTTTCCAACCATTTTGGGGAGTTAACAGACATGTTTTCATCTCAACATTTTTTAATTTTCATCATGACTTTGGATAAATAATTTTGTGTCAAAATTAACACATTCTGAATTCTCAATTTTTGATTTGGAAAATGCTTTTCCCAAACTGTGAGGAACAACATTTTCTTTCATGCCAAGGCCACCTATGGACATCTTTTCAAAATTTGTGTTTCCACCTCCATTTGTGAGTCCTGAGTTTTTGGACCTTCAAGCTGAATTTCCTACCTTAGTGTGCATTAAAATGATAGAGGCATTTTCTGAACCACATAAGAATCACAATAGCCAAATAGCCTCCCATTTCCATTACATTAATCCTCCTTTTTAAAGCCCCTTCAAGCCTATGAAAACCTTTTCTTTGATATCCACATTACAATCCCAATACCTTTTCCCACCCAATATCAACATGGATTTTTATTGCATAATTTATTGAAATTTAGTGTGGGGGGAATGGGTTTCATTGTTTGGGTACCCTATTATTGATTTTTAACGAGTTATCATCTGCTTGGGGGAAAGCATCCATTTCAGTGTGGTGGAGAGGTTTTCATTCAGTGTGTTTTGGGGAATGTAATGTACTCCCATTTATGTAATTTTGAAAATGTTATTGACAAGTGTTCAAAAAAATCAAAAATGATGAAAAAAATAAAAAAAAATTGAAAAAATGGGGTGTGTCTTGGGTAGGTCAAAAATCACTCTTTCTCAACCTTTGATCTTGTTATAACTATTACAATTAGTGTCGTGAGGAGATCAATCATGGGTTGGGATATGAGTCTGAGATCTGTTTTAAGGTCAACTTTCAAAAAAACAAAGAAAAAAAAAGGAAAAGAAAAAAACACTCGCATTATATTCTAATTGGGAGAAGTTTTGTGTTTTTTAAATATTCCATCTTCTCATTACCTTCATATTTTCTTCCTCTATTGTGTCTTTATTCACACAATCATTCACTTGTAAATATGTGTTTTCATTTCCTTCCATGTTTTATTTCAAAAAAATTGCATTGCTTTTCTATGTTGGTGTTTTAACCCTCTTATTCTCTCTCTTGGACATTATATTCCTACCGTCCCATAGCAACGGAAAAACCCCTTAGAAAGACCTCTTGATTCTTGTTCACTTTGGATAGGTATTGGAAGTTGAGAGCTCTTTCAAAGTCTAAGATTTTCACTTTTGGTTGGTGAAGGAGTGAACCTCCACAAATGAATTTTATCATCTTGAGAGGTGTGAGTTTTGAGTGTCCACATTTTCCATTTCAAAATTTGAGCATGAAAAAATGAATTAGTTTTGGAACATTGTTTCTGTAAAAACTTGTGGTGGATTTCAAAATGGATGAGTGAAATAGTCTAAACCTTCCCTGATTGAAGAAAACAAAATTTTAATATTTGTTGGTGAGTGAAAATGATTTTGTCATGTTTTTATATTTGTTGCACACGAGGACATGCACAAAACTAAGTGTCGGGGAGTTGATGTTATTAATATTTTTATTACTTATTATATACTCCCTTTACTTATTTAATATTAAATGTGCATAATATGTGTGAAATATTAATGTTTTAATATTAAGTATAATGTTTGAGCATTTTTAGAAGTAGTCCAATTGAGTCAGTTTACTGTTTTAATAATAAATATCAATATACTGATACAAATTTTGTGGTTATTATTTTTTAGGATTCTCCTTTAAATATAAAACATTTTATTAGAAGGTACCATGAGCCAATTCTTCCATTTGAAGGGTCATATGGTCCTCACTAACAATACAAAAGAATTTGTGAAGAAACTGGACTATTCATGAGGATTGATTTACTGGGCTAAATACAAAAGTACAAATTCCATTATTCTCCACCATAGTTCGGGGGTCAATTTAAGGAGTCCAGGATAAAAATTTCAAGGCACAAATCTAAAACAAATAGGCCCAAATGAAGCTATGAAATCCATCCCACCATTCTAGTCGAGAAATAAAATCATTATAGTATTCATGACATATCTCATAATGTAATTATCTAACCGAGATGATATTTTTAATTGTGAAAGAGTAGAAATAGATGGCTGACTTTACTAAAGATATCATTCAGCTTTGATGGCATATTTCTATTCAAAAACCCATTCACATTTTGGATATCAAACAGACTGGATTGAAATGGATAGATTAAAATTATTTAATCAGCTGGCCATAACTTTGGATACATAGGTCCAAATTACTCCAAATTTTGAGAGTAGTCGTCCAAATTTATTATCTATAACTTTGAAGAAGGATATTTCTTGATATTTGCATGTTTGTATAGCCAACTTAGCGATGCAAGTGGAGGGACAGATTGGGAATGCAAACAGTCCACTCCTTGGGCTATAAATACTCTCCTCTTTTCTCCTTGAGAGGGGTTGGAATTTCAGAAGAGAGGAGATCATATTGGCACAACCAATGAATTTACAAAGTCTTGGGAGGATCTGTCATACTCAATTTTTCACTTGTGAGACCTTTCCTCCTCTCTTTGTTTTCATTTACTTTTATGTTCTTCATTGTTGTAATTCTGTTTTAATGCAAGTTTATTCTTCAATTTCCCTTATTCTCATCCACCTTATGTAGTATAATATTAATGTTCTTAAAATAGTTTAAATTCAGTTGAATCCCCTTCACTTCTTTTGCTTCCTCATTCAATCGAAAATTTGTTTTTAATTATCATCATTGTTGGTGTGTGTGTGTGTGTGTGTTCGACGTACCCCTCTTTTCTAATCCCTTTACTTTTATTCTATTCTTAATTTATCATCATAATCATCATAACCATACTATTAAACACCCAAATGTCTGAGTAAATATCTCATTGGGGTGAGTCAAAATTTAGGTATGTTATGTTATTGAGAGTATTTTCTTGATGAGTATTCGTTAATTTAGCATTGTGTATGTTGGACTTAATATGTCATGAATTAATGACATATTTTATATAACATGTGGTTTCCATGGATTATTGGAACCATAAATACACTACCATAAATAAGTACTGATTGAGATTATAATCCTGGTTAAGTTAAGTCTTGGATTAAAGCTTTAACACTTAGGAATTCTAATCGACGTCAACTTGTGAAGTGGGTGTTAATTTAAATACAATATAAATCAAAGCTCAAGGATATCACAAGCTTAAATCTCTAATAATGAAATCACCATAATATTTATCAATTTTTTGAAGAAATTATAGTCAATCAATCATTCCAATTAAGCTCTACAAATAAACCCCCTAATCAAAATAAAATAAACTAAAAACAAATAACTATTACAAAGTATCATCGCCGAGGATTCAACCCGAGTGCTGCTATACACATTAGCAGAGCACCAGAACTTTGACCAGTCGATAGGCGACAATAGGAAGCGCATTTCAAATAGAACTGTTTCCAAGGATGGTTCCTTAAGTAGTCATTAGTTTCTGGTTATTCTAATAAAAAACCAAAAAAACAAAATTTTAAAAAAAATGAAAAAAACACAAAGAAAAACTCGTCTTCTCATAAAAAAAATAAATGAAAAAAACCATGTCTTCCTCTTTATTTCAAAATCTCTCTGAATGCCCCATAGCCTCCCAAACAATCCCTCACATTTATTTTACCCTGAAATTGAGTGAACACTTTGCTAACTTAGGAGGAACATAAGAGATAATCAAGTAACTCAACAACCATTCCTTGTCCAACAAATTGAATTAGATATAGCCAATCCTAGGGAACAAACAATTAAAGAACTTAATACCCCTGATATGAATTAACAACCTCTTGGTATTCAATATCCATATATAGACACTAACTTCAAACTCAAATCGGGTTTGATTCATCTTCTTCCTCATTTCCATGGGCTAGCTGGTGAGGATCCACATCTCCACCTTAAAGAGTTCCAAGTAGTGTTCCCTACCGTAAAGCCTCAAGTGGTTTCTAAAGAACAAATAAAACATCGAGCATTCCCATTCTCCCTAGATGACACTGCCAAGTCATGGCTTTACTACCTAACTCCTGGTTCCATGACCACATGGAATGACATGAAGCGACTCTTCTTAGAGTAATTATTTCTTGCTTCTCGTACCGCTTCTATTCGAAAGGAAATAAGTGGTATACGTTAATTCCCAAGTGAATCACTCCATGAGTACTGGGAGAAGTTCAAAAAGATTGTGGAAACCCTTACACACCATCAAATCCCAGACAAACTCTTGATCCAATACTTCTATGAGGTATATTTTCTATGGATAGAACTCTCATAGATGTCGCAAGTGGCGGTGCTCTTGTGGATAAAACTTTTGCAACAACAAGAGATATCATAAGTAACATGGCTGCAAACACACAACAATTCCATACTCGATCATATGCTCAAGTCAAACAAGCCCAAGATAATCAATCAATTTAGCCGATCAAGATGAACGAGTGGATGAGTGAACTTACAGGTCTTGTGAGACAACTATTTGTGGCATCCAAATCCCCAAACTCATCTTCTTCACAATCAATGTTTCCTGGACCTATCAAAAATTGTGGAATCTGCAACTCTCCATCTCATCCAACTGACACTTGTCTACAAATTCAAGAGGATCAATCCGATTCATCTGGACCAATGGATATCAATGTAGAATATGCTCAGTGGAACACCAATCCTCAACTATCAGGTCAGTTTGTTAGAAACTTCAATCAACCTCACTCTAAGCCATTATCTTCTTTCTATAACTAAGGCCATAGGTATGGTAATCCCATATCTCATCCTCCTCAATTCTCTCCTCAAAACCCAAACCAATTTCAATATGGTCAAGGTGTTGGTAACTTCCAACAACCTTATCCTTTTATACCTAAACCTCAAAGGAACAATCCTCCTCCAGGATTCCATTATCCTAGTGATCCTTCCCAATTCGCTTTCCCAAGATCCAAAATTCAGGTAATCCCAATCCGGGACAAGCCTCTTCTTCCAAGAATCCATGGGAAAGTACAGTGGATTATCTTGCCTCCTTCACCCATTAAATCCTCAAGAACATTGAAACCCAAATTGGTCAACTTGCATCCCACCTTAGTCAGCATCAACCATCTAATTCTTCCCAACTTCCAACTCAACCATTACCCAACCCCAATGGTAATGTAAGTGAAACTGCACTTAGATCAGGAAAGAAAATTTCTATACCTCATGATAAGTCTTCCAACCCTCCTTTGAATGTTTACCTATAAAATGAAAATAAAAAGAAAATTGAAAAGGAATCTGAATCTATTCCATCACCTCCTTCCATTCCACTTAGGAATCTAATTCCTTTTCCTCAAGATGTTTCTAAACCAAGGAAGTCATTTGAACCTGATCCTGAAATGCGCGACATGTTTAGATGTGTTGAAGTCAACATTCATCTCTTAAATTCCATCAAACAAATTCCTATGTATTCCAAGTTTCTCAAGGAATTGTGCACCCACAATAGGAAACTTAGGACATTTGAAAATTTTTCCACCCAACAGTCTATTCCCGTAAAGTGAAAAGATCCAGGGACCTTTACGGTACCATGCGAAATTGGAAGTTCCAAATTTGATGATGCACTCATAGACCTAGGAGCCTCAATTAATGTCTTTCCCAAATCCATATTCTCCAACCTTGGCTTAGGTCCCTTACATCCAACGGGTGTTTTCATTCAGTTAGCCAATCGAAGCACAGCCAGTCCTGAGGGAATAATTGAGGATGTCCTTGTTCGAGTCAATGATCTTATCTTCCCTATTGATTTCTATGTCCTTGACATGGAAGGTGAGACAAAATCTTCTTGATCTCCCCTAATTTTAGGAATATCATTCCTCATGAATGCTAGAACTAAAATTTATGTCCATTCAGGCATCTTTTCCCTAGAATTTGGTGACCAACTTCTCAAATTCAATATTTTTCAATCCATGTGATACCCATCAAAGAATGAATCGGCATTCTCTATACATTATTATGAAACTCTCTCTGAGAGTGTCTTGAATCCTAATCCATCGTGTTCTTCCTATTCTACTGATGGAGGAGTTTGTGAATATTTCAGCCTCATTAACCAAGTGATTAATGGATAATTTGATGTTGACATTACAAATGAAAACTCCATTGATTTAAAGGATCCTGAAAACTCTTTGGAATCTCATCTCACCTCTGACCTCCAATTCTCCAACATGGATGGTAGTAAAGAAAATTAACTAGAATTATCATTTATTGATTCAAATATGATTATACCACATTCATCATTTCCTATAAATGATTCTGAAAATCTTGTTATATGTGAGGTGACCCCCAAACAAATTTGTTTATATTGTCCTGATGGTAGTGATTTTTGTGATATTTGTACCCTAATTAATAAAGTGATCACTAGTGAGGTTGAAATTGACCATTCTTTGGTGAACAACATTGAAATAAATGATATTGAAAATTGTATTCAGTCTTATGACTCCATTGATCCCCATTACTCTACATCGGTAAGTGATGAAATAAATGAGTCAAAAACAATTGGGATCACATACTGTGGTTTTATTTTATCTGATCCTTATATAAATGAACCATCAGAACTGAGCCATATTCTTGAATTTCCAAGCATAGAAAATCACACTTTGTGGATAACATCATTCCTCAGGTTGAAGACCAAAGCGAGGATAGAAATATTCTCTTTCCACCCCCATTGAATTGCAAGCACACCAATAAGGATGGGAAGAAATTATCCAAAGAATCATCAGGCCTCATGGAGGAGAAGTTTATCTGGAAGCACACTAGAGTTGAGAAAATACGATGGCCATTGTCATATTATAGGTAGTCCACTATAACTGTCTAGCTGTAGAAAAATAAATGAAACACTTCTTGGGAGGCAACCCATTTTCTATTTTACTTTTATGAAATTTTAATTTCTTTTTAGTTTTTCATTATATGAATAATTATTTTTCTTTTTCAAGTAACATACCACGGTCCTGTAACCACCTCGGCTTCCACTGGATCCCCAACTTCTGTAGTCAACCCACCACTAGATGAAGATGGCGACTCGTCAAATCCAAACCAGGGGGAACCTCTTTACCTTTAACTCTCTCTATCTCTTCCTCTCTCAAACTATTTCTTCTTATTCCTCTCTCTTTCATTTTTTTTACTACTTTCTTTATCAAAACCTTTATTTTTCACTTTCTTTTTGTGTGGGTGTATCTTTATAAAAAACAAAAATAAAAACCAAATAAACCAAATAAACCAAATAAACAATCTCTTAAAAAATAAAAAACAATTATGAGTCATGCCTACTCACCATCGAGTTTTAAAATCTTGTCCAACAATTTTGGAGAGTTAACAGACATGTGTTCATCTCAAAAAAATTTTATTTTCATCATGACTTTGGATAAATAATTTTGTGTCAAAATTAACACATTCTGAATTCTCAATTTTTGATTTGTAAAATGCTTTTCCCAAACTGTGAGGAACAACATTTGATTTCATGACAAGGACACCTATGGCCATCTTTTCAAAATGTTTTTTTTCACCCCCATTTGTGAGTCTTGAGTTTGTGGACCTTCGAGCTGAATTTCCTACCTTAGTGTGCATTAATATGATAGAGGCATTTTTTGAACCACATAAGAATCACAATATCCAAATAGCCTCCCATTTCCCTTGCATTAATCCTCCTTTTGAAAGACCCTTCGATCCTATGAAAACCTTTTCTTTGATAGCCACATTAAAATCCCAATACCTTTTCCCACCCAATATCAACATGGATTTTCATTGCATAATATTTTGAAATTTAAGTGTTGGGGGGAATGGGTTTCATTGTATGGGTACCCTATTATTGATTTTTAACGAGTTATTATCTTCTTGAGGGAAGGAATCCATTTCATTGTGGGGGATAGGTTGTCATTTAGTGTGTTTTGTGGAATGTAATGTACTCCCGATTATGTAATTTTGTAAATTTTATTGACAAGTGTTCAAAAAAATCAAAAATGATGAAAAAAAAATCCAACTTTTTTTTTGAAAAGATGGGTTGTGTCTTGGGTAGGACAAAAATAACTCTTCATCAACCTTTGATATTGTTATAACTATTACAATTAGTGTCATGAGGAGATCAATCATGGGTTGGGATATGAGTGTGAGATCTGTTTCAAGGTCAACTTTCGAAAAAACAAAGGAAAAAAAGGAAAAGAAAAAAAAGAACACTTTCATTATATTCTTATTGGGAGAAGTTTTGTGTTTTTTAAATATTTCATCTTCTCATTACCTTCATATTTTCTTCCTCTATTGTGTCTTTCTTCACATTATCATTCCCTTGTAAATATGTGTTTTCATTTCCTTCCTTGTTTTATTTCAAAAAAATGTGCATTGCTTTTCTGTGTTGTTGTTTTAACCCTCTTCTTCTCTCTCTTGGAAATTATATTCCTACCATACCATAGCCATAGAAAAACCAATTAAGAAGACCTATTGATTCTTGTTCACTTTGGATAGTTTTTGGAAGCTGAGATCTCTTTCAAACTCTATGATTTTCACTTTTGGTGGGTGAAGGAGTGAACCTCCACAAATTAATTTTATCATCTTTAGAGGTGTGAGTTTTGAGTGTCCACATTTTCCATTTCTAAATTTGAGCATGAAAAAATGAATTAGTTTTGGAACATTGTTTCTGTAACAACTTGTGGTGGATTTCAAAATGGATGAGTGAAATAGTCTAAACCTCCCCTGATTTAAGAAAACAAAATTTTAATATTTATTGGTGAGTGAAAATTATTTTTTCGTTTTTTATATTTGTTGCACATGAAGACTTTCACAAAACTAAGTGTGAGGGAGTTGATGTTATTAATATTTTTATTACTTATTATATACTCCCTTTACCTTTTTATATTAAATGTGTATAATTTCTGTGAAATGTTATGTTTTAATATTAAGAATAATTTTTGAGAATTTTTATAAGTATTCCAATTGAGTCAGTTTACTATTTTAATAATAACTATCACTATACTAATAAACATTGTGTGGTTTGTATTTTTTTATGATTATCCTTTAAAGATAAAACATTTCATTAGAAGGTACCATGATCCAATTCTTCCATTTGAAGGGTCATATAGTCCTCACAATCTAGACCAAAGAATCTGTGAAGAAACTGGACTATTCATGAAGATTGATTTATTGGGCTAAATACAGAAGTCCAAATTCCATTATTCTACTCCATAGTTCTAGGGAAAATTTAAGGAGTCCAAGATAAAAATTTCAAGGTCCAACTCTAAAACCAAGGGGGCCAAATGAATCTTTTAAATCCATCCCACCATTCTGGCCGAGAAATAAAATCAATATAGTATTCAGGACATATCTCATAATTTAAGAATCAAATAGAGCTGATATTTTTTAGTGTGAAATAGGAGATATAGGTGGCCGACTTTTTTGAAGAAATCATTCGTCTTTGAGGGCATATTCCTATTTAAAAACCATTTCACATTTTGGATATCAAAAAGAATGGAATGAAATGGATAGATTAAAATTGTTTAATCATCCAGCCATAAATTTTCCTACATAGGTCCAAATTCCTAAAAATTTTGAGTTTAGTCATCCAACTTTATTATATACAACTTTTAAGAAGGATATTTCTTTAGATTAGGCTGTATGAATAGCCAACATGGCGATGCAAGTGGAGGGACAAATTGGGAATGCAAACAGTCCACTCCTTGGGCTATAAATACTCTCCCCTTCTCTCCTTGAGAGGGGTTGGAATTTCAGAAGAGAGGAGATCATATTGGCACTACCAAATCCTTACCAAAGTCTTGGGAGGATCTTCCATACTCAAGTTTTCACTTGAGAGACATTTCCTCCTCTCTTTCCTTTCTTTTACTTTTATGTTCTTCATTGTTGTAATTTTGTAAGTCCTTTCTTTTGTAATTCTATTTTAATGCAAGTTTCTTCTTCAATTTCTTTTATTCTCATCCACCTTATGTAGTTTAATATTAATTTTCTTAAAATAGTTTAAATTCAGTTTAATCCTCTTACCTTCTTTTTCTACATCATTCAATCATAAATCCGTTTTTAATTATCATCATTGTTCGTGTGTGTGGGTTCGACGTACCCCTCTTTTCTAATCCCTTTCTTTTTCTTCTATTATTAATTTATCATCATAATAATCATAAGAAGACTATTAAACACCCAAATGGATGAGTAAATATATCATTGGGGTGAGTCAAAATTTAGGGATGTTAAGTGATTGAGAGTATTTTCTTGATGAGTATTTGTTAATTTAACATTGTGTATGTTGGACTTAATATGTCATGGATTAATGACATGTTTTGTTTAACATGTGGTTTCCATGGATTATTGGAACCATAAATACACTACCATATACAATTACTAATTGATATTAGAATCCTAGTTATGTTAAGGCTTGGATTAAAGCTTTAACACTTAGGAATTCTAGTCGACGTCAACTTGTGAAGTGGGTGTTAATTTAAATGCAATATAAAGCAAAGCTCAAGGATATCACAATCTTAACTCCATAATAATGAACTCACCCAAATCTTTATCAATTTTTTGAAGAAATTATATTCAATCAATCATTTCAATTAATCTCTGCAAACAAACCCCCTAATCAAAATACAATCAACTAAAAATAAATGACTATTACAAAGTATCATCGTCGAGGATTCAACCCGAGTGCTGCTATACACATTAGCATAGCACCGGAACTTTGACTGATCGATAGGAGAAAATCGGCCATTCATTTCATGAACCTTATGATTTTACCTTGGTTATGCCATGTCAAACCACCCAAGTGGTGGTTTTGATCTTTCCTTGTTCTAGGAAGCAAAAATGGACTGATTATGAGATGGGTTTTCTTGCTTTACCTTGTTATAAAATTTTGAACATCTATTGGTTAATTGTTGAATTGTTCAAATGGTTTACATTAAATGTTCAATTGATTATAAGAGTGGTCATTCTAATCAAATTCTATACTTCTGAATTTTGATTAATGGGGGGGTATATACATGTGACTTGTTTAAATGGTAATGGAATACATGAGTGGGTATACTCATGATATGTAATTTGTTAAATGAGTGGGTATACTCGTTTAATGGAATTGATGTTAAATGATTATATGAGTGGGTATAATCATATGGAATTGAATTGTTTAATGGTATGAATTTGATGAATGTTTTTATAGATTCCATGGATAGATCTCCATGGATATAGATTGTAGTAGTGGATTCCTTGAGTAGTATTACCTATTGGGTCTTGATTACATGGCATTACTTGGTCTTTAATAACCCTTGGATATGATGTTTTTGAATCACATAGGACATGTCTATACCAATTCTCTTAGGAATCCAACCATTGCCTATACCGAATTTCTACCGAGATGCTCCTAGGACATTATGAGGATCCTTTGGTATTCCACACCTTGGATGCTTCCCTTTTTGGTCTACACTACATTATATGACAAGTACATGAACATTTTGATATAATTGATTATATACAAAGGACATGGGATTTTGATATGGCTTCATTATTTGGCAAGGTTCTGTGGATAAAATATGGATGGATGTACAACATAGTCATGTTTATTGGTTATATTACTTTTATATGCCTTGTTAAGAGCTGACACATTCTGTAGTGTTCCTTAAGAGGTTGTTTATAATTACTTATTTGAAATGGTTGTGTGTGTTGGTCATTCACACTTACATTACTTCTTACTTAAACATTTTTAGTTTATGGCATTTTTTTATTAGGACTGTATAGACTTATGGGGGGTTACCTACTGGGATGTTATCTCACACCTTTTTCCCCCTCCCTCAGGACCCAAAATGATTATATGGTTTCATGTGTTGATAAGGGAAAGGGCCCTAACACAGGTTATTTACTGTCGATTTGGAGCAGGGGTACATGGGACCAAGATGAGGTTTGCAATACTACAAGGAAATTTTGGCCTTTATTATTTTTGGATACTTTTACTATATTTTAAAACCATGTACCTTTTTTGGATATTTTCAAGATACATGTATCATCTGCATCATTATATATGAGAATTAGCTGGATTTTTTATATATTCATATATATTTTACTTTATGATTGTCTACTTATTATCTACATAGGATATTGAAAATTTTTTACTTACATTGTGATATAATTCAATAATGAATACATAGTATCCAAAATGACTCACCAGGGCCCTTAGTGATAGTGGGAGGCCTCTAGTATTTGGGGAGATGTGCTAGAGTTCTTGTGACAAACTAGACTCAGGGAAATGTTGAGTGGATACTGAGTACAAAATGTTACAAAGTGGTTTCTGAGTAAGATTTTCTAGTTTGACGTATTATTTGGTGATAATAGAGAGGGATAGGGAAGAAATAGAATTTAGTAATAATATTTTCCGGAGAATAGATATCCTAAATAAAGGTAAATTCCAAATTTCCATGAATAAAATTTTTATTTTCAGGATTTTGGCTATTAAAGTTGATTTGATTCCACTATTGGGTGATGGAAATGATTTATGCTATTATTGTTAATATGATTGTGGTTATACTTCTCTTTAAACCCAATGACATGAGGGTATTACATATCATGCATCATATATGAAACTCGATAGAAATAATATGCTAGTAATTAATCCATGTCAAATAGGATGAATTTGTCATTTCATGTGGTATTTATAGGTGTAGTGATAGTTATATATGTTGTTGTGATTGATTTTGTGTAATTGATATAGGAGTGACACAATCTTTCCATTCTTAATGTGTATGGTCCCTTAGGGATTAGTAAATGATGAAACCTTAAAATTCAATTTTTTAAAATTAATTTCATATGTATGAATTATATGGGCATAAAATATTGGTTCATGACATGTTATAGGCCCTCATATATTTGAAATTGGTGAATAGTTAGTTAAATATTTTGAAATAATGAATGTTAAATGAAAATGAAAATTGAAACATGAACTAATGAACATATACTTGACTTTGACATGGATTTTGAGTGTGCAAGTGGAAGTGATTCTAGTTGTGTTGAGACTAAATCTTTTTAATATCCTAGATATAGGAGTAGTCTATGGTGAATGACTATTTTAGGAGGGTTTTGACATGTCTTGTTATTTGAGTTGTGAATATTGTTATCAATCATTTCCGAGGAATGTTATTGGAATTATAGATAGATTCCCCCACAATTACATCAATTAATACATCATGAGAGAGGTGACGACCACACACTGGAGGTGGTGGGTTATGGTCTACCAGTTGATCCTCCCTTAGTGACAAATATGGACCTGAGGCTATTCCAAACATAGGTAATGAGGAACAGTTATGAGAAATTTTTATCCATTATATGAAAACTTATCAGGGATCACTGCAACCTTCCTTGACTATGGTTGAGTAGATGTAGGTGTTCCAGTAATAGCATCCTCACACGTTTTCAAGGGATGGTGGTCTGTAGGCTACAAAGATTTGTCTTGAGACCATGATAGAAATTTTTTAGAATCATGATATGCCTCTTGATAGAAGGGTTAAGCTCACCACATATATGCAACATGGAGGAGAAAATAACTGGTGGGATGTTCTGAACTAATCCAACAGGCTATGAGATATAGATTGTACTGATTTACATAAATGATTTTATGACTACTTTTACCCTAAGACGCTGAGGTAATAGTGGGTTAGGGATTTCATATGTATGAATCATGGCATTCTGATAGTAATGTAGTACTCGACATTATTTGTAGAGCTTCAACATTTTAATCCAACGTTCCTTGCTGATGAGTTGTCAAGAGAAGTTTTCATTGTGGAATGTCTTAGTCATGCTATCAAATATGAATTCAACATGTTTAGATTGACTTCTAACACTGATATAGTGAATCCAATTCTGATTATAGAGAAGAACCTGGGCTAATATTGGGGATTAGAGCAGGGTAGTGTAGTTTCTCAACCCATTGGTTCAACATATTCCAGAAGGAAGCGTCGTTTTGAGGATTCTTGTAAGATGAGTTCCATTCACGTTGTGAGTACTAGAAACTCAGTACTTTTCTCAAAAGTGTGGTAGGTGAGGCCATAGGAATATTCATCACAATCATGACCCATTCAAGTGCTGAGTTTGTGGTAGGATGGTCCACATGCAGTGCTTTTGTAGGATGTTACCTCTAGCTATGAGTGGTAGGGGTCATCTCTAACAACATGTTCAGGAGTAGGTTCCTTAACTCTATGTCAGGAGGAGAATTAGAGTAGTGATGGCTAATCATCCTGAGGTAGTGGTGGTTATGGAAGAGGTACCTAGACACTAGTTTCACTGAGACATCAGAGTGGGCCTACTCAGGTAGTGAGGTTGTATCATAGGGTTGTGTTGTAGTCTAGTTTAATTCTCTACTGCCTAACCCCAAGGAGCGTGGTTCCAGACCATCTACATTGAGATATATGATCCTTGTAGCCTCTACTATTTCATCTTCCCATCTTGATATAGTTTCATTACATAGTTTATACCTGCATCAGTGGTGAAAAACCATAGGATTGTTGTTTTTATTTATGAGGGAGTTATGAATCTATACACATTGTTGGGAATCATAATGAAATATGTGTTCCAGAGTAGGGAGTTAACCATTGATATTGGTGGGTTTCAATTCACGTTGAATTTGTATGTCCTAGAGATGTCAGTGTTTGACATCATTTCGTGATAGACTAGCTTGTATATTATTGAGATTTAATTTAATCCAGTCATCAAAGGGTGACTCTCACATCACTATAGGGTTCAGTGTTCAAGAAAATGGGTGAATAGGAAGTACAAGTGAGATGAGCTAGGCTAGGGCATCATGGGCTAGGCGGGATGAAAGTTCAGATTTCCAGTTTGTATCTAGATGATCAAGGAGTGAGCCAGGAGGACAATCCTCTTGTGGTTGATCATTTTAGGGATGTGTGTGCCAACAAATTTTCATGTTTACCTCTTGAGATAAAGGTAGAGTCCTCTATCGTGATTGTACCTGGAGAAACACTTGTATTTAGTTCACCTAACATGATGGATACAATGGAGTTATATAAGATCAAGAGGCAGTTATAGGAGTTGGAGGTGAAGGGGATTATTGGGAAAATTACTTATCGATGGTGTTCACTGGTCCATTTTGTGAAAAATACATACATAACTCTTAGGCTATGTGTGGATTTTTGGAAACTAAACATGCTGATGGTTAAAAAATTATATTTCACACCATTGGTATATGAATTGTTTGATCATATTCAAGGATATTGAGTGTTCTTGAAAAAATTATTTGAGGTTAAGATATCACCAGGTTCATGTTCGACCTACATGCATACCTCATATAGTCTTTCATAGTAGGTATGGTTTATATGAGTATCTGGTGATTTCATTCAGTATCATGAGCGTGCTAGTAGTATTCATGGATTTGATTAAAAGAGTGTTCCATCCATACCTAGATTCTTTTTTGATTTTTTTAGTGTATGATATCTTGGTGTATGTTCAAAATCGACATGACCATGCCAACCATGTTTATATCATTTTGAATACACTGGTAGAGCATCAATTATATGATATTATAACAAATTGCCACTTCTGGATGGTTCAAATTCACATCCTTAGTCACATTATCTTAGATATTGGATTATAAGTTAAACAATATAAGTTTATAGCTGTATTTTTCTATGAACAAACTAAGAAATGTTTTGACATCTTAAGTTTTTTGTGGCTAGCTAGTTATTAAAGAAATTTCATACAATACTTCTCATGCTTAGCAGTGTCACTGATGAGATTTAATAGGAATGGTGTGAATTTTGTATGGTTATATTCTTGTGGGATAGTCTTTCAAGAGCTAAAGGGATAGTTGACATCATTGCAAGTCCTAATACATCTAGAGAAGGGTAGGAGCTACACTGTAAATTGTGACACATCAGGCATCGGGATGGGGGTAGTGATGATGTATTGAGACAGATTAATGATGTATGGGTTTCATAAGCTGAAGGAACACCAGAGGAACCAACTAACATGTGATCTTAAGATAGTTTAGGTTGTTCATGATTTGAGTTACTAGAGACATTACTTACTTGGAGATCATTTTTTGTGTACACAAGACATAAAATCCTCAAGTATATTTTTAAACAGCGTGATCTAAATATGAGGTAGGGAAGGTGGGTGGAGTACCTACAATATTTTTACTTTTATATTTATTGAATTCCTGGTAAAGGCAGTGTATTGGTTGATGCACTGAGCAGAAGGACTCAGATATAGACAGTGCAGTAGGCCTGTAGCGAGTGGTATCTTATGGCATTGTTCATTGAGATACATCTGGCAGTGCATGACATTCAGGGGAATAATTATCAATCATCCTTATCTATGACCTATACCCTATTAGGTAGAATAAAGATGTGGTAGCTACCAGATTCTGATGGCCAAGTTATACAGGAGAGTGTGGGAGGTGAGGACCATCCTCCTAGTTGGGTAGTAGATAATGATGAGATCTTGTGTATCCATGGATGTGTTTGGGTTCTAGTGGACATACATGAGGAGATGACATGGTAATTTCATGACTATGCATTTGCAGTGCACCCCATATTCACCAAGATGTACCATGAATTATGCTGTTAGTGCTGGTGGCCAGGTATGAAAAGTGATATAGATTGTTTAATTACAAGGTGTTATACTTGTTAGTAGCTGAAGGTAGAACATCAGTGAATGGATGGGTTTCTATAGTAGTAAAATATTCCAGAGTGAAAATGAGATAATTTCATGATGGATTTAATGACCGGTTTACAAAGGTCGACTCATGGTAATGATGTTGTGTGGGTTTTTGGATATGATCACGAAGGATTATCATTTCTTTATGATCATGGAAACCATCAGTTTTGATGATAATGAGAGGTTGTACATCCGTGAGATTGTATAATTTCTTTGGGTCCTGCAATCTATTGTTTAGAATAGGGACACCCGCTTTACATCTCATTTTTGGTATAGTTTTCAAATGGAATTGGGTACACAGGTGCTTTAGATCATAGTATACCACCCTTAGACTGATGTCCAATTAGAGAATATAATAAAAGTTTTAGAGGAAATTCTACAGGAATTCATCCTAGATTTTTGGGGATATTGGGGGAAATACATACCCTAGGTTGAGTTTACCTACAACAATAATTCTTAGGCAACTATATAGATGGTTCCATATGAGGATTTATATGGTAGGCCATGTCGATCACCCCTATTCAGGATAGATGCAGGTGAGGCAGTTTCATTGGGACCACATCTCATGTAGGATACATCTGAGGAGGTCTATTTGATTTGTAAGTAGATAGATATGACATAGTCTAATCAGAAATCATAGGTTGATTGTCGTATATGACCTATAGAGTTTGACATTGGAGACTGGGTTTTCTTGTGTGTTTCACCGAGTCTGGGACATTAAATAATCAGGAGACAAAGTAAGCTCTCACCATAGAATGTTTGTAAATTTATAATTCTAGAGAGAGTCAGGTCAGTATCATATTGGTTGTAATTTCCTTGGAGGTATCAATCCATGCATGATTTCTTCCATGTATCTCAGCTATTCCTCTATCATTCGGACCCATCACATGATTTTCAGACCGAGGAGGTTGAGTTTCATGATTATGAAAACTTTGAGGAGAATCAGATTTGTATCACTGATATGACCACAAAGGTTCTTCGAGGCTAGACAATTCCTCTTGTATAGGTGCTATGGAAGCATGTTCGTTCCCAAGATGAGACTTGGAGTCCAGAGGCTGATGTACATTCTCAGTGGCCATAGTTGTTCTCAGATGAATGTTGACCACACTTCAGAGAGAAATTTAAGGACGAATTTATATAATGTGTGAGGATTGTATGAACCTGAGTTTTCATATGAGGTACTGATCCATTATTTTTCAATTTCAATGCTTTAATATGGCCTTATGTGTGTACCCAACTTGATCACGGGTGTGTTTTATGTGTTTCTAGATTATTTAGGGCCCAAAACTAGATTTTTGGATGAAAATGGTCTAGCACATAGTTATTGAAAATATTGTAGGGAAGGAAACATGTTTTGACTAAACCACGAGAGGTTTTATAGTAGGGGTATTCTAGATGTGTGGTTAAAGGAAACTATGCTGGAAGAGGCGCACGCCCGTGCGACCAGGTCGACAATTTCTACATATTTTATAGTGGATTTTCATATGATTTCTGCATGGTTAGTAAAACTTGTGGGTAAATTTTTCAATGTTCCCAAAGCATATATGAATCCATGCACATTTAGCACACAGTTTTCCAAACTATTCATCGAGACTGTTCACCCCCTACTTTGTTGATTTTTCAATAATATGTCATTAAATTAATTTTTTTTAAAACTTATGTTTCTAATCTTCCACACAAGAAATTTCATATCCATTGAAGCTCTAAATGGAGTATATTATTTAATTTCAGATATAAACTCCTTACGATATCTGATTCAAGTGTGGTTTGTATCATTAGATCTGCATCATTAAGATCTACAATCTTTTTTAGGCTTTCTCGATTCCCCTAGATATCAATTGTGCTATTTGAATTTAGGATCATTTACTCTATTTTCTCATTCTTCATCCTTTATTTAGTTTTATCCTAAAATAATTCAAATCATGAATTGATATAGGATGATCAGTCCACTACCGAGATAAGGTAGGTGGACTATATTTTCTATGAACTCTTGGTGATTTATAAAGTTATCTATTTTTATTTTACCCACCATAATTTCCATTGCGGCCTCGATATACATCTGTCTATTTGACTTAAATGAAATATAACATATTAGGTATTCTCGTAGGTTCATTAAGAAGCATTGGTGGTTGTCTCTTTAACCCAAGGTCACTCATGCGGTTCACCTTCTGATTTTACCTTGGTTATTCCATGTCAAACCACCCAAAGGGGGTGTTTGGAGATTTCCATGTTCAAAGAGGACAATTATTAATGGAACGATTTGAATAGGTTGATTAGGATATGGAAATTCCTCCTTTACCTTGTTATAAAATGTTAAACTTGAATTGTTTAATTTTGGAATTGGTCAAAGCGGTTATATTAAATGTGAAATAGATTATATGAGTGGGTATACTCATCAAATTCCATTATATGGAATTGTGATTAATGGGTTGGTATACCCATGTGACTTGTCTAAATGGGAAAAAATTACATGAGTGGTTATACTCATGATATGTAATTGATTAAATGAGTGTGTGTACTCATTTAATGGAATTGATGTTAATTGATTATATTAGTGGGTGGACTTTTATGGAATTGAATTATTAAATGGTAAGAAATGGATGAATGTTTGTATAGTTTCCATGGGAGACTCTCCATGGATCTGGAATGTGGTAGTGGATTCCTTGAGTGTTATTACCTATTTATTCTTTATTCCATGGGAATCCTTGTATTTTCTAATCCTTAGATCCAAATTTCTTGGACTTGTAAAGTAAATGTTAGTACACATGATTCTATGACTCTAAGTTGTTACTATATCATGTTTCCACCAAGATTCTCCTATGAATATATGTGGATTCCTTAGACTTCTAAACCTTGGATTTGTCCATTCGTAGTATACACAGCATTATAAAACAAGGCTATGAGAATTGTGATGCACTTCATTATACAAAAATATCATGGAATTTTGATATGGATTCATTATACGACAACACCTTGTGGACAAGATATTTATGGATGTATGGTGAGGTTGTGTTTATTGTTTATATTTTTTGTAGATGCCTTGTTAAGAGCTGAAGCTTAATTTTGGGAACCTTGAGGGGTTGTTATAATTTATTTTTTGCAGTGGTCTTGTGCCTTGGGAATTCACACTTACATTACTACCTACTTACACTTGTTTAGTTTATTAAATTTTTATACACAGAACTGTTTATACTTTTGGGTGTTTAAATAATGGGATGTTATCATACTTTATATTTGGGACCCTCTGGGGACCCAAAAATATTATATGGTTGCAAGTGTTGATTGGGGCACATTCCCTATCATAGGTTGTTGATTGTTGATTTGGAGCAGGGGAACATGGGACCAAGCTAAAACCTGTGATGCAACTGGGACATTTTGGACATTTTTCTTTTTGGAGACTTGTAATTTATTGTATTAACATGTACATATTTTTGTAGTTTTCAAGATACGTGTATCATCTGCATCATTAAATATGATATATAACTGGATTTTTATATATTCATGAATTTTTTTACTTTCTAGTTGTCTTCTTGTTATCTGCTTCCGCTATTGAATATGTGTGACTTTTTGTTGTGATATATTCTGCTAATGTGGTCATAGTCTCCCCCTAATGACCCACCTAGTCCCCAAAACTAGTCATTGGCCTCTAGTGTTTGGGGAGATATGATTGAGGCTGTGTGACCAACCATGCTTGGGTAAATATTGATTGGATACAAGGTCTATGATGTTACACTGCATACGGTGAAGAGAACCCAATTTTGGATATTGATATATTGATTCTTCATTAGGATATAGATAATGCATGGATAGGAAGAGGATATTTTAATGGGGGTATTAGTTAGATTGAGGTCATTGTTCGAGCCTCGTCCATGGGATGTCCTCCCATCAACACGGCTCATCGGTTCTCTTTGTACTACCAAACCCATGTGTGTAGAACTCCAGGTAGCATTATGGGAGGCATCTTCATTACCCACCTCTCTTAGTATCTTGACATCTTTGATACCACACAACCAAGTTTATTTCTTGGTAAGATAGATTTGATCGATATTCTCATGATCCACAATATGTTCCTCTTGTGGAAGATCAAGGGGAGATACCTGTTATCTTCTTAGTATGTAGAGGTTGGTGATAAGGATATATCTCACTGAAAGAACTCTTTCGTGGGTGCCCTCAAATGATTAGTAGTTTTTGGGTACTTAGGTGCAGCAAAGTGGCTGACCAAGGTCGTATCTCAAAGGAGTAAGTAAATTAAAACAACTTCTTAAAGGTATTGTAAAAGTAAAATAGAATAGAATTAACACAATACCTGAAAGGATGGGGGTGGTTTTTTATCTTTTATAAAACTTGAATAAGTTTGCTGGAGGAAGATTGCATTTTTTTTTAAATGAATTTTGATTAAAAAGACACAACAAGAATATGTTTTTTTAGAAAATATTTTAAAATGAGTAATCAATATAACTCTACCACTTCATTTGATTATTAATCATTATCATTTAAATCAACATCCACTTAGTTATGATCCCCTAATTTGTTAACCCTCTAACCCTACGAGAGTTAACTTAACCACAAAGATGAAATTACTTAATCCCTAGGCTAGCTTCGGAACACACAATCACAGTACCCTGCTTTGATTGTTGTAATAAGGTTAAATTATTGTAATTGGTTAGTTAGAGAACATATCCATTCTAGAAATGAGGATTAATTGTGTTCAGGGATTATATTTGAACTCTATAAATATATACTATGTGGTCTTGTATTACCGATTAAGATCGCGCTCTCACAATTTACACAAAATCCCGACCCCATGTGTTTTTGTGTTAATTGTTCAATTGCTTGTTTAGTTTATTATAATTTAAAAACACAATTCGTGGATCATATTAAGTGAATTAAAGTATCTCAATGATTCAAAATAATTAAATGAAGAGGGTAGAATATATATCGATCACAAAAAAAACTACTCTTCCATGGGAGGTGTGGTCATTGTAGAGACGTTTTGCATGAGCAAAGGATTGAAAGGGTAGAACCCAATATCGTCCCCACTCTTGATTCCAACCCAATTAGAAATATTAATATAATAAGAAAAGGGAATAACACATAAGATTATTTGAAGAAAAATTCAAGATAAAAACATGAAATAAAATAAATATAAAGAGGAGGTGGGAGAGGAGAGCCTTCTTGAAAGATAGGTTTGCACAAAGACGTACTTCTTCCAAGAGTTAAGAGGGGCTCCCAAGAGACACCATTTCTTTCACACCTTCTAAAATCCTAGAAAATACCTCCCAAAGAGTGAAAACTCCCTTTAAATAGAGTTTTTGAGGGCTAGGGTTACAAAAAAATTTAAGTGTGAAATGAAAACTCAACTAAATATTTTATTCCAAGTTTCACCACATAGTTGACCTCTGAAACGCGTGACTTGGCCGACCTTCTAGAAGGTTGATTTGTGAAAAATCGTGTCTCTGAGATTTCCTCAAAATTTGGGCTCAATACAAGCCCGTATGAAGAAGATAATGCCCAAATGGTGAAGTGATATCCAATCTGGATAGTTCAGTCCATCTTTGTCTTTATGGCCTATTTAATCCACTCATATACTTGATCTAGCTCCCAAGTCCTGAATATAATTTGTATCCAATTAATTCAGTAACACAGTTACAAAATTTTAAGTCAAAATAATTTATCCACAAATATTTATGCCTGAAATACTACAATGAATTTTGAAAGGGTAAAAATGGAATTTTCATCAAATTTGCAAATGAATGATCTAATCCCAAATATTTCATAATTGAACATATCTAGAATAATGTGACGAAACTATATCATTTATTATCAATAAAATATTCAACAAAATAGTGTTTTATCAACTCCTACACACTTACCCTTTTTCACTCCTGGGAAAAACCTCATATCAAGTAAACATCAATATCAAAACAAATTTTAAAACACATATCATTGAGATCCAACAATTCCACACCAAGAATTAAAAGATATCATGCCTCATAAAAAAACTTATTTCAATTTATTCATTTATATCATTCAATATATTTCCACATCATTTATCCTCCCATGCACAAAGCACTTACCTCGCTTAAATTTTCCCTTTTCACACAAATATCAAAAAAACATTGCAATGTCTTTCTTATCCAAACTCATACAAGAGTCACCATAGGATTGATAAAATCCTAAATTTCCACCTGATGTGAGTCAAGGACATATGTTTATCATGAGGACATTTTAGGGTTGTTCTGTGGATTTCATTTGGTAGGATTTAGATGTGAAAAAACTCTGAGGATGAATGAAGAGGGCTTGACTCTTTTTGAAGCAAAATTGTATTAATCTAATTTTCACATAAATATGGTCTCCTCATTAATCCTCATAGTATCAATTCATCTCCATCATCATAAAAAGTCATGGAAAGTTTACCCAATTCATCATTCAGCAACTAAAATGTCAATCTTCTCAAACCTGATTTTCTTGAAATCTCTAGATAGGCACAACTTTCTATGTCAATTAGAAGCTCCAGAAAAGGCACAACTTCACTTATCATGAAATCTATAGAAAATGCACAACTTTAGATATATTGATTTTCTTTAGTAGAAAAAACATCTCTTTAGAATTTAATTTTCCACACATAGCATCACAGAATGTGGTTTCACAACACAAGATAGCTTCCCCCACACTTAAGTTCAACTAGATTATGAAATTTCACTTCAAGAGTTGTTTGGATAGGGAAAATTGTCTATTAATGTGGCTAAACTAAGTGGTTTTTCATGACTTCTAAGGGATAAAAGGATTAAATATTCAAGTTATGCCATTATAAAAAAGTATTATTTGAAATAGGGGATTTAATACCAAACAAATGCCTTAATCATTTAAACATAAGTACCTCAAACCCTCAAGTTTTGAGAGGAATAAATCAAATTCTGGTTAAATAAAGAATTGTTTGGTTCTCTCAAGAAGTGAGGTGAATGTAAAGAATATGAAAATAATGGTTCAGAAGCTTCACATGAAAGTGATTTCAAATATAAAGACAGTGAGATGTGGAATGGGATTCAAAATTTAGTGTACTTTTCATGAAATTACTAAATATCTGAACTTGAAACAAAGTCATTTTATCACTCATTTAAGCTAAGTTTCGAGGGGTAAATTGTGTAACTTATTGATATGGATTTAAAAATGGTTACTGAAAATCATTTCAGCTCAAAAGTTTCCAAAACACACAAAAAATTGAAAAATAAACACACAAAATTTGAAAAACACACAATTTTTTTAAAATAGGAAAACAATTGAAATTGCTAAACTAAAAGGTTCCCTCCCCCACACCTAAAATATTGCATTATCGTTAATGTGAACCCATAAGATGATATATTCCCATGAAATGTATAGTTTTAAATAGGACAAAGAATAACAAAGTTAAAGGGTTAGGAATAGCCTGATGTGCTCAAGTGATGATGGGGTCATGCAGTGTGATAAAATCCGCTGCATCAGTAGGAAGTTCCTCAATATATCTCTTCAAACATTGCCCATTGACCGTAAAGCTCCTTCTTGTGTCCTCTTGTGTAATATCCACTACACCATAAGTAAAAACATTAGTCACAACATAAGGACGTAACCACCTAGAATGAAACTTACTAGGAATCAGCTTTAGTCGTGAACTATAGAGAAGGAATTTCTGTACAACATGAAAATCCTTTTGTTGGATCATTCTATCATGAGTTGCTTTTGATTTTTCCTTTTAGATCCTTGAGTTCTCATATTAATATAATCTAATCTCCTCATGATCTTGAATTTGTAGCTTCCTTTGGATTCCATCTTGGGCCAAATCCATGTTGCCTTTATTTATAGCCCAATAAGCCCGATGCTCAACCTCCATGGGGAGATGACATGCTTTCCCAAAAACAATCCGTAATGGGGACATACCAATGGGTGTCTTGTATGTTTTCCTATAATCCTACAATGCATCATCCAAGCACTTGATCCAATATTTCATATCTGGCTGCACAGTTTTCTCTAAATTTTTTTTCAATTCCCTATTTTAAACCTCAACCTGTCCATTTGTTTGAGGGTGGTATGGTGTTGATGTTTTGTGTGTCACACCATAATTCCGAAGAAGGGAAGAAAAATTCTGATTGCAGAAGTGTGTCCCTTGGTCACCGATGATGGTCGTCGGTACTCCAAACTTGTAAAAAATTTGTGCTTTGACAAATTCCACAACAACATGAGAATCATCTGTCATAGTGTCCTTATCCTCCACCCATTTACTCACACAATCACCAACAACCAAAATATATAAAAATCCAAATGAACTAGGAAAGGGACCCATAAAATCAATTCCACATGCATCAAAAATCTCACAGAATAGTATAGGTTTTTGGGGCATCTCATGTCTCCTAGAAATGTTCCTAGTGTGTTGGCAACAAGAGAATGACTTACAGAACACATGGGAATCATGGAATAAGCTATTCCAATATAATCCAAAGTCCAAAACTTTCCTAACTGTCTGTTGGGGTCCAAAGTGTCCACCACAAGAAAGTGTATGAAAAAAATGTAAAACAGGCTCTAAATCATGATCAAGAATGCACCTCCTAATAACTTGATCACTACACATGCTCCAGAGGTATGGATCATCCCAAACATAATACCGAGACTCACTTTTTAATTTTTGGGCTTGATGTTTCTTTAAATTTGCAGGTATTTCAGAGGAAACAAGGTAGTTAACTAAATCTACATACCAAGGATGCGTACCTGATATGGAATAAAGATGCTCATCAGGGAAAGTATCCCGAAGTGGTACTTGGTCCAAGGTTTCATTCTCTAGTGTGTGAGTAAGCCTACTCATGTGGTCCGCCACCAAGTTTTCTGACCCCTTTTTGTCCTTTATCTCAATATCAAATTCCTGAAGAAGGAGCATCCATCGGATCATCCTGGGCTTCCCATCTGGCTCCTTCAAGAGGTACCTTAGAGTTGCATGGTTAGAAAAAACAACTACTTTAGAGCCCAATAAATATGAACGGAATTTATCTAAAGCATATATGACAGCAAGAAAATCCTTTTCTGTGGTTGTGTAGTTTTATTGGGCTGAATCCAGTGTCCTTGATTCATAGGCGATCACATGTGAACGTCCCTCCACCCTATGAGATAATATAGCTCCAACCGCGAAGTTGGAGGCATCACACATAAGCTCAAAAGTAATATCCCACCGCGGGGGCTGTATGATATGTGGAGTGTTCAGAAACTTATTTAGCTAATCAAAGTAAGTCTTGAAAGAATCATCAAACACAAAATCAGAATCCTTTAGAAGTAATCGTGACATAGGAAGAGTAATCTTACTAAAATATTTGATGAAGTTATGATAAAATCCTGTATTCCCTAGAAAATATCTAACATCACGCACACATGAAGGATAGGGTAAGGATGAAATAATGTCTATCTTAGATCTATCAAACTCTATCCTGTGTTTTGACACTACATTCCCTAAGACAATTCCATGCTCTACCATGAAATGACACTTTTCAATGTTCAGGACCAGATTCTTCTCAATACAACGATTCAACACATTTCCCAAACTACTTATACATTCATAAAATGAAGACCCATACACTATAAAATCATCCATAAATACCTCCATGTAGGTCTCAATAAAATCAGAAAAAATACTCACCATGCATCGCTAGAAGGTACCTGGGGCATTGTGAAGTCCAAATGGCATCCTTTAGTAGGAAAATGTACCGAAAGGACAATTGAATGTTGTCTTCTCCTGACCCTCCAGAGCAATAGGAACCTGCAAATATCCAGAAAATCCATCCAAGAAACAATAATGTGTTTTTCCAGAAAGTCTTTTAAGAATATGATCAATAAATGTGAGGGGGAAATGGTCCTTGCGAGTAGATTTATTTAGTTTTCTATAAATAATACACACACGCCAACTATTTTTCACCCTCATTAGAACTAACTCATTTTTCTTGTTTTTAACAACAGTAACACCACTCTTCTTAGGCACAACCTGAATAGGACTTACCCACTGAGAATCTGAAATGGGATAGATTATACCTTCCTCGAGCAATTTTTCAATCTCTTTTTTAACAACCTCAAAAAGTGTTGGATTGAGTCTCCTTTGTGGATTCCTAACCAGTTTATCCCCATCCTCCAAAATAATCCAATGCATGCAAATGGAGGGGCTAATACCTGATATGTCAGGCAAGGTCCACCCAATTTCCTTGATGTTCTCCCTCAAAAAAATCAAAAGTTTTTCTTAATGTTTAAAAGAGAGATTGTTAGCAATGATAACAGGTAATTTCTCACCACTCAAAAGTATAAGTATTTGAGATTTGGTGGAAATGGCTTGAGTTCTAGTGTAGGGGGTGGTGTATAGATGGAGACATAGAAGAAACTGAAATATGTGTACAAAGAGCATCAATATCAGAATATACATCATCAAAATCAGAGAATAAAGCATCAAATAAATCAGCATACTCAACATTCATGTCATAATTAGAGTTCACTTGATCAAAATCAGAATATGCTTCCATTTCAAAATCAAATATAAGAGATTATATTGCATTATAAATAGGTGTCGAAGTACACTTGGACCTAAAACTAGAACCAATACTCATAATCTCCCTAAGAATAGGACAATCAAAATCCATGTGGTTTTTACTTGGTGGTTCAAAATGGGAGATAACAAATGCAGAATGATCCTATGAGGGATAATTCATGAAATCCATAACATTAAATATCACGATTTCATCCCCAAATTCCATGTAAAGTGTACCCTCATTGAAATTTATGATAGTTTTTGCAGTTTTGAGGAAGGTTCTACCTAAGATAATGGGGGCATGAGAACTTACCTGATTATCCTCGATGTTAAGCATGTAGAAATCTGTTGGAAATATCATGTCTCTTACCTAGAAAAGTACATCCTCAATGACTCCCACTGGATATTCCGTAGCTCTATTCGCCAACTACACCACTATTCTTATCAGTTTTATCTCGCCAACCTGGAAAGAAGATAATACGGAGTGATGCATCACATTTATGGAAGCTCACAAATCACAAATTGCATCAGAAAAGTGAAACTCTCCTATGGTGCATTGGATGGTGAATGTCCCTACATCCTTGCACTTTGTCGGCATTGCTAGAGTTGGTATAATTAGTGCTTACACATTCCTTCCATGATTTATCCTTTCATTTCCCTTGATCCATCTTCGATTGGTACAAAATTCTTTTAAGAATTTCGCATACCTTGTAATTTTCTTAATGGCTTCAAGTATAGGAATGTTGATCTCCACACACTTGAATGTGTCCAAAACCTCATTTTGCATTGCTTCTTCAGCCATCTTATTGGTTTGAACAACCCTGTTTGGAAAATGAAGGGGTTTAGAGGGAACATCATTAATCTTTTGGTTACCTTTATCTTTCTCCTTGGGTTACTCATCAGTTGATGTGGAATTGAGATTTTTTGTAGTTTAGGTGAATCCCGGTGGAATGGTAGGTGGAGAAGCATTAGTTTTTTTCTTCCCACTTCTCAATGTTATGGCACTGACATTCCCCTTTGGATTTATAGTGGGCTGGGAAGGTAGATTTCCGGAATTCTTACTTACAAGTTCATGGAGGGCTGTGGAAATCTGGTTCATTTGAGTCTTTAACTCCCTCAGCTCCAAACCTTGAATCTTCAGCTCATTATGTGGATTAAGAACTATTTGTTTCAAAAGATCATAAATATTAGAATCTACCTATGGTGGTGGATTCCCTTGTTGTCGGCTTGTTGATGTTTGGGCTTCAAATCTTCTTTGGGGTTGTTGGAATCACTACTGGTAAGGCGGAGGCTACTGGAAGTTTTGTTGAAAGGTTGGCCTTTGTTGTTGCCTAGAGCCATACCTCATGTCCAATTGATCATTCCAACCTTGTTTGTATGTTGGTGCAAAGGAATCAAACTTCTTTTGGGGATATGGTTGTTTCTGCTGATAAGGTCTCCCTGGGAATAATGTTGCGCAATCCTCTGTCTCTTGTAGTTGTGGGAAATAGTCAGTTGGGCGTCTTGTCTTAGTGAAAATGCCACAAGGCCTTGAAGGAGTGAGTTGGGATGTATTTTGATCCAAATCAATCTATCTCACCCTATTTTTCAATTCTTCTAACTTTGTATCAATCAAATGACTCTCAAGAGAAGAAGGACTTACATGATGTACTCCCCTGGCATGTGGTGTACCCCGATCACCAAATTGTTGGGAGTTTTGGGCCATTTTGTCGATCAACAAATGTGCAGCTACTAGTGTCCTATCCACCAACGCTCCTCCAGCCACAACAACCACCATGCTTCTCTCCACAGGCATCCTTCATAGAAGTATTGGATGAGTAGTTTCTCACTGATTTGGTGATGTGGGCAGCTTGCACAGAACTTCTTGAATCACTCCCAATACTCATACATTGACTCCCCTTGTGCTTGCTTGATCCTAGATATCTCTTTAAGAATGTAAGTGGTCCTTGATTCTATAAAAAAAATCTGCAAGAAAAGATGTTTCAAATCATTCAAACAAGTTACATCTTCGGGTTGTAAATAATACATCTAGTCTTTTGTAACTCTATCAAGTGAGAATGGGATTTCTCTTACTTTGATTTGATATTCAGAAACATTTCTTGGTTTTAAGGTTGAGAAAACCACATTAAATTATTTAAGGTTTTTATTGGGATCCTCACCAGAGAGTCCATGAAATTTTGGAAGTAGGTGAATTAATCCAGATTTCAGTTCAAAGTCTGATTCAAGATTTGGATATGCAACGCAATTTGGTTGATAATTAATATCAGGTGAAACCAATTGTTGAATGGTTATATTAAGTTAATTTCCATTATTTTTATCCATTGGTTCTTGTTTTATGGTTTAATTTGAATTGATTCCAATTTCAGTGTTCTGATATAGGAGTAATTCTACAACTGGTTGAGTGTGGAAACTTCCCATAGACTGAGAATATATGATTCGTTCCCTAAGGCTACGTTCAATATCAGGGTCAAGATCTAAGGGATCTTTGGGATTAGATTATGTCATAAATCAATGAAATATGAAAAGTAAATAAGGAATATTTGACCATAATAAAAAGAAAAGAAGTTTGAGTTGGTCTGATAAAAATAAAAGAAGAGAGTAGGAGAAAAATATTTTGAGAAAGGGGAAAGAAGAAAGAAAGAGGAGAAGAAAATAATTAAATGAAAAATAAAATAAATACCTATAATTGGTTGAATAAATTACTTGCCTCTCCGTAAATGGTTCCAATTTGAAAGAACGATGTCATGGGCGCCCTCAAATGATTAGTGGTTTTTGGGTACTTAGGTGCAGCAGAGTGGTTGACCAAGGTCAGCTCTCAAAGGAGGAAGTAAATTAAAACAAGTTCTTAAGGGTATTATTAAAGTGAAATATAATAGAATTAAAACACTACTTGAAAGTATGTGGGTGGTTTTTTATCATTTATAAAACTTGAAAAAGTTTTCTTGAAGAAGATCTCATTTTTTTTGTTTTTAATTTTGAAATGAAGTTTGATTAAAAAGACACATGAAGAAGATGTTTTTTAGAAAATATTTTAAAAGGAATAATCGATTAAAATATACCTCTTAATTTACTTATTAATAATTATCATTTAAATAAATATCCACTTAATTATGATCCCCTAATTTTTTAACCCTCAAACCCTATGAGAGTTAACTTAACCACAAAGATGAAATTACTTAAACCCTAGGCTAGATTCGGAACACGCAATCGTAACACCCTAGTTTGATTTTTGTTATAAGGTTAGCTTATAGTCAGTGGTTAATTAGAGTGCATATCCATTCTGGAAATGATGAAGAATTGTGTTTAGGGATTATATTTGAACTCTACAAATTTATCCTGTGTGGTCTTGTATTATCGATTAAGATCATGCTCTCACAATTTACACAAAATCTCGACCTCGCGTGTTTTTGTGTTAATTGTTAAATTGCTTACTTAGTTTCTTATAATTTAAAAATACAATAATGGATCATATTAAGTGAATTATAGTCACTCAGTGATTCAAAATAATTAAATGAAGAGGGTAGTAGATAGATCAATCACTAAAGAAACTACTCTTCCATGGGCGGTGTAGTCATCGTGGAGACATTTTGCATGAGAAAAGGATTGAAAGGGTATAACACAATCTAGTATACACTCTTGATTCCAACCCAATTATGAAGATTAATAGAATAATAAAAGGGAAGAAAACAAAATATTATTTGAAAAAAAATTCAAGATACAAACATGAAAGAAAGGAAATATAAAGAGGAGGTGGTAGAGGAGAGCCTTTTTGAAGAGAGGTTTTCACAATGTCTTACTTCTTACAAGAGTTGTGAGGGGATCCCAATAGACACCCCTTTCTCCGAAAATTCCCAAAGCCTCGACCAGACCTCCCAAAGAGTGAAAACCCCCTTTAAATAGAGTTTGTGAGGGCTAGGGTTACAAAACATTATAAGTGTGAAATGAAAACTCGGCCAAATATTTTATTCCAAGATTCACCACATTTTTGACCTCTAAAACGTGTGAATTGGACGGCCTTATAGAAGGATGATTTGTGCCCAACAAGTTCCCCGAGAATTCCTCAAAATTTGGGCTCAATCCAAGCCTGAATGAATAATATAAGGCCCAAATAGTGAAGTGATGTCCAATCTGGATAGTTCAGTCCATCTTTGTCTTCATGGCCCATTTAATCCACTCATATGCACGATCTAGCTCCCAAGTCCTGAATAGAATTTGTATAACATTAAGTCAGTAACACAATTACAACATTTTAAGTCAAAATAATTTACTGAAAAATATTTATGCCTGAAATACTACAGTTAATTTTAAAAGGTTAAAACTAGAATTTTCGTCAAATTTGAAAATGAAGGATCTAATCCCAAATATTTTATAATTGAACATATCTATCATAATGTGAGGAAATTATATCATTTATTAACAATAAAATATTCTACAAAATAGTGTTTTATCAACTCTCTGACACTTACCCTTTTGCACTCCTGGGAAAAATATCATATCCAGTAAACATCAATATCAATACAAATTTTAAAACACATATCATTGAGATACATCAATTACACACCAAGAATAAAAATATATCATGCCTCATAAAAAACCTTATTTCATGTTCTCCATTTATATCATTCAATGTATTTCCACTTAATTTATCCTCCCATGCACAAAACACTTACCTCGCATAAATTTTTTCTTATTACACAAATATCAAAAAAAATTACAATGTCTTTCTCATCCAAACTCATATAAGAGTCACCATAGGCTTGATAAATTCATACATCACCACCTGATGTGAGTAAAAGACATATGTTTATCATGAGTACTTTTCAAGGTTGTTCTATGGCTTTTGGTTGGTAGGATTTAGATGTGAAAAACTCTAAGGATGAATGAGGAGTGCTTGACTCTTTTTGAAGAAAAATTCCATTAATCTAATTTTCACTTAAATATGGTCTCCACATTAATCCCAATAGTATAAATTCAGCTCCATCATCATGAAATTTCATGGAAATTTTACACCATTCATCATTCAACAACTAAAATTTCAATCTTCTCAAACATTATTTTCTTGAAATCTCCAAATAGGCATAGCTTTCTACCTCAATTAGAACCTCCAGAAAAGGCACAACTTCACTTATCATGAAAGCTCCAGAAAAGGCATAGCATTCAATATATTTATTTTCTTCAGTAGAAAACACATCTCTTAAGAATTTAATTTTCCACCCAAAGTATCACATAATGTGGTATCATAACACAAGATAGCTTCCCCCACACTAAAGTTCAACTAGATTATGCAAATTCACTTCAAGAGTTGGTTAGATAGGGAAAATTGGCTTGTAATGTGGCTAACCTAACAACTTGTTCATGGATTCAAAGGGATAAAAGGATTAAATGTTCAAGGTAGGCCATTATAAAAAAAGGATTATTTGAAATAGGGGCTTTAATATCAAACAAATGCCCCAATTATTTAAACATAAGCACCTCAAACCCTCATGTTTTGACAGGAATAAATCAAATTCTGGTTAAATCAAGCATGGTTTGGTTCTCTCAAGAAGTGAGGTGAATGTAAAGAGTATGAAAATAATGGTTCAGAATACTCACAGTAAAGTGATTTCAAATATAAAGACAGTGAGATATGGCATGGGATTCAAAATTCAGTGTACTTTTCATGAAATTATTAAATATTTGAACTTGAAACAAAGTCATTTCAGCATTCATTTAAGCATAGTTTTAAGGGATAAATTGTTTCACTTATTGATATTGATTTTAAAATGGTTGTTGACAATCATTTCAGCTCAAAAGTTTCAAAAACACACAGAAAATTGAAAAATAAACACACAAAATTTAAAAAACACACAATTTTTTTAAAACAGGAAAACAATTGAAATTACAAAACTAAAATGTTCCCTCCCCCGCAATTAAAATATTTCATTATCCTCAATGTGAACCCATGAGATGATATTTTCACATGAAATGTATAATTTTAAATAGGACAAAGAATAAAAATTTTAAAGGGTTAGGAATATCCTGATGTGCTCAAGTGATGATGGGGTCATGCAATGTGATAAAATCCACTCCATCAGTAGGAAGTCCCTCAATCTATCTCTTCAAACGTTTCCCATTGAATGTAAATCTCTTTATTGTGTCCTCTTGAGTGATCTCCACTTCACCATAAGGAAAAACATTAGTCACAACATAAGGACCTAACCACATGGAACACAACTTACCAGGCATCAGCTTCAGTCATGAACTGTAGAGAAGGTCTGTCTGTCCAACAGGAAACTAATTTTGATGGATCATTATATCATGATATGATTTTTATTTTTCCTTGTAGAGATTTAAGTTCTCATATGAAGACAATTTAATCTCCTCAAGATCTTGAATTTGTAGCTTACTTTGAATTCTAGCTTGGGCCGAATCCATGTTGCGTTTATTTATTGCCTAATAATCCCGATGTTCAACATCCATAGGGAGATGACATGCTTTCCCAAAAAAATCTGAAATGGGGAAATACCAATGGGTGTCTTATATACGGTCCTATAAGCCCACAATGCATCATCCAAGTGCTTGCTCCAATCTTTTCTATTTGGATACACAGTTTTCTCCAAAATTTGTTTCAATTACCTATTTGAAACCTCAGTCTGTCCATTTGTTTGAGGGTGGTATGGTGTTGATGTTTTGTGTGTCAACCCATACATCTGAAGAAGGGAAGAAAAATTCCAATTGTAGAAGCATGTCCCTTGGTCACTGATGATGGCCTTCGGTAAGCCAAACCGGAAAAAAAATTATTTTTTGACAAAGTCCATAACAACATGAGAATCATCAGTCCTGGTGGACTTATCCTCCACCCATTTACTCACATAATCAATAGAAAACAAAATATATAAAAATCCAAATGAACTAGGAAAAGAAACCATAAAATCAATGCCCTATACATCAAAAATCTCACAGAATAGTATGGGTTGTTAGGGCATCTCATGTCTCCTAGAAATGTTCCCAGTGTGTTGGGAACAACAGCATGACTTACAAAACACATGGGCATCATGGAATAAGGTAGGCCAATATAATCCAGAGTCAAAACATTTTTAGATGTCCGTTGGGGTCCAAAGTGTCCACCACAAGAAAGTGTGTGACAAAAATGTAAAACAGACTCCAACTCATGATCAGGAACAAACCTCCAAATAACTTTATCACTACACATGCACCAGAGATATGGATCATCCCAAACATTATACCGAGACTCACATTTTAATTTTTGTACTTGATTTTTCTTTAAATTTGTAGGGATTTCAGAGGTAGAAATTTATTTAACTAAATCTTCATACCAAGGATCCATACCTGAGATGGAATAAAGATGCTTATCAGGGAAAGTGTCCTGAAGTGGTGCCTAGTCCAAGGTTTCATCATCTAGTGTGTGAGTAAGCCTACTCATGTGGTCTTCCAACAAGTTTTCTGACCTCTTTTTGTCCTTTATATCAATATCAAATTCTTGAAGAAGGATCATCCATCGAATCAGCTTGGGATTTGCATCTGGATTCTTCAAGAGGTACCTCAGAGCTACATGGTCAGAAAAAAACAACTACTTTAGAGCCCAATAAATATGAACAGAATTTATCTAAAGCAAATATGATATAAAGAAACTCCTTTTATGTGGTTGTGTGGTTTGATTGGGTTGAATCCAATGTCCTCGATGCATAGGCGATCACATGTGAACGTCCCTCCACCCTCTGAGATAGGACAGCTCCAACCACAAAGTTGGAGGCGTCACACATAAGCTCAAAAGGAATCTCCCACTGTGGGGGCTGTATGATAGGTGGAGTGGTCAGACACTTCTTTATATCATAAAATGAATTCCTACAAGAATCATCAAACACGAAATCAGAATCCTTTTGAAGTAATCGTGAAATAGGAAGAGAAATCTTACTAAAATCTTTGATGAAGCAACGATAAAATCCTTCATTCCCTAGGAAAGATCTAACATCACACACCCATGAAGGATATGGTAAGTATGGAATAGTGTCTATCTTAGATATATCAACCTCTATCCCATGTTTTGACACTACATGACCTAAGACAATGCCATGCTCTACCATAAAATGAGACTTTTCAAAGTTCAGGACCATATTCTCAATACAAAAATTCAAAAACCTTCCCAAACTACATAGACATTCATCAAATTAAGACCCATACACTATAAAATCATCCATGAATACCTCTATGTAGGTCTCAATAAAATTAGAAAAAATACTCACCATACATCGCTGGAAGGTACCTGGGGCATTGCAAAGTCCAAATGTCATCCTTTGGTAGGCAAACATACCAAAAGCAAAATTGAATGTTGTCTTATCCTGATCATCCAGATCAATAGGAACCTGAAAATATCCAGAAAATCCATCCAAGAAACAATAATGTGTTTTCCCAGCAAGTCTGTCAAGCATATGATCAATAAATGGGTGGGGGAAATGGTCCTTGTGAGTAGATTGATTTAGTTTCCTATAATCAATACACACACGACAACTATTTTTCACCCTCATTGGAACTAACTCATCTTTCTCTTTTTTAACAACAGTAACATCACTTTTCTTAAGCAAAACCTGAATAGGACTTACCCACTGAGAATATGAAATGGGATAGAATATACCTACCTCGAGCAATTTTCAACCTCTTTTTTAATAACCTCCAAAAGTGTTGTATTGAGTCTCCTTTGTGGCTACCTAACCGGTTTATCCTTATCCTCCAAAAAATAATATGCATGAAAATAGAAGGGCTAATACCTGATATGTTAGACAAGGTCCACCCAATTTCCCTGATGTTCTCCCTCAAAAGATTCAAAAAACATTTCTTCATGTTCAAAAGAGAGATTTTTAGCAATGATAATAGGTAATTTCTCACCACTCAATAAGTATGAGTATTTGAGATTTGGTGGCAATGTCTTGAGTTCCAGTGTAGGGGGTGGTGTATGGATGGAGACATAGAAGGAACTGAAATATGTGCACAAAGAGCATCAATATCAGAATATACATCATTAAAATCATTGAATAAAGCATCAAATCCATCAGCAAACTCAACGGCCATGTCATAATTAGAGTTCACATGATCAAAATGAGAATATGATTCCATTTAAAATAAAATCTAAGAGAGTCATTTTCATTAGAAATAGGTGTGGAAGTATTCTTAGACATCAAACGTGAACCATTACTCATAATGTCCCAAGGAATAGGACAATCAAAATCCTTGTGGTTTTTACTTGGTGGTTCAAAATGGGTGATAAAAAATGCAGAATGATCCTCTAAGGGTACTTCATTGAATCCATAACATTAAATATCAAAAATTCATCCCCAAATTACATGTAAAGTGTACCATCATTGAAATTTATGATAGTTTTTCCATTTTGAGGAAGGTTATACCTAAGATAATGGGGGCATGAGAACTTACTTGATCATCCTCCATGTTAAGCCCGTAGAAATCTACTGTAAAGATCACGTCTCTTAGCCAGATAAGTACATCCTCAAGGACTCCCACTGAATATGTCGTAGCTCTATTCACCAACTGCACCACTACTCTCGTTGGTTTTATCTCACCAACCTGCAAAGAAGAGAATACAGAGTGAGGCATCACATTTAAGGAAGCTCCCAAATCACAAAGTGCATCAGAAAAGTGAAACTACCCTATGGTGCATGGGATGGTGAATGTCCCTGAATCCTTGCACTTTGTTGGCATTTCTAGAGTTGTTGTAATGAGTGCTAACACATTCCTTCCAATATTGATCATTTCATTTCCCCTGATCCCTCTTATATTGGTACAAAGTTCTTTTAAGAATTTCACATACCATGTAATTTTCTTAATGGATTCAAGTAGAGGAATGTTGATCACCATACGCTTGAATGTGTCCAAAACCTCTTTTTGCATTGCTTCTTCATCCATCATCTTGGTTTGAACAACCCTGTTTGGAAAAGGAAGGGGTTTAGGAGGAACAGCATCAATCTTTTGCTTACCTTTATATTTCTCCTTGGGTTTCTCATCAGTTGATGTGGAATTGGAATTTTTTGGAGTTGAGGTGAATCCTAGTGGAATGGTAGGTGGAGAAGCATTAGTTGTTTGCTTCCCACTTCTCAATGTGATGGCACTGAAATTCCCCTATATATTTAGAGTGGGTTGGGAAGGTATATTTTCGGAATTATTACTTTCAAGTTCATGGAGGGTGGTGGCAATCTGGCTCATTTGAGTCTTAAACTCCCTCAGCTCCAAACCTTGACTCTTCAGATCATTCTGTTGGTTAAGAAACTTTTGTTTCAAAAAATCATTAGTATTAGAATCTACCTTCGGTGGGGGATTCCCTTGTTGTTGGCTTGTTGATATTTGGGCTTCAAATCTTCTTTGGGTTTGTTGGAATCCCTGCTGGTAAGGTGGAGGCTGGTAGATTTTTTGTTGAAAGGGTGGCCTTTGTTGTTGCCCAGAGCCATACCTCATGTCTGATTGATCCTTCCACCCTTGGTTGTATGTTGGTGCAAAGTAATCAATCTTCTTTTGGGGATATGTTTGTTGCTGCTAATAAGGTCTCCCTGGGAATACTGCTGCGCAATCCTCTGTCTCTTATAGTTGTGGGCAACAGTTAGTTGGGTGGCTTGTCTTAGTGCAAATGCCACAAGGCCTTGAAGGAGGGGGTTGAGATGTCTTTTGAGCCAAAGTAATCTGTCTCTCCATATTTTTCAATTATTCTAACTTAGTATCAATCAAATTACTCTCAAGAGAAGAAGGACTTATCTGATGTACTCCCCTAACAAGTGGTATACCTCAATCACCACATTGTTGGGAGTTCTGGGCCATTTTGTAGATAAATGCATGTGCAGCTACTGGTGTCTTGTCCACCAATGCTCCTCTAGCTGTAGCATCCACCATGCTTCTCTCCATAGGTGTGAGTCATTTATAGAAGTACTGGATGAGTAGTTTCTCACTGATTTGGTGATGTGGGTAGCTTGCACACAACTTCTTGAATCGCTCCAAATACTCATACATTGACTCCCCTTATGCTTGTTTGATCCCAGAGATCTATTTACGAATGGAAGTCATCCTTGATGTTGGAAAAAATCATTGCAATAAAATACGTTTCAAATCATTCCAACAAGTAACATCTTTGGGTTGTAAATAATACATCCAGTCTTTCGCAGATCCATCAACTGAGAATGGGAATGCTATTAGTTTGATTTGATCTTCAGAAACATTTTTTGGTTTTAAGGTTGAGAAAACCACATTAAATTATTTAAGGTGTTTATTGGGATCCTCACCAGAGAGGCCATGAAATTTTTTAAGTAGGTGAATTAATCTATATTTCATTTCAAAGTCGGATTCGATATTTGGATATGCAATGCAATTTTTTTGATAATTAATATCAGGTGCAGCTAATTGTCAAATGGTTCTATTAAGTGCATTTACATTATTTTTAGCCATTGGTTGTCATTTTATGTTTGAATTCAAATTGCTTCCAATTTCAATGTTCTGATATTGGATTAATTCTACAAATGGTTGAGTGTTGAAACTTCCCATGGATTGAGAATATCTAATTCATTCCCTAAGGCTATGTTCAATCTCAAGGTCAAGATATAAGAGATATTTGGGATTAGCTTGTGTCATAAATCAATAAAAGATGAAAATAAATAAAGAAAATTGTACCATAATAAAAAAAAGAAGTTTAAGTTAGTCCGTTAAAAATAAAAGAAGAGAGTAAGAGAAAAAAACATGAGAAAGGGGAAGGAAGAAAGAAAGAGGAGAAGAAAAGAATTAAATGAAAAATAAAATAAATACCTATAATTGGTTGAATAAATTACATGCCTCCCAGGAAATTCCACCAATTTGAAAGAACTCTATCGTGGGTGCCCTCAAATGATTAGTGGTTTTTGGGTACTTAGGTGCAGCAGAGTGGCTGAACAAGGTCATCTCTCAAAGGAGAAAGTAAATTAAAACAACTTCTTAAGGGTATTATAAAATTAAAATAGAATAGAATTAAAACTCTACTTGAAAGGATGGGGGTGGTTTTTTATCATTTATAAAACTTTAAAAAGTTTTCTGGAAGAATATTGCATTTTTTTGTTTTTAATTTTGAAATTAAGTTTGACTAAAAACACACAACAAGAAGATGTTTTTTTAGAAAATATTTTAAAAGTCGTAATCAATCTTACTCTACCTCTTTATTTACTTATTAATCATTATCATTTAAATAAATATCCACTTAATTATGATCCCTTAATTTTTTAACCCTCAAACCCTACGAGAGTTAAACTAACCACAAAGATAAAATTACTTAAACCCTAGGCTAGCTTTGGAACATGCAATAACATCACCCTACTTTGATTGTTGTTATAAGGTTAGATTATGGTCAGCGGTTAATAATAGAACATATCTATTATGTAAATGAGGATTAATTGTGTTTAGGTATTATATTTGAACTCTACAAATTTATCATGTGTGGTCTTGTATTATCGATTAAGATCGTGCTCTCACAATTTACACAAAACTTGACCTCGCGTGTTTTTCTGTTAATTATTAAATTGCTTGATTAGTTTCTTATAATTTAAAAACACAATTCATGGATCATCTTAAGTGAATTATAGTATCTCAATTATTCAAAATAATTAAATGAAGAGGGTAGAATATAGATCGATCACTAAAAAAATACTCTTCCATGGGCGGTGTGGTCATCGTGGAGACATTTTTCATGAGCAACGGATTGAAAGGGTAGAACCCAATATCGTCTCCAATTTTGATTCCAACCTAATTAGGAATATTAATAGAATAAGAAAAGGGAAGAAAAAAGAAGATTATTTGAAGAAAAATTCATGATACAAACATGAAAGAAAAGAAATATATAGAGGAGGTGGGAGAGGAGAGCCTTTTTGGAAGAGAGGTTTGCACAAAGCCTTACTTCTTCCAAGTGATGTGAGGGGCTCCCAAGATACACCCTTTCGTACACACCTTCCCAAAGCCTAATCCCTCCCTCACAAAGAGTTAAAACCCCCTTTAAATATAGTTTTTTAGGTCTAGGGTTACAAACATTTTTAAGTGTGAAATGAAAACTCGGCCAAATATTTTATTCCATGTTGCACCGCATAGTTGACCTAAAAAACGCATGAATTGGCCAGACTTCTAGAAGGATAATTTGTCAAAAATAATTTCCCTGATCTTGACTCAAATTTGGGCTCAATCAAAGCCCACATGAAGAAGATATGACCCAAATGGTTAAGTGATGTCCAATCTGGATAGTTCAGTCCAGCTTTGTCTTCATGGCCCATTTAATCCCTTCATATGCACAATCCCGATCCGATGTCCTAAATAGAATTTGTAGCACATTAATTTAGTAACACAATTTCAAAATTTTAAGTCAAAATAATTTACTAAAAAATATTTATGCCTTAAATACTACAGTGAATTTTAAAAGGGTAAAACCTTAATTTTCATCAAATTTGCAAATGAATGATCTAATCTCAAATATTTCATAATTGAACATATCTAGCATAATGTGAGGAAATTATATCATTTATTATCAATAAAATATTCAACAAAATTGTCTTTTATTACTCAACCTTTCCTTGTCCCAACCCCCATTTAGGTGGCTCTTATCCATATTGACATAGCCTCAACCCCCGCATCCACCTCAACCCCACAACTCTACCAGGTCGTCCTACCAATAGATATCATAGAACTAGCCACCTATCAGGACATTATAGTTGATAAGGAACAATGTGGAATGAAGCAAGACCTTCCTTTTTCATCTGAGGGACATCTGAATGATTCGAATTACAACTATTTGGAATTGGAATGGATCACCACCACCCTGCTATGTGTCACACCCAATCTCACTTCTACAACTTTGGAACCTACTACAGTGGTCAAGGACCCTTACTCATTCACCAATACTAACATAGATATGGAATAGATAGTCTATAGACCACTATGCAGGAGGGGACTATCAATGTGGATAGTGGTGATGTGACCTTCACTATATTGTTATTCCCACATAGTCCTCCACTATTGTAAAATATTTTTTGGTGTCTATTTTGTAAACTTTTTATATTCCATGTTCCTAGATGTATCATTTATTATATCTATGTATGGTACGTATTTTTTAATAAACCAATTTATTTCTTTTAAACATATTTACTTATAAATCAATTTATCCATGTCTATCTCTTCTGAATCATCCATGGTTATCGATGAGTCTATTAGGAAACCATCCGTCCTTCCTAATTAGATATATCATCATCTAGCTGACATAAATCACCCAATTTATGATCTCTAACTTTATACTATATTGGATCCCCCTCCACTCCCTACATATAATTTACTACTATCAAATGAAAATTTTGGTCGACCCATTCCTGAGGTGGTTAACGCTACCAAGTACCCCCATGAGCTCGATGAAACCGACACCATTTCCATCATGATTCAGAGGCCATATGAACTGATAGACGACAACTAATGATCCTTTTTTCATATATCTAGCTGAAGAAATCATTGTTAGATCATTTTTTGAGGCAACACATATTTTTTATTTTTACATTGAGTTTCTTAGGAGCTTTGTTTTTTATTTTCTAGTAATTTATATTTATTGTTTTTTCAAATAATAATTGTAGTAGATTAATTTATTTATCTGTAATTTTTATCTTACTATTTTCCCTTTTCAATTATATATTTTTCTTCATATATATTAATTAACCCCTATAGACTTTGGTTTTATCTATTTCATGTATCTTTTCTTTATATAACTTTTTTCACGGTGCACAATTTCACATCACCATCCGAAAATTTCCCCCATTGAATGAATTTCACTATAAAGAGGTCTCGATTCCCTATCTTAATTTCGGAAATTCCATTTCATATTTTTTGATGATTCTATTTTTATATCCTCACATATTTTTTCAAAACAATAGTGGGTACACAGTATCATTTTAAGTGTCGGGGAGTCCTTATTGATCATTATTAACATTACGTAAATTTTATTGATTGTTTTCATTACTTCAGGAAATATTTTTCATTAAAATCATTCATTAACATGAAATCACACTAAAACCATTTAAATAAAATACAAATATTTGTTATGTATTCTCAAAATTATTTTTAATTCTAATTTAGTTTTATCATAATTGCTAATTTTGGTAATTTAATTCTAATTTTATATTCTTGTAACTTCATTTGATTGAAATATTACTGGATATTATGAACATAGTGATTTTATTATTTTATATTCCCATTCCTATGAGGTCCCTAGAACTACTTTGTCATGTTATTTTCTGATCATATTTATTATGATATAATTTGGACTTTTAAACATATTAGAATATAAAATTTCATCTTACTAAGGCTACGAATGAATAAATACACCATTAAAATTATTGAGGAAATATTTCTTGATCCATTTCTCTTGACACACACATGTACATCAATAATTTTTGATACCACGTTATCTATCAATAAAATTGTAATAATGGAATGTTTTCAATCCCATTTTATCCTTTACAACCCTACTCTTAATAATATTTATTGTTTTCTTTTGAATAAGTGTGGGGTATTTCTCATCTCTATCATATATGGGATGTTGATACTGAGGAGACATATGGTGGTATTTTCTCTAGATATATATAACATGGTTCATGACTACCTTTGGAATTTTTTATGTATACCACGTTCCATTAAAGAAAAAAATAAATGGATCATGTATTAGGTGGGGTCAAAAATCACCATTTCCAATATGATGTGTCTCATGAAAGAATATATGTGGTTAGGTGGTGGATGTGAGACCTATCATGAGAATTATTTTCAAAAACTAAATAAAATTAATAATGTAAAGAATGAGTTAAATTCTTCATGATTTTGTGAATTATTCATGGAACCTCTTTAAGCATTGGGTGCATAAAGAAATTTATTTTTATGAGGAGTTTATTTACTACACTTTTCATGATTACTTTTAATTATACTAATAGTTTTCCCTCCATTTAGATTTATCTTTAGGATCTAACTACCTACCCCAAACCATATATTTATTTTAACCTTATTGCTAAATCCATCATGACTGATTGCATGTTCATGTTTTCAAAGTGGAAATATTATAACCAATTCAAGAATATGCTTAGGAAATTTTATTCAAGGTATAAACATAGCTCTAGTTTCCTTTTACCATAAGTGATGATATTAAATTCATTAATAGTAAACTTTCAATAAGGGTACAGCTTTTGAGGAACATTTTAGAAACTGTAATTGATGGAAGAAAGAATATTAATAAAGAACTCAATCGTGACACATGACTAATTTTATTTGTTGGATTGATTTTGGAGGACTTGATTTTCATAATGTATTCATTTTTATTTTATTGTTTGTAATTCACATTTCTTGTTTAATGTTTTTTATTTGGACTCGCTATTGAGATTATGTTTTATTAGGGACAAGCAATTGTCCAAGTGTGGTGTATTTTGATAAATTAAATTAAAATATGTCTTATAGATACATTTACTTATTAATTTATCATGATTTATTAAATAATAATAAGGTTTTTGATTCGTTTTTCAAGGAATAGGAACCCAAGAATCAAATAATGATATGATGGAAAAATATCAAATTCAACATTACACACCATTAAAAACATATTCACAACATATATTCCTTGATCAAAAAACAATCCATCAAATTTACTAGACATGAGTATTATTTACTTGAAATGAACCAAGTAAATTATGTGAACCCCTATAAGAAATTTTTAAAAATTCAAATCCAAAACCTAATGAAGATACACTATGTGAACTCATTTCATAACACGAAATGTTTGAAAAATTATTCATTCCAAAGATACAGGATGTGAAATCTAGGATATCATGGATCTTCAGAAACCTTTGAGGATATTAAGTGAAAAACATGAATTCCAGTTACACATCATGAAAATTTCAAACTATAAGTAAATCTATGAACATTAATTACATAAAACATTTTCACCTCATGAACCACTTGAGCCTATAAATATGAGTACACCCTCGATGCTGAATAAAGAGCTTGGAATGATGAAAAATACTTTTCTTTTAGTTTTCATTTATATTTTATTTTATTTTGAAATTATTTTTAAATATTTTATATTAAATTTTAATCCTATTGTTTCTATCAATCTTCATTCAAATACTATTTACTTACATGTTTTTGTTCATACATTTGAATCCAATTCCATTTTATATTCATCATAATCTATTTCTATATTCATCATTGTTCATTCATTTATTTTAGTGTTTTATTGATTCTAAAATGTTTAAATTGTGGATTTCATTGTTTTTAATTGTTTAATTTTTATTTATATCTTCTTTCTTATTTCCCTTTAATCTCTTAATACCATCATTCATGGATAATACTCTTAGGTTTAGGGATCAAAATCATGTGTGTGTTTAAACATAATGAATTTCTAAATCAAAAACTCTTAACCCTATGTAAGTAAATAATATTAGAGATAGTTTTTATCATATTCCTTTTCATTACCCTAATAACAGAGGGTCTAACTAAAATAAAATGGCCTAGTTGTAGTTGACCAATCTCGGAACAATAGAAAATGTTAAATTCTTTCTTGAATCCAAGATTACTGTACCAAGGTTGTTAGATATCTATGAATAACTAAGTAGTTTCATCTTAGGTAGATCCTATTTGTTTGACCATGACTAGTTTTTTAATATTTAACCACTTCATAACCTATTTCATAGGCCTATCCCAAAATATATTTAAGAAGAATATTTTTACTAAAACCATAAAACTGACCTTGATCACTTATTTTCATCTAAATTAATACATAAGAAAAATAGTTATAATAAAAAAAACCCAAAGTCAGATCATGAGGACTCCTTACAAAAGGTTTCTATCACTAGGTTTATTTACTACCATCAAGTCCCAGGGGGTTCGAACCCACACTGCCACTATGTTATACCTTTTTAGCATAATATTCTTTGAGATAATATAAATTCTAATACGATCAACCCCTATGTGATACCAATTATTCCACATAGGACGAAAAAAATATAATATATTAGAGATCTTTTAAATGTTTATATTCAAATTCCATTTTTATTTTTAAGACTATAATGTAAACTAAAATTAATAGTTATAAAAATGATATTTATAATATTTTATAATAAAAAATATTTTTTAAAATAATTTGAAATTATTAGAAATAATATCTTTGGCCATGTAATATGGATATGGTTGAAACTTTAATCATGATAAATTTATCTATAATTTTTATTTTATAGAAAATTTATTTCCCCCTAAATAGTAAAAAACATTGACATCAGGGTAATTGTTAAAAGGGTTAACATGGGTTCAATCAAAGAGGTGAGGGTGAAAACATAATTTAAATGTTAAAAAATTTAACTATAGGAAATTATATTGAATCATAATCATAATATTATTAATTAGATCAATTTTGAGAAACCATACATTTAAAATTAAATTATATGCATTTAATATTTTAGGAAATTCCAAGAATACCCCTCCTCTCACAGTTTAAAAGGGAAACCCCTATCCTCTCCCCTCCAAACAGAAAGATCAATTTGAATCATAAAATAAATCCAAAATAAATTCCTAAAACCCATCCCCATATTCAATATATCATATCTAATGCCTAATAAAAACCTTAGAGGGACTAACATGTATAGAAAATGAGGTTTTTTGAAGAATAGTTATTTATTTTAACTAAATGTTTTAGTTTTACTTATTCTTATAACTCTTTAAAAATTCATAAAAAATAATAATATAATAACATTAATGTCTCAAATATACTGATATGTTATTATTTTATTGGAATATCTCTTTGTTTTATCAAATAAGAAATGAATCCATCGTTCGTTTGTACGGCAGACTACTACCTCGCAAACAGATGCAATTCATGTTCCATCACAGCATGTCATGGCTAGTTATAATGAATTATTTAATGTATATATATTATGTTAATGATATATTCATAATTATATAAATATAATATATCATCCAATTTTATACATTTCTATCCATTGAAAAATGATAACGTCATTCGTGTTTATGTGTGGATTACCACATTAATAAAGCAATCTAAATTGTTATTCATGACCATATCACATGGATTATATATATAAGTGTATTTAATGAAAAAAATTATATTTAGGATATAATCATTATTATTTAAGTAGAATAAAATAATTTCCTTATTTCCATCATGTTTTTTTGAAAAATGGAAGTGTTGCTCATGCATATGTACATCATACTATCTACATGATTGTAATGTAGTTCATTTTTCATAATCATCATTGATGGTTTGTTTAAATATTATAATAGATTAATAAAAATGATAATTATTTCATGATTAATATTATGGAGATAATTTAATAATGACCTCTTTGACCATGGTAAACATATTGAAGATATCTTGAAATTATGAATTGAATATCCTTAAAACACTAGACATGGACATAAGTATTTAAGTAATTAAATATGTGATTTTAATAATGAAAAAAATGATATGTTAATAAACATATAAAATTTTATTATAAAATAAAATATTTTGTGTAATTTTATTATACAGGTGTTAATGGATAAATAGAGAAAGTGTGGACTCGAGGTAAGGAATTTGATCTTAATTTCCATTATTTAAGGCATGTTTTAAGGTCTTGAACCTAAATTATTTTATATAGTGTATATAATTACCCTATTAAACACTATATCATGAATCCATAATACTTCATGTTATATGATTTTTCAATCCAAAATAATTTAATCCAATAGGATTTGACAAGAATTCACCAAGTGGTAAGGGGTTTCTTAACTCAATTTCCATTCATTTGGTTATAACACAATTTAATTGATTTTTCTATTCCATGATCATTTGTGAATTTAACTCTAAATTATTTTGTTATAAATTTAAACTTATTTTATTTCGATTTATATATGTTTAAATAATAACATAATTGATTAATTATCATTTCATAAGATATTAACTTTGAAAAGATTTTCATTGTGTCAATGTCGTTTTCCTTAGACACTATTCATTCCATGCACCATGATATCATTATATTTTTTACGTAACACTTCATGAATATACTATGAAATATTAATTCATGAAATTAATGTGACTTATATATCCATACCAAAGTTGTAAAAGTTTTATGTTACAATCTCATTTCTTTCATGATTGTTTATGTTAAACATTCTTTTGGGGAAATCATATGATATTATTTTCTTGAACTATATATATTTTATTTTCTTCGGGTTATGAATTTTTTTTAAATATTTTTTTTAAATTTCATCCCTTACTTATTAAATAAATATCATGTATTTTTTTGTAAGTGATACCAATCTTTTATCATCTTTTGGATAGGGAATATTTCTCTTCAATTCCATGTTTTCTAAAATGTTTCTAAAAATGTTTTTTATAAAAATAAATTAATTCGTAAAATTATTTTACATGATATTTGAAATTATTGTAAAATTTTTTAAAAGTATTTTTCTTAATGTCTTTTACATAGTTCACTTTTTATTCTCTTTTCAATGGTTTGAAATTAATGTTTATTTTTTATGTTTACAATATGAATGGATTTTCGTTCCATTATGATAATTATTAACATAGAAGATTCCATTATAAGTTTACATGATTATTTTAAAATAAATGTTTTTCCATATTAATTTTTGAAATTTTGTTTTTAAAAATTTATTAATAATGTGTGAAGGATATTTTCCTCAAAAATGTTTTAAATTATCTTTTAATTGTATTTATATTCATCAATGACATATACCCTTGATGTTATTTATGATAACCTATTTATATGTTGAATTGATACCATATTTATTATTTATATAGATATGTTATATATAAATCGAACCCATTTATTTTCCACATATAATGCAACATCTCGACCAGGCTGCACTCAAAGTTTCCACAAAGCCCATTGGCCAGATGGCCTCAAACATGATTCCCTATATACCATAGGTTGTCGACTAATAGTATTGGATTAGGATCTGTCCATGGGGAGTCTATTACCTCATAAATATAGTATATCACATCAGATATAATAACATGTAAATAGAAGAAGCATGTATAAATAGTTGGCACATCAAAAACAGACATTATAACAACTGAACTATCCATAGAAGAAGCAATGTAGCAATGAATATGAAATAAAGAAATGTATAATAGTGCTCAAACAAGAAATATAAATCATATACAAGAATTGAAAATTATTTATGTCTTTTATATACATAACTATGAAAAATAGGTATACATGGTAGTAGAAAATCAATACATTACATAATATAAAAAAGTTATAAAAGCCAAAATATATCAACACATCCCAAGATATGGAATGATCATTTGATACCAAAATACCATCATATGTCATGAAATAAGAAATGAATCTATAATAGGATGATTCCCTTTATCTATACATACAATCATGTAGTATTCCCAAGTACCAATGATGTCCCAAATAGGGTGTGATATAAACTCAATAGGCCACCACCAATAGTGTCTATAAATATCATGTACATGTAAATAATATGTAATTGTGATAATATATTATGAAATTAGTTATAATAATAATAAATACATTGTCCTTTGTTCTTTAAGGAAAACCATGATGAAAATACCTGCTTCGGATCCTACCAAAATATATCTGAACAAGTATCAGAGGGATGCATTTCCCAATATCACAGTAAGGGTTGGAATGCCCTGTATCAAAAAATTAAGGGACACCATGACTAGTATCACAGTAAGGGCCATCATGAATAGTATCAAAAAATAGGGTACACCATGACCAGTATCGAAAATAGGGGATGTTAGTCATTGTATCATAGTAAGGTTCATCATGTTCAGTATCACAAAGTGGGGACTCCAAGACCAGTATAATGGTAAATTTAATCATGCCCATATCATAATTATAATGGGATTCCTTGGTTGTATCATATTCATTAGAGGGAAACATGAATATATCATATTCATAAAGGGATTCAAGGACAAAATATCTAAAGTATAAAGGTCATCATGCCCATTTATCATATTTATCAAGGATTTACATGCCCACATTCAAAAAATATAAGAAAAATTCATAGATTTAGAAAGAGAAAACTATTAATTTATTTCTTATTTACATTTAATAATGAAAAGTTCCTAACCATTTTTACATTTCATTCATGTGACATGGTTAAAATACTCACATTCAATTCAATTCATTATATTTGATAAGGGTATTGGCCATTCCATTCCACTACATTCATCTAATATGAAAATGATATTTTCATTTAAAAGTAAATCCAAAACAACCAATAGGTTTTTCAGATTTATAACCATGGAATCCAATTAGGCATATAAGAGGGCACACCCATAGGAATGGTTCACTATGAATTGAGAAATCTCAACATGGATTGTGATCTACCAAGTCATTTTTTTCCAAGAAGGACAAACAATTTTAAAAAGATTCAAATTAGGGGAAATGCTTTGTGACATCAATATGAGATACATATTTCATATTATAATAATATCAAGACATGAAGGGATAAATACTAGACCATCTACCTAGTGCTCATAGTACTCTCCTTTCCCAGTATCATGCTTTAATTTTACTTGGATCAGATTAAATATGAAGAACAGGTCAACCCCTTAAAATAGTGCATGTGAGCCTACATCTAATAAACTCCATCTAAGAGAAGTTAAATTAATATTATCTCAAGATGAATGAAGAGATTACAATGTGGAATAAAAAAAGAAAAATGGTTCTTGGATCAGACAACGAATGAAGGAACTGGATAAAAACATATGGAAGAGGGATTGAGAGCTCAAAATGAGAGAAGAGAGGCCCACATGAATATTGGAATGAACAAAGGAAAACTGTGGTAAGATTATGAATTCATTAAGTTCATTTTAGTAAATTTACCAATGAAAAATAGGGTTTCATGATTTGGCCGAACATTTGGATAAACATTAAGCCAACCATGAATGACTGACTGCTTAAGGAGGGTACCCACACAGTTAGGCGACACAGTTTTGGAAACCATGCACAAAACATGTGAAATTGTTATCCTAAAAACTGAATACCATCTACAAGATAATGAAGACTAGCATGAATAAATTCCTAAAACCATTTATCCCCCCGATACTCACTTTCACACACCATACTATTATGGGTAATAATGTATCCTATCCCATATGGTTTCTATTAACTTTGTGGCCAACCTGTTTTTCCAAAAAGTTAGGCTCTGGGCTCTAAACAGGCCTTGAACACCATTTTAACACATGTAATCTCATTAATAATCTATAGTCGGTCCAAAATAAATAATTATACCGAAATTAAAAGGATCAATACCTGATATAAAAACTAGGTTCTTACATGTAAATCAAATTGCAAAAGAACAATAGTTATTTTTATGTTGAAAAATACAATCTTTCATGTTTTATGACTATGTTATGGTTCAAATACATTTTTTATGATGGATAGTGAGCCTAATATAGGTAATGGTGATGGATGAACCCAATATACCTATAAAATGAATAGAGTGATGATTATTTCATCTAGAAAATTATTTTTAAAATTTAATGATTTTGTTACTCCAATTTTAAGAGTTATATAAAGGTAATGTTCTAATATACAAATGAATTTTATTTATTCTTTATATGAGTTTTTTACAATTACTTTGATCAATATTAATTTCACCTGATAGTGATTATGGATTCTCATGAATATTGCCTTTGATAAATCATTATTCCATGTGATATATTTTATGATATAGGTTTTGATGGGTATGTATTATCTTATGTTATTCTCATCCACTTTGATTATCTCATCATTCACCTATACTCCTCTTATTCTCACTAATGACAATCAATTATTAATAATTATGTTTACCATTACTAAGGATTTGACCCCACCCTTCTTATGTTTCCTTTTTGATAGTTTTTAAATAATGGATTTAAGTATGTTATGTAATGATGGTTTCTAGATATGAAAATCATAGTTTAAGATGATTAAAATATTTATGAACCATTTATTTATGTATCAATATTATTATATACGAGTTTTCCATTATTCTTTGAAACTCTAAACTTCAATGGTCCTTAGGTATTTAAGTGATCCAATATTTCCCTTTGATATTTTCTATTTTGGATAGCTATTATTGGTTCACATTGATCAGAATTAGTCCAGAAATGTAAATATTTATGCTTCTTGCATGAGATTCATGAGTGTAGATTTAAGGAAGTTATATAATATATCATTCTTGAAAGATAAATTGAAATCAATATAAATCCAATAATAAACCCCGTAAAACCCCAATTTTTAAGTACTTTTTAACTATATAAATTATGATGAAACTATGGTGAACGTAAATAATAATGGAAAATAATAATATATATTTAAACATAAATCAAATATTAAATGAATTTAGTATAAAATTAGTTATCTATTTCAAGTTGTATATGGAGGGGGATACTATAGAGGGATGTTTTACCCTCCCTTCCTATAAACTGATGTGATAATAATTTTTTTATTAAATTTATATATTAAACCCCTCTTTAAACTATATTACCACAATATAACCTCTACATGTATAATTAAATTTCAAATTTTCAATTAAAATTATGTAATATTCGTTATTAATTTTTTTAGATAATATTAATTAATGGTATTTAGGTTTTTAAAAATATAATTATGAACCAATATGGATTCATCATAATTCACATAATCCCTTTTTGACAATAAAATAATTTTCCCCTTAAATTTTCAAATATTATGTAATAATAATTATCTATAAATTTTTGTGTTAAAAATATCAAAAAATAAATAATTTTCCCATATAAAATCCAGTTAATTTTCATATTGATAAATATATTATCATACGATTAAAGGTAATTATCACCATGGTGTTATATAACCATGTAACATCATGAATAATCTCCAAAACACACTTAAATAAAAAAGCAACAGATGATGAGTTTAAACCTATAAAATTTACTCTCGTCCATTTAGAATTGTCATATTACTTATCCCATCAATAAATAAGATCCAATAAATTTTATATATAGATGATCATTATTCTTATCAAAATTCCTCCACTATGAAAAATAAATGTTATATAAATATCAATTTTATGATATTAATTTTATATAATTCACTTTTAAGGAAATATCATAACCCCTTCCGATCTTCAAATGAAACTATTAATTATTTTAGATATATATATATCTATATGACCTTATTGATAAACCTAAAATATATTGAATATTAATTACATATCTCAAAAAAATATGTATTAGGTTATCACCCACAACTATTAAGATGATACATATATGCCAAAAATAATTTAAATATACCCAAATTATACACAATTGAGTGTGATATAATTTTCAAACATAAAATTCATGTTTATAAAATATAAAATTGATATTGATGAATATTTGTATTTAATTTCCATTAAAATTATCAAATCATTAAAAATACCCTCTAACTCTACTAATATATAGTTGGATTGTGGTATTATATGATTTAAGTTTAAAAATAAAAAAATTATAATTCGTTACAATTTTATTTTTATTTTATACAATGTATGATGAATGTGAAATATGTTTTATTATATATTTTCAATATCATTTTATTGTTATATCTGAATTAAAGTTTATGTTATAGAATAAGTGGCTAAATTGAAGTGATTTGTGCTTTGTTAATTTAATTTCTTCTATATTAATGTGTTTTACACTAGATTGTGATATAGGTAAATTACAATGTACAGTTTGAAATTGAAATATCTTATGATGATTTGTTTGGTATTTAAGAAGGCATATGTAACATGATTTTGTGATATGAAATACCCTATATGTAATATATATATGAATGGTATTCCTCTACATGATTTTTATCAGTATATTAAATTTAAGTGAATCAATTACATGTGACAACCCAAAATTGTATACTCATTTTCAAAGTGATTAATTCTATCTAAAAATTAAATATTGGTCTTGATGACTAAAATATCACATTATATATAGATTATATTCTATGTAAATTGATTTTTAATTATATAAGTAAAATTTATTCATAAATTTTACTGTTTAACTATGAAAAAATGATGTAAGAAATAACATAATTCATTATATATATAATGATTCATGTATTATATATCAAAACTTATGAGAATGTTTTATTTAAATAATAATTGTAAATATAATATATGATAAAAATTCTAATGATCTAAACCTTCCATTTAACACCTTGTGATTTTGGAATATATCTCTCTTAAAATTAATATAAAATTTTGTATATTTTTTAACATGAAACACTAAAATGAAATAAAAAATAGAAATAAAATAACAAAATAAAATTATTATATATGACTGGTATATTATAGCCCTTAAATTGGTGAGTATGAATATAATTAACAACCTTATGAAAACTATTTAAATAGAAATATTAATACATTATTCATTTATTTTCATTAAATATAAATTTATTTTACATATTTGTTTTCTTATATGAAATTTAATTCCTATCACACCTATCAAATTAATTTGACAAAACTAACATAGTTTTCCAATTTACCATATCAAAATTATCATAGGATGAACTTTTGTGACTTTTCTATAATGATTGAATTTTTAGTGAATGATGAAAAAGACATTTATTACTAAAACAAAACAATTTCTAATATAAGAATGGTCTAAAATTTTATAAAAAATTATTTTATAAAATATTTATTTAATGAAAAAAATTATATATTTTAAAATAATATTTTAATCCTTAAAAGGTTATATTTAACATATTATAACAGAAGTAAGATTTCATTAAAAAAATCAGACCTCTCCTTAAATTAAAATTTTTAACAATGATATTATGTTTTTTATTATATTGAAATCCCCATAAAATTTAATTTATTTATAAAAAACAATTTATATCATGAATTTAAATGACACTGATAAATTTATACTACACATAAATTTTAATCTTAAAATGCACTTTTTATAAAAACATTTTTATGGTTTATGTGACCTAATATTAAAATTTACTTTTATAACATTTAAAAAATTTATTTTATATCATAATTTTCATATACTAAATCATAATTTAAAAATTATTTAATAAGTTAAAATTTAATATTGGTTATTAAAATTAATTAACATTGATAAAAAATAGCATACCATGGTAAAAGTAAAAACGGGAAAAAAGATTTACTAAGTGTAAATGACTAATTTTTTTTAAAAAACATTCCTCAAAATGTGTGTATGATAGGTGTAATAGAACAGCCTTATCACCTCCATTATTTTTTTTATTTGTGTCTCCTTTTACCCTTTAATAGTGACATACCATTATTGAAATTCAATGAGTACTTCCAAAATTACAATTCTATTTATTAATAAAAGGGGATCACATACACCCATTCGTGATACACATATACCTTCAAATAACTTTTTAATAATATTAAATTATTATCATACTATAATCCTTTCCCATTTTTGAAAGACCCCAGTCTCAATTATTTATATTAATTCCTTCATTTCCAGGTAGATTTCTATGTGAAATCCCAAGTTCTCTAACTCAATATTTCTTACTCCTTAGTCTTTCCTCATAATCTCATTATTTAAAACAATTTCTAGCATTAATAATATATGGAAGTTAGTATTATTAATATATTCTAAAGTTATTATATTAATGTGGAAAAATTCGTTTCTATCCATCTATTAATAAAAACATAACAACATCGATCATGAGTATGTGTGAACTATCTCGTCCACGAAGCGATGATGTCCGTTTTTAATCAATTCCATTCATAGTATATAAAAAATATTGATTTTATGAAGTAAAGTGTTTAATATTTTCTTTCAATTTAAATTTTAAATGATAATTTATCTTATAACATCATTCTAAACCATTCTTCTATAAGTGGAATTATTAATCGTGCATATATAAAAACCACTGCCTCCATGAATTAATAATTACATATGTCATCCCCACTATACATGGTGTATTATAAGAATGAATTTAATGAAGATTAATTATATTTTTTACATTTATAGGTATCTATAAATTTTATATTAACATTATATAAAAACATTTCCTTTCACATTTAATCATTATAGCATGATCTCATTTACCACCTATATGAGTGATTTTATGATATTTATATTATGATTGATTACTAAATTTTATATAATGTTAATATAATTTAATAAAAATATATATAATATTTTATAATTAATAAAGAATTATTTTATTAAAAGTTTATATATTGATTAATATGTCACTCATTGATCATTAAATAAGAAAAAACTAGTTCAACATAATTTCCTTTTCCATGAACCATGTCAATGTATTTCTCATAATGAGATTATAAATAAGAATTCATTGAAAAAAATGATTATTATATATTGATTAAACATGTACTAATGAAATTTCAAGCAATTATACAAAATTGACCCTGTCAAAGTCAAAATTCTATGAAAAGAACAATAAAAAAACTATTTGGTGATGAAAAGTAAATATAACTAGCTAACATATATGTGCTATATGGTTAGAAATGTTTTGTATAAAAGGTAATATATGTTAATTTCACTCTAAGATTATTTATTAATATAGTTATGTTTATTTTATAGGATTTTATATCATGGTTTACTAAGGGATATTTAAGGTAACATTTTTTACATATCAATTTTTCATTATGGAGGTGTGATTCGTATTCACCCATTATTTCATTTTAGGTGTATATACTGGTATTAGATTTTTTTTAATAATATTACTTTAATATAATGTATTTAATAATCCATATCACATTAATTCTTTCATGGTGCTTCAATTCAAATGATGCCTAATTTATAATGGTCATTATCAACTCAACTCCATTCATTAAGTTGTAATGCTTCTTCTAAAACTTCATTATTCCAAGCTTTATTTCTTAAACCAAAGGATTTTATTTAATGGTAATTTTTATTATTATCTATTGAAAATGAATTTTTTATTCAAATATTATACCTTGATTAATTTCTTCATGATGAAATATTTTATTTTTTAGAATAATTATCATCCTCTTTAACAATAGTTTAACCTCCTTCTCTATATTTTCCTTCCCTGCCGTTATTTTACTTTATATTTGGAATAAAAATTATGGTTTATCTCATGTGACTGTTATATTTCACTTTTAATATTTTAAAAATAATGATTCATTATCCCTTTTTATGATATGAGTTTTCAATTGAGGTATTTAAAAATATAAAAAACCCCATTCCTGATTGTATGTTTTTTCATCCACTCCATATTTTATAAAAAAAAATAATTATGTAATTTTCAAGGTTCTATATAAATGTTTTAGAGAAATTTACATTACCTTTTTGAAAATTACTTATTAATATGATATTTAACTTTATCATTTACAATTATAGTAAAAGAAGATTCTAAAAACTCTTTTATGGTTTCTCCCATTGAATATAAATTTTTATTTTAAAATATTCTTTTAAAATTATTTTAAATGGTTTTCAAAATTTTATTAACTCTTGATTATGTTTAATATAAAATGAAATATTCTTATATTTTTTAATATTCATTTTTTTATTATTTAAGTAATTCATTATTTTAAAATTTTATTTTAAAGACTTCTATATTAGAAGGAATGATTTAGTGTTTTTTAAAGAACCTTTATTTTAGAATATTTCTCATCAAAATTTTTTTAGTATAATATTTATATGTTTTATCCAAATTAAATTATTTTGTTTTATTTAAAAAAATTGAGTTGTTTTCATGTATTTTGAAAAGGTATTTTTCTTAATGTTTTTAAAAATAATTTATCAAAAAACTTAACAAAATATTTTCTTCATATATATCAATATAATTTTATATTATTTACCTTACACTGTGTATATTTTTTCATTCCATCATTCATATTATTTTTCTAGATGGATTATTTAATTTTCTAGTGTTGTGTTTTATGAAATCTTTATCTTTTCTATGGGTAAATTAAGTGGTGTTTTGAGTATGAATGTTTTAATATTCTAATGGAACACATATGTATGGGTGTTTGTTATTATAAAGATAAAGGTCTTATATATCCTTCCAATTCCTTAGTAAATTATATATCTCATAATTTCAAAAGAGTACACAAGATTATTATCCCATTAAAAAGAAAACACGGGAGGAATACATTAAGCCAAAGGGTACACATGAAGATTACACTATTAGAATTCTAGGTATTTGTGACAGGTTATTTGTGATGGGATCCCATGGAAAATAAGATTTAGCAATGGGGGCCCGTTGAAAATATCCCATTGCAGAAAACGTCGTCGCAAAAAATATTATATTCGAGGGGCCCGTTGCAAATAATATTTTTTATGACGAGAAACTTCACCGTTGCAAATAAGTCTCTGATTATATATTTTATTTATATAATCTCTTTTGTGAGGGGTCCGTCGCAAATACTTTTTTGCAACGGTACTATAATCCTGTCGCAAATGCTTTTTGAAAATATTTATTTAGACAATTTTTGATGGACCCATCGCAAATAGTATTTGCAATGGGCCCGTAATCCCATCGCAAATACATTTTTTAAGAAAAAATTATTTAGACTATTTGCGATGGGATCCCATCGCAACAAATCACTTCACAAATAAAAATAATTTTTTAAAAAAATAAATTTAATAAAATTATGATTATTGAAAATTTAATTTTAATGTTATTAAAATAATAAAAATATTAAAAAATATTAAAATTCTCAATATTCATAAAAAAATATAAAAAATATCATAAAATATTATTATTATTATTATTAGTAAAATAAACAAATATTAAAAAATATAATACTGAAAAAATATATTTAATAAAATTATGATTAATGAAAAAATAATATTAATATTATTAAAATAAAAAAAATATTAAAATTCTCAATATTCAAAAAAACTAATCATAAAATACTAAAAATTAAATTATGTAATAATCACACCGATATAAAAGACAAAAACTGTAAATAGTTCATATTACAACAAATTTAAATTCAAATGTTTTTGACATAAAAAAATCACTGGCGGTCGTCTTCTGAAGGAGGTGGATGAGCTGAAGGAGCTGGTGGAGGAAACTACATCCCTAAACTATGAGTCAGATGACGCATGTACTCCATCGGCTCATGATGTTGTTGTTGTCATCGACGCATCTCTTCCTCATGTTGCTGCTGCTGCTGCTGCCATTGATGCATATCCTCCTCGTGCTGCTGCGGCTGCTGACGTATCTCTTCTTGCTACTTATGAAAACTCTCTATAAGGTCATTCTGAGCTCGGAACTGCTCCTGATTATTACTAATTATTACTAATTTAGCAATACCTAACAATACTTAGCAAAATGAAAATTGCTTGAATAATGAAAGGAAATTTGGTAATCATTGTTGTGGAGATGATTACATATTTTCCTTCATTATCCAAGAAGTTTTCATTTAATAATTATAATTATATCTAATTATTACTAATAAAAAAATTATATTATCAATATTTATGAAAAAACAATATTAATATTATTAAAATAATAAAAAATTTATAAAATACTAAAATTATCAATATTCGAAACAGGATTTTCTCTATTCATAACATGTTCAAATCTCAAAGGGTCGCCAATTTTCAGGTCATGCACAATAAAAAGTTTGTGTCAGTCGTGTCCAATGTAAACTCTATAATTGTCCTTACATGGCTGATAACCTCGCAAGTAGTGTTGTAATAGGACGACCAAAGTAATGTCGTTCTCGTCTCTAAGAATCATCTTGCTCCCTTTACATAGATATTTATTCCTTAAAAATTTGAGGGAACATCAATATCTTTCCCTTAAATTTTCAAGGAAGAATCGTCTATGTAAAGGGTCATGTGAGATAATTCTTATAGATGAGAAGGGCATGACATGGGTTATCCTATTCCAATGCTACTTGCAAGGTGATCAACAAATAAAGGACAATTATATCTAATTATATCAAATTATTACTAATTATATCTAATTATATGTAATTATATCTAATTATATCTAATTATTACTAATTATTAATAATTATTACTAATTGTTACTAATTATTACTAATTATTAATAATTATTACTAATTATTACCAATTATATCTAATTATTACTAATTATTACTAATTATTACTAATTATTACTAATTATTACTAATTATTACTAATTATATCTAATTATTACTAATTATATCTAATTATTACTAATTATATCTAATTATTACTAATTATTACTATTTATTACTAATTATTTCTAATTATATCTAATTATATCTAATTATAGCTAATTATAGCTAATTATAGCTAATTATAGCTAATTATACCTAATTATATAGCTAATTATAGCTAATAATAGCTAATTATATCTAATTATATCTAATTATAGCTAATTATATCTAATTATATCTAATTATATCTAATTATATATAATTATTACTAATTATTACAAATTATTAATAATTATTACTAATTATTACTAAATATTACTATTTATTACTAATTATTACTAATTATATCTAATTATATCTAATTATAACTAATTATATCTAATTATATCTAATTATAACTAATTATATCTAATTATATCTAATTATATCTAATTATTACGAATTATATCTAATTATTACCAATTATATCTAATTATTACCAATTATATCTAATTATTACCAATTATATCTAATTATTACCAATTATTACTAATTATTACTAATTATTACTAATTATTTCTAATTATATACTCATTATTACTAATTATTACTAATTATTACTAATTATATCTAATTATGTCAAATTATATCTAATTATATCTAATTATATCTAATTATATCTAATTATTTCTAATTATTGCCAATTATTTCTAATTATTACCAATTATATCTAATTATTACCAATTATATCTAATTATTACCAATTATTACTAATTATATCGAATTATTACTAATTATGTCTAATTATTACAAATTATATCTAATTATTACTAATTATATCTAATTATTTCTAATTATTACTAATTATATCTCATTATTACTAATTATATCTAATTATTACTAATTATATCTAATTATTACTAATTATAACTAATTATTACTAATTACATCTAATTTTATCTAATTATTACTAACTATATCTTATTATATCTAATTATTACTAATTATTACTAATTATATCTAATTTTTACTAATTATATCTAATTAATACTAATTATATCTAATTATTACTAATTACCCCTAATTATTACTAATTGCCTCTAATTATTACTAATTACCCCTAATTATTACTAATTACCCATAATTATTGCTAATTACCCCTAAGTATTGATAATTACCCCTAATTATATCTAATTATTACTAGTTATATCTAATTAATACTAATTATATCTAATTATTACTAATTACCCCTAATTATTTCTAATTACCACTAATTATTGCTAATTACCCCTAATTATTGCTAATTACCCCGAATTATTGCTAATTAACCCTATTTATTGCTAATTGCCCCTAATTATTACTAATTACCCCTAATTATCCCTAATTATATCTAATCATGACTAAATTCCGCTAATTATGTATAATAATCTCTAATTACTGTAAATTAACACTAATTATTTATAATTATCACTAACAATATCAATTTCTTACTAAAAATAAATATAAATAAAAATAAATTTAAATCTAATTTAATTAAAACTAATAAAAACAATTAAAATTAATATAAAAAATATATAAATACCTTAAACTTTGATATTCAGAAGGTATTGGCACCTTCCAATTGCTCTCGTATAAAAAAAATTAACTAAAAGGCATTTTTTCCTTAAAACTGGAGAATGAAGAGAGAGGGAGAGGAAGATCTGAGTGATTTGAAAAAAAACAGGTGGAGGTATATATATGTTAGATTAGTTGCGATGGGGTTATTTGCGACAGGTTTCTCGTCGCAAATAGTGGTATTTGTGACGGGGCCCATTGCAAATACCATCACCCGCATTAATTACAATCAGTGGATAAAAGGGTATTTGTGACGGGTCTCGTCGCAAATACACACTTGCCAACATATGATTTGCGATGGGCGGATTTGCCCGTCGCAAATGGTATTTACCGCCACCGGGCTTTTGCGACGGGGGGTGTGTCCCCATTGCAAATACCCTTGTCGCGTTTTGGCACGCAAACCGCGCCAAACCTATTGCGACGGGTCGCCTATTCCCATCGCAATTAACCTACTATTTGCAATGGGAAAGGACTCTCGTCGCAAATACGTATTTCGTCGGACCTTTTGCGACAGTATATATTCCCATCGCAATTGACCCGTCGCAAAAAACCAATTTTCCTGTAGTGTTATATCAATCCTAACGGTATATGGGAAGATTACCCCAATCCCAAGGGTATATGGGGGGATTATCTCAAGACCAATAAGGTTACATGAGTGGTAAGACAATTAATTTACAAGGGTGGATAGCCCAAACCTACTATGTGATGAATTCCATGGTGGATAACCTTGGCATACAATTTCTATACTTATGTTTTTACAACACTATTATATAATAATCTTATACCTTTTATTACGATCCTTGGATCATGTTTAGTGTCTCAAGATTCCAAACACTATTTTCATGGTATATTTCAATTTATATGAAATTATATTTTCTTCAACCATGACTTATGGACACCTCTTATTATTCAATTCCCTTTTTATGAATATGTTTATACCATGCCAATTTCTAATCACATTCTATTGATCCAACCCATGATGACATGTTGTTGTTTTTTTCCATTACCGATCCTTTGAGCTCACCCTTTTTATATTTCCATTCCCCATGTTTTGAAGATGATTATAACTTTTGAGAAGTATTGAATGAAGTCTAGTTTGGTTCGATTATGGATAATTTTTCACCAGTACCATAAAATACATTTCCTGTCTAACTTGTCCTCAAACACACAAAACCTTTTGTTCCTATGATTGTTTGATTATTTGTGGGATGTAATGTTTAACTCGAGGAAATATTTAAAATAAATATAGTTTATCTCACTATTTTTTAAATCCTGTGTTTAAGGAATGTCTTTTTATCATCATACTTGGGAGTGTGGGTATGGGGAACTTCAATTTGTATTAGAGAATTGTTTCATTATATTGTACGATAAATGCAATTATTTATCGATTAGGATAAGATAACTTTGTTTAACCCATAAGGGATAAGTCTATGAATAGGATTACATCATCGAATTTTTTGTAATGTTTTTATTATATGATTTTACAAGAAATTATATCCCTTTCAGAAAATTAACAGGTAGATGAGGTTGTGGAATAGATGTACCTAGGGGAAGTCATATGAAAAATGGTTAGTTGAGTATTAAATTGATCATAAATAAATTTAGGATGTGTATTACTAATATATCGCAAATAGATAGATACTCCCAAGGTATATTATTTGGTTAATCACATTATTTTTACATAATATTATAAAGTATTTGATCTCATCTTGATTGAGTACTTAGAGTACCTAATATGAGATATACAATGAATAACCTATATTGAAAAATATAAATTTATAATAAAGGGTACCTATTTCATTTAAAATTTATTACTTTAATGTTAATGGTCTTTATTTTTATAAGTTTATTGAATTGATTATTATTATCATTAACTTCCATTATTCAACAAACGGTTCGAGTAAGGAGAACCCAATTTAAAAACGTATAAGATGGAAAATCTGGTCATAGTCCTAAATAGAAACCATTTGGGATAGAATCTAGATTTAGAAATATTGTTTTCATGTTTACCCAGCTATCATTGATTTTTATTAATAACTGTAACCATAAAAACCTCTTGGAATCACTAAAGTACATAATTATGGACATTCATGTGATCTTGGATGATTAAGATAATAAAGGAAGAAGATTAAATTTCCTTCATGTCAATTTTTTTTAATAATCACTTAAGGAAATATATCAAAGGAATAAGAATATGATTCAATTTTGGAAGGATTGTCCATATTGATTCTGATTATCAAATATGTATGATGATTTCAACCAATATAATTGATTATAGTCCAAACTAGCGTACCATCTACCCTTCAATGCTACAAATACAAGGATTTTGAGAATTATGAAAATTGATGCCCCAATCTAAGGTCTAAAAAGGATTATAGGTACCAATAACCTTCAAAACCAAGGGAAGAAGGGAAATACTATCAATTAATACCTACTAAAGTGGATCATGAAAATTTAGGAATAACTATTCTCCAATCTATATTTCTGGATTACTATAGGGATTCTGGTTTAGTGTATCTGGGAATTTTTATAAGATAATTAAATCACCACCCTAAGTATTTGATTACTAAAGAATAATAATTTTGTATTGTAATGAAATTTTAATTTTATTGTAACATTCCTTATGAAAATAGTATTATCCTTACTTTACATGAATTTAATATTATTTTAGAAATGGATTTGTTCTCTCCACTTAGAAGAAACGTTATATAAAATAAAGAAGTATCATTTCATATCACCTTATTGTATTCTATCAAAATAAGAAATTATTATGAACACCCATTAGAATAATATTATATAATGTTTATATTGATACCAATTGAAAATAAAACCTTATCTAAAATTGGTATAGAAAAACTCAATGTTATTTATAAGACTATTCTAAACAGAAAGCTATAGCTCCTAAGACTATAATGTTGATATCACTCTAGAAATTTCTTCTTGACTCACATATACAATTTAAATACGCTGAGATATTTTAATTTGTATATGATAATTAAAATATGGTGGAGTTAATTTATTTAAGGGTGGAGAATGTAATGCCTTGAGATTTTGGAATATATTTCACTCTAAATTAATACTTTTCTCAATATCTTTACTTACACGCAATGACAAAATAAAATGAATACCATTATACTTTAATAAAATAACATTATTAAATATTTATTATATTTTAAATCCATTAAATTAGTGTGTATCAATAGAAGTAACCACCTTATGGAAACTATATAAAAAAGGTCTATTAGTAGAAGTGTCATTTATTTTTCTTATAAATAATTTTATTTAACATAAATGAATTTTTATATGATAATTATTTCCTGTCACATATATAACTTTAATTTTATAAAATTAACATAATTTTATAAAATCAAGATAATTTTTGAAGTCATCGTATCAAAAATACCAACATATGAATTTTGGGGACTTTTCTACAATAATTTATGTTTTGTTGAATAATAAAAAAATTACAACCAAAACTATATGTTTAATTATACTGGTAATACTAGAAGATTAAAAAACATTTTAATTGAGAAAATATGTATTTAAAGTGTAAAATTAATTATTTTACAATAAAATTTTAATACTATAAAAACTATGTTCAACATTTTAGAACATGAGTAACATTAAATTTAAAATTTGTTTGGAATAATTTATTTTAATTAAACATATTAATAGTTCTACTATATTTTTTCATACCTTGAAATAAATTAAAATTTTATTTGATTTTTAGTAAATCAATTTTTATCATGAATGTTAATTAAATTGATAAATTTCTACTACACATAAATTTTATGCTTCAAAATAGACTTTTTCTAAAAATGGTTATTATATGTTTTATGCTCTATACTAAAATTAACTTTTATAAACATTATATATTTTATCTGATAATATATGTTTCATATTTTAAATCATAATTCTGAAATTATATATTATGTTCAATTTTAATTTCTATCATTAAAATCTATTAACATTGTTAAAAAATCAGTTACAGTGGAAAATCTAAAAAGGGTAAAAATAGTTTTATTTACTATAAAATTACTAAAACCTTAAAATAATATCCTACAAGAGTTTTGATGAGAGGTGTCTCTACCAACCCTCTTACCATAAATTATTGTACACATTTTTATCCTTGTTATTAAATAGTAATATACCATTATTTAAATGTAATGAGTATTTACATATTTACCCTTAGTATTTTCTTCTTAATAATTTTCTTCCATAATTTTTATATCCATACTAATATATTTTCATTAGTATTATAAATATTCGATAATTTTATTGTATTAATGTAAAAACAGATATTTAATCATTTCTATTAACTATGAAAAAATAAACAACATCGATCGTGCATAGATGTGAACTACCACCTCTATAGAGCGATGTGGTTAGTTTTTCATCACCCACATTCATAGTTTGTTACATAAATGGACTTCATGACTAATTATGATAAATAATTATTAGTTATAATTATTTAATGATAATTTATCATAAAAAATTATTCAATCACATTTGTTGAGAAATGGAATCGTTACTCTTATGTATATGCAGACTACCATCTCTACAAATGATGAATTGCATTTGTCATAACCACCCTAAATGGATGGTTAAAAGATTAAATTTAATGATAGTAAATTTTATTTATGAAATTTTTAATATTATATAAAATTTACATTAATATTATATTAAAACATTTCCTTACTCATTAAATAATTATAACTTGCTCTCATTTTTACCGGTTTTACAACCTTCATGAAAAATGTTATAATGTTTATATAATGATTGATTAATGAATGATATATAATTTTAATAAAATTTAATAATAATATATTTAATATTTTTTCAATATTAGGGAATGGTTTTATTAATATCTCATGTACTTTTTTAGTACACTGCCCTTAAATCATTATATACATCAAAAGTTGTTCATCACAATTTCCTTTTCTATAAATATTTCCATGTATTTCATCTAATGAAATTTTAAATAAAGAATGATTGAAAAATAATATTTAATATATCAATATTAATATAGTAATAATTATCTTTCATTCAATAAGTGAGATTCATCATTTCACCATGAAACATATATGAAACAAAAAATTTGATAAATCCCAGGACTCAATGACAAAAAAACTATATCTAGCAAACACATGTTTATAAATTTACTGATTAAGATCATTGTGTCTATTATATATTAGTTTGGATCATATTAGACTAAGAAATATTTAAGATAACATTTTTTTCATCTCAATTTTTCTTCATTGAAATATGATTCTTATTCACCACTTATTTCCTTTTTTGTTCTATATGTTTTCCATGTGGTGTCTTTAGTAGTTTTATTTCAATAAAATGTATTTCATTACCCATGGAACATTCTATCATTCAAATGATATTGATTCAATAGATTCCAAAGTTTTAAGGGACTTTATTAACCTAACTCCCATCATTTAGTTATAAATGTTCTTCTTGAAATTCATTCTACCAATCTTGGTTGATTCCACCCTAAGAATTTATTTTGTATCACATTCTATTATGGTCTATATAAAATTACATATTATTTCAAATAAATTCACATTTTCAATTTATTTTAAAAAATTATATCATTGTTGAGAATATTTATCATCCTGTTTAATTGTGTTTTCCCCTACTTTACCATATGTTCCTTTCCTACCAATTTTTTCATTAATATTTAGAAAACCAATTATGTGTTATATCATGAGTCCATTTTATTTATTTTTTCCTCAATTAAAAAAGAATTTTTATTTTCCCTTTTTATGATGTGGGCTTCGAATAATGGTATTATAAAATATTAAGAAAATCCATTCAGGATTATGTGTTTTAACTTATACTATACTTTTACTATAACAACCATTATATACTTCTCAAGGATCTATTATTGAATAAAATTTAAAATTAAATGTTTTCAAATGTTATCAGTTCACCATTTTAAAAATGACTTTCTAATGTGAACTAAAACTTCATTATTTAATAATATAGAAAAAACATTTTCAAAAAAATATTTTATAATTTCTCTATTTGTATAGATATTCTCCTTTACAATGATTCCTTTATATTTTTTTAAATGATTCTTACTATTGATATTTTTTAAAAGAAATGGAAATATTTTTATTTTTTTTAAATGTAAATTTTTTATTTTTAAAGGATTTCGTGAATTTAAAAAATGATTTGAAAGGTGTATGTTTTTAATAAATAATTTTTTAAAGAACCTTTTAACTATAATTTTTTTTCATTCGAACCTCCTTTTGGGTTTTAAATTTTACTATTTACTATGTTTTATTAAGATAAAATTTTTTCATTTTAAAAAAAATATTTTGTAGAGCTTTGAAGTACTTCAAAGAGGGTTTTTTAGTTGTGTCTTTCAATGTGTTTTATCCAAAAACATTAAAAGAGTTTTTTTTAATCTAAATAAACCTCTTTAAAATTAGTTACATTACTATGTGGATATGGTTTTATGTCACTAGTAAAATTATTTATTTTTATGGAATATGGGATATTCGAGGATTGTCTTCCATGAAACTAGTCTATTTTCTATGGCTTCATTAAGTAATTTCAGAAGTATGAATGGTTTTATGTTCTAATGAAACCCATATGTTTGGAATATTATTATTATGAAGGTTATTGTCTTATTTTTCCCCTTATTATATTATCACATTTTATATGTTATGAGATAAATAGGGTATACATGATGGTTATCTCAATCCAAAGGGTACACGATAGGATTATCCCAAACTAAATGGTACATGATAGGATTATCCCAATCTAATGGGTGCATGAGATGATTATCCCAAGCCTAAGAATACACAGGAAGTCTAACTTAATCCTGTTAAGGGTGCATGGGTTGTAATCCTAATCCCAATGGTACATGGCTAGTAAGCCCAATCCCAATAAGGTACACTAGTGGTTATCCCAAGCCTACTATATAATTAATTTCTTAATGGGTAACCTTGACATATTATTTTTATGATTTTGTTTATGAAACACTACTATTTAATAGTATTTTTTCTTATGATTATGATCTTCGGATCATGTTTAATGTCTTGAGATTATGCATACTTCTTCTATGTTATATATTTGTTCATTTGAGATTACATTTCCATATATCATGAAATATAGAAAACTATAATTAATCAATGTTATTTTAATAATATATTTCACACATGTTCATTTTTTTATCATTTGATTTTGATCTAACTTGGGATGACATATTAATCATTTTTTCTATAATGATAATTTCATCTAAAACATTTATTATGTTTCCATTCCTTGGTTTTGATTATGAATATATTTTATGAGATGTTTTGAATATGAATATATTTTATGATTTGTCTAGAAGGGATCATATTGTTGTTTGATTTTGTATAAATTTTCTCATATTATCTAAAATAAGTTTATTATGTAACTGGTACTCAAAAACACTTAAACATATGTCATTAATACTATTATATTATTTATCATGTATAATTTTTAATATTTTAAAATGATGTAAAATTATTATTGTTTTATCTCACTTTGTATTGAATCCATTATCTAATGAAATAGTTTTTAGCACTATAACTGGTAGTGTGTGTTTGGGGTGCCTCATTTCAGGTCCATTACACATTATAATTTGGTTGTTTGAGGTTTTAAGAAGTGTTTGGAGGAAGGATAGAGATGTTATAATTCTGATTTATACTAAAAGAGAATGTTTTGTGGTGTAGAATTTTTCATTACATCTTGCAAGGTTGGGTTGGAGTATAGATGTGGTGGGTGGTTTTCACATGGTATTGATAGTGTAATGTGATTTTCTGGTAAAGTTATAAGTCTTACCTTTCACAAAAATTACACTTATGTATGGTTTTTTGTTTCTTATATTTTCTCATTCCTTCTTTTTTCTTATTAAAGCATGGTGGTTTGGGTTACTGTATTGATATAGATTAACTAAATTATTAAAGTTTTCAGTGTTGGTAATTATGTAATGGTCTTGGTAGTTGAGGTGTGGATTACTATTGGTTTATTTTGCGGTTCTATTATTCTAGGGGTCAATTTATCATACTTCATGGGATGTTCTATCATGTTTTGGAAAATGGTTTATGTGGCTCTCTCATTTTTGGATCCATATTCCATATTTTTTCGATTGTGTTGTAACCCATCCTCTGTGATATTTAATTAAATTGTAGCCTAATCATTTAATGGGTAAAGAAATGTGACATTATTTTTTGATGTTTTGTTCACTTAACCACATTGTGGTGTGTCCATTACCATTATGTCATGGATTTTCACATTTTCAGGCCAATATATATTTGGAATCCAATCAAAATTCTTCATAGTTCCTTTTTTACCCAAATTTTATGTGTATACTAGAGAAAACACTGAATAAAATCTATATTTTTTATCATATTTAAACATTCAAATCAAGTGATTGATTTCATGTTTTGTAAGGTGACTTCCATTCTTTTTTTAACATCATTATCCACTTATTTGAAGAGGTTTTTGAAGTGATTTGGGGTTGGTTTTGATATAATTAGGTTATGTATTGGTTGGGTGTTGATTTGATCTTGGTTATTAAAGTTTTTATTATGATTTTAGATTTCTATTCATCCCTTTATTCCCATATTCTTGCAACATGGATGAATAAATATTTGTTTGTGTTAGAGGATTTGAGAACTATCATTTTTCAATGTTAATAATACAAGGTGAATGATTTTTTTTCTTCAATTAAATGTTGGTAAGAATTATCTTAATCAGTATAATTAAATGGAATAAAGGGAAATTGAATGGTTAGGGTGATTCTCATGTGTTTTACATGATTTGTGGAGTTTATTTAATTTTTTGGTTATTTATTTTAATTATTAAAAATGTAATTATTTCATGATCTATATTCATTGTTTTAGTGATAAAAATAAGTATATAACTTCAATAAATGGTTAATAATGTAAATATAGTAATGAAAAGTTTTTGTTAAATTTGTAATTGTTGTGTTGTTTCCCTTGAATTTTGTGTTGAACATAATATGAATCGTTATTGGTAAAGGAATTTGTGGGGTTGTTTTGATATTGGACTTGGTTGTTACCAGTTAATATATGTCTAATATAAGTAATTTTATTGTTGTCTATTTGGTTTGGGATGGTGGTGTATGGTCTGGTGGTTGATATTTATTATGCGATGGGGGATGTTTCTACATTCCTATAGTTTTTAGGAGGAAATGTCATTGTTGTAATATGGTGTGTGGTGGTTTGTTTTTTTTTTTTTAAAGTGATGACATGAAACAGTTTCCCAGTTCATGTTATCAAGGGAATTTATTAAAATAAAAAAGTTGCAGTACAAGAACGAGGTGTAATGTGTTTACACCAGCGGGGATTTAAAGAGAGAACAATGGAAATCATGAAAAAGAAACAAAAACAAAGAAACATATATGTCGAGGTGAAGTCCTTCAAGGAGCAGTGTCATCCAACCTCCATAAGAGTGAAGAAGAATTCAAGATACAGCCCTCCATGATTTGCACATCAAGCGCATAAATAGAAAGAACTGGCCAGAATGAATACCTCAGAATCATTAGCAACACAAACAGCCAACCAGCATGATGGATTCTCCAACAAAGAAATATCATGCTGCTCTCTAAATAATTTTTTTTTTCAGAGTCCAGAGGGAACCTAAAAACTCAGATCAAGAGTGCAGGAAAAATGAAGAAGATTCTGTCATTCAAATCAAACAGAAACCAACAGAAGTAGTGATCCATCCATCCAAAATCTTCCCATCAAGCAAAGAAGACAGCCTGATTTAAGCTTCTAAATCAATGAAGTAGACTGAAAAATCTCAAATTTAACAGATAGACTGGTTGAAAGTAGAAACCTGAATTCAAACATCCATCATCAATCAAAGTCAAAACAGCAAGCGAGATGTATCTTAAAGATTCTATCATGTAGATTTCAAAGAGACACAAGAATCAATCCAATCCAATGTGAGCAGATAATGATAGAATCAGAAAGGAAGCTGAGCAGAGTTGAAACAGGACATAGAAGCTCCTTCAAAGCAAAAACCATTTGAAAAACTACTGAACAGATCAGATTCAGATCCAAGAAGCAATCTCTGCAGCAGATAAGAAAGCTAGTATCATGAATCACTACCAAGTTATGTTCTTAAATTCAAAATTTGGATTTTTCTCAAATTCCTCGTCCACTTTGATAAGAATTCTTTTTTTGATATCAAGATAAGCCTCGACAGTCATTTCACCATTTTGGTAACTTCTAAAGGAAGTTGCATCATGTTCCACAATCCAACTGTCAAGCTCCTCTGGGAATTTCAAAGACTCCTCCAGCTGATAGGAATCCCTAAGTGCAAGGTCATTATTATCCTCACTTGAGGATGATTCTGAATCAGAACATTCAGAGGATTGCGATGGGTCAGTTAATTGTTCAATAGGTGCAGGTTGTGGAGGGACCTCAATCACAATAGTTTTGGCAGCTAGAGATCTTGTGATAATATTTCTATCACTATTGGCATTGCCCCAATATTTTCGGGTTTTCCTGGGATGTGGAGTGATAAAACCATCAGAGTCAACAATAATTTTTTTTCCTTTTTGGACCATCATTGATGCATCAATATCCTCTGTAACCTCCTCATTAGTGCCCCTATCCTCAAGTGATTCATCTATTTTAACTTTAGATGTACTGATTGGAAGGTTATAATATTTTTTAATAATTTCAGAAGTCTCATGATGTTGAACTTCATCCTTAAGAGCAGTGGTGTTATCAATCTCAGCAATGACTATGTTAATAAAATCCGATAATTGATTCCTAGGGGCTTGTATGGTCTGGTCCACACTAACATTTTCTTGATTAGAGCAACCGGAGGGGCTAGCCTCCTTGTGACTATCTTTAACCTTTTCAATCCATTTTGATTTAACGTTTTTAGGACCTAATTCATGATTTCCACGGCTTAGAGAATCATTTCCCAGCCTAAAACACTTCATGCAATAGTCTGGAACCCTCTCATAAACAACCTCTTGTAAGAATCCTAAGTCACCACTCTGAATCCAAATATTCGAGGGCAGTGATTTTGAAACATCAATCTCAATGCATATCCTGGCTATTGAAGGTCTTGAAGGAGACTTTGTAGCTATATCTAGCCTCAGAGGATTGCCAATGAGTCTGGAAATAGGAAATAAGGCATCCTATTTGAACAAGTGCAAGGGAAGTTCCGGAAATCCTACCCAAATAGGGACAATCAGAGGTTCAGAGTAGGGATTAAAATATGGTGTCCACTTTAAAATTTTCATTAAACAGCCTCCAAAGGACCATGACCATTTGACCCATAGTTGATAGCAATCTTCTTCAGAATTTAAATGAAGCACGATGTGGGTGGGATTCAGGAGACCTATTTGAAAACCCACAAAACCTATAGCTTCAAGAGCAGTTCTAAGATACTTCATGGAAGGTCTTCAGTGTGGAAATTTCCCAACTAAAATAAATCGGAGGTCCGATGAAAGAAGATTTACCTCATCAGTTGAGAAAGCAATTTCCAGATGCCCTTGATGTCGAAAGGATTTAGGAAGAATCTATAGATCTGGAGTCGCTGCATCATGTGAGTTCCGATTTTCATTTGATTTCCCTCTGACCACTTCAGTGTAAGATCAAGAGGTTGGGTTCTGTCGCGGCGGGCGCTGCTCATCTTCCTGTCGGGTCTCCATCAGCCTGTGGTGGTTTGTTTTGTGGTTGGTTGTGTGTGGTGTGGATTGTGTTATTTATTCTTGGTGGTATGGAATGATATTTGAAATTATGAATAATGTAATGGGATGGTCTATATTTTATTAAGTATTAGTTGTAAATGACAAATTTTTATGCTTTAAAATGAATAAGCAATGGTTGGGATAAATGTTCATGATATATTATGATTTGTGTCTCATTAATAGAATATATTATAAAATGTTAAATGGCTGGTAAATATCATAATAGTTAAATGATGTGGTTAAATGGTAAATAATGAATTTTTATTTTGTATTTTTTGTATGGGCAGTGGGTCTAGATTATAGTATAGAAATTGGAATCATTGTCTTATATATGAAACTGGAAGTGTGGAAATTGTGAAGCATGTGACAATTTTATTTTATCTTGGAAACATATAATTTCTATTTTGTGTGTGGATGTATAGATATTTGACTTCTTTTCATGTGATTTTCTATACCCCACAAAGATTCATTTATTCTTATTGATGAATAAATGTTTTTGATTTCGAGTGTGTTCCCAAAAGATCATGTTTTGTGAGAAAGTATGGTTGAATAATCCTTTGTACCTTCTCTCCATTCCAGATATAAAATGACTACAATTTAATTACGTAAATATGAATAGGTTTTGATGAACTAAAGTTAAAATTCGAAATGGTGCGATCATTGGATGATGATGGAGTATATATAGTGGTGCTCAAGAATTATAAGAGGGGGGTAGGGGTTGATTTCTTTCATGTTTACAATACCCTACTATATTGTAAAAGTGATGTGAAGTTGAGAAATAAAATATGTTTTATGATTCTATAGATTTTTTTGTATGTAGTCATGATATGGTTATAAGATATGTTAATGTGTTAATCTTTTTATAATGATATGAAATAGGTGGGAGCTCCGAGACATTTTTCATTGGGGTGTGATCGTGATGAGTGCATGGGGAGGTGGTGTTTGGTTTCCTCTTTTCTATATTAATTGATATTATTTTATTATATATGGTATTTATATTGGGATATTGTGCCTTGGTGAGGTTGGGTGATAATTTACCTTGCAGGTTCTTCTGGGTTCTGCTATTTATTTTTTTAAGGAACTCAAATACTTCTTCCATATTTGTATGAGGGGTATTGAGGAGGATTATACAGAGCATGAATCTATGGTCACCCATATATACATTCCTATTTAAAAAATTTAAAGGATGGATTTATAGATCAATATGTAAATTACAAGAATGGATTTGGGAACTATGGTGGTAGTTACTACAAAAAAATTTGTATTTTTGTATTCATCATGGAGCCTTGAACTTTTATGATCTTTTTTTAAATTATGGTTACCATGGGATACTGGTTTTATTTATAGTTATTTAAATAATATATTTTTTATATTACTAGGAATTATGAGGGTATTCCACCTCATTTATTTTATTTATACCTTTTTTGCTAGCCTCCACCTCAGGACCTATGAGACTTGGGCTTTGGGGGACATTATAAACTTCAATGTAGGCCTAGGATCATTTTCATGTGGGATGGGTCATGAAAATATTCTATCAAAGATATGGATGAGAGTTTTGATTGATTATGGTGTTAATCACTAGTTATGATTGTATGGGATTAGTATGGAAACAATTTAAATCAAACCAAATGTATGATTTAGTATGGGAACCTAGTAAAAACACAAGTCATTTCACCCCCTAAGATCTGATGTAAGGGCCTTAAGCTTTCTAAACATCCCTAAAGAGATAATAAACACTTTATGGTAGAGTCCTTGGATAGGTACAATAATTATGTTTCTATATGCTTAGGTTTTAATTTGGGTGATTTCTTAGAGAATTAAAAACAAATATATTTAAATTATTCATAATGATTTTCATACCATTGGGATTAGAAGTATGAATTCTTTGTTACAAAGATGCATGTTTTTCATCATCTCTGTGTAGTTCAAGTTGATGAGGTTCACCATGATGATTTGATTACCCACTAAAGGGTTAGCCTGGATGGGTAAGGAGATCTCTTGATTATGATTACATGTGAGTTATAACACAAGTTCTAGGGAAAGTATGAGGATAATGTCCCTAATTTCTAGAAAAATAAAAGTTTAGAAGATTTTGAGATCACCTTTAGTCTGATTCATTCCAAGATGGAGTATCAGAACCTTTTGGATATTATTTAGATGAGAGGTATTTCACACTAGTTTTGGATCATGTTCGTTGGAGTGTGAAAATAGGAATAAGTTTTATGGGATGATTTTAAGTGAAATTTAATGAAGAGATCCTATCATTAATTATGATTGTATCAAAGAGGATGGAGTTCCAATCCATTTAGAAGTGGAACCTAGATATACTAGATATTTGGATTCAATACATGTACCTTCATTGGTTTTCCAAAGATATTTTTACACAGAAGGATTCTAGGAAAAGGATTCATAAATAGGTGTTGTTCCTAGTACTTAAAAATATATTCACCCTCTCTATGTTAACTATATATCTCTAAATGTAAAATATGGTGGTGGTGATCAAGATAATGAATTCATAGTCAGGATCACCTAGAGAGGGGATCCATGAAAGATTCTTTAGTAATTTTAATATGGATAAAGGATCTCATATTTTAAGATGAAGATATGTTTGGGTATTAAGGACTATGCCTCAGTAGTATTTGTCACACTTCTATAGATCTAGAAATTCCCATGCATACCCTTGTGTGTTTTTATAATATAGGTTATATTCAACTGTAATTATAGAGATCAATCTCCCTTGGGAACCAACATGGATTAATTTGTCTTGTTTATTACCATCACATGTAATAGTTTCCTTTGAGGTCGTACCATAAGTAGGTCCAGTATGATTTTCTAATAAGAAAATATGGATCTAGTAGATAATAACATTATAATGTTCCCCTCCACTAGGGACATGAGGATGAGTGTGGTGAAATAGGTGGTCATCATAAGTGATAGTGGGGTAGAGGATTTGTGCATAGAATATTTCATGTAGTATATATATCAATTTTTGGGTGACCTAGAGATATTTCAAGATACCTATTAATAATCATTTAATATGGACCTAACATTATTTTATTTTGAAGTGTAATGTTTATTTAACTACCTTACTTTTTATGTTCACTATGACTCGTGGTGGGGAGGATTCTAGATCCCCTAGATATTACTATTTTTGTTGTAATCATTATTATTTTATTGATGTGTGATGAAGTTTTGATCTGATTATGGGGTGTGATTATTCATTGAGGAATTTCATTTTTTACTTTAGATTTGTCCAAATGATTCAATACTTGGGTATTATTTCATGTATTTAGAAGAGAAAATTAATTTTTCTCAATTTATTTGTTTTCACAAACCCCTAGGTTTCTAAAGGAGAAAATTTTGAGCTGCTTCTATGATCTTTGATCATCTTTGAACCACTACATAATGAGATCTATTTCATGTAATCTAATGTGACTTTTTTTTCTTTATTTTTGGTTTCTATTCCTTCCATTCTTATTCAAAGAGGTAATAGTGGTGGTTTTTAGTTGGTTTTTAGGGTATTGGATTATGGATTGGTTGGGAGTTCATATAATCATCATTTTTGAGGCTTTACTTTGGATTTTGGATTTATTTTTATCTCTTTATCCCCATATTCTAGCATAGTGGTTGATTAATTCTCTAATTGAGGTAGGTGATTTGAGAACACTCATTTATTTTGGGGTAAATTGTGCATGTTTCATGGTTTTTTTACTTGAATATATTGATGTAAATAATTAACATAATTAATATAATGAAATGGAATAAAGGTAAATTTAAGGGGGTGATTCGCATGTTTTTTACATGATTTATAGAGTTTCTATAATTTTGTAGTAATTAATTATTATTGTTGGAAATGTCCTTATTTTTGTGATCTATATAATTTTTTTAGGGATAAAATTTAATAAATCACCTTATATTAATGGTTAATCATGTAAATATAGAAATTAACTTATTTAATATGGATATTTTTTTTACTTTCCATGCAGAAGATGTTGATCATAAATGAAGGCATATTGTAAAATGGTTTTATGGGAAATCATTATTGTCAGAATACATTGTTACCTATTGTTTTCTCCCTACTATTTGTACTATGACTTATTTTTATTTCATTAAGGGTTTTTTGGTTGGTTAGGTGGTTGATTTTTATTGTATAACATGTGATGTAGCTATCTTTCCACATCTGTCAAGTGGAGATATGGTTGTTTGCATGTGGTGTGTGGTTGTCTTTACTATGGTCTGTTGTGTGTGATGAGGTCATGTTATTGATAAATATTAATGTGAAATGATATTATTAATTATTATTATAGTAATTGGGAGTGATTAATTCAAAAAAATAGTAGTTGGTAAAGAAATTATTGGTGCTTAAAAATGAATAAATAATGGTTGAGATAAATGTCTATGGTGGATAATGATTATTATGTCATTAGATAAGTAATTGAATTGATTAGAAAAAATATAATATGGAAGGTAAATGGTTGATCAATTAATTTTTAAATGGTTTGTCTAAATGGAAAATTCTGAATTATTATTGTTGTTATTTTCTAGGGGATATGGGTTTTCATTGTGGTATGTTAATTAGTAGCGATGGTGTGTGGGATAGTGATAGTTTGGTGGTTGTGAGGGGTTTGAAAGGACTAATTATATCTCAAAAACTTTTTTTCCTTTTTTTGTGGATTTATAGATATTTTTGTCTTTTATTGTGATTTCATACACACATAAAAGAGTGGGATATTCTAACCCTTCTAAAAACAATTGGGTTTGGGGGGTATTCCCTAAGTATCCAAGATTTTGTGAAATTGATAGTTGACTACTCTCATTTACCTAATCTCCCTTCCATACATGAAAAGAAAATGATTCCATAGGTTTTATATGATTAAGATATTTTTTTAAAAGGTAGTGCTCTTGTCAAAGACCAAAACACAAAATTTATTATATAAAAGAAAGGGGTTATACAAGTCTAAAAGAAGGAATTTTGTTTACATCCTAAAAATAAAGAGGAAGAAACTCAGGGGGAAGATCATATCTCCAGGTAGTGTCCTTATCAACTCCCATGTTGGTAAGGGAATAGAAAAATCTGTTTTCTTCCTGGTAACCATGCGTAGCAATGAAGTTGAGGGAAGACAGAGAGTGAAGACATTCAATACAGTGGGAAGTGAGTTTCAAAGACAGAAATATGGCACCCTTCCTGATTGCACGGACGATAGTGGAGGAGTCTCTTTCAATACATATGTTGTTCTAGTTGTGCAGCTTTGAAAACGATATCACATGAATGATTTTGATAATCTCAGCTTCTAGGGAGGTAGAAATACCACATGATCCATAGAAGCAACCAAGAACTTGATCCAGATGATTCTTGAAGATGTCTCCACAACCCGATGGGCCTGGGTTGCCTTTAGAGGAACCATCTACGTTGATTTTGATCCATCCTGTAGGGGGTGCTGCCAAAAAACATCAAGCATGAATTTAAGGTGAGGATATTTACCTACAATCCCAAGACGTCATAGGATCACCAAATCTCTGATCGAGTTGTTAAACTGATCCTTCTGTATCGAGGTCGCCTCTCAGGTAGAGATAAGAATTCTCATTTTTCCTGCATTAAGATTGAGAGAAATTTTGCAAAAGGTATATTCATTATTTCCATACCAGATCACATACAGAAGCTCTGCAATTATATCCACAAAGAGGTTCTTAATTTGTTGAGAGTCAGATTTCTCTAGACATCTTTGAACCTGAGATATTTGAGCACTAAAAAAGAACTAATTGCATTTAAAGATGTCAAATATTTAATTCCAAAGAGTAGTAGCCATATCATAAGAAAGTAAAATATGATTAAGATCTTCACGATGTTGGTTACACATACGAAATTTAGAACAAAGGTTGATTCCAAAAAATTTTAAACAGGAGTCAGTTGGAATTATACCTTGAGCAATATGACAAACAATAGTAAATCTTGAAGGTTTAATCCAGGCTTTATTGAAGTTGTTAATCCAGCTGAATTTGTTCATATCACTAGTGTATAAATGATTGTAAAAGCTCTTCGAGTCAAGAATCCCATTATGGTATGGTTCCCAGATCAGGAAATCCTCATTAACAGAGAAATGGTAATTATTGAAAATATTTTTAATCTCTTCAGGAATGGGAGTATTTTGCATGTTCATGATGTTTTTAATGGTGTCACTAGTATTCATAGGGATATGTGAGGAAGAAATTAAGGAAATCATGGGCTTTCCAGTCTAGTTATCAAAACAAAAATTCAAATTTGAGCCTTTATTGGCCATCCATCTATAATTGTACATAATGGAGTTGAATATAAATTTAACGGATGGCCATATGGAGGATGTGAGATAAGTATGTTTGTTGCTTCATAGTTTTCCAAGGAAACGAGCTCGGAGGAAGTCTGTGGTAGGCGATTTGTTACAAATGAGATTCCACATGAGCTTCTCCTGAAGGGCCTCTTTAAATATTGTGAGGTTTTTATCCCAATACCTCCTTTTTAAATAGGTTTATAGCACGTGGACCAAGGTATGGTAACTAATTTCCTTTCCAGAATGCTTCCTATACAGACAAAGTTTTTAATGGTAATGTTCATATGCTTTAAGAGACTAGACATCCATTTATATATCATCATGGAGTAGACCAGTTTAGAAACAATTGTGGATTTAGCAAGGAAAATTACCCCTGCCATTAAGAGATTTTTTCCTTTCCAAGAGGAGAGTTGTTGAAGAGTTTGATCAACAATGGTAGAGAAATGAATCTCTTTGGGTATACCCCAAAAAATGGAAACCCCAAGATAATTGAAGGGTAGAAATCCCTCCTTAATAATAAGAATATTTGTAATGCTACTTTTCCGACCAGTGGGATAGTTTTTTCCAAAGAAAATAAAGGATTTCAACCAGTTGATATGTTGACCAGAGACTTCTTCATAGTGAGATATGATGGTTTTAAGGTTGATTAGGTTTCTTTTATCCCCTTTTAGAAAAAGTATTATGTCATCATCATATAGAAAATGGGAGGGGGAATTCACGCTTCTAGAAGCAGGGATAGGCTTAATATTACCATTTCTAATAGATTTGGAGATGAGTCTACTAAGGTAGTCTTCAGTAATAGAGAAAATTATAGCCAAGAGGGGGTCTCCTTACCTGACCCCTTTAGAACAGTTGAAGTAACCTCTAGGAGTATCATTTAGAAGAATAGAGATATGAGCTGAGTTAAAATGTGTGCTAGTTATGTTGATAATGGTCTCATTGAAACCAAAATTTCTAATTACTTTAAAAATAAAGTTCCAGTCAATAGTATCAAAGGCCTTCATTATATCGAGTTTAATGTCCACATTCCCACCTCTGGTTTTCCTGTTCAATAGGTTAGTGGATTCAGAGGCTAAACAGATACAATCTTTTATATATTTACCTTTAATGAAACCAAATTGATTCCATGAAATAATTCTATTAAAGATATCAGCGATACGGTTGGAAATCAATTTGGTGATAATTTTAAATAGCAAATTAATAAGGGAGATGGGTCTGAAATGATTGATTTCGTCATCATTTTCAGATTTAGGAATGAGTACAAGGAATTTAGAGTTCAGTCCATGAGGAAGAATGCCTTTAGTGAAGAAATTTTTAACCATTCGGCAGACATCATCTTGAATGATGTACCAATGTTACTAGTAGGACCCATTATTAAAGTCATTCGGACCTGGGGCACCATCTGTGTTAAGACTAAATACAACGTCCTTGATCTCATGATCTAGTGGGACATTATTAAGAAGGATATTATCCTCATTCTTGACCATAAGAGGAATAACTTCATACTTAATATCTTTATCAATATTAGGGCCATTAAAGAGATTTTGAAAGTGAGTGATCACATGGTTGGAAATGCTTTCATCAGTGTCAAATATTTTCCCCTACCATAATATAGGAGAGAGGTTTACAAGTTTTTTTAACTTTTTGAAGAGCATTGTATAACTTTGTGTTTCTATACCCATCGTTTAGCCATTTGGTTTTAATTATTTTCTTCTTTATGTTATCTTTAAAGTTAAGGAGAGTAATCAGTTTGGAAGAAATATTAATTTCATGTTGGGGGGGTTTTGGAAAAATTAGATGAGGTTTTATGATTTTGAAGTTGATTAATATCTTTTTCAACAGTGTAAATATTGTTATCTATTTCCTCTGATTTTGATTTACAACAGTTTTTGAGGATTTGTTTTAGCATTTTTAGTTTCATAGGACAGGAAAAATAATCATTATTAGTATTCATGTTAGTCCAAGATTTTTTAATAATGTTCTCACATTCTATGTCATAAGACCAGGAAATGTTATATCTAAAAGGATACCTAGGTTTTATGTGGTTGAAGGAGAAAATAACTAGAATTGGGTGGTGATCAAAAGCCACCTTGTTAAGTGTGATCTAGAAATGTTGTCCCATTTATCAAGAGCAAGATCGTTAGTGATGGAACTGTCCAGTTTTCTGGCCAGAGTTTTGTTATAATGATGTCTGTACCAAGTAAACTTAGCACTAATTAGATTAATCTCTACAAGGTTATTATGTTCAATGCATTCTTTTAATTCTCTAGTAGATATTGAAGCATGCGGTGGGCCTAGTTTTTCACTAGCATCTAGAATGGCATTGAAGCCCCCAATAATAAACCTGGGTTTTTGAATCAAGATACTAAGATGGGTGATTTCAATCCAAAGAGACCTTCTATCTTGATATCTATTATAAGCATAGGGAAAAAGTATTGAAAAAATGTGTTTGTTCAAACATGTAATCACAAGTAAAATCTTGATTTGAAGTTCAAAAAATATTAGCATTTTGAAGGGAGGAGTGAGAAAAAATCCATTAGGATTCAATTGGGATGTGATTAGTGAAAGCCCCTAGTAAAGAGTAACTAGGGGGACAAGCATGGTGAAATCTAGAAGCAAAATTAATTTTGGGCTTAGAGATAGCAAACAGTTTCAGTGTGTGAGTAAAAATAAATCTTTTCAAAATGTTGGTCGTGTTAGTGTTTGTTATCCCTTGGCAGTTCCAAAAAAGAACATTCATTTATACCTCTTTTTTGTGGGGTTTTCCCCTTTCTTTTTAGAGGTCTCGGCCTTTGCTCTAGTTGAAACTCTCATGGTGTTGTTCTTGTGTTTATTACCATGTTCTACCTGCGTTGACAGGGGGATCCAAAGAGGTGTTAGAAAAAACTGAATTTTTTTTGTCCTAGTCTCACCTTGATTTTTACCATCTAATTCAATCAGAATGCATTCAGCTGTAGCTGGTGTAGATGTTTTGTACTCACCCTCTTGTAGTGCGGCTTTCTCATCAAGAGGAGGGGATCTATCCATCCCAGTTTGTTCATACTTGTCCTGAGACTTTATGGGGGAGGACAGCAGTGCCATTTTAGATCCCTGCATCACCATGTCAGACCTGTAGTCTTGCTTAATTGGTGTCGATATACTAGTTTTAGTAGTGTTTTGAGATCTCAGTGTGACAGAGTGCATTAGGTTTAGCATGGGGGTCTGTTCAGCGATGTTCTGGTCTGTTTCCTTCAGAGGTGATCCTAAAATAAGGACAGTATCCTCTGAAGGGGATTCATCTTTTCCAGGGGTTGCATGGGGATGTGATACAATTTCAAATATATTAGCCTCAAGGTCATTACGAAGGATCTATTCAAGGTTTTCAAACTCTTTTTCATCAACCATATTAGCCCAAGATTCCCCTTTTCCAGGAATCAGTTGCTCAAATGGGTTGTTTTTTACAACCCATTTCTCCTTTTTCCTTTTTGGAGATTCAGGTTTTTCTGTAACATTTTCATTTCCCCTATTATTTCTCATAACCTCTGTCCATTCATTGGGGTTCTGCATAGGGGGAGGTTTTTTTCACAAACCTACAGTTATAGACAGTATGACCAACTAGTTTACAGAATTCACAGCAGGGTGGAAGCCTCCCATACACTACCTTAACTTCAGTTTTATAATTAGTAGCACTGAAATTGATAGAGGGGGCAGTTTGTTTTCAAGACTTACCTCTATGAGAACTTTGGCAGAGAGGCCAAGGTCTCCATTTAAGGTTTTTTGGTCCACTTTTAGTGGGGTGCCAGTATAGGATGCTATGTCATTGAGAATTTTTGGGTGCCATTAAAACAAATTTAGATTGTGAAACCTAACCCAAACTTGTGATGTATTATTCCAGTGCAAAAATGGGTTGAAAGCAGCATCCCATTCAGACAATATAAGGATCCTCGGTTTAAGATTCAGATTACCAGTTTTCCAGGACTTATCAAGGTCCTCTTGTGAAGTAAATAAAATATGAAAATAACATTTACCGAGTGGAACTAATTTCCAGTTTGAAAAACCCCAGCAAGCAGCAATTCTCAGTTTCAAATCAGTGTAGGTACAGGGTTGGTTACCTTTGATATATGTGATGGAAGCCATAATGGAGAATTTACATATCTGTGCTCTTTGTCATACCACATCCGGGTCAACTTCTACATAGAAGCCTCCATCTTCCAATCTTTTGATCATATATGTGTTCGGGGTCTGCGTCTTGATAAATTCTATATCTATCAGGGCTTTGAGAAAAGAAACTGATTTCTCTCATCGGTTAATCACACTCCGTGGTTCTTCTTTGAAATAAATCCCCGCTTCCTTTTCATGTAGATATGATATGAGATCGGAGGAAGAAATATCTCATGAAATGCAACGAATCAGTGGGTTCCGTTGCATCTGCGGTGATTAGGGTTTTCGGTAAATTCTTTAGAGAATATCGAGTCAAGATCTATCACTTCTTCTCATCTTCAGCTCTTGATGAAGACATTGTTAATGAAGAAGAACTAAGAACTCAGGGGATCATTTATCTGTATAATAAATACCGACTAAGACCAATCTTAGCCTCTTCCAAATAAATAGGATTAAGAAATGTTGGAATCACATGAAAGGTTCAAACCACTATTGAAGAATCAATTAGTTATCAACCATTTTGTTGGAGGAATGAATGTTGCAGCAATATTTATTAACAGGATTGAACATGATAAGAATAAAGGGAATCTTCATCACAATCGGCGAGCCAAAAAATAATCCACTGATGAATCCAAACATGAGAAGTGTTGTTTTTGGGTTGATACCAAGATGATTATTGGATGATGATAAATTGTATATAGTGGTAGTCCTGACCTGTTGTGGGATGGTAGGAGGTTGATTTCTTTTATGTGCATGAAACCAATCTAGGATGGTAATGTGATGTATGGTTGTGACATGGAACATTTTAAATGAGTTTATGGATAAGTGGGTATTTATTTATGATGTGGTTATGTGATATGTAAATATAAAGATATGTTTACAAGGATATGGAAGATATTGGAATACAATGACATGATTCATTAGTTCGTAAGAGAAATAACCCATTGGGAAGTGGTGTGTGGTATCATCTTTTATATATTCACTGATTTTATTTTATTATAGATGATGAAATATTAGGTGACTGATCCTTTGTGAGGTCATGTGAAAACTTTCCTAATAGGGGCATGTTAGTTATGTTATATAGTTACTAAGGCACACATATGCTTATTCCTCATTTTAATGAGAGGTATTGTGGAAGATTTTACTAATTATACATGTATTCTAACTCTGATATACATGTATATGTTATAGATTTTCATTAGGGATTCAGATATTGAGATGATTATTAATATCTTGGATCCATAAGTTGTAATTATAGTTGTTTCCCTAATAGTGTTGTTTTGGTATTGTTCTTGGATACATGTACACGTATAACATCTTTTTACATTGTTGTTAGGGTAGGATAATTGTTTTATTTTGATTTAGTTGAATGGAGGTTTTATTTTAGTAATCTAGGAAAATATGAAGGTAATACCCCCCATTTGTTTGATTTATACCATCAATGTTAGTCCCCACCTTGTGGTCTATATGATGTAGGTTTTAGTGGTCACTCTTAACTTCATTATATGCTTGGGAGGGTTTCTAAGTGGTATTATTCCTAAAAAGGTGGTATGAAAGCTATATATTTGTGTTTTGGTAGATTATGGAGTTAGGAACTGGTGAGGATTTCTTGGGATTTCAAATGAAATAATGTCAGTCAAAATTGTTTTCTGATGTATGAGGGAAGACTAGCTAGAACACAATTGATTAGGTCTTTATGTGATCTGATGGAAGGGAATTAAGCTTTCGAAACATCCTAGGTGAGATCATACTAATTGTGGTGTATATTCTCGAAATAGAAAAATGCATCATGTTTTTTTCCAAATTATTGAATTTATGTGATTTTTGGGAGAATTTAAATATAATCTAATTCAATGAACCTTAATGGATTATATACCATAGGGTGTATAAGTTTGAATTCTGGATCACAAAAAGGTATGTTCTTCATCGCCTTTGTATGTATTAGGTTGGTGAGGTTCATAAATATGCTTTGGTTAGCTGCTAGAGGGTTTACCCAACTGATTATGATAAGACCAATAGGAGGGCGATGTGGGATTTTTAACATCAGGGATTACAGAAGTATAAGGGGGTGTATCTAATTTGGTGATAGAGAACTAGTTAGAGGATTCAGTCTAAACCACATTAAGATTTATTTTCATGTCCTTGATATTATTTGGATGAGATGGGTTTCACCCATGTGGCAGATCTCATTCCATGGAATGTGTAAGGAGGAATAGGTTTTATTAGATGTTTTAGATGCATTTTCATGAAAAAATATCATCATAAAAAATTTGGGTATCAAAGAGGTATTAATTTATTAATCTTTAGATAAGTATCCTAGGTATGTGGGATCTTGGAATTCACTCAAAGGACCTTCCTTGTCTTGCCCCAAAATTTTTTCCAGGCAATGATTCTTGGGAAAGGTGACATAAAGAGGAATTGTTCCTGATCATTCAATGTATAGTCTCATACATTATATATTTTTATGTATCTAGAGATATTGTGGAAGGTATAGGTGGTAAATAGGATTCATTCACATTATATATCATCCAGATAGGGGATATTTTAGAGCTTATAGAGGTATATATCAATAAAAGGAGGATCTTAGATATCGAGAGAGAGAATATTATGGATAATAGAGACTAGGATCAGATATCTTCATCTCACTAATATATCTCTTTCAATTCTCATGAATCCACTAAAAACTCTACATCTTTGTGATTCTCTTGTTGAGTACATAGTCTCCCCTAATTCTATATATCAATTATCTGCATGAACTAACATCATGTAGGTTGTATAATTTCATACCATTCCAATAACTATTTTCCTCTCAGGCCATGTCAGCTATTGGACTTGTTAGAATTTCTACCAAGATAGATTTATATGGTAGAGATCATCCTTGTAATGTCCCCCTACCCCTAGGGAGATAGGGATGTGTGTGTCCTTGTAGGTGGTTGTATGTGGGTACATCAGGGTATATGAGAAGGAAATTGATAGATTCGTATAGTAAATATGTGGATGTGGCGTGATCCAAAGATTTTTCAATATACCATTTTGTTATATTCTTCTTTATCCCTCAGGTTATTTGATTATGGATTGTCAAATTTTATATCTCTCTTACTTTCTTATGTTCTTTGGGACTCACGGTGGAGGGGATTCTTTTTCCCCTAGTTTTGAATATTCTATTTGGGGTTCATTCTAATTTTTTTATGTCTGGTAATTGTTTTACCCAATTATGGGGTAGCATTAGTGATTGAGGGATTCTATTCATCTCTAAACACAACTCTAAAATTCTATCCTTTTGAAGTATTCCATTTTTTCCAAATATATATTTCATTTATTCTATAAGAAACTAATTTTACATGATGTGGGATGCCATTGTAAAATATTCATCAGCTAACAGAAACATCAGATGGTTCATATGGGTTTAGAGACCATTTTCTCTCATCTAGTACTACTTTTATTGGATTTGGTAGAAGTACAGGTGATGGAGTTCCATAGAGTCATAGTGGAGTTTAAATTTTTTTCCCTGATGATGTTTTGACACTATCCCATTAGCATGAAATCGATTTTGGGAATGATTTATAGCACATTTCCCCTCTAATATTGATGGATCCTTATCATATAACACCTTTTGAGATATTAAATTTTATAATTTAGATTGACCATTTATTTCATGTGGGTTTTTTCAATCCTAATGTGTCTCTAATGGGATATCCATAAATATTTTCAATGAAGTTGGATAGTGCTATGTGGTTTTGTATAGATCACGAGCAGTTTAACCAAGTAACAAACAAGAACAATTATCCACTACTAAAATTAAATGATTTATTAACTCAATTAAAGATATCTATCTAGTTTTTAAAGGTTGAAATAAAAATTAGATATCATAATATGAGGTTGAAGGGGGAGGATATCTAGAAAATAGTACTTAAGATTCATTATGGAAACTTCTAATTTCAGTTTATGTCGTCTGATGTCACAAAATCCCCAAATTCTTTCATGGGACTCATCAAATTCATGTTTAGTGAGTTAATGGATAATTTCATTGTAGTTTTCATTGAAAAAATTATCATATAGTCATAGAAATTGGAAGACCATTCTATGTATCTTTGAGACAACCCAACTATAACATATATACAGGTTATCTAAATTTATATAGATACCTATTATGCCTCATGATAAATCACACCGCAAAATAAATAAATTTTATGTTTTTAGATATTAAATACATATATAAATAATTTTATAATGTATTCAGTATCACACACATATATTATTCACATGTGATTCCCTTATAGAAATATCATACATAATACTCTTCTTCATAACCTATGGAATGGAAACATAAGAAAGGGTGACCTAATAATTATTAAGGTTAAACATAGGTTATATCAATTGAAAACCATAAGTGTTGAAAAGATTAGCATATGTGTTTGAGAACACAATCATAGTGCATGGACATAACATAATATAATCATGTAGTTATCTATATTTTTCCTATTTTACCATAGCTCATTTTGTAGTCTTGGGATCTCCCCAAGTATAAAAATTTAAATTCAACCTATATTTATATCTCTGAAAAAATTGATGATTATGTTGGTCTCTTGGAGTGGTGATTACCAATGAGAAGAGTTTTGGTGAATTTTCAAGCTATTAGAGTTTTATGGGTTATTTTTGTCATTATCAAAATAAATAATAATCCCATGAGCTTGATAGATATATTAAAACCATGGTTTTTGATGGTTCAACTTTAGGGATGCTATAAATATTCATTTAAAAATTAGTCAATATTTCATTATGAAAATGCATCCATAATGGAGCCTTGAGAATAATATAATAATATATTATTATTATTTTTAGTCCTCATGCATGTATTTATGATAAAGTTCTTATATCCCTTAAATGGGACCTTTGACAGGAAAAATGAGACTATGATTGAATCTATATTGGTAGTTTTACCCAATAAAGAATGTAGTTTAGTTCACACCAAAATTCTCAGGTGTCTTAAGTAATGAATGAATTATTTAATTGATTAATATATTTATGAAGAATACAAGATATATCACCCTTTTAATCCCAAAAATAACCCCCCCCCCCTCGGGTTAGACACTCTCATTATTGTAAAACCTTAGGTGGAGGGATAAAGATCATTATAGAAATGACATATAGTTGATGAATTTGATTGGATCACATGATGATGAAAAATTAAATATTGGATTTATCAATGAACTTTATTTTTCTTTATAAGATAGAAAGAGTATGTTTTTACTAAAAGATTGGTTTGAATTGTATTTTTTAAAAATTAAGCTTAAATTTTTTTCCAAGCCCTTTTAGGAATGTTATTAGATCAAGTTTTATACCGATCAACTTTAAAATCTGACTAATAAACAATTTCATTAAAAAATGAAGGAAAAATATATATGAAATCACAGTGGAATTAATAAATTGTACAATTAAGTAAAAATAACTTTATAAAGAATCTAATAAGAACATACAAAATAATTATTACAATATTCCAAAATTTAATCTTTAGTGCAATGCATGTCTTTAACTAGACATATGGTATCTATGATATTCACTTTATCATAAAGGTTTGTCTTCCATAACCAATGAATCCCTCGATCATGAAGATTAGACACAACTATACATCTCTTAAATTTAGTAACCCACAATCAGACCACACAGAATAACATATGTCTCTCAAACCTGATATCCCTCGATTAAGAAAATCAGACATAGAGAGTATAAAATAAAAAATCTTAATGTATTTATAATGGTATCCTCATAACATACACCTTAATAGAAAACTATCTAAATATTACAATGAATAACCCTCTCATAATAAGATATTATAAACTCTTCAATACAACTATAGTTCACTTGGGATCTCTCTTACTACTCATAAAATACAGTCTTGTATATATGTTCACTTCCCATGTCCATATTCAATCTTTCTTGGAGTTAGTTCCAATGGAATCATGCACACTAATGTTTCACTAAAAAAGGATTCACACATCTATTTTTAAGGGTAACTATGGTTTAGACCACTATAAAGTATATAATATCTATCCAATAGAATGAAAATTATTCATCAGTAGAAGTTATGAATTTATTCAACTATTATTCATTATAAATTTTTGTCTAAAATACAAGTATACCTCTATCCAAAAATATCAATATGATAGATTTGATGGAACTTCATCATTTAGACATTATTATAATTCAACTTCTGGGATTTATAAAACTTGATCTGGTGAACTTTGTATTGATCCATCTGATGTACAAAGTACAAGTTATTATAGTATACATAATAAATTTCCCTTGTGATTTAAGTGATGTCAAACATTCGATGGCATTAAATAAAGTTATGTCTGATGGAAATAAAATCCTTCTATCTTGTAAAAGATTTATATTTTCCTAAAAAATATCTTTAGAACCTTGGAATTATAAAAAAAATAAATTTTTAAACTTTTAAAGAATTTAGTAGGTATTTTAAAAAGTATGGTTAGAAGGATTTTAAAGTGTTCTTTCAACTCAAAAGACTCCCCCTTTTGAAAATAATGAAGCATGAAAAATTTAAAATAATAAAAAAATTAACAATTGAAAAACATACACCCCTTGAATTATATAACTTCAAATAATATTAACCTTTTCAATTTCTCCCAAAGGATTAGTCTTTCTACCTTTATCCATATTTCTTTGAGATTTTAGAATTTCTCAATTTCTCCCACATTGTAATTTTCAAAAAGTTCTCTTTATGGTATAAACTATTATATAAAATTGTATATAGAAAAAAATATTCCATACAAAAAAATGAAATGAAAGTAAAAAATGATAAAAATAATTAAAATATAGTAGAAATAAACAGTCTTGCCTCCAACTATATTTAAAAAATCCATCCATAGAGATTTATTATTAAAACTCATTTGTGATTTCAAAATGAAATATAATCATTTTTAGAGTGTTTCTTAATTACTGCCTTAATCTTCTTTATATCATCTTGAGTTTTCTCTAACTCAAAAAAAAATATAAATTTTTTTGTAAATTATTTTTCTAAATCTCAATATTATTTTTTTGTTCATATATATCATCATCCTACTTCATTTCAAGATACTTTAGATCATTTATTTATATTGAACATTCATAAACTTAAAAATTTATTCTTTTATCAAATCTGAAATTTATTTTCATTTCATTTTAATTACCTCCACTTTCTCATCAAAAACTGTAATCCCACCTTCTATATACATATACTAGTTTTTGAAACATTTGAGATATATTTATTCTACCATGGATTGTCATTTGAAATCCTCAAACACTTCCTTTTTCTAAATAACTATTTTGGTAGATTTATTCAATGAACATTAATTATAAAAAATATACCATTTTCCTAATATAAACTTGCAATGAACTTGAATTCCCAGATAAATATAAATAATTATTTCAATCCTTCTAATTAAATAATTGATGTAATTTATATTAATATCAATTATTTTCATATTGGTACTCGAAGAAGAGTTTTTTGAATCTATCAAAACATCATGCAAGGAAGGTTATGTATGTCTTTGATTCATTCTTGTCATGGGGCAGGGGAAAACAATTTTTTTATTGCCCAAGTGTAGTATAGTGATGAACTCTAGGTATTCTCTCGAAGAGGAGTGCACAAAAAATAGTTTTTCACTTTTAATTAGAGGAAATTGTAGTTTTTTTAATTGATTGGTTTCAGAAGAAATGAAATAAAAGAAATAATTAAGAAAATTATTGAAATAAAATTGGAAGCATAAGTGATTGAAAATATGATATGAGAATGATGATCAGGTCAGGGTTGGTTTTTTAATTACAATGTCTTCCTTGGTCCATTTAATTAAATACTCTTCTATTAAGTTTATTAATGTGAGATTCCATAATCATTTCCTCTCACATCCTTGGTTAAATGGTGAGGGTGGTAGAAAGCCATACTGAGATCTCAGTTTGGTCTAATCTCTTTCCATGTGTGAGAAAGATGAATTGAATATCCTGAATTAACTTGAGAAACACCTGATTGGGTCTTGATTATCCAAAAAAATTAAGTATATCCATTAACCCCACTCACATGTATTGACGATTGTTGATTCCTTCACCACTAAGACCTAGTATATTTCATCGTATATAAATAAAAAAACTACTGGAGAGAGATAATGATAATTTACCAAAGAAAAAAATAAATAATAGAATCAAAAATAAAATATGATCACACTTGATAATAAAAACTGATATATGAATTTGAAAATAACTTTACAGAATGGAGATATAGTTTTTATTCAATTAATTTCATGAACTCAAAAATTGAAAAATAGGAAACATACCCTTCCATAATCACTCAAATGTTTAACCCATCATGGTAAGGGTTATAGAGATGAATGGTGAAGAAGAAGAAATCACAAAACTAAGAATAACAAATGGGGGAAGGAAGAAGATGTTGAATTTTTGGACTTTGTGGATATATCATCCTCAATGCTCGACTGGATGGTGTGTGATGGAATGGAATGCTCTGGGAGGGAGGATCTCTCCTCCTTTTATAAGACATAATTTTCTTTTGAATTTTAATGCATTAAGTCCCCAATAAATGACTTATTCACATATTGAACCCTTCATAATTTTTTTCATAAATTTTTTGTCCACCTCCCCTCCAACTTTCACAATATTTGTCCATGTTTAGAGAGATTTTTATCCATTTTACTCTATGAATTTATTCTGCCCAGTTAGACTCTCCATATTTAAAACCTGTGGATAATAATGCATTAATGACCCTGAAAAACACATATTCACATGTATCCACCTACATAATATTTGATCTAAAACGTCTTGTGCATCCACCCTATGAATTTTAGAGTATTTGGGCTCTCAAAGCACGAGATATGGGCCAAACATAACAAATATACATATTTGTAGAAACTTTTCAAGGCCCAAAGTGTGAGGTGGTTTTCAGATTATATGTGGTGTATTTATCTTTGGGTCCAAAAGAATGAAATGAATATCAAGATGTATATAAGAATAATAATAATTTCATGATTTGGATCAGAAAAGAAATTTTTTTATCTGAAATACATAAATAATTTAAAACTGTTAAAAATACAAACTCGGCCATTTTTACAATTAATCTCAAAATACCACTAAAATCATAGTATGTAGAAATTTCATTTAAAATAAAACATCATAAGGATTTAAAACATTGAAAATAAATGTCAAATTATTGAAAATACTTTCTATATAAAATCCCCCACACATAGATTCTGGACTCTTGGACAAGTAAGCATCAAAATCAAATCAAATCAAATTAAAAAAAATACCCATGATATCCAAAAATATACAAAATGAAATAAAAAGAAATCATGAATCATTAAAAACCATAGTTTAAAGTTCTCTATTTAGATACTTTAATATATTTCCACTTCATTTCTCATCCCATGCACACAAAACAACCACCTCACATGAATTTTATCTCATCTCACAAATGTCAATTTTTCAACAAGGATTTTCTCATCCAAACATAGTCAAGAGTCACCATAGGCTTGATAAATTTATACATCTCCACACAATTTGATTCAAGTACATGTGTTTATCATGAGGGATTATTAGGGTTTCTTATGAATTTTGGTTGGTAGGTTTTATATATAAAAATTATGAGGTCGGATAAGGAGGGATCGACTCTTTTTGAAGAAAAATTGCAAGATTCTTATTTTCACTAAAGTATGGTATCCTCCTCACACCCCTTAGTAGAAAGAAAATACATAATAATAAAAACTAAAAAAATAATTCCATTCACCATTTCACCATAATAAATTTCCATCATAATTTTTCATGAAAGCACCAGATAGGCACAACTTTCTTTCCCATTTGGAAGATCCATAAAAGAATGGATTCTTTTATTATATTAGCTATAGATAGGAATATATTTCAATAGAATTAATTATTAAGAAATAAAATCATCTCATAAACAACTTATTTATAACAAATGTATCACCAATGGAGGTATCACAATACAAGACATCTTCCCCCACACTTAATTTCCACTAGATCATGCAATTTCACTTCAATGGAAGGTTGGATAGGGGAAATTTTCTTATAATGTGTCTAACATAATAGGATGTTCATGTATTCTTAGTGATAAAGGATTAAATGTAAAAGTTAGGCTATAATAAAAAACATTTTATTGAAAATGGGGCTTTAAACCCAAATAAATTCCTCAATCATTTAAAAAACAAGTACCTCAAACCATCATGTTTTGACAAGAATAAATAAAATTCTAGTTAAGGAATTCATTGTCTAGTCCTCTCAAGAAGTGAGTTGAATGTAAAAAATATGAAAAAAATGGTTTATAAGCTTCATATGGAATTTATTTTAAAAATAAAGGTAGTGAGATGTGGCATGAGATTCAAAAATTAGAGTAATGTTCATGAAATTCCAAAAGATTTAAACTTAAAACAAAGCCATTTTCAGAATTCATTTAAGATAATTTTCATTGAATATATTAGTTCACTCATTGAAATGGTATTAAAAAATGAAAATGATTATTATTTAAGATAAAAAAAATTGGAAACACACTCAATTTTTAAAAGAAACACACAAAAATCATAAAAACGCAACATTTTTTTAGAAAAAAAAACATATGAAAATCCTATATTAAAAAGGTTCCCACCCACCACCCCCCCCCCCACACTATTATGATGTAGTGTCTTAAATGAATTCGAATGGATTTAACATGTAAGAATATTTTAAAATGAATGACACCATGAATGAAAATGTAAAGGATAGGTATGACCTGATTACTTTTATTGATAAACGGGTTGGAGGAATATGATCTCCTCCACTACTCTGATGGTAGGTTTCCAACGAATTTCTTCAGCCAATTCCCATTAATAGTGAATGGATCCTACTCTACATACTTCAAAATCTCCAGATCCACAAAAGAATATACTTTAGTGATTATAAATGGACCTTACCATTAGGACCAATGTTTACCTAGCATTAGCTTGAGTCTTGATTTTAATAAAATCACTTTTCCTCAAGGATGTAAGTCTTTTGGTTAGATAATATCGTCATGATCCACTATTGTTAATTTATTATAAATACATGAATTTTATAATTCTTCCCTTATAACAAAATACTCCTTATGCTCTAATTCCATAGGTATGTGAAATATTTTCTAATAAATCAATCTATATGGACTCATTCTAATCAAGGTTTTGTAGGATGTCTTGTAAGACCATTATGTATCCTCCATCCTTTGGATCTAATCCTTCCTATTTGTCTTAAAAGTCTTTTCCAAAATTCCTTTGATTTCTCTGTTGGTCACTTCAGCTAACCATTAGTCTGTGGATGATATAGAGTTGATTTTTTATGATTCAAACCATACATATTAACCAAATACTCTATTATATATTTGAAAAATTGAGTCCCATGATCACTAATTATGGATCTAGGTTCTCCAAAACTACAAAACATGTTATCCATGATAAAATCACAAACCACTTTAGCATCATCAGTCCTGGTGTCTTTTGTGTCCACCCATTTTGAAACATAATCAACTACAAGCAATATATATTAATTTTAAAATTACATTGGTAGAGGTACCATAAAATTTATCCCCTAGACATAAAAAGTCTCACAAAAATATAGTGTCTTTTTAGGAATTTCTTTTTTCTTAGAAATATTTTTGGAAAACTGGCATTTTTCACACCTTTTTCAGTATTCTTATACATCTCTTAAAAAGGTTGGGCCAATAAATTCAAAATTCTAAAAACATTATTTTTTACCTTGTGGTACAAAGTGTCCTACACAAGCTAATGTGTGACAAAACTCAAATATGGATTTAATTTCACTTTTAGGCAAACAAATTCTTATAACTTGATCATTGCAAATCTTCCAAAAGAAATGGATCTTCCCAAATGTAATATAAGGATTAAAATTTCTGTTTTTAAATTTTACGGGAATTTAAATGTGATGGGACTTGATATGTTACTAGATAATTTTCCATGTTATAATACAAAGGCACTTCTCCTTCAATCAAGTAGAACTACACTCCTAGAATTTGATCATTCAGTGGGTTTTTTATGTAATTTTAGTTTCTGTAGTGTTTGGAAGTATACTTAAGTGATCATCCTCAAGGTTATCAACTCCATTATTATCATTTATTTCTGAATATAACTCCTACATCAGTATCATACATGTCACTAGCCTCATTTTAGCATCATCTTTATTCATTAAGTATCTAACGGTAGTATGATCATAAAAATTAGTGATTTTAGTTTCAAGAAAATATGATCTAAATATTTCTAAAGCAAATAAAACTGATAAGAATTATTTTTCTATGGTTTTGAAATTGAATTGGGCATGATATAAGGTTATTGAGGCATATGAAATGACTTTTTTCTTTCCCTTAATTCGCTAAGAAAGTACTACCCCAACCACTTGGTTGGAATCATCACAATATAGCTCAAATGGTTCTTCAAAATTTGGTGGTTGCATCAAAGGTGGTGAAATCAATCTAATATTCAACTCATCATATGATTCCCTAATGATCCATTTAAATAAAAATCAATATTTATCAGAATTAATCTAGAGAAAGAAAGGTAAATCTTTTGGAAATCATATATAAACCTCATGTAGAATCTTGCATGTCCTAAAAATGATCCAACATGTTTCACATATATAGAGTAAGGTAATGAATTTATCACTTCAATTTTTCATTTATTCACTTCAATAATCTTTTTTGAAATGAAATCCCTAATGAAAATTTCACTATCAACCATGAATTTACACTGTTAGAAATTTAAAATAATATTTTTTTCAATTCAGTTTTTCTAAAAAAATTCCATATTTTTCGAACATTGGTCAAAAGAATATCTAAAAAATATGAAATAATCTATGAAAACATCCAATAAATATTCAATGTGATTGGAATATATAGTTACCATGAACCTATAAATGTATCTAGAGCATTAAATAATCTAAATGTAATCCTTTTATATGAAAAAGTGTTAAAGGGTAGTCTTATCTTGATCCTCATGAGCAATGGGTACCGAGAAATAACAAAAAATGATCCATCCAAAAAACAATAATGAGTTATCCATTACAATATCTCTAAAATCTAGTCAATTAATGGGATGAGTAAATGATATTTCTATGTTAATTGATTCAAATTTCTAAAATCTATGCATACTCTCTAGCAATTATAAATTATCACAGAGATTAATTCATTCTTTTCATTCCTCACAGTGGTTAGGACAATTTTTTTGGAACTAAATTAATGGGGCTAACCCACTGTGAATCTGAAATGGGATAAATGACCATAGCATCAAAAAATTCTTCTCAATATCCTTCTTCATAACCTCCTTCAAAGTGGGATTAATCCTCCTTTGGGTCAGTCTAGTAGGTATGGAATCTCCCTTAAGAAAAATTTTATGTGATCATAATTTTGGGCTTATTCTTGGGATATAACCTAAGATCCACTATATTTCTGGGAAATTATCTCACAAAATCTCAATCACTGATTTTCCTTGGGTTTCAGGCATATTATTAACTATTATAACTGGTAATTTCTCTCTTTCCCTATGGTACACATATTTCAAATTAGTGGGGAGTGGTTTTAATTCCAGATCAAGGGGCTTATCAAGGGATGAAATTAAAAATGATATTCTCCACTTAAAAATGTTGGAAATATTGCATAAAATAAACCATAACATCTTCCTCATCAATAAAAAAATCATCAATGAAATCATATTTTACCACTTCACCAATGGTTTCAGTAATAACTTCATAAGAGAGTGTAAAGAGGTAGTTATCATCTGATGGGTGCATCATGGAATCAAAAATGTTAAAGTGGAAAATGATATATCCAAATTTCATGGTGAGATTTCCATCATGGACATTGACAATTCTTTTGGATGTATTTAAGAATTTTATCCCCAAAATGATGGTTGAGTGTTATGGAATCCAATATTCGTCCATATTCATCACATATACATTAGCTGGGAATAAGGGATCTTTTACCTTCACTAGGAAATCCTCCAGAACTCCAATTAGGAAAACTATGAATCATGTACAACCACTCTTATGGGATTAAAGTCTCCATTCTACAAAGAAGTATGAAATGAGTGATGCAATACATTAATTAAGGAAACAAGAGTAGAAAAAACATTAGATAAATTTAAATAATAAGTAGTGCATGGAATGGAAAATTCCCATAGATCTTGACATTTGGTTGGAAATTGTGGTGTGATAAGGCCGAGACACTTCTTTCCAAGTTTCTCCTTTTATTACCTTGAAGTATCCTGTTATATTTGAAAATATACTTTAAAAATTAATCATGGTTTGGAATTTTTTAGTGCTTTAAATAGGGGGTTATTAACTTCCTCTTTCTTGAAGGTGCCATGAATTTCTTTTTAAAGTGATTCTTCCTACAATCTATTTGATTCAATCATCCTTGATGGAACTGGTGGGGGTAAATCTTTCTTCTCCCTTTGTTGTCTTTAATATGGTGTTTCTTTCCTTTTTATCCTATCTTTCTCCTATTAGTTTTTATTTTCTTCCTTTTGGTGAATTTTCAATGAATTTTTAGAATTATAAACTTTATTATCCCTTAGAACATGAGGTATTATTTCTAGTTCAAGGTTGGAGGTAGGTGGAATTTCTTTTTCACTTCTTATTGTGATTTCATTGTCATTATATTTTAGATTTTTTACTATTGGGGATGGAATATTCCCAGGATTCTTGGTAAAAATATCCAAAATTGTTTTTTAACTTCCTGGATAGGTCTTTCATATTTTATTTAAGCCCTTCAACATCTGACTGTAGCTGTTGGTTCTACATTTATGTTTGTGTATTGGTGGATAGTTTTTCATATGTATTTATTTGGAATGGTGGTTGATAAAAGGATTATTATTTTTAGAAGGGATGTTTATAGGATTGTTGGAATGGAGGGGGTTACAATATTCTTGTTGCCGGTAAGGAGGTTGACTAGGGTACTAGTTAGGACTGAATGATCTCATTTGGTTTTGTTGTTTTCCATATCCTTAAAGGTCTTGAGGATGATTTGGTTGATTCAGCTAGAATTTTCTTGTCTAAAAGGCTGCAACACAATATTTTTCCACTGTATCTCAAGACAAGGGTTTTTATAATGAGTGGAATAATAACATAAACCACATACATAAGTTGAAGCTTGTTTTCCATATACATGAGTTACAACTATTTTATGGAATAACCTTACAAGGTCATAAACTTTGGTTTCAATCAAAGTAGATGTATGATATGTTTTTACCTAATGAATCCTTCTATTTCCTTTACCTCTTGTTTGAAATTTTTTCAAGTTTTGTGAAATATTATCAATCAAACCTCAAAAATATATAGGTTACTTATCAATAAGATCTCCTCCCAATGAATTATATAGTATATTTATATCATTTTTAATAATTCCTTGGTATAAGTACACAATTAATTGGTGTTCCACTATTTCTTGTTGCGAGCAGGCATCATAGGGATTTTTAAAATTCTCCCAGTACTCAGAGAGGGTCTCTCCAGTTGATTCTTATATGACATAAATCTCATTTTTTATGGTAGTGATCCTTGATGTGGGAAAGAATATCTTCCTGAATCATATTTTTAAATCCTCCCAATCATTGATCTCCCTTGGTTGTAGATTGTAAAACCATTATTTAGATGCTCCTTCAAATGGGAAGTGGAATTCCCTCCATTGAAATTGGTCTTTAGGTGCTCCTCTTTGCCTAAAGCTTAAGCAAGTGAAGATAAATTCACGAATGTACTGATTTGGGTCTTCTCTTATAAGTCCAAGAAATTTTGGAAGAACAGGAATCATATTGACATGCAATTTAAATTAATTTGGGGTAGTAGGTCCAATGAGTTAGTTATTTTGAATAGAAAATTGAGGTGCACATAGATCTCTCAAGGTTTGGTTGGGATTTCCATCCATGATTTTGGTTTTAGAGTGAACACTTAGAGAGTCACTTGAATCAGATTGGTGTATTTCTTAAAAATCTAATTGAAATTTCTTTCTCAATTTGGTTATGGTTCTTTAAATTTCAAGATCCAATTGAATTAAATGGTCAGTTGAACTATGGGTCATTAATTTTTGAAAAATATTTTTTTGTTAAGTTGCACTGCCTCCCCAAAAATGGTTCCAAGTTTGATTCAATCCAGTCATGGGGCATGGTAAAAAAATTATTTTTTATTCCATAAGTGTAGTCTTGTGATTAAACCTTGGTAGTCTCCCAAAGAGTATTTCACACAAAATAGTTTTTCACTTTTAATAAGAGTAAAAATGTAGTTTTTGGAATTGATTGGTTTCGGAAGAAATGAAATAAAAAAAATATATTATGAAAATGATTCAAAAAACATTTAGAAATTAAAGTGATTGGAAACTATGTTATGATAATGGTGATCATGTTAGAGTTTTATTTCCAATTACAATTCTATCCTTGTTCTATTTAATTCAACCCTCTTTTTCTATGTTTAATAATGATAGATCCCATGATAGTTTCTTCTCACTTCCTTAATGAAATGGTGATGGTGAGATAAACACATACTAAGATATTTTTTTGGTATAGTCTCCTGCTATGTGTGAGAAAATTTCATTGTATATCCATAATTTTCTTGGTTATTACCCTACTACGTTTTTATTATCCCAAAAAATTAATAACATCCATTATCCCTCTCACACATACTAATGGTTTTCAAGTACTTCACCACTAATCCTTGGTTTATTCCATCATATATAAACCAAAAACCTAATGGATGGAGATAATGATCATTTATCAAACCAAAAAAATCAATAACAAAATAAAAAATCTAATACAGTCACACTTGATACTAAAAACTGATATATGAAATTTAAAACAATGTTATAGAAGATAGATAATGTTTTTATTCAATAATTTTCATGAATTAAATCATTGAAAAATAGAAAACCTACCATTACCCACTTACATAAATGTTTACCCCACCATAGTAAGGGTAATCATGATGAATGGGGAAGAAGAATACATCAGAAAACTATGAATAATAAATGGGGGAATGAAAAAATGGTGAATCTTTTATCCTTGGTGTAGATATCCTCCTCGATGCTCGACTAGATGGTGTGGGATGGAATGGAATGCTCTGGGAGGGAGCAACCTCTTCCTTTTATAGGATAGAATATTCCTTCAAAATATGACACGTTTTATTCCACATAAATAACTAATTAATTCATTGAACCCTTTATCAATGATGTTCATAAATATCTTACACATCTCCCTACCAAAGTTAACAACATTTGGAAAGTTTAGAGAGAGTTATGTCTGTTTTACTTGGAGAATTTATTATGCCCAGTCAAAATCTGCATATTTAAAACCTTTGGATTATCATGCATTAATGACCATTAAAATGGAAGGTTCACATGTAGCTTCCTTCATAAAAGTTTTTCATCAATGTCATTATTATCCACCCTATGAATTTCAGAGTATGTAGGCCTACCAAAAAAATCTCCAGATCTGTAAATAGTTTTCAAGGCCCATCTTCTAAGCTAGTTTTGAGTTTCTATATGGTGGATTTAGTTTTGGGACCATAAGAATGAAATGAAGTCGAGGATGTATAGGATCCTAACAAGAAATAATTTAAAGATTTTGAGCAGTATATAAAATCTTATGGTTGAAATACAGATATAATTTAAAATTGTTAAAAATCTAAAATGGTTCATTTTTATGAATAAGATCAAAATACCACTAAAATCAAAAAAAAATTGGTAATTTCTCTTAAAATCAAACATTGGTGGGATTTAAAAAAATTAAATTAAATATTAAATTGTTGAAAATATTTTCTCTATAATACTTGATGGTTTATAATCTTATATTTTAACAAATAGAGTATGTGAAATTTCCTTTACATCAACTTTTTCACCAAATAGACACTTCTTTGATGGTTTATTTTGGGACCATTTCTCATTAAATTATAAGGATTATAAATCATTTGTTTCACTGAGATCGGTAAAATTTTTGTGACTGAGAATATAAGGATGTTAAAGTTCTAGTGGACATCTCTATAATATCTAGATGATTTTTTAAATCTTTAACAACTTATAATTTATTTTGTTACTTTCTCTTCCCAAGTACACAAGTCAATTCTTTGGGTTGAGTAGATTCATCTGCTAATTTATTTTCATTTTTAACATATTTTCAACATGGGAATATTTATCTTTAGTTTCATATAACTAGTATTTTTTTCCTTTATTCTTTATAGAAAACTCAATAACAGTTGGAACTTCTTTCGATAGAACGTTATAAGGGAGAATCGAAATAGGAATAGTTTCTTCAAATAAAAAATGTCCATTCTTAACTACTTGAACTTTAGAATTATCTTTTTTAGTTTTTTAAGAACATCCTTGATTTTTATTATTTTTAATTATATTAATCATTCCCTTTTCCTTTTGTTCCTCTCTTATATTTTCATAATATTATACTTTTCGATCCAAATCCTTTATCGCATCCAATACAAATAATGATCTATCAGTATTTTTCAATCATATTTTTAATAAATTCATAAAAAAAATCTTTAACATTATTTTGTAGTTCCTTGAAACGTGTGTTCTAGTTTTAAGAATCACTACTTCTAGGTGGTTTCCATTGGATTATTCATGGAACCGAAAACTTCCAACAGTTCTTTATCCAAAGGGGACCTTCTTTCTAAAGGTAGTTGTTCGTTAAGTTTTGAAATTACAACACTTAACAACGTACATTGGTTGAGGGGATGAGAGGTCGACTCATCACACCCATTTTAGTGGGAATTATTTTCAACTTCGGGACTCTCTTTGTAAACTTAAGATATTTTCATGAATACTTATTAATTCACCAAGCATAACATAAGTTTTACTTGGAATTTATAATCACTCATTCACATGTGTAAAATTTAGAATCATTAGTATGCATTCATGGTTCATCATTAATAGAGATATTCTTATGTATTTGTGGTTCTCCATCAGTGGTATCCTCTAATATACTATTTCATGATTCATTTAATCATCATTATTATGATACTTGATTTATAAGCTACTCAGTGCGACACTCTAGGATTTATTTTCATCCAGGGAGATGAAGGATTGTTTTGATATTGGGATCATACCCATGAAATGCGTTACCTACATATCCTTGTGAAAGGAATCAGAACCCTTGTAGTTTGTTGCCACTTAATGGGACACATTATACCTTTTAAGGTTATGTGATAAGGACCTAACCATCCAGTTTAATGTCATGTGGTAAGGACATCTAAGTGAAAGGTGCTTAGTCAAAGTTTGGTGTGGAGCTTATATTGAAACAGCCCAATGAACTTGGAAAGGATATGGGTTTCCAAGTTATCTTAGACCCTTTTGGGAATATGGACCAAGGAGAATAGGATTTATTTGAAATGTTGGTTTTGAACCTCATGGAGGCTTCTTACATACCCCATGTGGATGGGATTTAAATCCCACGTAGTTTGATAAATCTCAAAGGAGAGTTTAGTCCTTTGAGATAAATGACTTTTGGATTACTTCTTGAAAATGATGGCTTGTTGACTTAGGGGTTTAATTTGGGGCTTATTCCTAAGGGGGGTGCCCAGATTAATGAAATTAGGGTTGGATTCTATAAGAGGAAATCCAGCGAGCTCAGACCCTGAAAGGGATTCCTATATATCATGGTTTGAACAGGAATTAGAGTTATCTTAGTTCCTTCACCATGGGTGTTTGTATAAATGTTATAATAATCATGAATCTCTAAGCCCACATGAGTTGGGCTCGGTGTGAGAAACAAGAGGATGTTAATTATTCAATAATGAAACTTCACACTTTTCATCCTCCGCTAGTGGAAGAGGGCGCATCGACCATGGAAGAGGGTGAGGCAACGAGCCTTACCTCTATTAATTTTACATTGGACAAGGTTTAAATTAAAGGAGGAAGGGATGAAGGTTAGGGGATTACACCAGGATAGATTTCCATGGTGACAAATCTCAATGGGAGAGGGAAAGGGTAATGCAAATATCTATTCCCATTTCCCCTCTGGTCTTAGGCACCGAGGAAGAGAGGAGAAATGATGCTACCTCCTTCAATAAAAGTTAGGGTCTTACACTATGATAGTTTTCCTGTTTGAAATTGGTTGGGGCTTACTCCTATGGAAGATTCCTATTTGAAATTGGTTGGGTCTTACTCTTATATAGGATAACCATTTGAAATTGGTTGGGGCTTACTCCTATAGAGGATTCCCATTTGAAATTGGTTGGTGCTTACTCCTATGGAGGATTCTCGTTTGAGATTTAACCTGACATAGGAGTCAGGTGATGTGGTCTGAGGAGTTTCTTGAGGAGTGTATCAACTCAAGGTACTTGAGGAATCCATAAAGAGAGTCTAAACTCATAACATGTGAAAGTAACTGAGAGGAGTAAGTCTAATCAAGGCACTTCATTTAGTGTGATGGAGTGTCTCAAATAATTGTATTCTGAGGCTGGAAGTTGGGCCGCATTAAGGCTACAATAGAAAATGTCACCAACTGGAGTCGAAAAGTTCGCGGTGAGACTCTCCATTTTCCATGCAAGTCAGTGACGAAAGTGATGGGACCGGCCTAAAGGTTTGGGACTACAACCTGGCAGTAATCCTGGGCAGGGGTGCGGGGGTGCAACCCCCATGGTATGGACCAGCGGGGTCATGCAGGTGCTCTGTCAAAGTGCCTCACATAGGTGCTTAGCGTAGCTCCCCAGTGTAGGTACTCTGTGTTGGTGCAGCGCGCAGGTGCTCCGTATAGGTGTGTCGTGCATTTCCTTGGCATAGATCCATATATTCTAGACCTTGTTGGTACTTTGAATAACTTTCCCCCCTTTAATTTTCTCTTATCTTATATTTTAGTGAGCCACCTAAGATAATTTGGGGGATTTTGGAGAAAGATCTACACAACGGGAGCTTTGGGACTTCTTCCAACTTTTTCTCATCTATGAAATGGGGAGACAAAGGGTCCTATTTATAGGCATGGAGGGGACCTGTTTGAAGGAAAGTTTTCCGTGTAGGTCCTCTATGTATGTCCTCTACATAGCTCTTCTGTGTAGGGGTGTAGAAATTATATTTCCACGTAGGTACTTCGCGTAGGTCCTTTGCGTAGCTCTTCCGTGTAGCTCTTCAAGATAAAACTTGTCTGTCTTACTAGTGCCATAACTTTTGATTTGTAAGTCCATTTAGGCTCCGAGACCAGTCAAATTGAAGATCTTGAAGAGATATACACTTCTTGAGGTGGTGAATACACAAAGGCTTCTCAGAAAAAAATTGGATATTGAATTCTAATGTGTCGATACATTTTCATCATCGATCTTGGAAATCCACTACCTACTCTTGGATGGGGGAATCATTCCACTTATACATCAGTATGGAGTAGTATTTTGGCACATATAAATCCAGATTGCATCTTATTCCTTCATGGTGAAAACATATTTACTCATACTTTACTTTCTTTTTCTATGTAGGAATCATATCTTCACTCTACGGAAAAGTGAATGGAACACATTTCATGGTTTCTACAAAATCCCCCCCTTATAATTTGATTCGTTCGAAACGAAAAGAATATTGTTATAAGGTAAAAGTAGGGCACTTTGATTCATTCCAACATGATTTGTTAAGATTTGGAGCTACATCATGTATGGAAGGATGCTCGAATTTTTTCCTAAGTCATTAGACCAAAGGATCATATGTTGATTTTTATAGGGTTTTATGGATAACCCCACAAACTTCGCATCTTTTTAATTTTTAATGCTCAATATTACCTAAATCATACAAAATTAACGTTTAGTGAGCTGGGAATCAAATTTTTTTCAAAGTTACCTTTGGGGATTCTCAATCTGGTGAGTACCATGTCTCTTGTTATTGGCAGTTTAGAGTCATGCATGTTGGACTATAATGGGCTAGTATTTAAGGTCAAACAGCTTTGACCATATATTTTGAAATTAAATCCCAAACAAGACTCAGTGGATAATAATTTATTTAATATTATTTAAAATATTTCCAAGGGGAATCTTGATCCATTATTTTTGTAGTTACCAAATTTAAAATTTGTATCAACATAAGGGGAGTCTCCTCCAATAACAAAGTTACCATTATTTGAAAAATTTATTACGGGAGTTGTGTTGTGCAGGGCCAACTAGGGCATATGCTGTATAGCCAAATAGTGGCATCTTTGGACTGACTAACCCATTATGTAGGAAAATTATGCAAGGACACCTAAGGGAACGTACTGCATAGTTAAGAAAAATAGCTCTTAGGAATTTTGACATTTTACTGCTGATAGAAAAGGGAAAATAAAATTTGGGTGAATCAATTCCACAGTGGGGGGTTTTTTCAGAAAAAAGAATTTTAAGAATGAAAGGGATGTCTATGCCAACATATTTCTTGAATAATAAAATCACTTCTACAAAAATTTGGTGTATGATGAATGGTTAAAATTTATAAAAAATGGGACTTTATGATATAAAACTGTGCAGTTTTAAGTCTTACAGTGAAGACATTCTATACAGTTTTAAGTCTTACAGTGAGGAAATTCTACTGAGTAGTTTTAAGTCTTGCAGTGAGGAAATCATACTATACAGTTTAAGTCATGCAGTGATGAAATTATGTGGCTTTAATTTAAGGTCTTTAGCTTCAACCAATGGTATGAAACTCTCCCAATTTCTTGATAATTTGTTTAGAAATATACTATAATATTTAGGTATGGAATGGAAAATTGTAAACTATGATTTAAGAATTTTTGAATCCAAAAGATGATATGGGAAAAGGGATAAAAGCATTATAGAAAGTCTTTTCCAATAACAAAGTTACCATTATTTGAAAAACTTGTTATGGAGCTTGTATTATATATGACCAACTGATTAATATGTTTTATAGCCAAATAGTGGAGTATTTTGTCAGATAGTCATGTTATATAGGTAACTTATCTAAGGACACCTAAGAGCATGTACTGCATAGTCAGCAAAAAGAGCTCTCAAAATTTTGACATTCTATTTCTAAAAATCGAAGAAAGTTTGTGGAGATTATGATTTTTCGAAGTATAGAGTTTGACTTTTGGATAAAGTTACCTAAATATGGAGAGGGTATTTCCAACCATGATTTACAAAGAATCAGAAAATATAGTATTTCTATGAATGTATGACCTAAACCTAAGAAGTATGGTGTCTGTAGTATTAGGTCATATCACTAGAACCTGAAATGGAAATAGTATATGAAACGTGGTCAAGTGATCCAAGGTTATTTTCATATTTATTTGAACAAATAGAGAGGGGAATGTGTAAACTATGGTCTTGAAGTCTTTTATATAGAGAGAAAGGTAGTGGGAAAAATATACATGAATGAATATTTTTCAAATATAGATTCTCATATATTGTTATCAAAGTTTGAAGGGGACAAAAAGACACTTTAACCAAGAATAAAATTATTATTATTTAACAAACTCGTTATGGGGGTTGTATTATGTAGGGCCAACTGGGGAATACACTGTATAGAAAATTAGTGGCATCGTTTTAATGATAGGACCATTATGTAGGGAACTTATTCAAGGACACCTAAGGGCATGTACTAAATAGTAAGTAAAAAGATATCTCAGATATTAGGAACTCTGTCACTATAAACCGCAAGAAAGATTATAAAGATCTAGAAATATTCAAGATTAAGAGTGTGAAATATGGAAGGAGGTAATTCCCAATGTATACTAGGAATATTTGAATTAGTATTGACCATGAATTTGTAATCCCTTACAAATATTTGATTCATTTGTAAAATGGTAACATTCTTGCTTCCTCTTTGAATTGATATTGTGATGTGCAGTTTATGTCATGCAGTGAGGACATTATATTGTGCAGTTTTATTTCATGCAATGAGGGAATTGATAACCCCATAATAAATTGAGACACCTTATTTATATAGAAATTATTTTACCTAATTCCTAAGCCCACGTGAGCTCTGCACGGTGTGAGAAACAAGGAGAAGTAATGGTTTCCTCTATAACATAAAGGTAACACAAGTGAAGAATAGGGGTGTTAGATTTCCATGCAGTTTAATGTCATATAGTTGGGAAAAAGATGAACCAATGTAAAAATAAAGATATATTGTAATTGGGATAAGGGATAAAACCCAAGTGTCACAACATGTCATGTTTGGGTCAACAATTAAGTCATACGTAGTTCTTTAAACATTCCCTATGCAGGTTTGATTCTTATATAAGGATTAAAGGGGGGTTTTTTATTTTGGTTAGGCATAAAATTGAAGATATAGGTGTCTCTACATATCTCATATAGATGAGAATCAATCCATACATAGTTATTTAAACAATCATTTCCCACACCAATCGAGTTTGACATGGGACACGAGGGGCTTTAATACATTCTAGAAGAATGATTAAATTTAAGACGCAAAATGGTATGAAAATAAAATCATGTATCTTAAAAGAGCACTCTGTATAAATCTAGTTCATATACAGGAGAAGAAAAAGAGAGAGAAAAATTTGATAGTGGCTGGGCCCAAGATTGGATATCCAGACGTCTCTACATATCTCAAATAGATGAGAATCAAGCCACACGTAGTTCTTAAAATAAGGTCCCTATGCATATTGAATCAAACATAGAGAAGGGAGGGACTCATTTTCCACTAAAGAGTAGAAAAAATATCCATGATTATTACTTATGGAAGCTCCTAACGTCAAGTAGAGAAGATTTTAGCCGTCCGGTTTAATGTCGTGTAATAAGGAAAAATGGTGTCATGCTATTTAACATCTTGCAAATATGACTTTGTACTATGCAGTTTTATGTATTGCAGTAAGGACATGGGGGTTGTGCAGTTTTTAATCTTTTAGTGATTACAAATAGTCTGTGCAAGTACACAAATTATTTCTTCAATAATCTCACATTGGATGGAGTTTTAATGAGCTCTACATCTATTGAGATTAAGGCATAATCTCCATTTGAGTAGACCTTATGTATATAATAAGGTCCTTCCCACTTTAGATCAATATTTTGAGGTTTCTTTCCTGATATCATTGAATTTTTTAGGAACAATACCAATTCTCCATGTAGAAATCAATGGAGGCAAACTTTCTTATTAAAAACTTGCACTATTCTGTTCTAGTAGACTTCCAAGTGATGCAAAGTATGAAATCTTCTTTCGTCTAACCGCTTCAGCTCATCAAACCATTTATGATACTTTTCATCTGTAGATAATTGATCACAGATTTCAACTCTAAGTGAAGGAAATTTAATTTCAATTAGAAAAACTACTTTTGTTCTGTACACCAATCAATAATAAGTTGCCTGAGTGTAAGTATGAGTAGTAGTTTGATAAGCCCATAAAGCATGAAAAAGTTTATCAGGCCATGATTTCTTATCTTTATCCACCATTTTCTGGAGTATATGGAAGGCCTATATATTTCCATTGGTTGTGGCATGATAGTAAGATGAATGGTTGGTTTTGATATTGTGTTCCTGATATAATTTCTTTACCTTAGTAGAATAAAAATTGGTGCCATTATCTATCAAAATAGTATGAGGGAAACCAAATCTAGTGATAGTATTATTTTTGACAAAACTAACAATGCTTTTGGATCCAATTTATTTTAAATGTATTTCTTCATCCCATTTAGGGATGAAATTAGTTGCAATAAGAATATACTTGAACTTCTTAGTTGTAGCTGGAGGATAAGGCCCTACTACATCCATTCCCCATGTGGAAAATGGCCAAGAGTATTTAGCTGTATGTAGAAACTCTAGGGGTTGATGAATGAAGTTTGAATTAACTTTTAAGGGATGACATTTCTTAGTGAAATCGGTACAATCCTACATTAGTGAAGGCCAAAAGTATCCAAGACTTTGGATCTGATCAGAGAGTCTATGCCCAGACTGATGGGCACCACAAGCTCCTGAATGCACTTCTTTCGTGACAACTGAAATTTCTTCTCCATCAGTACATCTGATGAGGATTCCATCAAAGCCTCGTTTTTAAAAGGATATTCTGGTGGTTTAGACTATCATAAAGAGTAAAATTGGCCACTCATCGTTGGATATGTTTTTTTTCATCCCTATCTGGTGGAAGTACCCCATTTTTAAGGTATTCCACAATGAGTGTTCTACATCCTATGGTATGTCCATATGGCTCAGAAATAGGGCTAATCTCATTAATTTCCTTCATTATGGGTTGAACGAAGGGTGAGACAACATGACAACGGGCTATTTTAATGATTGTATCATCCTAATTTGGATCTTCCAGAGCGTAGCTACATTAGCCAGTGCATCATCTTGGGAGTTTTGTGATCGAGGGATGTAAGATAATGTCAAATCTGAGGGAAATTCAGCCATTAGCCCTCTGAAATAATCACATAAAATGATTAACACTTCTTTTATGATAGAATATTCCCAATTGATTGGCTTGATTACTAATTCTGAGTCACCTTTCACTTTTAAGTGATTCAATTTCACCTGAAGTTCCAATTCTAAACCTGCGATGAGAGATTGATATTTTTTCACATTGTTTGAACCACCTTCTGACAATAGGAAGGGGTAAGGGAACACTACCTTTTTTGGGGAAATAAGGACAATTACTAACCCAACTTTGTTGAGTTTATGGTTTTTCATTTTCTTCCCTGTGGGACTTATTAAGGCACCATCAAAGTACATATCCCATGTTTGGGAATTATCCTGAATAGAGAATACCTCTTCATCAGGAAGTTCAATATTTAATGATGTATCTTCCTCATATGGATGTTCAGTAAGGAATTCGAACAGATCTTGGCCTTTTATTGCCTTATGGGGCACAAATTGGATATCAAACTATTGCAAAATAACTTCCCACCGTTCCAAACGCCCTATAAACATAGGATGACTGAGGATAAATTTGAGTGGGTTATTTCAAGATACCAATTAGACCTCATGATGTTGCAGGTAATGACTCAATTTATGAACTTCAAAGATTAATTCCAAACAACACTTTTCAATAGTAGAATACTGAGTTTCTACATCAAGAATAGTTTTAATGGGATATTAAAGATTGTTCTCATTCTTATCATCGTCCTTTTGAGCAAAGAAGGCACCTAGTGATTGCTCTAAAGATGTCACATAGAGAATAAGTGGTCTTCCTTGAACAAGTGGCATTAATACTGGTGGAATCAAGAGATATTTCTTGAGGGTATCAAATGCTTTTTTTTAGTCTTCATTCCATTCAATGGTGACTCCCTTCTTTCATTAATCTGGTGAAGGGAAAACATTTTCCTACAAAATTAGTGATAAAGTGCCGAATATAGGCCAAGTTTCCTTGAATTCATCTTAATTATTTCAAATTTAGAGGATGTGACATTCCAAGGATTGATTTTGTTTTATTGGGATCAACTTTGATACCATGATGGCGTACAATGAAGCCATATAACTTTCTTGAGGTTACCCAAAATCATATTTCAAGGGGTTTATCTTCAAACTGTGTTGTTGAAGTTCATTTAATATGGTTTCTAGATCATCCAAGTGATTGGAATGTTCTCTGGATTTGACCACAAAATCATCCACATAAAATTCAACAAATTTCTCTAAATGGGTTTGAAGATATGGGGCATGGCACGTTGGTATCTTGCACCTGTATTCTTTAAGCCAAAGGGAATTACCCGATAGAAAAACACACCTTGAGGGGATCTGAAGTGTGTATATTCTTTATCTTCTGGGGAAATATGGATTTGATTATACCCAGAGTAACCATCCATGAAGGAAGGAGCTTCATATCCAACTATTGCATCAATTAAATTCTCTATAATCGAAACTGGAAAATCACCTTTATGACAATACCAGTTAAGATCTATGAAATCAATGAAAACTCTGATTTCCCCATTCTTCTTTTTCACTAGGATAGTTTTGGATAGCCATTTGGGATATTGAACCTCCCTGACAAAGTTATCCTTTATAATCTTATCAACTTCAACTTCAATTTTAGAGGCATGAGTTGGGTGTGTTCTTCTTGCTACCTGCTTGAATCCTCAATGTTCTTTTAGAAAACCCAAATGATGAGTGGATACATAAGGATTAATACCTAGAATTTCTGTATAATTCCAGGAAAATATATCTCATTGTTGCTTTAGGAATGAATTATACCACTCTTTCTCTTTATAAGTCATGGTCGCACTAATTAGAGTGGGGAGTGGATCTTCTTTTGTACCCAGATTTATTTCTCTGAGGTCATCCATAGTAGTAGAGACACCTTATTAAAATACTAGAGGAGCATCCATGAGATCTTCCTCTTCTTATTCATTATGTATTACCTCTTCTGTTTCTACTTACAGAGTAGATGACAAAGAAAAACTTCCATAGTTAGGGGAGGAGTCATTGTTTGAACATCCTGAAGAAGAGGCCACCATATATGAACCTACTGGTGATGAATGATCTTTATGGGGTAACAAAGAGGAGATGATTGATTGGGAATCAACATCTTTTTCTTCCTATAACATTGCTACAACTTCTTCTACTCTAACTGATGAAGTAGAGACTTATTGTAGTTTGGCAGATGATATGAAGATATATCCATTTAAGCTTCCATCACAACTTGGTGAATCAAAAATTTCTTCCATTTTGTCATACTCAATTGTTGTAATTGATAGTATAGAAGTTCTTATAACACCCCAAGATCTCATAGTATGTTATCTCAATAAAGTAATTTAATAGCTTGCACTACACGCAACAATGAGTTCAAACGCACCACAACATTACCAAACTAGCTGTTCAAAAAGTGGTTATAAATAGTATTAACTGCATTTTGAATCCTATATACTATATATAATTTTAACATCCATATTATGTGTTTCTTAAACATAATATGAGAACAAATACATTTTTTCAGATAAAAGAAGTATTTTTCAAAAAATGCAATTTTACAATCTTTTAATGGAGAACCCTTTTTAAATACAATATTTGACACTTTTATATATTCAATTTGACAAAATAAAATTCTTCTTTAGAATAGGTACATAAAAATTTAGTTTTGATAACTTTTTGGTGTTTTTATGATAAATTTCATATTTGGGTGAATATTGAAAATTACAAAATTTTAACAGAAAACAACTTTTTTAATCAAAATAATTTATAGTGTTAAATTATACATTTGAATGGTTTAGAAGTATAATTAGATTATATTTTTATCATTTAATAAAATTTTGGTCATTATAAATAATTTCACGTTTAACTTTGACATAAACACATGTCAATCTTTTGATAGTTTTTACTTTTTTTAAAACCTGTTTTTTTTGTTTCGACAATAGGAATTAATTTTAAATTAATAAATAAAAATTCTATGTTTTGAATTTGGTAAAATAGACTTCATTTTTTAATTCTGAATATCAAAATTAGCTTAAGGGGAATTTTTGGTATTTTTCTGAAAACTTTCAATTTTTGATGAATAGTGAAAAACACTAAGTTATTGTTTAAAACTGAATTTTTATTTAAATAATTATTTATTTTATTTAAATTTATTTTAGGACAAAATAGATACATAATACTTATATAAGTTTAACGTAATTTATTGGAGGCATTTTATAATAATTTTAGATATATAAAAAGTTTATTGAATTTTACCGCTTCTGTGAATTGAATTTACAAATTTCGATAAAACTTAATTTTACCGCTTCTGTGAATTGAATTTTAAAAATCTGAGATACACGGTTGATATAAGTAAGTAAAAGTTAGTTCAATAAGATAAAAATAATTTTTTGGTGAATAGTAACTTTTGGATTTTATTTACCACGGTTAAAAGTAAATAGGGTAATTAAAGGTAAAAATGATAATATTATTACCCTAACACATGTACTAATTCTATTGGATAAGTATAATTTGACCAAAAAAACCTTATGAATAAAATATTACCCTTTAGGTCCACTATGATTAGATTAGGGCATTTATTATTATTTAATTTAAAGAAGAGTTAAATGTGTTAAATTCAAGTTTTCATAACTAAAACATTTTAATATAGGGTTATACATAAGGTAAATTCGACTATAAATATTAATTAGAAATATAAAAATATTTCTTATATAATGGTATTTTATTTATAATTTTTAGACATTAAATAATTTAATTTATCTATGACACAATGATGATGCATTAATTACCTTATTAATGAAAGATTAAAATAATTGATATTATAAATATTTAAATTTGAGACTTTTGATGAATTATTATAATTTTATAGGTTAATATGACATGTTAGGGTTGATTAGATAAATTTTCTTCAAAGTGATATGGTTGTTATGACTTTCACAAAAACAAAATACCAAATAGTGTCAAAATTGACATAAATTAATTTTTAAAACAAATACTATATTATTGGTTGATATAATATTCCTAAAAATATAAGGTTAAATAAAAGGGCTTAAATAGTATTATCTATGTCATTAATTAACTACTTGAGGCTCTCTTGGATGTTTATAGTAAGTTTATTAACCATATAGTGTAAGAATACAAGAACACACAGTAAAAGTTAAATTATTTAACTTAGAGTAAAATCTAAACGATAAGGTTAAAATGGTAACCTAAACTTGTCTAAAACCTATTGGTTGAGAGTATTTCGATCCATACCCACCTTATCCTTTAAATAATTAATTTTTGAGCCATTAGAAACCGAAAATGAATTTATTATAAAATAATATTTCAAACTTTTCCAAAAGTGACCCTCACCTCTCTTATAAAAGGGAACTTCCCCTTCTCTTAATTTCACACCTCCAAAGCCATTTGGCTCGGCCAACCCCTACCCAAATATCCACCCAACATTCCTCCTTTAATTTTAGAGGCCTTAATTTTATCATAAAGATAACCTAAGGAGCCCTTTTGATCAAATCAAAAGAAAGAACCCAAAGAAGAGGAAAATATTTCATCACCTCATTCAAGTTCTTTTCTTATTCCACTTCCTCTTTCTTTGTTGTTTCCATTCTAAAATAATAAATCCAATATATTCTATAAAATTTAATTTTATTATAAAAATGGTTCAACCATATTCATTATTCTATCCATCCTATAAATGACAAAGTCACCATACGTGCATACGTACGGATTACCATCTCCACGTCGTGGTGTAGTTGTTATTCAATATATTATTATATTGGATGGGTATAATAACACTATATAATTGATGTAAATAATAAATATAACATGTTAATTATTCTTTATTTATGATATAACATCCAATTATATACGATTTTTATATCAAAATAATGATATTGTCGCTCGTGCATACGTACGAATTACAGTCTCCACGACGCAATGAGATTCATTTCCATGTTCACCATTAAACGATGATTATAAAAATATATATTATTAATAAGTATGTAATATATGAAATAATAATGCTACTGGAGATATATATATATATATATATATATATATATATATATATATATATGTATATGTATGTATGTATGTATGTATGTATGTACTTACATATATCTTGTTCACTTACTTCTGTTCAATACGATGTGAAAACGGAAACAACGTTTATGTATACGTACGGATTACCGTATCCATAAACGGTGCCTTCCATTTCATATATACATCTATTATAAATATTTATATCCTAAATATACATGATATATAAATCAAGGTTTATATTCTGGAATCATTTAAATCATGATCTAAATGATACGATCAAGAATAACAAGTTAAAACACGTACAATAAAGAAAGTGATTATTACCTAAAATATTAATTTAACATGGAAATAATTATTAAATGGGTAGTATAAATTCATAACTGAATAATTTATGATATAATAAATATGAATATTGTTCTGTTATAATTTAATAACATACTATGGTCATTATACATGAGGTTAAACGTACCCATGACCAAAGGAAAGTGCAAGGTAAGGGTTAATTCCCCAATCTCATTATTATCTAAGATTGTTTTTGTGTAAGTATTTACTAGGACATATTTATTATCCATGCCCATTTTTCATAAAATATTTTTCAAAAGAATTATTTTTAAGGGACTCTTTAACTAAAAATCATTTTAAATGTTTTAAAGATTTATTCTTCTAATACTTTCTCATTAATGTCCATGTTTTCAAAATGATTTTAAGGATTTATTTATATGTACATGAATGTTTTTAAAATGTTAATTCCATTAAAAAGTTTCAAAGTGGTATTGGAAAATTTGATTCAAAAATGTATTTAAATTTATTCCTTTCTAAATTGTGTGACTTTTAAATGTTTTCATGAAAAAGGGATATTTCTCTCAAAGAGTTTTACAAATCATTTTCATCTATGTCAGCATCCTTTGGTGGATTTTAAACCTTTTTCAAGTTGATTTATTATGATACAAATATTCCATATTGTATTGAAGGTTTTGTGATATTTTTTAATTTTCATGTTTTATTTTTATACCATTCATGGTTTATGGTTAAAGTATTGACATTTTGTATGCTAGTTCTAATATGAATGTTTATGTTATGTTTCAACCTTTTCATATGAGGAATGTATTGGACATATTAAGTGATGGGTAGAGCCTGCTATAGCTCCTCAATGCATCAGTATATCTCATGAGACAATTAGATGTGGAATTGGCTGAGGCCTTTCCCAATTTGATATATGGTTTTGGCCAAGGCCTTAATCATTTTTAGACATCTTGTCTGAGGCCTTGAAAAAATGTTTCAGAATGTCTGGCATTATAAATTCCCTCAGTATGAAAATAATATTGATGGTTCATGTGGTTATTCGACTAGTAGAATACCCATGACTATGTTTTATCATGGAAATATTTACTCGGCTCATATTTATTCCATAAAGTGTGTGTGTTTATTATTTGTAAATTCATGTGTTTTCAATTATTCACCATGCATATTGTTTATGTTATCTTCAACTAAATTATTTACCCTTACTAAGCATCTAAGCTCACCCTTTTCTTATGTTTTATTTTCCTAGGATCCCAAGAAGTGTTTTATGTTTGAGATGCAGGGTTAAGCTAAGGGAACAATGGTGTTCTCAAAGGATTTTTTTTTGTATGTTAGAAAGTGTAATATAACATTCATGTATGTAATCTATTTTCCAAGACTTCTAAACTGACCGGTCTTTCGGGACTTGATTCCTTGTAATCATTCCAATGTATTAAAATAATGTACCGGCTCTGGGAATCTAGGGTCGGGGAATTACAATTATTGGATGAGTGCTTAGATTTGGTTCTACCCTTTCAATTTGATTGGTGGGTAGCACATAATCTATACTGAAATGTATGAATGGGTTTGCTAGAATCTTTTCTAAACCATTTGGAGCATTAACTCTGGTTATTTTCTTTTGTCATGGACCTCATTCTTTTTGTGTGATAAAAATCTTCCTCAATGTATTGAGATTCACACATTTTTAACATAGATTTTTCACCATACAATGTGCCGATTTGACCATTGAAACAGTACTTAAGGAATTAGTGGTATGACAAAGTTATGGCCGCATGTTGATGTAGCCAAGGCCTTACCAGTAGAATGTTGAAGGCTTTGTCCTGACGAACAACTATAAAATTTTAATTAGTCACAATATCTCTAAATTGAGTTTTGAGTGTAATATCTTCTAGAGGTTGTTGATCATTCTTGTCATATTCTTGAAACATTAAAGTGGAAGGAGATAAGTCAAATTCAGTCAGACCCAATCGACAAAGTGTACTAATAGGAATGAGTTTGACTCTGGAGCCATTATCAATGAAGGATTTTCGAATGTCTATGTCATTGACCTTTCTATATAAATACAAGGGTATGATATGTCCATGTACAACATCATATTCGTCTTTATCTGTAAAAGATATGATTGCATGATCATTCTGTATGATCATTCTCTATATGGTAAACCTCAGCAGCAACAAATTCATTTTGAAACTCTTGAGGACTTGACGAAGCCACTATAAGTGCTTATCGAAGATCTTTTGACAGATTCAAGGCATCCAAAATCGACAACATTGCTAGTAATTAGGATAATTATTTCAATACATCAAACTTTTGGTCTAGAGGTCTATGTTTCCTAGCATGGAGATGCGGTTTTGCTGGTGCCTTGGAAGTTGATTCTTCTAATGTAGATGTACCCTGTGTTAGACTAGAAGCTAGAATTACTCCTAGATTTGTTATATTATACTGATTAGGTCTATCTAATTTCCTAGAGTAATATGGTGTGACTTCTAATAGGTCCTCCAAAATTATCATGTCAGAACTGAACCTGTCTTGCAAAGAAGAAACTCCTTGTTGTTTTTGAGCCCGCTAAAGGGATCTTCCACATGTTTTTACCACATATATGGTTCAATCAGGGGTAGAGTTGAAGTAATGGTTTCTATAATTCCCAATTCTTCCCTTGGGTCCTCAACCTTGGCCTATTCCACTAGTTCCCCAGTTAGCTACAAGGAACTCCGGCTCATTATAATTAGAAGAACCATTGGCATAATGATCCTTTAAGTGGATGTAGTTGAAGGAACCAAAGATCAATTCTTCATCTGACAAAGATTCTTCTTGATAGGTCGGTTTTGGTTGTTCCATTTGGCGGGGAGGTGCCTGTACATTTGAAGTATATGGAATGAAATCTGCTAGAGTCAAAGAAAACTTTGGCCTTAACACAAGCTCATCTTCTTCTGACTACTCCTTGTCCTTCTGATCACCTCGTTTCTTTGAGAACTTCCCTTTTAAAGACTGATATTTTGATAAAGGTTGTTTTACTATGGCAGGATTGGAAGAATACACAATAATTTTTTTCAACTATATTCGTAAAATGGAATGAGTTCGGTTAATTGTTTTCTTGATAATCCAATCATCATATTTCTGCACATTTTTACTTTTGACTTCTTGCCATTCGCCTTCTTCCTCTGGATCAGTAGTAGTAACACATGCTACTTGAGCTGGAGAACTTTTCAGTTTCACTTTTCCATAGTCTACAATTTTTTGTAGGAGATCCTTGAAAATAAAAAACCCCTAAATGGGATTCCCCGACATTTGGTGAAAGGGACAATAATTTAGAAGATATTTATCTCCTTCGTTGTTTGGTTTCTTTGGCCTTAGAAACTGAACCAAATTGTTTTCCAGAGCTGAGATGAATTAACTGGTAACTTTTTAGTTATGAAAGGAAATAAAGTTTCTCTTTAATTCCTTAAATTATTTCTACCACTGATATCTTTGATCATATTGACAAGGCATTCGTTGTTTCTAACACTCTGGAGGCAGATCCCTTCAATACAATGAAGGTTTTTAAGTGGAAGCAGGTAAAGGTGCTTGCATGAGTGTAATGGTAGCAGCCTATATTTTCCCTGTTCTCATTCCCATAGCTGAAGGAATTACACAATTTTTAGCTTTAGTCTCTATAATAGAATCTTTTATCTGTTTAGTAATTGAATTAAGGTCTCAAAACCCTCCTGTGTATTTTTTAGGGATCAATGGTGTGCATAACTCATCACATCGATTTTCCACACAAATTGGAAGCAACTATTCTTGAGGGACTACCAAAATTAATGAATATGTTAATCATTCCCATCGTGTAATGAAATCTGAAACTATTTCATTCTCCATTTGTTTACAATTGTTAAGATAAAAAATTTCATCATCGGTAGCGTTGAACTAAATTGAAGAAGGAATTTCTGGCAGATATCTTCTTATCTGGTAATTGATTGAGATTGTAAACTTGTATACCAGACAAAAGATGGTCCTTGTAGTGACTGCGCGAAACACCTAAGATTTACTGCTTCCTATTGTTTAGGTGTTCCTATAATGGGATCACAACAAAAAAAAGAAATGTGTTAAGTGTTGTTATAGATCTCCCAAACCATTAAAGATTTGAAATATAGTATTCACAAAATTTGGTAGAGGGGTAATTAGATCCACCCATTCAGGGTAATCTTTCTTTTCCAGCTGAACTAGCATATGTCATTCTTCCATAGCTTATAATCAAATTGTTAATGCCTAAATTGTGTTCATAAGAATTTGGGGAATATTCGGATGAGATAGACCTTGTGTGGGTATAGAAATTGGATCCTGAGATGGTTCAATGACTAGAAAAAACCACTGGTGATGGTACTATTTGTACTTGCTTTGGATAACCCACAGGAACAGGAATATTAGGATGTGTTTGATCATACCTTAGTTGTGTACCCAATAGATGGAATTCATTATCTGCATTTGTAGTTACTACAAATCCTATTTTATGAGGAGATCCTACAAGATGTGCAAGTTGAGGACCTGACTGGAGAGTATGTTGAGCAGAAATGCTACTTCTAAGTAACTCTGTATTAAGTCTTCTCAACTTCTTCATTTCCTCTTATTGTGGTGAAAATCTCTCTTAAATAAGAATAGATTAACCTTATGTAGTTGAAAAGTGAGATGCAATCTGAATTTTTCCTTTCCCCTTGTTAAATTCATTTAGAAGGGGTGGGAGTTAGTTATTTTAAGGTATACATAGATTCTGGGTAAGCCTCTGATTTTGGGTATGTACACCTTATTAATTTGACTTAGTGTGTATTGTATTATGGATAAGAACTTCATCTTCTGATTCTCTGTAACTATACTCATTTTATAGAGGATTTCTTGTAATAGTGTTAATGACATTTACTAATGAATAATTCATTGATGGCATTATGTCAGTATATTTGTAAGATCGTCTCTCTCTGTATCTTCCATGAGACTTTTTCTCTTATATGATGGATTCATAGAATATTTTTGACGGGTAGTAACTGGAAGGGAATTCTTGGATAGTTCATTTGTGTTCTATCTTTGTGGATTCCTCTCTAATTAAGAGAAAACTTAATTCCATTGAGGAGGGGATTGAAGATGTGAAAAATCCCCCATCCCTATAGGCTGAGGCTATTCTTGCTCTTCTTATTCAAACTTCTAAACTTTGATTAATGAATTTGAATGTTGAATCAACTGAGCCCATATCCATGCAAGCTATGGTGGTTCTTGAACTACTATGGATGAAATTTGTGCAACTACTCTTTTGATTTTGCGAATTTTGGTTCATACATTAGTTGGGTGCATCATCCGACAACCACTCAAATCACCTGTTTCAGAAGATTGTTGTGCTATTTTAGGAATTTTCATTCTTTGATGGATGGCATCCTATAAGAGGGACGCCTGCTCAAGATTCTTAGATGCTTGATGTAAATGTAACTCAAAAACTTATTTTCTTTGGGCTTGACCCTGATGAGAGCTGGTTGATGCCTATTCTTGAGCATACGTTCGATTACATACAATATTTGTTTATTGTAGCTGATCGTGGTCAATAACATTTCATTAGACTACTTTTGGAAGACTTTGTTGATTCTAGAGTGTAGTGAAATGAAATTCTCCATGTTCACCCCATCCTCTGATATGAACACCAAATGGGGTGTTATAAATTAACTAGCACAGTCTCTTTAGAGCATTGAGGCAAGCACGCTGAAGGGTTCTCTGCTATTTTTCAACCTTTTGATGTTGAGAAACTAAGAGATATTCCGAGTCAATTTGGTGTTGCAACCCTTCTATTACCTTCACATGATTTTTATATTCATCATATGGTAATATTTTCATTTTCAAATGACAAAGATTATTCTATAAGTTGAGGCGAATATCATGGATACAATCATCTATCATGAATTCTAGAATGTTATACATAGAGTTTACCAAATTCCAGAACATGATTGGTATTTTCCCTTTAGCCAATTGTTTTCTCATTTTTAACATATCTTCATTATCTTTTATTAGAGGGTTCTCCACTTGGTCTGACCATAGTGGATGCTCTGTATTGGAAGAAAAATGGCCCAAGGGAGGTCTAGAGAATGACTATTCCCTTAAGATGTCTTCTGGTTGAGAAAGTGTTTCACCTATCAATGACAAGGCATCAGACATGATTGGCCTTGTGTTTGCAAGTTCCTTGAGATAGGGTGTCTTTCTCATCGCTACATTATCAATTATAGAATTATGTTGACAATGTGAAATACTAATGCAGAGAGAAATTTCACAGCGAATTCCATCATAGAGAGGATCACCATGGTTGATTACAGCAAGGGATGAATCTTCTTTCTCCTGGGTCTTATGGCCACATGGAGGGTTTCTGTGGCTCTCATCCAGAGATAGGTTCTCTGGATTGACCGAATTTTCATAAAGTAGGCCTTCATGACGAAGTGTATAACATATAACTTTATAATTAGTTCTAACACACCCATAATTTGATAATTAGAGTACAGGATCTTGAGCTGTAACAGATAAATGTCTGAGGGATTCATGAACTACAACATTTAGAGGATCCAAATTGTAATTTTACTCTTGATTTTCCATCCGTGATTGATGAGAATTCTTCTTTGATGTTATCTTACACTTAGTTGGGGACAATTGATAGGAAAAGTGGTCATCGTGGGAAGGTGTATGTGCCTGCTTTGGGTTTGTTACCAGAATGGACTGATTACCTCCAATTGGAAAGGGTGTATGTTCCCAATTTTATTATCTGTATGATATAGTAGAGTATGCCCCATGACCCTCCTGGACTGAAACAGAGGTGCGTATCTGCTCTGGGATGGCATGAAGAAGTTTCATCCCATATTTGGGGATAGATTTATGTGTATGTTCCCCTGGTACTACTGAATTAGTTGTTATAATATCCTGGCATGTATCTAGAATATGGGTAGGAATTTGCGTCTGCCCTTTCACCGTGGATAAGATGTGTTTGGTGACTTCAGCGGTAAGAACGGGAATATACATCCATTCCATATCAAGATAAGGTGTATGTAATTGTTTTTTCCTCACTTTCTTATCAATGGGTATTGACAGTACTCATGCATGGGGGCAGAGAGTTGGTTATACCCCAGATTTGTCGTTGGAGCTTTCCGATTGACTTCTCTGGGTGCTGCTAAATGAGACTGTTGGCAGGATTGATGAATGATGGAAGGTGTATGTGTATTTTGGATGTTTCCCATCATGTATGGTTGAAGTACTTCCTTCAATACTGGCATATGAGACTGCTAGCATAATTGGTTATTGTAAACATGTGTATGTTCTTGTCTACCAGTTGTCACCATATTAGATTGATAGACTTCATTAAATGCATTCAGACGTGGCTGCTGACCGGATGATAACTTGTATGTAGGTGCATGTTCCTATTCACAGTACTCCCTTGGGTTTATCTGGTGGGATTTCTAGGTTGTGGCCAAACGAATCTATTGGACATCAAAATTAGGACAAATAGGTGTATGTGCTCGCTCATTGTTTTCCATCAAGTTAGGTTGATGGACTTCTCTAGAGGGGACATAGGTAATAACCTGCTCCCTTTTGACCGAACATTATCCCTTGCAGTTCTTCTTGCATGATCGGGTCTGAGAGACCTGAGCCAAGCGTCCAAATACAACACCTCCATCATGTTGGGGGTTCACTACCATGCAATTCTTCTGGCGGTGATTATTGGTGGGAGTCCTCAGGAAGGATCCCTACTTCCTTGAATGGAGGCCCTGAGTGACCTCTTGATCCAACTCTCTATAGTATAGGAGGGACTGGTTGTTGAGTTCCAGAGATAAATACCAGAAACGGGTGGAGAAGGTGGTTGGAACCGTCTACTTCTTGATCATCGGTCATTATTGGGCGAACGATCGAGGATTGTTACCAACCTGGAGGTTCTATCGAGCAGCTTCCAAGGTTGGGATTGTATCGTGCTGATGATACTCCTTTACCATCATGTTGGAGACCCAATTTTGAAGATTTTGTGTGGGTGATAACGTCCTTCCTGTGGATGAGGATCCATCTTGAGCAGCGGTCGGGAAGTTCACAGATGTCGTCTTAAAGGAAGCCATTTTGAACTAAAGAGAGGTCTGAGAAAAAACTGAGACAGCAAAAAACTTCATTACAGAAATATCTTTTAGATGGATACATGCATGATTTATTCCTTTTTATAGCCTTCCTTTATCAATTTATAGGGGCTTGACAAGTGGGTAACATTGTTAACCTGGTTAAGGATTAATGTTGGGTTCACTATTTTTGTTTTGCGGTTCCTTTAAACATGTGTTCTAGTTTTAAGAATCACTTCTTCTAGGTGGTATCCACTATATTATTCATGGAACCAAAAACATCCAATATTTCTTTATCCAAAGGGGACCAGTTTTCCAAATGCATGTGTTCATTAAGTTTGAAATTTACGATACTTAATAATGTACATTGGTCGAGAGGATGGGAGGTTAGACTCATCCCACCCTTTTTGGGGGGGACTATTAACTACTCTGGGACCCTCTTTGTAAATTGAAGATATTTTCATGAATCCTTATTAATTCACCAATAATAACATAAGTTTCCCTTGGAATTTACAATCATTTGTTAACATGTTAAAAATTTATAATCACTGGTATGCATTCAAGGTCTTTATTAATTGAGATATTTGTATGTATTCGAGGTTCTCCATCAATGGTATCCTCTAATATACTATTTCAAGATTCTTTTAATCATCATTATGATGATACTGGTTTTTTAAGCCACTCATCATGGCACTCTGTGATTTATTTTCATCCAGGGAGACGAAGTCTTGTTTTGATATTGGGATCGTACCCATGAAATGGGTTACCTATGTATCCTTGTGAAAGAAATCAGAACCCTCATATTTTGGTGCCACTTATGGGACACATCATACCTTTTAAGGTCAAAAGATAAGGACCTAACCATACAGTTTAATGTCATGTGGTAAGGACATCAAAGAAAAAGGTGATTATTCAAAGTTTGGTGTGGGACTTATGATGAAACATCCCAATGAACTTTGAAAGGATATATTTTTCCAAGTTATCTTAGACCCTATTGTGAATATGGACCAAGGATAATATGGTTGATTTGAAATTTTGGGTTTTAACCTCAAGGAGGCTTCTTGTGTACTGCATGTTGATGGTAATCAAAGCCCACGTAGTTCAATAAATCTCATAAGAGAGTATAGTCCTTTGAGAGAAATGAATTTGGGATTACTTCCTAAAAAGGATGCCTTGATAAATTAGGGGTTTAATTTGGGGCTTATTTCTAAGTAGGATTCCCAAATTAAGGAAATTAGGGTTGGATTCCTGAAGAGGATATCCAATGATCTAGGGCCCTAAAAGGGATTCCTACGTATCCTAGTTTGAACAGGAATCAGAGTTCTCATAGTTCCTTCACCATGGGTGTTTGTGTAAATGTTGTAATCATCATGAATATATAATCCCACATGAATCATTCTTGGTGTGATAAACAAGAGGGTGTGAAAGATTCAACAATGACACTTCACACTTTTCCTCCTCCGCTAGTGGAAGAGAGCGTGTTGACCATGGAAGAGGGCAAGGCGACGAGCCTTACCTCTATTCATTTTACATTGGACAAGGGTCCAATTAAAGGAGGAATGGATTATGGTTAGGGGATTACACTAGGATGGATGCCCACGGTGACAAAGCTCAATGAGAGAGGGAAAGGGTAATGAAAATTCTTGTTCCCATTTCTCCTCTATTCTTTGGCACCGATGAAGAGAGGAGGATCAACTACAAGAAAATCTAGGGGCTTACACCAAGATGGTTTCCCTTTTTTAAATTGGTTGGGGCTTACTCTTATGGATGATTCTCATTTGAAATTGTTTTGGGGAATACTCCTATGGATTATTCCCATTTGAGATTTAACCTTGCATAGAAGTTAGGTGATGGGGTTTGAGGAGTTTCTTGAGGACTGTATCAACTCAAGGTACTTGAGGAATATATAAGGAGAGTCCAAGATCATATCATGTGAAAGGACTAAAGAGGATTAAGTCGACTCAAGTAACTTCATTGAGTGTGATGGAGAGTCTTGAAGAATGGTGTTCTGAGGCTGGAAGTTGAGATGCATAAAGTCTACAATGAAAAATGTCACTGATTGGAGCTGAAAAGTCCATGGTATGACTCTCCATTTTTCAAGCGGGTCAGTAATGGAAGTGAAGGGACCGGGATGAAGGCCGGAACTATAGGTTGGCACTAATCTTGGTCAGGGGTGCGGGGTCACAGCCCCCACAGTATGGACCAGTAGGGTCATACAGGTGCTCCGCCAAAGTGCCTCGTATAGGTTCTCAGGTATCTCCTCCACGTAGGTACTCCACGCAGGTGCAGTGCGCAGGTGCTCTTCCCAGGTGCGCCACGTAGGTCCTTGGAGTAGCTCCATATGATCTAGACCCTATTGCGACTTTGAATCACTTTTACCCCTTTAATTCTCTCTTCTATCATATTTTAGAGTGCTACATGAGATAATTTGGGGTATTTGGGAGAAAGAGCTATGCAATAGGAGCTTTAAGACTTATTCTAACTTTTTCTTGTCTCTGAAATGGGGAGCCAAAGGGTCCTATTAATAGGCATGGAGGGGACCTGGTTGAAGTAAATTTGTCCTTGTAGGTCCTCCGCATAGGTCCTCCACGTAGCTCTTCGGGATAAATTTTTTTCATCTTCCGAGTGCCATAACTTTTGATTTGTAAGTCCATTTAGGCTCTGTGACCAGTAAAATAGAATCTCTTAAAGAGATATACACTTTTGTTAGTGGTAAATACACCAAGGCTTCTTAGAAGAAACTTTGATATTGAATTTTAATGTGTCGACACCTTTTCATTATCGATCTTGGAAATCCACTCCCTACTTCTGGATGGGGTAATCATTCCACTTATCCATCAGTATGAAGTAGTATGTTGGCATATAGAAATCCAGATTGCATCTTATTCCTTCCTGGTGAAAACATCTTTACTCATACGTTACATTTTTTTGTCTATGTGGGAATCATATCTTCACACTATGGAAAAGTGCAGGGAACACATTTTATTGTGTCTATAAACATAGTTTTCCTTTTCCATCTCTACAAGGGAGGATAATTTTTTCCAATTTTTTTCTAAAAAATTTCCTCCTTGCTTAGTTCAAATTCAATAATGAATTCACCTTTTTTTATTTTTCTACAAACCACTTAAACATAGGAATAAAAATTATCTTCATTTTTTTAATAGTTTCATCTCCAAAATATGAAATCATTTCCATTAATAAAGATTCCACATTCTTAATTTTCTAGTCATTCATGAAACTGGCCAAAAATATGTTTATTAAAACTTGAAATGTGAGAAATTTTAGCTTCACTATTCAATTATTGATATCTTCAATATTTCCCAACATGAACAAAATAATATTTTAATTTCTCTTATTGCATAGGAAATTTAACATGTAGATATCCTAAAAATTTAAATTATCCTGATCTATATTCATTGGAATTATAATTTTTTGAATCTACATAAATTATATACTTTGTCTTATTCTAAGATGGGATACATTTCTAACTTTCTCATATATAGAAAATAAAGTGATTTCCACATGAATTTTATCCTAATTTCTAATATTCATTGATAGATTATGAGTGGTAAAGGTGGATTCTCCCTCCAAATGGATTTCTAATATCTCATTGATTTTTTTGAAATGCAGGTTATATAAATTTATAACAAAATAAATGAGATATTTTTTAGGCCATCAACGTCATTGAACTTTGAATAAATATAGAAATATATGACAATTTCTGGATAATTTAAATTGAAATCTTCATTTTATATATAAATATATTTCTATCATCAGAATAAAATTATAAATTTCAATAAAGAGATATACCTTTCAAACCAATCTCTATCAATCATATTTTATATAAAATCTTCTATATTATAAAATTTTCTAGAATATTTTATCAGATTCGGATTAGATGAACTTAGAAAGATCCAAAAAACATAGAAGTCAATGGAAGATAGTAAAACTGGGTGATGAGATATCTCTAATGAAATTAGTCGGTGGAGAAGATGTGGGGACCCACTCCTTCCATTTATAGTCTCATGATGAGATATAATCCATATTCCAACCATATCCAACATATTATTAAAATTATTGGAAAAAAATTGTTATCTCATATTCAAAATATGATGGAGTTATATTTTTATGATTTTTTTTTGAAATCCAATGGTTTTGTAACAAAAATATAAAAAGTTTGAGTTTTATTAGATATAATTATATTTTGATGAGAATATTTGATTTTTATTTTACAAAATGTTAACTAGATGATACTTTGAAAGTTTATTTAAAATTTATAAAATAAAGAAATAATAATGCATATTATCAAAACAATAGATATTATAAAAATAAATAATGAAATTAAAAAAATGATTTTGAATTTATCTCACTGAAAAAAAATTATAACCTTTTTTTCAATGTTGGTCTCGTAATATGAAATTTTTAGTTTTAAATTAAATAAAAAATAAGAAGATAGTCTATCTGATGAATTTTCAGACTTATCTTAGTTGAAAAAAACTAAAAAGTTTCTAAAATATCATTTTCCATAAAAACATTTTACAAAAAAATATTTAATATAAGAGTTGTTTATCTGTAAAGATAATTAAAAATTAAAAACAATGTTCAAAATATAGAAGAAAATGGTCTCCCCCATTTTTAAGGAGTTATTTACCATAAGAATATAAGTAAAAAATGTGATAATTGATCATTTTATATTTACCATTCTATGATTTTGTTTAATACATTCAAATCAATTAGAATTGAGGGGGTTTATAAAAATATCTTCAAAATGTTCTTGCATTACATGAAATTGGAAAATAATGCCTCATTATTTTGTGTGATCCTGGGTAAAATATTTTCTTATATCAATGTTCTTGTCTTTTGAGTGGAATGTTGGGTTTAACTTATAGCTATGTCACTTGTGTTATTATTGAAAATAATAGTTTTTCTAAAACTTATACGACAAATAGGTAGTGTCTGTTGCATCCACAACCCCAATGGACAACAACTTCCAGCTACAACATATTCATATTCAGCAGTAGAAATTGGGTTGAGCATTATTTATTAAAATACCAATAAATAAATTATTCTCCTGATAAATTAAATATTACTATTTTATTTTTCTATCCATTTTACTTGAACCAAAGTCATCATCTGAAAACCCTTTTAGTTCAAATTATTTTCCATGAGAATAAAATATTCCATGATCAATATTTTCCTTAAGGACACAAAAAAATTATTTTGAATAATTAATATGGATCTATTTGAGATTAGTAAGAAATATTTCAAATAATTTTCCATAATACATTATGTCTGGATTACCAGCTATAGGATATAGAAAACAAACAATCATTCCTCTAAAAATTGATAGATCAACTAGTTTCCCAGATTTATCAAGATCTAAATTTTTTGATGTTCTAATGGGATTAAAAAAACTATGATAATCGTTTTATCCAATAATTTTATATAAATCTTTTACATAATTTTTTTGGGAAAAGAAAGTTCCTTTTGGTTTTTTAAAAATTTGAAAATGCTAGGAAATCGGTAAGTTCACCGATCATGCTCATTTAAAACTAATATTTCATAAGATACATAATGGAATATAAAATATATTTTTGATTTGATACAAATATAATTTTATCAAAATAAATTTTAAGAATATTGGTTTCATTAAAAACATTATTTATAAAACAATCTCAAACACACACTTAAAAACAACTTTGAATTAATAATATTATAATTCTATCATACTAGGATCTTGGGGCTTGTTAAAATATATAGAGTTCCTTAGTAATTATAAAAAACCATATATATATTTTTTAAGAAAATAGGTATTTTTATACAAAAACATTATATAGTACATATACGCTAAGATAATCACACTTCACATCCATATGATAATGTGTAAAATTTAATAATTCTATATATGTAAGAAGAATATGAATAGATTTAATCTAAATACTAGATTCATAGCCTAATCCATACATTATTATAACTATCGGTACAAATAAATTCCCTATTTCTTAATATTATTCTATTTTCATTATATTTTTTTATAAAATATCAATTTCACTAAAATCAGAAGAAATTATTTAAGATGATCTACCAAATACAAAAAAAATCTTCTTAAATTAATTGATTCCATACTGCATTTCCTTTATCCCATCTTCATTACCAAATGTCTCAAAGAAAGTTTCATGTTCAAATTTTGATACAAATTCACAATATTCACATTCTTTTCTCAAGGAACATCTTATTTTGAATAGTTGATCTTCATCACCAATGATATTAATAGTTGAATGATTTCATAAGATTTTATAAATCCATGTATTTCTCAAATAATATTATTTTAAAAAAATTGAACTTCTTCAAGAGGTATAACATTAATAAATGTTTCTTCTATTATTCTATTGTGTAATGAATTTTTAGACATGTTTTGAAAAACTATTTTATAAAATCATTGGAAGGCATGGTTTTGGTTTTTTAAAATAAAATGGAATAGTTTTATCAAATTTAACACATAATATTTTCTCAATATCGTTTTTTATTTTTTTTAATAACATGATAATCCTTACCTGTTGAAGAATAACCAAGAAAATATCAATCATACTATTTTGGAAAAAAATTATATAAATGATATATAGTATTCAAGTTGAATAAATTACATCCAAAAACTATAAATAAGTAATTTTTGGTTTCTTCTGATTAACATCTCATAATGAGTTTTATTAAGAAATGGCCTATGTAAAATTTGATTTATAGTATTACTGGTAGTACTAAATTATTTAGCCAAGTTTTTTTTCAAGTGAGTATTCACTCAACATAGTTATAGTAATTTTCTAAATTACTATATTTCTTCATTTAATGACACCATTTTTCTAAATTTTTCTAGGAGCTGAAAAGCTATGTATAATACCCTTCATACTACAAAAAGTTTCAAAATCAAAATTTTCAAATTCTATACCATGATCACTATGAATAGTAACCAAGGGTTGAGTTTTTTCATTTTTAACATGGGTTTTAAATTTTATATAGACTAAAAATTCTTCCCACTTTTTATTTATAAAATTGACCCATGTAGGTCTAATGTGTTCAACATATTATAAATTTATATATAATTTTACACTAATACTTCAATTTTTTTCTAGAATAAATAAATCCATGTCCACTAATTATAAATCATAAAAAATTTAAACATTATTAACATATTTAAAATTGAATTATGTTGCAATCCAAATTGACAATAATAAAAAAAAACTTTAGAATAATTAATCTTAAGCTCTAGAAAATATCTTATGGTTATATTCTTAAAAAAAATTATCAAAATACCTCACATTATAGTGTCATAAACTTCTATGTCGTAAAAAATATTTATCCTCAATTGAACTTCAGAAAGGTATATCATTGTTTCTAAAGTCTTCTATGTTTAAAGCGTACAAATTCTCATGCTTATAAGCAAAAGTAAAAAATTTACCATTAGAAACATGAAATAGTACATTTATTATTACTGAAGTTCACAAGATATCCTTTAGCACATAATTGCCTTATTCTAATGATGTTATTCTTAATAACTACAAAATATAAAAAATTATATTAATGTTTTTTAAATAATTACTATATCACCAATACCATAAATTTCTCTTTGAGAATTACCTCTAATAGTGAATTTTAACCTTTCATCTTGATAATTTTTTAGAAATATCTCTTATTTATAGTAATATTCAATAATTATCCACTATCCATGTACCATGTATTCTGGCTATTTTTTAATTTATTATTTATTTAAAATAGAAAATTTTTTATTCTGGTAACCAAAATTTCTTTGGTCTACAATTATTAGAAAATAAAATCATATGAATCAACATATCTCAAATTTTGTTATGTTATCAATCTGTTGATTCATTTTAAATATATGGTTTATGGTAACCAAATAATTTAACCTTATTTAATAAAAATATTTTCTTCATATTTCAACCTCTCTGGAATTCAGTACATAAGGGCCCATTTTTTAGAATAAAGTTGTTTTTTAAATGATTTTTTTCATTAGAATAACCAGCCTCTTGATTTTTCTATGAGGTCTTATCTGTCTCTAGTAATTATCAAAAATTTATACCCTGAAAACAAAATTTTCAAAACAAAATTAATATAAATATTTTATTTTTTATTATCAAAACCATATTCTAATTTTCATTAGATAAAATAAAATTATATTTTTTATCAACTCATTTGTATGATCTGAAATTTATATATTACAGTTATAAATTCTTGAATTTTCTTTGAAAAATTATTACATAGAATATTCATAGTTTCTCATAACATTTTTATTTTGTTTTTTTAAGTGTCTTTTCTAGATACTTATTCAATGTTAGGTTTAATATCCTCATCATGAGATATAATATCTTTTTCGTATACATAATAAGTGGAAAATTTATCATCCAAATATTGATAGTTTATATTTCTAGAAAAATTTGTAAAATCATTAGTATAACACCTTATCCATCAAGAAATTTTTAGTATTAGAAATATCTATATAAAAACACAAAGATTTTTATTCATCAAAATTATTCAGAAAATAACTTTCAAAGATCTATCTACTCTACTTACAGTCCAAGTGTTTAAAGCTTTTATGATTTTCATACCTTTTTATTGTCCATATTTATTTAGTTTCTATCATTTGTTTCCTTCTCCTTCAACTTAGGAAAATAAAGCTTGATATGACCAGGATTCTTCTATTCATAGAATATTATCTCATTAGTTTATTTCTTATCACTTCTATCATTCTAGTTTATCATGTATTTCAAATTAAATTATTTCATAAAAACTATTATGTTCATTATTTTGGAAATATAGGAAAGATCATTCTCACTATCTTATGAAGATATTATTTTTTCTCTAACTAACCTATATTTTCTTAAAATAATTAGGTACTTTTTCATATTATCTAGATTTATTATCTTCTATAGATAAATAAGAAAATTTACCCCATTCTTCTTTTTCTTTTTTCAACATATCTTTTTAATATACCATCATGTTAAATAATATTTCAAATTAAATCATATAATATCAACTTTATAAAAAAAATATTACCAATATGAGCCATTCTCTTATATTCCCACTTATTTATAATGATATCTATAATATTTTTTACCAAATGATCTTATATTAGATCTTTATCTCTAAGAGATTGTATACTTTTTAAAATTTTCATAAATCATTGATGAATCTATGTAACTGATTCTCTAGGTGGTGAATAAAAAGATTTATAGTCTCCTCTTATCAAATATATTCTTATTCCAGAATGTGTTGCTTCAAAGTTTCTTCCAGATACTATTTTTAGTTTCACTAGATGAAATCTGACTATATATATTTCTAGTCATTAAACAGAGAAAAGTATTTTTGACATGGTAGTTAAATCCATATTATAGTTTCTCTTCTATATTAAAAGTAGTGACTTTTATATCAATAATTTCATAGCTTCCGGTCATCATAAAACAATTTTCCAATACTATATTGGTAATGAACGTAATCATATATCTTTTAAATCATCATAATCTACATCAATAATGATTGGTGGTCTACTTGAATTTAAATTTTCAAGTTCCTTAGTGGTAAACCTACAATTTTATAAATAGAGATACTAAATTCTATGAAAACACAGTTAGTATAACACTTATAAAAAGTAGAAACTATCTTTGATACTAAATTTTGAATCTAAATATTATATGTTTTACTATAATAAGAGGTAAATTGTATTTTATAAAATGTTAACTAATAATTTTCTCCAATATGTTTAATAAGGTTACCAGATGATGTTTCAAACTAATAAAATATATAATCTGAGTAATAAAAAGTGTAATAAAAATAGTATAAAACTATTATAAATAAATGCACAATAAAATTAGAATCTTGAAAAATGAGAAAAATATAAATTCATAATATAATAAAAACAAAAATAAGTCTTCATAAAAAAATTTCCACATTTTAACTTCCAAGGTAAATGAAGTATTTAACGAGACATAAGGTTTCTATGTTATTTACCTTATCATAATGGTTTATCTTCCTTAACCACGGAATCTCTTAATCACAAAGATCGTACAAATCTATGTTTCCATTAACCTGGGGAACACTTGATCAAAGCACTCAGAATATCCTCGGTCTCGCTTCCCTGAGAGCCCTCAGTCAAACAAGATCGAACACAATAATTTTAAAAGAAATATATCTTAACGAATTAACAATATTAGTCTAACAATCTATGAATTGGGAGAAAACACTTTAATGATTAAAATTAATTAGTCTCGCATAAAAATATGTTAAAAACTATTCACATAAATATTATATCACTTTTTTTCTCTCTTAATTATCCTTGAATAAATCTCTATTTATAGGTTCACTCCAAATGGTAATACTATGCATTTCTCAGAGTTGGTCACAATGGAATCAGATTCAATTCTTCTTCACCTAAAAAGGTTCATCACAATGTATTCATACATTTTACATCATGGTTTACACCACTATAGTTTATATAGGTTTTATATTATAGAATATAAAGTATTCATCAGGTAGATTGTATAAAGTTATTCATCCATTTTGTTTTTTAAAATTTCATCTGGAAGACAAGTTTGCTTCCGTCTAATAATGCCAGTCTGATATATTTAGTAAAACATCAACTAGTGTAAAACATTATACATCATTTTTTGGACTTTATAAACCTTTATCCAATGATCGTTTTCCATCAAATGTACAAAGAACATGTTCATCTGGTATACATAAGTTTTTTATTTTGGATGGAAATGATATCATCCATTCATAATTTTAAGAAACTTCCTTCAGATGGAAAGAGTATTTTTGTTGTACAAAACGTTAAGCTTTATATAAAAAATATAAAGTACATGGGAAGCATAAAATTTTGAATTGAATAACATTTTATGGAAGTGAGTTTTGGTTTTCAAAAGTTTTGTTATAAATTGTTTAAATTATTCTTTTAACTCTAAATTATTCACCTATAATCAAACCATCTATAAGTTAGGGATCCTTACTTAAATTTTATTCTAGATCTTTAAGAATACTATATTTGATATATGAATTGAAATCATTATTTGTAGTCAAAAAATTAGTTATGAAAATCATAGTTTATATGAATCTTACAAATATTTAAATCATTCACTGAACCCTGTACAAAATTTTCAATCCCTTTGTTGTTTAAATTATTTGATGGAGTACCCCTTGGGTATAACCTAGTGGTTATTCCTTTGAGGTTATCATAGGTGGTATTAGGGTTGAGTCTCCCATAGTACTTGTAGTCATAGTTGTTTCACTTTTTTCTTTGTAATCCCCATCCCTGAACAATTGTGATTTAAATTATTGGGTGGAATGATTCTTTCCAAATTTTTGTTTTTGTCAACATACTATCTTGTTAAAATGATGGAATGAAGGCATGATTTTAGAGAATATATTACATTATCCAATATACCTCTCCTAGTTAACTTTACCTCTTATATTATGCTTAATTATATATGGGTGATATGATCTTATGTAACTTGTGATGGGTTGTGGCATCAAATAATGGTGAACAATTGTGTTTTTGGATTATAGTGAGAGGTGGTGCGAGAAGTAATTTCATGTATGAGATGGGGGAAATTTGATACAAGACTAGGGAATCCCTAATATTTATAAAAAATGATGGTGACTTGTAAAGACATGTGAAAATAATAAGAGACTATTGTAATCTAGAGGTTGTCCCTGAGTTGGGATGTGTGGTGTGGGTGAAGTGGTAGTCTTTCCTCCAAGACACTGATTGAATAAAAGAAAATGGGAAAAAAATTCCCCCACAATTCATTATATTTATATAAAGAAGAAAATAATAATAAGAGAGAGGTAATATAATAGTATCTCTATGTGGATCATAGCTATATGGGTGGCATTTTCAATTCTCCTCCCCCATTAATATATGAATTTTTTATATTTATAATAATAATTATATGTTTTTGTTTGGTTGTATATATTTAATGAAATTTTTTATTGAAGATTTCTCTATAGTATCACAATCCATATATTGTGATGGATAATTCAAAACCAATATATGAGATATAAATATGACTTGCATAATAAGCCAAAAGTCCCATCAAATAACATCTCTCATCTTTGACATGTCGAATTATATATTTTTATTTAAGAGTCAATTTTTGGGAATGTAAATATACTGTTCTATGTATTATTCTATGTATATCAGAATGGTGTGGTCTATTCATTCATCCAAGTCTAATTGTATGGTGAGATTGGAGAATTTACAATTTATCTCCATAGAACTGATGATAAGATTATTGAGGTATATTTTAAGTGATATTGGGGTAAGAATCCCATTGAAAGAGGTGTCTTCTATTGAGGTCAGGGTCCCAAACTTTGGTTATATATATAGGGTTGGTATCCCCCCATTCAAATCTGTTATATGGGTCCTCTATCTGAGGATTTTTTATCCCCCCATATAATATCCTAGGTGGGGTATGAGTCCCCCCACATGGTTAGTATCCTCTTGACCATTGTGTATCATTCAATAAGACAAATTCTCCCACCACTATTCTATAAAGGTTACATGGTTAGTTGTCATTTAAAGGTGGAGATTTTTTATAAGTATGAATGATTTAAGGCTTTGATTGAAATAACATCATTTAATATAGGAGAAATATTTTTTAATATCTCTATTTAAAATGTGATAAAGGGAACATGAATACCTATAAAAAGGAAATATTAAAGGTCTCTAATGAGTTATGACTTGGGTGTGGCCAGCAACATTCCTTGGGCTATTGTGTACATCAACAATTAAAGTTATGTGAAGACTTCATGGAGTGTATAAAGAGGTTCCATAATGACACCAAGTTCTAATATTTTATCTTTGAATGGTGACATCTTATCATAATATTATTATCATAGAAAAGGTTATAGTCTTTTTGGGGGTATTTTTTAAATTATTTCAATTGTCTTACTATAATTAATATCATGGGATTTTACTTGGATTTTATAAACACTCTGATTATAGTGTAATTTTATAGAGTGGCCTAATGGTTTTTTATTCTTATAAATTAGATTGTTTTCAAACACTAAAAATATGTATCTAAATTTATTTCATAATATTTTTTGAGATTATTTTTTCATTTGAGATTCTAAAAATATTCTATCAAAAATCATGTTTTTATCTAGGGGTCGATATGTTTCCTCCATAAAAACATGAATCAAAGGAAGGTCATCCATGTTTCTTGATCATTAGATATGGGTGATTTATTCTAAGGAATTTATATCAATACTCATTTATTTAATGTGAACAAATTATATTACTCTATTGGTCCAATGAGTAAACAATATTTTGGTTCATGAGAAGATAATTAAGGTTCTTAAGAAAAAATAATAAAATCTATAGAACACATGTATTGGTGACTGAAGAGAAATGACAGGGTCATCAACCAGAAAAATCTCAAAGTATTTAGTTGAGGATACTCTATGGGAGATAATGAGCCTAAAGTATCTATAGGAGATCTTGGTGAAGCATGAAAGTAGGTATAAATAGAAATCCAACAGAAATTGTGTATATATGAAAAATGATTGTATCATTTTGGAATTACATATAAAGAATTTATGTAATAATATAGGATATTTTATAAATATTATGATATATTTTTCATCAATGGTTCTTAATATCAATGATAAAGGTAACATAGTACCTATTTAAATATAATATTAAGATAAATTATTTCTTCTATTTGGTTTGTTACTAGATTAATAAGATAATCACATCACTACATTGATTTTTAGGAAAAAAATCTAATGTTGGATGATTTGATTCATCTTTTTTGATGAACTAGACTTATAGAAAGACCAATGACGGTGAAGATTCATGTAACATTGATATTATAGCTCTAAAAGATGGAAATGGTAATCAATGAGGTCAATCAATGACAAGAATACAATTTAAGTGATTATTTGTTAGACAAGGAGGTCCATGTGTAGAGAAACTACAACACTTTTTAAAATAATAATGATTAAAAGATGATGCAAGACACTGATTTTGAGGATACCAGCATAAATATTATGAAGGATGAGTGTTTTTTATGTTTAGTTGGTATTGATTTCCATATGCTAGATATGTACAATGAAGGGGTGGTTGATTCAGTAGTATCATACCATATTTCAGAAAAGAGGGAAATATTCACTACATATAAAGAAAGTGACATTGGAATATTGATGATCGGATGTAGAGATTCTTATGCTGTCATTTTTATTGGTGATATTTGTATCATTATGATTTCAGGATGTATGATAATAGTGAGGGGTTTATGATAATTTTCAAGTATATTCAATAATTTGTTTTTTTTGTATACTCTTGATAATTATGGTTTGAGGAGTTTGTTTGGGAATAGAATATGGTCATTTTTCTGATGATTTATTGTATATTCATGAGTTTGAATTATTAACATAGTTTCCTGGATTGATGTAAAGTTATATGGTGAAGTGTCAAATGCATTTGCGAAGAGGACTTCATCATATTTGTGGCATAGGTGATGGTCAAGATTGATTCAGAGACCATCAACAATATTGAAGAAAGTTTTCAATTAGAATCTGGTCAAGTCAGGTGTTTCAAGTCATACACTTAATTATTTTTATTCATAGATTGTCACTAGTTATAAAGGAATTGAAATCAATGATCATGGAGATACACTATGAGTTACATAATACTTAAATGATTTTGATTGAAGGGACCAATTAGTCACTAAAGATACATATGATTATGTTTCAATCATAGTTATGGAGGTTCCAACTATTTTTTGTTCCATTATTATTCAGTAAGGCAGTGTAGACACAGGTATGATGATGATTTAGACATTTGGATTCCTTTTGCATGGTGATGTTTCATACATATGTCAGAGCTACAAAATGGAATCGTCGTATTTTCTTAAAATGATTATGGTGGGTACAATACCTACAAGTTTTCATTCAAACTTAGTCTATTATAATTCATCATCTTCTTTATCAGGCTGGAGGGGGGATTGATAGGGTAACTCATATTTATATTTCAAGGAGTAGATTTTTTATGGGTTTGGATTTTTCAAACCTAACATTGGAATCATATGGTTTCAAAGAGAAGATTTATATTTTATATATCTTTATTGAATTAGATAAGGGGGGCATGGGGGACTATTAAAAGGTAAGGGTAAGTGACTCCAAGGGATATGTATAGTAGATAAGAAAAACATGATCTATGACTTGTGAATGGGTAGTCGTGTGCCATGGGATATAGTGTGAAGTGGAAATTTGGGTTGTGTGAAGACATCTTGGAGTGTTTAAAAAGGTTTTGAGATAATGTTTCATGATTTTTTTTTATCTTTGAAGGGTGACTTCTTGTCATGGAATTATTTTTAGAGAAAAGAAAGATCCCTATTATGGTGTGACATTTCACAGGCTTTCTATTCTCCTACAATAATTCATGTTTAGGAATATTACTTACATTTTATATACTCTCTGATTATAGAGTAATTTTTAGAAGTTTCCCTATAGTTTTTTAATCCTCTGCAATGGAGGTTTTATCCATTTTTGTTAGATATTCATACAATATTTTTTTGGTAAATAGAGTTTTTATTCTTGGACTGATATGTTCCATCCCTATCATGACTAATATATGTATGTCAAATATAGAAAATGTGATAATTGTGATTTTATGTCACCGTTGGGGTTTCTGTTAAGATACATTACACCACTAGCAACTGATTTTAGGCATTATGGTCATTTCAGTAATTTGAGCTTCTTTATTATCCCATATGATATTACTATCGATGTTTGGAAATGTGTTAATTATGGCCATTATTTTAACCATGATAATTATTGAAATATTTCATATCCTGATTATTGATTCTTTGTTTTACTAGACATTTTTTATTTCAAAGAATTTTTTGTTGACTTCATGTTTGGGTTTTCCCCCTACATCTTACCCTTTCTCACTGAGTGGCTTGTGCATCATTATTAATTCAACATAGTTATGATCAAATTATTATTTCATATTTAATAGAACTAGAACTACTTTGAATGAAGGAATAATAGTGGGTGTCTAGGGTCGAACCCATATGAAGGCGACAACATCGATTCTGAACTAGGGATTAGAAACTATAATGGATTCTTCATGTGATTATAATGGAGTTTTATTTTAAACTAACAAATTAATTATAAAAAAACATATAGAAGAAGTGTTTAAGAAAAATTTGAGGGATCTTATAAAGAATATGTCCCTAAATCTAACAAGGGGGGGACTATAGTATTAGACCACATAACTATTCCTGATTCACCAAGTTTGGTTGGGAGAGGAAAATTGGTTCTACCCAATATGACAACCACTCCTTGGTTCAGAGGTGGTTGTCACAATAGATTCATTATGTTCAACTAAAAGGTGGAAAATGAAAAAAAAAACTATTATCCCTAGTTTGGTTCATTCCAAATTGGTTAAGTTCCTTCCATTATAATCCCCCAAATTTGATTCATGAAATGCAAGAAAGAAATATTTGATTGCCTAACCTAATTAAAATACAATAAATAATACCTATTATTCTATTTAGAGATTCATTTAAGGTGTCACAACCACTAATCTCAACCCTTAATCGTAATAGGATTAGTCATGTAGGCCAATAGATGAATTTATCAAGTTAATAAACAACATAATTGAAGTATAAATTATTGTTGTGAAATATTCAAGAATAAAAATGAAAATAAAAACATAATTTAATGGAAAATAATACGCACCATGGAAGTTTATGTAAGAAGTATAAAGTGTCTAAACAATTAAATGAAATTGACAAAAAAACAATGGGGGAATGAAAATGGAATGAAATAAAATTAGATAAAATCTAGAGGAAAATAAAGTAAAAAGTTTAACAAATACAAAGATCTCTTAAAATTCTGAGCGCTTGGATTATAAATAGGTTGGATAAATTATGAAATAAATAGTGTTTACATATTAAGTCCTCATTATTTTTTCTGTTACAAGAACCTTTCCACCATAATTATTTGTTTTACATCATGATTAAAAGATTTACAGTCTCTAGTATTCTTTATCTGTTCTTTTTATAGCTTTAATGAAATATGTGGGGTCTTTAGGCCTAAGGGATTTACTCTGTAAATATTATTCTTACATTATAAGTGGACTTCATCTAGTGAATTTTATGGTTTGAACTAGATTTATAGCCTATGTTTATGGTTGTTTAGAACTATGTGTTCAAGGATTCCAGACTGTAAACTATATTTTGTGTTGTAAAATATCCAAAACAACAAAATTTTACAATTAGTACCCCTATTCAATAATAGAACAAATTTCATAAAAATTTTAATCAATTATCATAGTAACAAGTTATAAAACATGTTTAAAATGAAATGAATTGAATCAAAATTTTATATATTAATGAATATAATAAATTTCCCCCACAATTGAATGATTTCTTGTCCTCAAGAAAAAATGAACTCAATAAGGCTTTCAAAGAGAGAAATTTTTAATAGGACACATATATTACAACCATGAAAATAAAACCATGTGTTTGTAGAGGTTGTTAGTTCTAAAAAATCATCCTTTTAAATAAAATAAATAATGCCTCGTGATCATTTTATTTATTAGAATCCTTTCTTCCATTAATTTCAATTTCTCAACTGTTACATAGATAGTTATACACATGTTATAATTTAAATCACCAAGAATTTTCTATCATCTATAAAGGTAAAATAAAATAGAAGTTATTCTCATACCATGACTACATGGACCTAAGAATAATATTGCATTGGATCAATAACTTCAACTCTATAAATATAAAAAGAATAATTACTCATGAGAAGTATAAAATTATGATCCCAATGAATTTAAGGCTGATGGTGGGTTTGTAGATTATAAAGATCAAGTTCAACAGTGGGGTAAACTCAAAATAATTATTCATGATAATCATGAAAAGCATATTAAATAATCTCCTCCATAAAGTAGTGTTATGAAAATCGAAAAAGAATACAGAAGATACATGAATATGTCATGTCTTTTTGGGACTCTGTTTCAGGATAGATCTAACATCCACCACCTAACCACATATGATCTATCATGATATTCATCAACCAAGTAATTGTGATTTCTGACCATCCTAACACACACAAAAATATTTTTTTAATGAAAAAGGATATTCATGAAGGTACATTATAAGTAACCATGGACCACATCTTTCATATCTGGTGAAAATAGAATCTGAAATCTTCTTAGTAGCAAGCATCCCATTTCCATTATAAATGATCATTCCCCCAATATAATTCAAGTGAAAACTATGCAATTATACAAAGGAATATTGTATGAAGGGATACAATGGTCTTGATACTTATCTATATCCTTACAAGGCCATTCATGGAAACTATGTGAAATGTAGGGATAATGAACAGGTGGATATTAGAAATAATAGCTCAATCAATTGAACTTCATAAATCATTTTTACTATGTATTTTGTATTGTAATAGACTCTATAAGATACCATTTTAATTTATTATAGGTTTACATGACCAAATTGTCTATCTAAAAATATGCTCAAAATATTATTGTAAAATCTATGTCTGTAATCCTCTCAAGGATAAGAATTCATAAAAAAGTGAAAATCACTCTGGGCATAGTAACCAATAATATTTTAGTCAATAAAAAATATAAATTTTTTGACTTATAATTAAATTTCTCAACTCATAAATCATGGAAAAATTATAAGAAGAAAAAAATAATTAATTTAATCAATTTCTATTTAAACCTTCTCTTTTATTTACACTAGTGAAATGATATTTTAAGTTAATGTTTGATTCAAATGAAAATTTTCTCCTAGAATAATTTTAATAGGAAACAATCCAAGTGAAATTACAATAAATCTAATGAATGTCCCTCACCCCCCCACACACTTCAAATTAAATAGTGTTAAAACTATTTTAGAAGTGATGTGAGAGAGATGAAATGATAGTAGACAAAAATGAAATGTAATGAAGGAAATAATTATAGGGAATTATGTTCTCTCAGAAAGAAATGTATTTTTGTAGGGGGAAATTGTTAGAAAATATTGTGAAACCACACTACCTACAATAATGTTATAGAAAAATCACACCTTTACAAGAGAAAGGATTAGTTAACAAAATATATAAAATATAAAATTTAAAAATGGAAAGGTGAACACAGTAGGGAAAATAAATATCAGTTCATGAAAAAATATGGACCGTAGTGTAATTATTCTCTTCAATGACTAACTTAGAATTAATGACCTTGAAAACAAAAATAAAATACCAACCAAAAGGAAACAATGAATATAATGATAGAACTATGGGTTTAATCTAATAAATCACTAATAAATAAATTATTTGATAGAAATTTAGTCAATGATTACTCAGAGAAATCAATTAGCTCATTACTTAGTGTACTATTATGAGAATTGTATAAACTTTATTGTATCTATAAGGGTCATTCCATAGGATTAACCACTAAAAAAATTCCATGATACCCTCCCCCTAATGTACCCCTCCTAGACCAAAATGGGAGAAAGGAGATGGTGACTTCCCAAGTCACACCACCAGTATACACTAGGTTTAAGACTAGAACTAAGGGTATAATAAACATGCATATGGGATTCATTACATTCTATGAGAGCATACCGAAGAAAGAGATAAGATATATACACCAATCAAAACCTGGCCATACATATATATAATTAAATTTCAAGTGGAAACATGAATATTGTTACAGTACTATAAAAACTAAAATGAAAATTAAAAGTACCAAAATTATAAGATGGAATCGACCCTAAATCCCCAACATTCCCTCCTAAACCTTGATATAGTAATATCTATGCCGATCTCGAACCTTCTTTAGTTAACCTAAAAATATTATATATACATAGGGTGATTGTAACATTATACTTAGTAGGATATTTGTTGAATCCTTTCATGAAAAATATATTTAAATAATGTTGAATCATGGTGAATAACTGTAAAAATAACTCATCACCTAAAAATGTATTCTAAGTTCTCATCCTCACCAAGTATAACTATCACCATGTATCACATAAAAGATAGTATATAATATAATAATGAATCATCAAGGTTACCCCACTCTCACTTACCCAATAGTTTTCAACTCTTCCCTATCGTCACATATCCTGAGCCATATCTTTCCCAAATAAGCCAGACCAAATACACCTAGGAAAGGAATTAAAACATGAAACTCATGTATCATATCATCATATCATCCAATAAATGTATCTATATAAAGTAAAAATGTATTTTCTAGGATCCACTTTATCCTATATAACTTGTATCATACATCAGGTATTATACCTGAAGACATCATAGTATATACAATGAGTAAGTACCTCAAGACATCATATCCTATACACATCATCCGTATAATAATCCTTTGAAAACTATATCTGAATATACAGGTGTGTGAAATAACAACAATCCATTACATACCAATAAAAAAATATATGGTAAAACTAACTATTGTGAATATTAGTATAAGAAACTTCCAAGAGAAGAGGGTGTTCTAGAAGGGGTATTCATCCATCCATCCTCCCACCAGGAAGTTAGGGAAAACACCCTCCTTGATTCCACTGGGTTTTAGTCACCCAAACTGATATTTGTGGGGAAACGTATGAAATCACAAGATATAAAATATATAATGTATCTCACAACTGTTTTATGGGTATAACCTGGTCTTAGAATCAACTGTATATAACATCTCTCAAACTCCCTTCTTCCACTACTATGACCAGATATCATATAAGCACATACGCATTAAAAACATCTACATTAATTACTTATTTAATTTTTATCAAACAATTCGCTTCGAGTTTATTAATTCACTATATATTAATTAACCAATATAATTATTTTTAATTACATTACATTAATCATCCAATTAAAGTACATACACTCTAGTAATAATCTAAAATGAGTTCATGTTTTCTCAAGATTAACAGATGTTCATTATTTCCATTCCATCAACACCAACACCATGGCTAAATAATTATTTGTTCATTATTAATAAAATCATTATATAATCTAGGAAATCTAGTAAAACCATACTAATCTACCAACAAGAGGAAACAAGAAACCATGAACATCCAGCTACCTCATGTTGTAGGGAAAGGAATGAAGATAAAACAATCAACCCAATCATCATCTATAAAATAGATTCATTCTGAGTAAGCATCCAGCTTTACCAAATAAATGGGTTATCCCATATTCAAAAAAATTCATCTTCTTTGGTGTTATACCTAACTCCCACATCCTTATAACGATGAATATCTCCATTATAGGCACCAACTTCTTCTACATCAGTTGGGCCTCCCTGCCCATATCACATCAGTCATCGCAAGCTCAGTAATCCAATGATCATATCACATCTGGGCCTCCCAACCCAATAACACATCACATATAGAATCTAACATCTATATCACATGAAAAATGAAGTAGGAAACAAAAAATCACATCTAAAAGGGCCATTTAATCCCTAAAACAAGGCATTCATCCATCACCCCCAAAATGTATTCTCACAGCTCCAATCACAAAGCACTCAACCCTCTTAAGAAAATGGGAAACCTGGACCCTATAATTTATCTAAATAGAGAAAATGGTTCTTATTACATCTTGAATTATATAATTATATATTCATAGGTTCTAACTATGGGAAACCTAAGTCATCAAGTTGCAACAAGCTAATAAAATTTAACCATGATCCTAGTATTAAAACTAGTTTCAACAAACTATTAGAAGAACCATTAAATATTAAAATGCCTTTTATTTATTCTAAATATTCTCAACAAGAATTATCATGATCTACATTATTTATATATTCCATTGAAACATATAAAACACTTTAAATTAAGTATTCACGTTGTATCAATTTGATTATCATCAAATTTTAGGAAACACTGATTTCAAATAGACCTCATCTTTAATTCTTAATAAAATTAATCAATTAATTATAGTGTTATATTATTTAAAATTTTCTATCATTAAAACATGTTAATATATATCATAACAAGACATGATAAAATTTTTATCATTGATAATACATTATATAGAAAATTAAGAGGCAAATAGTTATCATAGTGGAAAGTGACAACATGTGATTGATATATCAAATTATTTATCACTCTAGTTTAATAACTATTTGGTTCATTAAATTTTGATCTAAATAGATAAACCATGAGAAATATATGATTTCACCTAAATTAATAATATAATCAATGAATCTTATACCTATAATAATAAGCTTCATGTGACTAACTATACCAAAAATAGGGGTGCACTTAAGATGGTATAGTAGATGGAGAACTCGAGCCACTAGTAGAAGGGTTCCATGAATCCAAGGAAGGGTTATAGAATTTTAGGTCTTGGGAGAAGGAAACAAAAAATGAATGAATTGAATAAACTTGATTTTTTAATCAAAATATATCAGATGATCAAATTTTCTAGATCACAAAATATTTAATTCCAACTATTGTAGATCTCATTAAATTCCACATGTAAGGATGCATTTATAGAACCAATAATCTAAAAAGTTAATCATATAATTATCCATGATGAATCGTCCTTTAAAGGCCCTTGATTCACATCACTGAAAGGTATTCATGGCCATTTTCATAAAACTAGTGGAAATCCCCATGTGGTCTATTCCACATAGCTAAAACTACCACATTTCCAAATCCCCACATAGTTGTATTCTTCCTATAGCTGAATTTTACAGGTATCTTAATTCGGTATGTTGCTGAATTCCACACATAGATATTATACATAACTAATCTATCCACATAGATGATTCACATAACTGATTCATACACATAGTAAATCTAGCCACATACCAGATTCATATAGTCAATCATTCAGGTATCTGATAAAAAATGAATCAGATCTCTCATGTATACAATCAACAAATCTAATATTACCATATTATTGATTCATGTAGTAGATATATCCATGTATTCAATTCACATAGATAATGGATCCACATAGTTTATGTCTCTTCAAATATAATGTATTTGTGTATCCAATTAAACTAATCATGAGTTGGTATCTCACTCAATTCGTGAAACTAACATTCATGATGTGAAACCCTTACATGTTTTGAATCCTCACTAATTATATCTTTTAGAATCCAAACACCTCCAAATCCACTCTAGGACTCCTCCATGAATCAAGGTATTCATAAATAGTAAAAATGTTGGAATAGATGGATCCTGGACCTTACATCAGATAGCTATCATGACATTTTCATCCTTGAGAATCCAAAACCCAACCCAAAGAGAATACGAAAAATGGTAATAAGAACAAACACCCCATGAGATAGATATCAAGGATCTCGCCATCATAGGAGCTAGACCATCTCATTGGAGGAATAGTATGAAACCATGAAATGGAAATAACCATATCATAAACACTATCCCAAAGTAGATACCACTAAATGAGAGTAAATCCACAATAAACAATAATAGGAAACTATATCATAACCTAGAAAGGTAAACATCCAAAAAACGAACAATATTACAAGAGATAATCTAAAAAACAAGAAACTAGTTGTAAATAGTATGAATCTATGACTCACACTCCCATATACTCTTCTTCATATCATTATGTTTCCACAAGAAACAAACCAAGAAAATATAATTCTTGTGCATCACCTTCTCCTGGTGAACCTAGGTCTCTATAGTCCACTCCTCGAAGGTCTCATCATAGAAAATATTGATCTTTCCCAAATTGATTAAATTAGAGTCACCATAAATATAATTATAGAGTTATGACATGTAAAAAACATCATTTATTATCCTCATTTGTGGGTGATGTACTATCTAATATGTCAAGGCTCTAAAAATATATGGCACACTGAATGTCCCAACAAACCAGGGAGAAAACATACTTTCATGACCAAAACTTCTCTTCCCATGATGAGGAGTAACATTCAGGAACATGTAATCATGAACATAAAACTCTATATGTATCATTCTATGATCATCATAGTATTTAGGATGATCCCTCACTTCCTCCATCCTCTCATTAATTTCCTGAACCTTCTCCATCGTATTATGTACCAGTTCCAGCCTAAGAATTTCTACCACTCGAACCCCAATCCATCATAATGTAGAATGGAATATTCATCCATAAAAATATTCAAATTGAGACATACCTATGGGTGATTATAAAATATTATTATAAGAAAACCTGATTAAGGGAAGGTGAATCGATCAAGAACCTCCAATATCCATGAAACAATATCGTAGCTTGTCTTCATGATTCTGGATGTTCTACTCTATCTAACCACCTATCTATGGATGAAAAATGTACTAAATCATAACTGAGATCAAAAAGAATGTTGGAGGCCTCTTCACACCCTGTAGGTAAAATGTGGATCTTAAAAAAATATAATCTTCTTCGTGTCTCCATGGAGTCACACCACCTCTTCCAGGTACTTCCTCTACAAAACCTCTACGGAGATTAACTCCCTAATTTCAATAAATTAGGATGATATCATCAATTTGACAACTATAACCCATTTATAATAATAGCCTCCATAAACTTGAGGTAAATCGGTGATGATGACCATTTAGATATCCTCCCACTTCCACTATGGAATTTGTAACATTTAGAGAAAACCACTAGGAAAATAGTGCTCAAAATTAACCTTCTATAAGACCAAACATTAAGAAACAAACATAAAAACTATTTTCTTTAACCTAATACATCAAAACAATCACTCAAATCTTGGTACATATTCATTATGTTGGGATGTTCCACTTAAATTGAATTATGGAACTCATAGAGAACCATCTCACACATCAACAGAGGAACATAAATGATTCCCTAGAACAAAACATGATGATTTCCATCCTTAGACCATCCACCATGTTCATTTTTAAAAACAACTCAGTCTCTCTAGACCTCTACCTCATAATTTTTCATCTAGGAGTCCTCGACCTATTACACCAAATATATCTTTACCACCATCTAAAAAATAAAAACTCTACCTTTAACATCACCAATATCTATATGAATCATTAATAGTTCTTTTATCACTCTCTAGGAATCTGCATATTTATGCATGGTATCACTGTGTGACTTCATTCTCATCACAACATCTAAAATATTTCCATTTCCTATTGTGTGTGAAATATCAAAGTCATAATCTATAAGGCCCCAGCCTTAAACATTACTTAATATTGAATTAAATTAATAATTCCCATTGAGGATCTTTTCAGGTTTAGAGTTTTAGAGAATTAGATCATAACTATTACATCTCAAAAGATTATAAAGTAGACACTTCTACTAAGTTTCCATAAAATAAAAACTCTTAAAAAGAAACATTTCTAGTTCCATGTTTTAGATAGAATGAATTTCCCTTGATCCCATCCTTGACCCTATTCCACATTAAGTCCTGTGAAAAACATTTCAAAAAAAACTTTGGGTGAGCATAAAAATCTCAGTTAGGGATATAAAAAGAAGGATAACTGTTAGTTTTTCAAAACAACAAGTAAACCATGAATACTTTATCAAAGTAATACTTTTCACCTTAATTAATCTAAAAATACTCTTCATTGAATAAAATATCATTACTTACCCTTTTTTAACCAAAATATTACCATAAAACCCATATAAAGTACACATACATATAAAGGTAACTCGGGTCATAAACATACTTAAGTGGAATAACCATACGGTCGACTTCCACACATATCACTTAATGGAATAGCCATACGGCCGACTCCCATACCCAATGAATTGGAGGTTATAACGTAACCACCCGTCCTGGTATTCACGGCACCACCTGTCATATGGTTTATCATGTAACCACCCGTCAAATGTCCATGTACCATTATAAAATCATAAGACCTAAAACAAATATAATGGAAAGATAACATTTCCACAATTTGACCACAATATATCACTTAAATATATTGACATAACAAATTCATTATAAAAAAACATTTTCATTACCAAAATATATAAAATAGTATATGGTATTTATTTCATTTTAAAAACATTATGGCTTGTTGAGTAAGCCAAAGACCAAATAATACTCACAGCGGCGGAAAAGGTCGTTGTCACCGCGTACGTTAAAAGAAACATTCCTTTTTGTCGTTTTGTAAAACGCTTCGTAGAAAAAGATTCCTTTTGTATAAAATTAAAAGTCAAAGGGGTTTATACACCGTATAAAATAAATCCTTGTATTAGAACAAAATATGCCTCAATGAAAGGAGATTGAGACGAAGTCCCTTACCTCGTGTACGACGTGACTCGATTGCTCTTTAATCTCCTTAATAATAAATTAAATCTAATTTCTAATTTCTTAAGAAACTTTTTCAAGTTTATTATTCTATTTATATAACTTATTTCCATGTTATAAACGTTATGTAATCATTTAATTTAATAAAGTTCGTTTTGTCGATATTTGGTACTTAAGTCAAAAATGGACATCTTACAATTACATGTTGTTTATGTGGTCAAAGGTTCATTATATACAGAATGATATTCATGATTTGGATATCATATATATCATATATATCCATCATATACATGTATTTATAATAGTACATAACATTTAGAGGTAAGAAATGAAATGCACCGTTCATGGAGACGGTAAGCCGTACGTACGCATGAATGCTACATTCACTTCTATTTCGTATTTAAAAGAGTGAAATCATAATTATATAAGGGTATATTATAATTATATTATAACATCATATATAATAACATTAACTCCATCCTTTATATGTCCCACATATGGCATTAACGAATCAAATCACTTTGAGGGGGTGGTAGTCCGCACTTCCTAAAATGAAATTATCGTGTTTACCCATAATGGAAACCATAAAGGTATGCCATCAATGAAAAATACAGAAGTATAAGTAAAACATAAACATAATATAAATCATATATAAATATAGTGACATCTTAATGGCCACCATGAAAGGTGTTAAAAGAATATTGAACAATCATCGTTTTGTGAGGCAGAAAATCGCCAACCCAGAAACAGTATGTTCTTTAACCATTAGAAGAAGGTGTGTGTAGGTGTAGCTCTAATAATTCTCATAAAAACAACCTATTATATTGAATATACTGGTTTTGTTACAAAATAAATGAATAAAAAGTGTTTATGGGGTTGGAGAACCAAAATAAAACATAAGAACACAAGAGAAGACACTACCTTTAAAATGGGTAACTCTTTTTGATTTGAGATCAAAGGCTTCCTTGGGAAGACTTCTACCCAAAGTGAGGCTTCTAGGAGTAATAGAGGGATTTTTAGAGACAAAATGGGTAGGGTTTGTCCGAGACAAAGGCTTGAGAGGTGTGGGTAAGGTGGTAGAGTTGGGGGCCTTTTATAAGAGAAGAGGAGGGGCACTCTTTGAAAGTTATAAAAGGTTAGTTTATTATAAAATTATTTTCAGATTTTAAAGATCCCGAAATTATATATTTCTAGGATAAGGTGATAAGAGTTCTAAATCCACTCACACAATAGGTTTTTTACAAGTGTAGGTCTTATATTTTACATTGTATTTTCATTTTATTTAAATCGTTAAATAATGAGGTAAACGCTGCATCATCATGGTGTCATAAATAATTTAATTTATTTAATGTCTAAAAATTATAAAAAAATATCATGATTTAGGAAATATTTTTAACTTTAAAATGAATATTTATAGTAAAAAATATGACTTGTATAACCCAATTTAAAAATTGTTTTATTAAAACAACACATGTTTGTGACATTTTTATTTTAACATTAAATAAAAAGTTATTAATGTAATTTTCCTACCGAAGTGGCTCCATGGGGTCCCCAAGTTGACACATGGATTTTCTTGGTCGTCCATGACACATCCAATAAGGTTAGGACATGTGTCAAGGTCATTTCATAATATTAAAACATTATTTTTACCTTAAACTGCACTAATTACCTCTAATCACGATTAAAAACATAAAAGATACTATTCACCAAAAAATTATTTTAATCCCATTAAATCACATTTTACTTCCTAATGACAACCATGTATGTCAGATTTTTGAAATTCAAAACACAGAGGTGGTAAAATTTCATTTAAACGAAAAATCTGTTTTTTAAGTACCACTTAGTGGTTTCACTATTCATCAAAAATTGAAGTTTTTCAGAAAAAATACCAAAACATCACCCTAAGCTATATTTGATATTCCAAATTCAAAAATGATGTCTATTTTACAAAATTCAAAACATATAAGTTACATTAATTAATTTAATAATTAATTCCCGCTGTCAGAACAAATAGCGTGTTTTTATGAAACAAAATGTATCAAAAGATTGACACTAGTTTAAGTCCAATTTCAAAGTGAAATTAATTACAATGACCACAATTGGATTAAATGGTAAAAATATATTCTAATTGAACTTTAAAACAAATTCAAAATATAATCTAATCATATAAATAAATTAGATTAAAAAGAGGTTTTGAATTAAAATACAACATTTTTCACTATTCATTAAAAATTGAACTTTATCGGAAAAATACCAAAAATTTACACAAAAGTAAATTTTGATGTCCCGATTATAAAGAAGAGTTTTATTTGGTCTAATAGAATGTATAAGAGTTACCAAAAATATATTTAATGAGGGTTCGACATCAAAAGCCGATAGTTCGACCTTTTAGTGAATATTAGAGTATCTATGCCTAAAATTGAATGCTTTTTCTTATTTTAAGCCTTTATCTTTTATTAGATAAATATAAAAACATTTAAAAAACATATATAATCATATTCTAGTTATTCTATTCATTCCCTCCAATACAACGGCTACGTGATAACTACCATTTAAAATAATATTATTATATTACTAGTGTGCAACGTAAGATTTCAAAGAAACGCATTGTTGCGTATCGGGTACGCTATCGAACATAGAAACCCCTTTAAAGTAAAATTAATATTTAATTTGAAAATATTAATAAATATGAAAATGTATTATTCTTTATTTACCTGGGATGTTACATAATCCTATAAGATTTCTATCCATCAACACTAATGTAAGTTCATGTCATGTTGGCAGAAGACATACCTCAAGAACTTATGGTCAATATAAACACAAAATGCTCACTGATGAGGTAATATGACCACAAATTTAAAAGAAAACACAACTTACACACATTCAACACCATGTTAGGAATAGTTATGCTCATGGGGATATAAATTCCAATACCCATAAGAAAAAATGGATCACTTATACACCATAATTCAATAAAATCCAAGATGATAAGTTGCATATTAAACCTCAAGTTGAAATCCCTCCACTAGAAAATAAAGGATTTGAGTGATGTCTAACTTCTCCTTTAGGTACTCAAAATATCACTAACACTGGCCAGTCCACAAGAACGCATGATCTATTCTAGTCAATGTTGTCAGAGGAGCTGAAAATAGATAGAATTTGTGTATTAACCTCCTATAATAGCCTACAAGACAAAAGAATCTCCAAAACCCATCCACTATCTTGGGGGTTTCCCAAGAAGCAATCACCTCGATCCTCAAAGGATCTGCAGCTAATCCTTGATGGGACATGACATGCCCTAAGAAATTGACTTCATGATACCAGAAATCACACTTCAAAATACACCTGAATAGGTCCTCAGGATGAAGAAATCCAAAAATAACATGTATATACTCTGCATGATCTCCATCATACATGGAGTACATAAGTATATTATCGATGAAAACCACCATGATCTTATCTATGAACTCTTTGAACATTGCATTCATAAACCCCTTTAACATGGTTAGATTATTAGTCACACTAAATGGAATCATAATAACTTGTAATTTTCATGACAACAATGAAAATATGTCTTCTGAATATCCTAAACCATCATGCTCATCTGATGATATCTTAACAATATATTGATCTTCAAGAACCAACTTTCTCCATTCAAATGATTAAATAAATCATTAATCCACAAGAAGTGGAAAATAGTTCTTTTCTTCACTTTATTTAAGTAACGATGAATGATGTAAAGACACAAACCAACACTATCCGTATTCATAATCAAAATTGGTGCACCCCAAGGTGACACACTCATCCAAACAAAACATCGCTACAATATATCATCAAGATTTACTCGCAACTCTTGAAAATATAAAGGCACCATCCTATATAGAGACACCCGGATATGATACATTCATGGTTTTATCTCGATACCAAATTTTATCTCTCATAAAGGGACTATTTATACAACCTCCTTAGGAAATATATCAGGGTACTCTTTTAAAACCCTATGAAACACAAACTATTTAACATCTGACAAACTCATCATTACATCAACCATCAAAGAGGGAAAGGGTGAACATGCCTGTGACCCATATAAGGGTCTCACTCACCAAAAAACAACATTTTTTATCCATCAGCATCATAGAACACAAACTAATTTATAAATAAATCCATGATATCTTGAACTAAATATAAATAAACAATGTATATGATTATTTAATATGGTTCTTTACATAATCATAGGAAGTCTCCCTGAATGTGATGCTTCTATAGCACTAGATCATAGTCTTTACATACTTAATTCAAGTCATATGGACCTCCAAAATAAATAAAAAATTCCAAGGTTACGAAAAGCCTCTCTACCTCAATTCTCAAATAATTTATAAGGGTTGGTGATATAAAGTATTTTCTCACTCCTAAAACAAACAATGAATGATCCCATGTATAAATCAGTCAAATTGTACCCTGAATGGAAACTAGATCAATTGGTGTTGCTAACGCTAAAGCATGAAGCTGAACAAGACATACTCCACATCCTCTATGACCCTAAAAATGGCCACCTCAAAAATATTTTTATTCCCTCTAAAGAAGAGGAGAATCTTGGGGTTGTACTCTTCTTACCCGCTATCATCTCTACTGATCTCAAATTGGAGAACCCTACTGTTACAACCTTACCTGAAACTACATTAGTAGAGGAACTTGAAGTGGTACACCTATTGCATGCTACCATCTTAGAAATTGCAGGCAATCTCATTGTGGATGACCTTATCCTCAATAAGAAAAACATGTGCATGATACATTAGCATAGGGCTGACATACCCCACCCATTGGAGAAATGATATGATGAGGGATATAACCTACCGACAGGTGACTGAAAGATATTATATCAGGGAAACATTAAATACTAGACCCCAAATCTTCTTCATGAAAAATCTAGACAACTCCCTTCTTTTGAAGGTATAGTTTTGGCCAATATCCTCTCAATAACATATACTCTCTCTAGCACCTCAATATATGTATTTAGAATAAATAGGGCACCATGGAACTAGATCTCTAGACACAATGAGTCGGTAATGTTCATTTCCCTGGCCTCTTAATTTGGAAATAGGTTTGAATAATATCACATAAGGTTCTTGGAATAGATCCCAAACTCTTTCATTATGGAACTCCCCTACTGAAGGGGTGTGATTGTCTGCCATCATGGTCAAAGAAAGGATCTCTTATAATGACTAGTCTCAAAGCATCTCCCAAGAGACATTTATCTAATCAAGATTCTCAAGGAATAAGAACCATCACTACCATACTTCTCCAAACATCATTGTCACATCTGAAAATATTTAGTTCTCCATTTGAGAATTAATTGAACTAAAAGCTCTCCCAACCTCCAACAATCAGTATTCTATGAAGAAATTTGAAATGGAACCCTCATAAATCTTCATACTCTAGATTTTAAACTATTAGAGTTTTATATTCCATGTATCATATTTTTCGACATCTACTCTATAATTATTTAATATAACATTATGATAAAAATAATTGGCATGAATATGGTGTGGAAATCGACCGGGATCCATGCATGAAAAAATAACAAACTGTTAGAGCTCATAAAACTGGAATATGGAATAATTAAAAGAATTATTAATTTATTTTATTATCTTGTTATCATTTTAACATATCCCAAGGTGTAACCATTTTGAATATATGCTCAAGAATAATGGTGCATGATCTTTTCCAAGGTATCTACCATCAAACCAGTATCACATTATTTAATAGGCTTGGTAAACATAAAAGTTCATGAATTAGATTACTGGGGGCCCAAAATACTCATGTCTCATCCAGGCTCCCATGTCTCCATTTCTTACTAAACATAGTTGAAACATTTTCCTTACCAACCCATGTAATGTCACCTATTCATAACTCCAATATACATCATATCCCTCAACCTGAAACTCTAACACCACTCTATCAATTACCCCATCCCACGGATGTGTACCCCTCCTTGGTCGATAATGAGAGAACAAATATGGTGACTACCTGATTCCTGTGTCCAGTAGGCCCATGGTTGGGGAATAGTGCCAAGGGTATAATATATATGCATATAGTAGGGATTACCATATAAGAGAACATGCAGAAGTGAGATATAAAGAATAAACACCAATCAACACAAAATCATCTATATATATAAATAGATTCCATATTAAAACATTCAATTATATACATTAGTATAACAACTTAAAGGAAAAAACCAAGTACTGAGGTTAGATATTGTAACAATTAAGAATCCCAAATAGCTTCTGCAAAACCATGAGCTACTAATATCTAGTTTTTTCTCTATCCTGCTCTAGCTAACCTAAATATATATATATATATATATAGGGTGATCATTATAGTATACTTAGTAGGATCCTCCCTAAATACACACAATTAAAAGATAATTAAATCATGCTAATTTACAGTGAAACCCATTGGAAATAACTCATCACCTAAATAGGTATAAAATGATCCCATCTTCACCATGGAAAACTCTCAATGACTATCACATACAAGAATCCATATAATAAAATAATAAAATATCAAGGGTACCATGCTTCTACTTATCAACTAGTTTTTTTCTCTATCCCAATGTCACACATCCTATTCAATCTCTCTCCAAAATATTCCTGACTAAAGACACATGGGCAAAGCATCACAAGATTCACATTGTTCATCACATCATCACACCATCTCATCCACATAACTTTGTATTATAATTGAGTGCTTTCAGGGAGACAGCATAGAATTTATGATGTGTGTCATACATTGGGTATTGTACATCAATCAATCATATCCCATACACCTAGTAAGTTTCTCAAACCATCACAACCTAAACATGTCATCCCAATAATAATCCTTTTGATACTATATCTATATTCACATATTTTTGAAGAAAAAAAAGCCATAATAGTCCCCTACCCGTATATATGGGAAAACTAACTGTTACGTATACCAACACAAGTAACTAACAATAGAAGATACTGACTCTAGATGGGGTAGTTTTCCATCCATCCTCCCACTGGAAAGTTGGGGAAAATGTCATCTAAGATTCCATTGGGTCTCAGACTCACTAACCAACATTGGTGGGTAAGCGTATAAAATCAAAATAAATACATGATATAATATATATCAAAACCACACTATGAGAATAACCTAATCATAGAATCAAATACATATAATTTTTCTCATAGTCCTGACTTCTATATCTAAGACCAAATGTTTTGTAAGCACATAAGTACTTAAAAGCTCTATATTAATTAATTCTTTATTTTCTTATCATAATTTTCACTTTACATTAAAAAATTATTAATCCATTAATTAACCCACGTTATTATTCTGCATTAAACTACTTTAATCATCATATTTAATTTCATTCCCTCCATACATAATCCAAACAGAGTCTAATGTTTATCAATATGAACATATTTTCAGCATTTCTATTCCATTAACAAAAACCCCATGGGTTGAGAATTATTTATTCCTTATTAATAACATCATTAAATAACCTATTTACTCTAGGAAAACATTTTAAGATACCACTAATTGAAAATTTGAAACCAAGAACATCCAACAACCTGAAGCAGTGGGGAAAGGAATATAAAGAAATACAAGAAACTCGTCCATCATCCATTAAACATATTCGATTCAATAAAGCATCCAGATTTTCCTCATCAATAATTAAGCCCATATTCAACCCATTCCAACATTTTTGGGGTCATCCCCAACACCCACATGCATATCACAACGAATCTCACCATCAAAAACATCAACTACTACCACATAATTCGGGCCTCCCCACCCATATCACATCAGCCATCACAAACTCATATCACCTCTAGGCCTTCCTACCCTATATCATATCACTTATAAAATCTCAAATATATAGAACATTATAAATTCATTAGGAAAAAAACAATCATATATAATTGGAAAATCTAGGCCCTAAAACAATGCATTTATACTTCACACAAAATTGATCTCTCACGGCTCTAATCACAAGGCACTCAGTCTTCTCAAGCAAACATGAAAATCAGACCCTAAAGATTTTCTTAATCAAACAATGGGTCTTTATTCCATCCTTTATTAATAGATTTATTATTCATAGGTTCCAAATATAGAAATCCTATAACATCAAGTTGTAACAATAAACTAAACTTTAAACATTCTCTTAGCATTAAAACTAGTTTAAATAAACTGTGGGAAGAACCATTATCAATTAAAATTCCTTTTATTTGTTAAAAAAATTAAAAAACCATTATCATGCTCTAAAATCATTATAAATTAAATTAACACATGTAATAACACTTTTAATCAAGCATGCACATTTCATCAATTTTATTATATTAAAATTATAGCAAACACTGAATTCAAACATGCCTCTTCATTAATTCTAAAGAATATTAATCAATTAATTCCATATTTATGTTCTTTAACAGTTTACCTCAACAAAAAAATCATCCATTTAATAAAAATAAGTTCTAAAAATCATAACATAGATAGATCACCATCTATAAAATCAAGAGGCAAACCATTTGCATGATAGAAAGAAACAACAGGTGATTGCTACATCAAATTCTTTATTAATCAGGATCAATAATTACTATGATAATTGAATTTACATAAAAAGGGATAAAACAAACCAAAATTATTATTGAATATAAATAAATAGTATATGAAATGAATCCCCTTCCCAGAATAAGAATCTTCATGTGACTTACTACACCAAAAACAGGGGGCATGCATAAGATGGAATCGTCACTGCAGAAATTGACCCACTAGAAGAAGGGTTATAGGACTCCAAGGGAAGGTTTATGGAGCATTTTTTCTTTAGAGAGTACATATAGGAGTGATATAAGGGAATAAACTTCATTTCCAAATCAATAGATACACGATTTTTGAAATTTCCAAATCATAATATATTTAATTACAATTACTATGGATCTCATTAAATTCTACATTCAAGGATATTTTTATAGAATTGGACATCATAGATAATCAAATAAAAAATTACCCTTTATGAATTGGAATTTTAATTTCCTTTATTCACACCATCAAAAGGTATGTATGGTCAATTTCATAAAATAAGAAAAAAACTCCACATGGACAATTCCATGTAGTAGAAAGCACCACATAGTCGAAATCCCCACATAGCCAAATTCTCCACATATCTGAATTCCCTATGTAGATGAAATTTACATGTAGATAAAAATCCATATGCATCCATTTCAACATAGCTAATTCATCTATTTAATCGATTCACGTTACTGATTCACATAATCGATCCATCCATGAATTCAATTCAGGTAATTGATCATGCGCATAGCTGATTGCTCACATATCCGATCACTCACATAGCTGATACAGCTACTTAGTTGATTCATGCAGTCAATACAGCCACATAGTCAATTCACATATTCAATGGATACATGTTGATAATGGTTCCATGTAGTCTATGGGTCTATGTAGCTAATGGCTCCACGTAGCTGATGGATCCACATGGATGATTTGACTATCCATGAGTCAGCCTATCCCTCATGATATGAATATATAATTAATGGATTGAAACTATTACATGTCATGAATCCACATTAATTCTATATTTTTTATCTAAACACTTACAGACCTACTCTAGGTCTCTATCTAGTATCACGAGCTTTAAAATATGCAAAGGGTCAGACTAGATAGATTAAAACCCATAAAAAATGGTCGGAGCGAACTTATCATGTGGAAACGAAATAATATGTAAATCTCATGGGTGGATCTCCTGGGGTATAGGTGCATGATGGAAGATCTCATGGGGATATAAACTTTAGTCTATAGGAAGCACCAAAGGTAATATAGGATGCAGGAAAATGAGACATGACATACTTGAATGCATGATAAATGAAGAATGAGTAAGAAGTGCATCATAATAAAAAAAATCTTTCCATAATGTCAATTAATATATAAAAAGAAGGTAAAGGAATAAAATGAATGAAAAAATACACCTATATATATTAGAATAGGGGGTACACCAAGGTACAACTAATAATACTGGGAAGAATCTCTATGATCGGCATCAGTGGTCCCTTCCACAGTATTGGGTGGATAGATCTATCCCTCCATGTACATATGTGTGATAAGGGTGGGGATAGGTAAATTGATTGTCTAAATAGGAGTTGTGGTGATATAAGTAGGTTTTTTCATTGCTATTATAGGTTATGTGTAAATCTACCCCGAGGCCATGTGCCTAGAAACTAGATTGGTGAAAGGAACCTTAGATAGAGTTGGAAGATCAAGTCCATTTCCCAATCAAAGTGTGTCCCGCTAAGAAGTAATACTGAGTTTCATGATCAGTGATATTCATAGGAATCTTGATTGGGTTGGATGATGTTGTTAGTATAGATGGGATGGTATTGTAACTAAAGGATGGATGGTCATAGAATAGTGGTGTATGGATGGATTGAGAGGTGGATGGTGGATTATTATAAGTAAAATATGGGGGATTAGTGAATGGAATTCTAATGTGATGGAAGAACCTCACATATTTTTCTAGAATATACTGGACAATATTGTCATGGTTTTATACCAATGTCCACATATCCATCATAACATGTATGTCCATATATGAAACTGAAGCATCAGGTCTGGTAGGGGAAGGTTGATCAGCTGGGACTGAAGGATCCACTAAGGTATCAGGAATGGGTAACTCATCGGTGGACTCAGAGTAGCCAAGTTCCCATTAATAATGATCACCCAACTTCTGAACATCATTGTCTTATGAATCAATAAATATTCTGTGATATTCATTATGGTTAGTGATGAGATGGGTTATGAGGTATTGAAAACAAAAAATTTCTAAATAGATACTTATTGAAGGATCTTCCCATAATGGTACCATATTTCCTCCTAGTCTAACCATTATAATATAAGGTAAATTGGAAAGCATTTTTATTATTGGAGCTACTTGGATGTTCTAAGAATAGCCACCACATTCTGAGTGACAAACCCATGGGTTTCTCCCCTGTTCTATCCCGACATGGGATAAATCACAATTTACGATCCTCATAGTGGCATCTTTCAGGTGGGTGATCTTTATTAGAGGTGGATCATGTATTCTCATTTGGTTGCAAGATATCATCACCTAACTATTTAGTGTATTGGTCTTGTTCACATCTTGGTTCAGGGATGTATAAGTGGGGTAGGTGATGAAATGAGGAATGGATGCCTAATCCAACTCCAAACACACAAAAATGAGTTCCAAATCACTTCTTCCAAACTAGAAGGAGACGTGAATCATGTCCATCTCAGACATAGTATGGAACTCTGGGAACTAATCTTGGTATATTTCCTATCATACCTCAATGATATATGTTAGGTTCATCTGATATAGGGCCTTCATGACTTCATCACCCATAATGATCTTATTAAAGACATCCAAATCAAGCATCTTTATTATCCAAATAGGCTTGTCCTACAAATTGACCATGTGGACCTGATGTTATGGGTCTATAAAACGCAGGTCAGGGTGAATCCGAGTATGTTGGGAAGTGGCTTGTGAATATTGGTAAGCATAGAAATAATCTATACTTGATGGGGATGAATGGTGGGGGAATCCACCAGTGGTAGTGTCTATGAAGAAGGTTCACTAGACTGACACTTGGCTATTGTATATTTATTATCTTTTATTATTTTCTTAGAAGGGGGAATCCAACCTTCTTTGGTGTGGACCATCAAAGTAGGAACGGGTTGAAGAGGTGGTGATTGGAGATGAGGTGTCTACTACCAAGGGAGTTTGAGTGGTTAGGGATGAGTTATAGGTGTAGTAGTTTTGGAATTCATATTAGAAATACTTGGTTTAACATTTAAGTCGGAAGAACAAGAATATTATGGTGTAAATGTAATATTTATGATGTAATTTGCGAGAGTATGGATTTTTCAAATCATGATTTTTATTTCATAAAATATTATTTTATTCTATAAGTATCCATTTTCTAGACATCATTAGTGAACTTGACTAATTTCAATAATCCTAATAAACCTAAAGAATAAAAACCATGGTTGCCTCCCCATAAACACTTCATTTATAGTTGATAGGTATACATTTCCCTAAATCATTTTAATTTCAATGTTAGGGAACACCCTTCCTGAAATGGTTCTTGGTAAATTTAAAATCATTTTCTATTAACCTTAAAGGATGGTACATCCCCTCACTGAATTTATATAGTTCCATATAGGAAGTCTTCAAGGACTTAAAACTGTCCTAACCATTGGGATTTTGGTATTTTGAGAAATAACATTAATGTAGAATTGAAAAAAAAACCTTTGTCCCCCTGAGTGAATATCCATCACATTATGCTTTGGTCATTCCATTTCTTTGTTTTCTCTATATAAATTTTGAAATTTTCATAAGAATCCCTCATTATCTCTTGTATCTCACTTAATTGAAATAACCTTTGTTTCCAAGATTTTTTAACATCTATGCTAATGTTTTTTATCACCCAAAATATTAGATGTTCTAATTCAACTGATAGGTGAAATGGTTTTCCATAGAAAATTCATAAATGATTTGTACCAATGGATGCCTTGTAATCCATGTGATACACCCAAACTACATCGTTGGGTTTTTTACTCCATTCCTTCTAAATTGCGTTCACTATTTTCTCAGGGATTTATTAAATTTCCCAATTGGATATTTTCCATAATCCTATTGGTTTATGGGTGGTAAGGAGTTCCAATATTATATCAAATTCTATAATTTTTAAGAAGTTATTTTAGGGAATTGTTATTTAAGTGTATCCCCCAAAAAATGGGTAATCAGTTAAATCCGAATAGAGGAAAATTCTTTAAAATTTTCATAACCACATTTCTCGTTTCAAGGGTGGTAGGTTCTTCTTCACCCACTTCAAAACATAGTCTACACTGAACAATATGTATAGCTTTCCATGGGAATTGTTAAATGGGTCCATGAAGTCAATTCCAAAATCATTGATTGTTTCTACTTCAAGGATGGGGTTCTTCATAATTTCACTACTCTTTCCAATTATTCCTATTCACTAGAATTGATCAGAACTTTTTAAAAATATTATTTCATTGCGATATATTATGGGACCAAAGGAGTGACTCCGAAGAATTTTAGTAACTATATGATCAAACCCATTGTTCCCACCACTTGGGTATTCATGTAAAAACTCTAATACACATCGAGTTTCATCTTTAGGGATGAATTTTCACATTAAACTATTAGCATTGTGTTTGAATAATATAGGTTTTTATCCTTAATAGTTTCATTCCTCTCGTAGAAATTTAATATTTTATTGAAAATAAATTTATGGAAAAAGTGTCCTAGTGGACAGATAGTTTGTTATTTCAGAAAACCATGATCATGGTTTCACAAAAATGTTGAAGAGTGTTTCATCTTGGAAGTCATATATAATTCATATCTCTTTGTCATAATCAGTATTGGCTAGTTTATGTCCAGATAGATGGTATATAATAATATTGAAAACACCCTTGTGTCTTTGATGAAAATTTGAAACTATTACTGTAGTAGGATCCACCATATAAACCTTGGTTTGGAGTTATTTTTATTTATATGATACATTAATACTACATGATAAGTAAAACCCACAACTCTAGAGATAATAAGGTATGGTATAAATTTAATTCCATAAAAAGATCTTTCTAAGTGTTTCTATGATTTGGTTTGAGCATCAATAATTGAATGGCTTTCATAGTAGATGGGTTGAAAAATATTCTTAACATGTTTTCCTGAAACATCACCCACAATTAAGTCACTAGAATTTTACACCACATCAAAGTCTCTGTCCTAGTCAGGGGAGACAATAACAGAAGCTTCCACCAAGTTTTTCTACAGAGTATCAATGACCCACTGACATTCTTCATTGAATACAAAATGAACATCCTTATATAGTGGGTGTGTTAGTGGATGAGCTATGTTCATAATGTATTTAATGAAATGAATGTATAATCAATACAAAAATATAGTAGATTAGAGCTGGTTTTTAGAGGGGGTTGTGTACATGCCCCACCAAATTATTTTCCTCTATACATTATAAGGGGTACGTACATCCCCTGCTAATCATCAAATTTGGATGGGGTTCACAACCCCCTATAAATTGTTTAGATTTTTTTTAATATTTTGTTGGGTTTTAGAGGATGTTATGTCAGAACCACCACTAATTTAATAATTAGTGGCGCTATATATTTGGTTGGACTTTAGAGGCACTATATATATAATATTTTTTAAATTTTAGAGGCAATATATATAATGGAATATTTTTACAAGGAAATAGTGGGGGTTTACAACTCCCTCTAATATATTAAATTAACAATGGGTTTCAACCCCCTCTAAATTAAGATATTTGAGGGGGTTCACGAACCACTACTAATCCCTTAAATTAGATGGGGTTTTCAACCCTCTCTAATTTATAACATTAGAGGGGGTTCATGAACCACTACTAATCCCTTTTATTAAAGGGGTTTTTAAACCCCCTCTAATTTTTGACATTAAAGAGGTTTATAAACCACTACTAATCCCTTGGATTAGAGGGGTTTTTAACCCCATCTAATTTATCATAATGACAAATCTCATATAAATTTATATTATATATTATATATATGATTGTGTGCATATGTGTGTGTGTGTGTTACCTAAACACATTATATAAATTTATTTAAATCCATTATAAACATATATATATATATACATTATATAAGTAATTTAAATAATTACTTATACATATTAAAAAATGTATATATATATATATATATGTAAATATTGGTATTCATAATATAAATGTAATTATTAATATATTTATTAAAATATATATATTGTTTTTTAAATACTATACATTTATATAATGATTTATATTATACATAAATTATATTAAATAAATTTGTAATGTAAATTTATCTATAAAGACATTTATATTATATCTTGTATAAAAATATATATTATACTCACAATCAAATATAAATATAAATATATCTCATATATAACTATATAATATATATTATATAATAAATATTTTATTATAATTAAGTTTATATATATTATATAACTATATTATATATATTTTAGTATACCATATTTATTATAAATTAATTTATAAATATATATAATTTATTTATATTATACATTTCCAATTATATGAATATATTTAATTTAGTGTTTCAATATATATGTGTATACATGATATAATATATGTGTATATAATTTCATACAAAAATATATAATACAAATGTATATAATATATATATATATATATTATAAATCATAACATTAATGTATAGTATTTATAAAACAAACATATAATTTGTATAGTTTGAAAAATTTGTGTAATGTTAATAATAATAATCAATACTATTATTGTTACAAAAACACACCAATATATATGTAAGTATATAAAAATAAACATACATGTATTTATAAATATATATTTATATATATATTTTATATACAGAGATGTATATTTATATATTTATATATATAAATATATATTATATTATATATAATTATATAAAAAAATTTACATACATATATATATTTATATATTATCATTTATTTCTAGATATTAATAAAAGAGAAGTATTTTTTTAATTTTTGAAATGTGAGTCATTGAGTGGTAGAGTTGTGTGGTGTTAACCTCCCAATCCCATGTTCAAAACCCTATGGATGAACTATTTCCACCTGAGGGTTGGGAGGGATACTCTGTGGGGGGATTTGTGAATGTGTGATGTCACAGACAACCATGGGTCCCAAAGTTGTTGTGTTAGGGGTCATCCACTAATATCCAGGGGTCAGAGGGGGTCTTCATTTGGACTAACTGGGGGTAAGGTGGTTGTCACGGACAAGGTGGGTTGTCCTGTGGATAAATTGTGACGTTATGGGGTGTTATTGTGGATAGGGTGAGTTTTTATGTGGACAACTAAGGGTGTCATGGGGGGTGCTTGGAGGTTTTCCCATGGTGTGCCTAGGGGGTTGTCCCGTGGTGTGCCTAGCGGGTGTGGTGGGTTGTCTTGGGGTGCGAGGGTGGGGAAAAAGAATATTTAGGGGAAACCCCTACACATGGTATCTGAATTCCAATTAGGGGTAATTATAAATAGCCCTAAATTTATGTTTGAATTAGGGGAAGTTAAAACAACCCCTTAACCTTCTATTTTTGGTGATTTTAATGGTAATAAAATTAGAGTGTAATTTAGGGTAAAATTAGAGAGGTTTAAAACCCCCTCTAATTTAACCACTACTAAATTCACCTCCATTTTACCAGTTCTTAACAAAAACCACACCTAATCAGTGTTTGGGGAAAATATATCGATGTTTATGGGTAACCATTGCTAATGTTTTTAGAGGGGGTTGTTACCCTATAATAATGAAAGCCTGTCTAATTGCCCTATTTATTTTTCTTGAATCCATACATGGACCAAAAAACTATTTATGACATTGATTGTGGTGTGTTCTCTAAAATCATAGATGAATTGTATTTTATCTAGATCAACATAAATTTCATTCTATGAGATCTTATGCATGGGGAACATGCTTCCTTGCACTATAAAGTTGAAATTTTTTTCCTATTCAACATGAGAAATTTTCCTTCACAATGTTTCAGCACAAGTTCTATGTTAGTTAAACACACATCAAAAGATTATCCATATATGGAGAAATGATTCATAAATATCTCCATAAAATCCCCTACCATATCATGGAATATATGTGCCACGCACTATTTTAATGTTTCCAACACATTGAAAATTCTAAGTGACATTTGTTTTATAAGAAGAGGTTCTGAATGGACATGTGATTATTGTTTTTGAATAATCTATTGGGTCAATCAGGATTTAATTAGACCACAAATATACATCTAGTAATAAGATTAATTCATGATTGGATAATATCTCCACTATATAATCCATGAATAAGAGTTGAAAATGATCCATTTGGGTTCTAGTGTTAAGGTTTCCATAGTCCACACAAACTCTCCATTTAGAAATGGTTTCAATAAGAATCAATTAATTTTCAATATTTTGTATAATTGTAAGCCCTCCATTATTTGGAATCTATTGTAATAGTATCACCAATTCACTATGTGATGTGGATAAATGAGTCCAACAACCATAAGTGTAAGAAAATCATTTTAACTACATTTGTTATAGGTTCGGTGAGTCTCCTTTTAGGTTTACTTTTTTGATTTGAGACTTCTTCTAGAAGAATTTTATGTGTGAAAATCATGGGGATGGTCCCCTTAATATCTGAAACATTCCAAACTATTGAATTTTTATTCCTTTTATGGAATTTTAGCAATTTATCTTCATGATTTTAACTCATTTATGGGTTTGTTATGATTGGAAATTCCTCCTTATCCTCTATGATTGATTATTAAAGCATGCTTGGTAAATGATTTATTTCTAATGTTGATGTCTTAATGATCACAGGTGTGAAATTGGGGAAGGATTATATTGTCAGAGGTTTGATGTATTTCATGTCTTCCTATTCATTACTATCCTCTTTATCAAGGAATAAAGTCTCACTCTAGTCTTAAAGTTCCATAATATCACATTATTTATTAGTGAGAAGAAATTTCTTGACACATTAGTGAATTGTCACTTTTCTTGAGTTCTTTGACCAGATCAAAAAAAAATTATTCATTGATATGGAAGGCTAGTCTACCTTGATTTATATTAATGTTTCATTTATCAGTCATAATAAATTTTTACCCTAGAGTGATGGAGAAATATTACTTTCCCTCCATGTCAAATTTTCCAATTTATGTTGGGAAAATGAATTTGCAAATTTTAAATTATACATATTTCAGAAGTCAATTTTTGTACTTAATTGATCTATCAGTGAGATGAAAAATAACCATTTTCAACATCAAATATTCATGCCCAAATATCTAAATGACACTAATATTTCTGATATTGATTCTCACACTGAGATCATATAATTATTTTCCAAAATTACATGGGTTGATGGTGCATAGATTTGGGAAGCTTCCAAAGTCTCTCATATTTGGTGTAATTTTCTACTTAACTACCATATAGAACTCTTAATTCATGTATAAAAAAAATTCTTCCATATTCTACTTATTGGAGAGTAGATCCTTTATGAAATTAGCATAATCATGCATTTGGGTAATGAAATCAATAAATGGAATATTGATATGGAGTGGTTTGAACATCCCTTTAATTTTTTTGCATTATACCATGTCTCATCCTCTTTGGAAATGGAAGAGGAGATTGTGTGGTGGTGGTTCCACATAGACATCTTTTTTTGTGGGATTCTCTTTTACTTATGATTTTCCTCTATTCTCTCTTTCCAATATTTATTTCCACCATCTTGGTTTTTTCACTAATCATTTCCATTTTTAATGATTGTATCATTAGAATTAGGTTACTCTATTTTATTCTCCTCACATTTTCATGTCTATTGAAAATAAAACACTTTTTTCATCTATAAACCACATATTTGGACTCCTCTCTTGGATGAATCTTAGTTTTACGAAGAAGTGTGCATTGTAATGGATCTAATAGAGTCTTAAAAATGAAACCTACATGAAGCTAAATGATTCAATTTGTATATACATTAATTAAAATTTAGTTTCATGCGTAGTCATTCAATCATTCTATTTTTTAAAAAATATGGTTTGAAGTTTTTCTAGATTTGATTATTCAGGTGGGGATACTAGTGGTTGCAAAGAAGGAGGTTGCTGAAATTTTTATCTTTGGGGAAGAGACTGTTGACCCCTGTGAGGGTATAGTTGTTGGGGGAAGGGTTTTTTTGATCAAGGAGATTTGTTCTGATGTGGGTACCCAGTTGGTCCCTGATTTCTTGGTGGACCTTGACTACACCTTTATTGAGAATAACAGAAATTTTATTATTTTTTCTATTGAATGGGTGTCTTTTGGTAATTGGTTTAATAGTACTATTATGGTGGTTGACTGTAATTGAAAAAAATAAAATATTGAGTTTGAATCCCCTCTATCCCTATTTGAAATTCTTGATAAGTGTGTGGACCTCCACACACCTCACATGAATGGACCTCCATACCAAGAGAAGGTTGTGATATCTAATATGGTGGTGTTTGGGGTTGGGGTAAATAGAGATTTTCCATATTTTTTTGTGAGGGATTCAACCTATCATGAAAGGTTAAATGTATCTTTTAACTAATTAAACAAATTATTTGGGGGTCCTATTTCACTTTTCGAAAGACTAGTATAGTGTTCAATATCATCTAAAGTTCTCTCCCTACTTATGGTGACTTAAGTATGAATCTACAATTGGAAGTGGCATCCACCACATTGTAAGTGGCGGGTTGTAAGACATGGTAAAAATTTTCATTTTATAAGAAAACATCTAACTTGTGGTGAGGGAACTTTTGATTAAATTCCTTAAATTGATCTCATGATTACCAGGATGATTCGTCATCCATTTGATAGAAATTTTTAATTTCACTCTACATATACCATGAATGTATGAGTGGGGAAGTATATATATGGTTATTTATTTTCCAAATCCTCCTAAGTAGTAACCCACTCAGGAACCTAGATTTATAACCAATCATTAGTTCTATCCCATAATAAAAAATGAAAAACTTTGAGTCTGATTACATCAAAAGAAACACTTGGATTTCTAAAGTTTTCATGTACTTCTTGAAAATTGGATAAATGTTTATATACATCTTCACTCTAAATTCCACTGAACTTATTTATGCTCTGGATTATGTGAATTAGGCCCAATAAAATTTTTAATGTTTGTGCATATATTAGAGGGAGAAAAATTATAGGTGAAACACCACTAATGTATGGAAGTCCATACACATATGTGTGATCTAGAAGAGGTGAAACTATATGCAATTCAAGTAGAATTTATTTGGAATTATATGGGTTGGAAATATAATGATTGTTTTTCTCATCCATGGTTTTAATAAAGCATATAGATTTGTATCTTTAGATTTTAGGTTTGAAATAAACCGGTTCATGAGTTTATAGACTCCTTGAATGTTTCAATGGGGCCTAATCATGCACTAAATCTCAGTACATATAAAGGAATTAATATGCATGAAAAAAGTTCTAAGAAAAAATGGGGAAAATAAGGGAAATTTATGAAGACCATAGTTCAAACTTGAAGGTCACCATACCAAAGTAATATCCCTAGAAATGGAACCAAAATTTATCCATATTAGGTAGCATTATTAATTCCACATGGGCATAGTCAAATTAAATTGTTATATTTAACCCATAAATCACTATAGTGAAGGTGTGCAGAATATTAAAAATTTTATATTGGACCCATAGGTTGGAAATGAAAATGATTATGACCTATATATTAGATTCCAGAACAGATTCCTCACATGAATATAATGGAATTGGATTTTAATCTAATGGATTGATTAGATATAAGTTGGTAGAAGAGGAATTCAAAATCAATATTTGGGAGCATATGTAGATATAAAACTAAATCTAAAATGGAAGGTCTATTGGATTACACTACGTAGTTGTTCAAGATTCACCATGTTAGCTTTTGTGAGACCAATTTTTTCTACCCCAGATGAAAACCACTCTATGGTCCATAGGTTGATGTCATCCTAGAGGAATTAATTGAGGATAAAAAGGAGGAAAATTTATCCTAGTTTGGTTCATACAAATTATGTTAGGGTCCTTCCATTATAATCCCCAATATCTAGTTCATGCATCGGTATAAAAAAGGTTTTATTTCTAAACATAATTCCTAGAAAATAAAAAATAACCAAACATTGATTCACAGAGTCACTTAAGGTATCATAACCCCTACTCTCAACCACTAACCCTAGGAAGAGTAGTCGGGCATGCATATAGAAGAATTTAGCATGTGAATCAATAGTATTGATAAATGAGATATTATTTTTGTGTAATATTTGAGAATAAAATTTAAAATATAAACTTAATTGAGTGGAAAAAATTCACCATGGAAGATGAGGGAAGAAGCATCAAGTATCAGAACAAACAAAAGAAATTGAAAATTTATTTGGAATGAGGTAATGAAAATATAATGAATGAAAATGGGAGAAAAACTAGAGGAAAATAATTTAAAACTAAAAAAAAGGTGATTCTATCCCAAAATTATGAGTTCTTGAAATATAAACATGTTGGATAAATTACTACATAAATTATGTTCGTGATGTAAGTATTAAATATTTTATCTTTTCCTATAACTTTTATGTCGTATTTCTTGGTTTTACATTATGAATGATAGATTCACAGCCCTTGATATTCTATATCTATAATTTTTATAGATTAAATGAAATTTTTGTGGTCTTTTAGCTTGAGGATTTTACACTATAAATAATCCTATAATTTATTAAGGTTTACTCATTTGGCGATTATTATGTCTTGAACTAGATTTAAGAAATGGTATTGTGACTGCATAAAACTCTATATTCGAGAGTTTTACATCATAAAATAGATTTTACAACTTAAGATTTATAAAACCAAATACATTAATAATGAGAACTGATTTTCAGTAACAGCTCCAATTTCCTATAAAATTAAATCAAATAACACAATATAAAGGTCTAAAACATGTGTAAACTATAATGAATTGAATCCATGTTATATATATATATATATATATATATATATTATCACTCATGTAACATTATATATTTTCTATAAGGTATGGATCGTTTATTTTTTATTACAATTCCCATAAATAGCTCTAGTAATGAAGCCTAATTGAGTCAAGGATATATCAGGTGTGTTTGGGGATCATTAAGGTCCTGGAGACCTGAAATGGGAAGAAAATTTTGGGCCTCATTTATAGGATAAACTATTCTTCCTAGACTGTATGGTTTCCATGAAACCATGTTGTTACAGACAGTGGGAACCCAAGGGGTGCAAGATTTGTCTGCAACTATAAGAATCGAGGCGAACAACCGTATGTCCCATATACAACATTTGGATAGTGGTTTTTAAATGTTTTTAACATGGTTAAAAAAACTTTTAACCTAACCATGTGATGTTCCCCTTTCAATTAGTAACTAGCGTAAGGTCATCACATGGTTTTTCCAACCATGTGGCCAAATTCTGTGCAGTGTTAATTGTTGGTGAAATTAACATTTTACCTCCTTGGATGATTTAATATTCTCCCTATTTATCCTTTGTTTCCTCCATTTTCTGAAATCCTCCTCTAATAAATTTAAAGCTCCATCTTCTATCAACATAGGTTTTGATCCAACTCCTTGATCCAGCCTCTGTTTCACTCATCGTCGGATCCAACAGAAAGATAGAGGTAAAATATTTAATCCTCTCTAATATATTTAAATTTCTTCATTCAATTGATTTTTCTATTTGAGTGAAATCTAATTTTCCACATTTTAAATCCATTTTATGGTTTCTTTGATTTCTTCATGCCTAGCTCAAATAAATGGTCGACACTGGATGAGGGAAGCTCTATGAGGCTAATGTATGTTGTCTCAGATATTTCCCATAATTTAGTTTCATTCTACAAATTGGTTCATTCTCCCATGATCTGATATTTTCAGGTGTTTCCACTATATTTCGAATTAAATTTAAAATGAATGTTTTCTCATTCTATTAGTGACCTGATTATAATGCGAATAAATCGATTAGGTTGATCACCTTTTGTTATTCCATCCCATTGGATGTTCCTAGTATTAAATGGAAAAATGACCTTATTTTATTATATCCTAACACCTTTATGGTGTGTCTTTACTCAATTAATTCATTGATACCTTGGTTTAGTGTAATTCAATGTGGATCCATGAGTTAAACCCCTATACACCATTCATAATGAAATGGTTGAACATAAATCAAATTTTCCAAGTGCTTATGACTTGTTCCCCAAGACATGAATACAATTTTACAAATGGAATTCCTTGACCCATATGCCTATGGTAATAAATTCTTGAACAAATGAAATGTCCTTTTATTATACATGTTATAAATATTTATTCCATTCTTGTTAAATTTTTGTTTCCATAGAGTTGAGGGGGATATAGGGGGTTCTAATTTAAGGACCCTTGGAAAGACTCACATGCCTTATTGTTTGAATTGTTAATGGTTAATAAACATTCTATTAGAGGCACCAGCTAACCCAAGGATAGGATTTCCAAGTATAATCTAATTTTACCTCTATAAAAGTGATACCGGTTCTCTAAGGGAGACCCCTTGGATGGTATTGATGGAAAGATGGTTGAATCGCATCTTAAGAGAGACTTAGGCCCTTATGTGTAATATTGGGGATGGACTCGAAGTCAAGTACCTGAAATTTCACTCCATTTTTGGAGTGACATGTGAAAAATCATCTTATTTCACCATGTAAGGACTCCTTATAATTAGTCTTTTGATGATCCCCTCATGTGATACATGGAAATTCTCACCAAATTTTCTTGGACGGGCTTACGGTTCATCGATACATTTTATAATGTGTTTTTTAAATTTAATTAATGAAAAAGTACATAAATTTTTTCATGAAATAATTGATCCCTTGGCATTGGAAATGTGGGGACATGTCCTCCAAGCCTAAGCACAGGCTTGGGGAAATTCCCTCTTCTTATACTTTACCCTACACACTTTACCATTGCAGGATCTCTTGGTTTATAAATTTCATCTTAGGCCAAATATGGTAATTGGTAAGTTCTCTAAGTGGAACCTAGTCCATTGCATTTATTTATATATTCTATTTTTCATTTAAATTAAATTTGGTACACTACTTATTTTATATTATACATAATAGATTGGCCAAAAACCATGTTTTTCGACCTTGTATCTCACACCCTGGTCAGGTTACTTTGGTACCTGAGTAGGCATTATGATTGGAGGTATAGACAAAGGTAAGTAGCTAACTTCCAATTATTTAATGACAAGAATTAAAAGGAATGAGATGGGAACATAGGATTTTGAATATGATCAAGATTCTAGACATAGTATTTTTTTCCCTTTCTATATATATTTTTTAGCATGTTTTTTATGCATTTATCCCATTACACTACATGTTCATTTTTTCATAACTATATTTCATAGCATCCACATCATACTGTATGTTTTTTATGCAGATTCTAGTTATTGTTTCTTATCATGTAAGTAAAATTATTATTATTTCTTCTTCTTTATATTGTGGTTTGTTGCATATATTGTTTCTTATTCTGGGAATAATATTTTGTTTCACTATGATCTATGAAATAATAATCTCTCAAAGGACACACCTTATTCCCTTGGTGATCTTCAGAATCCTCTAGCATTCAGGGAGGCCTGCTTGATGTCTTATGGCCCATTGTCTCTGGGCACCTTCATGTGGCATCTGGGTAGGGTTGCTACAAAATTGTATCAGAGAGTATTTTCATTTTGTCTTAATTTTTGGGTTTAGATAGGTTACTAGTACATTGGAATTAAATCATTATCATATACCTGGGAGTAGCTACCCCACATACAGGGGAAACCCAAATCACATAAGATGGTTAAATACTGTAACTGATTGTGTGATTATAGTTTCATGGATTCCATAGTAGGGTGATGAACTTTCATTGAATTTTTATTATATTTTACAAGACATCAATTATTTTGGCCCTATGATGTGAGTTAATATTAGAAATATGCATCATATTAGCCTCTTTAGGATAAAAAAATTTCATACACTGTGCCATGCCATATTTAAATTTCTATGTGAATTGTCTGTGTTACATGTTATTGCTGATTAAACCTTGTATGATATTATTTTATGTACCTTGAATGTGATATATAGAAATATAATTCTATTATCATTTTCATTTGAGAAAAAAACATTTAATAGTTAAATAATCTTCTTTAATCTAGTAGTGTTTTCCTATATATGTTAAAGTAGATTCCTTAAGCAGCCAATTGAGGCATGTTGAGCCATGGACCATCAGTAGCATAGGCTGGAACATGTTATGGATTGGATTAAATGGACACCACCATTAAATTTATAAGGTGTATGGGCCCCTAAAAATTGGAAATTTTGATTCATTCAATTCAACTATTAAAATAAATATATATATATATATATGAATTAAAATAAATATGGTCCTTCAAATGAATGTGTTGTTTGAGGCCATAACCTAACCTAACCCTTGTAGTGGGAAGTTGGTCGGATCTCCTTTGATCATTCTTTTCCTCATTCATCTCACCCATACATGTCTCATGAAGCAAGTAGATGGGTTTGTTACTTTATTAAGATGTTTTTTTCTTATCATTTCTCATCATTTTCCTTATCTATTATAAACCTTTTCTAAGACATGGGCTTCACATTTTTAGAGTTATTATAGTGTGATGACCTCATGTTATACCCCAGGAGAGTGGAAATGAGCATAATAATTAGGTGGCGGGCCCTAATACACCCATGATACATCATATAGATCAACCTAAGGCACCTCATGAAGATCCTATACTAGGTGATGATGCCCAGTTTCAGGAAAAATTCTTTCATTTTATGCAATCATTATAGGGTCCTCCTTGACCTGCCCTTTCTATGGAAGAGATGTACAAGGAGTTTCAGTAGAAACATCCTCCCACCTTCTCGGGGGATGGAACGCCTTAGGCTTCTGAGTCTTGTTTTGAGGCTATAGTGTCAATATTTGAGAATTTTGAGATGCATCCAAAGCTTAGGGTAAATATTGTAACTTATGTGCTACATGACTCCACCAAGTTCTTGTGGGACATTCTGAATTAAGCTAGTCCACATTAGGGTAAGGTATGGGTGGACTTCAAAGAATCCTTCTTTGAATAGTTTTCCCCCATAACTTGAGAACTAATCATGTTCAAGAGTTTATGAACCTTTACTAAGCTAACATGTCAGTGAGGGAATACTCATCTCACTTCACCGAATTGAATTATTTTCCACCGACTATTACTGGTGATAGGACGACTACTGTAAGGCACTTAGAATATGGGATTTCTTATTCCATTCACTCAAAGTTGAACATCATTCATCTAAACACCATTTTGTAGATTGTTAACTAGGCCCTCATCACTGAGTAGAACCTAAGGGAATCGGCCGACATGAAGCATGGAACTTCAGTTTCCAAGAAGAGTGTTGGTTTCTCTAATGAAAATATTATAATATTTAAGGGTACACATTGTTGATGTACCATATAGATGGAATGAATATATTTTTTTGGTGTACTGCCAATGTGTAAGGAAAGGGAATAAAAATCCACACTGTTTGAGAAACCCAATCGAGTTTTGGGATTCTGGAAGGATGGGTCTCCTCTAGTGTTTCTGACCATATTTTCCTCTGGTTCCAAGTGATTGGGGTTCTATTCCAACACCACCCTTAGTTGAAGGGTTAGTGAATCCTTGTCTGGAAAAAATATGGTCTCCAACAGGCCCTTTGGGATGAGTATTTGGTCATTGATGAGGTATTAACTATTTAGAGTTCCATCGTCTGTAAAGTGGGCCTTTGTAGGCTACTCAAATAGAATCTCAGAGTTATAGTTCATTTCATATATATGTTTTTATTATAATCTAGAGAAAAATGGTTTAGGTCCATCTAAAGTTAGATTTAATATTTTTATAGCCTCTAATTTGGTATCATCCTTATTTGATACAGGTAAATCGCACTCTTTTCTATCTACTACAACCATGGGAAGTCTGGGCTTTGTAATAGAGTACTCCAATGGTGTTATGACCCTTGACACACTATTATGAGTTTGGGATGAGTATATATTCCAGTTCAAGGAGTTAATACTTGAAATAGGTGGGCACCATTTTCTTTGTAGTTTCTGTATCCTTGAGATGACTGCTTTTTATGTCATTCTTGGTACGGAAATGCTTGTTCCTTATCAAGCTTGTGTGGATTACTAACACCACGGATTTTCATTCAAATCCCCAAAGGGAAACATGTATATCCATAAGGGATAATTGGATCTCCCATTTAATTTATCTTGACTCAATAATACTATGCTAGGGAGTGTGACAACCTAGACGGTCAGTCTCTTTATGAGCGAGCAGGGAATGCAGTTAGCAGAACTACCTCATGTGGTATATCTTTTTTAGGGACGTATTCCCTAGTGATTTCTCTGGAATACCTCCTAATATAGATATTTATTTAATTATTGAGCTCATTCTAGGTGTAGCACCATTGTCCATTACTTATTATAGGATGGTACCCATAGATCTCCAGTAATTCAAGAGGCATCTTGAAGATTTAGATGCTCAGGGTTTTATCTGAACCAGCACATTTCCATGGGGTTCACTAGTCCATTTCACTAAGAAGGTGGATAGTACCATTAAATTTTGTGTGTATTTCCACTGATTGAACCATCTTTTTTGAATAACAATTATCCACTTCCTCGTATAGACTACCTCTTTGATTATCTCTGAGGAACAACTATTTTCCCTTAGATCAATTCAGGATCGGTCTATCCTCAAGTTCATGTGCGGCCATCAGACATTACATGTACAATGTTCCAAATTAGGTATGGCTTGTATGAGTACATGTTTATGTTATTTGGTCTGAAAAATAAACCATCAATATTTATGGTTCCGATGAATCAGTTTTTCCACCCATATATTGCTTCATTCATGGTAGTCTTTGAAGATGAAATATTAGCATATTTATACACCAGACACGACCATGCCAGTCATCATGATATAGTGATGATTACACTGATATAGAATCATATATATATAAAGTTTATTAAATTTCACCTTTGCATTAGTAAGTTTATCTTATTAGGTCATATCATATCAGATTTCAGCGTATCAGTTGACCAAGATATGGTGAGTATTGTGGTTTTCAAGGCGAATCCCAAGAATTTGTTTGATATATGAATCTTCTTAGGGATGGATGGTTATTATAGGTGATTCATACAAGACTTCTCATACTTGTATGTTCTACTAAAAGACTTATCCATGATGGGTGTGAAATTATACTAGTCTAAAGCTTATGAGACAACTTTTTGGGATCTAAATGGAGGAATCACATCTACTCTAATCATGATTCTATCTAAGTTAGGATGAATCAATACGGTTTATTATGATTCATTAGGAATCAAAGTGGGTGAAGTTTTGATGTAGGGTGATTGAGTCACGGATGATGGGCCCTGCTAACTGAGGCCTTCTGATTGGAACTTCCCTATGGACTAACTCAAGCTAGAATCCATGGTTCAGGCTCTTCACTATTAGAGGAACTACTTTTTGGGTGATTGGTTCTTTATTTAAATAGACCATAAAAATTAAAAATACATCTCAACTTAGAGAAAAATGAATTTGAGATAGCATAGGTGAGCTTAATACCTTCAATAGTTTGACATTAATCTTACTTATATGCCATAAAAGGGAAATATCAGAGCTAATTCCATGATCATGAACACTTAGATGCAAGCCGTCAAGGAGGCCAATAGTGGTTGGTAGTTAATGGATCTATTTAGATTCATTATGAGGTTTAGGAATAGAATGGGAAGCCTATTCTAGACTCTTTTAATGTGACATCCTCTCTTCTGTGGAGGGTCTAAATGAGGCATTTGTCAAATTGTGAGGGCCTAATCTTGAGGGAGAGCATTTTAGGATAGAACCCACATCTTGGTTTGGTTGTTGATAGTTGTGAGACCTTAATCTTCCATGGGAGAGTATGGGTACCTGGAGATATATATGAAGACTTGATAAGGGAATCATATTCGTCGTTTTGGGATGTTTATCTAGGTCTTACCAAGATGTATAGAGATATGAATCTTTAGTACTGGTGGATAGGTATGAATAGGTAGATAGCTAGAATTATCACTCGATACTCCACATGACATCAGGTAAAGGTAGAGCACCATTGACCTGGTGGAATTCTATAGCCTCTCTTGATTCCTAAGTGGAAATTGAATAATTTTACAATGGATTTGATGATAGTATTTTTGAGATCCCCTCCATCCAGTGACGCATTGTGGGTGATCGTTGACAGGATGAACAAGGTTGCACACATCATTTATATTTAGGATTCCTTCAATTTTCATGAGTTATGAAAGAATTATATCCAAGATATAGTATAACTTAATTGTTATTCCTGTTCTATAGTATCATATTGAGATATCCACTTTACACCACAATTATGTGAAGGGTTATAGAAGCCACTGGTTATAAATGTTCACTTGAGTATATCTTATCACCCTCAGACCGACAGGTAGTCCAAGAGGATGATATCAGATTTGGAGGATATTGTTTGGGAATATATCCTTGATTTTTAAGATTCATGGGAAAATCATATTTCTCTAGTTGATTTTTCCTACGACAATAGTTTTATGCAATGATTTTTCCTCTAGGGGAAGAAAATCTACGGGGTCCTTGTCTCATTTAGGAGAATTAAGAGAAATTCCATTTGATTCATATGCATATGGTTATAGCTCATTTTGAGAAGATTCCTTATACCGATCTTCATCAAAAACCTTTAATGTTTGAGGTGAGAAATCAGGTTTTTCTTTGTGTATCACCTAGGTTGTCTCCCAAAAAAATATGGAGATAGGGAATGTTATCACTTTGATATGTCAGGAATTTAGAGATAGTAGAGAGAGTTGGGATGGTTTTCTATCAATTATTGTTACCTCATATGTACAGCTCCATTTATGATGTCTTTCATGTACTTCAAATTCAACAGTGCCACTTCAACCCATATCATTCATTCATCCTTGAGGATATCTACCTGGAGGTGGATACGCCCTTTGAGGATCAATTGTTATGTATTGTTGATAGAATGAGGAATGATATATGAGGAATTTTAGTTCCTCTGGTCTGGTCTCTATGTAAGCATAGACATGTACATGACACGATCTGGGAGAAAGGAGTCGATGTACTTGCACAGTGGTTGAAACTCTTCTCTGATGAAATTCTACTACCCTCGGATGGGAAACAAGAGGATTATTTGTCTTTAAGGATGGGAGGTTGTAAAGTCATGAATTTTATCTATGGTGCATACCCTTAATTTTTTATTCCAATTCCATTAAATTTCCCAAATAATGGTTCTTAATCATGTCAAAATTTTCTCTGGTGCATCTGGGGCTTGTTTGGAGCTTTGAGCCCCAAAACAGGAAGATAAGACTTAGATGCATAGTTAGGGGAAACCATTTAGCCCATCCCACATGGTTTCTATAAAACCATATAGCTATAGATATTGGAAATATTGGGGATGAATAGTTTGTCTAAAACCATGATACTAGAGGTGTGATACCATGAAACCCATCTACATATTTTATATAGTGTTTTTACATGGTTCGAACATGGTTAAAATAATATTGAGCCTAATAGTTTGTTATGCCCATTTGAAGTAGTAACTAGCACACAGTGGGCGCACGATTTGGCCAACCGTGTGTAAAAACCATGCGTAGTTTTAATTATGTGTGAAATTACCTTTTTACCCCCACTTAAAAATTTAATCACCTCCCTATTTCTCCCTTATTTCTTCTAGTGGATGAAATCCTCCTCCCATGTATGTGAATCTCCATATCCTCTCAACATGGTTTTTGATCCAACTCCTCAATATGGCCTCCATTTTTTTCATTGTCAAATCTAAAGAAAATCTATCTGTATGATCTTTAATCATATCTAATCTATTTATAGTTCTTTGTTCTATCAATTATGCTCTTTTCATTAAAGTTTATTTTCCCCATTTTCATAGCATTATATATTTTCATTGATTTCTTCCAATCTAGCTCAAATAAAAGGTCGAAGCTGGACAAGGGAAGCTATATGAGGCTAAGGTAGGAAGTATAGTATATTTACATTCATTTTTTTCATTATATAAATTTTTCCATTGTTCCATGATCAAGAAATCTATGGAATCTCCTCTATTTGTAAAATTAAATTTAAAACTGATGTTTTCCCATTCCATTAGAGACCTGAGTAAGTAGCAAATCAACCCCTTGAGTTGATCTCCATGACTTATGCCATCCCATTGGATGTGAAAAATACTAGAAACTAAAATTCCATTATTTTATTTTATCCTAACACCCTTGTGGTGTGTCTCTAAAAAATTAATTCATTCAGTACTTGATTTTGTTGAATTAAAAGCGGAACCATGAGTTAGACCCCTATAACCCATGCCTAATGAGATGGTTGACCATAAATTTATTTGGATAATTTCTTATGCCTTGTGCCTTATGAATTGAATGAAATTTTACAAATGGAATTCCTTGACCCATATGCCTATTGTAATAAATTCTTTAATAAATGAAATGGATTCTTGTTAGACATGTTTTATATATATATATATATATATATATATTGTTCTTGTTAAATTGTTTTTTCCCTATAGTTGAGGATGATATAAGGGGTTCTGATTTAAGGAACCCTCGGAAAAAAAATTGTGCCTTATTGTTAAAATAATTAATAGTTAGTAAACATTCCAGGGCTAACCTCATTTATTCCTATGATAGGATTCCTGAGCATTATCTATTTTTACCTCTAGATGAGTGACATTGGTTACTCAGGGGAGACCCCTTGGATGGCCTCGATGGCACATTGGTTGAACCATGCCCTAATAGAGACTTGGGTCCCAACATGTGATATAAGGGAGAGACATGGAGCCTAGTACTACACATTTCACATAATTCTTGGACGGACACGTGAGACTTCACCTTGGGTCACTAGGGAAGCACTCTTTAGCATTGGTCTTTTGGTGTGCCACTCTAGAAATACATATAATGTCTCACTAAATTTCCCAGGATGGACTCATGGTGCCTCCTTACATTTTATAAAGTGGTTTTAAAATTTAATTAATGAAAATGTAAATGTATGTTTTGAAGATATAATTGATCCCATGGTTTTGGAAATGTAGGGGCTTGTCCTCCAAGACAACACAAGCTTGGGGATAGTCCATCTTCTTATAAATTAACCTACTTACATTACCATTATAGGAACTCTCATATCAAACATACCCACATAGGTTAAATACGGTAATTGGTAGGGTCTCATTTTAGGACCCATTCTAGTGAATTTATTTATATATTCTATATTTCATTAACATTGAATTTGGAACATTTATTATTTTATATTTCATGAAATGGATTGGGAAATATGCCATGGGTTTTGGCCTATTGAGATTGTATCTCACACCCTTCTCAAGAACCTTTGGTACCCTAGTATACTTTATGATTTTAGGTATAGGAAAATGGAATAATCCCACTTTTAATGCTTGTTTGGATTGCATTACTATGATGGAGATGGTAGTAGAGGACTGAGTCTATGCTCAAGATTCTAGACATTGTTGTTTTGGGAATTTTGGTATATTTTTTTATCATGTTTTATATGATTTTCTCCCATTCCCCCTGTAAGTTCATTTTTTATACCAAATTTCATAGAATCCTCCTCATATTTTATCTATTTATTATTCATCTTCCACTTATTATTATTTTATCTTGGAATTATTATCGCTGCTACTTCTATTATGGTTTGATTCTTCTTCTGTATCTTATTCATGATATATTTTTGTGTTGTACTTTGATCTATGAAGGAAAAAAGTCACCCCAAATATATAACCTACGTCCACGCTTCTATTTGAAAGCCTCTCAAATTCAGGGAGGCACACTTGAGGTCTTGTGGCCCACAATCTTGAGACACCTTCAACTAGCATTCGGGGCTGGATGCTACAAATCACCCCATGTAATAGTAGTTGAGTTTACCTATTGTTTTGTGTTTTCTTTGTTTTTATATAATCTTATATATAAATAATAAATATTGGGATTTCATAAATTTTATAAATGGATTTTATCAGCACTAAAAATGATCTAATTTTGTAATAAACTTTAAAATATGGTTGATTTTATTAGCACTAAAGAAAGAACTAATAAAGTAAAACATTATCAATGATAAAAAGGCTCTAATAAATTAATCCATTATTAGTGATTTTTTGTAGCACTGATAAAGGGGAAATTTATCATCACTCTCTTTATCAGTACTTATTTTAGTGCAGATTATAGCACCCTTTATAAGAGCTACAAATTGAATTGAAAAAGAGTGTGTATATCAGTGATAAAATATTTCTTTAAACTATCTTATATTCCCACTTGGCCCTTTTTAAGGGATCCCCTTCATCATAAAATCTACTTCAGACCACAAACATTCCCTTTATCAGTGGTCACCCCTACCACCACTCTAGCCCATGACCCACCCTTTATCAATGGTCAGCCTCGCCAAACACCACTGCTAGTCCACTTTTGTGTGCCTAATCCTATATTTATTCGAACAGGAGACCTCCTTCTGCATAGAGAACATCATTACCACTACACCATCTGAATTTATTGAATACTTTATGAATTATATCTATATATTAATTATATAATTATTCATATAATTATATATACTTATAAAATTAGTTTTAAAAACATTAATAAAATATTTTTATATATTTACATATAATTATTTATTTGCATATAAATTATTATATATTTACATATTTAAATATTTTCATATATATTTGTGTGTACATGTATATATTTATATATTTACATGTAATTGTATATTTATATATAATTATTCTATAATGTATTAATAAATTTCATATTTATTATAAATACATTTGTGTGTGTGTGTGTGTGTATGTGTGTATTTGTGTCTATATGGGAGATCTATATATATTCATGTGTGTGTGTGTCTATATATATGAAAATATATATTTTTATATTTTTTAATATATATTGTTTACAATGTATAAATATAAACACATATCATGTACACTTACCACTAGCCTAGAGTATTTTTATTGTAATATATTGACATATATATCATTTAATATGTATTTATTTTAATATATATTTTTTTCAAAAGTGATGACATGAATTGGTTTCCCAATTAATGCCCTCAAGGGAATTTATTAAAACAAAAAGAGTTGCGGTACAAACACGAGGTGTAAAGGGTTTACACCAGCAGGAAACAATCTGGGGTATACAATGTAAAAACTCAAACATACCAAAGGCAAACTTTGAGGCCAGCATACATTAGATCCTCTTGAAAGCAGGCTTCCTTCATTGGTCATCCAATGCAGGCTTACATCATTGTTATCCATTGCAAGGCTTGTGGAGCATCCAAACAGTGAGGATAGAGGTCTTGCCCTCCAATCTAGGTCATCAGGAACATCCAGGATGATCAAGCTGAAAGAACCCTCAAGAGTAGATTTAGAATTATAAAAAAAATAGGAAAATAAAAACAGGACAAGATACCCTTGCCCAGTCCAGACCAAAACATGTAACCATCCAGAGTCAATTCCAGAAGAAGTTACAATAGAAGCTTCCAATACACCACTTTAATAGTTGAACCAGGATCAATATATTTAGTATAGAAAGGTTCCATGTTCCTCTCCAATCAGATACATTATTCACATCCAGAATTCATTAACCAGTGAAGGAGAAAGCAGCAATTCTGCTTCCCAGTGAAAACATCATCAAGGATCTGTACATCAGTTCCAGCCAACATTCCATCCATCTTCAGCAATCTTTAGACTTCAAACAGAAATTCAGCATCATCATAAATCATTAAAATAGAACCATCAAACCCATGTTGATTGAGATCATCCAAAACAGGGTGCCCCAAGGCCAAACTTCATGGACAAACAACTCCCAGCCCAAGAGAAGCAGTGCAAGACACCAGTATTAAGCATCAAAAGAAGGAAATCAGAGGCAATTCATTGCCATGGGATGTCCTTGAAAATAAAATCAGGATTTTGTTTAAATTTTTCCACCAACTTCATGAACATTCGCTTTCTGATTTAAAGGTAGGTATTCGTAGAGATTTCTCCATTCCTGTATCTTTCAAAAACTATTTCCTCTTGCTCCTCCATCCATGCTTCCAATTCATCACTAAGATCCTCAGTATACTGATAATGATCCCTCTCTGTAGGGTTATCATCTTCAATGTTTGTAGAGTCGTTTATGTTTCCTTCATCAGGGGGTGTTAGAATATATAGATAAATATATATTTGTTTATTAATATATACACTAACATGTATATATTTATACATAATCGTTATATATAAATGTGTATATGTATATATATATTCATAAATTTTTATATGGTAAGTAAAATGGTTAGACTCTTAGTTCAAATAGAATAGATTATAAATAATTATTTTTGTATGGTTTATATATTTAAAAATTTATTTTATATGTGGATATGTTTAAAATTTTATTTTTGCAATTAAATATGTATATATATAGAAAAATATATATAAATATGGATATATATGGATATATTTAAATATAATCAATAAAAAATATGAAAAAGGGTATAATTTTAACACCATAGAATTCATATGAGTGTAACACATGTGAATAACATCAGTCCCCATGGAAAAAAAGACATTAATACCCTATTAAATGTTGCTGAAATCTCATCAAATATTAAAAAATAGGTTATCCTAACTAAACATCTTAGTTCATGATGTCTTTGTACCCTTTTGACCTCCAAAAAATGTGTTGAAGCTATACCTAATTAGCAAAACATAGATCCCTTCATAGACATTGTTTTGATATGTAGAAGAGTCTAAATAGACACACAGATCAAAATTTATGGTCGTTTGAAGTTTAATTCATGTTTTCAACATATATTAATATATTATTTATTTTTAAAATTCTACATATCACAAAATTGTTATTAAATTTCTATTACTCAATACTAATTAGAAAATTATTAATTAATGTTAATATTTTACTATTTTTAATCTATCTTCACTAAATATATTACATTTAAATTATGAATATGTATTTACTATTATTAAATCATATTTATACAAGTATTATATATATATATATCAATATATATATATTTATATATTAAAATATTAATTTTAAATATATATATATATATATATTAAGGGAACCTTTTATAAGAACTATAAAAAGTGCTGAAAAAGTCCCTGTTTATCAACAATCAAAAAAGTGATGATAAATAGGGTTTGTTTACCTTTTTTTTAGAACTTATAAATGAGGCATGTGTCAACGCTTTTATATATCACTAATAAATGATCCCCCTTTATTAGTGCTTTGTTTTAGAACTGATAATGGATAATGAAAAAAAAGTGTGATTCTATAGTAATTTGGAATTTTCATGCTCACCCCTGAAAAGTTATTTTGATCACATGTGTTGTTCATGTAGATAAGACACAATGTTTTGAAGATGGGATAGATAGACAAGAGTATGGTGTGTTTTATTTAGAGTATATTCCAAGGACCCATATATTTCTAGCTCATCGCATTCCGTGTTTATGAGGTCCATGGTCCTTGGAGGAATCCTAGATTAGGATCAATGGAGTTTGGGGTCTAGAATATGAAAGTGTGAGGATTTCACAATGTTAAATTTACTTTACAACATGATTGGAAAGTTCACGGCTTGAATTAATTGTTCATAGCCTTTATAAGAGAGGTTTGTGGGGTGTGATTCATGATTTCTATAGTATATTCATGACATGAATGGAAGGGGTATGGATTTAATGAATCTATCACAAAAAACTCGTGAAATGAACAGGAAGTTGAAAGCATGAGTTGATCTAAATTTATTTTTATATAGGAGACTCATTTTCTTATAATCCCTTAAACTTTATCCATTCAAAATTTGACAAAAACCATTCATGGAATAATTCTACATCTCAAATTTTTCATATAAATTAGATCACACCCTTGGTTTTTTTTATATTATATGATTTTATCCCAACTATAGGCTTATATAGAAGCTATCTTAATGTTTTTCAAAGTAGTTTCCATAAGAATTGATCTCTGGATTAATGTGTTCAGTTTGTGGTGATCCAAGGTTAGTTTTACCTATTTCTAATTTGTTTTGTCACCAATAAGTTCTTTTTTCCTTTAATTTTTCTTTCCATTCAATGGAGAATAATTGAATTTATTCTCATGGAGTCCTTTTATGTTTTTGGCATATTTGTGTTGAAGATTTATTTTAGGGATGCAGTTTTTTTATGGGATAGGTGATATGATGTTTGAGCTTGTTTTTCAATTCTTATTCATGAATGATGAGAGCCTTGATTGTGTGTATTCATGGATTCTCCATGTTTTTACATTCAAATGAAAATTTATCTTTCTTTATTCATTTTTATGATAGTGAAATTAACCTTAATAATGAACAGATATATTTAATTAGAGGAATGGTTTATGTTTATAATGATCACATGTGTTTCCATAGTGATAATGGTTTTCCTCTTTTTTTACTAGACACTGGTCTATCTATGTTTATGGTCTGATTATTAGGTCTGTTGTTCTTAGGTTTATCATGGCTCTAGAATAAATATTATTAATGAATAAAAATTATATAATGATGTTGGATAATGAATTAAGGATGAATTTTTTAAAAATAGTTATACTTATGTTTGATAAGAAATCTATGTAATGGTAAGTGCATGTTTATTAATTTTTTCTTCGATATGTTAATGGAATTTGATAATTATCATGAATCTAGAAATTCTAGTTGTTGGTAATAATAATTCTTAATTTTAATTAAGTTTCATTCCATTAATTTTTTTTGAAACTAGAATTTATTCATGAAGTACTTTCTAAAAAATATATTGATTTTAATAGTTGGTACCTTATATTACCTATAGTTTAAACCTATTATAAATGAGTTGGTTAATCCAAGATAGTAGTAAAACCATTTTTGATAAAGATAAATGTTTTTTGTTGAGTGATCTCATTTCCATGTGAAGGCTTGATTTATTATTTATAGGGATAATTTCCCATTTTTATTTGTTGTTTGTCCCTTATGTTCTTACTTTAGATATGGGACTTACTATGCGATGTGGTGTGAGTTTGGAAAGAATGATAGTTTTTCATGATATGGGCATGTAAACCAAGATTTGTGGTAACAATTTATGTTAGTGATGGTAGGAGGGATTCATGAGGATATGAATGGTGGTGTTAGGGATGCCATCAATATTAAGGGAATGGGTTAAAGTCAATATTTCCCATTGTTGTTATAAAATTTGGGATAATTCCTTGATAACTTTCTTCTTTTAAGGTTACATGGATAGGTTTCTTATTTACCAGTTTTCTATTCCCCGCTACTTGAAGTTGTTGGTTGTGTTGGTTTATAAATCTCTTTTATGTAAGATGTGGATGTTTCCTAGGGTACCTCAAATTATGGAATTATAATTAGTAAAAAAATAACCCATGGGTTTGGTGATTGATGGAATGAAAATTTGGATGATTTTGAGAAAATAATGGAGTAAATTGTTTTATTCCTAGAGGAAATGGGAATAAGTTTATGATCATACTAAATTAGTGTTAAATCCATGATAATTATTAATTTTAATAATTAATCTAATCTGAATGTTTATTGAAAAGGATTAAATAAAAGAAAATATTCTTGAATGCTTGTGTTCTTATAGGATATGTATTTCTTAGAAGTGTAAGCTAGTTGTCCAATGGAAGACAGTTGTAGTTGAGCCTGAGGATAGGTTAATTCCAATAGTGTAGTTGTAATCTATATTATACATTGTATGTTTTGTGATTTCATATGATATCCCACCCATGTCTATATGGATAATTAAACATAATGGACTCTGGGAGGTTTTTTCCCCTACATATATGTTGGCAATGAATTGATGGTTCACTTCCCCCTCTGGCTCCACTCTCTTCTCCTGGTAGTATTATATGCTGGTATGCATAGTGGTTGTCTTTACACATATGTGTGTGTAGAGAGTTTTAATGTATTCTATTTGTTTCACATGAATTTTTATATTGATATAGTACCCATGAATTATTATAGGTATTTTATGTATGGGTTCTGCTATATTGAGGTATAATTTATGACATACGGGCTATGGTGCCTCCCGTAAACTACTTGGTCATATATAGAGACATGGAATAGGATGATGTGATAATTTTATTCATAGTTTTCAATATATGTGATTATATGGTATGATTTTTTGGATTTATGACACGATACGTATACTAGGTGTCTTTGAAATGGATTTCATTTTGATAGAGATAACTTAGGACGTGAGACCTTGGTGCAAAGTGAAAAACAAGTGGGGAATTGTTAGTGGGTACCTTGTTGATATTATATTATATTATATATTGTATTTTTATTCTTGTTAAGAAATATCCATGTTGAGTATGGGAACATGGAATGCATGTTTAGGTGATGAGTTAGATTCACTTATTGTTCACTAGGATTTATTACCCTTTATTTATCCTTTTTATAAGAGGTTTTAGGGATGATCCAACTGAGTATACATGTTATACTCACCCTACATATATATAAACTATTTTTTAGTTCTATGGGAATTGGTTGATGATTAGGTTGGACTTTACTAGCTCATGGTTTTTTTGAGATTTTTGGGATTTTTTAGTCATTTACAAGGTTAATCTATTAGTACATGTAGTTTTCTTCATAGTTGTTTTCTTGTATGAAATTACATGTATGTATTTTTTATATTTTAATTTTATCTTGAGTAGTTTTTGTTAGGGGATTCTATAATATTTATTATTTCTCATATATTAGATAGAAATTCCTACCATTTGTGTGTATGATGTACATATTATGCTTCTCGCCAACCTGTGGCTTATGGGAGGATATATTCATGTGTCATTATCTCCTTTAACTTATTAATGGACCTATAGGGGTATATATGGGGAGTCATGAGAGAGTGGATTTAGTGGTTTAGGATATTCACAAGATGGGGTTTAGATGTAGGCACCGGTGAGGACTATATGGATTGGTAGGGAAATAGTGTCTACTATGTCATGTAAGCAATGTAAACCTAAGATATTATATATGAAGTATATATTTATGTCCCCCTATGATATGATTCATATAAATTTAAGTTTACTGATCCTACTAAACAATTGGTACTAGTTACAGGGTAGAGTCTTCATAAAGGATCATGCATCATTCTTCTTCACTACTGTGTTTCAAATGGGTAGACCATTGGATTAGGTTAAATATTGAATATTTTAATGAATCGTTAATTTTATATATTATTTTTTTATAAGTCTCTAATTGTTTTTTTTATTAGTATGGATCTAGGCCAATGTATTCATTATGTTCACCCCAAAGATATTCAGTGGGATGTGTAAGTATATATCCATAGATTATAAGTTGAAAATAACAAACTTACTACGGGACACTCTAAGAGTTTCAATATTGGAGTCTATAAAATGATGAGGGCTCAATCTCGGACTCAGTGATAGAGGACCGGTTGGAGTAGATGAATATAACCTTTAATTTGATCGATTCTCATAAGGATAATAGGGTTTCAATGGTGGTGTGTATCTTACATGAAGAAATGAGGTAGTGGTTGCTCCTATTTATCAGGGATCATGTTGAGTCGAGAATATCATGGGATAATTTCAATGACCAGTTTTAAGTATAGATTCTTTCTTCTACCATAAATTTTTCCATTCTCTAATATTTTTTTAACATTTGACAATTTAGCACCAATGTGATGGAGTTTGGAATCCATTTCAAGACCATTATACAGTTTTTTTTTGAACTTTTTTTCTATATGAGGAGGCTAGGGTGAGGAATTTCAAAAAGGATTTACATATATATATCTAGAAATAGGTTACCTCATTTATTCTATTGAAATATCATGAGGTGATGGAAATGGAATTTGTTGTTAAGATGATGTTATCCATAACTAAATCATCATGATAGGGGAGTCATCAGAATTATCCACATGGAACATCTATCGACAAGGGATATTAATTTCCTAAACAAAAGATATTTTAGATAGTTAGGGTCTAGGTACCAGTACTCATCAACTTGTTTCCCTAAGGGTGGAAGCTCTCAATCCCCTTACTAGGGTTCAGATGCATTTTTTCCATGTGGATGTTGAGGTCATCAATAGTAAGGGTACATGACCTTTCCGAGAAGGTAGAAAGCAATAGGTTTTCCTCTTCAGGTTACTCCATAGAGCTAGTTTTAGTTGAGGGAGTAGTAGTAAGGTGATCCAACATTAGAAAAGTAGATAGGATATGGGGTTTTCATAGGATAACCCTGATATTCTTCTTAACCTTGGATATTTGGGTGCAACTATGGAGGTGATCCCTATTAGGATCATAGAGGTAATAGAGCTAGTCATGGTCAGTTGAATACTCTATATTTTCTAATTTTAGGTGATCTAGACATCATTCGAGGTACCCATTTTGTTTTATACTTGGTTGAATATTTATGTAATTTTGGTGCTAGACACTCCTTCATATCACCTTCCATGATATATTCCTTATGAATTGAGGTGGAGAGGATTCCAGTTCCATTAGCATTAGCTACACCATTTGTAGGTTGAGTATATCTACAATTAGTATTTATAAAATATGATCTAGTGTTGTGGAATTAGAAATTTGTAGGATACTTCCAATTTATGGATATATCCAAACAACATCATCCTCAACATGGATTTTATTTATTCGGTGCATAATATTGTGGATTGAATCAGGAGGAAAATAGTGTTCTATGATGCTGATTAAAAGTCTACATTGTTAATTGGTGAGTGATAACCTTATATTGATCATATATGTGTCTCATACTTGTCTTCTTGAATGGATAATTTTATGATTAGTTTTTAATAAGTTTTACTGATGATTTTTTCCTTGTTGTTTGAAGATTCCCCTAATTTCTTTCCGAAGGACATTGTAGTGCTGCAACTATGATGAGAGATAATGTTTGGGATATAGATATAGAAATGCAATTAGTTTATCTCTATGTTACTATATAATATGTCACATTCTTAGTTATGAGAACTGTGGGTAAAAATCAATAATCTTTTGTAGTGCAGTTTTGTTTTGTCGAGTGTGCCACAACGGGGTGATCTAATTCAATCTTTAAAGAAGTATGATAGTTGTATGCATCTCTATATCATTTATCATCACTTGAAGAATGTAATGGGGAAGAATAAATATATATTTAAATGTATTGATGAATTATTCAATCATATAAAATGTGATAGTTGGTTCTCAAATATTAATATGTGGTTGTGATATCATCAAATGTGGGTAAAATTGAGGATATACCGAAAACCGCTTTCAGATGTCTGTTGACACTCAATTTTTCCACATATATGAAAGTGTATTAAATGAAAATACCTTAAGGTTAAAAGTGAAATAAAATAATACCAAAGGCCTCATCCTTCACCAATGGAACCTACGTGCAGGTATCCCCAAATAGAATCGGTGCGAAGCATACCTGCGCACCTTGTGGTGCTGCATAGGCCCAGCCAGGCAGGTCTCCAAGTGGAACCACACAAGTTACCTATGAATTGGAAAACACAACACAATAGAGCAAGACAAAAACATCTCCTAGTATCCCATATTTTCCTATAGATATATTCCTATGGATCCTCATTTACATCGATGAAAAATCCTTAAAAACTCCTAAAAATCTACTCGCCCAAGTCCTTCACCCAAGCCCTTAGAAACATTACAGGTGGCTCTCCCAAAACTGATATAGGAGGTAATTAAGGGGGGTATTGGAACTAAATTCCTACCAGGGTATTAAATATATATCACCTTCATTAGAAACCTTTTCCCTCATGGTTAACTAACACTAGCATGAAGTCCCCTTCCCTAACTAGGGACCTGCGCAAGATATTTATAGAAACACCTATGGAGACACTTGAAGCCTTGATAAAATCCTCAACTAAGTGTTATTTATCATGTGTTATATCACCCAATGTACCTTAACCTCACATAGGATAACCTTTTTTAATCACTCCTAGTTCAGGCAGACATACCCTGCATAATACTTCCTTGTCTTGCCCAGCCTCTACCCTGCATGAGCCATATCTCAATCCCAACTCTAAGATAATGATGGCATGGATCCTCTCCCTTTGGATCCCTTTTCTGAGGGGACTAGATTAATAAATTCATTTAAACCTATGAACCTATAAAACCAATGTAATATGAACACCAATGTGTATCCCATTTGGGTTTGTATTTATTTGGTCAGAGGTTTCTCACACTTGTCCTATTTGGCTGCTAGGGTCCTTGGGGACCATCTAATAATTCATCCCCTTAGTCATGAGGACACAAAACCTTGGGGAAGTTTTTGGGGTCCCCTAGTCTCATAGACAAGGGTTATAACCTAATGATTTATATTTTTTATCTAAAACCCGGGTCTTGGGGTTCCATGTGGGGATATAAGGAATGAGATCCTCTTCCCTTCCCTGGAACCAATTTTAGGGAATCCCTTATGTATTATGCCCTTATCCTTTCTTGTGGGACCTCTCCCACTTCATTACTTCATAGTTATCCAAACCCATGGTTCATAGCTAGATAGATCACCAAATTTGACTATCCTGGTTACCCAAATAAAAAAAGGAGATAGGCACTTCAAAGCCATTTCTCTCTCCCTTTGGGTCCAGGGTACATTGATAGGAGGGAAGTGTCATCACCCCCTACTCTTCCACTAATATAATGAGGATAATTTGTTTTACCAGATATTATTCTTCCTCTTTCTTACATTCAAACATGACTCTTTTGGTCTTAGAGGTTTGATAAGGTCATAACATCTATAAAGTGACATGCATGTTTTGGAAGACAATATTTTCTCTAATCTTCCTCCCACTTACTTCATAGGGCTTCCATAGTGGTGGGTCCTTAGGGAAATGTATCTAAACTTATGGAAAAGAGGATTTTGTGGTTTCTCATATCCACTCCTTCTTCTTGTATCTCACACTGAGAATGACTCATAAATTATTAGATGTTATCAGTGATCATGAAATCTATATCATCATAGTCCTTTGGGAATCTTTCCATGTGTAATCCCCAACTGAACCTATGGGCCTCCTATTAAATATATTCCCCAAAAATGTCACTATAATCATTCACCAGTACATCATACTTAGGATTAATCCCCAACCAAACCTCAAATCACCAGGTCTTCCTCCTTATGAGTGAACCCCAATCCAATCCTATCAAAGGGACATACTCCCCTACGAGAAAAAATTTCATATGGCCTCTATATGTGATGGTCCTCACAAATGAACTATGTGGGATTTAATTCTTATCAAAATGGGATATGTATAAATCCTCCTTGAGGTTAAAATCCAACACACAAAACTAACCATAATTATCTCTGGGATGCATTACCAATAGATTCTTATTCAACTTGGTAACACATATCCCTTCTAAGTTCCTTGGTCCGCTTTGTCATAAGTCTCACAATAAAAGTTGACTAGGAACCTTCCAATTAGTCTTCATGGCCACATGATACTAAAATTGATGGTTTAGTACTTATCACATGACCTTAAAAGTTATGATATACTCCCATTAAGCGGAACTTAACTACATGGATTCCACTTCCTTTCAAAAGTATATGTAGGAATACCATCTCATGGGTCTGATACCAATATCAAAACAACTCTCATCTACCTAGATCACAATACACTCCAAATCACCCCTCTGTGAGGCTCAAAACTACCCCTTAATAATATAAAAAAATCACAAATCAATACATATGAGGTTACCATTGATAGAGAACCTCAGATATATAAAGATATATCCATTGATGAAGAACCTTAGATACATACAGTTGATTCAAAATTACCTACATTCTAATAATTAATTGTAAATTCAATGGTGATATACATCATACTTGGGTATTAATGAAGGATTCAAAAAAATATGTTAAATCTATAACAGATTCCCTTAGTAAGAACCCCCCCCCCCTAAGGATGTGATGAGCCCAACCTCTCATCCTCTCGACCAATGTGAGTTCTTAAGTATCATTGTAAAAACATTCAAACAAGCACATACCCTTGGAAATAAGGTCCCTCAATGATATAGGACTGTTGGGTATTCCATATCCATGATAAAATAATGTTAGAATTTGTTCGAAAATAGTGATCCATAATTGAATGATTTTCACAAAAATCTACCCATACAGTCAATCATCAATCTTAAACTACATGTTTTCTTTAGGCATAAAAAATTTTGAACCCAGCATGAATTATTAACCAAGTTAATAGTGTCACCTAATTTTCAAGACCATTTATCTCTAAAAATTAAAGATGAAAAAGAAAGATAATAAATCGTGCATGTGTTTATTTAATGAGATGATTCTTTGATGGGGTTTTATTGTTTGTGTTTTTCATATATATTATAAGTACCTTCAACAGAATCTCCCTTTAATCCAAATGACATCCTACCAACTCTCACAAATGTATTCCCCAAATACCGTTCACATTGTGTCCTCATACAAGTATATGACATCATAATAAAACTAGTTTCTTCAATGCTAGGACTCAAATGAACTCTTCTGGTAGAATTTCTAGAATAGAAAAATCCCAACCTTGGTTGCTACCTGACATGCCCTCTAGCTTAAAAAAGCCCATCCGGTGATCCATTCAACAAAGACTAGTGTTCTAGAAGAAGATGTTACCAACTACCATCTTAAACCATTTTAGGAGAATATCCCTAGAAAACAAAAACTAGTCCTTCCCCTATATTAGGGACGTAGATCAAGAGTTCATGGGTGTCTTCATTTATAATACACATGCTTCCTTCCAAATATATCCTTCTAGCAGTTACCACCATAAATTACACATAGTAGAGAACCCTCCCCATGATGAGGGTTCCATCCTTAGAAATCCATACTAGATTTTCTTGACCCAGGCATGCAATATAATCCACCAAGTGCAACAACTAGTCAGCAAGGAACAGAATCACACCTCTATAACCTCTGAAAAAACCCACCAATCAACTTTTGTAGGAAAATATGAGTAGGAACATACACCCACACACCATAATTTATCTAGCTAGTAGACTCACCTTACATCATCTAAGGAATCCCATTGTTCGTATCTATCATCACACATAGAGAATGAATATACACATGTCCACACCAACCAAGAATTCCAAAAGACTTGTATGGTAGCATCTGATGAATCATGTTGATCAAATTCGATGGAAAACCATGGGTAGGTGTACACACCTACCATCATTGATCAAACTTGTCAGTAGCCTCATCTGGAAGCATCCAGAGAAGTCAGTCAAAAATCCTCAATGAAGAATATAAGGAAGATCCAACTCTCTTCCCCCACATATGATTACTTTCAGTATACAATGGCATGAAATAGAGGAAAGGAGCAGGCACATACCCCTAATCCAGATGAATAATGGGATTATATCCCTATTTTAGTAACTGAATTCACCATTCATATATTCACAATGGTGAAAGGTCAGATGAAAATCCCTACACAGAAACTACAGACTTTCCAAAACATCATAACAGTGGAAACATAAGTGATTGAGGGAAAAACACGTACCCAGTCCCTATAAGTTGGGTGGTTCATCAACATGTCACCCCGAAATAGACACATTCCTTTACTCCCATTCTGTAGGGTCATTCGGAGAAATCCCCTATGATATATAGAAAACTGGATCATGTACATGCACCTATTACAATAGGAGGTAATCAGCCTATTCTAATAACAACTCTATGGATGGAACAAACCCCTATCAAATTCCCAAAAGTCTGTCAGAAAATTTTGGAAGCAATAGAGGATCTAGTCAAGAAATCTCCCATGCCCAAAAACAACTTTCCCTGTGATTTTTTTCCTATCACTTGAAAGGATACATCGAATATGAAGCCTCATACAAGACAACAAGATAATTAAGATCCAATATACGATAATTCTCTACTAAAAACTAGAGTTTTTAAAGCCCTAAGACGTTTCTATATTGATTAACATGATCCCTCTCTCTAATTAACGAATTAATGGATCATTGGAAATAATTTTTGTGGTACTCCTTGGACACTTAATCTAGAAGGATTGATTCATGTTCATAATCAGATCGATCTAGAGATAAAATACCCTGATGAGAGTCACGAATTCCCTCCATGTGGTCAGAAGAACAAAGAGAAATAGGGTCTTACATTTTTTGTAATCTACCAAGGTATTCCTACCAATGAAGTCATTCACTATGAAAGTCCACTCTACAGTATCGTTTCAATTCATCAAGAGTTTCCTCCCCTATGTGATGTAGTGATGAGAAAGCCCTCTTATTGTGAGGCACTTGGGAAAATAGGTCCAATCACGTCTGATGCATTTTTAGGGAAAATTGAAATCCTTTCTTAGCTGGAAGATATCCCATGGAAATATCCATTCTCTTTTCCACCCATTGATCTCCTTCCTTCCACTATGGTAGAAGAATCCTATACCAATCATACCATTTACAATAAAACTCCAGGGAAGAATCCTCTTTGTTCAGACCAGGTGAAGGACCCTCTGGAGAAAGAAGAATAATATATTCAAAAAATTAGGAAACATCTAGATGATGAAGACATAAAATTCATGTTTTGGGATTTATCCAAACCTTAATATAGCATTCTACAGTTTTTATTGCAATATTGTGTGCATGAAATCTACCTCGATATATTGAACACTCCTCATTACATGAGAGAAAAATTATTACACAATGAATAGTATCAAAGTCGCATTAAGGTAGTATAAGGGATTAAATTACAAATTGACATGGCGGATCTTTGGGATGAATGACATCCAAAGTTCAAATAAAAGTGAGGATCCCTTCAACATGCATGCCTCAAAGCCAAAAAAAAGTATTGTGACAGCTGATCGTAGATACCCCATCCAAGGTTCATATCATAGGATGGGGTGAACATAGAGCATTAAATTTCACAACACTCCCCAACCAGAAAATCCCACTAAATCTGGTATCATGAAATTCCATAAAATTAGGAACACTCCAAAAAACGTACTCTATTCACAATAGATGATATGATCAATAAAAATAGGCCTTGAATGACTCTCACTGATGTCAGTCAAGAATAGAGAAGGGTGTTGAAAGAAATTTTCATCAATCATTTTATAATATCAAGAAAGACTCCCTATTAAGGGATGTTTTTCGTTAGAAAATGAAAATGTTCAAAATAGCACAATGGTCACTAGAAGGAGGTGATTCTTGTGCAAACCAAATGATGCACCCAACCCATGTTCAGAAAAAACAACATACCATTATAAGTTCATCCACAGTAGTAGCATCCATAACAATATAGGATCTACCTCAACCCACAAGGCTGGTGGATATTTCAACACAACCTTTGAGGTCAAAAAACTGGGTCTAAAGAGTTGTGAACATGGAATGGGAACAGTACAAACCCTTATAGATGAGGTATTTATTACCACAGAAACCTACTCCTCCTTAGTGGAATTCTATTTTCTCCAATTTAGGGGTAACATCGTAGGAAAAATCCTCCAAATTTGTCGCATCCTGTGATTCAGTATCCTCATTTATAATGTGCATGATTGAACTAACTATAGATTCCCTTCATATTACATATGCTAATAAAATCCCATAGAATTATCTAAGGAGAGGAAAAGGAACTATGGAGGGCATAGAAAAGATAATTTTCACAAGGAAACTAATAAAATTCATGAAATGCATTATGAATTAGTAAAATTAATTAATTCTACCCCTAAAGACACTACATAACACAAGGTCAATTCAATACATGAGCTTGAGGAGGATGATTCAGTTAAAAATATGGTACACGCTGAAACTATTTAAGATGGTTTGTATTCCTGAAACTAGAGACTCGCCCTAAATCATGGTGTTCCCCAAATCACTCTACCACTACCTCGTCAGAGATATCCCAATAAATAAAAGGGAAGAGGTAATTTTTCACCTCACATACTCCCTAAAAAGGTTGTACACATCACACTTGAGAAAATATTTTCCCAACATGAGTAAGAGAAAAAATAATTGTGGATACTAAATGCATAACTACTCTATGGAATCCTTCATGTTGGATATATTCTACAAGAATATCTTCAGCTTCCACTCCCAACCATTTCATCTCAATAAATAGGGCTTTCCCTAGTTACTGAAATGGATCTATAAAATCTTCTCAATGTGGGATACCAACCACCAATATACATAGATCTTGTGGTAATAGATCTTGAATTACCTCCATTGGGTATACTTCCAAAAAGGGTCCTGGTGCATCCTTACAAGCATTCCCAAATAGGCTCCCCATAGAAAATACCAACAATTCCACCACAAATGGACCTATCGGATGATACCCCTATTCAAGTTCCTCCCTAGACATACATTCCTCAAGGTGTGATGAATAATATTGAGCTTATAATATCTCAACTAGAATTCATATAGGAATTTCATGTGTCAGTAAAACCTAAGAATAATCCTTACCATGAATGGGTTGATCAATCTTTCACCACAGAAATGTAGGAATCCTACAATTCCAATTTTTAACTACTCTAGGGAAATGGAGCACCACATAACAAATTTTTCCCACTGTGATCCTATGATGGGGACCCCTGATAAAAAAGAGGCAATGAATCTTAGGTTCTTCATAAAATCACTTTACGGACTATCCATTGTATGGAACACCAACTTATCATCTTGGTCAATTACATGGTGGGAAGACCTCTATTTTAAGACTATTTTCCAAATCAGCTTTACATTGCATAAGACAAAATTCCTCATCCTATTAAACTGGGAAATATGGGATAATGATAGGGTCTCCGAATTCATTTCTTGGTGTAATGGGTTGACATACTTCTTAAATATATAGATTCCTCAAGAAGACTTATTGCCCATCTATATACTAAATCATCATAAATAATTGTTCAAACTACTCATCCCTATTAAATACAAAGGAGGGTTTTGGGAACTCAAATAGATTTCTCAAATAGTGTAAGACTCTATAATGCATACCAAGGCTAATTCATGAGTAATTGCATCACCTTGAGTAAAGATAACATGGAAAGAAGAATCTACTACTATTACACTTAAGCAGGGCCCAACACCAGCTATTACTCAACAGACAACACCATATTGTGTAGATCCACCACCAGAATGTTAGGAAAAAATCCCCACCACATCAGGATGATAACATATAAAAGATGATAAAACAAGTTTAGGATATGAAAAACAAGGTCTATTCCTTTCTAAGTGACCATGTCCCTTACTACATCTCTGCATTGGAGAACAACTTGATCATGTTGCCAAAGCCCAAGAAGCTAGTAGGGACAATGATGAAAATATCCCAAACTATTTACCCTTCTATCAATCATTGGGGAACAACGTATAGGGTTATTTTATTTTCAGAGACATCCTATAGAATATTGTGGACTCTAGGAAAGTAAAGCTAGGCAAGACACCAGCACAAGTGGCATTAGTTTTTGCTACCAATCCGGAGGAGGATAATGAATGGAGGGAGGTTAAAATAAAGGGTAGGTAGGATTTAAGTGAATGGATAGTCATAAAAATGATCAAATAAATTAATGTTATCCTATTATTATAGTTTTAATAGATGAATATGCCCCCATCTGCATCTACCCCAACACAACTGACATAATTAGTATCTCTATCATTGGAAATCCAGTCTTCCAAAAATGACATGGCCAAAAGAGCAATAAGGAAACACAAGAAGATGAGCTTATTCCGTATCCATTATTTTCTTTATCATTAGAAAACTTCATGCCTAAAATCCAAGAATCATGGTCACTTCCCCACCAAATGGTGTAACCAGATTTGACACACCAGATGGAATCTTAAACAGATAAGGAGTTGATCTTAGGTTCCATTAATGTTATTCACTTTATGGATCCCTTCTCAAATGAAGAGTGTGCTTATGAACCCAAATTCTCTATAGTTTGTTGGAAATAGTGGGAAGAGGCCATAAAATTCAAGGATTTGAGGGAATACATAGTCATACCAAGATTCAATACTCTAACCACATCCCTCCTTGAACCATTTACGCAATGAAAAGTTACAGGAGAGCTCTCTAGTTAGTTCAAAGGGAGAAAAGAGGTTCCTCCACACATTTCAGGGCCTACCTAGACAAGATAATCCTAGAAGATCGAATAGAGGATTCATCATCAACTAATCAACCTCGGCATGTAGGTCATCCCAGTCGACCTAATCCACTAATGGAAGAAGCACCTTCAACTTTTATTCAAAGGGACGATCCATTTGCATCATGTAATTCAATTCCTAAATAACCTATAAAATAGTGTCCCCATACTAGGATTTATAGATATTTGGACTATTAGTATGGTATTTTGAATCAATTATCCTTGGGACCAACCGAGTTGTGAATATTGGATTCCTTTATCCTATCAAAAGAACTCAATAGAGCATTCGTAGATGCATTGTGAAACCCTCGATAATTTTAAGTCAAGGTTGTTTGATAAGTGTATTTCATGCATATATTTTAAGGTGTTTTAGTGTATCAATTTGTGTATTTTAATGCTTAATATTTCCAATTTTGGACCTTATTGACTTTCTTTATGATTCTTGGCAAGAAACAATTGATTTGTGGAAAATGAATGAAAAGAGGTGGAAATTGGAGCAAAAAGACACTTCACATTGCAAGCGAAGCGAAGCGGCATGACACTGGATTATTAAGGAAGTTTGAAGCTGGAAAAACTAAATTAGAATATTTACACATTGTGTAAATAGATTACACATCATGACTTCATTAGATAGGAATTAGATGGATAGGACAAGTCGTGAAGTCAAAACACATTTTGAAAGACCATTGCTTGTCATGTGACTACATTACTGACGTCACTTTTTTCATGACAAGTTTTTAGAGAAGAAATATGATGAGATTCACAGGATATTAATATTTAATGGTAAATGTCATGATTCTTGATTACACATTGTTAAAGGAGTCAAAGTTCGAAATATACGAATGAGATTTGCGTGAGATTCATGCAGATTCAAAATTCAAAGAGGAAAACTCAGATCGGGATTACATGAAGTGTAATCACATTACACACCATGAACATGGTCAAGAAGATCCCATTTGGAGGATATAAATAAGAGACCATGGCACCACTAAATTCATTCATTTCGGATCCACCTCCCTCAGGATTAAGGATTTCCATTACCAAGATGATTAGAATATGATCTTTATTTTCCTACCCCCTCATGATAGTCATGAGGGGGTAGAGATTTTGTGACAAAATTGTAATGAAGGAGGATTTATTGTTTTAAAGTATTTTATTTTTTAATGCAATTCATATTGGGTCTTTTTCTGTAACCCTATTTTATCAATTCTCTTCTTCTCTCTATCATTCATGGTCATTTCATGATCAGTGAGGGAGTGATAATTTCAATTCATTGACTAGAGAATGATTCACAACATGATCATTGGGTGGATTTTTTTTCTATATTTAAAAATGTTTATGTGTTACTGGGTCAACGACTACCCAAAGTAACATTACCATTATGAAAAGGGGCTTCGGTGATTTCGGGGTTTTCTACCATGACTATTGGATTCAACTAACTTAGTTAGAACACCATATGATCACTATTTAATTATATTATTCCATAATCAATTATGATCCTAGATTTCCAATTTCCAAGCATGTTTTTACATTTTCTTTTAAATCCAAATAAATTACCTTCTCTTATTTTGAATCAAATAGTTATATTTATTTTATAAAATATTTTAGGCCTATTTTATTTAAATGATATTTTCTTCAATCATGCCTCTTTGGGTTTTACCTCAGAGTTTCAATTCTTATATTACCCTGTATTTTAGCAATTTGTTTGATTCATGTTTTAAATTTATAAATTTGGTAATCTGGTGGGAATGAACAACACCCATAGGGATATCAAATCTTTGGCACTGTTACCGGGGATAAGATCATAGAATTTATTAATCTAATAATTTAGACAAATTCTTTTCTCACATTTTCTGTTTCTAGCATTGGTTTTATATTTATTTATTTTTATCATTTTTACCGCACTGGGTATTTTTGGATGTGATGGAAGAGCTGTAGAGAGAAATTACTACCAAGGAGAGGTTCACCTTCATACATGATGATCTGACACAACTAGTCAATGAAGTTAAATCAAAGAAAAATCAACCATACGAGTTCTCACAATTGTACCAATGAACTGATTCCACAACACCCTATAGTGTGGGTCCAAACTTATATGAGGATCATCCCAAAAAAAGAATCATGAACAAAGAATCATAGGTAAGTACAACTTTTGATGCTTATTTTTATTATAACAATAATTCCCTTGATTTTTCAGGTTCAGAAGATGATGAAGATGGTGAAATTTCTACATAACTTGAATGGTATGGATCACTTTATATAAAACAACTGAAAGAAGAAGAGAATGAGAAAGTATAAGAAGTAGATAGAGAAGAAGAATAGGAAGAGGAAGAGATGGCTTCTACATTTATCACAAATATTTTAGAAAATTTATGTTCGCCATAAGAAGAAGATGAAGAAGAACCAAATGCATCATGTGTTGAATCCACAACAGAACAAAAACAAGCAGCAATAGAATATGTTGAGGATCTGATTTTGAAACAAGAAGTGATCATCGAATAATTTCAACACATGTAGCCAGCCATTAAAGAAGAATAATTTTAATGATTTTGGACAGATACAGAGATCTTGTTAGCCATACTTATATTTTTCAAACTCTATTCACCACCTCTGAGGTCCACACAAATTCTATTGAGGAAAATTCAAGCTAATATGGGTGGATTTCAAAGACATAATTTGGTGAAAATGAGATGGTTTGCTTTATACCACACTCTAATTAGCTATCCTAGTCATGGTCGAGCTAAATGACTATTAAAAAATATCAGCTATGGGGAGGGAACTATAGTTTATTATTTATTTCTAGGATTTTGATTTATTTCTTTCTTAGAATTTAATATTATATTAGGATTTAATTTCAATTACCCTTATTTTTTGATAATATTAAAAATTCATGTACTTATACTTGTTTCTATTAGTTTTTAGGTCCATCAATGACATAGACAACAAGTGACAGACAGAAGGAAGAACATTTTGTTGGTGAATTACACACCATGAAGGGGAATTACACGTCATGAATCCGGTGCAGGAAGTACCTACACAGCTTACATTGAAGCATAAATTTGTAAGGGGTTAACCATTTCAAAAAATATATATGGTATTCCTCACACTAAAAATATTTTAAGTATTTAACCGAAAATTTCAATCCCCACACTTAAGTATTTCTTTAATCAACTGAACTAGGAGGCATAAATTACCTAGGATAATTACAATGCCATTAATCTTGAATTTCTTTTCCAATAAATTTGAATGATAAAAATGGGAAAAATAATTAGAAGAGATAAGGATATGGATTAGTATTAAGAGAATCATGGTTTAGAAGAGCGTGTTGATCATTATAAATGATTTTTTTTAGATTTTTTCATGACTTTAATTTTTGATGTTTTCATTAATTTATGTAATTATTTGTATTCATTTACATGAGTATTTTTCCCAACCATTTTTATCATTCCTGAGACATCCACTGAACCAATATTTACAATTATTTCTATAGTATATTTCTTGATAAACTCAGGCATGTTTTCTTCTAGAACATGATTTTCATCTTATCAAATCTATGACTAAACAGAGTCACTTTTAAAATGATTAAGGAAATATTTTTTTATCCCTTATCCTAATACCCACATCTCATTACTCAACTTTTAATCCCATTTAATCCATGAACTACCTTATTAAGAAATGACCAATGGTATAGGAATATCTTATCCATTCCTACCTTCCTATAAATTATTTTCAAGATATTTAAAATAATAAGTGTGGGGGAGAAACTTTATAGGGTGTACCATGATATACTTTACTGGGTATATTTTTCTATGTGATTTTTCATTTTGATATTGGAGAGTTCATGATATATTTCATTATATTTTATTATTCACTTATCTTTCTAAAAAACAATTGAAAAAATAAAAAAATTGGGTTTTGTTTAGGAGGATCAAGAATCACCTTTTTTCAGAATGATGATTTTTTATCGTATGTAGTTAGGTGATGGATGTGAGATTATTCCAAATCATGGATTTTGAAAAAATATATATATATATATATATATAAAGATCAAGAGAGTTTGATTCATTCATCTCTCTTACATGTATCATGATCCCACCTTTGAGTTTTTAGGGGAGGTAGAGATGGAATTTGTAGAGGGATAATTTTATGGATCTCATTTGATATCATGAAAAATGATTTAGAATAAAACCACTTTTGAGGGACTTAATTTTTTTACATAATTTACCCACATGACCTAAGCCTCAGAGTCATTTTATCCTAAATGGTGAATCCCCCATGATTAATTTTTGTCTCTATGTTTACGTGGTGGAGATGTTAGATGCCTTGCAAGGCTATGGAAAATTACATGTTTTTGAGGTATGTGTCTCACTCTATTCATTTGTACCATGATGATGAGAGTAAAAAAATCAACTGAGTTAAATTTAAAATGGCATGCATATTCATAATGAATAGAGAAATTAAAATGGATAAATGACAAGTATTGCTTATTTCAAATGAGAAAAGTAAAATACTTGATTGACTTATTAATTAAAAAATGATGTGTTGATAAATTTTAGAAATGTGATGCTTGAATACTTTATTTTACATTTTATCATTTTCTTTTGATGAAATTGAATTTAAATCATGGTAAGGTGAATGTCCTTTATAGTATGTTGATATTCCATCCTTAAAGACAAGGATGAATTCAATTGTAGGGTTATTTGATTAGTGTATTTTATTTATATATTTTAAGGTGTTTTAGTATATATATTTTTTTTTAAATGGTTAATCTTTCCAATTTTGGACTATATTGTCTTATTTTATAATTCCTGGTAGAAAATAATGAATTTGTGAAAAAATAATGAAAATAGGTGGAAATTGTAGAAAAATACACTTCGCATCGTGAGCGAACCAAAGCAGCATGACACCATATTGTTGAGGAAGTTTGATGCTTGAAAAAATGAATCTAAATAGTTATACATTGTGTAACTCGATTACATGTAATGAATTAATTGGAGAGGAATTAGCCAGTTAGGACAAATCATGAAGTCAATACACATTTTGAAAGATTATTACACGTCATGTAACTACATTACATGGTGTGATTTTTTTATGAAAAGTTTTTGGAGAAGAAATACACCAAGATTTGTGGGATTTGAAGATTTAAAGGTTACATGTTGTGAGTCCTAATTACACTTCATGAAATGAATAAATTTTCCAAATATGTGAATGATAATCATGAGATATTCACCTAAATTCTAATTTTGTGGTGTCAAACTCATATTGGTATTACACAACATTTAATCACATTACACACCATGACCATGGTTGGGAAGAGCCCATCTAGAGGCTATAAATAAAAGGACAAGGCACCACAAAATTCATTCATTTGGAGCCACTGCCACTAGGATCAAGGATTTGCACTCTCGGGATGAGTAGAATATGACCAATATTTTCATACTTGTTAATGACTAGAATGATGGGGTTGACCTTGTATAAAGAAATTGTAATGAATGGGGATTGATTATATTATAGTATTTTATTTTTTATTTAAATTCATTTTGAGTTTTTTCTGCAACCTTATTTTCTCAATTCTCTTATTTTCTCTATCATTCATGACCATTGTGTGATCGGTGAGGGAGTGATAATTTCAATTAATTTACTAGATAATGATTCACACCATTATTATTGGGTGGATTATTTTCTATGATTAGACATGGTTCTGAGTTACTAGGTCAATGACTACCCGAAGTAACATGACAATTGTAAAAAGGTGACATCGGTGATTTTTAGGGTTGTTTAGCATGACCATTGGATTCAACTATCTTATTTATGACACCATATGATCAATATGTAATTATATTATTCCATAATCAATCACAAACCCAGATTTTAAATTTCTAATGATTTTTTCCATTTTCTTTTAAATCCAAATCAATAACCATCTCTTCTTTAGAATAAAATAGTTAGATTTATTTTATAAAATAGTTTAGGTCTATTTTATTTCAATGGTATTTTCTATGATCCTTTATCTATGGGTTCGACCTTGAAATTTAAATTCCTATACAACCCTAGAGTTTAGTGATTTGTTTGATTCCTGTTTTAAATTTCTTAATTCGGTAAAACGTAGGTAATTAACGATGCCTATGGGGCTATCAAATTTTTCTCATCATTTCTGAGGATAGGAGTAGATAATTTATTAATCAAATAATTTAGAAAAATTATTTTCTCTCCTTTTCTATTTCTATCATAGTTTTTATATTTATTTATTTATTTTTATCATTTTTACCGCACTAGATATTTTGTTTTTGTGATGGTAGGGATGCAGAGAAAAATTACTACCAAGGAGTGGTTCTCCTTCATAATTCATGATAAGGAGTAGATACTAATCAAAGTTAAAGTAATGAATAGTCAACCATATTAGTTCCCATAACTTTACCCATGCACTAATTCCACAACACCCCATATTGGATCCAAAATTCTATGAGGAGCATCCCAAACAAAGAATCAAGAACAAAAAAGTAGAGGGAAGTACCACTTACAATGATAATTTTTATTCTAACCATGTTGCCTTTGATTTTGCAGGCTCGTAAGATGATGAAGATGATAACCTTGTTGCATAACTTGAATCGTCTTAATCACATTTTAGAAAAAAACTAAAAGAAAAAGAGAGATATCAAGGAGAAGAATAATAATAATAAGATGGTGGTGGTGGTGGTGGTGGTGATGATGATGATGATGATGAGGAATTTGAAGAGATAGAAGCCACATTTATCACAAATATTTTAGAAAATTTATGTGCACAACAACAAGAAGAGGAATAAGAACCAACCATGTCCTATGTTGACTCTATAGAGGAACAAAAATAAGATGCAAGAGAATATGTTGAAGAGTTGGATGCGGAACAATAAGATATCATCGAATAAGTTCTACACATGCATCCAACCCTTAAAGAATAATAATTTTAACAAGTCTGGATAGATACTGAGATCTTGTTAGAAATACTCATATTGTTCAAACTCTGGTCACCACCTCAGAGGTCCACACCAATTACATTGAGGAAAAATCAATTTTAGTTGGGTGTATTTCAAAGACAAAATTAGGTGAACATGATATGGTTATATTTATACCACACTCTCATTATCTAACCTAGGTATGGTCAAGCTAAAGGAAGATTAAAAAAGTGAATCTATCAGGAGGAAACATGAGTGTTTTATTTCTTTCTAGGATTATAGGTTTATTAAATTCATAGAATTTAATTTTATGTTAGGATTTAATTTCAATTATCCTTATATTTTTTATAATATTGAAATGGAATGTAATTTCACTTGTTTATATTTTATTTCAGGTCTATCAAAGGAACAGGAAGAAAGTGGTAGGTGGAAGGAAGAAGATTTTTCCAAAGAATTACACATCATGAAGGGGAATTACAGGTTGTAAATTTGGTGCATGTAGAACATGTGTGGCTGACTTTGAATCATTGTTTTCCAAGGGGGGTAAGCTTTTTGAAAAATTTCTACTATATTCCTTGGATTGAAAATATTTTAAGGATTTAACATTGAATTGCATGTCCCTCACTTGAGTCTTTCTTTACTCAATTGGACTAGGGGACATAAACTACTGAGGATAATTACCATGGCATGAATTATGAATTTATTTTTCAATAAATTTGAGTGATAAAATGGGAAAAGAATTAGTAGAGATAAGAATGTTCATTATGATTTGAAAAATCATGACTTATGTGAGCATGTTAATCATTTTAATTGAAAGTTTTCTGAGATTTGGTTACGCTTTGAATTTTTTATATTTACATTAATTGATGTAATTATTTGTATTCATTACCCTGAGAAGTTTTCCAAACCATTAATCTCATTCCCAATACATCCACTAAGCCAATATTTACAATTCTTTCTATAGTATATTTCTTGAGAAACTTAGGAATGTTTTCTTCTAAAACTTTCTTTTCATATTATTTATGATATGACTTAATAGAGTCCCTTTTAAAATGATTAATAAAATCTTTTGTTTTAGACCTTATCCCAAGACCCACATTTCACTAATCCATTTTTAAGCTCATAGAATCCATGAAATACCTTGTTATGAAATCATCCATGTTACAATCCAATCTTATCCATTCCTACCTTACTATAAATGCTTTGCATGATATTTAAAAAAAATAAGTGTGGGGGAGGAACATTATAGGGTGTATCGGGATATACATTACTGGAGATAGTTTTATATGGTATTTTTCATTGTGATCTTAGAGAGGTCGTGAAATATTTAATTTTATTTTATTATTAAACTCTCTTGTGAAAAAAACATTTGAAAAAAATTGAAAAAATTGGGTCGTGTATGGGAGGATGAAAAATATCCATTTTTTAGAATGATGATTTTTAAATCATATGTGGTTAAGTGATAGAGGCGATATTTTTCCTAGGCATGGATTTTGAAAAAATAAAATATATAGATATAAATAGAAAAAAAATATTAAGAGAGTTTGATTAATTCATTGCACTTACATGTATCACAAACCCACCTTTGAGTTTTGGGGGGAGGGAGAGATGAAATATTTAAAGGGATGATTTTATTGATCTCATTTAATATCATGAAAAATGCTTTAGAGTAAAACCTCATTTTTTAGATTTAGTTTTTTTACAACATTTACCTACCTCTCCTAATCCTCAAAGTAATTTGATCCTAAATAGTTAATACCTCATGATTAATTGTGATCTTTATCTTTACACAGTGGAGATGTTATATGTCTTTCAATCCTATTGTAAGTTACATGTTCTTGAGGTATCTATATCACTCTATTAATTTATACTTTGATGATGAGAGTAAATAGTCAAGTGAGGTAAATTGAAAATGGATGCATATTGATAATGGATTGAAAAATTAAAATAGATGAATGATAAGGCTTTGTGATTTTAAAGGAGAAAAGTAAACTAATTTATTGACTTATTTCTTGATAAATGAGGCATTGATAAATTTACTACATTTGATGCTTGAATATTTTACTTTCATTTGATCAATTTAATTTATTGAAATTTAATTTAAATCATGGTATGGTGAACGTCCATTGTAGTATGTTGAGATTTCATCCTTCAGTAAAATGATGAATTTAAGTTTGGGGGTATTTGATAAGTGTATTTCATGCATATATTTTACAGTGTTTTAGTATATAGATTTGTGTATTTAACTTCTTAATCATGCCAATTTTGGATCATGTTGAATTGTTTTATGATTATTGATAATAAACAATGAATTTTTGAAAAAGAAATGAAAATAGGTGTAAATTGGATAATAAAGACACTTCGTACCTTGAGCATATCTAAGCGGAACGACACTGGATTATTGAGGAATTTTGAAGCTAGAAAAAATGAAGTAGAATGGATACACATCGTGTAACCCAATTACATGTCATGACTTTATCAAATAGGAATTAGCAAGGTAGAATAAGTCTTGAATTCAATATATGTTTTGAAGGTCCATTACACATTGTGTAACTATATTATATGATGTGACTTTTTTCTTGAAATTTTTTTTGGGAATAAATACGCTGAGATTCACGATATCTAAAGATTTAAAAGTTTACCCATCGTGATTCCTAATTACATGTCCTAAAAGGATTGAATGTTTAAAATATATGAATGAGATTTGTGAAAGATTCATGCAGATTCGAAATTCATGGAGGAAAACTCGGATTAGGATTACATGACATGTAATCACCTTACACGCTGTGAACATGGTCAGAAAGAGACCAGAGGCTATAAATTAGAGGGAAAGGCACCATAAAATCCATTCATTCAGAGCCACCACAATCGAGATCAAGTATTTCCACTACCAGGATGAGTAGAATAAGATATTTATTTTCCTACCCCTTCATTACTATAATTAGGGGGTCGATCTTATGTGAGTAAATTTTAATGAATGACAATTTATTATATTATGGTATTTTATTTTTGAATGCAATTCATTTTGGGTCTTTTTTCGCAACCCTAATTTCTCTTCTTCACTCTTTCATTCATGACCATTGATAATTTCAATTGATTGACTAGAGAATAATTCACACCATGATCATTGGGTGGATTATTTTATATATTAAAACATGGTTCTTAGTTACCAGGTCAACGACTACCTTAAGTAACTTGACCATTGTGAAAAGGGGATGTCAGTGATTTTGGGGGTTGTCTACCATGACCATTATATTCAACAATCTTAGTTCCAACACTATATGATCTCTATTTAATTATATTGTACCCTAATAAATCATGAACCTGTATTTTCAATTTCCAAGCATGTTTATTCATTTTCTTTTAAATACAAATCAATCATCATCTCATCTTTTGAATAAAATAGTTTGATTTATTTTATAAAATAGATTAGGTATATTTTATTTAAATGATATTTTCTCCCATCCTACCTCTGTGGGTTAAACCTCGTTCTTTTAATTCCTATACTACCCTGTAGTTTAGTGAATTTTTTTATTCGTGTTTTAAATTACTAAATTCGCTTACCTGTTGAGAATTAATGACTCCCATGGGGATATTATTACTGCTGTTGATGAATATCATGTAGAGAATGGTCATGAATAATACCAAATGTTCATTTATATCACATACCAGGATGAGTAAGTCATTATATAGGGAAATTTCATACCCTTTTAAACTTATGGTAGGATAAATGACAATGATATTTGATGATCCTTCTTTGAAAATGGCTCAGGTGTCAAACTCATTCTAATATGAACACTTTGTCAACTAGGTTTCAATAAATCAAACTTTTATCCCTATAATTTAATTTTACAGGGTTATGAAAAGAATAAATAAAATCCTCTTGGAAAAATCAAACTCAATATTTAGTTTGGGGATCTCGTGTCTGACCCAGAATTCCTGGTTTTTCCACAAGATATGTCCTTCAACATTCTTTTTGAAAGAACATGGCTATATCAACATGAGGTTATACCCTGGTCATACAACCAATGAATCAAATATTGTATCAATGGTAAAAATTGGGAATTTAATTATGATAATGTCACATTTTAATTCTATGAAACATAGTACATTGATTCGAGATTCTACCAGAGGGAAGGGAAATGGTATGTGACTGATGATTTCACTCAAATCAATGTCTCTAAAGGTCATGGTATGATTCCAGATAAACCTTTCAAATATATCATTTTAGAGTATGTTCTTCCCATCAAAAAAATAGAATATTTGGGTATGAATTTGATAACACAGCTAGTGAATTATGTGATGTAGTCATGGAAACTCAACCCAATTGCATTGGAGATGTTTTTAACTCTCTGAGAAGTAATGAAATCCCGGATTAAAATTTCTTCATTCCGAGATTCAACAAATCCATTTTCCCTCTCCTAGGCTAGAATAAGTAGTCATGAAAATGGGAGAAGATGAAAATACTTGTTCTCATTCCCTTTTCTCCCCATCAAAACTCCAAAAAGGCCTAATGGAATAAATTGAGCCGGAAGTGGTTTATTCATCTTTTGAATTCCCAAATGTTGACTCCCCACCTAACTCTGAGAAACTTGTTCCATAACATGCTTACCATGTAGAGGAATAATACGTAAACCATTAGGTAGAGGATGAGGAGTAAGACCTCAGGGACTCCCCTACACTATATTATGAAGGTTTTTCCACCACTATTGATGATCTCAAAGAATGCAATTTGGTAATATAAGAAGATCCATGGCCTAATTTTATCAATTATTCCTTGAAATATGAAGAAGAATTGGTATATATATCATTCTTGATGAAATAATGAGACATGTTCTCCTGGAATTACATAGAGATTACAATAATTGATCCCAAGGTGGCCACCCACAAATTGGTAATTCCATAAACCCATGGAGGATAGAGGGAGGAAGCTAGTAGAACACACCCAACTCATGCTTCCAAAATTGAGGTGTAAGTAAACAAAATCATTAAGGATGAATTTATCTGGGAAGTTTATTATCTAAAATGGATATCCAATATCATCCTAGTAAAGAATAAAAATAGAAAAAATAGGGTCTTCACCTACTTTAGAGATATCAACCGACACTATTCAAAACATGAATTACCCTTTCCAATCATAGAACTACTGATTAATGTGATGGATTGTTATCAAGACCTCTCATTTATGGATTGATATTCAGGGTATAACCAAATTAGGATGGCCCCATAAGACAAAGAATCTAATGCCTTTAGGTCCACTCGGAGACTATTATACTATCGATTAATTTCATTTGGCTTGAAGAATACTAATTCCACATATCAATGTGTTATGAATCATATATTCAAGCCCTTCCTTGGGGGTTTTGTCAAATTATACATTTAATCTCTAGTGGTTAAGTCTCAATAAAATTATGACCATCTGGATTATCATAACAATGTCTTTTGAAATATGCAATAGCATATCCTGAAAACGAATTCCATAAAATATGTTTTTATGGTAACCTTAGGAAAATTTCTCAGTTTCATCATACACTATCACTACAATGAAGTTGACTGTATGAAGAAAAAATATATCTTTATCATGTCACCTCCTAGAAATCTTACAGATTTAAGAGGGCTTTAAGGAAACATGTACTATATCAAGAACTTCATAACCAACCTCTTGGGTACATGTTTTCCCTTATCCAAATTGATGAAGAAAGGGGTCACATATCAGTGTATTGATTTCTTTCAGGAAGCATTTATTAGTCTCACGATATATATATTGATCCCATTAGTATTAATACAACCCTTTGAGGGAAAGCGGCTCATTCTATATGTGACAAACCTGTAGCAATCACTAGGTACCTTCCTCATGAAAAAGATTGATTTTTGGAAGAAAAAAACATTTATTATATCATTCAAACCATGATTTATGCTAAGACTCATTAAGTGAATATCGAGAAAAGATGGGAAGTGTTAATCTTTATGGTTTATAAATAGAGGCAATACTTTTAGAACCATGAGGTCCATTTGGTTTCTTAAAATAACTCACTCAAATATATACTCATATATCCTATGTTTACAGGATGATTGGTAGAGTGGGTGGTTATCCTGAAGTAGTTTGATATACATTTTGTACATTAGAAGGTAGGGAAAGGATAGGATATATCAGATTTTATTACCGAGCACCTGTCTTCCAAAATGAAATTGATAAATACTAATATACCAGCTGAAGAGAAATTTTAAATTCATGATGTCCCCCAAATAAGGGAAATTTAGTTTTGTGTCACCTCTAGGAGACCAATAGGTAAGATAATAGATGACCCAAATCTCAAAAATGTTGGGTTAGGGATCGTTCTCTTTTCCCTAGCCAATGTAGTTTTACCTTACTCCTACTTATTATCAAAATGTTTTATAAAAAATGAGGTAGAATATCAGGCACTAATTTCAAGCCCATAACTAGCACTCCAAATACTAATCAGCCACCTAGAGGTGGAAGGAGACTGTAACACCCCAAGCTTCCACAGTATGTTTCTCTTTGAATAATACAATAGCGTGCGATGTACGCAACAATGAGTTCAAGCGCACCACAACCTATCAAACTAGTTGTTTAAAAAGCAGTTATGAATAGTAATAACCACATTTTGAATTTTATATATATCCCATATAATTTTAACATTCAAATTTTTTGTTTCATATAAATAATATAAGGACAAATAAAATTTTTCAAATAAAAGAAGTATTTTTAAAAAAATACAGTTTTTCAACCTTTTAATGGAAACTCCCTTTTAAATAAAATTTTTGACACTTTTATATATTTAATTTTATAAAATTAAATTCTTATTTAGAATAGTTACATAAAAATTTAGTTTGGATAAATTTTTTGTGTTTTTCTAATAACTTTCATATTTTTATAAATAGTGAAAGGCAATAAATTTTAATTGAAAAAAAATTAATCAAAATAATTTATAGTGTTAAAGTATACATTTGAAAGGTTTTTAAGTATAATTATATTATATTTTTATCATTTAATCCAATTTTGGTCATTGGAAGTAATTTTAATTTTAAATTGGACATAAACACATATCAATCTTTTGATAGTTTTTACTTTTCAAAAACCTGATTTCTGGTTTTGACAACGGAAACTAATTTTAAATTAAGTTGTAACATCCCAAGTAAGTAATGAAAAATAGATATTTTTATTTATGTCTATTAATGAATTATATAGTGTTTTAGAGGCTTAAAATGAAAATAAATCCAATCTTAAGCATGGAATATAGTAATATTCTTAAAAGATTGTTTTACTGCCTTTGATGGAAAACCCTTTTTAAATCAAACTTTTGACAATTTTATAATCTATATTTGTAAAAATAAACATATTAATTATGATTGGGACATTGAAATTTACATTGGATAATTTTTTGGTATTTATCTGACAATGTTCATTTTTTAATGAGTAGTGAAAAATACTGCATTTTACATCAAAACTGCTTTTTCATTTAATTTAATTATATGGTTAGATTATATTTTTAATTGGTCTTAAAGTGTAATCTGAATATATTTTAACCATTTAATCCAATTCTGGTCATTATGATTAATTTCACTTTGTAATTGGGCATAAACTAATGCCAAACTTTTCATATATATTGTTTCAAAAAAACCCGCTATTTGTTTTGACAACGGGAATTATTTTTAAATCAATTATTGCAATTTCTGTGTTTGTAATTTGGTAAAATGGATTAAATATTTGGAATCAGAAGGTCCAAATTATGTAATCAAGACTCTTTTGTTTTTGGACATTATGAATAGTAACGACGATAATTATCTTTAATTATCTTGATTAATGAGTAATCGGGTAGTTAAGGATAATAAAATAATATCATAATAATAAAAAAATGACACCAAAATGTGTCCTAATTCTACTGGTTGTCTCATGGACGACCATGGGATGTCTTGTGATAAACTTGGGGACCCCATGGAATCACTTTTGTGGAAAGTGACTTGTTATCTTTTTATTTTTTTAAAGAAAGTAAATATAACAAGAATGTATCACCTGATTAAAACATTTTTAATTTTGTCTACATAGATGATATTTTAGAATATAAATATTCATTGGAAATCTAAAAATATTTTCTACATCATAGTATTTTTTTATAATTTTTAGACATTAAATTTATTAAATTATTTATGACATCATAATGATGCAGCAATGACCTCATTAATAAAGGATTTAAATAAAATGAAATGATAATGTAAAATCTATGACCTACACATGTCCAAAACCTATTTTATGGGTGGATTTCGAACCCTTATCACCTTACCCTTAAATTATATCAATGTGGGACCTTTTGAATCCGAAAATCATTTTCAAATAAAGTAACATTTCTTTACTTTCCAAGAGTGTCCCTCCTCTCCTCTTATAAAAGGCCCCCACCTCTACCACCTTACCCACACTTCCAAAGCCTTTGGCTCGGCCAACCCCGGCCCATTTTGTCTCTCCACTTCCATCTATTACTCCTTGAATCCTCACTTTGGGCAGAAGTGGTCCCAAGGAAGCCTTTGAGCTCAAACCAAAGGGAGTTACCCGATTTTAAGGTAATGTCTTCACTTGAGTCCTTTTGTTTTATTTTGCTTCTCCAACCCCATAAACTCTTTTTATTCATTTATTTTGTAAAAAATACAGTATATTCAATATAATATGATGTTGTTATAAGAATTATTCGAGCTACACTTACACACACCTACATCTAATGGTTAAAGAACATATTGTTTCCGTGGATGCTGAATTTCTGTCTCCCAAAACGATGATTATTCAACATTCTTTTAACACCTTCAAAGGTGGACATTAAGATGACACTATATTTATATACGATATAAAATATTTTTATGTTTTCCTTAAGCTTCTGTATTTTTCATTTTGGGCATACCTTTATGGTTTTCATTATGGGTAAACGCGATATCTTCATTTAAGGAAGTGCGGACTACCACCCCCTCAAAGTGATTTGATTCGTTAAATACCATATGTGGGACGTATAAAGGATGGAACTATGATATTATATATGATATTATACTGGCATTATAACATACCTTTATATCATTATGATTCCATTCTATAAAATACTAAGTAGAAATGAAAGTAGCGTTCATGCGTACGTACGGCCTACCGTCTCCATGAATGGTGCATTTCATTTCTTACCTCTAAATGATTATGTAATATTATAAATGCATGTATATACTGGGTATATATGATATACATGATATATACATCATGATTATAATTCTGGATATAATGGATACATGAACAACTTGTAATTATAAAGGGTTTATTTTTGACTCAAATACCAATGATCGTTAAAACGACCGTTATTAACTTAAATAATTACATAGTGTTCATGACATGGAAATAAGTGATATAAAAGGAATAATGAACTTGAAAAAGGTTCTTAAACAAGTATAAATTAACTCAATTTTATTATTCAGGAGATTAAAGAACGACCGAGTCAATTTGGACCTGAGGTATGGGAATTTGTCTCAATCTCCTTTCATTGAGGCATATTTTGTTTTATACACAACCTTCTTTTATACGGTGTATAAACCCCTTTTACTTTTATGTTTATTCAAAAGGAATCTTTTTTTTATACGAAGCGTTTACTAAATGACAAAAGGGAATGTTTTTGTCATACGTATGAGGCGACACCGACTTCTCCACCCTCGTGACCATTATTTGAGTTTCGGCTTCCTCTACAAGCCATACCTTCTTTTTAAAAGAAAAATAAATACCATGTTTTACTTTTCTTTTATTTTGGTATTGAAAATGGTGTTCATAATGTTTTTATGTCAATGTTTTGTATTGATATCTTGTGATTGAAAGGTGGAAATGTTATGTTTCCTTTATGCATGTTTTATGTGATACGATTATGTTGAGGTTCTTGGGCATTATTATGAAGATGGGTTGTTTCGTGATAAACTAAGGGCGGGTGAGCCTGATATAGCTCTCCAATGAATTGGGTAACGCGAAGGAGTGAAACGTTAAGGTTTCTCCGAAGAGATTTAGGGAATATACTGTGATGGTTATTCCAAACGTAACCAATAGGGTTACTCCCTACGTAAGAATGTTATGAATTCCTCAAGTTACCTTTATGTCTTATGATTTCTATGATTTATCCATGATTTGATGAGGTATGTTAAAGTGATTATGTTTTATGGGTAATGTATGATTTCATTCTTGTGTATATATGAACTTATGTTTCCTTTCCATATTTTTATAACCCATACTAAGCTTTTTATGCTCATCCCAAGTTTTTTTGAAATGTTTTTCATAGGTCAAGGGAAAGTTACATGATATGATGATAGTGTCAAGGAAGTGTCAAGAAAGAATCCATGTTTTATTTTAAATATGTTTCCATTGATGGGGAAAATGAATACTATCTTTTATGTAACCACTTTGTTTAAATGTGGAATGTAATGCAAGTTTTATGATCTAATTCTCTAAAACTCTAAACCCGAAAAGATCCTCAATGTGTAATCTTGTAATAACTCAAGATTAAGTAAGGTTTAAGGTTGGGGCCTTATAGTTGGTATCAGAGGTCGGTTTAGATTACTTTAGTTGTTAGAATTCTATTAAATGATTATCCAAAAATATTTTTTTTAAATGATATAGAATTTGAAGATTACCATGTTGCTTCATCTAAGACATGTTTGTTCAGAATGGTTTTCCGCAGAGGAAAGAGGGAAGCAGTGCTAGGAAGGCATGCAGAAGGAAATAACCTTCCGAATCAACATCCTGAGATGGTCGGAATTGGAACTGAACAGTTTTTTGCAGTAATGGCATAGTTGACTCAAGCGATAAATGGTGGTGGTATCCATACACGAGATCAGCCAGATCAACCGCAGAGGAACATGTCAGTGGTGGAACATTTCATGAGGCAACATCCCCCATCATTCAGAGGATCATCTGACCCTGTGTTAGCTAAAGGGTGGATTAAAGCACTGGAGAATATTTTCAATGTCATGGGGTGTTCAGACAATCAAAAGGTTAGTATTTCTATTTACCGTTTGGAGGGTGAAGCAGATCAGTGGTGGTCGATGGTTAAAAATATCAGGGACGCTGATGAGATTGATGCTCTCGACTGGGATGAATTCAAAGGTATGTTTCTTGAAAAGTATTTTCCTAAGGCTGTTCGACTTAGGATGGAAAAACAATTCTTAGAATTTAGGCAAGAGGAAGACTCAGTGGCTGCCTATGAAGAAAGGTTCACTTGATTGGCAAGGTATGCTCTAAATTTTATCTGAGACCTTGATAGTAAAATCAATCATTTTTACTCAGGATTAAAGCCAAAATATCGAAGGGCATTAGCTTCTCGTGAGTTTAAAAGTTATGAAAAGCTTGTTCGATGTGCTGAGAAGGTGGAAATGGAGTTTTCCGATGATCAAGTTTTCTATAAAAACCAACAGAAGAAGAGACCAAGGTGGCAAGAGAAAGGTAAGAATTCTTCAAAAAAGTCTGATGGTAAGAAAACTAAGTTTCCAGTTTGTGATAAATGTGGCAAAAGGCATGCTGGGGAATGTCTTCTGAATTCTGAAAAGTGTTACTGATGTGGTAAGATGGGACATAAGGCTCATGATTGCACTGAAAAAGATCAAGGTGAAGGTAAGACCAAATTTGATTTACAGTTAGTGAAATGTTTTAAGTGCAATGAGATGGGTCACTATGCAAACAAGTGTCCGACAAAGAGCTTGAGTGATGGGAAGCAGTTAGACTACAAGCAGAAAGGGGTGGTGAAATCCTTTGAAACTACTTCAGCAGATGTCGGGCTATCAAATGAAGTTGTATCAGGTACTTTGTTTGTTTTTTCAGATTATTCCAGTGTGTTGTTTGATTCGGGGTCTACACATTCTTTCATCTCTGAAACCTTTTCTAGTAAAATGGGAATACCATCTCAAGAAATGACTCCTGAACTTGTGGTAAAAACACCTGGGGGAAATGTTGAGGCAAAAAGAATTTATAATAATCTTCCTATCCTTATCTGTGGAAAAAACCTACTTGCAAACCTAATTGTTCTACCTCTAGTAGAGTTTGATGTTATCCTGGGTATGGATTGGCTCTCTATTTACCATGCTAAGATTGACTGTAGAGATAAAGAAGTTTCTTTTCAGAAAGACTTTCAGTTTGTGTACAAGAATGAACCCTTACTGTTTATAACATATCAAGAGGCCGAGAAACTTGTAAAAGATGGAAATGAATGTTACCTTGCACATATTGTTGAAAACAAGGGAACTGTTCAGATTAATTATGTGCCAGTGGTAAATGAGTATCCTGATATTTTTCCTGATGAGTTTCCTGGAATAATACCAGATCGGGAAGTTGAATTTACTATTGACTTAGTTCCTGATGCTAAGCCAATTTCAAAACCCCCTTATCGAATGGCTCAAGTTGAACTTTTAGAGTTAAAGAAACAATTGCAGGAGTTATTAGATAAAGGTTTCATTCGACCTAGCACATCACCATAGGGTGCTCATGTCTTGTTTGTTAAAAAGAAAGATGGCTCAATGAGACTTTGCATTGATTATAGGGCCTTGAATAATATCACTGTTAAGAACAAATATCTTTTGCCTCATATCGATGATTTGTTTGATCAGCTCCAGGGAGCTCAGTATTTTTCAAAGATTGACCTAAGATCGGGGTACCATCAGCTGAAGGTAAAGGAATCAGATGTTCCGAAGACTGCGTTTCGTACAAGATATGGCCATTATGAATTTTTAGTATTGCCTTTTGGGCTAATCAATTCACCTGCTGTATTCATGGACTTAATGAATACAATTTTCCATGAGTTCTTGGATAAGTTTTTGGTGGTTTTCATTGATGATATTTTGGTGTTTTCTAAAAGTAAAGAGGAGCATGAAAGACATTTAAGGGTCATTTTGAAAACTTTTAAAGAAAAGAAAATGTATGGGAAATTCAGCATGTGTGAGTTTTGGTTGCAACAAATTTCTTTCCTTGGTCACATTGTTTCAAAAGATGGGATAACACTTGATCCTGTAAAAACAAAAGTTGTGGAAGACTGGCCAAGACCCACAAATGTAACTGAGATTTGTAGTTTCCTTGGTTTGGCAGGCTATTACCGAAGATTTTTTATAAATTTTTCACGGTTATCTATTCCAATGACTAAGCTAACTTGGAAGGGTGTTAAGTTTATCTGGACAAAAGAATGTGATGATTGTTTTCAGGAGTTGAAAAGAAGATTGGTGAATGCTCTAGTTTTGGCACTACCTTCCAGGAATGGTGAGTTTGTTATCTACAGTGATGATTCATTGAAAGGACTTGGTTGTGTCCTAATGCAAAATGATTAGGTAATTTCTTATGCTTCATGACAGTTTAAAACTCGTGAGGTAAATTACCCTACACATGATTTGGAATTAGCTGCTGTTGTTTTCACTTTAAAAATTTGGAGGCATCATTTGTATAGAGTAAAGTGTGAAATATATACCGATCACAAAAGTTTAAAGTATATATTCCCTCAGAAAGAGTTAAACATGAGACAGAGGAGATAGCTGGAATTAATCAAGGATTATGATTGTACAATTCATTACCATCCGGGAAAAGAAAATAAAGTGGCTGATGCTTTGAGTCGAAAAAAGTAATTCTTCATTAGCAATGTTGCGTTTGGAACGTGATCCTTTGGTTAAGTATTTGATGAACTTTGGCATAGAAGTTGTTGGTGTAGGAAGTTCTTCTGTTTTGTTTTAGGTATCAGTGAGATCATCTCTATCAGATAGAATCAAGCAAGCACAGAAGCAAGATAGTGAGTTGCAGAAAAAGGTAGAGCTGGTTCAGAAAGGTAAGTTGCCTGAGTTCAACATTGATAATGATTGCGTTTCGAGATTTTGGAAGAGATTGTGTGTGCCTTGTGATTCACAATTGAAGAGAGAGTTGTTATGTGAAGCTCATAGTTCTCCGTTTTCAGTTCATCCAGGCAGTACTAAGATGTATAGAGATCTTCGGGAGTATTACTGGTGGGATGGAATGAAAAGAGATATTGTTGATTTTACTGTGAAGTGATTGACTTGTCAGCAGGTTAAAGCAGAGTGGCAGTTACCGAAAGGGATGCTTCAGCCTTTATCAGTGCCAAAGTGGAAAAGGGAGAATATATCCATGGACTTTGTTGTGGGATTACCGAAGACATCTCGAGGTAATAATGCAATCTGGGTTATTGTTGATCGCTTGACCAAATCTGCTCATTTCCTTGCTATACGAGATACTTTTTCCATAGATCAACTTTCCTGTTTGTATCTTAAAGATATAGTCAGGTTACATGGAGTTCCTCTCTCCATTGTATCTGACCGTGATCCTAGGTTCACTTCTAACTTTTAGAAAGGCCTTCAGAAGTCGTTGGGTACTGAATTAAATTTCAGTACACCATTTCATCCTCAATCAGATGGGCAGTCAGAACGAACAATTCAGACATTGGAGGATATGCTACGTTCTTTCTCTATGGATTATCAGGGAAGTTGGTACCAACATCTTTCTTTGGTTTAATTTTCTTATAATAACAGTTTTCATTCTAGTATACAGATGGCACCATTTGAGGCGTTATATGGGAAGCGGTGTCGAACTCCAGCTTTCTGGGATGAAGTTGGTGAAAAGAAGTTGATGGGACCAGAATTGGTAGAAGAGTTGGCAGAAAAAGTTTAGCTGATACAGAAACACATGAGAACAGCTCAGAGCAGGCAGAAGAGTTATTCGGACAACAGGAGGAAGGATCTATCTTTTGAGGTAGGTGATCATGTTTTTCTCATAGTCTCACCATGGAAAAGTGTGATGCGATTTGGTAAGAAAGGAAATCTGAGTCCAAGGTTCATTGGACCATATGAAATTCTGGAGAGAGTTGGATCAGTTGCTTACCGAGTGGCTTTACCTCCGAGTTTATCTCAGGTACACAATGTTTTTCATTTTTCGATGTTTAGAATGTATATGCCAGATCCATCTCATGTTTTGAGTCCAGAGGTAGTTCAGCTGGAAGAGAACCTATCTTATGAGGAACAACCGGTCAAGATTCTTGACCACAGGGAGCAAGTGTTACGGAATAAGGTGATTAATCAGGTAAAGTTTTTGTGGAAAAACCACATGATGGAAGAGGCAACATGGGAATCTGAAAATGCAATAAGGGATAAGTACCCCCATTTATTTGAAAAGTAAATAAATTGTGGGGACGCAATTTTCTAAAGGGGGGAAGGATGTAACATCCCAAGTAAGTAATTAATAATATATATTTTTATCTATGTCTATTAATGAATTAGATAGTGTTTTAGAGGCTTAAAATGAAAATAAATCCAATCTTAAGCATGGAATACAGCAATATTCTTAAAAGATTGTTTTACTGCCTTTTGATGAAAAACACTTTTTAAATAAAACTTTTGACAATTTTATAATCTATATTTGTCAAAATAAACATATTCATTATGATTGGGACATTGAAATTTACATTGGATAAATTTTTGGTATTTATCTAACAATGTTCATTTTTTAATGAATAGTGAAAAATACTGCATTTTACATCAAAACTGCTTTTTCATTTAATTTAATTATATAGTTAGATTATATTTTTAATTGGTCTTAAAGTGTAATCTGAATATATTTTTACCATTTAATCCAATGGCGGTCATTAGGATTAATTTCACTTTAGAATTCGGCATAAACTAATGCCAAACTTTTCATATATATTGTTTCAAAAAAAACCCGCTATTTGTTTTGACAACGGGAATTATTTTTAAATCAATTATTGAAATTTCTGTGTTTGTAATTTGGTAAAATGGATTACATATTTGGAATCAGAAGGTCCAAATTATGTAATCAAGACACTTTTGTTTTTGGACATTATGAATAGTAACGACGGTAATTATCTTTAATTATCTTGATTAATGAGTAATCGGGTAGTTAAGGATAATAAAATAATATCATAATAATAAAAAAATGACACCAACATGTGTCCTAATTCTACTGGTTGTCTCATGGCCGATCATGGGATGTCTTGTGCCAAACTTGGGGACCCCATGGAATCACTTTTGTGGAAAGTGACTTGTTATCTTTTTATTTTTTTAAATAAAGTAAATATAACAAGAATGTATCACCTGATTAAAACAATTTTAATTTTGTCTAAATAGATGATATTTTAGACTATAAATTTTCATTGTAAATCTAAAAAGATTTTCTACATCATAGTATTTTTTTTATAATTTTTAGACATTAAATTTAATAAATTATTTATGACATCATAATGATGCCGCGATGACCTCATTAATAAAGGATTTAAATAAAATGAAATGATAATGTAAAATATATGACCTACACATGTCCAAAACCTATTGGATGGGTGTATTTCGAACCCTTATCACCTTACCCTTGAATTATATCAATGTGGAACCTTTTGAATCCGAAAATCATTTTCAAATAAAGTAACATTTCTTTACTTTCCAAGAGTGCCCCTCCTCTCCTCTTATAAAAGGCCCCCACCTCTACCACCTTACCCACACTTCCAAAGCCTTTGGCTCGGCCAAACCCTGCCCATTTTGTCTCTCCACTTCCCTCTATTACTCCTTGACGCCTCACTTTGGGCAGAATTCTTCCCAAGGAAGCCTTTGAGCTCAAACCAAAGGGAGTTACCCGATTTTAAGATAATGTCTTCACTTGAGTCCTTTTGTTTTATTTTTCTTCTCCAACCCCATAAACTCTTTTTATTCATTTATTTTGTAAAAACTATAGTATATTCAATATACTAGGATGTTTTTATAAGAAGTATTCGAGCTACACTTACACACACCTACATCTAATGGTTAAAGAACATATTGTTTCCGTGGATGCCGAATTTCTGCCTCCCAAAACGATGATTGTTCAACATTCTTTTAACACCTTAAAAGGTGGTCATTAAGATGACACTATATTTATATATGATATAAAATATGTTTATGTTTTCCTTAAGCTTCTGTATTTTTCATTTTGGGCATACCTTTATGGTTTCCATTATGGGTAAACGTGATATCTTCATTTAAGGAAGTGCGGACTACCGCCCCCTCAAAGTGATTTGATTCGTTAAATACCATATGTGGGACATATAAAGGATGGAACTGTGATATTATATATGATATTATACTGGAATTATAATATACCTTTATATCATTATGATTCCATTCTATAAAATACGAAATAGAAATGAAAGTAGCGTTCATGCGTACGTACGGCTTACCGTCTCCAGGAACGGTGCATTTCATTTCTTACCTCTAAATGATTATGTAATATTATAAATGCATGTATATACTGGGTATATATGATATATATTATATATACATCATGATTATAATTTTAGATATAATGAATACATGAACAACTTGTAATTATAAAGGGTTTATTTTTGACTCAAATACCAATGATCGTTAAAACGACCGTTATTAACTTAAATAATTACATAGTGTTCATGAAATGGAAATAAGTGATATAAAATGAATAATGAACTTGAAGAAGGTTCTTAAACAATTATAAAGTAACTCAAGTTTATTATTCATGAGATTAAAGAACGACCGAGTCAAGTTGGACCTGAGGTATGGGACTTCGTCTCAATCTCCTTTTATTGAGGCATATTTTGTTTTATACACAACCTTCTTTTATATGGTGTATAAACCCCTTTGACTTTTAAATTTATTCAAAAGGAATATTTTTTTTATACGAAGCGTTTACTAAACAACAAAAGGGAATGTTTTTGTCATACGTATGCGGCGACAACGACTTCTCTGCCGCCGTGACCATTATTTGAGTTTCAGCTTCCTCTACAAGCCATACCTTCTTTTTAAAAGAAAAATAAATACCATGTATTACTTTTCTTTTATTTGGGTATTGAAAATGGTTTTCATAATGTTTTTATATCAATGTGTTGTATTGATATCTTCTTATTGAAAGGTGGAAATGTTATGTTTCCTTTATGCATGTTTTATGTGATACGATTATGTTGAGGTTCTTGGGCATTATTATGAAGACGAGTGGTTTCGTGATAAACTAAGGGCGGGTGAGCCCGATATAGCTCTCCAATTCATTGGGTAATGCAAAGGAGTGAAACGTTAAGGTTTCTCCGAAGAGATTTAGGGAATGTACTGTGATGTGTATTCCAAACGTAACCAAGAGGGTTACTCCCTACGAAAGAATGTTATGAATGCCTCAAGTCACCTTTATGTCTTATGATTTCTATGATTTATTCATGATTTGATGAGGTATATTAAAGTGATTATGTTTTATGGGTAATGTATGATTTCATTCTTGTGTATATATGAACTTATGTTTCCTTTCCATATTTTTATAACCCATACTGAGCTTTTTATGCTCATCCCAAGTTTTTTTGAAATGTTTTTCACAGGTCAAGGGAAAGGTACATGATATGATGATAGTGTCAAGGAAGTGTCAAGAAAGAATCCATGTTTTATTTTAAATATGTTTACATTGATCGGAAAAATGAATACTATCTTTTATGTAACCACTTTGTTTAAATGTGGAATGTAATGCAAGTTTTATGATCTAATTCTCTAAAACTCTAAACCCGAAAAGATCCTCAATGTGTAATCTTGTAATAACTCAAGATTAAGTAAGGTTTAAGGTTGGGGCCTTATATAAGTAATGAAACTTATATGTTTTAAATTTGGTAAAATAGAAATCATTTTTGGATTCAGAATATCAAAATTAGCTTAGGGTGAATTTTTTGTATTTTTCTGAAAACTTTCAATTTTTTGATTAATAGTGAAAAACATTGCATTATTGTTTAAAACCGACTATTATTTAAATAATTATTATTATTATATAAATTTATTTTAAATTAAAAATAGATATATAATACCTATATTAGTCCAATTTAATTTATTGGATTCATTTTATAATAAGATTAGATTTATAAAATTTCATTGAACTTTTTAACGTCTTTTAACTACCTTCTAGGCACGTTAGCAAATTGGCATAAAACATTATTTTACCACTTCTATTAATTGAATTTAAAAAATAATAGAGGCATGGTTTACATAAGTAAGTAAAATGTGTTTCAATGTGATGAAAATGATTTTTGGTGAATAGTAACTTTTGGATTTTATTTACCACGGTTAAAAGAAAATAGGGTAATTAAAGGTAAAAATGATATTATAATTACCCAAACACATTTCATAATTCTATTGGATATTTTTTTCGATCAAAATCAAACTTATAATTAAAATGTGATCCTCTTTGAACCACTTGGATTAGATTAGGACATTTATTATTATTTTATTTAAAAAAGTGTTAAAAGTCTTAAATTCAAAATTCCATAACTAAACCATTTTTTATATAGGGTTATACATAAGATAATTTCGACTATAAATATTAATTATAAATCTAAAAATATTTCCTAAATCATGGTATTTTATTTATAATTTTAAACATTAAATAATTAAATTTATTTATGACACAATGATGATGCGGTAATTACCATATTAATAAAAGATTAAAATAATTGATATTATAAATATCCAAATAAATATAAATTGAGACTTTTCATAAATTACACTAATTTTCTAGGATAATATGACATGTTAGGGTTTATTAAATTAATTTCTTTCAATGTAATAAAGTTTTTATGACTTTCACAAAAACCAAATACTAAATTGTGTTAAAATTGACATAAATGAGTTTTTAAAACAAATACCATTTTATTAAATGTTATAATATTCATAAAAATATAAGGTTTGACCAAATAACTTATATAATTATAGATATATAATTAATTAACCACTTTAGGCTCTCTTATAATTTATAGTATGTTTATTAACCATGTAATATAAAAATACAAGAAGACGTGGTAAAAGTTAAACCATTTAACTAAGAGTTAAATCTAAAAGATAAGGTTAATATGGTGACATAAACTTGTCTAAAACCTATTGTTTGAGAAGATTTAGACTCATCCCTACCTTATACTTGAAATAAATCTATTTTTAACCATTATAAACCGAAAATTATTTTATAATAAAATAATATTTCAAGATTTTCCTAAAGTGACCCTCACCTCCCTTATAAAAGGGTAATTCCCCTTATCTTAATTTCACACCTCCAAATCCATTTGGCTCAGACAACCCCTGATCATATATCCTACCAACCACTCTAAATTTTACCTAGATGCCTTAATTTGATCCAAAATCCAACCTAAGTATCCCTTTTGATCAAATCAAAAGGAAGCACCCGAAGAAGAGGTAATATTTTCATCACCTCTTTCAAAGTTCTTTTCTTCTTCCACTTCCTCTTTATTTGTTTTTCCATACAAAAATAATATATCTAGTTACTTATACATATTTTGATGTTATTATAAATATGGTACAACCATATTCATTATTCTATCCATCCTATGAATGACAAAGTCACCATACGTGCGTACGTATGGCTTACCGTCTCCACGTCGTGGTGTAGTTTGTTTTTCAACACTTCATTATTTGGATGGATATAATAATGAGTATAATTGTTGTTAATAATAAATTTAACATGTTAATTATTCTGTATATATGATATACCATCTAATTACATTCTATTTTACCATCAGTAGAATGATATTTTCTCTCGTGCATATGTACGGATTACCGTCTCTAGGAACGCGATGAGATTCATTCCCCATCATGACCATTTAAGAATAACTTTCATTTTATGATTAAAAAATAATGTTTAAAAACCTAATATCATTTTTTATATGAATCAAATATATCCTATCCATAACAAACATGACTTAGGTAACAAAACAAATAAAGTAAAATTAATCAGTTAACACCCGATATAATGATACTACTGAAATATCATTAACAAAGAAATAATAGAAGATCATATATGATATCATATTTATGTATTTGGTTCTTTTATAATTTAATAACAATGATTTCACCATTATACAGAAGTTTAACCTACCCTCGACTAAGGAAAAGTACAAGTTAAGGGTTAATTTTACAATATCTTTATTATCCGAGGTTGTTTTTACGAAAGTATCTACTGGGACTTCTTTATCATCCACATATGTGTTTATTAAAAATTCATTTCAAAACATTTTTAATATTTCCTATAATATGGGTTAAATTCATTTATACCCTTTTTTTAATTTTTATAAAAAATAAAGGAATCTTTTCATCATTTTCCAAACAAGGTATTGTATGACCTTTTCAAAAAATTAAGGTAAGATTGTTTTTTTAACTTATACGGTGGGTGTAGCTATTTTCTGCCATTATAAAACCTTATAATATTCCCTTAAAATATTATAATAATATTTTCAAAATAAATGTTTTCTTTTATAATTATGTGACGTTTAAATGATTTTAAAATATAAAGATATATTTATCTCAAATAGTTTTGATTTCATCTAAGTCAACATCCTTTGATGGATTTTACACTTGTTTAAAGTTGATTTGTTATGATACAATCTTCCACATTGTATTGAAGGTTTTTTTATATGTTTTATTGTGGATGTGTTGTTTTTTTATACCAATCATGGTTTATAGTTAAAGTATTAACATTTCATATGCTAGTTTTAATATAAATGTTTATGTTATGTTTCAAACTTTTCATATGAGAAATGCATTGGACTTAGTAAGTGATAGGTGGAGCCCGCTATAGCTCCTTGATGCATCATTAGGTCTCATGAGAAAAACTAGTGTATTGGCATAAGGCCTTAACAAAATCTTATTTGTAGTCTTGGCACGAGGCCTTGACTATATGGTTATGATGTCCAGCATTATGCATTTCATCATTATAAAATTAGATATTGATATTACATGTGATTATTTTACTAATATAATATCCATGTGAATAAGTAAATGGAATTATTTTATTTACCTTTTCCATATTATGCTTAAGTTTAAGTTTAAAAGTCTTTTTTTTAGTCTTATACATTGCCTTAAATGTTTGTTCTTATTTATGATAGTTTCCGCTATATTGTTATACTTACTGATCATTTGAGTTCACCCCTTTCTTATGTTTTATTTCTCTCAAGATGCGAAGAAGTATATTGTGATTGACCTATAGGAATAGGATATGGGATATGAGTATTTTAAAAGGAGACACAATGTTATTGTTTTTTATTTCATAATGGAATGTAAAACTTATGTATGTACCTAGTACTTCCAAGGCTACTAAACTGATTGGTCTTTCGGGATTGTATCCCTTGTGATCATGCTAATGTTATGTAATAATGCATCAATTCTGGGTAACTAGGGTCAAGGAATTACAGTTGGTATAATATGAAGTTTAGTACAAACCTTGGAAACTATATTTAGAAAAACTCTGATTAGAGAACATTACCCTAAGATAAACATTGAGGATTAGTATAGAAGAACTTCCTAGAATTTTGGTAATGTAGATATTTTGTAAGTTTTTCAAGCAATATATCCTTATCTGGATATGATCAGGTAGAGGTGGCTCTGGAACAGATGTTCCTAGGAGTGAAAACTCTGATAAGGAGTTTCAGGCTTGACCCGGGGTCTCCTGGTACACGACAATGGGCCTTGCTGCACTCTTGGTTACGACACTCCTAGGGGATATGCTTAGGATAATTCACATTTTCTTTAAAACCCATTATAAAGGAATTATGAGTAAATAATTCATCAAATAAAACATTTTTTTATTAGGGATTATATGCATAAATTGTTCAATTTATGTTTGGTGTTTTACTAGTTTGGAATTATGTATTGTGATTCAAAAACTAATCTAGTGTATGCCATTGTTTAGAAATGGTTCCTAGTGGAAGGAATGGAAACTGTATCATTGAACATAATCTATATAGATATTTCTATCCTACTCTAGATAATTATAGTGGCACTAGTGATGCAACTGGTGCTGAAATCTTTATAATTATACTCGGACAACTCACTTAGGTTATGAATAATAACCTAACCCATATGGAGCACCCTAATTCATAATGTGGAGGATAAATGTTAGACCGTTTCATGAGGAAACAACCACCAAAATTCAATGGACCTACAAATCCATTTGTAGCTGAGAAATGGATAAGTTTCTTAGAGAAAATATTTCATTCTTTGGGGAGTAGCGAAATAGAAAAAGTTTTCATGGCAGCTTATCACCTCACAGGAGATGCAGATCAATGGTGGTCATTAGTTAAAAACTAAAAGGAGGATGAAGAAGTATAAAATATGGAATGGATAGAGTTTAAAGAGATTTTATTAGAAAATTACTTTCCTCATGAACATCGATCAGATATGGAAAGTAAATTTCTTTGTCTCAGGCGAAAGAAGGATAAGAATTTCACAAAGTATGAGGCTAACTTTACAAGGTTATAAATGCATGCTACAGATTATATATGTAACCCAAGAAGTAATATTGATCGATTATTTTATGGGTTAAAACCATTTCTCCATTGAGTATTAGTCTCAAAATCCTTCTCATCATACGAAGATATAGTTTCGTGTGATATCAAGATAGAAAATGAATTGTCTAAGTCTTATAACAATAAAGTAAAGCAAAATAATAAGAGAACTATGGAGCAAGAGATAGATAAAGGGGAAAATGGAAATAAGGATTTTCCCTTATGTGATAATTATGGGAAGAAACACCCTGGTACATGCCTAAAAGGAACGGGAGTTTGCTAAAAATATAGAGAAAAAGGTCATCATGCTCATGATTGAAAGGGAAAGAAAGTGGTTGTTAATGTTGAATGCTACAATTATAGAGAAATGGGGCATTATGAAAATTAATTTTCTAAGCACCAAGGAAACTTACCTCAGAAAAGGCCAAGGGAGTAAGGCCAAGCTTATGATGTTACTATATTTGAAGTGGAATAATTAATGTATTTGTGTTTTTGGATTCAAGAATTATATTCTGGTTATAAAAAATGTGATATATATAAGTATTGTATTACAGTAATTTTAGTTTTCATTAAGGTTTTAATATGATTAAGGTAATCATATTTTCAATATGTGACAATAAGAGCAACTTTACGTTGTTTGGGGAATCTGATGTTACAATTGATTTTGGAATTTAGAGACCTTTTTGAGAGAGTTTGGGCAGAAGTATTTTGGATAGCTATAAATGTTGGAATGGATTAAGTTGGATATTCGATACTATTGTTTAAGGTTAAAATATTTCTTAGTATTATTTCTAGATTGTTATAAAAAGGACAATCTGGAGGTTGGGCGACAACCCGTCACGTCCGGCAAGGCCGCAAGACTTGAACCCACAATCGAAGGGTGAAAAGGGTACATTACCTACCACTAGCCTACATGATTTATTGTGTTGTATAATATAGTTTTTTTAAATGGTCTGATAGATGAATTATATATTAAGTTTTTTGGAACCCTATTCAATTAGGATAAATAGAATATTTCAGAGTTCTATTATCTTTTGGAGTGAAAGATGAGTTTTTGGTAGGATGGAAATCTACATGTCAAGTATTGTTTTTCTTAATATATGAATTAATTAATTCTTAAACTTTATTTAAATGATCTTAAAACCTAAAATTTTTTATCCTAATACCTTATGTTTTGTTAAACTGATGATATTTTAAATCATCATAGATTTATGGCTTCGAGGACCTCAATTTTCCATTCAATTGTTTATGATTGATGACCTCAATCAATCCCTATAAATATTTACATTTTTTATCCAATTATAATTGCCACCAATTTTCTCCTATTCGAAATCCTAATTTGGTAGTGACTTTTTCATTTTCCTTTCCCTCTTATTAAGACTAAATTTTATTAACCCTATTTCCGATGTGGGTTTTCCACAAAGGTATTTTCTATTTTTTTAACCTTTTAGTTTTGAAGAACAATTTTAAATTTTGAGGATGAAATTTATTGAAGTATGGAAGAATGTAACACCCCAAGCTTCCATGGTACATTTCTCTTTGAGTAATACAATAGTGTTTGATGTACGCAACAATGAGTTCAAGCGCACCACGACCTATCAAACTAGCCGTTTAAAAAGCAGTTATGAAAAGTAAAAACCAAATTTTGAAATTTATATATATACCATATAATTTTATCATTCATATTTTGTATTTCTTAGACATAATATATGGATAAATTTAATTTTTTAGATAAAAGAAGTATTTTAGAAAAAAATGCAGTTTTTCCGCCTTTTAATGGAGAACCCCTTTAAATCCAATATTTGACACTTTTATATATTCAATTTGATGAAATTAAATTCTTCTTTAGAATTAGGACATAAAAATTTATTTTGGATAAATTTTTGGTGTTTTCTGATAACTTTCATATTTTGATGAATAGTGAAAGATACTAAATTTTAATTGAAAACAATTTTTTTAATAAAATTAATTTATAGTGATAAATTATACATTTTAATGGTTTTGTAGTATAATTAGATTATATTTTTACAATTCAATCCAATATTGGTCATTGGAAGTAATTTTAATTTTAAATTGGATATAAACAGATATCAATCTTTTGATAGTTTTTACTTCTCAAAAACCAGCTTTTTGGTTTTGACAATGGGAATTAATTTCAAATTAATTAATGAAACTTATATGTTTTTAAATTGGTAAAATAGAAATAATTTTTGGATTCTGAATATCAAAATTATCTTAGAGAAATTTTTTGGTATTTTTATGAAAACCTTCAATTTTTGATAAATAGTGAAAAACACTGCATTATTGTTTAAAACCAACTTTTATATAATAATAATTATTTTTATTTAAATTTATTTTAAATTAAAAATATATACATAATACCTATATTATTACAATGTAATTCATTGGAGTAATTTTATAATAATATTATATATATATAATTTTATTGAATTTTTTAACGTATTTTACCTACCTTCTAAGCACATTAGCAAACTGGCATAAAACGTAATTTTACCGCTTCTGGGAATTAATTTTTTTCAAAAATATGAGATACACAGTTGAAATCAGTAAATAAAATGTGGTTCAATAGGATGGAAATAGTTTTTGGTGAATAGTAACTTTTGGATTTTATTTACCACGGTTAAAACTAAATAGTGTAATTAAAGGTAAAAATGATATTATAATTACCCTAACACATGTCCTAATTCTATTGGATAAGTTTTTTTTTTACTAAAATCAACCTTACAAATAAAATATGATCCTCTTTGATTCACTGGGATTAGATTAGGACATTTATTATTATTTTATTTAAAGAAGTGTTAAAAGTGTTAAATTCAAATTTTAATAAATAACCATTTTTAATATAGGGTTATACATAAGATAATTTAGAACTATAAATATTCATTAGAAATATAAAAATATTTCCTATATCATGGTATTTTATTTATAATTTTTAGACATTAAATAATTAAATTTATTTATGGCACAATGATGATGTAGTAATTACCTTATTAATGAAAGATTAAAATAATTTATATTATAAATATCCAAATAAATGTAAATTGAGACTTTTGATGAATTAAACTAATTTTCTAGGTTAATATGACATGTTAGGGTTTATTCAATGAATTTTTTTTGAATTAATAATGTTTTTATGACTTTTACAAAAACCAAATACTAAATAGTGTCAAAATTGACATAAATGAGTTTTTAAAACAAATACTATTTTATTAAATGATATAATATTCCTAAAAATATAATTTTAGACCAAAGGACTTATATAATTATATATATATATATATATATCATTAATTAAACACTTGAGGTTATCTTGTCATTTTATAGTAAGTTTATTAACCATGTAATATAAAAATACAAGAAGACATGGTAAAAGTTAAACTATTTAACTAAGAGTTAAATCTAAAAGATAAGGTTAATATAGTGACCTAAACTTGTCTAAAACATATTGGTTGAAAATATTTTGACCCATCCACACCTTAGACTCTAAATAAATCTATTTGGATCCATTATAAACTGATAATGATTTAATAATAAAATAATATTTCAAACTTTTCCTAAAGTGACCCTCACCTTCCTTATAAAAGGGTACTTCCCCTTATCTTAATTTCACACCTCCAAATCCATTTTTATAGGAAAAAACCTACTCAAATATCCTCCCAAATACCCTCAATTCAACCAATAGTCCTTAATTTTATCATAAATACAATCTAAGGAGCCCTTTTGATCAAATCAAAAGGAAGCACCCGAAGAAGAGGTAATATTTTCATCACCTCTTTCAAAGTTTTTTTCTTCTTCCACTTCCTCTTTCTTTTTTGTTTCCAAACAAAAATAATAACTCTAGTGCCTTATACATACTGTGATATAATAATAAATATGGTACAACCATATTCATTATTCTATCCATCCTATGAATGACAAAGTCACCATACGTGCCTACATACAGCTTACCATCTCCATGTCGTGGTGTAGTTTGTTATTCAACACTTGATTATTTGGATGGTTATAATAATGATTATAATTTATGTTAATAATAAATAAAACATGTTAATGATTATTTATTTATGATATAACATCGAATTACATATGATTTTACAATCAATAGAATGATATTATCGCTCGTGTGTACGTTCGGATTACCATCTCCACGAACGCGATGAGATTCATTCCCCATCATAACCATTCAAAAATAAATTTCATTTTATGATTAAAAAATAATGTTTAAGAACTTGATAACATTCTTTATATGAATAAAATACATACTATCCATAACAAACATGACTTATTCAATAAAACATATAAAGGAAAACAAATCAGTTAACACCCGAAATGATGATACTACTAAAATATCATAAACAAGGAAATATTAGAAGATCATATATGATATCATATTTATTTATGTGGTTATTTTATAATTTAATAACAATGATTAACCATTATAAAGTAGGTTAACCTACCATCGACTAAGGAAAAGTACAAGGTAAGGGTTAATTTTACAATCTCTTTATTATCTGAGGTTGTTTTTACGAAAGTATCTACTGGAACTTCTTTATCATCCACATCCATGTTTCTTAAAAATGTATTTCAAAACATTTTTAATATTTCCTATAATATGGTTTAAAGTAATTTATACCCTTTTTTTACTTCTTATAAAATGTTTTGAAAGGAATCTTTCCGTCATTTTCAAAACAAGGCACTTTTGACCTTTTCGACAAATTAAGGTAAGAATGTTTTTTTAACTTATACAACGGGTGCGGCTATTTTCTACCGTTATAACAACTTTGAAGATTCCCTTACAAGATTATAAGAATATTTTCATAATAAATGTTTTCTTTTATAATTATGTGACTTTTAAATGATTTCAAAATATAAAGAGATATTTCTCTCAAATAGTTTTGATTTCATATATGTCAACATACTTTGATGGATTTTACACTTGTTTGAAGTTTATTTATTATGATACAATCATCCATATTGTATTGGAGTTTTTGTGATATGTTTGACTGTATATGTGTTTTTTTATACCATTCATGGTTTATGGTTAAAGTATTAATATTTTTTATGCTAGTTTTAATACAAATGTTTATGTTATGTTTTAACCTTTTCATATGAGGAATGCATTGGACTTAGTAAGTGACGGGTAAAGCCCGCTATAGCTCCTCGATGCATCGGTAGATCTCATGAGACAAACTATTGTCTTGGCACAAGTCCTTGAAAAATATTATTTTTAGTCTAGGTACGAGGCCTTGACTATGAGGTTATGATGTCTGACATTATGCATTCTGTCATTATGAAATTAGCTATTGATATTACATGTGATTATTCGACTAATAGAATATCCATATGAATAATTAAATGGAATTATTTGATTTATCTTTGCCATATTATGCTGAATTATATATTTAAAAGGATTTTTTTTTAGTCTTATACATTGCCTTAAATGTTTATGATTATTTATAAGAGTTTCTTCTATATTTTTATCCTTTTTGAGCATCTGAGACCACCCCTTTCTTATGTTTTATTTTTCCCAAGATGTGAATAATTATATTATTATTGACCTACAGGAATATGTTATAGGATATGATTGTGTTCAAAGGATACACAATGTTGTTGTTTTTCATTTCATATTGTAATGTAAAACTTATATATATATCTAGTACTTCCAAGGCTACTAAACTGATCAGTCTTTTGGGATTTGATCCCTTGTGATCATGCCAATGTTATCTAATAATGCATCAACTCTGGGTAACTAGGGTCGGGGAATTACAGAGTCTCAGAGTTGGTGATCAAATAGATCAACGGGGATTAGGCCATCAAAAAAGAAGAGATAAACCCCATAATTGACTATTCTTGAGGGTTAATGGAAGAATTCCCCTTGGATCCAACATTAATCTACATCCCATGAATATGAAATTCCTAGTCATATGCATTAGATAATGAAGCTAAAACTATATCAGATCCAAACTGGGGTAAAACAGTCATCAACATTTCCCATTTCTGAACTATCTCACCTTTTGTTCAAGTCCGAATAGAACAGATCAATGAAATAAGCTCTATACTTGAGCAGTATGTTCCTACCATTGGGTGGATGATTCCCATATTCGACTAAAAATAAAATGTATTTCTTCCATCAGATAGAGATGGAAAATATAAAATCTACTGAAGAGGAACCAACATCACTCGTTATGATGGTCGAAATAGCTATAAAGACCTCTATAAATGTGGCTTTGATGGAGTCCTTCTCAAATGTATCGATGGAGAAGAGACTATGGTTATTATGAAATAAGTACAGGTTGGATCATGTGGTTCCCACCAGTTAGGGTATAGTGTTTTTAACCAAATATGAAGGCTTGGATGCTTCTAGCCTTTGATGACACAAGATGGCACAGAATTCTCTATGAAATTTCATCCATTCCAAGTGATTTGCAACTTCATCCATCACACCCCAGTGTTTTTGCATACATCCAAATACTCCAAGACATTATCCATATTGGGAATGTATATTGTGGGTCTATACCCTCCAACTATGAACAATTAGTTCAAATACATCTTAATTGTTTCTGACTTCTTCTCCAAATGGTATGAGGCAATAGCACTTAAAGAAGATGTGTCCAAAATCATTTTCGGAATTTTAAAAACAAACATTGTTACCAAATTTGGTGTCTCTCAAACAATACTAATAGAAAACAGCTCAAATTTCTATTATAATTAGGTGTAAAATTTATATTAAGAGTACAATATCAAATCCAAACATTCATCCTTCTATCATATGACTACTAATGGACTGATATATTCCTTTAACAATACAATGTCAAACATACTCCAAAATATGGGGGATAATGATAAAAACTCTTGGAATTACAAATTATTGCATGCCATATGGTCTTACCCATATAAAACCTATACTGCAACATGGGTAACCCTATATTCACTATTATACAGGACATAAGTAGTCCTGTAGTCCTGGCCATCAAGTTTCAATTTCCATCACTCTATATTTTTATTTGTGACTGGATATCCATGGATGAGTAGTCCCTAAAATGAATGGGTGAATTGGACTGAATTGATGAGAAAATATTTCATACCTTGTATCACTTGAAGGTCCATCAAAATCTGAGAGCATGATATTTTAACAAGAGGGTCCTCCTCCGTTTGTGCCTCCATGGGAAATTGGTGATGATAGGACTCTAATGATACAGAGAAATAAGCCTCCAAATCTTGATCCAAAGTGGGAAATACCTTACTCCAAACATAAGTTCCAATATAACAGATATTATTCATTTATCTCAATCGATGGAGAGATAACTCTGATCCCAGGAAATGAAAGGTCCTTGAAGAAATATTTCATGTAATCACACGATGCACGTCTCAACTTCATGGCATTAAACAACGCAGTCAGTCTTTGTCACATGACCCTAAAAGGAATGCTAGTCATCCTATCTACAAGATGTTAAACTACATAGCATTATATATAGTCCAAGATGTAAGAATCTAATATTTATAGTATGTCATCATTATCGCATGTCGTTAAACTGCATAGTTCGTATCCTTGTTTCATGACAGACAAATGCATAACATTTTGATCTATATTTGAGTAGATCACAATATTTGATGTTGGTACCCCAACACTTCATTATTCAATAACTATTTGTGTCTTGAATATCATTTTGATGAGATACATAATGATTAATAGAACTTATTTTTTAGGCCCATAAATCATTCTAGAAAATATCAAAGCCCCCTTTTCCCCGCATCAAAACTTGATTGATGTGGGGAATTTTTTTAAAGAACTATGTGCTGCTTGATTCTCATGTCGATGAGAGACGTAGTGACCCCATGATATCTATTCTTGGGATCTGCCACAAAAATTTACCTTGTATCACATCAGGTCATCTTTTTCCTCATTGTATGACGTTAAAATTCATGTGATTAATGAACTATGTATGTCTTGATTCTCATTATAATGAGATACATAGTGACGTTTGGATAAAACTTCTTAGCCTAGACACCACATAACCTAAATACCCTTATCCATCACTTTTGTTTGCTTTATGTCATGGAAGAATATTTTACCCACCTTGTTTCTCACACTGAGCATGGATCATATGTGATTACAAGTTTTTTTAAATAAATTCCCTACATGAGTAAGGAATATCAATTCACATCAGGGTTATCATGGTCATGGATGTAATACATTAAATTCCACAATATATGTATATTCTATAGAAAATTAAAACGGATGGATTCCTCACGAACTATGTGAGTATTGATTCTCATCCCAATGAGAAATTTAGTGACACATGGATCATCAATCCTGAGACTAAGGACAACACAATACAAAAAATTACCCCACTCTACCATGTATAAGTCATATCTACATAAAGTATTCAATATATTGCCTCTCCCTATATGTGAGCTCATATTAAAAAAACCCTTTTCTCCACACATGAATTCAATAAATCTTGGGAATATATTCTAAAACTATGTGTCCCTTGAATCTTGGTCCCACAATATACGTATTGATGCTCAAGTCATATACCCTAGTCCATCATAAATATTCCTTTTTTACATCAAGTCACTTTCATCCTTACCGCATGATGTTAAAATTAATGGTTGATGTCCTTGCCACATGAATTCAAGATGCATGGTCTCCTAAGAATGATTTTTGGCTTGATTCTCATTCGAATGAGATATGTAGTTATTCCTAGACTTTATTCTCTAGCCTTATCCATGAGGTAAATAAGAAACACCCCAACTTCTATATATTAACAATGATCTATGAAGAGGATCTTAATTTGTGTTCCCTTATTCAGGGGTGAAAAAAGGAAATATAGATGTTCCCATCCTTTATGTAAGTAACTATACACTTCATGTAAAATATCGATCCAAACACCATCTTTATGCTTAGACAAATCCCTCATACTCCTAATCTTGGAATCTTTTGGATCTTTATAATCTTTTTCCAGTTTTCGCCAATATAATTTCTGATACCTAAGGATACTCTTCTTGACTATGAAGTAACATGCCCTAGTTTTATTTTCATAGGTATCCCAATAATAGGTCTTGTAAACCATGGGATACAACCATTTTACTATGAAGTAACACACCCTAGTTGGATTTTCTTAAAATTTCCCACAAAACAGGTTTCTAAACTAATAGTAACTTCTCCCTTGAGAGAATCTTCTTTTGTCTCCATAAGATTTGACAACATTATATTGGAACTCGCTATTTGAATATGGTCTGTTGTCATCTCCCAAATACATATCTCATATCATTTTTTCCGATTTGGGAACCTCAAGGTCATGGTTTATAATTTCCCCCCTCACATTTGTTGTATGCTAGAATGAACTTGGTCTGGTAAGCAATATATTACTAGTTATATCAATAATACATGGTCTTGTCTATATAACTTAAGACTATATCCACCATTATTTCCCACCTTTGGGATCAGACCTTCATATAATAACTTTTCCTACATTCTCATGTAATTTTTACTTAGAATGATCCTCCAATATTAAGGTACATTCCTTCCACAAAAAAATCTCTATGTCTGTGGAAATCTTAATCCCCATAAAATTTCTTCAACAATCAGTAAAAGAATGTTGGAATTCATGAGAATTAATTTTATTGAATATATTATAAAATACCTCACTTGGATTTCTATAAGTCTCCCACAATGTTTCATGGTCATTCATCCAAAGGATTCCACTATTTGACTTTTCAGTAATTTACCCCAGTTGGCTTTACATATAGCCTCCCAAAAAATAGGTTTTTCAACCATTGGTAAGTTCTTCCTTGAGAGAGACCTAATCTATCAACATAATCCCTTTTCCCGATACAACTCTTTAGATTTAGATATCCCCAGATTATAGCTTATAGAATTCACCTCCACATACCTGAAAGTGATGGCACATTTCCAAATAGATTACCATGAAAGGGGATAATTATTAACCCTTCTGTCAAAGCTAAAGACCTTAAATTATAGCCCCCATAATTTCCTTATTGTGAAACATTAAAATTCACAACATAACATCCTAGTCAAAATGTGTTAAACAATAAAACAATATCCTCACTATAAGACATTAACCTGCATAGTCAATGTCCTAGTCTCGTGAACATAAATTACATGATGCTTCAAGATTTTTTAGAAAGGTCCCCCCAAAAACAGTTATTTATAAAAATTTACAATCCTTCCTAGAATAAAAATCCATATATCAGCAGTCTTCTATTCATATCCAATGTTAATAAAAAAAATTCCTTCATTCTCATATGTCTTCCCAGGGAAAACCACCCATCGTGGTTTTTGAGAAATCCAAGTCTCCATAAACATTCATTGGACATCATCATTTGAATGTCAGGATTCCAAAGAGATCCTTTTTCTTGAATATGATGTAACATTCCCTTTTTTTATTTTCCTAAGTCTCCCATATAAAGGGCCTATCATCCAGAGGATGCTGCCATTTGACTATATTGTAACAAATCCCAGTTATATTTTCATAAGGTCTCCCACAAAACATTTTTTCAACCAGTATTAATTTCATATTTAGGAGTGACCTATCCTATTCCCATTAGTAATGAAAATATTGTTCCCCAAACCACTTTTCAATTTTGGTGTACCACCATCCGTTGAATAATTTACTCGTATCAAGTTTTACATTCATAAATCACAATGTTATGGCTGTAAAATTCACATCAGGTATCTAAATAATTTCAGAATGTTCATGGACAAAAAATATTTGTATCGATAATTATTCCAATACTTATGGTCAAATATGTTCAACCTAAAACACCAGTCACATTATTCTGGCCTACATGACATTAAACTTCCCACAAAAAAGAGACACAGTACTCTCTAAGTTGAAAACCCATAAAGGGTGCTCTAGGTAAAAGTAGATTCTCAACTCACTAGGCCAACACTCTGTGTGGCTTCAGAAAAAATAGAGAAATACATATTTAAAAGGAAAAAAACTGTGATACAAAAAACCCACAAAGGGAGGACTAAGATAAATCCAAGTATCACTCACTATGTCTTCCTTGTATTGGAATTTTGATGAAAAAAAATAGGGTGATTATAAAAAATATGAAAAAAAAATTAGGGTTGTACATATGACCCTGGAAATAGTATAGATATGATCTCTAGGCCCTAAATCATATATAACAATTAGATTATCTCCTCACCCCTATCATTTTTGTTATTACTAGCGGACGCACAGATGTATTACTATGAAAATCAACTTCAATGTCATATTATGATTGTAAAAGGAAAAAAGTATGATTATATAGATGATTAGAAATGGAATATTTTCATTTATGAGGTAAAATAAAAATTTGAGGATAATCCACAAGATATATACTCTTCATCAAAATTTACAATAGATCATCAACATAAATCATTGGGTGTTTGACAGGCTCCCAAGCTCCATTTTCATTTTTTTGAAGCTCTACCAACTGAGAATCCTCAGTCTCCTCATCCAAATGAAGTTCCTCTACCATATTCATGATGAAATTTGACCCCTAAGATAGAGATAATTCTAGTAATTGATGAATTTTTGGAAGATCTCCCTGATTGACAAATAGTTTTTTTTTTTGAAGGATGGATATTTGAACATCCTTGGCATTAACTCCTTTCCTACATTACACCAATTTAATGGCATGGTTATCCTCCTAATATATTTCATCCTGTAATTCACCAGTATTAATGAGAATGTTTTCCTCTATGAGGTGTCATTGTAGCTCGTGTTCTCACTCTGATTTATGAATGATCTTTTTCATGGAAACATGAATCATGCGGTAGTCAAATTTTCCATATCCTAGTATATGAAATATGAATAGAATTCAATAGAATTGGAAAGGAAAATCCCTGAATGGTGCCACAGATATCATCTTCTAGTAATCCCTCCAAGTAGCACAACATATGACATGAAGGTAATTTTGTGTCTCTAAATCTAAATCATATCTAATTTTGGAGATAGGAATATATTCTAGGATCATTTAACTAAATGAGGCATACTGTCCTGCTTCCTTACAGACAACAATGGCGTCACTTTTCAGTATTTTATACATTGGAATTGAGGCACCACCCTTAGTCCAAGCTACTAAATTTGATGGTGCAGTATAGTGGATATGAATCATTATCAGCCTCAAAAGGATAATATATGGAAGAAATAGAGGATGATTAAAGAAGTTGGTGACACTTACCGAGTGAAGGGTTAATAGATTGGGTGAATTCCTCCATAGAGATACTAACCTCTGTATTTTAAGCCAGTTGATATTGATAAGGGGAACTATCTTGATCCTACCTAGAGATCGTTGAGAGAGGATCATAAAGGCTTCCCATTTTGTGGCCACCTTGAATCAGTACTCCCTAATCAAAGGGAGTGGGATGGACCTCAGCATCATGTTCGTGCATCGTCGCAGCAACATTTTCCACTGATGGAGTTGTGCGGTTCAACATACCATGATCAAAACATCAGGAATAAAAATTGGTTGTGAAATAATAAATACTCATGACCATTTAATTCCTTATTAAATTCATCAAACACTTCTAAAGATGTGGTAAAATTAATGTGTTTTATCACTTCCTCAAATTTCATGTTACGATTTATTATGTCATGTATTAATGCCTCAAGCCTCATGATAGCCACTCCTATAGGTATTTCCAAAGAATTGGGCTTGGGAAATATTGAATCACCCTCCTCCAATGACCCAAGACCCCAAACATCTTCCTCATATATAGTCACAGGGTCAGCATTAGTCATTGTAATGTCCTCCGGTGCATTAGATGAACCTAGAATATCAAAAGAAAGAGAATTCGTCAGTTTAAAAATGAAAAGTCATGATGAATATTTTACATTACCAAAATCCCCCCCCCCCCCTCTATGGTAGTAGAAAAAATGGTAGGTGAAAAAAATGTATTCTCAACCCTCGATGCTTATTCCATCAAGTGATCCGATTTGCCATCATAAATCCATGTTTGGTCCATTACATCCTCCTCAATTAATGGACTCTCTTTTCCAAGCCCATTGAGATTAGAGAGAGAATGATATTATACAACCATGTATTGGGTTAAATATTTTATCTAGATAAATAATATATAGAAGTGGTACCATGGAGATTTAACATCACTGATGAGGCACTTATCCAAATATTGTATTCTCAGACATTCCTTCTTTTTCGGTGGAGGAGGATAGCTCCAACCTCCTCAAAGATAGGTATCAGAGGGGGAAGGAGAGATTATATTTCCATCTTATCCTCCATTCTGTATTTTCCTGGAGATAGATCTACCGGTTTGGAAGATGATTCATCAGTTTTGAGTGGGGTCCCACTTGGGACATATTTTGGTGATGGAATCTCATTTTATTTACCCCCAGCCTGCTGTAAATCAATATCACCTTCCCCCTCACCAATAAAACATTGTTTGAAATAAAATAAAGGAAGAGAAAAAATAGGAATTAAGAAAAGGATAACTTAAATCATTAGGATCGACATAGTCAATCCATTCCAAGGATAATGGGTGGTTAAACCCTCTAGCAGCATCCCATCTCGATATGTCCTCCATCAAACTTGTGGAAGAGATATGGTTGTCAATTTCATAAATAAGTATATCTAGTTCCTAGATATGAATCCCCACCTGGATAGGATCATCCTCAAAGTGATTATTGGGTGGGTCTTGAGTATCTTCAATTTCTAAAATCAGCATCCAAAAATAAAGAAGTGACCATATACTTTCAACATCAGATGGAATGTCCTGTCAAAATATGATAGCCTCTAGTCTCACATATTCATAGGCTATACTGGTATTTTGTAAAGAGTATTTAAAAACCTTATCTTTCATGGGCTTCCCAACTCTCTCCATCATAGATGAAGGTTGTTAAAATAGAACTCAGGTCTTGTCTTGATGGTGGTGGTGGTATTCTTATGCCCAACATTAGCTTTCACTGCCATTTTGGCCATAACTAATGGACTGAACCATGCACAAGGTAATTTTTATGAGCTTGGTACCTCATCATATTCACCCTATGTAGGGGACAAAGAACCCCCCCCCCCCCCCCGGGTAAGATAAATCACATTCTAAAGGGGGAGGAGCCTTTCTAGATCTCTTTCCATGCCCAAAATTTGTTACATCCTAGACTTGAGGAGAATATTCTACTAAAAATATCTCGATATATGTTGAAATAGAAGACTTAGAATACAAAACGGTCAATAAAATGGACGAACCCACTAGATATGAGTTGATTACCGCTTGAGTTATCTCGATCGCTATAAGAATCCACACCTTTTAGGCTCCCATTTTTTTCTTTTATGATTGGCCTTTCCCAAGAGGATATATAGTTATCTTTTGTAGGAACATGAATTGGTTTGAAAACCAATATGGAGTATAATAATCACATATATCCTCACCAAAAATATGGGATTCCAGCATGCTATCTCAAAAATCAATCATGTACAATCTTGGCTCATCAATATATTTTCCATCATTAGTAATGTACCAGTAAATGGGTCTCCATATGCAAAGTAATTGAACCCCTTGAATAGGTTTATCCCTTTCAAGGTCTCACTAGTCTTTAGAGACAATGGATGAATATCATAAACAACCTAAAAATTAGTTGAAATCATACCACAGGAATATCAACCCCACTTAACAAGGAATATGATATAATGTGGGATGTAACCCATCCCAAAAGTACCTAGAATGGACTTGAAATTCAGAAAGGGTATTTCCCTATGTGAATATGCAGTAAGAATCATAAACTAATCTCCATAATAGGGGTTTCCAACCATAAATTCTTCTTCTCTTCCATCTTAGCTACAATGATGAATGTCCCTGGATTCACACCACCATTAGAGTCATGGACAAGTAGAAAGTAGTCATTTTGAATCATGGATAAAAATCCTACAAGATGTGTGTATTTTGGTACATTGGAATTGGATTTTTACCCCCATTGGTTGTACTATATCTTTTCCAAAGTGGGTCATAATTTTATAGGATCACCCATATTCACCATCTTGGGACACCTGATAGGATGTTTTCAAGTGGGGCATTTCCCCTTTGGCTCCAAGAAGGCACCCATCTAGAATTTCAGATGTATATCTGTAACACCCCAGGTAAATAAAGAATATGACATTTTCATATTTATCCATATTTGTGAATAAAATATTAATATGACTTTAAAGGGGACTCTATGCTCGATGGCGTACCCAACACGCAACAACGAGTTTCTTGGGAATCTTACGTTGCACTCTAATAATAAAATAATATTATCTTAAATGGTAGTTAACATGTAGCCGTTGTATTGGCGGGAATTGATAGAAATAACTAAAATATGATTATATATGTTTTTAAATGTTTTTAACATTAAATCCAATAGTGGTCATTGGAATTAATTTCACTTTGAAATCAGACATAAACTAGTGTCAATCTTTTGATACTTATTGTTTCATAAAAACACGTTATTTGCTCTGACAGCGGGAATTAATTATTAAATTAATTAATGTGACTTATATGTTTTGAATTTTGTAAAATAGACTTTATTTTTGAATTCGGAATATCAAATATAGCTTAGGGTGAATATTTGGGATTTTTCTGAAAAACTTCAATTTTTGATGAATAGTGAAACCACTAAGTGGTACTTATAAAAACTGATTTTTTCCGTTTAAATGAAATTTTGCCATCTTTTTGTTTTGAATTTCAAAAATCTGACATACATGGTTGTCATTAAGAAATAAAATGTGGTTCAATGGGATAAAAATAATTTTTTGGTGAATAGTAACTTATTAAGTTTTTAATCGCGATTAGAGGTAATTAGTGTACTTTATGGTAAGAATAATGTTTTAATAAAATTAAATGACCTAGACACATGTCCTACCCTCATTGGATGTGTCATTTCCGACCAAGAAAATCCATGGGTCAACTTGGGTACCCCATGGAGCCACTTTGGTTGGAAAATGACATAAATATCTTTTTATTTAATGTTAAAGTAAAAATGACACAAACATGAGATGTTTTACTAAAACAATTTTTACATGGGGTTATACCAGTCATGTTTTTTACTATAAATAGTAATTGGAAATCTAAAAATATTTCCTACATCATAGTATTTTTTTATAATTTTTAGACATTAAATAAATTAAATTATTTATGACATCATGATGATGCAGCGATGACCTCATTATTTAATGATTTAAATAAAATGGAATGATAATGTAATATCTAAGACCTACACATGTCCAAAACCTATTGGATGAGTTTATTTCGAACCCTTATCACCTTATCCTCTAAATACATCAATGTTGGACCTTTAAAATCCGAAACTCTTTTGAAAATAAATTAACATTTTGTAACTTTACAAGAGTGCCCCTCCTCTCCTCTTATAAAAGGCCCCCACCTCTACCTCCTTACCCACACTTCCAAAGCCTTTGTATCAGACAAACCCTTCCCATTTTGTCTCTCCACTTCCCTATATTACTCCTTGAAGCCTCACTTTGGGCAGAAGTCTTCCCAAGGAAGCCTTTGAGCTCAAACCAAAGGGAGTTACCCGATTTTAAGGTAATGTCTTCACTTGTGTCCTTTTGTTTTATTTTTCTTCTCCAACCCCCTAAACTCTTTTTATTCATTTATTTTGTAACAAATACAGTATCTTCAATATACTATGATATTTTTATAAGAAGGATTCGAGCTACACTTACACACACATACATCTAATGGTTAAAGAACATACCGTTTCCGTGGATGGCGAATTTCTGCCTCCCAAAACGATGATTGTTCAACATTCTTCTAACACCTTCAAAGGTGGCCATTAAGATGACACTATATTTATATATGATATCTAATATGTTTATGTTTTACTTAAGCTTCTGTATTTTTCATTTATGTCGTACCTTTATGGTTTCCATTATGGGTAAACGTGATATCTTCATTTAAGGAAGTGTGGACTACCGTCCCCTCAAAGTGATTTGATTCGTTAATACCATATGTGGTACATATAAAGGATATATTTAATGATATTATATATGATACCATACTGGAATTAAAATACTATTATGTATCATTATGTTTTAATTCCATTAAATATGAAATAGAAATGGAAGTAGCGTTCATGCGTACGTACGGCTTACCGTCTCCATGAATGGTACATTTCATTTCTTATCTCAAAATGTTATGTAATATTATAAGTACATATATATAATGGATATATATGTAATATATTATATATAAATTATGGATATCATTCTGGAATTATAACATATATATATATCTCATTTTGTTTTAATTCCATTAATATGACAAAAAAATGAAAGTAGTGTTCATGCGTACGTACGGCCTACCGTCTCCATGAACGGTGCTTTTCGTTTTTTCTCTCTAAATGATATGGAATAGTATAAAATGAATATTTACTGGATATATATGATATTTTAATCATTAATACTATTCTGGAAATTATTTACTTATAACTACATGGGCAATCTTTTTTCAAACAAGTTCATTTTTGACTCATGTACCAAACATCAGCAAAAACGTCTAGTATGAACTAACATTATTAAACAATTATTATAACATTATAATATGTGATAGAACTGAATAATAATCTCTAAAGGAGGTACTTAGGCAATTATTAATTGAACAAAGTTTATTATTCAGGAATATAAAGAAACGAACAAGACAAGTTGGTCTTGAGGTAAGGGATCCTACTCCTCTCTTTCTTTTTAAGTACACTCTTTTATGTCATTCCTTCTAAGCTCATATTTCTTGTTATTGGTATGTTCTTTTATATTACTCTTACTGTAATTTTATGTTCATATTATGAGAGACCCTATTCTCTCTCATCAATCCATTTTGGAAGTTTTGAGTGGCGCCGTTAGGCTGCCGAATTTTCGTAAGAGATCTAACCTCTCTCTTTTTCTTTAATTGCTCTCCTTTATGTCACTTCTTTTAAGATCCTCTTTGTTATGATGGGGGATGTTCTTTTATATTCCTCTTTCTGTACATTTTATTGTAATGTAATTAGATACCCTATTTGATCTCATCAATCCATTTTTTGGAAGTTTTAAGTGGCGTCGTTAGGCTGCCAAGTTTTCGTAAGGGATTTTTCATCTCACTTTTATTCCCGTGAGATTTATGCTACATTTTACACAATTTCCTTTGAGTGGTTTATGTACTGAACATTATTTTACTCATTGTGTAATATTCTTTCATTTATGAGTATTTACATCAATGTTGTATTGTCCTTCTTTCACGGGGCGTATGTTTCGAAAGATACCCATGTCGGTAAGGGAACCTTTCACCCTCCTCTTTTTAAAAGACTTATTTTGTTATGTATTTTAATTCACATAATATTATTTTGGGATAAGTTCTTCTATATCCTTATTTATGTAAATTTTATGTCCAAGTGATGAGATACCCTTTGTATCTCTCATCAACTTTTTTATGAATTTTGAAGTGACGCCGTTAGGCTGTCTAATTTTTGCAAGGGAACTTCTTAACCCAATTTAGATTCTTTGGGATAAACTTGTACACCTTGAATATGTCGTTCTGTGATTATGTGTGAATGTCCTCTGATTTTTTTACACTTAATACCAACTTATATTTCGTTTATTCGTTTGTCACACATAGTTATGTAATTGATTTATCCTTAATCCAAGGATACCGTCTTTGTATGGGACTTCGTCTCAATCTCCTTTCATTGAGGCATATTTTGATTTATACACAACTGTCTTTTATATGGTGTATAAACCCCTTTGACTTTTACGTTTATCCAAAATGAATCTTTTTAAACGAAGTGTTTTACTAAATGACAAAAGGGAATGTTTTTGTCGTACGTATGCGGCGACAACGACTTCTCCGCCGCCGTGACCATTATTTGAGTTTCGGCTCCCTCTACAAGCCATACCTTCTTTTTAAAAGAAAAATAAATGCCATGTTTTACTTTTCTTTTATTTTGGTATTGAAAATGGGTTTCATAATGTATTTATATCAATGTGTTATATTGATATCTTGTTATTGAAAGGTGGAAATGTTATGTTTCCTTTATGCATGTTTTATGTGATAAGATTATGTTATGGTTCTTGGGAATTGTTATGAAGACGGGTGGTTCCGTGATAAACTAAGGGCGGGTGAGCCCGATATAGCTCTCCAATGCATTGGGTAACACGAAGGAGTGAAATGTTAAGGTTTCTCCGAAGAGATTTAGGGAATATACTGTGGTGGGTATTCCAAACATAACCAAGAGGGTTACTCCCTACGTAAGAATGTTATGAATGCCTCAAGTTATCTTTATGTCTTATGACTTCTATGATTTATTCATGATTTTATGAGGTATGTTAAAGTGCTTATGTTTTATGGGTAAAGTATGATTTCATTCTTATGTATACATGTACTCATGTTTCCTTTCCATATTTTTATATCCCTTACTGAGCTTTTTATGCGCATCCCAAGTTTTTGAAATGTTTTTCACAGGTCAAGGGAAGGGTACATGATATGATGATAGTGTCAAGGAAGTGTCAAGAAAGAATCCATGTTTTATTTTAAATATGTTTCCATTGATGGGAAAAATGAATACTATCTTTTATGTAACCACTTTGTTTAAATGTGGAATGTAATGCAATTTTTATGATCTAATTCTCTAAAACTCTAAACCTGAAAAGATCCTCAATGTGTAATCTTGTAGTAACTCAAGATTAAGTAAGGTTTAAGTCTGGGGCCTTATAGTTGGTATCAAAGGTCGGTTTGGATAACTTTAGAGGTTAGGGTATTCTTTAAGAATAAGTGGCATTACCATAATGGTTAAAATTTCAGAAAGAGTCCTAGTTTTAGATAAAGTGAATGAGTAAGTATATATTAGTTTTTATCTTCCTCATTAGTACATGATGGTTTTTTTGATATACTCACACTGACCTTTTTGGTTTTAGTAAATGGTTGGATCTAGCATGCACCAAAGTAACAGTGGATGTGAGGGAAACTGTGACAGTTTTTTGAGAAAGCAACTGAATGATATGGGAGCTACAATGAGAACTCTTGTGATTATCCTCAACCAACTATCTGGAGTCATGATTGACCACCTAAACCTTAGTGATTTCTCTAAGGCATCATATATGCGAGAAACAAATCCCTACGGAAGTACAGGTAATAATCATAAAGGTAAGTGTGTTCAAAAACCTATGTGTCAAAGATGTGGAAAGAAACACCTAGGAAAATGTTTCAAAGGGACAGAAATATGCTATAGATGTGGAAATGAAGGTCATAAAGCAAGAACCTGCCATAGAAAAAGGAAGCATCCAGTTGACTCGAGGAAAGGGAAAGAAGTTCTTTTTGAGGGATCAATTGAATGTTTTAAATGTGGTGTGCATGGTCATTATGCAAACACATGTCCTATAAAGAAGTTTCGTGAATGGGATCACCAAGATCGTACAAATGTTCGTTTACCAATACCTAATGCCATTCCAATTGAGGATGAAGAAACTGAAAATGACCAATCAAAGGTATGGATTATTTCATAACTATTGTTTTCCTATTTTGGAATCTTAGGATATGATTCATGATTTTGTTTGTAGGAAAGAGGTATTTTGGAATAAGTTGGAAAGGAATGGTTAATGGATCATGAAGAATGTTGAATGAGTAAGATGTCAACATATAATGTCTTCAAGAGTTATGGTGAAATTCTTAAGAGTATTAAGTCTCTTTTGATGATGGGGTTACATTAGAAGACTTTTTATATTATGTGTAACCCTGATGTTTAATATATGAAAATTTTATTCAAGGAATAGTTATCTTTTCTTTTGTGGAAATAGTTATAAAGAACCATTTGGGTTTATATGATCCTTTCTTTTGAGGTAATTATGGGTTACTATATGTTATGATAGAAGTAAAATGCTTGAGATAAAATTGAGGTTAAATTATGTTATGGTTATTTTTGATGATTTTATCTCTTTTGGGGGAATGATTTGAGAATTATATAGTTTTGTAAAAAGGACAACACGCAGACCATGTGACAACCCGTCACGTCGGACAAAGCTGCAGGAATCGAACCCACAACCAAAGTGCAACTGGTATTTATCGCCTACCACTAGACTACGTGAAGTCCCTGGTTAGTTTGACTGATTATTTTTAGTTATATGATTTTATGAATTAATAGTAAGTTGATTTTGGGTTATTTATGAAAATGATTAATCTATCATGGAGGATATGTGATTAGGATAATTACTTTTCAATACGAGACTTTAGAAGCAACTGATGTTGTTTGGAGATAAATGTTACGATTTAACTTGGAAGACAATGTGACTAAATCCTTAAAATATTTGGGTTTCAATCTTAGTTTGGTTTACTTTGAAGAATTTTATGGACAAATTGATTATAGAATGGTCCTCGTTGAACTTTGGGTTTTGTTGGACAAATTTTGGAGATTAAGCATAGATTTTCTTTTAAAAGGGTTATCCTTTTCTGGATTATCTGACCTTGTACTAACCTTTTTGGTTTTGGTTTTGGTTAAAGTCTAAAGACATGGGAAGTATATAGTTCTCTTTTGTGGATTAGGTGATTCTCTAGAAGTTGATTATAGTACTCTTAATGTGAACGAGTCTTCCTAAATACTCATCTTTTGGAGAAAATATGAGTTTGTGTAAGGAATATAATAAAAGTTGAAAGTCAACATGATAAGTGATTATGTTTCCTTATGAATAAATTCCTCAATAAAAAGTAACTTAAAACAAAAATGTTGTCTATTAACTTTTCCTACTGGGGAATCGAATACCGTTTAACCCATCACAAGTTTGTGATTTTCTTATGGTTAACTTTCTCTTAGACATGTTTACTATCACTCTCCATCAAGAACATGACCCTTTGCTTTTTCTTCCATGTCCATGTTTTTCTACATGGAATCCTAGTATGGGTTAACTCAGGTGACCTCTGTACTTATCTTCCTTTATTTTAAAGTGATTGTTTTACCGACTCTTGTTCCGATGTGGGACTTTCAAGGATGTTTCCAAGCTCAATTTTAAAAATTGCGAGGATGCAATTCCCAAAACGGGGGGAAGGATGTAACACCCCAGGTAAATAAAGAATATGAAATTTTCATATTTATCCATATTTGTGAATAAAATATTAATATGACTTTAAAGGGTATGCTATGCTCGAGGGCGTACCCAACACGCAACAATGAGTTTCTTGGGAATCTTACGTTGCACTCTAATAATAAAATAATATTATTTTAAATGGTAGTTAACATGTAGTCGTTGTATTGGCGGGAATGGATAGAAATAACTAAAATATGATTATATATGTTTTAAAATGTTTTTACCATTAAATCCAATAGTTGTCGTTGGAATTAATTTCACTTTGAAATCAGACTTAAACTAGTGTCAATCTTTTGATACTTATTGTTTCATAAAAACACGCTATTTGCTCTGACAGCAGGAATTAATTATTAAATTAATTAATGTGACTTATATGTTTTGAATTTTGTAAAATATACTTCATTTTTGAATTTGGAATATCAAATATATCTTAGGGTGAATTTTTGGGATTTTTCTGAAAAACTTCAATTTTTGATGAATAGTGAAACCACTAAGTGATACTTATAAAAACTGATTTTTTCCGTTTAAATGAAATTTTGCCACATTTGTGTTTTGAATTTCAAAAATCCGACATACATGGTTGTAATTAAGAATTAAAATTTGGTTCAATGGGATAAAAATAATTTTTTGGTGAATAGTAACTTATTAAGTTTTTAATCGCGATTAGAGATAATTAGTGTAGTTTATGGTAAGAATAATGTTTTAATAAAATGAAATGACCTAGACACATGTCCTACCCTAATTGGATGTGTCATGGACGACCAATACAATCCATGGGTCAACTTGGGGACCCCATGGAGCCACTTTGGTTGGAAAATGACATAAATATCTTTTTATTTAATGTTAAAGTAAAAATGACACAAACATGAGATGTTTTACTAAAAAATATTTTACATGGGGTTATACAAGTCATATTTTTTACTATAAATAGTCATTGGAAATATAAAAATATTTCCTACATCATAGTATTTTTTTTATAATTTTTAGACATTAAATAAATTAAATTATTTATGACATCATGATGATGCAGCGATGACCTCATTATTTAATGATTTAAATAAAATGGAAAGATAATGTAATATCTAAGACCTAAACATGTCCAAAACCTATTGTATGAGTGGATTTAGAACCCTTATCACCTTATCCTCTAAATAAATCAATGTGAGACCTTTAAAATCCGAAACTCTTTTGAAAATAAAGTAACATTTTGTAACTTTACAAGAGTACCCATCCTCTCCTCTTATAAAAGGCCCCCACCTCTACCTCCTTACCCACACTCCAAAAGCATTTGGCTCAGCCAACCCCTGCCCATTTTTCCTCTCCACTTCCCTATATTACTCCTTGAAGCCTCACTTTGGGAAGAATTCTTCTCAAGGAAGCCTTTGAGCTCAAACCAAAGGGAGTTACCCGATTTTAATGTAATGTCTTCACTTGTGTCCTTTTGTTTTATTTTGCTTCTCCAACCCCCTAAAATCTTTTTATTCATTTATTTTGTAACAAATACAGTATCTTCAATATACTAGGATTTTGTTATAATAAGGATTCTAGCTACACTTACACACACCTACATCTAATGGTTAAAGAACATACTGTTTCCGTGGATGGCGAATTTCTGCCTCCCGAAACGATGATTGTTCAACATTCTTCTAACACCTTAAAAGGTGGCCATTAAGATGAAACTATATGTATATATGATATCTAATATGTTTATGTTTTACTTATGCTTCTGTATTTTTCATTTATGTCATACCTTTATGGTTTCCATTATGGGTAAACGTGATATCTTCATTTAAGGAAGTGCGGACTACCGCCCCCTCAAAGTGATTTGATTCGTTAATACCATATGTGGTATGTATAAAGGATATATTTAATGATATTATATATGATAACATACTGGAATTAAAATACTATTATGTATCATTATGTTTTAATTCCATTAAATATGAAATAGAAATGGAAGTAGCGTTCATGCGTACGTACGACTTACCGTCTCCATGAACGGTACATTTCATTTCTCATCTCAAAATGTTATGTAATATTATAAGTACATATATATAATGGATATATATGTAATATATTACATCTAAATTATGGATATCATTCTGGAATTATAACATATATATATATATATCTCATTTTGTTTTAATTCCATTAATATGACAAAAAAATGAAAGTAGCGTTCATGCGTACGTACGGCCTACCGTCTCCATGAACGGTGATTTTCGTTTTTTATCTCTAAATGATATGTAATAGTATAAAATTAATATTTACTGGATATATATGATATTTTAATCATTAATACTATTATGTAAATTATTTACTTATAACTACAAGGGCAATCTTTTTTCAAACAAGTTCATTTTTGACTCATGTACCAAACATCGGCAAAAACGTCTGGTATGAACTAACTGTATTAAACAATTATTATAACATTATAATATGTGATATTAACTGAATAATAATCTATAAATTAGGTACTTAGGCAATTATTAATTGAACAAAGTTTATTATTCATGAATATAAATAAACGAACAAGACAAGTTGGACTTGAGGTAAGGGATCCTACTCCTCTCTTTTTAAGTACACTCTTTTATGTCATTCCTTCTAAGCTCATCTTTCTTGTTATTGGGATGTTATTTTATATTAATATTACTGAAATTTTATTTTCATATGATGAGAGACCCTATTATCTCTCATTAATCCATTTTGGAAGTTTTGAGTGGCGCCGTTAGGCTGCCGAATTTTCGTAAGAGATCTAACCTCTCTCTTTCTCTTTAAGTACTCTCCTTTATATCACTTCTTTTAAGCTCATCTTTGTTATGATGGGGGATGTTCTTTTATATTCCTCTTTCTGTAAATTTTATTATAATGTGATTAGATACCCTATTTGATCTCATCAATCCATTTTTTGGAAGTTTTAAGTGGCGTCGTTAGGCTGCCGAGTTTTCGTAAGGGATTTTTCATCTCACTTTTATTCCCATGAGATTTATGCTACATTTGCCACAATTTCTTTTTAGTGGTGTATGTACTGACCATTATTTTACTCATTGTGTAATATTCTTTCATTTATGAGTATTTACATCAATTTTGTATTGTCCTTCTTTCACGGGGTGTATGTTTCGAAAGATACACATGTCGGTAAGGGAACCTTTCACCCTCCTCATTTTAAAAGACTTATTTTGTTATGTCTTTTAATTCACATAATATTATTTTGGGATATGTTCTTCTATATCCTTATTGAAGTAAATTTTATGTCCAAGTGATGAGATACCCTTTTTATCTCTCATCAACTTTTTTTCTGAATTTTGAAGTGACGTCGTTAGGCTGTCTAATTTTTGCAAGGGAACTTCTTAACCCAATTTCAATTCTTTGGTATAAACTTGTACACCTTGAATATGTCGTTCTATGATTATGTGTGAATGTCCTATGATTGTTTTACACTTAATACCCACTTATATTTCGTGTATTCGTTTGTCACACAAAGTTATGTAACTGATTTATACTTAATCCAAGGATACCGTCTTTGTATGGGACTTCGTCTCAATCTCCTTTCATTGAGGCATATTTTGTTTTATACACAACTTTCTTTTATACGGTGTATAAACCCCTTTGAATTTTACGTTTATCCAAAAAGAATCTTTTTATACGAAGCATTTTACTAAACAACAAAAGGGAATGTTTTTGTCTTACGTATGTGGCGACAACGACTTCTCTACCGCCGTGACCATTATTTGAGTTTCGGCTTCCTCTACAAGCCATACCTTATTTTTAAAAGAAAAATAAATAGCATGTTTTACTTTTCTTTTATTTTGGTATTGAAAATGGGTTTCATAATGTATTTATATCAATGTGTTGTATTGATATCTTGTTATTGAAAGGTGGAAATGTTATGTTTCCTTTATGCATGTTTTATGTGATAAGATTATGTTATGGTTCTTGGGCATTGTTATGAAGACGGGTAGTTCCGTGATTAAATAAGGGTGGGTGAGCCCGATATAGCTCTCCAATGCATTGGGTAACGCGAAGGAGTGAAACGTTAAGGTTTCTCCAAAGAGATTTAGGAAATATACTGTGGTGGGTATTCCAAACGTAACCAAGAGGGTTACTCCCTACGTAAGAATGTTATGAATTCCTCAAGTTACCTTTATGTCTTACGATTTCTATGATTTATTCATGATTTTATGAGCTATGTTAAAGTGCTTATGTTTTATGGGTAAAGTATGATTCCATTCTTATGTATACATGTACTCATGTTTCCTTTCCATATTTTTATATCCCTTACTGAGCTTTTTATGCTCATCCCAAGTTTTTGAAATGTTTTTCATAGGTCAAGGGAAGGTTACATGATATGATGATAGTGTCAAGGAAGTGTCAAGAAATAATCCATGTTTTATTTTAAATATTTTTCCATTGATGGTAAAAATGAATACTATCTTTTATGTAACCACTTTGTTTAAATGTGGAATGTAATGAAAGTTTTATGATATAATTCTCTAAAACTCTAAACCTGAAAAGATCCTCAATGTGTAATCTTGTAGTAACTCAAGATTAAGTAAGGTTTAAGGCTGGGGCCTTATAATATCCCCCCTCGTGTAAGGGTATTCCTTATTAATATCCCATGGTATGTTAAACATACCATTCACCCAAATTGGAGACCTTTCAGTGTTATCCCACATCTCTCTCAGTTGTATTATATCTCTAAGGATTAGAACCCCATAAATATTTTTGAAATCCATGGGATGATACCGACTTCTTTGTGCATCTGGTGGAAAGAGATTTTTTGTGGGATCCATAATCTTATAAAATTAGGGATGAATTAAGAGTTCTTATATGCATATGTTTGGCCCCCCCAGACGGCTTCATATTTTCCCATTGCTGTTAACTTGGTTGAAAAGTCATCAATGGTCTGGTGCACCTAGTACAACCACATCCACTCAGGTCTAACACCCCCACCCAGAAGGAGACCCCAGTCTTCCCTCCAACCCTTTGACTGGTCATTCATGGAATCACTGAAGATAGACTGGAAACAGTGAGGATTTAATTCAGGAATTTACGGCTTCAAATTTAGAGCACATTGGTTATGATGCATGACACATGTCATGAATGATGACCTGTAATTAATGTATGTAGACATGCTTGATATGTCGGAAATAGTGAATTTCATATAGTCTTGAAACCAGGAAAGAGGAGTGTCATTCTTCAACTCTGGTATGAATACCTCCTTCAGATGACCATGACCATAAAGCAGTAGATAGTTACTCTTAGGGAACTTGTGATGATACTTATTTAGATTCCCTTCCAAATCAAGTAGAGTAGTATCACATATGTCATAGTAGTCATGCCCTAAATATTTTACCATCTCCTCAATATGGTTTCCTTTGTGTTCATCAAATACTATGACCTACTGGGTAGCCATTGAACATACAAAGAAACGCCATGATTTTTGTTTAAAATAAGTCTTGATTTTGGGATAAAAGTTATAGATATGTATACATTTTTAAAAGGCATAAGATCATGTAGGTTATTCATGAAAGTGAACCCATATAGGTCCCTTTCCCAAGAGGACTTATGTAGCTCAGTCGCTCAGGTATACATGTCATGTAGGTAACTGCATACCTTTTCTTCACAAACCATATTTTTTAAAGGGTTTTTATGTAAAAGGTATGTACATAATACTAGTGTGGATAGAACATAGTTACAAACGCATGAAGATCATCTTCTAAAAATAGCAACTCTATTTGTAGATGAGGAATCCCATTTTTTGTAACACCCAAAACATTTTATGGTATGCTTCTATTAAATACATTCTATTCATAACTATGTTCCTTTGAAACAAAACTATGTTATTTTGGAGATAGTCAAAACCTAGCCATTAAATATAATTTTTCCACTTCTATGTTTTGAATTTCGAAAAATGGTCATCTAGAGTTGTGATCAGTAAGTCACTTGGAGTCTGATGGAACAAAATTGATTTTTGGTGAATAGTAACATATCCTTATGAAAAATAATATGAATAGTAATATGAACCTTATGAATATTAAATAATATTATTATTTTATTTTCTTAAGGAAATAAGATAATGAGATCTTAATTAATTTTTTAGTGTGAAATAAAACTAATTACACCATAAAATTGTTATTTTTAGAATTAACTACGAATTTATTTAAAAATTAAATTAATAATATTTAGAAAATTAATTTTGAAATATGGACTTCATTTTTGGATTCTACACGCAAAAAAATGGTTGGGGTAAATTTTTGAGATTTTTCAGAAATACTTGAATTTTAGATGAATAGTGACATACCATAAATTGCAAAATTAAGATAAATGCACTAATTATAGAGTCATGTGTGATTTTCTGCTGATGTAAGCCCACTTGTTTCAGTATCACATGATAAAATTACTATTCTTGGTCATGGAATACTCACTATTCATTGTCTTGATAAGAAATAATAAATTAATTAGTTTTATATTAAGAAATCCCTTCTCTCCTCCACTATAAAAAACCCCCTCTCACCCCCCCCTTCCATTCACTCCTCCCAAGCCTTGTTACTTCTCCAAATTCTGTCCAAATACCCTCCCAACCTCCTCTCCCACTTCCAGAATGCTTTGGTCTCATTAAAAGACCAAAACCTCTCCCTTAAGGAGGCTCTCAAGGAAGTTTGGTTCAGGAGGTAAATTCCTCTTTTCAATTCTTTGTCTTTCCTTTCAAGTTCATTTGTTTTATTTTTCTATTACCTCTCCTTATAAAAAATTTTGTGATGACTCTAGTACCTTATATGTACTGGAATGTTTTCATGATAGTGGAATAAGTTATTATCATCTCCCCATTTTACCTTCTTTTATACTAGTAGCAAGAACACCATCCGAGATGTGTCAATTTTACACATTCAAGGACGATGGAATTTTGATTTCTATTATCATTCTAAATTATGGTCATGAAACCATTCTTGTTATGGTTGAACCATATTATTATATATAATATAACCTATTTAATATTCTGTAATCCCTTTGTTCAAATGTTATTAAGTTATAAAGAAAAATGAGTTCGTTGTAATCAAAGCCCACAAATTAACCGAAACAATTATCCTTAAAGTTATATATGATAATTCATCCTCGTTCCATGTAACCAAGTTATATAAATGACCAATAACACCTATTTATTTTCGTAAATAATATATAATTTCAATTCTCGAGATTTACATTCATTCCATATACTTAAAAACAAGTGAACCGAAGATGAAAATAAAGAAAATGAACACTTCGAAGCGACGTAATTCGATACAATAAATTATTAATAAGAACATAAATGAACTAACCAGAATTATGATAAACTAAATACATGTCTAATAAGTTTTTGAATAATTTATTAATAAGTATAATTTCATATTCCAGGAGCTTAAGTTCGAGAGAAGAACACATTTGGAGTTGAGGTAAGGGTTTTCCACCCAAACTTCCATTTTCATTTGGGTTACTTTTATTGTCTAATTTCATCGATGAAATTCTTATGTATTGATATGTACTCCTCATAAATACTTTGTGAGTAATATATAATGTACACAAACCAGAATCCTTCCCTATTTTTTGGATAGTTACATTTTTTAAAAGAAGCTCTCAAAACTGTTTCCAAAAATACGAGCCCGATACAACGGAATTTCTCAAATTCATATCTATTTTCAAGGGAAAGATATAATATATTTTTGGAAACCATTGTCCTTATAAAAACACTAATTTTATCATAAAATACGATCTTACTTTACTTCTAGTTTTATACAATTATTTTTTCCATAAGAACTCTTCTTTTCAAAATAAAAGAGTATTTATCACAAGAATTGCTTAATGATTTTAGAAGATTATTCTCGTTTGATTCAACACTCTTGTTGATTATTATGTATTATTGGGGTTAAAATTTTATGATGTCATATACCATATTTTATTGAATGGTTTATGACTAACTTTATTGTGGATGATCTATCCTAAAATCACTCACCGCATTATTCCGAATGGTTAGTGTTTGTGTTCAATAATTGGGGAAAGTTAGTTACATTTCATATGATAGTTTTCAATATGAATGTATATTTTGTTTATGTTTATCCCTACTCATATGAGGAATTAATTGGACTTATTATGTGATGGTAGGGGCCTTCTATATCCCCTTGATGCATCGGTATGTCTCATGAGACAAGTAGACGTGGAATTAGCCATGGCCTTTCTTAATGTGATATGGATTTTGGTTGAGGCCTTAATCATTAGACATCTTGGATGAGGCCATGACAAAATGTTTTAGAATGTCCGGAATATGCACTTCCCTCGTTATGAAGCTATTAATTGAAAGTTCATGTGGTTATTCGACTACTATAATACCCATGATTATGTTTTTTTATGGCATTGTTTACTTAGGACATATCCCTATCATAATGTGTTCAAGTTTATTATTAAAGGCTTGTGTTTTCAATTATTCACCATGTCTAATGTTTATATTATCTTCCGTTGTATTTCTTACTCTTAATGAGCGTTCGATCTCACCCCTTTCTTATTTTTCATTTTCTCAGGACATGAAGAAGTAATTTATGAATGACTTGCAAGCATAATCTAAGAGACGTGATGTTTCTAGTGGAATAAATTTGTGTTGTTTTTTCCTTCATGTTGTAATGTTAAAATTATGTATGTAACTTGTTTCCGGTAATACTAAACTACTCGGTCCTTCAAGATTCGTATTCCTTGTATGTATGTCAACATGATCAAATAAGGCATCGACTCCAGGAAACTGGGTTCGGGTCCTTACAGTTGGTATCAGTGGAAGTTTAGTAGAATACTTGGAAACTAGATTTAGAAAATGTAGAATTAGAGAAGACTCACTAAGTTAGTCTTTCAGGATATACATACAATAACGTCCTGGTATTTTGGTAAGGAAAATAATATGTGGATATTTCAAGAAATACATCCCTGTCTAGATACGAGCATGTAGAGGCAGCTCTGGCACAGATGTATCTAGGGGTAAAACCTGAAAACACCAATTTGATATTGACTCGAACGGGAACCGGTACACGACAATGGGTCTTGTTGCACTCTTGGTTACAACACTCCATGGGGATATGCTTAGGATAATTCACATTTTCATTACAAGCCATTATGAGGGAGTTTAATATAAATTTTCCTTAGAGGATTTGGTTTGGATAACTCTGGAAACCAAAACTAAACAATGAAAAACTTACTTAAAAAATACTAAGAGCAATGTTTTCTTAATTTTTAGTTGGAAAACAAAGGTACTTGTCTTTCGTCTCTTCCAACGGAAGTATTAGAGACCATAGTTGGAAAATCATGTGTATAAAACTACGATACTTTTAAAAATATTCGTTTATCATGCAAAACCCTCTACCGAGTATCCAACTCTCCTCGGGTACTCCAACTTCACCATGGAGCAGGTTTCATCTATTACCTCATGATGAGCGCACAATTCATGTTATATGTACAACAAGGGAAATACTTTGAGGGTATCTTTAATGTTTTACCCTAGCTAATAATTTTTTTCTCTTGAGGACTTTGAGGAGGCTGCACAAGGGGGAGACCTCCGGGCAGCATATATATCTCAGATTTTGACCTACGGACTCCGTGGTCGATTTTTGGACTTTGAAGCCCTTGAGAACTAGACTTCCCGTTTTCATTATCAGCATCAAGTTTATACTGATGTTTCTCAACTTGATACTCGACATGATTCTCTCAATCTGAATTCTAGATGTCCACATGTGGTTGAACCTAGTTGCACACGTTGCATTTGAACCAAGAAGATAGAGGAATTCGGAATCGCTTTTGGGATCCATTTGTCTGAAAACTGGGGAAATCCCCAACATCGGTGGAATCTATGAGGTGTCGTCTTAGAGGATGTCAGGAAGTCCATACTAGTGTTTTGTGAAAGGGATCAAGAGATTGTGTAATTTCTTTAGTTTTATAAATCATGTCTAAATGAATGATGTTGTATTCTCTATTTTGATATGTTTTTATATAAAACAATAACTTGGTTTAAAATAGATTTTCCATACTGAATGTTGATTTACTAAAAATTTTCAGATAGAAGATATGAGTCAACCAACCAATATTTTATCACTACCTACCGAGTTTTTAGAGACAATAATTGTTAATACATGCTCCGAAGAGGACCATCCCTATGCCAACTTACGTCTGACTTGTAAACTACTCCATCGGGTATCGAATTGTCCAAACATTCTCCATATTTACCAAGGAATCAATATATTCAATTACCATTTTTCATATACACAATTTTCTACATATAGGAAAAGAGTAAAGTATCATGAAGCTCTTTTTATATGTTTCACTCTGGCTAATAACTACTGAGCTATGGGTAAATTTCTAGAAGCTTCTTTGGATGGTGACCATCGAGTAGCCTACCTATTCCAGATCCTGAGTTTTAGTATGTACAGAGAACTTTACGACATCAATATCTTCAAGAATGACGTGGTGCGTGAAAATTATAGGGATTTATTCCACACTAAAATTTCCGACCTCCAAACTTCTCGTGCCTCTCTATGGAAGCCTGAGTGCTTTAAGCACAGATTCGACCCTAGAAATCTGTAGTGTGTCTGGGATAAGGAAATCAAGCAACTGAATACTACCTTAGCAATCCACCTGAGGTTGTCAGCACCCAAGAATCGGTGGTGTTCCCGATAAAGGGACTTCAGGAGTGGCATGTGTCTAGTGTTGTACATGGTTCTGGGAGATTAAAATATTTGAACTAGTTTTGGGTATTCGTGTATTGGGGGACTGGGGAAACCATTATCCATGTTTTACTTTTTGAACTAGTGTTTATATAAGAATATAACTTGTTGTCTCTTATTTTTGTTATCTTTTCATCAGTTATACTTTTGAATGAGTATCACTAAGTGAACTTTTATAATAAATTTTCAGATGGAAGGACAAACCCATATGTTATCTCTTCCTATGGAGGTACTGGAGATTATTGCAATCAAAACCTGTGAAGAGGAGTACCTACCTCTGAAAAACTTGAGAAATACATGTAAACAACTATATGAAGTGACAAACAGTCTGGAAATTCTCCGTACATGTAAAGGGAATGCTTCCATTTACTACTGCATAGCCACGATGCAATTGACCGAGTATAGGCGAAGATGAAAATACCATGAAGGGCTTTTCCTATGTTTCACCCTAGGCCGGAACTACACGGCCAGGTTATGTTTTCAAGAGGCTACTTTGGAGGGAAACCTTTGTGCAGCCTACATGTACCAACTCCTCAGTTTTAGCCTCTACAACAATTTCTATGACTTAGATGATCTCAGTAGAGACATAGTTCGGTGAGTTCTTCGTGTGTTGCTCAATTCAGACATTTCCAAACTTTCTACTGTTTGAGCCTCCCTCTGGAATCCCAAGTGTTCGATGTAAGATTTCAACCACTTTTGTCTGATGTGTGTCTGGGTCAGAGAACTAGAGGAGTTGAGCATCAATTTGGGTTTTCCATTGAACGCACCTGAGGACCCTCTACGATAGGAGATGTGGTAATAACATCATAGAGTATTCTTTTTTGGTTATGAAATGAATTGCGAGGACAAAATTATTCAAAGGAGGGAGTAATGTAACACCCCAAACATTTTATGGTATGCTTCTATTAAATACATTCTATTCATCACTGTGTTCCTTTGAAACAACACTAGGTTATTTAGGAGATAGTAAAAACATATCCATTAAATATAAATTTTCTACTTCAATGTTTTGAATTTCAAAAAATGGTCATCTAGAGTTGTGATCAGTAAGTCATTTGGAGTCTGATAGAACAAACTTGATTTTTGGTGAATAGTAACATACCCTTATGAATAGTAATGTGAATAGTAATATGACTCTTATGAATAGTAAATAATAATATTATTTTATTTTCTTAAGGCAATAAGATAATGAGATCTTAATTAATTTTTCAGTGTGAAATAAAACTAATTGCACCTTAAAATTGTTATTTTTCGAATTAACTATGACCTTATTTAAAAATTAAATTAATAATATTTATAAAATTAATTTTGAAAAATGGACTTCATTTTTGGATTCTACACATTGAAAAATGGCTGGGGTAAATTTTGGGATTTTTCTAAAATACATGAATTTTTTATGAATAGTGACATACCATAAATTGCAAAATTAAGATAAATACACTAATTATAGAGTCATGTGTGATGTTATGCTGATGTAAGCCCACTTGGTTCGGTATAACATGATAAGATAACTATTATTGGTCATGGAATACTCACTATTCCTTGTCTTGAGGAGAAATAATAAATTAATGAGTTTTATATTAAGAAATCCCCTCTCTGCTCCACTATAAAAACCCCCTCTCACCCCCCCCCCCTTTTCATTCACTCCTCTCAAACCTTGTAACTTCTCCAAATTCTGTCCAAATACCCTCCCAACCTCCTCTCCCAAGTCTATCAAGCTTTGGTCTCATAAAAAGACCAAAACCTCTCCCTTAAGGAGGCTCTCAAGGAAGTTTGGTTCAAGAGGTAAATTCCACTTTTCAATTCTTTGTCTTTCCTTTCAAGTTCATTTATTTTCTTTTTCTATTACCTCTCCTTATCCAAATTTTGTGATGAATCAAGTACCTTATATTTACTATAATGTTTTCATGATAGTGGAATAAGTTATCATCATCTCCCCCTTTTTACTTTCTTTTATACTAGTAGCAAGAACACCATCTGAGATGTGTCAATTTTACACATTGAAGGACGATGGACTTTCGATTTATATTATCATTCTAAATTCTGATCATGAAAACATTATTTTTATGGTTGAACCAGATTATTATATATAATATAACCTATTTAAGATTATTTAATCCCATTGTTCAAATGGTATTAAGTTATAAAGATAAATGAGTTTGTTGTAATCAAAACCCACAAATTAACCGAAACAATTGTCATTAAAGTTCTATATGATAATTCATCCTCGTTCCATGTAACCAAGTTACATAAATGAAATATAACACCTATTTATGTTCACAAATATTATATAATTTCAATTCTGGAAATTTACATTCATTCTACATACTTAAAAACAAGTGAATCGAAGATAAAAATAAAGAAAATGAACACTCTGAAGTGACTGAATTCGATACAATAACTTATCAATCAGAACATAAATGAACTAACCAGAATTATTATAAACTAAATACATGTCTAATAAGTTTTTAAATAAGTTATTAATAAGTATAATTTCATATTCCAGGAGCTTAAGTTCTAGAGAAGAACACATTTGGAGTTAAGGTAAGGGTTTTCCACCCGAACTTCCATTTTCATTCGGATTACTTTTATTGTCTAATTTCCTTGAAGAAATTCTTATATATTGATATGTAATCCTCATAAATTTTGTGTGAGTATTATATATATGTACACCAACCAGAATCCTTCCCTATTTTCTGGATAGTTACATGTTTTAAAAGAAGCTCTCAAAACTGTTTCCAAAAATACAAGCCTGATACAAGGGAATTTCTCAAATTCATATCTATTTTCAAGGGAAAGCTATAATCTATTTTTGGAAATAATTATCCTTCTAAAAACACTAATTTTATCATAAAATATTATCTTACTTTACTTCTAGTTTTATACAAATATTTTTTTCCAAAAGAACTCTTCTTTTCAAAATAAAAGAGTATTTATCACAAGAATTGCTTAATGATTTTAGAAGATTATTCTCATTTGATTCAACACTCTTGTTGATTATTATGTGTTGTTGGGGTTAATAATTTATGATGTCATATACCATATTTTATTGAATGGTTTATGACTAACTTTATTTTGGATGATCTATCCTAAAACCATTCACCACATTATTCCGAATGGTTAGTGTTTGTGTTCAATAATTGGGGAAAGTTAGTTACATGTCATATGATAGTTTTAAATATGAATGTATATGTTATTTATGTTTATCCCCGCTCATATGAGAAATGAATTAGACTTATTATGTGACAGTTGGGGCCTGCTATAGCCCCTCGATGCATCGGTAGGTCTCATGAGACAAGTAGATGTGGAATTGGCCGAGGCCTTTCCCAATGTGATATGGATTTTGATCGAGGCCTTAATCATTAGAATTCTTGGCTGAGACCATGAAAAAATGTTTCAGAATGTCCGAAATATGCATTTCCCTCATTATGAAGCTAGTAATTGAAATTTCATGTGGTTATTCGACTAGTAGAATACCCATGATTCTGTTTTTTTATGGAATTATTTACTCAGAACATATCCCTACCATAATGTGTTCAAGTTTGTTATTAAAGTCATGTATTTTCAATTATTAACCATGTCTAATGTTTATATTATCTTCCACTGTATTTCTTACTCTTACTGAGCGTTCAATCTCACCCCTTTTTTATGTTTTGTTTTCTCAGGACCTGAAGAAGTAATTTATGAATGACTTGAAAGCATAATCTAGGAGATGTGATGTTTCTAGTGGAATAAATTAGTGTTGTTTTTCCTTCATGTTATAATGTTAAACTTATGTATGTAACTTTTTTCCAATAATACTAAACTACTCGGTCCTTCAAGATTCGTATTCCTTGTATGTATGCCAATGTAATCAAATAAGGCACCAGCTCCGGGCAACTGGGGTTGGGTCCTTACATTTTTGTGGCATGCATTCATGCCCCAACTACATAATAAATCCACATGGATGACCTTCATAGATGACATCCATAATCTATAGTCCCTTCCTTTCCTTTACCTTAGTATCATACCCTCTTCTTTCGATTTGAACCAATCCTAGGGGGGTTGTAGACTCTATGTTTTTTCATATGGATTAAAAAGTTTTAAAAGGAAATTACTTAATGTGAAAAGGTAAAAAAATCAATGAATATCAATGTCTGCATCATTCACCAAATGAGACTTTGTGTAGGTTCCCAAAAGAAGTGTTGGCACATAGGGTACCTGCATAGCTTGTGGCCCAGTGCAATCCCAGAAAACTGGGTGACACAACAATACCATGTAGGGTATCTACATAATGGACTACACAAAACAACTATGTGAGCCAAAGTATTTTCCCAGGGTCCCATATTATCCAATAAATTAAACCCTAGGGCACGTCATTTAGAACAATGGAAAATCCTAAATAACTCCTAATTCTCTATTCACCCTAGTCCTTCACCTAGACCCTCAAAAACTTTACAGGCACCTCTCCGAAAAATAATAGAGGATATAATTAAGGGGGGTAGTGGAACCAATGTCCTCCCAAGTTCTGAAATACATAACCCCTATGTGAGATTCCATTTCCCCCATGGTTAATGTGCAATAGAGTGAGGTCCCCTTCCCTAACCAGAAACCTATGAGAGATACTTCTGGGAACACCTATGAAGAACATTGAAGCCTTGAGAAAAACATATCCCTTGTTTTGTTCCCCAAGTGGTCCATCACCCAAATAAACTTCATATAATGTAGGCCTACCTACGTGAAGTGTGTTAAGGCTATGTAGGAAAACCCTTTGAGAGGCCCCTTGGCTTGCCCAGCCTCTACCCTACATGATCCACCTCTAATCATTACTCCAAGCCACCAATGGAAGGGATCCTATCCCATTCATTACCATATCTAAGAGGGTCTAGATTAATACATCCATTAAAGCCTCTATACCTAAAAACCCATAGTAGGAGGAACACTATCATGTATCCCATTTGGGTATGAATTATTTTGTTCAGAGGTTTCTTGAACATGTCCTACCTGACACGTAGGGTCCTTGGGGTTAATGTGAGTTTTCATCCCCTCGATCATGAGGACCCTATCCCTAGGGTTAGTGTCTGGGATCCCCTATTCTCATCGAAAAGGGTTATATCCTTGTGCTTCCCACAACATCTCTAAGACCTAGGGCCTTTGGATCTAGGTGGGGAGACAAGGAATGTGATCTTCCTCCCTTCTCCCGAAAACAATTTTAGGATATCCCTCCTACAGTAAGACCCTAGAATTTCTTGATGGACATCTCCCACTTCATTAAATCCTCATTCTCTATAACCATGGTCCATAGATGGATAGATCTCCAAATTGGACTATCCTAGTTACCAAAATAAGAAGGGAGATGGGAACTTTAGATCCCTTTCTCTTCCCCTTTGGTTCTGGGGTATAATGATGGGAGGGGAGTCTCGTCGTTCTGGACTATTCCACTAGAGTAAAGAGGATCATGTGGTTTTTTAGAACTTCTAATTCCACTTTTCACATTCAAGCATGACTCATGTGGTCTTAGAGGTTAGATAAGATCATGAAATATGCACAATATTATCCACATTTTCTTGAGAATATTTTCTTATATCTTCCTCTCATCTTCCTTTAGAGGTCCTCCATAGGTGTGGGTCCTCGAGTCCATGTATATGACCTCATGGAAAAGTGGTTTGTGTGGTTTCTTTGATCCGACTCTACCTATTGTTTCTCACACTGAGCATGAATCACATGCGCTTAGTGGTATGTGGTGATCATGACATCTTCACGATCCTAAACCTTTGGTATCATTTCAACTGTAAGTCCCAAATAAACCTATGGGTCCCCCATTTGGTATAATCCCCAACTATGTAAAAATACTCACTCACGAGTGCATCCTCCTGATGAGTAAGAAACACCCAAACCCTAAATCACCAAGGAATCCTCTTTATGAGTAAGCCTCAGTCAAATCCTCTCCAAGATCTATACTCACCTATGAGAAAAAATGTCATAGGGCCTCCATAGAAGCATGTACCCACAACCGAACTAAGTGGGCTTTGATTCCCATCCAAATGGAATACCTAGGAAGCCTTCTTGATATCCAAATCCAACAACTAGAAAAAACCCTAATTCTCTCAGGGTCATATTCCCTATAGAATTTTCTTTAACCTGGGAATACATATCCCTTCCAGGTTCCCTGGACCTCTTCAGCATAAGTCCCACACCAAACATTTACTAAGAACCTTTTCCATAGACATCCATGCCACATGAAGCTAAACTGCATGGTTTGGACCTTATCACGTGACCTTAAAAGGAATTATGTTCCCCATTAAGTTATATTGAACTACATGCATTGATATTCCTTTCATAAGGATACGTAGGAAGCTAATCACATGGGTCTACTAATGACATCAAAACAACTCCTGTATACCTTGATGAAAATACACTGTAGATCACCCCAATGTGAGGTTCAAAACCACCATTGTAATAATAATTTCAAAATAATACCTTATCATTACATAAGAGGTAACCATCATTGTTGAACCTTGGATACATACAAATATATTCATTGTTAAAAAACCTCAGATACATATATATGATTCTATATTCCCAACATGATAATAAATGATTTTTAATTCAAGGGTGAACCAATTCATACATTAGAATTAATTAAGGATTAACCAACATGTCTTGAATCTATAAGAGTGTCCTGGAGTATGTAACAATTCCTCTCTAAAGGGTGTGATGATTCTGAACTCTCATCCTCTCAACCAATGTGAGTTCTTAAGTATCATTGAAAAAAACTCCCAACAAGTTCCTTCCATTGGAAGGCAGGACCCTCATGGATATAGAAGCATTGGGTGTTTCTAGCTCCACAAAAAAAATCTCGTTTGAATCCATTCAAAAATAGTGAGCCTGAAGTGAATGATTCACAAAACTCAACCCCCTACAATCAATCATTGATCATCAGCTATAGGTTTTCACTATAAACAATGTCCTATTGGGAATTAAGGATTCATTATGATGTCATTTTATGTGATGAATGCTACTATAAAATTCATGGGTCTAATGAAGATAATTCTCATAGAGTTTATGGATCGGTTCATGGTGGTATGTATTGAAAACATCCATGTGTACTCTATGTCTAACGAGGAACATGTAGAGAATATTCCTACTGTTTTGGGAGTTCTTCATTGCTATTCGATATTTGGGAAACTATCTAAGTGTGATTTCTAGGCTCATTAACTTTATTTATTGGGTAATTCCATGTCCCAGTGTGGTGTATTTTTTAATCCTTCAAATATTGTTGTGGTTGTTTCATAAGAAGCCCCCAAAATAGTTACAGAGGTTTGAAGTTTCCTTGGCCTTAAAAGATATTATGGGATGCTTATAGTCGATTCATCTCAGTTTGTGACTACTCTAGTATCATTGAATAGAAAGGATCGGACATTGTTTTGGATTGATCTGTGTTAGGTATCTCTTGAGTACCTAAATGAGAAGTTGGTCAGTGATCCATTTCTTTATTTTCTAGAAGACTAAGTTTAGTTAGAGGTTATCTATGATGGTTTGCATCTTGGTATGGGCGATGTTCTGAAGTATTATTTATTAGTTTTGTCTTAAAGGTCTTATCACTTACATCCCTATGATCGTAACTATGCCACCCATGATCTCGAGTTGGCATCATTAATGTTTCCCATGAAGTTGTGGTAATATTAACTCATTAGTGAGTATTGTATGGTTTTCAGGAATAATAAGAGCCCAATGTATGCCTTCTCTATGCATGACCTGAACATGAATCATCAATGGTGGTTGGAATTATTACTGGACTATGACTTTGAGATTTATACACACCAATAAAAGGTAATGTTGTGGATGATGTGATGAGAAGGAAGTCGTGCAATGATTCCATGCATGAATCTAGATATTATAGGAGTGTAATGGAATAATAATCAGTGTTGCATAATAAAATGGGAGAATTTTGTGGTAAAGGATGAGTTTTTAAGATAAATGTGTGTTAACTCCCACCAAATGCGAATTGAAAATTCTCAAATTGAATAAATAATGTGGGCATGGTTATTATTTTCTACACGAGACAAATGAAGGAGTAGCATGACTATATAGTATCCAAGAGGTTGAACTATTAAAATCATGTAACATCTAGGAGGACATGCAATAGAACAACCTTTGGAAGGTACTGAAAGTGATTGATGTGCTTCACATTATATTTGGATGCTATCATGAAGCCCCTTTTGTAAATTCTCTCTTATCATACAAAGCCCCTCATGAAATCCCTCCTTCTCTTGCAAAGGCATCCAGAAAAATACTACTGATTGAGAAAATGATGTTCGATGAGACCCCATTATTATGAAACTTTTTAATCAATAGACACCTGAAAAATGCCTAGATCTCATTATAAAATAAGGGCACAAAAGGGTGTGAGTTTCATGTGATTCAGAGTTATGTTGACTTTCATGTGATATGCTTATATGACATACAAGACCCCAAAAATCACCTTGGTGTCATGTCATCCTCATCATATGAGAGAATGTTGGTGTGTCACCATCATAATGAGAAGAAACTTGGACACATCCATTCAATCATGTGATTCCCCCTTATCTCCATAGACAAGTAGATGTATTATTGAAGAAAATTATCACGAACCATCCTGAGATCCAGTATTGATCAGATGGCACACCATAGACAACCGGGGACACTATCAGTGACAATGCTCACATGCCACCATGAGATCCACTAATGATAATGTGACACCTTAATGAAAACCCAATGGGAAAAGGATTCAGTCCTTGGAAAATAGTATATAATAGATTGGAAAAGGAATAATACTCTCGCAAAGGGATGATACACTGATTTTCATGCGAAGGGGGTGATGCACCTCATATGATCACCATTGATCATGTGAAGGGCCTTTGGAATGTGAACCTGGTCTAATGGAGGCCCCCTTGACAAGCCATCCTAATCTCGTGGAGGCCCCCTGAAAATACATCTTGATCTCATGAGATGCCTCTAGCAAGACATCTTAATCTCACAACGAAAAATGAACAAGTTTTCTTTGATCACATGAAATCCTTTTTGAAGGCGTCATGATCTCATGAAGGCTATTAGACATGTCATATCAATGTTTCATATTCCATTTGAAATGTCAACATTATTATGAGAAATACCTTTGATAGTATGGGGTCCAATGAATATGGATATGAAGGATTTTTCTTTCATTCATTGAATATCATGTGGCACCTTGGATGACCTACAACAAGATCATGCGAAGAATGTGTTGAGATACACCCTCCACCAAATACATCTCATATCTAAGGTATATGTTCCATGTAAGGTGGAATATAAATAGAGTGATGAGTCCTATGAATTCCTCCCCCAATGTACAAAAAAACAGAAAGAGGATATTAAAAGGACTACACCCATGGGAACGTAGATGATCATACTTCTTGGACCAAAAATTCAAACATGTGGAAGAGTCCTCCGCATGGTAAAATCCCAAAAAAAATCTAACGAATCAGTAGGCATGAATATTTTCTTACATGATCTATATATAGATCATGTGATAGACTTTTGGTGTTTCATCCATATTATGTGAAGGATTCTATGCATGTCAACTTTTTCATGTGATGTCAAAACAAATTAATGCTTGATGAACCTCAGGGCACATATGCAATAAGAGAATGAAAATGAATGGTGACTTATGCAATGTTGTATATGATAATTTTTATACAAAGGTATCGTGTGCTTTAAATGACATATCCTAATACTGTGAATGCACCAGGACATGTCACTGAGGTCTTTTGAAGTCCTCTAGACACATCAACCAAGTATTATGAAGCCCCTCAAACATGCTAATCAAGTAATGTCAAATCCTCAGGACATGTCTCTCATGTCTTGAGAATACAATCAAAAATATCATCCATGTCATACAAATTCCTCCAGATATATCATTCAAGTCATGTGACTCCCTCCGGATATGCCATCCAGCTCAAGTGATGACCTCTGGGCATGTCATCTGAGTCATACGATGTCCTTTATACATTTCATCCAGGTCATGTGACGTCCTCCAATCCTAACATCTAGATTATTTTACATCCATTGGATAAATCAACTAGATCATGTGATTGAATTTGGATGTTTCAACTAGGAAAAAAGTATATGTCCAGCCATCCTTAGACATGTTAGACAGACACCCTGGGACATTATAACCTTATCCAATAGATATATTCAATAATACACCAAATTTAACATTGAGAACTTTGATTCATTTACAAATAGGATACATAGGAAGCCTTCCTAAGGCCCAAGCTCTAATGGGAACCCACCTCAGTGTAAGTCCCCCCATATCGACACTCTAACCCATGGGACCCAAACTCTCATGTGGTATTATCATTCTTCCTCCCCCATCAGTGGATTGAGAATCCAATTGAATTATGAGGAATTTGAATCCTTCTATAAATAGGATATGTAGGACACCTTCATAAGGAATGAGCTCTATATAAAACACCCCATCAGGGCCTCCCCATTTCATATGGCCTGCATACAGGTTTAGTGAGAGTGCTCACTTGTTATACCTGGTTCCTCACATTTATTATGGATTATGTGGGATTAGGGATTTTCAACAACCACGCCATCTAGTTCATAAATATCCCCCACCTAGGGAAACTTCGGTGTGTAAGCCTCATTCAGTGGCATAATATGATGTCCCCCATATGAGGGAATCCAACTCTGGCTATGTCCCGAAGGCGTGATTGAACTATGATGGCTCTGATCCCTATTATAAATCAGATACGTACAATTCCTTCTTTAGGAACGAGATCAATACATTATGATTAAGTGCACCCGTATATATCCTTTATACATGAAATCAAACTGTACAAATGGAATAAACTATGTGGGTTTGATTCCTACTATAAACAGGATACGTATGACGCCTCATAAAGGTTCAATCCCTTCCTCAAAGAACGAATTTTCTCCCTGGGTGGAAATGAAATACATAGTTCCTAGTTATATGGATTCAAAATATAAGAAACTACACGTTTCTAAGAAATAATGGGAAATGAATGAAGAACCACAGATACATACAGAAAGTAACATTAATATAAGCCACTTTAAAAATAAAAGGATTTAACACCCGATCATTTTCTTTGGGTAACTGATTTCATATCAATATTAAGAATAGATTCATGAACATGTCATTAATATATAAGAGAGTCACATACTAGGCAATAATTACCCCGAAAGGGGTGTGATGATATCGACTACCTATCATCTCGACCAATGTGATTTCCTAAGCACAATTGGGTCTGAAACCCCAATTTATTTCCTTCCATTAGAAAGCTGGTATGTACCCAGTTATAGATGTGGCAGTCGTTGGCCATTTCTAAGAAAATTAAAATGGTGAATCAGGAGTGAATGATTGTGTAACCATAGTTGAACCCCCACAATAACACTAAAAAAATAAAAAATGGTAAACCTAGTGTGAATTCATGTAAAGACTAAATAATCGAATCATTATGGGCATTAGGAACCTTGTATCCTAAACTCAGGGAATCACGCATTTCCAAGTAAACCAAAAATGGTGAACCTAGTGTGAATATCTCAAATAAAAAACAATCGGTTGACCCTAAGTTGGGACATTTTCTTTTTCCATCCCAATGAAAATGAAAATGTTATGCCCGATGTGAAATCCTATGTAAATGAGGTTCCCATTAAGTAATTCCATTCCCACCATGATAATTCCACATGAGAAAAATGGCCAAATCGGGAATAAGTAAAATTACATAACATGTGCATATCTGATTATGAATGTTTCATATATTCAACAATGCATTGATCGGTGATTTGTTTCCTTATTGTCTTCAAGAATATAGATATTGGTCTCACGAACAACACCATAACCCAAGATCATGTCTTTATCAAGAAACTATCCTAGAACCTTAGCTTTGGTTGTGACCTCTTCATATTATAAAACCACCTAACCCGCCTGGCACCTTCATATTTGGGTGGTGAACATAATGGTTCTGAAATCCCATAGACATTGTATGGTCCCGACCATTGAGGTAACATGAATGGACCTCCAAATGCTAAATTCAACTAGTTTTCCTCATCTAATGAAAGATGCATTGAAACCAGTGGCACTCATTTCCGCGTCCAATTGCTTCAGAGGATTATCCTCAGAGCATGCCAATTAGTACCTTCAATTTATTAGGATGGTGGATCAAGGATATGACTATATATCCATTTTGGTTCATGATCCACCAAGGTGGGATCCTCTCAACCACTTTCACTAGTGTCATCCCATTTGTTCCCCTCAATCACCTACTGATGGAAACACCCAAAACATTGTCACCTTGGATACTCATGCATGGGTACTACAGAAATATCTTTGATTGAGGAAAGATGTGTACAAATGGGAGTGAGATCATATCCCTACTACCACAAATGAATAATTTTGGCATATTCTTGTAGTAGCCAGTGGGTTGGTTCAAATCAATACTCACTCAAATCAAGTCTGCAGGCATATTCCTACATCATGCAAGGGTGCAGCACATACCCCTACCCCCACACATGAAGCCCATTGGCATATTCTTATGGAATGAGGAGGAAATTGGTGTTTTTATATTCCTACTTCAATCAAACATATCTTCTGGTACATATTGAAGACTGAAAATGTGCAAGCCTGCATTCATACACAAACTTTTCTAAAGTGACACTACATTCTAGCAATAAATAAAGAACTCTACCAATATATTATACAATTGGTACAGATACAATGAATGGTACATGTTCATATCCTGATAGTCAGAGCAACACATCACCATGATTAGTTTGAATATGTGGCTACTTTGGAGTAAGTGCACATTCGTTCTCTTGTCTATGAGGATTATCAGAATATTCCAGTAATGAATGAGGCGTAGAATCGGGCCCATATCCCTATTTGAAACAAGGGCACACCAAGTGAGAGTGACACATGCCTTGGGGAAATATCACATTCCTATTGAATAAGACCAACGATATACCCTTAAGGCATAGGACCAGGCTCATATCCTCATTCCAACTAGGGATGACCAAGTTAGAGTGGAATAAGCCTTGGGATTGGCTCATATTCCTATAGAATGTGGCCAGCGGCATACTCCAAAGGAATAGGACTCGGATCATATCCATATTCCAACTAGGGGTCACCGAGTGAGAGTGGAACAGGCCTCAAGATAGGCTAATATTCCCATCATTGATGATACTCAGCATATTCTAGCAGCTAATGGATGCCAAGCTCATATCCATACTTCCGCCATTGAACGACTGCACCATCATCCTTCAAAGGCTAGGCAGGAGGAGTCTAATATCCATTCTCCCATTCCAGAGGTCCATCGTCATATTTTGGTGGGGAATTGATATTTAAACTAGGCTCATATCCCATCTCCATCGTGGGTTGACTGTCATATTCTGGAAACCACCCACATGCAGTATAATATTCCTTCCAATAATACAGAACATCACCGGCATACTCCAGCAACTTCTCAGTAGTGATATCATATTCCCAAAACACCCAATGGTTATCAACATATTTTCGAAGACATCATGGATCAGGCTCATACCCATGCTCAACCCCAAAACCTAGTCCATCATATTCCATCCATGACGTAGAATGGGGCTCATATCCTTGATATGCACAACGCCAGTGTCCTTAATGCTATTTGATGCACATCCACAATACCTCATAGTCCGTAGACTCTTAAAATTAAGAAGGCAATCATTTCCTCAATAGTCCTCCACATGGTAGTCTGGAGATGGATCACAGGGACTCTTCTTCTAACATCCACTGTAGTCAACCTCCCCATGATGATATCTCCCACGGAAAAGGAAATCCTCCCTTTGCCCACACACCTCTATATAGAAAGGTGATCAAAACTCAGACTTCTTTAAATAGAGAGGTTATCAAAACACCTAATTCAACTATATATAGTTACACATCAACTATCAGCTACACTTCACCACAATCAGTAGGTAACCCATAGAAATGCTTGCGGTCTAACCAAGTTGAGGTGTATACGTATGATGAATGAGAGGTTAGCATGGACATATGGAGTTAGTTAGCTAGAATCAACTCTCAACCATGTTGTGGGCGATCAATACTTCTAACTATGAGATCTCAGATGAGCTAGAGTGCATGCCTTAGGCAAAAATATGTGGGAAACTCATCACCAACATAAGGATAGACAACTCCCCTATCCAAGATACGAGGGTCACCTTCAGATCAGAAACATACTCTATTATCAAATGCATATGGATGTTATCTCCTTGGCTCAAGACTCAAAATAAAAAAAATAGTGCTAATATGTAACATGTTTTGCTCCATTGCATCACAACTCTTCGCAAACTGAACACCAAAGCCTTGTCATGTATCTATATTCGTGGATGGATAAATTATGGAGCATTTCACTTCTCCTCTTCCCTAGAATAGAAGAACTCCCCGGTTACAACATCCTATAATGTCATAACCTCCAATGAAATCAAGGGATTGGGTAATGTGTGATCCAGTTGGTTTTTTTAATGGTTGAGTGTCAAACCCTCTTTACTGATCATAAAAAAGTTGAAAGCTCTTTAAGGAATAGGAAAGAGGGAACCATTACAAGATGGACAAAATGACTTAAAAACAAAATAAATTAAAGTTGAAAAAATCCTAAAAGTCCAAAAGAAACAAACATCTAAAGAGGCACCAGAAATCCTCATCACCCCCTCGCCAAATAGTGCAACAGTGAGATCAGTCAAAATAATGCGTCACCCCCACTGCTAAGAAGATGCACCATACTGGCAGCACGTCATGGCAGAGAGCCTCTCCAACCAACATAGGAATGTGAAGGAGAGCATGATGAAAAGTTCCAGCACACACTTCCCTCTTTCGAGCCGCCCACCTGATAGAATCAAGAAGACCAGTGCAAAACCTGATGCAACGCAAAAATAAGACTGAAAAACATTAATCAAATGTCATGGAAAGGTACCCATACGTCTATCAAGAGAAATGTGAACTCTCAACAATACTGGCAGCACATCGTGGCAGAGAGCCTCTCCAACCAACATAGGAATGTGAAGGAGAGCATGATGAAAGGTTCCAGCACACCCTTCCCTCTTTCGAGCCGCCCACCTGACAGAATCAAGAAGACCAGTGCAGAATCTGATGCAACGCAAAAATAAGACTGAAAAACATTCATCAAATGTCATGGAAAGGTACCCATCCGTCCATCAAGAGGAATGTGAACTCTCAGCAATACCAACCTGATGCAACGCAAAATAAGACTGAAAAACACTCCTTTAGGGTCCGAAGGAGATAGGATGAAAGGGAACCCATTATATCTAACTATCTCTTTTCGTGTAGCTAGGGGCACGCAGGATAGAAAGTCTTTTTCTTAATTGGGCAATAAACCTTATCGCTCTTCTTTGACCCTACTATTACGATTGCGAGTACTATCGCTTTTGAACAAAACGGGGTCAAGCTCGTTCTACCGGACGCCGACTTGCCTCACTCTATCAAATGTCATGGAAATGTACCCATCCGTCCATAAAGAGGATGGGCATGGATAGATGATAGGTGTCATCACACCCATCCCACTTTTGAGGTCTCCCACTCAGCAGCATCTACAAAAAGCAGGGTCACATCCAAATGCAATGAGACAAGTCACTACACGCAAAGATATCAGCTCCACAAGAACCGACAGAATCAAACTAGTGCAGAATATTTTGTTGCAATGAAGGAATCAACAGCAGATTAAACCGATGCAGGCCATCCCGGACATCCACCAACAAACCCTAGACAAACATTCATACCCAAAACAGCATCGCTGCCGCCGCTGAGGATAATCTGCCTTCCCGGACACCGACCAAAGTCAAGGCACCACAGTAATCTCATCCCGAAACCAGATCCCTGTCGATTGTAGACACCGAAGTCATGCCACCATCACCTCCCGAAGCGTTCCACGCCGACGACAAAGAACATCCGACCAAATAGGTCAGAATATTTACATCTGAAAAGATCTGAAACAGGGAAGCGTGGACCGAATGATCCATGGAAGCAAAAAACGCCGATGCTGCAGCCAATGAAGATCCAGGGGCAGGAGAAGATCCAGAGGACCACCGAAAGCCCTTTCCGGCAAACAAAAAACCACTCAAACCCACCGTCATCCGTCATGGAACCTGCATTATGCCACATACAACCTCCGGCCAACGATCGGAAGCCAAACATAGCAACAACAGACTCACGACGACTCCGACAAAAGATTTGGCGTTGAAATGGATTCAGGGAATGTCTTCCGAGAATATTATAACACAAATCATCCACCCGATCCATCGGCAAGGAGCAAGAGAACGAAGCCATCCTCAAACTCTACCAACAATAAATGAGCAGAGAATCTCAAAACCGCGGAAGGAAACAGCAAACCCTAGGAGCTCGTTTGACAGCCCTCTTTTGGGATGAAAAGAGGGGACGATTGAAACAGATTTCTTCCGGCCAGGTGAAAATAACCGAGAGGATCGGAAAGGGGGAGAAATGAATTTCTCTTCAATCAACGATTTCTTCAGTTTTACAATGGTTCCAAAATTGGGACGATCCAACGATTGGGATTTTGAATTATTTTTCACATTTTCAAAATTACCGGATGTGTATATATAAATAATCATAATTAATTAATTATGCGTATATAAATAATCATAAATAATTTATAAATAATTTTGATTATAGATTATTTTATTATAAATAATTATAATTATCTTGAATTAATAGTTTATATAAATAATTTATAAATAATTTTGAATTAATAACTTTGAATTAATAACTGTTTTGAATTAGTAATCATTTTGAATTAATAATTTTGAACTAAGAATTATTTTTAATTTATAATTTTGATTACCTTGAATTAATAATTTGGAATTAATAAAATATATAAATAATTTGGATTATCTTTAATTATTTTTTTAAAATTTTAAAATTTGTATTAATATATATTTGTAGTTTAATGTTTACCTGATTTTGGTGATATGAAATATAATGATTGATTAAAATCAAAATTATTATTTTTTATTTTTTATAAAAAAGGTAATAAAAATACAATTTTTTAAAAGGTTATTTGTATCATTTAACATAAATTGTTCATGTTGAGTAGACATAGTGGCAGATGTGGAGTCCATGAGGATCTAATCTATGGTTGTTTTTATCTTGGGCAAGCATGCCCTTTAATCATGTGCGCGTGTGTTATTTTTTAACAAAGGTTATTTGTGTCATTTGCATCAAAACAATTTATTTTATTTTATTTTAACAATTGTCACCAAACATGATGGAGAGAGATTCAAATCATTTCTTTTCTTTTACTAAGTTATTGATCCAAACACAAACAGAGAAATCACAATCTTTTCTTTTCTTTTATAAACTTTCAAATCATTTATTTTCTTTTACTACAATCTCACCAAACACAGGTTAGAGGAGGGAGCCACCACACCAGGCGAATGCAGAGCCATCATCCTGTTTGTTAATAAAATGGAATGCCCCCACATTAAGGATGAAAATAAATCGAAAATGAGGGGAGTGGTATTCCAAAAGACCATTAAGATTGGCTCCTCGAAACCATGTGAACACATTTCAAACATGAAAAATAATGTTTTGGAAAACCCATAAACATCCCATAGAAAATGACTCCCATCATGGGCTACCATTGCACTCAGATCATACCCAATCACAATTGTGCCAAATCTATTGGATTGTAATAGCAGAAGCTATAGAAGCCGTCCCGGAGCGAACCCGGTCCATAGGGATGGGAGAATATCTACAATCTCCTCCACCCCTCATGTAATAAAAAACATGAGCAGATATAGGACATATCGACAGTAGTTTAAAACCAACCCCAACCCAAATGGGTGGGGTCATTTTTATCTCAATTGTCATCACCAGGTTCATCAAACCCTGTGAGGGTCCTAGAAAAATCAATGTTGGTTCTAGATCAACCATATTCCGTATGGATGATGGATTTTTTATCTCAATTTCCATCTGAATAGTAATCAAACACTCTAATAGAATCGTCAAATCCTCAACAATATGATTATAAAATTCTAATAGTGGCCTTAAATCACCCCCAACCCACTGGGATGGGGGCATTTTCAACATTATCATCACCTCATGGGGAATCAACCTTCTCAGGTTTGGAGGAAAATATTGAAGGTCGACATCATGTTCGTTCTTTCCAACATAAGAAAACATTTCTTATTTCAGGAATGTTCGGAAACATGTCCAGAAACTCCCTCAAGGTAAATATTTACAGACCGAGATAGGAGGAACATATGGAAAAGGAATCCAAACACAGTAATGGTTAGGTGCCAAAATGTTCCAATATGTCCAAGGGTTAGAGAAATGAACTTGATGTAACTAGTGTAGAATCACCTTATTGCATTGATAGAAATGAGATGACTACCACTTCCTGATACACCTTAGTGAATATCATCATAATCAACACAACAAATGATGTGAATCATGATGCACATGCAGTGGGATGCTATACATAAATCATACCTTGAGAGGAGGGTGAACTAGATGGACCAACTGAGGTAGCACGTATGCAGAATCAGAGTAGGACCCAAAACCTACCAACATTGAATAATGATTTTCCACCTTTATGGTAAAAAATCACCAAGGATAATGGGAAATGTGTTGATATATCCCCCCACCACCCAGATGAGCCAAAATTCCTTTTATGATGGAGCGACTATCATAATATGAGAATGAGATAAAAAATCTCAGATAACTCAATGAGAAGCTAATCAGAGGAAACATTCCCATGGGGTATCATTTTTAGACAATGATTAATATACCGCCTCCCACACATCAAGAAAGAGTTGATCCACCTGTAATACCAGCATTTGGTCATCAGATCTCTCTTGATCTAGGTAGCTGGTCAACATAAATGAGGGAGTTGGAGATGATTGTGACTTCCCTCCATTATGGTGATAGCGTCTCCCTATCAGGACTCTCATTTATCCCTAGCATGGATCAAGAATCAATAGGATATAAGAATATGTACACATCATCAAGCCTCACCCACTCCATGTAGGAGGGAGGAATCCAAGATAGAGGTATATCTGAAACTGATCAATTCTATGGAATCCCTAGCTGTTTGAATGGAATCCATGGAAGGGTGGTGTGCACCCATGCATCCCGAGAAGAAGAAATATCCCGACTCAGTGGATGAAACATTCCCCCACCCAATTTATTCAATCCTACATTCTCAACCATTAATAGAGCGGTAGATTCATAACACCATCTAATTAACTTCATGTCCTGATGCGGCATGATGATGGAACCTTAAGGAAAGAATAAATCAACCAAGCTGAGATGTTTTGTGAAAACTATGGTGGAGGCAACCATTGTTTGGTACATCAGCCTTCTAGAAGGATCCATTCTGGGATGGGAAGACCTTATCCATCAATTACTCTATTATTTTAGTTCCACGGTTAGGGAAAACACAATCTTCTTTCTTATAAACTAAAAGAAATGTTAAAAGAGAGGGTTAATGAATTCAACTCCTGATGGAAGTGTCTAATTGATTCACATAATAATCATGTCTTGTAAGAGAAACTAATACAACTCTTTGCTAAAATATTTCAGATGAGCTTCAAACAACTTTGATCCTAATGAGATATCTAAGATGATTCTATGAGTTTGAAAAAACGGAACAATTCCAAGAATATTTCATCTACCGGACCCAATCTAAATCTCATCCCATGCCTATCTCATAGGGAAAAATGCATGGTAGTCCAGAGACATCCTCTGTTACCCTTAAACTAGTAACAATAACCATTCAAACACCAAGGTAGGCCCTGAATCATTTGATGCCTCCTGTTGAGTGGTAGAAACAACAAAAACCACCCTTTACTGGAAGAAAAGGGAGATGAGGGTTTCCCAAAATTTAAGTAAATGATGAATAATGTATACTCCCCCATAAATGAGTAGGTCCCTAGTTATTGTCGTGCATCTATGGAAAATAACCTATTGATGTTGCTGAAACCTAAGAAACCCAACGAGGTCAACCTCACTGATCATCCTGATTACTACCCTTTAGATTGGAATCTGGGTAACACCATCCAGTATTGCATCATTTTCAAAGATGTTCTCTAAGTCATGGATGATTTTTGACTAGTGATGGTGGAGAATTCTTGGGAACATGTGAACTGTGTAACTATAACCTAACTAGAAGAAGAGGGTGACTAGAACAAATTTTTGTCCAGGCATGGACAATAGTTCAATAATTGGATGACTCAAAAGACATTTGACCAAGCACATGACACCCTAATTACACAACTTCACAACTCCATAACAATCCCATCACTTAGGTAGGGGACCCCAAATACACCTCCTAGAGGTGGAAATAATCATCAAATACAGGTAAAGACAAAATAATAAGAGTCATATGCACTCGTGAAAATGCTATAACCCTTGAAGACTTCTCTCCTTCATAATCTAGAGAATAGACACCACCCCTCCAAACAGAACGCTAATTGGTTGAATATCTCATTTTTTATTTCTATTAACATAGTACACTTAGCAGACCCCTTCTCCAATGATGAATACACCCATGAGTATGAGTCTCCCATACCTGAACGTGGAGTTGGAGTCCAAAGGCATAAGATCCAAGGATATAGGGGATATTTCTATCATAGTCAACCCAATATTTTATTCACATACTTGAAAAGTACATGTACATAGCCAAGACACATGGGATAGAACTCCAGCAATCCCAACAGAAACATGGTGGTGTCCCAAATCCCTCCAATAGTCATCCAAGCCCATTAATCTTACATGAACGACTAGCAAGGGTGTGACTATCTGATCATCCTAGAAAAAGGGGAAGGTCGGTTTGACCTAATCCACTGGAAGAAGATGATTCCTTGCCATCTATTCATGAACCAAGACCATCTACCACAAACACCACAACTCTTGAATAACACAATATAGATCAAACCCACCTCAGTAATCCTAGACCTCTTACACAAAGTATGACATTATGAAACAATTGGCAGTTTTCCCAGATAAAAACTTGATCTGAGATTCTTTTCATATTTTAAAAATAAATAAGGGAAGCACTCATCGAAACCCTCCAGATCCCCCAACAGTTCAATATATAAGATAATGTATCCAAGGTTTATCAATTGAATACCATTCCATCAGAATTCAATTTCACCATGTCATTCAATGAGAAGGATGCAGAAGATGTAATCCAAGGAAATATCATACCCCTATATGTTTCTAGAAAATAAGACAATGTTGACTTTCAAATGGATTCAATTGATAGTGGTTTTGATATCATCTAAATCCTAATTTTAACCATTATAAGTTTGATATATATCCAAGGGGATTTGTCTCCTACAAATGAAACCATCCAAGGGAACAATAAGAGTGAGAAAAAGGCCTCTCTGAAAGATCAAAATCAATAATCAGTTTATAGATCTAACTTTTAATGTTAATTTCATGGTTATCCAGCAAGAAAGAGCATATAATTTTCTTCTTGGGAGACCTTGGCTTTATAAAAATGTGATAGTACCTTAAAATTTTCAACAATACTTGAAATACCCCATAGGCGGGAGGGTCAACATACTATATAGTGATAATTCCCCATTCGAGTCATGTGAAGCCACATATGTTGAAGAGTGATTCTAAAAAAGGGAAGGAAAAAAATTAATGGTGGATGGTGATATGCATGTTACATCCCCCAATGTCTTGGGGACCACCCCAATGAAGCCCTGGTGTATGTTTGATGGTGATTATGTGCTATGCATAAACCCGATTGAGGTAGTAGACTTAATACAAGATCTCCAAGCTTTTCATGTTATTTGTGACAAGATGATAGAAAATAACCAACTTTGGAATCTCTCCACAATAACTCTATAAGTTCCGGATTAAAATGTGTCTTCACATGGACTCTCATACCTCAAAAATGATAGAGATGCCTTCAGGTTACCTACCATGTCCAAAACTTCTTCCATGAACTCAAAGATTTGAGGAAGAAGAGGATGAATTCAGGAATCCCCCCTCCCAATTTGAGGAATGTGTATCCACAACCATTGATGACCTTAGGTAGGTTAGTCATGGAATTGGAGACTTGTGGCCTCTATTGATTTTCATATCTATGAATCTATGGGATCAAGCGATGAATATTTCATTTATAAAGAAACATTGATATGTGTTGGTTTTGGATTCTATAGAAATGCTCGGACTGAACCCTAATATGTCTATACACCATCTAGGCTCACCCGATGACCATTGATGTTTCAAGTAGATAGTCATGGGGATTCACCCCCCATGCCTCTAATGTGGAATCAGAATTTAAAAAATTTTCCAAAGAAAACTTTGTTAGCGAAGTGAAATAACCAAGGTTACTCACCAACCTCATCCCTATAATGAAGAAGAATTGGAAGATTATGGTCTTCAAATATTTCAAAGAACATAATCAACAATACCTAAAGTATGATTTCCAATTTACAATAATAGAACTCTTGATTGATGTATGTTCTAGATTCCAAACCCTTTCCTTTATGGATGGGTATTTAGGTAATAATAAGATATAGATAGCCCGTGAGGATGAGGAAGCCACCAACTTTGGTGAACCTTAGGGGATATTTTGATATCTGGTCATTCCCTTTGGGTTAAAAAACATGAAAAACATACCCATGCTCCATGAATAATATCATTAATCCCTTATTTTGAAATAACTAAAATTTATGTCGATGACCTGGTAATCAAATATTGATAGTGGTGTGGTCACATCACGGATCTTCATACAATCTTTAGTATGTTTTGGCAGTAGAGTTTGAAGACAACCCTATTTAATTGATCTTTTGGTGTAATGTCTGGGATTCTCCTTGGCATTATGGTGTTCCACCACAACATTTATGTTTTCCTAGAAAAGAATAGTGAAATTCTAGCAATGTAACCCCTTCAGAATCTCAAAGAACCCAGGGAAGTCCCATGGAACCTCACTTACATTAGGTGTTTCATAGCTACCCCATCTGGAAAATCAATCTCGTTCACAATTATAATGAAGAAGGGAGTCACGTATCTATGGGATGCGTACTGCTAAAAGCATTCAATAATATTATGTAGTACTTATTGTGCCCACTATTCTTGATTCCCATAGTGGAAGGAAACCTGCTTATCCTATATGTGGCCACCATGGAATGATCAATTGGTTCTCTCCTCACACAAAAAAATGATACGGGGAATTAAAGAAATATCTACTACCTTAGTCGAATGGTACTAGGTATTGATTCCTTGTATTTTGATGTCTAGAATAACTTCCTTGCACTCATATTTGTTGTGAAAAAGATTATGCATTACGTGAAAAACCACAAAGTCCATTTGGTCTCAAAGATCGATCCTCTCAAGTGCATCCTTTCCTACCTTATGATTACTAGGAATTTAGCCTGCTGGGTAGTTATTAAGCTCTAGTATGACATCATGTTCATTTCATAGAAGTTAGTGAAAGGGAAAGACCTTGATGATTTCATTTGAGAACATCCCACCCCTGAATGTACACCAGTGTAAATTGAACATCTAGACGAATAGGTTTCATACACCCATGACACTCCCAAAACATGGGAGATGTATTTTGATGGTGCCTCCAGAAGTTCTGTTGGAAAGAGATTAGGAAACATGAATCTCTTCTAGGCTAGTCTAGGGATGGTATTTGTTTATTTGGATAATTTTTTTTCATACTCTTTTTCACTATTCGATGGCTACACTGATATTGAGGAAAAATATGAGGATCTCGTTTCTAACATTAAACTAGAAATCCATCCTCATACAATCTACCTAAATATATCAAGGGATTTTGATCTAGTGAAAAAACTGGTCAATGGCCAATATTCCATCAAAAGGGAGGATTTGGGCCCTCTCGTAAGCTATGTCATAGGATGGATGGTATAGTTCCCTTTTAAAACCAACATTTCATCATGTACCGTGATCACAAAATGATCATATAAATGATCTAGGTAATGTGACCATAGTATTCAACTACCCTAAACAGGAAAAAGTGATTTTCCACATCATGCACCAAAGGATGGTTTCATCGACAATTGTATATGAAATATAGGAAATGAATCAGATCAAAACTACCCAAGAGCATGATGAATAGATATCCAACCCTAGATGGATGGAGCATATAATTTCTTAACTTCAAAATGGGACTCTCCCATTTGACTGATCCAAAAGGGAGAAGATCTAACACCTAGAAGATAACTTTACCCATTGGGATAGACCAAATAAGAAAAAGACCTCTAAAAATAACTCTTCAATGGAATCTCCCTCATATTCATGGAAGAATGAGAGATTATTTCCATCATGGAAGAAGTCCATATAGGGTATTGTGGCACTCATCCGTCTGGGATCATACTCTCCCTTCAAATTAAGAGGCGTGTTTACTATTGGAAAACAATGATATAGGACTTTGTGGAATTCACCAAGAAATGTCATGCATGAGAAATTCATGAAATATTCATCTATCAACCCCAAAAATTGCTTCATACATCCAAATATTCTAGTTTGTTTATCATATGGGGGGTTGATGTTGTGGAGCCATATCCCCCAGTCATAGCCATGAAGTTTAAGTACATCCTACCTACTACTGCATTCCTTTTCCAAATGGGATGAGGAAATAATCATCATGGAATTAGGGATAAATAATATCATTAACATAATAAAATCCCACATGATCACCATATTTAGAGTCCCTCGCACAATTTTGATGGAAGTAGGAACCAACTTATTTTCTACCGAGTGGAAGAAATTGCACCAAGAATACAACATTAAGTCTAACCATTCATCATGTTGTCATGAATCATGAAATAGTTGGATAGATGCCTTCAATAATACTATTTAAAATATACTATAGAAGATAGTAGACAAAGATCAGAATTATTGGATGGAAAAATTCATTCACAGTTTATGGGCCAAGCTTAAAAGAACATGTAATACTAGAAAATAAACTCCATATTCATGAGAGTGTGGAACCAAGGTCATATTAACAATAGAAGTCTAGTTTCTGTCACTTCATATAAGCATCTATGGAAATTCACAAATAATGAGAGATCATAAAAATTAGTTTTATGAGTTGGAATGACTAGATGAAAATGTTGTATACACTGCACAACCTTAAAGTCCATCAGAATCAGAGTGAAAACACCTTCAATAAAAAGGCTCTCCTCCTATCATTACTTCAAGGAGAATTGGGATGGGCCTCATAACTCCAGCGATTATAGAAAAGAAACCTCCAAATATAGAATCTAAATGGGAAGGACCTTACGTCATACATAAGGACTATTCCAATAGAGATTACTCATTGGACACAATTGATGGGGAACAAATCACACCCCCCACTAGTGTAGGGTTTCTCAAAAATTACTTTTCTAAGCTACCATTAAGCATCACAAGTCCTAGTCACATGATGTTTAACATTTTGATATGTCATGGTCTTAATAAATTAAACTACACAGTACATCATGTCCGCATGATGTTAAATAGCAAGGAAAATGTCTTTGTCCCATGAAATTGAATTGCATGATAGATATATCATTATTGAATGATGTTAAACTACTTGGAGAACATCAGTTCACATATGATTCACCTCAAAAAAGATAGATATGTCTGAAATCAAAATGAATTTATCCAAACCTGTGTGTTATTTAGATCCACATAGAGAATCTCTCTATTCATGAACTATGTGTGGCTTGATCTGTGCCATCACTGGTTACATTGTGATTCCCAGATCTCAAATCTTGGGTCCAGACATAATGTATTCATCTTGGTCATAGGACATTAAACATTGTGACAATGTCTTCAATACATGATAATAAATTATGGTCTTACCATTTGTAACAATCATAAGATTCCTTGGGAAAATAGTTTATGATGCCTTATATCTTGAACATGGGATTCCTCTCATGATATGACTTTCTAAATCCATGGATATCATCTATGGGGATTCAAGATATAGTTCTCATGTTGGATAAACTTCTTCACTTCTTCATGATGTTAAATTGCATAGGTTTCCAAGATATTGGTATAGATTTATTCTCATTTCAATGAGGTACTATATATACCCACATCATATATCTTTCCCCAGCCACCACATGATGAAAAATACCTTATCCTTTCAACTAATCACCTTTTTGTTATTAAATAAACCTTTTCCATTCTTTTTTATTCATATCAACCATATATCACACGAGCTTAGTAATTTTTGAATGGTTTTCCCTACATGCTCGAGAAATATCAGTTCACAATAGGGTTAGTATAGTCCTCAATGTAAAACCTTAAAAGGAACATCACATGTTTTTAATGCATGATGTTAAACTACATGGATTTCATCTATTTCATAACATAAAAATATGTATTACTTTGGACCTCACATAAGAGGAATATAATCCTTAGTGTTGGTCTCCCACCACACCTCCATTCAAGAACTATGTGTGGCTTGATTACATCCATCACAAGATATGTAGTGATTCCTAGATATCCTATACTAGGTCCAACCAGAATAATCAATGGGAAAAATTCCCCCCTCTGCATATTGGTCATACCTGTGTACAGAGTTTCCCATTCAATAACAACATATTGATTGATTATTTACCTCCAAGAATACATAGCAATGCCCATATCACCAATCCTGAGTATATACACAAACATTAATAGGAACAATAACACCCTCTACATATGGGTAAGACTATATAGAGAGTTTTCCACTCAATAACTAAGTGTTTCTTGATCACTTCCCTCACGGGATACACAGTAATTCTAGATTTCCAATCTTGGGTCTAGCTTCAAACATAAATCGGAAACATTCCCCCTTATGCATATGGGTAAAACTTGTATACAGAGTTTCCCATTCCATAACTATCTATGTCATGATTTATTTTTCATCACAAGATATGTAGTGATGCACGGATATGAAATCCCTAGTCTAAATGAAAATATCAATGAGAATAATCCCCCCTCTATGTATGGGTTAGACTTATGCTGAGAGTTTCCAATTCAAGAACTACTTGTGGTTTGATTCATCCCCTCATAGGATATGTAGTGATGCTCAGATCTCCAATCATTGGTTCAATTGTAAACATAAATGGGAACAATGCCCCCCTATGTATATGGTTCAGAACTATGTAGATATCTTACCATTAATGAACTATTTATAGCTTGATTTCTTCAATCACAAGATATTTAGTGATGCATGGATCTAAAATATTAGGTCTAACCACAAACATCAATGGAAAAAATGTACTTCTCTATATATGGGTTGAAAATTTGTAGAGAGTATCCCATTCAAGATCTAGGTGTGGAAATATTCCTCCCCTCATAGGATATGTAGTGACACCAAAATCTGAAATCTCAATTTTAGAAACAAAAATTAATGAGAAAAATTCCCCCTATGCATATGGTTCATACACGTTCAGAGAATTTACCATTCAATAACTACATGTGACTTGATTTGTTCTCTCACAGGATACGTAGTGACGCCAGGATATCCATTCTCCGGTCTGGATGAAAACATCAACGGGAACAAAACCCCTTGCATATGGGTCAAACCTGCGTAGAGATTTTCCCATAAATGAACTACATGTGGCTTGATTCTTTCCATCATAGGATATGTAGTGATTCCCATATCTCTAATCATAGTTACAACCACAAAAATATATGGGGAAAATTCCCCCTACACGTATGGTTATTATCTATATAGAGAGTTTCCAATTCATGAACTATGCGTGTCTTGGTTCCTACCCTTATAGGATATGTAGTGATTCCTAGATATCCAATCAAAGGCCTAACCTTAAACATAAACAAGAATAATTCATCTCTCTTCATATGGGTTAGACCTAAACAGGGAGTATCCCGTTCATGAATAATGTATGGATTGATTCCTACTATAATAGGATTAATAGTGATGGATGTATCTCCAATATCATGTCCATATACAAACTTCAATGTGAAAAATGAACCCCTCTTCATATGGTTTAGACCTATATAGAAATTTTCCCATTAAATAACTATGTGTGGATTGATTCCTACCATTATAAGATACACGGTGAAACCCAAACATTCAATACTAGGTTCAACCAGAAGATAACAATTCTCCTCCTCCCAACACATGTATTAGACTTGCACAGGGAACATTCCAACAACATATATATGTGGATTGATTCCTATTACTATAGTATATGTAGTGACACCAGAATATTTAATCCTAGGTTTAGTTGAAGCATACAAAATAATAAAAATATAAACCCCTAACTACATTTGGGTTGGACCTACACATGGATCCATCTAAGTCTTACTCTCATACAGCTCAGTCGATTGCCCAATTATCCACTGCTTCTCAGGACAAGCATGGATCATGTGAGATATGAGAACCAAACAAGTGACAATGGCCGATGTGATTGATAGGAACTTCAGAATGGGAAATATTTCCTAGTCACATGATGTTAAACTAAATGAAAAAACATCTCTACATTGGATATATCATCCCCACTAATGGATGTGTATCCATGAATCACATGTTTTATTCCTTTGACTTGAAATGTGTTCAATACACACTAGTGTAGCCTTTAGGGTGATTAAAACATTATCAAATATTATATTTTCCATGAAACAACTTCATATCCTCAATATCATAGTTGAAACCACCATTTCCTCATGCTGATATCCTTCTCTTGGAATTCTATGGACCTTGGGCTTCCTTGCTCTTGTGTCTTCCAAGTATCTAACTAGTAATAGATACAGTTTTATCCAAATCGAGCCCTAAATTCCAGGAAGAGCCACCTTAAATTGATATGTTATTTTCATGAAAACATTGAACATTATAGTCCTATTCCATTACCAATGGTTTACTTACACCCACTAGTTCCCACCGCTATTTAACTTAGATATTCTTGGGTTATGATTTACACCTTCTATAACCCAACTATTCATAAGGATTATCAAAATCTATATGTTAAAAATATGTGTATCATAAACATTTTCAAATCAATAATATGACATTGTGTTCTTATATCCTTCCATTTCTAGGTATGCATCTTCTGTGAAGACACAATTTCTCTGAGTTAGTAACCCTTATTCCCTACATACGAGTATTATCTATATAGAGGGATCTCCATAAAGGAGATAATTATGGAATGATTCCTACCCTTACCATATGAATAGGTAATATCACACATAAAACCATCATATAACTCTTTTTAAATAGGTCTGATTTATATAGACTAGCTCTGCCTACACACGAGTTAGATCTATGTAAAACTTTCTTGCACATGAGATGAATATCTTCACAATGGGCTTCGACATATTTCTATCCAAAAAATAAGAATGCGAATAGATAAATGTTATTCCATAAATCTAGATTCCCCTAAATAGTGGAATGTGTCTCCAAGAATATTATTCAATATTTTACATCGGTTCCAACATCCTTACCGTATGGCGTTAAACAACAAGGAGAACATCCTTACCGCATGACGTTGAACATCAAGGTAAACGTCCTTGTAATATGAAATTAAACTAAAAGATATATACATTACCACTACATGACCTCAATATGTGTACACCATCACCCATCATCATTCCTTATCAAAGGACCACAATAGACTTCCCATAGTTAACCAGAGTACATGGTGATTGAGTCATATTTTAGGAATCTCATCCCCTAAATCAGACATCATGGCTCGCACACCTTGGGGTTCCACAATAACTTTCTTGGACACTAAAAAGGAAAATATATCTCTCTATTTGACAATTATAGAGAAGCATAAGGCCTCTTACCTTCTAAACAGAGACAACATGGCCCTACAGGAATGGATTTATGATCCTAGTGATTCTGACATCATCATGGGAAAACTCAACTCCTTAGGGTGTTCTGGGTCATCCCAAACATGATTATACCATATCATTACTTATTACCTGAGAGCCTAGAACCATGATTTACACATTTTCATATCCCTATCAAAATAATATTGGATTACTCATTACCCTAGGTATCCTAATTAGGTTATTTTTTAACATTCCCTTCATGTTTGATCTATGTGCATCACAACCCTAAACTATGTGAACTCTGGACAAAGTTGTACGATAATAAACATTATCCTTTGATGGTATAAACCGAAAGACTATAAAATTGGTAGTGAATAAATAAAACTTGTCAGGTTAAAAACCCATATAGGGAGGTTGGAAAAAAATACTAGTCTCCTCTCAATAAAATCTTTATATCTAGACTTCAAGAAAATGTTAGATCATAAATAAATAAGAAATAAACTCACAGGTCCCACTTTTTGGCCCTATTAAAATCCCATCCATGCTTGTTGGACCCCCTGGTCTAGTAAAAAGTTATAGTAGTGATATATTTCATCCCCTTTTCATGATAACATGTTCACTAGGTGGAGAACCAACTTTTAGAGTGAATGAACCCATCATGAATATTATATTTTCCATAAACCACATTCATGTTTTTGATGTATGAGCCGAAACAACTAGTTACTTGAGTTTATATCCTTTCATGGAACCCCATGTACCTATTTATTCGTTTCACTTTTCTCTTCCCTATAGAAAACTGGTAACAAGGACTATTGCATCCAAATGGACCATTAGATCCCAGGAAGGCCCCCTTAAATACATGAGTTATTATCCTGACTGTGTGGAACTTTATAGGATCCCACCATTATCCATAGTGGACTTATAAGCACTGGTTTTCACCTATAATTAACTTATATATTCCTATACCATGATTTACAATCCACATAACCAGACTATTCAAGTTGATTAAACATACTCAACTTTACATCATTGTGTATTCTACCCTTTCTCAATGTAGGAATGTGACAATCTATTCCCAAATATTTTAATGGACCATACCACATGGATAAAAATTACATTTTATAGGGCCTGAGCCTCTGAATTAAAAGCTAAACTACCCTAGGGTTCCAAAACCCTCCTTGGACAGCTTTCACTCCATACCCAACATCATCACACAGAATATCGAGTCTTCATAAATATTCCATGACCCTTGGAAAAGAGTGGGGATCCCCTTTACATGACCAAACATGTAATTATTATTATCTTAGGCATAAGGTATTCTAAACCACCAACTAGATTCATATCCTATTTACAAGAAATGATCTTTGAGCCTCATTACCCGAAAAACACCATGGTAGAACACAACAACTTAGGGTGTTATGGGCCATCCCCAGTAATTCTTCCCTATTCCATATTCATTGATTCAAATGCATAGACATGTGATTTACACAACCCATATTTTACTTATACTGGGGGACTTGACTTCCCTAATATTTTCACAGACCACCAATACCATCTCCACAAAATCATTCATGGACCATGGAAAGGATTTGGGACAACTCTACTTTCCTATGCATGTAATACCTATGAACCTATGCATAAGGACCATTGACCCACCAAATAGAGGTGTCTCCTAATTTAATAAAAGGATCTTTGATCCTCATGAGCCCCATAAATAGCATAATATAACTCAACACCATAGATCATTTTGGGTCATTCCCAGTATGTCTTCCCCATTTATATACATCAATCATGTCCTTGAATAAATACTTTAAACTGCATAGTATTTTGTGTCCTTACCAAATGATTTTAAAATGTTGGAATATGTAATTACTACATGATGTTAATATTCATGGAATATTTCCTTACCACATGCCTTTAAACTACATAGTGATAATTAATTCATGAATGGTATATTAGAACAAAAAAAAATCCCAACCTAGAAGACCCTAAACTACAACAATAAAAGGTTAAAGATGGAAGAAATTAAAATATAGAAGAATAATGGTCTAGAATTCAATAACATAAAATAGAAAATTAATATAGACATAATTCTCACTAGGTTGAAAACCCAAAAAGGGAACCCTTGTCTAAAGTCGAGTCTATACTCATAGGGTTTGCACTTTGTATAAAAAATGAAATATTGAGAACTCTATAACATAAAAAATGTATAAAATCTAATAGGTCTAAAACACAAAAGGGGGTGTCCTGGAAAAAATTCCAACTCCACTCCATCTAATATTTCCCACATAAAACATAGGAAAACCTTAGGGAAATATAAAAAAAATGATTCAAAGATACTAGGGATCATTATTTATCCCTAATAAAAATCAATCTTTTCTCACTACGTCCACAAAATTTGGAAAAGGTAGAGTATTATCCCTTAGGGACACATATCATACCCAAATTATCCTATTACATAAGTAGATCTCGAGAAAAATGGTGAAGGTATATCAATAATTAATCTAATTTTGGTGGTCTTTCATGATAAATTATCAAGAGAGTCCTATTGTGATATGAGCATTCAAATCCAGTCATTTTTGTTTACTTGGTATTATAAAATTGATAGGTATCATTAGCGATTTATGTGACATTATATCAATGCAATTTAATTTACATCACGAATTAAAGAAAGTTAAAGAACAACATGTAATGTTTAGAGGGTTTATTCATCGATAAAGTTTTCAAGAAGAATGAATCTCTACATATTAGATTCTACCCTATGAAAACATAAATAAAGGAAGAATCGAGAAACTATAATCCTATTATAACATGCATTTTGGAGAAACCTGGATCTATGATGATTTTTACATCATGGAGGTAATATATTGGAGCAATTTAACAACATATTTAGTTTCCCCCACCATGATATGTTGCGATGCCTCTACCCTAGAAATTTCATCATGTTTGACCATATCCACTAGGTCATGGAGCCCATGTTTCTCTAATATTATTTTCTCCAATATTTATAGTGCATGCTATAATCGAGATAGGTCTTCCTAGAGATTTCTAATTTCAAACTATAATCTGAATTTTTAAACCTTCCCATCAATGACCATGTCTTAGTGAGCTTTTTCCTCCACCATATGCTAGGAATCCTTATTTAAGGCCTCATCCAGACTTTATTTTACCAAATACAAAGCCTCTTACACTACTAATATTAATTCAATGGTTTTAATTTACTCACATGGAGAGATATATTCCTTAACCTAGGTATCTAGAGTGATATATTCAATGTCCACATAACCAATGGTGGTAAACATAAACCTAAGATGACCCAGTTTTTCCTATAGATCTTCCAAAGAGGAATCCAATATTAAGGTCTAAATATCCATCCACACTTGCTACCACATAAGCTGAGTGATGTAAAATAAGATCCATAAATAAATCCCAACAAAATGATAGGAATATATTATATGACTATGTCACTAAGAGAAGGAATCATGATCACAATATTAGACGAAGTTGGCATGGAACTAGCCTCTATGTTGGCTTACTCAGATGGAGGTCTTACCATGGAAGAAGGGACCTGAAATTCCGAGCTCTAGGGTGAAGGTACTACAACAGGAGGCACAATGGTTCATCATTAAATGCATATATGGAATAATTCAATTAGGTAAACAACAGATGTGATCAATGTTGGAAACATACCTTTATTAGTTGCATCACAGAAGATATATTTTTCCAAGACCCCACCTTAAGGTGAAGAGGAAATAACCTCTTATGATGAGTGGACTGGTAGAACCTACAGTGTTTTTTGTTATTTAAATACTTTTCTCACCACCTTTAAGGGTTTAAAGAGAGAAATAAATGTTAGATGACATTACACTAAGTTAACCATATGTCTAGTTTTTGATGAAGTTCTCAACCTATCCAAAACATTACCCCATCAAATATAAACTAGTACAGAAGTAGATGGTAGCATCAACTTCTTCCAGAAGTGTGTTCACCCATGCTAGGTCAAATGGGATGACTGTTAGAATTTTAGTATCAGGTTTTAGGTCTAACTGATCTAGCACCTCAACTATCTCTACTTCTTGATGGGGAAATCCTAGTAGTGGAGGTTCCACTGGAGAAATATCACACTTACATGTATTCTCAGGAATAGATGCATATTCCTCCAGGGGATATTGATAGGGAATGATGCATTTATTAAAAACCAAAATGAGTTATTGGGATGCCATAATATAGGGAATGAGTAAAGTAAAATTCTTACTTCAGGTTTTTGGGTGGCAGGGATCTCATAGTTTATAGCACTTCTTTTTCCCTTTCCTCTCTGAGAAAGGGCCCCCAAAATGGTGTTTACACTAAAGTTGTTTAGGATAGAACTGATGGAAGTTTATATTTTTATGACCCATGGATGAAAATCATTACCCTTATCAGATCTAGTTGACCTGGGGAACACTAATCATCTATCCCCTAGCCACTACTCAAGCCATCTCTAGTAGCTGATCCCCAAGGAGAATATATCGAGGATAGAGGGTGTGACCGGTCTTCTGATGATTAATGTCATATTAATAGAAAAAAAAAAGGTATCATTATGGTTTCAATGACACCATTTCTATTTAAATATGGTATCAAGATCAGTCTTACCACTTCCATAATGATGGGATGGCACCTTGCACCCATATAAAGCTCCAACAATCCCCGAACCACCATCTATTTCACCAAAGGTGTGTAGTGGATCCAACCCATCATACTTTCCACCATTGTGTCAAGGTTTATAATGAACTAATTCACCTAAATATTATAATATTTTAATGTTACACCTTCAATACTAGTAATATGTTAAAAATATTTCTAGATGTATCTTCACCATGTACAACATCACCTAGAGCTTAGTATCTGAGTTAGATCCCCTCAAGATCACCCATCATAGATATGCAGTGGGAAATTATTTTCAAGGATAAACATAAATCAAAGAAGTTCCAATAACCATAGTTATTCTAGTTGAAACTTATACCACTAATGAAATTGTTGGTAAATGTTTCACGTACTTATTATTCATTTTTATGGCCTTCAATCCATTCGAAGAAAGATTCATTCCAGTACTCCAAAATTGGGGGAAACATTTCATCTAGGGGTTTTGATGTAGATATTTTACCATTTAGATATGAGAGGATCCAAATATCAACATAAGGACGAGATAAAAAAATCTTAGCATTGGTTTAAGGGAATTATATATAGACCTGAACCTCCTCCCTGGTAAATATCTACCATAATTATAAATCCATTATTGGATGATTTTTTGATCGAATGCAAAGAGGGGAAAGATATTTTGTTTGGATACACCAAAATTGATGGCTAAACTGAAAAGGTGCATACCATTAATAGAAAAGGCTCCCATTAATGCGAGAAGAAAGGAATCCCTAAAAAATTGACATCATATATGCCCAATCCTAATGTCTTCCCCCACCATTTTCAACAATTATATCAGTGGAAATTTTATTATAGGGTTTGAAGGAGAAGTAGTTATGATGGCTCATATAGGCCCCAATTTCCTATTCATTTAATGTGAAGGGCCTCACCCTACTGATGTACTATAAATAGGGTTTTAAATGAACATAGAGGGTGTTATGGATGATCAGGTACTCATAGACACCCATATGATCCCCCATCCAACCCCATAGTACCTAAAAGTGACCAAAGATTCTATGATGAGATTCCCCCTATAAATGTGGCATAGGAAATGATTTAGGTTATAAAAAATAGGAATGGATAACCAATGATCTTCCCTCCTTCCATATAGGCTTCCATCACAAAGGTGGAAAATCTAACTCCACCCTTATTTATTGTTGGTAGAAAGTATATGTTTAGGTACATGTAATGAAAACTATCCAATTGGATGGTCTAGTCAATGTCTGGAATAACCACCCACCCTTAGTTGGTAAATGGACCATCTTCAAATGTGGTCAAATGGGAACCCTCAACACTATGGGAATGACATCTGGGGCAAGCCTTCTTCCTTTTAGATTTGGGTTCATAACAAACATTTTTTATAAAATATTTCACCCAGTGCATAAATTGGATATTTTCCCGAATAATAGGGACCTTATCAAGGGCCATTCTAGATAACCCAATCAACTCCCTTGAAATTTGAGGGGTTCTCTCCATGTTATCCCATGAGGAAGAAGAGGGAAAAATCATCATACCTCTCCCCTAAAATTGGTTCCTTATAAATAAACTTTATTTCCCAGAGATGGATGTCCACTTCTCCATGTTTCTGGTGGAATATATTTGTATTGGGACTTCATCGGGAAAATAAGTCTTCTAAAAAGCCCTAATTATTGTAGTAAAAGGATTAGGAGATCCAAATGTTCTCTTATATAACAATATTTATCAGGTCCGTCGAAAATTTAGAGGCAATATAATGCACCTAGAAGGGCCAGCCCCAATCCATTCTGAAGCTCCCCTGATCAAATGTCCAAGTTAGAGAACCACCCAAACCTATGTTTTGTGGAGTATTTCCGTATTATTGAGGGGTACATGTGGATGTATGGTGTTTTTTGTATATATGGGTTTTAGAATTTTTTTATGGAAAATGGATAGGGTTTGAAATATTTTTAAAAATGGGTTTTAGATGCGTGAACCTCATTCATGCATCTTCGTTGTGGAGAGATGTGTGAACAAGGTTCACACATCCTTCATCCCATCTTCGAAGGATGCATGAACCCCATTCACGCATCCTTTATGAAGTCTCTAAAGGACGTGTGAACCCCGTTCATGCATCCTACAAAAAGTTTAAAAAAATATTCATTTATTTAGAAGCAAAAATTTCTTATGTGTTTGATTAATTCAATTACAACCCCTTTCAATTCAGTATTTTTTTGTTAACAAAGGAAGAGAGATTTAGAAAAAAAATTATATTTCTATAACATGATCTTCCTGAATGTTCTACAATAATTATATTTGATTCTAATTGATATATTAATTTTGGTATTAGTTTAACATTTCTTCATTTACCTCCCCCTAAAGAGAAACACTCATAAACATCAATTTTGAAATCTTATATAACTTCACCAAGGATGATCTTCTTCAATACTTATTGTTACATATGCTAACACATTCTTAACCATATTAATGATTGTTTCTTATTTTAGAATAATATGAAATAAATATTTTTCATAATGTCCATAATTTTATCACATGATAGAGGTATTTTAACAGTAAAATCCTCCAGTGAATATTGTGTACCAGTAAAACATGTGTCCTTTTATAAAGTTGGAATATGTATTTTCTCAAAATTGGTCAAATGAACTTATAATTACACACATATCATATTGTGGTTTTTTTGATCTTCAATCATAATCATCTACTCTTCACAATTATTCATTATTCATTGAAATTATTCTTCATGAAATTTAATTTTTTTAAACAAAGAATCATGTTCCATGATTTTAGGATTCAAATAATTGAGATCAATAATATTTGTCAAGATTTCTTGATGTTCATAGATATTTTCGTCTAGAGTATTAATATTTATTAATGATTACCAAATACAAATTATTAATTTTGGAAGCTAATTTGATGATAGTAAGACACTTATTAAAAAAAGTACAATTCTATAAATGATAATAGTAATGCACATAAATAATGCATCATAAATCAAAAATCAACCTAATCTATGCCTCTAGTGTGGATGCTCCTCTATCCCACAACCAGGTGTATACTGGACGCGTCCATGTTGTGTTCGTCTCTATCTGCGCTCTAGCGTACGCTGCAAATCATCCTCAGTAGCCACCCCCACATCCTCCTGTGTGACAGGCGGTGGATGTATAGTCTCACCGTCTGTACCCTGTCCTGCATCTAATGATAGTGGAGGCTAACTGGAATTCTCACCAACATGGAAAGAAGATGGATATTGTGCTAAGGATGTCTGTAATAAATAATCGAGCTCAACCCAGTCAATGTATTTATCTACCTATGGATGAGCTTGAGAAGCTGGAGGAGCATATGACTGATCATGCGGAACACCCTCCTCCAATGGAACAACAACATCTGACTGATCAATCTGAACATCCTCCTCCTATGGAACAGCAAGATCCATAACAGGGTTGTCAACCCATGGTACATCTATATGAGCCTCAATAGGCTCCACAGCCTCCTCAGTATGTGGTGGATCAAAGAAAATGCCATGATAAATCTCGTCCATCGAAGGAATCAACTGTGATACAAGGGTGTGAAAATATGCTGGGTCAAATACGGTGTGCTCTACTGGATCAGACATGTGTAGTATACGACAGATATGAGTATCCTAAAAAAAATTATGTTATTAAGTAATATGAATAAAAATTTCACTGAATTGTGGAAGGAACTATGTATACCATCTCATGAAAGCCTCGTCCGTGTCATGTCAAAAATATTACTGGCGAGCTGTAGTACCAAGCTGCGTAATCCATCTGATCCACCAAATGAAAATCAACTGTCCCCACCCCTCTCAACTAGAAGTCCTATCGTATATCCCATAAATCAATATATCTAGGATGGTATCTCCTCCAATCAAAATCTTTCTTCCCTGACATCTTCATGGAATGCAGTGAATCTAACTAACTAGGCGGGTCAGGAACAGGCTGAAAGAACCCGAACTACCTCATAACTTTATCGGTCTGATACCACTTGACTATATGAAAATGAATCAATGGAACCCTACAGGATCTGATAACAAGCATTGTTGTACAATATAGTGGAATACTCAGGATAATAGCATCTGTATATGGCATCCATAAAATCTGAAATAAAAAAATAAATAATCATTTCATAAATGAATACATGTATAGTAATGAATAAATATTTAACAATATAAATAATAATCACTTACATCATGTGGTTGAATGATTTCCAACATAAGTCTATAGGCATGGACATCATGTCTGGGGGAATCTGAATGTCGATGTACCTGACTCCACCTTTAGATAATATTTTTATATTTACATTTCATAATAGAAAGTTATACAATTAAGTTAGACAGTATAAAGAAAGAATAACATATCAATGTACACACTAAGCCTCTACTACAATATTTGTTGGTAATGGAACATGATCATGTGGAGATAAACGAGGGATGTGCTCCCATACCCACATCTGTAGAAGAACCATGCATCTTGTGATCTACATCTTATAGATGCTACATGCACTACATAACGCCCTGTATGTATATTCTAGACAAGTAGACCCCCATCTATATCGGCCTACCTCATCCAAATCCTCCAAAAAAGATAAATATATCAAATGTACAAAAGTAGTGGAGTGATCAACAAAAAGCGTGCCACTGATCAGCCTCAAAATATATGCACGTGCAAATCGCAGCACAGTGATCTCATCAATATCCTCTCCTAACTATGTGAAGTGATAGTCTAACCAAGGCATGCATAATTGACCACCAATGATGGTATTGCCATAATTAGGGACCTCTATGCCTAGTATTATATGAATAATCTCCATAAAATCTGCTCCAACTCGGCCAGTTAGAGCCGCACCATCAATGGGGAGGCCCAACATAATGTCCACATCCTGCAGGGTAATAGTCATCTCCCCCTCTCTAAAATGGAATGTATGTGACTATGGCCTCCATCTATCTACAAGCGCATCAATGAGCTAATGATCGAGAAAGGTGAAGTCGCACATCTCTACACCATAGAATCCAACACGACTAAGATGAGGGATGATAGCGGGAGGTGGTGCAGTATGATGGAAATGGTGAGATCAGCGTACACTCAATAGAGGCACTGGATATCCCTCTAAAAGCAATCATGATACATGAGTAGCCTGAGATGTGAGCAATGGAAAATCCGCCGTCTGCACAAATGACATAATCGTTACTTTATTATAGCGAATTCAATAAAAAATTTCAACTATTATTTAAATAAATCTAGAATAATGAAATGAAAAATTATTATGTTAATATTTTTGATTTATACTTTATTTGTTGTGTGTGGATTAGTGTTGGTATTACTTGACCAATCCCCTTAACAAATAAATCACCCTATTACCTAATTTCAAGATTCAATATTTATGAGGTATGCATTAATTAAAACCTATAGAGGTCTTTTAAGCATTACATGTGGGCTTCTAAGAGCTAGTTCTTTCATTAGATTTTGTTTTTTTAATAGTTTGAGTATCATGGAATTCTTTATTAGAGAATCAAAAAACAAGACAAACCAGAATTGAAACATGTTAGAAATAGAGAAATTCATAAATAAAAGGATTCAATGCTGAAACTTCCACATAAAAATAAAAATATACATATTCATGATACAATACACAAACTCGATCAGGGATGACGAGATGTGGAGCTCTGTGATTACACTTGGGGAAATCTCTTATGAGTATGTCCTTATGCATGAAAAATACTACATCATATTCTCCCTCCTTGTTGTCGAGGCCAATCCATTTCATTTCTGATTCGACTTGATTTTGGTCTTCCTAGGGGCCGTAACCTAGTAGTATGAAGCCAATAATTTAAAAAATGATATACATTGAAAAAATCATAAATGAAAATAGAATCAAATTATGAAACCTATAAATATTAGGGATGATGGTCGGCTGATCAGCAGATAATGAGATAGAATGAAAGTCACCAACATGCATCCAAGCTGCACTATAACAGTTCACCAAAGTGCTCATGCGATGCACTAGGTCAACATATGGATCCCATGATATATTTACTAAAGCACAAGCTATGATAACATGTACACATGGATATCTAAATGCCTGAAAGTTGTCTCAATCACAATATATGTTATCTAACATCACTACAAACACCTGACCACTAGTGCATGTAGCCCGGCCGTAACACAATCTTACCTGAAAGCTCGTCTTTTCCCTGTCAAAGGCTAGACCAGTCCATATTGAAGCCTCATTCAGTATTGAATCAATATCACTTTGGAAATGCTGCATAAAATTCATTCAGTTTTCCATCCTCTGATAGGTCTTTTGGGACCAGTCAAAAAAGTAGTGAACACATCTATAAAATGTCTCTTGCACTAATCCTATTATAGGAAGTTTGCGCACACCCTTGAGGACCCCATTTATGCACTCCACTATATTATTAGTCCTATGGCCATATCTTCTTCCACCATCATATGCTAATGACCATTTTTCCTTCGAAATATGCATCATATATTCATACACATCTTCCTTAGTTGTTCAGATATCTTAAAGGCATCGATTAAACCTTTCTTTTTGGGGCTCATATGCTGAAAACATAAGAGAATAATATATTAAAATGGAGAATAAATTTTGATTTTAAAAACTAAGTTTAGAAAAACATACGCAACTTGAGGATCACCTTATTTATGGAATCATCTCTAAAATTCCTATGCACATTACTTGCAATATGTCTAATGAAATAATGATGATAAGAATTCAGATCAGTCCATGAAAAACCATCACTAACCACGACCTCTATAATTGCTCGATGGTGATCAGATATCAGACACACACCATGGTTTTGTGTGACATGAACACGTACGCATGCCAAAAACCAGCTCCAACATTCAAAATTCTCCTTTTCAACAATAACAAAAGCAAGTGGTAGAGGAGCACGATTACCATCCTATGTGTCGTCAATGAGTAGAACCCCTGTATACTTTCCTTATAGGAAAGTGCCATAGACTTGAATAAATTGTTTACAATAGGGAAAGGTAGCAATGCATGTACTGAATGCCCAAAAAATATTATTGAACTTCACCTTTGTTTGATCAACTCGGTGATTGGGGGATACATACTCAACAGTGTCCAATTGATAAAAAATCTGATTTTTGAGAGATAACAATTCCATAAGTTGTGGCAACATAGAATAATATTCATCCCAATCACCATACACTTTTACAATTGCCTTATTTTTTCATTCCAAGATTTGGTATATGATATCTTGTAGTTATACAACTGTTGAATTCTTTCTTGAACAAGTACAACAAAAACATCTTGACATGTTCGTATCATCTCATAAATAACATTTGATATAAACTCTGAATTAAGGGAAGAGTGATCTTGCAACAATCTTGGATACACACAAGTGTGTGGCCCTTCTAATTTAGTTATCCTCCAACATGCAAAAAATTCATCAAGTATTTCCCTTAATAGAAATTTACATTCTAGCCCATATTTTTCACAACGAATGATATATTTTGTCTTCTTTGACTCATCAACCAAAAATGTGAAATGTTTCTCAATGTGGTATTGATTTATCACATTTTTCATGTCCAATTTACTTTCAAACTCCTGCCCGACATAGATGGTGTTATCATTTGATGCAGACCTATTCCCTATAATGTTAGGGAATTCAGAAGCTAGTTTAATGAAATCCCAATCAAAATGTTGTTCACGAGACATTCCTTTAACTAAGGAACTCAATACTAAAAGATGATTACCACTAACCGGTGGATGTTGTGGATGTCTTCCTCTCAAAGGGACCTCAGAAGGTTCATTTCCCACATCACCCTCACCCACATCTCTCAAAGGAACCTTAAAAGGTTCATTCCCCACATCACCCTCACCCACATCATCTCCTGATGGATCCCCAAATTCTTCTTCCTCAGATAAACTTTCATTCACTATATCATCACACAAAGGTATGTCATCTACATTTCCTTCTAAATTTTGATCATCTTCTTCATAATTTTCTTCTATTACTGGAGTCAAATGAGAAGGAGGCAATGCAAAAGACTGATGTTATGGAACAACTTGTACAGATCTCACAAAACACAGTTCTATAGTAGTCAGTTGCACCACATCTATATCAGAAATCACTACATACAACTCCATCAAACCATTAGCACATTGCTGTCTAAATAAGGAAGATACTTCCATCCAATCATCATCATCATCGACCAAAGGGCACTCGGTGTGATAGAAACGTTCAGGATGTTGTAGATGTCGATATGTGATTGAAGAAATGGATTGATTGACCCTCTGTTTTAATCTAATATGAATATTATTGTGAACTTCATACAATGTCATACAAACATGAAGATTTACCACTCTGACAGGTGGCACACTATAGCTAAATCCCTGCTCCGTATAAATGGTCTCACCATTGCAATATATTTGTGCAGACATTATTACCTATAAAAAATAATTAATAAAATATTATATACCACATCAATATTTTACATTATTTAATATAATGTTATATATTTTAATTAGTTATGAATAATTAATCATGACTTGATCTTGATACTTATTATTAGTTTATCATTATTTGATAAACTAACCAAAACCTATGGGTAGACTCATGAAGTCTCTAGTATCAAATATTTCAGCAATCGTTAGTCTCCTTTCAAACAGCAATGCCTCATGTCGAAGGCTTGTTCTCAAACGTCTCTTCAGGTACACCTCTCTGGGGATGCCTCTTCAGAGACACCTCTTGTTGATTGCCTTTTAATTAAAAATTTACTCACATGCATGTGAGGGGGTCTAGGGGTATGAAATACATAACTTTTTTTTAAGAGGACACACAGGTCCTTACATACTTAGTCAAAGATGACTCACATGTCATCAATATAGAAAAATAAATGCAATTATTACCAATTTAATAACCACATTCACAAAACAAGACATGCAATTTCAATTATGCATCGGTCGGTCATCTCAAGATCAGTCATCACAATACTTACCATATTTTTGGGTATACTTATTATATCTATTAATATATGAAATACATATTAAATATCTACACCTCTTTTATATTTAATAAGTTTAATTATAACTAATATAATTTAAAAAATTTATTTATACAAAACTGGTTTTATACCATTAACAGAAAAAGTTTTCTATATATTTTTTAATAAATTTAAATATGATACATATAACTAATATATTATTAACAAATTATATTACTATTGTATAAAAATATTATAATCTAAATTAAAATTACCTTCAAAATAATTTTTTGTATAACATATTTAATTTTCATAAACATTCAATATGAATTCATACAACATTTTAGACATGACATAATTAATTTTCCTAAACATTCAATACAAATTCATACAAAAAAAAACATCATTCATAAATTAAATCATACAAAATAAACTAATTTACACATCAATACATATGAAATAAATAAATCGTACACACAAACACTAGTTTCTACATATCACAAATCAAATAAACAAATCATACAAATGAAATAAATAAACACAATTAAACAATTGAAAACTTAAATATAAATTTTACCTTATTAAAATCAGAAAAAATTTGTTATGAAAGAAATTCTGTAGGTCTTCACAACAAAATCCAAAGGAGAAGAATAAATTTGTGGGGGGACCCCATTTTATAGATTTTCTCAGCCGGATGCGTGAATAAGGTTCACACATCCTTCATCCCGTCTTCGAAGGATGCGTGAACCCCGTTCACGCATCTCTCTATGTCGAAGATGCGTGAATGAGGTTCACGCATATAGAGACCCATTTTTAAAAATATTTCAAACCCTATCCCTTTTCTATAAAAAAAATTCTAAAACCCATATATACAAAAAACCCTGGATGTATGTATCATTTTTATGAAAACTATTTCTAAATTTTGTGGTCATAAATTTTATCACTCCATCTGATCATTTGTTCCTTAGTAATGAATGGTCCTATATGGGAGATATTTACTTGGAAGGTTTTATGGGTCTCTAAAATATAATAGTAATGAATAATTTATGACTGTTTTGGAAGGATAAGAGTATCATTTTTATAACAAAACCTATAGAGATGTAAGATTTCTGAGAGAGGGTATTCCATAATGATTATCCCCATTAGTTATATCATGATTGTCTATGATGACTTGAAAATAGTGTGATAGGTATAATCCACACTTACAAAAATGGTTTTTTGATGATCCACTACTACCTTGACCAACTTACTTGAAGATTAATGTGATCTGGAAGCCATTTTTATCAAGCAAGAAGCACATGTCAGATGAGAAAGAAATCATTCTTAAATAGATGCATGAATCAGAAAACATCATATGAATTTCACAAACCATAATGGGTTGTATGATTGCATGAACTGACACAATTATCAAAATTCTCATGACCCATAGATCATATCATGATTCCCATGACCAACAAAGAATATAAGGAACATGTGATCAATCATAAGACTTGATATCATGTGACCCTGTGATGGTCACACAAACCACGTAACGATGAATCAATCACATGACTAAGCCAACAGATCTTGCAAAGGCTGCGGAATATCCATGCATCCAAGGAAATGGGTGAAGGTTCCAAAAAATTATCAAGTTTCTATTTGTTGGTTGATTAATCAATTTTCTAATTCAACAGAAGTCAAACTTTGAGATATTGAGAAACAATATCATAAAACATTCTAATGATTAGTTCTTGTGAAAATATCATGTGATATAGTTCTTACAATGAGTTCTTGAAAACCGGGAATGTGATAGGAAAAATTTCTAGAGATATAAAGTTCAAATTCGTCAATGAAATGAGATTGCCCATTTCTCCCATATTTATAGGATGCTTCAAAAAGTACTAAATTTCACTTGGAATATGAAATGAAATCCAAGACATTGATCAGTGGAATACCCAAGGACTTAGCCAGGCATTTACTCCCCTCTGAACCAAGTCCTTTTCCATGATAACCTAGATCTTGATGGGTAGAATATATTAATATCTATCAAATGAGACTTGTAAATTATAGGATTGAATAAATACATAGAGAATGAGTATTATTTTCTCCAACAGAAAAATTATATAGTATCATGACTATGTAAAATCCAGGATTCTAAATCATGCAGAACACATAACCTCCAGGAGGACACACGAGCACAAATATTTTTTATGGTAATGTGGGTGAGTCATGTGGTTCACATTATCTATGTAATATCATGTGAATCCCTTTTTGGAAAGTCCATTTAATTATAAAAATAACCTCAGTCAATCACACCTTCTCTTGTGAAGGAATCCATATGGACACTAATGATTGTGCGAATGGTGACTTATGTACCCCCACGACCATTCCACTTGTCAATCGATAGATGACTAGAAAAAACCCAAATCCCTTTATAAAATAATGGTGGAAAAGGTAGAAGATTCATGCAATACAGAGTTACCTTTATTTTTATGTGACATGCTTATGCGACTCAAAAGACCCCATGAATTCCCCTAGTGATATGTCATCCTCATCATGTGAGAGCATGTTGTAGTGTCAATATCATCATGAGAAGGATCTTAGAAATGTCCATTCAATCATGTTATTCCCCTTTGTATCCAAATACAAGTGGAGGTATTATCCATGTAAATTTTCTTGCACCATTGTTATTTATTATGCAATGAACCATAGACAATCAAGGTGACTATTCGTGATAAGGATCTTATGACACCATGAGATCCATCATTTATTGTATAATGATTTAACGAAAAATAAATGGGAAAATTCTAGATGACTTAGAAAATAGTGGATAGAATGCAAAAAAATTTGGATAAATCTTATGAAAGGATGATAAAATAATTTTTTTATGCGAAGGGTGTGATGCACCACGTGTGATAACCATTGATCATGAAAAGGTCCTTTATCATGTCATCCTGATCTCCTAGTGTCCCCCTTTCCAAGATAGCCTTATCCCATAGGATACCCTTAAACATTCATCTTGATCTCATGGGATATCTCTGAAAAGCCATCTTAATCTCTTAAAATACCCCAGGCAATTCTTATTTGATCATGCGAAAGCCTTTCCATGGGCATCCTGATCCTACAAAGGATATCAGACATGTCTTCAGAATGGTGAAAATATCATTTTACATGTCTATAGGATTATGTTAAACCCATTTAATGGATCAGGTTCCAAATAATATAGTGATGATAGAGTTTTCTCATGGTCTCTAAATATCATGCACCACCTTGGATGACCTATAGTAAGATTATGATAAGTATGTGATGCTATATTCCCTCCACAGACTCTAGTTCATATCTACAATATATGCATGGTGTAAGGTGGTGTATAACAAGGGAAGTGAATCCTCTAAATTCCTCCCCATTGGAATAAAAAATAGATATACAATACAATGATGAATACACCCACGAGAATATAGAAGAGTGGACTTCTCATAGTGGAAAGTAACATGATCACAAGAGCCTTACAAAGGTAAAATTCGAGGAGTGGGCTAAGTGATCAGGTAGCATGAATAAGTATTTTACCTGGTCTCCATATAGATCACACAAAGTACTTCTAGGATTCCATCCAAATTATGTGATGGAGTCTCCTCATTTTGACTTATTCTTGTGATCTCTAAACAAATTATTTCTTAAAAAACCTTTAGGAACATATTAAATAAAATAATAAAAAAGGAAAGAGAATTATGTGAGTATGGATACACTAATTTTCATTTGAATTCATTATTCACTTTGTATGACCTATTTGAATCATGTGACAACACCAATACATGTCACCCAGGTCTGGAGAAGTCCTCTGAACACGTTATCAAAGTCTTTAGAAGACTTTTGGACATGTTAGTAAAGTCATGTGAAGTCCTATGGAACTATTTAGCAAGTCAAGAAAAGTAATCTTGACATGTCATCCAAGTGATGACAAGTCCTCTAGACATATATTCCAATTCATGTGATGCCCTCCAGACATACCATCCAACTCCTACGATGTCCCCCGAGTATGTCTGTTAATTCATGTAAAGTACTACAGACATGTTAGCTGGGTCATGTGATGTCCTCCTATCAAGAAATCCAGATCATGCAATATCTATTGGAAAAGTCAACTGGATCATGCGATTGAATTTTGACATAACCTCTGGGAAACTAGGACATGTCCAGATGTCCTCATAGATGTCTGACATACACCAAGGGACATATTAACCTTGTCTAATAGAAATATTCAGTAACCCACTAAATTGAACTATGGGAACTTTATTCATTTCCAAATAGGATATGTAGGATGCCTTATTAAGGCTTCAACTTTAATGGGAACCCACCTCGATGTATGTCCCCCCATATCTCAGTCACTCTAACCTATGTGGACCAAACTCTCCTATGAAATTATCATTCTTTCTCTCCCATCAGCATATTGAGAATCCCATTGAACAATGAGGAATCTCAATCCTACAATAAACATGATATGTTGGTTTACTTTATAATGCTCAAGCTCCACATCAAACACTCCACCAAGGACACCCCAGTGCATAAGTCCCACATCTATATGCAGTGAGACTGATCACTTGTTATCCATTGTTTCTCACATGAAGCATGGCTCACACGGGATTAGGGGTTTGAAATGATCACATAATTTGCATCATAAATTTCCCCCAAACAGGGAAACCTTAGTGTGTAAGCCTCATTTAATGGAATTATATAACTTCCCTCATATAACATAATCCACCTCGGGGTACATCCTAAAGGAAAAATTGTACTATGATGAATTTGATTCATATTATAAACATGTTACGTAGAATTCCTTATCAAGGACCAATCTTAATTCATAGTGTCTACATACCCTCATATATTTACTTTAAACATGCTGTTAAACTACACGACTTGAACAAACTATGTGTATTTTTATTCTTATTATAAATAGGATATGTATGACATCTCATAAATGTTCAATCACATGCTTGAAATATAAATCACCCCATTTAATGGTAGTAAACTCCAGAATTCATATTTTTATGGATTCAAAATATAATTATCTACCCATTACCATGAAATAATTAGAAATAAATGAAGAATATCATGTACATATATTGCCTCATTAATTGGACCCCCTTTACAAATAGAAGGGTTCAACACCAGATCATTGTGTTAGGGTAACTAGTTCCATATTGGGATTAAGAAGAGATTCATAAACATATCTTAAAAATATAAGTGATTCCCTAATTAGGAAATAATTCCCCCTAATGGGGTGTGATGAGCGTTGTCGCACACGCTCTCAAAAGATGTTTGTGATTTAACTAAGTGCAGCACAGTAGTTGACCTAGGTAGTTCTCTCTAGGAGGAAGTGAATTAAACAACCATTAATAGTATTTATGTAATTAAAAAAATAGTTCAAAACAAATGAAAAGAAATACGGGGGGTTTGTTTTGTTACTTTTCGAACAATAAACTAAATAAGAAAATGAGAAACAATAATCAAAGAGACAATTTCTTTAAAAACACTTATAGGAGAAGACATAGTTGATCTAATATAACCATTAATCATTAATTTATCATTATCCCATATTATTATAATTCATTCAATTATGATCCCCTATTCTTTTCAACCACTGAACCCTACATAAATTAACAAGAACACAAATTTGTGAAAATGGGCCTTAGGTTAACTTAGGGACCTCCAATCACAACACCCTGATTTGATAGTGATCCAAAAGCCAACTTGTGGTTAGTGTTAAATTAGTTCATCATCTCCTCCCTAGAGTGTATAATTAATTGGGTTTGTTATGAGACTTGAACCCTACAATTCTATCCCAAGTTGATTGGAGTTTGCGATTAAAGTTTCACTCTCACGATTTACACAAGCCCGACCACACTGTCAAATGCAAGTTGATCGAGTAACATAGAAATTAAAACTCAATTAATGGATCCAAATTTATGAATTAAAATATGTTTATGGATTAAAAATGAATAAATTAAGGGATTATGGATTATATCAACTATGAAAGAAATCACACTTCCATGAGCGGAGTTGTTATCATGGAGACGTTTTGCATAAGCAATGGATTGATTGGGGAACACCAAATATCATATATATTCTTATATTCCTACCAAAGAAGAAGAAGAATAAGACTAATAATATGAAAAGGAAAAAATACAAAATATTAATTGAATAAAAATTCAATATACAAGCATGAAATCAAAGAAATACAAAGAGGAGGTGGGAGAGGAGAGCCTTCTTGGAAGAGATGTTTGCATAGGGCCTTACTTCTTCCAAGAAATGTGAGGGGTTCCCAAGAGATAACCTTTCATCCAAAAATTCCCAAATCCCATAAAAATCCTCCCAAAGAGTGAAAACATACTTTAAATAGAGTTAGGGGGGGGGGCTTGGGTTACAAAATTTTATTAAATTTGAAAGGGAAATTCGGCCAATTTTTTTAATCCCACTTGTACCACATCTTTTCACTCCTAAACGCGCAAATGGTCTGGTATGATAGAAGGGTGATTTGTTACTAATTATTTCCCCAAGCTTCCCTCCAAATTTTGGCTCAATACAAGTTCGGATTAAGAAGATACAACCCAAATGGTGAAGTGATGTCCAATCTGGATAGTTCAGTCCAACTTTGTCTTCATGACCCATTTACTCCACTCAAATGCACGATCAAGATAACATGTCCTAAATAGAATTTTTATATCATTAATTAAGGAAAACAATTACAAAATTTAAGTCAAAATAATTTATAGAAAAATATTTATGCCTGAAATACTACAATGAATTTTAAAAGGGTAAAACTGGAATTTCCATCAAATCTTCAAATGAATGATCTAATCCATAATATTCTATAAATTAACATATTTAGCGCAATGAGAGGAAATTATTTCATTTATTATCAATAAAATATTCAATAAAAATGTGTTTTATAAACTCCCTCACACTTACCTTTTTGCACTCCGAGGAAAAACCTCATACCATGTATTCCAAACAAATTTTTTTGATAAGATATGCATATTAATATTCCACAATCAATAGTGGAAAAATAGGAAAAGTAAGAATCCAATAAAGAGTCAATATTAATAAATTTTAAATTCATTTCCTCATAGGTTGCGTCAAAACAAAATCTAGTGAGATTAATAACACTAATCAGATCAAAAATAATTCATGGGCCTACCATGCCACTAATCCCCCACGTGTGTGTGTGCCAATAATTTCAAGCTTGTCTCTCCACCCTTTATCCAGTATATTTAGTTCAATAAAAACTTTTATTATTACCTAACTATATTCCACCAAACCTGTTCAATATCCTTTGCAATCAAATTCCAAAACCCACTCATTTAAGCATTCCCAGAAGTCAAACTATGAGCTCTCGACCTAAATATCCCTACATGTTATACATTTATTCACTACCCTATATTGATTTTTTTTAATTATATATATATATATATATTGTTTTTTTAGTGTGTAAAATAGTCAAATATTATGTTCACACACATAGGTCAAGCTGGTACAGCAATAGAAATGATTGGAAGAGAAACGAACGTATGGAAAGACCATGTTATAAGCTGAAAAGAATTACTTACCATAAATACACATTCAACTGGGTAAGAGAAACTCACAAGTCATGATTGTGTGAAAATATGTGTGGAGAAATTAATGAAACAATTTACCATGAACAAAAATCACAATGAATGCTGTCAAAATATAAAAGGTTTTATTATGACATAACTGATCATATCATCGACGACTTCAATTTTTATAAAAATCAAACCTTGATAATGAAATATTACTCATGCTTATAATTATACCAATTAATTTTGAAAACATGCATTTTCCATATGTTCCACATGATAATGTTACATGATATATATTTTTTAATTAATTTTTGTTTTTTTTTGGTTTATTTTTTTTAAAAAAATTAACCAAAAACTTAATAGAAAATACACACAAAATACACAAATGAAAATCCAAAATATCTACCCCAAAATGTTGTCCCCTCCCCCAAAAAATATTGCATTGTCCTAAATGTGAACCCATGAGATGATATGTACACATGAAATACATAATTTAAAATAGGACAAATAATATAAAAGCGAAAGGGTTAGGAACAACCTGGTATGCTCAAGTGATGATGGGGTCATGTAGTGTGATGAAATCCACTGCATCAGTTATAAGTCCCTCAATGTATTTCTTCAAACATTTCCCATTGACTGTAAATATCCTTCCAGTGTACTCTTGTGCGATCTCCACTTCACCATAAGGAAAAACATTAGATACAATATAAGGACCTAACCATATGGAATGCAACTTACCAAGCATCAGCTTTAGTCGTGAACTGTAGAGAAGGACTTACTCTCCAACACGAAACTCCCTTTATTGGACCATTCTATCATGATCTTATTTTGATCTTTACTTTTAGAGCCTTGAGTTATCATATGAAGACAATAAAATCACCTTAGGATCTTTAATTTGCAGCTTCCTTTGAATTCCATCTTGGGCCAAATCCATATTGCATTTCTTTATAGCCCAATAATCACGATTATCAAATTCTACGAGGAGATGACACACTTTCCCAAAAACAATCCTAAATGGGGACATACTAATGGGTGTCTTGTATGTTTTCCTATAGGCCTATAGTGCATCATCCAAGTGCTTGATCCAATCCTTCCTATTCGGCTGCATAGTTTTCTCCAAAATATGTTCCAATTCACGGTTTGAAAACTCTAACTGACAATTTGTTTGGGGGTGGTATGGTGTTGAAGTTTTATGTGTCACCACATAATTCCAAAGGAGGGAATCCAAATTCCAATTGAAAAAGTGTGTCCCTTGGTCACTGATGATGGCCTTTGTTACTCCAAACCTAAAAAAATTTGTGTCTTGAAAAAGTCTTCTATAACATGAGAATCATCAGTCCCAGTGGCCTGAGCATCCACCCATTTACTCATATAATCAACAACAACCAAAATATACAAAAAAAATGAAGGAAATAGGAAAAGGACCCATAAAATAGATGCCCCATACATAAAAAAATCACAGAATAATATGGGTTTTTGAGGAATCTCGTGTCTCCTAGAAATGTTCCTAGTGTGTTGAAAATGAGAGAATGGCTTACAAAACACATGGGAATCATGGAATAAGCTAGGCCAATATAATCCAGATTCCAAAACTTTCCCAGATATCCATTGGGGTCCAAAGTGTCCACCACAAGCAAGTGTATGAAAAAATTGTAGAACAGACTCAAAATCATTATTAGGAACGAACCTCCTAATAACTTGATCACTACAAATGCACAAGAGGTATGGATCATCCAACAAATAATACCAAGACTCACTTTTTAATTTTTGGACTTTATGTTTATTTAAATATTCAGGTATTTCAGATGCAATAAGGTAGTTCACTAAATCATCATACCAAGGATACACACCTGATATGGAATAAAGATGCTCATCAGGGAAAGTGTCCCAAAGTGGTACCTGGTCTAAGGTGTCATCTGCTAGTGTGTGAGTAAGCCTAATCATGTGGTCTGCCACTAGGTTTTCTGACCCCACCTTTTACTTTATCTTAATATCAAATTCTTGAAGAAGGAGCATCCATCGTATTAGCCTGGGATTTTCATCCAGCTTCTTCAAGAGGTACCTCAGAGCTGCATGGTCAAAAACAAACTACTTTAGAGCCCAATAAATATGAACATGATTTATCTAGAGAAAACATGATGTCAAGAAACTCCTTTTTCATGGTTTTTTAGTTTTATTGGTCTGAATCCAATTTCCTCGATGCATAGTAAATCGCATGTGAACGTCCCTCCACCCCCAGAGATAAGACAACTCCAACCACGAAGTTGGATGCGTCACACATAAGCTCAAAAGGAATGACCCATTTTGGGGGTTGTATGATCAGTGGAGTGGTTAGACACTTATTTAGCTCATCAAATGCTACCCTTCATGAATCATTAAACACAAAATCAGAATCCTTTTGAAGTAATCACGACAAAGGAAGGACAATCTTACTAAAATATTTGATGAAGCACCGATAAAATCCTACATTCCCTATGAAATATCTAATATCACACACACATGAAGGATAGAGTAAGGATGAAATAATTTCCATCTTAGATATATCATCATTTATCCCATGTTTTGACACTACATGCCATAAGACAATGCCATGTTCTACCATGAAATGACACCTTTCAAAGTTCAAGACTAGATTCTTCTCAATACAACGATTCAACACCTTTCCCAAACAATTCAGAAATTCATCAAATGAGGATCCATACAATGTAAAATAATCCATAAATACCTCAATTAAGGTCTCAATAAAATCAGAAAAATACTCACCATTCATCTCTGGAAGGTACTTGGGGCATTTAAAAGTCCAAATGGCATCCTTTGGTGGGAAAATGTACCGAATGGACAATTGAATGTTGTCTTATCCTAATCCTCCAGAGTAATAGGAACCTGAAAATATCCAGAAAATCTATCCAAGAATCAATAATGTGTCTTCCCATCTAGTCTCTCAAGCATTTGATCAATAAATGGGAGGGGGAAATGGTCCTTGCGAGTGGTTTGATTTAGTTTCCTATAATCAATACACACACGCCAACTATTTTTCACCCTCATTAGAACTAAATCATCTTTCTAATTATTAACAACATTAACACCACTTTTCTTAGGCACAACCTGAATAGGACTTACCCACTTAGAATCTAAAATGGGAAAGATTATACCTACCTTGACCAATTTCTTAAATTCTTTTTTAACAAATTCTAGAAGGTTTGGATTGAGTCTTCTTTATGGATGCCTCACTGGTTTAGCCCCATCCTCCAAAATAATTCTATGTATGCAAATGGAGGGGCTAATACATGTTATTTCATTGAAGGTCCACCCAATTTCACTGATGTTCTCCCTCAAAAGTTTCAAAAGTTTTTCTTCATGTTCAAAAAAGATATTGTTAGCAATGATAACATGTAATCTTTTACCACTCAACAAGTATGAGTATTTTAGATTAGGTGTAAATGGATTGAGTTCCAATATAGGGGGGTGCTGTATGGATGGAGATAGTGAAGGAACTGAAATATGTGCACAAAGAGCATTAGTATCAGAATAGACATCTTCAAAATCATAGAATAGTTCATCAAATCCATCAGCATACTCAATAGAAATGTCATAATCAGAGTTCACATGATTAAAATTAGAATATGAATCCATTTCAAAATCAAATCTAAGAGAGTATTGTTAATTAGAAATGGGTGTGGAAGTGCTCTTAGAAATCAAACTAGAACCAATGCTCATATTCTCTCTAAGCATAGGAAAATCAAATTCCATGGGGTTTTTACTTGGTTGTTCAAAATGGGAGATAAAAAAAGAAGAATGGTCTTATAAGGGGTACTTCATGGAGTCTATAACATTAAATATCACAACTTCATCCCCAAACTCCATGGAAAGTGTACCCTCATTGACATTTATAATAGTTTTTTCAGTTTTGAGGAAGGGTCTACCTAAGATAATGGGAGCATGAGAACTTAACTGATCATCATCCATTTTAAGCACATATAAATCTTCTAGAAAGATCATGTATCTTACCCAAACAAGTATATCCTCAAGGACTCCCATTGGATATTCCATAACTATATTTTTCAACTGCACCACTACTCTTGTCGGCTTCAACTCACCAAATTGTAAAGAAGATAATACAGAGTGAGGCATCACATTTATGGAATCTCGTAAATCACATAAAGCATTAGAATAGTGTAACTCCCCTATGGTGCATGGGATGGTGAATTTCCCTAGATTCTTGAACCTCATTGGCATTGCTAGAGTTGGTGTAATGAGTACTAACACATTCCTTCCAAGATTGATCCTCTCATTCTCCTTGATCCCTTTTCTATTTGTACAAAGTTATTTTAGGAATTTGGCATACCTTGGGATTTTCTTAATGGCCTTAATAAGGGGGATGTTTATCTCCACACGCTTGAATGTGTCCAAAACCTCCTTTTTCATGGCCTCCTCAGCCATCATCTTGGTTTTTACAACCCTGTTTGGAAAGGGAAGAGGTTTAGAAGGAAAATTATCAATATTTTTCTTACCTTTATCTTTCTCCGTTGGTTGTTTATCATTTGTTCTTGAATGGTGCTTCTCCGAAGTTGAGGTAAATCCCAGTGGAATGGTAGGTGGAAAATCATTTGTTGTTTGATTCCTGCTTCTCAATGTGATGGAACTAACATTACCCTTTGGATTTGGAGTAGGTTTTGAAGGTTGATTTTCATAATTCTTACTTACCAGTTCATGGAGGGCGGTGGAAATCTGGCTCATTTTAGTTTTCAACTCCCTCATCCCTGAACCTTAACTCTTCAACTCATTCTATTGATTAAGAACAATTTTTTTTCAAAATATCATCATTATTAGAATATACCTTTGGATTAGAAGTCTCTTGTTGTTTACTTGTTGATTATTGAGCTTCAAAACACCTTTGGGGCTGTTAAAAACCATGTTGGTAAGGTAGAGGCTGCTAGAATTTTTGTTGAAAGGGGGGAATTTTTTGTTGTCTATAGGAATATATCATATCTTATTGATCCTTCCACCCTTGCTTGTATGTTGGATAAAATTAATCAAACTTATTTTTGGGATAAGATTGTTGTTGCTACTAATATGGTCTCAAAAAAAAACTGCTTCACAATCTTTTATTTTTTGTAGTTGGGGGAAACAGTCTATTAGGTGGATTGTCTTAGTGAAAATTCCACAAGGCCTTGAAGGAGGGGGTTGGGATGTCTTTTGAGCCACATAAATTTGTCTCACCATAGATTTCAATTCTTATAACATGGTATCAATCAAATGACTTTAAAGAGAAGATGGACTTACCTGATGTACTCCTCTAACCTATGGGGTACCTCAATCACCAAATTGTTGAGAGTTTTATGCCATCCTATCAATCAATTCATGTGCAGCCACTGGTGTTTTTTCCACCAATGCTCCTCCAGCTGCGACATCCACCATGATCCTCTACATAGGTGTGAGTCCTTCATAGAAGTATTGGAAGATAAGTTGATCACTAATTTTGTGATTTGGGAAAATTGCAAACAACTTCTTGAATCCCTCCCAATACTCATACATTGACTCCCCACATGCCTTCTTGATCCCTAAGATCTCCTTTCGAATGGAATCAGTCCTTGATACTGGAAAAAATCTCTGTAATAAAAGACGTTTCAAATCGTTCCAACATGTTACATCTTCAGGTTGTAAATAATATATCAAATACTTTGCAGTTTCATTAAGTGAGAATGAGAATGCTCTAAGTTTTATTTGATCTTCAAAGAAATTTCTTGGATTCATTATTTAGCATACCACATTGAATTCTTTTAAATGTTTTTTTGGATCCTCACCTGATAAGCCATGAAATTTTGGAAGAAGGTGAATTAACCCAAATTTTAGTTCAAAGTTTGATTTGAAAGTTGGATATGAAATTCATGTAGGTTGATAATTAATATTAGGTGTATCCAACTCTAGAATAGTTCTATTGAGTTCATTGTTGTTATTTTCAGCCATTGTATCTTGTTAAATATTTTTTTAGAAGAGTTTACAATTTCAAAATTCCTAAATTGGAGGAATTATTCAGTTGGGTAAATGTAGACACTACCTGTAGACCGAGACTATCTGATTCGATCCCCAAGGTTGTGCTCAATCTCGGGGTCTAAATCAAAGAGATCCTTGTGGTGGGATTATTTCATAAATCATAGAAAAGAGAAACAAAAGTAGTGGACACCAATATCATTAATTGAAGATTTAATTGATGGTTCAAGAAAAAAAAGAGGTGGGGAAGAAAGACAAGAAAAGAAAAGATAGGAGAATAAAATGAAAAAAAAACAAATAAGAACAAATAACTTACCTAAATTTAGTTGAATAAAACACTTTCCTCCCTAGAAATGATGCCAATTTGATGAGCGTTGTCGCACACACTCTCAAAAACTTTTTGTGATTTAACTAAGTGCAGCACAGTGGTTGACCTAGGTCATTCTATCAATAAGGAAGTGAATTAAACAACTATTAATAGGCTTTAATTAAGTAATAAAATATTTCAAAACAAATTAATAGAAATATGGGGGGTTTGTTTTGTGATTTTTCGAATATTAAACTAAACAAGAAAATTAGAATCAACAATCAAAGAGAAAATTTCTTTAAAAACACTTATATGAGAATACGTAGTTGATCTAATCTACCCCATTCACCATTCATTTATAATTATTCCATATTATTATAATTCATTCAATTATGATCCCCTAATCTTGTCAACCCCTGAACCCTACGGAAATTAATAATACCACAAATTTGTGAAAATGGGCCCTAGGTTAACTTCAAGACCTCCAATCACAACACCCTGCTTTGATAATGATCCAAAATCCAACTTGTGGTCAGTTTTAAATTAGGGAATAATCTCCTCCCTAGAGTGGAGAATTAATTGAGTTTGGTTTTAGACTTTAACCCTACAATTCTATCCCAAGTTGATTGGAGTTTGTAGTTAAAGTTTCACTCTCACGATTTACACAAGCCCGACCACGCGGTCAAATGCAAGTCAATCGAGTAACTTAGAAATTAAAACTCAATTAATTGATCACAATTTATGAATTATAGTATGTTTATGGATTCAAAATGAATAAATTAATGGAGTATGGATTAGATCAACTACAAAAGAAATCACACTTCCACTGGCAGGGTTGTCATTGTGGAGATGTTTTTTGTAAAGAATGGATTGATTGGGAAACACCCAATATCATCTCCACTCTTATATTCCAGCCTAAGAAAAATAAGAATATGAAAAGGAAAAAACACAGAAAATTAATTAAAGAAAAATTCAAGATACAAGCATGAAAGCAAAGAAATACAAAGAAGAGGTGGGAGATGAGAGCCTTTTTGGAAGAGATGTTTGCACAAGGACATACTTATTCCAAGAAATGTGAGGGGTTCACAAGAGCCCCCATTTCGTCCACAACTTCCAAAATCCTCTAAAAACCCTTCCAAATAGTTTAAACATCCTTTAAATAGATTTGGGGAGGGCTAGGGTTACAAAACATTATTAAATGTGAAAGGGAAATTCGGCCAATTTTTTTTAATCCTACTTTCACCGCATAGTTTAACTTCTAAAAGCGAGAATTGGCTAGACTTCTAGAAGGATGATTTGTTCCTAATCCTGTCCCAGAGCTTCCCTACAAATTTGGGACCAATATAAGTTTTGATGAAGAAGATACGGTTCAAATGGTGAAGTGATGCCCAATCTAGATTGTTCAGTCCAACTTTGTTTTCATGTACCATTTACTTCACTCAAATTCACTATCCAGCTCCCATGTCCTAAATATAAATTTTATATCCTGAAGTTAGGAACAAATTTACAAAATTTTAAGTCAAAATAATATACAGAAAAATATTTATGGCTGAAATACTATAGTGAATTTTAAAAGAGTAAAACTGGAATTTCCATCAAATCTTCAAATGAATGATCTAATACCAACTATTCTATAAATTAACATATTTAACACAATGTGAGGAAATAATTTCATTTATTATCAATAAAATTTTCAATAAAAATGTGTTTTATCAACTATATATAAATTAACATATTTATCACAATGCGAGGAAATTATTTCATTTATTATCAATAAAATATTCAATAAAAATTTGTTTTATTAGGGTGTTATGAGACCAAAATACCATCCTATAAACCATTCTGAGTTCCTAATAAATGTTGGGTTAGAAATACCATCTACTATTGGAAAGTATGTTAGTACCCAGGTATGGATGTTGGAGCCATTTCCAATTTCTATGAAATGAAAATAATGAACCAGGAGTGAATAATTTTGAAACCATAGTTGAATCTACACAATCACCCTACAAAAAATAAGATAAAAAATGTAATTCCAGTGTAAAGGCATGAAATTATAGAATAATTAAATGATTATGGGTTCCAAAAACTTTGTCTCCTAAACCTGGGGCACCATATATTTTTGAGAAAAACATGATGTATTTTTTCTGGTGCTTCAAGTGGAGGGGTCTCATCTGGGGGGTTCCAAGGTGGAGGTATAGAGTGACTAACTTGTCTGTGGTGATGGCCTTGATGGTTGGTTTTAGGATGAAAAACATTGAGTGTTGTTTTATTGGAGGTATTTCATTCCTTGGTTGATATGTGCAATGGTTATTTATGAGTTACACAACTTATCCTTGGTGGTATATCTTGGTGTGGAAAAGATGTTTCTTTATCTAAGAGGTAAGTTTTATAGGCTTGTGTTGAAGCATTCATTTGTAGATTTTTTATCTTGATGTTTGATCTAGCTGAAGAGGAAGGCTGAACATTGTGTTTTTTGTGGTTTTCTCCAGCCATTATATGTTTCTCAATATAAGTGATAGTACATTTTTATGGACTTCATCACCATTTTACCTCAATATTAGGGATTCAATGATGATATATGGGTGATAGTGTACCGCTTGATGAAATTGCCACACTTTGTAGTGATCAACATGTTGATCTCAGTGGAGGTTTGGTCGAGGTAGTATCTGTAGGAGGTGGTGATAATATATGGATTCCTAAAGATGATTATCTACCATAATCATTCGTTTTTTATATATGGCCTTTAGAGGTCTTCACTAAGATTTTTAATTGAATTAATTACTTACCACTATTTTATATGCACTTCACTTTTCAACTTTCAAAATTTTTTGGCCTTCTAATTACATCTAAGATTACATCTAAGATATGTCATTAGAAGGTCAAAATCTTTTGAAAGTTAAAAAGTGAAGTACATAACTTTTGAAAAATGTATTAAGCTATCAACAAAAAATAAGTTGGATTTTACCTCATCTAAAGTGGGAATCATATCATCCAAAACATATTTTATTGAAAAATGTCAATGAATTTATTGTATATTATAAACAATTAGTGTGTTATTTAAGGTGTTTTTTCTTGTTAATATAACATTGTATGATCATAGTTTTCATTTTCTCAATGATAAATAAAATAATTTGATGTTTTATCTTCTTTTTTACCTAGGTTTCCAAAACGTTTTGTGAATTATATTCTTATGAACTTTTATATAATGAAACATTACTAGAATATTTTAGGGAATAAAAAGGCATCCTAATATTACATTCTAATAAATATTGTATAGGAAACCATCATTGTTAATATTTTTTACATTATCATAATTTTGATAAAAGAAATGTTTTTGATGAAGAGATTTATGTTTTCTTATGTGTACTGCTATGGGGAGATTATTCATACCGAGGAAGGTGCTTCTTACAGTACACAACCAATAATTTTGGGGTGTTTGTTTGATAACTAATATCCATTGGGAAATTAATGAGGGAATCAAGTGGGATCTTGATACATGGAGATACCCAAATGCACATCATTAGTTCTGAATTAGACACATTTATAGCAACATGCATAGAAAATTCCACAACAAACCGATGAAGAATGAAATCACGAGGCTTGAAATGCATTGTATTTGTTATTTATTACTATTTCAACTTAAAGATAAAATCAAATTATGTAAAATATCATCTATTCTGTGAAGCATATGAGTTGTATCAATGGAAGTTTGAAGAATGTTTGGAACAAATATTCATAGCTAATCAAGAATTTTATGATTATATGTTGTGTATTCCAAAAGAAAAATAGACGTTGGCATATGACGAGGGGAATAGGTATAGACACATAACCAAAAACATTGTGGAGAACATCAATGGTGTCTTCAAAGGGCTCTGAAAGATACCTATAACTGCCCTAGTTCAGGATACATTATATCATTGCATTAAGTATTTTTTTGATAGAAAAATATTAGCATCATATAGAATATAACATAGGCTAAGGTACAAAAGACACTTTCAACGATAGATTGAAAATAATATTGAATAAGATTCTAGTTATCATGTCTTCCTTTTTCGAAGATAAGAATATCAATTTGAATATTAGGAGCATTCAAACCCCATAAAAAATAAAATCGGTGAAAAATGGTGGTATTAATGGAAACGATGCAATGTCAATGTGGAAACTTTTAGGACATATAGTTTCCATGCACTCACGCCATTGCAACATGTGACTCTGTGAACATATCATGGGAAACATATGTTGATCGAGTATACTAGATGGACACCATTGCTAACTATTATGTTGCACCGTAGACACCTAATGGGGAGTTTCATTATTTATCAATGCCTGAAGTCCAGTTGATAGTGATACCGGAAATAAATCAGTTGTGTCCCTGTAGGAGGCCGAAGGCCAGCAGGATGCAGAATGAGATGGATTGGCCTTAAGAACAAGGGAAAAGTTTGAGATGCATCATATGTCATCAAGAAGGTCATAACTGAAAACTATTCCACAACATTGTGGGGTCGAGTTCACACTCTAAGACACAATGATATATTGTCTTCATTATGAGATTATCATATTGTATATTATATGTTGCTATCACTTCTTTTTCCTCGGTTTTCTAAACCCAAAAACCCAAAAGCAGAACACTATACTAAAAAACATCTATATAACAAAGACAAATTTTTTATACATATAAACATATAAAACCATATTTTAGAAAACACCATTTTCTAGGTAAAAGAATATCTTAACAACACGTTAGTAATATGATTTAAAAAACATGAATACATGCCCCTTTCTTTTGGTAAAAACAACTTCATAAAACATTGTGAAAAAACATGGCGGGTCTTGCATTATAATAGTCATAACGTTTTGACGACCATACTGTTATATTTACATTTTACACTTATGACTCATTTAATTTGTTTATTTGAAGATGGATGATACCATACTACTCACTCAACAATGTACTAATATTTCTGAAGTCATTCTAGAGGGTGGTGCAGATCGATCGATCAGGGTGCGTCGAGCACATAATTTTTATCATAGGGAACCTTCACATGCCACTAGACCATACTTGAAATGTGGTGGATTCTATGGAATTGCAGTATAAAATTTAAAATTTGTAGACAATCACCTACTTTCTTCCCTCGTGGAGAGGTGGAGACTAGAAACACACACATTCCACCAGCCTGAGGGAGAGATGATCATCACCCTCCAAGATGTGGCAGTGCTTCTCAGTCTTCCTATCCAGGGGAGAGCTGTTATTGGACCCACTTGTGCATCTTGGCCAGACCTTGCTCAACACTTGTTAGGAATTGAAATTTTGTACAACCGTAGAGCTACAGACAGAGAGTCGATATCTATGCCCTAGTTGGAGGCATACATTATACATTTACCTGATGATGCTGACTACCAGACTATCATGCGTTATAGCCATGCATATATATTATGGCTCATTGGAGGGACCATGTGTACTGATCACTCAGGGATTCACATGCACATTATGTATCTACCCCTACAAGAGGACTTCGATCGGGCCGGGGGGTACAGTCGGGGATCATCCATCTTGGAGTAGACACACAGAGCATTATATAGGCTATCCCATAGGGACCACACAAGTATTAGAGGATGCATCATCCTTATTAAAATGTGGGTATGTGAGCGCATCCCCACATTCTGCCCTGAGTTTGCTGATCCAATGATCAAGATGGAGGTGCTGCATGATTCTCTTCATGGACGTTGGTATGATCACTCATTTATATTGATTTCTTATTCTACTAAGAGTTATTGACTTTAATTTCTCATTATTTTTCACTATTGATGTTTTATTTTAGAGGTGGTGTCAGTGGCACAATTTCGACGTGGTTCTGAGACACCATTTTGGCATATATTGGCTCTAGTTGGACTGTCTCTTACTTGACCAGGTATGAATATACAATCTATCACTATCTAAAAAATTTAATAATAGAATCAATTTTGGTTTTTAGTTAGGAGATTTTTTGAAAAAGGTTACATGTTATTTTAGATTTCATGGATTCCATACTAGAGTATTATGGACCAGTTGCCAACATACTGAACTATTGGACTTGAGGATGTTATGGATACAGTACCACTCATTCACTTCTATATTATTTAGTGGCATCAGTCTGATAGATTCATGCTCTAGTTTTTCTGTGCTCAGTTGATTCCATTGCTGTCGAGATAGACAGAGCGACTTCATGAGATGAAGCTGACATGGAGGCAGGGTGAGGATTGAGGCCGAGTACATGACATCTTTCTTGACTACTGGCATAGACGTGAAAAATTTGGTATTCAGGGTGTAGCTACTAATTGATTCTTTCTTTCAGAGCAGGTTGAGTGTGATCCATTATATAGACCAGAGTCTATACTATATCTTACCCAACACGATAGAGAGATTCAGAGGATGGTAAGTCAATAAATTTCCATTATATTGTTTATTGAACTATTTTCTAATTTATTTTGAATCTCTTTACAGGGGAGTCACTCAGAGAATCTTTTTTTCCTAAGTGATGAAGAGGAGGAGGGGTTCTTTAGCTGGGAAGCTGTCCATGCTGAAGCACTAGAGATATGGAATTTTTTTCTTGCACTTTCTGAGATCATCTTCAAGCATTCAGCCGAGAGAGAGGAGGTTCCTACCTCGGAGGAACATCCTGGAGATGCTTCGGGTGCTGAGGAGCCATGACCATGATGATGTAGATAGTGTCATGATACATGTGAGGCCTCACCTATTCCATAGGTAGAGTTCAACCCTCAAGTATTCCAACCTCATCCGATGTAGGATGTGCCTCATGTGGCTTGGGATCCATCTTTCTTGATAGGATATCCGTAGTTCTCTCTGTCTTGGGGTCTAGATCCATTTCAGCCTTGGCGTCTAGTGTCACGACCCGTCCTCAGGGCACGTGCCATGACTACCCCAATCCCGCCTTCCATAGGCCAGGGGCTGGCGACTGGCACCAAGGCGTAAATCCCGGTAAAAAGGGAAGGCATTGCCTTTGTAAAGTAAACAAGCACCACAGAGTAAGAAAGCGGAAAAGTAAACACTAAGTGAAAACAGAGTACAATTGTAAGTGCGGAAAAGTAAGTGGGCCAGTATACAAACCCAAACTGAAAGTAAAGTACAACTCGAAAGGGAAAACAACAACTGAAAAGTAAAAGTCGCTACACCGAGATGTCCACCGGAAATCCCACCTGAAGGGTGGGTATAGATAGCTCCACTGCTCCTCGGGTCCCGCCGTCCTCTCCGAGCACGTCCCGCCCAGTGGTCCACCTCCAGGTACCGTCCTGCTCTGCAATCCTCAACCACGATCAACGCTATCTGTCGTCTGCAACCAACACAACGTAGTGCGGGCATAGCCCGTGCAGGGGTGAGTATAAGCTACTCAGTAGGGACCCTGAGACCCCCGAAGGTCTCCCAAAATCCACGAAGGATAAACCACAAAGGAAAGATACAATCACGAAGTAACAACCGACACTGCTTAGGTATATTCCCATACATATACCTAAGTCATCAATTCCAGTAGGCTCCAACCTCCGAGCCCAAGTACAACCTAGTCCACAGAGGAAAGTATACGTATTCCATACAGGAAAGAAAAACGTAATCCACACAGGATAGCACAACACAATCCACACAGGAAAGCAAATAAGATTCAGCTCACACAGGTATACTTCTTCAAATGACAATAGAGATGATCAGATGTAGCCACTGATTCATCTAAGCCGTCGGACCCACAAAGGATCAGTAGGTACTAACCCCCGCAATGACCTACACAGGATCGTTCAGGAAGTTGAACCCAAAGCTATTGGGAAATTCCTTTCCCATCAAGTACAATGGTTATGCCGCTACAACCAAGCGCTACACCTATCGGGTTCTGTGGGCCTGCTGCTACAACCAAACGCTCTTCCGTCGTGGGTCTGCCGCTACAACCAAGCGCTCCCCTGTGCCGCTACAACCAAGTGCACCTCTTTCGTGGGTCTTCCGCTAAAACCAAGCGCTCCCCTGTGCCACTACAACCAAGCGCACCTCTGTCGTGGGTCTGCCGCTACAACCAAGCGCTCCCCAGTGCTGCTACAACCAAGCACTCCTCCGTCGTGGGTCTGCCGCTACAACCAAGCGCTCCCCTGTGCCATTATCCGTAACACACCGAGTCATTCGATCAGTAGTCGTCAAGTCTTAACCGGCTCTAGGGTTTCCGTACACAGCATGCTCGTTCCGGGAGGGTCCACTCCACGAGCTAGGAGGTCGATGCATCAACTGACATGTAGTCCGGAGTTGATGTATCCCAAGATGTACCGTAGTGGTCACTACCAAAAACAAGGAGGATTCCCGTATTGTTTTCTTCATCGTCGCAGTTGAATCCACTGAGGATCTCTGTACAGTCGTCGTCATCACAACAGCAGTTGCAGCCAGCTCTAGGGTTCCCGCACACAGCAGGCTCGTTCTGGAGGGTCCGCTCCATGAGCCAAGAGGCTGATACATCAACTGACACATGGTCCAGAGTTGATGTATCCAAAAGTTCCGTATCGTCAACAGGAACTCAACGCAACAGACGGCGCGTCAATCAGACGCTTGGTCTGAGAGTTATTGGCTTTTTCGTCCCAGGGGCCCGGTTGGTTTTTAAGGAAAAACCAACCCTACCATACTCCACCTGCGTCCAAACCTCGGGCGGAGTATGCCAAAAGACCCGTCTCACTAAGAGGAACTCAAAAAAGTTTACGGCACGTCAGTCGGACGTCCGTAGGTCAAGATATGAGCGTTTCCGCTCCGAGGGCCCGACTGGTTTCGTGTACGAACCAACCCGGCTGAACTCAAAGTATTCCGAAACACTGAGTTCAATATACCGAAACGACCATCTCGATCCAAGGATCGCATCGTCGCTGACGGCGTGTCGTTTGGAGGTCCGTAGCCCGAGTTATGGGCATTTGAACCCAAACAGTCCGATAACGGGGGTTTTGGGCCCAGACCGACCCGGCCTGAGACCCCCCGGTTGGCCCGAACTGGGTCTACCCGCCCCGGACAGGGTCGGCCTGGCTGGGGACAGCGCGCCCAGTGCGCTGTCTGGCTCGGCTTTGGCCGAGCCGTTCGGCAAAGGGGGGGGGGGGGGGGCGCCAGCCCCCTATGTAACCCCCCCCCCCCAAATTATGGGGGGCCGTTTGAACCGGCCGGGAGAATTTAATTTCCCCGGACCCTCCCTTTTCCGGCCAGCCCGACCTGGCCGGCCGACTCCTTCTCAACGGGACCGGCGTGGCCTGTCCCCTTCCAGCTCCATCACCGGCGGCTCGGTCCGGCCGCCGGACACCTTGCTCCGCCGCGGCCCGGAACCGGCCGTGGCCCTTGTCGTCCGGCGCGGTGCGACGACACCGCGCCCCTTCGCCGCGGCCCCGCTCTGGCCGTGACGCCTTCGATTTCCTTCGACGCGGAGCGACGGCGTCGCGTTCTTAAACTTCTTTCCACGGCGCGGCGCTACGGCACCGCGCAATACTTGCCATGTGATTCCCACGTGGTGCGATGGCACCACGCCATCCCGTTCCATCCGCAAAGAAATCAAACATGAACATAGGAGGGGGTTCGGCCGTGTTTGTGCGGTCTATCCCCCCTCTCGTTAATGATAATGTCTAGTCGAAAATCCATGATAATCGATAAACTAGAATCATGAACAGAAATAATAAAATAAAATAATCCCCTACCTCGGTTCAGGAACGGTGTTCGTCAACGAGCCGCGGGAGATGAGCGTCGCGGAGGTCGGGTGTCGCGGGAGAACATCGACATCGCAAAGAGAGGATTCGAAGTCATTGACGGCGATTCCGTCGCGAAAAACCGTCGCGGAAGAGATGGCGCGGAAGAAGAACGTCGCGTCGCGGATACGGCGTCGCGGAAGGACCGTGTTCTTCAGCGGAGAAGTTCTTCGTTTGAAGAATGGTGTTCTTCGCGTTCTTCTTCGAGGTTGAAGAAGAAGAAGACCGCTTCCCCAATTCTCTCAAGGTGACAAAACTCTAACCAAAAATAAAATAAGACTCTTTCTTATTTTATTAACACAACAACACATTTGAATTTCAAGAGTTTGAAATTCAATAACCACACACAACTCACCTCATTAAACTCATTATATTTAAGTCATAGGTTATAACTTAAGTTAACAAAATTAAAGTGGGAGTTGAGGGGGGTTTTAGAGGATATGAAAGGGTGGGGTTCGTGTGGGCCCCACCACCCTCATAACCTCCCAAGGGAGGTTGGGTGGTTACCCAACTTCCATCAAGAGCTAACACTTAGAGTAAAATAATAAAAATTGTAGTGTAATTATAAAATAAACTTCCACAATTTTTATTATCAAGACTCGTGTAAATGCAACTCCGGGACATGAGTTCCTAAGTAATTACCAGCGCTGCGGTTCCATCGGTGCCCTCAGAATTCGATTCCGGGCACCGGTTCAAAAGTTAAAAAATCCCGCTCGTTCGTTCACTGAACGTACCCAAGCCAAACTTCGGAAATTGATTCCGGGCACACCGGGCCTCGGAATCAGGTGCCGTCAGAAACCGAGCTCTTGTAAAATCCCAAAGAAAATTAAAAAAAAATTTCCCTTGAATTTTCTGGGTCTTTACATTACTCCCACCACAGGGATTTACGTCCCCATAAAGCTTCAACACAAACTAGGGCTACAAAGGCGGTAGAGCTAGGCAGTAAGCCACCTCGCCAATCCTACTGAGGACCTGGAAGGGTCCGATAAAGCATGGAGACAACTTTCCACCTTTTCCAAATATCCGTAATCCACGTCGAGGTGAGACCAGTATGAAGACGTGGTCGCCATCCTCAAACTCTAGTGGCCTCCGCCTCCTGTCAGCGAAAGACTTCTGTGTCTTCATCCGCTCCTGGATGACCTGGACCATCTCTATCGTGGCCTGGACCACCTCTAGTCCCACAAGATCTGCTATGATTTCTTCTTTGCCGATAAGAGAAATCCGGTCTCATCCCTTGGATGAACCACGTTCTTTGCCTAATACAGTCAATCCCGACATGGATGATACTAATACATACCAAGGATGACTTCGTAAGGCCTCGACTCTACTACCAAGAGATCCAACCGTTACTCTCGCCTCCAAGGGTTGAGTCATACTGTCGGTATCAGTGTGTGGTAACTGGGTCTCCTCCAGTAGATGTCTCACAAGTGGGGGTCAAGTCAACAGTAAAAACTAGAACCTCTTAGTAACAACACAAAAGAGGACAGGAATGAAAACATTACAAAGGTATGCATCTTTTATTATTGCAACTCATAATACAAAGACACTACACAATAGCAACAAGGAACTAGAAGTACAAAAAAACGTATCCACTAGTTCTGCTCCTGTCCATTTTCTCCCAGAGGTCCATGATCGAAGGCCTCAGCTGTCTGAAGCTGAGCTCTCCCATGTCCACCAACATCCTGCGGTCAGGGCAGACCTTCTGGTGGTGGTGGTGGCAACACCCCGAAGCGTCGTCCACCTCCAGCTGCATGGGCAGCTCCCCTGCCATGGCCGCCTGCTCCTTGCGGCCCACCCTGATCGAACCTATGCCTATGCCTGGGGGGTCCTTCGTTCATCTTCTGGTCATCCGTATGGCGGGTCAGACAGTCACGAGCCATGTGACCAATCCCGCCGTAGGAGTAACACTGCCCTCTCATGGCAAGTCGTTGTCCACCCCGAGTGCCTCACACAAACGATCCAGAGTCATGCTGTCGACCACCTGTAGGTCTAGTCCTCTTGGACCCCTGCGTCATCTGTCTACTTCCCTCTGCAGAAGACTCTGCCACATGCCGGCTAGTGGTGGGTCCTGCTGCTGGAGACTGCTCAGCAAGGAAACTCTCCACCAAGAGGGCTCGCTCCAACACTCCTGTCTGAGTCGGAATGCTATGAGAAACAAATGAAGCTCTGATCTCTCGCCTAATCCCATGATCTAAGGTTTAGGCCCTGAAGAATGGGTCCCGTACCATGTCTATGGAATAGCGCGAGAGATCGGTAAACCTCGCCACGTACTGGGCTACTGTCATGCTGCCCTGCCGCAGCTGTAGTAGCTCCTGAATGCGCACTGCACGGAGGGTGGCCGGGACGAACTCTGAGCAGAAGAGGCTCTCGAAGTCCGTCCAGAGAAGAGATGTCTCGTCGTGCACCTGGAGCATCAAGCTCCACCATTGGCCCACTACTGCGTGCAGGAGGCTCGCTGCAAAGACCACCATAAGATCCGCTGGTGTCCTCACTAACCAGAAAACTCGTACGACTGTCTCCAACCAGTCCTCGACTGCCTGGGGGTCCGTCTCCCCATGGAACCTGGGTGGTCGCCTGCACTGGAACTCATGCAGTGCACTGAGGTGACGTGCATCATCAGCGGCTGGTGCTGGAAGTATCGGTGGCTCGGCGGGTAGAGCTACCGCCGGTGCCATTGCTGAGAAAGGGCCCTGCACTGAGGCCTCGTCGCTCGGTGGGTTGTCGTCACACTCGACTCTCGGAACCCTAGCTGGCTACCATCGTGGGGCCATCCTAAAAAGGAAACAGGTGCACCATGGTCAGAACAGTATAACTGGTGAGCTGATACAAAGTAATCACAAGAAAACTTGAAACACACATGCAATCAATGTTTTCATGCATTAAGTCGGAAATCAGAAGTCAGGGTCCTGGTGTACGGATACGTTAGCCGCCGCACCAACACTGGACTCCCTGGACTGATAACCACACTCAATACGCTAAACACTATTGCTTAACATAGAAAAGATCAGAGTTCGCGGTAGAACCGAACTCCTCTGATACCAATTTATCACGACCCGTCCTCGGGGCACGTGTTGTGACTACCCCAAGCCCACCTTCCATAGGCCAGGGGCTGGCGACTAGCACAAAGGCGTAAATCCCGATAAAAAGGGAAGGCATTGCCTTTTTAAAGTAAACAAGCACCACAAAGTAAGCAAGCAGAAAAGTAAACACTAAGTGAAAATAAAGTACAACTGTAAGTGCGGAAAAGTAAGTGGGCCAGTATACAAACCCAAACTGAAAGTAAAGTACAACTCGAAAGGGAAAACAACAACTGAAAAGTAAAAGCCGCTACACTGAGATGTCCACTGGAAATCCCACATAAAGGGTGGGTACAGATAGCTCCACTGCTCCTCGGGTCCCACCGTCCGCTCCGAGCACATCCCACCTAGTGGTCCACCTCCAGGTACCGTCCTGCTCTGCAAGCCTCAACCACGATCAACGTTGTCCGTCGTCTGCAACCAACACAACGTAGTGCGGGCATAGCCCGTGTAGGGGTGAGTATAAGATACTCATTAGGGACCCCGAGACCCCCGAAGGTCTCCCAAAATCCACGAAGGATAAACCACAAAGGAAAGATACAATCACGAAGTAACAACCGATACTGCTTAGGTATATGCCCATATATATACCTAAGTCATCAATTCCAGTATGTTCCAACCTCCGAGCCCAAGTACAACCCAGTCCACACAGGAAAGTATACGTATTCCACACAGGAAAGCAAAACGTAATCCACACAGGATAGCACAACACAATCCACACAGGAAAGCAAACAGGATTCAGCTCACACAGGTATACTTCTTCAAATGACAATAGAGATGATCAGATGTAGCAACTGATTCATCTAAGCAGTCGGACCCACAAAGTATCAGTAGGTACTAACCCCCGCAATGACCTACATAGGATTGTTTAGGAAGTTGAACCCAAAGCTATTGGGAAACTTCTTTTCCATCAAGTACAGTGGTTATGCCGCTACAACCAAGCGCTACACCTATTGGGTACTGTGGGACTGCTGCTACAACCAAACGCTCCTCCGTCGTGGGTCTGCCGCTACAACCAAGCGCTCCCCTGTGCCGCTACAACCAAGCGCACCTCTATCGTGGGTCTGCCGCTAAAACCAAGCGCTCCCCTGTGCCGCTACAACCAAGTGCACCTCTGTCGTGGGTCTGCCGCTACAACCAAGCGCTCCCCAGTGCCGCTACAACCAAGCGCTCCTCCGTCGTGGGTCTGCCGCTACAACCAAGTGCTCCCCTGTGCCGTTATCCGTAACACACTGAGTCATTCGATCAGCAATCGTCAAGTCTCAACCGGCTCTAGCGTTTCCGTACACAGCATGCTCGTTCCGGGAGGGTCCACTCCACGAGCTAAGAGGTCGATGCATCAACTGACATGTAGTCCGAAGTTGATGTATCCCAAGATGTACCGTAGTGGTCACTGCCAAAAACACGGAGGATTCCCGTACTATTTTCTTCATCGTCGCAGTTGAATCCACTGAGGATCTCTGTACAGTCGTCGTCGTCATAGCAGCAGTTGCAGCCAGCTCTAGGGTTCCCGCACACAGCAGGCTCGTTCGGGAGGGTCCGCTCCACGAGCCGAGAGGCTGATACATAAACTGACACATGGTCTAGAGTTTATGTATCCAAAAGTTCCGTATCGTCAACAGGAACTCAACGCAACAGACGACGCGTCAATCGGACGTCTGGTCTGAGAGTTATTGGCCTTTCGTCCCAGGGGCCCGGTTTGTTTTTAAGGTAAAAACAACCCGACCATACTCCACCTGCATCCAAACCTCGGGCAGAGTATGGAAAAATCTTCATCTCACTAAGAGGAACTCAACAAAGTTGACGACACGTCAATCGGACGTTCGTAGCTCAAGATATGAGCGTTTCTGCTCCGAGGGCCCGGTTGGTTTCGTGTACGAACCAACCCGGCCGAACTCAAAGTATTCCGAAACCTTGAGTGCGATATACCGAAACTACCGTCTCGATCCAAGGATTGTATCGCCGCTGACGGCGCATCGTTTGGAGGTCCGTATCCCGGGTTATGGGCATTTGAACCCAAACAGTCTGATAACGGGGGTTTCGTGCCCGGACCGACCCAGCCCGAGACCCCCCGGTTGGCCCGAACCAGGTCAACCCACCCCGGACAGGGTCAGCCTGGTCCAGCACGGCCCGGCTGGGGACAGCGCGCCCAACATGCTGTCTGGCTCGGCTTCGGCAAGGGGGGGGGGGGGGCTGCCCTCCTGTGTAACCCCCCCCCCCCCAAATTATGGGGGTCCGTTTGAACCGGCCGGGGGAATTTAATTTCCCCAGACCCTCCCTTTTCCGGCCGGCCAGCTCCTTCTCAATGGGACCGGCGTGGCCGGTCCCCTACCAGCTCCATCACCGGCGGCCCGGTCCGGCCGCCGGTCACCTTGCTCCGCCGCGGCCCAGAACCGGCCGCAGCCCTTGTCGTCCGGCGCGGTGCGACGTCAACGTGCCCCTTCGCCGCGGCCCCGCTCCGGCCGCGGCGCCTTCGATTTCCTTCGACGCGGCGTGATGGTGTCGCGTTCTTAAACTTCTTTCCACGGCGCGGTGCGACGACGCCGCACAATACTTGCCGTGTGATTCCCGCGTGGTGCGACGACACCACGCCATCCCGTTCCATCCGCAAAGAAATCAAACATGAACATATGAGGGGGTTCGGCCGTGTTTGTGCGGTCCAGCCCCCCTCTCGTTAATGATAACATCTAGTCGAATATCCCCGATAATCGATAAACTAGAATCATGAACGGAAATAATAAAATAAAATAATCCCCTACCTCGGTTCAGGAACGATGTTCGTCAATGAGCCGCGAGAGACGAGCGTCGCGGAGGTTGGGCGTCGCGGGAGAACGTCGACGTCGCGAAGCGAGGATTCGAAGTCGTTTACGGCGATTCCGTCACGGAAAACCATCGCGGAAGAGATGACGTGGAAGAAGAACGTCGCGTCGCGGATACGGCGTCGCGGAAGAACCGTGTTCTTCGGCGGAGAAGTTCTTCGTTTGAAGAACGGTGTTCTTCGCGTTCTTCGTCGAGGTTGAAGAAGAAGAAGACCGCTTCCCCAATTCTCTCAAGGTGACAAAACTCTAACCAAAAATAAAATAAGACTCTTTCTTATTTTATTAACACAACAACACATTTTAATTTCAAGAGTTTGAAATTCAATAACCCCACACAACTCACCTCATTAAACTCATTACATTTAAGTCATAGGTTATAACTTAAGTTAACAAAATTAAAGTGGGAGTTGAGGGGGGTTTTAGAGGATATGAAGGGGTGGGGTTCATGTGGGCCCCACCACCCTCATAACCTCCCAAGGGAGGTTGGGTGGTTACCCAACTTCCATCATGAGCTAACACTTAGAGTAAAATAATAAAAATTGTAGTGTAATTATAAAATAAACTTCCACAATTTTTATTATCAACACTTGTGTAAACGCAACTCCGGAACATGAGTTCCTAAGCAATTACCGGCGCTGCGGTTCCATCGGTGCCCTCGGAATTCGATTCCGGGCACCGGTTCAAAATTTAGAAAATCACGCTCGTTCATTCACTGAACGTACCCGAGCCAAACTTTGGAAATTGATTCAGGGCACACCGGGCCTCGGAATCAGGTGCCGTCAGAAACCGTGCTCTTGTAAAATTCCAAAGAAAATTAAGAAAAAATTTCCCTTGAATTTTCTGGGTCTTTACATCTAGATCCATCACAGCCTTGGGGTCTAGATCCATTGTAGCCTTGGGGTCCATATCCATCACATATTTGGGGTATAACTCTATTACAATCCTGGTTTCCCACTACGATAATGGAAGTTCCTTCTACCACCCTTGTGGGAGAAGGATCAGGAGGGTAGTATGAGATGCAGTTGAAAACTCCTCCCACTGACACACAGATGGAGGATGCGATAGTCTACATTCCAGTGCGTGAGGATCAACCCTCTCTATTCCATCATACACCACAATGAACACGACGCGGACGTCCTATTCACATACCACCATGTAAGATGGAATCTCCTCGTCAGAGACATAGACATTGACTATACATCTTAATTTATATGTTTTATGTATATTGAAATGAAAATGATATTATTACTATCAACAATTATATGTTTATCTAGTATTTCATTTTTTCAATTATATTTTAGGCATAGTGTATATTTGACATCTTTCAATGTTGACTACTTGAAACATAAGAATAATTATTAAATTTCAAGTAGATAAATTTAAAAGATTATAAAATATACAATATAAAAAAAATGTATATAAAATTTAAAAGATATACTAAACATATAAAAAGTTTTTTAAAATAAAGAGTTTCATAAATAAAATAAATAAATAAAAATTAAAGGAATGTAAAAAAAGTAACTCAGAAGTTAGAATGAAAATAAGGAATGCCGAGGAGGATCCTAATCCACCCACTTTACATTGAAATCCTATAAAATATAAACTATAATACCCATATAAATAAAAATTAAAAAATTAACTACTTGTTATATTTTTAATCAATGTTTCAAATTTCATTCATATTGGTCTTATAGTTTATACTTTATAGGCTAGAAAATTCAGGTACATGAAACATTTTTAAGTTTCAAGTAAGTGTATTAGAAAGATTATACATCATTTTTCATCAAATTTTTTTAATAATTTTTTTTATTATTGACTACTTGTTATATGTTTAATAAATGTTTACAATTTCATTCATATTGGTCTTATAGTTTATATTTTATAGGCTAGAAAAGTCACGTACATGAAACATTTTTATGTTTCAAGTAGGTAGACTATAAAGATTATAAATTATTTTTCATCAAATTTTTTTAATAAATTATTTTAATTTTATACTAATTTATATATTTTTAATCAATGTTTAAAATTTCATTCATATTGGTCTTATAGTTTATATTTTATAGGCTAGAAAATCGTGTATTTGAATCATTTTTAAGTGTCAAAGAAGGTGGATAAGAAAGATTATAAATTATTTTTCATCAATATTTTCTAAGAAATTATTTTTATTTTAGACTACATGTTATATGTTTAATAAATTTTTAAAATTTCCTTTATATTTTTCTTATAGTTTATATTTTATTTCCTAGAAAATTCACATACTTGAAACATATTTATGTTTCATGTAGGTGGATTATAAAGCTTAAAAATTATTTTTCATCAAAATTTTTAAGAAATAATTTTTATTTATGACTACTTTTTATATTATTAATCAATGTTTAAAATTTCATTCATATTTGTCTTATAGATTATATTTTATAGGCTAGCAAAGTCACACACTTGAAACTTTTTTAAGTTTCAAGTAGGTGGATTAGAAAGCTTATAAATAATTTTTCATCTACATTTTATAAGAAATTATTTTTATTTTAGAATACTTGTTATATGTTTAATCAATTTTTAAAATTTCATTCATATTGGTATTATAGTTTATATTTTATAATCTAGAAAATATAGGTACTTGAAACATTTTTAAGTTTCAAGTAGGTGAATTAGAAATCTTATAAATTTTTTTTCAAAAACATTTTTTAATAAATTATTTTTTTGACTAATTTTTATATTTTTAACCAATTTTTAAAATTTTATTCATATTGGTGTTATAATTTATATTTTATAGGCTAGAAAAGTCAAGTAGTTGAAACATTTTTACGTTTCAAGTAGGTGGATTAGAAAGTTTATAAATTATTTTCCATCAATATTTTTTAAGAAATGGTTTTTATTTTTGACTACTTCTTATATGTTTAATCCATGATTAAAATTTATTTTATATTAGTCTTATAGTTTATATTTTATAGGATAGAAAAGTCACATAATTGAATAAGAGATAAATTATGCCGAAACATTTTTTAAAATAAGAGATAAATTATGCCACCGTGGCGGTCCTACTACCCCGTCTCATTCCGATTGTTTATGTTCTGTATTCTGATGATCTTCATTCATTGATTTGTGATTCTTAGGTGATCTGATCCTCACTACCCATGGTTCTATAGTCATCCACATGTCCTGGTTTTTTTGGGATTTGTTTGAACCACCACTACTTCACTACTCTTCTGCTCATTGGTTTCTTTCCACGGGGACCTCGTCTGTTATGCCTGTCAGTGGCGTCGCTTCATTTTTTCAGTTTCCATTATTATGGGATGAAATGGTTTTCTCGTGTGTGGTTCATCATTGTATTTAGTTTCCTATCCCAAGATCTCTGTGAGAAGAAGAACCCTTGTTGGTTCAGTGACCCGCCACTTGTACCCCGCCATCTCGACGCCGCTCCAGTGGGTTTCTTATTGATAATCATTTAAAAGGAAGGGTAGAAACCATAACAGAGATCCATGATATTTGGTTATTATGTATTTGTGAGCCTATTCTTTATTTTCTTGTTCGATATTTGCATTGTATGTTCTTAGTTTCTCTACTGGTTTGATTAGTCGAGTAGGGGTTGCGTGTGTGAGTCCATCCAGTTTGGAAGAGAACTCCACTAACTCCTAGCCATGATTCATCACTGGCTCTTGGGGTGGAGAGGTCTTCGTTATTAGATAGATTTCTTGGATTACATGTGTGGTCTGTCCTTGTTGCTTCTATACTTGTATGTGCATTATTTTTTTTCATTTTTCATAATAATAAGAAACTATGGTGGTTTTATTACCATGGAGTATGACCATAAGGTCCGAACGATGTAAATTCTGCTGTCCATTTTACCTTTATGCATGTTTTGTTTTTTTTTCTTCGACATTGTTAATAAAACGTTTATATATTAGATTGTGTTTACTTTTTGTAAATATCTGTAAATCGCAATAATTTTTCAACTTGTGGTAGTATAGTTTGTTACTCGTTTTATTTTATAATGTATGAAAAGTTTGAAATTGATAAATTTAATAGTGAAAATTATTTTAATTTGTGGAGAGTTAAAATGCATACTTTACATGTTCATAATGGTCTTGCTGATTCCTTACAAGATATTAAGAAACATCTTGTGACTACCACTACTGATGGTCAGTCCACCACTACCTTTGTTGATGTTGGTCCTAGAAAATTATAAAAGGCTCACTACACTCTACTATTAACTTTAGGTGATAAGGTTTTATGTGAAGTAGCATCTGAAACCACTTCTAAATCGATCTGGGTTAAAATTGAGGATTTTTATATGACTAAATCTTTTCTTGGGTGTCTGTATTAAAAAAATGAGTTTATACAATTTTAAAATGTCGTCTGGTTCTTCTATGCATGTTCATATAGACTAATTTAATAATATTTTATTAGATTTATAAAATATGGACATTGAAGTTAAGGATGTGGATTAGGCTTTAATCTTGTTAACCTCTCTTGATGATTATTTTAATTCATTAAAAAATTATATGATGTATGGTTGGGATTCCATTACACTAGAAGAGGTTAAGTCCGTTTTCCTATCTCATGAGCTTGAAATTCATAGTTTGAAGGAAGAGTTGAGTTTTGTTAAGATTAAACCTCAAATGTTATATACTAAGGATCCTATTCTAAATAAGGGTAAGAAGGATAAGAATCAGATTACATGAATTCAGTATTTTGAGTGCGGTAATATCGGCCACATAAAAAGTTAATGACCTAATCTTAAAGAAAAAGATAGTATGACCGAGTCAGATGTGGTATGTCCCAATTATGATTCTGTCGAAGTTCTATAGTTTAGAAACCCCTTCATTAGAACTTGAAATAGGTTCTTTTTAGTTTTTTCTTGTATTCCTAGGACTAACTCCACTTGTCTTTGTGGGGGAATCGAGGTTAGGAAATGTTTTTTCTATGGGCTGGTCTAATTCGTTCAAGCTTAGGTGGAGAAATTGTTCTCCTCATGGTTTCATGTTATCTGATTACTATGTTTAGTTTTCTACTGTTTTGATCAATGATGCATTGTTTTAGGCTTTGTTTTGATTTCATTTTTTTTCTTCCCATTATTTTTTACCCCCGAGATAGGCTGTTTGAATTTCAGGTATATAGTGCATATGGAATCTACTGTTCTAGGATGAATCAAAGGTAGATACTGGGTAAGTTTGTTAAATATAGTTTCTTAGTTTACATTTCTGAGCATGTTTAATCTATTTAGCAGTAGAATTGTATTATTGGTAGAACATGTGCCACTACCGGCACATGCTAGGTGATGTTCATATTGGGTGAATATTGGTAGACTTAGGGTTTTCTGTTATGGAATTTCTACCAACACTAGTGGTATTTTTTAATGGTAGGTATTTGTTTGCAAGAACACCATCAATGTAGTTTTTTTTAAATTTTGAAAAGGTGGAGATTTGTGAAAGTGTTTTTTCTAAATTAAAAATGGATTTTTTATTTTTTTTCCATGAAAAAATTGTGTTTTATTATTTTCATGAATCATGCATAGTTCTAGTGTGTTTTTTGTTGTTATGAAATTTGGGATGTTCTTTGTTTGGGCCTCCGTTCTTTGCTTCCTATTTCGCTGGGATTATAGATTGTAAGTTTCTTGTTCTATGGGCTTCTTATTCACTGGACCACTTTACCTATGCATTGCAACTATAGAAATACTTCTAACCTATCTCGTTCTGGCCATTGATGTGTCGTGATCCGGTGGTATTCATTCGTCGAGTTGTGTTTCTTCGGTGATTTTATCATCACCACCTGCACATCTATAACCGTCCATGTTTCCCAGTTTTTTCTGGATTTGTTTGAACCGTCGCTGCTTCATTAATCTTCCCCTAATTGGTTTCTTGCCATGTGAACATTGTCTATTATGCATGTCAGTGGTGTCGCTTCATTTTTTCAGTCGCAATTATTATGGGGCATGGTGTTTTTCAGGTGTTTGGTTCATCATCATCTTCAGCTTCCCATCCCAAGATCTCTATGAGAAAAATAACCCTTACTAGTTCAGTGACCCACCACCTTTATGCCTCCATCTTGACGTCACTCCAGTGGTTTTTCGGTGGATACTCCTTCTGAAGTTAAGGTATCGACCATGGAAGAGATCTGTGCTCTTATGTGCTTATGTATTTGTGAGAACGTTCTTTATTTTCTTGTTTGATCTTTGTGTTGTATGTTACTGGTTTCTCTAGTGGTTTGATTAGTCGAGTTGGGGTTGCATGCGTGAGTCCATCCAGTTAGGAAGAGAACTATGCTAACTCGGAGCCAAGATTCATCACTGGCTCTTGGGGCATAGAGGTCTTCGTTCTCAGATATCTTTCATGGTCCGTGTGCATGGTCTGTGTTTTCTGCTTCTTTTCTTGTATGTGCTCTGTCATTTTTTTGTTTTATATAATAATAAGAAATGGTGTTGGTGTTCTTGGTGTAGAGTAGGACCATAATGTACAAACCATGTAAATTTTGTTATCCATTTTACCTTCCTTCAATTTTAGTTTTCTGTTCTTAAAAATTGTTAATAAAACATTTTTATATTCTGTTTTGTTTACTTTGTGTAAATATATATAAATAACAATGATTTCTTAACAGACGACTTAATAAAGTGATCTTAGGAAGAAATATGGATTCAAAAAAGAAAACCGTGAATAAACAGACACTGAAACTTTCTTTTGAAGAGCCTACGAGATGAAAAAGTGTTTAAAATATGAAAAAGGGGTTGTCATGCCCAATGTTTGCTACCGGGTTCCATTTGTGATATAAATTCACGTCTCTCAGTTCCTCCTTCGATAAAGAAATAACCAGAAAGCCATCCATTATTTCCACACATAGGGGAGCCACCACACTCAGGGAAGACATGGTAAGCCCATTTGAACTGGCTTCGCTACCCCCACAAGAACCTTATTAAAGAAGTGTAGAGCATCAGAACAAACTAAAATATTCTTTTCACCACCATCTGAGCAAGGAACACCAACACCCACTCCAACTTCAAAACCACCCACCCAAAAGATGAAACCTAAAGCCCCGCTTTGACACCATCTGAAGAGATGACAGAATGATACGACACCAAGGGATACTAAGAAGAATCATACTAAAAAAGAAGCATCGAGCCATATATGGGTATCAGTTTCTATAGAGCATCCATCCTTTAACCATAATAATGATTAAATCAGATTAATGAAAATAATGGTTTATGGTTGTGTTGATCACATTTGTTTCCACGATCAGAATTTGTTTCCTCTGGTTTCACAAGATAGTGTGCTATATATGTTTATGATTCAGATATATTTATTTTTGTTCTTATTTTTATCATGTTTTTATGATGAAAATGGAAAAAAGAACGAAAAGTTGGTAATGATGTTTGGTAATGAAATAAAGGAGTATGTTTTATAAACCATTATTCTTTTTTTTTCTAAATGAAATCAAAGTGATTCTTAATTCATGTTAATTAATTTTCTCTTTTATATGTGAAGGAAATTGGCTAGTGACCATGATGTTGGAAAATCTTATTATTGATAATAATAAAGAGGCATGTTAATGAAAATTTTCTTCATTATATTTTATTGAATCTAATTATTTTTCTTAAAATATTTTTTAAATAATTTATAGAGTTTAATAGTTGATTCCTTAGTCTACCAATAGTTGAACCATATGAAAAATGAATCAGTTAATCCAAGATGATATTAAAAGTTATTATTTTATAAATATAAACATTTGGGATTGAGTGAACCCATTTTCATGTGAAGGTTTGATGAATTGTTTATAGGGACCTGATGTCTTGTTAATTATGTTTTTAGTTTGATGACTTAAATTTGTTCTCTAGATGTGAACCTTGTATGAGATAAGATGTGGGTTTGGTAAAGCTGATGGTTTTGTGAGATATCGGTGGGGTGGACTAGGTTTGTGGTAGAAGTTCACGCTGGTGATGGCGGGATGGATGCTTGGTGGTTCCAGGGATGACACCATGATTGATGGAATAGGTTCAAGCTGGTATTTTTTGTCTTCATTCTAAAATATGGGATTATTGATTTATAATGTTATTCTTTAAAGGTTAGATGATTGGATTTCTTGTTTACCTACATTCCATTTCATGTTGATTGAGATATCTGGTTGTGCTTGGTTTTTTAATCACTTTTATGGTAGCTTAGAATGTTTCATAATGTACGTAGAATTATCAAATGATAATGAATAATAATTTTTTTACCCCATAGGGTTGGTACTTGATGGAATGAAAATGTTGACGACCCAAATGAACTTTTTAGTCACTTTGTTTATGTATGGAGGGAATGGGAATCAGTAGATGATCTTGTTAAATTAATGTTAATGAAATTATAGTGGTTAATTGAAAGAATTAACACAATGGAAAATTTTAATGGAATGAAAGATATAAATGAATGTCTTATAAAATTCATCGGTGTTTAGATAAATCTAATTTATAGGGATGCCAACCAGATGTTCTAGGGATGATATCTATAGTTGAGCCTAAGACACAGTTAATTCCCAAAGTATTTTTTTGAGTTATATTAAATCTTGTATTTTTTTTAGTTTCATATTCTTCTCCACCCATATCAGTTGGGAGACCAATACTCAGTAGACTCTAGGCATGTGTTCTCCCCACTATCTAGGTTTGAGAGGAACATATAGATGACTACCCCCTCTAGTAATGAACTCTTATAATGTTAGTATTATTTGATGGTATGCATGGTGATTATATTTCCCCATATATGTTTGAAGAGGGATTTGATATCTTTTGGTTATTTCACACATTAGTATCCTTAGATATAGTATCCTATGGATTATTATAGGTATGATGTTTTTGGGATATAATTGGTTTAGGAATAATACATTACTTATGGGTTATGGTGCCTCCTGAAAACTTCTTGAATACTATTTGGAGATGTTGAATAGGATGATATGATGATGTGATACATAAGGTTTATGGTATGTGATGTAATGATACAATGCATGGGATACGTGATACGATTTATATCCCAGGCATCTATGATCTTTCTTACTTTTGGAGTGAGATGGGTGAGGACGTGTAATGTTAGGGTAGAGCAGAAAACTAGTGGGAAAGTGTAGTGGGGTACCTTATTTTGATATAACATTACACGATCTATTTTACAAGGTACTTGTTAAGAGATACCCATGGTGAGTTTGATAACATAGCATACCTATTTATGTGATGATTTATCTTCACTTTTTGTTCACTAGGATTTAATATTTTTTCTTTATCATTTTCATGAGAGGATCTAGGGAGGATCTTGCAGAGTAAACATGTTATGATCATACTTTCTATATATGAACAACTTTTATAGTCTGTATGAGCTGGTTGGGGATCTAGATAGACTTTACCAGCACTTGGGTTATTTAGGTACTACTTGGGATTTCATAGTGTATATCATGGATTATCTATTGTTACTTGTAGTTTCCTTTATAGTTGTTCAGTTTTATTCCCTTACATACAAGTATTTGGGATATTTTCCTTTAATCTCGAGAAGGAATTGTTAAGTATTTTTATCTTATCTCTCGTTTCTCATATCATAAAGGGTAATGACTCCCATTTTTGTATGATATTTCCTTGGTGCCCTTTTCCATCCAGTTATCTTTAGAGGAATGCTTCGAGCATCATTATCCCCCACCTCCCATTTATTGTATGCGAGTGATATCTTATTGGGGATAGGGTCATGAAATTTCATGTTATCCATGTTATGGTTAACAATGAATTTTGGAGCTTCATGATTCATGATAGTAGTGGTGACCACTATGTCTAGATGATGATCCAAGAGTGCATGCATTAGGGAAGATCTTCTTGGTACCTTATATTTTTAGTGACATGTCAGATGTTTTGATTTTTTTATAATTCCATTGTGGGATGTATTTTTTTTTCATTGTTTTGTGAATCCATTATATAGTGATTAGTTGATTATATATAAATATTCAGTTGTGAATTTATATTAACTTTGGTTTTCGATGTATTTTTTTCATGTTTTTATATGTAATGGCATGGACCTCCACGGTCTATTACTTTGTCAAAATCTACTATTTGGGGTGTTCTAGTAGGTAATGGTAGCTCATTTCAAGAGTTTTACAAAATTCCAAATTTTCCATCGGTGACTCAGGGCATCGGTAGGTTGGGCATCAGTTGGTCAGGCATTAGTAGGTCGGGTGTCGGTAGGTCAGGAATTGGTAGGTCAGGCCACGGTAGGTTGGACTCTTGTAGGTCGGATGTCGGTAGGTTGGGTGTCTGTAGGTCAGGCGTTGGTAGGTCAGGCGCCGGTAGTCGGGGGTCGGTAGGTCCGACGTTGGTGAGTCGCATCGGTGAATCACTGTCGGTGACACTAATAGAAAAATTACTTATAGCCACAGATCTATTGGCATAGTTATAGAGATCCATTGATATAGGTTAATTTTTAGCCATAGTTAAATTAAAACCCATAGTAATAGGTTTAATTAATCGAGTTTCCTCAAATCACTGTGGCACCCTCTCACGATACCTACCTGACTCTTCTCCACCGACAACACCCTTCAAATTCACTACCTATCCTCTCCTCGACCCTACTCCCCTAACAATGCCCTTCACTACCTCTCCTCTCCCCAATCCTCCTCCCCATACTATTCCCCTTTCGACGGTGCCCCTCACGACGCTACCCCTCACTACCACCGAATGAGGCAACCCCGCCGTGATCGATTATCTCTAAACCTCCTCACTGGAAGCTGCCACCGAACATGGGACACCTCACCTCCCCCTACCGACGCTTCTCCTTGGTTGCCTTCCCACCTCCTTCTTCGATGATCCACCAACACAGCCACCCCCCTCCCGGTGATTCCATTACATTTATTCATTTCACATAGATATTATTATCAATATTTCCTTTTTAAAAATCTATGATCCCCATACATCTATCGAAATTGTAATACTAGTCTTTAGGGGATTTATTTATCCCCTATAAATATTTATTAAGCCTACACACAATGATTCTATATTTATTAAGAAGAAAATACATATATTGTTTAATAAAAAAACTATTATTCAAGATCACCATTTAGGAGTAATCCAATCTTCATGTTCAACTACCTTTGAAATAGTTTGAGGCCCATCTTGAGATACTGGATCAGTTTAGTTCTACAGCCTTAACATCCTTACAATTTAGAAAGTATCATCTTATTAGCCAATTATATTCTCACAATAAAAATTTTTCTTCATCCTTTTATGCCTTTTATGATGATATATTTCTTCTTCATCACTGGTGACATCTGAGTCAATCCAGAATTTTCTCATTTAAAGTATATTTTGAAATCTATTTTTTAGAAATATGAAGGTTTATATATCTAACATGTTCATCTTTAGGATTAATGAACACTTCTGTTTTGTGATTATTTTCAATAATTCTAGCATCTTAACAGTACACTATCTTGTGTTAATTTTTTTTCTAGAACTCATATCAACTTCTATTTGAATGATAACCTAAAATGATCCCTTCTTCATCTCTTTCTTCAAAATTTTCCAAATTTTAATTATTTATCTTCATGTAACAAGGGATTCCAATTAGTTTGAACTATTTTACAATTTATTTTTTATGGTAACACATTTCATATTGGGGTTTGTGTGTTTCAAGTATCCATAATCATTTATTTTGAATTTTAATAGTAGTGCACACAATATCTATCCAAAAAAAATATGAAATCTTAATTTTAGATAACATGGTTTTCCCCATGTACATAATACTTTTGTTTTTCCTCTAAACCATACTATTTTTTTGAGGAGTGTCTAGTGTTCTATATTGACATCGTATTCCAAGATTTTTTAAGTATCTTTCAAAGAATGGGATATGTGCTCCTTTATATTACTAGACATAAATATTTTTATGTAGACACCAAACACCTTCTAAACATATCTTATAATGATTTTAAATATCTAAATAACCTCCAATTTATTCTTCATAAAGGTAATAGTAGTCACTCGGGTTTAGTCATAAATGAATGTAATGAAATAAAGATCACCCTTGGTTGAATTATTTCTCATGTGATAAAAAACATCTTAATATATAAGTTCCAATAGACTTATAGGTTGAATATCCACCTTTTTGGATCATCCCATCACGTTCTCTAAAACCATGTTGACCTAAACAATCCATACCCATTGCACATCCTCTGAAAAACATCAAATGTAACAAAAAATCTACATTCACATTAGGGTTCTTGTGTAAGGTGTGAATGTATAAATTTTTAGAGTCTCACTATTTACCAGTAATATACACTAAAATATTAATGTGTATGCATAAGGAAAACAATTAATGTAATTAAACATTATCACTAGATCAGAATTCATTAACCCAATAATCACAACATTCGACATGTTTCATGCACTAGTTGAATGTCAATTTCATACCTAGAAAACCATTGTGTCTAACCATACCTACATTAGTTCCATTATAGTATCTTATCCTGATGTTTTGTATACATCGTCTAATTATTTCCATTTCCTGTTATTTTACATAAAATCATATAAAATTATAAATGAACCAATTTATATTGGTATTTTTAGGGACACTATAATGGTATGCTTATTTTATAAATGAAATTATCTTTTAAAATGAATAAATTCCTAGTTATGTAATGATGTTATAAAAATACATTAAATTCTTCTTTTTATATTGGATGGTTTTAAGTTATATCAAATTAGATTAAGAAAAAAAATAAAATTCATAAACATTGATAATATATCCATTGTACAATGATCGTTAAGATTATTATATATTAAGGTTTATGATAAATTACAATTGAAACAAATAGAAGAAGCATGACCTTGAATAGTGGGATATTATGTCATAATGACCCTTAATAAGAGATTTTAATGAATATTGAATCATAGGTATTATCAATTGACCAATACAAATACATAATTCTACAACTAAATCATGTGAATTTTTTTATGGAAGATGTTAATGATTATAGAGATCATGGACCAAACCATTTATAGAACACGTACATAAAATTCATATGTTAGATCACACTTCTTTGATGAAACTGAACTATAAAACTTTTTTAGATTTTTATTTTAACACATTATGAAATTTATGTGTTGAAAATTGAAGAACACTAGATAATCATATTAGAAAGATTGATCAAATGGTATCCAATATCATTCCCATTTTCACCATGATGTGGTGTTATAATCCATGATTAAAAATAAACAATGGAATGGAGTCCTTCAACACACTATGGTATATTGACGCCCTTCTACACTCTATGGTATATGATATGGTTTATATTTTCAAAATGTCTCTAAATTTCAATAAATATTTATAGAATTAATAGAAAACCTCACAACTCATTGTGAATCCATCCAAACAATTTTGTTAATTGATTATTATTATCTCTTAGATTTCGTATAAACTATTTTTACTATAAGAAATCCTCATTCTTAGAACTTATTTGTGACGATTTATGGTTTTTTATAATTTAAAACATTTATGAATTCCATATACCATAATTTTAATACATTTGTTCTGATTTTTTTATTAACATGTTATTGATGGTTACTTATTATCTTATGAAACAATACATATAATGTTAAGTCATTTTTATATTATTTATTTAATTTATTTTTATATGTCTTAGAATGGATAGATACTGGATGTACAATTTTGATTAGATCACTGATAAATTTCATAAAGAGTTATGATATTTTTTAGACTTTTCATTCACTAATGATTCAGATAGAGGATTGATTCAGTGGTCATGTTTTGATTATGTTAAAAGACCATGGTTAACTCTTGAGGAAGTGAGTTTCCATATCACTAAACTTGGTTTCCAAAATAATAATCATGTGTGGTATCACAATGGAGAAAAATATCAAGTGGTGAATGAAATTGATTCATCAGAAAAGATTGGTATGAAAAATATGATTTCTGATCGGTTTCCTTTTGTTTCTGAAGCCAAATCCTCATATAGACCAATGAAAGAGGAAATCAATACCAGAACATAGTTTTTTTCTATTAATCGAGATGATGACATTGATAGTGTTATAAATATTATGGAATATTCAAATACCCCATTATATCAGGCATGTTGAAAAATGAGTAAACTTGAGTTTTTAATGAGATTATATCATAGGAAAACAATGTATGGATTTAGTAATACTATGATCAACTATATCCTTACATTTATTAATGATTTACAGCCTGATGATGAATGTATTCTAGAAAATTATTACATGGAATCAAATTTGATTGAATTTTTTTTATTTTAAATTATTAAGATTCATTCTTTCCTCAAATATTGTTGTATTTTCTAGAAGGAAAATGTAGAGTTGAGTCAGTGAAAATAGTGTGGCACCTCAATGTGGAAGGATAATAAATACAAAACTCAATCTCGCATACCAGAGAAAGTGATGTGGAACTTCCCTTTAATTCTCCGGTTTTAAAAACTCTTTATGTCAGAAAAAATGTTAAGGAATATGAGAGGGCATGAAGATGAAATAAATATGGATAATGATGAAATAGTTCATCCTAAAGATGGGTTGGCTTGGAATAAATTTTATAGGTTACATCTTGATTTTGTAGTTGACCCATGAAATGTTATATTGGGATTATCCTATGATGGTTTCAACCCATTTCTCCAAATGTATACTGCACACAGTACTTGAGCTGTTTTCATTCACATTTATAACTTTCCTTCATGTATGTGTATGAAGAATCCATTTACTATCATGAGTATATTGATATCTAGTCCCAGTGATCCTAGAAATGATATTGATATATACTTTCATCTATTAATAGAGGAGTTAAAAGAGCTTTGGATTGTTGGTACACAAGCGTATGATACATTCAAGAAGGAGTACTTTATGTTTCGTGCAACTTTATTATGGATGATAACTGATTTCCCTACCTACGCAATGATGTCTGGTTGGAGTACTAAAGGTAAATTATCCTACTCTATTTGTATGAAAAACACATATTCCCAAAGATTAATGTTTTGATGAACTTTCTACTTCATAGGGCATTACAAATTTCTACCAATGTATCATCCATATAGGAAAAATTAAAGACTATTAGATAATACCATTGAGACAAATGAGACACCTCAATGAATGACAGAGAATGATATTGTTAAATTAATTGATTATTTGAATTTTTTTCTTTGAAAAAGTCAATCAAATATTATAAATCAAAAGAATGTTAATTATAATTCCAATAGAAATTGGAGAAAGAAAATAATATTCTTTGAGTTTCTGTATTGGTCAATGAATTTATTGCAACATTGTTTGGATGTAATTCATATCGATAAAAACATTTTTGAGATGTTACTTGCTACTATTTTAAATGTCAAAGGAAAAACAAAAGTAGATTTGTGGTCTTATCATGATTTTATGGATTGGGGTATAATATAAATAATTCATCAAGAGTTAATTGTTTAAAATAAGTTGAAAGTTCCTTTTGTCTTTTATTCGATGAAAAATGTGGAGAAGAAATAATTTCTTTAGGGATTGGAAAGTTTGAAGGTTACAGATGGTTATTCAATTAATATTTTGAAAATGTTCAATACACAAGATATGAAACTGAAATCTCTTAAAACCCATGATTACCATTTCTTGTAACATGAGTTTATTCCTATTTCCATTTGGAATTTACTTTCACATAATGTTAGAGTTGTTGTGATTAAGTTATGTCATTTTTATTGAGACCTTTGTGCAAAAAGAATAAGCAGAAGTGTTGTTCAGAAATTACAGAGAGATGTACCGATTATTCTTTGTGAATTAGAGAAAATTTTACCACCATTATTTTGTACATGTTTATTACATATGACTGTGCATCTTCCCACATAAGTTATTTTTTGTGGTCTTGTTTTGAATCGGTTGATGCATCCTACAGAAATAATGATGTTTAAATTGAAATATTATTTGAGAAATAAATATCACCCCGAAGGCTCTATTGTGAAATACTATTTAACACAAGAATGCATGGATTTCTATTCATCGTAATTGGATAACGTCACTAGGAGGACTAATAGACTAATGAGAACTGAAGATTAGAAATATTATCCCATTGAGCCTACATTTCCTTCACTGCCCCAAACATGGGGGATATCTTGATCATAATTTTTGTGTACTTTACGCAGGGAAGAGTGAGAAATGGATCATTATACAGTATTATTCAACTATTGTGTGATTGTTGTTTATATCAAGTAAATAAACTAGTAAATATTCATTTTTTTCACCGTGTGATTTCTTGATATCTTCTGACATTTTAAATCTTTCATATCTATAGAGAAACTTTAGAAATTATAAAAAAGATACACCACTCTCTATTTATTAAGAGTAAGGAAATGTTTCACAACAAATAATTTGCCTCTTTGTTATAGTCAAAGGTAATAGTTTTTTTTTCTTTTTATAACATAATCACATGTATCTATTTAATATTTGATGATGGTATCTTTTAGGTTTTAACTCTTCTAATGAATGAAGTATCAGATGAAGTAAGAATGCTTCCCCTTGGTTTAAATGACGTGGTACATGATTATAAGGAAATGGTTGTCAATGGATTTAATGTTTTTATAAATAGATCTAAAAAATAGAAACAAATCTTAACAATGTGATTATAAGTTCTGCAACAAATTGTTATGCGAGTGCATCAGACATACAACCTTGATAAGAAAATATTTCATAATACGGTATTGTTTAGAGAATCATATTATTATATTACTATGCACATGTTCATGTCACAATGATGAAATGAAAGTGGTTTGATTCAATGACATGAAAAATAATGCATATTGATAACTGTGGATTTAGTAGGGGTGTCCATGGGTCGGGTCGAGGGCATTTTAGGGCCTAACCCAAGGGGAAAGGGCCGGGTCGGGTCGGGTCGGGTCACATGCTTCATGGGCAGCTGACCCGACCCAACCCAACCAGTTGGGGTCGGGTTACCCGACTCAAGGTTGAAAGACCCGACCCAACCCAACCCGCTGTGGGTCGGGCCAGTTTGGGTCGGGTTGCTTGTGCAAAATTGACCCCAACCCCAACTTGACCCCAACCCAACCCAACCCAACCCAGCCCCCCCCCCCCCCCCCCCCAGACCCACCCCCGCCAGACCCAACCTGCCCGCCCCAACCTGCCTTCCCCCAAACCCAACCCTCCCTCCCCACCGCCCACCCTACACACCATCCTACAACACCTGAACCCCTACACTGGACCCCTGCACCCCTGCACTACACCTGGACCCCTGCACTTCACCCCTGCACTGCACTGTACCTGGACCCCTACACTCACTACAACCCGCACCTGGACCCCTGCACTCATTACAACCCGAGGGTACCCCTGCACTAACTACAACCAATTAATTTCTTAGTTAGGGCCCCTGAACTCCTCTAAAATCCAAGAAAAACATATTTAAGGTATGAACAAACATCATTTCATACAAGCTGAAAATTCAAGGATTTCACAAACAACATATAAAACTCTAGGGGAAACATATAAATGAGTAACTAAATATTGGGATATGTTAATGATGTATTATCAGATGTTAAAGTTTGCATCTAAAAAAACTAAACCTTCTACAAAATCCAAGCCAAATACATTTCTTCAGCTTATTTCGAAAAATGCAAACACATAGAATGCAGATGGAAAACACTGACCCAAAGGAAGAGTAGTAGCATTTTGAGAAATCCCATCATGCTTTGAGGACTTTTGAGATGCAAGTGCTCCAATAATAAACTGGTTTTCCACATAAGAGTACCAGTCTATCTCTAAGCCAAAATAACCTTTCATATCCATACTCACATGTCTACTGCACCTCAAAAAGCAATTGCAATTACAATTTCTTATACCACTACACCTCAAAAAGCAGAGCCACCATTGCACTTCAAAAAGAAATTTCATTGCAATAATAATTATCCTATAAAAGAGAGTGAAGGTGAATATAAGCAATAAAGTTTCCTTAAAAAAACATAGAAAAATCTATCAATCCACATCAACAAAACTAGCTAAAAAAGAGCATATTAGAGGATGCATCTTACATGAACTCTATCAAAACATCATATATTTCTTATAAATTAAATTAGAACACGCATGAAAAAAAATTCAACCATGCAATGAAAGATCAAACATGGATAAGCAATTCAATGTGTTCAATGTGTTCAACCATTTTTAAATCATTTATTTGATTCTTATGAAATGGTTATTTTTTTATTATATTGTAGACTGGATTTCAAATATGATGGCTCTTTTTAACATCACTTCCTGAAAGCTTCTTACAACAATTACAAATTATGACATTCAGTTAAAAATAATAATTGGTTTTTGTTTTGTTTCCTAAAAAATACTTGCACTTAAACAAGTAATATTAAAAATAATTCAATAAGAAAGATTGAAACAATTATACAGAAGCACTTATCATAAATTATAAATGTTATAAGCATTTTTTAGTAAGTGTTGTCAAACATAGCTGATATATATGTCAGCCATTAACTAGAATTAAACTTGCTTAACATAAAACATACAAAGGTTACATTTGAAAATTGGATACTATCAAGTAGAGGGCTTTAAAGATATTTTCATTTTAAAGAAAAAAAATAAGATTGGAACCAGACGCTCATATATCAATTTTAGTTTCAATCTCTAATAGAAGTTCTATCATTAGAACAATACATACCTGTATAAATAGAGTCCCACCATGTGGAGAGAGGAGAAATAACAAGTCATAATTTTAGATAGTGAAAATTTGATCATGAGTTGTGGATGATGATGGTGGCATATCTGAAAATAACAACAAAAGAAATAACAAGTCATCATTTTTATTTTTCAAACATAGATTTATAATTGATAAATGTGAACTGATAAAAAAACATAATATTTTTAACGATACCTGATTCAATCAATTCAACTTCTTAGATTTTCTTTCTAATGACAATTGGTTTATACTTTCTAAACCAATTTTGGGAGAAAATTAACAACTCAACGGTATTAGGATTCAAACAACTCTGAAAAGGATCAAGTACTCGTCCTCCTGTACTATATGTAGACTTTGAAGATATTGTAGTTAAAGGAATTTCTAGAACATCTCTAGCAATGCATGAGAGAACATGATACTTACTTGAATTTCCTTTCCACCAGCTTAAAATATCAAATCCATCAAAATCATCCTCACAATAATCAATCTCTAAATATCTTTCTAATTCATTTATCTGTTGTTTCAATTGTCTTTTTCTTTTCTTTGATCTATAAGCATCTTTACATTTTTCATCATCCTCACTACCACTAATGGCATCATGAATATGTGCATCTTGATGAGAACTTGACTCGCATTGATCAAAAACAGGGATGGGATATGTGCATTTGTAAACCTAAAAGATATCATTCATAACCTCTGTTAATTTACTAATCAGCTCATTCTTATCTCCATCATCAAATATCATTTCAAAACTATCCTGAACATATTCTAATTTATATCGGGGATCAAGAACAACTTCCATAGGTAAAAGAGAATTAAAATTTTAACCAATACCCCAATATTTTTCCAACTTAACATTTCTTGCAATAGCCATTGCACTCACAGTCATATCATTACTCTTCATCCATTTCTTGATTTTTCTATATATGTCACAAAGAGTGTGAAATAAAGTATGTCATGTAACATTCATAGAAACAGAAAATTCAACAGTTCTATCATAAAATATCCTTAAAAACTTGACAAATACACGAGCAAACTCCCAATCATATGTTGTTGGAGCCCCACCTTCACAGACAAGAGCAATCCTAAAACTTGAATCCTCCTCAAGATGGATAAATACTTTCTCATACTTTTCTGCAACATCCAACATAAAATAACAAGAATTCCACCTAGTAGGAACATCAAGAATTATAGCCTGTTTAATAGGAATTTTTAACTCCTCAACAATGCTCTTGAAAAGAGCCAATATCGAAGATGAACTTCTCACAAATTTACAAGAAACTCTTATTCTAGCAATTGATGTTGACATTTCCTTCATCCCATCACTAACAAAAAGGTTTAAAATATGTGCACAACATATCATATGCATATACTCTCCTTTAATATTAGAACCTTTCCAATCATTAACTCTCCTCACCAAATAACTGATTGCTGTATTATTAGAACTAGCATTATCCACTGTAATAGTGTTAATCCTCTCAATTCCCCATTGTTTCAATGTTTGTTATAATACCCGACCAATTTTTTCCCCTTTGTGATCCACAACAAGACAAAAACTGATTATTTTTTATTCAAGATCCAATTATCATCAATAAAATGTGTAGTCACACACATATAATTTATATTCTGAATTGAAGCCCATGTGTCGGTGGTAAGACATACCATATGAGAGAATATATCAAACATGGACTTTAATTTATCTTTCTCATTCAAATATAACTGCAAGAAATCTCTAGCAACTGTTTTTCTGGAATGAACTTGAAACTGAGTTTGAACAACTTCAATAAATTCTCTAAATCCTTGATTCTCAACAAATTTAAATGATAACTCATTGATGATTATCATTTTATCAAGAGAAATTCTACACTCTTCTTGATTAAAATGAGCTACTGAAATTTTAATCGTTCCACCATCCTCATCTTCACACTTCCTTCTAAGACCAAGAGTGGTTTGGTTTTTATCCAGATTTTTGTGAGGATTTTTATTGCACCTTGTCAAATGCCTATTCAAATTACTAGTTCCATGTTGACCAGATGTGCAAGCATTATCTTTACCACAGTAATTAAAAACAACTCTTCCATTTTTCTTATGAAAATGCTCCCAAGCTTTCGAAACTCTAAAACCAGCAGCAACTTTAAGAATTGTTTCCTTTTTAGGAGATTACTTACCCTTAATTTCATCAAATGGTTTGCTACAACTCCCCCCTCCTATTTCTGTAACTTAATTTATAGTTGTTGCAGACCCCATCTGACTCTGAGTTCCTGCTGCGACAACTGGGGGATTAGAAGAACCACTTGTTGTTGTACCACCTTCCATATGAATGAATTTCTAGCTACATCCAATAATAGTGTAAGAAATGGTAAATAGAATTATATGACTAATAAAAATTCCATCACACTGCCTACCCATCAACCATTGAATTATTTATTTATAAAATATATATAACAATTATTGGGCACAAATGCAAGCAAGCAAAGCAAGAAAGAAAATCAAACAAATTCAAGAAATCAAATGCAAGCAAGCAAACAAATGCAAGCAATCAACCAATGAACCATGTATATCTTATTTAATCACGAGGATAGAAAAAAACTTTTAATCAAGAAACACATGTTTAAGCAACCAAATAGCCTCTAAGTCATTTTTATGTTTTCGTATTTTAAGCAAGCAACGCATGTTAAACTTTTAAGATAGCTTCCATTTACCCCACTTACAATTTTTTTTGGATAGTATATCCTTATTATACAAATAAAATGAGTAGAATTAAAAAAAACCCAAGATAGAATAGAACCAAATATGGAAATGCACTATATAATATCACCATTTTGAAGTTGAAAATAGCATTCTTACTCTATTATGAGATCAAAAGTACCCTGACTTCCTCGCATGAGCATTACACCAATCATCACTTTCTTTCTAAATGAATGACAGAGACCAAGGACTCTAGGGTTATCCATTTCTAGAACGAGAGTTGATGAATAAAAATTCCACTAATTAGAGTATAACATAGTGGATGGATGTTTTATGGTGGAAAAAAATAATTCTTTTGGATAAAAAGTTGAATGTTATAGAAGAGGAGTTCTAAAAATAGATGTTCAAGATATTGGAGATGTTTAGTAGGAATTTATGGTGTCTATAATCACATCTAATGAGATTCTACCTAAATTGGAAACATTTCCTACATTGAGAAAAATTTATTAACTATATATAGACTATTATAAATAAAAATAAGTAATTAACCTAAAGATTAAATATAAAAAAAATCATTGAATGATTAAATAAATACATGAATTGATTTATAAGGTCAAACAAATTCATAGAAAATTAAAATACAAGGAACAACTAATGAAAATTGTGTTTAAGATAAAATTTTATGGAATAAGTTTATTATTGGAATCAAAAATTAGTTTTAAAATTTATGAATTATAATATCGATGTCATCATTAAGGGATTTTATAAAGAAGTTAGTCATTTCAATAAGAAAAAATTTAAATAATTTAATTTCATCACTACAATAGTAGTTAGCATAATGGTTTTTACATGATAGGGGTCACTATGATAAAATAAGCACCATCCACAAGATTCACCATCCTATATCCAAGATCAATATATCCAATTGCAATCAAATAAAAATTTAATAAAATATTGAAAGTGAAATTATATGTAATGTATTAAACTATTTGGAATTGACATTTACTCACAATTTCAATCAAATAATTATTAAATACTATCCACTCAAGACATGCTGGTTTCTTTAGAAGTAATTTTCTTTTTTGCTACATGCAACACATCAAAGTTATCACTTAATGGACTAACAAAAAATGAATTTTAACACACCAGATTTCAGTGGGAGGGGAACAAGAACACCCTGATTTTGAATGGATAATGGAGTATTTAATACTAAAAAATCAACAACCAAATTAAATTCAAAGCCCTGCCACTAATAAGGGGTTAGAGTAAACAAATTTCTTACTGTTAGATAGGGAGGAGGAGGCACCGCACCGCAAGCCAAGGGTTGGGGAACCTCTGGGAAGGAGGAGGAAGTAGGAGAGGGAGGGTAGGGTTTTGTCCGACTGCCGCAACTCGCGAGGGAAGGAAGGGAGTAGGGGTTTCTTTCTTCACCGTGAGGGAAGGTTGGGAGGGAGGGAGGGAGGACTGTCGTCGTCGTCAATCGTGAGGGAAGAGGAAGAAGGGGGTATGAGGTAGGGTTTCTTTGGGGGGAGAGGAGGAGGGAGAGAGCGCGAGGGAGAGGAGAGTAAATTTCGAGGGGGGGGGGGGGCGAGCCGCGCAGCCGAGACAAAATGAAAGTTGGGGAATTTTTTTTGGCTGGGCAGATCGTGTCCCGGGTCGGGTTGGGTCTAAATGACCCCAACCTGAGACCCAACCCAACCCATGAGAAATTGAACCAATGTGAACCCGACCCGGGGTTATTTTTTTGTAACCCGACCCCACCCGGTCGGGTCAGGTCTGGACACCCCTAGGATTTAGAGTGATTGATATAAACTACCATCATCATACCAATGAACCTTATATTCTTTCGTCACTAGCTAGACATGTGTTTTATGTAACTGACCCATTACAACAAGAATTTGGTACTATTTTTGATGCCATTATTAGACATATTTTTAATGAAGACATGTATGAAAATGTTTTTTTTGGACAAACCTATCAATATTTATTTGAATGTTTCATTTGATGACACAAATTATTAAATTTCCAGAAAACATTTTGAACCAGAAATTGTCACAGAGTACACATAGCATTGAAACATTTGTAAGTATTTACCTGATATTATCACAATATTGTATGTGTTTTTTTAAACTATCATACTTGATATCATATTAACCGGTATATTTTATACCATTGTAGAATATAAAACTATTAATAGTCTAACCAATTTATGTTTAAGCACATATCTAGTAATTCTTGAATATAGAAAGGTCTTGATATTTTATCAATATAAATAGAAGGCATGAAAATTTATCTCATTGTTTTATGATAAAATTTTATTATATAACATTTTTCATTATTTCTATTTATTTTAGAATATTATTTTTGATTTCTAGGTCAAAATTTCAATGTATAATAATATTCTAAGAAATAGAAGAATATAGAGGAATGAACAACATATATCTCCTCTAGGAAACACTATACGTACAATTTATGTTTGAATATTATGGTATTTTATATTATTTATATTGTAATCATTTGTTTTATTTTATCTTCTACGTTATTTTAGGCTACATCATTAAGGAGAGGGTTGGATTACGCTACGGTGGCTAAGAGTATAGAGGGTTGTAATGATTCTATAGTTCAGTATACTACTATGATTCTTGAGTCACCATGAGTTCATCCTCCCATTATGCCACCTCCATATTACCTACCCATATTTCCCATATCCCTTTCTACCTGCACCCACATCAGATAGTAGTTCTCAGACTCCAATCCCTTCTTATTTTTCAGTCCCACCATCCACTAGATAGGGTACTGCGCCCCTATATATCCCACCGCCATATCCATATCCATATCCATATCCATATCCATATCCATATCCATATCCATATCCATATCCATATCCATATCCATATCCATATCCATATCCACCCTCATCTATATAGGGTTATCCATTAGGTTTCTCCATCCATCATTAAACTTATCATCTTTTACTATACATAGTACTTCTACTATAGATATCCCAACTACCACAGAGGCTACTCCCCCTATAGATGCAACACTTCAGGGGTTAATAGATCCCCCATCTACTGATATGTGTTTAAACATTACTGTTAGTGATTAAATTCATATATATTATTTTCCTTTAATTTTTTTATGACTAGATCCAGCCTCTACCAGATGATGAGGCCACAAAAAAATGAGAGAGGTTTGGAATTGAAACATGAAAATCATGGTTTAATACAATGAGGATAGTGCTATAATTAAAAAATGGTACAAAATGTAAAATCATTATGATAACACTTTCTAGACACAGAAATATCATTCCTATTCAACCAATAAGTTGGAAGTAAGTTAGACAAGAAATAAAGAACAATGCATGGGCAGAGATCTGGGTAATCAATGTTAATCAACTTTTATATATATTAATTTATAATATTTTCTTAACAAATATTTTGTCCATTGTAGTTTTGATATAATTTTCCTGATGGAAAAAATGCCAAGGATACAATATTAATGGATTTAGATGAAATGTGGGGAGAATACAAGTATGACTTATATCTTGGTTGGAAAGAGAGAGTTGGTATGGAACATGAAGAAGTATTGATGATTCATGATTGCCCAATATCATAGTATAAAGAGATGATCAACTATTGGAATAGTCCAAAGTTTAAGGTATTTGTTATATATATATATATTATTTAATTTATTTGAAAATTATTTTTAATGTATAAATTACCTGTTTTATTTATTTTAATGAAATTATATAATTATATTTATAGGAGAAATTGGACTGAAATAAAATAAATAAGAGTTAAATGAAACACATTTATACTCATTGACACACTTCACTCCCATATCATGATAAAAAATAGGGAATTTAACATTTAAAACATTTAACTTGGTTTAGTGTACTTTTTTTGAATTCCAATTTTAATTTATTTCTTTTTTTTCTCTAAAAAATTCATTGAATATTGAGGGTCACATTCCACGATCTACTTTATTTTGTTCAAGTAGAAAAAATAAAGACGGTACTGTGAAAAATACCAACACTAAGAAGGTGATTTTAAGTAAATTTAAATTTCATTTATTTTGACTTAATTTAATTCGTTATATTATTTTATTATTTTAATTTATGTTATATATCAATTAATTGAATGCTTTAGAGGAATTTTCAGAAAAAGAACATGACAATTTGGGCCTGAACGACCATCTACATCATGTATTAGGAGATGAGCATCAAGGAAGAGTGCGTTGTCAACTTTGGAATAATATTGTACCTTCTCAATACTGGTCTTAAACAATGTTTCTTCAAGTACCGGTTTTGGTTTAGTCATAGTGGAACAAAGGAATGCTGTAATCAAAGAATAAACACAAAAATCAGAAATGACGATAACTGAAAATATGATAAAAGTTATGTCTGCCCTTTCTTCTACACTTCTAGCAGAATAAGATACAACGATTGATGCATGTTTTATGTTGTTGCATTATTCTTATGTAGATTCTTCTATCAGAGCTAGAGTCGGAGCCAGACTCGGTGCTGGTTCTGGTGCCGGTACTGATGCTGATGTCAATGATGATGCTGGTGGTGTGAGAGGTGGTGATGGTGTTTTTGTAGGAGGCATGGATGAGGGTTATCATGATTAAAATTATACTGATATTGAGACTCAAAATTGATGTAAATTGTATTTTTGGAATGTTAATATCGTGTAAATTAATTATGTAGTGAAAGTATAATTACTGTAATATTGAACTTTATTCTGGTGTTTCTGTCTGTTTCTATATATATTTTATTACTATATTAAGATGTATGTTTTTTTATATACAAGTTAATTTTTATTTTTATTATATTTAATTGTATCTTCCTTTGACATGACCTTCATACTTCCTCACTGACGCTGCTTAGAAATGACCCCTCTACCTCCTCTGGACCACCTCCGATGGTATGTAGTCCACTTTTCCATTTTTTGTTGATTATTTTTTATTTATACTATTATTTTCCCAACCCCATTTGTCTTATCTTTCAAATTTATTCATTAGGTGAACTCATTCCGGTGCAACTCCAATGGTAGTCTTCAGGCATGTCATAAATATATATGTTTTTTTGTTCCCATTTGATTATGTTTATATTTATAATCATTGTGCATGTCATTGTGTAGGTGTGGTGCAGGAGGGAGGGTGCATGGGGATCTGTAGGGGAAGGGGGGAGGCGGGAGGGTGCAGGGGGTCTGTAGGGGAATTATGGACTTATTCATTCATAAAGGTAACTATTTAATATTTTTCTATTATGTATTTTGACACAATATCCTTTTCACGCTTCATTATTTCATATGTTTTTGTTGATTATGCACTCTTTATTTTTCCATTGAATGCATTCTAATAAAGAAATAAATATGGTTATTATATTTGTTTAAGAAATTGATGAAACAAACTGTATTAAGTTGATACGTTTTTACTATTTTATTTATTATGTTTTTCGATCTTTTTTAGAATAAAAAACCACACTATCAAATATTCTTTATTCTACAAAAAATGCATATATATTTGGAATTTTGATTCTTTTATATCTATTTAATTAATGAATTTTCTAAAACCATGAACAATTCCCAGTATCAGAGTCTGATGTTTTTTGGAACAATAGGTTTGTATTTATGTTTTGTAGTCACAATGTATATTATTCTTGTTATAGGAACAAGTATCTTTTTCATTTTAATTTTTTTTGATTCTTATTGTTCTTTTTATTTTTTTTTTGAAAAATCTATTCCGATTCTGCTGCTTGAAAAGAAGTATCAAGGGAATTTTGAGACCTGGAATGCTTTGAATCAAGAACATGGTTTCAGAGTAGGGTGGAGGGAAATATGAAAAGGGGGATGAAAAAATGGCAGGGGGAGGAAAAAATTTCTAGGGGGAGAGGGTGCAGGGGTTGGGGGGAGGGTGCAGGGGGAGGGGGAAGGAGGGTTTTGAAGGGTAGGGGGAGGGTGCAGGTGGGGTGTAAGGATGGAGGGGGTTGGGTAGGGGGTGAAAGGGTGGTGGGGAAGGGGGTTTAAGGGGGCAGTGGGGGAGGGAAAACTGGCGGGGGGGGGGGGGGGGTGCAGGGGGGTGGGGGAGGGTGTAGGGGGAGGGGGTAGGTGGGTCTGCAGGGGGGTCTACAGGGTAGGTGAGGGTGAGGGTGCAAGGGGGTGGGGTAGTGGGTTTGCGGGTGCAAGGGGTTAGGGCAGTGAGGAATGGGGTGTAATTAATCTTTATAGATTTCTTTAATCTTAGATGAGGTTGAATAACCATTACAATCCATCTCTAACTCCCCCATTTATTCATGATTAGGTTTCTCCAAATATATCCTTCTATTTATAACAAATTGCTTTCACTAAATCATGGCTTGATATCACTTACAACAAATTAGATTTTGTATGATACTACTAGTTGTTATTGGTATGACTTTATCACCTTTTATTAAAAAAATATAGGCTCTTATCACCTTTTTTTTTCATTATAGCTTATAAGGATAGATTTGGATCCTTAAATCCGTCCTCCTCCTTTTAGTGGGTTGATTCCACTACCACATTGTGCGAATTTACATGTACATATCTAGGTTCAATATGATATTTTAAATTTTATTATATATATCCAAATAAACCACATTTCATCAAGATCCAGATATTTTTCATCGGTTTTAGTATGAAACATTATCTGTTGCATGTAGATTTCATATTTTAATTTCAAAACTCTTATAATTTCACTAGTTACTTGTATTTTAAATATTTAATCTAGAAAAGTTCTCAAATCTAGAATATGTTCTTTGTGATAATAATTACCTCCTAAAAAAGGTTGCAGGGTGCGCGAATCCATATCAGTTTAGCTAATCAAAGAGAAAAACAAGCTAGAATTATATCGAAAAATGTTATCCACTATCTAACATAGTGGTTCATTAGTGTATGATGAATCAGATTCGATGAAAAGACTCTATAAATAGATATTTCCTTCTTATAAATTTAGGTAAACTCTGAACAAAAAACAACCACTTTTGTGATTCATATTTTACTAAAAAAACACAATGTCATGTTTTCAATGTTGGAACAACTTCTAAGAGAGAATATTGATCAAGAAAATCACGCCACATATTATGGTATCTTTCAACATTAAATGTTCTTAATTTTTATTGTTATACAATAAATTTAATTTATTTATATATTTATGTTTCTGTTGTACTATAAGGTTGTCGATGTATTAACCAAGTCTTTTTTTTCTTCTAGGAAAGGATAAAAGTTTCGATCATTCATACATGAATGTCTCAACTCTCTATCCCTAAAAAAACTTTATAGATAATGAAGATATTATAACAACATATATTAGAATACAACTGAAAATTGACAATACCATTCCCTAAAACCAAACCTCCTCATAGCTTTAACAATGAAAATCCATTCAATCTGATCATACGCCTTGTCCATGTACACTTTAATTATGATGTTTAAGCATAGTGCTTTCCTGTTTATGTTTTACACTATCTATTTGGTTATTTCTATCTCCCCTTGAATACTCTTACCTTTAACATAGCTATGATTCACCACTAAGACCAGCCTAGGATTTAGAAGGTTTAGTCTCCTATTAATAAGGGAGGAAAGTATTTTTTTTATGTGAATTAATTGAGGAATATGGACCTATAGTGATTGATAGTAGTAGGATCATCAATATTTTGAATTATCACCACCTTGGAAGAATAGATAACTCTGTTGAGGCATCTACCTATAAATAAACACCACAATTCTTCTCCCACATTATCCTTCATAATCTTCTATGAAACTAGAAAAAAGATCCCATACATTTTCTTTAGCCAGACACACTCTCTTGATTCAACCTACACACCACCTCCATTATCTCACGCTCATTAGGAACTTCTACCAACATATCATTATATTTTATTCCCACCATACATAGGATGTGGTTTAAAAACTTCTCCTCCTTGTCCTCCCTACTTAAGCCTTCCACACTAGGTCTAGTGTATCCTAAAAGTAGATCCATGAAATGATCAATTTTAAATTTCCAATCCACCCCCACTTCCTTCATATAAGATCTATCATCCAATTTTATTTTGATTTTATTGACCACCTTCATCTTCTTTACTTAGGACTGGAAGAAGGATGTGTTCCAATCACCCTATTTAAGCCAGAGGTTCCTTGATTTTTCCTTCCAATATCTTTCCATTCCTATGATTATTTCATCTAGAATAGTTTGTTTTACACTATATTTTTAAACATGTAATCATCCTAGCTATCATGAAGCCTATCCTACAGACTTTCTATGCCTTTTTTGATACCCTCCACGCTATTTTACCTACTCATTCTACCTTTAATCTATCTTAGAATATCTTTCTTAAATGTTGTAGGTGATGTGCTAAACCCACCCAAGAAGATCCCAACATGTAAAAGATTAGTAAATACCTCCATCCTCCTAAAACTATTTGAGTAGACAATTTACATACTCCATATTTCATCCCTTCAGATTCACTATGACCAATGAGTGGTTTGAAAGATCCCATGTGATATTATTAATAAATGCCTGCGTGTATGTTTCAACACCTAGGAAGTTTAAAAGACACTAATCCAACCTACTCCATATTCTCTTAATTCCTTTAATGATGTTGCACCATGTGATTTTTCTCCCTAAGAAACCAAAATCTAGAAGACACTTCACATTTATGAATCCTCTGAAATCCTCTATAGAAATGGTTTCTTATATTGAACCCCATTCTTTTCTGTCAAGGGGGTGTCCAGGAGGGGGTGGGGTGTCCAGGAGGGGGGGGGGGGTCTGGGGGGGGGGGTATCTAAGGGGGTGCAGGAGGGGAGGGGGGGGGGGGTGCAAGGGGATCTACAGGGGGGTAAAAGGGGGTCTATAGGGGGAGAGGTGTGTATAGGGGGTGGGTGTAAAGACCCGTAAAATTCAAGGGAAATTTTTTCTTAATTTTCTTTAGAATTTTACAAGAGCGCGGTTTCAGACGGAACCTAATTCCGAGGCCCGGAGTGCTCGGAAATAATTTCTGAAGTTGGCTCGGGTACGTTCAGTGAACGAACGAGCGGGAATTCCTAACTTTTGATCCAGTGCTCGGAATTGAAATCCGAGGGCACCGATGAACTCGTAGCACCGATATTCTCTTAAAGAGACCCTTTCGGGAGTTGCGTTTGTTGCGGGTTGAAAGTTAGTTTTTGGGAGATTTATAAAAAGTTGAATAAAAAATGTGGATTCTTTTTATTTCACTTTGTAGGTTAACTCCTCTCAAAAAGAGTTAGGGGTGGGACCCACACCCACTTAACCTCCCTTGAGAGGATTAAGTGTGGTGGGACCCACACGAACCTAAACCTCTCAACTTCCCCCTTAAACTCCCCTCTCTCCCTCTTAAATGTTTGTAAACTTAACATCTAATTAATTACACATGACATGTTAATTAATTAAGTGTTATGTTTTTGAATTTGAAGTCTTGAATTCCTTGGCTTGGTAAATAAAATAAGGAGGGACCTTATTTTATTTTGTTAGCCAACTTGTGTGGATTTCATTTTGAGAGCTCCTCCTCCATCTTCTTCATCTTGACGAAGAACGCTCATCTTGACGAAGAACGCTCATCTTGACGAAGAACGCTCAAGCTCCGACGAAGAACGCCGCTCCGCTCTTCTTCGTCTTCCGTGTCCACGAGAGGGAACGCCGCTTTCTCCTCGGATTCCCTTCGTCGACATAAGAGGTTTCGCCAACGACGTATCACATCGGACGCATCTCTTCGTCAACGGAATTGACGAACGACGACCGCGACGCCCGCTCTCCGCGACGTTGACTTCCGCGGACATTGGAAAATCCTCGAACTTATACCCAAGGTAGGGGTTGTTATTTATTGTTAAATTATTTTATTCTTGATCGTGGATCTCGCATGTCTACGTGAGGCTTTTGAATATATTATATAAGTGTTATTGTTTAACGTGAGGGGGGCCGGACCGCACGAACACGGCCGAACCCCCCCTCCATCGTTCTTGTTGTTTATTCTTGCGGGTGGAAGCAAAGTGGCGTGGTGCCGTCGCACCACGCGGATAATCGTGCAATTATTTTGCGCGGTGCCGTCGCGCCACGCCGAGGAAGAATCTTCAAGAACGCGACGTCGTCGCGCCGCGTTGAAAGGAATCAAGGCACGACGGAGGGGCGCGGTGCCGTCGCACCGCGCCGGACGACGAACACCGCGGCCGGTTCCGGGCCGCGGCGGAACGAGGAGACCGGCGGCCGGGCCGCCGGCGTCGGAAGCTGAAGAGGGGACCATAATTTCCGGTCCCGTTGGAGAAAACCGGCCGGCCAGCTGGCCGGCCGGATGACGTTAAACCGGGGGAATTAATCCCCCGGCCAGCGCATAAAAACCCCCCTCTTTAAGAGGGGGCGGTTTCCATGTAAAGGGGGGGGGGGGCAGCAGCCCCCTGGTTTTCCTCCAAACCGGCCCCCACGTGGGGGCCGTTTTCTTGCAAAGGGCGCGACACAAAGGCCGCGCCGCCATCCCAATCAGCGGGGGGCTTCGCCCCCCCGCGTGCGGCCCCCGTGCGGCGTCAGGCCACCGCGGCCCCCGCGCCGCCGCGCCGCCGGCCGGCCAAGCCGGGTCGGACCCGGGTCGGGTCTACCCGGTTCGGGTCGACCCGGTTCGGGCCGACCCAGGGGGGTCGGGCCGGGTCGGCCCGGACCCGGACCCCCTCGTTTCGAACCAGATTCGGTCTTTTGGACATAACTTGAGCGGCAGACCTCCGATCGACAAACCGTCTGCGGAAACGCGATCCTTGGATCGAGACGGTCGTTTCGGTATATCGCACTCAAGGTTTCAGATTACTTTGAGTTCGGCCGGGTTGGTTCGTTCACGAAACCAACCGGGCCTTCGGAGCGGAAACGCTCATGTCTTGAGCTACGAACGTCCGATTGACGTGCCGTCAGTCGCGTTGTGTTCCTCTTAGTGAGACGGATCTTTTGGCATACTCCGCCCGAGGTTTGGATGCAGGTGGAGTACGGTCGGGTTGGTTTTTCCTTAAAAACCAACCGGGCCCCGGGGACGAAAATGCCAATAACTCTCAGACCGGGCGTCCGATCGACGCGCCGTCTGTTGCGTTGAGTTCCTATTGACGATACGGAACTTTTGGATACATCAACTCAGGACTTTGTGACAGTTGATGTATCAGCCTCTCGGCTCGTGGAGCGGACCCTCCGAACGAGCTTGCTGTGTGCGGGAACCCTAGTGTTGGCTGCGACTGTTACCGCTACTACTACTGCTACGACTGCTATTGTGACTGCGACGACGACAGTACAGAGATCCTGTGTGGATTCGACGACGACGACTACAACACTCAGCGATCCTACGTGGATCAGTGCTACAGGTCCTGTGTGGGCCCGATCCTGTGTGGGTCCGATCCTGTGTGGGTCCGCGCTCAGCGGTTCTGTGTGAGCCAGCGCCTACAGGTCCTGTGTGGGCCCGATCCTGTGTGGGTCTTTGCGGGGGTTAGTTACCTATCGATCCTTCGTGGGTCCGACGACTTAGATGGATCAGTGATCATCTTTATCGTCCTTTGAAGAAGTATACCTATGTGAGCTGAATCCTATTGTTTTCCTGTGTGGATTGTGTTGTACAATCCTGTGTGGATTACGTTTTACTTTCCTGTGTGGAATACGTTTACTTTCCTTTGTGGACTGAGTTGTACTTGGGCTCGGAGGTTGGAGCGTATTTGAATTGATGACTTAAGTATATGTATGGGCATATACCTAAGCAGTGTCGGTTATTACTTCGTGATTGTTCCTTTCTTCGTGGTTTATCCTTTGTGGATTTGTGAGACCTTCAGGGGTCTCGGGGTCCCTACTGAGTAGCTTATACTCACCCCTGCACGGGCTTTGCCCGCACTACGTTGTGTTGGTTGCAGACGACGGACAGCGTTGACCTTAGCTGAGGCTTGCAGAGCGGGACGGTACCCGGAGGTGGACCACTGGGCGGGACGTGCACGGAGCGGACGGCGGGACCCGTGGAGTAGAGGAGCTATCTGTACCCACCCTTCAGGTGGGATTTCCAGTGGACAGCTCGGTGTAGCGGCTTTTACTTTTCAGTTGCTGTTTTCCCCTTTTCGAGTTGTACTTTACTTTCAGTTGGGGTTTGTATACTAACCCTTTTACTTTTCCGCAGTTTCAGTTGTACTCTGCTTTTGTTTAGTGTTTACTTTCTGCTTGCTTACTCTGTGGTGTTTGTTTACCTTTCAAAGGCAATGCCTTCCCTTTTTACTGGGATTTTCGCCTTGGTGCTAGTCGCCAGCCCCTGGCCTATGGAAGGCGGGCTTGGGGTAGTCACGGCACGGACCCCGAGGGCGGGTCGTGACAAATTGGTATCAGAGGAGTTCGGTTCTACCGCGAACTCTGATCTTTTCTATGTGAAGCAATAATGTTTAGCGTATTGAGTGTGGTTATCAGTCCAGGGAGTCCAGTGTTGGTGCGGCGGCCGACGTATCCATACACCAGGACCCTGACTTCTGATTTCCAACTTAATGCACGAAAACATTGATTGCGTGTGTGTTTGAAAGTTTTCTTTGTGATTACTTATATCAGCTCACCAGGTGACAGTGAGGAACAAGTATCCGCTACCGAGGATTGATGATCTCTTTGATCAGCTCAAGGGAGCACGGTGGTTCTCGAAGATAGACCTCAGGTCAGGCTATCATCAGCTCAGAGTCAGAGACGAGGATGTGCAGAAGACGGCCTTCAGATGTCGGTATGGCCACTATGAGTTCTTGGTTATGCCTTTCGGTGTAACCAATGCTCCAGCAGTGTTCATGGCTCTCATGAACAGGATCTTTCAGCCATACCTCGATCGGTTTGTCGTGGTCTTCATCGACGACATTCTGATTTACTCTACGACTGAGGAGGAGCACGCCTATCACTTGCGAGTTGTACTAGACACACTCCGAGAGCACCATCTTTATGGTAAGCTCTCGAAGTGCCAGTTCTGGATACGTGAGGTCCACTTCTTGGGACACGTTATCTCTGAGGCGGGAGTTGCAGTGGATCCCGCGAAGATTGAGGCTGTGTTAGCATGGGAGCCACCCAGGAGCGTGACTGAGGTTCGGAGTTTCTTGGGACTAGCTGGATACTATCAGAGATTCGTGCCAGACTTCTCTAGAGTTGCGGCATCACTCACAGCTTTGACGAAGAAGGGGAAACCCTTCGTGTGGTCAGACAGATGTCAGCAGAGCTTCCAGGAGTTGAGACAGAGATTGACTAGCGCACCTATCTTGAGGTTGCCTGAGGAGGGAGTAGGGTACGTAGTCTACTGCGATGCATCAGGGACCGGACTCAGATGTGTTCTGATGCAGGAACGGGCCGTGATCGCCTATGGATCACGACAGTTGAGGGTGCATGAGCAGAACTACGCTACCCATGACCTGGAGTTAGCAGCAGTGGTCTTCGCTCTGAAGACATGGAGACACTATCTGATGGGCGAGCACTTTACAGTATTTTCCGATCATCAGAGTCTCAGGTATATCTTCTCACAGAAGGACCTGAACCTGAGACAGCGGCGATGGCTCGAGTTCCTCCAGGACTATGACTTTGAGATAATCTATACTCCTGGGAAGGGGACCGTAGTAGCCGATGCCCTCAGCAGGAGGACGGGCATTCAGCTACTTGAGGAGGCGACGGAGCAGCTAGCCTCTTTGCAGATATCCTTCGTGGATAGAGATGGAGCAGCCTTTCTTCAGTCTCTCACAGTCACTCCTCCACTACTACAGCGAGTCAGGGAGGCACAGCGCGGGGACGCTGACTGTGAGACACGGCGTGCACAGATATCCTCGGGACAGGCACCTGATGGTTTCTCCCTTGGAGCAGAGCACGACATCCTTTTCAGAGGACGTACCATGGTACCAGTGGCTTTGTGAGAGGAAGTGTTGAGAGTGTTTCACACTTCTCCTTTGGCGGTACATCCTGGAGTGGCGAAGATGTACCAGGACCTCAGACGACAGCACTGGTGGCCGGGCATGAAGAAGGTTGTAGCAGAGTTCGTTTCTCGATGCCTCACCTGCCAGCAGGTGAAGGCAGAGCATCAGGTACCAGCAGGCTTGGTACAGCCCTTGGAGGTTCCGGAGTGGAAGTGGGACGACATATCTATGGACTTCGTGACTGGACTTCCACGCACTTCCAGAGGTCATGACTCCATCTGGGTGATTGTTGACCGACTCACCAAGTCGTCACACTTCTTACCCATTAGAGAGCAGGGCTCAGTAGAGAGCTTGGGATGTCTCTACGTTCAGGAGATTGTGCGGCTCCACGGCGTACCATCATCTATCGTCTCCGATCGAGATTCCCGCTTTACTTCCCGGCTTTGGAAGGGGTTACAGGAGGCGTTCGGGACGCAGCTACGTCTTAGCACAACCTTTCACCCTCAGACGGATGGTCAGACGAAGAGGACCATTCAGACTCTCGAGGACATGGTCCGCGCATGTGTCCTCGACTTTGGTCGTAGCTGGGAGGACCATCTACCCTTGGTGGAGTTTGCGTACAACAACAGCTACCACTCCACCATCGGGATGGCACCGTACGAGGCGTTGTACGGCCGACCTTGTAGATCTCCTTTGTGCTGGACAGACCCTGGAGAGTCAGCACTGGTGGGACCGGAGATGGTCCAGGCCACGACAGAGAAGGTCCAGGTCATCCAGGAGCGGATGAGGACAGCTCAGAGCCGGCAGAAGTCATATGCTGACAGGAGGCGGAGGCCACTGGATTTCGAGGATGGCGACCACGTCTTCTTGCGGGTCTCACCTCGACGTGGTATTCGGAGATTTGGCCGAGGCGGCAAGTTATCTCCGCGCTTCATCGGACCCTTCCAGATTCTCAGCAGGATTGGTGAGGTGGCTTATCGCCTGGCTCTACCACCTCAGTTGCACCGGGTGCACGACGTCTTCCACGTGTCTCAGCTGAGGAGATACGTACACGACCCGACACACATCATTGACCATGGGGAGATTGACGTTGATGATGGGGCGACTTTTACGGAGGTCCCGGTGGAAATAGAGGATCGACAGGAGCGGGTCCTGCGTGGGCGATCGATTCCTCTTGTGCGAATCAGATGGCAGCACGAGAATCTCCAGGAGAGCACATGGGAGCGGGAGGCTCAGATGCGTGCTCAGTACTCTCATTTGTTTCCCTAGTTTTTGATGTATCTTTACGGGGACGTAAAGCCCTGAGGTGGGAGTAATGTAAAGACCCGTAAAATTCAAGGGAAATTTTTTCTTAATTTTCTTTAGAATTTTACAAGAGCGCGGTTTCAGACGGCACCTAATTCCGAGGCCCGGAGTGCCTGGAAATAATTTCTGAAGTTGGCTCGGGTACGTTCAATGAACGAACGAGCGGGAATTCCTAACTTTTGATCCAGTGCTCGGAATTGAAATCCGAGGGCACCGATGAACTCGTAGCGCCGATATTCTCTTAAAGAGACCCTTTCGGGAGTTGCGTTTGTTGCGGGTTGAAAGTTAGTTTTTGGGAGATTTATAAAAAGTTGAATAAAAAATGTGGATTCTTTTTATTTCACTTTGTAGGTTAACTCCTCTCAAAAGGAGTTAGGGGTGGGACCCACACCCACTTAACCTCCCTTGAGAGGATTAAGTGTGGTGGGACCCACACGAACCTAAACCTCTCAACTTCCCCCTTAAACTCCCCTCTCTCCCTCTTAAATGTTTGTAAACTTAACATCTAATTAATTACACATGACATGTTAATTAATTAAGTGTTATGTTTTTGAATTTGAAGTTTTGAATTCCTTGGCTTGGTAAATAAAATAAGGAGGGACCTTATTATATTTTGTTAGCCAACTTGTGTGGATTTCATTTTGAGAGCTCCTCCTCCATCTTCTTCATCTTGACGAAGAACGCTCATCTTGACGAAGAATGCTCATCTTGACGAAGAACGCTCAAGCTCCGACGAAGAACGCCGCTCCGCTCTTCTTCGTCTTCCGTGTCAACGAGAGGGAACACCGCTTTCTCCTCGGATTCCCTTCGTCGACATAAGAGGTTTCTGATAAAACACTATTTTATTGAATATTTTATTGATAATAAATGATATAATTTCCTCACATTGTGTTAAATATGTTTATTTATAAAATATTTGGGATTTGATCATTCATTTGAAAATTTGGTGAAAATTCCAGTTTTACCCTTAATAGTGCACTGTATTATTTCGATAATAATTATTTTTATATTTATTATTTGAATTTGAAATTTTGTAACAGTGTTCCTAACTTAATTATCTACAACTTTTATTCAGGACACTAAAGCTAAAGAGTTAATTTGGTTGTTGAAATTGGGCCATGAAGTCAAAGTTGGGCTGGGCTCGCCAGAATGGAGAAGGTTCTGTATTTGGGCCATATCCTCTACATACGGGCTTGGATTGAGCCCAAATTTTGAGGAAAGCTCGGGGACATGATGTGGCACAAATCATCCTTCTGGAAGGCCGGTCAATTCACGAGTTTTGGAGGTCAAATGGGCGGTGAACGTTTCATTAAAATATTTGGCCGAGATTTTGCATTCACACTTGAAACCACTTTAAACCTAGCCTCCCCTCCACTCTATAAATTAGTGATTTTCTCATTTGGAGAGGCTGGTTCGTGCATTGGGAGATTGGAGGCAGAGGAGAATTGGTTTCAACCAAATTCTCCAACCATTGTAAGAGAGGTAGCTCTTGAAGCAAGGATCCTCTCATCGAAGCCTCCTTCTCTCCTTCATGTTGTAATTGTTTTGTTTGTGTAATAAACTTCTTTGTTCTTCTTTTATTTCTTCTCTTTTACTCTGTTTTATTTAAATTTATTCTTCTCTTAATCTTCCTCTTGGGGCTGGAATTCTTGAGTTGAAGCGATATTGGGTTATACCCATTATAAACCTTTGCACATGCAAAACGCTTCTACGATGATTACGCCACCCATGGAAGAGTAATTTTTAGTGATCGATCTATCTTATACCCTCTTCATTTAATTATTTTGAATCATTGAGCCTACTGTAATTCACTTAATATGATCCATGAATTATGTTTTTAAATTTTAAGAAACTAAGCAAGCAATTGAACAATTAATACAAAAACACGCGAGGTCGAGATTTTGTGTAAATTGTGAGAGTGCGAGCTTAATCGGTAATACAAGACCACTTGGGATAAATTTGTAGAGTTCAAATATAATCCCTAAACACAAATCATCCTCATTTCCAGAATGGATTTGTGATCTAATTAACCACTGACCATAAGCTAACCTTAGAACAACAATCAAAGCAGGGTTCTGCGATTGCATGTTCCGAAGCTAGCCTAGGGTTTAAGTAATTCCATCTTTGTGATTAAGTTAACTCTTGTAGGGTTCGAGGGTTAACAAATTAGAGGATCATAATTAAGTGGATATTCATTTAAATGATAATGATTAATATGTAAATGAAGAGGTAGAGTTAGATCGATTACGCCTTTTAAAATATTTTCTAAAAAAAAAACATCTTCTTGTTGTGTTATTTTAATCGGAATTCATTTCAAAACTAAAAACAAAAAAAATACAATCTTCTTCCAGCAAACTTCTTCTAGATTCATAAACTATAAACAACCCCCATCCTTTTCTAGTAGTGTTTTTATTCTCTTTTATTTTATTTTTAGAATACCTCTAATAAGATGTTTTAATTCACTTCCTCCTTTGAGAGACGACCTTGGTTAGCCCCCTATGCTACACCAAGTAAACTAAACATTAGCTTCATAGAGTGTTGTGCTTGGAGTTTTATCCAACGTAACTCACTTTTGAAGTTATTTTGAGAGCGCGTGCGACAAAGCTCTTTCAAATTGGCGCCGTTGCCGGGGAGGCAAGTAATTATTTCAACCAACTAGAGGTATTTATTTTATTTTACATTTTATTATTTTCCTCTCTTCTTTCTTCCTTCTTTACCCAATCTGATTTTTCATCCTCTTCTTTTATTTTCTCCTACTTCTTTGTGGACCATCAACTCAAACTTCTCATTTTTATTTTACTATGGTCCACCTTCTTTCTTTTCATTTTTATTTGATCTATGACACGAACTAATCCCAAAGATCTCTTAGATCTTGACCCTGAGATTGAACGTAGCCTTAGGGCACGAATCAGACATTCTCAGTCTACGGGAAGTTTCAACATTCAACCAGTTGGAGAATTACTCCAATATCAGAACATTGAAATTGGAAGCAATTCAAATTCAAACATAAAAGAGGAACCAATGGCTGATAATAATGGAAATGAACTTAATAGAACCATTCGAGAATTGGCTGCACCTGATATTAACTATCAACCAAATTGTATTGCATACCCAAATCTCGAATCGGACTTTGAACTAAAATCAGGGTTAATTCACTTACTTCCAAAGTTTCATGGCCTCTCTGGTGAGGATCCGAATAAACATTTGAAAGAATTTAATGTGGTTTGCTCAACCCTAAAACCTAAAAATGTCTCTGAAGATCAAATCAAACTAAGAGCATTCCCATTCTCACTTGATGGAGCTGCAAAAGATTGGATGTATTATTTACAACCTGAAGATGTAACTTGTTGGAACGATTTGAAACGACTTTTCTTGCAGAGATTTTTTCCAGCATCGAGGACCACTTCCATTCGTAAGGAGATCTCGGGGATCAAGAAAGCACAAGGGGAGTCCATGTATGAGTATTGGGAGCGATTCAAGAAGTTGTGTGCAAGCTGTCCACATCACCAAATCAGTGAGCAACTCCTCATTCAGTACTTCTATGAAGGACTCACAGCTATGGAGAGAAGCATGGTGGATGCCGCAGCTGGAGGGGCATTGGTGGACAAGACACCAATAGCCGCACGTGCATTTATTGACAAGATGGCCCAAAACTCCCAACAATTTGGCGATAGAGGTACACTACATGTCAGGGGAGTACATCAGGTAAGTCCTTCTTCTCTTGAGAGTCATTTGATTGATACCAAGTTAGAAGAATTGACAACTATGGTAAGGCAGATTGCTTTGGCACAAAAGACATCTTTACCTCCTCCTTCAAGGCCTTGTGGTATTTGCACTGAGACAAGCCACCCAACTGACTGTTGCCCACAACTCCAAGAAACAGAAGATTGTGCAGCAGTGTTCCCTGGGAGACCATATCAGCAGCAGCAGCAACAACCATATCCCCAGAAGAAGTTCGATCCAACATTCAACCAAGGGTGGAAAGATCATCTGGACATGAGGTATGGCTCTGGACAACAACAAAGGCCCCCCTTTCAACAAAACTTCCAGCAGCCTCCACCTTACCAACAGGGTTTCCAACAACCCCAAAGGAGATTTGAAGCTCAAACATCAACAAGTCAGCAACAAGGGAATCTCCAACCCAAGGTAGACTCTAACACTGATGATCTTTTGAAACAAATTGTTCTTAATCAACAGAATGAGCTGAAAAGTCAAGGTTCGGAGCTGAGGGAGTTGAAGACTCAAATGAGCCAGATTGCCACCGCCCTCCATGAACTTGTAAGTAAGAATTCTGGAAATCTACCTTCCCAACCCACTCCAAATCCAAAGGGGAATGTTAGTGCCATAACATTGAGAAGTGGGAAGCAAATGAACGATACAGCTGTACCTACCATTCCACCGGGATTCACCTCAACTTCAGAGAAGCCACATTCCATACCAACTGATGAACAATCCAAGGAGAAAGATAAAGGTAAGAAAAAGATTGATGATGTTCCTCCTAAACCACTTCCTTTTCCAAACAGGGTTGTTCAAACCAAGAAGATGTCTGAAGAAGCAATGAAAAAGGAGGTTTTGGACACATTCAAGCGTGTGGAGATCAACATTCCTCTACTCGAAGCCATTAAGCAAATCCCAAGGTATGCCAAATTCTTAAAAGAACTTTGTACCAATCGAAGAGGGCTCAAGGGAAATGAGAGGATCAACCTTGGAAGGAATGTCTCAGCACTCATTACACCAACTCTAGCAATGCCAACAAAGTGCAAGGATCCCGGGACATTCACCATCCCATGCACCATAGGGGAGTTTCACTTCTCTGATGCTCTTTGTGATTTAGGAGCTTCAATAAATGTGATGCCTCACTCTGTTTTCTCTTCATTGCAGATTGGTGAGCTCAAGCCTACAAGGGTAGTGGTGCAGCTAGCGAATAGAGCTACAGCATATCCGGCTGGTGTCCTTGAAGATGTGTTGGTAAAGGTAAAGGACATGATCTTCCCTGCTGATTTCTATGTACTAAACATGGAAGATGACCAGGTAAGTTCTCATGCCCCTATCATTCTTGGTAGACCCTTCCTCAAAACTGCTAAGACCATTATCAATGTTCATGAGGGTACTCTTTCCATGGAATTCGGGGATGAAATCGTGAGGTTTAAAATCCTGGATTCTATGAAGTACCCACTAGAGGAACACTCAGCATTCTTTCTCTCTCATTCTGAGTCTCCATGTGATAGTCCCTCTATTTTTGATTCCCAATCTCTTGGGGACTATTCACTTCTTAATGAAATAATGAGTATTGGGTCCAACTTGATGTCTCATTCTACTTCATCCCCTTTAATTCATGATCTTTCTGATCTTGGGATTGGTTCATTTGTCCAATCATATTCGAATTCTGAGCATGTATACTCTGATTATGATATGGCTGCTAATTTTTCTGATGGATTTGATGCATTGTTCTCTCATTCAGATGATATGTATGATTGTGCACAGATGTCTACGCCACTCATGCTTCCATCCATTCAGCAGCCACCATCACTGGAACTAAAGCCATTGCCACCAAATCTCAAATACTCATACTTGTTAAGTGGTGAAAAATTACCTGTTATCATTGCTAACAATCTCTCTTTTGAACATGAAGAAAAACTTTTGAATCTTTTGAGGGAGAACATCAGGGCAATCGGGTGGACCTTGGCTGACATATCAAGTATTAGCCCCTCCATTTGCATGCATAGGATTCTTTTGGAAGATGGAGCTAAACCGGTGAGGCAACCACAAAGGAGACTCAATCCAACCCTTCTGGAGGTTGTTAAAAAAGAGGTTGAAAAATTGCTCGAGGCAGGTATAATCTATCCCATTTCAGATTCTCAGTGGGTAAGTCCTATTCAGGTTGTGCCTAAGAAAAGTGGTGTTACTGTTGTTAAAAATGAGAAAGATGAGTTAGTTCCAATGAGGGTACAAAACAGTTGGCGCGTGTGTATTGATTATAGGAAACTAAATCATTCCACTCGCAAAGATCATTTCCCCCTCCCATTTATTGATCAGATGCTTGAGAGACTAGCTGGGAAGACACACTATTGTTTCTTGGATGGATTTTTTGGATATTTTCAGGTTCCTATAGCTCCGGAGGATCAGGAGAAGACTACATTCACCTGTCCCTTTGGGACATTTGCCTATCGGAGGATGCCATTTGGACTTTGCAATGCCCCAGGTACCTTCCAGAGATGCATGGTGAGTATTTTTTCTGATTTTATTGAGACCTGCATGGAGGTATTTATGGATGATTTTACAGTGTATGGATCTTCATTTGATGAATGTCTAAGTAGTTTGGAAAATGTGTTGAATCGTTGTATTGAGAAGAATCTAGTCCTGAACTTTGAAAAGTGTCATTTCATGGTAGAGCATGGCATTGTCTTAGGGCATGTAGTGTCAAAACATGGGATAGAGGTTGATAGATCTAAGGTAGAAATCATTTCATCCTTACCCTACCCTTCATGTGTGCGTGATGTTCGATCATTCCTTGGACATGCTGGATTTTATCGACGCTTCATCAGAGATTTTAGTAAGATCGCTCTACCCTTATCTCGATTGCTTCAAAAAGATATTGACTTCAATTTTGATGATTCATGCAGGGTATCATTTGATGAGCTAAAGAAGTGTCTGACCACTCCACCGATCATACAGCCCCCACGGTGGGAGATTCCTTTTGAGCTTATGTGTCACGCCTCCAACTTCGCGGTTGGAGCTGTCTTATCTCAGAGGGTGGAGGGACGTTCACATGTGATCGCCTATGCATCGAGGACACTAGATTCAGCCCAATCAAACTACACCACAACAGAAAAGGAGTTTCTTGCTGTTATATTTGCTTTAGATAAATTTCGTTCATATTTATTGGGCTCTAAAGTAGTTGTTTTTTCTGACCATGCAGCTTTGAGGTACCTCCTAAAGAAGCCAGATGCAAAGCCACGACTTATCCGTTGGATGCTACTTCTTCAAGAGTTTGACCTTGAGATAAAGGACAAGAAGGGGTCAGAGAATTTGGTGGCAGACCACATGAGTAGGCTTACTCACACACTAGAGGGTGACACCTTGGACCAGGTACCACTTCAGGACACTTTCCCCGATGAGAATCTCTATACCATCTCAGGTAAGCATCCTTGGTATGCTGATTTAGTTAATTACATTGTTGGCTCTGAAATCCCAGTAAATTTGAAGAAGCATCAAGTCCAAAAATTAAAAAGTGAGTCTAGGTATTATGTGTGGGATGATCCATACCTCTGGCGCATGTGTAGTGACCAAGTCATTAGGAGGTGTGTTCCCGATCATGAGTTTGAGTCTGTTTTGCATTTCTGTCATACACTTGCTTGTGGTGGACACTTTGGACCCCAACGGACAGCTAGGAAGGTTTTAGACTCAGGATTATATTGGCCTAGTTTATTCCATGATTCCCATGTATTTTGTAAGTCATGCTCTCGTTGCCAACACACTGGAAACATTTCAAGAAGACACGAGATGCCCCAACAACCCATTTTATTCTGTGAGATTTTTGACGTTTGGGGAATTGATTTTATGGGACCTTTTCCTAGTTCATTTGGTTTCTTGTATATCCTTGTTGCTGTCGATTATGTGAGTAAATGGGTGGAGGCCAAGGCCACCAGGACTGACGATTCTCATGTTGTTGTGGATTTTATCAAAGCACAGATTTTTTGCAGGTTTGGAGTACCAAAGGCCATCATCAGTGACCAAGGGACACACTTTTGCAATAGGAATTTTTCTTCCCTCCTTCGGAAGTATGGGGTGACACACAAAACATCAACACCATACCACCCCCAAACAAATGGCCAGGCTGAGGTTTCAAATCGTGAGTTGAAACAAATCTTGGAGAAAACCGTGCAGCCAAATAGGAAGGATTGGAGCAAGCGCTTGGATGATGCATTGTGGGCTTATAGGACAGCATACAAGACCCCCATTGGTATGTCCCCATTTCGGATTGTTTTTGGGAAAGCGTGTCATCTCCCCGTGGAAGTCGAGCATCGGGCATATTGGGCTATAAAGAAATGTAACATGGATTTGACCCAAGCTGGAATTCAAAGGAAGTTGCAAATTCAAGAGCTTGAGGAGATTCGCCTGTCATCATATGAGAACTCAAGGCTCTACAAGGAAAGATCAAAAGCAGCTCATGACAAAATGATCCAACAAAGGGAGTTTCATATTGGAGAGAAAGTCCTTCTCTATAGTTCACGACTGAAGTTGATGCCTGGTAAGTTGCGTTCCAGATGGTTAGGTCCTTATATTGTGTCTAATGTTTTTCCTTATGGTGCAGTGGAGATCACACAAGAGGACACTGGAAGGAGCTTTACAGTCAATGGGCAACGTTTGAAGAGATACATTGAGGGACATCCTACTGATGTAGTGGATTTTATCACACTGCATGACCCCATCATCACTTGATCACATCAGGCTGTTCCTAACCCTTTCACTTTTATATTATTTGTCCTATTTAAAAATTCTGCATTTCATGTGCATATATCATCTCACGGGTTCACATTGAGGACAATGCAATATTTTAAGTGTGGGGGAGGGAACCTTTTAGTTTAGTAATTTCAATTGTTTTCCTGTTAAAAAAAAAACCAAAAAACAAAAATTGTGTGTTTTTCAAAATTTGTGTGTTTATTTTACAATTTTCTGTGTGTTTTTGAAACTTTTGAGCTGAAATGATTCTCATCACCATTTTTAAATCCATATCAATAAGTGAAACAATTTACCCCTTGAAACTAAGCTTAAATGAATGCTGAAATGACTTTGTTTCAAGTTCAAATATTTAGTAATTTCATGCAAAGTACGCTGAATTTTGAATCCCATGCCAATCTCACTGTCTTTATATTTGAAATCACTTTCCTGTGAGGCTTATAAACCATTATTTTCATATTCTTTACATTCACCTCACTTCTTGAGAGAGCCAAACCATACTTGATTTAACCAGAATTTGATCTATTCCTGTCAAAACTTGAGGGTTTGAGGTACTTGTGTTTAAATGATTGAGGCATTTGTTTGGTATTAAAACCCCTATTTCAAATAATCCTTTTTTATAATGGCCTACCTTGAATATTTAATCCTTGTAGCCCTTAGAAGCCATGCACAGCCTGTTAGGTTAAGCCGCATTACAAGCCAATTTTCCCTATCCAACCAACTCTTGAAGTGAAATTGCATAATCTAGTTGAGCTTAAGTGTGGGGGAAGCTGTCTTGTGTTGTGCCACCACATTATGTGATACTTTGGGTGGAAAATTAAATTCTGAAGAGATGTGTTTGCTGTTAAAGAAAGTCATTATATTGAAAGCTGTGCCTTTTCTGGAGCTTTCATGACAAGTGAAGCTGTGCCTTTTCTGGAGCTTCTAATTGAGGTGGAAAGCTGTGCCCATCTGGAGCTTTCAAGAAAATCATGTTTTAGAAGATTGACATTTTTTATGCTGAAATGATGAATGGTGTAAAACTTTCATGACTTTTCATGATGATGGAGCTGAATTGATACTATGGGGATTGAAGAGAAGACCATATTTAAGTGAAAATTAGATTAATGCAATTTTGCGTTAAAAGAGTCAAGCCCTCCTCATTCAGCCTCAGAGTTTTTCACATCTTAATCCTACCAACCGAAAGCCACAGAACAACCCTGAAAAGTCCTCATGATAAACATATGTCCTTGACTCACATCGGGTAGCGATGTAGGAATCTATCAAGCCTATGGTGACCCTTGTATGAGTTTGGATGAGAAAGACATTGCAAAAAAATTGATATTTGAGTGATGAGAGAAAATTCAAGCGAGGTAAGTGTTTTGTGCATGGGTGGATAAATGAAGTGGAAATATATTGAATGATATAAATGGAGAACCTGAAATAAGGTTTTTTATGAGGCATGATATCTTTTTTATTCTGGGTGTGAAATTGATTGATCTTAAAGATATGTGTTTTAAAATTGGTTTTGATTTGATATTGATGTTTACTTGATATGAGGTTTTGCCCAGGTGTGCAAAAGGGTAAGTGTGGGGGAGTTGATAAAACACTATTTTATTGAATATTTTATTGATAATAAATGATATAATTTCCTCACATTGTGTTAAATATGTTTATTTATAAAATATTTGGGATTTGATCATTCATTTGAAAATTTGGTGAAAATTCCAGTTTTACCCTTAATAGTGCACTGTATTATTTCGATAATAAGTATTTTTATATTTATTATTTGAATTTGAAATTTTGTAACAGTGTTCCTAACTTAAGTATCTACAACTTTTATTCAGGACACTAAAACTAAAGAGTTAATTTGGTTGTTGAAATTGGGCCATGAAGTCAAAGTTGGGCTGGGCTCGCCAGAATGGAGAAGGTTCTGTATTTGGGCCATATCCTCTACATACGGGCTTGGATTGAGCCCAAATTTTGAGGAAAGCTCGGGGACATGATGTGGCACAAATAATCCTTCTGGAAGGCCGGTCAATTCACGCGTTTTGGAGGTCAAATGGGCGGTGAAAGTTTCATTAAAATATTTGGCCGAGATTTTGCATTCACACTTGAAACCACTTTAAACCTAGCCTCCCCTCCACTCTATAAATTAGTGATTTTCTCATTTGGAGAGGCTGGTTCGTGCATTGGGAGATTGGAGGCAGAGGAGAATTGGTTTCAACCAAATTCTCCAACCATTGTAAGAGAGGTAGCTCTTGAAGCAAGGATCCTCTCATCGAAGCCTCCTTCTCTCCTTCATGTTGTAATTGTTTTGTTTGTGTAATAAACTTCTTTGTTCTTCTTTTATTTCTTCTCTTTTACTATGTTTTATTTAAATTTATTCTTCTCTTAATATTCCTCTTGGGTCTGGAATTCTTGAGTAGAAGAGATATTGGGTTATACCCATTATAAACCTTTGCACATGCAAAACGCTTCTACGATGATTACGCCACCCATGGAAGAGTAATTTTTAGTGATCGATCTATCTTCTACCCTCTTCATTTAATTATTTTGAATCATTGAGCCTACTGTAATTCACTTAATATGATCCATGAATTATGTTTTTAAATTTTAAGAAACTAAGCAAGCAATTGAACAATTAATACAAAAACACGCGAGGTCGAGATTTTGTGTAAATTGTGAGAGTGCGAGCTTAATCGGTAATACAAGACCACTTGGGATAAATTTGTAGAGTTCAAATATAATACCTAAACACAAATCATCCTCATTTCCAGAATGGATTTGTGCTCTAATTAACCACTGACCATAAGCTAACCTTAGAACAACAATCAAAGCAGGGTTCTGCGATTGCATGTTCCGAAGCTAGCCTAGGGTTTAAGTAATTCCATCTTTGTGGTTAAGTTAACTCTTGTAGGGTTCGAGGGTTAACAAATTAGAGGATCATAATTAAGTGGATATTCATTTAAATGATAATGATTAATATGTAAATGAAGAGGTAGAGTTAGATCGATTACGCCTTTTAAAATATTTTCTAAAAAAAAACATCTTCTTGTTGTGTTATTTTAATCGGAATTCATTTCAAAACTAAAAACAAAAAAAATACAATCTTCTTCCAGCAAACTTCTTCTAGATTCATAAACTATAAACAACCCCCATCCTTTTCTAGTAGTGTTTTTATTCTCTTTTATTTTATTTTTAGAATACCTCTAATAAGATGTTTTAATTCACTTCCTCCTTTGAGAGACGACCTTGGTTAGCCCCCTATGCTACACCAAGTAAACTAAACATTAGCTTCATAGAGTGTTGTTCTTGGAGTTTTATCCAACGTAACTCACTTTTGAAGTTCTTTTGAGAGCGCGTGCGACAACGCTCTTTCAGTTTCGCCAACGACGTATCACATCGGACGCATCTCTTCGTCAACGGAATTGACGAACGACGACCGCGACGCCCGCTCTCCGCGACGTTGACTTCCGCGGACGTTGGAAAATCCTCGAACTTATACCCAAGGTAGGGGTTGTTATTTATTGTTAAATTATTTTATTCTTGATCGTGGATCTCACATGTCTACATGAGGCTTTTGAATATATTATATAAGTGTTATTGTTTAACGTGAGGGGGGCCGGACCGCACGAACACGGCCGAACCCCCCCTCCATCGTTCTTGTTGTTTATTATTGCGGGTGGAAGCAAAGTGGCGTGGTGCCGTCGCACCACGCGGATAATCGTGCAATTATTTTGCGCGGCGCCGTCGCGCCACGCCGAGGAAGAATCTTCAAGAACGCGACGCCGTCGCGCCGCGTTGAAAGGAATCAAGGCACGGCGGAGGGGCGCGGTGCCGTCACACCGCGCCGGACGACGAACACCGCGGCCGGTTCCGGGCCGCGGCGGAACGAGGAGACCGGCGGCCGGGCCGCCAGCGTCGGAAGCCGAAGAGGGGACCGGAATTTCCGGTCCCGTTGGAGAAAACTGGCCGGCCAGCTGGCCGGCCGGATGACGTTAAACCGGGGGAATTAATCCCCCGGCCAGCGCATAAAAACCCCCCTCTTTAAGAGGGGGGCGGTTTCCATGTAAAGGGGGGGGGGGGGGGCAGCAGCCCCCCGGTTTTCCTCCAAACCGGCCCCCACGTGGGGGCCATTTTCTTGCAAAGGGCGCGGCACAAAGGCCGCGCCGCCATCCCAATCAGCGGGGGGCTTCGCCCCCCCGCGTGCGGCCCCCGTGCGGCGTCAGGCCGCCGCGGCCCCCGCGCCGCCGGCCGGCCAAGCCGGGTCGGACCCGGGTCGGGTCGACCCGGTTCGGGCCGACCCAGGGGGGGTCGGGCCGGGTCGGCCCGGACCCAGACCCCCTCGTTTCGAACCAGATTCGGTCTTTTGGCCATAACTTGAGCCACAGACCTTTGATCGACGAACCGTCTGCGGAAACACGATCCTTGGATCGAGACGGTCGTTTCGGTATATCGCACTCAAGGTTTCAGATTACTTTGAGTTCGGCCGAGTTGGTTCGTTCACGAAACCAACCGGGCCTTCGGAGCGGAAACACTCATGTCTTGAGCTACGGACGTTCGATTGACGTGCCGTCAGTCGCGTTGTGTTCCTCTTAGTGAGACGGATCTTTTGGAATACTCCACCCGAGGTTTGGACGCAGGTGGAGTACGGTCGGGTTGGTTTTGCCTTAAAAACCAACCGGGCCCCGGGGACGAAAATGCCAATAACTCTCAGACCAGGCGTCCGATCGACGCGCCGTCTGTTGCGTTGAGTTCCTATTGACGATACGGAACTTTTGGATACATCAACTCAGGACTTTGTGACAGTTGATGTATCAGCCTCTCGGCTCGTGGAGTGGACCCTCCGAACGAGCTTGCTGTGTGCGGGAACCCTAGTGCTGGCTGCGACTGTTACTGCTACTTTTACTACTACGACTGCTATTGTGACTGCGACGACGACAGTACCGAGATCCTGTGTGGATTCGACGACGACGACTACAGCACTCAGCGATCCTACGTGGATCAGTGCTACAGGTCCTGTGTGGGCCCGATCCTGTGTGGGTCCGATCCTGTGTGGGTCCGCGCTCAGCGGTTCTGTGTGAGCCAGCGCCCTACAGGTCCTGTGTGGGCCCGATCCTGTGTGGGTCTTTGCGGGGGTTAGTTACCTATCGATCCTTCGTGGGTCCGACGACTTAGATGGATCAGTGATCATCTTTATCGTCCTTTGAAGAAGTATACCTATGTGAGATGAATCCTATTGTTTTCCTGTGTGGATTGTGTTGTGCAATCCTGTGTGGATTACGTTTTGCTTTCCTGTGTGGAATACGTTTACTTTCCTGTGTGGACTGAGTTGTACTTGGGCTCGGAGGTTGGAGCGTATTTGAATTGATGACTTAAGTATATGTATGGGCATATACCTAAGCAGTGTCGGTTATTACTTCGTGATTGTTCCTTTCTTCGTGGTTTATCCTTTGTGGATTTGTGAGACCTTCAGGGGTCTCGGGGTCCCTACTGAGTAGCTTATACTCACCCCTGCACGGGCTTTGCCCGCACTACGTTGTGTTGGTTGCAGACGACGGACAACGTTGACCTTAGCTGAGGCTTGCAGAGCGGGACGGTACCCGGAGGTGGACCACTGGGCGGGACGTGCACGGAGCGGACGGCGGGACCCGTGGAGCAGAGGAGCTATCTGTACCCACCCTTCAGGTGGGATTTCCAGTGGACAGCTCGGTGTAGCGGCTTTTACTTTTCAGTTGCTGTTTTCCCCTTTTCGAGTTGTACTTTACTTTCAGTTGGGGTTTGTATACTGGCCCTTTTACTTTTCAGCACTTTCAGTTGTACTCTGCTTTTGTTTAGTGTTTACTTTCTGCTTGCTTACTCTGTGGTGTTTGTTTACCTTTCAAAGGCAATGCCTTCCCTTTTTACTGGGATTTTCGCCTTGGTGCTAGTCGCCAGCCCCTGGCCTATGGAAGGCGGGCTTGGGGTAGTCACGGCACGGACCCCGAGGGCGGGTCGTGATAGTGGGGAAGGGGGGTATGTACTGGGAGGGGAGTGGGGGGTCTATCCAGGGTGGGGGGGGGGACTATCTAGGGAGGGGGTGGGGATGGGGGGGTCTGTCCAGAAAGGAGGTGGGTCTTTCCAAGAAGGAGGGGAGGGGGGAGGGGTGCAAGGGGGTGTGTAGGGGGGTGGGGGTGGGGGTGTGCATTGTAGTGTATTTCAATAACTAAAACTATCATGAAAATATTTAAAATACATTATATACTTCATAAATTATGAAAAATACATTATATATTATTGTAAATACCAATTATAGTTGTTGGTTAGTGATAAATCATTATTATTTTGGTTTATATAATTCTAATTTTTTGTATGTTGATTAATAACCAACATATATTCATTATAGGGAAATTATGAGTTTGTTGTTCACCTGAGTTGAATGTATTCAAACATAAAACACTTCTCTTGAATACTGATATTTCATATTTCAATTTCTATAACCAACATCGACCATGTGAAAAATATATATTCAAGGTAATATTTATTATTTATGACATAAATGAGATCAAACTTCAAGAAAGCATTGCCTAAGAAAATTAGGTACAAACCAGGTTGGATTTTCAAGCATTGACAATCAAGAAGATGAACTTTCTGACATGTCTCCCTCCAGTGTGTATCATCGGTACAATATTCGAATTTGTTTTGAAATTTGATGTTTCAAATAATTAAATAACATTGAAACATCTACTACCTTTATTTTCACACTAAAATATATGTTATGAATGTATGTTATTTTTGAGTATTAATGTATTTTTGTTAAACTATATATTGAATTTATTTAATTTTAAGATTCTTTTCACTTGGATAAAATGTAGGTTTTTGATCTTGTATACTAGGTTACAAGGTTTTCCATAACTGGATATTGAAGGAATGCAACATCATGGAACACATAATCTCTGGCATATTTTGGAGTAGTGGATCATTTTATTCTATCTCGGTTATTAGTTTCTTCTACTTGTACTGAATATCACTTCAGATAAATGTTTTTGAAAAATGAATCATGTACTATTTTTAACCAGTCATTATTGTATTTAATTTTACCAGTGGATTTTTTTTATATCATTGCAACATGAATTTTAGGGGTCTCCTTGTATTTTATAGGGTTGTCCTTTAAGAGGTGTCCATGAGGGACGAGGCTTCCAGGGGGGTAAAGGGGGGAGGGGGTGTCCAGGGTGGGGGGAGGGGATTTCCAGGGGGTGTCTAGGAGGGATGGGGGGATGTCCTGGGGGGGGGGTGTAAGGGGGGGTCTGTAGGGGGAGGGGGTTATGAAGGGGTATGGGTAGGGGGGGTCTTTCCATGTAGGGGTGGGGTTTGTCCAGTGGGGGGTCAATGTTGGGGGTCTATTCAGGGGGGCTTTCCAGGAAAGAGGGGGTGCAAGGGGGTGTGTAGGGTGGAGGGGGGTCTACAGGGGGTGTTTCCAAGGAGGGGGTGGGGGTGTTTTTTAATGAAATGTGAGAGGATATAGAAATGTTTTTAAACCATTTCTATAGACCTATAGCCACAGTTCAAACCTTGGATAAATATTTATAACCATAGTTTTAAACCGTGGCTATATCCCCCGTGTGGCTTAAGATTCTGCCCCAGTTTCAAACAGTGGCTGTTAAGATTTATACATAGTTTGAACTGTGGCTATAGGTATTTATCCAAGTTTTCAAATCGTGGCTATATGATTTTACATATAGCCACACCAATATTATCTATGGTTCATTAAACCATGGATATAATATAACCTACAACCATAGTTTTTGGGCTTATAGACATAGTTTTGAACTGTGGATAAAGCCTAAATTTATAGTAGTATGAGTCATGTTGGTGAATCATGTCAGTGTGTTGTGTTGGTGACTCATGTTGGTGAGTTAGTCATTAGTGACTCACTATCAGTGACTCATTTCAGTGACTCACCCATCGGTGATCCACTTACATCTTTTTCCAATTTTTACTATTTTCCCCTCTTATAATTTATTTGATATAAATCAATTTTAAAACCATGTTTTAGTATTTAAAAATTAATTTTAAAGGATATTAATTAATTATTTAATATCCTAACACTCCTGGGACTTTTAAAAAGTAAAACCAAATAATCTTAACCCCAATCTGACTTTAGTGGCCCTTGAAACTGCTCCCTTACATTGATATATGATTTGGATCTTCTAAGACAGGTTATTCTCTTCCTAGTATGTTTTCTTTTTCTCTTAGTGTGTCTAGTACCATTATTCCCCCTAGAGTCATGTGTTTTTCTCTAGACTTCAGATTCAGTATTCCTTGGAGTCTCCTGCTATTAACGCGACCCCTAGTTTTGGCGTAACATGGAGTTTCTAATCGACTATTATTCAAGGTAAGGATTTCCTTTTTCACTCTTTTTCTTTTTTTTATCTTTAGGGATAGGTGTAATGATGCCTTCATGGTGAAAAAAGATGAATCCAAATTTTATGAAGTAATAAATGAGGGGATGGAAAGATGGTGATGATTTTTGTTTTATTTTATATGCTATCTTTGATCCATGATGTGAATTGTATGAGTTGTATCCTTCTAAAAATCATGGTCATTGGCGGTCTTTATTTACACACTTGTATGGCTTGTGAATCACTACTGTAAATTTGGAAATCTAGTTAATCACGTATAACCAGATAAATAAATAAATTCCCCAAGATTGATATCATTCTGTGATCACCCTTGAAAAATGAAATTTGAATTTAAGAACAAGGGTTGAAAAATATGAATAAACCTTGTTGTTTGGTGTGTCCATGTGCTGTGTATGGTTCTGTTCAACCTTGTGTTTGTGTGGGTCATGGGGTGTTGTGGATGGGAGTTCAACTATGTGTATGGGGTGATATGTATGGTGTAATGGAATCTTAGGTTGAGAGATTGGTTGATTTTGGAATGGATGAACTAGTTAGGTAGTGGGACTACATCCGAGTAGTGTTTGGGGAGAGGGGCTGCAGTTTCATGTATTTCTATGTTTATGTTACTAGGATTGGCGTGGTTATACAGTAGGGCTTCTGGGTGTGGTTGTGATGAGGTGTGTTGGGGGTTTTCTTTTTGATAATAAGGATAGGGAGACATTACTTTGAAGAATGTCGGTGGAAGTGGTTGGATGAGTGTTTTGGTAAGGGGAGTGTACAATGGGTTGATTTACCTTGGTCCTTCTTCCTAGTGTATTGATGACTATGTGGCTATTTCTTAGGTTGTGTTTGGTAACTTCCTAGGTTGGGATGGAATAAACAAATAGTTTATTAAATAAAGAATTATAGTGGGTTAAATGAATTGGTTGGGGGTTATGAATTGGGTTTACGACTATTTTTGTGGTTGTGCTTTTAGACGTAGCATCAAAGGTAGTTTTTCATGGGTTGGTTGTTGTTTTGAAAACATATATGTTGGGAAGAGTGTTTGGTACTTGTATATATACTTTTAGTTCTTTGTGATTTCTATGAGAACTCCACTTGTGTTGAGCACTACATGATGAACACCCCCATTATTATAGGGGAGCGTTCCCTTTCACTACATCCTGATGGGAGGACGGATGGCTGGTTATTGGCTATTCTCTAGTCCCTCTTCTAGGCATCGGTAGGCCAAGAATCCTCGAGTAGGTTGTTCTGAAGTTGTGAGGCCCAGGTTTCTTTGGGTGAGGTGTGTTTTTTTAGGTGTCCTCTGGATGAGATGTGTTGTGCTTTCCCAAGTATCTTCAGGACAAGGTTGTGGTTTTGTTTCCCATTTGTCTATGGTTTGGATGTGATGTGGTTATGGCCTAGATTTTTGTAAGAAAAAATGTGGTATGTTCCCCAAAAGTGTGCGGGTAGGTTGTGGCAGTGGGGCTTATGGAAGAGCGTGGCAGCGTCAGGATATTCGCCGTTAGGGATGAACAGTTAACGAGTTGTAAGTGGTGCGGGGTACCCAAATATCGATGTGATTATTTGGTTTCATTATATGTATTGTGTTATTTAGTGAGGTTGGGTTGGTTAGTATTCATTGATATGAGTTTTTTGTCTCTAAAAATGTTTTTAGGTTTCTATGGAGATTACATAGATCGTGCTGGATATTTGTAGCTCAGATGTTAGGATAGTTGTTGTGTCATTGCTTAGATTTTTTCTTTTGGTGTTTACTTGGGTGTTTTTCATTTTATTTCAAGCATTTTTAATTTAAACATGCATTTCATATGGATTTTGATTTCTTTTATATATTTTTATTATAGTTTTTTTGAGTTTGATACATCTTATCACTTGATCATGGTTACTATAAAAAGGGTAATGCCTCCCATTTTGAGAGATTTTTATACCCTAGATGTTGTTATCCACCCCAAGGCATACTGGAGGTGGGAATTAGGGGCCATTATCTCATTTTCATCTTGAAGAGGGAAGGCCATGACAATTTTCCATCTCTTCCTTCATCTTGATGAATGAGGGTCGTGAAAGAATGGTATCAGAGGCTGATGGTTGAGAGATAAGATAGATTTTGGAGTTAGGAATGGCGAGGATTGCATGAGATGGTGTGGAAACAGTGTTAGTTGATCTTGGTTCATGACATAGGCTAGAGAATACCATCTAGGGAATTTGATTTTTGGGCCCCCTGTGATCCGATGCAAGGACACCGATCTTACCGAATGACCAAATGAGGCTACACCGATTGTAGGGTAGAGACCCTAGGAAAGGTACATGCATCATGATTAATTGTATTATTGTTTTTTTTTATTTTTTTGGGAAATTAAAATAAAAAAAATGTAAAAATAAAACCTAAATAAATTCCATACTACTCAGGCATAGAAATTCCCAATTTGCATTTTCAGTTATGGAACCCGATCATCATCCGCATGTGGTATGAGCAGTGGAGGATTAGTAGGCTGACCTGGTCGACCAAGGAGGGTTGATACAGTAAGGTAGGATGATCAATGTCATAGGAAACTTCATGATTTCTAGAGGAAAAGTATGAGAAAGTAGAAAGGTAGTGTTTTAGATACAGAGACGAAGAGTTGGCATGAGGAGCTAGTGATCACTTTAAACTTGATCCAGGATCCGAACGAGTACTGGGTTACTCTAGATGTGAGATAAATATGGGGTGCTAGATGTTAGTGGTGGATTCTATACCTAGGGGAGAGGAAGGAGACCGATGATATTTGGTTCTATTTTCAAAAGGAGTTCGGGGCATAATTCCTTTCTTTGACCATGAAGTTTGAGAAGAGGAAAGAGTTACTCTCCCTCCAGAAGGGGAGTATGTCAGTACGTGAGATGGGAATCAAGTTAAATTATCTTCATCTATTTTCTCTAGATCTCTTTTTTAATGATGTGTCTCAGTCAAGACACTTAGTGGAGGCACTTTTTCCATCTATCCTTTACGTAGTTACCCCCATCACCTTGGCAACATACCTAGAGGCCTAGAAGAAAGAAAAAGTAGTTGAGAGGATATACTCATGAGGAGGTATAATGTGGGAGGGGAGAAAATAGGTTCTATGAAGGGAAAGGATTTCAGTAATAGGTATAAATTTTCAGGGCCTTTGAGGTTTCAATCAATGGGGATTTGACCTCAGAAGTTTCAGTTTCGACCTACAGGTCCTCATGATTTTCCCATAGGCTTGGGACTAAGGTGTTTTGATTTTGGAGGCCATGGGAACCTTTAGAATTAGTTTCCATTATGAGATCAGTATGGTAAATTTGGGTAGGTTTAACACCCACCTCAACTTCAGTTGTCGGCCATGCCATTTCAGTAGTAGGGGCATTTGGATCCTCCTCCACTGAGGGGAGAAAAAGTAGGTGGAGGCTAAACTCAGGGTGCTCCTTAGGTACCTCGACCTAGATGTGGTTGAGGAGACAGTTGACAGTAGAGGGGCAGAGGATTTGGGTATGGTCAGTTTCACACCACAGAGGAAGCAGTTCCAATGGGGCTAGAGATTGATCAAGGTATGATCACTGTGTTAATTACTCTTGTTTGTTCTTTGTTTGATTCCAGAGCTTTGCACACTTTCATTGCACCCACTCTAGCCTATGTTTTGAGACTATAAATAGAAATAATTTCCATTACCCTGGTGCTGAGTACACTAGTAGGACGTCAAACCAGCTTGTTTTATGTTTTTCATGGATGCACATTGATGTTGGGGCCACATATGTCTAGTGGGGAACTCTTTATACTATATATGTATCCATAAGATGTCATCCTATTCATCAAATGATTTTTTTTTCATTCTATCATTGACTGATTCTGGAGGTGAGTCATTTTTTCAGTCATGGATGGACAATATATATATTTCATTGGCTAGTGGAGTTATCAGGTGGGCATTTGGTGCATAAATACTCTTCTTTCCTTGCTGTCCAAGATTTCAGTGGAATCAGTGGATGATGATATGGTGGGGGTTCCCAGAGTTGTTGGTGGGGGGGGGGTTCTTGGTTGTTTTTACTAAAGAGGTTGTGACTATATCCCCTTAAAAGTATGTTGAGTTTGGGATACACTTGCAATCAAGTGATTCTCTTATTTCGATGGTTCCTTATCGGATGACATCATCTAAGCTGTGGGAGCTAAGGACTTAGAGTGATGATCTGATGAAGAAGGCCTTTTTCTGGCCCAGTGTGTCAGTGTGGGTTGATCACATATTGTTATAAAAGGAGGATGATGGTATGAGGTTTTTCATAGACCACCAGAGGTTAAATAAAGTAATAGTCAAGAACCATTACCCTATCTTAATTATATACGATATATTCAACCATATATGGGGTGAAATTTGGTTTTCTAGGATCGATATGCGGTCTGGATATCACCAATTGAGGGTAAATGAGGATGATATCCCGAAGTCTGCTTTTAGGTGAAAGTATGGGGACTTCGAGTTCATTGTTATGCTGGTTGTTATTAGGAACACACCAACCATGTTCATAGGACTTATGAACTCCATCTTTCGTGAGTTCTTGGACCGGTTCTTCATCATATTCATTGATGACATTCTAACCTACTTGAAGTTAGAGGTGGAGCATACCGAGCATCTTAGTACTGACCTAGAAGTCCATTGATTCCACTAGTTATACTGAAGGATGTCCATGTGTATGTTCTATACATGAGAGGTGCACTTCTTTGGACATGTGGTGTCTCAAAATGGGATTGAAGTGGATCCGTCAAATGTCGAGACTGTTTTTTCTTGTGTAGAACCCATGAATGTTCCATAGGATCGATGTTTTATTGGTCTTGTGGGCCATTACTGAAGATTTTAACCCAAATTCTCTTTATTTTCAGCTCCATTGATGGATCTAACCAGAAAAACCAAGATTTTTGTGGAGGGAGCAGTGTCAGGAAGAATTTGGCTATGTGAACGGGAAGTTGGTTATCGCTCCAGTACTCCAGTTTCCATAGGAAGGGGTGATGTTTGAGGTGTTTTGTGATGATTCCCATCTAGTTTTGGGGTGTGTGATGATGAAACAATGGACAATGATCTCTTATGTGTCTAGGAAATTACGTACCCCTGAACAAAACTATGCCACCCATGATCTGGAGAAAGAATTGGTCATGTCCACACTGAATTTGTGGTGGCATTACCTCATTGGAGAGCACTTTGTGGTATTTACAGATCACAAGAGTTTGAGGTATATCTTTTCCAAGTGAGATCTAAACTTGTGAAAGTGGAGGTGGATGGATTTTCTATAGGATTAAAACTTTTATATATATTACAAATTAATAAAGGGGAATTTTGTGGCTGATCTTTGATAAAGAAGTCATAGAAGGAGGTTGTTCGATAATCTACAGACACTTATAGGGAAATATAGGAGTTGGCTACCTTTCACATAGATACATTAATGAATGGAGGCAGAGGTTGTCTATTTCAGATGATGGTGTAATTATCTATGATGAAACAGGTGGAGGAGTCCCATTGGGTAGACTTGGAGGCTTAAGTGATGCACAATCGTGTTGTCCATGGTGATACTCCAGAAGGATGGTCAGAGGATAGTTTGAACCAAATGTTGTTCCATGGGAGATTGTTTGTTTCGAAGGTGATGTGCAGGGGAGTCCTCCATGATTTTCATAGCTCACCCTTAGCAGTACACCCAAGAGTTTCCAAATTGTACCGCATTTTGAGAGTGTAGTTTTGGTGGCCCGTGATGAAGTGGGCTATGGTGGAGTTTGTGGTGAAGTGCTTGGTGTGACAACAAGTGAAGGATAAGAAACGTGTTCCTAGTGGTTTGGTGACACCCATAGATGTCATCAAGTGGAAGTGGGATGAAATATCATTGGATTTAATCATAGGGATACCCAGATATCAGAGAGGATATGATGATATCTATGTAGTGGTGGACAGACTGACTAAATTGGCTCACTTCTTAGAAGTTAAGGAGTCATGCATGGTTGGTTCCTTTGCGAGATGGTAAGTGGTTGAATTGGTGAGACTACATGGGGTTCTGAGGTGAATTGTCTCAGATTGGGACACATGTTTTACCTCATGAGTCTGGAGGGAATTGCAACATGCTTTTGGCACTCAGTTACACCTCAATACTTCTTTCCACCCCCATACAGATGGGCAGACAAAGAAGACCATCTAGAAATTGGAGGACATGTTGCGGGCATGCATATTAGACTTTGGTGGGTATTGTGTGTGACACTTTCCCTTGGTAGAGTTTTATTACAATAATAGATATCACTCTTTCATTGGTATGGCTCCATTATAATCCATGTATGGGACACCGTTTCATTCACCTTTGTGCTGGACAGAAGTTGGGGAGGAAACTATTCTTGGTCTGGATGTGGTGCAGAACACAACAGAGAAGGTTCATCACATGCATGAGAGGATGAAGGCATATCAAGACTGAAATAATTCGTATTCCAGTTAAGAGGAGGCCCTTGTAGTTTGATGTTGGAGACCACATGTTCTTTAAGGGTTCCCCTCGATGTGGGTAGTAGAGGTTTGACTAGGAGAGAAAGATTTCTTCCAAGTTAATTGGACCCTTTGAGGTGTTGGGGAGACTTGGAGAGGTGTAATACTATTTGGAATTACCACTATAGTTGGAGAGGATCCACGACATCTTTCATGTCTCATATATTCACCGTTATCTACATGATGACTCATATGTCTTTGACTGGGGAGAGTTGGATACTGAGGATGACATGAAATTCGTGGAGTGGCTAGTGGAGATCTAGGATCATCAGGAGAAGTTTCTATGTGGATGGAACATTCATTTGGTTAACGTGTTGTGGAGTCACGGTGTCCAGGAGGAGAGTAATTGAGAAAGGTATATGAAAAAGTGCTCCCAGTTTGTAGGGTTATTTTGAGTTTTGATTATGTGTTTTGCTTATGATGTGATGCTTGAACCTTGTTTATGAGATGTGTTGCTTCCTTGTTCTGTAATGTGTGATAAAGTCCTAACATGTGAAAATGGGGAGACTAGATTCATAATCCAGGTGCATTAATTAAGATGCAATTAAACCCAGGCGGGTGAGTCAGTGCCTCCTAGAGTAGATATTATCTTGACATGGAGGATGAAATTCCCTGATTCATGTGTCTGGAAAGTTGCTACTTGTGTTGGAAATATTGTGGATTTTTGGGTTAGCATATGTGGGAGGATGTGTTATTTTATGTAGAGGTTTCACTTCAGCATTCGACAACACATAGTGGTTTATCCTTGAGAGGTATCTTACAAGGTGGTTGTTCAAATCCCTCTTTCTTCTGAGTTTGGTTTCGAATTCTCAATGACAAGAATAGTTTGAGAGGTATCTGATGTAATGTCCTGAACCTCCTCCATCCATTACATTTTCAAAATCCAATGTTTTGGGTGTTTTGGAAGGAAACAATATCTCATTTTAATAGTTTTCGAAAATTCTAGTTTTTCCATTGATGACTCAGGACATTGGTAGGTCAGGGCGTCAGTAGGTCAGGGCGTCGGTAGGTCAGGGACAAGGTAGGTTAGGGTGTTGGTAGGTTGGGTGTCATTAGGTCGGGTATTGGCAGGTCAGTAATTGATAGGTTAGGGCCTCAGTAGGTCAGGGCCTCGATAGTTCTGATGTCGGTAGGTCGTGCGTTGGTAGGTCGGGCATCGGTAGGTTGGGCATCAGTAGGTTGGGCATCGGTAGGTCAGGCTTCGGTTGGTTAGTCATCAGTGAGTCACATCAATGGCTCAATATCAATTGATCACATCAGCAACTTGTGTTGGTGAGTCACATCGGTGACTCGTGTCAGCGAGTCAGGTGTCGGTGACTCACTGTCGGTGACTCACCCATTGGTGAGTCATTTCCAGCTTTTCCATTTTTTCTAGTTTCACCCCTCCTACATTTTATTTGATGTAAATCGAGTTTAAAACCTAGTTTGAGTATTTATAAAGGAATTTAAAATGATATTAATTATATATTTGACATCCTAATTCTCTTGGGACTTTGAAACAGTCAAACCACATAATCTTGATCACTATTTGACTTTAATGGAGCTTGAAACCACTTCCTTCTATTGATAGAGGACCAGGCTCTTCTAAGCCAGGATATTCTCTTCCCAATTTATTTCCATTTTTTCTTGTTGTTCCTTGAGCCATTCATCCCCATGGAGTCATGCGTTGTGCTCTGGCCTTCATATTCAGTCTTCCTTGGAGTCTCCTGCTATTTCTGTGACCCCCTATTTTGGTTCAATGAGGAGTTTCTGATCATTTTTTCCTCAAGGTAGGGATTTAATTTGTCTCTCTTTGACTTTTTATATCTTTATGGGTGGGTGTAATGATGACTTCTTGGTGAAAAAGAATGAATCCATATTAAATTAAGTAATAAATGAGGGGATGGGAAGATTTTGATGATGTTTGTTTGGCTTTATTTGCTATCTTTGATCCATGTTGTTAATTGTATAGTTAGTATCCTTTTGAAAATCATGGTTTCTTGTGGTCCTTGTTTGCACATGTGTATGCATTGTGAATCACTACCATAAATTTGGAAATCTGGTTAATCACGTATACTCGGTTAAATAAATTAATGCCCTGAGATTGACCATGTTCTTTGATCACTCATGAATAATGAATGTTGAATTTAAGAACATGGGTTGCTAAATTAGAATAAAAATTTCTATTTTGTGTGGTTGTGTTCTATGTATGGTTATGTTCGACTTTATGTTTGTGTTAGTCATATGTTTTTGTGGCTAAGAGTGTGGATTCTTGTATGGGGTAGTACAAGTGGTGTAATTGAATCTTATGCAGAGAGTTTGCTTTATTGTGGAATGGATGAACTTGTTAAGCAGTGGGACTACATATGGTAGTGTTTGGGTAATGGGGATATAGTTTTAGGTTATGCTATGTTTATGTTACTGGGGGTGGTGTTGTTATGCAATGGGGATGGTGAGTGTGGTTGTGATGAGGTGTGTTGGGGGTTTTATTATTGAGAGGAAGGACAGAGAGACATTACTTTGAAGAATGTTAGTGGCAGTGGTTGGACATGTGTTCAGAAAAGGGGAGTGTGCAGTGGGTTGTTTTATGTTGGTCCTTCTTCTAGGTGTGTTATGGATGACTATGTGGTTGTTTCTTGTGTTGTTTTTGGTAGTTTCTAGGGCAGGTATGGAATAAAAATATGGTTTATTAAATAATTAACGACAGTGGGTTAAATGAATTGACTGTGGATTATGAATTGGGTTTATGGATTCTTGTGTGGTTTTTCTTATAGAGGTATCATCAAAGGTAGTTTTTTGTGGGATGGTTTTTGTTTCGAAAACTCGTAGGATAAGTTGATTGTTTGGTACCTATATATACACTTGTAGTTCCTTGTTATTTCTATGTGCACCCCTCCCGTGTTGAGCACTACATTACAAACACCCCCATTGTTATGGGGGAGTGTGTTATTTCCCAACATCTCAGTGGGAGGATGGATGGTTGGTTATTTTCTCTTTTCTACTCCCTCTTATAGGCATTGGTAGACAAAGACTCATCAGGAAGGTTGTAGTGAGATTGTGAGGCCTAGGTGTCTACCAGCGAGGTGTGTTTTCTTAGGTGTCTTCAGGATGAGATGTGTTATGATTTCCCAAGTGTCTTCAGGATGAGGTTGTAGTTTGGTGGACCAGGTGACTGTGGTCAGGATGTGATGTGGTTGTGTCCTAGATGTTTTCAAGAGGGATGTGGTATGTGGACTAGGAGTGTGCAGGAAAATTATGGCAGTGGGGCTTATGGAAGAGCATGGTAGCGTCAAGACATTCGTCATTAGGGGTGATAAGTTAACTAGTGGGAAGTGGTGCAGGGTACCCAAATATTGATGTGATTATTATATTACATTACTTGAATTGTGTTATTTGGTGAGTGTGATTTGGTGAGGTTTGGGTGTTTAGTATTCCTTGATAGGTTTTGTTGGTTTCTATGTTCTCTCGTAGGGGATTTAGTATGCTCTTCCCACTTGTGCATGAGAGACTTTGGATTTTCCCTACTGAGTATACTATTATGATAACCCTATATGTATAATACTATTTTTAGTTTTCCAAGGATATTACGTAGACCATGCTGGACCTTATTTCCTCGGGCTTCAGGATAGTTTTTGTGTCACTGCTTATCTTTGTTCTCTTGGTGTTTACTTTGGAGTTTTTCATTGTATTTCTAGCAATTTTACTTTAAAAATGCATGTGGGATGGAATTTTCTTTCTTTATATATATTTCTTGGAGTTATTTTGAGGTTAATACATATTATATACCAATCTTGGTTACTATAAAAGGGTAATGCCTCCCATTTTGAGAGATTTTTATACCCTTAGTGCTGGTCACCACCCCAGGGCCTACTAGAGGTGGGACTCGAGGGTCATTATCTCTTTTTCATCTTGAAAATGGAAGGTCACAAAACTTTCCCATCCATTCCCTCATCTTGATGAAGAAGGGTCATGAAATTATATGCTAAGGTCTCCCATGATCTTAAATATTGTTACCCAACACTAATCACCATCTCGTAGCCAATTGTAGGTACAATTGTTGTGGTATTATTGGCCGATGGCTAGCCCAGGATGGGCCTTTCTAGGTTTGTTCATGTAAGAGTGGTATCAGTGTGGGTTCTCCTAGGAAAGGGGTTTGAAGTAAGTAGTCATGAGAGGATTGGTTTGGGAACAAAATGTAAATAATGATAAAGTTATATCATGTATTTATATTTTACCAAGGAAAAAAGGTGTGGTGGCCAATACATCCTTTCACCAAGACATAAATTACTTGATAGTTAACTCATAACACTAAGATATTTATTTTTGTTACAAGAAACATGGTAAATACATCACATTGTGTTCAATCATGATGTTTCATGACCTTATAGTGTTATCTAATCCATATATTCTCTAATCATTGAAATTTCATTTGTCAATGAATGTTGTTACCTACTGACAGAAATCTAATACACTATGGTAGTATCGTAATGAGTTTCTTTCTATGTTTGGGCCCCTTTATATCAATTAGTGAGCAATGAGGCATTACTTATGAGACTCGGTTGATAGAAAATCTTGCCACATGATATAAGGAAATATCTCACCCTTAATGTTTATCATAGATTTTCCTCATAGATCAGATGACAGTCACCAACATGATGGATGAGACTACCCATTGGCTGGTGATGCTGCATGTGTTCTGATGGTAGAGAGCTTGTGGGTTTGTGCGATGAGCTCGATCCTTGATTGATAGAGGTTTTATAGGAGTATCAAACTCCTGTTTCCATATAGTTTAAGATTTTACTAACCAGATGAAAATTCATGTATCGAGCTTCTTATATGATGTTTTGGTACATTGGTGGATAACATTTTCTTAAACTTGCAACAGAACTGCACTAAAATGGAATGATTTTGATCATTGGAACATAATGAAACTTTTATTTTATGATGTTTAGAACCCTATAGGGAGGCATGAATTTGTCTAAATTCACATCCATAACCATAGATTTCATGATGTGTTCCTCAAACAAGTTTTTCTAATATAATATTTGGAGAATAGTAGTTTTGTTATAGACTCCGTGTGAGGATTTACCAAGATGTGTTTTTGTTTTGATGAAAATTGTCCCTAGTTGGTTCATGTTATATGTAAAGTGTTGAAAATATGAGTTAAAAATGATGAGCACTAAAGATTCCTATAGTCAGGTGTGAAATGGTTTCCATTAGATTATGCCTCATACATATCCCCTATAAACCCTCATACTTATTTGATGAAAACAATATTTGATAATCTTATAATGTATGTTTGGAAGCTGTAAATTATTCAGTGTAGTATTTGGTTGGATATAGGGAGTTTTCACTTCAGGTGAATGTCTTTCACTCACATAGTTGTTTGAATTTCATTTAACCTTGATGGAGAGAATGGAGTTTTAAGAAATTCCCTTATTTTTAATAAAATATGTTGTGGTACCCACCTCATTTTGAATTGGTTACCTCATGTGGGTATAATGAGGTTTTGGTGATAAAATTTATGAGGTGGGATATTTATGTAGCAAAAATCAATTCCCCTTATGTGTGGAAAGTAGAGTTGAACCGTGGGATGTTATGTTAGTTTCTATCATTTATTGATTTTGAATTCCCTCACAACATGTATGGAGAATAAATCATGTTATTGTGAATATTGAATAATGTATGTATTCTTCATAAATATGACTAATGGTTCACCCTTAACATGGAGAGGGATTATATATTGGCCTATATTCCAAGGATGATGGGAACCTCTGTGTAGTTTTTGTGTGTGGAATTGAATATCTCACTAGGTAGATTATTGGTGAAATCTATTAAAAATTTAGTAATTTCTATCATAGGATGAGACAAAGATTTATATAGAGATGAATAAACATCATGTATGATTGTATTATCTTATATAGAAGACCTGTAAGTATTTTCCTAATGTTGGTTACCATGTTATATACTTCCCCTTGTGGATTGTGGACCTATTTTGATTCTTTCATTGGATACTATAATTGGATTTCAGATTATATATTATTCTAGTAAGGTGTGGCTATTAGGCTAGAATTATAAGTGAATTAATATTAGTGTGATTCAAATAGATATCTTTATATTGGTGGGAAATTCTTCTGGATATTTATATCAATCTTGGAAAAGAAAGGCCATGATTCCCTTGTTCTAAAATCAAGTGATGATAGAACCTGTGTATTGTATTTTGGGGGATAGTAGGGGGTTGATATGAATTTTGATAGACATATTTTCTTGTATATTTTTTTGATGATATCATAGAATCTAGTGAATCTCCTTACATAGAAGTGTTATGTAAATGGATTTCAATTATACAAATAATATTTAGAATACTCTTTAAAGGTGTATAGAAAGGCGCTCCCACTAGAGTTTACATTTAAAAAAACCCTCAATACAAAATATAGAGAAATTATAGGGGTTATTTGTTCATTTGGAGGGGGTTAAACCATCTCTAAATACTATAGTAGTGGTTGCCCAAAATTGGCACTAAAATGGTGGTCCACTCTAGTTAGCGGAGGCTTTATATAACTTTTTGTAAGGTTAAAAAAATAGAGATGGTTATTTTAGAGGGGATTTAAACCCCTTCTAAATTTTTATCAAAAAAATTAATTGATGTGGACTCTAATGAAAATTAAAAAAATATATGTATTTAGATTCTATTTTTGAACTGCCTCGAAATTTTTGAATTTTTTGAAAAAAATGCTACATGAACTTGCTTGCTCTACATAACCTACAACCCAATGAGGATTGAACCTATGTTCCTTTTGTATTAGACTTCATACATAACCACTCTATTACATGATATTTTTTTTCATTAAATATACATCTATATAGTTATATATAAATATTCAAACATTTTTTATATAAATATATTTATAAATACATTCATAACAGACATACAAAATTTTATTTATTTAAATATTTATTTTTAGATACATATTTGTGTGTCTCTATGTGTGTGAATATAATATATTTATATATTTAGTATATAAAAAACATGTGTTTATATAATGTCATTATTAATATATTTATATTACAAATTTATATAATGTATTTAAATACATATATATATATATATAATTATAAAATAAATAATTTTATATTATGTAGAGATATATATTTATACATTATATTAATATTAATGTAAAATTAAATATGTTTATATTATATTCAAATATATTTAACATATATACACAATAAATTATTCATATTATATATACATGTCTTATTACGTTTGTGTGTGTATGTGTTAGTATTTGTAAAATCTATTATTGTTATAGCATATATTTTTATATTATTAAACATATTTGAGTTTCTAGGGTAACAATTTGTTAAATACATTAAATTATCTAATTATTTCATTTATTTATGTATAGATTTTATAAAATCTATTATAAATTTATGATATTAAATATATTCATATTATATTTTATAATATATTAAATATAACAATATACAAATAAATATATATTATATATTAATGTATACATATATTTATGTATAAAATATAAAATATAAAAAGGAATAAATACATTTATATGATTTATTTATATAAATATAAATATAAATAATATTTTTATATAATGTATTTAAATACCATGATATAATGTGTCTGTATAGTATATATAAAATATATATGTGATTACACATATATTAATAATTTTTTTTCTATAAATAATTTATTGACGATTGAAAACCCCATTTAATTTTTTAAAAATAATATAATATTTTAGTGGTGGTTATGCCAATATAACTACCAAATATTAATTAAGTGGTGGTTTTGGCATAATCACTGCTAAAATATAACTAGTTTTTAGGGAAAAAATTATATGATTTTAGAGGGGGTTCAAAACCCCCTATAATTTTTTATTTATAAAAAACCCATTATATTTTAGTGGTATCATTTTTATAATCACCACTTATTGAAGAGAAAATTTAATTTATAAGAGTTTGAGAATAACCACATAAAAATAATTGCGACTAATCAGCTATTTTTTATAGTGTCTGCTGAACTAGATGATTGGGGTTTGTGGATATTATCTCATCCCATGAAGTGGGAAAGCACTCATATAGAAATGGTTTTTGTTTCTTGTTACATGTAAATGATCACCTATCATGAATGAATGTTTCTGTATTAGACTTTCTTTATGAGGGGCAATAGAAAAACACTACATGAGTGGAAGATGATGACTTACTTCTTGGATGTTGGAATTGAGTTCTCTTGGATGTCACATCTCTGAAAGTGAATGAAGTGTTTTTCCCATATAATAATGTTTGTGAGCTTCATTTTTTGGTTTTACTATTCGTTTTCTATTTTGAGGACGAAAAGGGTTTGAAGTGTGGTAGATGTAGTGATCTAGATTCTTTCTAGTGAGTTATAGCTCAATTTTGAGCTTTCAAACCTCCCTTGGGATAAAATGGATAATTTAGATATAGAGACTATATTTTGGACATATAATGATTTTAAATATTCCTAGGAAAATTTTCAAAGCCAGACGATGAGACGAAATGCAATTTCAATTCACGGTAAACCCATAATTAATTTTATAAAAATAATAAATATATTTTATATCACCCATGCACAGTTTTTCTGAAATAATAGCATATAACCTGAACGGAGTCTGAAATATTAAATATGATACCTGGGTTTAATCTAGAGTGTGGGGATTACCATATATGTGACCTAAAGTTAGTCAAAATGTTATGTCTAATAGAGGTATCTCTTGATATGTGCGTTTAATTAAAATAAATAAATAAATTATTTATTTTAAATTAAATGACCTAAACAATTATCCTCTATAAATAAGCTATAATAGAAAATATATAGGGTTAGGAACATAAAATTAGGATCATTTATAGGTGATTACACTCAGTATTTATTTGGGGATCAACATTGAAGAACAAATGATGATCATATCAAGGATAATCATGAGACAAAAGATAAACACAATGGGATTATCACCTTTATCGCTAGTGGATGTGTTTTTCACCAACTATCAATCCATAATTGAGGTAGGCATCATCATTTGTGGGTTTCATCCATTTAATTAAAATATTAAGTATGGATTTTATCTAATTTTTATCAGTGAAAATTGTTCTTTGTATGAGCCCCATAATTTTAATTAGTTATATTCATATGATATAATTATTCATAAATTTCACATGTTATCACCTTGTTTATATTATCATTGTGGAATAAAACTTTTCTAATGATAATTAAATTTGTTTTTTTTATTCCCCCATTTTTTCATTTCATTTTTTATCGAAGTCCAAAGGGTCGGGGTTCATGAATGTCGGGGAAGGTTCAACCACAATCTAATGCACAGATTTATTGTGGCAGTATGGACGACATGTAGATTGACTATTTGTGGATGGACTGATGAATGAGTGGTTTGATGTTTTCTGAATGGATCAAATCGATATCATGGGTGTGGTTTCAAGATTGATGATTTTATATGGGTCTGATTAGAATGGAAGTTGATCGAAAGTGGTTCAAGATTTGATTGGGATACACGTTTTCTTAGATGACATGAGGCGTCGACGTGTGGTGTGACAAGATTAGTTCTGAGCAAATGTCATACGTGGGGTCTTATGGTGAATGTTGGTTAGCATGGATGGGATGGTGGCCAAACATTGATCTCTGATGCGGTGTTCTGACATGGTTAATGAGGTGGGTATTATTATTATTTGTAATAATAATAAAAACATTAAAACAAGTGTGTGGTTAATAAAATTAAATTATATTTGATTTTAATAAAAGTATGAAATAATAATCGGGTGCGGTGCAAGAAGGAAGATACATGGTTGGTGAAAATTCAAGAGTAGTGAGGAACTAAGTATATTTAATTCAAATAATTATATTGAATAATTGATTAATTTTAATAATAAAATGTTTTGGGTGTTGCATGAGGTGTGGGAATGAGGAGTTATGTGAGGATTTAACAAAAAAATGTAAATGGGATTTTTTTAAAAAAGAGAATAAATGAGGTGCACCACATAGAGTATAGAGAGTTCACAACAAATAAGGGCATGTATACCTTTTATTTTTGAGTTTTTTAAAAATAACTAAATAAAATATTATTATTATATTTTGTGTTATGGAATCCAATTTCAGTCATAACTTCATCATAAGATTTAGGATTAACAAACCATCAGTGTCATCATGACCCTAACTCTCAGAAGGTCATTTCATGAAAAATTTGGGATATTAAATTTTATATCATGTATTGGGTCTATAAAGCACCCAATAAAATTATTATTATTATTATTATTATTAGTATTACTGAATCTAGTACCCGAAATATATTTTCCATATGGTGTCAGAATGATGAACCGTCTGAGGTAACATGAATTTGATATTGAGGAGGATGTGAATTTGATATTGAGGCAACATGAATGAATTTTTTTCATTGGGTATCCCATTTGTGAATACAAATAACCTATCCCATGTTTTTTCTATGAGGATCACAATGGTTTCGTCCATTTGGCCATTCACAACAATTTGTGATGACATATATGTGGTTTGAATTTTTCTCCTGTTAGGTCAATGATGAGCCTCATGGATTCATCAAGTGTTTAGTTGGGGAATGTTGTGTAGTATCCTTACACACCATGTAGTAGTTCATGGCTAGAAATCCATGTGTTGGAGAGGACATGACAAGGCATAGTAGTATGGACACATGTTATGCAAACTCCTTATAGGCTATGTGATTCTCTATGAATATTATACCTCTTGTATATCTTCTTCTTGAGTCATATTTTTTCCAATGAGTAGAATATGTTGAGTTTTTATCTGCATAGAACACGATATTGGTATTCATATTATATTTTTAGAAATGATGCGAGATGTGCTGAATGTGAAGATTCTCTAGGAAGAACTTGACAATGGTATTGATAAAAATACATCACCATAGAGTCCTGATAGTGGCAGAAATCCCATGTCACATCAGGGTGTGGGTCCTATATCTATAGATATTGTACTCCCATGTCACACAAGGGTGAGAGTCGTCTATACGACATCATCAGAAATATACATGAGTTTATGGGAATCAATGATGGATTCATGTTACTATTTGAATGCTAATTATTCTTAGTATGGCTATGGAGATGGATATAAAATTTCTCTCTTGTCTTGGAATCTTTTTCAGCATATCTAGGTTTTTTATAATTTTGTATCATTTACTAATTGAAATACCTTTATTTTGTTGGGTTGAATACATATATCATGTCTTATATTTCTCCCTCATTGTTTAATGGGTTTTCCTACTAGGTATGAATATAATCACCCTTGCATGGGATTTTACCACACATGTCACATCTTATATAGATGGAAGATAGGTTAGTGATGATTTTAGAGGAGTGTAGAGATACTCAAGTGTAAAGACAGTGTATAGTGGTTGGTATAATATATTTTGAGTTGGGAACTCTCAACATTTAATTTTATAGTATGGTCACATTGGGACATATTTTTTGGTTGGGATCATATTTTTTCATTTACTTTTTATATTATGCTTCAATTTTTTTGTATTACATAGAATTTATTATATAAATGGATTTTACTCAATAGGTTACTATCATTAATTATCATTCCTATGTACTTATACATGAAGATGATTGGGTGAATGCATACAAGTAATCTAGGAAAAGGAATCCCATGTTATTTATGCCTTTCAGTGATTTTCTGCATCCCATGGCCTATGTTGGTGGGATTGGGGTAGTTAAAACTCATCCTTATATCAACCAGGTAGGCCCTGGTGGGGTGGGTAATGAAAAAATTGTATCAATGGTGGGTAGAACTCTGAATGGTATTTGGACTTTGGTCTCGTTATGAGGTTTGGTTGGGAATTTAGGTAAATGATGTCAGAGTGTCTTTAGGGTGGTTTTCATGTTAGGGAACCTAGTGTTGGTGTGGTAGTCAATGTATCCATGTATCAAGAATCTAATATTAATTTACATGAAAGAGAAACCTTCCTCGATGAAGAACACATATTGGGGGGTGGATGACTAGAACCCTTGGTCGATTCGTCTCCTTCGGTGATGACGAAGGCGGCTGGGCTGATCCCTCCCCATCCTACGGGGGATGAATTTTTCTTCAAGAATAAAGCACACACTTTCCTCCCCTTTTAAAATCCATACCTTCTTCCTCCATTTCCAAATTCTGAGTTATTCCCTAAGGTTCCAGAGCTCATTGATGGCTGCCCAAATCTCCAGATTTTGAATTTGGAGTTCACCAAATCCTACACACTTCTGAATATCAACCTGGTTGCTTGGTTTAAGAAGTGAAGGCCATCATTTGATACCTTTTATAGGTTTGTCTTCAACGATTGGGATCTCCAGGAGTGGGAAAAATTGGGATTTCTTGATAATTTCTATATCATGATCCGTTTTTCATCATTGGAGGATCTGATATTTTCCCAGTCGATGGCACCCAGGAGCTGCAATGGGTGTTGTTTGTTCTTGTTTCGTTGGTCGTTTTAATTACACATGAATCATGGATCGCTGTCTTCTATGGTTTGGGTTAGTTTTTTGAACCTTCCATTACAGTTTCAAAACCCCTCAATCATCAGAATGCTCAATAACCTTGTCGGAAGATACCTTTATTCAAATAGCCGAACAGAAGCAGTTTTCCATACTGTTTACCTGAGGATATGTGTTCATATGGATGTGTCAAAGGTTCTCTTTGATTATGTTTGGATTATGATCGGTGAGAAATATAGGTGTAAACATCGATTTATCTATGAGAATTGGACGGACTTTTGTTCTACATGTAGGCGGATGGGGCATGCCTCTGATTTGTATTATAGAAGGTCTTCATCGATGGAAGGTAGGGGATCAATGGAGGCTTGGCATAAGGGTTTAAAGGTCGCATCTCGGATCACTACTAAAAAAATGGGGAAGGAAAGAACTAACCTTTTATCAACGCTAAAAAAAGCGCTGATAAAGGGGGCCTTTATTAGCTCTAAAAAAGCACTGATAAATGGAAACTTTTAACAACGCTAAAAAAAGCACTGTTAAAAGTGACCGTTTATCAGCACTTTTTTTAGCATTGATAAAGGGGACTCTTTTATCAGGGATTCTTTTAGTAGCGCTGATAAAGAGGGGATTTATCAGTTCTTTTTCCTACCACTAATAAATTTTATGTTTAAAAAAAAATCATGAAAAATAAAATATTGTTATATAAGTATAGTTATATTGATATAAATATAATATATATTTTTTAAATATGTCTTAGATAAGTATAAATAAAATATTACATTTAATATATAATAAATTTAGTGAAAATGGATTTAAAATATTTTAAAAAATATTATTAATTAATAATTTGCTACTTATTATTGATTAAAAATCATTTAATAACAATTTGAAGACACAAAAAAACAAAAAAATCATTAAAAGATCTAAAATAAGTTGAAAATGTAACTCAAACTTCAAACGGCCATAACTTTTGATCTGGGTGTCCGTTTGAGCTCTACAACATATCAAATCGAAGCATGCGATGAGATGTACACGCTAGAAACTTAATAAAACCTTTTGTAACATTTTTAAAGGCCAAAAAAGGCACACAAGGCCTCTAAAACCAAGTTTTTAGTTGAGATACCCCAATTTATCAACATTAAAACAGGTCTAACTTCTAATCCGGATGTCCTTTAGGCATGTACCACATATCATATCTAATATTGTTTCATTTTATTTTATTTTACTAATTTTTGCGTTGAAATGGGCTTCTATATTAGAAGTTATGGTCGTTTTAACATTCTATGTATTTTCAAATACACATATATATGTATTTATTCGTAAATATGTGTGTGTCTGTGTTGTATATATGTATGTATGTATGTATTTATTTATTTATAAACATACATAAAAAACATATTTTATAAATGTATTTAAATCTAATTTTATAAATATAAATTAATATAAAAATAAATATACGGATAAAAAACACATTAATATAAATATATATTAATATAAGAATGAATATATATATATACTAATATATGAATAAATATATATGTATTAATATAAGTAAATATATTTATATTAATATGAATCTATATTAATATATGAATAAATATAACTATATATATAAATAAATAGATATATCATTAAATAGATAAAAAAGGAAATGACATAGTGGTAAAGGTGTAGGCACATAAGGGGGGAGGTCACAGGTTCGGGTTCAGGTGGAAGAAAGGAGGTGTGCACGTGTGGTGGATGCATGGGAATGGCATCATACATGAGAGATTGAGGGGGGTCCGCCTAGCACTGATAACGGGGGAGGGGGGGGGGAGGGCTATTAAAATCTCCCCCCCACATTATATAAATATTTTTTTTATATTTTTTGACTTTTATCAGCGCTAAAAAAAGCACTGATAAAGGGTTTTTTTTATCAATGCTTTTTTTAGCGCTGATAAAAGGTTACTTTATCAATGCTTTTCTATGCGCTGATAAAAGGGTCCCCCCTATATCATCACCTCGATCAACAATGCTTTTTTAGAGTTGTTAATGCGCTTTTCTAGTGCTAATAAAGGTTGTTTTTGTAGTAGTGGATGGTGGAAAATGACAAGGGAAATGCCCCATTGGTATGTGAGGTACCGAGATCGGGAAAGTCTACAATGGGTAGAGAGAATAGAGCTAGGGGAACTCGGTTGTTACAACCGATGGAGAAGGAATGACCCACCATAGAGGCGGTGGACTGTAATTTAGTGGGCGTGGGTCTTCTTGGCACTGGTGTGGTGGCACAACAGATTAATCCAAATGTGTCAGATGTGTTCAACATGCTGGGGGGGGGGACCTCGCGGGTCCTTCCAATTGGATTGTGCAGAAAAGAGAGGGAAAGTATCAACATGTGGATGTTCGGGTGGATGTCTGGAGGAATGGGGGAAACCAGATCATGGATCGACCACCAGATGGTGAGCAGCTGGCTTTGTCTGGATCGGTTGCTGAGAAGTCATGGTCGGAAGTGCTGATGTGTGCAAGGGTAAGAAAGGGTCTGATATGGATGCAACTATTCTAAATAGAGGTGGGAAGAAAAGGGACTCAGACTTGTTTTGAACATCAGTTCCAATGTACAATAGGTTTTAAGGCCTTATAGAGGCAGATTTGAGTTCTATTTCCACTATTACAGGTGAGGAAGACGGGGTCGACGCGATGGTTCCCAATATAATTGAACAAGGGAACTCAATAGATGAGGCTTCAAACCCAAAAATTGATAGGGGTTACAGGAGGAGGAAGGGGAGGAAGGATTACTCCTCGCTACCTCCTCCTCTTGAGACTTGTTCTGCAAACAAGATGAGTGAAAAGATGATGTCCATGGAGGTTCTGATCCATCAGAAGATAGAGGTACATGATGGTCATTCCTTGGTTATGTTGTTAAGTTCAGAAGAAAAAGTGATAGAACATGATTTATTTCTCAATGAAATCAAGGATGAGGCAACTAAAATTATGGAGAGGTTTCTCGAGGTGTCTCTCAATAAGGATAAATATTCATGGATTGACAAACAAAACTCAATTTTGGTAGGAGGTTTCAACCAAGGAATGATCAGCGTTGAGGAGTATATTCAATCTTAGGACCAGCTAGCTTTAGCATTTTAGAATCTGATATTGGATGGAGAATATTTATAGGTTGCATCCTTATCATGGGAAGTATTTAGGGAAATTGATTCAGGTAATATCAAGTTTCTCTTTAACATATCTATTTAAGTTTGTGGTTTTGGTTAGTTGGTTTAAGAGAAATGTTTGTGCGATCTATTCAAACTCTGGGACCCTTGTGTTGTTTGACTTTGTTGTGAAGTTTGTACTTGTTGCCATCACTCTACTTGGACCATCTTTGTAAGGGGATTAGAGCATGAAGTTTTCATCGGTGCATGCCTTTTGGATTTGGATGTTTGAGAGGTTATAGAATTTCCATCGGTTCCGTGCCTTTTCACCTCTGTATATGACTATTTTCTGAAGGTTCTTGTGTTAGTGAAGGCTTGTCTTCATGGCATAGTTGCTAGGGTGGGGTAGACCCGGTAGTATGCTTTGGTTGTATGTGGTTTTTCAGCTAACTTTTGTGGTTTCTCACTTTTTCCTTAAAAGTGTTTTGATAATAAAAAAACAATTCTCAATCCTAACTACATGCTGGTCAACTCGACATACAAATAAATTGGTTTTAGGGGTCAATGATGTATGAATAATATAGGGTTGAGTCCTTAGAAATTACATATTAAGTCATATCCCCATATATGATCTTTTACTTTGGTATATATTGGTAACTTTAAATATGACTCTATGATGATAGCTAAACAGTATTTTGAGATAGTTTCATGAATATTTCCAGTTGAGTGATGAGACATCAGTTCAAGGACCCACCCATGAGTTTTTTTCTCCAGGAGGGGATCAAGAAGTGATACCACCTATTGATAAGCAAATGGATCTCTTAGTGGATCAGGAGGAGAAGTTTATGCTTGTTTAGCAGTCCATGGCTCTAGAATGATAGGATGATGGTACATGCAGTATTAGCACGTTACATGAGTTCCATCGATTGAGACTATTTTGATTTTACGATGAGACATACCCTTGGGAAGTAGAGGTTTGACTTGAGGTAGTCGTTCTGGCTTTCCAGCTTGTTCAGACACTGACTGATCATATGGTTTTTTTAGAGAGTAGTCTTTCCCATGGAGTTGCTGTTTACTCTATACATGGTAATATATTACACAACTATGTTGAGGGAACATCAAGGGATTAAGAGATAAAGATCACTCGGGCTTCATGGTAGCCCGACCCACTACTTATGTGGTAGAGTATTGGCTCAAGCCTAAGGTGATAATGCCCCACATAGAGAGGAACCCTCCATATGGTGGTCTTTGTAGCGAGACTTATCCAAGGTAACATAGGGAGTTTGTATATCCATGTGTTGTTAAAGTTCAAAATGGAATAAAACATTAAAGAATGCTGGATACTTACCCAATAGAGACATGTTCAAGCAATGTGATTCAAAACCATGTGGTCAAGTCAGTGCCACCCAAAGTGGATATTATCAAGGTGTGGAGGCTGAGTTCCTTTGAATTGTATGTTTAAGGTTTTTTTCATGTTATAATGTGTCAGAGAAAGCCCTAGTTTTGGGGACAATGTAGGTAAAGGAATGGGTAGATTCAATCAGTAGAAGCTTTTGGATTAGTGTTTGTGAGTGTGATTTGGGGTACGACATATGTCTTCACTGCTCCAGCTAATGTTATAGCACAGATTCGTATGCCACATTTCCATGGAGGTATCCCCTATTTGAGACCTTGAGATACCATGTGGGGACTTATTTCTCAATCCTTGTGCTAAATGATATGGTATGGAGGATAGGTGATCACACATTTCAATCAGTGGTGTAACCTTACTATCTGAGGAGAGAGTGCCTCATAAGAAATATTTTTGTAGCGGTATTGGTATGCTATGATGTTTTTCTCAATATGGGATGGTATTATACCATCCCAACTCAGATGATGGTTTAATGTGAGTTTAATAGTGATTATTATTTTTTGGGATGGTTTTTTCCTCCTTTGAAAAAGACTGATCCTCATGCAGGGTAAGATGAGATCATTCACAGGATCTCACATCCGCTTCCTTATTTTTTTGGATAACATTACCCTTGGAGCTACGGATGATATGAGATTTCAATTTCCTATATGGTGTAGGTGTATAATTTCATCATTTTTAATCAGGTTTCAGGTTTACCTCACCATGGAGAGTTTACTTTCATTATGGACTTACAATAGGGATGATCCAATATATTCCCTAGAATATAAAATGTCTCTGTTATGCTATGATAGCTTGAGGTAAGCTGTGGATAGGCATCACCTAAGCTTTGTAACTATCTGGAAGGACTACCCACCTTTTAGAATTGATGACCTCTTCTCCCAGTGGATGGAGGTGAAGTGGGTCTCATAGTTTGACCTCTGGATGGGTTATCACTAGCTCTAGGTTTTAGGGGTGGATGTACCAATCATGTTTTCCTAAATACACTATGGTTTCTTTGAGTTCTTATTAGAACCCTTTTACATAATGAATTCCATATCATATTTCAAAATATTTATGACCCATGATCCTTAACATTTATTTTCCAGTGTTTTTTAGTCATATGTGATGGAACCGTCATGTTCTTGACATCAGGGTTGGAGCATGAGAGACACATGATGAAGGTGATAGACATGCCCTAAGAGTGCAATTCATATGGTAGCTCTCATAAAGTTAGTTCTATATTCGAAGGTCCACATATCAGGATATGTCTTCTCATACATGGGAGTGAACGTGGACCCTGTATAGTTTGAGGTAGTGTGATCTTGAGGGCCACATAGGGTGTACCCATGAAAGAATATTCTCACAAAAAGTCTTTCCTTCAACTATTGTTGAGAAAGGTGACAAATCAATTGAACTCTTTGCATTTAAATAGGGTTGTTGGGGTTCTACACATGCAGCAGCTGAGAAGGTCTTTTCATGAATCCTTATATGATTTTGACCTTGGTATGTTGGGGCATGAGAGTGGAGTATAATTTTTTAAGGAGTCTGTGGAATTTAAAACTGGTAGAGAGAGACCCTTCATAGGAAAGTGTATTCCTTTGGTGCATGTTTTTTGGAAGCATAAGAAACTATCAGGGGATCTCATGAGAGTGGGAGACCCAGTTGGGAGCTCAATATCCCCACAATTTTCCTTAGTTTGTGCTTTATGTGGAAGAAAATATTTGAAGAGGTTAATAATGTAGAGAATTTGGTTTTTCATGTAAGACTATGGAATATTCTTAGGAATATTATTAGACCATGTAACTGATACTGAGCATTATTTCGAGACCCAGAGGGTCCTGAATAAATTTTATAAAATTATTTAATATATTTTAAATCACACATGCGTAGTTTTTTAGAAATAATGGAATATTTATTGAATTAAGTCTCAGATAAAATATCTAAGACCATGGTTGAATTTGGATTGTGGAGTTTACCCAGTTCATCAACTAAATATGGTCAGCACTAGATATACGATAGAGGCAACTATTGGCATGTGTGTTTAATTAAAATAAATCATTTGTTTATTTATTTAAAATTAAATTACCTAAATCATTTTCTTTTATAAGATACTATGGATAATATCCAGGGTTAGTTGCATAACCATGGGTTCATTAAGAGGATCTCCCACCCATTATTCATTGGAGAATCAGGATAAGAGAATGATGGATGATTGGATTAAGGATAAGCATGATATGAACTATGAGCATAGTAGGATCATCACCTTCATCTCTAGAAGATTCATTCATCACCAATGATCGATCCATAATCGAGGCAGGTCTTTCCAATTGTGGTTTTCTCCCTTTTGATAAAATATAGAGCATCAATTTTATTTAATTTTGATATGTGATAATTGTTCTTCACATGAGCCCTATAATTTTAATTTATTATAATGATCTAGTATAATTATTCCCTTATTGAACATGTTATCATCCAATTTATATAATATTTTTCCATGAACTCTTGGCCAATGATAGTTCATTTTGTTCTTGTACTTTTCCCATTTATATATGTCCCATTCTTCACCATAAGATAATGGGATACAATTAAAAAATGTTAGTGTGGGTTCGAGCACAATCAAGACCCCAGATTCATTATGGTAGCATGAAGGATAAACATATAGATGGTTTGTGGACATATTGATGGACGAAAAGAATGGTGTTTTTTAACGAATTGGATCAATACTGTGGGTGTTGATTCACAACCGGGGATGTGATCAGAGTGTGATGAGAATGAAGGTTGATTGAAGGTGGTTTAGGATTGGATTGAGGATCCCTGATATCCCAATTGATATGCTACAATGATGTGAAGTGCAACAAGAATGTTTCCAAGAAAAGGTCATGCATGAGGTCTCATGGAGAAAGCTGCTCAGCGTAGACATGTTGGTGGCTATACATGGATATCTGATGAGGTGTCAAGACATGGTCAACATAGTGATTGTTATTGTAATTTTAAAAAATAATAATATCTCTTAAAAAAATAATTGTGTGGTTAATAAAAGTAAATGATATTTAATTTTAATAAAATATTTTTGGGGCATGGTGCAAGGAGGAAAATGTGTGATGGGTTTCCATGTTGGATTAGTGAGAAATTGAGCATAATTTTTTCAAATGACTAAATTGAATAATTGAATAATTGGAATAATATAATATTTTTGTCCCTGTATGAGGTGTGATAAGGAGTTATGTGAGGTTTAAATTAAAAACTTATATGGTATTTTATTATTTTTAAAAGGATAAACAAGGGGAAGCACTTTATTATGTTGAGTTAGTGTGCATCCTGGAAAGGTGTGGCTCCATTTGATTTAGGGCCTTTTAAAAAAATTTAAATATTATTATTTTCTTTTTTCTTATGGAATCCAATTTCGTTCATAACTTATTCATGCAATACTGGATTGAAGAACCGTTAGTGGGATCGTGACCCTAAATTTGAGATGATCATTTCAAGAGAAATGTTGGGTTTTAAATTCATGTTCATGTATTAGGCCCATGAAGTTCCCAATAATAATAATAATAATAATAATAATAATAATAATATTATTATTATTATTACAAAATCTAGTATCTAGGGTTTCCTTTTTATACGATGTCAAAATGAAGAACTGTAAGAGGCATCATGACCTTGATATTGAGGATGAAATTTCAAGACCAATATCAAGTATTTAATTTGGACTTGTGACATAGGCCCGCGAGACATTGTTTGAGCGTGATGAGGTGGAATATATTTTTTTCACTGGGTGTCTGATTTGGGTAATTGAATATCCTATCTCAAGTTTTTATCTGAGGATCATGACAATGTGATCTGTTTATAAATTCATTACCATTTTTTATGAAATATCATTGGTATGAATTTTTTATATCTGACCAATGACAAGCCTCATGTGTTCATTAGTATTTTCGCTGAGACACGTCATGTAGTACCCTTACACGTTGTGTAGTAGTACATAGCCCGTAGTTCATGTGATGGTGAAGACATGGAAACACATAGGAGTGGGGACATATGTTGTGAAAACCCCATACATTCTTTATACTTCCTTATGAATCTTTTACCTATCATATATTCTTTATCTTGACATATATTTTGTCCTGTGAGTAGCCAATACTGAGTTTTTTTCATGTATAATGCATTGGTAGCCTTCGTAGTGGATTTTTAGATATTTTGCGAGATATTATGAGAAGGAATACTATTTCAGAATCACTTAATAATGGAAGTGATTATATAGGATTTTTAGAGATTCTATATAGAGGTAGAACTACCCTATCACACTAGGGAACATGTCCACTATCAATGGGGATGGTACTCCCCTATCACACCGGGGCATGGGTCTTACAAACTTATTATGAATACAGAGATGATAATACCCTATTTCACCTGGGTACAAGTCCTCTATAAATGGAGATAGTACTCCCCTATCTCACTAGGGATTGATCCCTCCATACTAATTGTACAAATAGAGATGGTACTCCCCTTTCAGACCAGGGAGCAGGTCTTCTCTCCATGGAGACTGTACTCCCCTATTACACCATGGAACAGTTCCTCTATCCTCATTGTGAAGATAGAGATGGTAATACACATTCATACTAGGGATTTATTCTTCTATCCATGGATAAGGCACTCCCATATAACACCAGGTTGTGGGTCCTTCAAGCTCATTGGGCATATAGAGTCGGTACTCCCTAGTTGGACTAGGGCGTGAATCCTATATCCATGGAGACGGTACTCCATAGTTAGACCATGGATGTTTTCCTATATACATGGAGAGGGTACTCCCCTATCACATATGGTTGATAGTCCTCTATATGATAACTTTATATATATATTTGAGATGCAAGGTGTTAATGAAGGACACTTGGAACTGTTGGAAGACTCAATGTTCTTAGTTGGGATGTGGAGATGGAGATCCCATTTCTCTCTTATTTGAGTTTATTATTGAGAATATATAGGTTTTTATTTATTTATTTTTTATCTCATATGCTTATTGACATACCTTTTTTGTGATGAGATAACTAATTCTATCATGTCTTCAATTGTTCACTCTTTGGTTTTTGGGGTGTCCTAGAAGATATGTATATATTCACCCCATCATGATCTTTGTATGCACATGTCATGTCTTATGAAGAGAAAAAATAAGTTGATATTGATTTTAGAGAAGATTAGGGATACTCAGGTGCACAGATCATGTACGGTGGTCTGACATAGAGATTTGGATTTTGACTCTCTCAAAATTTAATTTTCAATTTCTTGTCATGTTGATACATCTTTTCTTGTTGTGTGTGTATTTTTACCCTTTACTTTTCAGATTATGATTTCATACTTTTTTAAATTCCCTGGAGGTTATTACATGAATGTAATTTACTCTAAATGTCACTGTCTTTTATTATTATTTCTCTACACATTTTCATGGAGATTATTGGGTGTGTGTGTGTGTACATGTAATATCATCAAAGGAATCCCATTTTAGTTATTTATTTTAGTGATTGTTGCTAGCCTTTGGCCTATGGAGGTGGGATTGGGGTAGTTTTGGATCTCCCTTATACTGTCTAGACATGTAAGGACCCGACCTTAATCATTACATATTCTAGTTATTTTAGACTAGAATTCACATCCTAAAATTAGGAGTATCCTTTTCGTTGAGAGTTGTAAATAATTTGGGAAAAAATTATAAAGTAAACCCATACATTACAGGTGGGAACTTATACTCAATATCCATTTTTTCCACCAAAGGAAACATTTTTAAAATAAAACATGTTTTCTTTACATGAAAAATCTTTAATACTTTCATCATGACATTTTCATTTTAATTACCAATATTTAATCCCTATGAAATTTTTTTTAAAACATGGGATAAGCACAAAAGCTTTTGTATATGACATAAAATAAAGGGAACCATTTTTCCAGTAGAAAAAATGAAATACAATTAACAACCATTACATAAAAAACGCCTTTTATTCTAAAATTGAATAATCCGTATTTTAAAACAAATGATATTTATATAAACTTTTTTGATCAATGATTTTCATAAAAAATCGTAAGTTAGAATAAAAAATTCATATAGCTTCCATGGAACACCATCATCATAAAACCCTTACAATAAACCTATAATAATGGAGTAACCATAATGTTGACTTCCAATATAATTATTTAGATAAAAAATACATTAGCCAATGCATTGGAGCACTATCTGGGCACACCAATCATTTAATCTATTACATGTTTACCCAGAATTATCTTGGCTACCCATGTTCTACTCTAACAGGCTTACTCAGAAGAATTTAGGACACTATATGTTAACATGTAACATGATTACCCAGTTCATTTTGTGCCACCCTATGTTAAGCTATAACATGCATACCAGACAATATCTGGGCCACCACATGTTATGTTGCAACAGGCTTACCAAGAATTATATGGGCCACCCCATGTTAAGCTGTAATGGGCTTACCCGATGCTATCTTGGTGCAAGCAGTGTAAATAATGTACAATGAATAAATAATGAATAAAACCCTTGAAAATATTTTTAAACCCATTTGTAAAATGTTTTTTGGTATCAAAATGACCTTTTTAGGTGAAATAAACATCTAAAATAAAAAACCATGCACATAATAATGAAAATATTTTCATTGAAAAGAACTATGAAAACATATAAAGAAAAAATTAAAGAATTAAAGAACCATGAAGGTGGAATATAATATTCATGATGTATATATTAAAAAAATTATTTTTAACTTTTTAAAAATTGTTAAAATAGAAACTTTAAAAGAGTATTTTTAAAAGAAAGTCATCTACATAAAACCATAAAAGTCACCTTTTTGAAAAACATTGGTATAAATTTAAATATTAATTATTTTTTTTAAAATTCATTTCAATATAAATACTTTCTTAAAAATAAATTTAATAACATATACATGAAGTAGAAATACTTATAAAATAAACATTTAAAATATTTAGAATGATTTTTTAGTTAATGATTCCATTACCTTGAGTCTAACCAATCACATACATTCTTTATAATCCTGAATAATAAATATGGATTAATTATTTAATTTCTTAAGAACTTTCTAAAATTTTATTATTCCTTTTATATCACTTATTACCATTTTATATCAATTACTTAATAATTTAAGTTCATGTTGGACGCTTTGATGATATTCGATACTTGAGCCAAAAATTACTTTGGTATGATGTCTCTAGTCAAATTTCCCATTATTCCATAATCTCTAGAATAATATTCATGAAACAATTATAATTTTTATACATCTATTATATTTTTAAATTAACCTATTATTTATGGTTATGAAAAATTAAGTATGTTATAATTATATAGACCTTAGGTCTTACATACGCATGAGTAACATTTTTATTTTTTAATATGCATTATGAAAGAAGGTAATTATACTTTTATCATTAAATATTGATAATAATATGATAAATATCATATTAATTCTCTTATATAAGTCATTCATTCAATTTGGTGATGAAAAATTAACCACATCACTACATGGAGGTGATAATTCACACGTACGCACGAACAACATTATCATTTTTCAGTGAATAGAAAGATAAGAAAATAAATAATATCTTATATTTTCATAATGATAAATATTTAATTAGTATTATATATAAACATTAATCCCATTAGTACAACCATTTTTTAAATGCGATGATGGAAAATAATTACTTTGGTTCGCGAGATGGTAGTCTGCCGTACATACAGACAATTAGTTCTTTTCCAATTTGATGGATGAGGAGATGGATATGGTTCATTCCATAAACCTAATAAAATATTATTATATGTAGGATACTAAATTAATTATTTTATTATTATTGAAAAAGATTTTAAGGATGTGGAAGAATAAACAAATGCTTGATTATAAATGATACCACTTCTTCAGACAATCTCCTTTTCATAAAACCATGGTACAACTAAGGGTGGTGTTATACATAATCTAAGAACTCTGGAATTTGGGAGATGATTATAATAATGGATTTTAATAGATCACGTTTGAACCAAATATTTTTTTATATATGATGAAAAGGGAATAAAAGGTACCCTTTTATAAGAGGGGGGAGGGGAAATCATGGAATTTCCCAAATATTAAATTAATATTAATTAATTTTCAATTTTAAATGGATCCTAAGTGGTTGATTTAAAATATAAGATAAGTATGGGTATAAATACTTTCATAATATATAAGTTTTGGACAATTTTAGGTCACATTATTATCCTTCTCATTTAGTTTTTCCATTATTTAACCTCATTAACTCTTATTGTGACAACATGGATTTTTTACTCTTTAATGGTTAATATAGTTACTATAAAATGTCAAAAGGCCCATAAATTAATGATGAATGAAAATTTTAAACATATCCCAATAATTTTGATTAATTTATGATGTTTAGTATGTATATATCCTTTAATTTAACATTATTTATTTTATAATATCATTTATGTCAATTTTGACACTATTTATTATTTTGACTTTTATGAAATATAAATAAAACAAGATAAATTTGAACCAAATATTTTAGTACAACCCTAACATGTTAATGTAATCTATAAAATTATTTTTTCACCTTAATTATTTCAAATAATATTTATTTTATTATTTATAATAACATTTATTAGGTATTTTCATTGATAAAATAATTAATGCACCAGCATTGTGTAAGCATTAATGGTAATTATTTCATAACTAAAAATTAAAAATTAATTTATATGATAAATATAAATATATAATCTTTAAAATTAATATTTATAGTCTAACATATCTTCTAGATGACACCATATTAAAAAATACTACACTCATTAAAAATAAGAGCGTGACATGTTTGACTTTTCTTTGAATAAAATATTATAAAGGTTATAATCTCATCAAAATGGACATAAATGGTCATAAAACAAAACCTTGAATTATTATGGATAAAAAATAATAATGAAATAATATATTTTTTCATGTTTTAGGTTCAGTTTCTAGTTTTTATCATTTAATGTTTTCCCTTAATTACTCAATTTACCATTTACTGTGGCAATTTTAATTAGCAATGTTACTATTCATAATGTAAAAAAATAAAAGGGAGATATTTACATAATTTGGACCCATTGATTCCAAATTTGGAATCAATTTTTAAAAATAAAAAACACATAAATGGAAGAATTTGGTTTAAAATTAAACACACAATATGCAATGAAATATAGTTTTCCTGAAAAGTATGTTTTTAAGCCCAAAATTAAACATATATAAAAACAAGGAATAAAGATGATTAAAATTTTAATTAATTATATTATATAAAAATAATATTATGTAAGTTAATTTTATATAAAATTAAAGTTATAAAGGTTGTTTTTATAAAAACAAAATCACAGTTTTATAAAAACATAAAAAATGTATTTTCACTATTCACTAAAATTGAAAGTTTTTCGAAAACTCTATAAGAATCATCATAATATAATTTTTACATGATGAATCCAAAAAATAATTAATTTAATCAAGTAGATTTTCTAAAACTATAATAAATTAATTATAATATTTACCCACAGAAAGCAAGAAATATTTTTTGAAGAAAACATATTTTTAAAGAATAAAATGAATACCAAAGATAGAGTGATTATTTAAAAATAATTATTAAAACATTAGAAATAGGTCAGACCATTATATATTTCATATATGTTTAATAATATTCATTATATCCAATATAATGACTATGTTATAATAGTCTAATTTAAATATAAATTTTTAGTTATTCGTTTAAGCATGATGTGTCGTATCTTATATGCTATTAAACACAATCTTTCCTTTTTAAAGACTAAAGATGTTACATCCCACCCTTAAAATATTTCTTGCTAGAAATTTTAACACAGTCTCATTAACAAGGTGTTGTATTTTCCAAATAACTTTATTAAAATCCCACATTGGAAAAAGGGTCAATAAAACATCCATTTAAAAAGAGAGAAAGGTAAGTATGAAGGTTACTTGAGACAACACATAGTAGGATTCAATGTAGGAAAGAATGGTCATGTAATAGAAAAATAACTATCATGTTCTTATGAAGATCGATATAGAACATGGTTATGATAATGTGAACAATAAAAAAAACATAAAACTGTGATGGGTTAAAAGGCCATTGATTTCTTAGTAAAATAACTAAACTAATAATGTTTTTGTTTCAAGATCCTTTTCATTGAGTTGAGAAATTATTTTACTAAAAAGGATAATAATATAAGGAAATATACACATTTTTCATGAAGAGTTTCATAATTTAATAAATTTCCACCACAATCTTTCCTTTTTCTCCAAATAATGATTATTTAAGTTGAATTTTTCATGCATGGAGTATTTGAATCAACTTCTACGAATCAAAAAATCTACAAATATATAACTGTAACGCCCAACCCCAATTTCCCAATATTGTTTCCTTACTTTATTATATTTTTACCTTATACAAGGAAACATATCCCTAAATATATATTAGTTTACCAGTCTTGGAAAATATATTACATACATGAACCTTAAATTATGTTTCTAAATATAAAAAAACATAGAGAATCATTTAGGAACACATTCATTCTCCTAGATTAACCCTATATATCATTTATAATACATAACATGGAATCTAATGGAAAATAGAACATAATAATGGGGTGAGCTCAGATGCTCATTAAGGGAAAACAATACAATAGAAGCTTCCAAACAAAAGGATAAACTTTTAAAGTAATGTATAAAACTAAACCGTAAGCCTTTTAAACTTAATATTGAGATTAATATGGAAAGAATAAATCAAATGGTTCTATATAAAAATTTAAATTGATATTTTAATAGTTGAATAATAACATTTAATATCAATAAATAACCTAATAATGTGGGAATTCATAATATCAGACATCATACCCATACTATTAAGGCCTCATTTCAAGACCATACATAAACGAGTGAGATGTTAGTCAAAATCGAAACTATATTGTCTCATGATAATGACTAATCCATCAAGGGGATTTTATTAACTAGTCCCCAACCCATAGGTCTTTCAGTAAATATTCCCAAATACACCACATACTAACTCCAATGCATTCCTCATTTTAAGAGGGTGAGACATAACCAACAATAACATTTGTATTTACACTAGAATACGAACTGTTAATAAATTAACCATAAACCATGAATGGTATCAAAATACAATATCCATATTTAGACATATCAAAAAACCTTCAATACAATATTGTATATTTTATCATAATATATTGACTGTCATTAAAAATAAAATCCAAAAAAGGATGTTGAAATAGATGAGAATAAACTAATAAAATCATTAACAACTTCTTGAGAGAAATATCCCTTTTCTATTGAAATTATTTTATAAAGGGGAATTTGTTTTAAAAGGAAACAATTTTTTTGTGAAAATAATCTTCCAATATTATGAATGAAGCCTTTCTCATCTTGTATAAGTTAAAAAACAATCCATACTTATTTTTTTTGAAAAGGTTATAAAGTACCTCGTTTGGAAAATGATAGAAAGATTTGATTTAAAACATTTTATAGAAAGTAAAACATGGGTAAAAATGAAATTAATTTTTTTATAGGAATAGCAAAAATATTTTTAAATGAATTTCTAGAAACATGGACATGTATTAAAAATATTCCATAATAAATACGTATATAAAAACAACCTCTGATAATAATGATAATGTGAAATTAATCCTTACATAAAACCTTAAAAAGATTCCATTTAATTTTTTTTGAATAATATTCAAAATAGAAATAAAATTTCATTTATAATACTTTTATATTCATATAATTAAATATTTAAAATAATTTCAATAATATTGAAATGGAGAAAAGATTAATTCTTTAAACATTTAAAGTGTCTATTAACACTTTGAATATTTAAATCATAAACCCAATAAAAGAATAATGTTTATAAAAACATTAAATCAATAAAAATAAATTAAATAATTATTTGATAAGTCAAAGGGGCTATATATACACCTCATAAACTAATGTGAGTGTATAATATCAAACTATGCCTCAATGAAATGATATTTAGATGAAGTCCCTTACTTTCTGCTTCCTTTTGGATGAACATCTTTTAACTTCTTGTATAATGAGTTTAAACATGATATTAACTTATAAAAGAACCATAATTATATTTATAATATAATATATGATTCTTTTATGACTTCATATTATCCATTTACTAATAATTCAAAGTTAAAACAACATTTTGGGTAACAAACGTTTTGTTTATCGTACGTGTTTTGACTTGTTCTTCTTGATCGTATTACTTAGATCATGATTTACATACATCTAGAATGTAAAAAATTATTTATATATCATATATATTATTTATATAAATATATATAAATTTTAGATATATAAAATGAAATACACATTTCATGGAGATAATATTCTATACATATGCATGAATATTGTTTCCGTTTTGTTGTATTGAATGGAAGAAGGTAAATAGAATATACATGTATATATATATATATAAATATATATTATTACTGTTGAATTATTATTTCATATATTTCATATTTATTCATTATATATATTTTTATCATCATTATTGAATTTTTTATGTGAAATATGAATCTCATCGCATCGTGGAGACGGTAAGTCATCCGTACACACGAGAGACAATATCGTTTCCTTAATGGTAACAGGGTAAGGAATTGGATGGTATATTAATTATATATAATAATTATAATTTCATATTTATTATTTATATCCATTATATCCATCATTATACCCATCCAAATAATATAACGATGAAACACAAATTACAACAGGCTGTAGAGACAGTAAGTCGTACTTACGCACATATGGTGGTATTGTTTTCGTATGATGGATAAAAGGAGGAATATGTTTATACCATAATAATAATAACATAAAATCATATGTATAATACTATATTTATTACTTTAGTATGGAAACAACTTAGTAAGAGGAAGTATAAGTAGAATAGAAATCAAATTGAATTGGTAAAACAATTACCTCTTCTTTGGTGGACTTCCTTTGGATATCCTCTTAGGGAAACTAGTTATGGTCTATTTGGAATAAAAGGACCTCAAAAAAATAACTAATAATTTTTGGAGGATAAATTTTCAAGGGTTTTTTTGAGTTATAATTCTCAATGTGATGTGAGTAAGTGAGGGAGGAGGTGCCATTTTATAAGGAAGGTGAATGACACTTTAGGAAACTCTTAAAATATTAAATTAACATAAAATAATTTTCTTTTAAAAATGGATCCAAATTAAATTATTTAGAATATAAGATTAATATATTTCTAAATAATATCATAAAATGATTTTTAGACAAGTTTAGGTCACAATATTTACATTTCTTATGGATTTAACCTTTAGTTAAACCCTTTAAGTCATACCATGTTAACTTTCATTTTTACACTTTAGGGTTAATATAGATACTATAAAATTACAAAATAACCAAAATTGGATAATTTATGAAATATTTAGCATTATTATAGTCATTTTACATAATATATATTTTTATTAATATTATATCATTTTAAAAATATCATTTATTTTAAAATATCATTTCTGTTAATTTTGAAACTATTTATGACCTGACTTTTTAAAAAATCATACCAAATTTATTAGTTATAAAAAAATAAATTAACTCATCCATAAAATTATTATGTAATCCAAAAAATTCGTGTATGGCATAACATATTTCATATTATATTTATTTTAACATTATCATTATCATTTATTTGATTCTTCGTCTAATAAATCAATTACATCATAATCATTATGTCACTATTTAAATTAATTATTTATTTTATAAAATTATAAATAAATTAAAATGATGTATATATATATTATATATGTCTAAATAATATTTAAATTATATCATATAACTTATATAACCTCAAATTAAAAATATTTTACTTGTTAAAAAAATGTATTATAAAAATGTATTTCATTTAAATATACTATCATTAATTTATTAAAGCCATAAATGTGGCTCAAAGTGGATGGAAAATATAACCAATTATTATTTTTAATGTAAAAAACTCATAAAATTAAATTAGGACAAGTTTTAGTTTACTTTTATAAGGCATATAATATTATTTTTATCTTTAATTACCCAAGTTACCAACAACCGTGGTAAAAAAACACTTAAGTTAATATTAAAAAAAATCACGTTGTTCCTATTAGACCAAAAATTTCATGATAATTTAAACCATATATGTTTTTTTTCTAAATTAAATTCACATTAATGGGAAAATTAAGTTTAATGTTAAACATGAAAATGTGGTGAGAAGGCAGGTAAAAAGAAATGTTTAAAAGAACAATAAATTTTTATATCTAATTTGAATATAAAAGTAATTTCAATGACCAAAATTAAATTAATATTTTTATTAATTATCTAATATGTCATAAAATTAAATTTAAGGTATAATAATTATTTATATGAATAGTCACTTTTGACTATAAGCAGTATTTTTCACTATTCATCAAAAATAAACTTCTTAGAAAAATACCTAAAATTCTCTCTAAACTAAGTTGGATATTCAAAATTAGAAAATTAAGTCCATTTTCAAAAATAGAGCTTATAAATTTTCCAAAATTTAGTTTTAAAATAGGCGCACCATTAAAAGGTGGAAAAAATTTACCCTTTTTAGAAATAGTGTTTTTATACGTAAAATTTGATTTGTTCTTATTTAATTATTTATAAAACCTATAATATGAATGTTAAAATTATATATAATATTCATAAATTTCATAAAGTGGTTTATACCATTCAGAAAAAATATTTAGATGGATAATTTAGTATATCATGCTACACTTGAGATCAATGTTTCGTACAACAAAAAATATTAGAGAAAGTGAATTTATTTAAGAAGAGACATAATATAAAATATTAGTGTGTTACATTCTCCCTCATTAAATAAATTTCATCCTCATAATTTAAACTCGAGATCGAAAACTAGTGTTCTGATATTTCAAAATATCTTTATTGAAATCCCACATTGGAAAAAGGATAAATGAGACCTCCACTTAAAAATAAAGGGAAGTACGAAGGTCACCAAAGATAACACATACTTGGGTTAAACATAGAAATACATGTACATGAAAGAAAAATCTACCCATCACGTTCTGATGGAGAGTTATAGAGATCATGATTTAGATAGAGTTAACAACCAAAAGCTATAAATCCATGATGATCTATGAGATCATTTGATTCATCAAAAAAAGAAGGTACTAGTAGAACATTTTGGGTTTCACTGTCATTTAAATAGAGTTTAAGATTTTTTATGAGAAGGGATAATTACTTGATCAAGCATAAGCTCATCTTTCATTGTGCTTCAAACTATTTTAACTTCATTTCATTCACCTATAGATAGATATGCAAGATGAATTTTTATGTTGAAGTAATTTTGATTAATCATAAGGTCCATAATAATTTCATTCATCCTATAAATGTTTAATGAAACAAAATAGGCCAGCACATATATCCAATAAATCATAATCTAACCTCAAATAATAATATCTAATGTTCAACTTAATCCATTAAAAACTGAATGCATACCCAATTATCATTATCAAAATCAATCATTTCTTTATCCAAATATCTCTTAGCATTAGGAACATATTAAGGTTAATCTTTCCCTCAACGATGTGTTTTATAAAAAGATTACCTTTCTACTATATATATTTTCTTGGTATCATTCAGCATATGATCTCAAATATTAAATGAAAAAGTACTACAGTACAATCCTCACATATTCCATATTTCTTACAACCAGTACAATATTGATAAATACTCAAATGACATAATTATTGAATCCAAACATAAGGACATTAATATTTTCTCTTCATTTGAGGTAGTATCCTAATCTTGACTATGTTCCATTAGACTCTTTTGGGGTATATTCCTTTTATTCATGAGACATTTATTTTCATATTATCCCATATCATTAAAGTGGAATCATTTCACATTGAATTTTCTTTTTTCCCTTGCAATCATGAACTTGGTGGGATTTTTCTCCGCCCGTATAACAAACCCCCATTCCCCTCAATCAAGAACCCGGGTGTTTATTTCCACAATTATCACATGTGGGAAAATAATTCATTCCCCTATTACCTTTATACATCTTTTGACATACCATCCATATCTTTCCATACTTTCCTTTGAAGCCATAGGTCTTGGATAATTCTTAACCCATATCATTATCACATGATATAAAGTTCTCATATGATGATAATTATTGGGAAAGTATTTCCCTTCAAAATATTGGCTTAATACCATGAAATATATGATCCTTCTTATTCTTTTGTGCATTATTAAGGTTCACATTCCTCCTACTAGGATCCATTTTTAAATGACAATATACACAAGGTTTGATTGTATCATAATGGATAATCCTCAAACTAGTAAAATAATTAAGATAAATTGAAGACTTTATGTATATCTAATCACTTAGACATGCTTTATTTGAGGGCATATTTACTTATAAATCCTTCAAAATAGTTTGAATATAAAATGAAAATTACCCTAATAATATCCCTCAATATTTTCAAATGAGATGTACGGTATGGCCCATTTTCATGTACCAAGTTACCCTGAGTAAGGCTTGGGACACCTTGTCAGAGTTGCTACCCCTAGGTACATCTGTGATAGAACCACATCCACTTATAGTATCCAGAACATGATGTATTTATAGTAATACCCACATAATATATACCTTATAAAAAAATTTCAATGTTATTATATGCTTATCCTCAGAGTCTATCTTAGGGTTATGCTCCATAATATATGTTTTCTAAATCTAATTTCCATGGTTCTTCCTAAAGTTCTTTTTATACCAACTATAACGCCCCAAACCCAATTTTACAAAGTTAGTAGCTTACTTTATTACATTGTTATATTATACAAGGAAATGCGTCCCGAAGGATATATTAGTTTAGCTATCTTGGAAAATAAATTACATACATAAACCTTATATTCCATTTCAAAATATAATCAACTACATTGATAATCCTTTGGTAATAGATTTATTCTCCTTGCTTAACCTTACGTAACATTATTATAAAACACATGGAATCCTAGGGAAAGTAAAACATAATAAAGGGGTGAGGTCATATGATTAGTAAGGGTAAAAAATAAAATATAATCTTTCATAAATAAGCCCAAACATTTAAGTAAATTTATAAAACTGAAACATAATTTTTTAAACATAATCTTGAGCATAATATGGAAGAAATAAATTAAATAATTCCATATAAAAATTCATTTGGATACTCTACTAGTAGAATAATCATATGTAATATCAATAACTAATCAAATAATGAGGGAATACATAATACTGGACATCATAACCATAATGTCAAGGCCTCTTGCCAAGACCATATATAAAGAGGTAAGCTGTTAGTCAAAAACCAAGATAGTTTTCATCATGAGAACTACTGATGTGTCTTGAGGATTTCATTAACTAGCCCCAACCCGTAGGGATATCATTAAACAGTCCCAAACCCATTACTTACTAAGTCCCATGCATTCTGTGTATAAAAAGGGTGAAAGAAAACCAATATTGGCATTCATATTAAAAAATAATATGAAATTTTAATACATTAACCATAAAAACTGAATGGTATCAAAATATCACATCCATAGTCAAACATATCATAAACCCTTAAATAAAATACGGTATATTGTATCATAAGAAATCAACCATAATTAAACATAAATCCAACAAAGGATGTTGAAATAGATGAAAATAATCTTATAAAATCATTAGAAACTTCTTGAGAGAAATATGCATTTTCTATTGAAATTGTTTTAAAATGGGACAAACAATTAAAAATAATATTTTTTAGTGAAAATAATCTTCTAATATTGTAAAGGAATATTTTTTTATAACTTATATGTTAAAAAATATTCATTCCTTTTTTTCTTGAAAATGTCAAAAAGTACCTCGTTTGGAAAACGACATAAAGATTCCATTAAAAATATTTTATAAAAATTCAAACATGGGTAAAAATGACTTTCAACAATTTCAGAATAATAAAAATATTTTCAAATTCATTTTTAAAAAACATGTCTATGGATGATAAATATTCCCCAATAGATAAAAATTTATAAAAAACCTCATATAATAATGATATTGTGAAATTAACCCTTAAAAAACCTTAAAATGATTAATTTTGAAAAAAGTTGAATAACATTGAAAATAGAAATAAAATGTCTTGTATAATCCTCTTATATCGATATATATGAATATGTAAAATAATTTCATGTATATTGAAATGGAGAAACGAATAATTATTTAAACATTCAAAGCGTCTCATACCCCTTTAAACATTTAAATCATAAATTCATTGAATGAATATTGTTTATCAAAACATTAAATAAATTGATAAAAAATAAATTAATTATATGATAAGTCAGATGGTCTATATATACACCTCATAAAAGATGGCATGTGTATAATTTCAAACTACACCTTAATGAAAGAAGATTGAGATGAAGTCCCTTATCTTGTATTTCCTTTTGGGTGAACATTTTTTATAATTTTTTATAATGTGTTTAACCATGTTATTAAATTATAACAGAACCATAATTATATTTATAATATCATATATTATTCATTTTCTACTTTTTATTACTTGTTTATTAACAATTCCAAGTTAAAAAAATGTTCCGGGTAAAAATCGCTTTGTTTATCGTACTTGTTTTGACTTGTAATTCTTAATCGTATAACATTGATCATGATTTACTTACATCCATAATGTAAAAAGGATTTATATATCAAATATATTAAGTATATAAATAAATATAAATGCTAGATATATGAAAATTAATACCCCTTTCATTGGATTGTAGTCTGTACGTATGCACAAACGTTGTTTCCATTTTCTTATCGTATTGAATGGAAGATGGTAAATAAAAGGCACACACACACACATATATAGTATTCAAGTAGAATTATTATGTCATATATCTCATATTTATTCCATATATACATTTTTATTATCATTTTTGAATTGTTAATGTATAAAATGAATCTCATCGCGTCATGGAGACGTTAAACCATACATACGCACAAGCAATGGTATCATTTTCTTTACTGGTAATGGGGTAAGAAATTTGATGGTATATAAATTATAAAGATTCATTATAATGTAATATTTATTATTTTGATCCATTATATGCATCATTCTACCAATACAATAAATATTGCGATGAAAAACAAATTACACCATGATGTGGAGACGATAAGCCGTATGTACGCACAAATGGTGATATTGTTTTTTGTATGATTGATAAAAGGGGAAATATGGCTGTCTCATAAAAAAATAACATCACAACATATAGATGATACTGTATTTATTACTTTAGTATGGAAATAACCTAGGAAGAGGATGTAGAAGAAGGAAATAAATTGAATTGAATTGGTAAAACAATTACATCTTCTTCGATGGAATTACTTTATATCTCCAATCAAGGACACTAGAGATGGTCTTTTTGAAGAAAAAAACATCTAAAACCTAAATTATAATTTTTATAGGATAATTGGGTAGGGTTTTGTTGATCTAGAATTCTCAAGGTGGTGTGAGAAGTGGGGAAGGAGGTGCCATTTTATAAGAGAGGTTAGGGACACTTTAGGAAACTTTTAAAATATTAAATTAATATAAACTAATTTTCAATTCCAAATGGTTCCAAATTGAATTATTTAGAATATAAATTTAATATATGTATTAATACTCTCATACTATGTTTTTTAGACATGTCTAGGTCACAATATTAACCTTATCTTATGGATTTAACCCTTAGTTAAACCCTTTAACTCATACCATGACAACTTGACTTTTTACTCTTTAAGTTTAATATATTTACTAGAAAATGAGAAACAAAACCCAATTGAATCAGTTATGACATCATTAAATTTATACTTGTTAGTTTGACTATATATTGTATTTACGTATTTGATATCATTTAATGGAATATTATTTCTTTTAAAATCTCATTTATGTCAATTTGACACTATTTATTACATGACTTTTTAAAAATCATAACAACATGATTCCCTAAAAAAACCACATTAACTCATCCATAAATTTTAAAATTAATCCAAAAAAATCATGGATTATATCAAATATTTCAAACTATATTTATTTTAATGCTATCAATAAGATTTATTTGATTCTTCCTTTAATAAATTAATTACTACATCATCATTGTGTCACCATTTAATTTAATTATTTAATTTAAAAAATTATAAAAACATTACCATGTTGTATATAAATATTTTATCTTTAAAAATAATATTTATAATCGACCACATCACTTATATAACATCAAATAAATTATATTTTATTTGTTAAAAATAGTATTACAAAATAGTATTTTCTTTAAATATAACATCATTAATATATTAAAGTCATACATGTGGGTAAAAGTGGTCCAAAAATATACCCAAGGATTATTTTGGTCGAAACACACTAATCCAATTAAATTAGAAAAAGTTTTTGGGTAATTTTATAATGCTTGTAATATTATTTTTACCAATAATTACCCAATTTACCGCTAACCATTTTAAAAACATATTAAAGATACTATCAAAAAAATTATGTTTTCCTATTAGAACAAAATTTTTGTACTAATTACAAAAAATATTTTCCATTTTTCTAAATTCAATTCATATAAATGGGAAAATTATGTTTAATGTTAATCCAATAGATGTGGTAAGAAGACAGGTAAAAAGAAACCTTTAAAAGTTCAATAAGTTTCTATATCTAATTTAAATATAAAAATGATTCCAATAACATAAATTGTATTAATTTATGTATTATTTTTCTATTTTAACTTTAAAAAAAATTAATTATAATAATTATTTATATGAAAAGTTGGTTTTTGAATATAATGCATTATATTTCACTATTCATCAAAAAATGAAACTTCTTAGAAAAATAAAAACAATTCACCCTAAAATAATTTTTATATTATAAATTAAAAAATGAAGTCCATTTTCATAAATAGAATTTATAAAATTTATAAAATTTAGTTTTAAAATAGGTATGCCATTAAAATGCGGTAGAATTACTCTTTTGAGAAATTGTGTTTTTATGATTAAAAATTATATGTTCCTATATAATTTTCTATAAACCTCATAATATGAACGTCAAATTTATATGGAAAATTCATAAATATAATAAATTGATTAATAATATTCATAACTGCTATTTTAATGGCTGTTTCGCAGAAAAGGGGATGTGATCGGTTTCAATGTCTGATTAGAGGGAGTTGGTGCTGTTTAATCAATTCTATCGGGTTCCCTATCTCCATGGATTCACCTAGTCTCTAATTGGTTTATTCAGAGATCTAGAAACACCCAACAGTTCTTGTATCCAATTATCCATTGATCTGCTTTCCAAAGGAAGACGCTCATTGGGTGATATGGCCAATGACACTTAAGAACTCACATTGGTCGAGAGGATGGGAAGTCGGGGCCATCACAACCTTTTGGGGGGAATTATTTACTATTCCAGAACTCTATTATGTATTTAATATGTGTTCATATGTTCTCAAATCTTTGGTTTCTCCCCAAGCATAGTATCCATGGATTACCCCTAGGTTACAAGCCACAGGTATACACAGGGATACAGAACCATCTACATCCGAGGTTTACCATCCCTCATTGGATTAGCGATTCTGGTGAAGTTTGAGTTTGTTTAGACAACACTAGTCTAAAGCCTTACAATTAGGTGCTCTAAAGTTTATTATCATCCAGGGGGATAGAGAGTGACTCGAGCGGCTTGATCAAATTCGTAATATGGGATTCAAATATATCCTTGTGAGAGGAATCAAAATCCACATAGTTCGGTTGGGTGTGAATCGATGTAAAGGGGGTTGGAACTGATGGTTGTTGGGATTGAACCTCAGGGAGGCATCCTACATACCCTACCTTGGCAAGGATTAAATTCCACATAGTTTGGATGGGTGTGAACCGATGTGAAGGGAGTTAGAACTGATGGTTGTTGGGCTTGAACCTCAGGGAGGCATCCTACGTACCCTACCTTGGAAAGAATCAAAGTCCACGTAGTTCAGATGTGTGTGAACTGATGTGATGGGGGTCGGAACTGATGGTTGTTGGGATTGAACCTCAGGGAGGTGTCTTACGTACCCTGCCTTGATAAGGATCAAAGTCAATGTAGTTCGGATGTGTGTGATAATTTTGTAATCCTTACAAACCTCTAATCCCACACGAGTCATGCTTGGTGTGAGAAACATGAGGATGTAAAATATTAGACAACAAACATGCCTCCTCCCCTGTTGGTGGGGGAGGGAGAGCCCATGGTAGAATAGGCTGGGGAGACCATGGGAGAGGGCACAAAACAATGAAACTTCTAGATGAAAAGCATAAAGGTTATTTCCATCCGATGAGGATGACATGGGGCTTACTCTAGGAGGGATACCCTATCATTCTCTCCAGAGGAGGGGAGAAGTGTTCACCGCTAGCGCTCCTTGAATGAAAAAGTGAGTGGGATCCCTCAATCATAAAGAGTGGAGAGGTAGAAAGGGGATCCTGAGATCAAACATTTCACTACCGTGGTTATGTGAACTTAGGAGTTCTATGGATGTCTTCTCAAGGGATGGGGAAACCCCTTTGTCCCCGCCTACCTTGGGTATGTGAACTCAGGAGGGTGCACTAATGCACCTCAAGGTTTCAGAATACCGATTCAGTGGCTTTGGGAGAGGCCTTGGCTTGATGCTGATAGATAGGCTACTGAGGGGATTCTGGAAGATTGGAATGAATTATAAGGTCCTTATCTGACTCAGGGGATGGAAACACTGAAGGCCTTGGTGGACCACATGGCCATATGAGGAGTGGCTCCCTTCGCATAGGTAGGTTCTAAGTGGGTGGAGAGACCGCCCGCATGCCCATGTGGTATGTGGACTGAAGGGAATCCTGCGTACCAGAGTGGTACACGACTTCGATTTTGGTCTGCGTACCAAATTGGTACATGACGATGGAGTCCTCTTGAGTGACGACGATTGGGAATAACATCGGTGAGGGCTTCACCCATGTAGGAGGGCGCTACGCGGTGCGCTAGATTGTAGAAGGGGTATAGGATTCCTAGATTGTGGGAAGTGCATTCGGGTAGGGGCCATGGTTTGCGGTTTATCAATTTACTAATGCGTTCTTCAGTTCTTAACAATTCGTCCCTAGTTTATACCTATTGCTGGTTCGCAAATCCGAACTTCGCGGTCCGGAAAATCCTAAGCTCCCAAAAGTGTCTTCCTTCTACAAAAGTCGATCGCTAAGAATCCGATCCTTAAATCACCCATCCCTTTTTTCTCCCCCTTGACGTCCTTTTATAGAGGGGGGAAAGGGTTGTATTTATGGTCTTGCATCACCTTTTGCGGAGGCCCATGATAGGATACCTGGCCTACAGATGAAATAATCAACCTGAGGTTCACATGGTATATTGAATGCACCTCACCAGCGAACCAACATGGTCATGGGGGTGTTCACGGCCATACATGGTTCCGCCTCCTTTTCATGAATGACGACATTCACGGTCCGCATCTTCGTATCAGTCCAGCCATACTTCACTGGTCGTTTTGTTCATGCTCGCATAGAAGCTTCACTGCCGTTTCACGAACGACGACATCTGAGAGTGATGTGGTTCACTGAACCGACCACGTACCATTAATGATGAATTGGTATGTGAACTGGTTAGGTCGTTTACCATTTCTTCTGAACATTTTTCATATTTTTCCCAAATTATTGATGAAGATTGGGTAGATTCTTCCACTGATTTTAAGGGAGTATCTTCCTTCACTTCTACATATTTTTCAGGACCTTACCAATTCCCCCATCGAAATGGGGTCTGATCGGAACGAAGAGGAGGATATTCTAATGTAGAGTGGTCCTGAAACTAGAGAGGTTTGTAGTAGAGAGATAGAACTGGTGGGGGACCCCACCTATATAAAGGGTTCCACATGACTTTTCCTTTACCAGATCCTTCGGCTAAGAGCTCTCTCATTACCTTCTTCTGTGCACCGCCTTCGTGTATGGATACCTTCGTGAACTGATTTGTCCGTGAACTAGTTTTGGCTTCCGCAAACTGATCATTTCCCATGCTCACCCTCTTTTAGGAACTAAAATCCCTACCGCGAACTAAACTTTTACAAATTTAAAAAGTAAGTCATGGGGGGCTGTGTAGGGAAAATGCTACGCGGTTTAGTGGTCCGCAGACAGGAATTATCCTTCAAACATTGAAATTGTTATTTCAAACTTCATTTAAGTTCCGAATTATGAGAACCCTCATAGGGGCTTGGTAGACGATCTTCGGGCCATTGCTCCACAGGACAGGATGTCACGGACCTCTTACGCGTACCACCGGTTTGCAAAATATGGGTATTGGAAACCAAATCTAGGGTCAGTACATAGGGCCTTCCATTTGTGGACCCTTTTCCAAACATGTGGAATTTGCCTAAATATTATCTTTTGGACTAAACCTTGATATTATTTCCAGATGGAGGAAGAAAACATGGTTCCTCCATGAGCTACTTCAAGACCTGTCGCTTCTCCCCTTTCAGTTGTCGATCTACGAAAAAAAGTATTGTCCATCTCTGCTGAGGACTAAGTTCACATCGCCCACTGGCATAAATCCTTAGCCAATCTGCTTACTGAGACTCAACACGAATACCCATTTTCCAACATCTTGCCTATTTACAAGTTCGACCTATTATCTGATACATCGATCTCAACACCTTCTCATGAAAACCATTATGCGGCCTAGATAATATCCAGTATCATCCCTAGAGCTGTGATATCACATAGGGGACAACATAAATAGAAGGACACAACTACTGGGTCTTTGCTGAATCATATTACTATGTCTCCGAAAGGTGAGAAACATCAACCGGATGGAGAAAATAATTTTCATAAAGGAATTGCGCACAATTCCATGGTTAATAAATGACATGGATGGTCACTGGATCGATATATTCGGGCCGACAGTTTATTTAAGTTGGATTTGGGGAGGAACTTCTGGGTTCTCCAGAGCTGTAAGGAGTTCCGGGTGGAACTACGAACCATGGGGTTGTATGAAGCTATCTGTGTATCCCGGACTTACACCCACTGGACTAATGCACTTGCCACACAGCTCCCAAGTCGATGGATCCTGGATACCAACACTATCCACTTAGTCCACGGGGAGGTTGGAATCTACCTTTGGGACATCTCAATGATCTCGGGAGTCCCCATAATCGGAGAAATGTATGAAAAATTCCTTCCACCCCCTTCTTCCTATGATGATGAGGAGAGAACCCCTCCTTTAGTGTAGCAGCTCATTGACCAATATCAGAAGTACTCCAAAGAGGTTTCTTCGAAAAATACCATCCCCTATCTCAAATGGATTGAAGCCTTTGTTATGGACCCCAAATCTATGAACCATCCACGTATTCCCACATCCTATCCCTCAATGGAAACCCAGAGGCAGTGGAGCACCTACTGGTCAATTCTAGAAGATGGTCAGTTCAACAGTTGGGGCTAGGAGCTCATGTCAGACGTTGATCGACTACTTCAACTAGCGGCCTTCATGGCTATATTACTGAGTGGTTTGCTATTTCCTATATGGGAGTCTGGCGGTGTACGGGTTTCTACCTTTGTTATGGCAGTGCAGCTGGCTAATGGAAACTGCATCAACCTGTACACTCCGGTATTGGTCAGGATTTACCGATTACTCAGCCATATCACTAAAGGTAAGCATCCAAATCGGGTGGCTGACCCCTTGAAAATCCTCTGGGGTTGGATAGGGGTGCACATGAAGAAATGATATACTTTCATCAACCCCTTACAGATTCTGGGTGCCACACTCCAGACATACCTTCAATTGACCAGTGGAGTTATTCCTGAGGTATGGGCTACCCAAGATAAGGTGGAGCATCAAACGGTCCAGAATAAGAACCAACTATCAAGACAAATCAATGGCTATGAAAAGTTTAATTTTCTTACCTACCATTCCCCGACTAGCGTGATTGTGAATGCTGGATCAGAGGACTCTACCATGCAGGGATACCTCTTTTCCCTGAGGGAAGGTATCTTAGTATCTCACATAAGTGGGGAACTTATCTGCGAAGGGTACGTGCCTTCCAGATCCGGAAATCAGTTCGGTTGTGTTCAAATTCTATGTACTCCTTCCTTCAATGGTGATCGCGAGAATCGACATCTGATGGTAGCCAGGTAGTTGTGGCTGATGTTCACCCGAGAGGACACCGTTTGCGAGGTCAAGACTCCCGAGTTTGCAGAACCTATTCTTTTCCTTTTGAAAAACCATGCTGACTCCTGGGTGTAGTCATATCCGAACGACTAGTCAGGAATATTGGTGCCCACTATTTAGAGCTCCAAACCGTCAAAGGGTAAAGGAAAGTGGAAGGAGGTTGCTGTGCCAACTCATCCAGGAATGGTTCTCCATAATCTTATTATCCCTATGCCCCTGGGGAAAGTTTTGACACATCTGGGTGTCTCTTCACATGCTATTAAAGCTACTTCCAGGGGTTAGAAAACCATGCCCATAGATTATACCTTATCAAGGGATTGGAATCAATGATATGAGTTCAAAAATCAGTCACCCTTCCATAGTTAATACCCTGTGCTCTATGGAAATATATCCAGGGTAGAAAAGTGTTGTTAAGTGAGCTGGGCTATATATCTGCGCCTGCTGATATTTTTTACGATGACCCAGAGAGGGTAAATTAGTATCTTCAAGATATTGAGGTTTACATCCATTATTGCTGAGGTTACTCAGTGTCAACCCATCGGGTCCAAGCCATGTTGCGACCAGTGACCGACGATTAGAAGGATAGAAGTGATCGTTCTTCAGTGGAGGGTGATCTTGCTGGTCCTCCTACTATGACTGAGGTAAGGGAATTTCCCTCCCTGCACTTGGAGTCCCGCAAGTAGGCAGTTCCTGAGAGTTCCAGGGTGGTGGTGGAACCCAGGAAGTAGCCGCCACTAACGACACCCCTTCCAGCTTCTTTTGGTGCTCCACCTTCTCAGGTTGACCCCCCCCCTAGGCAAGACATTCCAGTTACAACCGTATTCTTAGATTCATCGAGGGATTGGGATGACCTGAGGGCTAGTGGCTCTAATGCAGAAGTCTGAAAGATACTTCAGGAGACGCCTTTCAAGATTCCAAGCCTTGGAGAAGTTTTTGATCCTGCTTATGTTTTGGTTGAATAATATCTTTGCGAGGTAGTTCCTTGATTAGAATAAATGGATAAATACTTGTAATCACTCAAGAATATGCATTATGGGTCTAACCGAGTGGCTCTAACGGTTATACACTCTGAGAAATATGATAATGAGGAAGAGGTCATATTACTTTTATATATCCCACCATTTCCTTCAGTATTGTGAAGATTTTAACATATATTTTCTTGCCTCATGATACTAAGGAGTACCAAGAAGCATTACCTTCCCCATAGTATACCCCTAGGGGTACTGCAGCGGGTGAACATGCGCCTTCGGTTGTGGGGGTTGTTGGGGAAGGCTCTCTTGGCATGACTGAGCATATGGAGGCAACCATTGCAGAACTGACTAGGGTATTCCCTCATCCAGCTCCACTCAGTGTCTTGGGCGGGGAGCCATCTCTTTGGAAAATCAAGAAATGTTAGTAAGAATCCCGACTGTCAGAACATATCAGACAAGGAATCATGAGTGATCATTATTCTTGCTTCTCTGATTATCACACCAGATGCTTTGATGTTTCCGGTTATTGACTACTTGTGTATTTTGGTGCAGAGCCGATTAGTAATTAGGATTCACTTTCCCAAGTGGGTGTGCTCCCGCCCCTTTGATAATAGAGGAATTACCTATGGTCATGCTTGAGCATAGTAAGGGGTGGGTCCTATTGAGGAAGCCAGTGATATGGACGTCTCTATCCCAATTTCGACGACCGTGAGTTCAACGAAGGAGGGGAAACTGAGGGTTGAGACTTTTTCTTATCACACAGTCTCCATAATTGCAGGATAAGATGAACCACCCCTGTTGTCAACAAATGAACTGAGTGAAGTGCATTCATCCCCCCAAGCTACTAAAAAAGTTTCAGATCTGATGGATTCGGCTACCCTAGATTCTATGAATCACTGTCTAGTGGAGGAAGATCTCACAAGAGAGGATACCTCCCCAACTCCAGAAAACTTAGAGTGGCCTATCATCCTATTTACTGAGGTAACAATTTCCATGATCTGAACATTCATATGCGATAATTTGGGGATTTCCTTGGAAGTTGTGGGACTTGGGCATGGCCTCAGATCCCGGGCACCTCCATGGGTCCCTACAACTTATTTACAGGTTGAGAACACACCATCATCTTCCTCGGGTGGTAGTGGCGGTGCAGATCTTGAGGTCACCAACTCTTTAAATATTGGGGGTAAGCTTCTAAATCTCATTACCACTACCCCCTTTTCTTCCCTTCTCTAATTAGGGGTACTTATCTGATTTATTTTTTTTCTGGGCTCCAGGGCCATAATCCCTGGCATTGGCGATCGTGCAAATAACCCCAATCCTACCCTTGACCATGGCTGGGGATGAGGTCATTGATTCACTTGAACACACGGTCAAAACTGGATCAGGTCCCTCTATGGTGACATTGATCCTTGAATATAATTCATCCCCAGGGAGTGATTCTAAGGCTGATCAAGGGGATCTTTCTAGCCTATAACCTACTCGTCCGAGGGAATGGGAAAATATCTAGAGGCTGATTTCTCAAATGCTGCTGGCTGATATGCCAGCCAAATTGCTGAGACTGCGCAACCAGTTCATAGTCATAGGATTCTAAAACTTCAACTATCATGGCGTTCATGGCCTAATTAAATAGGTGGTCGCTACCCAAGAGAGATTTCACATACTTGAGTCTCTTATTTCTATCAATGAAGTGGAATCATATCTTGACACAACCCATCAACTTTATAGAATAGAAGCTCATGATCACTCCAGGGAAGTCTCAAGGCTACAGAATGAGATCCCAAGGCAATGATCTCAAGTCGAGGTGCTGAATCATGAGCTGGAGCAGGTGAGTCAAACAATGGAACAACTGATACAAGAGAAGGAGTGGCTGAGGAGAGAGCGAGCTCATGTCGTAACTACAATTGATGAGGGGCAATGGCAGGTATAATAGAAGATGAGGGCGAGTTCCAAGGCATCATAGGAGGCAGAAGAATTCCTGGTGGGTGCAATGGACTAGGTGGCCATCCTGTAGAGTCTCCTTCAAGCTATCGAGGATTCTCACTGAAGCTTGTTACAACTTTTTGAGTCTTCCAAAAACCTCCTGTAGTAATCATGTCCTACTAGAAGAGGCTCCAGGTTGTGGAGGAACTTCATACTATTTTTTTAATAGAACAGAATATTATTCTCAATAATTTTCAACTATTTTTTCCTACAATATGAATTAAATGGAATGATTTCTATATGAATAATAATTGAATGAACCTTAATTAACCATATCTCAGAAAAATAAAATTAAAATGAAAATAACCAGCTCTAATTTTTTCTTAGATCTAGGGATCTAGAGAGCATAGTTTGACTATTTCCAGGGTCTTATAAGAAAACCCTACAAACTTTGTGTCTCTTATAATGATACCCTAATTTTTTACCTAGGCCCATTTAGTGTGGACTTAGCGGGTATAGCTCAGATTTTTCTTAGGTCGCCCTTTCCGGGTGTTCGACCTAATAGGATTTATGACTCTTGAGTTTTTTTATTTCTCAATGTTTTTTCGAGGCCATAAAAGGTGTTGTCCTGGCATGATGATACTCGAATTTTTCCCAAGATTCCCTTTGCGGGTTTTCATCTTGGTGAGCTTCATACCTATTCCTGTGAGCGGTTTGAAGTCCCACAAACAAGGCTATCGTTACTGATGTTTTAGGTCAAATAACTTTGACTAGATGTGGTGAGGCGAGGGCCTAGATGAGGTTTTTACTAATTGTGGATCCCTAATTACCTTTCAGATTTATATGGGGGGAATTTTTCACTCAAGTTTGAATAGCATGCAAGGCATGCCACAGGGCAGAGGATCTATATAGGCGTACAAAACTAGGAAAAGCATCTCTTAAGGAATAATTTACTTTCGTAGATGAGCTAGGGTCAATAAATATGTAGAGACGGTGAGGGCATGTTATGAATAGTCATACAAAGGTGTCCTTAAGTCAATGATTGTCTGTTTCTGATAGCTGGGTAACTTCATGGAAGTTTGGATCATGAAGACCAACAGGGGTGGTTCAAAAGGGACATGGTGTCTGAAGGATTGGGGATATCCATATAAATCATGGATATAGATATGAGACCAATCCTACACATAATTGGTCATCATGAGGAGGGTTAGAGCTTGACATAGTTTAAAGTCATGAAGTTGGGATATTCTTTCAAAATGGAATGACTTTCCCCAGTTCTCAAAAATTTAACCAAAAACGTCCCACCATACTCAGGCGTGATCGTGGAAAGGTTTTTAAACTACAACTTATAGAGTTTCTAAATCCTAGGGTGGATATAAGGGCTCTGAGGCTAGAAGTTGTTCTGGAAGAAGAATTGCCTAAAGAAGAATTTCCTTTGGCAGACAGGCCATGGGCAATCAATATGCAGAGCTACTGGGGGAATGGTATGCATATTCGTGCAAAGGTGTACATAGGTAAATGGTTGTATTCTACCGATAGTCGGGCAACATCAGGGAAGTTGGGATTCAGGACCACCAGGGGTGGTTTACCGGAGTCCAGTTCTTTCTGGTTATATAGTGTGATTCATGAAGATGGGGTGTCTGGACATGAGAGGAGCATTTTGGGATAAGATATCCCAGGAATGGGTGAATTCATCCCTCTCATGCAGGCGTGAGATGATTACTGGTGTAGGTTTGACCTATACACTGAGGAAGAGAGGGGGGCCTCCTTTCCTAAATGAACCAGTGAAGAGTTCTTTTGAGACTACGTAGTTTAACTTCATGTGGTAAGGACGGTCTCTGTGCAGTTTAACTCGATGTGGTAAGGATGTGGGGAATTTTCTTTTTTCTCTTTTATATATAAATGCTTGTAACTGGGGAAATTTCTGAATTTTGACGTCCTTGGCCTTTGCAGTTTATCATCATGCAGTGAGGATGTGTTCTGTGTAGTTTATTGTCATGAGGTAAGGACGCTGCTGTAAGGGTCAGTCTTGATTAGAATGTAACCAGGTGTGAATACCCTGATATGTCCAAGACGTGGGAAGGTTGCAGATAGTGTAAACTGTGATTCCAGGGCTTCTTGGATCAAAAGGAATGATATGAGGGATTTGGGGCCGTTGAGCTTACAGGGGTAGGAAGAGTGTGTCCTGTATAATAGTTTCCTTTGATAGATAGTCTAGGGGCGATCAATATGCAGAGCCACTGAGGGAATGGTATGCATAGTCATGAAAAGGTGTTCACAGGTCAATGACCTTCCATGTCCAAGGGCATTGGATGTTTATGAGGATCCACGATTATCTGGGCCACAGAGACTGATGTACAGAAAGGGTGTATATGGTCATGTTGGGGATATTAGTTTGTAGTTTTCTTTAAAGCTCGGGAAGTCCCCTATTCTGATTTTTCCTATGCGTGGGGTACACTTTCACTCCATGTAGTTTAACATCGTGTGGTAAGGAAGATCCGCTCTTAGTTTAACGGTCCTAGAGTTCAGACCAGCATTGGTTGATGTTATGGTTAACTGTGGGATAATCAAATTAAGATTCTATGGCGTGCTATGGTCAGAAATGGGGGATGATGGTGTAAACTATAATCCCGTGGTCTCTCGAATCAGGATATGTGGTATGGGGGATTCGAGGCTGGTAAGCGTACGGAGATAGGAAGAGTGTCTCCTATGGAAGAATTGCCTTTGGTAGAAAGGTCATGGGAGATCAATATGCAGAGCCTCTCAGGGAATGATATTCATAGTCATACAAAGGTGTCTGCAGGTTGATGAACTTATACTTCTGATGGCCTTGAATGATTATGAAGATCCGGGATTTCCCATAACACGGAGTCTGGAAGATGGGGATTGATGTGTCTGAGCATACGAGAAAAAACCATATCGTAATTGTCTGTTGGGTTAAAGAAGCACAACTCTGGCATTATGTTGTGGGTCTAGACTTTCATAGGAACCATGGGTGGATACCAAAGCTAACCATGTAGGGACACCCTGACAACATTTAGATGTAAAGGGGACAAAAATGTAAACCATTGCTCCAGAAATTTTTTGGATCGGGAAATGTGGTATGGGGCTCTAGGGCCGGTAAGCGTGCAGAGCTAGGAAGTGTGTCACCTGAAGAAGGATTGCCTTTGGTAGACGGTCTAGGGGTGGAAAATATGCAGAACCACTGAGGTCATGGTATGCATAATCATGAAAAGGTGTCTGTAGGTCGATGACCTTCCATGTTCGATGGCCATTGGTGATTATGTTGATCCATAATCCTCCAGGTCATGGAGTCTGATGCATGGAAAGGATGCATCCAAATGTGAAAGGAGTGTTCCAGTCATAGTTTATCTTATATCCAAAGTGGATTATGACTTGTACTATGCAGTTTACGGTCATGCAGTAAGGATGATTTCTATGTAGTTTAGCATCATGCGGTATGGACGGGCTCCGTCCAGTTTAGCATCATGTGGTATGGACGGGGGTCATTTTTTTCAGGGGTGGCTGGGCCAAGATACAGAAATTCCATCGTCACTACATATACTGTGAGGGTAGGAATCAATCCATACATAGTTCTCAAGGCCCTTGTAATCCAAAGGGGCTGCCTGTGTAAATCTGATTTATACGCAGGAGGGAGGAAATATTTTCATGGCAGGTGGGCCATGATACAGAAATCCCAGCATCTCTACGTATCCTACGAGGGTAGGAATCAAGACATATGTAGTTCTTTGAATGTGGAATAGTAGATGACAAATGCTGGGAGACCAATGTTTTCTCAGGTAAAGACATTGTCTCGTTATGCAGTTTAAAGTCATGCCGTGAGGATATATTTCTCTTAGTTTGTGGGTCACAGAGCTCGGGCCTACAATAATCACTTCCCAATAGGGGTACATGCTATGATTTTGTAACAGAACCAACATTAATGAGGCTAGGAGCCTCCAGCATGCACCTTCTGGGGGAAAATCCTGGTCATTTTGAGGCCATAGTACCATGATTATTGGATCTTGGTTTAGTGTCATAGAGTTCGGACCGACATGGTACAAGTTAATATCATGTCACAGGGATGAAGTATCGTGCAGTTTAAAATCATGTGGTAATGAAACTATATCATGAAGCTTATTTTCACGCAGTAAGGACATTCTGGGCTTCATTGTTTAATGTCCTATAGCTCAGATGAAAACCGTTTTTATGGTTACATGAAATCTTCTTCAGAAATATTTCATTTTTAGGAGCAGTGGTGAGCTGACCATCCATAGAGATCAGGGAATATGCTCTATTGGAGTAGACCTTGAATATGATATATGGTCCCTCCCACTTTGGATCTAGATTCTGTGGCTTCTTTCCAGGTATCATTGGGGTCTGGAGGACCAATACCAGTTCTTCTTTGAGGAAAGACGAAGTCTAACCTTTTAATTGAAGGCTCGCACAATCCGATTTTGATATACTTCTAGGTTGTTCAAAGTGTGAAACCTCTTCTAATCTAGTCACTCCAATTCATCAAATCTCTTTTCCACTTACTCATTGTCAGATAGTTGATCACAGATGGCAATGCAAAGTTATGGAAATTGGAGCTCAATGGGTAGGAATGCTTCCGTTCCATATACTAATGAGTACAGAGTGGCCTGGGTAGCGGTGCGATTTGTGGTTTGGTAGGCCCTCAAGACATGGAAGAATTTTTCTGGCCATGAATTCTTCTCTTTGTCAACCATTTTCTAGAGTGTGTTAGATAGGGTCTTATAGAAGGCCTCTATCTGTCCATTGGTTGCTGCATGGTAGCAGGTGAACAGTTAGTCTTGATACCATATTCCAGGTGTAGTCTCTCTAATTTGGAAGAGCAGAAGTTAGTGTCATTGTCTGTCAGTATTGTATGAGGGACACCAAATATGGTTATGGTATTGGATTTCACGAAGCTAGTGATGCTTCTTGCCTTTAATTCTTTAAGGGGTGAAGCTTCTACCCACTTGGAAAATAAATCGGTCACTGTAAGAATATATTTGAATTGTTTGAACATGGTAGGAGGATATGGTCCCACGACGTCCATTCCCTATATGGAGAATGTCTAGGAGTACTTAGCTTGGTGAAGTAGCTCTGGGGACTGATGAATGAAGCTGGCATGAATTTTGTAGGAGTGGAATTTCGTGGTAAATTTCATGAAATCCCATGCTAGGGTGGGCCAATAGTATCCAAGCATTCGAATATGATGAGAAAGCTTGGGCCCTGATTGATGTGATCCACACACTCCAGAGTGCACTTCATTAATGATGAAATCTGTCTCTTCTCCATCAAAGCATCTGAGAAGGACTCCATCAAGGCCTCGCTTGTAGAGGACCTTCTGTTGGATTGTGTCACTATATAGGACAAAATTGACTACCCTTATCTGTATTTTCTCTCTTCCATCCCCATTCGATGGAAGTTCTCCCCTTTTAAGGTAGTTCGTAATGGGGGTCATCCATTCGATAGTAGGAGAATATCGCTCAGGGACATGGATGACTTTTTTAGATTCTTCTGCATTAGTTTGGAGATATAGAAAGACTATTCGACGATGAGAAATGATGATAACTGTTTCATCCCGATCTGGATCAACTAGGGCTGTGGGTGCATTGGATAATGCATCAGCCTAAGCATTCTGAGACCAGGGAACATAGTTCAATGTCGGTTCTGTGGGGAACTCTTCCATTATCCCTTAGATGTGGTCCAACAGGGGGATCAACTCCTCCTTCATAATGGCATAGTCACCATTTACTTGCTTGATGACCAGTTCTAAGTTGCGTTTTACTTCATGGTGTTGCACTTGTGCCTAGAGTGCGAGCTCTAGACCTACAATGAGGGACTGATATTCTGCCTCATTGATTGTGAATCCTTCTAACAAGAGGAAGGAATATAGAAAAACCACCTACTTTGGGGATAAGAGTATGACTCCCAAACCCACCTTGTTAAAATTGGGGTCTTCCATTCTTTTACCTATCGTGCTTATAGATGCGCCGTCAAAGTACATTTCCCACATTTGGGAATCCTTTTGCATAGAAAAGAAATCTTCATTAGGATGTTCAACATCTGATGAGGCTGTCTCTATCGAGGGATGCACTACCAGAAAATCTGCCAATGCTTGGCCCATGATAGATTCCTGAGGCACAAACCAGATGTCAAACTATTGCAGGATGACTTACCATCGGGATAGGTATCTGGCCAGCATTGGATAGCTGAGGATGTACTTCAGCAGATTACGGCATGAGATCAGATGGACTTCATGATGCTGTAGATAATGTCTCAACTTCTTGACCACGAAGACCAGATCCAAATAGCTCTTATTGATATTTGAATATTGGGTATCATCATTGATCATGGTTCAATTGAGACAATAAAGGCTATTTTCACTACCGATGTCATTCATCTACGCGAGGAAGGCTCCTAGTGACCGTTTTAAGGCCATTACGTACATGATAAGTGGTCTTCCTTCAACTGACAACATGAGAACCAGTGGACTCAAGAGGTAATACTTGAGGCTATAGAATGCCTTTTGGAAATCATATGTCCATTGGTAGGTAACTCCTTTATTCATCAACCTGGTAAAGGGAAAACATTTTCCTATGAGGTTGACTATAAAACTCATGATGTAGGCCAAGTGTCCTTGGAGTCCTCTCAGCTCAATGAGGTTGTGGGGAGGTGGAAAAATAGGGATAGCCTTTATCTTCTCAGGGTAAATTTCGATGTCATGATGGCATACAATGAAGATGAGAAATTTTCCTAAGGTAACCCCAAAGGTGCATTTTAAGGGGTTCATCTTTAGTCTATATTGTCGAAGTTTTCTAAAGACGGTTTCAAGGTCAGATTGGTGATCTGAGCACTGTTGTGATTTGACCACCGAGTCATCAACATAACATTTTATGAACATCCCTAGGAATGGTTTGAAAATGCAATGCATGGCACGTTGATATGTGGCACCATCATTTTTCAGACCAATGGGCATGAATTTGTATCAAAATACTCCTTGGGGGGCCCTGAAGGCAGTGGAGACTTCATATTCTCGGGCCATTTTGATTTGATTATATCTAGAATAATCATCCATAAAGGAGAGCGCCTCATATCCAACTATCGAATCGATCAAGAGTTTGGTGATCAGGGCTGGGAAATCATCTTTCGAGTAGTGCCAAGTAAGATCTCTAAAATTGATGCAGATGTGGATCTGTCCATTCTTCTTTTTAATGGGGACTATGTTGACCAACAAAATGGGATATTGGACCTACTAAATAATGTTTTATTTGATGAGATTGTTGAATTAAGCCTCTATATTTTTCACATGCATGTGGAACATACTTCTGGAAGTCTTCTTTTAGCCTCGATGATCTTTTGGAAATCCTTGGTGGTGCATCACCACCTCAGGATTGAGTCCTAGAATTTTTGTGTAATTCCAGGCAAAAAAATTTTGATTGTGCCTCAAGAAGAATGTATATACCTCTTGTTCCTCAGAAGACATGGCCACACTAATGAGAGTGAGTCTCGGGTCTTCTTCGGTACCCAAGTTTATTTCCCTGAGTTCATCAACGGTGGTAGAGGTACCCTCTTCAAATGTTGGAGGGGAATATCTAAGGTTCTCTTCCTCTTCTTCCCCCAAATCCTCCCCCCTTCTTCTTCTGATGGGGAGAGAGCTCTTAATGTGGGACTTCCAAATCTCAAAGGCAAGATGTCATATGGGCGTTTTGTGGATGAATCAACCTCCTCCAACTCAATTGGTTGTGAGGGAACCTCTAGAGAGGGAGAATCATGGGGGTGACACGTGTCCTGTCCTTATTCCCCTTCAGAGAGTGCAGTAGGGATATCTTGAGATTACAAGGATGGGGTGTGGGAAGCCTTGCTTGATCATTCTTCCTCATATTGAGGGTCAGAAGGTGCTTCTACATTGTCAAACTCGGTTTTCACAACTGAGATCATGAGAATAGCTGGATACGTATTCGGACACGGATTCCTACTCTCAACATGGTAGATGGGAAACACATACTCTTCACCGAGCTACTTGAGGGGGTTTTCGGGAACCACTTAAAAATCTTTTGGGGTAGGGACCCAATCAATACCATCAATTGCAGATGTCTTCCCCTTTTTCTCGTAAAATCCGACATCGATGTAATGAAACCTGGAGAGCTCAAACGGGGCCTTATCACTACACAATGCCCCATATTGTCCATTGATTCAATATTTGATACATTGGTGGTAGGAGAAAATAATGGCCATGTGTTGATGTTGCCATAGACTTCCTAATAGAGCATTGAATTCCATGCTTTGATGAACCACTAGGAACTCTGAATGGGCCACAAGGTCGCCAAAATGGGTTTTAAGATTGATTTGTCCCATTGGATTCTGTTCTCTCTTGTCATAACCCAAGAGAGTTGTGGTTGAGGGTGTCAGGTTTTCCTCATTGTAGCCCAACCTACGAAGTGTTCATAGTGGGAGAAGGTTGAATCCAGATCCATTGTCAATGAAGACTTTCCAGACTTTAACATCATTTAGCATGCTAGAAACATATATGGGTTTTATGAGTCCTTGCATAGTGGCGTCTTCATCCTGATCGGTGAAGGAAATCACTGCATTACGTTTAGTCAGGCTAATCTTCGATCGATATATCTTTGTGGCAATGACTTCAGATTGAAATTTCTAGGGGATGAGTATGGATTATATGAGTGACTCCCTAAGGTTTTCTGAAAAACTTAGGGCATCTAGCATTTATAGCTTGGATGGTACTTAGGCCAACTGCTTTAGGATATCATACTTTATCTCTAGAGACTTGCACTTATCCACTTTTGGGAGTTCTTTAATGGTCACTTTAGGGGCTGGATCATGAGATGAGGAGGGACCGGTCATAGGGGAAAGTGTTGATGGTGATCCAATGTTCTTGGGACCTAACCTGGTTGGTTTACTCATGAGCCCTAGTCGGCTAGATACCTGTTCCTCCTCTGATGGGTACCATAGAACAATGAGGCCAGAGTGGCTGCTCATGGGTGTAGGAGAATATTCTTTCTCCTACTAGGTCTGTTTAAGGTCTCTCCTGCAAGTTTTCACAGTGTTGACGGTTTGAGATAGGGAATAACCATAGGGTTATTTCTGGCCATAGATGCATCTTCCCTGGTATCCCCTTCCTCTGCAATTCCTCCTTCTGATCCCCTGACCAGGTGTAAAGAACTTGGGTTCATAACTATACACTTTTTCAGACAATGGTTCCATTAAATGGATGAATTTGACATAACTAAAGATAATTTCTTCTTTCGATGATAGATTATCCTGGTTAGATGCCTCTAATGGTTCTGTTTGGTGGGTCGGCGCCTGTTGCGTCAAGCCTGAGGGCATGAAATCTGAAAGTGTCAAGGATAGATTTGGCTTTCTCACAGACTACTCCTCTTGTAAATGTTTCTTACCTCTCTAATTTCACTTGGATAACCGGATTGTGGAGGGTTGTGGGGCCGAGGATGGTGGCTGTGTTGCGTTAGGAGCTTCTGGCGGCACAACCAATAGCTGCAATTGAGTTCTGATTATTCCATGAGCTCGGTTGACCGTCTTCTGAGTCATCAATCCATCAAATTTAGGCTCCCTTTTTAACAACTTTCTACCACTCCTCTCCCTCATCTGGGTCGGTGGTAGAAACATATGCTACGTGTGATAGGGGTCGTCCTAGCTTGACCTACCCTGAGTCCACCATCCTTTATAGGAGGTCCTTGAAGATGAGGTATTCCTGAATTTTGTGTCCCAACATCCGATGGTAGGGACAATAATCTAGTCAGTTTTTGAGGCCGAATTCTTCATGATTTATTGGATCTGGTATGTGGAGCAAGTTTCAATTCATAAAGGTTAATAAATAGCCACGGATTTGGTCCTATCGTAACGAGTAAACTTTATTTATTCACTCCTCAAATTGTTTTTTCCTAGGTCCTCTTTGATCATATCTCTGGGGCGGTGGTGGCCATTGATACGTCGGTGGCCCTTGGCGATTCGGTAGAGGCCTAGGTGGTAAAGCATGTGCGGGGGATGGATTGAGCATGAAAGAGGATTCTTTAGCTCTACCTTCTCTCTTTGTAGGAGCCTGTGAGGGTATTTGGGACTTAAGGTTGGTCCGCTACATGGAGTCTTCAATTATTTGGGCAATATAAGAGGAATCCTAGAATCCGGTGATGCATTTCACTAGTATGAGTGGAATTAGTAGCTCATCTTGGATGTTATCGATGCATATAGAGAGCATATCATCCTGGGAAACTGGCCTATTCAGAGAGTAGGTCAGACCCTTCCATCTAGCGATGAAGTATGAGACCCTCTTGTTCTCCCTATGTTTTCAATTCATGAGGTCACTAACTGTTGTCTTGGGTAACTTTGAGCTGAAGTGGAATAGGAACTATGGCCAAAGATCCTCCCATCCTTTTATTGACTGAGCTAAAAAACTTGTATACTAGACAAAGGATGAACCCTGTAAGGTTCGCATGAAGCATATGAGCTTCACCGAATCTTGTTGTTCTGGAGTTACCATCATAGGGTCGTAATGAGATGCGTAGTGCATCAAATGTTGTTTCGGGTCACCTGAGCCTTTGAATATAGGGAATACAGGGCTCCCAAAATTTGGTGGAGGTGGCGTGTTTCTCAAAAAATCTGGGTAATACTTTCGCTCTAGCTGTATCGAAGCATGTCGTCCATCCATCACTTGCAATCAGGTTGTAAGTGATTCGATGGTGTTGGAGAGAACCTGGTTTACATCCTTTTGGGCCTGATCCTAAACAGGTAAAACCTAGGGTACTACCTGAAGTGCTGGCTCGGCTGGTACCTGAGGCACATATTCCATCTATGGTATCTTTGGAGGATTTATATGTACTCACTCTGGTTTAATTCTAAGTGGAGGGAATTCTTGGTATGCCCCTGAATCCAAGTTTAGGTAGTTGGACGGGCTAGGTTCCACACTGGGTGGGGGCCCTTCCCATGTTTCGTTTGTTGGGGAAAACCATTTTTTTTGAGGAAAACTTGCTGGAAGTGCATTCTGCAACCCATATTGAGGAACATATTCGATAGGACAGTTCCTATAGAGTATCTCAACATTAATCCGCTTTAATTCCTTCGTTTACTCCCCATACCGAGCGAACCTATCTTCAAGTGTGAGAGGCTCGTTTGTGTTGAGAGAAGGATATGGGTTGAGGACAACCTAAACTTTTGTTCCTCCCTCTATTGGTGACTCGCCGGAGAATCAGAGTGGGATTTTCTAGAGAAACTAGATTTAGGGAGGACCTCTGGTTCTGGGTGTGCACACCAGTTGTCTCATTGTGAATCACATCCTAAATAGAACCATCTTTTCCCAATCCATCCATATTTGCATCATCTTCGGTTCCACCCATGGGTTTAACTTCCACGATGTTAACAGATGCATAATATGGGGTGTAGGAGGTGTCATCTTCCAAGTAGGAAAAGGACATTTCACGCCTCATACTAGTTTCCCCCCTTTTGTCCTCGAATTTTCCTTGGGTTTCTTTACAAAGGGTGACATAGATGGATCCTTGGTGAGACCTTATGGCATGACTCCCTCTCGGAGGGGATGTTTTTTCAAATGAAGGGACTAGACAGGAACCGCCTCTTCTGACTACCCTCCCCAAATGAGAGAATACTTATTCTCGTGGGGGAGGTTGTTGTTGAGGTAAAAATTCCCCCATCCCTGGGGGATGGGGTTGGCTCCATTATTTGTGTACCACGCCCCTTCCCATTTTTTCTGGTCTTATGGGGGAATTTGTTGTTAAAAAATCCCCAACCCTATAGGCTGGTGTTGGTCCCGTATTACAGAAGCAGCTGCTGCTATCGCTTCCTTCCTGATCTTGCGTGCTCCCATTCGAGGGTGAGCCAGACCTCGTGTCGAGTTCACTTGTGAGTTAATTCCCTTTGGGGAGGCAAGCACTGATCACTGATTGGATTTTCTTAGGTGATAATCCTACCAAATGTTTTCATAAGACAGATTTAGAAGTTAGTGAATGGCTCGCTCCCATTGGGCCTAATGCTTTTGAGACTTACTCAAAGCTTGTTTCTATCAGATGTTACACCTCTCCTGAATAAGGACTTCATCTGACTACCACCTTAACGTGATGGCATTGCAAGAGATTACACTGAACGTGTTTTGATGGATGGGAAGTGGAGTGAAATGAAGAGCCCCATGTTCTCCCCATACATAGATATGAACTCCCATCGGAGTTTCATCAATAAGGTAACACAATTTGTGAAGTGCATAAAGACAGGTTGAATCAAGGTCCCTTTTGTGCCTTTCTGATCATGGTTGTCATGCCGAAGTAAGGGCTTCTAGGTCAATGTGACGTAAGATCTCTCCTATTGTATTAACATGATCTACATACCCATCATATGGTAGGAATTTTAATTTCAACTGAAGAAGGGTTGTCCAAATATTGGAGCGGATGTCATGTATGCTTCCTTCCGACAACTCTATAAGTTTGTCCAACTAAGAGGTGGTCTTGGGCAAAAACATTACTGGTATTCCATCCTTGGCCAGTAGTTTCCTTAGGTGAAATACATCGGCATGTGCCTCTATGAGCGATTCCTCTACTGGATCAGCCCAACCGAGGTGCTCCTTGACAATATGATCAGAGGTAGCAGGGATGGTAGGGGTTGTGCCGTTATATGGGCGACTTCAGGGTGGCTTAGAGGATGAAAGTGGCCCCAGACCATCTCCTAACTGAAGAGGGGTGTTGTTGATGGATGAATAGGAATTTGACATTCTTGACTCCCTCCTTCTGAGTGCCTCAGCATAAGAGGGATTTTCTATACTTGATTTGGCAGGGGGAGCACCTTCCTGTTGTTATGATGTGTCACTGTGGGGAGGACCTCTGTAGTTAGCACTGCAGTGGTGAGGACTACCATCACAGCTTGAAGTATTACTACTAGGAATAATTCCTTAGTGCATACCCCGTGGAGGACCTTCAGAGTGGACTACAATAAGGTGAGGACCTTATTGCTGTTTAAGGACATTGTGGGGAGGAACATTGTAATGGAGACCATCATGGTGAGGATGACCATCATGGTTTGACGTTTGGTGTGCATCCTGGGGAGGGCCTTCAGGACACAGTACTGTAAGGGGAGGATCTTCTTGTTGATTATGGCCGTTGCGGGGAGGACCTTCGCAATGGTGGCCATGATGAAGAGGATTACCATCATAACTGCTGCGGGGAAAATATTTATAGGGCACACCATGGGGAGGGCATTCAGAATGTACTGAAATGAAGGGAGGACCATCCCATTTCTTAAGGTTTCTATAAGGAGGACCTCCGCTATTACAGTGGTGAAGAATACCACCATAATCTAAGGCCTAGCTGCATGAAATATTGTTGCAACGTAACCCCTAGGGAGGACTTTCAGGGCTGACCATGGCAAGGGGAGGACCTTATTGTCACGATGAGACATCACTGCGAGGAGGACCTTCGCAGTTGTGACTATGATGTAGAGGACTGCCATCATAATTTAAGGTCCCACTACACAAAGAGTGTTTAAAGTGTATACCCTGGGGAGGACCGTCAGGGTGGACCGAAACAAGTGGAGGACCTTCTTAATGCTTGATCTTCTGTTCATGCTGAGGGATTTCGTGACTTGCATCAAAAGAGTAACTCTCGTTATCGATCATTATATGCCCATGAAGAAGGACCTCATGTGTGATATGGGGAGGACCTTTAGAGATACTGGTAGTAACATTTCGGGGAACACCTTCATAATGGATACTACCACTCCTATAGTATGGTAATGGGTTGGAAGGGTTCCAAGCCTTTGAGACATGTTTGGCAGCATTGAGAACCCCAGCTTCTAGCAAAGCGGGTTCATGGACCCACTCTTTATTTTATGGCTGCCTTTGGCGCGTTCGGGGTGCTCTCTTGCAGGCAGAGGGGACCCTCTACTTTTCATAACGACCATCACCTATGGGTCCCTATCTAATTGGGTCCTGTGATGTTGGTGGGATATGCCGACAAAAATATTGGGTTTTTTCAGGGATATATGCCTACCCTGGAGCATCCATTGTGATGGATGGGTGTCCCCTAGTTGTAACAAGTGAGTATGCTCTATCTGGTTTCCCTTGTATTGTGAGATATAACCGATGATCCTCCTAGGCTGAAGTAGGGGTGCAGATATACTCCAAGGTGGCCATATCATCTCTTAGTTGAGTCATCTCAATTAGGGAGATGGGCTCACAAGCCAGATTTGTTGATTTTTCCATCGATGCAATTACATTCTGGAAAGTATACAAGATATTATATGGGATTGATACCTATTCATCTATCATTTCTAGAATATGTTGAGAGACATACTTGGCTGGAATGGGTATGAGGGACCATTATACTGTCAGAGTAGGAATGTCCTGCTCCAGGTCCTACAGTTGTCAGTGGATACTGAAGATTATCCTGTGTCGGGGTAGGTGAACAAGTCTGCTCCTATGTTGGGATATGCCAGCTTACTTCTCTATTTTCCACCACATCAGGATGGATGGATTTACTTGAATCCGTAAGGATCTGGGCCTATATAGATTGGTGTCCCACCATATCAAGTTGTTGGTCTCTGTCAGTAGGGAGATGTGTCCACCTTTTGATCACCACCATATTGGGATGGTGGGTGTCAAGAGAATCTGTGAAGAGTTGGTCCTGTAGGTGCTGTATTTCCACTATGTCTAGTTGGTGGGGTTCATGACCCCAGGTATGGAGAGGTTCTTGCCGGGTAGGTGTCGTATTGTATGGGTGACGGGCTTGACGAGGCTCAGCAGGGATGGACACCTGCTTCTGATATGCCTCCATGTCTGAGTGGTGGAGTTCTTCCTCAAGAACCAGGGTGATATCCTGTTCCTGGTTGTATGTTCGCCTCCCTAAGCGGGAGATCTGAGGGGACAAATCTCAGAGTGCATTAGAGTAGATCCTCAGGGTGGTATACTCTTTAGGGTGAGGATACGAGGTTGCGATGTAGTTGCAGTGACGTATTACAGCGGGGGACTTTGAGGGGAACCCCTTTCCGGCAGGGATGAAGTCATCAACGTCGACCTCATCCACCTCCCTAAGATAATGGAGGTATTCATTGTTTCATTCAGGGGAAAGGCTCTTGAAATGATTCAAGACAGCTATAGGGGATGCCTAGATCTTCTCCCTCAGTCGCTGAAGGGAAAAAGGCCGATGGGACTTAGATGACTGGAGGGTGTACATAGCTGCATCCACCATTGGGAGAGTACCGTTTATATGGTACTCTTATATCAGTGCATCCAAGACCCTACGTTGAATAAGTTTGGTGGGAGATGGGGTCCTCTCCTGATTGGGAGGTCTTGTCTTCGTGCTTATCATCATACAAGTCTGTGAAATCCTTTGTGACACCATTGGATTGAAGGAAGCTCTTCTACATGACTGTTAAAACATTTTTAAAGTACAGATAGAAAAAAACCTTCAATGTGGCATCTCATAATCCCATGCATAATTAATGACCTTGTTTGTCCCTCCTTTTGAGCATGAAAGGGGGAACACAGTGGTATTATTTCACCACATCAGTTGAAGGCTCACGACCGGGTCCATTTTTGTTTTGGTTGGAGAATGGACAAGATGGCCCGTTAGATATTAATTATCCATTTATTATTATGAAGAATTTTAGATTAGTTTAAATCCATCATGATGGTTAAATATTCACGTCGGGTTCACCATTTTTATTTCTCAATAAAGGGGATGCGATCAGTTCCCATGTCTGATTAAATGGATTCAGTGTTGTTTAATCACTTCTATTAGGTTTCCTATATCTATGGCTTCTCTTGGTCTCCAAAAAGTTTATTCATGGAGCCAGAAACACCCAATGGTTCTTGTATCCAATGATCCATGGACCTGCTTTCCAAAGGTAGGCACTCATTGGGTGATATGGAAAACGACACTTAAGAACTCACATTGGTCCAGAGGATGGGAATTATGGCTCATCTCACCCTTTTGGGGGGAATTATTTCTTATTCTAGGACTCTCTTATAGAGTTAAGATGTGTTCATATGTTCAGAAATCATTGGTTTATCCCCAAGCATAATATCTATAGATTATCCCTGGGTTACAAGCCATAGGTATAAAAAAGGATCCAGAACCATCTACATATGAGGTTTACCATCGCTCATTGGATTAGCGAATATGGGGAAGTTTGAGTTTGTTCAGACAACACTGGTCTCAAGGCTTACAATTAGATGCTCTGGAGTTTACTGTCATCCAGGGGGGATAGAAAGTTACTTGAGAATCTAGATCGAACCTGTAATATGAGCTCGCTATGTATCCTTATGAGAGGAATAATAATCCATGTAGTTCGGTTGGGTGTGAACCAACGTGAAGGGGGTCGGAACCGATGGTTGTTGGGATTGAACCTCAGGGAGGCATCCTACATACCCTTCCTTGGAAAGGATCAAAGTCCACATATTTCAGATGGATGTGAACTGACATTAAGGGGATCAGAACTGATGGTTTTTGGGCTTGAACCTTAGGGAGGCATCCTACATACCTTCCCTTGACAAGGATAAAATTCCACATAGTTTGGATGGGTGTGAACCGATGTGAAGGGGGTTGGAACCAATGGTTATTGGGATTGAACCTCAGGGAGGCATCTTACACACCCTGCCTTGGCAAGGATCAAAGTCCACGTAGTTTAGATGGGTGGGATAATTTTTTAATCCTTACAAACCTATAATCCCACGTGAGTCATGCTTGGTGTGAGAAACAAGAGGATGTGAAATATTAGACAACACACACACCTCCTCTTCTATTGGTGGGGGAGGGAGAGATCATGACGGAAGAGGCCATCGTGACCGTGGGCGAGGTCACATAACAATGAACCTTCTCAGATGAAAAGGGGAAAGGTTATTTCCATCTGGTGAGTATGATGTGGGGATTACTCCAGGCGGGATGCCCTATCAATCTCTATAGGGTAGGGGAGAAGTGTTCACTGTTGGTGCTCCTTGAATTGAAAAGCGACCAGGACCCCTCAATATTGAAGAGTGGAGAGGCAAAAATGGCCTCCCAGGCTCGGACTGTGCACTACTGTGGGTATTTGAACTCATAAGTGCTATGGATGTCTGCTCAAGGGATGGGGAAATGCCTTTTTCCCCACCTAACACGGGTATGTGAACTCAGGAGGGCGTGCTAATGCACCCAAAGGTTTTCGCATGCCAGTCTGGTGGATTTGGGAGAGGCCTTGGCCTGATTCCAATGGATAGGCTACTGAGGGGATTCTTGAAGATTGAAATGAATTGGAAGGGCCTTATCTGACTTGGGGGATGGAAACACTGAAGGACTTGGAGGACCACACGACCATATGAGGAGTGGCACTCTTCGCGTAGGTAGGTGCTACGCGGGTGGAGAGTTCGTCTGCGTGCCCGTGTGGTACACAGACTAAGGGGAATCCTCCATACTGGAGTGTTACATAGCTTCAAATTTGGTCCACATACCAAATTGGTACATGAAACTGGAGTCCGCTTGAGCGGCGGTGGTTTGGAATAGCACTGGTCATGGCTTTTCCCATGTAGAAGGGCACTACGTGGCATGCTGGATCGAAGAAGGGGCAAATGATCCCTAGTTCGAGTGAAGTACATCTGTGTAGGGGCCATGGTTTGCAGTTTACCAATTTTAGGTTCGAGGTTTGTCAATTTACTTATGAGTTATCCAATTCTTATTCATCCCCAGTTTATACCTGCTGCTTGTTCATGAATCGAAAATTCGCGCTCCACAAAATCCTAAGCTCCCAAAAGCCTATTCCTTCTCCAAAAGTCGATCTCCAAGAATCTGATCCTCAAATCGCCCATCCATTTCTTCTCCCCCTTGACATATTTTTATAGAGTGGGGAAAGGGTTGTATCTATGATCATGTAGCACCTTTTTAGGAGGCCCATGACATGAAACCTGGACTACAGATGACTTAGTCAACTCGAGGTTCATGACGTATATTGAATGCACCTCACCCGTAAACCAACTTGGTCACGAGGGTGCTTCACGGCCGCACAAGCTTCCTTCTCCATTTTGAAAATGATGATGTTCGCGGTACACATATGTGTATCAGTCCGTATATACTTCGCTAGCCGTTTGGTTTGTGACCACGTAGGAGCTCCTCCTCCATTTCATGAATGACAGTGTCCGCAGGTGGTGCGGTTTGCCGAATCGGTCACGTACCATTAATGATGAACCATTACACGGAATGGTTAGGTCCTTTACCATTTCTTCTGAACATTATTCATATTTTTCACAAATTATTAATGAAGATTGGGTATATTCTTCCCTTGATTTTAAGGGAGTATATTCCTTCCCTTATGCGGATTTTTTAGGACCCTGCAATGACTAATTTAGTATATCGTGGTATGCTCGAACCCGGTGTTGCGTAGAACACAAGTTATTGAATAAAATGAATTTATATAAGAATAGATATACTATAAAATATTGGGCTATTACAATAAATATATACTCCTCCTATGTTTATAAATTAACCATAAAAAAAGTTTAGGATAATATAAGACAATTTAAAAAATTAATAAACCATAAAATGAATAAAAAATACATTTAATCTCTAAAATTTAACAGTAATACCCAAAGTTCAATATAGACCATTTAACAAAAACCTATACTTAAAATTACTCAAAAAATATCCCAAACTAATATTTATACCCAAAACATTGAAGATGTTGATTACAAATTCTTCTAGGATATTTTTAATATTTATCTCCAAATAATATAAATCACCCTTAAAGTGTCATACTGAAAATGTTTTTGCCTAAATCATATGATCTCCAAGATATGCTAACCATTTCCATAAATATGACGACTCACCATGAGGACAAAATAAAATCATTAATGCTAAAAAATTATAATTCAACCTTTATTCCTCAAATTAAATATTATATCATTCTATTTACCTTAATCATATAGGATTTGCAACTCAGTGAAAGTCTTCTGAAATAACATTAATCACATAATCCCCAAATCAAGTTCAAATCCCATGAATATCTATTTGATAAAACATATGTTCTGAAATTGTAGCTAATATTTATCCATCACATAGATTATATAAAAAACAATTTCATACTTACCAGGACTTCATATAGGCCTCTTGTAAGTGATACACCCTTATAATTGTCCGGTTGTGGGTTCAATTTTCATGACCTTGCCGAATGCGACAGGTTGTCACATGGTCAACATGTTTTCCTTTTTTTAAAACAATATAAATTATATAAAATTTGTCCAAATAACCTTAATGTGTTTTGACCTAAAAGGTTTGTTGGGTCGGAGGTGATGGCAAGAGGGGGGGTGAATTGCCTTTTTCAAAATAATTAACAATTTAAAACAAATTTAAATGCAGCGGAAAGTAAAATGGCAAGACACAATTGATAACGGAGTTCGGCTTTAAACTCAAGCCTACGTCTCCGCTCCCAACTCAACCGTTGGGAGATTTATACGACCGCTTGCTTTTTAATGGTTATAGCAAGAAACCCACTAGCCGTTTTAAGGTAGGCTAGATCACCTTCGTACAGCTTTCTTTTTTATTATGGTTGTAGCAAGAAACCCAAATTGAAAGAAGGAAGAAAAAGGGTGGTTTGTTTTAATACAAACCCAATTAAGAACTAAACAATTGAAGTAAATAAATTAGAACAAACTAGAGGAAGCCTTGAGCGCCAAGAGGTGAGTGTAGTTGATGTAGAGGCAGCCCAAGCTTCAAGAATGGCAATTGGATCTCAAGTAGCCTTTGAGAATTGTCGTAGGAGCCTCAAATGATCAAAATAGCTTTGGTATGCTTCGGTATATGATCGGTGGTGTTCCCGGCATCCATGGACGTCTATTTATAGGAGAAATATCCCCAAATACTTCAATATGGCCGTTGGAGGGCTTTCGGAGCCGTTGGGGGTCAAGTGGACAAGTCTGGTCAAGCTCTAATGGCTAGTTTGACTTTGCTTACCGGCTGACCGGTGCTTCTCCACCGGCTGGCTGGTGCCTTGGAATGTGGAGAGTGCTTCTGCCCAGGAGCCACCGGCTGGCCGGTGAGAAGGCCACCGGCCGGACGGTGGTGAGACAGTAGGTCTCACTATTTGAAGGAGTTCCACCGGCTGGCCGGTGGTTTGGACAGAATGTATGCCATTCTGTCTGGACCCACCGGTTGGCCGGTGGCCAGACACCGGCTGACCGGTGGCACCTGGCAGAGGGCAAGGCCTTCTGCCTAGTCCACCGGCTGGCCGATGGGCTGGATCCGGCTGGCCGGTGGTCTCACACCGGCTGGCCGGTGGTTTTGAAAACAGTCCACTTTTCCTTTTTTTTCCACTTCTTGCTCCTGAAATCATGCCTATTAACAAGAACACTTGAAACAACATTAGATCACGATGAGAGTGATTGTGATCATTAAAATCCAAGAGAGTGGGGTACAACAATCTCCCCCTATTTTGATGATCACAATCACAAATAAGAAATCTTTTAAAAGGGGTATGCCAAGTAAAAAAGAAAAAGAAACTTGGACAGGGAAAACTTTAGAGATTATTTTAATACAAGAATATCATAGATGTACCATGTGTTGAAAAAGATATTAATCTTGAAAGGATTGAAATAAAGAGAATGGTTCATTTTGAAATTGTAACCAAAGGTCATTTAAAAGAAACAACTGAAATAAAAAACTTAACCATTTAAAAAACAGATCTTGATTGAAAGTACTAAATTAAAATTGAACTTTTAAAAAGAGCACTTAATTAAATGAAAAGTAACTAAGAATGTAATAGAGAGATTTTCTCCCCCTTTGGGATTATCAAAATAGGAGGAAAAGTATGAAAGAAAGTTAGAAAAGCAATAAAAAAGAGGTAAGCAATGACCAAAAGGATGGATAGATAAGACAACTTGAATTTTATAAGAGATGAAACATTACAAAGGAAGTTCAAAATACAAATACAAAGAGAAGTCATAAACAGGGACAGCTCTATTCACTCCTAGATGGCCGAGAATGACGGCGACGCCTGAAGGTCGGAGGAGCCGGAGGAGCTTGGACCGCCTCAAAGCGACGATCAAGAGAATCGATCCGTGAGTGGAGCTGATCAAACTGAGAGCTGAAGTAAGAGAACTGAAGGTCGAGCCGGGTCTCAATCTGATCCTGGAAGCGTAGGAACTGATCAGCCATCACCGGCAAGCCACCAGCATCAGCAGGAGGGGGCACAGCCTCAGCAGGCTTAGGTGCATCAACACCCTCTCCAGCCTCCTCATCAGCAGCAGCATCAGCCTCACCTTCACTGTCACCACTTCCTTCCTCTTCATCATCATCACTATCCTCACTGTCTGAAAGAGGATAGGCAGCGGCAATAGCAGGAGGCATGGCATTGGCAGGAGGATGGGAATGAGTCTGAGGAGAGTAGCCCTTGAGAAGACCGTCCTTGTCGACAATCCATTCCTGACGCCAAGGGTGCCAACAGATGTTCATCCGTTGCACCATCATAAAATTCACTATGCTATCCTTCTTTGGCTGCTCGAAGGAAGTAGCATGAAGAGGCACATCAAGAAAGGAAAAGATTTTAGTCAAGAGGCGTCCGTAGGGTAGAGTTTTGGACCGGTGCGGGTGCTCAGCCACATAAGTCATGGCCTGGAACAGAAACCGGACCAAATTGAAGTGAATGCCTCTGGTGATAAAAGAGAGAAGATAAATATCAATGAATTTGACATTATCATGATCCCCGATACGGGGCGCAAGGGAAGTTTGAATGAGGCGCTCAATAATACGATGATTAGGAGAGAGCTGGGAGAGCTTGAAAATGGGATTTGAGGGCTGCCCTGTGAGATGCTCAAGGGCTACGGCTATATCAAACTCACGGTCCCGAGGAAACTCCCCCTGAGCAAAAGCATGGGGTCCAACAGGAGGAACCCCGAGCATCTGGGCAATCTCCAAAGAAGTGATAGTGATGGGTTGCCCAAGAGCAGTGGAGGAGATGGTATCAATGTCATCAGAAACGGACCACGTCAAATGAGCATAGAACTCTTTGACAAGAAGAGGATAAATGACATCCTTTTCGGGTGGCTCGAAAAATGAATGCCAATGTTGATACTCAATAATTGAAAAAAGCTCGAGACGAGCAGAAGAAAGCCAAGGATAGTCAATAACTCTACTCGGCAGAATAACTTTGTCATGCCAAATGTCCGGAAGTTGAGGGATGGAAGGAGGAGGAGGAGCTTCTTGAGCGATTCCCTTGCCTTTGCGTGTAGATCGAGGTCCCATGATGAAAAAAGGAGCTAAAAAGAGAGAGATTGAGAGAACAAAGGAGTTTTGAGAGGGCAAAAACCAAGAAGGGAGGCTAGGGTTTGGAGGAGCTGTGGTTTTAGGAGGAGCCGCCCTAGAGAGAAGAGAGAAATGAGGGAGGAAGGGTTTTAAAATTAATTTTAACCCTTCCTCGGGTCGGCCCAAGAAACAGAAACCCGACACCACCGGTTAACCGGTGATGTACCACCGGTTGACCGGTGGTACTAAAAGTCATAAAAAATATAAAAAACAGAATTAAAAAAAATGTTTAAAAAATTCTAATAAAATATAAGCAAGCCAAGAAAGTCAAATATTTAATAGTGCTCATTGAAGAATCATTCCTAACTCCCCTTTAATAAAATCAAAACGGTCAACCGGGAGCGGTTTGGTAAAAAATATCACCTAATTGGAAATCAGTAGGAATGAAGTCCAAAGTGATATCTCCTTTTTGAAAATGGTCACGAAGGAAATGATGCCTTAAGTCTATGTGCTTTGTCCTAGAATGTTGTATTGGATTCTTAGAGATACTAATGGCACTAGTGTTGTCACACCGAATAGGGACATGATCATAGGAAAGACCATAATCCAAGAGATTGTGTTGCATCCAAATAATTTGGGCACAACAATTGCCAGCGGCTACATACTCGGCCTCGGCAGTAGAAAGAGCAACACAATTTTGCTTCTTGCTACTCCACGAAACAAGGGACTTGCCTAGCAGATGACAGGTTCCACTAGTACTCTTACGATCTAATTGACATCCGCCAAAATCAGCATCCGAATAAGAAGATAGTTCAAAAGAAGTATTTGAGGGATAAAATAAACCAAGATTTTTGGATCCTTTTAAATACTTAAAAATTCTTTTGACCGATTTAAGATGGGATTCTTTAGGATTGGCTTGAAAACGAGCACAAAGGCAAACACTAAACATGATGTCAGGACAGGTCGCAGTTAGGTAAAGTAGACTCCCGATCATACTCCTATAAAGCTTGTTATCCACCGGTTTCCCGGCTTCGTCTAACGTAAGCTTACATGATGTACTCATGGGTGTACTAATTTTCTTTACTTGATCCATACCAAAACGACTTAGAAGCTCGTTTGTGTATTTGATTTGGCTTAGAGAAATACCTTTTGAATTTTGAAAGATTTGAAAACCAAGAAAAAATTTCAATTCTCCCATAAAACTCATTTCAAATTCTTTTCTCATTAAATCTGAAAAATCAGTACAAAGAGATTCTTTGGTAGAACCAAAGATAACATCATCAACATAAATTTGGACTATTAAAAGATCTTTTGAAGTGTGTTTTAAAAAGAGGGTACAATCGGCTTGACCCATTTTAAAATCATTTTCTAAAAGAAATTTTGTTAACCGCTCATACCAAGCCCGAGGGGCTTGCTTTAAGCCATAAAGAGCCTTGGTTAACTTAAAAACATGATTTGGAAATTTTGGATCTTCAAAACCGGGAGGTTGTTCAACAAAGATTTTTTCAGAAATAAAACCATTTAAAAAAGCACTTTTAACATCCATTTGAAAAAGCTTAAAATTTAAGTGGGCGGCGAATGCCAACAAGATCCTAATGGATTCTAACCTAGCAACGGGGGCAAAGGTTTCACCATAATCGATTCCTTCTTCTTGATTATAGCCCTTAGCTACTAGGCGAGCCTTGTTCCGGGTTATGTTTCCTTGATCATCAAGTTTGTTCCTAAAAACCCATTTAGTGCCAATAATTGGATGATCATTGGGTCTTTCAACAAGAGTCCAAACATCATTTCTATAGAATTGATTTAGTTCCTCTTGCATTGCAAGAACCCAATTCTCATCATTAATAGAATCATTAACGGTTTGAGGTTCTAGGTGAGAAAAGAAGGCTTGATGTTCAACTTCATTGAGGATAGATCTTCTAGTTCGAGTACCGGCTTGAAGGTCACCTATGACATTTTCTAAAGGATGGTCTCTAGAAGGTTTCCAAACCTTAGGCAAGGTGGAAGGCGAAGAAGGTGAAGAGGGTTCTAGATGGTCATCCTCCTTGGGAGGAGAAGAGGAATCATTCAAATGAAGCTTATCAAGCTTATCTTCAACATCCTCAATGACCGGGTGAGGTTTTGGAAGAGTTTCATCAAATTTGACATGAGATGATTCTTCGATGGTTTTTGAACGTTTATTGAAGACACGATAGGCTTTGCTTGAGTTGGAGTACCCAAGAAAAATACCTTCATCGGATTTGGCATCAAATTTCCCTAGGTTATCTTTTGTGTTAAGGATAAAGCATTTACACCCAAACACTTTAAAATAACCAACTTTGGGCAATTTGCCTTTCCAAATTTCATAGGGGGTTTTCTTAAGAAGGGGTCTTACAAGGACTCTATTTATAGTATAACAAGCAGTGTTTACCGCCTCGGCCCAAAAATATTGAGGGAGGTCGAATTCACTAAGGAGGGTTCGAGCGATTTCTTGGAGAGTTCAGTTTCTCCTTTCAACCACTCCATTTTGTTGAAGAGTCCTAGGGGCAGAGAAGGTGTGATTGTATCCTTGAGAGGAACACAATTCATCGAATTCTTTGTTCTCGAATTCACCACCATGATCACTACGAAGAGATATGATTTTATATCCTTTTTCTTTTTCTACTTTCCTAGAGAATTTCAAAAAGGTTTTACAAGCATCATTCTTATGGGCTAAAAAGAAAACCCAAGTAAAACGAGAAAAGTCATCAACAATAACTAAGGTATAGGATTTTCCACCTAAGCTTGCTACGGGAGTAGGAACAAAAAGATCAAGATGAAGGAGTTCAAGAGATTTTGAGGTGGACACTTCCTTCTTAGATTTGAAAGAAGACTTGTGTTGCTTACCAAGTTGGCATGGCTCACAAATCAAATCTTTCTTAAATTTAAGTTTAGGAAGGTCACGAATGAGCTTGTTCTTATTAAGCTTTAGAAGTGAATGAGAGCTACAATGCCCCAATCTTCTATGCCAAAGCCAAGAATCATTGTCAAGAGCACTTAAACATTTAACATTTTGGCTAGCTAGAGATTTTAAATCAATAATGTAAACATTTTGAAAACGGGAAGCAGAAAATATCAACTTGTTTTGAAAATCTAACACATTGCATAAATAATTTTGAAAATTGACTGAAAAACCACTATCACAAAGTTGACTAATGCTAATTAAATTATGCTTTAAACCTTTAACTAATAAAAAATCTTTAATAAAAGAGGAGCTACCAAAACCAATGGTACCTATTCCGACGATCTTGCTTTTTGAGTTATCACCAAAGGTGACATATCCTCCATCGAATTCTTCAAGTGAGTTGAACTCGGAGGGATCGCCACACATGTGCCTTGAGCAACCGCTGTCAAGATACCACGACCCTTTAGAGGTCCTACTCTTTTGGCGTTTATCCTACAAAATCAAGAAAGAAGAGATTTTGGTACCCATATAAGTATGGGTCCGGAAAGATTAGCAAAAAGAGACTTTTGAACCCATAATGTTCTAGAGGGATTCCTTCTATGATACTCATCAGAGTAGGTAATGGATTTGGGTCTTCCATACCTAGCATTTTTACAATCACATTCATAAATCATGTGACCGGTCTTTTTACAATAATTACAAAATTTGTATTGAGAGCTCCCCCTTACAAAAGTAGTGGGTGCCCTAGAAAAGGTGGATTGCTTGTTATAGCCAAGTCCATGTGTGGTTCTAGCCGAACGCTGAGAACCTTGCAATTTAGTTAAGTTTTGTTCACCTTGGGTGAACTTGGCAAGAGATTCCTTCAAATCCTTAATGGTAGAATTTAAAGAATCTACATTTGGAATATTTTTCACTTTAAGGGCAAGCTCCTCATTCTCTTTGAGAAGTTTGTCTTTTTCGGAAATAAGAGTTTTGTTTTTCTTTTTCAAGGTCAAAAATTTAGAGGTAAGTTCGTGAAAACCTTCCTCTAATTGATCTCTTGCATTTTGGAGTTCTTCATAAGACATATTATTATCAAAAGAAGAAGATGAGGAAGAAGAGTGAGAAGAAGAGTGAGAAGAGGATACCTCATCAAATGCCATTAGGCATTTTCCACCTTCATCGCTTGAGTCGCTTGAAGACATGGAGTCATCACTTGCACTCCATGTTGATGCTTTGAAGGCCTTCTTGTTTTTCTTTTCTTTTAACCTTTTCTTGAAAATGGGGCACTCCGGTTTGATGTGGCCTTTCTTTCCACATTCAAATCAAGTGATTTCTTTCTCCGCCTTTGGCTCTTCCTTTCGTGCCTTTTGAGATTTCTTCTTTTTCTTCATGAACTTGCTCATTTTCCTTGCTAGTTGAGCCATCTCGGATTCACTATCATCGGAGGAGCTTTCTTCCATTGCCTTGAAAGCTATGTTCTTTTTCTCCTTGAAGATCTTTCCTTCTTTATCGGCTTGCCTCTTCATGGTAATCTCATAAGTCATGAGTGACCCTATGAGTTCTTCAACCGGCATCTTCTTGACATCTTTCGCTTCTTGGATTGCCGTCACCTTTGGTGCCCAAGATCTTGGTAGGACCCAAAGAATTTTCTTGACCATTGTTTCTGCTGAAACATCATCACCAAGGGACTTTCTCCCATTGCAAACATCAGTAAAACGAGTAAACATTTCGATGATTGACTCGTGTGGGTGCATTGTGAAACTCTCAAAGTCTTGACGATACATATCTAACCTAGTGTCTTTGACTTTGTTAGTGCCCTCATGGGTCACTTCCAAAAGTTTCCAAATTTCGTGTGAGGTGGTGCAAGTAGAAATACGATTAAACTCATTACGGTCTAACCCACAATGAAGAGCATTCATGGCTTTGCCATCAAGCTCAAAATTGGCAATGTCTTCGGGGGTCCATTTAGATTCATCCTTACTAGAAAGAGTGTAGCCTTGCATAACAATTCTATATATAGGATAGCCAATACTTCTAAGAAAAGTAATCATTCGTGTTTTCCAATATGTGTAATCGGTTCCATCGAAGTATGGAGCCCGAGTCATGGAATACCCTTCGGGTGCTTGTGAGAAAGAAGCCATCACTATGGATTTTTCGTTTGTGACCGGTTAAGGTATTACACAAACGCTCCCTCTGATACCAAATGTTGGGTCGGAGGTGATGGCAAGAGGGGGGGTGAATTTCCTTTTTCAAAATAATTAACAATTTAAAACAAATTTAAATGCAGCGGAAAGTAAAATGGCAAGACACAATTGATAACGGAGTTCGGCTTTAAACTCAAGCCTACGTCTCCGCTCCCAACTCAACCGTTGGGAGATTTATACGACCGCTTGCTTTTTAATGGTTATAGCAAGAAACCCACTAGCCGTTTTAAGGTAGGCTAGATCACCTTCGTACAACTTGCTTTTTTATTATGGTTGTAGCAAGAAACCCAAATTGAAAGAAGGAAGAAAAAGGGTGGTTTGTTTTAATACAAACCCAATTAAGAACTAAACAATTGAAGTAAATAATTTAGAACAAACTAGAGGAATCCTTGAGCACCAAGAGGTGAGTGTAGTTCATGTAGAGGCAGCCCAAGCTTCAAGAATGGCAATTGGATCTCAAGTAGCCTTTGAGAATTGTCGTAGGAGCCTCAAATGATCAAAATAGCTTTGGTATGCTTCGGTATATGATCGGTGGTGTTCCCGGCATCCATGGACGTCTATTTATAGGAGAAATATCCCCAAATACTTCAATATGGCCGTTGGAGGGCTTTCGGAGCCGTTGGGGGTCAAGTGGACAAGTCTGGTCAAGCTCTAACGGCTAGTTTGACTTTGCTTACCGGCTGACCGGTGCTTCTCCCCCGGCTGGACGGTGCCTTGGAATGTGGAGAGTGCTTCTGCCCAGGAGCCACCGGCTGGCCGGTGAGAAGGCCACCGGCTGGCCGGTGGTGAGACAGTAGGTCTCACTATTTGAAGGAGTTCCACCGGCTGGCCGGTGATCAGGCACCGACTGGCCGGTGGTCTGGACAGAATGTATGCCATTCTGTCTGGACCCACCGGTTGGCCGGTGGCCAGACACCGGCTGACCGGTGGCACCTGGCAGAGGGCAAGGCCGTCTGCCTGGTCCACCGGCTGGCCGATGGGCTGGATCCGGCCGGCCGGTGCCCTTACCGGCTGGCCGGTGGTCTCACACCGGCTGACCGGTGGTTTTGAAAACAGTCCACTTTTCCTTTTTTTGCCACTTCTTGCTCCTGAAATCATGCCTATTAACAAGAACACTTGAAACAACATTAGATCACGATGAGAGTGATTGTGATCATTAAAATCCAAGAGAGTGGGGTACAACAAGGTTATCTCATACCTTTTATTTTTCATCCAAAAAATGTAATAACCCATAATGAACTCAAAAATGAATATCTCCAAAAATATCATTAGTCATATTAAAATTTCGTAACATAATGGCTCAAAAGGGGTTTATAAAACACTGAAATTATGATCAACCTGAAAATTATAAACCCAAGATGGTATCAATAACTATTAATAAAACACCCTAATATCCAAATTAACCAAAATCATCCATTGATACCAACTTTAAGGACCTAGATTTAATCATTGATTATTTTAGTGATTTTTGACTATTATTCACTAATTCAAATCCTAATAAACTTTTTGGTTTAGAGTTTTAGATAATTATAAAGAACACATACAAATGACGCCCATACATAACAAGTGTAATATTATACTTAGTATCAATTTTTCGCAAATGTAAACCCTTTTTAAGTAAAACATGTTTTCTTTTCATGACACATATTCAAATTTTCATAGTGACATCTTATTTATCCTTACCAATCCTTAATCCCTCTGATTTTTTTAAAACATGGGATAATTAAAAAAATATAATTAATGGAAATAAAATAAAGTAAAAATTAGTCCAATGAAAAAAAATTACATCCCATTTAAAATATTTATATAAAAAAATTCATTTCCACCCTAAAAGGAATAATTAGTGTTTAAAAAAAATCATCTTTAGCTTAAATTATGAAATCAGTGATTTTCATGAAAACTAATAAGTAACACTAGAAAATCATGTAGGTTCCTAAGAACATCATCTCCATAAACCCTTTACAAAATCCTTACAAATTGGAATGACCATACTAATTACTTCCAATATAATTCTTTGGATAATAAAATCATTACACAATGCATTATAGTGCTATCTTGGTGCACGCATCTTTTAATCTATTACGGTCTTTCCTAACACCATCTAGGACACCCAAATTAATTTGTAATGGTATTACCATGTATTATATAGTTCACCCCATGTTAATCTATAATGGACTTAATTGGAACTATCTGGGTCACCCCATGTTATGTTGTACCGGGTCACACCATGTAGAGTTATGACAGACTTAACCGATACTATCTAGGCCACCCCATGTTAAAATGAAATGAGATTACCTAATTATATCTATGATCATACATCGTAAATAATTTCCAAGGACAAAATCATTAATAAAACCCTTGAAAATTATTTTAAACCCATATATAAAACACTTTCGAATATAAAAATACTATTTTATTATAAAAAGAACTTTTCAAATAAAAAAACTATGCACATAATAATGAAAACATACAAAGGAAAAATTAAACAATTAATGTTCATGAAAGATGGAAATTCCATTTATGCATTATATGTTAAAAAAATTTCTCTTGACCTTTGTAAAAAGAGGTGAAAAAGAAACTTTAAAAGAGGAATTTTAAAAGAATGTGCTTTATATAGAACAAGAAAAAATTTCAATTTTTGAAAACATATGAGAGAAAATTTAAAATTACCTTTCTAAAAATTCATTTCCTTTTAAATAATTTCTTAATTTTTTTTAAAAACATGGACATGAATGAGAGATATTTAGAAAATAAATCTTTAAAACATTTGAGACGATGTTTTAGTTATATTGTATATCATATTGAGTTCAACTCGTGAAATATGATCTTTATATTATTTAATAATGAAATTAGATTAATTATTTAATTTACTTATAATATTTTTAAATTTTAATATTTTTTTATCACTTATTACTATTTTATAGAAATTACATAATGATTTATGTTTACATCAGACACTTTAATGATATTCAGTCCTTGAGTCCCAAATGACTTTGGTATGATGTCTCTAGTCGAAGTTGTCATTATTAAATAATCTAAATAATAATATTAGTCACATTATTATCATTTTTATGCATAATTTATACCTTTAAATAAAACTATTAAATATGGTAATGAAAAATGATCTACTTTATAATCATATAGATGGTAGGTCATACATATGCACAGGTAACGTTTTCATTTTTCAATAATCACAATGAAATAAGGTAAGTATAATTTTATCCTTATAGAATGATCATAATATCATAAATTTAATATTAATTATCTTATATATATAATAATCATGTGATTTTGTGATGAAAAATGAATCACATATATTCGTGGAGGTGAAAAATCACATGTACGCACGAACGACATTGCCATTTTTCTATGCATGTAATGATATGAATATAAATGATATATTATATTTTCATATAGATAAATATTTCACAAATATCATATATAAAAATTAATTCCATCATAATAACCATTCATGATAGATAGTTATGGCAGACGAATTACATTGGTTCGTGAGGTGGTAGTTTGCTGTACACACGAATGATGAATTGTTTTCCCTTTTGATAGAGGAGGATATGGATATGGGTTATATAAAAAATTTAATAAAACCATAGTATATGAAGGATAATATAATTATTATTTTATCATGGTTGAAAAATATTTTAAGGAGGTGGAAGAAGAAAATAAAATAGAAACACTTGATTAAAATCGACACCTCTTCATTCGAAAACCTCCATTTCTTAACACCTTAATACCACTAAGGGTGGTTTTAAAAATAACATAAGACCTCTAGAATATGAGGAGTGATTCTAGGATTTTATTTTAATAGATATTGGAAGTACCAAATATGTTTTATGAGCGTTCTGAAAAGAGAATAATAGGTTACTGTTTATAAGATATGGGAGGGTCACTCTTGGAAATTCTCAAAATATTATATTAATATAAATTAATTTTCAATTCTAAATGCCTTCATAGTGAATTATTTTTATATTATGGTGATTATGGGTCAAAATAATTTCATCCAATAATTTTTTTACAACTTTAAATCACATTATTACCCTTATCATATAGTTTTAACCCATATTTAACACCTTTGACTCTTACCGTGACAAAATAGATTTTCACCTTTTAAGGGTTAGTATAGTAACTATAAAATTATAAAAAACCCATAGACGAATCATGGATTTCATTATAAACCTTATCCAAATATTTTGGTCTAATTTAATATTTTTATTTATTTTATATCATTTAATAAAATATTATTTATTTTATAATATCATTAATCTCAATTTTGACATTATTTAATACATTGAATTTAAAAAAATAACAATAAAACAAGATAAATTGGGGCCAAATATTTTATTACATTACTAAATTTTCAAAGTTGTCTATATTATTCTTTTATAATAGTAATTATGTTATATTATATTTATTTTAATATTTTAAATAACATTTATTTGATATTTCCATTAATAATATAATTACTGCATGAGCATTGTGTAAGCAGAAAAAGTAATTATTTATTCACTAAAAATAATAATTAAATTTACATGATGAAGATAAAATTTTTACCTTTAAAATGAATATTTTTTTTCAAACATATATTCTAAATAAAATTATATTAAAAATATTTCACTCATTACAAACAAGTGTGTGACACGTTTTACTTTTCTTTGAATAAAATATTATAATTGTTATAATCTCTTAAAAACGGTTATAAATGTTCATATAATAAAAAATGAGTGGTTATGGATAAAAAATACTAAAAAAATAAAATTGGTGCATGTTTTAAGGTCATTTTATAGTCATTGTGATTTATTTTTTAACCTTAATTACCTGATTTACCCTTTACCACTGTAATTAAAATTTCTAAAGTCACTGTTCATAATATCCAAAAATAAGAGGGAATTATTTGAAAAAATTGGAGGCAATTATTAAAAATATGGAATCAATTTTTCAAAATTGAAAACACATAATTTTTAGGATTTAAATTAATATTTAACCTAAAAAACGCAACAAAAAATATTCTTATTAAAAAGTGTTTTTTTAGCCTAAAATTATATATATACCAAATTAAGATATAAAGATGATTAAAATTTAATTTATAATATTATATAAAACTAAATATTACATCAGTTACATTTATATCAAATTCAAATCATTAATTTTCTTTTTAGGGTAACTAAAATGATAGTTCTATAAAAACGTAACGAAAACAGTATTTTCACTATTCACTGAAAAATAAAACTTTTTAGAAAACCTTCAAAAATTAGTTCTAAAAAAATTATGAAATGATGAATATAAAAATAAAATTATTTCCTACAAATGAATTTTTTAAAACTTCTATAAATATATATAATTTTAACCATAGAAATCAAGAAAACTGATTTTTTAAAAAACCAAATTTTTGAAGAAGAAAATGAATTTAATAAAAATTATTTTCCTATTTAAAAATATTTATTAAAATAATATAAATAAGTAAGACCATTATATATTTCATAATTTGGTTAATTATATTATTTACCAACAACTTAACAACTATGTTATAATAGTCACATTTAATTTGAAACATTCAGTTATTCTTTTAATTTTGATATAGAGTATATAATACACTATTGAACATAGAATTTCATTTTAAAGACTCGAGATGTTACAAAGTGGGAACCATTGGGTTAGGTCATGAAATTAACGAATCTATTGATATTTAAAAAATATAATGATTCTGTTGATATTGAGGAGAGATGTTTATCCCTAACTAGAGTTTGGGTGTTTTCCAAGCTATTTTCAATTTTATATGATATTTTATATTTATTTCTTTAATAAATAATTATCATATAAAGCTTTATGGGGATACAATGACCATGGATTCTTATTTTTGAACATTGGAGATATTTATAAATACATTTTGAGAGGAGTCGCTAAGTAAGAATAGAAATTTGAATATAACAGATCCTTAAAAATAATATAATAAAATGTAATATTTTTTTAGTTTTCATGCATGTATTTTTGGTAAAATTCTCAAATCCCATGTTTGGGATCTCTCATCTTGGGAAATAAAGACTATGATTTAATATGAAACATGAGTTTTACCCTATGCATAATGTTATTTTTGAAATCAGGATCCTTAGATGTTTATAGTCATGGATATATTAATTTATTAAATAAAATTAATTATTTGAATTAACTAATTATGAAAAACCCAAGAGGGAGATCCTGTATTTTATCCCTGCTATGAAACCTCCCCAGGGTTAACCACTCTCATTATTAGAAAACCCTAGGTCGAGGGAGAGGGGTTTGGATCGAGGTAGCAATGAAATCAAATCAAAGAATGATATCAGAGTACACGATGATGATCAATAGATCTTAGCTTTGTCAACGGACATGAGTGTTCTTCACAGATGATCGAACCATGGATGAGGTATAACTTGTTATTTTAATTTTTTTTCATGTTTTTATTGAATCCAATATTTTATCTATAAATTAAAATACTTTTTCTACATCATCAAATTAGGTATGATAATTATTGGTTAATTTCAATCAAGAACTGATATTAATATTGTTATTTATTGATCATTCTTCAAGAACTATAAAATTTTTTCACTCCCAATACTATGTAAATACATAGGTGGAGTGATTTTTTCCAAAATTTTTATTTTTGTGAACAAGTGATTTTATTGATGGAATGATGACCTGATTTTATCAAATATATCACATTATACTCCCACTCACCATGTTATCTTACTCCCTTGTATTCTTCCTCACTCTTGTTAGAGGAGAGGATCCACTATCCTTTGTAGAGATTAGATGTATTAAACAACAATGGAATTTCAGGTTAGTGAATGGTGGAAAGAGGAGATACGAACATGGATATTGGTGGGTGATAAGGGCCCTATAATGTAAGACCAAGGATAATCAGATAACAAAAAGATGCGTTGGGAGTGTTTTTATATGTTTTTTGAAAAAATACATTTAAATGTTAGGTTAAAAATATTTTTAAAACTAATGCACAAAGCCGACAAGGGCCTCACTACCTTTGCCCTGTTTGAACCCGAGCCAAAGGAAGAAAGGCCCTTCCCATATTTTCATGAATTATAAGGTAATAGAGGCAAGGGTTTGACCATTTTTTCTAGAATAAAAAATTTATTTATTTTAAATATACATGTTTGTATATTTAAAATTAATATATATATATATATATATAATAAAATTCTCAGAATAATTTAACTATTGTTTAATATCTATCATTACTAGTAATAAAATAGTCTAGAATTCTGATAGAAATCTTATTCCAAGGCTCCCTTTCATAATGGGAACTTCCCTATAAATCGTTATCAATTTCAACTGTGGGATTCAGGGCCCCTTATTTTGTACAGAGAATTAATAATATATTTTCATCAAGAATTAGTAATTAAACAATAAGAAATATTAATTATTTATAAATAATAATAATACCAAAATAATAATTAACTATAAACATTTTTTTATTAAATATTAATAATATTTTCAATTTTTTTATTAAATATCTAATTAATTACTATATTTTATTAAGAAAGAAATATTTAGTTACTAATTAATTGTTAATAATTTATTGGATTTAGTTAATTAATAAATAATTTATATATAATTAAAAATAAACAATATTAATAATAACAAAAGATAAATAATAAAAAAATATATTATTATTAATAATTAGTAACTAATTAATTAATATAAATATTTATTTTAATTAATATTAATTAGTAATTAATATTAATTAGAAATAATTTTTTAATTAAATAATAAAAATTAATTAATTAATTATTCATTAGTACTTTATTTATTTTATCATTATTAATAACATTTAGTAATTAAATAATATTTTCAAATATCTATTACAATTAATAAAATAATTATTATTCCTAATTAATAAATAATAAATTATTAAATAGTAAATTTTATATAATATTATTAATAACTAGTTAAATATTATATAATTTATTATTAATTAAAATCTCGTAATTATATTATTAGTTTTAATATCCATTTACTAAATAATTATTTTAATTTTTTAGAAATTAATATTAAGTAGTGATAAATATTTATTAAAAATAAATATTATTAATAATAGATCATATCATTTAATTTATATTTTTGAGTAATTAATATTTATTAGTAGTTAATATTAATTAACAAAAATTAGAAAACTAATTAAATATAATTTAATAATAATTAACTATTAATTATTAATTTAATAATTTAATCATTATTATTAATATTTAGTGACAAAATAAAAATCTTAAATATTTATTTGTAATTTTTAATGATTAGTATTAATAGTTATTATTTAATTAGTAATTAATTATCTAATTATTAATTACTATTAGTAATACATAATAAAATTTTCTTCATTAGTAATTAATTAATAACTAATATTTATATTATTATTTCTAATAATTAACTAATAAATAATAATTTTAAATATTTATTTGTAATTAATATTATGTAGTAATTAATATTTTATAGAAATTAAAATTATTAGTTTGTAAGGATTATTATTTATTTAATATATATTAGAAATTAATATATATTAGTAGTGAATATTTATAATTAATTAATATTATTTACTAAAAATTAGTTAATTAATTATTAATAATTTAATAATAATTAATTAAAAATTATTAATTTAATAACGTAATAGTTATTATTAATATTTATTAAATAAATACTAACTGTAAATTTTAATTACTAATTGTGTAATAAATACTTATTAATATTTATTAATTATAAAAAATTAATTTCTTAGTTTTTAATAAAAATTATTAACAAGTAATTAAATATTTATAAATTACTACTTAATTAATAACTATGAACTATTAATAATTTATTAATATTAAAATAGTAATTAAGCAGTTATTAATTAATGATATTTTAAATGTTATTAATATTAATTACTTAATTCTTATTTTTTAATAGTAAATGTTATTAACTAATTATTATTTAGGTATTATTATAATTTTTTATTAGTGATTAATATTTTTTATTAATTAATTACTAATTGTTAATAAAAATGTATTGTTAATTTTGCGTAGAAAATGAAGGACCTAGATCTCACATTGGAAATCCAGAATGATTCCAAGTAAAACCCCCTTATAAAAGGGATACCTGGTAGAGGGTTTTTGTTAGAATTCCTGGATTCTTTAAGGAATGTAATGCAAGAGATTTAAAAATTGATAAAATCTATCAATATATATATATATATATAACAAAGGGAAATGAAAATAAAAATTTTGAATATACAAACATGTATATTTAAAATAAGTAATTATTTTCATTTTGGTAGAGGTGTAAAGGCCTTTGATGCATTTTCCTAAAATTTATTGCAACGATGGAAATTCCCTTTCTTCATTTGAATATTAGTTTTAAAAATATTTTAAAACTATAATTATTTTAATAAATATTTTTTTCAAAAAAAAAAGTATATAAAAAAAATCGACACTGGTGGTGGTTTGAAAATTAGAAGGAATAATCATGGCTTGGTAGGGCACATGAAGTGAGGAAGAAACCACCTTTCAAGATAGGGATCGAACACATGGTGGCCGACCTGGTCTTAGAGTGGTAGTGTCTTTTCCACCTCAACAAAGTTCGAGTGGTGGGGAAGAGAAACAAATGTGTTCCCATTAGTTTATCAAACATGGAAGAAGATGTGGTGTCCTATATGGGGTAATTCAGTGGTTCCATCCCTGCTGTACTTGTTGTGGTTTGTTGAGGAGGTCCTAGTTTTAGGACTCCATGTATGCATCTTTGTTTCAATTGTACCACCTTTATGAACATATTGTACATATAAGAAGATGGGGGAATAATAATAAAAATAGGGATATTCTAAAAATATATATGTATCTTATTCAGGGTGGTTCTTAGGGAAATTTGAAAAGAATATTATATATATATTTATATTATTGCATGAATCGTAGGGGGTATGGGTTTAAATTGGATCTCTTGCTTTATGGATTAGTAAGAGACATACATATCTGGATTGAAGTCTGTGATTTAGTATGAAAACAAAAGTTGATGGAAGATGAAATGAAACCCTAATTTTCTCAGGTGGGTTATTTTCTTCATTTAAGGATAGTGCTCCACAAAGGATTTTAAAGAAATTTAGCATTACTCATGTTTCAGCCAGCAATGATGCAACATCTTCTCATCTTTATCTCTGTATATTTTCAACTATTACTCATATTTCTATTTGGAAATTGATGAAGTTGTGGAAGGTTTTTGAACTGGTCAATTGTCTGTCCTCATTTTGGGGATTTTTGATTTGGAAGTGTACCTCTCTTGGTCAAAGATTTTTTCATATACTCTATCCTTTAGAAGAATTTAAAGGTAAAGTATGGGGGATTTGGCGTGGTGAATCTCAAACGTGGAGTATTAAAGATTCATGATTGGAACCTCCATTTTAGCCTGAATGAGTATAAAGATACCTGCACACAAGTATGGATTAAAATCCATGATTTTATTTGGGGCTTACAGAATAATGAAATTATGAATGAAATTTCATCTTCCATTGGGATTATAATAATTATGGATATTTCTAATTAATTTTTCAGATTTGGGAATTTTTCAAGGGTTCTAATTGAAGTGGACCTTAGTTATAATCTAATTGATAAAGTTATCCTATCAATTCCTCATGATGATGTTTTTCTTAGTTTTTAATAAGAAAAAATTACACCAATTTTTTATTCTTGTGGAATTATTGAGAACTCAATTTCATATTGTAGAAGAAACATTGTTTGCTTAAAGTATCATAAAAAAGGTCATGACCAAGAATGCTACAGGATGAGAAGAGGGGATGAGATCTGAATTCAGTCATATGATGTAAAGAATCACTGTCTTATGGGAGTGGTTGTATCTGTCATTAGAAAATTTCAAGTAGGGAAACAATTCTACAATAAATTTTCTAGGCAGATGAATGTTCAGAAACCTACTAATTCTATTATCATGAAGGCTGATAAAGGGTTTAATAGAAAGGGGGATTTCCTGTACCATTCTAATAGAAAAGTTTTAGGATCACTACATGTTGAAATGGATAATGTTGGTATGCTCAATGGTTCGAATCTTGTTAGAAAGGATATATCTGATTCTCTTTGTACTTCAAAGATTTTTGTTCTTACCTGGGTTGTCATTACTAACGAATAAGAGTCTAGGGGAAAGATTTATATATTAGATTCCTTTAAGGATTCTCTTGACCTTGATGTCATATCTGAATTTAGTGTTTCTATCCATGGTCAATTTGTCAATGATCTTTCTACGTGAGATGATGTGGACACAAAACTATGGAGAAATAAAACATTTTTTACTACCAAGGGAAAAGGTAAATCCAAAATTGTATCTTATTTATAAAAAAATTCAAGAGTTTCTCTTCCATCAGGGGACTTCTATGCAATGACATACCTAGTTTTCAACAATTATCATCAAGTCCTATTACCATTATTTATAAGGGTGTTGGGCCTATACAGGCTCCAACACATTCTGATGTTTTTGAGGATGCTAAAGATATTATAGGGTAGGTTTATGAAGTGTCATCAACTCCATCAAAATTTTATCTAGTTACCACACTCATTATAAATGTCACTTTGGAGGGAAATATCATTATTTAGGCTATCGATCTATGTTTCTCAAAGTATATAGGTTATAATTCTATTCCCATTGATGCAGAGGCTGTGGTAAAAAATGCAGTTGTATTGGATTCCAATTCTGATACACCTGCACTATAGAATGATTTTAATAATTCCCCTTGGACAGCGAAAAATGCAACTACTTCTATTGTCAAATTTAGAAAAGTGTGGACTGGCCATGTCTCAGAGCCCGTGGATTCTAATGATGACTCTCCTAGGCCAGTGTCAAGTGTATTTTCTACTATGAAACATGAAAAAACACATAGTTTCTAACCTTTACTGGTGAGAAGAAGGATTGACAACCCTATTGAAGCACTCCTCTTTAAAATTAGTGAGGAGGATGTACAAGGTGGTATTAATGTTTTTGAAGTTGAAAAGTTGAAGTATGATATTATTAGAAATTCCTATAATGATTAAAGTGGTCCATAAAATATGGCTAAGACATGGAGTAGGGGAATAAGTACTTGTGGTAGGGGTGGTAAAACCTCTTTTCATAGTATTAGTACTTTCTCCAGAGCTGTTTGATTTTTTCTATTTGTTTTGGATAGAATTTTTATTTTCCCCTTCCTTTGTTCTTGCTTTTATTTTTCTTTAATAAAGGGGTATTGATCCTCAAATTTAAAAAAAATACTTTTTTATTATTAAATTTTGTTTGGTTGCGTCTTTCTAAATTCAATTTCGTATTAACTTTTCATCTGCAACATCGCAGCCTTGAAATTGGGACATATGATTCAAAACAAATATGTGATATATAATTATGAATCATTGCATGATCCTTGAGTCCCATCAATTAGTTTTTCTTATATATGATAAATTTAAATGAATATTTATTTACTAAGAGTCTATTTTTTCAATGTAAATATTATATCCGAAGTATTTTTCTATGTATATCATAGTAGTGTAGTTTGTTCATCCATTTAATGGTTTTTAAGGTGAGATAGGAAGATTTATGATTTATCTTTGTTAGACCGATGAAAGGATTCACATTTACTCATTCGAGTGATATTTGAGTTGGTATCCTCTCGAATAAGGTGTCTTATAGCAAGGTTTGGGTCCCCAAATTATTTTATAATGATAGTGTCAGTATCCCCAATACACACATGAGACGTGGGCCCTCTATTTGTAGAGCCTATATCTTCTCATCTAAGAGTAAAGGCAATGTGTGGTTCCTCTATCATGTTCATTATTCTATCAACCATTATGTATTGATCGAAAATGTATTGGTACCCCCACTATTTTGTAAAGGTTATGTTGTTTTCTATAACGACTAGTTTCAGATGATGGTTTGATATAATGGAAGAGTTAGATCGAAGGATGTGGGCCTCCCTTGTCTAAATAGCATGCCTCCATGATATGTGATCTATACTTTATGGATTTTAGTAGTGGCTTAACTAATGGATTTTTTTGAAATATAAACCTATATGGGGCTTATGATTCTTCAAAACCCTAGCGGTTTCCTTCAAGATGTAGTTCAAAACTAGAAATCAAATTTTGGATTTTTTTTGTCTCTTTGGTATTATGAGCTTCCTCATTTTCTCATATGGTATGATTATTTATGGTTTTTATACTGATGATTGAGACCTTTCATGCACTCATGAAAATTCATGTTGTATGGAATAACTATATTGTTATTTTATGTTTTTATCATTGACATTATTTACTACAAAGGGATTTAATATGACTACGTGTCATAGTTTTCTTCCTATGTATTCCTCCTTATCACCCCTCATACTAGGAGACGACATTACCATTTTGAACATGTTTAGTTTTTGGTTTGGGGCCATCCAGATAGTTTTTTTATAATCAACCCTACACCGACCATGTTATCTCACATATCGTGTCTACACAGATAATGCATAGGATTGAAGATGTGATGGATAGATGTGGAGATGGGGTGTATTTTTTAGAGTTAACGACTAATGATGCATCTTTATACAAAATTATTTTTGAAAGTGGTGGTGACCATTGTGGTTGAATTGTGATCCAGGAGTACATACAGTGTAAATGTCTTCATAGTGCCTCATTTTTGTATACATATAAGCTATGGTATCTCATGTTTTGATATATGAATACTCGATGCTAGTAATTATCCCCTTTCCTTTTAGGGGTGTAATTTGGGTGAAACTCTCAGAATAGTTAATCGAAAAGATTGCACCTCAGTGGGTTGGGTCATGTTAGATCATACCCAAAAACAATTAGACCATAATTCATAATTTGGAGCTTAAGGATTTTGTATCATATAAAATACGAGTAATAGGAATCTGAAAACATTTTCTAGTAATCACGATCCATGAAAATATAACTTAAGAATACAAATTATGAACACACATAAGCATAGAAAATCATTTCTTATGTCAATGTTTACTATCAATACCATCATCACATAGTGGATAGAGTCTTATAGTGGATTGGGTTCACTCACCATTCCTGTTAACATAAAGGATAAATTCCTAAAGTGGATTGGGTTCAAACCAAGCCCCTTACATATCTTCTCATTAGATATAAAAATTTATCCAATGCATTATAGGGATGTAAAATTTGATAACCATCTATCACATATTGGAAACCATACATATGTATGTCATATGAAAATGAAGAAAATTCATAAATCCATTAGAGATTAATTTACCTAAGAGAATGAAATAATTTTCAAGAAAACATCAACAAGGCATAACCATAGGTCATCTATAGAATAACTTTTTATAGTTTTATTAGAGAATATCCTCAATGAATCATAAGATAAATTAAAATATATTGACATATATTAATTTTTTTTATTATAATATTAGAATATTGTATTGAAAAGTTATAAAAAACAACATGTACATTTTTATAACCTTTATTTTGAAAGAAAGTAATAAATAAAATAAAATTAATTAGAAATTCTTTGTAAATGCATTGAAACTTTATTACGAATCCTCTAAAAAAACACAATGGTGGGAAAAATAATTCATGTGGAGAATAAAAAAAATATTCCATACACACTATTTCCAATGAAGTTGATATACCTTTAATATAATAAATTCTATCACAATTTTTCATATTAAAATTTTGGATATTTTAATGTTTAATGGTGCATTAATTGATATTTTTTGATTCATGAACATTTTTATCAATGTTTTAATTATTTTAATATTTTTATAAAAATTATGATTTTTTATTCTAAATTGATAAATTATTTTAGATTAATTATTCCCTTGTTTTTAGACCAAAAAGGTTTTTTATATTGAATATTATTTGAAATATATTTTTAATGACAATTTGAGGTTCTTGATTTTTGGACATAATTATTTCTTGTTTTGTGGTTTTGATTATGAATGTAAATTATTAGAACATTGTTAAATTTTAGTGATATTATTTTGATTATTTTGTGTTTTTAATTCATATAATTAAATTTTAATAATAGAATCCAGTTTTATTGTACATGAATTTACACGCATATGGTTTTTGAATTATATTTAGATTCCAAGTAAGCATATGTAAGTGAAATTCATTCCTACCCACGAAGGGTAGTGCCTAAAAAAATCACATAATCAAATACTTAGCTTCCTAGATCCACATCAGGGAAATTTGGACTGGTATATACATTGTAAAAATTCTTCTAAGGGTTCTCATTTAAACATAGGTTTCTATACTTCTATTTATATCGCTTTCCATGTGAGGTAAAATTTGATTTTGTGGTGATGCAATAGAAAAAATAATGAATAAAACCAAACATTACCACTTATGGGAGTGATGAAAAAACCATTGACTTAGCCCAATATCAACTAATTTACTCTAACTGGAAGGATTAAATTCAAAACTAAAGATTTTGGAAACATGAGTTTGTTCAACAAAAAGTTGTGGAAGTTGTTGTAGTAAAGTAAAAATAGAGCTTACTAAAGTCTAAGTTCCAACACATAGGGACATGGTCCCTCACAAATCTATGCTATTATAGTTTGATCAATAAATACCCAAGTTCTTTGTTGAATTTAATTAAATTAATATCGAGGTTTTTGGACCAAATATGGTGTTGAGGGCCAATATAAATTTTTATTTTTATTAAATATGGATGAAGATTGATGAGCTTGATGTCAACATGTTGGGTGATGATGATTTTTTATTTTTGATTTAAAGATGGATCATATTTCATGATTATAGGTATCGATCACAACATTAGATTCTAATCAATACAAATTCGAGCATAAATTGAATAACAGTAAGATCAAATTTGAGAATACAACTCATTATTTACTTTTTATAGAAGATACAAAGTTTAGATCCATAAAAAATGATTTTAATGTTGAAAATGAGGATGACCATGGTTATGGGATTTTGGTTTTTTGTTTTTTGGGTTATTCCCTATAAAGGTCAATGAAAAAGGATATAATAGGGTCTTGATTTTTTCTAATGCTCTGATTACATTATGTAATAACCATGATTGTCTTCTTCATAGAAATATGATACAATGAGTTCAAATTAAGTGAGGCTATGGATTCTTCCACTTGAGACAATCGATGAATCATATATGAGTATGAAACATATCTCTTGTTCCTAATTTATTGAAGGTATAAATTGAAGAACATTATGGGAAGTTACTCTATTCATGTTGTGAGTTAGAAGTGTTTTTGTTTTTCAAAATAGTATGAATTTGAGATTTAGGTGATAACTAGTTCAAGGTGTTAACTTCTTATCATGTTTGGAAACTAGGATTGATTGGTCATTTTAGATTCTAATTGGCATATTACTAGAGACAATAATATAATATTCAAGTGGAATAAATAGTTAAATATTTTTTCTAATGTTACAATTGCATTGAGAGAAGGATAATTAATTAACACTCCTAGTATTTTTGACATAGTTAAAGAGGTGGAGTTAGGTTAGTGTTGGGGAGATCTTTAAAAAGAAGATATTCATTCTCAAATAGGGAATAAATCATTTTTTATTGGAAATATTAAATTATTAATTTTTAGGAAGAAAATATAGTGACTAAAATTGGATCACTAGGTATGGTATTTTTTAGAAGATTAATTTTTCATTTCAAGGAGAAAGAAGGAAGTGAATTAATGAGAGATCGTGGAATTATCACCTTAAGATAGTAGGATATCTCTTCTCCCATGACTACTTCTTTCAATATTTAATTTCTTTTCACTTTCATCTAACTTCCCAATTTTATCATGAGCGAGAAAAAAATTATTTAGAGGAATGTAACTATCTTAATATGTTTCTCATATTATTATCTTGATTTTCTCGTTCTCAAATTGCAATCCATTCCTCCTAATATTTCATCCACTCAACATAATTCTTGTTTTTTCTTGAATAATCTATGAATGAGAGGTGATTTTAAAATTTGTTTATGTAATTTTTCCTATATCAATAAATTTTTAGGTTGAGATTAAAAACTTTTTTAATGGATATTAACAGTTGAATTAAAATATAAATATGAATAAATTATTTTTAGGCATTCCATTTTCATAGAAGCATCACTTTTTAATCGATTTACTTGACAAAATTCCATTCTCAATTATCCTTATCTCATAATGTCAGTTATAACCATTTGTTTTAGGTATAAAACATTTAACACATCACCTTTACTCTGTAAACACAGTTCTATTTTATATTTCCACCTTCCTCTCCCTATTTTTATAGGGTTAGGTTAAAATAAATACCTTTGAATAACTCACCCTATTACATTGGGTTCAAATTTTATTTCCACTATTCAAGGTTTAGTAGGAGATGTAAATGAAAATTTTATGGATGTTATAACCTTTAAAGAATTCAAATTTTGGAACTATTATAAAGTAAGGAATGTGTGGAGTGTCTTGAGTTGTTAATACAAAATAGTACAAATTTAAAAAAAAAATAAAGACAAATAAAATTTTATTATTATTATTTTTGTTTCTTCTTAAGTTTTTATGTTCAATTAATGATTCTTGTTATGTGTTTAGACAAGAAATATTCTTTTTGTATAATTATTCAAATATCAGAAAATTATTTCCATATTAATTTTCTTATTTTGTAGGATTTTAATATTTTTTATTGATGAATTTATTATAATTTTTATTTTAATTGAAAATATGAGCTAATATATAGAAAATAAATTTGTTCAATTTTAGTGTTTGAATCTAATATACTATTTTTTTTGTATTTTTGTTGCTATTATTGATGTGCTTCTTGGTAGTATGACCATAACCATCCATAATAACCAGATCAATTTAATGGGAACCAATAATTTTTTGAACTCAAACCTGATGATCAACCAATCCAAAAACAATTAATGTTAAATATTCTTTTTATTTTAGAGCAGTATAGGGAAAGAAGAATGAATTTAAAACTCACAAGATGAAACATTAGAACATGGTCAAAATATTAAATAGCTAGAATACATTTAATTAACAGATAATGAAAATGACACTATAAATTTTGAGGATGAACAAAAAATAGAGAGTGAAACTAAATTAATGAAAAAACTACTTAATATATAGAATTTAAAATTTTAGAACAATGCTTTTTTACATTTAAAAAATATATAAATGAATAAATAAACATTAAAAATTAATTAATAGGATTATGAGAATCAATAATAATTAGAAATGGAATTCCATATTGCACTAGTTCTCCTTATAATTGGAAAAACATATTTCTATAGGGGTTTTGGGAACATGATAAATCAGGTTAAGGGAAGAATTGGAAAAGAATATTTAAACTTTGTAAACTTTTTTATTGTTTTTGGGACATTCTGAGAAAAGAATAATATTTTTAAGTTTCCAATTTTTGGGAATACAACATTAATTTAGAATAAATAAGTTTTGGAGGATTTAAATATATTTTTGAATACAACCTCATCTATTTTTACAGTTTGTTCCCAACAAATTTTATCATGTATATTGATTATGAGGATTTTTAAGTGTAATATAAATAGTGGTTAATTGATGATCACTCATTCTATTATCCTCTCTCTGTAACGCCCCAACCCCAGAAGTCCAGAGGTAGTGAGTTATTTTATTACATTGTCATGATTACAAGGAATCAAATCCCAAAGGGCCGATTAATTTAAAAGTCTTCTAAGACCAGATTGCAGTCATGATACCCATAATACATTGGAAAAATAAAATAAAACATGATAGAATATGAATGAAACTGCATCCTTGAAATCTTATTCAAAGTTTTCTTCTTCATAAAATGTAGAAAGGAAACATAAAAAAGGAGTGAGATCAGATTCTTTGTAAGGGTAAGTAATGAAATGAAAGTTATTATAAACATAAACATTATACATGGTGAATAACAAAAAACACATTCCTTTAAAAATAAACTTGAGTACATTATGGCAGGAATAAGAGTTGAATAAATAATTTCATAATAAAGCATAATCATGGTTATTCTAATTGTCGAATAACCACATGAAATTTCAATTACTAGTTTCATAATGATGTAATACATAATACTGGAAATCATAACCATACAATCAAGGCCTCATAATAAGTCCATAAATAACAATTTTTTCATGGCCTCGTGTCAAGATTGTAGTTTGTCTCATGAGAAATACTGATTTATCGAGGGGATATAGAGGGACCCACCCATTAATTACTAAGTCTAATTCATTACTCATAAGAAATGGTATAAACATAAACAAAAAATACATATATATTGAAACCAATATATGCAATTTAAATAACTTTCCTAGAATACTAAGCATAAACACTAACCATTTAGAGTAAATTGGTGAATGGTTTTAAGATAGCACACCCACAGTCAAACTAATAATAAAACATTAAATTAAATATGGTAGATGATATCATAAAATATCAATACCAAATAGATTATAGGGTTACCTTGAAAATAGGTAAGAATGTGATAAATTACCTTTGAGTAGGTTTGTATTTCAGGAAGAATTTTCGAATGATACTTTTAAAACATATAACTCTCTATAATTGAAAGTGGTATTATGGTAGGTAAATGTATATATAAAATTCTCACATAATTCACGAGGATTACAAGTGAATAAAAAAAATTAATTGAGGTAAGTAGTGAATAAGAGTAAACCGAATGAAAATAGAGGTTTGGGTAGAAAACCCATACCTTAAGTCTGATGATGTTCTTCACTTGATCTTAATGTCTTTGATAAATAAATTAAAATAAATTAAAATAAATTAAAATAAATTAATTAATATGTACAAAACCTCTTCTTTATGTAATTGATTTATTATATCCTAATTAAGTTTTTCCATTTCCTTATTGAGGGGTTTAAGAGGTTAAATTTTATTGTTTGTGAGTGTTTTCTTCCTTAGTATTCATGACCAGTTTAATTATATACGAGTAAGGAAAACCATGTAAGATGAGAATGGTTCTATAGAATATAAGTTTTATTTATTTTATAACTTATATAATATTACATGGTTATAAAATTTATTTTGTTATTGATAGTGAAGAAGAATCATAATATTGAACTTTAATGATAATAGTTTGGGTTAATTGGCAGTTTTAGATCACAATGAACAGATATAAATAAATTTCATGTGTAAAAAAAGATTATATAACCTTAAATAAGTTATAATATATATATTTTAGTCTTGTTCAACTATAAAAATGTTTTTATGACCATAATTAAAGATGGTAATAGAAATTGAAAACCCTTCATCCTTGAATGTGATAAATTAACACATCTTGGATGGTGTCTTCATTTCTTGTATAAAAGAAGGGGGAAGAGATATGATGAAGAATTATTCCATTATCAAAGAAAAATTAAAGTACATGTATCTGACTAGAGTTATCATAAAAGTTTTATGAAAGGAGGTGAGGGAACAAAAAGAAGAGAAATGATCTTGAAATAAAAGAAATGAAAAGAGAAATTTACCTCTTGAAGTTATCTTCCTTAAGAGCCTCTTTAGGGGAGATATTTTGGACTTTTTATAAGATTAAGGGATTCTGGATGTGGGGGAGGATATTTGGAGGATATTTTAATAGAAATCAGATAAGTCACAAGGCTTTATAGGAGTTAATATAAGAGAGAGTGGGGGGGGGGGGTATAATGGAGGAGAGGAGTGATTTTTGAATATCTTATTCATTATTTTATTATTTTGTTAAAGACAAGAAATATCCTTGATTATTATGACCAATAATAGTAATATGTGAATGTGGGTTCACATTAATGGATAATTACTTCTTTCATGATGAAAAAATGTACTTAACCTATAATGTATATATACCGTAAATTACCATATTTCACTATTCACTAAAATTCAAATATTTTAAAAAAAATCCGAAAAATTTACTATATCCATTTTTAAATGTGTATAATCCACAAATGTACTCCATTAATCAAAATAATTTTCAAAATATGATAAATTTAAATTTTATTTAAAATAATTATTTACTCGAAAAATAATACCCTGAAAAATAAACCAAGGTCTTATTAAATTATTCTAAAATAATAGGAAAAAGAAATATTTATTTAGAAACTCATTTTATGAAAATGAATTAAATTACTAATTTAAAACTGTAATTAAATATTTATCACTCAAAAAAAATAAGAATTCTTAATTAATAATTTATAAAATATTCGACTTCATTTATAAGGTGCCTAAATTTTATTTATACTTACATGGGTGATGTTACTATTGATAAGGGTACATTACTATTCATATGGGTCATGTTACCATTCATAAGGGTATATTAATATTTATAAGGATCAAGTTACTATTCACCAAAAAATTAAGTTGATCCTATTAGACTTGAAAAAACTTAGTGATTGCAATGGTGTATGTCTGTTTTTTGAAATTAAAATCACTGAAGCATAAAAATTATGTTCATTTTATTGGTTATAACAAAGTGTTGTTTCATAGTGACTCAGTGTTTTGAGTTCATAAGCTATCTAATGAATTGAAATTATTTAAGAAGAACATTCCATAAAATCTTGGGGTGTCATATTAATAGTGAATATATTCGTAACATAATTTAGTATTTATCAATATAATTATAATTGTCAATATATGTATTATTCTTTAATATATTTAATTAAGTAATGTATTGATCAAATTGGTATATTCATATTAAAATATTATTTTACAAAAAATAACTATATTTGTTTTTTTAGAAAATTAATTAATTAATTTGAAAGCTATAAATTATAATTGTTTATAAGTATTATTATTAATTAAAAAAATTAATTTTAATTTATTTAAATCATTAAAAAAATTAATCGCGTGTTACATTATTCCCCCCTCAATAGAATTGTGTCCCTTCAATTCGAAACTTCACTCCGAAAGTTAATGGTTGATACTTGAAAACTCCCTTGTCGGATACCCTCATCAGAAATAGGCTTAATAAAATATCCTCTTAAAAATAGGTTAAAGGAAATGAGGTGGTCACAAAAAAAATTTATTCTTTTGAATGGGGTGACAATAGTTGGATGTAAAAACCTAGACATGGAAGAAAAATCAAACTATGATGTTCTAATTAAAAGTGATAGAAAATGTTTAGATGATAGTTGATTATTACAAAAAAATAAACTACTGTAAAAAATTCATTGGTGTTATCGAGGATTGTGATAATAGGACAACATTTTAATTAAGACTCTTTTCCTTTAGTTGAGGAATTATTCCACTCTATAAGAGTATAAATATATGCTTCTATTTCATAAACACAATATTATCATTTGATTGTGCCTCAAACTATCTATAAATAAACTCTTTTTCACATGTTTCGTCAGGTGGTTAAGTAATACATTAACCTATAAAACCTCATATAATGATCAACTTAAACCATTAATAAATGTTTAAACCTTCCAAAATATATTTATTCAACACTTTAGAAAGAAGGTCACCAAATTATCAAGATTAACTTATCCCTGATGCAACTATAAATTTTCACATTCTAAACATTTGAATAACTTCATCATGTATCCTCATGAAATATGGTAATAAATTCAATTACCATTAAACATTATTAGAAACATTCATTCTTACATATTTATTAAGTAAGATACATGTTATTGGATATATTTGTTAAATACAAAAGTGTTATAAACTTCATCTATGATTTCATAGACCACTTGTCGACAAGTTAAAAATCAGTTCCAAGGTAGTTAACACATTTCAAAATCAATCATTTCTCAATAATTATCTTAACATCAGAAATATATTAAGGGTTGTCTATCCCTCAATCACGTGTTTTCAAAAACATCTATCTTTCTACTGAATATCGTTTCTTGGTACAATTCATCATATGGTTTCAAATCCTTAATGAAAAAGTACTGCAGTACAATCATCATATATTCCATAATTCTTATAACTAGTACATTTCTGATAAATTATTCTAAATACATAATTCCTGAATATACATATTAATTATTCCTCTTCATCTATGGTAGTATAAAAACTTAATCATTATCTAATATCATAATTTGGGGAATATTTATCTGATTCTTGGGACATTGATTCATGAAGTTCCCCATCTCCTCACAGTTGAGGTATTGTACATTGGAAACCTTTTTCTTACCCTTGAAACAATGAACTTGGTGTCCTTTTTCTCTAAACTTATAACAAACACACATTCCCTTAATATAATTTTCTAAGGTGATTCTTTCCGTAGTTATCACATGTAGGGAAACCATTCATTCCCTTATTAACTTTATCTATATTTTCCTCTTTAATAATTTTATTCTATTACTTTCCTTAAAAAAGGACTCATAGAATTATTTACATGTCTTCTTAACACATGTTATTGTTTAATCATATGATGAGGATTCATTAGATACTATTTCCCTTTGAAATTTTGGGTTAAGACCATCAAATATATGATCATTCTTACACTTTTAATCATGTGTATTGGTGGAGTTATCATTCCTTCTTCTAGGTTCCATTTCTAAACAATTCCATATACTATATTAACTCAAACAATTATAAAATTTATATAACTCTAATAATGATATAAAACATAATATAAATTTATGCATCCAAAATCCTAGAACCATATACTTTGGTTACTTTGGAAGAATAAATCCTTTATAATGGTATGTAAGAATTTTTTTAATTATCCTAAGAATATTCCCTAGGAGTGTCAAACCAGGTGTGTGGTAAGACCCAATATCATGTACCAGGTTACCCTGAGTCAAGCTTGGAACACCTTGTCAGAGTTGTTTCCCCTAGGTACATATGTTCCATAACCATGTCCACTTGTAGTATCCAGATAAGGATTTATTTTTTTGGAAGATCCACATAATCTATAACTTAAAAAATTATAAGATTATATTATATTCTTATCCTCAAAGTCTATCATAGGGTTATCATCCATAACCTATTTTTTCTATATCTATTTTCCAAGGTTGATTCTAAAATTCCTTTGATACCAACTGTAATGCCCTGACCCCAGAAGCCCAAATCTAGTGCATTATTTTAATACAATGGAATGATTACATGTAATCAAATCCTAAAGTACCGATCAATTTATGAGTCTTGGATGATCAGATTTGAGTCACGATACCCATAATACATTGGAAGAAGAAAATAAAATATGATAAAATATGAAATAAACAGTATCCTTGAAAGATTATTCAATGTTTTATTCTTCATAATTTGGGGAAAGGAAACATAATAAAGGGGTTATCTCAGATGCTCATTAAGGGTAAGTAATAAAATAGATGTTATCATTAATATAAACATTAGGCATGGTGAATAACTAAAAACACATGCCTTTAAAAATAAACTTGAGCACATTATGACAGGAATAAGAGATGAATAAATAATTCTATAAAAAAGAATAATCATGGGAATTCTACTAGTTGAATAACCACATGAAATTTCAATTACTTGTTTCATAATTAGGGAATTCATAATTTCATACATCATAACCATATCATTAAGGACTTGTGCCAATACTATAAATAACCATTTTTTCAGGGCCTCGTGTCAATACCATAGTTTGTCTCATGAGACCTACCGATGCATCAAGGGGCTATAGAGGGACCCACCAATCACTTACAAAGTCCAATAAATTTCTCATATTAACAAGGATAAACATAAACAACATATACATTCATATTGAAACGAATATATGAAATGTAAATAAATTTCCCCTAACATTAAGCATAAATAGTAACCATTCAGAGTAAATTGGTGAATGGTTTTAAGACGGAACGTCAATAGTCAAACTAATAATAAACCATTAAATAAAATTTTCAAGATGATATCATAACATATTAATCCCAATAATATATAAGAATCAACAGGAGTGATGAAATATGAGAATATACTCTTATAAAATCATCGAGTATACCCAACAAGTTTAATTTCCTAGTATGGAGAATCAGTAATAGAGTGCTTCCCACAAAAGATAATGTTATGCGTTGTGGTATTTTCTTGGTTTCTAGATGTGTTTATTGTAAGCAACATAAGGTGGAGAATGGGATCATGAAGTTTGGGGATTTTTTGGTGAATTTATTGCTATCTCCACTCCGAGCATGGATGATCATCCCTTCCTAGATCGATGGTACCATGGTTTGGGTGATGGAAGATTGGGGAGGTCTGCCCATACCATTATATTTCAAGAAGGGTGTTGGTGCGTGTGTCAAGCGCACAATAAGTGGATCCACGATGGGGTAGTCTCGACCGGTCGCTTGATTATCTTCAAGGTTAAAATTCTACTCATAGACTTAGTCATGGATCTGGATAACTGGAGAGAGGCTCCCTTCTTATAGTTCTTCAAGTCTGGTCCTCGCTAACCCCCTCAGATGAACATCCACCACTTGGTCAATTGGATATGCTGGCATCCCCCTTCAGCGGGCTTGAAGTTCAACAACGACTGGTGCTGTGTATCAGGCTGCATTTCTGGCAGTGGGGTTGTGCGTGATGATAGCACATCAGTCATTCTGGCCTTCTGTGTTAGGATTGGTCAGGGTATGACCCTTTAGGTAGAATCCATGGCCATGTTCAATGGTCTGAAAAATTGCAGGGAGAGAGTCTTGGACATCAAGGAAGCGGAAAAATACTCTATGCTTCTACACAACTCCCTTATCGGTATGGGCAAGATTCCTTGGTTTATTCTTTATACCATTAGAAGCTGTTGTGTCTCTCTGGGGGATAATATCAAGGCCTCTCGTACCTGGAAGTATGGGAACAAGGTGGAAGACTACTTAGCCTCGGTGGATATTCATGGTCCGGAATTCTTAGTCTTTTATGATCTTTTTAGTTTGAAGGTGGAAGGGGTGAATATTATCAGAGGTGATGCCCTCGGTCTCCACTATTTTAGACCCCCATAGTCTCTTCCTTTCTTTGGCCTACTTCTTTTTCAGCCTTAGCTACCTTGTATCTTCTTTTTTCCTTTGAATAAAAATTTACGTTCTGATGATTATATATTTCCCGTGAAAATATGTATGAATTTGAAGAATTTCATTGAATTGGGTTTGTATTTTGGGAAGAATTTTTGAAAGATCCATTTAAACCATATAAATCCCCATTAATGAAAGTAGGATTATGGTTGGTACACATATATAGAACATTACACATAATTTATGAGGATTACATATGAATAAAGTATAATTTAATATAGGTATGTAGATAATAAGAGTAGTTGGAATGAAAATGGAGGTTCGAGTAGAAAACCGTTACCTTAAGTCTGATGGTGTTCTCCACCTGATCACACTATCATGGTTTACCTAATTAAATTCATTAATTAATATATCTAAAAACTCTTTTTTATTTAATTGATTTATTATAGCCTTATTATGTTCATTCATGGCCTTCTTGATGGGTTTAAGGGATTTAATATTTTGTTAGGGAGTGTTTTCTTCCGTGGTATTCATGGCCAGTTTAATTATATACATGTAAGGATAAACATGTAAGATAATAATGGTTGTACAGAATATATGTTTTATTTTATTCGTTAACATAAATAATATTACATGGTTAAAAGTTTTTTTTGGTTATTGGTAGTGAAGATGAATCATTATATAAAACTTTAATGATAATTGTTTGGGATAATTAGTGGTATTTGACCACAACAAACTCATAAAAATTAATATCATGTGTAAAAAAAATATTCCATAACCTTACATAAGTTATAATATATATATTATAGTCTGGTTAAACCATAAAAATGGTTTCATGACCATGATTCTAGATGATAATAGATATTTAAAACCCGTCGTCTTTGAATGTGATAAATTAACAATCTCAGATAGTGTTTTCATTTCTAGTATAAAAGAAGGGGAAAATAGATATGGTGATGAATTATTCCATTATCATAACTACATTAAAGTACATTTAAGGTAATAGAGTTATCAGAAATTTTGGAAGAATGGAGCTGCGGAAGGAAAAATAAAAGAATGGAACTCGAAATAAAATAAGTGAAAAGATGAATTTAAATCTTGAAGTTATCTTCCTTGAGAGCCTCTTTAGGGGAATGGTTTTGTTCATTTTATGGGACCAAGGGATTCTGGACACGGAGGAGGATATTGGGAGTATATTTTAGCTGAATTTAGACTAGGAAAAAGGTATAATATTAGTGAAGAGAAGAGATAGTTAGGGGGTCTTATAGTGGAGGAGAGGAGTGATTTTTGAATATATTATTCATTATTTTATCAGTTTGCTAAAGACAAGAAATAACATCTACTATTGTTACAAAGAATAGTAATATGTGCATTTAATTTCTCACTAATGGTTTCTTATGTCATCCATGATGGAAGGAATAGTGTATTTAACCAATGATGTATATATACGGTGAATTACTATATTTCACTATTCACAAAATTCAAACATTTTAGAAAAATCCCAATAATTCACCATTTTTTTTGATATGTAGAATCCAAAAATGGAATCCATTTATCAAAATAATTTTATAAATATGAGAAATTTAAATTTTTAATTAAATTCATTATTTATTAGAAAAATATAGTTTTTAAACCAAAACTGCTTTTAAAATACCCTAAAAAATTAACTAAGGTATTATTAAAATATTCTAAAATAATAGGAAAAAATATATTTAATTAGAATCCCTTTTTATGAAAATGAATAAAATTATTCATTTAAAATTTTAATTAAATATTTATCAGTAACAAAAATACAAATACTTAATTAATAATTTATAAAATATCCAAATTCATTTATAAGGTTCCTAAATTTTTATTTATACCACATGGGTGAGGTTTCTATATATAAGGTTATATCACTATTCATATGGGTCATGTTACTATTCATAAGGGTATATTACTATTCATAAGGGTTAGGTTACTATTTACAAAAAAACTAAGTTGATTCTATTATATTCTAAAAAACATAACTATCTCAATGGGGTATATCCATTTTTTGAAATTCAAATAACATAAGCAGTAAAATTATGTTCATTGGCTAGGTTATAACAAAGTGTTGTTTTACAATGACTCAATGTTTTACAAATATAATCCATTTAATGAATTGAAATTATTCTAGAAGAACATTCCCTAAAATAATGGGGTGTCATATTAATAGTGAATATATTCATAACATAATTTATTATTTATCAAAATAATTATAATAGTAAATATATGTATTATTCTTTAAAATATCTAATTAAATAATCTATTGATCAAATATGTAAATTCATATGAAAATATTCTTTTACTCAAAATAATTGTATCTATTTTAGAACATTTATTAATTAATTTAAAATATATAAATTATAATTATTTATATGTATTATTATTAATTAAAAAACTTAATTTAAAATTACTGAAAATTATTAAAAGAATTACTGGGGTGTTACAATCACTTTATATTACTCAATTTATTTTTGATAAAATAGAAATTAGTGTTTATCAACTTGAGGTGGATAAATTTAATCTGGAACCTCTTGAATCTAATTTTATTGAGAGCTGAACTAGAATCATTTCCCATTGAAATTGATCTAGAAAATCCAACAATATTTTCATGGGTTGATGAAGTTATAGTAATTGAACATAAATATATTACTGAGCACACACTAGGTAGGTTAAAAAGAAATAATTTTATAAGTCAATGATTGATGGGTTTATATTTTAAATATAGGATACTTTAGATGATAATAATAATTCGATGAGTTCTTTAATTATGGATGAAAAAAATCTTCCATGTTTTCCAATTCCTTCATAAACTTATTTTTCTGTTCAATATCATTTTGATACTAAAATTTATTTATAATAGGAATTTATTTTTATTTCTAGGGATTTAATAACTATATAGGACACATTTATAAACCCTCATTTTTAATCTATTTGTCAAACTAAATCATTTTTACTCTTGTTTTTGAGAACTTATAGTTCAAAAATTATTCTAAAAGTTATGATGATTACGTCATATCCCTTTGAATACATATTTCATTGTAGTCCCTTTAATAAGACAAAAAATATTTCTGAAATTGAATTTATTCTATAACTAGAATACACTTTCATTTCTACTACCAAGTGTTATTCAAAGGATCTATTTCTAGTTGGTGATCTTAAGGAATTTTGGACAATGATTCATGGATTCTCTTCTTTTTCACCAGTGCCTCAATGTATTGAAACAAAAAATGATATATACCTTTGTGATGTTATTTCTTCTTGACATAAAAAGTTTATTAAGAAGTCCCTTGATGATAAATGATGCCCCCAAGGGTGTTTTGATGTTATTAAAGTGGTTTTTTTATAAAATGTATTAAGGCATACAAAAATTACCCACTAATAAATTCTTGGGAATTACATATTTCATAGTTCCTAATAATAAAACCACACTCTCCTAGTAACTATGGTTAGTTTTCCAAGAATTTATGGTTAAAGACTATAAATTTATCAATTCATGGAATATAATCCATGGTTCAATAATTCATTTTCCTTTTTTTACTTTTTATTTGGAATTCATGTCCCCAAGTTTAATATTTTTCAATCAAATTATTTCTAATACTCATTCATTCTCTCAGTAAAAATTGAATCATCAAAGTCTTAAACCTTCATTACGAAATTGTACCAAAATTTATTAGTCTCATATTTTTACTATAAATATTTGTATTTAATGTTTATACTATATTAAACATGTAGGTATATTAATGGAGTAATGAATTAGAACTCCACTGTTTAAAAATATAGATATCACATGGCCTTGGAAATCAACAAAACCAATTTTCTATGCAAATCATTTAATTTTTTACTTTTTGTCTGCATTTCAATTATATTTTTATTATTGTTTACTTCTTTAGAAATTTAATTTTAATCTATTAATGGTTTAAAATATTATTTATTCTTAAAACTAAGTTTTTATGGCAGGGGGTTAACTAATGTTGTTTAGATCTATTTTTTGAATTTGTTCTAACAAATTGGTTTAAATCTTTATAAAATATTTCATGTTGAAATCCATTTTGAATGATAATTTATTCTATATTTTAACACCCTAAAATTATTTGGATACTTTGAGAATCATGCTGAATTCAGTATCAAATATCATTCTTTTATGAGATATTTTGAAAATTGTTTTTTTATTAACCATTAACGGGAAAGAGAATGTGAGTACTAATTCTTATTTTATAGGTGATAAGTAGAGAATAATTTTACACATACTGTTGAATGAAAAATCATTTTTACTTTCAAATCCAAGAGAAGTAGTAATATTGAGAAACACTTGACCACTTCCATTACTCAATCTATGGTTACATGATTTTTATCCTTTATGTTATATAATATTATGTTGATTTTTTCATTTTATACTAAATGGATATTTATATCAAGAGGGTTTATTTACAATTAAAAATTTTTTGGATACTTTTGACTGAACTAAAATTGATATAGATTCCACTATCAGAATAGTAATCAGTTTTAATTTTTTTCTATCATTATTAATATTTAAAAAACTGCTGATTATCATTTCGGTATAATAAATGATTCAAAATTGAATTTTTACTGTTTTTTCATATATAAATTTACTGATAAAAATTATATAGGTTATTGGTATTATCCTTTTGATCTTATTTTCTAAAATTATGTCTTTAATGATTGTTTTTTGTTCCATTTTTAAAACCCTTTTCAACATTTATATTTAATAATGAATCATTTTTAAAAACTAAAATACACAAAAAAAGTTATGTTGTAACCATTGGAAATATATTTTCATGATTTACAATTCTAGGGTTACTTTATCAGTAGAAAAATATTGTTATTTAGTTTTTTTATAACCCCATTATCTTTATTTTTCACTACTAAATTGAAAATTGGTTTTTACATGAATCTATTATAAATTGTTTCATCCACCTTTGAATCCAGCATTGGGGATAATGAAGGGTTTTATGTTTGGTAAAGGTGTATTTAAATTTGATTAATTTTATTCATTTTGGTACACATAAAAAACAAATTATAATTCTAAAAAAAAATCAATTTTTAAGCTTATATTTTATTACCCCATCAGATAATTTTTTTTAATTAAGATATTCCATTTTCCAAATTAATGAGGTTTACTATTAAACCTTTGTCATGGATTTAATTGGGTTCATAAAAAGTTCATCTCTTCAATTTTTTCTCATAATATTTGAGTAAGAGTCTAATTCTAGATTGTTTTCTAAATTTTACTGGGTTTTAAGATTTTATGATATTAATTTAAATGTTCTATTGAATGAAAAACCTAATCTAGGTTAAACCCCTTATTTTTTTATTAATTTTATATTGAAAGGGTTATTTATTTTGTTCTTCTAATTATTCTATTATTTCTAATCAATAATTTTTTTAATTATCCTGAGTTCTTATTTTTTGTAATCCTATTTTCCACATCATCTTTTATTAAGATATGGAGATTCTAATGCTAAAAGGTAATTTCATTAATAATGTTCTTATTCATGAACATTTTTTATCTATGATTAATTATTTGAGTATTTTTATCAAATTGATAATTTTTTATTTAAATTGATAAACTGTTATTGATTAAAGTTTATTGAGTTATATAGAAAAAAATTAAGCTATCATGAAATCATGTCATTGAAATACATTTTCGATGACAATTTGAGATTTTGAATTTTTGGAAATAATTCATTCTTGTTCCTTGATATTTATTTTAATTTTTTTTAAAACATATTATATTTTAAAGGATTTTATTTTTATGATTTTTTTTTAAATTAAAAATGTTTTTTTCAATAATAAATATCTATAAATTTTTATTTTTATATAGTATTTTACCCATGTATTATTTTTTGAGATGTTTATAATCCATGTAAGTAGATTTCTACATAATATAAATTCATTACTACCCAAAAAGGGTAAAAAATAAAAGAACCATGCCCAAAAAATCCTTAGCTTCCCATGTCCTTATTAAGAAAAATTTGAGGGGAAAAAATATTGGGAAAATCCATATAGTGGATATCATTTAAACTCACATAGAAATATTTCTATTTAGATAGATTTTCATATAAGAGAAAATTTCAATTTTATGCAAGGTACGATAAAATAATAACAACAAAAACAACAACAATAATAATAATAATACTAACAACAACAACAACAACAACAACAATAATAATAATAACGAAACTCAAGCTTCATCATTAAAGCTATTTTTGATCGAAAACATGGATTAAACCCAATCTTTCTAGATTTACTTAGACCAAATGGATTTACATTTAAGTTAGATTATTTCAGATTCCCTAAATCACTTGACTAAAACTTGAAGAAAAGGCATGAGTGAAGGAAAACCATAGAAAATTGAAGGTCAAGTTCTAACCCAGAGGAAGTCGAGTCCTCGCTGATATAAGATGGTGGAGTTTGACCAAGATTTACTCAAGTTCCATGAAGAATGTGAAATGATTAATTGACATAGACCAATGCTTATAGGTCTAAAATTGTGCTAAGAATGGATGATAATACATCATTTCATTAGATAAGTATGAATATTTTCATGATGAGACTCAAGATGAAGGGTGATCATGATTTTTAGTTTTCAATTAAAATATTGTTCATATTTCACAATTAAAGTTATTGTGTTCATAAGTGGAATCTGATCTATACAAATCTGAGAACTAATTGATGAGTTGTAGTAGATTCCACATGAAGAATAACTGGGTTTTATCATTTGAAAATAAGTAATGAGTTTTATTTTATTTACTGTAGATAAATTTTTTAGCTTGATCAAAGATAAATTGAGGGTGAATAACTGAGGAAGACCAGGGTTGTGGGATGTAAGAGTCTTGGTTGCTGGTTTGTTCTATATAGAGGTCCATAATGAATGAGTCATTGGGTCTTGGATTTTTCCTCATACTCTAATTTCCTGATTGAAGATTCATGCATGTATTCTACTCAATGATATTTATCAATGAGTTCATATTAAGTGATGATTAGGCTTCTTCAAGTAAAGAAAAACGATGAATATAATTGGAGAAATATTTGGATCATTAGTTTTTAAAATTTTTTAGGTATTAATTGAAGTTAAAGATTGGATGTTTATTTATTTATGTCAGGAGTTGGAGGTTTGACCATTAATCAAAGCATTGTAAATTTGAGATTTGTCTTATCATTGGTTCAATGAGTTCACTTTTTTTACTTGATCAAACTAGTTCTGAGTGTTTATTCATGTTTTTATTTGGTTAATTACTATAAAAAACTTTCACTCCGCCCGTGTGATGCATGACACTATAAAAATAATTCTTATTATTAACTATAGATTACTATTTATAAAACATAATAGTTTATATTAATATTTAATATATTTGAAAATAAAATTACATACATAATGAGGAATAAAGGTTACAGAAATTGTGGAAGAAAATTTAAATACAGGGTAGCCTTCGGTATAAAATTAAAGCGAAGGAACCAACAATGAAACAGAATGAAAATTAATAAATAATATATTGATATTATAAAATTATTCATAGAAAAAAAGTCTGAAATCATAATTTTCATAGGATTATTCAATTTTATTTTGAAATCATCTTTCAATGAAATAGTATGGTTCTACTTAATTTAAAAAAAAGTACTCAATGCACTGAAACAATTTTTTTCGTGTTACTGAAAATTCAATATTGTAGTAAAAATCAGAAATCAATATTTTAGTAAATAGAAGAAATTTCATATGAAAATTAATAGTAATATATTGTCAGTAAATAGAAATAAGATAAATGATGTATTATTTAGATCAATTATTAATAAGTAATATAAACATTGAAGCATTCAAACTGAAACAACAATCGTTTCAGAGATAATTTTCAATGGAACACATGGAAACAAAAACGGATTGTTTGGACACATTGTTTATTTAGAAAAGAGTTGGGTGAAAAATATTATAGTAATAGAATAATGTAATATTATATGGTGTCCCCTTTGGAATGAAACTAAATTCAATAAATTTTGGTAGTAAAAACCTTCCAAAATTGGGTTCTTGTGGCGATGCAGTAGACAAGTATTGGTGGTTGCTGGTTGGTAGTAATACGGTACCTGCACATGTTTGTAGAAACAAGTTTCAAATGCGGAAAACATTTTTAGATATCATACATACACAATAGAACCACTTTCTGCCTCTACTATGCTTGAAAAATCACACAACCATGCAAACAGAGATAGGGAAAATGATCCTGAAAATTAAAAAAACCAAACTATTCAGCCATTTGAATCTTACAATAATTTCAATTAGCCTCATTTCGAATATAACCCGCAAAATATAAAAGCTAACTAAAGTAGTTCTTATTGTAGGAGCAGTAAAACACCAAGAAAAAAGACGCAATACACAACTCTAGCAATGAGTAAAAATGAAGGCAATGACAAACCGGCTTAACCAAAAGTACCCATCCATCCATTAAATCTATTTAGTTTCAATCCAGTGGAGTCCTGCGATGGAACCACTTACAATAGGAGGGTGACTATAAAATACCAAGAATGTTTTCCTACATTCTAAAAAAACAACCATTAATAAATCATAGCACAAAAAAATAAAAACACAATAAACATTTTGGTAGAAAATTGTAAATAAATAATATTTTGAATGTCTAATATAAAATATACAATGGGTAGTTATTATGAAGATGAAATTAATGGTAGATTAATCTAGATGCATTATCAGTATGAAAAAGAGAGTTGGTATATCTTCTCTGACTTCATTTTCCTTGAAATGGAGGAAGATGCTACTTATAATTGATCACCATCATTTTGTGAGAGCTCATTCTATATAAATGGTTGCAGGTGTAGCCAATATCATGTTCAGTGAATGCCTCCATTCACTGCAAATAACATCCTATAAAAAAACATGCATTAGGTTTAAAAGAAACATGTGTTCACTTCATGAAGTAGCATAACTGTTGGTAACTAAAAACCTACAATTCAATAAATTTAAATTGATAATTACCTTGTAAAAAAACATATTATGTGGTAACAATATTTACAATGTGGTAGACATAGAGATTGGATACTTGATTTAACATTGAGTGGGTATAATGATCTTGAATGCATGGATGGTAGAAAATATCATTATATAGTAACTATAGATACCTTGATTATCTATTGAATCTTCAACCATTGCATGTGCATTTGGTTTTTCATGAATAAACATGGGTCGCATAACAATCTAAAAAAATAGAAACTGATTGAAATATATTGGAATTCATAATATATGTGAAATCTCTTATATTGGTATACAATATGAGAGCATAATAATCCTATTTGATGTAATATGCAGAGTATTTTCAAGATCTGAGTAGGTGATTCCATGGAAGGGGAGAAATCATGCTACATTAATGGTTGCAGGTGTATCCAATATCATGTTCAGTGAAGTCCTCCACTCACTGCAATTAGAAGCCAATAAAAACAACATGCATTAGGTTTAATAAGAACTTCTGCTCACTTCATGATGTAGCATAACTCCTGGTAACTTAAAAACAATAATTATATAACTATAAAATGATAATTACATTGTAAAAAAAATCATATTATGTAGTAACTATATTGACCATGAGGTGGACATAGCGTGTGGACACTTGATTTAACATGGAGTGGGTACAATGACCTTGAATGCATGGTAAGTAATAAATATAATCATTTAGTAACTTTGGATACCTTGATTGTCCATTGAATATTCAACCATTGCATGCACATTTGCTTTACATGAATAAATATGAGTCACATAACAATCTAAAATAGTGGAAACTGATTGAAATATACTGAAATGCATAATATATGTGCAATATTCTATATTGGTGTACAGTATGAGAGGATACAAATCCTATTTCATGTATGCTTTAGTGTTTTTTCAAGATCTGAGTAGGTGAATCCATGGAGGTGGAAAACTCATGGTACATAAATTGTTGCAGGTGTAGTCAATATCATGTTCAGTGAAGGCCTCCACTAACTGCAAGTAGTGGCCTATAAAAAATCACGAAATAGAAAATAACTGAAATTTTTAAGAACACCATCCATTTTCTAAGTTATCTAAACAGAAAGTTCATCATTTCATGCAGTATAATGAAATATAGATAATAGGATTACATTTATAATGAAACAAACTACCTATTATTATGAAGTATATCAGGAGTTATCAGGAATAAATATATATTTTTGGAATTCTACAAATCCTAAATAGTTGAAGTGAAATCTGTGGAACTTTAGACCACTTAAACAGGGATTTCAAACATCGTCATAGTTTATTGAAATATAAAAAAATCTATTATCTGCCTAACCAAAAACATTTAATGATAATTTGATCCATATAAGTAAAATTATAATTGAATAACTGATTAAAACTACGAAACACTATAAACCAAAGATTAATGTTGGAACCAAAATCATAGAAACAGGAAACACATACAGTGATTAAAAAAGACTAACAGTGAAGATGATATACAAATAATGAATGGAGGTAGATATTGGTGAAATAAGTTGAATGGTATTGAATATATTTTGAAAATGATATGTGATACCGCTTATTAGGTAAATAATCAGCCATGGTTACTCAGGATTCTCTATGAAACCTGAAAAATTGAATAGATTTCATATGATCTTTAGACCACTTAAACATAGATTTCAAACATCAACATAGTTAAGTAGACCCTCCCCTCTACCCCTCCCCTCCCCTCCCCCCCTGCCCAGTCCCTCCCCTCCCCTACCCAGCTTCTCCTCCCCCCTTTCCCAACACCTCCCCCTCCTCCTCCCCCTACCCAACTCTTCCCCTCCCCTCCCCCCTACCCATCTTGTACCCCACCCCTTCCAAGCACCTCCCCCTCCCACCTCCTCCTCCATACTGCCCAGCCCCTTCCCCCACCAGCCCCTCCCCCTACCCAGCCCCATCCCCCCTGCCCAGCCCCATACCCACCAGCCCCCTCCCCTACCCAGTTCTTCCCCTCTCATCCCCTCCCCCTGCATAGCCCCCCCTCCCCTCCCCCTAACCAGCTTCAACCATAATCGATTCCACCAGGCTATAGAGTACCCTGCAACCAAACTTAAATAGTTAAAGCTTTATGTCATAATTTTTTGTTACAAGTATTGAAAATATATGATCATACAACTATAAAATAAAAATTTAAACTTTATATATATTTCTATGAAATATAGTCTTCAATAAACTAAAACTGGTTAAAAAAATGTATAGATTACATGATACACATGATTGTAAAAAATCACAATAATCAGAATATTTCATGACATACATGTTAAACATGTTTGCAAAAAAATTTACATATTTTGTGAGAAAATGTTAAAAAAATTTGTCAGAAAATGATGAATTTTTTAAGAATGTATAGCTTATAGATCACAGAAATATTAAATGTGTTTTTCAATAAAATGTATAGATTTTAGATAGCAAAACTTCATCGGTAATTGATTTGTAATCTATAAAAATTACCTACCTACTCAATAATGTTAAACATGTATGTAAAAAAACACACTAATATGTAGAAATGTTAACCAGTTTTTGATGATAGTAATGTTAAACATGTTTGTCAAAAAATTTATAGATTATAGATAACAGAAATCACACTAATCAGAAGATTACATGAAAAAAATTTTGTAATCAAATTTAAGTACTGTAGGTTCTTAAGTAGATAGCACAAATACTAAAAATGTACATATTACATGATAAAGAGGTTTGTCAACAATGGTTACCAGAGAAGGTGTTAGTTCCATCTTTTTGGTTCATTTTTCATGATAAAACAGATCAAAAAAATTGAAATATTTATGACAATGCTAATATTTAAATGTACACACTCCTGTAACTGTATAAAATTACGAGATGGAAAGAACAGTTTGTTTGAAAGACTTAGAATACACTTTCTATATTGAATTAATACACATGTGTTTAAGTTAATGGAATTAAATTAGTAGTCATTAAATATAAATATTTAATACCTGATCGGTGGACATATTCAAGGTTGTAGTATCAAATCGTGTGCCAATGCTTGAAGTCCTTGGAGAAGACCTAATATTTTGATGCTCCAATCATGAATTATTAAATTTAACATAACAGTAATAATAATTTAAATTGTTAATAAAACAAATTAAAGACCAAAGAAATTTTACCTGGATATATTCGATGCCACTACTTATAAAGATGCATTACTTTGATCTCTCTGTTCAATAATGATGACAAATTTAGTATTTTGTGTATTTTGATTTCTAATATAAATAGAAATTTTTATACACTCCTACCCGAATGTCTTCAAAGCATTCAGTAAATCTGTTGATGTAGTTGTAATTATTTTTGGTGAAAATTACTTTTTAGCTCTTTTGTTCAAGAGAAGCATTCAGATTCACGTCATAGAAGATGAGTTCAAGTTGATATAGCAAACCAATGCTGATGTGTTGATGCTCTCCAGCAATAGTAAAATGATACACACTAAATTAATTGTCCATTAAACTTCGATGTAGCCTACTCCTGTATTGAAAAATAATTAAACAGAAGTAGTATAAATATAAATGGATGATATTATGGGCATATTAAAAAATAATAATTTTTAAATCTAGTAGAATCTTAATGAGATCCCAAAAAGGAAACAGTACAACTAATTAAATAGGAAGAAGAAACATAAAAGAATCAAAATTTAAAAGATACATGGACCCATAACTTGAATAATATGCATTATGACCAGAAAATAGAAATCTATAGCAGTTGTTTCAAGGATGTTCATACTTCAGTAATGTGAAATTTTGATTTCCAGGATTTACAAAATCCATCAATTTCTTAATGGACGTGATTTTTTTTTTCAGAATGCAGTTCAATCAAACTGATTCATATAATAGATACGCGCATTCGTAAAAAGTATTTATAGGTATGAATGTGATCATACAAAAAAGGAAATAGTAAAGCTAATTAAAAAGGAAGAAGAAACATGAAAGAATAAAAATTTGTAAGAAAAGGGAAAGGGTAAAGATTATATGATATAAATAAAATTAATAGCGAATACCTTCGTGATGAAGTTTCTCGTGTAGTACTTCATAGTAAAAAATTTTAGTTTTATATAGGCATATTGAAACACTACAACTAACTAAAAAGGAAGAAGAAACATAAAAGAGTCAAAATTTCAAAGATACTTGGACCCCTAACTTGAATAGTATGCATTGTGACCAGAAAACAGAGATCTATAGAAGTTGTTTCAAGGATGTTCATTCTTTAGTAACATGAAATTTTGATTTTCAGGCTTTATAAAATCCGTCAATTGCTCAATGGACATGATTTTTTTTTTCAGAATGCAGTTCAATCAAACCGATGCATATAATAGATATGCGCATTCATAAAAATTATTTCTAGGTATGAATGTGATCATACAAAAAAGGAAACAGTAAAGATAATTAAAAAGGAAGAAGAAACATAAAAGAATCAAAATTTGTAATAAAAGGGAAAGGGTAATGATTATATGATATAAATAAAATTAATAGATAATACCTTCGTGATGAAGTTGCTCATATAGTACTGCATAGTAAAACATTGTAGTTTTATGTAGGAATATTGAAACTATAGATTAAAAAGGCTACTAAATTTATAATATACTGAATTAATGGGATTGAAAATACATATTTCATTATTATTAACTAATACAAATTAATGTTTAAGACAATGGGAAACTAAAATACTCTGGAAAAAACATGTTCAAACAATATATAGGTAATCTGGAATATCTGATATAGTATATACTGATAATTATAATTAAAATAATTTATTTAAAAATAAAATCAATCACTTTTCAGTATTACCTTACTATTTCATACATGTAATAAAAAACGCCGATAATATGTTTCTAGGAATGACAAAATCCGTCAATTTCTCAATGGACGTGATTTTTTTCAGAATGCAGTTCAGTCAAACCGATGCATATAATAGATATGTGCATTCATAAAAAGTATTTCAAGGTATGAATGTGATCATACAAAAAAGGAAATAGTACAGCTAATTAGAAAGGAAGAAGAAACATAAAAGAATAAAAATTTGTAAGAAAAGGGAAAGGGTAAATATTACATGATATAAATAAAATTAATAGGGAACACCTTCACGAGGAATTTTCCTTACTATTTCATACATGTAATAAAAGCAATCACTTTTCAGTATTAACTTTTTATTTCATACATTAAATAAAAAATGAAAATAATATGTTTCCAGGAATGAGAGTGGAAAAATTGAAAATTGAATGGAATCAGTTACACATACCGAATATGTTGTGGAATTTGATGCATTGAGGAATTAGTTACACATACCAACCCTACAAATCATGTCCAACTGAAAATCATGTCCAACTGAAAATCGTGTCCAACTGTAAATCGTGTCCAACTGCAAATTAATTGTCTGAGTAAATCGTGTTTAATCACGATGGACAAAAGGGTGAAAAAATATATGAAACCCAGAGAACAAAACTGTTTCAGATTTTTGACGAGGAGGTATAACAGATTTGGACAAGGAGGTGTAGGTGAATGGAGATAGGGACACAACGACTGATAGAGACGAAGATCAGGCAGGGACGGAGAGCAGGAAAAGACGGGGATTAGGCGGAGATGTGGATCGGGCAGAGATGCAGAGCAGGCGGAGATATAGAGCAGGTACATATGGGGAACAGGTGAATAATGGGAGTAGGTGGAGGCCGGTTGGGTATGCGGGGAGGCTGATGGAGAAGGTGAAGATTGGGAGCAGGCAGAGACTAGTTGTGAATGCACAGGTGGAGGATACAGAGGATACGGAGGAGTAGGAGAAGGAGGCTGCGGGAGAAGGGGGAGGAATCTGTGGGAGAAGAAAGCTACGAGACGGAGCGGTAGTGGAACCCTAGGCGGGGCGAGCGATAGCACGATCGGGCGGTGAAATTGGGAGGTGGATAATCCCAATCAAGAGTGGGTACTAGGTAGAGAAAGGAATTGGAGAATAGAAAAATGGGGTGATGTGGAGGTAGGAATGGGTAACAAGTTAGAAGGAAAGAAGCCTAATTTTGTATAGATAATAGATTCTGTGATAGAATTTATAAAATATGGAAGACCTAGTTCATGTATTTGGGCTAAAATGATGAATCTAAGGAATTATTAATGTTTCATGCAAGAAATGAATTATATAATTGATAGGGGGAGAATTTAAATGGAATTCCCATGTTCTAGAAGTGGTTAAAGATATTTTATAAAATTATAGTTTAATTGATAGAATGATAAAGAAATAACACTCTAAATTACTATCACATAATTAAGGGGTTAGAGTTGGGTCAATTCTTGGGAGTTAATTAAAAAGTATATACTCATTATCGAATATGAATTAACTTATTTTTTTCAAAGTAAATATTCAAGATCTAATTTTTGGGAATGTATGATTGTGACTAACTCTAGAGTAGGGTGTATGAGCTTTTCAAGAGATATAGTCTACCCATGAAGGAGAAAATATGCAGTAAATTTCTCCGAGAGAGTGGAGTTCTATCATCTATATAGAATGATCCCTCTTATACCTTTTGTACTTCCTATTATATTTCATTTAATATTTCTTTCACCTACTTTTCTATTTTCATCTGGATATATAACTAAATTATTGAGAGGAATGTAATTATATTTATCTATTTTTCATTTCATACTCTTAATTTAATCTCTCTGAAATTGAATTTCATCCTTTATAAGGTTTCTTATCCTCAACTCATTTATATATTTTTATGGAAGTATCAATGGATGAAAGACAATTTAAATATTATTTTGAGTGGTTTTACCAAAAATAATAAATCGATATGTTGGGTTTAATAACATGATGAGTTGATGTTCATAGTTGAATAAACAATTGAACATGAACACATTCGTTATTTTTGATCCATTTTCTAAGGAACATCACGTTTAAAATAATATCATTTCAATTCCTTCATAGTTTTTCTTCTTGTATGATTCCTTATAAAACTAATAGGTATAGGTCTAACTCTTTTAACACCTCACCTTCAATATTCAAACACTATTCTCTACTATTCTTCCACCTTCCAGTCCCTATTATTTTTAGATTAGGTTAAAATAAATCCATTTGAATACTTTACCCCCATCAATTGGGTTTGAATATTCATTAACCCATTCTAGTGAGGTTAGGACATATAAATAAACATTTTATAATCATTATTACCTCCATCTCATTCGAATATAAAAGTCAAAAAAATAAAATATGTTTAAAACATTAAAAAGGGATTCCATTAATTATTATATAAATATGTTTAGGAAAAATAGATAATAAAAATACAAAATCATATAATTATTGAGATTTTAGTTTTAAAAATAGAGTAATGAAAATTAACATGAAGGAGAGAGGTTCTTAACTAAAAATAATGGATAAGTTCAGTTCCACTTAAAGGCTTACTTTCTGTGGATTTTTGAACAAAAGAGAAAAAAATGGAAGGAAGACACATAAAATCCATAAAATAACTATAATAAAAGGAAATATATGGTTTTAGAGATAAATTATTTAAAATATCCCCCAATTTAAATTTAATAAAAACAACTTCAATTTCAAAGTATTCTTTGGAAATAAAACTATATCTCAGAATTCCTTACGGTCAGACCTGATATAATTCATAATGTAATAAATTTTGGTTTATTATTAATATAAATAATAACCTTATTCGTAGTTATTTTACTTAATATTATTAATTTAAAACTCCTTGTTTACTATATAATAATTTTATATTGTCAAAATTAAAATTTGGGATTTAGTTTCTCTATTTTATCATCCATATTTTGGTTTTGGGTTTAGATATTCTCTCATTAATCATAGTTTAACCATGTCTGTTGTGTTAATAAATATTTAAAATATTTAGTTTTTTTGTGGTCCTAGAGTCTCATTGTCATTTCATTGAACATATGGTTGTGGTTCATATGGAACACCTAAAAATATACTTTTATAAAAATTAATTCCATTAAAAATTGATTTTATTAATGAACATAATTATGTATCTTATAATTCATGAATTATGAAAACATTTAGAATTCATCATTATTAAAAATTATTATAATTTTTTTTCTTTCATAATATTTCATTATGTAAAAATTATAACAATTTTCATATAAGTGGTAAAACCAATCATTCCTAGGTTGTGTTATAACAACTTAATTATTATGAACATGTTATTGTATAAAAATAATATCACTTTTAAAGAATATTAACAGTTTTAGTAAAATACTATTAATGTTATAAATTATTTTAAATAATGTTCATAGGAAAAAAATACAAACTAATGATTAATAATAAGATAATACTTATGTTAATGACATGAATATCCTCTTTGAGTTCCTCTTGGAAATGAGTGATTTAAGACTTCTTTCAACCAAAGCATCCAAAATGTGAGAGAGGATTTAGATTGATACTATTAAATTATTTATTCAATGGAAGTCATATGGAAAGTGTTGTTTGGGGTGGATAAATGAGGCATCTCTTTATAAGTGATCTCGAGTGGCATTTTTGCAACACCCATTACTTAATGAATAAGGTTTTCAATTTAAAAAGGAATGTGGACACAGGTAAACAAATGATAGATAAAGGATTAGGGGACATTGATAATTCCCTCTTATATAAATTTATAAATAAGTTTTTTTAATATTTTAGATCATTACCCCTTATTTAAATCATTTTTACCGTATTTTAACCTTTACTTTATTCAATAACATTTACCTTGGTGACATACATTTTTGCGGAAAAATAAAATTGAACTTATTACCATATTTGTATATGATTATTTAAAATATTAAATACATTTTATTGGATTCAATTTCTAACATTGATAAAAATTAATTCTAAAATAATATATATATAATGCACAAAAAAATTGTTTTAGAAAAAATTTATTTTTAGTCCAAAATAGATTATTCTTATTCCATAAAAAATAATATTCATCTAATGAATGAAAAATTATATTAATATATATATATAAAACATAATATAACAAAATCATTCTTTAATAATTATTAATTAAATTATTAATACAAAATACCCAAAATAGTTAAAAAAATTCTTTAAAAATTATCATTTTTATGTTAAATAAATTCCATCATATCCCATTATTTTTCATCTAACCTCTCAGTTTTATCAATCCATTAGTATTAGATTATTTATTTGAGAACATTAAATCATTAATTAAAAATATTATAGGGTGAAGAAAAATAATTTATTCTAAAATAAAATATTAAAATATTCTTATTTATACCCAAAATTAATTATTATATGATAACTTTGTTATTTATAATTTGATAAAAATAATTACACAACATTAATGTACATATCACATACACATATAACTGATGACCATATATATATTAAATTTTTATATAAAATGGTCATATGTATCATGTTTATTTTAAATTCCTATATATTTTCACACATGCTTCACTAAAATTAATCCATCATATTCATTTATATCGTTATAAAAATGTTTATTGTGTTTTAAATATTTTTGAATCTTCTATATCCAATATCTAATTTATTATCTCTAATGAAAACCATGAGGATAGGGTTTTCATGTTAATTGTATTTTTATTTTCATGTTATTTTATTCCAATTGTAGTTTTACTAGTGATGTTTCATATTATGCTATAATAATATGTTAATGTATATGTTTTATTTTAATATTTTACCTCAATAAAATACATCATTGTTTTTTTGTTAGTGTTTCTTATATTACATCATATTAAAGACACCATTTTTATCTAGAAAAAAATACATAATAATATCCTCATGTGTTGCATTGAACCCCCTATAATGGATTTCTCCCTCAAAATTTTATTACTCTAATAGAAAAAATTAGGGTACTGATACTTCATTACATCCTTCAGTTCCCCTGTCGCATCTTCAAACTTTTGATACCTACTATGAAAATTGACCAGGTGAGTGGTCCTGTTCCATAATAATTTAATAACAAAATCAAATATTTTTTACATTTTTTCTTCATAAGTAGGATAATTCTATATCTTTACAACCAATTACTTCAGTAAATGTATTAAATTAGGTATATACTTATAAAAAAGTGATACATGAAACACATCCTAAACCTAAGAGTGGTTTACTAGATATTCAACACAATAATCTACCATCCCAATATGGTCTAGGATTTATAAAGGTATAATGTATCTTGGATTCAACATTACCTTCTTCCAAAATCTGTAAGCCCATTTTCATGGTGATATTAAACAGATTTCGTTGTCTCAAAATTTAAACTCCAAATCCTAATGATTATTATTAGTGTATCTCTACTTCAAGATTTGTGCAGTTTTTATTTACCATTGAATTTTTTGAATCACCTATAACTTTTTATTAGAAATATACTATCCCAATTCTTTATTCTCTCCAAATTCATCCCAATATATTATAGATATAAAAATATTCCCATAGAGATACGAACACGATTCCATAATAATAATATAATGGAAACTGTTGTTATTCAAGAACTCTAATAGGGAAGGTTTTGTTCTCAACCTCCTTTAAAATTGATTGAACATTGTTATTGTAATCTTATAGATATCAAAAGGTCCTTTTTGAATGGCCATAAGTATGAGAATGATTACTAGTACCAGAGAACATCTATTAAAGATATCTACAAAACATATATATAAAACGTTGATCTCGATAAGATACAATTAATTTTTTTCCAAATATAGTTTCCACTTACTTTATATATATCTGGGAAAGTTGATCAATAGAGAAATATTCATGAATAGAAATTAAATTTTCCAAATTAATAAGGTTATCAACTAAAAAAATTGGTATTAATTCCTTTAGAAGTATTTATAAGACATAAAAAATCCCTGTTTATTTTCTCCCATTTCTATATAGGTATGTGTCACTGTTTCATTATCCTTTTATACATCCTTCATTATTACTTAACGTATTAACACACTAAGCATCAATATTTTTATTCTAAAATATATATTTTTATATTTTTTTCATATAAACGATTCTTTAGATCTATTTAGATAATTTTACTTCTAGGATAGATATAAAATAATGAGAAATATGCCTCATCCAATAGGTCCTTCTTCAATTATAGTATTGATATGACACATATTCATTTCATGAATCATGTAATTCAAAAATTACTATGGTAATACTCTAGAATATTCCATAAATTCTTATATATCTATACATATATATCCTCCTTCCAAACCTCCTTGATCTTCACATAGATAGATGGATGAGTAATCATTTTGAAATTATAGGATTTAAACCATTTACTTATGATTTCAAGGAACATCCTTTGAAAATCCATGAGCGTTGGGTCTCTTTAAATTCACATCCTATATAAGGTAGAGTTATCCTTCCTACTCAAAGAACCATCCACCATTTTCTCCTTTACTCAGTGGTATTATATTAGGAAGTCCTAGACATTGATCAAATCAATAAACTTTATTCAATGTAAGTTCAACTACTTTTGTGTGACTATATACTTTAATCACTTTTTATTAGTTTATATATATAATATTATTTTTCATAGAGATAATTCCTCTATATAATTAATGAAAATATTAACTCTGTTATCTCCAAATTATACATTGAATAATTTTTCTCATGAAAAATCAATTGATGTGAAGAATATGATACTATTATATAATTTTTCATTAGAACACATCTCAATCCCTTATTTTATGGATTGTTAAAAATAAAAACCCCTTATCCATGGTAGATTATAGTGAGTATTGGTGTACTGACCAACCTTCTCTTCTACTCAGTGAAGTTTTCATCACATTTATCTTTTTAAAGGAACTTTACACCATTCCTAATTAATTGTTCTAGGAGATTTTACTATCATGATAAATATCTCCCAAATATTTTATAGTATCTAGATAATTTAAGAAAACTATAGATCTCAGTTATAATAGTTTGTCTATGTCATTCTTTAATAATTTGTTTTTGAATTATATATAGATATACCCTATCTAGTGATTACATAACCCTATAATGGTAGTTTATCTAGCTAGAAATCATACATTCAAAATTTTTTATATAGTTACTCCTTTATAAAATTTATTATTACAATACTCAAATGGTCTTCATTTTCTTCCAAACCCTAAAAATATATGAGAATATCATTATAAGGACCTAGCCTTAAAACATTACATAATATTGAATTAAATGAATAATTCACATTGAGGATCTTTTCATGTTTTTAGTTTTAGATAATTAGTCCATAAATATTACATTACATTTCAAAAAATTACAAAGTAGACACTTCTACCTAGTTTCCATTTTTTTCATAAAATAAAAACTCTAGAAAAAAGTCATTTCTAGTTCCATGTTTTAGACAACATGACTTTTTCTTGATCCAATCCTTGAACCCATTCAACTTTAAGTCCTGTGAAAAACATTTCAAAACTTGATATGAGCCTAAAAAGATCAGTAAGGGTTATAAAATAAAGAAATAAAACATTAGTCCATCAAAACATAATATTTTTGACATACCTCAAGAAATAAAAATATTTATGAATAACACACAGAAAACATAAATCATAAAGGTAACTTGTGGAATCCATAACAAACTTATGTTATAGATTTCATAATTATGTAGGGAGTTACAATTAGAATACCCATCATAGTATAATCCAAAAATCTATTAGGAGAAACATTCACATTTACCACTATCACATTAACCAATGCATTGGAGAGCTATCTTGGGCTCACCCACCCTAGGTTTATCACGGAACCACCCGTATACGTAAACAATGCCCAAGAACCATAACATAAGCATAACACATGAACAAGAATAAAGGAAAAATAAAATTTCCACATTAAAATCACTATATAAAATTTCAATATATTTACACAATCAATCCATTATTAAAACCATTTTTAGTACCAAAATACGTAAAAAGAGTATATGGTATTTATGTTCCTTTTAAAAACATTATTTCTTGTTAAGGAATCTAAATATCAAATAATACTCACGGCGACCGAAAGGTCATTGTCACAATGTAAGTTAAAAAGAAACATTCATTTTTTTTCATTTATTAAAACACTACATAGAAATAAGATTCCATCTGAATGAAATGAAAATTCAAATGGGTTTATACACTGAATAAAAGAAAGTTGTGTATAAATCAAAATATGCCTCAATGAAAGGAGATTGAGATGAAGTCCCATACAAAGATCATTTTGTAAATAAAATAGATAGATTATGTGTATTCACTATAAGTACACATAAATCAAGTATAAATAAAAAATAGGATATCAAAAGTTATATCTCACATAATCATAGCACGACATAATGAAAAAGTAGAAGTTTAACTCAAATAATGGAAATTGGGTTAAGAAGATACCTTAACTCATGTCCAACTTGACTCATTCATTCCTTAATTTCCTTAATAATAAACTTAAGTTAATTTATACTTGATTAAGAACCTTTTTCAATTTTATTATTCCTTTTATATAATTTATTAACTTACTATAACAATTAGTTAATTATTTGAGTTCATATCAGACATTTTGTCGATGTTCGAAACTTGAGTTAAAAATGAACTTGTTATAATTGTAAATTGTCCTTGTGGTAAAAAGTACATTATATATAGAAAAATATTCATGATTTAGATATCATATATATCATATATATTCACTATAAATATGTATTTATAACAGTACAAAACATTTGGAGATAATAAATGAAATGCACAGTTCATGGAGACAGTAAGCTGTGTGTACTCATAAACGCTACATTCATTTCTATTTTGTATTTAATAGAATGAAAACATAATGATAAATTGGGATATTATAATTATAGTATAATATCATATATAATTTCATTAACTCCATCCTTTATATGTCCCACGTAAGGCATGAACAAGTCATATCACTTTGAGGGGGTGGTTGTTCGCACTTCCTCAAATGAAATTATCGTTCTTCTACCCATTATGGAAACCATAAATGTATGATTTAAATTAAAAATATATAAGAAGAAAGAAAACATAAACATAATATATATCATATATAAATACATTTCCATCATAATGATCACCATGATGGGCTGTAGGAGATAATTGAACAATAATCATTTCTTGAGGTGTTAATTTGTCATCCACAGAAACAGTATGTTCTTTACCAATTAGATGGAGGTGTATGTAAGTGTAGTTAGAATCCTTCTCATAAAAAAACCTCATATATTTAGGATATTGGTGTTGTTATAAAATAAAGTAATAAAAATAGTTTAGGGGAATGGAGAAGTAAAATAAAATATGTTAACTTAAGATAAGATGTTACCTTTAAATCAGGTAACTCCCTTCGGTTTGAACCAAAAGGATTTCTTGAAATGACTTCTACCTAAGGTAAGGATTCTAGGTGGAAGAGGTGGATGTATGTAGATTAATTATTCAGAGGTTTTATGAGCCAAGGGCTTGATAAGTGTGAGGAATGGGTTAAAATTGGTGTCTTTTTATAAAGGGGAGGAGGGGCTCTTTAGGAATGTTTGAAAATATTATTTTATTATATAATTATTTTTGGGGTATAATGGTCCAAAACTCATTAAAATTGAATATAAGATGACTAATGTTTGAAATAAAATCATCCAAAAATAATTGGACTGGTTTTGGATATTTTGTTTAATTTTTATAATCTTATTTATTTAAATCATATATTAATGAGGTTAACCCTGCATCATTATTGTGTCACAAATAATTTTATATATATGATGTCTAAAAATTATAAACAAAATAACATGATTTAGGAAATCTTTTTAGATTTCAAATCAAAATTTATATTCTAATATATAACTTATATAACCCCATGTAAAGATTTATTTATGAAAATATATATGTTTAAGTCATTTTTTCATCACTTTAAATTAACTAATATAAAGTGTCATTATCACTCTTAAGTGGCTCTATGAGGTTCCAAAATAGACCCAAGGATTCCCAAGGTTGTAAATGTATCAACCAACAGGATTAGGACACATGTTAGGGTAATTTTATATTATTATAATATTATTTTTACCTTGAATTATCCTATTTACCTTTAACCGCGGTAAATAAAAGTCAAAAGTTACTATTCATCAAAAATTATTTTCATCTTATTGAACCAAATTGTACTTACTAATAACAACCATGTATGTCAGATTTTCAAAATTCAATTCACAGAAGTGGTAAAACCTCCTTTAAATGAAAAAGTCGGTTTTTTTAATTACTACTTAGTGTTTTCACTATTCATAAAAAAACTCAAGGTTTTAAGAAAAATAAAATAAAAATTAAATTAAGATACATTTGATATTATGAATTAAAAAATGATGTCTAATTTACCAAATTAAAAACATAGAAGTTTCATTAATTAATTTAAAATTAATTCCCATTGTCAAAACAAAAAACGTGTTTTTACGAAGTAATAACTATCAAAATATTAACACTTGTTTATGTCCAATTTCAAAGTGAAATTACTTCAAATGAAAAAAATTGGATTAAATGGTAAAAATGTAATATAATTAAACTTTAAAACTAATTAAAAATATAATCTAACCCTATAAATAAATTAGATTAAAGGGTAGTTTTGAATTAAAATACAGTATTTTTCACTATTCATTAAAAAATGATTTTTATCAAAAAAATATCAAAAATTTACCCAAAGTAAATTTTGAAGATCCTATTCTAAATAATAATTTTATTTTGTCAAATAAAAACAAATAAAAGTGATAAAAACTAAATTTAAAAGGGTTCTCTATCAAAAGGAAGTAAGTTGGCCTTTTAATGAATATTAGAGTGTTTATTTGTAAAATCAGATTAATTCACATTTTAAGCTTATAACTTTTATTGGATAAATGTAAAAACATTTAACAAACATATATATAATCATATTGTAGTTAGTTATATTCATTCTTTCCAATACAATTTCTAGGTGTTAACTACCATTTAAAATAAATATAAAAATAAATATAAAAATGTTTTATTCTTTATTTACCTAGGATGTTACAATCATCTAAAAAAACTACCTAAATTTGATTGAGGTAATCCATAAATAATTTATTTATTCGATCAATAAATATAGTTAGGTCATTTGTAATTATGAATGTTATATCTATAAATTCATAGTGAATATATCTTGTATTTAAATATGTTACAGCTATATCTACCCTTCTCAACCTTAATTGATAATATTTGAATTGATGTCCAATATTTTAGAATTATTTTAATCCTCACAGTTTATTCAAAAATTCATCAATATGGAGTAGATGATAATTTTTATTTATTGTGACTTATTAATTTCATTATAATCAATTTAGATAGACATTGAAGAACATGGGTATATATAACCCTTATTTAGATTCTCTAGGGATTCCTTATTTAATATTTCTAATTTAATATGGTCCATTTTAATTTAATGTCGGAATAAAATTAGGCATGAGTTCTATATAAAACTAAAACTCATTATTTGGGTGAACATTGTAAAACTCTTCTAGAAATACATTCATATGTTCCTAAGAAATAAACATGTCTTCAATATTGGATTTCTCCCTATACATTTGAGGTAAATTTCCCTCATTTCTATATAAAAAAACTTATATGAAGGAAGTAAAATCCATGTGGAGTTTTTATTAAGCCTCACATCAATATGATATCATGGGTAAATTTGGAATATGAAATTTGATTTCACTATATTGTCAATAGATATGGTTACTTTTTGGAGATATCCAAACCATTCACTATATCAACAAAAATATCATCTAAAGGAATAATAAAAATATTTCAAGTAATAAATTCCCACAAACATAAATCATATAAGAGTTGTGTAATTGGGATAAAACCATCACACCATTGGGAATGTTCAATTATAATTCAATATATAATAGTTGGGGGGGGGGGTGATTGGATGATCATAGAAAAAATTCCATATTTCATGTAGTGTGTAGAACCCTAAAAAATATTAAATTTTTAGATCATGAGTGTAATATGAGCTTACATTTAACCACATTGATTTAAAGGTCCACTTCAATAGTTTTGATTACAGAGTATCTCCCTTTATCCCTTGGTATAAGATATTTATGATCCCAATTTTTATCTTTAACACTTAGACTGGTGCAATTTTTTTAATATACATACTAATTACAATTTAAGAAATTGTGTGCGGGTGGTGCATCAAGTTTATCTTAATTTTCATCTATATAATTTGTTGTTATCTTTATATATATTTGACATTCATGTGCCTAATGGACTTATCTTCTTAACTAGGAAGAATTTAATTATTGATTTAATAACATTTCATATGTTCTTCTTCCAACATTTTTATAATGTTGTATGAATAACCATATTTAATTCATTGGTTTTATCATTTTTGTTTCATTTAAATTCCATTTTTATCTTATACCGAAAAATGTGAGAATAATGATATTATTTAGTATCAATTTCTATAATGACAGCATAGCAACCAATATCTTCATATCTACTAAACTACCTTATAACCAATTTCATTTAGAGAATTAGTTTTGAGCCACTAAAGAAAATATCTATTTTTAGGTCAAGTAAAATGATAAAACTAGAGGTTTACCTTGTAATTAATGTGATTTTTTCTCTATAGGTACCAATGGATTCATCCTCGTTTTTATTCAACTCCAAAAATTCTCTATCTATTTTAGTGAATTTTTTGACGGAAAATATATATTTAAAAATACCTTAAAAAATGTATATTCCATGAATGTTTATTTCATCCTCCTACATTATATTCCTAATAATATTCCACTTTTGATCAGTAAAACCTTTTAAATGGTAAATGGGAAATCAAAATTTTTATTCTTTGAGCATCAAAGAATGAAAATTTTCATTTCTATTTCACTGGTCTATTTTTTAAAAATTAGTGTATTGAAAGACCGACTAAAGGATGGTGATTTCTTCCCCTTGAATGAATCAATTAAGAGTTGTTTATTCATTTCGGTGTTTGGGAGTTAGTTATGATTCATGTTATTATTCACAACATGAGATTTTTGGGTGAGCATAGCTGTGCAAATTTTCATTACAATACCAATTCCATTTTTTTTCATTATAACAATTGTTGAATTATAAATCACACTCATCGTAAACTAAATTACTACTTGATTAATCATTAACTAAAAAAATTAATCTACTTATTAGAAAATAATTAGAGTAAGCAATCATATGATAATGAAAAGAAATCCAAATATGTCCTAAATAATAACACTATTATTTAAACAAATGACATTTTGGGTTATCATACCTCACATTTGGTTCTGTATTGGATTTTTTAGATTATATCATTGTATTATTCATTAATTAATGATAGAATAAAATAAAACCCTAATCCTATAGTATTTAAGATTAACCACCTATAAAATACTACATATTATATCACGTTGCAATTGTATTTATTAAATCTCAAAATAAATCACATCCCATAACATATAAGCTTAGTGTATTTGGATATTAGATAAATACATAACTTATTTTAGAACATATTTAATATCTACCAAATATTTTTTATATATTATACACTTATAGTGATATTATGCATAATACTATTCTTCATAACATGTGGAATGGATACATAAAAAAGGGTGCTCTCAAATAATAAGGATAAAAATATGAGATATCAATAAAAGATTAGAATTGAGAAAAACAAGATAATATGGATATGAAATCATAATAATAGATCGTAAATCCCGAGTCATGGAATATGGCTTTGGAATAACAAAAAACAATAGTAATGGGAGAGTGGAAACATGAGTCAATAATCTTGATCCATGAAAAACATAACCTAGGAATAAGAATGCAGAACATACCTAATCATATAATTTCATTTATTATGTTAAGGATCATAGCCTATATGACCATCACATAGTGGATATAATTCCATAGTGGATTCTGTTCACCCCTCATTCCCATAAACATAGTGGATAGAGTCTCTTACTAGATTGGGTTCACACCTCAGTTTCTTACATATCATCGAATGTGATATATATCTTAACCCAATGAAGTTTAGGGATATATAATTCATTAAAATTCATAAAATATTGTAAACCATACATATATTCACCACATAAGCATGACAATATTCATATTCCTTAATAGATTAATTATCATGCGGGAAAGAAATGAGTTTCATGAAAACATCCACATGACATGATCATATTCCATCCAACGAATGGTGGTGAGTAGTTGCATTATAAAATATACCTATTAAGTCATAATAAATATTATATGATATTTAAATATATTAAAATTACTTTTATAAAAAAATTCTTATTTTTTAATAAATGTAAGAATAAATATCCATTAATTTTTTATAACATTTATTTTAAACAAAAATAACCAATAATATATTTGTAATATAAATTAAATTGGAAATCAATAGAGACATATATTATAATATTATTGAATAAAATTGAAGAAGATGATGCTAAAATATTTTTATTTTGTTAATTTTAAAAAAAGAGTCCTTTCACAAAATTATAAATAAAGACCAAGAAAATGGAAAATTCCCTGAGGAAAAAATGATAAAAAGTGAGTCCTTTAATTATTTTGAGAATATTTTCAAATAAAATAGAGAGTGATATTAATAAATTATATATGTGTTGAGAATGAATTATATAAAACAAAATAAATACTATAAACAAGGAGAAAAATTATTCCTAACTAAAAATAAAGAACATGATAATTTCCAATTATAAGCAATCCTTTCCGTTATTTAGTAAACCAAATGTAAATAAAAAGGTTGGAAGACATATAAAACCCATAAAATATCTATATTATAATAAATAATATTGTTTTTTTTAGTTTTAAGTAACTACAAATTTCTCTCAATTGATAATTAATATAAATAACCTCGATTTCAATGTGAGGTTAGGAAATAAACTCATACGTAATATTTTCACATTGAAAGACACACTATAACTATTTCTATAATAAATGGTGGTTATTTATCATATGAATAATAAATTTAATCATAATTATATCAATTTATACCATTAATTTATAATTCCTTTCTAACCATATATTAAATGTCTATAGTTGAAATTAATATTAGGGTGTTAGTTGTTCCATATTTCTATGTATTCTTTTGTTTTATGGATCCAATCCATTATACTTGATCATGGTTTAATCACCTATAAAATACAATTGAGGATGTATTATTTGTTTTCTATATAGTTATGGATTCACATGGCCATTTAATGTAATCTATGGTGACATTATTCATGGAACTCTTAAAAATATTCCTTTTTGGTAAATTATGATTCAATAAAAACAATAGATTTTATTAATGGATAAACTTATATATATATATTAACATCCCATAATTAAATAAATTATATGAAATATTTTTAAATATTATAACAATTATTTTTTTTATTTGTCATTCATGATGTAAATGTCATAACTTCATTCATATAGATGGTAAAACCGACCAAAATAAGAACACAATATAATGATTGAATGAGTCTGAACATATGATTTTATACTAATAATATAACTTTTACTATACATTAATAGTTTCAAAAAATGTAATTAATGTTTATAATAAAATTTAATAAGTGTTTTATGTATAATATAAATTATAATAATTAAGATAAAGATAACACTTATGTCAAAGACTTGCATCTCCTCTTAGAGAGCCTCTTGAAAATGGGAGATTTATGAAATATTATTATGTATGGAGGTTACCAAATTTTATAGCGGATTTTGATGGAGATTATTTTTTAGGGATTCAAGAGAAAATCAAAGGAAATGTGTGAGTTCATGTGGGTATATATGTAACATCCCAGGTAAATAAAGAATATGACATTTTCATATTTATTAATATTTGTAAATTAAATATTAGTTTTACTTTAAAGGGGATTCTACATTCGACAGCATACCCAATACACAACAATGAGTTTCTTTAAAATCTTGTGTTGCACACAACGTGGAGTTATACTGAAAAATAATATTATTTTAAATGGTAGTTAATGCCTAGTCATTGTAATGGAGAAAATGAACAGAACTAACTAAAATATTATTATACATATTTATTAAATATTTTTACATTTATCCAATAAAATTTAGAGGCTTAAAATAAGAAAGAATCCAATTTTAAGCATAAATGCTCTAATATTCTTTAAAGGGTTGATTTAACACCTTTGATGGCGAATCATTTTTAAATCTAGTTTTTTTCACTTTTATATGTTTTTTTGACAAAATAATATTCTTTTTTAGAATCCGGACATTATTATTTACTTTGGATCAAATTTTTGTATTTTTCTGATAATGTTCATTTTTTAATGAATAATGAAAAATATTGTGTTTTATTTCAAAATTGCCTTTTAATCTAATTTATTTATATGGTTATATTATCTTTTTAATTGGTTTTAAAGTTTAATTAGATTATGTTTTTACCATTTAATCTAATTTTGGTAATTGGATTTAATTTCACTTTTAAATTGTACATAAACAAGTGTCAATATTTTGATAGTTATTATTTCTAAAAAACATGATTTTTTGTTTTGAGAATGGAAATTAATTTTAAAATTTAACGAGTTTTAGACTATAAATATTAATTTTAAATATAAAATGTTTCCTACATGATTTTATTTTTTTATAATTTTTAGACATCAAATAAATAACATTATTTATGACACAATAATGATGCAGTGTTTACCTCATTAATGAATGATTTAAATAAATATGATTATAAAAATTAAAACAATATCTAAAACCTTTCTAATTTTCATTGGATGATTTTATTTCTAAAAATATTCATTTTATCTTCTAATTTAATGAGTTTTTCACTTTTAGAAACCGAAAATCATTATATAATAAAATGATATTTTCAAACTTTCCTAAAGGGCCCCTCCTCCCCCTTATAAAAAGACCTCACCTAAAACCCATTACTCACACCTCCCAAGACCCTTTTCTTGCCCAAAATCTTCCCAATTAAGCTCCTTACATCTCTATATTCTACTTATAAGCCTTACCTTAGGCAGAAGGCACTTCAAGAAAGCCTTTTGGTTCAAACCAAAGGGAGTTACCCAATTTAAAGGTAACGTATTCTATTAAGCTCTTTTCTTTTATTTTACTTCTAAAACCCCCTAAACTCTCTTTATTTATTTATTTTATAAAAAAACAGTATCTTAAATATACTAGGATATTTTTATGAGAATGATTCTAACTACACTTATACACACCTCCATCTAATGGGTAAAGAACATACTGTTTCTGTAGACAGCAAACTACTGCCTCACAAAATGATGATTGTTCAATATTCTCCTACCACCTCTTATAGTGGCCATTAAAATTGAACTGTTTTTATAAGTTATATATATTATATTTATATTGTCTCTATACTTCTGTTTTTTTAATTTATATCATACCTTTATGGTTTCCATAATTGGTAATAAGATAATTTCATTTGAGGATGTGCGGGCTACCACCCCCTCAAAGTGATATAAATCATTAATTCCATATGTCTTATGTATAAATGATATAGTTAATGAAATTATATATGATATTATACTATAATTATAATATACCTATGTATAATTAAGTTTTCATTCCATTAAAATTTGAAATAGAAATGAAAGTAGTGTTCATGCGTACGTACGACTTACTGTCTCTATGAATGGTGCATTTCATTTCTTATCTCCAAATGTTATGTACTGTTATAAATACATATATATACTAGATATATATGATATATATGATATCTAAATCATTAATATAATTATGTAGATAATGGAATTTTGAAAACATGGACAATTTATAATTATATCAAGTTCATTTTTAACTCACGTTTTGAACATCGAAAAAATGTCCGACATGAACTAAAATAATTAAATAATTGTTATAGAAAGATAATAAGTGATATAAAAGGAATAATAAACTTGAAAAAGGTTCTTAATCAAGTATAAATTAACTTAATTTTATTATTCAGAAAATTAACAAACGAATGGTTCAAGTCGGACCCGAGGTAAGGGACTTTGTGTTAATCTCCATTAATTGAGAAATGTTTTGATAATATACAACTCCTTATTCTACACATTTTATAATAAAACCCTTTTAATTTTAATTTCATTCAAATGAAATATTTTTGTCTATGAATAATTTTACTAAACAACAAAATTAAGGTTTTTAACGTTTGCGGTGATAATGACCTATCCACTGCTGTAATCGTTATTTGGTTTCCTATATAAGCCTTAATATTTTCTGAAATGAAAAAGAAACCCCTTATTTAATTTTTGGGTGTTTTTTTATTGAAAATGGATTGATTATTCCAATATCTTGAATTGATTTCTTATGATTTGAAATAAAATTTTATTAGTGAAATTTTTATATTTTCAATATTTTATGTGTGTTATGATTTTATAATGGTAATTGGACATTTGACGGGTGGTTATGTGATAAACCAAATAAAAGGTGGTTCCATGATAAACCGGGATGGGTGGTTATATTATAACCTCCAATGCATTGGGTATGGAAGTCGTCTATATGGCTATTCCATTTAGTGATATGTGTGGAAGTCGACCGTATGGTTATTCCATCTATGTATGTTTATGTCCCAAGTTACCTTTATATATTATGCATTCTTTCTAGGGGTTTTATGGTATTGTTTTTGCTAAAAAGGGTAAGAAATGATCTTTTATTCAATGAAGAGTATTTACTACTGCATAAAGGTGAAAAGCATTACTTATGATAAAGTATTCATGGTTTACTTGTTTTAAAAAACTAACACTTTTCCTTCTTTGAGTATCCCTTAATGAGATTTTTATGCTCATCCCATGTTTTGAAATGTTTTTCACAGGACTTAAATATAAATAGGTTCAAGGATGGGATCAAGGAAAAGTCATGTTGTTTAAAACATGGAACTAGACATAATGCTTTTTAAGATTTTTTTATGAAAAAATGGAAACTGAGTAGAAGTGTATAATTTGTAATTTTTGAGATGTAATGTATATGTTATGAACTAATTATCTAAAACTCTAAACCTAAAAAGATCCTTAGTGTGACTTATTCATTTAATTCATGTTTAGGTAATGTTTTAAGACCAAGGCCTTATAGTTGGTATCAAAGGTCGGTTTTGACAACTTTAGGAGTTAGAATATTTTTAAAATTAATAACCATAAATTAATTTGTTGTAACATTGAAATGATATAGAATTTACAAATTACCATGTTTCTTTGCCTAAGATATTTCTATGCTCTGAATGTTTTTCTTCAAATGAAATAGGTAAACTATGTTGGGAAGGCTTACAAAGGAGAATAACCTTCCAAATTAGCAACCTGAGATGGTCGGAATCAGAACTGAACTATTTTTCACAGTGATGGAATAGTTGACTCATGCAATAAATGGTGGTGATATCCATGCATGAGATCAGCAATATCAACCACAGACGAACACGACAGTAGTGGAGCATTTCATGAGTCAATGACCCCCATTATTCAGAGGATCATCTGACCATATTCAAGCGGAAGGGTGGATCAAATAACTAGAGATTATTTTTGATGTCATGGTGTGTTTAGACCATAAAAAGGTTTGTCTTTATGTTTACCGTTTTGAAGGTGAAGTTGATCAGTAGTGGTTGATGGTGAAAATATCAGGGATAGTGAGGATATTGATGCACTTTATTGGGATGAATTCAAAGGAATGTTTCTTGAGAAATATTTTCCTAAGGTGATTTGACTTAGGATGGAAAACAATTCCTGGAATTGAGGCAGAAGGATGACTCAGTGGCTACTTACGAATAAAATTTCACTCAACTGGCAAGGTATGCTCCAAATTTTATCCGAGATCATGATAGTAAGATAAATTGATATTAATTAGGAATAAAGTCGCGATATCGGAGAGAATTAGCCTATCATTAATTCAAAATCTATGATAAACTTGTCAGATGTGCCGAGAAGGTAGAAATGGAGTTTTCTGATGATCAGGTGTTCCAATAGAGAAAACAAAAGAAGAGGTCCAGTTGGTAGGAAAAGGGAAATAATTAATCAAATAATTCTAGAGGTAAGAAAATTAAATATCCATCTTGTGAAAAGTGTGGTAAAAAGAATCCTGGAGAAATTTTATGAAGGTCTATAAAGTTCTTTCAATGTGGTATGTCTAGTCATATTTCTCATAACTATAAGGAAGATGATCAAGAAGGAAATTAAAAGCCAATGGTAAGATATTTTAAGTGCAATGAAATGGGTCATTGTGAAAATGAGTGTCCATGAAAGAACTTAACTGAGGGAAAGTAGCCTGACTACAAGCAGAAAGGGGTGGTGAAATCATTTGAAACTACTTTAGCAGATGTTGGGCCATAGAATGATGTAGTATCAGCTACACAGTTTGTTTATTTAGATTATTCCAATGTGTTTTTTTGATTTAGGGTCTACACATTCTTTCATTTATAAGAAGTTTTCCAGTAAATTGGTAATTCTATCTCAAGATATGAATCCTGAACTTATGGTAAAAACAATGAAATGTTGAGACAAAAAGATATTATAAGAACCTTCTTGTCCTTGTATGTGGAAAGAATCTACTTGAAAACCTTATTGTTTAGCCTCTAGTAGAGTTTTATGTTATTTTGGGCATGAATTTCCTTTCCATTTATCATGCCAATATCGACTATAAAGCTAAAGTGGTTTCTTTTTAGAAATATTTTCAGTTTGCCTACTAGAATGAAACCTTACTTTTGATAAGATATCAGAAAGATGAGAAAAAAGTAAAAGATGGAAATGAATGTTACTTTTCACATATTGTTGAAAACAAATGAACTATTTAGATTAATGATGTGCTAGTGGTAAATGATTATCTTTATGTTTTTACTAATGAGTTTCCTGGTATAATACATGAACAGAAAGTTAAATTTACTGTTGACTTAGTTTATGATGTTAAGCAAGTTTCAAATCCCCCATATCGAATGGATCAAAATGAACTTTTAGAGTTAAAGAAGAAATTGTAGGAGTTATTAGGTAAAGGTTTCATTCGACCCAGCACATCACCATGGGGTGATATTTTATTGTTTGTTAAAAAGAAAGATGGTTCAATGAGACTTTTCATTGATTATAGATTATTGAACCACATCAGTATTAAGAAAATGTATCCTTTTCCTCATATTGATGATTTGTTTGATTAGCTCTAGGGAGATTAGTATTTTTCAAAGATTGACTTGAGGTTGGGGTACTATCAGTTGAATATAAAGGAATCATACATTCCAAAGGCTGCGTTTCATACTAGATATGGACATTATGAATTTGTAGTTATGCCTTTTGTTTTAACCAATGCACCTGCTGTATTCATGGATCTTATAAATATAATTTTCTGTGAGTTCTTGGATAAGCTTGTGGTTGTGTTCATTGATGATATTTTGGTTTATTCTAAAAGTAAAGATGAGCATGAAAGTCATTTTAGGGTTGTCTTGAAAAATTTAAAAGAGAATAAATTGTATGGTAAATTCAGTAAGTCTGAGTTTTGGTTGCAACAAATTTCATTCCTTGGTCACATTGTTTCAAAAAATGGCATAACTGTTGATCCTTCTAAAAAATGGTTTTTGAAGAATGGCCAAAACCCAAAAATATAACCAAGATTCGTAGTTTTCTTAGTTTTTTAGGTTATTACCAGAGGTTTGTTAAAAAAATTTCACAGTTATCTAGCCCAATGACTAAGTTAACTCGAAACAGTGTTAGGTTTATTTGGACAAAATAATGTGATGATAGTTTTCAAGAATATAAAATAAGATTGGTGAATGATTCAGTTTTGGCACTGCCGTCTAAAGATGTAAAGATTTGTTATTTACAATGATTCTTCATTGGATGGACATGGTTGTGTACTTATGCAGATTGATCAGGTAATTTCTTATGCTTCACATCAGTTGAAACCTCATGAGTTAAATTAACCTACACATGATTTCGAATTAGCTGTTGTTTTTTTTTGCATTAAAAATTTGGAGGCTTCATCTGTATGGTGTAAAATTTGAAATATATACTGACCACAAAAGTTTGAAGTATATATTCATTCAGGAAAAATTTATCATGAGACAGAGGAGATGGCTAGAATTAATCAAGGATTATGATTGCATAATTCATTACCATCTAGGAAAGGAAAATAAAGTGGCTGATGCTTTGCGTCGAAAGAGTAATGCCACATTAACCATGTTATGTTTGAAACAAGATCTTTTGATTAATGGTTTGATAAAATTTTGAATAGAAGTTATTGGTGTATGAAATTCCTCTATTTTGTTTCAGGTGTTAGAAAAATCATCTCTATCAGACAGAATTAAGCAAGATCAGAAGGAAGACAGTGAGTCACAGAAAAAGGTAGAGTTGGTTTAGAAGGGTAAGTTACCTGATTTTAATATTGATATTGATTGTTTTTTGATATTTGAGAAGAGATTATGTGTGCCTTGTGATTCACAGTTGAATAATGATTTGTTATGTGAAGCTCATAGTTCTCCATTTTAAGTTCATCCCGAAAGTACGAAGATGTACAAAGATCTTCAGGATTATTAATGGTGGGATGGAATGAAAAGAGATATTGATGACTTTACTGTGAAGTGTTTGACTTTTCAATAGGTTAAAGCAGATAAACAGTTACAGAAAGGGATGCTTCATCCTTTACCGGTTCTAGAGTGGAAATGGGAAAATGTGTCCATGGATTTCATTGTGGGATTACTAAATACTTCCTGAGGTAACAATGAAATCTGGGTTATTGTTGATCGATTGAATAAATCTACTCGTTTCCTTCCTATTAGAGATACTATGTCTTTAGATCAACTATCTCTGTTGTATGTTAAAGAGATAGTCAGGTTACATGGATTTCCCCTTTCCATTGCATCTGATCATGATCCTAGGTTTACTTCTATCTTTTGGAAAGGCCTTTAGAAGTCATTGTGTAATGAATTAAATTTTAGTACAAATTTTCATCAACAATCAGATGGGCTATCAGAATGAAAAATTCATTGGATGATATGTTACATTTTTGCTCAATGGATTACTAGGGAAGTTGGGACCAACATATTTATTTGGTTTAATTTTATTATAATAACAGTTTTTGTTCTAGTATACAAATGACTCTATTTGAGGCATAATATGGAAAGTAGTGTTGAACTCTAGATTTTTGGGATTAATTAGGTGAAAGGAAGCTAATGGGACTTGAATTGGTAGAAGAGATGGGAGAGAAAGTTCAGTTGATTTAGAAGAACATGAGAACAACTCAGAGAAGATAGAAAAGTTATGCGAATAACCGAAGGATGGATTTTTCTTTTGAGTTAGGTTATCATGTCTTTCTCAAAGTTTCTCCATAGAAAAGTGTGATGCGTTTTGGAAATAAGGGAAAGATGAGTCCGAGGTTCATTGGACCCTATAAAATCCTGGATAAAGTTGGATTAGTTGCCTACATAGTGACTTTACGTCCCAGTTTATCCCAGGTACACAATTTTTTTCATGTTTCAATGTTGAGAAATTATATGCCAGATCCATCTCATGTTTTGAGCCCAGAGGTAATTCAGTTGGAAGAGAATCTTTATTATGAGGAAAAACTAGTCCAAATTATTGACCATAGAGAGAAAGTGTTGCAGAATAGGGTAATCCATCTGGTGAAGGTTTTTCTTGGAAAAACTATATGGTTGAAGAGGTAATGTGGGAATCTGAAAATGGTATGAGGGATAAATTCCCCCATTTATTTGATAAGTGAATAGAATTTTAGGGATGTAATTCCCAAAAGGGGGGAAAGATCTAACATCCCAAGTAAATAAAGAATATCATATTTTCATATTTATTAATATTTTTGAATTAAATATTAATTTTACTTTAAAGGGGATTCTACATTCGATGGGATACCCGATACGCAACAACATGTTTCTTTAAAATCTTACGTTGCACACAACATGGAGTTATACCGAAAAATAAAATAATAAAATAATATTATTTTAAATGGTAGTTAACGCCTAGACATTTTAATAGAAGGAATGAAAAAAACTAACTACAATATGATTATACATGTTTCTTAAATGTTTTTACCTTTATCCAATAAATTTTAGAGGCTTAAAATAGAAAGAATCCAATTTTAAGCATAAATACTCTAATATTTTTTAAATGGTCGATTTACTGCCTTTTGATGGTAAACCATTTTTAAATATACTTTTTTTCCATTTTATATATTCTATTTGAAAAAATAAAATTCTTCTTTAGAATCAGGACATCGAAATTTACTTTGGCTGAAATTTTGGTATTTTTCTGATAATGTTTATTTTTTAATGAATAGTGAAAAATATTGTATTGTAATTCACAACCGCCTTTTAATATAATTTATTTATATGGGTATATTAAATTTTTAATTGGTTTTAAAGTTTAATTATATTATTTTTTTACCATTTAATCCAATTTTAGTCATTGGAAGTAATCGCACATTAAAATTAGACATAAACAAGTGTCAATCTTTTGATAGTTATTATTTATTAAAAACATGCTTTTTGTTTTGACAACGGGACTTAATTTTTAATTAATTTTTACCAATTATGTGTTTTGAATTTGGAAAAATTGATTCCATATTTGTAATCAAAAGGTACAAATTTTGTAAATTAGTAACTTTTATTTTTAGACATTATGAATATTTACTTCAGTAAATATTTTATTTACCGTGGTTAAAGGGTAAATCTGGTAAATAAGGGAAAACATAATATTATAATAATAATAAATTACCCTAAAACATGTTCTAATACTATTTTATGATACATGTACATTTATGGGAATCCTTGGGTGTATTTAGGGACCCCATGGAGCCACTTGGGAGTGATAATGACACTTTATATGAATTAATTTAAAGTAAAGACAAAGATGACTTAAACATATATATTTTAGTAAATAAATTTTTACATGAGGTTATATAAGTTATCTATTCTTATATAAATATTAATTTTAAAGATAAAAATATTTCCTACATCATGGTATTTTGTTTTATAATTTTTATATAACAAAAAAATAAAATTATTTATGACACAATAAGGATGTAGTGTTTACCTTATTAATGAATTATTTAAATAAATAAGATTATAAAAATTAAAACAATATCTAAAACCTATCTAATTCTTATTGGATGATTTAATTTAGAACAATAGTCATCTTATATTTTACTTTAATGAGTTTTGGACCTTTTGAAACTGAAAATCATTATATAATAAAATAATATTCTCAAACCTTCTTAAAGAGCCCCTCCTCTCCCTTATAAAAATCCTTCACCTCTAACCCATCATTCAAACCTCTAAAGCCTCTTGGATCTTCAAAAATCTAGACAATTAAGTTCCATACATACCTCTATTACACCTAGAAGCCTTACCTTAGGTAGAAGTCACTTCAATAAATCCTTTTGGTTCAAACAAAAGGGAGTTACCTGATTTAAAGGTAACGTCTTCTCTTAAGTTCTTTTATTTTATTTCACTTATAAAGCCACATAAAATCTCTTTATTTTTTTATTTTATAACAAAAAATAGTATCTTCAATATACTAGGATATTTTTATGAGAAGTATTATAACTAAACTTACACACACCTTCGTCTAATGGGTAAATAATATACTGTTTCTGTGGACGGCGAACTACTGCCTCACGAAACGTTGATTGTTCAGTCGTATCTTACCACCTATTATGGTGGAAATTAATATAGAAATTCATTTATATGTGATATATATTATATTTATATTGCCTATATACTTCTGTTTTTTATGTTATATCATACCATTATTGTTTCCATATTTGGTAATATGATAATTTCATTTGAGGAAGTGCGGACTACCGCCCCCACAAAGTGATATGACTCGTTCATACCATACTTGGGATGTATAAAGAATGTAGTTAATGAAAGTATATATGATATTATTCTCTAATTATAATATACCTATGTATAATTAAGTTTTCATTCCATTAAAATATGAAATAGAAATTAAAGTAGCATTCATGCGTACGTACGACTTACCGTCTCCATGAACTGTGCATTTCATATCTTATCTACAAATGTTATGTACTGTTATAAATACATATATATACTGGATATATATGATATATATGATATCTAAATCATTAATACCATTTTAGAGATAATGTAATTTTGACCACATGGATAATTTATAACTATAACAAGTTCAATTTTAACTCAAGTTTGAACATTGACTAAATGTAAAATATAAACTGAAATAATTAACTAATTGTTATAGAAAGGTAATAAGTGATATAAAAGGAATAATTAAATTGAAAAATGTTCTTAAGAAAGTATAAATTAGCTTTAGTTTATTATTTAGGAAATTAAATAACGAATGGGTAAAGTCGGACATGAGGTAAGGGACTTCGTCTCAATCTCCTTTCATTGAGGCGTGTTTTGATAATATACACCTCCTTGTTCTAAAAGATGTATAATAAAACCATTTGAATTTTAATTTAATTCAAAGGGAATCTTTTTTCTTAAAAATCATTTTAATAAACGACAAAAGTAAGGTTTTTAATGTTTGTGGAGACAATGACCTCTCCGCCGCCATAATCGTTATTTGGCTTCCTCTATAAGCCTTAATGTTTTCTAAAATGAAAAAGAACTCCATTATTTCCTATTTGGGTGTTTTGGTATTTAAAATGGTTTTTGAAATGGATTTATTATTCCAATATCATTAAATTATTTCTTATGATTTCAAATGAAATGTTATTAGTGAAATATTTTTATTTTCAATATTTTATGCGTGTTATGATTTTATAATGGTACTTGGACATTTGACGGGTAGTTACGTGATAAACCAAATGACAGGTGGTGCCATGATAAACCAGGATGGGTGGTTATATTATGACCTCCAATGCATTCAGTATAGAAGTTAGTCGTATGGTTATTCTATTTAGTGATATGTTTGGAAGTCGACTGTATGCTTATTCCATGTAAGTATGTTTATGTACCAAGTTACCTTTATCTGTTATGTGTGATTTATATGGGTTTTATGGTAATATTTTTTTTTACAAAAGGGTAAGTAATGATATTTTATTCAGTGAAGTGTGTTTACTACCTCATAAAGGTGAAAAGTGTTACTTATGATAAAGTATTCATAGTTTACTTGTTGTTTTGAAAAACTAACAGTTTTCCTTCTTTGTGTATCCCTTACTGAGCTTTTTATGCTCATCCAATGTTTTGAAAAAAAATTCACAGGACTTAAAGATGAATAGGACCAAGTATGGGATCAAGGAAAAGTCATTCTATTTAAAACTTGGAACTAGACATGACTCTTTTTTTCAAAATTTTTTATTTTATGAAAAAATGGAAACTGAGTAGAATTGTCTACTTTGTAATTATTGAAATGTAATGTATATTTTTTGACCTAATTCTTTAAAAATATAAACATTAAAATATCCTCAATGTGAATTATTCATTTAATTCATGTTTAGGTAATTTTTTAAGGATGGTTCCTTATAATATATGGGGTCCTTTTATAGTTTAGGTTCAAAAGGTTTTCCACAAATACCCATTATATAATGTCTAGCGTTGTTGTTTACAAAATCAAAATTTACACATGTGAAAAATGAATATATAATGGATGAATATAGGACTATAATACTCTAAATCATACACATAATTATATTATTTGTTTATATTTTATGTATTTACCCCTCATTTAAACACTTTTATGTTATTCTAGGGAATACAGTGGGGACAAACTTTTACCCTGATAAATTATTTTTAAGAATAAAAAATAATTAACTTTATTACCTAATTTTGTTATTATAATTAAGAATATGAAATATATTATATTGGATTTAATTTCTAAAAGATAATAAAATTAATTTTAAAATAATAATTGTATAATGCATAAAACCTGTTTTTAGAGACATATATTTTTTATCCAAAAAACCGATTTAATCTTAATTAATGATCAATTAATGAATGATAATATATTATATTAGGTATATAAATAATATATTTTATTAATATAATTCTTCAATCATGATCAATTCAATTATTAACAAATAATACCCCAAATAATTAAGTACAATTATTCAAAAACTATCCCTTTTACATTAAATAAATTTAGTCACATCACATTATTTGTTTTCTACACACTAAATTATATCAATCAATAAATTTTAGAGTCTTTCTCTGATCACATAAAATAATTAATTAAAAATATTATAAAATTACTGAAAATTATTTTTTATGGAATGATATTATTATCATTTTATTTCATTGAATAATTATTTATTATGTTATAATTTTATAATATTTTATAGTAAAAATATATTATACAACTATAATGTTCCTATTGGATAAAATAATATCCAATGAATATATATTTTATAGTTATTTATATCCAAATACTAAATATTTAATGGTTATTTTATATTCCAATACATAGTCATACACACTTCAATAAACTTAATTCATCATATTCATTTACCTATTTCTCAAAATATATATTTTATTTAAAAGGTTATTCCTTCATTAAATAGTTATAATATGAGGTACTATCATTAAGGAAAACCATAACGATAATGGTTTCATGGACATGGTTTATTTATTTATTATTTTTTCCACTTTTTTTTTCAAAATGATGTGTTATATTGTGTTATCATAATTTTTTTCTTTTATTGTAAAATTTTATATCAATAAAATATATTATAATTTTATTAGTAAAATGTTGTGTGAATTATATGATAATAAAAACAATATAATTTTTTAAAAATAAATATACAGTACAATTATCATGTTTTATAATCTTAGGGATGTTTCATAATTCCATCAGTGCGACCATCCCTATAGGAATTATTTATAGTTTAAATTTTATATGAAGGATGTATATTTACTAAGGAATGTGCTTTCCTAGTAGGGAATTACAAATGTTTTGTCAATGATTGAAGTGACTGTGTCTTGGGTATCCCCTAAAAATATTTAAGATGTTTGAATATTACTTGGTCTTATAGGCTACTATCAATGGTTTGTATTTTAACACTCTTAGAAAAAAACCCCATCGATCACACAAATTAATAACATCCATGCCTTTTTATGGATTTACTAATGTTATGGGACATTTTTCTGACATAAATAGAGGTTTATCAATGCTTTTATCATTCAGATTCCTGTGTTGGGAGTGATATTTGAGATTATCTATGACACCATTAATCTTATAGTGGAGGTTTTCTTAATATTATAGAGAGAAATAATCTCATATTTTTCTAGATAGTTTTTTATCGATGAGTGTAACTACTCTGAATATGATCTAGATTTAGTGGCTGTTTTGGTTTCTCTAAAGTTGTGATTGCATTACCACATAGGTGAACACCTTACGGTCCTCAATGATTATATGAGTATTTGTTATGTGATCTCTCAGTGAGATATAAATGTTTATCAGAGATAAGCAATATTGTTCTTATAATAATATAAAATTGATATCCCCTACACCTTAGGAGAATATAATGTCGTTATGAATTCAAAAGGAGATGTGGTTCAGGAGTCTAGCGATATATGGAGAGTGGAGAAAAAGCTTGAGTACATGAGTTTAGATATATATGAGATTAGTGGTAATAGTTTCTTATTATAGAATATAGTTCAATAATCCATGACAAATCTTGTGTATGGGTCTTAGTGGGGAGACTCCAAAGTATATACGAAACAAGACAGAATTTTTCATAGTGATAATCTTGAGTAGTGGTAAAAGGATGATTAACTTTGGATGAAGTTCTAAAGAGGTTATTTTTTCTATTAGTGTTGTTTCAGTAGGTCCTATATTAGTTATATAACCTAACTTTGTTAGTGGGTCAAAGTGAATAAAAGATATATCATACTTTAAGGTGTCAGTTCTACTGGAAATAGATAAAGAGATCGATTACTAAGTTTTGTCAAAATTTTTTGTCTTCTAGTAGATGGAGGAATAACATCATGTACTTGGATAATTTTTTGTCATCATTATATTTTCTTGAGTAGAAGTGGGGGGATATCTTGATTTTTTTCACCTTTTCCCTCAATTTCAATGGGAGTTTGATTCTATTTCATTGATTATGGATATTCTATTATGTTGTATCATTTCTTGGAAGTTAGGGAATTTATTTTTGTGAATGTTCTTTCCAGGGGGTATGTGGATGAGATATTAAGTATTTACTGGGTACTTTGGACCATCATCATTGATCGATATCCTTATTTCATGTCATGAGTCATGGGAGGTATTCATTATGTTTTTTCTCCCATCTAAACCTTGGAATTACTTTACATCCTAAAACAGATAAACAAACAACAAATTCTATTCAGATACTAGAGGATATGTTGGGGTATTTTGTTATATTTTTATGTGGAGTATGTGAATCACCTATTATTGTTTTATTTTTTTTTATAACAATATATAATGGTCTTAAATTATCATGAACCAGATTAATGAATTATATTTGAAGCATGAAGAGGAGACCTTTGGTTTTAAAAGATATAGGAAATGTGTTCTAGAGTAATTCTACTCATCATGGGTATGATAGGTTTGGCTAAGGTGGTAATATTTCTATCAATTTTAACATTACTTTGGGGATTTTTAGTATATTAGTGAGGTTTCATATTAGTTAGTGCTTCACTCAAAATTCTATTGGATCTAAAATTTTTTGTTTGTGTTTTAGCATCATCAACATCTTCATGATGATTCTTATTTCATTAACTAGGGATATTTTAATATAGAGAAATATTATACATTTATGGAAACTATAATTAATATTTATGATTATTCAGATAAGGTGAAATATCACCATGTGATTCCATTGGTTTAAATTATATTGAGGCAAGGTTGTTTCAAAGAATGTACATGAGAATGTGAGTTATAGATGTATTATCAGTATGTTATTCTATATTTAAAAATTATTTTCTATTGATGATGGGATGCTTGATTTTTTATTGAATTGAATGAGATAATTTTTATGGTTTAATTGTTTTTGGTTGATAATTCTTATATTAATATGTGATTTACTGATGGAGATGTTCGAATTTGATAGTTATATCCATAAGAGTGTCTCTATTTTCTTTCTTTTTGTTTTCCATCAAGGTTTGGTTTTGATTCTAGAGGATGAGAAACATTTAACAGGTATCTAATGTAATAACCAGGACATTTTGGGTTTGTAACATTGTGTCTCCACTAGTACCAAAAATATTTATCACATCAGAATTTTTTACGCCGATTATTTATAATGAACGTAAAAAGAAGTGTAAATTGATTTATCTTGTTGGTTATATTATAACTGACATAAAAATTAATTATCATGATTTATTACATCAGTTATAGAATAAATAATGTGATAAATCACATTTTTTATGTCCATTATTATATAACTAATCAGACAAATAAAACATCATTGCTTTATCACATCAGCTATTATATAACTAATGTAATAAATAATTTTATCACATTGATTATATAATAACCGACGTGATAAATGTAATAAAAAATACTTTATCACACTGGTTACTAAATAAATGGTGTGATAAATCATTTAAATTTTTTATGAATCCCTATTTAGAGTCACTGTGGTGTTTTCTATCGGGCTACAATGAGTCGGTTCTCTCTCATACGGAATCCTTAGAAATGATTCTTTAAACCTGTGGCCTCCAACCACATTTTTCCATCTTCCTTCATCATATTTTTTATCGGCACATCTATCTCATCTACTCAAAACTATCAAGTAAGCCTCACACACCTCGATTTTGGTCGTTATTTTTTGCAGATTCCCAAAAATCCATGTTTTGAGATCTTAGTTTCAAAAATATCATAATATATTTCTTAATTTACTCATGTTATCATTATTGGAAATGATGTACTTTTTTTATTTATCTAAAATCAATATACATTACATTCCTTATTATAAGTAATGGTGTTCCATTGATTATTTATTGAAACATGAGGCATAAAATTTCTCATTATTGGACTTGATTTTTCTTTTCCTTTATCATAAATCATTGGACATGAATCTCCATGGTACATTGGTTAGATGCTCAGGTTGATGAATTATTTAATTATGATGTCCTCATATAGATGTCCCTGATCATAAATACATTGGTTGTATACCATATATCCCTTGTTAATTTATATAAAACACTAAAGTTTTGGTTATTCTGGATTAGGAAAAATTAGGTATACTTTTCCAAGTGTTTGGCGAAGAATATTTACTCCGTCTTCCTATAGGAGTTGGGAAATTTGTTTATTTAATTCTTTTCCTATATGGTCAGGTTGTATGTATTACATATTTTATGTTAACATTTTGTATTAAAAAACAATATATTGATGCATGGTTTCTTATTTATTTAGCAATGCATTGGTTAAATATTTATTATTATATCTTAGTTTTTGTTGCATTCCACTACTTTTCATTTTCTATTATTATACTATATTTAGTACATATCTAGAGGGTAAATTCCTCTAACCATTCAACCATTAAAATATAACTGCTAGTCATGACAACCTCTAGCATGCGAATATGGTGAGGCTCACTTGAGGTCTTACTGCCAACCAGTATTGTTAATATTTATAAAGTAAACCAGTTTAAAGAATTCCATCTTAGCTAAGTAGCCCCCAAAACAACCTATCAACGTACCTTGTATAGGATATTTTCACCACCTTTCCAAGAAAATATAGTTTCCTATCAATGCATCTACTTCGACTTTAATATAAATCCATTTCAAAAAGTGGCTCAGAACCTAACAATATCAACTTACCACTCATAAAATAAATTACGATAATAAACAAGTCAATTTTCCACAACAAACTCAATAAGAATGCTAAAACCCTTAAATTAGAGCATAAAAATTACATAAAATAAAGAAAATAATTCAATTGAATACAATCCTAATACATTCTAGGTTAATATTTTAGATAATTAATATAAAAAATTAAGTAAAAAAATTATGATGTTATGGGTTAATAATACATCACACTAATGGATAGTGCTTTATTTTTACATAGTGGTTTTCTATCTTATTTCTCAAAAACGACATCATTATAATTTTCAAATACATAAATTTTATTTAAATTTCAAAATTTTGTTACATTAAAATTATGGAATATTTCATATAAATATAAAACTAGATTTTCTAACTATATATATATTTTTAAATTATTTCCATTCATATTTTTTTATTTATAATTTATATTTAAACTTAGCTTTCAATATTGTGTATAATTTGTAATTATATTTTTCAAATACGCATATATTTGGTTTATATTTCAAAATTGTGTTACTTTAAAATTATGACATATTACATATAAATATAAAATTGGATTATCTTAACAAAATTTATAATTTTGATATTTGTTATAGGTAATAATGAGTCTATGTTGGAATAGATCACATCAAATGATTAATGAATATGAGGAAGGCGTTGATTATTTTTTGGAATTTTCTAAATGAAATGTTCAAAATAATTACATGTTTTTCTATCCATGAATGAAATGTTTAAATATGAAAATGTTAAAAATTAAGGAAACCATAGATCATTTAATTTTTCATGGTTTTAATCTGAATTACAACTGTTAGAATTTTCATGGTGAAATTGGGTAGAATTTCAGAACTAATGATTATGATGCTTTAAAAGATGGTAACACTGATGAAATTGAAGAAATGATTCATGATATTAAAGCAGAACAAATTGATAAAGAACCTAAAATCGAGAATATATATGGTGATTTTGAAAAACCATTTTATCTTGGTTGTATATATTTTATAGTTTTATCATTAGTATTAAGATTTATTAACCTAAAGGAGAAACATGGATGAAGTGAAACGAGTTTTATAGAGCTGCTACAATTATAGAAATACATTCTTCCTAAAGACAATGATCTTCCATATTCACATTATAAGTCCAAGAAAATATTATACTTGATGGGATTGGGGTACAATAAAATAAACAAATCTCTTAATAACTATGTTATATATAAGAAGGGATATGAATTTTGGTTTGATTGTTTTAAATTTGGGACATCACTATATAAGTTGAAAGAGAAATAAAAGGCTGATTTACAGATTACATAGATCTCAGCCAAGGTATTTTGGTATCTTCCTATAATTCCTCATTTGAACCTTTATTTTCTAATTCACATAATGTAAAAATGTTTTGTTGGAATTTTGATGGGTAGATATGTGATGGAAAAATATGTCATCCAGTTGATTGTCCACAATGGAAGAAAATTGATTAATATTTTCCAACATTCAAAAATAAAGTTTAAAATATCAGACATGGGATGTACATAAATGGAAGGAATCCATATCAAATCATTTTTAGCACACAAATTAATGTAATATTTTATTGGTAATTTACAACCTATCTCTCAAAAGTTTTATGAAGTGAAAATAGTTCATGTTTAGTTTAGTGATCTCTAGACCAAAGTAACCCGAAAATGATATTGGTCTTTTCTTTTCACCATTAATTGATGATTTGAAAATATTATGGGAGGATGGAATTAGGGTGTATTATTATTATAAAATGGAACATTTTCAAATGCATTCATTGATTATGTTCACTATAAATGACTTCCCATCATATGGATTTTTTTTGGATACAATGTTGAGGGGAAAAAAGCATGTCCAACTTGCGAACAATAGAATTCATATCTTCAATTTCATCATGGGAGGAAAACAGTATACAAGGTTCATCAAATGTTTTTTCCTATGGATCAAGCATATATAATATTTAGAAAGGAATTAAATATATCATAATAATTTTATATTTCTCTAAAACCTTTTTCCACAAATGAGTTTTTTGAGGCGGTGAAAAACCTTGATGTGACATTTGTAAAGAAACATAAATCCGGTAATGATAGACATATTTTAAAGAAACGGTCAATATTTTTTGAATTTCCATATTAGAGATATCATGAAGTGGAAAATAACATGATTTCATGCATGTGGAGAAGAATATTTTTGATATCTTTATTAAAAAATTTTTAGATATTAAAGGAATAACTAAATATGGGTTGAATATAAGATTAGACTTACTGTCAATGGAAACACATTTTGAGTTAGCTCCCACTCCTAATGGAAGGAGAACATTTCTTCCCTCAGCTTTTCAAACATTATCTAAGATGGAGAAAATTATATTTTTTAGTGTCTTCATGATATAAAAGTGTCATAGGGTTATTATTATAATGTAAATTTTTTTTGTCTCTTTGAAGGATTTGAAGTTAACAGGTATGCAATCTCATCAATGTCACGTCATGATGAAAAACATTATACTAGTTACATTGCATGGAATATTTCCCATCCATGTTAGAAAGACTATTATGAAGGCGTGTTATTTTTTTAATTCAATTTTTGATAAGGTGATTGATTTGGATGCTTTGAAAATTTTGGAAGACGAAGAAATTTCTATACTTTTTTAATTGGAAATGTATTTTCCACCATTTTTTTGATATAATGATGCATTTAATGGTTTATAAGGTTTGAGAAATAATGATTTGTGGATCTACATATCTATGTTAGATGTATCATTTTTAAAGGTATATGAATATATTGAAGGGGTATGTAAAGAATCCATATTGACCTGAAGCCTCCATTGTTGAAAGTACATTTATGAGGAGGATGTAGAGTTTTTTACGAGCTACATGCCTACGGTGGAGAATGTTGGTTTACCTCCATCTTGCCACGAATGAGTTAATAATGAGGGAAAGGGGATTCATGGATTTAAAGTGAAATTGTTGTCAGGTGAAAAGATAAATAGGGTTCATTTATACATATTTAATAACATAGATAATTCTCAACTATATATAACATTGAATGTTATTGAGTTGAAACAATATCATCTAAAGAAGAAAGAAATTTGAATTTTTAATGATCATAAAAAGACATTTTTCCATGGTTTAAAAAGATTATTCTTGGTAGATCAGATGCATCAGAGACATTAATATGGTTAGTGGGTGTTCCATTTTTAAAAGTGATAACATGGTCCGAGTATGACATTAATGGCTATAAATTTCATACGAAAGCTTTGGAAAATATATGTATAGTTCAGAATAGTGGTGTATTGGTGTTTGCAGAAGCAATGCATTTTTCAAGTTCTAAAGACAAAAGCCTATGTTATGCATAAAGTGCATATTATAGAGTCATTGAAGAAATATGGGTGGTTTATTACATTAAAATTAAAGTTACAGTGTTTAATTGAAAATCCTTTATCGGAAATAACAATTCCAAACATGATGAATTCAGAATAACACTTACTAAAATGAATAGACTGAAATACACAATTGATTCTTTTATAATAGTAACACATTAAAAAAAATTCTATGTTCTTGATCAATCTGATATGTAGTGGTCTATTGTTTTACAAGAAAAAAAAACAATATATTGGTGACGATCAACTTGATGAATATGTTGATTTATGTGAGATCCCTGCTTCCATAGTAATATTATTAGATAATATTTGATGAGCATTTATTTGACATCATTTGTGCTATAAGGAAGATCATGATGAATGAATTTGGGAAAAAAATCCATTACTACATTCCTAATATTACAGGTAACATATGATTATTTCTCATTCACTTTTATTTATTTTATAAAATGTTAGATATTTTAATTTTTTTTCTTTATTAAAATAAGTATTAACAATAACAACTAAAAAAGTTGGTTTATATTTGTTTATTTTACCATGTTTATCATTACTTAACTTATATATTTATTAATTTTGTTTAATTATAATTACTTTAAATATAATATGTTAAAAAATATTGTTTCTTTGTGAAAAAATCATTCATTAGAGTGGACCATTTTTAATATTCCTACACCAATTTTGGATTTGTTTTCATTCATTTACATGACATTTCAGATATCATTACTGTTGTTAGCATTTTAGTTAACTTTAACTAATAATAATAATAATGTGTTAAGTTTTAGTTTACTTTTGTGTTTCATAATGTTTTATTTTTTATTTAAATTTGTATTGTAATAGTTGAATTTGTATATTTTTGTACTAATTATTTGCATCTTTGATTTTAAGGATAATGACAGATCAATCAGTTGATCAACCAAATACTTCTAGAGATGAGCTTCATGATCATACCTATGTGGAGGAATATTCACATGATCATATTTATGATCCCCAATCTTATTTATATACTCCCATAGTGGAAACTAAGAGTTCGAGGGTTGGTAAACATGGCATAACACATTTACCAAAATTATCACTTGCTCATAGCCAAGACAAGTGGATAGTGGTATACTTTCATGACAATGATATTATAAGAGGTCCTAATTAAAAACCATTCAAGAGTTTTGTATCAACTTAGGGTAAAAACAATGTCATCATTTTTTTAGTGATTGTAGAAGTATTGAAAAAACAACACTATCTCAGTGGTGGGAGACCATTTTAGTAAGCTCTTTTGTTATTATTTTACTAATAATGAAATTTTTATAGTATAATATGTTTTCCATATTCTTATCAAATGAAATTTGATATACCTGACTCTATAGGAGTCAAGAGGAAGTGTTTATCGATGACTTCTATGATATAAAGGGATTTCAAATCAACCCTCAAATCTGATTTCATTTATGGGCCTAGGAAACATGATAATCCATGTTAGATATAACCTTTTATAGATGAATACACATATAAATTATTTGTTGGATGTATAAGAAAAAAATAATTTTTGGTAAATGCATTTTAAACTTTTAGAATTTTTCTTATATTAATGATCTAATTAATGATTTATTAATGATTTCTTGTTCTTAATTTAAATTAAATGAGGAGGTCTCACTAGAATATCCAATCTAGAAATGTATACCCTCATAATTCATCTTGGGGAGGGTATACTTTATTGAAAGAACACATGATGGATAAAAATTTACAAGAACTTAGAGATGAGTCTTCAAGCTTTGGAGAGGTTTCCCCTACACACCCCATCTAGACATGAAAAATAGAATAGGGATCAGATGAGGAAAAGGGGAAATATTTCACAGTATAATTGATGGTCATAGTTGAGAGGATTTTAAGATGTTTTTTTATTTAATTATGTTAATTAGGTTCTTTATATAATATGAATCATTATAGAATTTTTAAAATAATTCATATAAGATTCTCTTGATGAGAAGAGAACACATGGGGTATTTTCATCTGAAGAAAGGAAAGATATTTTTGCTACAACATTAGAAAATCCTGAACACCTAGTTTGTGTACGAGGATAGCCAACGAGTGTCTCCATGAGAAAAGTGTTACCACATTCTTTAGCTTATGCCATTGAAATTTTTTATCAAATAAAATAAAAAATTTTGAGGTTGAACTTCAAAATATTAATGCAACAATGGATAAAAATATTATAATGTCAGCACAATCAGTGTTTGCAGACATGAAAAGACAATTTTGGACTATATATCCCATTCCTCCACCTCCGAAAATAGCTAACACTCACCCACCTCTGCCAGAAGACCCCATTATTTATCCTCAACCTCTTCCTGCAGACCCCATTTTTATCCTACTCACACACCCACTCCTACACAGTTTCCTAGTTATTGTGAGTTATATGTTGATGATCCTCACTATTATATAGTTTCATATGGGATGATATATTATACAAGAGATACAATTCATCATCAACAGTTAGAGATGAAGAAAAAAATTGTCACTATAAAGGATATTATATATATATCAGCTAGATTACCATTACATAAAGATGAGGTGATGAAAGTTGGACAGTGTATCAGCCACTTTTTAGTCTGGCCATATAGACTGGTACAATATATTACCAAATAGGTATGCCTATATTTTATATTTTATTTTATTTTAGTATAAAGTTTTTATAACATTTGAATGTTAAAATATTTATGTATTTATATATAGGAATACTTTAAATGTAAATAATTATTGTATACCTGATAATAAATATAATGGTATATGGTTTTAGATACATATTCTAGTAGTCTCAAGAGATTGTCAAGATATTCAATTTTTTTGTAGGTTTTTTGTACATTTCTAATGGAAGCTCATGTATGTGGGCGTACATTAAATGTGGGGATTTAGAAAAATGATATCATGGAGCGTGTTACTAAAGATAATTTGGGCATCAACATGATATATGTTTTTAATAAATAAGTCTTAACATAAATCATTCCCTACATTAAATTTATCAAAAATTTATACTTATGTCGATTTTGTATTAGGTATCTTTATAAAATGTTTGAGGAGAATGACTAGACATGGGTATATGGATCAACAGACTCATATTTGATTTCACCTGAAGCACACACATTAGATGAGGAACAATAAACAAATTATATTACTGAATGATTTGAACAAAATATAATTATGCAGTGCTAGATGTTTCCTTATGTTGGGAGGTATGGAAAATATATCTCACAAATTGTTTTTTATATTTTAACATAATTACCACTATCATTAAATTTTCATTGAGGTTTCGAGTGGATGTTATAGGAAGGGATATTTTTTTTAGAATTATGATTTTTATTGTAAGAGGGTATGGCATGATGTATATGCATGAATTTCAATAATAAAGGTCAAGTTACAATCTGAAAGTGGAATGGTTAGTTTTTCTATGTTGTAGAGGTTTCAAGGTGGATATATGGAAAATTTAGAAGTCTTATATGTCACTGGAATAACCGTTATATATAGTTTATGTTCCTTTTATGTTTTCCATTACCACCTAATTTTCTGGTTGTGGCATGGTGGGTTTGATCATGGTGTGGAAGTGAGTTAGGGATATTTTTTTAATAAATTTCTCCTATGTTTTATATAGTGTGTTTTTATTTATTTCCATATATATTTATATGGGGTATTTTTTTGTTCTTCCATTATTCGGGTTTTCTTGGTGTAGGGCATGTGTTGTGTCATGATGATTTGGAGGATATATTCCTTTACTCATCCAGTTGGAGGGTCATAGAGACATGGTATTTTGTTTCATCACAATCCTTACTCTATAATATCAAATGATGTGGTCTACTAGTCTTTAATTGTGGGATATATAGGGGAAACATGGTGTCATTTACAGTGGATGGTTCAACATAACCTAAATTTGATGTGGATACTACCATTATTTCATGGAATTTTAATTTCATGCCTGGTATGAATTCAGATTCAAATATGAATTATTCATAATTATTTTTATTCCTCCAAGATCTATGATGATTGAGGAGTGTCCTTGTAGACCCATGATATCCCTTTGATTTGTTTTAACCCTTAGCTTCAAGAGATTTAGTTAATGTGAATTGAGGTGAGTTCCCTTCTCTTCTTTTGAGTGTCTCTTGTTTCCCATATTTATTAAAATGTTATGTAAGTGTCTTGGTGATTTTTTTGGAGACCCAAGATATATTTTTATAGGAGTTGATGTGATATTGGTTTTTGAGACTCTAGTTAGGTTTTTTTCTTTATGTCCATTTCTTTCTTCACGTTTTCTTACCTAGTGATGTTTAAAGCTTTGATTGATGTATGAGATTCAATAAGTATCCTTTATTTGCGTTGAAATTATAGAATTGTCATATTTTTGGTTTCATTTCATGGATATTAATAATTAACTTAATAAAGATAATGAAATTGAGTAAAGGGAAATTGAAGGTGATGGGTGATTACATGGGTTATACATGATTTTAGAAGTTTCTCTTATTTTATGGTATTTTTATTATTTTTGGTAATAATTTTATTATTGTTGTGATGAATATTATTTTTTTGGGATCAAATTGGTTGATTCACCATCCTTAAAATATTAATCTTGTAATTTTGGAAATAAAAAATTATTTGAATTCTCCAATTTTTGAGATATTTCTTGTTTGAGAGAGAGAGAATATAATATTAAGTTAAATTATAAAATCAAGTTGTTGGTATATTTTATTATTATACAAGGGTTTTACCTATTATTTTATATCCACTATTAGTTATATGATTTTTTTCTCTTTTATTGGGGATTATTTTGGTTGGGTTGGCAGTTAGTGTGGATTGTATAGTGGATGCTATGGCTGCCTTGATGTGGTCGGAAAGAGGATATGTGGTTATAGGAATGTAGTGTATGTTCGTTTCTGTGAAGTTTGGTTGTGTGTTATGGGGACTATTTTATAAATTCTTGATATTGCGGAATGATATTTGTAATAATAAATAAATCAATACACATAGAATTAATTGAAAAACTGGTGGATATAAATTGAATTTTTCATGCCTGAAATGAATGGTTAATATAAATGATAAATGTGGATGGTGACAAATAATTGGGTTTTCATTACATATATTAATTTAGGTATTAATAATATTATAATGTATTTTAAATTATAAAAATAAAAATAGTTAAATTATGTGATTAAATAGAAAATTATAAATGGTTGTTGTGGTTGTTTTTTTGGATGTGGAGCTAGATTTTGTTTTTAAAATTGGAAGAAATGGTCTATGTGTGGCGTAGATAGTGTACATGTTATGATTGGTGTAGTAGTGTTATTAATTTTCTTGTAAACTATTGGGATTGTGTGTGTGGAAGTAGAGATATGTGATATATTTTCGTATTATATATTATTCACCCCACCGTAGTAAATAATAAAAAATTGATCAAATGTTTTGGGTTTTTAGTGTATTCCCCAAAGACCAATGTTTATAAGGAATTGATCATTGACCAAAACCTCTTCATTTATTTCTATTCTAGTGGATAAATGGACATGATGGTTTATTTTTTATAGACACAAGATATGATGGAATGAAGTAAAAATTAAAATTGATGTAATCATAACATAACGATGTGGTATATATAGCAAGGTCCATTAATGGTAGATAGTTGGTATGATATTTGTGTCCTTCTTGTTCATCACACCTTGCTATTATGGAAGAGTAATCAATAATATATACATTTATATTTGACATGTGGTTGTAGATATGTGGCTATGTGGTCATGATTTTTTTATTTTATATGTAAATGTTTGGATATGTTTATGATGACATGAATGATATGAGAGAACCATGACATATTCTATTTGGGTGTGAGAGAGAAAAACCCATGGGGAACTGGTGAGGGTAACAACTTTTTATATATTCTTTGATATTATTTTATTATTCATTAATGAAATATTAGATGAGTTATCCTTCATGATTTAGAGGGATAGGTGACCTATAAGGTTCCAATAGGTTTTGTTATTTTTTCAGCAAGGCACTTGGTTGCCTCTTATACTTTTTTCAGATAGGTCTTAGGGAGTATCTAACTGAGTATAAATATATGATCTCCCTTATATATAATTTTTGTTATTTAGTTACCAAAAACTATTTAGAGATTGGGTTGGACATTAGTAGCTCAGATTTGGGAGTTTTTGTTAGAGTTTATACCCAAGGAGTTTAATTTTGTAATTCATCATGAAGGGTTGTATTTATATGACATTTTCATCCACTATAGTTATCATTTCATATTATTTTTATCTAAAAATTGGTGTTGATTAGTGGTTTTATTTTTAAATTATTTGGAATAATCAGGGAAATTCCTCCCATTTGGGTGATTTATAACCTTGATGTAATTCTCCACCCCATGGCTTATTGGAGGTAGTATTTAGGGGAAACTCCCATCTTCACTATAATTCAAGTATGGGTTACTAGTGTGCGTTGTTAATTAAATTAATTGAATTTTAAATATATTTGAAAGATGGGTAGTTATAGAAAAATATAACTAAAGAACATTATAATATGGGTAATGATAACTGTATATCACATATTGAAGCTAAACTATAGAATAAAATAAACACTTAGAGTTTTATACTATATATAGAAAATTTTATTTATGGATTGTATTTGTAATGAAATGTGATGTGAAATAAAAATGAAATACAGAATGTTATGATGCTATGATAGAGGATTTTCATAAATTCTTTATACAATTGATGGAGTATAGAATACTGGAAACACAACATATTATCTCATAATGATTTTTTGTAAGATTATATTTGTAATTTTATTATTGATTTTTATTGTTTTAACATATGAATAAAATGAAATTAATAAGAATTAATAGTTATTGGAATAAAGTAACTATTAAATTATACTATAAAATAATTAAAATATTTGATATAAGTAAATGGAATTTAGTTGAATGAATATAGTTAATTCCATTTCATTCATACAGACCCCTTATACATTTTTTATTCAATATTATTTTTTATTATAACTAATTCATTAAATAAATACATTAATAACTGAAAAATACCCCACATTGTATTTCTTAATTGTTATGAATTATACAGCTAAATATTAATGTATAAACTATGTTTAAATTATAAAAGATGAATTATTTTCGACCACCAAGTTTTTAAACCATAAAAAATCATTATTATTATTCAACTATCAATTAAGAGAAGATGAATTAAAACATAAAATTTAATATCACTCACATGATTCTATTTTGTGATAATTCTCATTCATTAAACAAAAAATTCTACTATATATAAATTGACTAATGAATTTGAGTGAATTGATGAACAATTTAGGAATAATTCATTTAGAAAAGAATAATTGGAATAAAAAAATATTATTCATATAGAATTTATACCATATAATATCAATAGTTATGAAAAATAAATATTTATTTAAAAAAACATTGAAATAATGACATGAATTATTATCCATGTTTCAATTACAATTTACCTTTCCAATCATCAGTATGGTAGAAAAATTATCATTACTCATATTCTATTTCCATGAACTTAAATATGTAATATTAATTCATTATTATCACTCAATTATTCTATATCTTATTTTTATGTAATAAAAGAATACTATAGAAAATAATTTTATCTTTATGTGGTTTAGATTTCGTTTTTCATTGGGTAGTACATCATTCAATTTTAAATTATTTCCATCTTATTTGAGTTGCTATCAAATTTATACACACTCTAACTAATAAATTTTATGTCTTCTTTACATCATCATATCATGGATTCCTTCTCTCTATCCATCCTTGATTCACCGCTTCATTATTCAACTTATACAATGAATCACATGCACTTGAATTTTATCCATATAGATGCGATATTCCTAACATATCCTAGATTCATTATTTTCTAATATTTTCAAATCACCACATGTCTCTATTTGATGACTTCAAGTTATCTATATTTTTTTTGAATGGTAATTATATCGTACGAATGAAACACTTTGTTTTAGGATTAAATTATACATATTTATGATATATCATTATAAAGGACATTATCCTCGATTGTTTTGATTATATAAATATATCATATATGATATTTTATTCTTATATATAATCAACACTATCAATATACCATCATAACCATCTATAATTAAACCCTAGGTATAGATATAATGTTAGCGTAGCCATCAAAATGTTGTTTACATTCAATTATAACTCATAATTTATCACATAATACCATTGATTCGATATCATAATATAAAATATTATTTTATCTTTAATGTTATATGTTAATAAAAAAATATCATTATAAAGGATTCCATGGTGATCTAAGAATCCCTAAATTTGAGCATCATTATCATATCATGCATTCCAATTTGTGCTAATAATATTAACCTATAATTAACAAAAGAAATATTTCAAGTTATAATTCCATCTTATACCATTGATAATTATGACATACAAGGTAATCCTATAAATAAATAAATATTATGATGTTAACTTATTCATTTTATGGATTCATATTCATCAATATTTTACAAAAAACTTTATAGTTTTGTAATCAAATAGGGAATATGTTTATTTATCAATATTAATTTTCAATGTATTAAATGGGTTTATTTAAATTTCATATTTCATTATTTTATAATTTTATTTTTATGAAAATGAAATCTTTTTTTTGAATCAGTGTATTAGATTTATCTTCGGGTTTATTTTTTATATATTTATGAAATAATTAATTTGTGTATGAATAGTAAAAATATGAATTTATTTAATCTATAATTTCCTTTAAAGTATTTAAAACATAAAATTATACTCAATAATGGTTTTAATGATGAATTAGTCTCCTTTTACTAAAAATTTCATTTAACTAATTATTAATAACCATTATACATTATTTTCTTATAACATAAATTTTATGGTTTGAAAAGTAATTTTTTTTAAAAATTGTTTTAGTTGCGGTAATTTCATTAAAATTAATTTTTCACCAATTCTAGAAATGGAATATGGTGAAATGGATTTCATATTTATAATCATGAGGTCCAAAATTTATAATAATTCAAGTTCCATTTTTGGTCACTATAAATTGTAACCTTGTGAAACATTATCACAATAGTAATGGTTAAAAGAGTTAATGAGGGGGTCCAGATTAAGGTATATGGTTTAAAATATCCTAAATATATGATTAAATTTTAGTATTTGTTTTTATTCTTAATCATAATCATCCTATATTCTAAATATATCAATATGGTTCTGTATTCCATTAAGAAAAGCATATAATATATTTAGAGGTTTTATGTTTTTAAAAGTGGTTCACTTCCCTCAATTATAATGGGGTACCAACTCTTCTCACTAATTCACACACATTTATAACTCTATATTAGCCATTAAATTTCATAATACCTTACCAAATATCCTACTCATGTATTTTAGGTGCTGCTATAAACAAAATACCCTCCTAACAAGTCTTAAGGTTTATTCCAGTGAAGGTTTTTCAAAGAAGGTGTATAATTGATAACTGAGTATTTCATGTTTATTTATTCTTCAAAATATATTAAATATTATTTATACATGATTATTTAATAAAATATTTATATTAAATATGCGAAAATTTTATTTTATTTTATCATGAAACCCTTTTTCATCTCCTTTTAAACCCTATGGTAAATGAAAATATCGCATGTTCGTATGAGTGTACTATAAACTCCCCAGAGTAATATGTTTCATTTTTTATCACCAGATTATATGGATGACTAAAATAATAAATAAATTAAATATATATTATATTTATGAAATAATTTTGATTCTATAAAGATAATATATTACATAAATTCTTACCCTTCAATCCTTTGCAAAATGATAATGTCACTCGTGTAGACATGTGGACTTCTACCTCTATGAAGTGATGTCATTTTTTATGTACACATCAGATAGATTATCATAAGGTTCTATCCAATGAATAATTAAAAAATTTATAACGTATTTATGATTATAGAAAATGAAGATATTACGTACGTTATTTTCTTCCACATAGTGGAAAGTTGAATATGTCATTCATGTGTACTTATGAGCTACCGTCTCCATAAATGAACATGATTCATTTTTCATGATTTCCTTAAATGGTCGGATCTAAAAGTATATTTACTTTTAAAATATTATAATTATATGATATTTATGATTATGGATTTATTTAATCTATAACTCCTTTGACCATGATCGGCATACCGAGGTTTTTTTGAGGTTACAAACCTAACGACTCCAAAACATCCAATGTGGACTTAACGATTTTAATAACTACATAAAACATGGATATAAATGAAATAAATATAAAAATTATAATAGAATATGCATGAAAATTTTCATTAAGTAGGAAAATATAAAATATAATTTTATTATTCATGGCTTAGAGAATATATGAACCTATATGAAACTTATGGTAAGAGACTTTCTTTTGATATTTTTTAATAGTTTTCATTTCAACTCTTTTTATTCCATGGTGAGGTATTTTTAAATAATTAAAAAAAATATTCATTTCTATTATTTGAAGTTTAAAAAAGGGAATTTTTGACTATATTTTACTTTGTTTATAGAGTTTTATAATGGAATATGTTTAAAATATTTTGTATGTGTTATTTTTATATTTTTATAGATGTTAAAAAATAATATTTTTTTAACATATATAGATTGCTGAAATTTTTCTTCCATCAGGGATATTATTCATCATCATGATTCCTCTACATGTAAACATGATTTTTCTCTGTCTAAAATATTAATTCTCTTCTATTTACTTTTCATTTTGAAGTGTTTTCAATTAAAAATGATATTTCTCTTTAGGATTATATGAAAATGGAAAGTGCTTGCTTATGGGTTCAAATAAGTTTTTGAAGTTTTATGAAGAAAAAGTGAAATTTAAAATATTATTTGTTCATGATATAGTATTTGATCATTATATAGGATTATGGTTAAGCTCTATATAGATCATGATGTAGTGTGGTCCTGATATAGCTCTCAAATGCAATGGGTAAATATTATTTCACCAAGGAAAAAATGAGGGAGCTAACCAGGTAGGTTAATCCTATTGAATTAACTATGAATGAATTACTTTTTATATAGATTATACAAGATTAAAAATGGTATATGAATATTATTCCATAATATATATATATATATATATATATATTATTCTCACAAAGTTTGTTTTTATGGAAATTGTTTTTATGAGGTAATAAATTTTATGATATTCTAACGGTGACTGTTTTGAAAATTTTTTATGAGTTTCCATGTTCCAAAAGATTCTTTCATGATTTTACTTTTCCTAATAATGGGTTCTCAGAAGTTTTATTCTATAAAGTTTATTTTTTTTGTGGATTTTTTTATCTTACTCAATGTTTTATTGGGAAAATGTAAATATTTTGACTGGTATTCATGTTTTAACTGGACTAATATAATTCCTTCATTTTTTATGTCTCTTATTTTGATTTTTCCCTATACAACTTTTTCAAATTTTTCTCATAGGATCTAAGGATGAGTATGAACTATAGAAAGGTAAAATTTTCCACTATGTACATTTCTTAAAATAAGAAAAAAATGTCAAAAATACGGGTGTAAACTGAATACCTAATTTTTATAGTAAAAATTAACACTTTATGGAAGCTTCCACTTTTTAATGTAATTTTTTTAAAATTATATAAAACTATAAACCTAAAATATATTTGGATAATGTTTTTGAAAACATTTCTATTAAATTCATATTTGTTGATTATTAATGGAATATGTGATTATAGTTAATATTAGATCCAAATTTAGATACCTTTAGAGGTTATGAGTATATTAAAAGAAACTATTAAGATATTATGATTTGTATTTATATTATCATGATATAGATGCTGAAGATTTATTTACTGTTATGTCTTATGCATATTTGTTCAAAATGGGTTTCTTTGTAGGAAACATGGAAACTACCAGAGAAAGTCCAAGAACTGGTCTAAACCGGTCCCAAGAAAAATTTATTAAGAAGGGAAAAAAAGAGTCAGAGAATAAAGGGATTTTTACAGAAGTGAGAGTACATAACACCACACATATTCGCCTCCACCTATGAAGAGAAATACTCAGGAGATGTAGACAACAATGTCATATCCATCGCCGGGATTTCTTTCTTAGACAAAGAATCCTCCACCTGATTGGCCTCCCTATAGGCATGCGAGACAATCAACTTTAGATGATTTACCTGATTGAGATATTCAACCCATTTTGAGAGTACCCTCTGAGGCACATTCTGCATTCTTATTTGCAAATCTTGGTCCACAAGTTTAAAGTCTGATTTAATCCATAGCATGTTCCAATTATTATAGACAACATACTTGACTGCATGGACTATCACCCATAACTCAGCTTCGAAAACAACACCAATTATAGTGAACTGATAAAAACATCCTTTCACAAAACCACAGTTGTGCAGAAAAAACCACCACACCTTGAAGGTCCTAGAGCACTGGAAGTAGCTTCATCCACATTGATTTTGAGCCACAGACTGATCAGGGGTATCCAGCGAATGTACCTGACCATCTGCGGCTTCCACGGCTACCCAGAAACACCATGTAGCCTCATAATCGTCAAGTACGAGACATTGTTATACATCGAACCTGATTGAACCTTCGATTTAGTTTAAACCACCTGATTAATATCCATAATTCCAAATGAATATGCACCTTCTTGTTGTCAAAGACTGCAACATTTCGAGTAGCCCATATAGCTGCAATCACAGCCGCAACAGCGGCAATGAAGAAATTACACACCTGTTCGCTGCATCAAGCTTCGAACAGCCCATCTAGCAGATGAAGGAGCAAAGTTTGGTGCAGTTGCATCCCAAACAGAGTCCCAATATAAGCCCACAACTAACTCGCATAATCACAATCCCCAAAAAGGTGCTAGACATCCTCCTCTATGAACATACATAAATGATAGGCTGATGCAAGATTAAAACTAGACCTCTTAAGCTGATCATGAGTGGGAACAAGATTTTTACAAATTCACCAGATTAGAGAGAAGAGAGAGAGATGAATGAACAAAGACTTGTATTTTATGAGCCATGAAGGTGAATGACAAGAACCCCCACAAGCCATCTGATAGTAATCCCTACTATTAAACTGACTGTTCCTATTATGTTTCCATACCAGCATATCACAATCCATCAAATGATAAGATTGCATTTTCATCTCCATCTGAGAGGGGATCATATTTTCAAATAGATTATTGTGAGATAAAAAATCAGCATTGGAGAAGTGCGCAACACTAGAAGGAATGTCCATGCTGTCCTGAAGAGGTCGTTCAAGCCATGTCGTGCTCTAACAATTAAGATTAGAGTCATGACAGACCAACCACTTTGAATCATTTGTGATATACATGAAAGAGAACTTAAGGTATGCCCAGAAATATGATGTAAGATAGTATTTGTAACCATCAATTAGCCTGCGTTTGAACCGATTAGCTAAAAATCACCAGAATTGTCTTTGGAGATCTGACCCCAAGTAAGCTTCTCAATAATCCCATCATTAAAAGTTCTTATATACTTGACTCTAAGGCCCCCAAATTCAACCGGATGATACATTCCTTCCATGAAATAGTAATAATCTTATGCTCATGAATTGATCCCGTCCAAATAAATTTGTGGACCAGACTTTGAAGCTCCTCGATGAGTCCCTTAGGCCACCGATAAATAGAAAAGAAGTAAAAATATTTAGATGTTATCAATGAATTAACAAGGAAAACCCTCCCAACCATGGACATCGCCATCCCTTTCCAACTAGAAATTTGATTAAGAATACTAGAGTAGATACCCTCTAAGTATTTCCTCTTCATGTTTCCCCAAAATAAGGGAACACCAAGGTATTGAAAGGGAAAAGACCCCGTTTTCACCCCAAGGTCTCTTGTTATCCTGTTCTGCTTCCCAATCATGACACCATTTCCAAAAACAATGAATGATTTATCCCAAATTATTTATTGTCCATACAAATCTTCATAATGTTTAAAAAGAGCCTTGGTAGAGGAGATAGTTTTCCTTGAGGCTTTCCTAAACAAGAGGATTTCATCAGCATACAAAAAATGAGATGGAGAAAATTAATTCATACCAGCTTGAATTTGCTTATAAATACCCATGTGTTAAAGGTAAGTGATACATCTACTAATATATTCCTCAACAATATCAAATAAAAGGCCAAAAAGTTTGTCCCCTTGTCACACACCTCTTGTATAAGGAAAGAATCCTCTAGGGGTACCATTAATTAGAATGGATAGCCTTGATGAACAAAGAATGGTGCTGATCAACTTGATGAACGCATTAGAGAAGCCATATCTTTTAAGGACCTCTAAAAGAAAGCTCCATTTGAGTGTGTCAAAGGCCTTTGATATGTCAATTTTCAGTGCAAAGTTTCCTTCCTTCGTCTTTTTTCTCATGAGGTTGACACTTTCTGAGGTAGTAAAGAGGAAATCCTGAATATTCCTTCCAAGAACAAATCAAAAATTGTTTGCAGTGATCATATCACCAACCATCCATCCTGGCCTATTCATGAGGATCTTACAGATCAGCTTAGGGATAGTGTTCCCCAAAGCCACTGACCTGAAATCCTGTATGTCAAGAGCATTAACTTTCTTAGGTAAGAGGGAAATGAAACAGTAATTCATCCCATATGGTAGGTAAGAGTGAGTAAAAAAATTCCTTTATGGCTAGGGAAATATCATCCTACAAGGCATCCCAATAAGACACAAAAAATGTATTAGTAAATCCATCTGGACCAGGAGCACTCTCTACATTGAGGGGGTAAGAGAGCTATTCGAATTTCCTCTTTGAGAGGTGGGGTGACAAGAAAATGGTTATCATGGTACCAAATGCATGAATTGATGTTCCCCACCATTCTGTGTGTACTGACCTACCCATCATCAGAGTACAACCCCTTGAAGTGCTCCACAACCACCATTGTAATATCATTTTTAGAAGTATGTAATTGACCATTAATGTTGATTTATTTATCTCTTGCTCATTCTATTTTCTACCGATGAAATCTATTGAAAAACTTAGAATTACTGTCTCCATATTTTAACCATATAACATTCAATTGATTTCTAACAAATATCTCCTTGATTTTTAATAGATCATCCAATTTGTTATGTGCTGTTACTTCCTCTCAGGATGGGATATCCTAATGCTGATTGCGAATCTGAACACAGGAGAGATCCTCCTTAGTAGCCTTGATATCACAATCAATTTTAGAAAAAGACTTTATACTCCATCCCTTAAGAATGGCCTTGAGATATTTCAATTTCTCAGTAAACCTCTAAAGCGGGATTCCAATCGGATTAATCCTTAAATCTTCTAACACCATTTCCCTACATCCAGGCTCCATGATCAACCCATTATTAAATCAAAAAGGCAAGGGGCCTGACCTTACCAAATGTATGTTAACATCCACAACAATTAGGTTATGATCTGAGTGATGTTTAGGGAGTGTAAAACCAGAAATCCCATGAGAAGCATCCAGATCAGTCATCTGAACAAAACATCTATCAAGCTTTCATGCTTGCCTCCCATTCTAGGTGTGTCTAAACCATGTAAACTTAGATCCGATAATTGGAACTTGAACAAGATTACACTCAATACATATGAAGTAGTCATAAGCATCCGTACTATTAAAATTCCTACCCATTTTTTCCTTAGGCCTCAAAATCGTGTTAAAATCTCCCACAACTAACCATGCATGATCCATGTGCCCAAAAGTCTCTTTGATATCCTCCCATAGTTCCCTTCTACTAATATAGGAATTGGATGCATACAAAAAAGAAACTAAAAACTCATAATCATCTATACTACAATATAATAGAATACTCTAAGACCTGTCCAAATAGGAGTTGGTACAGATGGATTCATGTCAAAACACCCACAAATGGTCCATCTCGGCTTTATGCAAGTCATGTGCCACAAAATTGTACCCCATGGAGTCCCATTTGAAACCTTTCTAATTTTTTTAAAGTGATGACATGAACCAGTTTCCTGGTTCATGTTATCAAGGGAATTTATTAAAATCAAAAAGTTACAGTACAAGCACGAGGTGTAATGTGTTTACACCAGCGGGGATTTAAAGAGAGAACAATGGAAATCATGAAAAAAAACAAAAAGAAAGAAACATATCTATCGAGGTGATGTCCTTCAAGGAGCAGAGTCGTCCAACCTCCATAACGGTGACGAAGAATTCCAGATATAGCCCTCCATGATTTGCACATCAAGCACGTAAATAGAAAGAACCGTCCAGAATGAATACCTCAGAATCTTCAGCAACACAAACAGCCAAGTAGCATGAGGGGTTCTCCAACAAAGAAATATCATGCTGCTCTCTAAATAAATTTTTTTTCCAGAGACCAGAGGGAACCTAAAAAATCAGATCGAGAGTATAGGAAAAATGAAGATGATTCTGTCAATCAAATCAAACAGAAACTTGAAGCCTTCTCAAATGACTCTTTTTATTTTTCATAATCTCTAGCAAGTCTAAATGAATTGGCAGCCTGCTCGTACATAGCAACAGCACTCTTCCAATCAACACTCCATCTCGTAAGGGTGAGCTTCGTGTGAGCACCTTTTGCAAGAGCATCAGATGCAGGCTATGATCTGCTGCACTCTGTATACAACTCAGATGCCCTTCTATACTTGTTAGCAACCTCACTCCAAAGTTGCATTTCCTTTGCAATGGCAGTAGCAGACTCCATAAGCTTAGAAGCATCCCATGGTGAAGAGAGAATCTCTTGTCCTTAGCAAGTAGATTTCAAACATCCACAAGAATCAAGCCAATCCAAGGTGAGAAGATAATGACAGAATTAGAAAGGAAGCCGAGCAGAGATGAAACAGGACATAGAAGATCCTTCAAAGCAAATACCATTTGAAAAACCACTGAACAGATCAGATTCAGATCCAAGAAGCAATCTCTGAAGAAGATAAGAAAGCCATCATCATGAATCACTGCCAAGTTATGTTCCTAAATTCAAAATTTGGATTTTTATCAAATTCCTCACCCACTTTGATGAGCATTCTTTTTCTAATATCAAGATAAGCCTCAGCAGTCATTTCACCATTTTGGTAACTTCTAAAGGATGTTTCATCATGTGCCACAATCCAGGAGTCAATCTCCTCTGGGAATTTCAAAGGCTCCTCAAGCTGATAGGAATCCCTAAGTGCAGGATCATTATTATCCTCACTTGAGGATGATTCTGAATCAGAACATTTAGAGGATTGTGATGGGTGGGGTAATTGTTCAATAGGTGCAGGTTATGGAGGGACCTCAATCTCAATAGTTTTGACAGCAAGAGATCTTGTGATAATAGTCCTCTCACTATTGGCATTGCCCCGATATTTTCGGGTTTTCCTGGGATGTGTAGTGATAAAACCATCAGAGTCAACAATAAATTTTTTTCCTTTTCGGACTATCATTGATGCATCAATATCTTTTGTAAGCAAATTTGGTTCAATAATACCAACAAGAATATGCTTATGGGCTATAATAAAATGTCTAATGGATTTGGCTGTCTGGGAGTTTCCCATCCCTTGACAATTCTAGAAGAAAACCTTCATTAATGATGGGTCTTGCCCCTTATCTAGGGGATAACCTATGATGCCATAGGTAAGTTTCCTTTCCCCTTCCTACCTTTACCTTTCTTTCTTGGCCCTTGTAGATTACTACTAGCTCCAGGACACTTGCTGATAGAATTTCCAGCAACCATCTTTACAACAATACCAGCAGCCCCATTTTCACAAATTTGATGAGGCACCTGGGCAGAGATGACGGACCCTGTGCTAGGAGGATCAGCCTGCACATGTGGTCCAGACATAGGAGGAACTACTGCAGTGCCAGAAATGATATCAACCAGATAAAGAAGATATGAGTCAATAGAATCATCTGACCAGAAGATACCACTCAATGGTATGAATTTATTTTTATCTATAAGATGATAAGGATCACTGAACAATTGTGACTTCCTTCTAGCAACTTTGGAGGGCGATGTCTGAACAAAGTTCTCCCCCCCCAGATCAGTTACAACAGAGGCCACAACAACACCATCACCATCAGAAGATGGCAGAGGTGGAGTATCCTCTACTGACTGAGGTGTGCCTTGCTCCACAGGAACATCCTGTGCAACAGTCACCACAGGGACAACATCACTGGTCTAAGCCCAAGCTTCTAGCACATGCCCATCCACATTGGAAGTCACCAAACATGTATCCCAAATTGGAGCAGAATGACATGATTCCACCGGTTCCTGCCTTTCAAGAGGCCCAGAAGACTTTCCAGGAATAGACCCTTCCTGGTCCAAGTGCACTGGTAATGAAATCCCCTCCAACACCCCTGGTTAGCAGCTTCCTCAATCTGGGAATCATGTGAAGATTTATCCTTTCCCTTCCTCCCCCTACATGTGGCATCATCATGCCGTTTCATTTGGCACACAATTCATTCCTTATTCCTCTTACATTCAACCATGAGATGTCCAAAAAACATGCAACCATAATATAATTTAGGCTTCTATTCATAGACAATGTCCAACTTCATACTGTCATCCCATTTTGTGAGAACAACCTCCTCCACAAGAGTGATTGACATGTACACTTCCACCAATACCCGAGCATAATTTCCAATCCTCAGGTTGATTATCTTCTGATCCAACCGAATTGGGTTGCCAACAACCGAAGTGATATCCCATAAAATCCTTGGATTCCAATAGAACCAATTCATCTTATAGATCCAAATCCATATCTGGACGTGCGTGTTCCGGACAGTCATGGGATCAAAATTGAGATCCCACTTCTGAATATTCAAAAAACCAGGCTTTAGAGGGATGATGCCCTTGCTCCATGCCCTTCTCTTACACTCATCTGAGGGGAATACAACATGGTAGTACCAACTTCCCATTATAGTCATGCTCAAGTCATCAAAACCCCACACCTCCACAATCCTTTTAGTCTGCTCATTGAATTTCCATAGAATCTCACCTTTGCGAATGAAGACACAAGCAATGATCGAGTAACGACAAAGAATATCCTTTCTTCAACCGCCTCCTGATTTGCTGACACATGAGAAACCCTCACTTTCTTAATAACCTGACCAATTGGGGGTGCATCGAAGGAGAATTTTGGGATAGAATCTTCCTTCACAACATTCACAAAGTTCGTCCCCAGGTCAGTAGCCTTGGGATGAGAAGAACATAAAGCCCTGAGGGGTTTAAATGGAAACTAAAGTAGGAAGATATCATATGGACAATGAAATTATGAATCCTCAACCTAATATGGTTGGAATATATATGTTTTTATAAGTTTTAACTCTGTTTATGTAGGATATTAGGGGTGTAACCCATAAAGGAGAGATAATGAATTCTTTAAGAAACATATATATAGTGAGGCATTTCATAAAGAATCACCCTCTAGATTTCAATTGATATTGAAACCCAGTGAATATGTATAAATGAATTATAAGTAATATTATTTGATTTTGTATTTATGGGACATAAAAATGTAATTATTACTATTTATCATTTTGAAGGTGACATAGATCAATATGGGTCTCTGATTACGAATATTATTGAAAATAATGCGATTAATTATATAGAGTACACATTTTAAAGATATTTTCATTTAGAAATATTTTCCTAATATTCTTTGAGTAAGAATATAGATGAAATTCCTGTAATTGATGAAAAAAATAATAAGACTCATTGTTCACTATGAATAAATTCTTACTTGATTGGCCAAGTACGAACCAAATATCATTTTGGACAATGATATTAGAATTTATATATATTAAAAAGGTTTAAACACTCGGTTTATGAATATAATTATCCTATCATTAATTTTAATTCCATGAGGACATTATTTTTTTTGCTCAAAAAGGTGATATGGAGATGGCTGACGCACATCTAGATTATGAAAAAAATATTACAATGCGGTATTGGTGGAAAGAAATGGATAAGAAGATAACTAAGAAATATGGAGGTTATTCTCCTAAATTTTACAAATCAGGTAAAATACAATTTAAATATTTTTTATAAGATTAATGAAGTGTTACTGATGTGGTAAGCTAAATTTATTTGTCTCATGAGTTCTAGGAAAATAGTTATGATCAGAAAAGTGGTGGGAAAATTGATATATAGATAGAATTAATAGGTCTTAATTGAAATGAGTTGGGAAGTTATGATAATACATGTTTCAAGTTAGTAACTGATGGTTGGAATTATCATGATCAATAATAGAAAGGTGAAGAAATTTGTTTCTACTACAACAGATACAAGACCCTCAAATGAAGCTGTGATTGGTACATTTCATGTTTATTTAGATTATTACAATGAAAAGTATGATTATGTATCTATAAACTATTTTGTATCTATAATTTTTTCAAGTAAAATGTAAATACCTTATCAAGAAATGAATCCATGGATTTGGTAAAAGATATTAGGGGAAGTATAATGGAAACAAGAATTTATAGAAATATTCATGTTATTATATGTGGAATCTTTTTTCCTCAAAATATTATTTTCCTTACAATTGTAGGGATTTTATGTTATTATAAGTATGGATTGAAAATATGTTAAACATAATAATACAGATTATAGAGCTAAAAGATATAATTTTTAGAAAGTCTTCTTGTTTGTATATAATAATTAATTCACACCTTTGGTAACATATCAATAAGATAAGAAATTGATAACAAGTGGATGTGAAAGTTATCTTTCACATATTTTTGAGAATAAATGAACTATTAAAATTAGTGATGTACTAGTTTTAAATGAATATCTAGAAATATTTCCTAATTATTTTCCTGGTGTTATTCCTGATTTGGAGGTATAATTTATTATTGAGTAAGTACTTTAAACAAATCAAATTTTAATACTACCTTATCAAATGGATCCAGTGATTCAATTGGAATTGAAAAATCAATAATAATTATTTTTTTTGATAAGGGTTTCATCTAGATTATCACTAAATATTTTGGTTCTCTTATTCTTTATTTTATAAAGAAGGATGGTTCCATGATATGTTGAATTGAACATAGAGTACTCAATAACATCACTATTAAGATTAAGTATTTGTTGCATCATATTGAATATTATTTAATCAAATACCAGATGCTCATTATTTTTCATATATTGATCTTAGGTTTGTGTATCACCAAATAAATCTGTACAAGGAAAAAAAACATGAGGATGTAAAACTATACTAGACATGGGAAATATGAGTTTGTGGTTATTCCTTTCAGGATGATGAATTCAAGTACAATATTTATATATCTTATAAAAATATTTTTCTATGAGTATTTGGATATAATTTTTGGTATTTTTCATTGATGAAATTATAATTTAATATATAATTTATGAGGATAAGGAAATATATATAATTATTATTCTATGGACTTTAAAAGAAAATATGTTGCATTGAAAAATTATAAAATATGATTTTCGATTAGAATATATTTAATTCCTTGGGAATATTTCATATAAAGATGGAATAAATATTGATCCTAGTAAAACTAATATGGTGTAAGAGTTTCCAAGACCTATAAATTCCATTGATATTTTATGTTTTCTTGTATTTAAGGTTAATTAATGACTCTTTTTTGAAAACATTTTTTTGTTATCAATGACACTAAATTTGTTAACTCTGAAAGCAGTTAAATTCTTCTGGATAATATAATGTGCAGAATGTTTTTAGGAGATAAAAATAAGATCATTTAATGGTCTAATGGTATCCTTTATAATAAGATATGATGAATCTAGTATTTATATTGTTTCTTCTTTTATGTTACTTTGTTGTTTTTTGATGCAGGATAATCTTGAAATTTCATATTCTTCTCGTCAGTTAAAAATCCAAGACCAGAATAATCTATATATGATCCTAATCTTCAAACAATGTTTTTTTAATTAAAAATTTATAGGTTTATTTTATATGATTTCAAATTTTAAATATATATCGTCTACAGATTATAAAGTATATATTTACTCAAAATTATTTGAACATGAGGCATAGGTGATGGTTTGAAATGATAAATTATTATGATTTCATGAGTCACTGTCTTCTAAGTAAAGACACCAATTTATTTTATGCCTTGAGATAAAAATATAATGCTTAATTAACTATGTCACATTTAGAAAACGATCCCTAGGTTATTTAATTGATGAATTTTTAACTAAAAATTGAGCATGAAAGAACTACCAATCTTTTGGTTCAAGTGCAGTACAATTATCTTTGTCCGACAGAATTATGAAAACATAGAAGAAAGATAATGATTTTAAAGAAAGAGTATTTGTTTTTAACCGGGGTATGTTTCTTGAATTTCCATTTATAAAGATTTTGTTATTGGATTTTAAAAGTTTTCATGTGTTCTAAGTGACCCCCATTTGAAAAGGAATTATTTATTTATTATCACTACTTGCAATTTTCCATCTATCCTCAAATTACTATGATATATAGATATATTGGATTATATTTCTGGTTGGAATTAATTAGTAATATATCTTTGATTTTACCATTAAATTGTTGATTAGTCCAAAAGTTAATGAAAAATTGAAACTTCTGAAAGGGATGATTTATACTTTTATAAGGAATGAATTGAACTGGGATAATATATCCATGTATTTTAGAGAGGGAATACCTAAGACATGTCAAGGGATTAAATTGATTTTGATTATTATCAATTGATTATCTAAATCTATGAATTTTATTCCTATTAAAGAATATATGTCCCTAGATCACATTTATTGGCTTTATCATATAGAGATTGGTAGGTTAAATGGATTTCATCTGTCTATTATTTCTGGCTGTGATCCCACATTTATATTAAATTTTTGGATTTGACATAAAAAATATTTTGTTAATTAATTTTTATTGTAACTTTCATTCTTAATATGATGGATAGTTAGGTCAAAAAATTAATACATTTCAAGATATTTTTTATGTTTTATCTATATGTTATCAAGGTCAATGGGATTGAAATTCTAATTGCATATTTTTTTATAATAATTTTTTTCATTATAGTAAATAGATAGAATGGTTTAATACATTATATATAAATCAGTATCAAACTATTTCATTTTGGGAAGAGGTTAGTGAAAGTTAGTTGTTTCCACCCAATTTGGTAGAAGAGATGGTTTATATTTTATTGATAATTTCACACTATATAAGGGAAGATCAAAATAGAAAAAACTTTATCCAGATAACTAGTGGAAAGATCTCTTGTTTGTGGTAGAAGATTTTTTTGAATATTTCTCCCTGAAAATGTATTATGTGTTTTGGTAAAATTGAATTTTTAACTTCTTAGTTTATTGTTCCTTATAAAATTATAAAAAAATAATAATTATTTTCTTATCAAATAGCCTTACCTATTAGTTTTTCTCAGGAACATGGTGTGTTTCATGTTGTGTTTCTTGAGAAATATATAGCTAAGGCATCTCATATTTTGAGACCAGAAGTGGTACAATTGGAATATAATCATTCTATAAAAAAAATCATTTTATATTTTGGTTAAAATTGATATGAAACTTCTAAACAATTTGATCCATGAGGTTAATGATAACTAGAATAATCACATAATTGAGGGAGAGAAATGGGAATTTGAAAAAGGCTATGAGAAAAAAATATGGTCCCTTATATAAGTAATGAATGAAATTGTGATGACATAATTTCATGATGGAGAAGAATGTGAAAACTGTGGAAATATTAGAAAAATAAATGTATCTTTTAAATTATAGGTATTCATTTTATGGATTCATATTCATTATAGTCTAATAAGTAATCTTTTACTAGAAAAATGAAGGGTTTTATTTAAATTAATTGTTTTTCCATGTATAACATGGGTTTATTTAAATGTTAAATTTCATTATTTTAAAATTTTAACGTGATAAATATTAATTCATTTTTGGAATCATCCTAACAAGTTTAAGTTAGGTTAATTTTTTTCTAAAATGATTTATTATTGGTGTGAATATTGAAAAATAACAATTTTTATGAATCGTTTAAATTATTTTCATGTATTTTAAAATTATAATTCTATTTTGTATTAGTTTAAAATTTAAAATAATCCCATATAACTTAAAATTCCACTTAATTCCATTAAAAAAACTATTATAGTTTATTTTTATATAAAATCATTTTTATGAATATTTTTTTTTCTAAAATATATTTTCATTGAATTTTCATATTAAAAGTATTTTTTAAAATTAATTATTAATACTTTTCATATTTTTAATCACAAGGAAAAAATTTGGTAACAATTTTATTTTCATTTTTTCATTAGGTATAACAACTTTGATAAATCATTTTCACCACTTTAATGGTTAAAATATTTAACAAGATGGTTAAAACTAAGATAAAAGGTTTAAAAATAAAATAAAAAATTTGTTAGAATTTCTATGTATGTTATGATTTCAACACATAATCATCCTTGATTTAAAATAACTCAATCAGGTTTTAATTACCTTTGTGAAATATATTTAATATATTTAAATGTTTTAAGAATTTACATGTGTGCTACTTACTTTACTTATAAATAGGCACCTCCTCTCCTCATTTCAGACACATTTAGGAATCTAGCTCAGAGAAAACATTCCCAAATAACTTAAAAACTCTTAAAATCATATCTTAGAGGTTCTATTATAACTATAGTACCAACCAATGAAGAATTATGGTGTAAGCTCATGGACGCTTTTCAAAGAAGGGGTGTAATTCTTAACCATATAACATACTTATTTTTTATTACACCTCCATAAATTATTATTGAACCATAATGATATAATATCATTATATAATTCAATATACATATATTTTATTATGTTTTTTGTATATCCTTTTTTCATATCCTTTTTCATTCTATGGGAAATTAATATGTCACTCATTTTTACTTGTGGACGACCGCCTCCATGAAGTGATGTATTTTCTTTTTTCATCATGAGATCATATAGATGTATAAAATAATTTATAAAATCAATGTATATAATATTTATTAAATATTTAAGAATATTTTATGATAATATTCTACTTACCTTCTTACCCTTCCACACATTGTAAAATGATAACATTTTTTGTGAATATATTAGGACTACCATATCCATGAAGTGATGTGATTAATTTTTCATTTTCACCTTACAAGGATTGTCCTAAGGAAGTAACTAAGTAATAAATATGAAATTTATTATAAATTTATTATTCTTTAAAATTAAAATATTATATACTTTATTAATTTCCACACAATAAAAAAATGAAAATCTTGTTCTTGCGTATGTATAGACTACCACCTCCATGAAACTACACTATTCATTTTAAATGAAACATTACATGATTGGTTTTATAAATATTTTTTATGTATAAATATTATTACAATAACATGGTTATGATTTTGGAAGTAATGTAACTATAACACCATTGACTATGGTCAATACACCGATGTTTATTTTAGGTTATAAATTGAATAACCCGAGAATGTCGGTGTGGATGAAATTGATCTTATCCCTTATTTCCACCTTCACTGTAGCATAAAACCGTCTGATTATATCTAGATATTGATCTTTTCTTGTGAGTATATTGGGAAATATTTAGTGGCTCAGGTCATAATTGAGTATCAGAATGTAGCAGTTCTCAGTTGACATCATCTACATGATCATCTTGCAGTGGTCACTATAGAAAAGGTAGGGTACTTACTCTAAAAGATACTTATCATGTTTAGGGAAGGACACTCATCAATGCTTCTTAATGAGGAAATTCTCATAGATAAGATCCACCTAATCAATTTTTAAAATACCTTGCACCATTTCATGTTGAGAGTGCTTATGAAAATCCTTGAAATTCAAGTGGATGTACCTCATATTCCAGTTCCATGCATTCTCTAATCCCCTTATAGAAAAGAATACTTAATATACAATGAAGAGTCTCATCTTGTACATACTTCTAATAAAGCAATTAACCTTGTCCATCAATTGATGATGTTGGTCACAGATACTTTGTATTCCCTCTTTGATCAGTATCTAGAAACCATTCTTATCTAGTTTTTTGATGCTAATGATATTAGTGCTGATCCTCGGGATGATGTACACTATTGTGAGAATTCAGTGCTCACTAGTTTTTCAGGCCAACAAGATGGTCCTGCACAACCCTATTTTGTAGAAAAATCCATCTCAAAACATCATGATGCAATGAATTATAGATTCAAACTCTGAGAAGAATGTGTGGGACCCTGTCATGTGGTTTGTGGAACTGATGTGGATGTAATCAAATACATCATAATGAATATCCTCTTCCTAATATAGTTGCCCAAAGTCATTATCCTCAACTAGACAGAGAGGGATGCATCATGGTTACAGAATATTGGAGGTGAAAAAATACAGTGTTATGGAATGAAGCATTGTATTTCATGAAATTTATATAAGGATTTCAGGCATGTCATCATCACCATGGGTAAGAAGGGCCTCATCCCTTTTCGGTATGTTTTGGTAGTTTTTGTCCCGATGAACCATTTTTCTATGGCTGTATCATTTTTTTTCTTTAGTCATCACGTCCACCTCCATATCCTGAGAAATCTTTTCCATTTCAATGTTCCCACCATCATTTTTTTGTTTTGATGGTTAGTGGTGATGCGTTACGGACTTAGAGTTAATGAAGGGTTACACTGCCATTTTCACTCCTTCATTCATGAAACCCACTAATCCTCTTTGGGGAGAAACTTCCCTCTATAATCAGTAGTGAGTTCTAGATAAAAATGGTCCTCCACAACTTTTATTATCCCTGTTACCTCTTCTATAGAGAGCTTTTAGATATTAAGAGGCATCTGAATTGAATGAAATATTTGGGAGAACCTGGATGGGATGAAATTTAGGTACTAACCAATGACCTTGTGTTGAGGCTCTGGATCACTAATGATTGTGTGTTAGATGACCAACTTGGTGAGATGAATCACGAATACATTCAATAATTTTCCATTGTGAAAAGTAATGCCTTCATACATCTTTAGAATCTTCCAAGAATTAGCTTGTGCAATCAATCAATGCCGATTGGCATGGTCTTTACTGTTTACCATGATTCCTTGTTGGTTTCCAAGATAGAGAGTATGGAGATCATCTCTAGTGGAAAAACACATTAGAAGACCTCTAATTCCATATGATCTTCCTAGAGTTCGACAGTATCAGTGTCGACGGTGTCCTAGAGTCCACGTGTTTAGAGCATATCCTTCATCATCACAGACCAGTCACTTAGTTCATCTTCATGAGGATTATATATATCACTAATCCCTAAAACTCTTTCACTACCAAATGTACCACCAAAGAGACTCAACCGCCGTCAATGAGGGATCTAGGACGTGCTGATGATATTTGTGAAGTTTGAGGTGAGGGGGGATCACAGTACATCATCATGGATCAAATCAACAACCCTTCAGTAAAAAATGTTGTAAATTCTTAACCAATCAATACCCATAAAAATATATAATGTATTTAAAGGAAGAAGGAAAATTTTAGAACATAAGAGATATGTTTGAGAACCATGAAATAGGATTCTTTTTTAGAGGGGTTTTAATTGTATTATATACACACTAAAAGCTAAGAATATTTATAATGTAATTACCAACACATTAGTGAATTGTTATGTTAACACCGCATTGATCCAAAAATGAGGGAAAATAACAAGGGGTGTAAACATAATGGTGGAATTAATCCTCATTATTGAAATTAATCATCAGGATTTGGGTGGAGCTCAAAGGTTCAATGGGTGCCTTGAATTTTTAAAATCGGATGAGATTGGATTTCCTTCCATAGTGATTCTTAACATCAATAGGCTTCCAGTGGTGGCACATAGCTTCATGGTAGCTTCGTTTGATATTCCACTAGCTTGTCCAATGAGCATTGATGGCATGGTAGTACTGGGGGAAGATCTAATTTCTACCATTCCATGGTTTATATTGCACACCTCGATAAGGTCATGAATCACATTGGCTCAGGATATCATCTTTAGGTTTGAGGTAGGTAGACAAGATGTGTCTGTGGGGGTGGTTGAACATGTGGCACCCTGTATAAGTGATAGATCACGTTCGGTATATTGACTGTGGGTATGAGACATGGTTGGTTTGTGGTGAAATAACTACAGGTTGGTGGATGAAGTGACAATGAATGAGGATGGTCATAAGTTCTATAAGTGACAGTGACCTCATAGTAGGTTTTTTATGGTTAGTTCAGTTGACCCTTAATATTTTTTTCATTTTGAAAATCACAAGAAATATACATTTTTTAGTGTAGTTTTTTTTTCATAAAAAATTTCATAGTAGAAAATAATAAAAATAAAAATTCTAGCCATAAAATATTTTTTTAAAATTCATTAAAATAAATGAATTAAAATATACAATTCTACTAAATAAAAATGTCACTATAATTCAAGTTGAATATTACAATTCAAAATTATTATTTTTTGAAACAATTTAATTTTTTGTATTTTTAATAAAATAAAAAATTAATATATCAATTGAAATAAAAAAACCATTTAAAAATTTAATTTCATAATAATTTAATATTTTTTTAACTTGAAAATAAAAAAAAATCACCATTTAACTCAAAACAAAAATAAATCAATAAAATCAACATCTTAATCCATTTACAAATAAATTCTAGATTCTCAGAGTCACAAAAACAATATATTTACCTAGAATTTGATTAAATTTGGTGCATTTTCAATGAATAATGTACCTAATATTTTTTAAATATTTATCCCACATCACTCCCCCACACTTGAACCTTTTAATTATTGGAAAACATAAGTGTGGAATTCAATTTATTAAAAAAGAAAAAAAGAATGATATTTGTCCTTCCAATAAATAAATATACCATAGAGAATTGAAATAAATCACATATTCATCCAATGTTTAAATTATCATCACAATTTTTGTGAATGAAATCAAAATATCATTTTATTCCAATCAAAGTTATCAGTCCACAAGTGGATCAAATTATAATTAAGTGGAATCAATGTTTTATGTAGAATCATTCCCATTTAACTCTCTCTCCAATATTTTCTCAACCTAGTGTTTAATTTCCCACTTAATTTATTTAACTCAAATGAATTTATAATAAATAATTTCTCCCCTTCACGAGTTCAATACTCCCATCACCTAAATGAATTTGTCTTTTACTTAGGAAAATTAATCATTTTTTTATTTTTCCAACCTTATAAATAAACAAAATTGTGAAAAATAACTTTTTGAAATTTATATAAATGTCTACTCACATAAAAAGTTCAATTTTCACCAGAAATACATTATGGTCAAAATCAAACAAGTTAATATAGTTTCAATGGAATTATATCAATTTAATTTGACTTCTATCCCTAAGGTTTTTATTCTAACAGAGGTCAAGTTATGTCAAATTATGTTCAAAATAATACCGACTTTATGTTATGGATTCTGATTCCATAAAAATATTTTCACTCACACTCCTTTTCCTATATCTTTTTAAAAAATGTTATGAAAATAGTGATACTTCCACCCATCAATAATCTATTATTTCTGTTTATTAACTAGTGAATTTGTCAAATATTGTATGAAATTTTAAAAAGGTATAGCAATATTAAAGTTCAAAAAAGGTTTGAAAAATGAAAATGAAAACTATAAAAAAGGTATTTACAGTATTTAAATAAAGTTTTATATATGTAATATTATTTTTTCTTTTTATTATTATTTATTTTTTTATTTACATATTGTCTAAAAATTTACTAAAAATGATAAACATATTTGTTTCTTTACATATTCTATGAAATTAACTAAAAAAATTTATAAATTACAAAACACTATTTTCAATCCCCTCCCCCACATTTTTTCATCATTTTCCATTTATTTTATATAAAACATGCAACAAAATTATCATGATTAAATAGTGTAAAAGCATAGGTACAATATTGTAACTTTTTGTTTATCTAGAAGGCTCGAGGTAATCTCTCTATAGAGTAATTTTTGGATAGTATTGAGTTAATCTACAAAGTTATTTTCCACTCAAGAAGAAACTATGAAATTTATAATTAAACATATAATTTTTTTTATTGAAATAAAAAGTATGAAAAAGAAAAAAAAATTGAGGATATTATTTGGTAAAGCATCCCAAAAGGTGCTGTAGTTTATGATATCTATAGCTAAATAGGTTTGTGGTCACCCTCAATCTACAAAAGGATGTGGTTTATATGATATGAACCACCACATTATTCTTTTTCCAATTCTGATCATCTCTTATTCTTAGATGTCTTTTTTAACATATATTTTCATATCCACCACCACAACATTGTGATGTATTTGATAGAGTGTTGGTGGAAGTTGAATGTATGGGGTCTCCTAAGGTTCTTCCACAATGTATGCATATTCTTTCTCTTCTATAGGTAGCTCTATTGCTGTTTCTTGGACATATTAAAATAAGCGTGAGTTAATAAATAACTCAAATTGAATAAAATTGATACAGGTTGAGTTCAAATCATATTTTCCCTCTCATATGAAGCAACTTCTACTTATGTTTCTTCATAAGAACCCCCTAGTTATTGGTTTTAGTTTTTCTCCATTCAGTTTATGTGTGGGGTGATGTTATGGGATTAGATGATTTCCAGTAGTTCTAGGAGCTTCTTCTTCTTTTGATACTTCCTCAATAGACTTGTGTTGATTTTCCCAAGCTAGTTGCCTCAATTGTTCTTAAAATTAGTCAATATTATAGTTTTATATATCTTTTTTAGACACTAGTATACCTTATTCTAGTACATATTTCCACATATTGTCAAAAAATAATTATACATCTGACATCCTATTACTAGTTTTCAGGTAATTATCCTCTCTTTTATTTTTACCTTCTTAATTGGGTGTATATGAGGAATCCTAAAAATGGAGAATAGTTGCTAAGCCTAATGAACTAATGTTCAGGGATGGTAGTTTGTTTAAATTAATAGAGTCCAGGTATAAATGTGTTAATAGCCTTGTGGGATTCTCCACAAGTTCATAGAACACCTGAGTTGGATTGGCATTTTCATGTTAGAATTTTCATTTTTTGCAGTATTTAGGTGAAATAAATATCGTTTAATAGGAGTAAATGATGTTTGTGTTCTATGTGGTGGAAATCATTAACCTAGTACACAACCTAAAGGGATTTCATGTCTTATAAAGTTTTAATAGTATGTAATGTTAAATGTTTTGGTTTTAATAAAAAGTAAACATGTTTCCCCCCCTACGGATTACATGACATGTAAAGGGGTTACATTTCATGTAACAATCAGAAGGTTAGATTTTAGAGTGTTTAATCAGCTAATTTTTCATTCATTATTCCCTAGAACTTCATTATCTTGACCTAAATCTATTATTCAATGTTTTTTGAGCCTTTATTCAATCAACATTTATTTTTTAAGTGTTGTATCATCAAGGAATTTCCATCGAATATTTCCATATTAGGATATCATTTTTGTTTCTGCATTGCCTTCGATTATAGTAGTAATTTTTCATAGAACTATTGGTTTTTTATTAATGGTGATGTTTCTTCTTGATTCTCTCTAGACCCATTGTGAGATATTGTCCCCAGAGCCAATCCTTGTTCATTGTGGTGTGGCGGGTGTATTTTCTTTATGTGTGGGTTATTTTATATTCTCCACCAACCCCTATGTTGAAATGTATAAATTCTAAGATGTGTAGATTTATTCTAGGGTATCTATTGTAATTATTGGTTTCTTCCATGTGGTGGATTATGTTACGGGAATGTGCAACCTATGTTTTGAGGTTGGTAGTTCTGTCTCTAGACTGTGTTGGTGAACTTAATTGCTCTTGTTTCTTGAGAAACTATTTTATTAAATAAAATAGCATGATATGATTTATTTGTGTGTTTGTGTGGAACTACGTTTTTATAGATATGGGTTTCCCGTAGTATTGAAAAATTGGAAAGTGTTTCATATCACTGTGAAATGGTTTTTTGAAATGGTTTTCAAATCATGGTTCAATGGAAATGGTTAGATGAACTAGTTTGGAAAATAGAGAACATAGGAATCCATGGGTACATCGGTGGATGGTATAGTAATAGGTCTCATCCCATATCGAGTATTTTCTCATGGGGATTTATTTTTCTCCCTTGGCCTGTTGTTCTATTTACTTTTTAGACTTATTGGGATGTTCACATGATGGGGTGATCCCCTGTTCTCTAGACTTAATGAATATGTCTATTGGATTTTTTTTGATGTTTTCTATGTTTGGTATGAGTTATGATCCTATCCTAACCTACTCTGATCCCTGGAATGATTTTAAATGTGCTTATTTATTATTTTATACTATTCTGATGTACTACAATGGATTTTATATGATAAGTGATGAATTATTTGGTTTGTTTTGACATGACATATTTTCTATGACATGTGGATATGAAATGATTTGAAACTTATTTTATGATTTATTTGGAAATTTGGAAAAAGGGGAAATTAAAATATTTAGTTAGGATTTTAATATACAAATTTTTACCTGTTATCATGCCTTGTTTTCTTCAAAAGATTATCATACTTGGATTACTATTCAGAATACTTCATATGGAACACCTAGGTGGGACACTACTAATCCTGTTATCTCATACCCTGCGTGCCACTTCAGTGGTGTGTAGACCTAGTTTTTTCTTTTGATATAGGTAAAGGAAATACACCATAGTGAGGTAGAAAGGTTTTATGTCATGTGATTCAAGTATATGGTGGTGAGATAGTGGGTGTTTTCCCATTCCATCACATGTATTAGTTAGTTTTACTATTTTAGTAGTCCTTTAGGGTTGGAACTTTACTTGGAGATTTTTTAGACTCTTGATTTTTAATGTTTTAATTGTTAGTGTTTAGTTGTGGAATATATTTATATTTTTTTGTTGTATCTATCATTAATATTTTCCTTGTTATTACTTCAGTTTAAAAAAATCATTCCATGTGGTTGGTTTTTGATGCCTAGGTTCTATTCTCCATCCCGTAGGTATCAAGATTTCCCTTCAGGCATGTGACAGATCAGGTCAGGTTATAGATTGCGAGGGAATCCAAATCATTTCATTAAAGCTTATTATCAACGATTATCCATCATCAAGGGTCCATGTATTGGGATGTTTGGAAGACAAAAGATAGGATTGATGAGACGTGACAAGTAGATTTTGATGAGTGCATGGCCAGATCTTGCAGTACTGAAACCCAGGTTACTATGGTATGTTGGGATGTGTGTATCTTGTTTTGAGTTCTTTATGTTAATCTAATTTTTTTTATGTTTTTCTAGTTTGAAATTATATTGTCTTGTTTCCGGATCATTTATTCTATTTCAATGTGAAATAATATGCATCCAAAAGGTGTTATGAGAGTTCCTCAGGAAGGTGAAACTGATGTTCTTAAAGGGAATCCTCCTATGGATCATATAATTATCAAGGATATCTTGTAATTAGTTTTTTCTGTTGACTAAAATGTGATGCAATTTCAGATTATATTCATTGAGTTAAAACCAGAAGCTATGGGATAGAAAGATAAACACAGAGAGTTCATCTATGAGAAACCAAGATCCTTTAATGTTATGAATAAAATGAAGGATTTAGAGGACTTTCATCAAAATATTCATCAAATATTTGACTTCCTGGATAAAATTGGGAGTATCATGGTATTTTATGCAAAATTTATACAATACTGTCCCCACAATCATTTGTGGTATTTGATGGTATAGGCCGATAGGAACATGGGATTAGAGAGAAAGGATTTGAAGACTCTCTTCATCCATCATTTTGTTTAGAGTAACTATTGATGGAAAAGTATATAGAGTGTCCCTCTTTATAGTTGAGAGAGTGTCCATTATCATCATACACCAATAATTTTACTATGCTGGTTCATTTTTCACTAGTGGTTGTGAGGAATGACCAGATAAAAGCTTATAAGTACCTATTGGGTATTAAATCATTTATAAGATTTTAGGTATTTATACGGAATCTTTTGAACTATGTGAAGATTTTGGGTAAGGTTATGATGGAATAAAGGATTATAAAATGCAAGGTTGGATATTATTCCCTTTCTCTTCCACCCAGTGGTAGCTTTAGTGGAATTCTAGAGAAAAAGAGGAAGTTTAAGGATCTCCGTAGGAGTGGTGGAAGTGGTTCTCAGTAAGAGGAATCTTTTTAACCTCTGTTTATAGCTATTATTGTGCCTCTGACATTCTATAAGTGTGGCATGGTCATACACACAAGGCATTAATTTCATTCACCTACAAATATGTTAAACTTTTGTAGACATTATAGTAATATAAAGCATTTCTACGAATCCATGTATACTCTTCTATGTAGGTAGAGATTTTATCCTCCAAAGGCTTATGTGGGAGAATTCAGATTCTTTAAAGAATACATAGATCCAACCAAATGCCTAAATAGTAAAGCACCTTCATGAAGTAGGCGAGTTTCTAGTTGAGGTATATGTGGGTTCTACAACATTAAGTGGCTCCGTCTTTATTTCATTTTTAATAACCATTTTGTTATTAGATATCATTTCTTCCCAATAATTTATATCAATACATTTTTTTGATATGATTAAACTTAAAATGGAGATCAGTTACTTTGTATTAGAGTTAGTGATACATCTTGGGAAGATGAAAGAGTATGGGTTTTGGAGTCCTTATTCACCATCGATAACTGAGGTAGAGTTAATCTTGGATTTTCTTATTCTCAGTCTGGGTATATTTTACATTATCATAGGGATAGAATGAATTTTTTCTCAACTATATGAAGATGATTATTTTCATCTATGTGTCTCATTTCATAAAATCAATGGGGGATAATTTGTGTTTTAGGGAGTGGGGGATTTGAGGTCTATTCATGCAAGACCTTCCTGCCCAGAGATCATGAGTTTATTTTCTACGGTTGTTGTCGATACTGATGAAATTAATTCTATTTTTTATCTTTTTGATGTTGTTCAAGGTTATCCTAATGTTTTCCTACATGGTTTCCATGGGCTTACTCTATATAGGGAGGTATAGATTATGATTGTATTAGTTCTAGGAATGAAACCGATATCAATACATTATTATCATATGAAACCAATAGAGGTGAAAGATCTCAAAATTAAGTTGGATGATCCGTTGGTGAAGGGTTTTGTTCACCCTACTATTTCTCCTTATAGAGACCCACTTCTCTTTGACAAGAAGGTAAATGGTTCACTTTGATGCTATGTAGACTATTAGAAGTTTAACTGAGTAAGTGTTTAGAATAATTGTATTTTTCCTTATGATGTGGATTATGTTTTTGATCGGTTTAAGGATAAAAAGTGCTTTTTGAAAATTGATATTTAATCAGGTTATCATCATCTCAGAGTTTGTGAGTGTGATATACGAAATACATCTTTCAAGAGTAGGTATGGCCATTACAAATATCACACGATGCCATTTGTTCTGACAATTGCTCCTATAGTTTTTATGGATTTGATGAATCAGATATTCAATCAGTATCTCAACACTTTTATGTTGGTGTTTGAATATAATATTTTGGTTTACATGAGATATGATCAATAGAATAGAAACTATTTGAGTTTTATTATGAAATCAAAATAATTCACCATTTTTATGGAAATATTTCAAAATGAAACTTCTGTATTGATGAAGTAAAAATAATAGGGAATGTGACTTCTGATCATGTCTTATCAGTTGATCTAAAAAGGTAAAGGCTGTTTTTTATGTAAAAATCCATATAATGTCTTTGATAATTGGAGCATCCATTGTCTTGGTGGATAATACTGATGATATGTCAATGATTTATTGATGTTGGAATCACCTTTTAGTTCTCTTACTTGGAAATTGGTTAAATAAATATGGGATGAAAAAGTATTTATTTTTTTGAAGAGATAAAATTACTTCTAAAATCTAATCCTATTTTGAACTTCCCTAATACCAGTAAGGTGTATTTGGTTTTCTGTGGTGATTTTAGCACTAGTTTTGGTTTTTACTATTACAGGATGATCATTTAGTATCTTATGGCTCTCACCATCTATGCCCACATGAGAAGAATTACCTCACTCCTGATTTATATCTCACCACAACTATGCATGCATTTAAGTGTTGATGAAACTATATTTTTGGGGAATGGTTCACAATATTTTTAACCATAAGTGTTTGAGATATATATTTTTCTTATAAATACGTGAGTATTATATGGAGGCGGTGGGTGGAATACCTTGAAAAGTTTTACTTAGATATCACCTACACAACATGGAAGGGGAATGAAATTCCATATGATATTAATATGAAAGTTCCATTGCAAGATGTTTTAGAATTGAATGAAGAGTGGAACCTTATGGATTTTTTTATCCATTTGCATCTGGGTGATCTGAAGGATATTTCATTTTTGGTTCTGAATAGATTTATGTTATTATAATATCTCATTGGTTCTAGTCAATAGATTTAGTAACATGATGTCTATTTTAATGGAATTTGAGAAACCATCTATGGTGGGGAGTCTATTTCTGTTTGTCCTCTCCCTTTGTATAGTCTTAATAGTTCCAGAGACCGAGTTTTAATTTTAGAATCAGTGAGGAGTTCAATTTTCTTTGATTGTTATAGTTCTTATTGTGTCATTCATCGAGGCACTGAGAAGATTTATTATGACATGAGACAATGATTTCAGTTGTTGGGTAAGAAGCATGAAATTATTGATTATGTTTCCCTCTGTTATAAATTACAATAGATAAAGGTAGATCATTTGAAACATTATGGTTTTATCTATCCTCTTCCATTTACAGTTTGGAAATGGAAAAAGGTATCCATGTTCATTGTTTTCAGATTACTATGGACACCTCGAAAGAGGAATCCTATATGGGTGGTGATTGATTGGTTGAAAATTTAAGCTCATTTTATTCTGATCCATGACACCAAAAAGTAAATGACATTGGTATGTAGTATACGTAATATATTATGAGGCTAAATGTTTAATAAGTAGGGAGATTCCCTACACTTTATGATCTACATTATGAGGCTAAATGGGGTTCCTTTAACCATTTTTTGAGACATGGATCCTATGTTTAATTTGAGGTTCTAGAGAAGTCTCTTGGAGTTGATGGGGACTCGGGTCAGATTGAGTAAAAATTATCATCCACAAACAAATGTTCAGAAATATCATGCTATTAATATTTGAGAGGATATGTTTTGTGCCTGTGTATTGTACTTTAGTGGATCTTGGTATAGCCATATTGGTCCGGTTGAGTTTTCTTATAATAAAAATTATTATCTAGCAACTAGAGTGGATCCTTTTGAGGATTTATATGGGTTCTCGTGAATATCACATCATTATTGGGAAGAGGTGGGAGAGGCCTCTCTTGTTGGAACAAGTATTATTTAGGAGATGTATATGAGGATTTTAGATATGGATCCATGAATGGTTTTAATACAGAGTTGGTAGAAATCTTTTCTGAATCAATGATTCTTTCCTTTGGAGTTTTCTGTAGGTTACACGGTTTTATTGAATGTTTCTCCTATTTTGGTTACCATCGGCTTGTGAATAAAGGATTGTTGGATCCAAGATATATTGGATCGTTTTAGGATACTTAGAATCTTGGAAACATTTTTTATTTGTTGGAATTTTCAGTTTAGTTTATAAATATTCATGATTTTTCCACATATCACATCTTAGGAAGTACCATCCTGACCCCTCTCATGTTCTGATTTGGGAAATTATTATGTTAGAGTTATATGTTTTGGATGTTCAGTATCCAGTTGATATAATTGTCTCTCCAGTGAAAGTCTTGTGTGGGAATTATATTGTGTTGGTAAGAGTGTTATAGAGGAACAAATCAGATTCTTATGAGATGAGGGAGCATGAGTTATAGATAAGGGAGTAGTGGCCGCACCTTTTTATAAAAACTCATTCCACATGACTTCCCAAGGATGGAAGGTATTATGGTGTGGAGTTTGTAACATATCGTTACCTGATTTCAGGTAATTTTCCTTCCTTTATTTGTTTTCATATTGAATTTGGTGTGTCTTGGGACTCTAGAGGTTGGAGAACATTTTATAATAAAAATGACATAAAGTTTAGGGATGCATGTCTGTTTGAATTAGTGGAGTCTAAGTATAAATTTGTTAATAGACTTGTGGGTTTCTCTCCAGTTCATAGAATAACCAAGATGGTTTAATTTTTTGTGTTATAATCTTGAGTTTTTTACATTCTATAGGATAAATACACATTATTTAATGGGAGTACATGATGTGTATGTTATGAAGGGTGGATTTTAAGGACCTAGTTCACAATGTGAATGGTGTACAATCAGTGTATAGTTTTTATGAAATGTAATATAAAAATATCGTGTTTTAATTAAAAGGTGATGGGTTTTTAGTGTATTTGTACCCCATGTATTAAAAGATGTGTAAAGGCATTACACATCATGTAACTATTTGGAGAAAATATTTTAGTGTGTTTCATTGGTGTATTTTTCATTTATTATTCCACATCCCTCCTTTATCTCAAAGTATAACCCTTATCTGGTGATTTTGGGAGCCTCTGTTCAATCTAGATTGATTTATTCAGTGTTGGATCATTAGAAAGGTTGTTCTGCATCTCCCATGGTAAGAGATAATTTATTCTTATTCCTTTCCTTTGATCACAGTATCACATTTGTGTTGATCTATTGGTTTTATTGATATGTGGTGATGTTTCTTCTTGATTCTCTTTAATTCATTTGTATGATCTTGTTCTAGGGGATAATCTTTACTGGTTGTGGTGCAATGAGTGTGTATTCTTGATTTATGTGTGATTGAATCTTAGAAACTAACTATTTTGTTGAATTGGACCAATTATAAGATGCATGGATTTATTATAAGGACTACGCTATCATTTCTAGTTTCTTTATTATGGTGGATTCTATTTTGGGTGTGTTCGACCTAAGTTTTGAGGTTGGTGGTTCTATCTTTAGCCTATATTGGTGAACTGCACTACTCTTATTTTTGAAAAATTAGTATATTAAATGAAATGGAATGATATGACTGATTTGTTTTATGTGTGTGTAATTGGGTTTTTTATAATATATTGTTTCCCCATAGTTTTAGTAAATGAAAAAGTTTTTTCAAAGAATTTGGAAATGGTTTTGTTAAATAGTATTAAAATCATGGTTTTATGGAATTTTTTATTGAATTGATTTAAAAAATAGAGAACATGGGAAGCCTTGGGTACTTATTTATAAGGTATATTAATAGGTATTATCCTCTATCCCAAGTTTTTCTTAGGGGTTTCCCACTTTTCCCTAATCCATTTGTTCAAGGGACTTGTTAGACTTGTTTGAAGGTGTACTTGTTGGGGTGTTACTCTCTCTCTAGGCTCAAAGCATATGTATTGTTTCCTGATGCATACCTGACTATATATGTTAGGTACGAGTGCCTTAGAAATATATACCTACTTTGATCCCTAACATGATGTTACATATTCCTCTACTTTTGTCTTGTACTTTCCTAGATTTGATATGATATGTAATGTGTGATTTGATTTTTTGGGGATGATATATCTTCTGTGATATATGGATATGAAATTATTTAACACGGATTTACCTGCATTTTTTAGAAATATGGAAAATAAATTATTTAATTGGTTTACATGATTTTAATATAAAACTATTAAACTATTATCATGCCTTGTCTTATTTAAAAGATGAGCATGCTTGGATTGTGTTTTAGAGACTTGATATAGAATATCTGGGTGTGACCCTACAAAGACAATTAGCTAACACTATGTGTACCACTTTGGTGGTATGTAGATATGGATTGGAATTTTGATGTAGGGAAAGGTGGTGTGCCATAGCGAGGCAATGATGTTTTCTGTTAGCTAAGTTGAGTAGCTGGTGGAGATATGGTGTGGGTCTTATCACACATTCATATGAATTAGTTTGTTTTCTTATTTTGTTAGTACTTTATTGTTTAAACTCTTCCTGAATATTATTTCAACTCTTGAGTTGTTTCATTCACATTATTTTTTAGTTAAATAATATATTTATCAGTTCCTTTGTTGGGTTTATAATATATATACATGATATTATTGCTTAATGTTTAGCGAAATCATTCCATCATGTTGTTTTTTATTCTTGGGTTCTAGTCACTAGCCTATAAGGATCAGGAACTCCCTTTGGTTATATGATAGTTGAGTTTGGGTAATGGTTTGGGAGCATATTCGGATTAGTTCATTGAATACAACTCTTATTTGTCTTTCTAAGAAGGTGAAAATGATACTGAATAGTATTGTTATATGTACGAAAATTATAATGAAGTTCATAAAAATATGATTGAGATGTGATCAAGGTAAGAAATTCTCCCTCAATTATTTTATCTTGTTGTTCTATATGTCCATGAAAATACATTGCCTCTTAGAATTATCCTAGGATATAGGTGTATTTTAGTGGAACATCCAGCCCATATTTATTATTTAACACACTTGGGAGCCCCAGAGATGCCACATTAGTTACTCTAGTGAGTAGCTTAAATCTAGTTTTTCCTGAAAGGTTATCTCAATGTTGAGTTTGATATCTTTTCTAACCCCATCTTCAATATCAGTGGGTATCCACAATGGTTCTTCCATACCTTCTTCAAAATACAGTTTATACATTCCTCCATTATCATTATCATCTAGGGCCTAAAACCAAATTCTCGATTATTAATATAAAAAATAAGCGAGGTTAGAAGATAGTTCAGTTTTAATAAAATCATATAAATAACAGTAAAAGAAAAGAATCCTTAAATTATTTAAGATTTAAATTCATAATCAAAATACAAAGTTGTTGGGAAAATAAGTTCAATGGTGGATTGGGGTAATTTTCTTTTTATTCAATATCTTCAGGATTCATCTCCAAATTGGATGTCACTATAAGTTTTAACTATTATTCTATTTCATATTTCTCTACCTCCTGAATGTATTTTTTTCTTATTATTACACTATATACTAAAAATTGGTTATGATTTCATATTGTGGGATCTTTATTCCATCCATTCTGATTTGTTATTCATCCTCTCCTTTCTCCATTGGGGGATTTTTTTTGAGTTAAACTAGTTTATCCATCATTTCATACATCTCCCTTTTATTATCCTCTTTATCTTGGATTCCTCTCCAACTTAAATGGTTGATGTGCATTGGTTGATGTGGGGTTTTCTCCTCTCATGGAACCTATGTTATGTATAAGAAGAAAAACAGGTCAAAAAATAAATGGGAAATTTGTGGGGCCAGGAATTGATTGATTTTTTCAACCCCATTAATCTGAGAATAAATTGGTGATCAATTTAATGGAATAGTCACCTTTTACTACTTGTCACGGAGTGGAGAAAAGAAGAAACAAATAAATGGAAATAAATAAAAACAAGAAAAAAAATATAATTACAGTTTTTATAAAAGTTTGGAATACTCGACCCTTACCCCTAACAATGATACCGTGTTGATCAGGTGGTTTTTATGGGCCTTGCTCGAACATAATTTTTAAAACATCATAATGAATTCTATTGGATGACTAGGGTCATCTCTCAAGGATTAGGGTTTGACAGTTTCACTATCCTATAATATATGTATTTTTTATTTTTCTAAATTTTAAAAATAGGAAATGATGAGTGGAGTGGGTTTTTAGTTTGTTATTGAATAGAAACCTGGAAATTGTAAATTAATATACACACATAAATGATGTTGGAAATGAAAATGGTTCTAATGATGAATTCTAGTGGGATACATCTTTTCATATATTTTTCTAAATCTTCTAATTCAATGAGAAAGTTTAGTATCATTCAACTACCCACCCACCTCTACATTATTTATAATAGAACCACTAATCCTCTCATGATATCCTTCATAAGACAATTTATTCTACATATTCTAATCCTTGAATAGGTGGGAACATTCCACAATCAAGTAAATGAACTCACTCACACGCATGTCAGTGATCATGTACCTTTATTCCACTCAAATCACCCGACTCGACTAGTATGAAGTGTGATCGAAATTGAGAAAGATATTGGTATGAAACATTTTTAAGAGTTCCACTATAATAGTAGAACATAGAGTGGTAATCCCCTTAAGATTTTACCATCACCATCCAAATATAATCATAGAGGAAACATATTAATAATTAATGCATAAATTCAATATAATCACTATGATTCCCCTTAGACAACAAAAAATGGGTTATTTATCCTCGATTATGGATATCAAAATCATTATGATGTTATAATGGAAATAAGAACAAATGAATTTAGTGAGAAACTATGGCACAACACTGATGAACAAGTGAAGAAAATGAGATTTTTTATAAAAAATGAAATTATAGAATCAAATTAAATGAGAGATTGAATATGATTAAGAAATAATGAATATTTCTAAGTGGGGTATGTAGAAAATATTTATATTCATAGGAATCTGTATGATCAAAGATTTTTCTAAGTATTCCACACTTTTAGTTTTTGTTAAACTTCTTTCATTTTGTTTTTTGGTCATTAATCCTTATTGGTTGAGACTCATTTAGATATAGAGTAATTTTTTTGGAAAAATAACCTAAAGATTGAGAATGTATATTTGTTTGAATTAATTTAGTTTAGGTAAAAAAAATCAAATGGGATTATGAGGTTTTTAATGAGATTATGAGGATTTGGAGGTGGCTCGAGCTTTTATATGGAAGTAGGGATTAAAGCTACCAACAGTACATTCACATGTCCTGTAAATGAATTAAAGGATGTGAAACTGTCGTCGAGAATATTATTTGAAAGAGATACAGTATGTGAATTGGTTCATGATGTGAATTGGTTACACATTGTAAATCAAAAATTACATGACATGTAATGTTTATTCATGGCTAAATTTACTCAAGGCTATTTGAATTTCGATGTACTCTTAAATTTAAAATTACACACCATGTAATACACTTACACGATGTGTACATATCAAGGACATTAATTATAATTTGTGTTGTATTCTTATGTTTTCCTTCCCCTAGAACATGTCCCTCCTCTCTCAAGCCTTGTGAAATTTTTAGGCGATACTAGAGTGACTTCCTCCGATCCAAACATCCTAATCACACATCCAATCCCTAGTGTTTTTATCTTCGGTTTTCCAAACGCATCCATTGTTATTAGATTATAAAGTTGGAATTTTCTAACCACATTTTCATGGGTGTAGATCTTGATCTCTCATTATCTAGGTTCCTTCTTGTGATAATTTGTGACTTCATTCTTATTGGCATTCCATGTTGGAAGTGTTGTGTTGATGGCCGATTTAATGCAGGCTGTCTAAAACCTAACCCCATGGTTTGTTTAGTTATGAAGAAAGTGAAATATTGTGCTTCCATGTCCAGAATTTATGAATTAATTAATTTAATGATTAATGATGATAAATAAAAGATTATTTTATTCCTTGTATCTATTTGGTTTTGGTGGTGTTGCGACATAGATTGTGGCTACCTAATGGGTGAGTGAACCCTTAAAAATCACAATTTGGAAAATAGAGTCGCGTGTGTTTTTCATGACATGGGAAATTAGGAAATTTATTGATATAGAATCACTATATTAATGGATTATTTTTTACTGATATTTTTGGGGATAATTGATATAAAAATGAATGTGTAATTGAAATATAAATAGAAATTTTAAGAATTAATCATTGAAGCTTATGATATGATATGATGACATCCTTGTAGTTATGACTTGTGTTGTGATTAATGTTATAATGATTATAAAGTGGTCATGGCCCAATTTCAGGATGTAATTCTTATATATAATTCTTAGACCAGTTCCATGATGTAATGAATATATATATGGCTTTGCCTGAGATACTGAAATTCTTATACATAGGCCTATGATTGGGATGCTGAAATTCGTACATAAAGGGATTGGACCAGATGCTAAAATTATTATATGTTGGGAATGTCCTTGTTATGTTATTTTGACATGGATATTTGGTTATGGTTGGCATGTTCATGCTACATGGTCATAGATATTCTACCTTAGTGCAGATGTAGGAGGATAGTGGTATTATATTAATTTATCAATTAATACATTATCTCTTTATTGCATGCACTTATTATAAGACTATTTTTTAGACACTGTAGTGTTGAGATACTTAATTTTAATCAAACCCTATTAGGACCCCCATTTGGTACCCTAGTATATTATATATATGTAGGTTTAGAAAAGGGGAAAATACCTTGTTACAGATTGTTACATGATGGATGGGATGGAGTTTAGAGAGAGAAATGGCACGGGGTTCGGAAGTAGGTACTTTTGAGATTATTTGTGTCGGTTGATTATTTTATTTGTATTATTTTTAGTTTAACATAAAGATACATTTCAACATATCATTACATGGTTCACTATTATTGGGTTTATTGGTTCCTCATTTTTTCTTCCTAGTTATATATTGTACAATTTACTTTATTTTTTATTACATAGATATTTACTTATATTTTTAATTTACAGTATATTATAACTATGTACCATAGGGTATAGTCACCACACTGTACTAATCACATCCCCACTACTAGTTGGTAGGATATGGCATATGGGAAGGCGTTCTTGTTGTCCCATAACCGACATAATTTGGAAACATGGGTGATTTTAGGATAAGGGGAAGTTACAAAGTGGTATTAGAGGTAGTATGTTGTTTTTATTTTCTATTGATTTACTATTTGGGAATGGTATAAAAGAGTCTAGGATGTGTCCTAACTTTGTAATGATCTTGTTCATGGGATTAACTAACCGATGTATGGGAAAAAATCTGAGTGTCTATTGAAATAATTTTTGTTCATGATATTCATAGTTGTGGTTGATGTTATTTCACATTTGGTGATTCACATGTTGTGTGATATTATTGTTTTATTAGATTTGTAATCATGGATCAGTATGGTGAGACATGAGTATGCATACATCATGATAGGCATATGTGGATATATATTGACATGTATTGATCATGATAGAGACATATTTATTGCAAGTGATATATTTTTATATATTTATACATTAATTGTGAAATGAGAAACCTATTATATTTGATAAATGAAATTAATGGACTATTATATCCTGCTAAAACACATGTGATACATGTTTAGAGATACCATGGGACAATTGTTCTCTATTTTCTCCAAATTTTGAGTTTGATCTTATTGTTATATGGTATTCTAAGGAGGGCTTTTATATTCTATAGAAAATGTATCCTCATCATCTTCAAGTTAAGCATCTAGATAATGGAAATCAGAATTATCCATATGTATCTAAATTATATCATCCTATAACTCATTGGGATTAGATGGATATTCAGATTCATGATATCTTATTGAGAGTTATGAGCACGATGGAAAGAGAGATTGTTCGCACAGTTTCATTGATGTCTGAGATGATGAGAGAGTTTCAGCTACAATATATATCTATGATTAATAGGGAGGGATGCCTCTTGGAATCAGAGTTATGGATTGAGTAGGTCTACATGATCTTCATACACATTATGAAACCCATATGGAGGAGGTTAAATATTGATGCATACATGCTTCGTGGACCATCCAAACATTTTTGGTATGTTCTAGAGAAAGTTAGGTGTTATGAGAATTAATCATATAAGTACTTAGAGTTGAAGTTCATAATATAATTCTTTCCCAAGACATTGAGGTATGATATGAATATTTAGTACATTAACCTAATGTATAAGGGTATATTAGTGATAGACTATGTTGGATGTTTCATCAACTTGGGGTTCATTCATCCATATTTAAGTGCCGATGATATATCTAGGGTGTGAAATTTTTAGGATCTGATTCACTATGATATCAAGTTACAACGGAATGTATTTTCATGAGTTCATTTTCATTATTAATTAATCAGTAACTCATCATATAAGGGATTCAAAGAGAGTCCATGAGAAGTGGCTAGGTTGTTTCAGCAGGACAAACTTGGAGCTCTTCCTCTGGTGGAAAAAAGTGCCCCTCTGATTGTTTTTTCTATAGAAACAACAGGTAGGGAAGTCCGGGTGGTGGAAGATATCTGTAAGGCCATGTTCCATTGTGTGATATCAGTGAAGCTATTTGGTCCAAAAGTGTCCTTAGTGTTCATACCCTGCTTTAGAGTTCCACACTTGTGGTTAGTTGGGTCACCTGTAGAGATTTTTTATTGGAATGCAGTAGCAGAGAAATGGTAGGGAATCTTGATTAGAACCATATTTTGGGAAGTACTCACCTACCCCTTATCCGGAAGGTTTTTGGAGTTACATTGTACATTTAGGTCAAGGTTGGGGATCTGTTACCCCGTTTCCAGGAGTGAAAGTACCAATAAGAGGGAGCAATACAAGGGAGTCATATTGGATCCTAGGTTGGAGGGGAAATTAATTTTCACACGATGTAGACTACTCAAACTAGTGTTGATACACGACCTTCTACTGTTAGAGTTATTCTTACATCATCTAAATTTTCTTTCATTTTCTTTGATACAGGATCATCACATTCAATAATATATTAAATTTTTTCAAATGAATTTGGATTTTTTTGGAATTCTTGGATGATGTCTTCTGTATCAATACACTATTGGGAGTGTGTCCATAGAATATAAAACATTACACAATGTGTTTGTTAGAAATTGGAGGTTACTATTTCTTTTAAGAACCATTTATACTATAAATGACATGTTCCTATTTCATTCTTAGTTAGTATTGGTTAGTTCTATACCGGTATCATATCACGTCTTATCTGTGGAGAGTAAACTTTCTACATAAAAAAGGCTGAAATTCTTAAACAGGGTGATTGGGATACTTAGGTTGTTCATGCATGACCAATTTAGTGATGGTTGGATTGTCTCACAGATTAGATATAAATATTTTTTTCTAGATGATGTAAAAATACTTAATTATCATTTTCTTGTAGTGGTAGAACATTTGTATGATGTATTTCATGATGAGTTCTGTGGATTACTGCCCAAGAGGGATATCGAGTTCACAATCGATTCAATGTTGGGAGTAGAGCCAATTTCTATTTGACCTTATAGGATGTCACCAATAGAGATTCAAGAGTTGAAAGTTATGTTTTAATATCTATAAGATGGTGGTTTTATATGGACTAGCATAACTTCATGGGGTTTCCTGGTTCTTTTCACCCAAGACATTGATGGGACTTTGTACTTTATGTGTATTATCTTAGATTAAATAAGATGTCGGCCAATAACTAGTATCTCCTTCTATACAACAACGATCTCTTCAACCAAATGAGAGGTGATAAGATATTCTCCATGATTGATTTGAGACCTTAATACCACTAGTTGAGGTTCAGATTAGAAAACATACATTAGACTAATTTTAGGAGAAGGTGTGTCTTGTATGAGTTTATAGTGATTATAATTGGTTTATAGCATGCAGTGGTGGTTTTTATATCCTTGATGAATCATATCTTTCATCCTTTTCTGGATTATATTTGTGGGGTATTTTTATGAAATATTAGTGTATTCTCTATTATAAAATAAGAATTCCCAAAATCTAAACATCATATTTAGTATATTAATATAACATCATCTTTATGCTAAGAGAACCAAATTTTGATTATGTATTGATAAATTATACATATTTGGCCCTGTAATCTAAGAGGAATGAGTCTCAATAGACCAAGAGAAGTTAAAAGACATGGTATTTAGGTAGTGACCCAAGAACATCATCCAAATTTAGTTCTTTCTATTTTTATTAGGTTATTATAAATTCTTTATCTAAGACTTCTCCCATCTAATATAAAAAATTTCCAGGATGATCATGAAATGGGTGAAGTTAATTTGGTAAAATTCTTAAGAGATATATTTTTAGGAGTTAAGAGGAAGGATGATCTCATCATATATCATCACTTTAACTATTATAGGTAATGTATATACCATTTACTATGATGTAGCCAATGTTTTACTCATATTTTTTCAAATATAAGAGAAATGAGTGGTTTATTATGAATATAGATAGATGAGATCACATCGGTGTAATTATCCTTCTCATAATATGGAGTTGGTAGCAGTGGTACATACCATGAGATGCTGGAGGCAATACATTTTTAACGAGATTTTTTTGGTATACACGGAACACAAGAGCCTCAGGTATAGCTTTTCTTAGTTATACATGAACCATCGTTAGAGGATGCGGGTCAAGTCTCTATAGAATTTCGATATCAAGTTGGATTTTACACTAGGGAATAGAAATTTCATTTTCAATGAAATGAGACAGAAGACATAGACATAGGTAGAGAGGGAGGCTTGATATGATTCATAGATGATTTCTCTCTTTAACGATATGAATCTAGATGTTTAGGAGTCCCAGGTATTGGTATCTCAGACATCGACATGTATTATACACATGTTTATTAACCAGATATAGATCGAGTAGTTTTATAATCCAAAGGGATTAGTTCTAAGAGATAGATTATATATGGGGGGAGACACTAATAGGATGGTCTCTTGGAAGCAACTATTATTTTATTTTCTATATCCAATGATGGGTTCCTACGGGATTGTGCAAGGAGCTGATGAGAGAGTTTCGTGCTTAGATATGGGTGGTACATCCGGGTTTGAAAAAGATGCATCATGATCCCCAAAGAAGGTACTAGTGGTCATGAATGAATAAGGATGTAATATTATTTATGGGGATATGTTTAGCATGTCAACAGGTGAAATCCATGCATGAGAGGCATGTTTGGATTTTGCAACCTCTACCCATTCCATAGTTGAAATTGGATGATGTCACTGTGGATTTTGTGATAGGATTACCTAGGAAACATCCTATGAATGATGTAGTATGGGTGATCATGGATTGACTGATGAATATATACCACTTATTTCCTATTAGGGATACCTTTACTATTAATTATCTAGGTAGTCTCTATGTAAGTTACATAGTTCAATTTCATGGTGATCCGAGGGGTATCATTTTTTATTGAGATCCTTATTTCATGTTTTGAATTTAAATGGGTCTTCAGAATGATCTTGAATTGTAGTTTCTTTTGATTATGACCTATCAGCCTCAGAATGATGGTCAATCTAAGTAGACTATTTTGATTTTGGGGGATATGTTAGGAACTTTTGTTCTGGATTTTGGTGTTCCATGGGAGATTCAAATGGAACTTGTGGAGCTTTCATATAATAACAGATTCTAGGAATCAAACTACATATCAACTTTCAAGTATTTTTATAGAATTTGTGCCATTACCCTCTTTATTGGATGGAGGTAAGTGAGTTAGTTCTTATTGGACCTAATCTCATGAAAGAGATTCTTAAGAAAGTTTGGTTGATCAAGAGGTATTCAGTGACTGCGTAAAGAAAGAATAAATATTATGCTAACCATCAGATACAACCTATGGAGTTTGATGTTGGTCATCATGTTTTCCTTCAGGTGTCACCTATTTTGGGGTAAAATCGTATCATGAAACATGGAAATATAGTGCCCATGTTTATTAATCCATTTTAGATAGTGGAAAGGGTAGGTCTAGTTGTATACTGATTATCCCTTCACAAGAGTTATAGTGCCACACATGACGTGTTTCACATGTCGCAACTTCATAGACATCATCCTGGCTATTCAAATGTAGTATACATCGAGTATGTCAAGGGTTTTACCGATGTTCCCTTTTAGATGAATTTTATACATACTATTGATCATAGTGAGAAATATCTTCATTGAAGGACTATACCTCTAGTTCAAGTGTAGTGAAAACATGGATGTGTTTAGGTGGAAACTTGAGAGATGAACTTTGATATACGATAATAGTGGAAAAACATTTTTCTGATACCTAACAGTGATTTTTGGAGTATGTGAGGGATGATATGTTATTTGGTGGGGAGGTTTTTAGATCCCATGTTTTTTCAAATACATCTATCTTTGAGTTTTTCATTAAACTCATTTAATTCAATTTTCTATTGCCATTAAGACTTGTTAGTCAAGTCTTGTTATAAGAAGAAGAGATTTGGTAAGAAAAATGACCTAATGTTTATGGATGTATGTTTTTTGAATTAATGGAGTTTATTTATAAATGTGTTTAATGTTGTTATGATTGTTTTTAATGTGTTTATAAGGATTCATAGGTTGTTTGAGTTTTTCTATTGAATTCATGCTTAAATATTTATGCATGAAATTTTCATGACATTTAAATGAATTACATGTCCTGTAATTATCACCAGTTAGATTACATGAAATTGATACATTCCATAAACTAGTTAATTATGCGAACTAGTTACACATCATGAATCTACATTACATGAAATTTAATGTTTAGGTAGGGTTAAACTCCCTTAAGTCCATGGGAATTTCAGAATACTCTTGAATTATGAATTACATGTTGTGTAATACATTTATATATCATGTAATTATAAGGGCCAAAAACTATAAGATGTGTTGTATGATTATTTTTTCCATCTTCTTGTGAGAAACCCTCCTCTCTCAAGCCCTAGGAAATTTCCAGGTGATATTTGAGCCCCTTCCTCCCATCCAGACATCCCGATCATGAATCTGATTTCAGATGTGTTGTCTTTCTTACGTTTCCCCCTCTCTCCCATTATTCCATTTTTTGGTAGTAGAATATATGGGTTGATGCTGGTTTGGTTGTTGATCTAGATTTTGTTTGATCAAGGTTCCTTCTTTCAATATTTATGCCATTATTCTTATTGGTGTTCCCTATTAGAAGCAGTGCTTCGATGGTTGGTTTGAGGTAGGGGTCTAAAACCTAATCCTATGTTTTTTTACTTTTTATGTATGTGAAATATTTTAATTTTACCAACACAACACATGAATTAATTAATTTAATGATTATTGATGATACATATGGGATTAGATAATTCTATGGATCCATTTGGAATCATTGGGATTGCGACCTGAATTTTGGGTACCCATTGGTTGATAAAACCCTAGAAAAAAAATGATTTGGATAATGGAATAAATTGTGTTTAGAATTACATGAGAAATCAGGTGATTTCTTGATATATAATCACTCTAGTTATGGATTATTTTTTATTGAAATGGCTAGTGATAATTTATTATAAATGGGTGTGAATTTGGATGATAAATAACAATTTACAGAATTCATCATTAAGGATTATGATATGATATAGAGATATCTTTACTATTATGACTTTTGTTTTGAATCATGTTGTAATGTATATATATCATACATTACCATGATTCATGTTTTAATTATTATATAATGGGATTTCTCTAGATTCATGTTGTAATACTTATATAGAGGGCTTGGCTCGAGATCAAAAAATGCTATATAGAGGGATATTCACAAGATGCTGAAATGATTAAATAGAGAGATTGACCTAGATTAAGAAATTATTATACAGAGGGATCCACCTTGTAATGTGATTATTCCATAGATATGTGGTTATGGGTGTCATGGTCCTTCTACATGCTTAGGGATATTCTGTCTTGGTGTTGAATTGGGTTTATTGTTATATTATATGAATTGATTAATTAATAACTATGTTTATCTCTTAATTTCATGAAATTATTATCAAGATTGATTTATTTAGATAAGTTGGTTTCGACGTACTAATTTTTACTCACACCCTATTTTGGATTTTGTTTGGTACGTGATAAGATTACAAAGAAGCATGTTTGGACGAGGTCCAGAGACATTGTTGCAGATTGTTTCTTACAGGATGGGATAGAGTTTGAAGATAGAACCAACATGGGGTTTAATACCAGGGTCCTTTCAGATTATTTTTTTCAAATGATTATTTTATTGGAATTTTTTTAGATTTAAATTTCGATACATTTCATACCATCATTACATGGTTCACTATCATTTGGTTTTTTGGTTGTTACTATTTGTTACAGTTTATTGTAGTACAGTAACAATAATTTTCCATAACTCTGATATTAATTAATATTGTTTATTTCTATTTTATTGTAACTCTATACCATAGGATATAGTATCTCCACTTTAATAATATCACCCAAGCTATTTGTGGGAAGCCTTTTGCACATAGAGATACATTCTTGAATTCCCGTAACCAACCTTATTTGTCATGTGAGTGAGTATTTGATTGTGAGACTTTACAAAAGAAGTTCATTTATCACATTCAACATAGTGATCAGTGAGATTCTAATTTACCGGGATGATTTCCATGTGTCATAGTCAAGGGTCATGATAAATTATATTGAGAGTATATTTTCCCATGATTCCAATTGGACATATTTGAGTGCTGAAATGATGTTCTACTTCATGGGGTAGTGATATTTGAATGTTTCTCAGCATCGTGTGATCAATAAATAAATGTGTCGAGCAATATAAATTCTATTTCAGGTTTTGGATTCATGAAAACTTTCTTAATATTGGCTTAGGTCTGGAAATAATAATTTTATTTATTAAGTTGTGTTCTTCATTATCAATCTTGACCATGATTCCTTCATTTTCGACAGAATAAATTTTTTCATGGAGGATCCTTAAATTCAGTATTGCATGATCATACAGGTGTGACTCCACTTTTTGGATCTTGGTCACCCTCATTCTAGAATCTGGAAAAAATTAGTATCTAACAAAAAAATTCATTGAAATAGCAATTAAATTTCATCTTTAAAATCTCAGTGTAGCTTAGATATCATTTTTAGCTTCGGTGCCCTCCCCAACAACTCATGTATGAGCTTGGATGGATATGATTGAATGGATTCATGCATGTTTTAGGGATCCTAATCCAATGTGAAACATCATAGGATTTTTCTCCTCTATAGAACAACTTGAAAATTGAATTCTTGGCTGCATCGACAACTTTCTTGTATCAGATTCACTAGATTTTACAACTTCAACTGGAACTTCTGAAGATAGTTTCAATTGGTGTATTGAAAAGATTCAATGGAAAAAACATCAATGGTGATGTTTTATTCATCTGCATCACACTGGTCTCTCATTCTCATTTGCGATAGTGTTGTTTCTATTCAGGTGTTCATCCTCATATTCTTCAGGCTAGGTTCCTTCAATAGACATTTGGAAAGCTTAAGTTCAGTCTGTATAGGTATCCGAAGACTAGTTCATCATCGTGGATATGATACTTATAGGGATCATGGGATCTGTGTGGTTATTGTTTGTTCAATTATTGGCTCATAGTGGTGCTCATTTCGGCTTCACAGTAGTCTCCTTTGATTTTATGTAGTCTCAGTTAGTGATATTCGGTGGCTTGGTGGTACTAGAGGTGGATATTACTCTTATAGTGTAGTGAATGTGGATTCTTGAACAAGCTTCAACTATCGTGCAACTCATGGTGATTCGAGTCATCTTCATCGGCTTTGATGTTAGTAGAGGAGAAGTGGCTAAGAGATAGGTTTAACGTGCATGAGAATATAGAATTGAGAGGTCACAATCAGTATACCGACCATGTGTAGGAGATATAGTAGGTTTGTGATGAACTTATGGTAGGTTGGTTTCTAGAAGTGACTATGAGCAATGAGTCTCATTGTAGGATCTTCAAGTGACCATGAAATCATAGTAGGTTGTCCATTGTCAGTTTATCCTCTTGGTGGACAACGAAATATTCTCTACCTATGATGATAACTAGATTATAGATTACTCCATCATCTACTTATGTGATCTCTTATCAAGACACCTAAAATGATTTGAGTCCCTCAAATTTGGAATCTTTCATGGAGGTATCAAACCATTTAAAATAAAGGTTATCCCTATCTATTAAGACAATTGATACCAAATCGTGGAGTGCAATTCTTACCACCCCTATAGTCCTTAGGTTCACTATCCATTGAAGAAGAAATTTTCTTTCATTCTTCACTTGGATTATTGTTATATGGGTGGTGAAGTTCTAGATATTCATTTATGCATCACACTAGATTTCATAGTTACACTTAGTGATGTTTAAACCAGAGTAATATATATATTTGAGAGTGGAATCATATACCAGAAATGATCCATGCAGTTCAGTTACAATATGAGCCTCAAGTATTCTCTCATAATAAATCATCCATAAGTTAAGAGGAAGGCATGAATAAATTTCCTCTATTATAGTCACCATCTCTTTGGTTTCCTCCTCTATAGTTTATAGATCTCGAGTTTCTCCCTAATTATATTGTTAATACTTTAGAAACTTTATGTGTTCATATTAAATGATAATCACTTTTGGTTCCTTTCATATTACAATTAAATTTAAGAGGAATAAAGAATGCGTAATTTTGTTAGAGATTTACCTACCCCCTCGGTTATCAGTGTAGTGATGAGATCCTCTAAACCCACAAATTCCTTTAGGGTAAAACATGAGTCCGTATTTTGGGTATATAATCATTGAAATTATAGAAATGTAGAAAATATATATGGTATAGAGAGTTTCAAGGATTTTCTTTATCGGGGCTAAAAGGACCATGGAGGCTTAACTCCCCACAACTGTTGTAGAAGGCTTCTCAGTTGGATGAACTGGATCTGTAGTAAGGAAACAATGTGAGTAATTATAAGAAAATATAGAATATACTCAATTTAATGTGGAAATTCAATTATACCCTATGATTTATGTGGTGGAAGAGTTATTTTCTAAGAGGTTTTTATCCATCCGCTAGCATGTGAATGATCCTTCACATTTTATGGAGGTGATATTGCCCCATTTCTTTACCTCCAGAGGGTTTCTACTTAAGATCATGACCATAGTATCCTATATCATGTGTTTAAAGGTTTAATTAGCACTATATACAAGCAATGACATCCCAAAGTACCCAAATAGTTATGTATTCTTGGTAAATTAGATAAATACATCAAATTTAAATTACATTTTAAAAACAAAAAAATACAAAAATGTATTATATTTTAGATCATATTTATTCCCTCATGAATGTCCCTATATATCAGTCATAAAACATTTATTGTCATCCTAGGGAAACAAAACATAATAAAGGTATGACCACCATTTCTCAATAAGAGAATATTTATAGTGAAATCTATCATGAATAAATAATTCATAATCAACATGAAAAGGTAAATAACTAAAACAATCCCATTTAATAAATTATTTTAGAATAATATGGAAGAAATAAATAATGATAAAATAATTAAATATAAATAATCACATGATATTAATATATAACAATGGATATTTTAACTAATCAGATAATCACATGGAATATCAATAACTAATATCATAAGGAGTGAATTCATAATTCTAGATGTCATCACCATACATTAAATACCTTGTGTAGTAGCATCTTAATCAAATGAAAAAGAAACTAATGATAAACCAAAGCTATTTTGTCTCATGATTCCCTTCGCTGCATCAAGTTGCTATATAGGGTCCCACCAAACACTTTTTAAGCCCAATATATTCCTCAAAACAACAGGATGAAATATAATAAACATAACAATTACTGTTGAAAACTAGCATAAAAAATGTTAACATGTTCCCTAATTAATTAACAAAATCACAAACCATCAAAAGTAATATAAATGGTATCAACATTGTACATCCTAGTCAAACTGATCGTAAAACATCAAGATATATAATATGTATGGTATCATTAAAACATATTCCTAATATATCATAAGGTAATATGGGGTGTTTTTTCATTGATGAATAGAAATACTATAAAAACACCATTAGAAACATTTATTAGGATAATGTAATTTCCACTATGAAAATAAATTTTAAAAAATAAAGAATATTGAGAGAAAAAATTTATTTAAAAAGAACCTTCTAAACTTATAAAGTATGCTTTAAAGATATGAGTGGTCATGACGATGGAAAATTCCATTCATCCAAAGTATGTTGAAATAAAGATTCATTTTCGTAAAAATAAAAAACATACATTATTCGTAAAATTATATGAAGATTAATTTTATTATATTTTTAAAATATAATCATAGGTAAAATTTATTTAATAAATTATTGGGAGAAATGTTTGTACCGATTATTGAATTTTTTTTATATAACATGGCTGTATAAGAGTAATGGTTTTTTGAGAAAATATAAATAATGTTTTATTTTCTTAAAATAATTTTTTCTCATTAATTTTATATAAAAATGATTCAAAAATGGTACCAATACATGAAACATTAATTAACACCAATATGAGAATATAATTCATTAGTTTCATGAGTGATAGATCATAATATTTAATCATGAAAAAATTATTCTTATACAATCCTGAAAAATGATTAGATTATTAAATAAACCATTAACACTTTGGTAACTTCTAAATCATAATACACATGAAAGAAATAAAATCAAATAAAACTTTAAATACTATTTAGATAAATTTATTCATGATATAACATATAAAATATGAATTATATACACCCCACAAAAGAACTATGTGGTTAATATTCCATATGTCTCAAAGAAGTAAAAGTGGGATGATAAATGTAAGAATTTATACATGATTTTATAAATCCAAAAGTATTTTTATGTCATTAATATCATATATATTCAATAAAATGGTCCTTACTACCATCCATGTAAATCATAAGAAAAAAAATTTTCATCACTTCACGAGGCAATAATCCCTTGCACACATGAGCGATGTAATCGTATTCCCCCAAGGAATGGAATGCAAGAAGGTATATGTAATATAATAGTTAAAAAATAAATATATCATAAATATTATATAAAAATTTTAAATCTGCCATTATTTTAATCCTTGAATGGTGGTGATAGAAAATGAGTTACATTGGTTCATGAGGTAATAGTCCTCCATACACACGATCAATGATTTTGTTTCCCATTTGATCAAATGGGACAATGATCAAGGTTAAAAAATTAGCACAATAAATTATAAGAATATGTCATATTCTGAGGTTATTATATTAACAAATTTTAATAATATTTTAAGATGATTTAATAAGAGATAAAATAAAAATTATCATTTTTTGACGTTACATATTCTTTAGATGACTTCTTTAGGTTTTCACCAATAAATTTACTAGGATGGATTTATGATCAAATAATGGATCTATAAAATTACAGGGTATTAAAGAATGTTTTTATGTAGGAATTTGTTAATCAAAATTAATTTTGAAGTCTAAAGTAGGGATGATATTGGGAGGCCTTTTATAATAGCAGGAGAAGACACACATTGAATATTTGAAATGAATAAAGTGTCACACATATTAAATGTGAAAAAGGAACTATTATGGTCTATTATATAACATTATAGGTTATAAGTTACGAATATCTAAATAAAATGGGTTTTGTTAAGTTTTATGTCATTTTAAACCCTTATCAGCTTATTTTAATCACTGAAATCCTATTTCACCTTAACTCTGGTAGTGAACATTCACTATTTTCACTATTAATTAATGTTAAGAAATTAAGTACAAATTATTAGATAATATAAATTATTCTAATTGGAAAATATATAATCCATTGTTCTCTACTGAATTCATATAATTTTGAAAATTCAATTTAAAACTAAACTCATAGATGTGTCGGGAAAAAAAATTCCAATGAAAAACATCCAAATGATTGAAATGTTTTTAAAATAGAGTACAGTATGAAATTTATTACAGATACCTAAATTAAATCAATTTTAATATTATTAAACTTATATTAACTTTAAAAAAATTAAATTAAAATATAACTTTATAAACAATTTGAATAAAAATGAAGCTTTCAACAAAAATCAGTATTTTTCACAATTCAAAAAAATATTATTTTTTAGAATAATATCAAGAATTCATCCATATATAATTTTGACATGTAGATTCATTAATTATTTATTGTTTACGAATAAATTTTATATAATTTTAAAAAAATAATTCTAAATTTTGTGTGCAAAGTGTGACTAAAACTCCTTTTGAAATAATAAAATTTTTTAGAAACAATTCTTTTCATTCAAATGGTTATTATTTTATTTTTAATAAATATATAACCATTGAATTTATTTTACAAATATTTAAAACAAATAAATTGTATAATTTATTTTGTGTTATTCATACTCTCCAACTTAATGGTTATGTTATAATGTTTATGTTCAATAATGATTGTTTGATTGAGTATCGTGTTTCTTTTAAACCCAGTGTTGTGTGTGTTGCGTGATATAAAATAGATTGATTTTTTTTTAAAATAACTATATAATAAAATATCATGGTCATAAGTTCTATTATATTCCTAGTATTTCATGTTTTATAGGTTACTGAGCATAATGTTCTTCATTTAAAATCTCGGGGCCATATATTCTACCACCCTTAAGTAAGTTGTGCCCTCTCAATTTGGTTGTGGTCATCATAGGTATAACCTTTGTTTAAAAAACACATCCTAAAATTGGTTAATAAAAAATCTTATTGATAAGAGAGAGAGTGTGTGTGTGTGTAAATTATAAAAGTCTTGTAACTTTGTATCCAAATAGGATAACATTGGTTTGAAGGGATAATATAGACATAAATGAAAAGTATAAATACATATGGAGATTTATATAGATAATTGATCAAAATAAAATGAATGATATTGAAAATTTAAAAATCATTAATCCATAAATATATAATGAATTAAATACCATTTGATTCATCAGAAATGATGGTACCAGAATAACATTTTTGTTTCAAGATATTTTTCCTAGTGTTGAGGAATTCCTTTTCTATATAGACATTGGAAATAATAAAATATACTTGATATCTATATATTTCATATGCACGAATTCATACATTAGTTATTCTTTAATAAATTCACACTTTAGTTAGTACTACTAAAATAGAATATTCAAAATTAATTTTAAGGCCTAAAGAACTAAAATTAACTCATAATGGATCATACAAATAATGATAAGTCATTTTCAATGTATCTATATATATTACAAGTCCAAAATTGTTATCAAAATTTATCTAATAATAAATTAAGTTATAAAACCACAATAATAACCCCAAAATTACACCTAATAAATTTCATAAATATTTAACCATTAGAATCATCTAAAAGATCTCTTCACAAATTTAAAATCTAAAAATTTAGAAGGAAGGTCACTAAATTTACAAAATCAACATAACATTATATTACCTAAACAAAAAAATGTAGATATTAATGTAATATACCAAATATGTGATGAAATTTATCACGTTAAAACCTTAATTAAATCATTCATGATTCCTTATTCCATAAATAAAACCATATATTATTAAATATATTATGTAGATTGAATAATTTTGTAAACTCCACCAATAATAACATAAACCACTTTGTCAATAAATAAATAATAAGTTTCAACATCATCAATACTATTTAATTTAATATATCAATGTTAATATTTATCCAAACTAAACACCATTATATCAACATCAAGAACATATTACGGGTTATAATCCCTCAATCATGTGTTTTCCAAAAATATAAACATGCCAGAATATCAGTTTTCTTGGTAATCGGTAGTTATTGTTTGAAATCCCTATAGAAAACCATTATAGTAAAATTATTACACGATTCATGATTCTTATAACAAGAATATCAATGATAAAATACTTCTAAAACATAATTTTTAATTCCAAATACACAATAAAATTAATCAGTCCACTTCATTACTAAACCATTAACTAGGATTCATCATCTCATTCCCTAATACCTCTTTCCTTTCATATATCATTTTTAGTATCTTCATCATTAATAAAAAAACCATTACTCATAAAAACCTTGTTACAATATTCTTGATATTTCTGCTATAATTCCCATACTTCACATATTTAATGAATTCAACTATTGATGATTACTTTGGGAAACCAATGTTTTCATCCATTTTATTAACTAAAAATTTAATTTTTCATCAGTAATTAATTACTCTATGACCATTTACCCAAACATAAATAATATTATCATTCATTTAAAAACTTATATTGAGTAATTATTCACATATTATTGACATATATGAAATCGATTCTTATCTCCCCTATGCTCTCCACCACCCAAGCTCTCGGTGAACTCTATCAATATTTGTTGTGGTGAGTCTTAGAGTTAGTTAAGGTTCCAGTTTTTAATTATATATCACGAGAATTGTTTAGGAATAATCTTAATATCCTTCCCTCTAGTTATCATCCTATCTGGTTTCTCATCAACAATTTTTCTATCACATTCAACATTAACACTATTCCTTATACTTCTCAACATAAATCTATAATCATGTTGTGAGAAACTATAATCATAGTGTGAACCACATAATAAATAACACTAATTTTAATATGTATAAATCATGGATAATTAGGTTAAACCTAGGTTATTCATTATTATCATCTATTAAAATACTTCATCATGGGTTTTAAAGAATGTTTTAACTTAAAGAAGCAAATACATAGGGAGTGTCATACCAGGTGTGTAGTAAGGCTCATTTTTGTGCACAAGATGACTACTGAGTCAAACCTCAATGTTCCCTTTTTGTATTTATTACCCCTAGATAAAACTATTCTAGAAATCTTCCCACTTATAGTATCTATACATGGATGTATTTCTAGGAAAACCACATAATATATGCCTTTCTTAATTTTTTAAATGTTATCCTATACTAATACTTGTCCTCAATGTTAGTCATAAGTTTATTTTCTATAATCAATTTTTTCCTAAATATAGTTCCCAAGGTTTATACTAAAATTTATTTGATACCAACTATAACAACCCTAACCCTAGTATCTAAGAGAATATTGTTACTTTATTAAATCTACATTAGATATAAAAAATCTTATCACAAAAGATTGAATAGTTTATTAGTCTTGGTAAACTAGATATATACTTTAAATTCACATTAAATTTTAAAACATAAAATAAAATAATATATTCGCTTTGAGATCATCTTTATTCCATCTAATGTGTCCCAACATATCAATCAAAAAACATTTCCTAGCATCCTAATGAAAGGAAATTGAAGAAATAGTTGGATCTAATGATCAGGAAGGGTATGTGTAAATGGAAGATATCATGAATAAATAATTTATAATCCAAATTGATAATTAAACAACTAAAATAAATACCATTCAATTAATTACTTTAGAATTATATGATAAGAATAAATTATGATCAAATACATCCATATAATCAATCACATGATCTTAAAACATAAAACTAGATTTAATAAGTAATTAGTTAATCATATGGAATATAAATATAAAATATCACAATGAAATAATGTATAATTTAGCACATAATAGCCATATCATTAAGGTCTCATTTGAAGACAACTTATATAAATGGGTATGGCATCGATAAAAAAACCAAGATACTTTTTCTCAAGATACCTTTTGATGCATCGAGTGGATATAGCAAGATCCACCCTTTACTTACTAAGTATAATGAATTATTTATATAAAAGGGGTGAAACATAAAAATCATAAACATTCATATTGAAAAATAGATTATGAAATTTTAATATTTCCTTCACTAATAAACATAATTATATACTATTTAGAGTAATATGAATGGCATCAACATAATACATCCTAGTCAAACTGATCTTAAAACATCTAGATAGATAATAAGGATTGTATCATTATAATATATTACCAATGTAACATAAGGTAATATGATTAATTTTTATGTTAATGAATAGAAATAACATAAAAATTCCATTGAAAATTTATTGAGGAAAATATCCGGTTAAATTTAAAAAGATCTTTTAAAAAATAACATATTATAAAATATGATGGAAAAATTTTCTTTTAAAATAAAAATATAAAGTTGTAAATTAATATTTAAATAAATTACTGGTCATGACTACAGTAAATTATATACATTCTGAGTATGTTAAAACAATTATTCCTTTTATTTTTGTGTAAAATGTCAAAAATTAAATTTTATGGAAAATGAAAAAGAGATACCTTTTAAATAATATTTTAAAAAACCAATCATGGGTAAAATTTCATTAAAAGTAATTTGGGGAATATTTTAGATAATATTTCTATAAAAAATGGATATGGAGGAATAAAGTATTTTCAACCAAAAAGAGAAATAAAGTTATCTTTTCTTAAAATTATTTTTTCAATAATTTTAAGAAATAAATAGTGTAAAAGTGTATTATTATATTAAAAAAATAAAAAATAACCATAAGATAATAAAATTCATGAGTATATACCGTTATTGAACTAATATTTTAACATCAAAAATTTTATCCTAATTAATCTATATAGACGATGAGATTATAAAATAAACCATTATCACGTTGGTAACTTTTGAATTGTTATACCCAAGAAATAAATAATCTAAAATGAAAAATTATATAACATAAAGATAAAATTATTCATGATATAAAATTTAGTATGGGAATTATATACACCACACAAAATAACTGAGTGGTTAATAAGACATACATCTTGGGGAAATAAAAGTGAGACGAGAAAACCCTTACATAATATCGAATTTCCATCACACATGTCCAAATATCCTGTATAATAAATATATATTTATTATAAATATATTACCCAACCATTATCATAAATTTCATCCCATATATGATTTAATTATAGTCTTTTATGTCTCACGTATTAATAATTCATTGTTAAAATCACTATTTTGGGTGATAATTGCTTTATTTTCCATGTATATTTTGGTTCAGTAATTTCAGTCCTTTTACATTGGTCATGGTTAAATCATATTAATAATTTAAAACATGATATAAATAAAATATAAATATTAATTATATATGTATTTAGAGTAATCCATATAAGTTAATGATAAAAAATACAATGCACAGTTCAGGGAGATGGTAGGTCGTACGTATGCTGGAACGTTGATTCTACTATATTAATGGATAAAAAGAAAGAAAAAAATATTAATAAAACTTTATAGAATAATTATTTTTTATATGTATCTTTTATATTAATAAAATATATCATTATTACAATCCATGTACAAAGAAAATGAAAATTGTTTTACATCCCTACATGGAGGTGATAATCCACAGTTACGCATGAGAGGCATTATTATTTTCCATTGGATTAAAATTTAAGATGGTATATGTTATATTATATTTTGATATGTTTTTAGGTTATAAATATCATATATAGTCATTAAATATATCCTTACTACTTTCCATGAAAAGTTTAATAAAAAAACCAATCACATTGCTTTGCGAGGTTGTAGTATGTCGTACACATAAGTGTTTTTAACACATCCCACATGGAATAGAATTCAAGAATGTATATGTGATATAATAATAGATAACTATAATAATTTAATATATATATATAATACAAATATGTTAAATTTTTCATTATATCCATCCTTGAATGGTGGTGATGGAAAATGATTTACATCATTTTGTGAGCCGGTAGTCTGTCGAACACATGATCGACGATTTCATTTCCCATTTGATAAAAGTGGATATGTATATAGGTTTTTAAATTAAAATAATAACATATAATTATAGGATAGAAACTTGTTTTTATTATATTATCATTCTTTAAAATGATTTCAAGTTTGTGGAAGAAGAAATAAAATAAAAATATTCATTTAAGAACATTATCTCTTCTTCAGAAGACCTCTTTAGGTTTTCACCAAAATACTTACAATGATGGATTTATATTCAAAACAAGGGATATAAAATGTTTTAAGAATAGTAATAAGTTTTATTTTTAATTATTTTCTAAAAAATATCTTTTTAAGTGTGAATAGGGGAGGAGAGGTGGTGGCCTTTTATTAATGGGGGAGAAGACACGCATAAAATATTTCAAAAGAATAAAGTGTACACAATTTTTTCACATTAAAAAAGGATACATCATGATTAATTATTAACCATAGATGTTATAAGGATGAAATATGTACAGAAAATGGATTTTGGATAAGTATTAGGTAATTTTAACCCTTATCATCTTAGTTTAACCACCAATAAACCCATTTTTTCTTAACCATAATAATTAATTTTTATTGCATTCACTATTCATTATGGTAAAAAATTAAGTTAAACATGTTAGATAGTAATGAAAGTTTATTAAAAATATATAATATATTCTAAAAAGTTCAATTCATATAGGTGGTAGAATTAAATTTAAAATTAATCTCACTGACGTGTTGAAATTTTTTTTCCATAGAGAAACATTCAAAAGTTTAAAATACTTTTATATCATAATTCCATATGAACATTATTAAAAATTTATTAATTATTCAAATTATGGTATAAATAATATATGTTTAAACCCAATTTAAAATATAATTTATTTTTTAAAATAATTTAAATCACATTGTACTTCTCAATAAAAATTAGTATTTTTCACTATTCATCAATGAATTTATCTTTTCAGAAATTTTTCAAAAATTCACTGAGAGATAAATTTGACATTTTTAATTCAAAAATTAAGTTTATTTTGGAAAATAAATTTTTAAAATTTACTAAGAAAATTAATTTTAAAATATTTTCACAAAGTGTGAGTAAATCGCCTCTTAGAAAAATACGTTTTTTGGGAAAACATTTGTTTTACATTTAAATGGTTTTTAGACTGTTTATAATTAAAATATAACAATTGAATTTATTTTATACATGTTAATATGATACTGGGGATCCAAAAAATGTGTTAAATGTACCATAAGAAGATGTATACTCTTTCAAAATGAAAATGGAATGTGTTGTTGTCATGAAACCACCAACTCAATTTGTCCAGTATCATATCTGTTAGGTGATTATTGGGGAATTGGGAGGCCAATACTAAATCATACATCATTTACCTTTAAATATCATCCATTAACTCCTCACTTGTTTTTTGGAACTTGTAAATCTAGGCCCATTTATCATATTTGATTCTTATAAGGCACAAATCCTACTCATCTATAAAACTGAGCTAACTGTCTTCTAGTCCTATTTTAATGATACTAACATGATAGGGAAGAGAAATTTAAATATCTAGTTCTTTTCCACTAAAAATTATGATTGGGTTCCATAGATTACATGTCATTTTTGGGTTATTGTCCGTTATGGTGTGACCAATAGTAACATTATTCAACTGAACGTACCATGTAGAACTCATAAACCAATATTTAGGGGCATCCTGATTAGAAATAGGATCACACATTATCCAAAATATAAAACCTATATAATGTAAACCGATTTAACCATAGATAATACTTCTAATATCATTTCACTATCTCAATCAGAGATCATGATCAAAAAAGGACAAAACACATGATATTATATAACAACTCTTTATCATTTTACTACATAATGTTTTAGTATCTTTGTAACCCCTAGTGATCATTTGAATAGATTCAATGAAAATTATATATCTCTAGCTTGAAAAACTTTTTTTCATGTAGGTCAGTCTTCCGGACTCATTGTACTCCAAAATTTTGTACACAGAAACTGCTCATATAAAAGGGGTATAGTGTTAACAAAAAAAAATTTTCAGAGGTTTTTTATGAAATTTTGAGTTTTATAAAAAATATAGAAAATGTTAAATCTTTTATTAGAGACTTTCGGTCCCATCGGTCTCCTTCCCACTATTTATAGGCATGTGGTTTACTAGATTTATTCAAACTTGAGGGCCAAAATTGGAAAATTTCAGCGTTTCCCCCTAATATTTATTTTTGGTCTTCCCTATTGGATCTAATCATATGGGAGATGGTATTTACAATAAAAATATCATAAAATATGGAATCAAAAGTAAAAATGGCAATTGGGAGATATTTCGGGCCAAGCAGAGTGAATCCATAGGAAGTTGGCTAGAGTTTGTGAAACTTTGATTTCATTGAATGGAAATTAGATTTTTTTAAGACTCATAAATCTATGAGTGTTTTAAAAATTTACAAAACCTATTGATTAATGACCTGAATGTCTTTAAATACCTCTTTATGTACCCATTTCTGGGATCTATCCTTTGAACATCATGGATTTTGTCTCTCAACTCACATGACATGGACTTTCATGAAATCATGTAACCAATGAAGAAAATTAACACCCATTGCTAAGGATCATCTTTAATTCACATCACATGATCCATTAAAAATATTGACTTATGTTGGTGGTTTATTTTATGTGACTACCATCCATATAGAACAAATTTCTCTCTATAGGAAAAAGATTCACATATCTATTACTTTCAAAGAACACTCAACATTTATCAAACTCATTTAATGTACATACAGGATAACCATTTTTTCTAGAGACCCAAGTCTCATATGATTCTTAGTTTTTAAACACTTATATGTATCATGAAGTATATACTAGTTTCCTCCTATCACCAACCATAGTTTATTTTATGGTTAGTGCTTATGGTCCCTACATCCCCTTGATATTGGATTTTGTAAACTTCATATACTCAAATGGTAGCATGGATATTCATGAAATTTACATTTAAATCATACATTGGATATGATTTAACGTACTAGTTTCCAACAAGAATTATATAGGAAGAAAATCATCTACATAAGATCCAATCATGTTCCCCATACTCTCAGGAATCCCATTAGGCCTCATAATTATTCTAGACACCAATCATGCAATCATGTAGGGAAACCACCCTAGTCGTTCCCATAATCCATCATCTGATTTGAATCTTAATAAATTATCCCCACTCTATTCCTAATTGTTTCTAATTTTACAATATGAGCATCCTCAGCAAACCATGTTAAATTGATGATTACCCTATGTGATAAAGATACGATTTCCTATCTGATGATACAAATATTCCCCATGTGACATGAAAGGTATGAATCATGTGGTGATATTGAGATTAACCTCATCATTCAGGTGGAAAAAACCCTATGCCCCCACTGTACCTTATTATCCCTCGTACCACATCACAAGTGTTCTTACAACATGATGTTTAACTACATAGTATGGTACTAAAACCGAACCATAAATTTTACACCTCAATATATGTGGGTTTTTATCCCTAACATCAATATAGATTTGTAATACACCACATAATGGCTTAATAAAAACATCATAACAACTTCATCTCTGTCTTGGGTGGTGGAATATCTAAAGAGTTATCATCTTCCTAGAGCATATACAACCCCTCACCATACTATCCAAATGTCTCAAAATAACATTAAACTATAGGGTATCCCCCACTCGATGTAAAATATGTTCCTAAGCATACAAGATGAGAATATTTATATTTACCCCCACTCAATATTACCCTGTGACTAATTGACATAAGATATATATGTGGAAGCATGTTAACTATACATTAAATTATGACCCTCTCTTTTATGATGATAAAAAGAGGTTTAATGTGACAAGCCTAGGATAAAAATACATAATGTATAATAAACCATACCTATGTGATAATACTATGAGTCTCATGTGAAGAGTATGAAATTCCTTATGTAATGATAATAATAAGCCTTTTATGAGAATAAGATCTCTTTTACCTTCTTTTATGTTATGAGCCTATGTTCTTTACCTAGTGTGATAAGAACTGGCTGCCTGATGTGGTGATAATGATTAGGATTATGTGATTATAATAAAAAATTTATACATTTTTTATAGTATCTCCTCTTTCCCACCATAAGTGAAGATCATAAAATTCATAAATTTTGTGATACGAACATGAAGCCTCTACTAACCATCCATGGATTCCTTAGATGAAGAGCCTAAATTTTCTTATTTTATGAGAAAAGGATGCCCCATGTGTTGATCATTATCTGACTCTATTTATTGGACTATGTTTCCTCAAGAACTAACCCTTGGATTCCTTATGTAATGATAATAAGTTGAATTATATTATGACGAATGGATGTCTTGGGCTATAAAACTGTGATTTCCTATGTGAAAAAATATTACACCCTCACGTATTTTATTGAGAAATATATTTATAGATAGACAATGTACTTAAAAATTTCTAATAGCTCCCAAGGACCTGTCCACTCCAATAAAATGCGTTCACCCAGTTAAGGAATCTAGTGGTGAAATTAACCTATGTGTACATTAAGATACCATTTGGAAAATGATTCACGAGCATGTATTAAATATATGAGGGTAACCTAAACTAGTTAAAGAGATAAATAATAGAATCCATATAAGGAAGGGACAATATCCCATCATCCCGTTATGATCAAGGATCACACACCATCAACCCCAATGATGACAGTCCAACAACAGTTGGAATGTGGTAATCTGTAAAAGATCAAGTCTATCCATGATAAAATTCGATGATAGAAACCCCAAAGGAAGGAGTTATATAATACTATAATTATAATAATTTTAATGCACAATTTCTCCAAAATATGTGAAATCTTACTATTAAACAACTTATCTATTATATTTTTCTATAGATGAGAAGTTACTAACACCTAATAGTTATCACCATACATGCTCAAAACATTATCTAATGTTTGGTTACAAAATTGGTTTCTATGATAATGGATTAGGAATCATGGAACTCCAAACCTATTGAATATATGGGTCCTCAAAACATAGATAACAATTTTTTAATCTTCAAATGATGAGGGTTTAATCTCACCCCACATAGATAGATAGTTTATAAGAACACGGATTTAATATACTCCAAATAAATTGGGAAATGGCCCATGTAAATGCATACCCACACATCAAATACTTCAAATAATCATATAGTTTATTAAGGAATTTAATTACTTCTATATATGTTACATTAAAACTTAAATTTACCACATAATCTATAATACTAAAAAAAGAATTTAAAATATATCCTAAAAATAGTCTTCAATAAATAAATTTCCTTGATTTCATTCATTTTCCAATATTTAAAAAATATAAAATATTATATTAAAGCATTGATACTGAAGAATTAAAAATATCATGAAAAAACATTCTAATAACATGATCACTCCCTATGTTGGACAATCATTGGTCATCCTAGCCATATTTTTTTATAATAACTAATCAAATTGGATTCATGATTTATATTAAAAAAATTTGGAATATTATAAGTTTATTAATAATTATTATTTTTTAAAATGACTTTAACACATCTCAAAAAATATGAAATACTATATAAGTTAATGATCCTTTAATGGGGTTAGGACATATCAATTTATTTTATAACACACATGAAATCATATTCATATTACATGAAATTAAATTATCTTTATAACTCATATATATTATTTCAACATAAAACATTTAAATTTGTAATAACTAGTGATTCAACATGGGTTGATAATTTGGTTTCCTCAAAATATATATAACACATTTTCTTTTTTATTTATATAAAATTATAAAATATATCCTTTATTGTGATTGTATAATCAATTTTTGTAAGATATAAATTCATAGAGGAATATGTTGTCAAATGTGATTTCATATCCACTTTCAGAGACTACACACCACTAAGATAGATGTCAAAGGTGTATTTCATCAACTAAAATAAAAACCATCCCCACTATCTATATTATGGGTAAGGAAATGTTTCTTTCTTTAAGGTTTTGAAATTATTATTTATACCACTCATTGAATATGTATGGTTTATCTCTATAAATTAATCATAATGCATATGATTAAAATATAATTTTAATTTGTTAAACCGTCTATAAATAACTATATATCATAGAAAAGACCTCACCACTCTCATATTTTATAGGGAAGTTAGGGAACATAAAATTTATACCCCTGAATTATCGACTTTAATTATATAAATTTACTCAACATCTCAAATGAAAATTTATCTCTCAATAATTAAATGGAAATTTAGATTTTTAGTATTATGATTTTATCTATTCAAGTTCTATGGATTGAACTTCAAAGTTTTATGAATTTTTCAAAGGATAGAAAAAAAAAATATCCATTATCACTTTCATATGCTCCATTGAATAAAATATAAATATTCTCATAATACATCTATAGATGGTCCTTAGAGAATTATATAATCTAAAGGGTATACTTCAATATGAAAAAGGCGTTAAATAGATAAGTGAATGTGGTCTTCTTCTAATTCTATTGGGTAATATAAAATTAAAATTATTTTTAATATCCATCTAGAAAATAAATATGGTTCTATCTATTTTTTCCCATAAGAGTTTTATAAGGGATTGAAAATTGAATTTAGTCTTTCCTTTGAACTAGTTTTAGATTCACATTATATATACACACCATCTACTCTTTATGATTATTTTTTACAAATAATTAATAAATTTTTTTTACTCAACAATGAATCTGTTATTTCTTGGAAATGTTTTAATTTTACTTGACTATTAGCTATCTGATATAATAATTATAATTCTTCTATAAATCAATTTATTCTGTTCATTTTTAGAAACTTATAGAAGTATGGTATTTAATTTAAGGACTCATCCTTATTACATACAGAATCTGGAATTTATTCAATAAAACATTTCCTTTTACTTTGAGGATCTTTTCAAGTTTAGAGATTTTGATAATTGGGATATAATATAATCATAAAATTACACATTTATTAGAGAGTGGATACCCTAAAAATAGTTTCCATTTTTTCAAAATATAAAACATTAAAATATATAACATGAATCCTTGAAAATTATTCAACATTTAACATGGATTCCTTTTTTGTCTTACACATCCATTAACATGTGAAAATAATTTAAAAACTTGGGATGAGCACAAAAATCTTAGTAAGGGATAAAAAAACATTATTCCAAGAATACTTATAACATATGAAATCACTTTCAAAGAAATGCTTATCAAACATATATACATACTTTGTAAAACACGAGATTTCCAAAATATTCCCACAAACATAAGAACACAAACATAACCAAAAAGGTATATTGGGGAATTACATACATAATATTGTAACCCTCACGACTACCTTATAATTTGTAACCCTCAGGACTACCATACAATTTGTGTAACCATCGCAGTTACACATGGAGTAAACATATGGAAAACCTCAAAATTACACATAACCAATGAATTGGAGGAAGATATAGGTCCCACCATTCATTATAAACAATTCTCACAAACCGGAACATAATCATACAACATGAATAATAGCATAAAAACATTGCTTTCGAATTTTGTAAAACATAATTTTAATAGAGGATTTTTAAAAGAAAAGCCGATTACATAATTCATTTAATTGAAGAAAGACTTAATAGAGCGGATGTAATAGGTATATCAAATGTAAATACGCATAATTCAATATGATATAAAAAAACACAAAGCTCAATCAATTTTAATACAACATAAATAATGACGTATATGGTTAACCAAAACAATGGAAATCGGGTTAAGAATTCCCTTACCTCAGTTTTTTCTTACTTCAAACATGTTTAAAATTCATGTATAATGGTTAAAAGAGTGTTATTGGTATTTTAAAAAAAAATTCACGTTTATAACATCTTATATGATCATTTCATAATGTCATTTCACCCTTTAATTGTTAGTATTTTTCTCCTTGCACTATTTTTGGGTGAGTTCTTTACATGATTTCCAAGATTGGTTCATGATGGATGTTCTAGTCGATTAGAAGTGAAACTCTATAATTGGAATAGATTAGTATTTAAATATTTCCAGTACCATAATATATACCATTTACCATTTTTAATTCTTAAATGAGGATGATTCATAAGTTAAAACATTAATGATGTTCGTTTAGATATATTTAGTGGTTCTTTATTAATAACAACCTCATTTTGTTTTATAAATTAAAACCATGTGTACAAAAGAATTCCAGAAACATGGATGAGTGATAATAAATATATTATAACTTGGTTCAACCATAATATTTTTTTTGTGACAATAATTTAAGGATTTAATGAAAAATGAAATCATATCGCCCATGCTGTCGGTAATTCAACACATCATGGAAAATGTTTTTAATTACTTGAATAAGTGGTATAGGAGATGAAGAATGGTGATGAATTTTCCATTTACATGATAATATCCAAAATATAAAATATTCTAGAGGTTTCATGACTCTTGGTTAAGATGATCCGAGGAAAGAAAAAGAAAATAAAGGAATCTTTATATAAAAGAAAACTAGAGAAATTTCTCACGAAAATTCGGCATCCTAACGGCTTCTTTTAAAATTTCATAAAAATAGTTTGATAAGAGAAAGGGGATATCTCATAACTCTTACATAATATTTATATCAAGGGAGTACATGGAATGAAATACCCCAAAATAAGCCAATGGAAAAGGATTATAATAACATAAAATAAAAGAAAATAATGAAAATAAAAGAGGATGTTTGTCTCTTGATCTGTTCTCCTTGAGATCCTTCTTAAAGGATTTGGTTTTGGTCTTTTGGGAGAAAAAAATCTCTAGGATGTAAGAAAGAGACTTGGGAAGATTATTGGGTAGAACATAGGCATGTATCAAGTCTTGAGAGGTGTGGGATGAAGAGGGGAGTGATGGTGGTATTTATAGTGGGGGAGAGAGACTATTTTTAATTATTTTAATCATTATTATAATATTTTTTCCCACGATTATGAATATTATTAGTTAATGTGACCTAAAATAGTAATAATGGAATTTTAGTTCGAAATAAGTGTCCTTAAATCACTTATTATGTCATAAATATTGTATTTTACTGGTAATTTGATTATACGGTATTTTATCATATTTCACTATTCATAGAAAATTCAAGAATTTCATAAAAATACCAAAAAATTAAACAAACCATTTTTTGACATGTATAATTTAAAAATAAAGTCAATTTTTTGAAAATAATTTTCAAAATATTATTAATTTAATTTTTAAATAAAATAATACATAATTCTAAAATTAACGATTCTAATTCTATAACTACTTCTATATCATAATGAAAAATTAACAAAGAAGTTATTATATTAAAGCCTTATGAAAGTAATATAATAATAAAATTTACTATTCATTAGGGTTATATTACTATTCATAAGGGTATGTTACTATTCAAAAAAAATTAGTTTCATTAGACTCCAAATAACTTAATGAACACAATTGTAGATAACAATTTCTTGAAATTCAAAACATAGAATTGGAAATATTATGTTTAAAATATTGTTATAAATATATACATAAAACAATGTTCCATGAATTTCTATTTATTTTTAGAAAAACATGGGGTGTTACATTATCCCCACATTCTGGAAATTGCGTCCTAACAATTTTATTTACCTATTAAAAAACTAAGGGCACTTTTCCTTCATAGCATTTTAAGACTTCCATGTTGCTTCTTCAACCATGTGGGTTCTCCACAAACCTTTTCCTGGTGGATTACCTTATTCCACAATACCTATTCCCTTCGATCAATAATTGGAACTGGTTTCTCTTCATAGGAAAGGTTCTCTTCCAGCTGAACTGCTTCTGGGCTCAAGACATATGATGAATAGGGCATATACTTTCTCAACATCGAAACATGAATAACATTGTGTACCTGAGACAAACTTGGAGGTAGAGCTACTCGGTATGAAACTGGTCTAACTTTTTCCAAGATTTCAAAAGGACCAATGAATCATGGACTTAGCTTTCCTTTCTTACCAAAATGCATCACACTTTTATAAGGAAGGATTTTAAGCAAAACATGGTCACCTACCTCAAAAGAGAAGTCTTTCCTTCTGTTATCTGCATAACTTTTCTACCTACTCTGAGTTATCCTCATATGCTGCTAGATCATCTTCACTTTCTCAGCCACTTCCTCTACTAATTCTGGTCCCATCAACTTTATTTCACTGACTTCATATCAAAACACTAGAGTCTAACACTTCTTCTCATACAAAGCCTCAAAAAGTTCTATCTGAATACTGGAATGAAAACTATTACTATAAGAAAACTCAACTAAGGAAAGATGTTGATCCCAACTTACCTGATAGTTCATTGAACAAGATCGAATCATATCCTCCAAAGTCTAAATCATTCATTATGATTTCCCCTCTGATTGAGGATGAAAAGTTATACTGAAATTTAATTTTGTTCCCAAGGACTTTTGAAGTCCCTTCCAAAAGTTTGAAGTGAACCTAGGATCTCGACCAGATACAATGGAAAGAGGAACTCCATGTAAACTGACAATCTCTTTGAGGTACAGTCGAGAAATTTGATCCAAAGACATTTTATCTCAAATAGAAATAAAATGTGTAGATTTTGTTAGCCGATCAATAATAACCCAAATTGCATTGTTTCCTCGAGAGGTATTTGATAGTCCCACCATAAAGCCCATGGATACATTCTCCCATTTCCATTATAGCACTAGAAAAGGCTGAAGCATCCCCTTCGGTAACTTCCACTCTACTTTAACTGGTTAACATGTTAAGCATTTAACAATAAAATCAACAATATCTCTTTCCATTCCATCCCACCAATAATACTCGCAAAGGTCTCGGTACATCGTAGTACTGGCATGATGAACTGAATATGGAGAACTATGAGCTTCACACAACAAATCTTTCTTTAACTGAGAATCACTAGTCATACACAACCTTTTTCCAAATCTTAAAACACAATCTTTATCAAGGTTAAATTCCTGGAACTTACCCATTTTAACTAATTATCCCTTTTTTGTAGCTCACGGTCTTCCTTCTGCGCTCGCTTACTTCTATTTGACAATGATAACTACACTAAAACCTGAAACAAAATAGAGGTATTTTATGCACCAACAACTTGTAATACATAATTCATCAAATCATTAATCAATGGATCATGTTCCAAATGTAACATGGTTAATGATGCATGATGTTTCTGACTCAATGCATATACCACTTTGTTTTCTTTTCCAGGATTTTAATTGATTATGAAATCATAATCCTTTATAAGTTCAAGACATATTTTTTGACTCATGTTTAATTCATTCTGAGTGAATATATACTTCAGACTTTTATAACCAGTATATATTTGACATTTGGTTCAGTATAAATGATTCCTCCAAATTTTCAAAGAAAAAACCACAACTTCCAATTGCAAATCATGTGTGGGATAATTTAACTCATGAGGTTTTAGTTGACTTGAAGAAAAAGAAATTAACTGATCATTCTGCATAAAAACACAACCAATTCCCTTCAAATAAGCATCACTGTAGATGAAAAACTCACCATTTCGGGAAGGCAAGGCCAAAACTAGAGCGTTCACTAATCTCTTCTTAAGTTCCTAAAAACATACATCACATTTTTTTGTCCAAACAAATTTAACCCATTTCCATGTTAACTTAGTTATCGGGCTAGATAACCGAGCAAAGTTCTTAACAAAACATTGGTAATAACCTGCTAATCTAAGAGAAATATGAATCTTTGTAACATTTGTGGGTCTTGGTCATTAATCAACCACTTTGTTTTGGTATGATCAACTGTTATTCCATCCTTATTTACAATTTTCCCATGAAAATAAATATGTCGCAACCAAAAACCAAACTTGATGAATTTTCCATACAATTTCTTTTCTTTTTTGGTTTTTAAACCAACCCTTATATGTTTTTCATGCCCTTATTTATTTTTAGAAAATACCATAATGTCATCAATAAACAAAACAACAAAGTTATCCAAAAACTCATGAAATAATCTATTTATAATATTCATGAATATATTAGGTGTTTTAGTTAATCCAAATGGAATAACAACAAATTCATAATGCCCATATCTAGTACAAAAGGCTATTTTCAGGATTTTATCCTCTTTCACCTTTAGCTGATGGTATCCAAATCTCAAGTATATCTTGGAAAAGTACTGAGCTCCTTAGAACTGATCAAACAAGTCATCAATATGAGGAAAATGATACTTGTTTTTAATAGTGATGTTATTAAAATCTCTCTAATCAATTAAAAGTCTCATGAAACCATATTTCTTTTTAACAAACAAAATAGGAGAACCCCATGGTGATGTGCTAGGATGAATGAAGCCTTTTTAATAAAATCTTTCAACTAATTTTCCAATTCAAGAAGTTCTATTTGAGCCATATGATATGGGAGTTTAGAAATTGTCTTAGCATCAGAAAATAAGTCAATTGTGATTTTGACTTCTTGATTAGGTATGACACCAGGTAACTCATCAGGAAAAACATCAAGGTATTCATTTACCACTGCCACATCATTAATTTGAATAGTTCTGTTGTTTTCAACAATATGATCAAGATAACATTCATTTACATCTTTCAATAGTTTCTCATCTTCCTGATATGTTATCAATTGTATGGGTTCATTCTTATATACAAACTGAAAATATTTGTGAAAACAACTTCTTTAGCTCTACAGTCAATCTTAGTATGATGAATAGAAATCCAATCCATTCCTAGAATCACATCAAACTCAACTAAGGGAAAAACAACAAGGTTCGTATGTAAAGTATTTCCACATACCACAATAGAAATATTCTTATAATTCCTCTATGCTATAATATTTTCCCCTAATGTTTTAATAACAAGTTCTGGTTTCATTTGTTGAGGTGATATTTCCAATTTACTCGAAAATTTCACAGAGATGAAGGAATGTATTGACGTCATATCAACAAAACCATAGATAAATCTAAGTAAACAAACAAATTACCCAATTCAACTTCATTGGATGGTCTGGCGTCTATTGACGTAGTCACAAAGGATCTCACTACACATTTCTACTTTAATTCTTGCTTATTTGTATCATTCAAATCTCTCTTTGGGCATGAATTTTCATAATGACCCATCTCACCACATTTAACATAATTTACAGTTTCCTTATTAGGATTAGTATTTTGATCATTTTCATTAAAATCTCATGCCATATGTCTAAACTTAACACATTTAAAACACTTCCCAGTTTTTCTAAGACATTCCCCAAGGTTCTTCTTGCCACACTTTTTAGAAACTGGAAACTAGATTTTCTTACCATCATATTTCTTTGGTTGATTCTTACCCATTGCATGATGTCTATACCTCTTCTTTTCCTTGTTTCCAAAATTCACATGATCATCAGAAAACTACATCTCTACCCTCTCAGAACATCAAACAAGTTTCTCATAACCTTTGAATTCACAGGAGGCCAACGACCTTCAATACCTTAGCTTCAGTCCTAAGTAAAAGTGGTTTATTTTTTTATCAAGATATGAAATAATATTTTAAGAATACCTCTCCAGTAGAGTAAAGTTTTCTTCATACACGGCCACTGAATCTTCCTCCTTCTGTTTCAGTTCAAATAATTGCTTCTCTATCCTATGTCGCACCACCTTAGGAAAATATTTTTCAAGGAAAAGACTTTTAAATTCATCCCACTCTATGGAATAAAATTTTTCTCTATCCCTGATATTCATTACCGTTGACCACAACTTATTATCTTTACCTTCAAAATGATAAATATCAAGACATAACTTTTTATTTTTTGAATATCCCATAACATAGAATATCTTTTCAAGGGATTTAATCCATCCTTCAGCCACTACTGGGTCATAAGATCCATTGAAAGCATGAGGGTGTTATCTTACAAAATGTTCCAATACTTACATGTTCTGTTGTGGTACCTCTATTTTTTCTTTTTCATGGCTTCCACCACCATTTATTTCCTACATTAGCTGAGCCATTACTGTCACAAACTGCTCGGTTTCAATCCCTACCATTCCAGGCTGTAGATCTAGAAGGATGTCATTATATTGGTGACTCTACTCTTCAGCATCTTTATTCCTTCTGCGGACAACCATTCTGAATAAACATATATTAGATGAAGCAACATTGTAATCTTTAAATTCTATAACATTTAAAATTAATCATAGATTTAAAATCATTTATGGTATTCTATTAAAATCACCATAACCCCTAAAGTTATCTAAACCGTCCTCTAATACTAACTATAAGGACTCAACCTTATTACATACATAATCTTAAATATAGTTAAGAAAAAGATTCCTTTTACATTGAATATATTTTCATGTTTGGAGATTTAGAGAATTGGGACATAATACATTCATAACATTACACATTGTCATAGAGTGGATACCATAAAAACCGTTTCCATTTTTTTTCAAAATATAAAACATTAAAACGTAAAACATGATTCCTTGAAAATTCTTCAAAACTTAACATGAATTACTTATTTTTATTAAACATCCATTAACCTTCGAAAATAATTTAATAACTTGGGATGCACAAAAAAAACTCTGTTAGGGATAAAAAACATTAGTCCAAGAATACTTGAAACATATGAAATCACTTTCAAAGACATGATTGTCATCCATATATACTTACTTTGTAAAACATGATATTTCCAAATGATTCCCAGAAACATAAGAACATAAATATAACCATAAATGTATATTGGTTCATTACTTACATAATATTTTAACCCTCACTACTACCTTATAATTTGTAACCCTCACAACTACCTTACAATTTGTGTAACCATCATAGTTACACATGGAGTAACCTTACGGCTGACCTCTAACTTACACATACTGAATGCATTAGAAGGAGATATATGTCCCACCCTACATCATAAAAAATTCCCAATAACCAGACCATAATCATACAATATGAATAATATCATAAAAACATTGCTTTTGAATTTTGTAAAATATAATTTTAATAGAGGATTTTTATAAGAAAATCCCTTTACATAATTCATGTAATTAAATAAAGACTTAACAGAGTGGATGGAATATGTATATACACTATAAATACAAATAATTGTATATAATATAAACAAAATCCATCACTAAAACAATTTTAATACAATATAAATAATGACATAGAAGGTTAACCCAAAGAATGAAAATGAGGTTAAGAATTCTGTTACCTTGATTTTTTCTTACTTTAAACTTGCTTAAAATTCTTGTATAATGGTTAAAATAGTTTTATTAGTATTTTAAAGAAACATTTTAATGTTTATAACATCTTATATGATCATTTCATAATACCATTTCACCCTTTAATTGTTAGTATTTTTCTCCTTGCACTGTTTTTGGGTGAGTTCTTTATATGTTTTCCAAGATTGGTTCGTGATAGATGTTCTTGTCGATTGGAAGTGAAACTTCAGAATTGGATGGAGTAGTATTTAAATATTTCCAGTACCATAAATTATAACATTTATCATTTTGAATTTTTACATGAGGATGATTCATAAGTTAAAACAATAATGATGTTCATTTAGATCATTTTAGTGGTTCTTTACTAATAACGACCTCATTTTGTTTTATAAATTAAAACCTTGTGTACAGAAGAATTACAGAACCATGGATGAGACATAATACATATATTATAACCCTTTTCAACCATAAAGATGGTTTCATGACCATACTTGAAGGATTTAAAGAAAAATTAAATCACATCGTCTATGATGTCCGTAATTCGACACATTATAGACAATGTTTTTAATTCCTTGAATAAGTGTGAGAGGAGAAGAAGAATGATGATGAATTTTCCATGAACATGAGAACATATAGAATATACAATATTATGTAGCTTTAATTCCTATTGGTTAAGAGGAGGTGAGGAAATAGGAATAAAAGAAAGGAATCTTTAAATAAAAGAAAACTTGAGAAATTTCTCACGAAAATTCGGCAGCCTAATGACATCTCTTAAAATTTCATAAAAATGGATTGATGAGATAAATGGGATATATCATCACTATTAAATAGTAAGGAAAGTAAGGTGGGATATATAATTAAATATCCCAACATAATCCCAAGTTAAAGGAAGATAATAACATAAAATTAAAGAAAAGAAAGAAAATAAAAGAGGATGTTTACCTCTTGATCTCTTCTCCTTGAGATTCTTCTTGAAGGCTTTGGTTTTGGTATTTTGGTGAGACCAGAAAATCTAGAACGTGGGTAAGATCCTTAGGAAGAGTATTTGGTATAACGTAGGCATGTATCAAGGCTTTAGAGGTGTGGGAAGAAGAGAGGAGTGTGGGTGGTATTTATAGTGTAGGAGAGGGGATATTTTTCATTATTTTAATCATTATTATAATATTTTTTTCTAAAATTAAGAATAGTCTTAGTTCATGTAACCTAAAATACTTATAATGGAATGTGAGTTCTAACCAAGTGGCCTTACATCACTTATGATGTCATAAATAGTGTATTTTAATTGTAATTAGATTATATGGTATTTTATCGTATTTAACTTTTCATAAAAAATTCAAGAATTTGAGAAAAATCCCAAAACATTACCTTAACCATTTTTTGACGTGTAGAATTCAAAAATTAAGTACATTTTTTGAAAATAATTTTCAAAATATTATTAATTTAATTTTTAAATAAAAGCATACCTAATTCAAAAATTAATAACTATAATTCTACAACTACTTCTATATCACGATGAAAAATTAACCAAGATGTTATTATCATAAAGCCTTAAGAAATCAAAATAATGATAAAATTTACTATTCATCAGGGTCATATTACTATTCATATTACTATTCATAAGGGTATGTTACTATTCACAAAAAACAAGTTGGTTTAATCAGACTCCAAATAACTTATTGAATACAATTGTGGATGACAATTTCTTGAAATTAAAAACATATAAGTGTAAACATTATGTTTAAAGTCTAGTTATAAATATATACTTAAAAAAAATCAATGAATTTATATTTATTTTTTGAAAAACTTGGGGTGCTACATTTAACCTCTATTAATACTTCCTAATGGGTTTTTAATCCCCCTATTATAAGATTATATTATTGTAATGGGATCATGTTATTCTTGGAGAATTAGTTATGGTCCACCATAAATTCCACTTATCATCCCTAAGAAACAAGTGATATTGGGTTTCCTATAAAATGGTTTAGTCTGAACTAATGATCATATATATATTCTAATTTTCCTCTAAAATTGATTGATTTAAAATTTTTAGTAGTAGTATCAGCACTATAGAGGTGTAATCTTTATACTAGGTAGAATATGTAAAATTGACTCTATATTATTTTATATAATTTACTCAAATCGTCATTCAGTAATTTGTTTGTTTTTAATAGAAACAATGTAAATTAATTGATCTTTCAGGGTGAAATTTTCATATATAACAAGTTTAAAAAAATTATTATAATAGTTAAGAAGTATATCACATTCACTAATATCCAAAACTAGACATCCATACCAATGATAATCAAAATAGTCATGCAAAAATGTTTTTTAAATAGGAAAATTCTCATAAATAAATATTTCAGTAATATGTTCCATATATGAAAATTATTGAATCAAATTTATGGAAAATTTATACATCATTTTGAAAATGTAAAAAAAGAATGATTCTCTACTGAATTATTCATTTCATTAAAAATATTAAATCGAAAAACCTCATCACCAAAATCCATTGAAAGAAATATTTTATATACATTTATTATTATATTATCAGTTATTAAAAATTGTCATCCTTGAAGGTTCTGGGTGCAGTGAAAGCTCGTGGGCGGATGTTCCCACTTGGCTTTTTTTCATTAGCAATGATCAATCTGGGATCAATACGACGATAAACACCAGTTTCCATGGATCGAATCACAAAAATTGACAAAGAAGAGGAATATTCCTGGAACCATAAATGTGGATTGTCACATGTTGATTATAATTAATTTATGTAATTGACAAGAAATACCTTTTATTCTCTTCTTTCTTTGTTGAAATTTTTGATCACGTTCTGATGTGATTCGTTGTTGTGTCGCAGAAGCCAAGTGAATACTTCCTCTAGTGGTGATCCACACGTGCACCACGTATCTCTAGATGTCGCCAAAGGAATCTTCAGGTGCTAGTGTGGAGAATCCATTTCTTGAGTTGTCTACCTTAGATCGCCTTGATCCAGTATAGGTGGATCTCTCTCGGTCTTGAGTGTGTTCTTGGAAGATGAAGTTCTTTCAGTCTTGAGATAATTCTTTAGAATTGTTGTGCACAACGATTCTCTTATAAAAAGTGTTGTGGTTGTGGGGATATTTATAATCGGGGTTGAGGTTATAGATTTATGACAATAAATAAATGCGTTACATATTTTATTTATTTCATTAAATCTTTTGAAAACCCCATGTCAAGTCATTAATTCCTTGATATGCACCCACACTGATTATAATAAATACCATTTAATAAAATGAAATTTCCTCAAAATCCCAACTGAAAAAACTACACACCATGTAATCATAAATACAGTGTGTAATTTTTTTTCATTGAAAACTACACGGTGTGTATATTTAATAATACACAGTGTGTACTTGTTTTCAAAATAAAAACTACATGGCCTGTAATCATTAATACATGGCGTGTACTTGTTTTCATTTTATTATTCCTCCACCATTAAAACAATTAAGGCTTCCTTGAATAATTATTAAGCCACATATGGGAATAATCTTAATTCTACTTCAGATACTTGAATACACTTACTGTGTGACCCTCTAGGCCTCTTTCTTGTTGGCATTAGGCGGGCTTGCCTAAAGTCCAAGATTACTATCTAACAACGGGTCATGGAACCCAAGGGAAAGAAGTTGACACCGCATTGACGTATCACCTCATACGAATTCTTACCATGTAATTTAATCTCTTTGTCTCAATATGTCATTAAGCAGGATTCATGGCTGTGTCATAAAACTATATTCTTGATCTGTCATTCTTTGAATTCCAAAAATAATCTCGTCATGTCACCATGGCCATGGAATTTGTTCGACAGTTCTATTTCAATCAAAGGGCCTGGGATATCTACTTCCATAAATATGGAGGGGAGAAATACTTCCTCAACTTATCCATTAAAAACATGTCATTCGTGACGCACCCAACATACCCTACTTCCCTCCAACTTTCTTAATGATGGATTTCATTAGAATATCTAAGTGCACGAGTCATGACATGAGTTAATGATAATCTTCTAGTCTGAGGACCATTACACATGATCATAGATAGTAATGTCCAATGACCCCAAAACTTGCTGAATTACTACTGGCGGGTTTGTTCTCATAATCTCCCATCATGGAGATTACCAAGTGCGAACTCCATGAGAGAGAAGCTCATCTTCTTACGAGTACTCACTCATGATGGTCTGTATACTATGTGTCCTATCATAGTATGTCATCCAACCAAAAAACTTTATTTAATAATAACGTTATAGAATTTCAAGGTGTTAATTATAGCAAGGATTTTCCAAGACCTTGTCAAAGAAAAAAATATTACAGGAAATTATTATATTATATTCATGGAGAACAATGAACAATAATAAGTGAACATTCATGTAATCAAATTACAAAACAATTGGTTCTCAGGAAACAAACCCTAACAAACTCCCACTTGGACTAGAGCCAACTGCCTACGACTTTTAGTCCATTATACCTCACATGATGATCGTGTTTCTATTGAGTCAAGGCTTTAGTCAAGGGGTCCGCCACATTGTCTTCTGTGGAAATACTGCTCACTGAAACTTCAACTTTCTGAGAAAACTTCCTCAAGAGATGATACTTCTGAGGTATGTACTTTGTCCGCTGATGTGACCTTGGCTCTTTTTCAAGTTCCACCACTGTTGTATTACCACAATAGAGTGTGATAGTATCTTTACTCATAGGTACTACATCCATTGATTGTATGAAGATTCACATCCATACTACTTATTTAGCTGCCTCAGAAGCTTTGATATACTTGGACTCTACTGTAGACTCTGTGACCACACCTTGATTTGAGCTCTTCCAGCTCACTACACCTCCATTCAAACTGAAGATGTATCCAGTCTGTGACTTTATACCATCTTGATCAGTCTGGAAACTAGCATCTACATGTCCTCTGATGAGTAGTTCCTCATCTCCTCCATAAACCAGGAACATATCCTTATTATGCCTCAAATACTTTAGTATAGTCTTGACTTCCATCCAATGGTGGTCTCCATGATTAGATTGATATATTCCTACCGCACTTAATGCGTAAGAAACATATAGCCTTGTATATAGCATATCATACATGACTGACCCAATCGCAGATGCATAAGGGATCCTTGCCATTTTCATTCTTTCCCCATGTGTCTCCTCCAACATTAACTTTTTATTAAAATTTCAAACTCGACAGTACCCCATACAAAAACAAGTTTAAGGAGGCCTAAAATAATAAAGTCCCAAAGCATCTTCCCTAACAAAATTACCACATGCTTGTGGAAGAGGTCCCAATGTAGAAAACAATAGACTTTGATCACCAGTGGTAATCCCGAAGGCCAAAAAATCTGCCACCTTTTTCCCCTCACGCCAAGTGTGACTAAGGATCACCTGAGATTCCAGAAAGCACTTGCATCTGCGAACAATGTAGGAAATGGCCCATGGAATGAAGAGCTTCCCTCACAGCGACCCTTAAAGGGTAGCTGAGTCAGTCTCCACCAACTCAAGCACAAGATTGGGAGAATGAAAAAGATCAATGCCTTTCAACATTTCATGCACCTCTGCCATAAGAGAGTTTCCAATTACAAAATCATCACTAAAATCCAGTAACACTGACCCCTGGGAGTCACGAACCACTCCCCCTCGTCTCATAAAACCAGACATGAAAGACCCGCCCACATTGAGCTTCAGACCACTGCTCGGAGGTTTCTACTGCACCCAACATTCCTTCTTATTCACAACTCATAAAAATGGACTACAAGAGTTACCTGCCATGTAAATTCTTAGTACGGGAATGGCCTCACCACCCTTAACAAGTGGGATAAAATTGGTCCTAGTACAGTGGGAGTGAAATACAAAATCCATCCTCGAATAGCCCATGCCCCCATGTCGCCTCTGATTGCGATCGCTCCAAAGAGTCCAACATACCGCACTAAAAAGCACCGTCCTCTCCTTCTTATCAGAGACATTGTCATCAATTACTGAAAACCACAATTATAGAAAAGACACATCTGAAGATGCATGACCTCCTCATCTGAAAAACTCACAAAGGAAACCCCAAACCGTGGTCACCCAATCACTGGTGAAGAAGAGGTGGTCAACCTACTCTTTAGTGGGAATCGAACAAAAAAACATTTAGATGCAAAAGGAATCCCCATGCACATTAATTGATCATCCGCAGGGATAACCTGATTTTGAAGATGCCAGATAAGGAAATTATACTTCTCCAGCTGATCATTACACCACAGTGGTTTATTCCAGATATCTGAACAGCCATGCACCCGAGTCACGGAGCGATACCCCTTGGTCGAGAACTGCCCCGAGGCCGACCCGGTGAAATTGAGTTTATCAGTCTCATCATTCAAGGTGATGCCATCAAAGACCTTTAGTTGGTTGTGTGTGAGAATTTCCTAGATAAAGGTCTAAAACTGCTATCCTGAGCAAAGGAAATATCTGGAGTTGGGAAGCAAGGGAATCCAAGCGTTGAACCAATCCAATTATCATTCCAAAAATTTATTTCCCTACAACCAACCAGCCATTTGGAGTGAGAGCGAGGAACTGGTAAGTAACTAGAAATTGTGCACCAATGATGGGAAAACATTCTTCTAACACTGGTGAATTGAGTTTCATATCTGTTATTAATAAACCATTCCCACAACGATTTGTTCTCCAGAAAATCCCATGCAAGATTAGCTTGCATACCTTGCATTTTCTCTCTTGCACTCCAGACACTAATACTGCCTTCAGAAACCACTCTAGCCATTCTGTCTCATGAATTACAGTGTGTTCTTCCCTCATTAAGAGAATACCATATGAATTTGTTCATCACCTTTTCAATATTAATCAGCACTGCCTTTGGAACCTTGAGCACCGAGAGCACATGCATGGGAATTGAGGAGAGGACACAATTGACTAGCGTGATACACCCCCCAAAAGAGAGAAAACAATTCTTCCAATTTTTTATGTGATTTTTAATATGTCATCAACATATAATATTAGGAAAAAAACCACACTTCCACTAAATCTTTTGTATAAACAAGGCTCACATTCATTCTTAACAAAGCCAATTTATATTATGGATTCATCAAAATGAATTTTCCATGACCTTGATGCTTGCTTTAATCCATAAATGGATTTCTGTAACTTGAACACCTTGTTGAAATCTTTTGGAGTCACAAACCCTTCAGGTTGTGTCATGTAGACATCTTCCTGGAGGTTCCCATTAAGGAATGCTATTTTGACATCCATTTCCCAAATTTCATAGTCATGGTAAGCGATAATGGCTAATAGGATTCTGATGGATTTCAGCATCGAAACCGGTGAAAAGGTTTCATCATAGTCAATTCCTTGATGCTGTCAAAAACTATTTGTAACTAGTCGTGCCTTATAGGTACTGACATTCCCCTCCATGTCCAGTTTCTTCTTGAATACCCATTTATTACCAATAGGCTTTATAAAAACTGGAGGATCTACAAAAATCCATACTTGGTTTTGGTACATGGAATCCATTTGAAAATTCATGGCTTCTTGCCACTTGGCAGCATCTGTGCCTTTAACTGCTTCATTTTAGGTAAGAGGATCATCATTGTCAACCAATAATGAGTCACCATCCTCGGTGATAAAAAAACCATACCATTCTGGTTCTCTTACCTCTCTCGTGCTCCTACGTAGTTCTTGTGTCACTGGAACAGATTTTTCTTCCATGGGGATTTTTGGAATCTGTTCTTGTACCAACTCCTATGTATCTTGAGCCTCGACTTCATCGAAGTATATCTCTCTCCCACTAAATCTTTGGAATATGTTCTCCCTCTCAAGGAATATGGTGTGTCTTTCCACTGTAACCTTTTCATCAGAGGGGTTGTTTAGGTAATATTCCCTTGTATCCTTGGGATATCCTATAAATATACACTTTGTGTCTCGGGGTGCAAGTTTGTTACCTGAAGAGGCCTTAACAAATACTTTGCAACCCCACACATGTAAATTTGATAGCATGGATTTGTGTCCACTCCATAATTTGTATGGAATACCATTTATTGATTTAGTTGGTACTTGGTTTAATATGTGTGCTGCTATTTGTAATGAATATCCCCAAAAGGATAATAGAAGACTCGCATGACTCATCATTGATATCACCATGTCCAATAGTGTTTGGTTCCTCCTTTCACACACACCATTCCACTAAGGTTTGTAAGGAAGAGTGGGTTGTGATAGAATCCCAAACTTCCGTAAGAAATCAATGAATTCCTTATTAAGATATTCTCATCCTCTGTCTAAGCATAGTTTCTTAATATTCTTACCAAGCTAGTTCTCAACTTCATTCTTGTATTCTTTGAACTGATCAAAAGAATCTAACTTATACCTCATTAAGTAAATATATCCATATCTACTAAAATCATAAGTAAAAGTTATGAAGTACAAGAACCCACCCCTTGCTTCAATTGGAAATGGTCCACATACATCTGTGTGAACTAATTCTAGAAGCTATTTAGCCCTTTTACCTTTCCCACTAAATGGGGCTTTGGTTATTTTTCCTTGTATGACACGCATGACATAAACCAAGTGGTTTTAGTTCGAAAGAATCTAAATAACCATCTTGATGTAATTTTGTCAAACGTTTCTTAGTGGCATGACCTAGCCGGTGATTCCATAGTTGGGTGTGGTATGAGTCATGTTAATTAACATTTTCATCGACTTCCATTACTTGTTTTGTGTAGTATAACACATAAAGGCCGTTATATAAACGTTCCCTACCAAAAAAAGCTATATTTATAAAAGTAGCAGCATTTATTTCTAAATTTGAAGATGAGTCCATCAGTATCTAATATGGATACTGATATAATGATTTTGGTTACAGAGGGAACATAATAACATCCTTTTAAAACCAAGACCATCCCAGTAAGCAATGTGAGGTGGTATTCTCTGATAGCTACAACAGTGAGTCTGGCTCCGTTGGCTACTCGCAGATCCACCCCACCTCGGTCAATCTTTCTGAATCTACTTGGTTCCTATATCTGGATACAAATGTGAGAACCACATGTAGTATCTAATACCTAATTAGTAGAAATAGGTAGATTTCATTTGATAACAAACACACCTAAATCTTCCCCTTGCTTCCTTGGCTGGGTGAAGTTTTTCTTCCAGTGGCCCTTCTTGCCACATGAAAAACAAACAAACTCATATTATCTTGCCTCCCATTTGATCTTATTTTTCTTGGAAGTCCTTAAAAAAGATTTGGGCTTAAATATCTTTTCCTTCCGTTTCCTTTTATTCACCATAAGGACATAAGGCTTTTCACACTTCATATCATTGTCCACTTGGAGAATGAGGATAAGGAGATCAGATAGAGACATCTCAATGTTATTCATGTTGAAATTTACAACAAAGTTAGAGAAGCTCTGGGGGAGTGATGCAAGAATGAGATCGGTACACAGTTCTTCAGGGAGTTTAAACCCTAGAACCTCCTAGCGCTCAATGTATCCAATGATCTTGACTATATGAGGCCCAGCAAGGGCACCCTCTCTATGATTTCTCTAAAATAAAGACTTGGAGATCTCAAACCATTCCTGTCTTGCTCTCCCGTGGTATAGACCACAGAGGTGCTCAGGTATGCTATAGGCATCCATGTCCTCATGGGACTTCATGATCTCACATGAAATTGATTATAGTATCAAACATTGAATTTCGAGTGCATCACTCAAATGTTGATCATAGACCAGGAAATCTTCATCACTCACCCCTTGGGTAGGAGAATAAGGATGTAAGGACTCTGACACGTAATACATTCATTCATAGAGTAGAATAACCCAAAGGTGCCTAAACAATTCTTGAAGGTTACTACCGGTGAGGATATTGTCTTATTCAGAATTGATTGTAGAGAAAAGGTGGTTGATGAGTTTGTCATATTGATTCTACAAATTAAAAGAGAAGATTTATCAGTACTTTCTTGATTACATTTAAAAAAATAATAAATGAATTTATTAATTCTCCCAATGTTTTATCAAGTCCCAATGACCCTCACCATTGAACTTGGAATGTCCAGTTGCATTGACATTCTAGTGTCACGAATCCATATTCCCCTTCGCATTACCCCAACAAGGGTTGGTCAAGCTATTTCAAGGTATTTAGGTAGTCAGGTCTTTTCCAACTGTGAGCTTACAGTTCCTTGATCTGTTGAGTGGACTCCCCAATCCTGAAATCCTGACTTGGATTTCCTCAACACTTGCCTCCGTTTTACAGCAAGTCTAGCAAGGGCTGTTCCTCTGGATGTAAAATGTTTAAGTCAACCCGAAACTTTCATAAGAGCTTCCTTTATAAAAGTAAGTGTCCCAATAAGGGTTGGTCAAACACATAGTTTTATGGATTATTTCCCTTAATCAAGAAACGCAAGGCTTGGTATAACTTAATATGGTATTTGAGGGATTTTATTCTTTATGCGTAGTTTTGCATTATCACATGCTTTTTAATATTAAGTAATTCTTGCTTAAGAGATTAACCATGTTCTTATAATGTTTATGCATAGTCCGGTTTTTATTTTATTCCATCTTTAAATGATTGTTTATTTAATTAATTATGTGATCACGACAACACATACATAATAAATAAACCATGAAATCAGACAGAAAGTAAATAAGATGGCATGATCATGAGATTCTATTGGTTAAATTATCTATCGGTTTGATAATCTAACCCTGACCTAGGGAAAACACCTTGAATCTGATGGTTCGTGTTTTGTAGCTCCCATCTGTCTTCCTTTGAATCTTCTTGGATTGGTTTCACCTCGGCTTCATATTTTTGAACCGTCTCCACTGTCTTGGGAGATCATCCTTTATATGGGGTTTACATTAAAGAAACCATGGGCATGCAGGCCCTACATTTTATTGGAAGAAGGCTCGCAGGACAACAGACTTAAATTAAACAAATTTAAATGAAACCATACACACATAAAAAGGTTATTTGGTATAGATCATGATCATTGATAACATGCAATAAAATTTACACATATTTAGAATTAAAATTCTTTTAATCATTATATTATTTAAGATAAGTCACGCTTGAATTCAATTAATTATGATCTTACAATTAATCAATTATTTATCTTAAATTCCTTTCTGAATTTCCTTGATATTCTTCTCATCCATATTCCTTGTACAAGTCTTTGTACTTTTGGAGGAAACCTAGTGAAATTACATTTCTGGAAAGTACAAAGTGTGTAATATAGGCTACATGTTGTGTATTTTTCACCCATTATACAAAGTACACACTGGGGGCTTTAGTGTGTTTTCTGTACTTTGGAAATTTTGGAGTGCACGACGTGTAGATTAATCTAACACGGTGTGTACTTCCTTGTTACATGGTTACCGGTCTGGGAATCCCATGTATGCAGAACACAGATTCTCCTTGAACACGGTTTCACCTGGATCGGATCGGACTACACGATGTATTGATTAAACATACACGCCGTGTATTCCAGTTTCCTTGTGTAGTTCAATTTTGGTCAACACGGTGTAATAAAACTCAGGTATACTCAATTCACACGGCATGGTTTGGCAGACCAGTACCGGTTCATTGAACCTAAGTACATGGCGTGTAGTTTTCACTCCACGCCGTGTATTCTTGTGTTGTACGGACATAAAGAGAGGCTCCTCCGGATGAGATCCTCTTTTTTAATTTAATCAAAATTAAAATTAAAAGGTCGTGTCTATGATGTGAATCAAGGAACGAAGGAGGAAGAACCGATCTTGTTCATTCAGTTTTATAGAATGATTTATCTTGAATTGAGTCAAATATAAATGCGTAAATTATCAATGAAAATTAAATAACTATAATCAACGTTGTAACCTGCCTATAATACCAATTGAATGTTTCAGCCGCAACGAAATCTCATGGGTGGATGTGCCAACTTGGATTTTTTTCATTAGAAATGATCAATCCAGGTTCAATACGAAGAAAAACACCAGTCTCCATGGATAGAATCACAGAAATAGACAAAGAAAAGGAATAGTCCCGGAACCATAAATGTGGATCGTCACGGGTTGATTATAATTAATTTAACTAATTGAAAGAAATACCATTTATGGGGTTCTTTCTTCATTAATATTTCTGATCACGTTCCGATGTGATTCGTCATTGCGTCGCAGAATCCAAGTGTAGAATTTCTCTAGTAGTGATCCACACGTGCACCACGTATCTCTGGACATTGCCAAAGGAATCTCTGGGTGCTAGCGTGGAGAAGACTTTGCTTGAGTTTTCCGCCTTAGATCACCTTGATCTGGTGGAGGTGGATCTCACTCAGTCTTGAGAGTGTTCTTGGATGATGAAGTTCTTTCAGTCTTGAGAGAATTCTCCAGAATTGTTGTGCATAATGATTCTCTTAGAAAAAGTGTTGGGGTTGTAAGGATATTTATAATCAGGTTTGAGGTTGTAGAGTTATGATAATAAATAAACACATTACACATTTTATTTATTTCATTAAGTCTTTTTAAAACCCCATATCCAGTCATTAATTCCTTGACATGCGCCCACAATGATTATAATAAATACAATTTAATAAAATGAAATTTCCTCAAAATCCCTACTGGAAAAACCACATGGTGTGTAATCATAAATACATGGCTTGTACTTATTTTTGATTATAAACTACAGGGCGTGTATATTTAATAATACATGGAATGTACTTGTTTTCAAAATAAAAACTACATGGTGTGTAATCATTAATACATGGCATGTACTTGTTTTTATTTTATTCTTCCTCCAACATTAAAACGATTTAGGCTTCCTTGAATAATTATTAAACCACATGCGAGAATAATATTTATTCTACATTTGATACTTGAATACACTTAGTGTGTGACCCTCTTGGACTCTTTCTCATTGGAATTAAGAGGTCTTTCCTAAAGTCCAAGATTAATGTATAGAAATGGGTCAAGGCACCCAAGAGAAAGAAGTTGATGCCGCATTGATGTATCACCTCATACAAACGGTTACCGTGTAATTTAATCCCTTTGTCTCAATATATCATCAACAAGGTTTCATGGCAGTGTCATAAATCTATATGCTTGATCTGTCATTATTTGACTTCTAGAAATAAACTCTTCGTGTCACTAAAGCCATAGAATTTGTTCGACAGTTCTATTTCAATCAAAGGTCCCGAGATATCTACTTCCATAAATATGGAAGGGAAAAATCCTTCCTCGACTTATCCATTTACAAAATGTCATTCGTGATGCACCCAACATACCCTAATTCCCGTGAACTGTCTTCATGATGGTTTTTATCAGAAAATCTACGTGCACAAGTCATGATACAAGTTAATGATAATCATCCAGTCTAATTACCATTACACAAGCTCATAAATAGTAATGTCCGATGACACCAAAACATGCAGAATTACTACTGGCGGGTCTGTTCTCATAATCTCCCATCTTGGATATTACCAAGTGAAAACTCCATGGGAGAGAGTCTCATCTTATTACAAGTACTCACACATGAAGGTCTGTGTACTATGTGTCCTATCATAGTATGTCATCCAACATCAGAACTTTATTTAAGAATATCATTATAGAATTCGATGTTTCTCATCATAGCAGGGATCTTCCATGACCTTATCAATGAAACAAATATTCTAGGACATTTTTATATTATAGTCATGGAGAACAATTAACAATAATAAGATAATATTCATGTAATCAAAGTACAAAATAGTTGGTTCTCAAGACACCAACCCTAACAATCCTAATATTATAGTTGTATGGGTAATTGAGGAATAATTCTCTATATCCAAAACATAAATTTAGTAGAAAAGACATGTTTTTTAACTATTAATAATACATATTTTGACTCTCTTATATGCATGTTAGTACTTCTATTTTCTAAATAAATCCAAATTATTAAAGGCTTCATCTCTCTCACCTAAAAATATGGTAACATAGATTGAGATATCACATTGACTAATGAATCTGTGTCAAGAATATGAAATTAAAACTTAAAATACCTTATGTTAAAAGGTATTTAGAAGTTTCTATAATCCTTAACCATTAATGTATAGTAAGTCAAATGAGGTAAAATACATGTCATCCAATAATAACTATCTCACACACTCTAGATTTCTCTTGTGTATACATGTCTCCTTCAAAATATTATTAATCATTGGAATTGGTTTCACTGTATCTCATAAAGGATATTAACTTTTAAATTACTAGGTGTATCGAAAACCTCCCAATAAATCTCATTTTAAATTAGTTACTTCATGGACTTCTACCACTATAGAAATTGATATAATGGTTTAGTAATATAAGAGTCATCTTCCACATGTTTCTTACCTTTAAATTTCTCAATTACCCATTTTAATTTCCTAGTACTCTATAATAACTATGAATTCCCATTATACCCACCTTCTTAATTTAAAGCTGGTTCAGTGGATTTTGTACAATCTTATAATGAAATTATATCATAGATTGCAATTTTTGGATTTTTAACCTTAGTGGTATTATGTAGTGACACATCCCCAACATTGCCTTTTCTATTAATACTATGATCTAATTTTAAAAATAACTACGAAAATTCTTGACTTTTCAATCTACTTATATTATTATTCATATTTTATATTTTTGATTCCATATTTTACGAAACATTATTGTTTATTAACAGTTTTCTCTAAATATTTACCAAATTTTTATTGTGTTTTCTGAACTTTTCTTACCGGTTGATTCTTATTTTCTTGACAGTACCAAGGATATGGATTAAAAATATAACAAGGGTAAAACTTAATAGGTTGTTCTAACTACTTAGCATAATTCCAAACATTTTGATCTACCAAATATATAAATATATATGTAAGTTATTGGTTGATAGTTTTGATTATATTGAGTATAAAATGATCTTTTTGAAAATAAATGTCAGTAAAATTTATATAATAAAACCATTGAGGAAATATGAAACTAAAATTTTCCAATAAAGAAAATATTTTACAAACCATAGATGATATGAATGTTTTTTAGAATTTGGTGAAAATTATACTTATAGATATGGTTGTGTATTGAATAAAATCATACAACTAATCAATATATTTAGATCACATAATTCATTCACAGTCAAATTAGTATAAAATTTAAAATATGAACATCTTTAACTAATTTATTAAGGAAGAAAAATATATTACAGAACTCTTATATGTTATTCCATGTTATATGTAACACCCCAAGATTCCACGGTACGCTTCTCTTTGAATAATACAGTAGCGTGTGTTGTACGAAACTTCGAGATTCTAACACACCGCGACCAATCAAAGTAGCCATTATGAATAGTAATACCCACTTTTTGAAATTTTATAAATTTTATCTCTCAAAATGGATTTCATTTTTGGATTTGGAATATCAAAATTATCCTAGGGTGAAATTTTGGTATTTTTCTGAAAACTTTCAATTTTTGATGAATAGTGAAAAAACACTGAGTTATTGTTTAAAAACAAATTTTTATTTAAATAATTGTTTATTTTATTTAAATTTAATTTAGGTCAAAATAGATACATAATACCCATATAAGTTCAATTTAATTCATTTGAGTTACTTTAGAATAATTTTAGATATATAAAAATTTTATTGAACTTTTCACCGTCTTTTACCCAACTCCTAGGAGAATTTGGAAATTTACATAAAACATAATTTTACCGCTTCTTTGAGTGGAATTTCAAAAATCCAAGAGACACAGTTAATATAAAGGAGTAAAATGTGGTTTAATAAGATAAAAATAATTTTTGGTGAATATTAACTTTTTACTTTTATTTACCACGGTAAAAAGTAAATAGGGTAATTAAGGGTAAAAATGATATTAATATTACCCTAACACATGTCCTAATTCTATTGGACAATTGTATCTCGACAAAAAAAACCTTAGAAATAAAATATTATCCTTTAGGTCCACTTGGATTAGATTAAGACATTTATTATTATTTAATTCAAAGAAGAGTTAAAAGAGTTAAAATCAACGTTTAATTACTAAAGCATTTCTAATATAGGGTTATAAATAAGATAAATTAGATTATAAATATTAATTATAAATATAAAAACATTTAATACATAATTATATTTTATTTATAATTTTTAGACATTAAATAATTTAATTTATTTATGAAACAATGATGATGCAGTAATTACCTTGTTTGTGAAATATTAAAATAATTGATATTATAAATACCCAAATCAATATAATTTGAGACTTTTAATGAATTACACTAATTTTATATATTAATATGACATGTTATAGTTGATTAAATGAATTTGGTTCGAAGTAATCATGATTTTATGATTTTCACAAAAATCAAATTCCAAATAGTGTCAAAATTGTCATAAAAGAGTTTTTAAAATAAATATTATATTATTAATTCATATTATTTTCTTAAAAATCTAAGGTTTGGCCAAAGGACTTGTATCATGATAGGTGTATCATTAATGGACCACTTTGGGGTCACTTGGTTGTATATAGTAAGTTTATTAACTATATAATATAAAAAATACAAAGTGACATGGTAAGTGTCAAACTAATTAACTAAGAGTTAAAACAAAACGATAAGGTTAATATAATGACACAAACCTGTCTAAATTCTATTGGTTGAGTGTTTTTCGACCCATCCCCACCTTAAGCATTAAATAATCCACTTTGGAGCAATTATAAACTAAATATTAATTAATTATAAAATAATATTTCTAGATTTTCCAAAGGTGCCCCTCCTCCCCCTTATAAAAGTACACCACTTCTTACCAATTATTCACACCTTAAAAGCCTTTTGGTTCGGTCAAACCCAGCCCAAATACTCTCTCAACTTCCCTCACTTCAACATAGAGGCCTTATTTTGATCAAAAAGACAACCTAAGGAGCCCTTTTGATCAAATCAAAAGGAAGAACCCGAAGAAGAGGTAATGTTTTCACCACCCCTTTTGAAGTTCATTTCTTTTTCAACTTCTTCTTTATTTGTTATTACCATTATAAAATAATAACTTCAGTATCTTCTATATACTGAGATGTTATTATAAATATGGTACAACCATATTCAGTATTGTATCCATCCTATGAATGACATGTCAACATACGTGTGTACGTACGGCTTACCGTCTCCACGTCGTGGTGTAATTGTTATTCAAAACATTATTATTTGTATGGGTATAATAATGATGTTTAATTCATGTAAATAATAAATATAACATTATAATGATTCTATACATGATTTACCATCCAATTATATATTATTTTAATATCAAAATAATGATATTGTCGCTCGTGCGTACGTACGGACTACCGTCTCCAGGAACGTGATGAGATTCATTACCCATCGTATCCATTCAAGACTAATTCTCATTTGATGATTAAAATTAATGTTTAAGAACTTTATATCATTCTGGATTTGAATAAGATACAACTTATCCATAACAAAAACTACTTATGTAACAAAACATATAAAAGAAAACGATTAAGTTAACACCCGAAACGACGATAATACTAAAGTATTATTAACAAAGTATTATTAGAAGATCATATATGATATCATAAGTATGTATATAGTTCTTGTATAATTTAATAACAATGTTTTAACTATTATACATAAGGTTAACATACCATCTACTAAGGAAAAGTTCAAGGTAAGGGTTATTTCACAATATTTTCATTATCCGAGGTTGTTTATATGTAATTATCTACTGGGACCTCTTCATCATCCACATCCATGTTTCTTAAAAATGTATTTAAAAACATTCTTGCATGACAATGAGCCTTGCTGCACTGTTGGTTACAACACTCCTAGGGGATATGCTTAGGATTATTCTCATTTTCTTTACAAACTGTTATGAAGGGTTTATTAGTATATACTTCCTCAAAGAAAACATTTTTTATGATTATGGATGATATTCATAAACTATTCAATTTATGTTAAGTGTTTTACAGGTTTGGAATTGTGTATTTTGATTCATAAATCGATCTAGTTTATGACATTTTTTAGAAATGGCGCCTAGTGGAAGAAATGGAAACTGTATCAGTGCACATAATCCATGTAAGGATTTCCCTCCTATTCAAGATAATTATAGTGGAGCTGGTGATGTAACTGGTGCTGATCAGCTTATCACCATACTGGGAGAACTCACTCAGGTTATGAATAATAATCTTACCCGTATGGAGCACTCTAATCCACAGTATGGAGAATCAATGTTAGATCGCTTCATGAGGCAACAACCACTGACATTCAATGGGAGTACAAATACATTAGTTTCTGAGCAATGCATAAACTCCTTAGAGAAAATATTCCATGCTTTGGGGAGTAGCGAAAGGGAAAAAGTTGTCATGGCAGTTTACCGCCTCACTAGAGATGCTGACCAATGTTGTTCCTTGATTGAAAATAAAAAGGAAGATGATGAATTATAAAATATGGAATGGAGGGAGTTAAAAGATCTTTTCTTAGAAAAATACTTTCCTCGTGACCATCGAGTAGATATGGAAAGGAAATTTCTGAGTCTGAGGAAAAAGGAGGATGAGAATGTTTCAAAGTATGAGGCTAACTTTACAAGGTTAGCGAGGTATTCTGCAGATTATATACATAACCCAAGAAGTAATATTGATCATTTCTTTGATGGGTTAAAACCATTTCTTTTTCGAGCATTAGTCTCACAATCCTTCTCGTCGTACGAAGACATTGTCTCATGTGATATCAAGATAGGGAAGGAATTCTCTATGTCTTATGACTTTAAAGAAAAGCAAGATAAGAAGAGATCTATTGATCAATCTGGAAATGGAAATTAGGGGAAGAAAGGAAAAGTTCAAAATCCATCCTGCAGTAAATGTGGGAAGAAACACCCCAGTACTTTCTTAAAAGGAACGGGAGTCTGTTTCAAGTGTGGTGAAAAGGGACACCAAGCTCATGATTGCAAGGGAAAGAGGGTTGATGTCAATTTGGAATGCTATAATTATAGATAGATGGGACATTATGCAAATTAATATCTTAAGTGTCAGGAGAACTTGCCTCAGAAAAGGCCAAGGGATCAAGACCAAGCTTATGATATCACTACTACTGAGGTAGAAGCTTTGAAAGACGTGGTGGAAGGTAATTTAATGGTTTCCTAAAGTTTATAAATGCTTTATTTGATTCTGGGTCATCGCATTGTTTCATATCTTCCCAGTTTTATAAGAAAATTTGATATTTCCAATTTGATTTAACAAAGGAGTTGCAAGTTAAAACTCCAAAGGGAAGTATCATTGCAACAAAGTTTTGTGAATCAGTCCCCATTAGAGCACATAAATGTTCTTTATCTACTGATCTCATTGTCATACCTATGATTGAGTTTGATATAATCCTCAGTATAGATTAGCTTTTAGACCATGATGCGAAGATTTATTGTAAGAAGAAGGAGGTTACATTTTTTGATGATGACGATAAGGAACACATTATCTTTAAAGCAGAATCCTCACCACCTAATTCTTATATAGATCCACCCCCAGTAGCTCAACTAAATTCAATTATCGGGGAGGAAGAGAATTAAATGATTGTGGGTGAGGAAAGGAATGTTCAAATAGAGGATGTACCTATTGTGAAATAATATGTAGATGTGTTTCCGGAAGATTTACCAAGACATCCACTAGAATGATAAGTTGAGTTTTCCATTGATTTAATTCCTAGATCAAGGCCTATATCAAATACCCCTTATAGAATGACCACTGTAGAATTAGTGGAACTAAAGAAAAAACTAGAGGAATTGAGTAATAAGGGATTTATTTTCCCTAGTGTTTCTCCATGGGGAGCCCCTATCCTTTTTGTTAAGAAGAATGATTGATCTATGAGGTTGTGCATTTACTACAGGGAGATCAATGCTATAACAATAAAGAACAAGTATCCCCTACCTCGTATTGATGATTTACTTGACCAACTTCATAGATATCAATACTTTTCAAATATTTAACTTCGATCTGGATACCATCAGTTGTGTGTGGAGAATGAAGAAATTCTGAAGACAACATTTCGAATAAGGTACGGGCATTGCGAGTTTTCAGTAATGCCTTTTGGGATGACTAATTCACGCTCTGTATTCATGGATCTAATGAACAGAGTTTTCAAGGAATATCTTTATGACTTTGTAGTGGTATTTATTGATGATATCTTGGTATAATCTAAAAGCTACGAAGATCATCAAAATCACTTGCGCATTATCTTGAAGACTCTTAGAAGACATGAACTATATGGGAAGTTTAGAAAGAGTGAATTCTGGATTTAGGATATTTCTTTTCTTGGCTATATTGCCTCTATGCATGGAATATCTGTTGATCCTTCTAAGACCAATGCAATCCAAGAAAGGATAGCACCGACGAGTATAACTGAGGTACACAGTTTTATTGATTTGGCATGTTATTATCGATGTTTCGTCCATAATTTTGCCTGATTAGCTAACCCATTAACGAATATCACACGTAAAGGGGTTAAATTTTTCTAGAAAAAAGAGTGTGAAGAATGTTTTGAAGAACAGAAGATAAGATAAGTCAATGCTCCTATATTGACTCTACCATTGGGGAATGATGGGTTCGTTATTTATAGTGATGCATCAATGAAAGGACATGGTTGTGTCCTTATGCAGAATGATATAGTAATTTCTTATGCATCATGGCAGCTGAATATTCCTGAGAAAAACTATCCTACTCATGATCTTGAGTTAGCAGCCGTAATATTTTCTTTGAAGATATGGAGACATTATCTCTATGGTGAGAAATGTGAGATTTATACTGATCAAAGAGTTTGAAGTATATTTTCTCAGAAAAAGAACTCAACATGAGGCAAATTAGATGGCTTGAATTACTCAAGGATTATGATTGTATGATAGACTACCACCCAGGGAAGGCAAATAAGGTGGGAGATTCTTTGAGCAGAAAAGATCATGGAGTTTTGAACTATATGAGAATTGAAAGGAATCCAATTTTCATAGATCTAGTAATGATGGACATGGGAATAACCATGGAAGGTGAAACATAAATGCTTTTTCAAATGGTTGCCAAACCATCTTTACTAGAAACGATTAAGAGTTCTCAGACCGATGATGAAGAATTTCAAAAGAAGATTAAAGCTATGAATGATGGGAGATTGAGAGACTTTTTTGTATGAAGAAGGAATTTTGAAATTCCGGAAGAGACTTTGTGTTCCCGATATACCTAATTTAAAATGGGAATTGTTATATGATACTTATAGTTCCAATTTTTCTATACACCCTGGGAGCACCAAAATGTATAAAGATTTAAAGGAACATTGTTTGTGGGACACCATGAAGAGGGAGATTTCTGATTTTGTGTCAAGATGTATGGTTTGTCAATAAGTGAAAGCTGGAAGGCAACAACCTGGAGGAGTCATGAAACCTCTTCCCATACCTAAGTGGAAATGGGATAATATCACTATGGACTTTTTCATGGGACTACCAAAGACTCCTAGAAGGAACGATGCAATATGGGTCATTGTTGATCGTCTTACCTAGTCAGCACATTTCCTTGCTATAAGGGAGGATTTACCACTTGAACGTCTAGAGAGAATATATATTAATTAATTTGTGAGACTTCATGGAGTACCCCTATCGATTGTCTCAGATCGTGATCCCCATTTTACATCAAGATTCTGGAAAATTCTTCAGAAGGCCTTGGATACTGAACTTCGTTTGAGCACTGCTTACCAACCTCAAACATATGGACAATCAGAATGAACTATTCAAAACTTAGAAGACATGCTGAGATCATGATCACTTCACTTTCAGGGTATGTGGGATCAATATTTACCTATGGTAGAATTTTCCTATAACAATAGCTTCCATTCAAGTAGTCGGATGGCACTATATGAAGCGTTATACAGAAAGAGATGTCTCACACCAACCTGTTGGGATGACGTTGGCGAAAGAAAACATGTAGGCCCAGAACTGGTAGAGGAAATTATGGAAAAGGTGAAGGTAATCCAAAACCACATCAAAGCAGCCCAAAGTAGGCATAAGAGCTATGCTAACAACCGAATAAAGGATTTGGAACTTCAGGTGGTAGATCATGTTTTCTTGAAGGTATCTCCATGGAAGGGAGTTATACGTTTTGGAAAGAAAGGTAAATTTATTCCTAGGTGCATCGAACTTTTTGAAATTCTAGAACGAATTGGGGTTGTAGCTTACCGTTTGGAAATGCCTCCAAATCTCTCCAAAGTTCACGATGTGTTCCATGTATCACTATTGAGAAAATACATGCCCGACCCAACGCATGTACTCACCTATGAGGAATTAGAACTGGAACCAAATCTCTCTTATTGTGAAGATCTCGTCAGGATTCTTGATACGACAGAACATGTGTTGAGAAACCGGACGAATCGTCTGGTAAACGTTTTATAGAGAAACCATAAAATGGAAGAGGGAACGTGGGAACCCAAGGAACTTATGATGAAGAACCACCCGAGTATTTTTATGCAGTAATGTTCTAGAAATTTCGAAGATGAAATTATTTGAAAGAGGGGAGAATGTAACACCCCAAGCTTCTACGATATGCTTCTCTTTGAATAATACAGTAGTGTCTGTTGTACGCAACTTCGAGATTCTAACACACCGCGACCAATCAAAGTAGCCATCATGAATAGTAATAACCACTTTTTTAAATTTTATAAATTTTATCTCTCAAAATGGACTTTATTTTTGGATTTGGAATATCAATATTATTCTAGGGTTAAATTTTTGTATTTTTCTGAAAACTTTCAATTTTTGATGAATAGTGAAAAAACACTGAGTTATTGTTTAAAAATAAATTTTTATTTAAATAATTATTTATTTTATTTAAATTTAATTAAGGTCAAAATAGATACATAATACCTATATATTTTCAATGCAATTCATTGGAGTTAGTTTACAATAATTTTATATATAAAAAAAATTTATCGAACTTTTCACTGCCTTTTACCCAACTCCAAGGAGAATTTGGAAATTCACATAAAACTTAATTTTACCACTTCTGTGAGTGGAATTTCAAAAACCCAAAAAACACGGTTAATATCAAGGAGTAAAATTTGGTTCAATAAGATAAAAATAATTTTTGGTGAATAGTGACTTTTTACTTTTATTTACCATGGTAAAAAGTAAATAGGGTAATAAATGGTAAAAATGATATTAATATTACCCTAAAACATGTCCTAATTATATTGTAAAAATGTATCTCGACCAAAAAAACACTTAGGAATAAAATATTATCCTTTAGGTCCACTTGGATTATATTAGTACATTTATTATTATTTAATTCAAAGAAAAGTTAAAAGAGTTAAAATCAAAGTTTAATTACTAAAGCATTTTTAATATAGGGTTATAAACAAGATAAATTCAAATATAAATATTCATTATAAATATAAAAATATTACCTACATAATGATATTTTATTTATAATTTTTAGAGTTTTAATAATTTAATTTATTTATGACACAATGATGATGCAGTAATTACCTTGTTAGTGAATTATTAAAATAATTGATATTATAAATACCCAAATAAAAACAATTTGAGACTTTTAATGAATTCCAAGAATTTAATAGATTAATATGACATGTTATAGTTGATTAAATGAATTAGTTTTGAAGTAATAAATCTGTTATGATTTTCCGAATAATCAAATTCCAAATAGTGTAAAAATTGACATAAAAGAGTTTTTAAAACAAATATTATATTATTAGTTAATATTATATTTTTAAAAATTTAAGGTTTGGCCAAAGGACTTGTATCATGATAGGTGTGTCATTAATGGACCAATTTGGAGTCTCTTAGATGTATATAGTACGTTTATTAACTATATAATATAAAACTACAAAGTGACGTGGTAAGTGTCAAACTAATTAACTAATAGTTAAAACTAAAGGATAAGGTTAATATAATGACCCAAAAATGTCTAACTTCTATTGGTTGAGTGGTTTTCGACCCATACCCACCTTAAACTTTAAATAATCCACTTTTTATCCATTATAAACCGAATATGAATTTATTATAAAATAATATTTCAAGATTTTCCTATGGTGCCCCTCCTCCCCCTTATAAAAGAACACCACTTCTAACCAATTCTTCACACCTTCAAAGCCTTTTGGTTCGGCCAAAACCTACCCAAATACTCTCTAAAATTCCCTCACTTCAACATAAAGGCCTTATTTTTATCTTAAAGCCAACCTAGGGATTCCTTTTCATCAAATCAAAAGGAAGAACCTGAAGAAGAGGTAATGTTTTCACCACCCTTTTTCAACTTCATTTCTTCTTCAACTTCTTATTTCATTGTTATTCACATTATAAAATAATAAATCCAGTATATTATATATACTGATATGTTATTATAAATATGGTACAACCATATTCAGTATTCTATCCATCCTATGAATGACATGACACCATACATGCGTACGTACGGCTTACCATCTCCACGTCGTGGTGTAATTGTTATTAAAAACATTATTATTTGTATGGGTATAATAATGATGTTTAATTCATTTAAATAATAAATATAACATGATAATGATTCTTTATATATGATATACTATCCAGTTATATATTATTTTAATATCAAAATAATGATATTTTCGCTCGTGCGTACGTATGGACTACCGTCTCCACGAACGTGATGAGATTCATTCCCCATCGTATCCATTCAAGACTAATTCTCATTTGAGGATTAAAATTAATGTTTAAGAATTTTATATAATTCTGGATATGAATAAGATACAACCTATCCATAACAAACATGACTTATGTAAGAAAACATATAAAAGAAAATGAGTAAGATAACACCCAAAACGACGATAATACTAAAGTATTATTAACAAAGCATTATTAGAAGATCATATATGATATCATAATTATGTATATGGTTCTTGTATAATTTAATAACAATGTTTTAACTATTATACTGGAGGTTAACATACCATTTACTAAGGAAAAGTTCAAGGTAAGGGTTATTTCACAATCTCATTATTATCTGAGGTTGTTTATACGTAATTATCTACTGGGATGTCTTTATCATCCACATCCATGTTTCTTAAAAATGTATTTCAAAAAATTATTTATATTTTACAGAATATTGGTTAAAGTCATTTATAGCCTTTTTTGACTTTTTATAATAGGTTTATAAAGGAATCTTTCTGTCATTTTCCAAACAAGGTCCTTTTTAAACTTTTCGACAGAATTAAGGTAAGAATGTTTTTTAACTTATATGGAGGGTGCAACTATTTCTGCCATTATAAAATCTTAGGAGCTTCCCTTACAAGCTTATAAGGATATTTTCAAAGTAAATGTTTTATTTTATAATTAGGTGACTTTGAAATGATTTCAAAAAATTGATATTTCTCTCAAGTAGTTTTGATTTCATCTATGTGAATATCCTTTGATGGATTTTAAGATTATTTGAAGTTGATTTATTATGATAAAAAACTTCCATATTGTATTGAAGCTTTTGAGATATGTTTTACTGTGGATGTGTTATTTTTATACCATTCATGGTTTATCGATAAAGTATTGATATTTCGTATGCTAGTTTTAATACGAATTTTTATGTTATGTTTAAACATGTACATATGAGGAATGCATTGGACTTAATAAGTGAAGGGTGGAGCCTGCTATAGCTTCTCGATGCATCGGTAGGTCACTTGAGACAAACTAGTGTCTTGACACGAGGCCTTGAAAAAATCTTATTTGTAGTCTTGGCACGAGGCCTTGGCTACGTGGTTATGATAGTCTGGCATTATGCATTCCATTATTACAAAAGTGGTTATTGATATTGCATGTGATTATTTGACTAGTAGAATATCCATGTGAATAAGTAAATGGGATTATTTCATTTTATCTTTTCCATATTATGTTGAAGTTCAAGTTTAAAAGGATTTTTCATTAGTTATATATTGTCTTAAATGTTTATGCTTATTTATGAATGTTTCCGCTATATTGTTATCCTTACTGAGCATCTGAGCTCACCCCTTTCTATGTTTTATTTTTCCCAGGATGTGATGAAGTATTTTATGAATGACCTTCAGGGATAGTATGTGGGGATATGAGTGTGGAATATGGAAACTATGTTGTTATAGTTTTCATTTTTATGATGTAATGTAAGACTTATAAATATATCTAGTGTTTCCAAGGCTACTAAACTAATTGGTCTTTCGAGATTTGATCTATCTTGTGATCATGACAATGTTATGTAATAATGCACTGACTCTGGGTAACTGGGGTCGGGGCGTTACAGTTGGTATCAGAGGAAGTTTAGTACAAACCTTGGAATCTAGATTTAGATAAACTCTAATTAGAGCACATAGACCTAAGATGGACTTTCAGGATTAATATAGAAGAACTTCCTAGAATTTTGGTATTGTAGAGATTTTGTGAGTTTTCCGAGTAATACATCCATGTCTGGATACGAGTAGGTAGAGGCGGCTCTGGCACAGATGTACCTAAGTGTAAAACCCAAAAACACTGTTTTGAGGTAGACTCGAACGAGAACTGGTGCACAACAATGGGCCTTGCTGCACTCTTGGTTATGACACTCCTGGGGGATATGCTTAGGATTATTCTCATTTTCTTTACAAACCATTATGAAGGGTTTATTAGTATATACTTTCTCAAAGAATTTTTTTTATGATTATGGATTATATCCATAAACTGTTCAATTTATGTTAAGTGTTTTACAAGTATGGAATTATGTATTTTGATTCATAAAATGATCTAGTTTATGCCATTGTTTATAAATGGCACCTAGTGGAAGAAATGGAAATTGTATCAGTGCACGCACTCCATGTAGGGATTTCCCTCCAACTCAAGATAAGTATAGTGGAGCTGGTGATGTATCTGGTGCTGATCAGCTTATCACCATACTGGGACAACTCACTCAGGTTATGAATAATAATCTTAGCCATATGGAGCACCCTGATCCTTAGCATGGAGGATCAATGTTAGATCTCTTAATGAGGCAACAACCACCGACATTCAATGGTAGTACAAATCCATTAGTGGGTGATAATTGGATAAACTCCTTAGAGAAAATATTCCATGCTTTGGGGAGTAGCGAATTGGAAAAAGTTGTAATGGTAGTTTACCGCCTCACTGGAGATGCTGACCAATGGTGGTTCTTGATTCAAAATACAAAGGAAGATGATAAATTATCAAATATGGAATAGAGGTAGTTCAAAGATATTTTCTTAGAAAAATACTTTCCTCGTGACCATCGAGCAGATATTGAAAGGAAATTTCTGAGTCTGAGGAAAAATGAGGATGAGAATGTCACAAAGTATGAGGCTAACTTTACATGGTTAGCAAGGAATGCTTCAGATTATATACGTAACCCAAGAAGTAATATTGATCGTTTCCTTGATGGGTTAAAACCATTTCTTTTTCAAGCATTAGTCTCACAATCCTTCTCGTCGTACGAAGACATTGTCTCATGTGATATCAAGACAGAGAAGGAATTCTCGAAGTCTTATTACTTTAAAGAAAAGTAAGAGAAGAAGAGATCTGCTGATCAATCTGGAAATGGAAATATGGGGAAGAAAAGAAAAGTTGAAAATTCATCCTGTAGTAAATGTTGGAAGAAACACCCCGGTACTTGCTTAAAAGGAATGGAAGTCTGTTACAAGTGTGGTGAAAAAGGCCACCAAGCTCATGATTGCAAGGGAAAGAATGTTTCTGTCAACATGGAATTCTATAATTGTAGAGAGAGGGACATTATTCAAATGAATGTCCTAAGAGTCAGGGGAACTTTAGTCAGAAAAGGACAAGGGATCAAGGCCAAGCTTATGCTATCACTACTGCTGAGGTAGAAGCTCCGAAAGACGTGGTGGCATGTAATTTAATGGTTTCCTCAAGTTTAGAAAATGCTTTATTTGATTCTGGATCATCGCATTGTTTCATATCTTCCCATTTTTCTAAGAAAATTAGATATTTCCAATTTTATTTAACAAAGGAGTTGTCAGTTAAAACTCCAAAGGGAAGTACCATTGCAACAATGTTTTCTGAATCAGTCCCCATTAGAGAATATAAATGTTCTTTATCCGCTGATCTCATTTTCATACCTATGATTGAGTTTGATATAATCCTAGTTATGGATTGGATTTTGGACCATGATGTGAATATTTATTGTAAGAATAAGGAGGTTATGATTTTTTATGATGATGATAAGGAACACCTTGTCTTTAGAGTAAAATCGTCACCAACTAATTCTTATCTAGATCCACCCCCAGTAGCTCAACTAAATTCAATTATTGGGGATGAAGAGAATGAAATGAATGTGGGTAAGGAAAGGAGTGTTAAAATAGAGAATGTACCTATTGTGAAAGAATATTTAAATGTGTTTCCGAAAGATTTACCCGCACATCCTCCAGAACGAGAAGTTGAGTTTTCCATTGATTTAATTCCTGGATCAAGGCCTATATCGAAGACTTCTTATCGAATGGCCACTGTATAATTAGTGGAACTAAATAATCAACTAGAGGAATTGAGTAATAATGGATTTATTCACCCTAGTGTTTCTCCATGGGGAGTCCCTGTCCTTTTTGTTAAGAAGAATGATGGATCTATGAGGTTGTGCATTGACTACAGGGAGATCAATTCTATAACAATAATGAACAAGTATCCCCTACCTCGCATTGATGATTTATTTGACCCACTGCATAGAGCTCAATAATTTTCAAAGATTGACCTTTGATCTAGATACCATTAGTTGTGTGTGAATAAGGAAGACATTCTGAAGACAACATTTCAAACAAGGTACGAGCATTACGATTTTACAGTAATGCCTTTTGGGATGACTAATGCACCCTCTATATTCATGGATCTAATGAACAGATTTTTCAAGGAATATCATGATGAATTTGTAGTGGTATTTATTGATGATATCTTGGTATACTTAAAAAGCTACGAAGAACATGAAAATCACTTGCGCATTATCTTGAAGACTCTTAGAAGACATGAACTATATGGGAAGTTTAGCAAGTGTGAATTCTGGCTTCATGAGATTTCTTTTCTTGGACATATTGTCTCAACGGATGGAATCTTTGTTGATCCTTATAAGACCATGGAAATCCAAGAATGGCTAGCACCGATGAGTATAACTGAGGTACACAATTTTGTTGGTTTGGCAGGTTATTATCGACGTTTCGTCCAGAATTTTTGCCGATTATCTAACCCATTAACGAAGCTCACACGTAAAGGGTTTAAATTTGTCTGGAAAAAAGAGTGTGAATAATGTTTTGAAGAACTGAAGAGAAGATTAGTCAATTCTCCTATATTGACTCTACCATCGGGGAATGATGGGTTCGTTATTTATAGCGATGCATCAATGAAAGGACTTGGTTGTCTCCTTATGCAGAATGATAGAGCTATTGCTTATGCATCATGATAGCTGAAAATTCATGAGTAAAACTATCCTACTCATGATATTGAGTTAGCTGCCGTAATCTTTGCTTTGAAGATATGGAGACATTATCTCTATGGTGAGAAATGTGAGATTTATACTGATCACAAGAGTTTGAAGTATATTTTCTCACAAAAAGAACTCAACATGAGGCAAATGAGATGGCTTGAATTACTCAAGGATTATGATTGTACGATACACTACCACCCGGGGTTGGAAAATATGGTGGCATATGCTTTGAGTAGAAAAGATCATGGAGTTTTGAACAATATGAGAATTGAAAGGGATTCAATTTTCATGGATCTTGTAAAGATGGACATGGGAATAACCATAGAAGGTGAAACATCAGTGCTTTTTCAAATGGTTTCCAAACCATATTTACTAGAAATGATTAAGAGTTATCAGACCGATGATGAAGAATTTCAAAAGAAGATTAAATATGTGGATGATGGGAGATTGAGAGACTTTATGTATGAAGAAGGAATTTTGAAATTCGGGAAGAGACATTGTGTTCCTGATATACCTGATTTAAAAAGGGAATTCTTAGATGATTCTCATAGTTCCAATTTCTCTATACTCCCTGGGAGCACCAAAATGTATAGAGATTTAAAAGGAACATTTTTGGTGGGAAGAAATGAAGAGGGAGATTTCTGATTTTGTGTCAAGATGTATGGTTTGTCAACAAGTGAAAGAAGGAAGGAAACAGCCTGGAGGAGTCATGAAACCTCCCCCCATACTTGAGTGGAAATAGGATAATATCACTATGGACTTTGTCATGGGACTACCAAAGACTCCTAGAAGGAATGATGCAATATGGGTCATTGTTGATCGTCTTACCAAGTCATCACATTTTCTTGCTATAAGGGAGGATTTACCACTTGAACGTCTAGTGAGAATATATATTAATGAATTTGTGAGACTTCATGGAGTACCCCAATCGATTGTCTCAGATCATGATCCCCGTTTTACATCAAGATTCTGGACAAGTCTTTAGAAGACCTTGGATACTAAACTTCGTTTGAGCACTTCTTAACACACTCAAACAGATGGATAATCAGAACAAACTATTCAAACCTTAGAAGACATGCTGAGATCATGCTCACATGAATTTCTGGGTATTTGGGATCAATATTTACCTCTAGTAGAATTTTCCTATAACAATAGCTTCCATTAAAGTTTTCGGATGGCACCATACGAAGCATTATATGGAAAGAGATGTCTCACACCAACCTGTTGGGATGATGTTGGCGAAAGAAAACTTGTAGGCCCAGAACTGGTGGAGGAAATGATGGAAAAGGTGAAGGTAATCCAAAACCACATGAAAGCAGCTCAAAGTAGGAAGAAGTGCTATGTTGACAACTAAAGAAAGGATTTGGAATTTCAGGTGGGAGATCATGTTTTCTTGAAGGTATCTCCATGGAAGAGAGTTATACGTTTTTGAAAGAAAGGTAAATTGAGTCCCAGGTACATCAGACCTTTCGAAATTCTAGAACGAATTGGGGATGTAGCTTACCGTTTGGCAATGCCGCCAAATCTCTCCAAAGTTCACGATGTGTTCCACATATCACTGTTGAGAAAATACATGCCTGGCCCAACGCATGTACTCACCTATGAGGAATTAGAACTGGAACCTGATCTCTCTTATTTTGAAGATCCCATCAGGATTCTTGATACAAGAGAACAAGTGCTAAGAAAACGGATGACTCATCTGGTAAATGTTCTATGGAGAAACCATAAAATGGATGAGGCAACATGGGAACCTGAGGAACTTATGATGAAGAACCACCTGAGTCTTTTTATGCATTAATATTCGAGAAATTTCAAGGACAAAATTATTTGAAGTAGGGGAGAATGTAACACCCCAAGCTTCCACGGTATGCTTCTCTTTGAATAATACAGTAGACTGTGTTATACGAAACTTCGAGATTCTAACTCACTACGACCGATCAAAGTAGCCGTTATGAATAGTAATACCCACTTTTTGAAATTTTATAAATTTTATCCCTTAAAATGGACTTCATTTTTGGATTCGGAATATTGAAATTATCCTAGGGTGAAATTTTGGTATTTTTCTGAAAACTTTCAATTTTTGATGAATAGTGAAAAAACACTGAGTTATTGTTTAAAAACGAATTTTTATTTAAATAATTATTTATTTTATTTAAATTTAATTAAGCTTAAAATAGATAAATAATACCTAAATTAGTTAAATGTAATTCATTGGAGTTAGTTTAGAATAATTTTAGATATATAAAAATTTTATTGAACTTTTCACCGTCTTTTACCCAACTCCTAGGAGAATTTAGAAATTCACATAAAACATAATTTTACCTCTTCTGTGAGTGGAATTTCTAAAATTCAAGAGACACGGTTAATATCAAGGAGTAAAATGTGGTTCAATAAGATAAAAATAATTTTTGGTGAATAGTAACTTTTTACTTTTATTTACCACGGTAAAAAGTAAATAGGGTAATTAAGGGTAAAAATGATATTAATATTACCCTAAAACATGTCCTAATTCTATTGGACAAGTGTATCTCGACCAAAAACAACCTTAGGAATAAAATATTATCCTTTAGGTCCACTTGGATTAGATTAGGATATTTATTATTATTTAATTCAAAGAAGTGTTAAAAGAGTTAAAATCAAAGTTTAATTACTAAAGCCTTTTTAATATAGGGTTATAAATAAGATAAATTCGATTATAAATATTCATTAGAAATATAAAAATATTTCCTACATAATTATATTTTATTTATAATTTTTAGACATTAGATATTTTAATTTATTTATGACACAATGATGATGCAATAATTACCTTGTTAGTGAAATATTAAAATAATTGATATTATAAATACCCAAATAAATATAATTTGAGAATTTTAATAAATTCCACGAATTTGATAGATTAATATGACAAGTTAGAGTTGATTAAATGAATTAGGTTAGAAGTAATCATGCTGTTATGATTTTCACCAAAATCAAATTCCAAATAGTGTCAAAATTGACATAAAAGAGTTTTTAAAACAAATATTATATTATGAATTCATATTATATTCCTAAAAATATAAGGTTCAGCCAAAGGAATTGTATCATGATAGGTGTATCATTAATGGGCTGATTTGGGGTTACTTGGATGTATATAGTAATTTTATTAACTATATAATATAAAAATACAAAGTGACATGGTAAGTGTCAAACTAATTAAATAAGAGTTAAAAAAAAGATAAGGTTAATATAATGACCCAAACCTATCTAAATTCTATTGGTTGAGTTTCTTTCGACCCATAAAAACCTTAAACATTAAATAATCCACTTTTTAACCATTATAAACTGAATATGAATTTATTATAAAATAATATTTCTAGATTTTCCTAAGGTACCCCTCCTCCCCCTTATAAAAGGACCCCACTTCTAACCAATTATTCACACCTTCAAAGACTTTTGGTTCGGTCAACCCCTGACCAAATAATCTCTCAACTTACCTCAATTAAACATAGAGGACTTATTTTGATCAGAAATCCAACCTATGGATCCCTTTTGATCAAATCAAAAGGAAGAACCCGAAGAAGAGGTAATGTTTTCACCAGCATTTTTCAAGTTTATTTCTTCTTAAACTTCTTCTTTCTTTGTTATTCCCATTCTAAAATAATAAATCTAGTATATTATATATACTGAGATGTTATTATAAATATGGTACAACCATATTCTGTATTCTATCCATTCTAAGAATGACATATCACCATACGTGCGTACGTACGGCTTATCGTCTCCACGTCGTGGTGTAATTGTTATTCAAAACATTATTATTTGGATGGGTATAATAATGATGTGTAATTCATGTAAATAATAAATATAAAATGATAATGATTCTGTATATATGATATACCATCTAATTATATATTATTTTAATTTCAAAATAACGATATTGTCGCTCGTGCGTACGTACGGACTACCGTCTTCACGAACACGATGAGATTCATTCACCATCGTATCCATTCAAGAATAATTCTAATTTGATGATTAAAAGTAATGTTTAAGAACTTTATATCATTCTGGATATGAATAAGATACAACCTATCCATAACAAACACTACTTATGTAACAAAACATATAAAAGAAAACGAGTAAGTTAACACCCGAAACGACGATAATACTAAAGTATTATTAACAAAGAATTATTATAAGATCATATATGATATCATAATTATGTATATGGTTCTTGTATAATTTAATAACAAATTTTTAACTGTTATACATGAGGTTAACATACCATCGACTAATGAAAAGTTCAAGGTAAGGGTTATTTCACAATCTCTTCATTATTCGAGGTTGTTTATACGTAATTATCTACTGGGGCCTCTTTATCATCCACATCCATGTTTCATAAAAATTTATTTCAAAACATTCTTTCTATTTTACAGAATATTTGTTAAAGTCATTTATAACCCTTTTTGACTTTTTATAAGAGGTTTATAAAGGAATCTTTCCGTCATTTTCCAAACAAGGTCCTTTTTAAACTTTTCGACAGAATTAAGGTAAGAATGTTTTTTTAACTTATACGGCGGGTGCAGCTATTTTCCGCCGTTATAAAATCTTAAAAGCTTCCCTTAAAATCTTAAAATGATATTTTCAAATTAAATGTTTTATTTTATAATTATGTGACTTTTAAATGATTTAAAAAAATAGATATTTCTCTCAAATAGTTTTGATTTCATCTATGTCCACATCCTTGGATGGATTTTAAGCTTATTTGAAGTTGATTTATTATGATACTAAAATTCCATATTGTATTGAAGGTTTTGTGATATGTTTGAATGTGGATGTGTTATTTTTATACCATTCATGGTTTATGGAGAAAGTATTGACATTTCATATGCTAGTTTTAATATTAATGTTTATGTTATGTTTAAACCTATTCATATGAGGAATGAATTAGACTTAATAAGTGACGGGTGGAGCCTGCTATATCTCCTTGATGCATCGGTAGGCCTCATGAGACAAACTAGTGTCTTGGCATGAGGCCTTGACAAAATCGTATTTTTAGTCTTGGCACGAGGCCTTGGCTACGTATTTATGATATTATGGCATTATACATTCCATCATTATGAAAGTGGTTATTGATATTGCATGTGATTATTAGACTAGTAGAATATCCATGTGAATAAGTAAATGATATTATTTCATTTTATCTTTTACATATTATGTTTAAGTTCAAGTTTAAAAGGATTTTTTAGTTATACATTTCCTTAAATGTTTATTCTTATTTATGAATGTTTCCGCTATATTGTTATCCTTACAGAGCATCTGAGCTCACCCCTTTCTATATTTTATTATTCCCAGGATGTGAAGAAGCATTTTATGAATAACCTACAGGGATAGTATGTGGGGATATGAGTGTGGACTATGGAGACTATGTTGTTATAGTTTTCATTTTTATGATTTAATGTAAGACTTATAAATATATCTAGTGTTTCCAAGGATACTAAACTAATCGGTCTTTCGAGATTTGATCTCTCTTGTGAGCATGCCAATGTTATGTAATAATGCACCGATTCTGGGTAACTGGGGTTGGGGCATTACATTATATATCATCTTTTTAAATTTAAAATGTGTTTTTTTACCAAATCACCCCGTGTAGATTTATAATTCACACTTCTATTTACTGGGAGAAATCCATTATAGAAATATGGTGTCAATAAGAAATCACTAATTTAATGGCGATGATAGATAAAACATGGTATTTTACACCTTTTTCAATCTTATGGAAATGTTTCTCCTTGGATTTGTTTAATTTTATAAATCCTTTTCATTGTATTAGGTATCCAAGAGGCATAGAAAAATGTTTATAAGAAAATATTCATAAGATCAAACCAAATCTAAATGAAAGTGGATAGATAGTAGTAAAGACAATATTTGACCACTCCATACAATGATATTGACAACTATCTCATTTTCATTTATTCTGCACTCACTCTATGTTTCTTCATAATGATATATATTATGAAAAAATTCCAGTTATTTTCAGGATCCTATATTGGTAGCCTATATAATTTAAGACAAATAAATGTAGAACTCTATTTTAAACCAATATCTATCATAGGATATTCAAAATTATTGGTTTTATTTATTTATTTGGTACAAATTACTCTTTCAATGTTATTTTATTATACACGGCTCTTAAATGTTACTTAAAATATATTGTTTTATGATTTAAATTGATGATCAGTGAAAACACCAAAATATTTTTCTATGTATTAAATTTCAATTATCTTAATAAATTCATTATTAACTCATATAATACAAATAAATTTTAAATGGAGAGTTATATATTTCCTTGTATTTTATAGGAATGAGATACCATGTGATGTTTTGTATTATTGAAAAAAATCCCCAGTGTGATATTTTTTGTCGTGTTTGTTTATATGAAAGTGTAAGTAAACTTCAATGTGTTATTTTTTTAAATTTTTTGAGTTAATATATCTATGTTTATAAATTTTATGGAGGTGTCTAGGATGTTTTCTATAAAATCATTTTGTGGGAAGAATTTGAGATATACCTAAGCCATTTCTATATATGACTTATCTAGAAGAAGGGGAGTTATCTGCATATGATTCATTTACTTGAGGTTATCATATATGTGAATGATTCATATAATATATTTTTATATGTTTATCTAATGTTCATACAATTAATTTAAGAAAAAGTACCATGTACTATCTATATATGATTTATAGATCCATTTATATATAACTGACAAAAAAACTATACACGATTCATCACCGTCTATGTATGAGTAATTACAATCTTTGAATGAGTCATAAAATCTGAAAATGAGTCATAAAAATATGTATATTAGAGGATAAATGATAGAGTGGTTTTTTATTATGTTTGATTCATTAGGTGGACAATTTATGAATCATCAACGTTTTTTCATGAGTCATCAGATAAACATTATAGGAGTGATTCCTTTGTAAAATTTCATAGTGGTAATCAAAAAAATGTTTATTGTTATTTTATCAATTATAAAATATGATTAATCAATCATCCAACTTAACATGTATAAAATAAATCTAATATTAAGGGAATAATAAATTTTTGATTTTTCAGTCTATAAAAGTAAGAGTAATATTGATTTTGTGTAACTACATTTCATCACACACACATTATTGTGGAAAATGATGGTGGTGATTTGGAATGTGAATTATTAATGAGATGGGTATACTTTTAAATTAATTATTTTCCCAATTATTGAGAATACAATCTTCTATAATATTGTATGTTATTTAGTTTAAGTTTTAATGTTATATATAATCTTATTATTGATATATAATGTTTTATTTTTAGAATATTGAAATCTTTTAACTCATGAAAAATATGAAAAGTATAGAAAGAGTGAAATAATAAAGGAGGATATCATATATGTGAGGATAAGAAATGATTTTGGTGAATATGAATTATTACTATTTTAGAGAAGGAGGAAATAATAGAAATTTTTTAGATTTAGTTATTTCAATTTCTAAAGGAGGATAATTCCAAGCACATGCATTGGAAAGATAAAGGTGATGAAGAGGGATGTTTCTAGAGATTTGACTCTTTGGAATCTTATCACTATAGAGAATAATTATTACTCTCCTCTAGTATAATTTCAAATATATTTTTTTGGGGGAATATAACCATTGAAGGAGAAGTGGCCAATTATCTACTAAGATGAGAGATAAGTTCTTTAAAGCTGTTTTGGTGTATTTTTAATCCGAAGGTTTAGTGAAAAAAACACCATTTTTCAAACAAATATAAAATAATGTTGTTTTTGTGTTAGGTTCAATGATACTCTATTAATTTCATGCTCTGTGTATTTTCCACATTTGGGTGAACCAATTAAAAAATTATTGTGTTCATTCTTTGATGCTTTCAACACTCAGGAGTGATTGTGGGGGAGAGGAAAAAGTTTTTTTTTTCTAAAAAGAGAGTAAAAGATTATAATTGAATATTAATTCATAAGATATAGAATACTCTGATTTTAGGTATTTTTTTGAATATTCTTTTACAGTTTTTATGTGGTTATTTTTAATGAAGATCAGTTTCCCAATTTTCTCAAAATCTTAAATTAATATTTATTCAAAAAATAGATGTTTTTTACCATGCTTTGAAATGAAGGTTCAAATGTTATTTTCAATGTATTTTTGTATCTATTAAAACATATATTAATGGTTTTTATGATTCACATTGGATGTGATATTATGATACCATCCATTTCATTTCCATGGATGGGTTATGATGATGATGATTTAATGATGATATTGATGAAACTCATTTTCTTTTCCATAGGTTAATTCAACTGAGTGATTTATGATGAAAGCACTGATGTAGGTGCTAACATAGGTTGTGATGATGCATGCATGACATGGGAAGCTAGTAACTTAGGAATTATTTAACTAATGGGAACATACCCATGGGAAAGATGATGTAAGAATGGCCTTTGGGCTATAAAAAATTAAGTGACATTTGGGACATCCAATGCTAGGACTACATTCCATTAATATATGAATAAATAGAGACCAATATGCAGGTTATCCCTTAGAGGGGCTATGGCCTACCTTTCCAGCCCATGTTTGTGTGGCATGTTTGTTTGAATATAATTTTACCCCTGAGAATCATATATATATATATATATATATATTTTTTAAAATGATAAATTTTTTCATGATATTGTGGCATTCATATGGATGGATCATATATGGTGGGTCTATTATATCCCTCAATTGCATTGGGAAAATAGGTATAATACATTAGATAAAAATATTATGTATTAACCTTATTTCATGTTCACAAAATTTTGTGTAGACCTTGTTTCATGTCCATAAGTTCATGTATAGACCTTGTCACGTGTTTATAAATTTATGAGAGGATATTATTTCATGTACATGACTTAAATATTGAACATTCCACTATTTATAAATGTTCAAAATTTTATAATATTACATTTTTTTATAAATTTCTATATTTAGGATATATTCCCTTTACCCATGTTTTATTATGGATGATTCTTCACTCTCATAACTTATGTCATCTATTATGACAAATACTTATGTTATTATTCATAATTAAATATCTTTTTATGAATGATTATGAGTTTTATATGTTATAATCATGTTATATTAAAAATATTATTTTATTCTTCTCATTTATTATCCTAAATTGATATCACTTATAATTACCCTTATTGGGTATCTAAGCTCACCATTTCTTATGTAACCTATCCCTATGTTTTGAGAAAAGGATTTATGTAGGGAATTTATAGGAAGGGTATAATTATAACAGGATTTTCTAGGAGATGAGGAAGATCTATTGTGAAATTATATATTTATATATATAGTCTTTAAAGACAATAAACAATTACAGTTCTAGGGTATGTATACTAATGATATGTATTAAATATTCATTCAAAATGATGTATTGTTTATTTATATTATGGTCAGGATTCCTCAGTTGGATTAAGATTAAGTATTGGGTATTTTTAGAGATTGAGATTTGAAAACATTGATGAAAACCCTTGGTATATGTCTATTTATAGGATAACATCATAATGAAATGGTAAAGTGTAGATTGTGTGATTTATTATCAAATACACCCCAGTCTAGAGATTTTAAAGTGGACGTGGATGTGACAAAAATGCACATAGGTGTAAAAATTATATTAAAGGGGTGGATGAAATATTAACTTGATCTTTACCGGTTCATAGTGAGTGGTCATAAGACTATACAACAATGTAGACACACCCACAAGATATTCTTTGGTTTATTCATATTATCTTTATGAACCATTATAATGAATTTGAATATATAATGACTATGGTTGATCTAGGTTAAACGTAAGGTGTTGTATATTGAAAAAATATACCACAATTTAGAAAATTTATAAATTATTTTCATGATTAATTGATTTCTCACTATGATTTATTTTACTTGCACTTTTATTTTTGGTTCTAGTCAATGGATAAAACTAGAAGGAATCATGTTAAAACTAAATGTTATAGATAATGTAGTGATTTTACTTATGAGAAACCATGTATAATGGTAGATATAATATGAATATTGGGATTATTCCTAATAAGTTATCATGATTAATTATTAAAAACATGAACCATGGTAAGTTACCATACACCATTAATAAGAAACAAATTATGTTCTATGGAAGATCATGTATAAAAAGCATGGAGGAAAGAATATTAAATTTTCTTAATGTATAAAATATAGAAATAATCACTCAAATTAATGTCTCAAAGTAACATGAAAATGTTTTATGTGTGTAAAATAAGGGCATAAAGTGTTAAACCATTTAGGAAAAATGAAAAGTTTGGTTAACATAGTAAATGGAAAAAATGGTTTCTATAAGGTATCATATATGGTTAATTTTTTTAAATGTTGAAAGTATGGGTACATTAAAATTTATTTCCAAGGATTAAATATTTAAAATAATTTCAAAAAGTTTTTTTGATTGTGGTTTTTACTATTTTTTATGAAAATACTACAAATTACATATTAAAGGAAGGAATTATTAAGCAATAAGATGAAAATTATTGGTTAATGGTTTAAGAAGGAAGTGGAATGATTGTATTTAGATTTAGTTTTTATATTTTAGAAGTGTTTTTCAGTGATATTTTAGTTATAGTAATCATAAAACATCTAAGGATTATTCTGATGTAGTTTCTTATAAAGCATTTTCAGTAAAATGTTGAATGGTAATGAAAACAAATAAAAGTGATTTATCAGTATAGTGATATTTTTTAAAAAACAAATGATTAAGGGAAATTTAAAACATAACATAAACCTAATATTGATATAATAATATTTATTTTGGGTGAAGTGACAATTGATGTTGATAAATTAAATTATATAGTATTGATGAAATTGGAATTTATTAGTGATTTGATGAAAAAGTGATTTATGTTATCTTTGATAAAGTTTACATCATTTTTTGGATTTATGGAATACATTTAGTAGTCTTTGATTTTATATAAGGAAAAGGGATAAAGTAATTTTTCTAACTAGTTCATGTTTTAATTGAGATTTTATGGTTATTTAATTTTTTAGAAAGTATTATCATGTTTTAATATAATATATGTTTATTCCCTTATCTTGTTTGGTGTGTTACATTATGTTTTACTTCAGGTTGTTTGGGGATTAAATTTAATATGATATGGAAATTTTTTGACATTTTTTTAAAATTATTTGTATATTTGAATTTTTTTATAAAGATATTTTATGTTTCTGAGGGTAAACTATCTATGAAATGGTTTAAGTTGAAAATTGGGCGTTATTGTTGCTATTTTAGAGATTAATGTATTATTTCATCATGTTAATATTTATACATATTAGATAACTTGTGAAAAGAAACTATGTTTTTTTAAATATTTAAAGACCAAAGGAATAACATGTCACTCTCTTATATAATTTATGTTACTTTAAAAGTTAATTTTATTACTTTAGGCATGAAAAATTCAACATGAATATTCATTTCATAGAGTAAGAGATGAATTTTAATTGATTGAATCAAAACCGAAGAATGAAATTGTGATTATGAAATGGAATGAAATCCAGCAGGTAAATTTTATCATGTTCCTTATAAAGATAGTAAAATAATGTATCAAATTTAGGAAAAGTATTGTGAAATAAATATGTTATTATTTTACCTTTAAATCCGATGAATTGAGGTTCTTTTCACCCCTCGCTTATTTATGGTACTATGGTCATCTACATTCCCATATCCATATTCTAAATCAATATCTATGAGTCCTTGGATATTTTTTCTGACCTATGTGTCCATAATTTAATATATATAACCAATGTTATTCTTATATGGGAACCATTTTATGTGTTATTTTAGTAAACCAATTTACTTCTCAATTCCCCTTTTCAAATAATGTTTTTTTATCCCTATTCACAATGTCAATTATCAAAAAAGATATTTTAAAATAGTAAACCTTTAATAGCTAAGATTAAATTTTTAGGGAACAATTTATTTAAGGGGGAATATAACTGGTCAAAAATTAATTTTTAAAAAATAATAAACTCAATATATTTGTTAACATGGAACACATAACTCTATGAAAATTTTTATATAGTATAGAAATATTATTATTTAAATGTGATTTATATAACTGAGCTTTTGAATAGGTGGATATGACTATTCTTTAACCGATTATCAAAATATATGTTTACTTTTCCCACTCATTAAATATGAAAAAATAAATATTTAGTGAAAAAGAAAAAAATATTTAGTGAAGTAATTTTATGATTCAAAAATAAATTATCTTCAAAAATAGGTTTTATTTCATTTTTTGATAAAACAATTTTATTAATTTCTACTATTTTTAGAAATTTTATTTTATTTAATGAATATAATTATTTGAAATTAATTTTTCAATATTATCTTAGATGTATTTTTTAAAATTTTCTAAAAATATATATTTTTAGTGAATAGTAAAAAATAAGGATTTTTGTAAAAGTGTCAATTATTTTCATTAAAACAAGAAATTTAAAATTCTTATTAAGTTTATATTTTGAAAGTTATACATTAATTAGTGATAAATTAATTAATTACATGGTAATCATCAATATAATTGATATTTTTATAAGTTCATTTTTAGGCTTCCAATTCATATTTTCTGAAAACTAGTTTTTGTGTATTTGTCATTTATATTAAAATTTATTTTTTCCAATTGTAAAAAGTTTATAATAAAAAATGGCTTCCGTATTTTAAATCGTGACTTTTATACATGATAAATATTTAATTTCGTGGTCATTTTTAATAGTAACCATGGTAAATATTTTCACCCAGGTAAGGGTAAGACATGTGCAAATGGGTTTAAAAATTTAGATAAGGATTTAAAATATATCTAAAAAATGGTTTTTAACTTATTTAATGAGTGTACTTCAGAAAAGTGTCCTCCAAGCTTCTATAATATGTAAAATTTGTTTCATTTGTCTTTGATTATGACCATAATAACATGTTGATTAAAAAATAAATACAAAATTTCACTTTGTTTCTTTTAATATCTATAATATTTTTTCATGAGGATAAAAAGAGGTTATGTTTGGTTCCAAGCATTTATTTTAAATATGATTGATATTTGTAACATGGTAAGCTTTTTTAATCTTTATTAAATTAATAATTACCATAAATTCTTATGTAATTCCAACACAGTGCTTTCTCAGGTACTAATAAAATAAAATAAATTATTTTAAACCACTAAAATTAATTTGGATGAATTATTCAATTATATTATTTCTTTAGATAAATAAAAATAGCTATATTTTAAAAATTTATATTAAAATTTCATTTCTATATTTTTTCTTTAATGATAAACAATGTGTATAGTTATTAAAATGACATTAACATCATTTTATGTTAATAAATATTTTATTAAAAAATTTAAAATCATAAAAAGAATAAAACATGACAAGGGGATGTGATATGGTCTTAAATATCATCCATTTACCATTTTAGAGCTAATTTCTACCTTAGATGTATATTTATAACCATTTAATATTTTAAAAATTGTTACCACGATTATGGTTGAAATTGGTTAACAAAGGGGATAATCCAAAAGATAAGGTGTAAAATGCCACATAAACCAGTAAAAATTTTATTGGTTGAATTAATTTTGACCATACCCTATATCAGCTTCATGTTTTGGCCATTATGTTCCACTTTAACATGAAATATAATTTATTATATTGAAATCGTTTAAGTAATTCCATGTTTGTTCCTCATTTCACTATTAAAGGACACCACATATCTATTATTCCTCACACCACATTAATCCTCTTAGATTGACTATCCCTTCCAAAACCTCTTCTCAACATACTTATCCAATTTCTAGATTTGTTTTTTTACTCAAAAGACAATACCTACATTACATAAGATGAAATCTATAGGAGTTCTCTCAAATAGACGGAGGTTTAAATGCATATGATATAAGACATGGCTTAAGGTAAGGGTTTATCATCTCAGTTTTGTATCTGTGGGGAATATTCTATATTCACCAATTGTTTCTTTCAGGTAGTGTATACACTACCCATTTTATATAACATATCATAAATATCATTATTACAGTTTTTTTTGTATTATTACCATTTTACTCTATTTGGGACTTAAAAATTTTGAGAATGTGTTTTTAAAGGAATGTTGAACTAATTTCATTTTTGTCAAAAATAATTTTATTCCATGTCCACACTCTATAAAATTAATTATCTTATTTTTTTACCAATAAATGAAATTTTTTAGAAAGGTAATTTTCATTAATTTTTTTATTTACAATATTTTAAAAGTAATTTTTTGAATGAAATTTTCTTAAAGAATTAATTTTTTAATCATTATAATGATATGAAAATAATGTTCTATTTTAATATATATGATTTAAATAGATTTCTCTTCCATCATAACCATTCATTTCATAGAATATTCCATTAAAGGTTTCGATGATTATATTTTAAGAAAATAATTTTCAATATATTCACTTAATTTTCAATTATAATGTTTTGAAAATAAAATTATATTGTTTTTCATGCTTTCAAATAAAGGTTCAAATATTATTTTAAAAGTATTTTTCACACATATCAACATCCCTTAAGGTTTTTTTACTTCATTATGGATTTGACATCTTTATGCTTTCTTCTTTAATACTATGGATGGATTGTGATGATAATCATGATGATTTAAGGATAATATTGATGGATACTATTTTTATATCCATGGTTTAGGGTGTGTTAAAATTATAAATGTGTTCATGATCTTATGGCATATTTATGGATGGAATATGTGATAGGTGGGTCTTTTATTTCCCTCCAATGGATTGGGTAAAGATGGATAACTCATGAGATAAATTTATTATGCATGAACCTAGTTTATTATTCATAACATTACGAGTGGACCATGTTTAATGTCCATAATTTAAATCATAGACCTGGTTTCCTGTACATAAGTTAAATCATAGACCTGGTTTCTTATCCATAATATTATTTAAGGACCTGATTTCACGTCCATGACTTAAAGAGTGAACCAATTACTGTTTCTAAATTTTCAAATTGTTATAATTTTATGTTTTTTCCATACTCCAATGTTTATGATATACTCTCATGGTTCATGTTTGAATATTTGTGATTATTCACTCTTATGACTTATGTCATATGTTATTACAAATACCTATTCCATTATTCATTATTAGTTATCTTTTCGTGACTGGGTATGACTTTTGTATATTGTAATCATGTTAACATACCCTTATGCTTAACTTATGATCATTTATGACCATCAAGTGACATCTCTAATATTTACCCTTATTGAGTGGAAGAGCTCAAATTTTATTATGTAACATTTCTCCATGTTACGAATAAAATTTTTATGTAGAGATTATCCAAGAAGGGTAGAATGATAGAGGAATTTTCTAGGACATGTTGAAGATGTTTCCTGAAATAATTTTATTATGTGTATATTCCCTAAATACACTAAATATTCATTGTTTTTGGGCCTATATAATTGTGATATCTATTTAATATTCATCTAAAATGATGAAATATATATATGTATGTTATGGTTGGTCCACCTCACTTTCTTCCTTAGCATGGTGGAAACCTTGTACTTAAATCTTTTTAATGTGTTTGGTATGTTTGTAATATGTATGTTTATTTAGATATATTCTTAATATAGGAATATGAGATAATAAATATCTTAAAACGTATATAATATTAGTTTTGTAACCTAAGGCATCCCAATCTTGACACTCAATGTATTCGATGCTCATTAACTAGTAAATCCTTGGCTCATCACCTTGGGGATCATGAACTCATCACATAAGGAGGTTGTAGTTTAAATTATAGTGTGGGAACTCATGTTTTAATGGATATATAGAATACTCATGGTTTAATGTATAGTGAGAAATATCATGGTTTAATTTATTGTGGGAACACATATGATTTAAATAATGTAGAGGAAACTCTGAATCTAGAGTCCAGTGGGGATGGTCATAATTTAAATTATATTGGGGATTATCATTGTTTAATGTCTATGGAGGAAACTCATGGTTCAATTTCTAGTATTGATTTTCATAGTTTAAATTCTTTTGGGGATGATCATGGATTAAATTTTAGTGTGGGAACTCATATATTAAAATAAAATGGGTATACTTATGGTTTAATTTGTTATAAGAACTTATAATAGGTTTGGTTTTATCCATAAATATGATCATGCTTTATAGACACCACCTCTTGAGGAGAATATGGGATGTTGGTGATATTAGGATGTCAAGATTAAACCTCAAATAGGCATCCAACATATCCTTTTGCGACTGGAATCAGAACTCATATAGTTTGAGTTTCGTAGTTTTAGTTTATCTGTTAGGACTGGTCCTTATAGTTTAATATCACAAGGTGAGAAATTATGTATTAGAAAGGTGATAACTATAAGGTATTTTATAGTGATTACTCATGGATATTTCTTATTTGATCGAACCTAGGAGGTGGAAAAGGTGACTATAGGTTATGGAAATTATAACAAATATGATTCTTGATAAGTGGCATGATTCACTAATTTTAACTAGGATAGAAACTTCAGTGAGGTAATGTAGAGTATTTATGTATGTGTTTACATATCCTTTCATGAAGGAAAAATGGATTGATGTTTCCCTACATATGATTAACATAAGGGGCTTTGATATGAGATAGGTAAACCCTATTCATGCATTTATAGTTTACAAAAGTGAGTCTGGGTTAGGCTTTTGTGGATCTCATGAGCCATAAACACTCATATAGGTTTTATTTATGTAGGTGAATCAATTTTTATGTAATGGTTTTAGGTTTTTTTAAGATAGTTTTTTTGTAAAACCATGAATTGCATGAGACATAATTTTCTAGTGAGAATGATATTATTCATTAGAGAGACCATCATAAGAAAATATCCAATTCATGAAATTAATTTGAATATATTTAGTGGATTAATATTCATTATATTTTAACCATCAAGAGTTCATGGAAGTTTCTTTAATTGCATGGGGCATTAATGTTTAGGTTGCATTATTTTGGATTTTCAGATTTCCCAAAATTAAAAATCCATTTTCTAAACAATTGAAATAGTTATTTGAGAGGTATTTATAATCCCTTGTCTCGTATAACTATCTATATTAGGAAAGTGTTTTTTGATCATAATATTTTCATCTTAAATAGTGATTCAGGATAGGTTTTATGGAAAATATAAATGAACATTGAACTTTGGTTGCATATTGCCTTATTTTTTGAAGACATATAACTATATTTTCATATTAATCTTCCCTTATACTCCTAATTTTTTTTATTTTCATCATTATTCATTCTTTATCACACTTTAAATTATTTTTAAGCATTAGAAAATACCTCCTCCTTTAGAATTTGCATTTGATTGGGAATAAGAGGACCAAATTTTGAGGAAAATGCTTAATTTTGAAAATTTTCCCTTCAGGTTTCACATAACTCGGGTCACTCCATAGACTATAAATTGGGGTGGTGATTTCATGGGGTAATTTATATATCAAGGAAATTAAACAATGATTTTTTGGAACTCAATCACCTACATGAGTATCTAGAGAAGCATACTTCCTTTCTACATTGTGGTAATTTCTTCACAATAATGGTATGTTATGACTATCACTCGTGAAAAGTAAAATTTAATGAATTCCATAGGAATGTATTTTCATGTGAGGGAAGGATTTTAGAAAATATTCCTTGTAAAATCAATAAAATAGTAAAGGACCCCATAATAGGTCCTAGTGAATGAAATTCATCTGTAACAATGAATTACATTGGACCTACTGATGGATGACTAAAGAGACATGGAACATTGACTAGTGTTTCCAACCCATTCACCAATTCAAGAATATTAAGTATACAAGATTTTGTTGTCGGTGCTATAGTACATAGAATAGTGACCTATATACAAAATCATTTGAGGCGTGACTACCAGTGGAGGATGAGATGGTAGAGTTGACCAGCATATGATAAGATGATGAATCCTTCTAATGAGGTTGGCTAAGCTCAAGTCAGTGATAACCTAGTACAATGAGAGGGAATTTGTTTAAGGAGATACTCCAATCATAGATAACCCTCCTAATTGTTTTCAATAAATAAGAGTTGTACTTTTTTGAATTACCACTTTTATTTAGTTATCAAAATCATATTTATAAAATATTCAACATAAAATTTCTAATCCCATGTGAGTATTCTTAGAGTGGGAAAAAATATATAAATAGAACATCATTCATGTAACAAAATTGTTGAAACAGGGGTTAAAGGGTGGGTTTAGAATGTTACATTAGTTTTTATTAAGAAATCTATGACATGGGGGAATTAAGATGGTGTAATTTTAAAAGGATGATTATACCTACCAATATAATGGACACACGGGTGGTGCGCCTCTAAGGATGTAATAATTCCACTTGAGAAAATTGAAATTGGAAAATTTATGTCATGGCACAAAGAATCTAAATTGAAATATGAAGGGGTAAATAGGAATTGGAGTGATGTTAAGTAAATATGAAACTAGTATTCCATTGTATCACTGTCTCTAATGAAGAATCATCAATGGTGTATACCCAATACGAGAGGCATGCTTAGACAATGGTGTTGTATCATCACTGTGGACTTATATAATTCCTTTCAATAATGAAAATAAAATCCTCTAGGAATTTTCCTTAGATTTAAGGAAGGTTTGTACTATGACATAATGACATAATCATAGACTAAGGGGACCCTTTCATATATGGATAACTGATGGAGATTCAAATTCTATGTCATGTGTTCCTGTGAAATAGAGGTATGGACAAGAATATTTATAGAACTACTAAAGATACACCATCATGCATTAAGAATAACAATGGGACATAACAAAAAAAATTAATATAGTCTAGTTTTGAAAATGTAATTCCATCCCATTCTAGATTCAATAATAAGGTTCAAACATGCTATAAAAAAAGGGGAAAATGTGATCCTAGAAGCAACCAATTTAATGTTGTGGATCCTAGACCGTGGATTGAGGCAACCTATGTGGAAATGGGAAGGGTGAAAACGTGATTTTAAGGGGGATATTGTTAGAAATATAGAAAATAGTAGGGGAATATTCTTTAATTTTAGGTCCTAGAGCTTAGAAAATGGATTCACTGAAGTTTAAATCATATATATTTGACTAGGGGTATTTTCTAGTTTATGTTAATAGAATATAGAATACATGTTTATACTATTTTAAGGTCTAATTATTTCAACCGTGAGGGAAATACAATCTTCATATCTGTGATGGAAATGTATAATTAATGGGATTTGGTATCTCAAGTACAATATGAAACATATTAAGGGTGGATGAAAATAATTAATAGTTGTGTTTCTTAGACCAAGGGGTTTAGGCTCAAGGTTAAACAACTTCAACAAAAAATGGGACAATAGTTTATAGTAATATTTCTTGATCCACGGTTATGAGGACTAAATTCTCACAATATTCACTAATTATGGGATAATATTTAATGGTTGCATAAATTGGACCGACTCCTTGGAAGGTAATTGTTTCATTATTTCTTGTCAAGCAAGGTTAACCCAATAAAGGGAGAACTATGCATGTTGATGAGATATAGTGATGGGATATTGGTGGATGGCCCAATTTTAGGATATCTATACATCGTTACATATCCTATGAAATGAGAATCAATACAAATGTAGTTCATGATGGAAATTGTTTTTATATAGATTGTGGTAATCCCATTTATAAAGTGATTATTCTATTTGGTGGATGAAGAAAATTCCCCAACATAGGTACTCTAATTTTCCTAGATTTATTTTGTATTCTTGGGGTGGTTATCTTATAGTTATTCACCACGGACTCCTAGTGTGTTCCCTAATTTGAGAAGCACCACATGTGGGCTGTGCCCAACTCTACATGTGTGTCATTTCCATGTCTACTTGTATGACCAAAAAACACTCCAATACCACCTTCAAACATGTCCCTACCTAGGCCTATAATTAGTATCCCTGGACTCTACATTTACAACTTCTAGAAGGTAAAGATGGACCTCATACATCTATATCCACTGGTCTCACAAACTATTATTTTACTCCTTATGGTAGGATAAATTCATATAACCTAATGTAATTAACCAAAAGTGTGGTTATTTGTATTGTTCTATAGTTCAATACATAATAATCATTTATGGGTGACCAATTTGACTGGTTCTTCAATACTAGGTAAAAGGACCCAAACTAAGTGGAATACCATCGAACCATTTTCTTAATGGAATATATGGAGACCCATAACCACTATGGAAAAAACCTTCACAAATTCCATTATTAGGTAAACTGCTTCATATTAGTATCACTCAGAAAATCACAACACCATTGCATCACACAGGATAGGTACCATCACATATCCATAACTATGGTGAGACTCCTTTCTCAACCCAAACTATGGTGAGTGGTGGTGGATCATCTGTCACTAGGGATATCCACATTCACTCAACCCCCACTAGTTTTAGTAGAATTCTATTAGACCTCATATGGAAGAGACAACTTTGATCACACCTCAATAAGGCATGCCTTTCATTTTCCTTACCCACACTTGGGTGAAGTCGCACATGGGTCCTCCACTAAGAAGAATTCCATTCATATGTTCCCACAATGGGGTACCATAAAAACCCTATTTTTTTGTAGATCGCCCTTTCATCTAGGCCTACTACCTAGGCACCCAAGTATCAAGGACTTCTTTAAAACCAAAAGATCCACATGACCAGGGAATCCACCCCAGGTTTCACCCAATCCAGTATATATTCCCTTAATAAATGGGGCTAATAAATTTTTATCCCATATAGTTATATTCCCCTAGGTGGTCATAATTATGTATCCCCCGGATAATGAGGGCCCCTATCATGTGGAACTAAAGAAGTCTATCCTAGAAAATCATGACCATGATGGATCCTAATTCTGATCAATGCGCCTTTTTCCATTCATGATTTCATCACTAGGAGACATTAATTTTTAAGGGAACCCCACATATGGGTAGCACACATTAATTTGTAAGCTGCACTCATTATTTCCTAGTTGCAAAATAGTACCATTGGATTCTCATGCATAATCTCTAACAAGTCTTCTTTAAAGTTCTATATCAATCATGAATCCAGTCATGCTTCAAAACCCAAACCATAAATGGAAGGAAGTGTAAATTACCTATATACCTAATTTTTACGTTTAATCATCAATCAATCATGTCCTCCTTAATGATTTTATCATGATAATTCATTGGTGATAAATTTAAAGTAAACATCAGTATGTAAGATCCAAAAAATTATTTTCTGAACTTATCATAATGTACAATGTCTTAGTGGCATGATATTAAATTTCACAAAAAAATCACTAATATATAATATTAAACTAAACTTTGCAATCCTATCGCATGACTTTCAAATGGTTAACCTATACTATGTGTGAATTGAGTCTTGTTTCAAAAGGATATATAGGATACCTCTTTGAGGTTCAAACCCAATATATAAACTCCTTTATATCTCTTCTCTAGGTTTATCTTCCATGTTATGTGCCCATATTTCTTATAAGATCATATATATCATTTCTCATTAGGGATATATTCCCCAAGACCGTAGACATCCCCACTTGTTAGGATGTATTCCCTCTAAGACCCCTCATCCACCTTTAGAAGAGATATATTCCCTATGAGACAATTTTTATTGTTCTATATTTTTAATAATGTTAAATCATACTTGGTATCCCATAACCCTAGATTCCAAAAAAACATGTTCTTTTCAAGGACATATTTCTTGTGAAATTAATACTTACGCATTGGGATATATTCCCTTTGATATAAATTATAAAGTGATATTGTTGTATAAGACCCACACTAACCAATGATGGTAACCTTCTACATAATACTACTCTCTACATTACATTAATCTTTGAAGAAGCTATCATGGTTTTAGGAAATTAAAAGGAACCCTGGTGGTCCTTGTCAGATGTCCCAAAAAGGTAAAACATATACTATTAGGTAGAACTAGACTAAAATGGAACTAATTCCCTTTATAGAGATATTTAGTAATCTCCCCTTATAGTCCTAATTCAAACATCATAACACCCATCATCTACCTAGATGATGATAAACATTAGAGTTCCTAGCTATGTGTATTTCAACCATAAAAAATTCAATTTCAAAATGAAATATGGAGATCCTTTGATACATATCAGTGGTCCCATCAATGGAAACCCATTAACACCAATTAATGTTTAAATTAACATATTTAATTACTCCTATCATTAATATAAGGTAAACTAGTTCAACATAAGTATTTTTAAATGATTCATGGATATGAATTAAATCTAGAACAGAATTCAAAAATAGGGAATAATCCCCCTTCAAAACGTGTGGATGAGACTGACCCCCATCCTCAGAACCAACACACTTTTCCAAATTTTTATAGTAATGTACCATCAATATCGACCCATTGTAAATTAGGTTCTCCCTAACCCAAAAAATTGAGATAAACTAACATAGTTGAGTAACAATCACATGTTGTTCAGTTTTTCTTACAAGAAATTCTTATTAGTATCAAAAATGGTGAACCTGATGTGAAATTGAAATAAGTAATAACTATTTTACCATAGGTGTTAGACATATTTGTTTCACATGAATTATTTCACAATGAGGTTTCCTTTGGAAAAAAAGGTTAACCTCTCATGAAATGAATATAAAAATCTAGTGAGTTTCCATAGTCTTCAGGGATTTTTATTCCACATGCATGATTTCACATAATATTTTCCATTGGAAAAAGAATAGTGAACTCAATGTGAATCCTATAAAATTGAAAATGATCTATCCAGAATAAGTTTTTTGGGTATATTTCAATAATTATTTTTCTTATTTGAGGCATTCAATTTATTATAACCCCATCTTGGGATCCCCCTTTGATTCATAGTGGTAGTGTCTTAATCATAAAAATGTTGTTTCACCTCAGATGTAGCAAATGTTTTGACACAATAACTTGAAGGATAGTTTCAGTAACTTAACACCTTTTATATAAAATAAAGAATATATTGTTAATGGATTACTATAAAAAAGTACCATTCTAATCCTAAAGGTAGATCAAGATATCCTTTAGGAATTGAATCCTCATAGTCCACCTCACCAGTAGAGGTTCACAAGGAAGTTCATGGATCCAAATTCCATTACAAAATACAACTACAGAAACTTCATTGAGTGAAATAATTTTAACCTTTATTATCATATGGAGTAATATCATAAGGTCGATTGTGACCTCACTACCATACAAGAGTTACCTAAGATTTATCTTGATACTATTCATCACCGTTGTTAGTTTCATGTGGCCTCATATCCTTAGGATTGTACTAAGGAAGATACCATAGAGATCTATGTCTTGAACATTTATGTCCTGGAATTATGAAGGAGATTTCATTAGGGATAACAGTCCAATAATTTCTGGAAACAAGCTCTTATTCCTATTTATCATAGTGAATTTTTTCATCACGTCATGGAACAAAAGCAATCACATAGCCCTGGTCATATTAGAAAACCCTACTAATGAAATTTTGGAACATCACGATGAGCATGTCATCATAATATAAAATAAATAAATGAGAATTATCATATAATTCTCCTATGTATGATTATCATCTACATACCCTAATAGAATCCATAAGATCGCATTGGGCACATATCCATAGTCTAACCAACAAATGGAATGATGTACTTGTTCCTATTATCGAAAACTTCTAGCTTATATTGGGAGCAATGGACACACATTATTATATCCATACCCACATCTTATAGAGAATTCATCATATCATAATAGCAGAAAAAAGATGATTGTTGGAAAATATCTATGGTGTCATGGGGTATTCCCATATTCCTACTCCTACTAATAAAAAAGAATCTCAATGTTATATCCAAATTACTATTAGACCATTAGATCAAGTCCCCACTCACATTTAGGAGGACCATTGATATATATTGATAGGAACATCCTAGTGGGCTCATATCCCAGTATACCTTTGGTGGTTATGTAGGTATGCCATAATATATTCTCAAAAGTAATCACGAATCATCACTCCTTATTATTCTGAGGAAAACTGATGACATATCATAGTGGGTACTAAAATGTGATAAAACATACACACACAATATTAAGGGACCCATAAATATATTATATAGTCTAATAGTGGAAGATACTATATTATTGTCCAACCTCAATACAGTCATTATCTATATCTAAAAAATATAAAAGACCCCAAAAGATGGTTCCCACCCAATAAGCTCATAACACTTTTATAAGGAGAGTATCCAAAATGAGATCCTGCTAAAGGAAGCCAAATTTTCAAGAGAAATACCATATCCTTACATTGATAAGAAATAATAATCTTAAGGCTATGAAACACTTGTTTATGGTAGACCCAGATTATGTAAACCCATCACTAGAATGTGAGATAATCTTCATCCACAAAGGTCATCCTCATGATATTCTGATTAGTAGTTTAGTATGTCCTCCTCCAAGAAAATTACAAGAATTTCCTCTCTATGGTAATATATTTATTGATCATGGTAAACCTTCCTATGATTCCAATAAAAAAATTCATCCTCATAATAAGATGGTCAACAATAATGGATGTCCTCCCCTTCTTATCTCCTTAACTAAAAACCATAAAGTACCATGAAATGAAATCTAGATGCATAGATGTGTAATTATTTTCTTTGTCTTCCATTGTGAAGGTCATTATTTTAGTTACAATTCATCTTGAAAAGAAGGTCCTACCCTTATCAAATATTCTTTTATAATTCCCTCATTCTGAGTGGAACTAGAATGTCTAAGACCTAATACACCCACGACCTCAATTCCCACCTATGATATCTCCTCCTCATCAATAGATGGTATATGGAGTGGTCATTTACACCACCTATCATTCCTTCTACACAATACATGTTGTTAAAAGTAATTCTTGGAATACCTTCCCTTTTAATTAATGCATATATAAAACAACCATTGTGTTCAAATCAGTTGGAATAATTTTCTCCCAAAGTGGATGAAAACAGTATAGATATATGGAAATAATTGGGTGAGGATAATCTACTGGTCATGTTCGTTACCATTTTCACACCCCAGTATATCATCAAAGAGATGTTAAAAGGGGAGTGAATTCATTTCTAATGCATGGATTTATAAGACACTCTCTATAAGATAAAATCCAATAATTTTCACTATTAGGGGTATGCCAACCATCTAAATAAGATAACAAAGCTCAATAACGAAATAGAATTTTCTTCTTTTTTGGTACCTCATAATCATAGATATGAGAAAAACTATAAGATCCTAAAGTATGATTGTCTCCAATGTTTGAAAAAAAATCAATAAATTATCACTAATTCCATATTGGTTTGTGTATATGTGGATTGGGTGTGTATGAATCATTATATATAATACAATTTTCTTTAGAAAAAATATCCCCATGGAATACATCCTATAATTTTATTATTATAGGATAGTTCTCATTCCAAAATTCTATTTCTGCATATTAATCTATCTAATAAAATCCGACCTCTTATATGACACAGAAGAATTCTGATCAGAGGGAATGACCCATTGATAAAATACTGCATCCAGCTTATTATTGTTTTAAGAAGAATCTCAATTGGGAAAGGTGAATATGTGAACCATAATACAACCACGAGTAATGGGTATCTCACATTTTGAATGAGTAGTTCAACTGGACCATGCCTGAGTTAAGGTATACCATATCAAAAAGGCCATGAAGATAGCCATTATAGTGGCTATCCTACAACAACCTCATCCTACCTAACTTCGGGATTTTTACTACTATCCCCTCCCCTAATATTACCAAATACTCAACATGTCTATGGTATTATAGTGGAAGAATCATATCCTCACAAACCCATAGGCTTGGGATAATTTTTACTAACTCATCCACCTCCTCCAATAAAGGTTGAGGTATCCTATAGAAACTGGTACACCAACCATTCCAAAAACATTGTGAAATACCCATATCATTCATGGAACACTCATTAAGGATAGTTAGGTATTCCCTTAATGTCACTATCTACAGATCACTCTAAAAGTAATTCCAAGGGGGTAGGCTTAAACCCCATACAGGCCATAAAACTAAGAATCCCCTAAAGAGAGGTAATTCAAGGGAGGATCCCAATTTTCCTATTAAATAGGACATAATGGATATTTTAAACCCAATTACATTGATGGGGATATAGATTTAATCTCTTCTATCAGCTATGTGTTCATTAATATCATCAGTGATAATACAAAAGAGGATATAGGTACAGAAATTGATATAGAGGGACATGATATGGATAAATTTTCTCATGACATGGTTGACACTAAAAAATATTAGGATGGTTTTTTCACTTGATATCCTTGGAATAATCAGAACCCCAAATCTCTAAATATTCTTTTTTCTACCCACTCTATGAGATTCTACTGAAAAAAGTGAATGGTCAGCCTATATCCCACTTACCACACAAGGAGGATGAAATCCTCTCAACTAAATAAAAATTAGAACAATATGAATCAGTGGTAGGGGTCCTAAAATGGATAAATGAGTATCTACATAGGTTAAATATTCCCACTAAGTTAAATATTCATTAAAAGTAATATGTATCTCATCCCATATATCATGTTCAACTAGAGGGGGTAACCTAGACTAAAATATTAGAGTCTAACCATAAATTTATCTATAGGTCCAAACTAAGATATTATTTTGATATATTGATAGAGGAATAATATTATTTTCCCTAGAGTTATATAAACATCTATCATTTTGGAAAAATCAACCTATTCTAGCTCGAAATGGATTTCAATAGTATGTGGGGAAAATGAGATTACATCACTACTTTCCAAATACCCATATATAGAGCTCATATTTGGAGATTCTAAATTCCATTGAGTCTCTCATATCATGAATGGATGAAATATACAATCTTATACCCTTGTGAAACTTGGGAGAAATACATACCCTAAATGGGTGGATGTCACTACACCCTCGAACAGATTTGAAAATATCAACTTCATAATCTTCAATGGAACATGATATTTGAATAAAATCATGACCCATTTCATTCCTGGGGGTGTGTCCCTATGATAGGAAAACATGATTATTTAGATTAAAGGATAATCAGATGTTTTTTAAAGGTCTTGGAGGGGACATCATTTTTATGGTATAACATTATTCCTTAGGGATACATTAGAGACTGGTAACACATTCATCATCACTTACATTACCAACTTATCTCTCCTCTAAGGAAGATGAAGATCCTTAATATCTAAAAATTTATGCTTCATGGAAATGTATTGGTCTTGGATTTCATCACTAGATGTTATGTTATAACATAATCCATCAATATACATCTCCCATATGATAAATTATTGATTAATTTTATAGATAATACACATGATGAGTTATAATCACCATTAATTATAAAGTATCCTGGTAGATTTTTAAAGTTCACAACTATGGTATAGTTCTTATAGGATTCCATTTGGTGAACCAATTATAAATCTCATACTACACCTTTAAAATAAGGAATAATCATGATTAAAGTAGAAACCACAACTTTAATGCTTAAACCACCACCAACAATAATTGTGTCAACCAATCTAGATCAAATATCTTCTAAATGATCTTACAGAGAAATTAAAATAGTAACACCACACTATTATATAGTTATTGAGGAGTAATGGTAATCCACAATATGTGGACAAAATAAACAAAATCAATATTTTTTTTTGAAATGAGAAGGATCTAGGTTATGTCATTACAACTATGTAAAATAGTCAACTAATGCTACCTGAGTTTAGGAAACCCATGAAAATAATCCTTAGTGACTTCCCCAATTATTTTTATTTCCATAATATGTTTGTATATAACATTTAAGATTTCTTTTTATTTTTGGATATTATCTAGAAATGGTCAATTATATATAGGTGATATTAGTAAAACCTGTAACATAGGTTTCATGTGTTTCTATTACCCAACCAAAGGAAGAATAAGACTAGAAGGAAGTTTCATCCATACATCAACAAATGTTCAATAATTAGATGACTCAAAAGATAGTCAATTTATATTTTTACATCTCTATTACACAACTAAATCAACCAATTCTGACCCCAATTCCCACTACATCATCCAAATATATGCCTCCATATCCACCTTTTTTCAACAAGTGTAATCAGGAAAAGGAAAATATTATTCAATAACTGGATACTTAATAGACTTATAAATAGGTCTACAGTTTCATTTATTTTCAACCACCATCATTGGGAAGATATAATTCACCCCATAAAATTAAATTATCATCAATAGAATAAATTTTAAGTTCAGTCCATAATATTCGTCTAGAATATCCCCTCTCCAATGAAAAAAATGCATGAAAAGTTTTGTTCCTGAACCATTATTAGGGAATATGAGAAGAGGCTAAAAAGATATAATAGATATAGGGAGTAAATATCCAAGAAAAATATGAAAATTTGATCAATGTATCTTCCATATCCTTATATAGAGTCAAAAATAAATGCAATGAACTTCATCACCTAACTAGAATTATAAGATACCACTAATTCTCTAATGAGTTATCCAAATTTGATTATATTAGAAGATCATTTGATAGGTGTGAATCAATTTTATCATCATATGCATATGGGTTGGATAACTTAACCCATCATTCTAGTGACGAAGTTTCCAAAATTACTGGGTAGGCACATGAATCATTTGGATGGAATACCTCAACCTCAAAGCATCGAGCTATGTAACATCCCTATATTGGGGTACGTCGGCCACTAGTTAAGAGGTATTATATCTTGAAAAACATATTTTAAATCATGAAAAAACATAAAATACCAAATGCACTACATATATCAAAAGATATCAAGGAATAACTTTTCAAGACCCTTTAAATACCACATGATTTTGAGTTCAATGTTTCACCAATGAAGTATATTTCATTGAAACTACCTTCATAGAATACAAAAAAATTATCTGATTCATATAAAAAGATCATATGATTACAATTTAGGGACACATCATAAACTTGTACATTTCAAGAATGGTTGAAATGTTGATTTTTGTTATGATTTAATTGAAAATGGTTAAAGGATCAATAATATCCCTATACATAACCTACGATACTTGGTTTATGGAAATGATGATTTATCTTCCCAAAATTTGACCACTCTTGGAATGAAAAAAATCAAATAGAATCCTCTTTAAAGGATCAAGATTAGTGACTAACTCTATGTTCTTATATTGGACTCTAAATTCATTATGGTTTGAAAGGACATGGAATTTAATGTTTTATTGGGAAGACTATGGCTCTACAAGAACACAACAACACCATAATCATACTATCATTACCTGAACTAAACTATAAATGGAATGGTCAGAGATTTTTGTGGTTGGAATGACACCATTGAGTCTTTTGAAACCTAGTACATCGATATAGGTATCTATAAGAGGGAATAAAAAAATGATGGTAGGTAGACATCATCTGAGTTACCAATCATGAAAATTTGGGAATTACACTAGTGAGCCCTTAGAGCATGTTTAGTGATGATCATGTATATCTTATTGATCAGATCGATGAGGTTATACCATCTTTAGGGATCCGACATGGTTCAAAGACATCACTAGCTCATTTTTATATATTTAAAATTTGTGATTTAAGGGGTACATATCAGAAGGTGATCATTATTCCTTAAAGGGAAATACAATTGCTAATAAAAATGTCCCAAAATAAGATTCTTTGGCATCAATGTTGTTCTTGTGTGTATATTTACTCCTATCATTCCATAAATATCAAAGTTCCAGTTAATCATTTCCAACCTTGATATTTAGAAATGCATAATCATCATCTATAGGAGAAAAAATATCCATAATTTTTTTTGGATCTATAAATTCCACTTAATCATATAGTTTCAATGAAATCTAGGTAAAAAAATATGAATATGATATCTTAGATAACCCTACATCATTTGAGGAAGGTTACTCAACCACAATAGATGTGTTTCAATTGGTGAATTTTGATATAGAATAGAATTTATAACCCATGATCATCAGTGAATTCATGGTCCATGAGGATAATGAGGAGTATATTTCCTTAATAAAATAACATCATTATGTTCTCTCCTTTAAATACACTAAAATTTAATGATCTAATGTTATGTTTTTATCCCATATCTAAGTCCTACTAAATTACTATAATAGATAAAAAATGAGCATAAGAATGAATAAATCCAACTCTTACTGCCAATATAGTAGCTCATGTTGAAAAAGATAATCAAATACAAATTCATATATGATGTTCAGTTTACAAACTGATTATAAAATTTGTTCCCTTTCAAGAAAAATAACGTTAATATTTGAATATGTACTGCCTTAAGGGAAATCTATAGAAATTTTTTGAAAAATTATTTCCTAGTCCTAATCATAGAACAACTGATTAATTCAAGGGCTGGCTTTGAATCCTTCTCTTTTCAAGAACGGTATTATTTCTACAACAATATTTAAAGTCCCCCAGACAATGAAAAAGCCACAAATTTTAGGTATCCTTATGATGTATATTTATATCATTTAATTTCTTTTTCCATAAAGAACATCAGTGTGATATATCAATGCACTATGCACCAAATATTTATATCCTTCATGGGAAAACCATGGAAGGTTCTATAAATGACCAATTAGTCAAATATAAATAGCATTGTGATCATTTTTTGTGACCAAGAATTATTCTTTACTATGATCTTTCAATATTAACTAAAAATAAATCCACTGCAATTCAGGTTTGGGGTAACATTGAGAAAATTTCTGGTCTTCGGGGTACTCGATCATGGAATCAAAGTTGACCCTATAGAAACTATGATGATTCGGAATATATTTCCATCCTGAAACATCAATTAATTGATAAAAATATAGGTATATCTTTCATACATTTGGAACACTATTGAAAGTTACACTGTTAAATGCCTACCCTTCAGCATATCAATGAAAAAAGTGTTTCTTACCAGTGGGATGAGGAATCCTAGAGGGCCTTCAATGACCTCAAACATCAACTCATCAACCCACTAGTTCTAATGGAACTCATTTATAGAAATACACATTATTATGTATAAACTATGGATCACTATCTTTAAATGATCCTAGATCAGAACAAAAACTAGAAAAAAGAAAAAAGTGTGTTTTATCTCTTCCAGACAATTTTTGGACACCAAAACATAGCATTTTATGTTGAAAATAACTATTTTTCATTAGTATATATAGTATAGAAGTTGAGAAACTATCTCCATCATCATTATATTTATTTTTTATCTTGTGTTTATATAATAAAATCTATACCCACATACCTAATATGGACCATAAATATATCATAATGGGTAGTAATCTTCAATAGATTTAAGTCTAATCCATGCCCTAAAAATAAGTCAAGGGGAGGAAAATAGAAAATTTTCTTACAACCAATTCTACCCCTGAGAGCATGAAAAAATTTATAGATCTACCTAATGAGAAGGTCATATATATATATATATATATAGGATACATCTTGGGCATGGGAGATATACATTGATGATATCAAATCCCAATTACTATAATAATAAATTACATAAAAGATAATTGAGTGGTATTGGGTACTGTGTTTATCTATCTAGACAATACAGTATTTCCATATTCATTCATCCTTTTAGAGGGATACACCAACAATGAGGTTGAGTATCAATCCCTTAACTATTGATTAGAGTTAGCTTAAAAAATACTAATGGATCACCTCGACATTAAAGGAAATTTTGAAGTGGTAATTTAGAAAAAAATAGTTAATATGATATAATGAATGTGTAATTAGTCATTATACTTTATTACATCCAATATTTTATGGAGAAGTTCCCATATAAGAAGAATATAATCCATGTTATACATTCACAAAATTTTCATGATTATGTCTAGGATAATTCACCTAAGACCTGGTAGAACCATACCATGACGAGAAGGTTATCCATATTTCATACCATAGGATAAACTACCCATTTATCAAAAATAATATATCTGAGATCAATAATGCTAGAACCATCCAAAATCTTGATGTTCTCATGTCATCAATAACTCATTTCACCAATGAATGGATGTCCCCAATTGGGGATTACATCCAAAATAATTTTCTTATAACAAATAGATCTAATAGAGGGTATATTTTTTATGGGTATTGAACTTTACCCTATATAGGGACCTTAATTTCTAAAGGGATCTCTATAAGTGGGGTTTTAATGGAATTGTACATAGATTCTTTGAGGGAAAGTGAATCCAATTTGTAATTCAAGAAGTTAATTTTGTAGCTTATGGTGAACACCGATCAAAGACCAAGATCTCTCATAAAATTTAGAGAATTTGTTATTCCTAGACTTTGATTGCCCACGATTTCCTTTAGTTCGCAAAAGGTCCATGCTTTATAGGTACTTGATAATTTTATCCACCAACCCTGATGTTTTTTCACACCACCAAGTACACATGGACATTTTCCTTATAAATAATTGATTTCATGGGGACATATCCACACACCACATTTAGTAAATTCAAGTTAATTATTACTTCCATAAATGTATTCTACAAATTTGTAGAGCCTATATATCTCAATGAATTTGGTACAAAGGTTTTTAGTGACATTTTGAAGACCAATATTATCACTAGATTTGGTGTTCCACACAATATATTAATAGAAAATGAAACTAATTTCTATTATTTTGGGTTGAAAAGGATTTAACAAGTGTACAATATCTGGTTCAACCATTCATCTCACTATCATGTGAAAAATAAATGGATAGATTTATGATTTCTAAAATACTTTATTCATAATTATTTATATAATGGATGAAAAAGATAAAGTGTCTTGATTAGAAAAACTGTTATATGCCTTTTGGGATTATTGATCCACAATCAGCATTGCTACAAAGAAAACCCCTTATTTTATTGTGTATGAGATAGAAGTATTTTTACCATCATGGTTCAGTTACATTTCCTCTTTGTCTCAATTTCTAGTTAGCACACCTAAGAGGTGCACTCATAGAAGTGAAATAATTAAATGAAGTTACTTGGTGAGAAAATGTTGTGAACACTACAGAATAGTGATATTCATTAGAATAATATCGCTCAAAATATTAAAAAAAATTATATTTCCATATATTCATTTAGTTTGAATTGGTGTTGGACCTTATATATCCCATGATACCCAAAAATAGGACTCTAAAACATGAACAAGAATTATAGATCTTGTAAGATATACACGAGGTCTATTTCAATAGAGATTATTACACAATCATAATACATCGAGAAAAAATAAAACCCCCCACCAATTAAAGTTTCATCAAAAATTAATTTTCATAATTCAATGTGAGGTTTCTATATTCTAGTAACATTACATTAAACTATATGAAAAATTTTGGGGTCACATGAAACTAAAATTATTGAAAAATGTCTCAATCATATGGAATTACAATCTATGAAACTTATATATACATATTATGGTAAAATTAATAAAAAATCATGATCACATGATTTTAAACTATATTAAATTATATTTGGGTCACATAATATTAAAAATTAAGTAAAATATCCTACTTAAATGATGTTAAACTATATGAAAATTATCCTAGTCATATGATATTAAATTGTATAATAAACATCCTGATCACATGATGTTGAACTGTTTAAAATTTCATCTTAGTCACATGATGTAAAACTATATGAAGCATCCATAATAGAAGATGTTGAACTATATAGTCATGTTCCTAGTCACATTACATTAAACTATATGAATAAAATCTTTGTCATAAGTCATTACACTATATGACAACCATACTAGTCACTTTACATTAAAATATTCCAAACACATCTTGATAAAGTGATGTTAATTTGTTTGACATTTTTTTCATAATCACATAATGAAAAAATACACAATTAAACCCTTAATTTAATATGATAAACTATATATTCATGGTCCTTGTTTCCTAAACCTAAACTAAACAACATTGATTCTATCCTGCATGGTATTAAACTACTTAGAATTTTCCAATTCTTATAGCCTTTCCCCCCATCAAAAAACATTGACACATACTGGGATTCCTTATGTATATTTCTAACTTTTGTAGGATTGCACCAAAGAGATATCCCCTTACCCAATATGAGATAATGATTCATATGGGGATACCTTTCCACGAACTATATGTGGATTGATTCCTAATGATTTTGGATACACGGTGATGCACATATATTCTATACTGGAACTACCGACCAATCCCTATTACTATAAATCTATTTATTCACACATATTATCCAAATCCATATGATAATTCTCAATGCACATTTTTTCTTCATTTAAAAAAATATCAACTAAAAAAGATCTCCTATTGGTCTTCATCACAAGTAAATAAACTTTAAAACAACTGATATATCATATAAATTTAAACTAAAAGATTCATTCGAACCCTAGTAGGTTCTCTATCACAATTTGGGAAATATTCAGGTGACTTATTGTTTATCATATTGATTGTGGCCCATGGGATCATATATTTTTTGGTTTCTTATCTTGATTAATGGAATTAATAGGTCTTTTTTTGACACTATTAAGGTAATTTCATCATTGTCTCGGAAAGTTAAACCAAAAAATGACTGGTATATATTAAAATACCATAAACTACTTACATCAATATAAACTATGTTTCCCAACTCCATTACAGAAGATCTCTATCTGTGTAAGGTATCATTGGAACATGAAACCACATTTTTGTAAAATACCACATACTGATAAGAATTGATTCTCATACATTCGTATTCAAAGTGGCACCTAGATCTCTCATCTTAGGACTAGAATAAAATTATATCAACATGAATACCCTTTTTTACCATAGTTTTCAAGACTCCCTATCCACAACGATATTTCCTAATGGCTCTACATCAAGGTAAAACCCCATTTTCTTCCTTTTCACATAAGTTTCATCTTTATAGTGGGGTCATTATCATAACTACATATAGATTTATTCCTAATACTTTGAGATATATAGTAATTTTAGTATCTATTATCCTAGGACTTTCAATGAATCCAAATTAAATCCCTTAATTCATTTGAATTTTTATTACCCTTTATTCACATAGATCTTAATTTCAGAGCATTGATACTGAGGTGATGTCATCTCATTTTTCACATGATCCAGACATAGGTAAAGATCACATATAAAGTACCTCATTCTATAACCCTAAACTATATAACATATATGTACTTTTTTCAATATGTAAAACTATATGAAATATAGTACATCCTATATGACCTTAAATGACTTAATGTATCCTACCATCCATGGAATAATATCATCATATGAGAACCATATCTATGCAAGATATTTACCATCACATGGATCCCTATACATGATCACATGGAAAAATGTAAATTCCCCCTCTATTATGTTTTATATAGTTCTATAAATGATTTTAAATCATTGATTTATGCATGATCCTATGATGAGAAAGACTTCCTTCATATGAAAGAACACAACCTGACTCAGTGCACTCTTTATTTGGGAACACTACTGTAACATCCCAGGTAAATAAAGAATAAATCATTTTCATATTTATTAATATTTACGAATTAAATATTAATTTTAATTTAAAGGGGTTGCTATGTTCGATAGCGTACCCGATACGCAACAAAGAGTTTCTTTGAAATCTTACGTTGCACACTAGTAATAAAACAATATTATTTTAAATGGTAGTTAACACGTAGTCGTTGTATTGGCGAGAATGAATAGAAATAACTAAAATATGATTATATATGTTTTTTAAATGTTTTTTACATTTATCTAATAAAAGATAAAGTCCTAAAATACGAAAAGAATTTAATTTTAGGCATATATACTCTAACATTCACTAAAGGTCGACTTATCGCCTTTTGATGGAAAACCATCTATAAAAATAGTTTTGGTCACTCTTATAAATTTTTTTGGACCAAATAAAATTCTTTTTTAGAATTGGGACATCAAAATTAACTTTGTGTAAATATTTGGAATTTTTCCGACAAAGTTTTTTTTAATGAATAGTGAAAAATGTGGTATTTTAATTCAAAACCTCTTTATTATATAATTTATTTACAAGATTAGATTATCTTTTGAATTGTTTTTTAAGTTAAATTATAATATATTTTTACCATTTAATCCAATATTGGTCATTGTAATTAATTTCACTTTGAAATTGGACTTAAACTAGTGTCAATCTTTTGATATATATTGTTTCATAAAAACACACTATTTATTCTGAAAGCAGGAATTAATTATTAAATTAATTAATGTAACTTATATGTCTTGAATTTTTTAAAATAGACAGAATTTTTGAATTTGGAATATCAAATATATCTTAGGGTGAACTTTTGGTATTTTTCTGGAAAACACCAACTTTTGATGAATAGTGAAACCACTAAGTGGTACTTAAAAAAACCGATTTTTCGTTTAAATGAAATTTTACCACCTCTGTGTTTTGAATTTCAAAAATCTGACATACATGGTTTTCATTATTAAGTAAAATGTGTTTCAATGGGATTAAAATAATTTTTTGGTGAATAGTAACTTTTAAGTTTTTAATCGCGATTAGAGGTAATTAGTGTAATTTAAGGTAAAAATAATGTTTCAATAATATGAAATGACCTAGACACATGTCCTACCCTTATTGGATGTGTCATGGAAGACCAAGACAATCCATCGGTCAACTTGGGGACCCCATGGAGCAACTTTGGTAGGAAAATGACATTAATAACTTTTTATTTAATGTTATAATAAAAATGTCACAGACATGTTTTGTTTTACTAAAAAAAATTTAAATGGGGATATACAAGTCATATTTTTTACTATAAATATTAATTATAAATCCAAAAATATTACCTACATCATGATATTTTTTTATAATTTTTAGACATTAAATAAATTAAATTATTTATGACACCATGATGATGTAGCGATTACCTCATTATTTAACGATTTAATTAAAATGAAAAGATAATGTAAAATATAAGACCTACACATGTCAAAAACCTATTGGATGGGTGTATTTCTAACTTTTATCACCTTATAATTGAAATATATAGTTTTGGGACCTTTTAAATCCGAAAATCATTTTATAATAAAGTAACCTTTTATAACTTTCCAAGAGTTCCCCTCCTCTCTTTTTATAAAAGGCCCCCACCTCTACCACCTTACCCACACCTCTCAAGCCTTTGTCTCGGCCAACCCCTGCCCATTTTGTCTCTACACATCCCTCTACTACTCCTAGAAGCCTCACATTGGGCAGAAGTCTTTCCAAGGAAGCCTTTGAGCTCAAATCAAAAAGAGTTATCCGTTTTAAAGGTAGTGTCTTCTCTTGTGTTCTTATGTTTTATTTTGCTTCTCCGACCCCCTAAAATATTTTTATTCATTTCTTTTTTAACAACACCAGTATCTTCAATATACTAGGATTTTTTTAAAAGAATTATTTGAGCTACACATACACACACCTTCATCTAATGGTTAAAGAGCATACTGTTTCCGTGGATGGCGAATTTCTGCCTCCTGAAACGATGATAGTTCAATATTCTTCTAACACCTTCAAAGGTGTCCATTAAGATGACAATATATTTATATATTATATATAATATGTTTATAATTTACTTAAGATTCTGTATTTTTCATTTATGGCACACCTTTATGGTTTCTATTATGGGTAAACGCGATATCTTTATTTTAAGAAGTGCAGACTACCGCCCCCTCAAAGTGATTTGATTCGTTAATACCATATGTGGTACGTATAAAGGATATATTTAATGATATTATATATGATATTATACTGGAATTATAATATACCTTTATATCATTATGATTTCACAATATTAAGTAAGAAATAGAAATGAAAGTAGCGTTCATGCGTACGTACGACTTACCGTCTCCATGAACGGTGCATTTCATTTATTACCTCTAAATGTTATGTAATATTATAAATGCATGTATATACTGGATATATATGATATATATGATATCTATATCATGATTATAACTCTAGATATAATGGATACATGAACAACTTGTAATTATAAAGAGTTTATTTTTGACTCAAGTACCAATGATCGTTAAAACGACCGTTATTAACTTAAATAATTACGTAGTGTTCATGACATGGTAATAAGTGATATAAAAGGAATAATGAACTTGAAAAAGGTTCTTAAACAAGTATAAATTAACTCAATTTTATTATTCAGGATGTTAAAGAATTATTGAGTCAAGTCGGACATGAGTTAAGGGACTTCGTCTCAATCTTCATTCATTGAGGCATATTTTGTTTTATACACAACTTTCTTTTATACGGTGTATAAAACCCTTTGAATTTTATGATTATTCAAAAGGAATATTTTTTTATACGAAGCATTTTACTAAACTAAAAAAGGAATGTTTCTTTTTTGTACGTATGTGGCGACAAATACTTCTCTGCCGTTGTGACCATTATTTGAGTTTCGGTTTCCTCTACAAGCCATACCTTTTTTTAAATGAAAAATAAAATATTTTACTTTTCGTTTATTTTATTTAAAATGGTTTTCATAGTGTTTTTATATCAATGTGTTGTATTGATATCTTGTGATTGAAAAGTGGAAATGTTATGTTTCCTTTATGCATGTTTTATGTGATACGATTATGTTATGGTTCTTGGGAATTATTATGAAGATGGGTGGTTCCGTGATAAACTAAGGGAGGGTGAGCCCGATATAGCTCTCCAATTCATTGGGTAATGTGAAGGAGTTAAACATTAAGGTTTCTCTAAATAGATTATAGGGAATATACTGTGATGGGTACTCCAAACGTAACCAAGAGGGTTACTCCCTACGTAAGAATGTTATGAATGCCTCAAGTTACCTTTATGTCTTATGATTTCTATGACTTATTCATGATTTGATGAGGTATGTTAAAGTTTTTATGTTTTATGAGTAAAGTATGATTTCATTGATTCTTACGTATACATGTACTCATGTTTCCTTTCAATATTTTCATACCCCATACTGAGCTTTTTATGCTCATCCCAAGTTTTTTAAATGTTTTTACATGTCAAGGAAAGGTACATGATGTGATGATAGTGTCAAGGAAGTGTCAAGAAAGAATCCATGTTTTATTTTAAATATGTTTTCGTTGATGGGGGAAATGAGTACTATATTTTATGTAACCAATTTGTTTAAATGTGGAATGTAATGCATGTTTTATGATCTAATTCTCTAAAACTCTAAACCTGAAAAGATCCTAAATGTGAATTATACATTTAATTCAATATTAAGTAATGTTTAAGGTCGGGGCCTTATAGTTGGTATCAAAGGTCGGTTTAGATAACTTTAGGAGTTAGAATTCTATTAAATGATTATCCAAAAATATTTTTTTATGGTCCAATTGAAATGATATAGTATTTTAAGATTACCATGTTTCATCATCTAAGACATGTTTGTTCAGAATGGTTTTCCGTAGAGGAAATAGGGAAGCATTTCTAGGAAGGAATACAAAAGGAAATAACCTTCCGAATCAGCATCCTGAGATGGTCGGAATTGGAAATGAACAGTTTGTTGCAGTAATGGTGCAGTTGACTCAAGGGATAAATGTTGGCGGTATCCATGCACGAGATCAGCTAGATCAACCGCAGAGGAACATGTTCGTGGTGGAACATTTCACGAGAAACATCCCCCATCATTCAGAGGATCATTTGACCCTGTGCTGGATGAAGGGTGGATTAAAGTACTGGAGAATATTTTCTATGTCATGGGGTATTCAGAAAATCAAAATGTTAGTCTTTCTATTTACCATTTGGAGGGTGAAGCAGATCAGTGGTGGTCGATGGTTAAAAATATCAGGGACGCTGATGAGATTGATGCTCTCGACTGGGATGAATTCAAAGGTATGTTTCTTGAGAAGTATTCTCCTAAGGCTGTTCGACTTAGGATGGAAAAAAATTCCTAGAATTGAGGCAAGAGGAAGACTCAATGGATGCCTATGAAGAAAGGATCACTCGATTGTCAAGGTATACTCCAAATTTTATCCGAGACCTTGATAGTAAAATCAATCATTTTTACTCAGGATTAAAGCAAAAATATCGAAGGGATTTAGCTTCTCGTGAGTTAAAAAGTTATGAAAAGCTTGTTCGATGTGCTGAGAAGGTGGAAATGGAGTTTTCTGATGATCAAGTGTTCTATAACAACCAGTAGAAGAAGAGACTGAGGTGGCAGGAGAAAGGAAAGAATTCTTCAAAAAGGTATGACGGTAAGAAAACTAAGTTTCCAGTTTGTGATAAATGTGGTAAAAGGCATGCTGGGGAATGTCTTCTGAATTCTGGAAAGTGCTACCGATGTGGTAAGATGGGACATAAGGCTCGTGATTTCACTGAAAAAGATCAAGGTGATGGTAAGTCCAAATTTGATTTACATTTAGTTAAATGTTTTAAGTGCAATGAGATGGGTCACTATGCAAACGAGTTTCTGAAAAAGAGCTTGGGTGCTGGGGAGCAGTTAGACTCAAAGCAGAAAGGGGTGGTGAAATCCTTTGCAACTATTTCAGCAGATGTCGGGCCATCAAATGAAGTTGTATTAGGTACTTTGTTTTTTTTTTCAGATTATTCCAGTGAGTTGTTTGATTTGGTGTCTACGCATTCTTTCATCTCTAAAAACCTTTCTAGTAAAATGGGAATACCATCTCAATAAATGACTCCGGAACTTGTGGTAAAAACACCTGGGGGAAATGTTGAGGAAAAAAGAATTTATAAGAATCTCCCAATCCTTATCTGTGGAAAGAACCTACTTGAAAAACTTATTATTTTACCTCTAGTAGAGTTTGATGTTATCCTGGGTATAGATTGGCTCTCTATTTACCATGCTAAGATTAACTGTAGAGCTAAAAAAGTTTCTTTTCAGAAATACTTTTAGTTTGTGTATAGGAATAAACCCTTACTGTTGATAACATATCAAGAGGCTGAGAAACATGTAAAAGATGGAAATGAATGTTACCTTGCACATATCGTTGAAAGCAAGGGAACTATTCAGATTAATGATGTGCCAGTGGTAAACGAGTATCCTGATGTTTTTCATGATGAGTTGCCTAGAATAATATCAGATCAGGAATTTGAATTTACTGTTGACTTAGTTCCTGATGCTAAGCCAATTTGAAAACCCCCTTATCGAATGGCTCAAACTAAACTTTTAGAGTTGAAGGAGAAATTGCAAGATTTATTAGAGAATGGTTTCATTCAACCTAGAAAATCACCATGGGGTGCTCCTGTTTTTTTGTTAAAAAGAAAGATGGTTCAATGAGACTTTTCATTTATTATAGAGCCTTTAATAACATCACTGTTTAGAACAAATATCCTTTGCCTCATATCAATGATTTGTTTGATCAGCTCCAGGGAGATCAGTATTTTTCAAAGATTGACCTGATATCGGGGTACCATTAGTTGAAGGTAAAGGAAGCAGATATTCCGAAGACCTCGTTTCGTACAAGATATGGCCATTATGAATTTGTAGTAATGTCTTTTGGGCTAACCAATGCACCTGATGTATTAATGGAATTAATGAATATAATTTTCCATGAGTTCTTGGATAAGTTTGTGGTTGTTTTAATTGATGATATTTTGGTGTTTTCTAAAAGTAAAGAGGAGCATGAAAGACATTTAAGGGTTATTTTGCAAACCTTAAAAAAAGAAATTATATGGGAAATTCAGCAAGTGTGAGTTTTGGTTGCAACAAATTTCTTTCCTTGGTCATATTGTTTCTAAAGATAGAATAACTATGGATCCTGTAAAAACAAAAGTTGTTGAAGAATGGCCAAGACCCACAAATGTAACTGAGATCCGTAGTTTTCTTGGTTTGGCAGGTTACTACCAAATATTTGTTGAAAATTTTTCACGGTTATCTAGTCCAATGACTATGCTAACTCGGAAGGGTGTTAAGTTTATCTATACAAAAGAATGTGATGATTGTTTTCAGGAGTTGAAAAGAAGATTGGTGAATGCTCCAGTTTTGGCACTTCCTTCTAGGAATGGTGAGTTTGTTATATACAGTGATGCTTCGTTGAAGGGACTTGGTTGTGTCCTTAGGCAGAATGATCAGGTAATTTCATATGCTTCATGTCAGTTGAAAACACATGAGGTAAATTACCCTACACATGATTTGGAATTAGTCTCTGTTGTCTTCGCTTTAAAAATTTGGAGGCATCATTTGTATGGAGTAAAGTGTGAAATATATACCGATCAAAAAAGTTTAAAGTATATATTCACTCAGAAATAATTGAACATGAGACAGAGGAGATGGATAGAATTAATCAAGTATTATGATTGTACAATTCATTACCATCCAGGAAAATAAATTAAAGTGTCTGACGCTTTGAGTCAAAAAAGTAATACTTCATTAACAATGTTGCATTTGGAACATGATCCTTTGGTTAAGGATTTGATGAAATTTGGCATAAAAGTTGTTGGTGCAGGATTTCCTTCTGTTTTGTTTCAAGTATCAGTGAAATCTTCTCTATCAGATAGAATCAAGAAAGCACAGAACCAAGACAATGAGTTGTAGAAAAAGGTAGAGCTGGTTCAGAAGGGTAAGTTGCCTGAATTCAACATTGATAATGATTGTGTTTTGAGATTTGGGAAGAGATTGTGTGTTCCTTGTGACTCACAGTTGAAGATAGAGTTGTTATGTGAATCTCATAGTTCTTCATTTTCAGTTTATCCTGGCAGTACTAAGATGTATAGAGATCTGCGGGAGTATTACTGGTGGGATGGAATGAAAAGTGATATTACTTATTTTACTGTGAAGTGAATGACTTGTCAGTAGGTTAAAGCAGAGCGGAAATTACCGAAAGGGATGCTTCATCCTTTACCAGTTCCAGAATGGAAATGGGAAAATATATCTGTGGACTTTGTTGTGGGATTACCGAATACATCTCGAGGTAATAATGCAATCTGGGTTATTGTTGATCGCTTGACTAAATCTACTCATTTCCTTGCTATGCGAGATACTTTTTCCCTAGATCAACTCTCTCGATTTTATCTTATGGAGATAGTCAAGTTGCATGGATTTACCCTATCCATTGTATCTGATCATGATCTCAGGTTCACTTCTAACTTTTGGAAAGGCCTTCAGAAGTCGTTGCGTACTGAATTAAACTTTAGTACAGCATTTCATCCTCAATCAGATGGGCAGTCAGAACGAAAAATTCAGACTTTGGAGGATATTCTACATGCTTGTTCGATGGATTATCGAGGAAGTTGGGACCAACATCTTTCTTTGGTTGAATTTTCATATAATAAATGTTTTCATTCCAGTATACAGATGGCACCGTTTGAGGCATTATATGGGAAGCGATGTCAAACTCCAGCTTTTTGGGATGAAGTGGGTGAAAGGAAGCTGATGGGACCATAATTGGTAGAAGAGATGGCAGAAAAAGTTCAGTTGATTCAGAAACACATGAGAACAGCTCAGAGCAGATAGAAAAGTTATACAGACAACAGGAGGAAGGATCTATCTTTCAAGGTAGGTGATCATGTTTTTCTCAAAGTTTCACTATGGAAAAGTGTGATGCAATTTGGTAATAAAGGAAAGCTGAGTCCAAGGTTCATTGGACCATATGAAATTCTGGAGAGAGTTGGATCATTTGCTTACCGAGTGGCTTTACCTCCCAGTTTATCTCAGGTACACAATGTTTTTCATGTTTCGATGTTGAGAAAGTATATGCCAGATCCATGTCATGTTCTGAGCCCGGAGGTAGTTTAGTTGGAGGAGAATCTCTTTTATGAAGAACAACCAGTCCAGATTCTTGACCATAGAGAGCAAGTGTAGCGAAATAAGGTAATTCACCAGGTAAAGGTTTTGTGGAAAAACCATATGGTTAAAGAGGCGACATGGGAATCTGAAAATTCTATGAGGGATAAATACCCCCACTTATTTTGATAACTGCATAAAATTGTGAGGACGCAATTCCCAAAAGGGGGGAAGGATGTAACATCCCAGATAAATAAAGAATAAATCATTTTCATATTTATTAATATTTACGAATTAAATTTTAATTTTAATTTAATGTAGTTTCTATGTTCGATAGCGTACCCGATACGCAACCAATAGTTTCTTTGAAATCTTATGTTGCACACTAGTAATAAAACAATATTAGTTTAAATGGTAGTTAACACGTAGCCATTGTATTGGAGGGAATGAATATGAATAACTAAAATATGATTATATATGTTTTTTAAATGTTTTTACATTTATCCAATAAAAGATAAAGGCTTAAAATATGAAAAGAATTCAATTTTAGGCATATATACTCTAACATTCACTAAAGGTCGACTTATCGCCTTTTGATGGAGAACCATCTATAAAAATAATTTTGGTCACCCTTATAAATTCTTTTGGACCAAATAAAATTCTTCTTTAGAATCGGGACATCAAAATTTACTTTGTGTAAATTTTTTGGTATTTTTCCGATAAAGTTTATTTTTTTAATGAATAGTGAAAAATGTTGTATTTTAATTCAAACCCTCTTTTTTTATATAATTTATTTACATGATTAGATTATATTTTGAATTGGTTTTTAAGTGAAATTAGAATATATTTTTACCATTTAATCCAATAGTGGTAATTGGAATTAATTTTTCTTTGAAATTGGACCCAAACTAGTGTCAATCTTTTGATATATATTGTTTCATAAAAACACGCTACTTGTTCTGACAGGGGGAATTAATTATTAAATTAATTAATGTAACTTATATGTCTTGAATTTTGTAAAATATACATCATTTTTTAATTGGGAATATCAAATATAGCTTAGGGTGAACTTTTGGTATTTTTCTGAAAAACGTCAATTTTTGATGAATAGTGAAACCACTAAAATGTGGTTCAATGGGATTAAAATAATTTTTTGGTGAATAGTAACTTTTAAGTTTTTAATCGCGATTAGAGGTAATTAGTGTAATTTAAGGTAAAAATAATGTTTCAATAAGATGAAATGACCTAGAAACATGTCCTACCCTTATTGGATGTGTCATGGCTGACCAAGACAATCCATGGGTCAACTTGCAGACCCCATGGAGCCACTTTGGTTGGAAAAGGACATTAATAACTTTTTATTTAATGTTAAAATAAAAATGTCACAAACATGTGTTGTTTTACTATAACAATTTTCAAATGGGGTTATACAAGTAATATTTTTGACTATAAATATTCATTTAGAAAGCTAAAAATATTTAATACATCATGATATTTTTTTATAATTTTTAGACATTAAATAAATTAAATTATTTATGACACCATGATGATGCAGCGATTATCTCATTATTTAATGATTTAAATAAAATAAAAAGATAATGTAAAATATAAGACCTAAACATGTAAAAGACCTATTGGATGAGTGGATTTCGAACTCTTATCATCTTATCCTAGAAATATATAATTTTTGGACCTTTTAAATCCGAAAATCATTTTATAATAGAGTAACCTTTTATAACTTTCCAAGAGTGCCCCTCCTCTCCTCTTATAGAAGGCCCCCACCTCTACCACCTTACCCCCACCTCTCAAGCCTTTGGATCGGCCAAAACCATCCCATTTTGTCTCTCCAAATCCCTCTATTACTCATAGAAGCCTCACATTGGGCAGAAGTATTTCTAAAGAAGCCTTTGAGCTCAAATCAAAAAGAGTTACCCGTTTTAATGGTACTATCTTCTCTTGTGTTCTTATGTTTTATTTTGCTTCTCCGACCCCCTAAACTCTTTTTATTCATTTATTTTGTAACAAAACCAGTATCTTCAATATACTAGGATGCTTTTAAAAAAAATATTAAAGCTGTACTTACACACACCTTCATCTAATGGTTAAAGAGCATAATGTTTCCGTGGATGGAGAATTTCTGCCTCCCCAAACGATGATTGTTCAATATTCTTCTAACAACTTCAAAGGAGGCCATTAAGATGACACTATATTTATATATGATATATAATATGTTTATGTTTTACTTAAGCTTCTTTATTTTTCATTTATGGCATACCTTTATGGTTTCCATTATGGGTAAACGCGATATCTTCATTTTAGGTAGTGCGGACTACCGCCCCCTCAAAGTTATTTGATTCGTTAATACCATATGTGGTACGTATAAAGGATAGATTTAATGATATTATATATGATATTATACTGGATTATATTATACCTTTATATAATTATGATTTCACTCCATTAAGTGAGAAATAGAAATGAAAGTAGCATTCATGCGTACGTACGGCTTACCGTCTCCATGAACGGTGCATTTCATTTCTTACCTCTAAATGTTTTTTAATATTACAAATGCATGTATATACTGGATATATATGATTTATATGATATCTAAATCATGAGTATAACTCTGGATATAATGGATACATGAACAAATTGTAATTATAAAGAGTTTATTTTTGACTCAAGTACCAATGATCGTTTAAACGACCGTTATTAACTTAAATAATTTCATAGTGGTCATGACATTGTAATAAGTGATATAAAAGGAATAATGAACTTGAAAAAGGTTCCTAAAAAATTATAAATTAACTCAAGTTTATTATTTAGGACGTTAAAGAACGATCAAGTCAAGTCGGACATGAGGTAGGGGACTTCGTCTCAATCTCCGTTCATTGAGATATATTTTGTTTTATACACAACTTTCTTTTATACGGTGTATAAACCCCTTTGACTTTTACACTTATTCAAAAGAAATATTTTTTTATACGAAGCATTTTACTAAACTACAAAAGGAATATTTCTTTGTCGTACGTATGCGGCAACAACGACTTCTCCGCCGCCGTGATCATTATTTGAGTTTTGGATTCCTCTACAAGCCATACCTTTTTTTAAATGAAAAATAAAATATTTTAATTTTCTTTTATTTTATTGAAAATGGTTTTCATAAATTTTTTATATCAATGTGTTGTATTGATAACTTGTGATTGAAAAGTGGAAATGTTATGTTTACTTTATGCATGTTTTTTGTGATATGATTATGTTATGGTTCTTGGGCATTATTATGAAGACCGGTGGTTCTGTGATAAACTAAGGGCGGGTGAGCCCGATATAGCTCTCCAATGCATTGGGTAACGCGAAGGAGTTAAATGTAAAGGTTTCTCCGAAGAGATTTTAGGGAATATATTGTGATGGGTATTCCAAATGTAACTAAGAGGGTTACTCCATACGTAAATTTTTTTTGAATGCCTCAAGTTACCTTTATGTCTTATGATTTCGATGCTTTATTCCTAATTTGATGAGGTATGTTAAAGTGCTTATGTTTTATGATTAAAGTATGATTTCATTGATTCTTATGTATACATGTAATCATGTTTCCTTTCCATATTTTTATACCCCTTACTGGGATTTTTATGCTCATCCCATGTTTTTGAAATGTTTTTCACAGGTCAAGGGAAAGGTACATGATGTGATGATAGTGTCAAGGAAGTGTCAATAAAGAATCCATGTTTTATTTTAAATATTTTTCCATTGATGGAAAAAATGAGTACTATCTTTTATGTAACCACTTGGTTTAAATGTGGAATGTAATGCATGTTTTATGATCTAATTATCTAAAAATCTAAACCTGAAAAGATCCTCAATGTGAATTTTACATTTAACTCAATATTAATTAAGGTTTAAGGCTGAGGCCTTATAAATACACTTATGTTAATAATCAACCATGTGGGTGGTGTTGATCACCTAATATATGATTGTAAAAATTCCCTCTCAATAGTGTTTGATTCATATCCACTCACATCATGTCTTTACCAATTTACTCTTAGACTCTATAGTTATAATATCTATGTATGACCGGATTCTAGCTAGTTCGAGATATATAGTGTGGTCAATATTTTCTATTGTATACCTGACATCAAGTTATATTTGTTATTCCTTTGTTATTTTAGTTTTTAATATTTTCAACTTGTATCAAGGAACCCACAAAATGTCACATATTGTTTATATTTCCATCCAATAAATCCAACCCATTCAACATTAGGTTCTCCCCCATGGGTTTAGTGCTAAGATGAAACTATGTAGTTTGAGTCCTTATAGAATAATGTTAAACTATGTGATATAATGTTATAGTCACCCATGATAAACATACAATTATTCTATTTTTTACCTGATTTAGAAACATAAATTCCATAAATAATTTCACAAGGACTATTGTCTTTATAGAATAACTTTATAATAATTTTATTTTACCAAATACGTGATCCTTTATCCTAAAAGTCCCTTCACTAGACCATATTATATACTAACAATTAGTAAGACTCATACTTAAAACATGGGGAATAAAAACATAAGAAAGGGTGAGATAAATTACTTTGTAAGAGATAATAAACATTTCATCAAGGATGATTTGATAAGAATATGTAAAAAAATGATCATAAAAGAAATATCATAACATAATTATTAAAAACCATAAGAAAAAATTGATCTTCAAAGTATATTAAATAAGAACCTAGAGCCACAAAATATAGATATTGAATCATAATAACTATAACATGGAATAGAAATATTTAGTATATACCTTAAATCAGGATATTAAAAGACCATAATGATTAAATTCCTTTAATTATAGAACAAAAAATATCTTAAGGGATAATTATTTTCATGATCCATAACATTAGTGATCATGCTTACAAGAAACTAAAATGTACTCATGAATACTTATCTCTGGATAAGTAAACTCTTAACCAGTGATGTGGAGTTCGATATCGGACCCACCCATCATTTATCCATACTTACATTTTCCACATAAAAATAATTCAATATTCACATCATAAATAAACAATGGAAATAAAATGGTTTTCATGAAACACCAAAATAAAATTCATTCTAATTTAACATAGAACCCATAGAAATAAAATAGATTCCATAAAAGATCTAAATTGTATAAAATAATATAATGAATTAAATAATATGATATAAAAAATATGATCAAAAAAAAAATCACATAATAATAGAAAATATAGGGTGAAACATGAAACATAAATCCATTGGAGGTATATTATATTGACTATAGAGATGAATATGAAAACTAAATCATGAAAATGTATTCCTTAAAGAAATTTTTCATTCATTGATATAATATCCATATTAATGATTCTATATTCAAAAAGTATTCTATGTCTTATAAAATAAATTTAAAGGAAAAAAAATTCATTGAAATGGATTTGGATAAAAAATATTTTTCCCAAAAAATTAAAGATTGAACATCATTCAAAATGTAAATTCCTAGATAAAAAAGTTCAATAAAAAATTTATAACTCAAAGAAAGCAGTTTGAGTTACTAAGTCCCATACATTGAGCCTTGATTTACATAGAAGGGTTTTTATGTCTTGTATCATAAATAAAAACATCATATTTAAATATTCTGAAACCCTATTCATATAGTTTTTTATTTATTCTATTCATTAATGCTAATTTTCTTTATTTATTATATTTTTATAATATATTTTCAATACCAAGTGTTATTTATGTTGACTATATTGAATTAGGTTCATAAAAGTGGTTTTTATCTTTATTATTCTTGAAATTTTCTTCATTTAAAAACCATTAAATGTAATTTAATTTATTCTTTATAGAGACCTATAAAATTATAATTACATTACATGGAAGTTGTAGTAGGGATTTGTGAAGACAAAAATGATGACTAATTGGCTTCGGGTTATGCACCTATATCAATAAATTACCTTATAACAATCATTAAATTTAATGTTAAAAAATAAGTTTAATGTTAATGATATAAATTAATTATATATGACATATATTCTCATAAAATATAAACTAAAACCATCCATTAATGTGAAACTGAAAAATGGAATACATTGTTCCATAGAGGCGGTGGTCATCACGTGTGCATGGATGATGATTTAATTTCCTAACTGGAGGATGAAATAAGTATCATAATTTGTCTTTTAATGAATCAAAATATGATATATATGTATATATATGTATGTATATGTATGTATATGTATGTATTTATATCATACATTTTTATTTAATTACTCTTTTATACTATTCAATTAATGTGGTGAAGAAAAAAACGTGTTTCATCATGGATGTGGTAGTCTGCATGTCACATGACTTGTGTTTTGGTTTTTTTAAATGAATAAGGAAAGGTGGTTAATGTTTGAAACATCATCATAATATAATATCATTATATTAATGGAACACATATTATCATTTTAATATGGTTTAATAGAAATTTTAAAAGAATAATTTGACATAAATAAATATAAATGGTAAAGGAGGTGTTATAAATTTAAACGTAACTTCTTGAATTATCTCCTTTGAAAATGGTATTAAGGCTTTGAGGGATGGTATTTTTAAGAGATCATACCATCTTAAAATTTTATAATAATGTTGATAATAGGTTTGGGATTATATTTTTCATAATAAATTGGTTTTTTTGAAAGGGTAGGTGACAATTAGAGTAACCTTTTATAAGTGTAAAGGGTTGTAGTTTTTGTAAATTCAAAAACACCTTCAACAATAATATGTAAATATCAAGTAATTTGGATAAAAAAATGGGAAATAATGAATAGTTGAAGGTATAGTGTCTATAAAGGCCTCAACCACCCATTCCATCACATGTTTTAAACATTTTTGTCATCGTTAAATCCTGTTTAAACCCATTTTTACCCTTTCAATTGTTAATCAGGTAACCAGTTTGTAAAAAATATATTAATAATTTATGATTGAAATTAAACTATTCGTTATTAAATAATTTGGAAATAATGATTCTAAATTTTAAATAAATTTTATTATTTTATTTTTAAAAAATTGAAAAAAATTAGTTTTAAAATCTTAAGAATATAATTTATTAATAAAAATTATTGAAAGATATAACTTAAGTTATAATATGTAAAATGTGAGTTTATAAATTAAAAATATTTTTTTAAAACAATAAATACACATCTTAAAAAAATTAGGATTATAATTTTTTTTCAAGAATTTACAACTCATACTTATATAATAATAATTTCATTAAAATAATGTTATTTTTAAAAATATTTTTTCTCACTAGTCACCTAAAAACATTATTTTATAAGAATATCTAAAATTAATCTTAAGCAAAACATTTCATGAAAAATGAAAATATGAAATTAATATTTTAACATTCACAATGTTAAATTTATAAATACCATTTTGAATTAAGATAAAAAATATTGACAAAACAATTTTTATTATAAAATAACATTTGGTATATTAATTTATATTATTTCTAATAAATTATTCTATTGTTAACCCTATATCAGTAAAATAAATATATATTGTTATTACTGAGTATTAATAAATATTGTTCCATTAAATAAAACAATAATTTGAAGAAAATAAATTTTTAAGAATAAAGTGAATTAATAACAAATGACCCTTTAAAAAGTATAAAATCCATGATATATTAATGCATAAAAATATTTCATTACATGTGTTTATAATCCACATTTTTAATTACATAATCACTTATGATATCCGTTTAATACCAAACCACCAGATAATCTGTGTTTGTAGTTTGAGGTGATTGTTTAGATAGGATGGATCTTGTGGTAGTCTCCATAAGCTTTAACATCTCATGTATAAAGTTTTTTTCAAACTATAAATTCTCAAGTTCTAATTGGTATTGGTCTTGGGAAAACCCTTATGAATCCACCTCCCATATGAGATCAGAAAAATTGGATTTATGAGGAAGTGTTATACTTTCATATTCCATTTCATCTTACTGTAACAATTTTTTAGTATGGTTAATTCAATTTATATCAGATAATTTAATATATTTGTCTTTACTATCATATTTAATATTCAAAATATATCAATTATTCTTATTTTGGTTTTTTATAGTATCTAAAATTCTATATTTAATATATTATTTGTTTTATGAGAATATAATGTAAAATATTGGTTCATTGCATTATCCCACCTAAATAAATTTCTTCCTCACAATTTTAATCATTACATACTACCAAAGTTAGATAAGGGTATCTGTAAGATAACTCAATATTAATTTTTTAATGTGGTGTTAATTGAATCTATTTACTTATAAAAAACACAATCTGGATATTGTATTTATTCATAACCATTTGAGTTAAATACGTCTCATGGTTTGGGGTTACACCTATTTTATATTTCCTAGACTTCATAGTCGGACTTCGAATGATAGATTATCCTAAATTGGTGTGAGGTATGAAATTTGAGTCCCTATTTTAATAATAGATACACCAAATAAATCTTTATCTTTTCCTCCATGATTATTCATCATGGGTTTGTGAATAGAAAGTTGAGGTCAAATGATGAAGTTGGTGAAGAATGATTCTCTTAATCATAAGGATTGATGAGAACTATTTTCAAACCACTCCCATACCTTTCTAAAGTAGTTGTCTCTACTATATCAGCATGCTCCTTCTCCAACTTTTTTCTCAACTAAATCTGTAGCCTTAATAGATAACCACCCTTATCATCATGTGCTAGTTACACCAGTCACTAAGCTACCCTCTACATGAAACATTCCCATTCAAAGGGTCTTGAGGTAGGATGCCTGACCATTTCCACTCTGGACGGTTCTTCATGTGCACAAATAAGGCCCTCTAAGACCCAAATGTTTTCCCAAACAAGATGAATATGATTTCATGCTCTGGGTAATCTAACATTATTCTTGTTCTAAACCTAACCCATGACATCACTAGGAGGCGTCCATTTTACCTATACACCTTTTCATAATACACTAGTGGTGGTGTAGGGGATTTCACTATTCATCCCCCATTGGAAGAATTCTTCAAACTTCTCTAAGAACATTGGGGCCTACATACTTTAGTGATGCATTGATGGATGATGATGAATATGATATATTTATTTCATCTTCTATTGAAGTGTTGTTAAGATATCTCTATATCAGAATTTAGTTTCCCCCTACCCTCTTACATTGTTGGGATAATGAAGATGTTATGGGTAATTTAAACATGATTTTTGAATATGTAGTATATGGTGATATAATTAATCTATTAACATAATCACATAAAATCCATTTAAAATACCCAAAAAAGATTTATATTCCAAAAATAATAATTTTGGAATGAAAAAAACATACAAATAGATGTTATATTTGATAAATAAAATATTTGGGTATAACATATAGATAATATAAAATACTTTGAGTGTCTAGAATAAATATCACATCTTCACAATCCTAAAGAAAAGGATTTAGTTATCATAATTAATTTTATCATTATTCATTGAATCGGTTAAATCTTATACCCTTGTTCATGGTGGATTATCATCCTTATTATTCCATAGATTATGACATTGACTTGGATAAAGTTTATGTTTTACACACTATCATTATTTTACCAATAGTGGTGATTTTGTATGAAATTTTTTTAATCCCATCATACTAACTGAACACTTTATTTTCCTACTATAATTGGATTCTAGATAACCCTCCATTTCAAAATTAAATCATCCTCTGGTCCCCTTGAGCCAACTCCCTTTGTGCGGCATACTTAATTTTTAACATATATCTGGTTTAATATATTTTTCATTCATTATCTCCATAGCCTGTATTTTTATGATTCTATATCATTATCTTCATTGGAATGATCATGATTTAAAATATATTTACATTATTAATCATATTTCTCACTTTTTAGTTTATAATATTAACTATATTTTTTATCCCACCTTCCATTTTAATGGGATCATTGCATTGTCCCTCACACCCATTGTTAACCCAGTTTCTTCTATTTATAAACTCTAATAAAAAATGTAGTTTCCATGAATGATTAATAATTTATTTCACAAGGGAATAATAGAATAAAAGGTATTCAGCCATGAAAATTATTACTATTTTATATTGTAATTTTAGTCTATAATTATTTTAGTACAATGAACATCATTCTGGGTTTGAATTTAGGTTATTTTATCTCATACTGCATAACCTAATCCCTCAAAGTAACTAGGAAATAAATATTTGATAATGTTTTATAAAGATAAAATGATAAAATAAATTATAACCCTCAATGGTGTCAATCATGGTGTATATTTAGGCTTATTTTTCACATACTAAGTGATGATTGATTTAATACCCATTCTATCATTATTGGGTTTATTACCCCTAGGTAAATCTCTTCCAAATCCATAATCAACTTATACTATCTAAATAGGGATGTCACTTCTTGGATAATCTCACACACTCTAATTAAAAAAATACTCATTATTTTATCCTATACATAAATTTATCCCTTAAACATATCCTTTTAGATTTTAGTAATGTTTCTTAAACTAATATAAACAAAATACTAAAACTTTTCTCTGATACAAAATATTGTTATCCAAGATTAAAATTCCTTTATTTTACATCATTAACCCGATTTAAAATAATAAATTTCATAAATAATAAAATTTCAAGGATCTATAGGTTCATTGTATTTAGAGACTAGATATATAATAATAGTTTTTTGCAAAAATCATGATTATTTCTCCTTGAAGTCTCCATACTAGACCGTGTTTTAGAAGTAACATTAGTAATAATCAACATCAAAACCTATGGAATAGAAATACATGAAATTTTGATTTAAAACACCTGGTAAAGGATGAATGAACATGTCATCAAGGATTCGTTAAAAAACATGTAAAAACAAGCACATCAGAGAAATTTCATTACATCATAAGTGATAACCATAAGACATATGTGAGCTTCAATGTTCATGGAATAAAAACTTAAGGCTACAAAAGATCAACATGGATGTACAATATCTATTACATGTCTTATAACCATTTAAAATAATTGTTTAATCGTGAGATAAAAAGATAATAATGAATAACATCCTCTAACCGTGGAACAAACAATATCATAGAAAACTATTACTATCATGAGACACACTATCAGTAAAAATTAATATAAGAAACTAAAATTTACTAACGATTAATTATATCATAATATATAAACTCTTAGATAACACATTGGAGGGTGATATAGGAATCAGACCATCATTAATCCATAGTTCTATGTGACACAAAAAAATAATTCACTTTTAATATCATAAGAAACCCATAGAAATGGATTTTATTAAAATTTTAAATAAATACAAATCTCTTTACAAAAATATCTAATTGAAATAAAATAGCCTTCATAAAATATCTAACTGGTATAAAATAACATCATGAATAAAATTATTTAATGATAACAACATGATGACCCAAATTAATAACATGAAAAATAAAATATAGGGTGAAACAAGAAACATAAATCCATTGGAGTTGAATAATTTTAAATATATATGGTAAAATGAAAATAAAATAAAAAAAATAGCGTCTTTGAAGACATTTTGTATTCATCAATGTAAATTCCATAGTTATAAGTCTCCATAATAACAAATCTATTGATTTTTTTAAAAGTTAAATTAAAAGCTTTCAGTTAAAATTATTTGGATAAAAAACTCATTTTTACCTGTAATAAATGATATAATATCATTCATAAGGTAAATTATCTTAAAAACGATGTTCTATAAGACATTGTATAACTCTAACGAAGGAGTTTGAGTTACCAATTCTATTACATTTACCTTTGATTTTTAAAGGAGTGATTAACCTCATGTTTCATAAATATATTAATAATCTATTTAAGAACATTTTTCACATATATTTTAATTTATGATCACCTTTAAAAACTATAATATTCATTTACTAGATTGTCATTATATCTTTTAAAGATCTGGTATTAATAATCTTGATCATTTTGAACTAGGTTTTTAAAATAGATATAGATCATTTTTCATCTCCGAATTTTAATAATTTAAATATAATTAAATTTCTTATAATTAATGATTTATAAATACTTATAATGTTATAATTTAATTACATGGGAGTTTTAGGTGAGTTTTATGAAGACAAAAAATAGTGACGAACTAGTCTTGGGTTATTCCTCGATATCGATGGATTAGATTGTAATGATTCTTAAATTATGTGTAATACATAAAGAACATTATTAATGATATATATTAAATAAATATTTTATATATACTCATAAAATATAGACTAAAACCATAAATGATTATGGTATTGAAAAAATGTAATGCATTGTTCCATGGTGGTGTAGTCTGCAGGTGCAAATAGAGGATGATTTGATTTTTTGAAGGAAAGAATAATGAAGTAAAATTGTTTATAATTTAAGGAACTTAAATATTATATACATATATATATATCATCAATATTTTTTTAATTCCCATTTTGGTTCATGAAACACATTTCTCCATGGAGGCGGTAGCCCGTACGTACGACCGATTCACATTTTTGTCTTATTTAAAAGGAAAATGAATTGATGGTTAATGATTGTATCATCATCATAATAACATTATAGTATAATAATGATTCTAATTTTCTACTTATAATATTGTTTAATGGAATTTAAAAAATAATTAGTGGGCATAAAGAAATAGAAATGAGAAATGAGATGTTATAAATCTATACCATGCTTTTTATTTTATCTTCTTTACAAAGTTGGTCAAGACTTTGAGGGATGGTATTTTGAAAAGACAAAAACATATTTAAGGTTCATAGGAAATTTTAAGTTAGGTTTTGTTATATTTTTTATCAATATATGTGATTTTTGGTGTGAGGGGGGTGAGGAGATGATTTCCCCTTTTATAAGTGAAAATATATAGTTTTTTTGGTAAATACCCAATCCATTTTAATAATGGTAAGTAACCCTCATTGATATTGGATCTCAAATTGAGATATAATAGAGAGGGAAAGGTATAAGGTTGATAAATTCCTCAACAAACCATAACCACATAGGTTTTAAACATTTTTTTCACTTTTCCTCTTGGATAAACCCTATTTACCCCTTTTTTATTTTTATAGAGGTAAATTTTTTTTTACCAATGTTATTTATCCTTTATGATTGAAAATAAAGTGTTCATTATTAAAAAAAAATTAATTAATGAGTAAAAATCTAAAATCCATTTTATTATATAATTTTTCAACAAGTGATAAATATTAATTTTAAAATAACTTGTTTATAATGCATATAAAAATATTTTTTTACAAAATATAACTTCTGTTATAAAATTTAAAATATCGAATTATAAAATAAAAAAAATTTAAAATTATAAATTCACCTAAGAAATACTTATTTTTCCTTAGAAAAAGGTTTCATGAATTTCAAATTCATACTTATATACTAAATGTTCCATAAAATAATTTTTTTTATAGAAATGGTATTTTTGACGATTAAAAAAACTAATTTTTTAGAAGTATATGAAAAAATCAACTTAATGTATTATTTCCATAATAAATCAAAAATTTAATTTAATCTTTTCAAAATTTCATTCTAAAAATTATGAATTTTATTTTTAATTAAAACCATAAAATATAGTGAAGGAATGATTTTATAGGGAAATCACTTTTGGTATATTAACATTCTATTTCCAATATATTACTAATTAATCTCTTTTTAACTTATTATTAATAAAATAAATATATATTGTTATTATTAAATCATATTAAAATTATAACCTTGAAATAAAATTCTAATTTTGGGAAAATAAATTTTTTAAACATAACATGAAATATGAACAACCGACATTTCAAAAAGTCTAAAAATTAATGATATATCTATACATTTAAATATTCTTATTTCATGTTTTTAGAATACTAATATCTACTTACATAATCCTTATGATCTCCACATAAAACCTAAGCATCAAATAAGCTATGGTTTTTGTTTTGGGTGGTGGTTGAGCTATCATGAATCTTGTGGGGATATCTACGAGCTTGAACTTCCCATGTATATGGTTTTTATCAAACCGAAATCACTCTAGTTCAAATTGGGATTAGTGTAGGAAAAACCATAGAAAATATACATCCCATCTGAGTTGAGAAAGAAATTTATCATAAGGAACACTTCGGCTTCCATATTCCATTTATTCTAACATTATGTATTGATTTTATAATATGGTTACATAAATTTATATCCACTAATTTAGAAGTAAAATATAATATTCAAAATATATCAACGTTTTCCATTTTTTTATAGTATGTAAAACAATTAATTTAATATACTATTTGTTAGGGACAATATATAGTGACATCTTAGATCATTAAAAAGCTCCTTTCCAAATAACCTTAAACTGTGGATCACCCAAGCCCCTGCCGAATGAAATTAAACTATATGACATAAAGTCTATCAGGTATGCCCATAAAAAGTTATAATTTAGTTCTTATCTTATATCCAAGTAATCTAACATGATAGCTAGATCTGTGTAGGTATACATGATATATGTGAAGCTACTCAGTTATAAAATTCCCCTTTATTTATGAAAATACTAGTGTTTTGGATCCCTGTATTCATAATCTTGGTATGCACCAGATCTTCATCATGGGAATGACCATGAATCTTATTTGGTTTCCAATCATATAAAAATATTTCAAATTCCCCTCCCTAGTATTTGAGTAATATTAGTGTAGGGACCATTCATCATATAATAAATAGTCATTATTCCAACTAAAGTATGATATAAATTATCTTCTGGATCATATATTCAAGACTTATCCATGAATCATTGTTCATCCTACCCCCTCTATAAGGGATCATAAAAACCAATTCCTATTAAAATCATGTTTAGAATGGATCCTCAACAATTCCTAAATATCCTTTTTTTATAAGTGAATATTTTTTACCCAAGTGTCATATATTTCCCAAAACCATTCACAACTATCAGTAATGAGTGCATCCCACTCTAAGAAATAATTATATTTGGAAGTATATGCATGCCAACCCCAATATGGCTTAGCATATGATACCCCAATATGGCATGATAGCTAAGAAAATTATCCTGAGGGGGAGGTAATCTAATCGTTATATTCCCCCATATCATAAAAAAACCCTTAATTAGAATATGGTCATTGGAAATCCCATTCATATCCATCCCAAATCATCATTACCGATTTAAAAACCTTGAGACACAATTTATACCATCAAAATTACTTGTTCAAAAGATCTTAAGATTGGTCGGAATGGCCCAAAGGCCTTCATTTTTTATTATTATGATAATCCACCTTTCAAGGGGGGAGGTGGAATACTTACAAGCCCCAAAGGCTCAAAGATAATTACAAGACCCATAGGTCTTAGAGGAAATCACCCAGACAAGACAACATGGAACTCCTCCTCCCCATCATATGTCATGATATCCACACTCCACCTTCACAGGGCTGGTCGGATAGTTATCCTATGCAAATATGGACAGGCCTAGTACCGATGGCAAAGTCAAACCCTCTCATTCTTCCAATTCCAATTATCTCTGCTCTACCAAATTCACCTACCATGAATCATCATCTGAAGCCTTTTCCATTATATTCTGACTGGTACATCTGAATTCATGTGGCCCGAAGGCCTTGGGGTGGCCCTAAGGTCTTAAGGTGGCCCGAAGACCTTGAGAATCATCTGGCCCGAAGGCCTTGGGTGGACCGAAATCCTTACAGTACCAGAGGACCAAATCGATGGCCCAAAGGCCCAGATGGATGGATAGTTCTGGATGCTACAGTGCTAAATATTTCTTGCTACAATAGTGCTACAGTACCAGGAAATACTCCTCCCCCTAGATTTGATCTCAGTTCTCTTGGATGCACCTACCAGATTTGATCTTAAGATACACTTATTGATTAATACCCATTTTTTGTCATTTTCCACTCCCTTGGTCCAACAATTTTCACATTAAACAATGTGTTCCTGGTTATGGGGTAATATATAGTCGTAATGATTCCCTACCCCATTCAGGCCAGGTCAACCTTTCCCTCACCGCTAGATATATTATCTTTATTTTTTCAATGTTTTATGACTTTAATCATTAGAAGTGTTTGGTTAATGAAATATAACCTTAAACTATAACTCTTAATAGGTCTAAATATCAAGACCCTAAAAAATAAATAATGGTGAGATAAAAAAAATTAGACTGAAAACCCATAAAGGATGGCCTAAAAATTTCAATTGTCCACTTTCTAAGCCTCCCAATTTCATGGATTATGAAAAAATTAGAGCATAAATGAAATAGGAACAAATCTCATTAGGCCCAAAATATATCCCTAGAAAAGTTCATGTTCTTATCACTAGACCCACTATTCTAAAATAATATTGAGTGATGACATATCATTTTTCTTTACCATGAATGTGTGTTCCATACTATGAATCATAAATTTTAGTGTGCCAGAACACTCCTTGAATATATTCTCCTTGATGAACCTGCATCATTTATCAAGTGTTTGAATCCCCAAAAACCCTCAATGTTAATGTTTGGAGAAATATCAATTTTTAAATGGATTCTGGATAATAAGGATAATTGTATGTAAATGAAGTCTATTTTTTAGTGGTTAGTCTATAAATTCTATTTCAAGGTGATTTTACTAGGCCTAATGAAATAGAGTTATTATGTTCTATAAATTAGGCTTAGCATCTATGACTATTTTCGTGATTCACATTTAAATATAGAAATATGAAGTAATGATTATAGTTTAATCTATTATTATCCTACAATAATAATAAAAATTAATCAAGAGGGTAAATAAAAAATGTGGACAAGGACCTTAAGGTAAAGACATGTGAAGACAAGAACGACCAAGTGAAAAACATAAAAAAGTGAAAATTTGTTCACCCAGGTCCTTCATCTACGTACTTCTCTCAATTCCTTTGACCAATACATTTTCCCAATATGTTCACCCAAGAATAGGGTCTAGAGAATGTGTTTGTTCTTATCATTACCATGATTAAAGTATGGTGAAGTAGAAGAGAGGTGTTCATAACTTACAGCATCACGAATCACTAGGCCACAAAGAGACAATTGATTCTAAATCTTGATAAGGAAAGGCTTCAAAAATATAATATCCCCTAAAAAATATATAGAAACCAATTAGTGGTTCTCTAAATTTCTAAAGAAAACTATCTAGTGTGAAACGACTAATGTGAACTACCAACACACACAAGTATCTAGCACATACGACCAGCATGCATAGGTGGAGGACTCTACTAATATGTATAGGTTTAACCTAAGAACCATATTTAAAACATTAAAAGAGACATTCATGCTATTTTATTTTTGACTTTATAATTATATCTTCCTTATTCAAATTAGATCTAATTCTCTGGGGGATTTATTACCAATCCCTTTTGGACATGGATAAATACCATGGGAGGATGGAGGAAAATCCCCAATAAGGGTACCTTAATTTTTCATATAGTCATTTAAAATCTCCCAAACTAAATAACCCAAGTTTCTTAACCTTATATCTTATCTATCATCCTAGATTGAGAAACTCTACCTGCACAACACAGCCATATCCACCTTCACGCTATGCCAAAGTTAACTTTTTCACAGAACCTCGATTTCATTCCCACCTTTAGCGATGTAACTATATTTACCTATATATTGGTACCTTGGGATCCTTACCTTTGTAAGGAAAGGTTAAACACCAAAACTCTATAATTTCTATCCTAGAACTCAGTTCTCGAACTCCCTTAGGGTAGGTTAATTTATTAAAACCTAAGGTAATTAATAAAAGGTGTGGGTAATTATGTCATAAGAAGGTTCAATACATTATAAAAATTCATATAATACCACTTAATCCATATTTATTCAATACCAAGTTGAAGGACCCATTATATGAGATAATCTAGGATTCCATTTTATTAAAGGAATATGTGGAGACCCCTGCCCAAGAAGGAAAGGTTTTGCCCAAGTTCCATCTATAGGGAAACTACTTTAACCTAGTATCAGTAGGGTGATTAATTATCCCTAGTGTCCCTAAGGAGATACCTTCACTCAACCATCACTAGAATAATCTATTATCTAATCCATCCCTTGGGAGATCCCCACACTTATCCCATACTAGGTAGATCCTCCTTCATTCATCCCTTACTCGTGTGATCCACATTTACTCATCCATCACTATAGAAACCCACATTTTCCCATCCCTCAATTAGGAAAGAAATCTTTTCTCATCACATAATAGTATGATCCCTTAATTATTCTCTCCCACACTATGGTGGAGCCATGTCCATGTCCTCAAATTGGGAGATTTACTTTCCCGCTCTCCCATTTTAGGGTACCATGATCAACCATATTCAAATGATTAAACACCCCTTCATCTAACTCGCCTAGTTGGGAAACCAATTATAATGGTGTCCTATGAAATAATCAGATCCACATGACCAGGGCATGTACACTAGTAGGAATACCGTAAATCATGTATTCCCTTAATAAAAATAGGCTTCATAATTATCATCCTTAATGGGTAGAACCTTTATAATGATCACAATCATGTATCCCCTTGATATAGAGGGTCTATATCATGGGGACATTAAAGTTGTATCTCCAAGCAGAACATACCCATACTGGCTCCCAATTTCAATCAATGATCCATGTTCTAATAGGATTGATCAAATTTATTAAACCCTATCCACATCCCCAATAATGATTTCATCAATCTGATACTTTATTGAGTTAGGGATACCCATATCTGGGAAGAGAACATCCATGCATATGCCCTACTCATGATATCCCGGTTTAGGAGCTATATTATAGGTAGCTCATTTGTAAGCCCAAACATTTCCTCTTCATTGGGCCATATCCCCCATTAGTCCAATCATCATTCACAACCCAATCATAAAATGGTAGGATGTGGACATTCTCTATGTACATAATCTTTAATTGTACTCCCAAACTAATTATCATATCATTAATGATCCGATATCAATAATTCAATAGCAAGAAGCATCATAAAATCCTCAATGAATAATGCCCACACAATATTCTATTATCAACCATTTCAGAACACACAATCCTCATGGTACATGATATAAAACTACATGACCACATCTTACTACATGAAATTAGACCGCATGATACATTCTTGTCACATTACCTTAAATTATACAAATCAAATGATATGGGGTTTGATTCCTATTTTAGTGGGATATGTAGGATTCCTCCCTATTTTAAAATCCAATATCTTCGCACCTTTATATATCTTCAATTGATCCATATTCCCTATCGTACGTCCATATTCTCCATGAGATCATCTGTATCCTTGGTTATAGGGTTATACTCCCCATGAGCACAAATATCCCCACTCATTAGTTTATATTCCCTCTACAGACCCTTTTCCTCCTTCAACAAGGATATATTTAATGTGAACCCATATTCATTAGATCATATTCCTAGTGAGGTCATATAATTCATGGTGGGAAATAAACCCATAAGAAAAATTTCCATTTTTATCATAAGGATATATTCCTTGTGAAATCAACCAACCCAAATTGAGATATATTCCTTTTTTGTTAAAAAAGGGATGTTATTTTGTAATACTCACACCAACTACAACTAGAAACCTTCAACCAAATAGGCCACTCTAAAATAAATTAAATAGCTAATAAGTGTTCATGGTTAAATAAACTTAAAAGAACCTATGAGGGTCCCTGTAACACAACATTAAAAGGTATGATGTGCCTTGTTATGTGGAACTGAACTATGTGGGTTCTGATTCATTTCATAAGGATAAAAAGGAATCCCCTTATATGGACTTAATCCCAACATCATGATACCCTCCATCTCCCATAATGAAAATAAAATTTGGAGTTCCTAGTTATGTGGTTTAAAACCATATCATATTCATTTAATAAAAATAATTATAGAGAGCCTTTTATACAAATTTATGGTATCATATATGGAAAAACCTTATTTCATATATATGTTTATATGAACATATGACTCTGATTAGATCATTAGAATAGGGGTAACCAATCCTATATAGAGATTTGGTAATGATTCGTGAATATGAATTAAATCTATAAGAGAGTCCGAGAGTTAGAAATAAGTACCTCTCAAAAGGCATGGATGAACAAGACCTCCCATTCTCCCAAACAATATACATTTCAAATAACTATTGGAAAAGTTCCAAAAACATATTTCCATTAGATATTAGTTCCACCCCGACCCAAAACATAATGAAACCCAAACATAGTTTAGAAAAAACTATGTATTGGTTAATTATTTCACACCATAAATACAAATCAAAAAAATAGTGAACCCTATATTAAATGGAAATGACCAAAAATTGAGATTCTATAAGGATTTTTTTTCAACACATGGGAATTTAAATTTAATTTTCTTTTAGAAAAAAGTATTGTACACTAGATTTAATTTAATTAACCAAAAACCGAGTAACCCTAGGCATCATAAATTTTTTTCCCACATTCATGATTTCACATTGGAGCTTCTATTAGTAACTAGATGACCCCATAGATGGAATAGTAAATTCTTATGGGGTAATACAATTTATAAACTTATAAAAAATCAAACTATACTTCTTATAATTAAAGGGATATAGTGAGTGATGAATTTGAGGTTGAACCCAATAGATGGTTATTGTAAATATTAGAAATTATAATTTTATAAATGAAAGTGATAAAGATTTATATTGAATAAATACTCATTTGATATGTCCTACCAAAAATGCATGTATGGTTTTATGCACTAGTAAATTTAGAAAATATAATTATTTATCCAAATTGTTTCAGGATCTGGATGAAAGAGATCATTGATCTTGGTTTCACCTCTATAGATCAGTAATTTTAATTTTCATATGGTTAATTACTTGAGGTTGTTAATGAAATAGGTGTACCAACCATATTTAAATATAGATGCCTTAATTTAAAAAATACCCATGTATAGAATAAATAAAATAGTTGTGAATTTTTAAAACAATTCAACTTTTATGGTTAATGGTCATGCATGAAGTAGATAAGGGATAAGAGAGTAAATAAGAATTCACATACCAATATTAATTGAAATACTTCAATAGGACATATCCCCTTTAACACATTTCATTTAAAAAATATGAATTCCACTACATGTTATTCATGAGGGAAAAAATAAAAATAATCTAAATCAAATCAGCAACATAAAAGGTATGGCTTCATAGTGAAACTCCAAAAGATCTAGGTTCCAAATTCTCTAGGCTCGGATCACATATCTAGTGAACAAGACATCCTAATTATTGTTATATGAACCATAAGACTAGACATATTGAATTATCTTCCTCCTAAGACAGTATACTTAAATTCATTCTATATTTACCAAAATAGTAATGGTCCCCCAAACATAAAACCATCCAAAAAATTTACATGGATCATATTTTTATATTTTCCATTGACATACCATTCATAGCCTAAACATAATTCAGTCTATGAAAAAACAATAGCACTACCCACATGAACATTAATGTTTTATATAATCTAACTCATTCATGGTATGAATCATGTTTATCAATATAAAATTCATCTTTTTTCTCACAGAAATTATAGCTTGAAATCCCATCCAAGGCATGAACCCCATCCTTGTACTTCTATGATATCTATATTCTTGAACTATTTATGGGCTGAACAAAAACTAAGGACATAAACTAGTACCTCTGTTTCAATTCTACTTTGTGACTATCTTCTATGTACGTTGTTTTGAACTAGGTATCAAAGGTGATAATTCCTCATGAATGTATACATATCAGCTCTATCTTCTACAATCTTAAATAATCTTTGTCTCACATTCATGTATAGTGATCACATGATTTTCATGGGTTGTGGTCATACAGAATTTGTAATTATACTCATAATGAGGCATAGTGGCTGACCATGGTCATCTCTCAAGGATAAATAGTTGGAGAGTCTCACTATCCTAGATCTTCTAAATTCTAATTCTGCTTTATTAATTTTTAATGAAAATATACATTTTTAGTTGTTTTTGATTAAATGGAATTAAAATATAAGAAAAAAAATCAACACAATAGTGGGGGAAAGGGGATAGATCCATGGTTGAACACATAGATTATTCATCATTATTTGGTTCTCATCTAAAAATTTATTCAATACCATTATTCCCTTATTCTCATCTATCTAAATGGTTGTTCTAAACATACACTAGATAAGTCTATCTTGGTACATTCAGTTTCACCTCCACCATAGTGAAGAGGTAATGGATACTGTCAATTAGTGAATCCACTATCTCAACACCCAACTCCATCATATATTATTCATCCCTCAAGACGCAATTCTCCATGGGTAAGCACTATGAATTAAAAGAGGGAGGGAGAATAGATTTCATAAATTTGAGGATTCAATAACTCATCGAAAGGAGTAGATGAAATCCAATGATCTCTTTCTCCTAATTTTCCTAATACATCAATGATGGAATTATATTATTAAATATAATAGAGTTATTATGTGATATTTCCCGTGTTCCTAGACATAAGGTTCGTTCCACATGATTTGGAGTATTTAAATATCACATTATAGTGTGGGGTTTGACAAAGAACACAATAAAACAAGGGAGAAGAGAAAAAAATGTAAAATATTCAAAATAGATAATGAAACATTTTATTAGATATATTGAAAAGAATGAAATTTCACCAGAGATAAAAAAAACTAATCCATGTATGAATAATATTTATAATGCGAAAGGGTGATATATATATATAGAGCATGTGAGGCAACAACTTCTTCCATGGAGTCAGTGTTAAGGTGAGAGCATTGAATTTAGTTGGAAGGATGACATGTGTCGCAGAGAATAGTAGAGATTAATTTTGTTGGAATGTCATTTTCATGCACTAATTTAAACTTGTTCTAGTGGTTCACAGTGGCAGTTCCATGTTTTAGGGATTTGAACTGGGCTTGGAAGGAGTTTGACTTCAATGTTGGGCCTAATATAGGTATTTCACTATAAAAAAAGTAATTAGTATTTTAAAATACATATAGATATATAATTATTTATATACTTATATTAATAGATATAAATAAATTTATCATATATATATATATATTTTATGTAAATATATATTTTTTATTATTATATATAATTATTTCTTTTCACACAGACACACATATATATATATTGTTTTTTTCAATTTTTTTTCTATCAGGGAAGATCATGTAGGGGGATTCGGCCTTATTATGTGTCCAACAGGATCCTTCTCTATAGGAGGAAGGATTTTCTTTGGCAGGTTATCCTTCACTCTGGTGTGGTGAGGAAAATTGGTTTTTTTCATTCATTAGAGTGATATTTTGTTATAGTTAGATGAGATATATTTTTTATTTTGTTGTATATGGTTGTTTATTAGAGATGAAATACATTAGTGGAGGAGATCTGGTTCTATGGTGTCTTTGATTCTCAAGCAGGTTCATTATTAACATGTGTCCATGGGTAGTGTAATATATGGTGAGAAGATGTGGTAGGCTGAGTTACATAGGTGGTGTGGTGAGGTGGGTGGTTGTGAACTCTGTTTTCTAATAATGAAGGCCAGGGTCACTATGGTGACCGTAGATAAGGAATGAACTGAGAGGATCACATTCACTACGATGACCATGAGAAGAAGATTCAAGTGGGGTGGTTGTGGTAAATTTACTAACCATGATAATAGTTTCAACAAGTTGGTCTCTTAGTTAATATACTAACTGTGAGTGGTGGTTTATGGAATGTAGGGGCAATTGTAATTTAATATGTGGTCAGTTTCACATGGTCAGTCTATAGAATGTGCATGGCCTTTGACATATTTCTTACCATTCATTCGGAACAATTTCATTTAGAGAAAAATATTGATCCAATATGAAAAATTAACATACAAATGTTGTCCTAAGAAAAAGAAATAATATAAAGTTAAATCAATTTAAAATTAAATAACCCACTCAATGAAATATCTTCATCACACTCAAGAATTATAATTATAAAAATAAAATATTTTTTTCTATTTTAATTTCAAAACATATTTTTGTATTAAAAATATATTGAAAGAATTGATAAGAAAACATTTAATCCATTTTGAAATAAATTCCAAAGCTTAATTCCAACCATTATGTTTTCATTTTTAAATCAAGAATTAAAATTTTTGGCCTAGATAATTAATCAAAAAATGAATATATAAATAAAATTAAATAATTGACCATTTTAAAATTAATGTTCTAAATTCTAAATAGTAAGAAAAAATTGTTTTTCCCATTATTTGAATTAAAAGAAGGGTTATTTTTAACTAATTATATATACAAATATAGATATTTTTGACTCACATCACTCCCCAGGCACATAGATTATTTCAATTCTGGTGAATTATTCATTGAATTGAAATTATTCACAAAAAAATAAAAAAAGGTTCTTTCTTCCTAATTTAATATTAACAAATAGAGAAAATATAACACAAAAATTAATCCAAATATCTAAATATCGTGCCTCATATGTAAATCAAGTCACTATGTAACATCCCAGGTAAATAAAGAATATAAAATTTTCATATTTATTAATATTTGTGAATTAAATATTAATTTTACTTTAAAGGGGATGCTAAGTTCGATGGAATACCTGATACGCAACAATGGGTTTCTTTGAAACATTATGTTGCACACAATGTTGAGTTATACTGAAAAAAATGTAATTATATTATTATTTTAAATGATAGTTAATGCCTAGTCATTGTATTGGCGGGAATGAACAGAACTAACTACAATATGATTATATTTTTTTCAAATGTTTCTACATTTATCCAATACAATTTGGAGGCTTAAAATGTGAATGAATCCAATTTTAAGAATAAATGCTCTTATATTCTTTAAAAGGTCGATTTACCACCTTTTGATGGAGAACCTATTTGAAATATAGTTTTTGTCACTTTTATATGTAATATTTGACAAAATAAAATTCTTATTTAGAATCGGAACATCAAAATTTATTTCAGATGAAATGTAGTTATTTTTCTAATAATGTTCATTTTTTATGAATAGTGACAAATAGTGCATTTTAAATCAAAACTGCCTTTTAATATAATTTATTTATATGGAAAGACTATCATTTTAATTGGTTTTAAAGTATAATTAGATTTTGTTTTTACCTTTTAATCTAATTTTTCTCATTGGAATTAATTTCACTTTGAAATTGGACATAAACAAGTCTCAATATTTTGCTAGTTATTATTTCTTAAAAACATGTTTTTTTACAATGGGAATTAATTTTAAATTAATTTTTTCCAATTAATTGTTTTTAATTTGGAAAAATGGATTCCATATTTGGAATCATGAGTTCTAAATTGTGTAAATAGGTAACTTTTATTTTTATACATTACGAATATTCAATTCAGTAAATATTTTATTTATCATGGTTAAAGGGTAAATCTTGTAAATAAGGGTAACAAATAAAATTATAATAGTACTAAATTACCCTAACACTTGTCTTAATCCTATAGGATGATAAATGTATGACTATGGACATCCTTGGGTTGATTTTGGGACCCCATAGAGCCACTTGGGAGTGATAATGACACTTTATATTAATTAATTTAAAGTAAAAACAAAGATGACATAAATGTATATCTTTTAGTAAATAAATTTTTAAATGGGGTTATATAAGTTATCTCATATACTATAAATATTAATTTTAAAGATAAAAATATTTCCTACATCATGGTATTTTTTTATTAATTTTTAGAAATCAAATAAATAAAATTATGTATGACACAATAATGATATATTGTTTACCTCAATAATCAATGATTTAAATAAATAAGATTATGAAAATTTAAAAAATATCCAAAACCTATCCAATTCTCATTTTATGATTTTATTTCGAACAAAAGTTATCTTATATTTGACTCTAATTAGTTTTGGACCTTTAGAAACTGAAAATAATTATATAATAAAATAATATTTCCAAACTATCCTAAAGATCCCCTCCCCCTACTTATAAAAGGCCATCACCTCTAACCCATTACTCACACCTCTCAAGACCCTTGGATCATCCAAAATCTGACCAATTAAGCTCCATACATCCCTCTCTTCCACCTAGAATCCTTATCTTAGGCATAAGGCACTTCAAGAAATCCTTTTGGTTCAAACCAAATGGAGTTACCTAATTTAAAATAAATTAAAGAATGAACGGGTCAAGTTTAACCCGAGGTAAGGGACTTTGTCTAAATATCCTTTCATTTAGGCATGTTTTTATAATTTACACCTCCTTTTTCTAAACATTTTACAATAAAACCCGTTGAATTTTACTTTAATTCAAAGGGAATTTTTTTACGAATAGTTTTACTACACAACAAAAGGAATGGGTTTTTAACGTTTGTGGCGACAATGACCTCTCTACTTCCATAATTGTTAGTTGGATTACTCTATAAGACTTAATGTTTTTAAAAGGAAAAGAAATCCCTTATTCTGTTTCTGGGTGTTTTGGTATTGAAAATGTTTTTTGAAATGGATGGATTATTTCAATATCTTGAAATTGTTTCTTATGATTTCAAATGAAATGTTATTAAGGAAATATTTTTATTTGCAATATTTTATGTGTTATGCTTTTAGAATGGTACTTGGAAATTTAACGGGTGGTTACATGATAAACCAAATGACGTGCGGTGCCATGATAAACCAGGATAGGTGGTTACATTATAACCTCCAATGCATTAGGTATAGAAGTCGGCCATATGGATATTCCATTTAGTGATATGTGTGGAAGTTGACTATATGGTTATTCCATATAAGTATGTTTATGTCCCAAGTTACCTCTATATGTTATGTGTTCTTTATATGGGTTTTATGGTAATCTTTTGGTTGAAAATGGTAAGAAATTATCTTTTATTCAGTGAAGATTATTTACTACTTCATAAAGGTGAAAATTATTACTTGTGATAAAATATGCATGGTTTACTGTTTGTTTTGAAAAACTAATAGTTTTCCTTCTTTATATACCATTTTCTGAGCTTTTTATACTCTTCCCATGTTTATTTTTTTGAAATGTTTTTCATAGGACTTAAAAATGAATATGGACAAGGATGGGATCAAGGAAAAGTCATGCTATCTAAAACATGGAATAGGACATGACTCTTTTATTCAAGTGATTTTATTTTATGAAAAAAATGGATACTAAGTAGAAGTTTCTACATGTAATATTCAAGTTTTTATGCATATTTTATGACCTAATTATCTAAATATCCAAACCTGGAAATACCCTTAATGTGAGTTATTAACTTAATTCAAGATTATGTAATGTTTTATGGCCATGTCCTTATAGTTGGTATCAGAGGTCGGTTTAGACAACTTTAGGAGTTAGGATTTTGTTAAATTAATATATTTAAATTAATTTATAGAAATATTGAAATGATATAGCATTTATATATTACCATGTTGCTTCACCTAAGATATTTCTATGTTCAAAATGGTTTTCTATAGAGGAAACAGGGAAGCTATGTTGGGAAGGTATACAGAAGAGAATAACCTTCCAAATTAGCAACCTTAGATGGTTGGAATTGGAACTAAAAAGTTTGTTGCAGTGATGGAAAAATTGATTCATGCTATAAATAGTGGTGGTATCCATGCATGAAATTTTTTATATCAACCACAGTGGAACATGTCAGTAGTGGAGATTTTCACGAGTCAAAGTCCCCCAACTTTCATAGGATCATCTGACCCTGTTCAAGCTAAAGGGTGGATCAAAGCATTGGAGAAGATTTTTGATGACATTGGGTCAAACTGTTAGTCTCTATATTTACTATTTCTTAGGATATTATGCTACTTCAAAATCTTATAGGTTTATTAATAAAAATTCAAGGATTGTTGAAGAATCAGTTCATGTGAAATTAGATGAATCTGATCCCTTTGTGAAAATGAAGACCAAATTGATGAATCTGACACTAATGATAAAATGAGACTTGAGAACTTAAAATATGATTTTTAAAAAGATATAAATGAAATTAAGTCTAGTTAATAAGAACATGACAGTTATGAACTTAACATTGTACTACCAAGAAAATCTATAACACTAAAGAATCACCATTTAGAAACTGTTATAGGAGACCTAGACACTAGAATAAAAACCATAATAAATGTAGGAAATATTGTTGAAATCGCTTCCTTTCTATCCCAATTCGAACCTAAGACATTTGAAGAAGCCTTAGTCAATGAAAGATGGATAATAGAAATGTAAGTAGAACTAAACCAATTCAAGAGAAATGAAGTCTGTAATTTAGTTTTAAGACCTCAAAACAATCCAGTTATAGGAACCAAATAGGTCTTTAGAAATAAAAATGATGATTAAGGAATAATAACTAGAAATAAATAAATACTTATATCTAAAGGTTATAATCACGAAGATGTTATAGATTACGATGAGTCCTTTTCACCTATAGCTAGATTAGAATCCATTAGAAACCTTTTATCCTATGCATCTCATATGAACATTAAATTATTTCATATGGATGTTAAGTTTTCCTCTTTAAATAGTTACTTATTGGTGGAAGTTTATATTGAGAAACCTTCTGATTTTGAAAATTCACAAAACCAGATTCTATTTTTAAACTTACTAATGCTCTTTATGGACTTAAATAGTCACCTAAATCTTGGTATGAGAGATTAAGTTCTTTTCTATTAAAAATGTTTTTACTGTTGGAATGGAAGATCCAACACTTTTTAAGAAAACTGTAGAATCTAATATTTTACTGGTACAAATTTATGATGATGATGTAATTTTTGGTTCAACAAATAAAAATATTTTTCATGAGTTTTCAAATTTAATGCCTAAAGATTTTGAAATGAGTATGATGGGAGAATTAAATTTCTTTTAGGACTTCAGATTTATCACAAATATTTTGGAAATGTTTTAAATCAAAACAAATACATTACTGATTTACTACAGAAATTTGGACTTGAAAACAACTAGACATATTCAACTCCTATGTGTACTAATATAAAACTTGATTTGGATGAAAATGGAAGATCATTTGACAACAAGTTATATAGATGTATGAGTGAAAGTTTATTATATCTTACTGCTAGTAGGCTAGATATAATGTACTTAGTATGTCTTTGTGCTAGATTTCAATATGATCCAAAAGAATCTCATTTAAGAGTTTTCAAAAGAATCTTCAGATATTTAAAAGGAACTGTTTTTGAATCTATTCTCTATCCAAGAACTTTGGATTTTAATTTAATTTCATATTCAGATGAAAACTTTGTAATTTTTATATTAGATAAAAAAATCACCTCAGGGACTTTCCATTTTTTATGAAAATCCTTAGTGTCAAGGTCTAGTGAGAAACAAAACTCAGTTTCTCTACAAACAGCTGAAGCAGAAAATGTATCCACTAGCAGTTGTTCTACACAAGTTTTGTGGATGAAAAATACTATTATAAATTTTGGACTAAATTTTTATAATACACCTATTTTATATCTTAATACTAGAGCTATAAATATTTCTAAAAACCCGATTAATCATTATAGAACTAAGTATATTGATATCAGACATCACTTTCTAAAAGATTAGGTTCTTAAAATGGATATATTCTTTGAATTTTTAAGCACAGAAATTATATTAGCTGATATTTTTACTAAAACACTTTCCACTGAAAGGTTTGACTTTATTAAGGGGGGGCTAGGTTTATTTATTTTTAAATGAATTACTTTTTTAATTTTAATTTTAATTTTTTTATTAATTTAAAATTTTCATCAATTCTGTTTTAAACTTTTTCCGCGTATGTTTTTACTTTTAAATAATGTAATAATTACTATGTGAGTAATGACATGAGAATCAAGAATGTCAGAAATTGTTACCTATTCCAAAACTGTTCATTTTATCAAACCCCTTTGAAACCCCGAGAACTTCTACCACTCTTCGCTATCCATACCTGAATATTAAAAACCCTAGCTTTTCGAACCTTCAGAAATCTATGACAGAAATGGCCAAAATCAAAAGGACTGATGAGCCAAAAACCAGCAACACCAAGTGGAAACGCTCGATAAGATGAAATATTTTTCAAGGAAAGGTGATCGATCTGGAATGGTTGTTCCATATGGATATGATTCTGAGGCAATCCCTAGCATTTCAGTAACTCGAGAAAACCTTCAATGGGGACTATATGGAGTTTCTATATGAGGTACAACTTTGTTGACTTTTTTAAATCAGTTCATTTTAGTTTGGGAGAAGATGAAGACTCAATAATATCTAAGATCGAGGACAGAGATTTTCTAATTTTGTCTGTAGAGATAGATAGAATTATTCACTGCCCTCATTAGGGAGTTTTCAATTTTGATTTAATGAATATTGGTGATAATTTCCATAAGTCTGAGGATATTCTATCTTTTCCATTTGGATCGAAAAATATAAGGAAGATTTTAGTGAAATATCTAGAGTCTGACCAAAAGATTTTAGTTAAATTTTTGCAAACAGATATTGCACTGATAATGGTAGAGATAGAGACTTTTTGTAACCCTAATATGACATAATGTTTCTATTTATGAATTATATAAAGTTGAATTTTCCAAGATTTATTATCAGATATCTCAACTACTGCTGCCAACCAGAAACGAGGATAACCTTTTATCCCTTTGGAATGTTCATTTCAAAGATGTTATTTAAATGAGATATGATTAGGATGCTAGATACCCAACTGAAATGTAACTATTGAAACATTTTCAATGCTGGAACACTAAACAAGATTGGATTCTTTTGGAGCACAATAAAAGGCAAACTCATGCCTACATGAGCAGAAGAAGAACAAGAAAGTGCTCAGAAACTGCCTAGAAATCAAAGGAATGTGTAGCTAAATCAAGAACTAGTGGAGTATCTAGGAGAATACAGTTTGAGACAGTTGATAAACCTACTAATGAGGAAATTCAAGAAGGACTTTAGAGGAATAGGTCAAGAGTTGCTCAAGATAATAAAGAACATGTTCAAGAAAATATTGGAACAACCGAACCTCTTCTAAGCTATATCTTTATTATATAATCTACTGTACAACAAGTTGATCAACCAATAGTTTCTCAGATTGAGGTGCCTCATCAAGTAGAAAAATAAATTGTTCATCCAACTGTTGAAAATCCTGGAGAAGTTGAAGTGGATAGATCTGAAAATGTACAGCCTAATGAAATTTGATAAGAAGAATGAGGTAATTTGGAACCTATATTAGAGGAACCTATCTTAGAAGAAATCAATAAAGAAGATGCTGAGGATGTGCAAGAATCTAACTCGGCAGAGAACCCTTCTAACATTCACACTAAAATTATTAGTGAGGATTTTTCTGTGGATGAGTTAGGAAATGACTCAAAGGAAACAATTAGTGGAGAATCTAGTACATAGGAATAATGAGGAAAAGTCGGATGTTGAATCCCTACCTCTAGCACTGATAAATCCAATGGAAGCTCATAATAAGAATCAATCCCAAGGTTCCTCTGATTCTGATAATGATTATGTGGAGAAATTGATCTGAAAATTTAATAAAGTTCAAGCTGAAAATGCTTCTTTAAGAACAACATTAGAAAATAAGAATCTGAAATTTCAGAGAGTGAAATCCAGTTCTGTTTCTAAGGAAAAAGTTGAAAATTTTAAGAAGGAAATGTTGGCAGAAGTTAAAAATATCAAATTTGAAATGGTGATGAAATCAGATTTACTAGAGTTTAAATCATTCATGGAGAAACAATTCGCAACTTTCAAAAATAGTGAAGCAAGTACATCAGGTACTTCACCTGATCTGATCAGAAGATTTCATGTCATTACAGTAGCTATGAGAAATATGAATGATATACTTTAGTATCTTTAATGCAATAGTTCTCCTTTAACTATTTTGTTGGAAAATAGAAAGTTTCTTGTTAAACAGTTGACTTCGAATGAACCTGGAATTAGAGTTTTTCTGAATCAGATCACTGATAAGTTAACTGTTTTTATGGGAAATGAAGAGAGGTTACATGAGTTTTTCAGAGTCAATTTTATTTAAAACATTCATCTGACTCAGGAAGAAAGATATCTCATAGTCCAGTTAGGCGATGGACTAATGAAAAGGTTCAGACTACAGCTTTTAGATCTTAAGGAATCATTCATAGGTTCTAAAACCCATTTTTCAAAACTTTATAGCCCAACCTCGATTCTTATAATAATTATTCTCTTTGTTAATATTTTTTTCATAATATATATTTGATTCACATGTTTATGTGTCATTAATTTGTTTTACAGTACTGTCTTTGTTCAAATTCCAGTAATCCAGATTTAAATATTATTACCCAGTTTATCAAAGCATTTTCTTAAGTTTAGTGCTACATTAAAATGTATTATATTCCTTCTTATATCATTCTTTTTTATATCATGAAAAGGTTGATAAATATGGATAAACACAACATATTAGTTTTGGAGAATTTTTTGTTTATAAAGGAGGAGATATTATTTTACTTTATAAAGAGGGAAAAATGTAAAAATTAGGAAATAATTTTGTTAAAATAAAATATTGTTTTTATCTTTTCAAAATTATAATTTATATATAATTAATCTTGCAAGATAATTTTATTGGTTATTTCATGGGTTTTTTGATCACCAAAAATGGGGAGATTGTTGAGAAAGTGTTGTTTTTAACAATACTCTGTCTTTTTAGGATGATTTTGATGTTCAAAAATACCATTATTTGTTATTCTAATGATTTTACTTTGAGTATATTTCAAGAAATTAATATTATTTATTTCTCTATTTTGAAATAATATTTAAGATTTTTAATCTGTGTGGAATATTTCTCAATGTGTTTGGAAATCACTTTATCATGTTTTGGAAACATAGTTCATACACAATGTATTTGGAAATCACTTTAGCATGTTCTAAGAAACACTATTCATACCCTGTGTTGATGAGCGTAGCATAAGGTTGAAACATATTTCTTACGGGTTATCAGTAAAGTATGGTTAAGTAACCATATGTCATTAGAAAAGTATGGAAGAAAGAACCTTGTGTTTGGAAGCAACATTGGGTTTGGAATATTAGAAAAGTATGGAAGAAGAATCCTACGTTGATATGGAACGTCATGTTTATTTCTCAAAAGTATGGTTCATAAACCTTACTTTTGTAAACATCCTTACATTGGATCATTTACCTTTTGTTTTCAAGTTGATAAAAGTATGGATTATATATATTGTTCGTTTGAGAACTGAAGAGAAAAGTATGGATGATCAAACTTAAGTTTGTGATCAACCTTATTTTTGTGATAAACCTTACATTGTGAACCTTACGTTCAGAGAATGTATGATATGAAGTTCAATCCTACGTTTGGATTTGGAGGTTTAAATTATGACTTTATTAAATCAACGATCATTATGCTGATTATTAGGCTGATTTAAAGATATATTAAAAACCCGATTCTAAAGCACATATTTGACTAATTCAGAATTGTTTATTTATGATTCAAATTAAATATTTAAGAGGATATTTTTTTGGAGAATTTTACGGGAGTTATGAATTATCTAGTTATTCAAAAATTTGAATATCATGATTCTAAAGGCCACTTTTGTGGATCTAAATTTTAAAGGAGAACACCTTTCTTTATTCTTTATATACCTGTTTTATTTTGTATTAAAAATATAGAGGTGAATCATTGAAAATAAAAAAAATATCAAGCTCTTGAGTATTTCACTGCTATAGTTTACAGAGACAATCGAGACTTATATATCTTCTATTATGAAGAGAGACAAAGATCTGTTTTCTGAAGAAGAAGAAACTTGATTGAAGATTCATTGATTCTACATCAAATATGTTTTTTAATAAACTACTGTTAAAGTTGTGTGTTATATTTCAAGATCTACTACAACTGGATCGACTCAGAACTCCTCTTTACCTAAAGAATATTATTTCTGAAATCAATAATCCATCGACTATTAATTGTGTGTTGTTGCAATTGTGAAGAACAACTGGAAAGTATTTCAAAGAACAAATGATCTTTTACTTTGAGTGATTGGATTATCATACTATGTTTTGTGTTTGGTTCTGTGTATGAACCAAAAGGCCCTTTTTATCCTTCAAGTTGTAAAGGTGTCAACTCCCTGCACTCAGTTGGGGAACTTTCTGTGGATAGGAGGACCATATAGTGAAAATCCCCAAGCTCATCGAGTAGAGTGTTGGTGGAGTGGAATAGGGGCCTTATGATCCCCTAACAACTATACATCATGTGTCCTTTACTATTTATTTTATGCTGATTAATCTTTCAAATAAAGTTAAAAGTATAGATTATGACCATACTAAGAAATTTTAATACACACAATTCACCCCCCCCCCCTTGTGTATATTTGGTATAACCTGATCCAACAAGATGGTATGATTTTTCCTATGTAAAATTCAAATCTATATATTTATATTATGTGAACATAACTAAAAAATATGTTTACTATTGGTGGATTTTCCCATCAACATTTAGATGTTTATGGAAATTATGTCCACACTTATGCGCTATTTTAGATAATCATTGACCAGATGATGTACGAGATAATTAATTATATAGTAAAATAATAATTTTTTGTTATCAATTATTTCATTTTTTAAATGAATATTAATTTTTTAATATTATAGGTTTCATGGAAACCATATGTTGGTTTTTTCATCTTCACAATCTAGACATGTTACATGGAGATAATTGCAGCGATCATAACTTTTATTCATTTTCACATTATTGAGTGGAACCATGTGCATAATGTTAGGTGTCAATTCAAATTCAATCACCTCATCCACACACCACCTTATTGGTTTCCTTCACTCTATTCCCTGAAGATGATAGGGAAGTGAGACTTCAACTGGAGACATTATCAGACACTCTATACTAAGATGTAGGAAAGATGTCATGAGTGCTGATTAAGGGGGTAGGCATGGTATGAATGAATCTAACAAATTATTTTTATTATGGGACTTAGTACCACATGACCTCATTTTTATATCATAAGTGACTCGGATGAGTCCATCATAAGTAGGTAATACTTCTTTCTTACACTTTGAAACATGTTTTTTTGTTAACTTTAATTAACATCATAATTTGATTTTACAAGATACCCATATGACACACCTAATTCACATATATGACTCTATAGAGGGAGTTCCATTTGACCATTCCTATTATTAATGAGTGCTGATATAGTTTCTTCTTCCAATGGATGAGAATTATGATGGTATTTTCTTTGATACAATAGATGATGTTGTGGGTGATGAGCCTAATATAGATGTGATATAGGGCGATGAGCCTGTTATGGATGCACTACATGATGTTGTGGAACATGTGGAGCATATGTAGCATGTATAACCAGATTAAACTCCACTTCTTATCACATATGATCCAAAAACACATGTTATCCATACATAGGTCAATGATTCATCTGCTAGTGATTTTTCTTCACCATCCCTTACATTTTCAATTTACAATGCAGAACTTTCTTGTGACTGGAGTGTCTTTCAGTGGAAATTTATCCCTAGTTAGTTGATACCCATTACATATCAGTCATATTCTTACTATGTGGGAGATAATTTTACCTAGTATCCACTTTCCATCCAGTTCGGACAGGGTATTTGTGAGGATACTTGGGATTCACTACTTGTCAAATAGGATGATGTGGAAGTAGCCATAGAAGATTCTATACAGGAGGTGCATACTCTATAGCGTAAAGATCGATAGATATTTCATGGATGCATTATCATTAAACTAGGTTGTATCATGGAAGAGTATCTGTAATGGCCCGGACCTCTCCGGCCCATTCCTTTGTCAAAAAAATGGTCATGAAGTGTTCTGGAGGGTATAATGGACTTTTCCCACACTTTTTAGAATATTGAAACTACACGCCATGTAGTGTGAGTAAACTCCATGTACCCCCTCGCCGGGTATACCCCATGTTGAAGTTCGTGTCCTTGCCATGTGAAATAAATGGGTACACGCCGTGCGTCCCAATACTACACGTCGTGTAGTCCCTCCCCGCGGACGTGTTACCTTCAAACTGTGTGTTGACCAGTCAACGGCCATGTGCTGTGTTGGATATTTGTCCTTACCATGTGAAATAAATGAGTACATGCCATGTAGCCAATACTACATGTCCTATAGTCCCTCCCCGCGGATGCGTTACCTTCAAACCGTGTGTTGACCAGTCAACGGTCGCGTGCCGCGTTGAAGGCTGTGTTGGAAGCCGCGTGGTGACTGTGTGAAATGGCTGAGTACACGTCATGTACCATAAAGTATATTCCGTGTACTTTTTTTTCACGCCTATAAAAGGAGGGGTCCCCTCCTCCTTTTCAAATCACCCCTCTCATCCTCATTCCTCTGAGTAGAGCTCTCCCAAGAGACTCGAAGGCTCTTTTTCTTCCATAACTTCTTCGTCCGAGCTCTGATTTATGATCCGTCAGTGGCCATGGGATCGAAATGACGAGGCAAAACTTTTGAGCTTGGATTCATTGTATTTCCTTCAGCCTTTCCTTCCAAGCTTCCACCCAAGGAGGTTTTTCCGGGATTTGACAGAAGTGACGGACACCGACGGATGTCTTCTAAAGTTGATCCAGGGGAGCGTTGTTATCAAAACTTGTTGAGGTAGGGATATTACCTTCGTCTCTCTAAATTGTGCCTCATTCAGGGTGGGTTTCCTCTTGTTTACGTGAAACACATTTGAATGGGTTTAATAAAGATAATAACTTGCTTATATAACAGGGATGGGAAGTTGTGAATGCAGTTACCTTATTTTATATCCTTTGATATTATGTTGTGAATATAATAGGCTTATTTTTACTGAAAATCATGGTCGTTGGGGGCCTTTGCTTGCGCAATTAAATGTTACCCTATCTTTCTAGACCGTTTTTTGAATGGAACTTTGTTAAATGTGGAATTTGGATAATCACGTAAAGTTGGCTGATTTAAAATCTGGAACCCTTGTGTGATCACCCCGGTTGAAAAAAATGGAATAATGAACATGTGGGTGTTGGATTGGATATGTGGGATGTGATGGGGATGTTCTTGTGGGTTTTTGTGGATTGGGTTAGCAGCAGGGATGCGGTTGGCTTGGTTGTGGGTTGGTGTGAATGCTATGTTGGTGATGGGCAGTGGGGCTGCGATAAATGGTATTAAAGGGGTGATGATGTACGGTGTGGTTGTGGTTATGGTGGTTGGAAGCGGGGCTGCAGGGTTGGGTTTGAATGTGAACGAACTATGGGTTGTAAATAATAAATAAAAAGTGGAAGAGTTTATAAATGGTGGGGAATGGTAATGGAACGAGAATGTTAATCAATGGGTTGGTTGGTTGTTAAGAAGGGACTTGTTGTGCTGCTTGTGTTTTCCTATCTTTATTTGTGGATGGCAGGGATATGCTTTACAAACGATTGATGCAGTTGGTTGTGGATAGTTTCCCAGTAGTTAAGGAACTAATAATCTGATTCTGTTGAAAAATGAAAACCTAAATGGGGTTGGGGTTGTTTGTTGTATGCATGCTTCGTAGTAGTAGTGTCGAGGCACGTGCTCAATTCTCTGATTAGAATCCATAGTTTGGGCTGAGTGTTGGGTATATATATATATATATATATATATCTGTATCTTTGTGTTTTATCGCAACCCACCCATGTTGAGAACTTAGTTCCGAACACTCCCATTTCATGTGAGAGGGTGTTTTCCCCTTAGTTACTGGCTCCTTCCTGCTCCTTCTTCCCTAGGCTGTGATGACTTGTGGAAACCTTATACCCAAGACTCTTCAGGTAGGTTTCGATTAGGGAGGTTTATCCCAAGACTCTTCAGGCAGGTTTTAATGTTTCCCAAGAACTTTCGGGATGAGGACCAGGTGTGTGCTGGCGGGATACATGGTTGTGAGGCCCAGGTGTGTGCAGGTGGGATATGTGGTTGTGAGGACCAGGTGTGTGTGGCGGGATGTGTGGTTATTGAGGCCCAGGTGTGTGCGGGCGGGATGAGTGTGGTAGCATCAGGACGTTCACCGTTAGGAAGAGCAGCTAACTAATGGGAAATGGTGCGGGGTACCCAATACTCTTGTTCTTATATACTACTAATACCTATTGTTTTGTGTTTTGGTGAGCGTGGCTAGTGAGGTTGGGTGGATAGAATTCCTTGATAGGTTTTGGTTTCTTCGGTTGTTCTCACAGGACATTAGGATGTCTCCCCACTTGTGCATGAGAGCTTTAGGTTTCCTTACTAAGTATACTTGTATTCTCACCCTACATTTACTTTCAGGTTTCCAGGAGGACTACCAGGGCCGTGTGGGAAACTACTAGTCGGGACAGTTGGATTTGTTGCAGTTGTTGTACTCTTGTTTCTTTTGGTATTGTACTTTTGAGCTTTCTTGTACTTGTACCTTGTTTTAGAAATATTTAAACATGCATGTGAGATTGGTTTGGGTTTATTTACTTGTCTTTCCTTCCTTTTTCTTTTGGTGGTTGACTCATCCTATTTCCCGATCTTAAATAGTAAAAAGGGTAATTCCTCCCATATTTTTGAAAACTAATACCCTTGGTGCTATTCGCCACTCCGGGGCCTACTGGAGGCGGGACTCAGGGGTCATTATCTCCCTTCCACCATTTCCAGCTCAGGAGGGGCATCTTTGGTGGGAGGGGGTCATGACAGAATGGTATCAAAGGTGATGGTTGAGAGATAGGATGGAGTCTGGAGTTAGGCACAGTGAGGATTGCATGGGGTGGTAGGGAAACAGTGTTGGTTAATCTTGGTGCATGACATAGGCCAGGGAAGACCGGCTAGGATACGAGATTTTAGGGCCCCCCTTGATATAATGAAAGGACTCTGAGCCTACCGAACGACCAAGTGAGACTACATTGATTGCAAGCTAGAGACCCTAGGGAAGGTACATGCATCATCATGATTATGTATTACTTGATTTGGGTGTTCTGGGAAATAAATTGAATAAAATGATAAAATCAAACCTTGAGAAATTCCTTTCTACTTGGGCATAGGCGATCTTTGTTTTCCGTATTGCTATGGCACCAGGACATCGTCCCCGGTGACTCATACGGCCAAGGCCCAGCAGATTCAGGTGGTCGATCAGTTGAGGATTGACCGAGAGGAGGACGATAGCTAGTGGAAGAAGACTCTCCGTTCTTTCCAGCGGCAAACCCTTAAGAAGTACGAGGGTAGTACTTCGGATCGGAGACAGAGGGGTGGCTTGAGGAGATAGGGATCTCTTTTACCTTGATCCGTGCTCCAAGGGAGTACTGTGTTCCCCTAGCAATCAGTCAGCTGAGAGGTGTGGCGCGATAGTGGTGGATGCTCTACCTCGGAGAGAGGATAGAGATAGAGGTTATGTTGGCTGACTTTGAGAAGGAATTCTGAGAGGAATTCCTTTATTCCATGATCAAGGTGGAGAAGCGGTAGGAGTTACTCTCCCTTCAGTAGGGAAGTATGTCAGTACGAGAGTTGGGGATCAAGTTCATGGATCTCCTACGCTTTGCTCTGGATCTTTTTCCGGATGAAAAGTCTCGGGTGAGACGATTGGTGGAGGCACTTCGTCCTTCACTCTAGTATGCTGTCACCCCCTTCACCCTTCCATCATACTTGGTGGTACAGAAGAAGGTAGAGGTTTTATAGAGGATTAACTTGCTGGGAGGTGCACCATGAGAGGGGATCCATCCAGGTTCATCGAAGGGGAAGGCAATTATCAATAGGTCTCCTGCGACGGGACCTTCCAGGTTTAGGCCAGTGGGGAGCAGGCCCTAGTAGTTCCAGTTCAGATATTCGGGTCCTCGTCCCTTTTTCACGAGCCTAGAACCGAAGTGTTTTTCTTGTGGAGGTTTCGGGCATGTTCAAAGTTGGTGCCCAACCCGAGCACAATACAGTGGAGGTGGGCAGGTTCAGCATCCACCTCAGCAGCACCAGTTGCCGATGTGGCCCTTCCAACAGCAGCAGGACCATGCTCCCCCGAGGGTAGACTTTGCAGGAGGAGGCCGACCTTAGGGTGCTCCTTAGGGACCTCGACCAGGGCATGGTCGGGGAGGTGGACGACATCGGAGCGGCAGAGGAGCTGGGCGTGGACAGTTGCACGCAGCAGAGTTGGCAGCTCCTACGGGACCAGAGGTGGTGCGAGGTACGATTTATTTGTTCAACACTCTCATTTCTGTTTGTTCGATTCAGGATCTTCGCAATCCTTTGTTTCACCTGGTCTAGCCCGTGCTTTGGGACTAGACGTAGAGAGACTTTCCGTACCACTGGTGCTGAGTACACCAGTTGGAGTCCAGACCAGTATATCTTGGGTTTTCCAGGGATGTGGGCTGACGTTGGGACCACATCGATCTAGTGGGGACCTTCTTCTGTTACAGATGCAGCCATACGATGTCATCCTAGGCATCGACTGGTTGTTTTTTGTTAGTTCTGTTATCGAATGCTTCCGAAGAAGGGTTGTGTTCTCCAATGTGGATGGTCAGCGTGTATCTTTTGTTGGAAAGAGGAGCTATCAGGTGGGAATCTGGCGTGTGGAGCCTCTACTTTAATTTTTAGGCGGGTTATCAGTGGTTTCAGCTGATACAGAAATGATGGATGTCTCGGAGGTTGTTGGGGAGTTCCTCGATGTTTTTCTAGAGGAGGTTGTGACGCTACCCCCCCCCCTCCCCGACGTGACGTTGAGTTCGGGAAAAACTTACAGCCTGGTGCACGTCCGATTTCGATGGCCCCTTATTGGATGCAACCTTCAGCGTTGCGGGAGTTGCAAATTCAGATTGACGACCTAATGAAGAAGGGTTTTGTTCGACCCAGCGTGTCACCATGGGGTGCTCCAATTTTTTTTGTGAAGAAGGCAGATGGTGGTCTCAGGTTATGAATAGACTACCGAAGGTTGAATCAGGTAACAGTCAAGAACAGTTACCCCCTTACAAGGATAGATGATCTCTTCGACTAGCTGAGGGGAGAAGGTTGGTTTTCTAAGATTGATATATGGTATGGATGTCATCATCTGAGGGTAAAGGATAGTGACATCTCAAACATGGATTTCAGGTGCAGGTATGGGAACTTCGAATTTGTAGTGATGCCGTTCGGAGTTACGAATGAACTGGCTGTGTTCATGGGACTTATGAACCTTGTCTTTCGAGAGTTTCTGGACCGGTTCATCATTGTTTTTATCGATGACATCCTGATCTACTCAAGATCAAAGGAGGACCACGTTGACCATCTCAGGGTAGTCTTGGAAGTCCTTCGACACCACCATATTTATGGGAAATTGTCGAAGTGTAAGTTCTTGACACAAGAAGTACAATTACTTGGGCTCGTAGTGTCTTAGCATGGAGTGTTAGTGGACCCGTCGAAGGTCGAGGCAATTGTTTCTTGGGGAACACCCAAGATCATGACATAAGTTCGTAGTTTCCTGGGGTTAGTAGGTTACTATCGAAGGTTCGTTTCAGACTTCTCTCGAGTTGCTGCTCTATTGACATATTTGACTAGGAAGAACCAGATCTTCTTATGGAGCAAGCAGTTCCAAAAATCTTTCAACTGCCTAAAGGATAAGTTGTTCAGTGCTCCAGTACTCAGGTTTCCAGAGGAAGGGTTGTTGTATGAGGTGTTTTGTGATGCTTCTCGCCTTGGGTTGGGGTGAGTACTGATGCATAAGAAGAGTGTGATTTGTTATGGGTCTAGGCAGTTGCGCCCTCACGAGCGTAACTATTCCACCCATGACCTGGAGCTTGCAGTAGTGGTGTTTACACTGAAGTTGTGGCAAAATTACCTTTTTGGGGAGTGCTTAGTGGTCTTCTCAGATCACAAGAGCCTGCGTTATATCTTCTCTCAGCGTGACCTGAACTTACAGCAACAGAGATGGGTCGAGTTCCTCAAAGACTATGACTTTGAGATCTCTTACACTGAAGGTAAGGGCAACATTGTGGCTGATTCCCTGAGCAGGAAGTCACATAAGGAATTGGTTTTGGAATCCGCTGATGCTTGGAAAGCGATGGGAGAGTCGGCCGCCTTGATCTTGGATACAAGAGTAGAATGTGTTAGAGGCTGTTTGTTTCAGATGACGGTGCAGTCCTCCTTGTTGCAGCAGTTGGAAGAGTCTCAGTTGGGGGACTCCGAGACAGAAGTGATGTGGGATCGTATCGATCAGGGGAACGCTCTAGAAGGATGGTCCGAGGACAACCGACATCGGATGCTTTATCATGGAAGGTTGTTTGTTCCGGAGTCAATGTGTGAGGGAGTTCTCCGTGAGTTCCATAGCTCAGCCTTGGAGGTACATCCAGGAGTTTCAAAAATGTACCGAGGCCTGAGGGAACAGTTTTGGTGGCCCAGGGTGAAACGGGCAGTGGCAAAGTTTGTGGCTAAATGCCTAGTGTGTCAGCAAGTGAAGGCTGAACACCATTTTCCCAGTGGTTTGTTTCATCCTTTAGATGTCCCTGAGTGGAAGTGGGATGAAATCTCAATGGACTTCGTCACATGACTACCTAGAGCTCAGGGTGGTTATGATGCTATCTGGGTAGTGGAGGATCGTCTGATGAAATCATCTCACTTCTTAGAAATTAAGGAGTCAATCCTGGTGAGTACCTTAGCACATAGGTACGTATACGAGGTGGTGCGTTTGCATGGAGTTCCGAAGACTATCATCTCAGACCAGGATACTCGGTTTACCTCACGAGTCATGAGGGGGTTACAACATGCTTTTGGCACCCAGCTATGCCTTAGCACTACTTTCCACCCCCAGATTGATGGGAAGATAGAGAGGACTATCCAGACATTAGAGGACATGATTCAAGCATGCGTTTTGGATTTCTGAAGGTCATGGGTACGGCACTTGCCTTTAGTAGAGTTTGCCTACAACAACAGCTTCTGCTATACTATTGGCATGGAACCGTTTGAGTTTTTGTATGGAAGACCATGTCGTTCACCCATTTACTGGGAAGAGGTTGGTGAGACAGGTGCTCTTGGCCCAGAGGTAGTGCAGAGCCCCACAGAGAAAGTCCAGCTTGTACGTGAGAGGATGAAAGCGGCTCCGGACCGACAAAAGTCTTATGCAGATCGTCGGAGGAGGCCTTTGGAGTTTTGAGGTGGGAGACCATGTGTTCCTGAAGGTTTACCCTCGACGGGGGCACCAGAGGTTCGGTAATGGGAGTAAGTTCTCCCCTAGGTTCATCGGACCTTTTGAGGTGCTGAGGCGAGTTGGCGAGGTGGCATATCAGCTATCCCTTCAACCTCAGTTGGAGAAGGTTCATGACATATTCCACATCTCCCAGCTTCATCAGTACTTACATGACGACTCTCATTTTATCGACTGGGGAGAGTTAGATATGGGAGATGATGCGACCTTCGAGGAACGACCAGTCAGAATCGAGGATCGTATAGAGAAGGTGCTCCCTGGACGAACCATTCCCTTGGTTCGTGTGTTGTGGAGGCATGGCTGCCTCGAGGAAAGCACTTGGGAGTGGGAGGCTCAGATGCACGCTTAGTACCCGGAGTTGTTTTGACTTGTGTTTTCTTTGTCCTTCTGAGCTTTGTTTTGATGTTATACTATGTACCTTTGATATATGGAATTCTTGGCTTGTCGGTTATGAGACATTTTGTTTCCTTGTTCTTTGTAAGTGTGTAGAATGTCTGGATGTGTGGGAAAAAGGGAAAAACCTAATCCTTAATCGAGACACATTAATGCGGATGCGATTGAACCCGTGCGGGCGAGTCCGTGCCGCCTAAAGCGGATAATATCTCAACATAGGAGAAGGAATTTCCCCAAACCACATGTTCGGGAAGTGTGTTGGTTGTGTGGTGTTGGGGTTAGTGCAAGTTGAAAAATAATAATGTATGAAAGTGTGAAGAACCTATTCTTCATCGAGAAGCATTAATGACGATGCGATTAAACCTGTGCAGGCGAGTCAGTGCCGCCTAAAGAGGATAATATCTAGACATAGGAGAAGGAATTCCTAACACATATGATTAGTGTTGTTGGATAGGTTCCTGGTATAACGAGGGCCCTAAGAGGTATCTTGTTGGGTTCTTCTGGGTTGGATTTTGAATTCTCGGGGACGAGAATGTTTTAAGAGGTATCTGATGTAATGGTCCGGACCTCTCTGACCCATTCCTTTGTTAAAAAAAAGGGTCATGAAGTGTTCTGGAGGGTATAATGAACTTTTCCCGCACTTTTCAGAATTTTGAAACTACATTCCATGTAGTGTGAGTGCATGCTATGTACCCCCTCGTTGGGTATACCCCGTGTTGAAGGCCATGTCCTTTCTGTGGGAAATAAATGGGTACACGCCGTATACCCCAATACTACACGCTGTGTAGTCCCTCCCCACGGACGCGTTACCTTCAAACAGTGTGTTGACCAGTCAACGGTCATGTTCCATGTTGGAGTCATGTCCTTACCATGTGAAATAAATTAGTACACGCTGTGTAGCCAATACTATACGACGTGTAGTCCCTCCCCGTGGATGCGTTACCTTCAAACCATGTGTTGACCAGTCAACAGCCGCGTGTCACGTTGAAGGTCGTGCTGGAAGATGCGTGGTGACCGTGTGAAATGGCCGAGTACACTTCGTGTACCATAAAGTACATGCCGTGTACTTTTTTTTTCTTGCATATAAAAGGAGGGGTCCACTCCTCATTTTCAAATCACTTCTCTCCTCCCCATTCCTCTGAGCAGAGCTCTCCCAAGAGACTCGAAGGCTCCTTTTCTTCCATAACATCTTCGTCTGAGCTCTGATTTATGATCCGTCAATGGTCACGGGATTGTAACGACGAGGCGGAACTTCTGATCATAGATCTGTTATCTTTTCTTCAGCCTTTCCTTCCCAGCTTCTACCTGAGGAGGTTTTTCTGGGATTTGACAGAAGTGATGGACACTAACGGACGTCTTCTAAAGTTGATCCGGGGGAGTGTTGTTATCAGAACCTATTGAGGTAGGGATCTTACCTTCATCTCTCTAAATTGTGCCTTATGAGGGGTGGGTTTCCTATTGTTTACGTGAAACACATTTTAACCGGTTTAATAAAGATAATAACTTGCTTATATAACAGGGATGGGAATGTTTTGAATGTAGTTACATTATTTTATATCCTGTGATATTATGTTGTGAATTGAATAGGCTTATTCCGACTAAAAAACACGGTCATTGGGTGACTTTTCTTACGCAATAAAATATTTCCCTATCTTTCTAGACCGTTTTGTGAATGAAACTTTGTTAAATGTGGAATTTGGATAATCACGTAAAGTTGGATGATTTAAAATCCGGAACCCTTGTGTGATCACCCCAGTTGAACAAAATGGAATAATGAACATATGGGTGTTGGCTTGAATATGTGGCATGTGATGGGGATGTTCTTGTGGGTTGTTGTGGATCGGGTGAGCAACGGGGTTGTGGTTGTCTTGGTTGTGGGTTGGTCTGAATGCTACGTTGGTGATGGGCAGCAGGGTTGCGATAAACTGTATTAAAGGGGTGATGATTTATGGTGTGGTTGTGGTTATGGTGGTTGGCAGTGGGGCTGTAGGGTTGGGTTTTAATTTGAACGAACTATGGGTTGTAAATAATAAATAAAAAGTGGAAGAGCTAATAAATGGTGGGGAACAGTAATGGAATGGTAATGTTAATCAATGGATTGGTTGGTTGTTAAGAAGGGACTTGTTTTGCTTCTTGTGTTTTCATAAATTGATTTGTGGATGGCAGGGATATGCTTTACAAATTATTGATGTGGTTGGTTGTTGATAGTTTCCCAGTAGTTAAGGAACTAATAAGATGATTCTGTTGAAACATGAAAACATAAATGGGGTTGGGGTTTTTTGTTGTATGCATGCTTCGTAGTAGCAGTGTCAAGGCACGTGCTCAGTTCTCTAATTAGAAGCCATAGGTTGGGGTGAGTGTTTGGTATATATATATATATATATATATATATATCTTTGTGTTTTATCGCACCCCACCCATGTTGAGCACTTAGTGCCGAACACTCCCATTTCATGGGAGATGGTGTTTTCCCCTTAGTTACTAGCTCCTTCCCGCTCCTTCTTCCCTAGGCTATGATGGCTTGAGGTGACCTTACACCTAAGACTCTTCAGGTACATTTCGATTGGGGTGGTTTAGCCCAAGACACTTCGGGTAGGTTTTAATTTTTCCCAAGAACCTTCGGGATGATCCCCAAGTGTGTGTGGGCGGGATACGTGGTTGTGAGGCCCAAGTGTGTGCGGGCGGGATACGTGGTTGTGAGGCCCAGGTGTGTGCGGGCTAGATGAGTGGTTCTTGAGGCCCATGTGTGTGCGGGCGGGAAGAGTGTGGTAGCGTCAGGACATTCGCCGTTAGGAAGAGTAGCTAACTAATTGGAAATGGTGTGGGGTACCCAATAATCTTGTTCTTATATACTACTACTACCAGTTGTTTTGTGTTTTGGTGAGCGTGGCTGGTGAGGTTGGGTGGATAGAATTCCTTGATAGGTTTTGGTTTCTTCTGTTGTTCTCATGGGACATTAGGATGTCTCCCCACTTGTGCACGAGAGCTTTATGTTTCCTTACTGAGTATACTTGTATGCTCACCCTAGGTTTACTTTCAGGTTTCTAGGAGGACTACCAGGGCCGTGCGGGACCCTACTAGTCGGGACAGTTAGATTTGTTGCAGTTTTTGTACTCTTGTTTGTTTTGGTATTGTACTTTTGAGATTTCTTGTACTTTTACCTTGTTTCAGAACTATTTAAACATGCATGTGGGATTGTTTTGGGTTTATTTACTTTATTTCCTTTCATTTTCTTTTGGTGGTTGACTCATCCTATTTCCCGATCTTAAATAGTAAAAAATGATAATGCCTCCCATATTTGTAAAAACTCATAACCTTGGTGCTAGTCGCCACTCTGGGGCCTACTGGAGGCGGGACTCGGGGGTCATTATCTCCCTTCCACCATTGCCAGCTCAGGAGGGGCATCTTTGGTGGGAGGGGGTCGTGACAGTATCATGGATTAGAGTGACAAAATTATCATTTTTCATAATGTTTTAACTAACATAGATGTTATATGTTTTATATGATATTAGTTTTATTTATATTAAAATTTGTTAACATAATTTATAAGTATCAATATTATTATTATTAATTAATTAATTTTTACTTTAATGTTTAAAAAGAAAATATTACAATTTATAATAATTATATTTTTAAACACAATTTATAAAAAAAAATATTTGTTAATAACTTAGGTAGTAGTAATTATATTATTAAATACATTAATAGTAATAATATTAACATCATAATTAGTTATTATTAAAATAATATTATATCTTTTAATTATTTTATTAATTATATAATTAAGTATACATTTTTCTTAATTAAATTAATAATATAATTAGCAATTATTAAGTTGTTTGGGGCTTACCTAGGTGAGATTGAATTTTAGCAGAAATCTGGTGATGTATGCATGATGTAATTTGATGATGACATAGGTATTATGATGTAGGCATGATGTAAGCGGTAGAACCACATAGTTATGATGAAAAACAATTTGTAGGTCCTGGGAACCTAGGATACAAACTTTGTGATGGATTCCATGTCCATAGGGCCTTCTAGACATAAAAAATGGTTGGGTTATCCCTTTGGGGGCTATGACCTTCCCTATCGGGTTGTGTGTGTTGTATTTATATGTTTCATTATAATGTTACCCCAAAGTACCTATAATATAATTTTCAATTTTTAATAGAGTAATATATATTTTTAATTATACTAGTGATTATATGATTAAAAAATTATAATGTAGTAAATAATTAATTTTTTCTTTATTTGTTATAATATTACTTTTAATTATATTAAAAATTATTCATTCTTACATTTATAATTATTATTATTAATTAATTACATATTATTAATCGATAACAAACAATGTATTTAGTAATTAGTAATTATACTATCTATTAATATATTTTTAATAATAGTAGTAGTAACATTTACTAATAAAAAGTTAATTAATATATATTAATATATAATGTTATGTACTTATTCATATTTTAATTATATATTAATAACTTTAATAAATAACTACTAATTCTAATTAATAATTAATAATAAATAATAAAAATTATTTCTTATAATTAATAAGTATTGAATAATAATTTGTTCAATAAATTATTAATTACTAGTTATAGCTATTATATATTTTATATAACTTCTAATCTTTAAAATTTTAATTATCTATTTATGTATAATTTTTATATAATTATATAATTATTAATGTATTAGTTATTATGTAACTCTTTAATAAATTATGGTTTACTTATTACAGTATTAATTACTAATTTTATTTATTATTTAGTTTTTAAATAACAAAACTAACTAAATAATATAGGTTAAAATTTTAAAAACATAAAATGCATCTTTGAACCCTATTTAATCAAACTCTTTGGTGAAAACACAGGAAGCATTAATAGCTTTCATGCTTCATATACTAAGAAAAGAGAGCCTCAACCCCATTCATTCTTCCTCACTGAAGTAAGATGCATGAATGGGGTTCAGGCATCATGAATCATATTTAGAAAAATATACAACCACATTTATTGTGGTGGTTTGTCCTTATTTTTTTTTACACCTTCTATAATCCCGAATCCCTTTCTCCTTTACCTCATATTTCACATGGCCTTAAAGTTCCATCATCGTTTCATGGATTCCTATAAATCTTTCTCTCATCTTCAGAGTTCATTGATATCTCATCTCTTATGAATCTATCCTTAGTTTCATGATTCAAGAAACACTGGTTCTCAGTAGACTTATTCAATAGATTTGTTTTTAGTTCTCAGGACTTATAGGAATGATCAACAGTTTCACTTCTTAAAATAGTCACATCTTTACTCTCTTTGCATTGGAGAACAATTTGATTGAGGTTTGGTCCAAAGCCCACCGTATTTTCAATGGATCCCATTTCTTCTTTTTTAGGTGGTCTTATGATTTCCACATGAAACAAGATACAATGAACATGATGATCTAGGTAATTTTTACAAAACCCCCTCCTTCTTATCAGAATCATTTGATTATATGAATGTTAGATAATTTAGTTGGTTGATATCTATGTTCATATAGTAGAAATCATATTTTATTCTCACCCTATTTCCCCACTGATCTTCATTGAAGTCAATGTTTCCATAATTCCTGCAGACTATGTTAGGATCATGGTTGAGGAAGAGTTATGATAATAGAAATAAGTTGTTTTTAAGACTTGGGGTGGATATATGTTCCTCATGCAGGAGACTATGTCACCTGATGGAATTGTGTAGGCACAAGCTCATGAACCACCACCCAAAGATGAATGAGGATTTGGGGTCAGGTCTTGGTGGAAAGAGTTTGGTGTTTATGTTCGATGTTGGTCTAAAGTAAAAGGTTCATATTGGTGATTCTATGGACAAAATCAGTATCAAAACTAAGTATTCTTCTTTTTTGAAATTAGTGTTCACTTGAGGCAATGGTACATAGGATGGTTGGAGAAAGTAAACTAGGGAGGAAGGTCCTTATGTATACTTGTCTTAAGGAATATCACTACAGGTAGCTCAATAGTTGGATTTGAATGAAACAAAAAAAGATGATCCCATCAAAAAATAGATATACTCTTTGAATCTTGACCTGAGGTTAGTTTACATTTATGGAATACTAATACATGATTTGTTTGAGAACAATTTCATAGTTCACACCTCATCCAGATTACTGGAGATTAATGGGGTGTGTAAAGCAAGGTAGTTGGTTCAATTCAATGAATATAAGGCACATCACATTATGAGGAAGTTAAAACTAGAAATTTAAATGGTTCCAATCACATGGATGGGTTATAATCACTAGGTAAATAATTTTTAAAGTATTTTCCTAGTTTGATTTCAATATTGACTCGGATATGAGGGTCGCCTGATCAATGAGACACTTTGCGGAAAATCCTACATCCAAATTTTTTTCCAACCATGAATATAAATTAAAATGAGAATGATGAAAATGAATTATGGGGAACAAACATTCCAAGATGGAAAATAATGAAGGTTGGTCCAAGGTCTTTCGGGGATATCATGTTAGGTGTCAAAGAACCAGAATCCCATCCAATGATGAACTATGAATAAGACCCCCATGAAATTAATATTGATTATATGTAGGAACCTCATGGGGCTATGATTGTTGGATCTGTCATGGGGAAGTACAATTAAGGTAATCTTATTTCTAGGAATTTTCTAGTTCATAATGGAAGGATATAGGGCCACACAAATATTACTTGAATTTACTAAAAACCATTGTATCCTTATCCTTAGGCATGGAAAATACAATTGGGATATAAATAAGGACAATTGAATATATAAATTTTAATGGTGTTAATCATGAGTCTTGTAATATAGGAAAACAATATCTATGTGAGGACAAAAACTTAACCAGATCAGTAAGAAAGGTGGAACCAGAAAATAGAAATTGTTTGGAGTTCATTCTTCAATTTAAGGAAGAAAGGATATATGGATCCTTCTAGACCAATTCTACAAAGGTTTTTTTTAAAAACATATATGAAATAATGATTCGAGTTGATGTTAATGGGGATAAAAGGGTTTGGATCAGCAAACAAGATTGCATTTTAGAATGATGCTTCAACAAAAGGAATATCAATTTAGAGGAATATATATAAAAATATATATATATATATATATATATATCCAAGATATATATTTACCTTCAAATTACTGTGAATTTATTTATAGTACCTTTATGAAAGGATACTATGTGAATTTGTGACCTTACACATTACATATCATACCATTTTGAAACTCTGAGTTCATCCCAGTACACATATGAAAACACATTCATGTTGGTTAAACATCATTTTAATCTTTTATGTGAAAATATAATTTACATATACATAGATTATTATTTTAGAATTATATATAATTTTAAACACCTATATAATATGGTTCACTCTGTTAAAACTCTTTAAAAATGAACATATATTTTACTTATGGAAAATTTTTGTAAAACAATATTTTAATTTTCTAAAATTAACATTATGATATGTTTATATATAAATAATTAATTAAATAATAATATATTTAAAATAAATTAATAATTAATAAAATAGATATATTTAATGTTAGGAACACGCATATAAAAAATAAATATATCAAAACATTTGATATAATTTATTCTAAAAAAGGAGGTCAAATTGTATTTCCATCCCTGAAGAAATGGTGCATGACTCCAAACACAATACAAATTAGAGAGAGTTATTTTCTTAGGTGTAGATAGTGGCATGGAGATCAATTATATGCCCAAGCCTAGGAAAACAAATCCATGTGTCATAAAATATCCAATGAAATGAGAATCCAGACACATGTAGTTTTATGGATGAATCTCAGTGTCGATCTAGCTTGTATATGTGAGGAAGTTTAATAGAGGTTTTTGAAATATTCTAGAAAGTCTATCAAAGATCGACAAGGGTCAATTGAGAAACATGAACAACCTAAATAAATTGTTTTGGAATTTTTATTTGGGATCTAGATAAGTGTTTTAGGAAACAATACATATCCTATAAAGTTTGAATCCATCCACAAGTAGTACATGTGAGTGGTGTAGTTAGTGACCAACAAAAATATTGGGCATGGTAGGAGAGCAACACTGCTAGAAGGAGGTTTTCCTCTTGGTAAAGGTACAAAAAATCATATGGTTTAGATTCATATGATAAATACTCTTCCATTTAATTTAGGATTATAAATGGAGTATAATGATATCATAGTTTAATATCTTATGGTGATGGAAAAGAACATGTAGTTTGAAATTAGGGGAAAAAGATGATGAACACATAGTTTAATGTTATATTGTGAGGGTAAAAGAACTATATTGTTTAAATCCAAGCCACTTGAATTATGAGGTACCCTAATTTTTATTTGGTGTATCTCAATTTGTTTTAAAAGTGATCTACCAAAGTCTTTAATCCCACATGACTGATGCTCAGTGGGAGAAATAATGGTATGTTAAAGAAATAGAAAATTATTTAGGATTGAATAATAAGGATGATGGGAAGTGGATAGAATATCATGTTGTCAACTATGAATAAAACCATGAAGATAGAGAACTATTTTAGTGTTTTATAGGAGATTGTTTCCCCTATCCTGCATTCGAGATTACGTGGCAGGGTTACTCTAAGAGTGTTACAACCATACTTGAGATAAGGGGATTGGTATAAGGGTAAATTGTTACTCAATAAGTCTAAATTTAGGAGTGTTTTTATTGATATGTTAAGGATTACTATTAAACATGTTTGAAACCTGACCCTACCACCATTCTATCAGAAATGAGTCAATCAATGTTGAGTAAGACCAATGGCCATGCTTTTTACAAGTGTTCCACTATAATAATGTTTAGAATGTTTCCTTTAGGATATATTCCCGAGATAAGAAGAATGATGAAACTGGGTTATTGTGTTTTCACCGTTGAATAAGGGTATTCAATTTTTAAGTGAATGACATATGGGGTAATTCAAACCCCAAATATGAAAAGTGTGGAGGTAAAATAATGGATGATTCTAAAGATGTATTCAAGAACCCTAGAGTGACCCCATCACACATTAATCATCTCAACATGGCTCATGGGTCTTAATGGAGTGAAAAACCTAGAAGAGGTATGGGAAAGGTTCAACCATTCCTCATGGGAATTCAATATGGTCTAGTTGCTTTATAATTTAGGGATATATAACTTTTCACATGTTGAGAATGTTTTGGGTCAAAAAAACAATGACTATGGGATGTTGTCATTTTATGTTCATGGACCTCAAACTATTGGGGTTTTATGGACTATATTGGAAGGGCATGATAATAACCTGATGTTAAAAAACTTATCATCATTAATATTGTAACATCATAGGTAATTAAAGAATATTACATTTTAATATTTATTAATTAAATATTAATTTTACTTTAAAGGGGATGCTATGTTCTATGTTGTACCTGATACACAAAAATGGGTTTCTTTGAAAACTTATGTTTCACACAATGTTAAGTTATAGCGAAAAATAATATAATAAAATTATTATTTTAAATTGTAGTTAATGCATAGTAGTTGTATTGGCAAGAATGAACAGTACTAACTACAATATGATTATACATGTTTTTAAATGTTTTTACATTTATCCAATAAATTTTAGAGGCTTAAAATAATAAATAATCAAATTTAAAGCATAAATACTCTAATATTCTTTAAGGGGTCGATTTACCGACTTTTGATGGAGAACCATTTTTAAATCTTGTTTTTGTCACTTTTATATTTTCTATTTTTCAAAATAATATTCATATTTATAATCAGGACATATTAATTTACTTTGAATGAAATTTTGTTATTTTTCTGATAATGATAATTTTTTAATGAAATATTGATAAATAATGTATTTTAATTCAAAACTGCATTTTAATCTGATTTAATTATATGATTAGATTATCTTTTTATAGATTATAAAGTGTAATTATATTATATTTTTACTATTTAATCCAATATTGGTCATTTTATGTAATTTCACTTTGAAATTACACATAAACAAGTGTCAATCTTTTGATAGTTATTATTTCTTAAAAACACGCTTTTTCTTTTGACAAAGGGGATTAATTTTAAATTAATTTCTTCCACTTATGTGTTTTGAATTTAGAAAAATGGGTTCCATATTTGGAATCAGGAGGTCTAAATTTTATAAATAGCTAACTTTTATTTTTAAACATTATGAATATTTATTTGAGTAAATATTTTATTTTCCATGGTTAAAGGGTAAATCTGGTAAATAAGGGTAAAAAATAATATTATAATAATAATAAATTACCCTAACATGTGTATTAATCCTATGGGATGATACATGTCCAACTATGGGTTTCCTTGATTTTATTTTGGGACCACTTGGAGCCACTTGGTAGTGATAATGACACTTTATATTATTTAAAGTAAAGACTACGATGACTTAAACCTACGTATTTTAGTAAATAAATTTTTACATGGAGTTATATAAGTTATCTCTTCAACTATAAATATTCATTTTAAAGCTAACTATATTTACTACATCAAGGTATTTTTTTATAAATCTTATACATCAAATAAATAAAATTATTTATGACATAATACTGATGTAGTGTTTACCTCATTATTGGATGATTTAAATAAAAAGATTATAAAAATTAAAATAATATCCAAAACCTGTCCAATTCTTATTGTATGATTTTATTTCAAAAAATATTCATCTTGTATTCGAAATTAATTATTTATGGACCTTTGTAAATAGAAAATAATTATAAAATAAAATAATATTTTCAAACTTTCCTAAAGAGTCCCTCCTCCCCCTTATAAAAAGCAATCACCTCTGACCCATTACTCACACCTCTCAAGCCCCTTGGATCGTAAAACATATACCCAATTATTCTACCTACATCCCTATCTTCCATATAGAAGCCTTACCTTGGGTAGAAGACATTTGAAAAAATCCTTTTGGTTCAAACCAAAGGGAGTTACCCGATTTAAAAAAAATTAAAGAATAAATGGGTCAAGTCGGACACGAGGTAAGGGAATTCATCTCAATCTACTTTTATTGAGGAATTTTTTGATAATATAAACCTCCTCCTTATACATGTTTTACAATAAAACCCTTTTACTTTTACATTCATTCAAAGAGAATCTTTTTTTTCTACGAATAGTTTTACTACATGACAAAAGGAATTTTTTTAACGTTTACGGCGACAATGACCTATCCACCAATGTAATCATTAGTTGGATTCCTATATAATCCTTAATGTTTTTTAAAGGAAAAGAAATCCATTATTCTGTTTTTTTGTGTTTTGGTATTGAAAATGGTTTTTGAAATGGGTTGATTATTTCAATATCTTGAAATGATTTTTTGTGATTTCAAATGAAATGTTATTAGTGAAATGTTTATATTTGTAATATTTTCTGTGTTATGATTTTATAATGGTACTTGGAAATGTGACCGGTGGTTACGTGATAAACCAGATGATGGGTGGTGCTGTGATAAACCAGGATGGGTGGTTACGTTATAACCTCAAATACATTGGGTATGGAAGTTGGTCGTATGACTATTCCATTTAGTGATATGTGTGGAAGTCGAGCATATGGTTATTCTATCTAAGTATGTTTATGTCCCAAGATACCTTTATATGTCATGTGTTCTTTATATGGGTTTTATGGTATTGTTTTTGTCACAAAATTGTAAGCAATGATCTTTTATTCAGTGAATAGTATTTACTACTTCATAAAGGTGAAAAGTATTACTTATGATAAAATATTCAGGGTTTATTTGTTGTTTTGAAAAACTAACAGTTATCCTTCTTTGTGTACCCCTTACTGAGATTTTTATGCCTATACCAAGTTTTTATTAAAAAAATTCACATGGCTTAAATGTGAATAGGGTCAAGGATGAGATCAAGGAAAACTCATGCTATCTAAAACATTGAACTAGACATGACTCTTTTATTCAGTAGTTTCTATTTTATGAAAAAATGGATACTAAGTAGAAGTGTCTACATGAAATATTCAAGTTGTCATGTATATGTTATGACCTAATTCTCTAAATCTCTAAACCTTAAAAGAACCTTAATTTTAATTATTAACATAATACAATATTATGTAATGTTTTAAGGTCGGGTCCTTATACACTACCCTACATCACTTTAATTAATGTTTCGGTTCAGGATTGATGAAAATTAAATTTATGTGGAATCAAAATTTTAATGAAAATAACTTCCATTAATCCCTCTCTCTTAACTTTTTAAACCACAGTTTCAATTTCCTCTTTTATGAAACAACTTAAAAGAATGTGTGATAAGACAATCTCCCCTCTATCCATGTGTTCAAAACTCACCTCACAAAAATGGAATCCTATTTTACAAGGACATTTATTTGAAATTATTTTTTCCAACCATAATTGTGTGAAAACCATCATTTATAGAACATATTGATATGGATTTATTTAAATAAATAAACACACTTAGTTCCCTTGTATTAGATAACCATTGTGGGATCCTAATTTTCCAATTTATTATTAGTTTAAATTACTTATATAATTTTCATTTATGATGGATCTTTAAGGTATTTGTCTCACAGAGGTCTCATTACTTATATTTTGTTAAAAATTCCTGTGACATAATGTTATAAAATTTATTCAACCACCAATTTTCACTCACACTCCATCTCCTTGTTCTAAGACCAGAATTCCATAAAAGCAGTGAAAAACTCACTCAGAATCGCTTAATGTCATATAGTTTCAGACACAATGAATTAAATTGATTTATTATGGTATTTTCAAACTAGGTAGGGAAAAATGAACTTATGAAAATGGTGAATAATTAAAATATAATAATGTAAAAGACGAGCAATGTTTAAAACTACATTTAGAGAACTTTTTTTAAATAAAATAGAATCCTAAAGTATGTACATATACGTAATTTTTTTGATAATATTTTTTATTTTATTTTATATTCTTATTTTTGAGATGAAATAAAGAAGTAAATTAATTGAAAAAATAATATTTACAAATAGAAAAATGTTGTTTTAAAATTTTATTATTTGAAATTTTTCTATTTATATTAATAAATCGCATAAAACAGTTAATCGATTTTTTTATTTACAGATTTAAAATAATTGACTAAAATGCATAAAAATAACTACTCTAAGTAGGTTTGAGATCATCCCCCACACTTATTCATAATTTTCCATTTATAATTCCAACAGAGTGCACAAAATGAAAAATACAACGAATAAATAGTGAGAAAGGATTGATAAAACTATATATTTATTTTACAGTAAGTGCAAGGTAAGTTCTCCCTTGGGTTCTTGCTAGGGATAATGGATCTTGACTTATAGGTGATTTCCACTTAGGGAAAATTGTATAAAACCAAAATTATTCAAATTAAAATTTATTTTTTAATAATTAAAATTAAAAATAATTAAAAATAAAATGATGGGAGGAGATTATTAAGTTTAACATCCCCAAGGGGTGATGTAGCTTATACACTCTATAGAAGGAAAGTATTGAAATTATCTCCAATGCACAAGGGGAGTGGGATTGTGAAATAATAACCACCACATGTGATTCCTTCCAAATAAAGATAGATTTCCATCATGAAGGACCCCTTAACAGAGTGTTTCATGTAAACCCCTTCAATAGTTTATTTACATCATAAAATCGGGGTCGAAAATCAATATTAAGGCATCCTTTTATTTTACTGAAGCTTTAAAAGTGGATTATTCAGCTTCCAATGGAAAATAAAATGATTATTTTCATAATATTCATAAAAGGGGATTTAGTAAGAACATTAAATTGAAAATTATTAAAATAAGGTAAGCTTAATGTAAAATTACTCCCTTCATAATTCACAACTTTTAATTATTTCTCCTCGTAAGAGACCATTGGGAATGAATCTATTTTTTAGTTCCTTCCTCTAGTTTTTGTTTAGATTATGGATCAGGGAGTACTTTCTTCCCCATAGGTCTTAGAGAATCTTTATCTTATGTCACATACTGGGTTGGTTTTCTTGGTTGTTCTTTACATTGATCAATATTCTAGTATATAATAGGTTGTAAATCCACTAAATGATATCCTTCTATAGAATATTTGAGTAGATTTTCAAAATATTCTTCATCTATATCTTCTTTATTATCATCCTAGGTAGCCTCATCTTCAATTTACAGCAATTATAGTTTCCCAAAAATATTTATTTCATCAACTTCATCATTATCCTATAGTTCTAATAAAAATTATTTTGACTATTTGATATTATTAAAAACAATAAGAAAATTAGAAGGAATTATTTTATTAGTAAAATAAAAAAAATTAAATTCTGATAGAAAATATCCCTCAAGTGTTTCAACTTTGTGTTTCTTTTCTCAATACACTAGTTCTAGGCTGATTTTCTCAAGGGTGAACCATGGAAGAGACTCTTATTCTAAAAAATATCCTTTTTATTCTTGGATAAATTCTTTGGAAAATATTATGGGTTCAAACTCTTCATCTTCTTATTTCTTTATTTTCTCTGTAATCTCTTGAAGGGAAGTGGCTATTGCATCATGCATACATTTAATTCATTAATCATGTCTCTATGTTTCTCCAGTTGTTGGTTCTCTTAAAAATATTTCATCATGGATGAATAAATTTTAATTTCCTCCAATTTTTGTTCTTATTTACTTTTATAGTGTGGGTACATGTTTTGTTGATGGTTTTTGTGTTCATTCATGTAGCATCCTCCATCCTCCCACCCCTTCATATATACCAAAGGTTGTTGTTTATGTTTCATTTGAATGTTCATCTCTTGGTATTCCTATAGGAACACGAACTTGTAATATGGGTGATAATCAATTAAATAATTATCTCACTAGAATGGTCATATTAGTATAATAAAAATGAAAAAAGAGATAATAAAAAATAAAAAAATATAATAGTATTTATAATTGTGTTAAAGACTCTAGGAACCCCACCATTCTCCCCAAAAACAGCACCAATTCAATCATGTGATTTTCATTGGTCATGGTTACGAAAAATTTCTAATTATACTTCTACTACACCCTAGTGGTTGACCAGGGCCATATCTCAAGGAGAAAGGGTTGGGAAATCTCACTATCATAATATTTATATATATTTCTATTATTTTATTAATTTTGAAATAAACGAGAGTGGTTTGTTTTGCTTTTGATAAAATGGAATTAAAATAAAATAATGAAAAGTCAACACAATGGTGGGTGAAATGGGTTGGATCTAAGGTTGAACACATATATTCATCATCATTCTAATGTTATCATATGATAATGGATTCAATATCATTCTTTCATTTCACTACTCTGCCTAAATTTTTGTTTAGAACAAACACAAGAGAAATCTCTCGTGATATATTCTATTCCACATCCTCCATAACACAGAGGAAATAAACACAATCAATCAAGGAATCCATTTTCTCAGCACCCAACTCCATTTTATTTTATTAATCCACCATTCCACAATGCTCTGATAGTAACAATTGTGATCCAAGAGAAGGACTGAGATAATATATGTTAAATTGGAGGATGCACTTGATCATCGGAGAGAGCATATGCATACCATCATTCTGCTTCTAACCATTTTTCTACTATATCAATGATTGGAGTCAGATTATTAAGAATAATATATTTAATGTGGTATCTCCCTCAACGTTTTATCCCTCATGTTAGTTCTCCATGATTTATAGTTTTAAAATTCCACGTTACAATATGGGGGTTGAAGAAGAAAAAAAAATAAACATGTTAGAATAGAAAAAATTATAAAATTCACAAGATAAGGAACAAAACTTTTTATTAGACATATAGAAAGAAGGAAATTACAATGGAGAATAAATACTGATCAGTGGAGGTTGAATATTTATAATGGGAGTGGGTGATAGATATTTATCAAGCAAGTTAGGAAGAAACTTCTTCCATGGAGTCATTGTCTAGGCAAGATATTAGACTTCAATTGGATGGATTTTATGTTTCATATAGACATTCATGATTAATTCCACTTATATGCCTTCCACTACAATTTCCCTCCCATTTAGACTTGTTCTAATGGTTCATGATGGCAGTTTCTCATGCTTGAAATTGGTAATGGACTTGGACAATGTTTTCCTTCAATTCTAGTCTTGAGTTTTTTGAATTCAATGTAAACAAAACTTAATTAGTATTTACAAATACATATAGATACATAAATATATATATACTTATATTAATAGAGAAAAATACACTTATTATATATATAAATTTTATTTAATATATAGTTATAATTTTTATATATCATTATTTATTTTTCTATATATATATATATATATATTATTTTTTAAATTTATTTTTTTTATTTCATCTTCATTGTTTTTATCTCAGGCCAGATCATGAGAGAGGGAGTTCTGCCTTCTTCTGAGCATGGTAGGCTCCTTCTCTACAGGCAACATACTTGGTTTTCATGCCTTCTCCTTCACTGTGGAATGGTGAGGAATCTAGGTTTTTTCTATAATCAGTGTGATATTATTCTTCAATTTGGTGAGATATGGTTTGGTTTTGTTAGATTTTGTTATTGGTTGGAGATGAAATCCATGGGAATAGGAGAAAGAATTTTGTGGTGTTTTGATTCACCACCAGGTTTGGACTTAGTAGGTGTCCATGAGTAGTGGAAGATCCGATGGGATGATGTGATAGGATGAGTGCCAAATGTGGTACGTCAAGGTGGGTGTCTTTGATCTTTATTGGTTGAGTATGTAGGCCATGGTCACTATAGAGACCATTAAGAATGAATGAGATGAGCACCTCATGGTGACTATGATAACTATGAGAAGAAGATATGGTTAGGTGGTGCTCATGGTTAGTGTGTTGGCCGTGAGAATAGTTTCAATAGGTTGGTCTCATGGTCAGTATACGGACCACGAGTTGTGGTTTACGGTTGATAAGGGCAGTTGTAATTCAACGTGTAGTAAGAAACGCATGGATAATCGAGTAATCGAGAATGTAATTTTACATATTTTTTTCCTACATTCAAAATAATATCATTCAATGCAGAATATTAATGAAATATTAAAAATTAAATTAGAAATTTTGGAATTCAAAAAAAATTAATGTCAATTTAAATCATTTTCAAATTAAAAATATGATTTAATAGAAATATTTTTTCGCATTCATTAATTCCAACTTTCAAAATAAATTCCCAATTTTCAATTTAAATTTCAGATCTAATTTTTGGATTAAAATTAATTAAAATAATTGATACTAAAATATTTAATCTATTTAGAAATTAATTCTAAAGTTTATTTCTAAGCATTCCTTTTTTTAAATCAAGAATCAAATTGTATGACCTGTAATATTAATTCCAAAAAAATGAATACATCAATAAAATTCAATAATTGTCCATTTTAGCATATAAGTTTCAAATTCCCAAACATTAAAAAACTATTATTTTACCGGGTAATTAAATTAAATGAAGGGCTATTTTTAATGAATAACAGATAAAGATATATAAATTTATGTCTCACATTGCATAGAATTCATAACACAAAATTTTATTCAATATATTATTCATATTTCTGATTCAACATATCATGCATTTGGGGTTAAATTCACATCTAGAATCATACTTCATACTCCACTTGTTTCTGGTTTTATCTCTAGGATAGTTCTAAAAGATTGAATCATTGCCTTTGTCTTATCTATTTGTAATTGTGATCTAGTTATAGACTATATCAGATCCATATCTACACTTATTAAGCAATATTATTTGGTTATATCTCCATCATTTTTTATGTGAACAAGACCTTTATGTTCATGAGTCACCATTACATAGTTTTCACTTAACCTTTACGTGATGATCCTAGCTATCCCTTTACCTCCACATAACTGGTCAGTTAATCATGGAACCTTTATATGAGGCATACATGTGTGTTTTAGGCCTTTATTTGTAAATTATAATTCTTCTATGCGACATTCAGTTTATCCCTGTTCCCATACATACACACCATCATACAGGTTGAACAACAATTTCTAATTATATGTGAAATTACAATTTACATATACATCACTAGTTGTTTCACCATTACGCATATCTTTAAATACCTATAAAAAATATTCACTTTCAATCTCAATATGATATTAAAGGAAGATCATTTTTCCTATATTTAATTCTCAATTCTGGTGAAATTAAATGATTTTCAATTGAAAAAATGAATTTTATTATCATACAAAAAACCTATAAACTCCTCATTTTTAAGGAAATAAATTCACTCATGCTTTTTACCCTCCCTCTATTGAAATAACAATGCTTCTCCTTCCACTCTCTTATGTTTTTTTGACTAATCACTAATGTCCATGCCAAGTATGACCAACATAACATTAAATTGTAATATCTAATCACTCATCATAATAATATAAATAGATTTTTCTAATACCCAGAATCATGTTCCTTACTATTGGGTTATGATCCATCTCAAATTTCTGCCCAATAAAGAAACAAATCATGAATAATCATGAGGATTTATTATTAAGGTTAAAATGACTCTGAGGCATTAGGGTAAGTGGGTGATGATGTGAAAATCAAAAAATCTCAAAAATGAGGATAACTCTAAAAAAAATATTGCATCATATTCAAAAGTAACTCAATAGAAATCTCCACATCAAGAATAAAATTTGACCCCAATTACTATTATAGTGATCTTAAAACATGAATGCATCACAAATGTATACCCTTTTGATTCATTATCCTTTTTTACTATTAATTTTAAATTCATTTTCATTTTAAATTTTTTCTTATGATATTTCTCACATCCACCAACCAATACCAAATGATCAAGATCAATTATTAAGTAATAGTTATTTTTTACCCTCCAAAGAAATAACACATTTCTTTCCCCAAATTATTTTCTATTAGTTGTTTTTAAGAGTGATAAGAAGTTTACTACAATGAATGATATATATGAACATTCTGAAGTCCTAATTTAAAACACCTCACACATTTCCTCACAATTATATATTACCCATTTCACTACTACCTACCTCTCTCATAACTTTAAAATTTTTAATATCATGAAAAATAAAAAGAGTACTGTAGAAAATAATATGATTTCCATGTAATGTCTCTATTTTCCTAACATGTTCATTCATGGATTATATAAAATAAACTAAGGCTAAATGTTCAATTCTGTCATAAAGTTAAAGTTACTTTTATTAAAACTAACCCAATCATTTAAATGTGATTTTTTTCAATCATATATTCGACAATATTTAATGATTCTTCTTAAATAAATCATGAATATGTCTCTAAATTATTATGCTAAAGAAATAACTATAAAACATTTCTTAGAAACCTCTCAAGAATGGGTACATGTGATTGGAATAATCACTCTATGAAATTAATATTATATAAAATTAAATCAAGTTAATATTCATAAATTTAATTCATGTGTGGTCTAAGGGAAACTTCATTTACATAAATCATCAATAATCATTAAATTATTATTTTTCAAATCCTTTTCCCATATTTATATATAATTTTTCATTCCCCATATTACTCATTCAAATTCATATATATTAAAGTCCAAAATATGGAATGTTAGTTATCACAAGCATCTTTCAATGTATGGATCAAAAATCATCACATGCTAATTGTGGGGATTTAAATTCTCTATGTAACTCTCAAAAAATGATATAAATCATGAATATAGGGATCTAGATAAAATTTATAATTTAAAATTAAATTCCCATTTTAATCAACCACCATCCTCCATATCTCCTTTGTAAATTGCTTGTACCTTATTAAGGTGTAAAAAAGAAAACTAAAAAGTAAAAGTATATGTTTATTCCAATAAATCTCAAACCGATATATGGGAAAATATTTTAAATTCAAAATTTTAATTTCTAACAAATCATTTAAAAAATTATTTTTCAACTGAGGAGTGATTTTTTAAAGTCATTGACTTGTCCATGCATATTTTAAATTTATTAAATTGAATATGGGGATGAATTTACCTGTAATGGATCTACAAATAGTCATATTTGGGTATTCTATAAATACAAAATCCACTTTTCTTTCTCTAAAATCAGCTTCACTCTACATATGGGATGCACATTTTAAACCTCCATTAGGCTAATCCACTAGTTCTTGGCTATAAATGAAAATTTAGAAGTCAAATAATTTACTAACAAATCATACTATCCAGAATCCAAATTGTTTTTTACATGTGTTATTTCATTATTTTAAATATTTTCACATAGTATTATTTATTTTTTATTTTCCTTTTTATTTTTTCTTATCTTTGTACAATAGCTAAATCAAAATTTTCATCAAATATAACATCCTATTCAACTTTTGGCTTGTTCTCTTCTTCAATATCATCATCCCTTATATCATAATTAGTCATAGGTTCATGTATGTTGAAACTAAACTCCTCACCACAAACTATGAAACATATATCACTACATTGGACATCAATTAATTATCTTCTTATATCCAATAATGGTATCCCCAAGATAATGTGTTCCCTCTCTTCATATAAGTCAAGCACTAGGAAATCCATAGGGAAGTATATTTTTTCACCTTTATTATTATGTCTTCAATTGGGATCGTAGTTACCTCACTATAGAATCTACTAGTTGAAGTGAAACTATCATGGTTTTTATGTCTTCATGTGTCATATTTTTTAATGTGGTGTATGAAATAATGTTCACATAAAAACCTAAATAAAAAAGAATACTGAAATTTGTTAGACTTAATATTAATTAGAAATTAAAATCCACCTAGGCCTTGTAGAATCTTTGTTAAAAAACATGAAACTAGATCCAAGCACTCCTTGGTTACTAGTATGGTGTTAGCCTCCTCCTACTTCTTCTTATTTGAAATGAATTATTTTATGGATTTTCCATATATTGTCATGTTTACTATATCTTCAACGAAAGGAATACTAATATGAAATTTTTTTAAATTGTCAAGAACCTTTCATTTTTCTACATCTAATTTTCCATACATTATACACTAAAGAAAGGGTACTCTTAGATTGAATATATATGAGGGTTATTCTATTACTTCTTATTCATCTTCCTTACTATTTTATTTTTTATTTTATTTATTTTCATCATATGTTTTAGCTTGTTCTTCAGGTTTTTTTGATCATTTAAGGGTCTTATTTAGTGGTTTTACCATTGACAGGTTTATAAAATTTCAATATCCTCTAGGGTTAACCTCTATGTCACTTAGGAATACTCCTCTAGGTCTTTCTATATGTTGGTTGGCACTCTAACTAACCTAAAATTCAATATTTCTTAATGAATTTTTTTTATCATGAGATCATTCTTATAGCCATTTGATGGTATCTCATTTTATAGTCATGAATTTAAAAAATATCCCCTTTAGTGAGTTATTTTTTATTTGAAATGATGGACCTTATACTTCTTGATATCATAGAGATCTCTACTGAAATCATTACCCTTATTATTGTTGTGGTTGTCAACCCTAAAAGTTAATTTTATGATTATAATGAAAATAATTTTCTTCATTCATAGAAAAACCTTGGGGATGATGTTTGGTAATAATGGGGCACATCTCCTTTGTCTTGGATATCATTTGAGCTAGTATCCATTCATTATTATCAACCATGTGTACTCTTCTTCTTTAGGATCCCTTTGATTTCCACTTAAAACTATTGTGTGTCCTCTCTTGTACTAAGTTATAGCTCTCTAGATATTCAAAATGTATGTTGTTGCTCTCATCTATGTTTTAATTCCATCTCTATTTTATAGTTAATCCAATTTATAGTCATAGAAACCTTATATCTCGACCTCTTGAATTTTGTTTCCCCGGAAAAAAAATCTTCTTGAAGTTATATAAATTGCATGCTTTTTAAGACTACCTACAAGAATATTCATGGTTCACACGGTGAAACTCATTCAAGGAATGAATCATGTTCATAATTCTCCATTTAAGCTTCTACTCCCAAAAATCACAGCATGTACACCCATCCATAGTGTGAACCCACACCTTGTCCATGTATAGTATATTCATGATCAAACAATTCACATTGTGAACAAGAACTCAAGCCACTGGCTTATACTTCCTTTTCACTTGTAATTTACCTCCGTCTTCTGTGTATACATCTCTAAACTAGGTACGTAAGGTGTAAATTCCTCATGTATATATATAGCTTGGTTTTATCATCAGCAAAATTTATTTATCTCTATCTCGCATTCATAAAAAGGAATGTGTGACCCATATTTCTCATTCAACTACTTATGGTTCACCTATTTCATTCACATGTTGAATATTACCATGAACTTCTGCATATAGCTTGTTGTACCCCATGACGGGTCTTCAAACTTCAAGCATCATCTTTTATTTCTCTATTCGTAGCTAGGAACTAGATATCCATGGTGTGAGCTTTTCACCACACATCATTATCCACTAGCTTTGATATTTTCTTCTTCATATATAGTGTGAACAAGATCATTACAAACATGAGTCATATTTTCACAGCTTCCTCCTAACCATTATGTGATGATCATAGCTATCCATTTACCTGAGTTTAATTGATTTTTTTTAGAAATTAATAAATTTTAAAAACATTTTTGGGTTTTTTTTAAAATAGGATGAAATATATTTGAACCTTGTACACACATCTTCCTTTCATATTGAAGTGTGAGTGGAATTCATACTTCTTCTACCACTCGAATATAAGGGTGCACCCTGATCATACTTCCAGTATAACTAGAAAATAGAAGCCCATTATGGGGTTTAGTTTTTGCAAAAAAACTATGAATAGTTCACTACCCCCCTCCCCTCAATTCTATGATTCTCCACCTATGAATTTATAGTGAAACTCTAATGAATTGGCTTATCTCTTTTTAAGATTATATTTTCTCTTTTCAGGAAGGTAACAAATATTTTTAAAATATTTCACTTTCCAATTTTTTTATTTGTTTTATTTGTATGATTTATTAATTAACATTTTATGATTGTCTGATTGTGTGATTTAAATTATATGTTCATTGTATGGTTTAGATTATGTTAAATGATTTAGGAAATTTAAATTTCATTCAATTATGAGTAATTTGGTATAATTTTATTTTTACATTTTAAAATATTTGTATATAATTATAATATTACATTTTATAATTAAATTCAAATAAATTGATAATATATTATTTGATAATAAAAATATTCTCTCTAAATATTTTTTAAACATTATATCATTAATACTATTTTTAAAAAAATATTATTCACTTTGTTTGAATATAATTATATATAAATTATATTATTTTTAATATTTACATTTTCATAAATTTAAAATATAGTATTTGATATATATGAATAATATTTTTTGAGTAATGAAATTTAAAAATTATTATTAACTATATATTTCAAAAAATGTTACTTATAATTAAAAAATATAATGAATAATTAGATATAAAATTGTCATATTTATATTTTGGAAAATATAATTACTTACTAAAAAGTATATATATATATATTATTTAAATTAAAATAAGTTGAAAATATATAATTGGTTATAAAAATGTAAATAATGTTATATTCTTTAATTACATCAAACAATTACTATTTATAATATCTATCTAAATAAATTGATTATATAAAAATAGTTTTATGAGAAATTATGTTTGAAATAATATTATTCATATTTAATAGAATATAATTAATTTAAAAAATGTATTTGTATAATTATAATATAGAAAATTGATAATTACATTTCAATATATATATATACATAATATTATAGGTTATATTTCAATCTAAATTAAATTAAAATATATTATTGGATACATAAATAACTAAAATTTGTCTACATAAATATTTTTAAAAAAATGTATTATTGATACTATTTTTTCAAAAATTGTATTATTAATACTATTTTTTAAAAGATAGAATTAACTTTATTTGAATATGATTATACATATATCATAAAAATTTTATTTTTAAATTTATAATTGGGCATTAATTGAATATTATATATTTTCCATTAATTTCCTAATTTTTTAGTAATATATATGGGTAAATTTAAAAATATTATTATTATATATTAAGTATATAAATTCTTATCAGCAATTGAATAATATATATATATATATATCATTAATATATTAACTATATAAATTCATATCATAAATTTAATATTATATATATACCATTAATTTCATTGTTATTTAGTGATAAATAAAATTATATTTAGAAAATTTATTATTATATATTTAGTCTATACAGAGGATAGGAACTATCCTAAAAAATAATTGTCATGTGTACTTATTCGTTACTGGTCATGATATGTCCAAACAATGTATGAATTAAATTATATGTCATAATAATTTTGTATTTAGTTGTATAATTTTTAATAATTACATATTCATTCTTTATTAGTGTTATGTGTGTCATCCCTCTCTAGGATTGTAAGGGAATGTGTCTCCCAACAGGCTTATCATGGGATGCAACTGGGGATGAACTTTTCTAATATATTCCAATGTAACATTGATATGATATTGTTATATATATCATCATTTATTATTCAAATATTTCATCTGGTATGGATACACATTGATGTAATGAAGTTCCATGGTCCACACACAGGAAATAAGAGTGTAGTGCTATTGGTATTACCGGTGTAAAAGTATTGTGATTGTGGTACTTTCCAAACATTGAGATACCCTTTAAAGATTCCATTGCAACTTTTGAATTAGAATTATTATCTATGGATCCTTTTTTATTCATTATATCACATAAACAGTATAGTTGACTGTTATAGTGCATCAGGAATTCATATTTGTGATTTTTATTATTTTACCTTGTCTATTAATCATCCAAAATTATTCCTTGATATTACCATGTTGTTTCCCTAAGTATTACAAGGGTCTAATCATCTTATAAATGATATGGACTAGGCTTAGGAGTAGTGAGTGGGACTATGATGAAGTATATAGAAATGATGTAGGTCGTACTCCTATGAAATATCGAAAAATAGCTAGATCTCTAATTCACATCATCATTGCATGTCTCAATGTATTTTTTCATTCCTATGTAAATATATTATTGTGCACTTTCTTGTTTCTTTTTATATTCTTTAAACTATTATTCTATATCATTTCAGAACCAATATTTATTTTGATATTTCATGAATGTTTATTATTTGAGATGCCAATGATAAAATTTAGGACATTCAAGAACTATATATATATATGTATTTTAAAAATTAAAAAAATCCAATAAAATATATAGGCTTATAGAAAGTTTAAATTATAAAATATTATTAAAATAAAGTATCATAATTATTTTTTTAAATACCAAAAACAGATTGTATAAATGTATTTCTAAGCTTTTGTATTGGTAAACATCAAATTTGTTAATCTATTTATATGTAAAATAAACATGTATAAAGATAATATCTTCCAATATAAAGGTGAAATGTGTCCACATAATGTTAAAAATTACCAAATAAACATAAAAATGTAGTATTTTTAGAATTAAAACTAAAACAAGTTGTGTTATTTTATCTTTAAAGACCAGCTCGAGCATCGATATGTTTATGTCTACAATAATATTGAAAAATCCAAAAAGTTAATTTTATTCATAAAATACTAATTTTTCCCCAACTTTAATCCTATGAAATCTCAGTGCGTAAGATTTCTTATAACATTCAAAAACTACTTTGGTATCTTCACAATATTTACTATAATTATTATATAAATGAAATCTACATTTTCTCTATTTTATTTGATAAAATTATTTATATCATGTTTCCTTATGAATCCTAACTATGTGAAACATTTTTAAACATTTATTTAGTAAAAATGCTATGTTAAAAAATTTATTATGATAATTATAAATAGTAATGACTATATTAAGTGTAGATATGGAGAACACTCATTTGACCACCTTTCAGCAAAGACTTATTTTTCATATTTTCCAAGTGGGTTATATTGTTCTAGTTATAATGGTATAAAGTTCACACCATATACATATTGTTATACACCTTCCTTATATCATCCCTCATCTTTTATGGTAAGGGTTATATGGTGTAGAAATACGTGATTTAACTTTCATCAATCGTTAGTTCAGGTGATCCATTATAGAGAAATGGTGGTCAGAGAAAAACATTTTATCAAGAAATGGGAGAGATGACAATCACCCTTACGGATATCTCCATTATTTTAGGCCTCCATAATGAGGGTGAATTGGTGATAGGTCATGTTAGTTGTGATTTATTTAATTTAGTTCAATGGATAATTATAATTCAAGTCTATGAAAATGGTAGGCTTGTTATCGACAATCAGTTACACAGTCCATGGATAGATGAGAACTTCACCTATTTATCTAATTATGTTGATGAGATCATTGTGCTATGATTCATATTTGTATGTATTCTAGGATTTATTGGTGGAATGATCTTCTTCAATCATTCTACTACATTTTTATATCTAATAATGTTACCCAAACATGAAGAGATGGACTAGATAGGGTGGTACAACTGGGGGTCTTCATGTTATTATCATACATACATAGTGTTATATAGAACATGTCACATCAGTAAGATATATATTATAAGAAGTTTAATTCATATCCAGATGTGGGTATGGGAGTCCATCCCTCTCTTTTCTCCACACGTGGATGCACCATTTCTTTCTGAAATTTTATAGGATGCCTCATGTAGAAGATGTGTTTGGAGAGTGTTGTTTTTAACCATACTCTGTCCTTTTATGATGATTTTGATGTTCACAAATACCCTTATTTTTTATTCTAATTATTTTACTTTGAGTATAATTCAGGAAATTAATATTGTTTATTTTTTTATTTTGAAATAATATTTAAGAGTTTTAATATGTGTGGAATATTTCTCAATTTGTTCAGAAATCACTTTAGTGTATTCTAGAAACACTGTTCATACTCAATGTGTTTAGAAATCACATTATCATGTTCTGGAAACATTGTTCATACCCTATGTTGAGGATCATAGTGTAATGATGAAACCTATTGCTTATGGGTTATCAGTAAAGTATGGTTAAGCAACTATACGTCATCAAAAAAGTATGGAAGAAAGAACCCTATGTTTTGAAGTAACCTTACATATGGAATATTAGATAAGTATGGAAGAAGAATCCAATGTTAATATGAAAATTCATGTTCGTTTCTCAAAATTATGGTTCATCAACCTTACTTTTTTAAACAACCATATGTTGGATCATTTACCTTTCGTTTTGAAGTTGATAAAAGTATAGATTATATATATTGTTTGTTTGAAAATTGAAGAGAAAAGTATGGATGATCAACCTTACATTTGTGATCAACCTTACGTTTGTGATCAACCTTATGTGTGTGATCAACCTTACGTTGTGAACCTTACATTCATAGAATGTATGATTTGAAGTTCAAATCTACGTTTGGTATCAGAGATTTAAATTATGACTTTATTAAAGCAATGATCTTTATGATGATTATTAGGCTGATTTAAAGCCAGATTAAAAGCCCAAATCTAAAGTGTATCTTTGAATGATGCAAAGCTATTTATTTATGATTCAAATGATTGATTTAATAGGATATTTTCATGGTGAATTTTAAGTGGAGTTACAACTGCTCTGGTCATTCAAATATTTAAATATCGTGATTCTAAAGGTGACTTTTGTGGATCTAAATTTAAAAGGAGAATGATCGCCTTTATTATTTATATACCTGTATTATTTTTATTACAAATACAGAGGAGAATAATTTAAAATAAAAAATATATATCAATCTCTTGAGTTTTTCACTGCTACAGTTTACAGAGACAGTCGATACATACAGATCTTCAGTTACGAAGGGAGACAAAGATCTATTTTCTGAAGAAGAAGAAGAAGAAACTCAATTGAAGATTTATTGATTCTATATCAAATATCTTTTGTGAATCGACTACTATTAAAGTTGCGTATTATATTTCAAGATCTACTGCAACTGGATCGACTCAGAACCACTCTTTACCCGAAGAACATTATTTTTTAAATCGACGATCCATTGACAGTCAATTTCATGTTGTTTTAGTTGTGAAGAATAACTAGAATGTATTTCAAATAACAAATACTATTTTTCATTGAGTGACAAACTTCTCATAATAAGTTGTGTATTTGGTTCTGTGTGTGAACCAATAGGCTTTGTTTTTCCTTAAAGTTGTAAAGGTGTCAACTACCTGCTCTCAGTTGTGGAACGGTCTATTGATAAGAGGACCAGATAGTGAAAATCACCAAGATAGAGGAGTAGAGTGTTCATGGAGTAGACTAGGGGACTTCTGTTACACATACCACTATACATCGTGTGTCCTTTTCTATTTATTTTCCACTACTTAATCTTCCTGATAAAATTAAAAGTATATATTAAAATCATACAAAGAAATTATAATAAAAACAATTCATCCCCCTCTAGGGTATATTTGGTATAACCCTATCCGACAATTGGAATTAGAGGAAGAGCTTTTGTCAAACATGTAACAAACAAACTGTTTTTGTATTATACAAAGCAATGGATGATACATGAGTGGGTATGTCAATGGTTTGAGCTCCCTACTTCAACGGTAAAAATTATGGATGCTGGAAATTAAGGATGATCATTTATTTAAAGAACCTTGGATACCAAGTCTACTCGAAAATTATAACTCCCAATGTGATTCCAGAGAAACCTAAAACAAGGAGTACTGATACAGAAGGAGAGTACGAATTAAACTCAAAATCTATGAATGATATCATCTATGGTCTTGGACCATATTAATTCACTAGAGAATCCCAGTGCACAACAGCTTATGAAATGTGGCAGAAAATTGAAGTTGCTTATGAAGGAACTGACAATTTCATACAGATGAGGTATTCTACTACTAAACTAAAATTCGATAAATTCAGTATGTTTGAAGGAGAAAGAATCACCCAGATGAATGTAAGGTAGACAGAGATTGTTAACAATATCACTGCCTTGGGAGATCTAATCAAACAGGCTGATCAAGCCTTGAAAGTACTAAGAGTACTACCACCATGATGAAATGGAATTCCTGCTGCTATCAGATAATCTTCACATGTAAAATACTTAATAAAGAAAGATTTAATTGGAACTCTAATGATGTATGAGGCTGAGATGCAGGATGAAGAAAATGAGAATAAGGTTCTGATCAAGATAAAAGACACTTCCATAAAGGTGTAATCTCAATGTAAAAGTCGAAAGCTAAGGAAAAGGAAATAAAGGTGAAATCAGAAAGTTATGATACATCTAATTCAGATGTAGAATTGGCTCAGATGGCTAGAAAATTAAATAAGTTTTATAGAAAGAAAAATGGTTTTAGAAAGTATTTTAAAAAGGATGATAAGGAAGTCAAATGTTATGAGTGGAAGAAACTTGGTCATATCAGACCTTACTATCTACAATTAAAGGAAGACAAGAAGAAGAAATTCATTAAGAGAAATTATTATGAGAAAAAAGAGAAAAAGGTAATAAAAGATACTTGGAGTGTATCTGAAGACTCTAGTAGCTCATTAGAGTCTGATTTAGAAATAGAGGAATCGAACCTAAAAGCCAATATGTGCTTTATAGAAGAAACTGATGAGGAAGTAGGTCATAGAAGCTGAACTGAAATATCGTATATGGACTGTGGATTCTCCAGGAATATGAGTGGTAAATCATCAATTTTCAGAACTCTAACTCAAAAGGATGGTGGTCTAGTCACATATGGTGACAATGCCAAAGGAAATATTATTAGCATCAGAATAGTTGGGGATCCAGAAGTAGTCTCAATCAATAAAGTACTCTATGTACAAGGATTGAAACAAAACCTGATAAGTATCTCTCAACTCTATGATGATGGTTATTTTTTTGATTTTTCAAATAACTATTGTTCTATTTTTAAAGATAAATTTCTTAAATTTAGAGCACCAAGAACTGATAATGTTTATGGTCTGGACTTAAATTCCTTATCTAAACAAAAAGTAAAATGTTAACTGTTAAGATAAATGAATCTTGGATATGGCATAGAAGACTTGGACATTGCAATATATATGCTTTAAAAAATTTATCTAAGAAACAATTAGTTTCTAGTTTTCCTAGTATTAAATTTAAAAGAGATAGATTCTGTGATGCATGTCAACTAGGAAAGAAGCAAAAATCATCCTTCAAATCTATTAACAAAATTGCTACATCTAAACCTCAATAACATATCTATATGGATTAGTTTGGACCTTCAAGAATAGCAATCTCGGCTGGTGAATTATATGTATATGTTTTAGTTAATGACTATTCTAGATTTACTTGGATTTATTTTCTAAAATATAAAAATGAAGCTTTTACTATATTTGAAAGTTTTTGAAAAGCTATTCAAAATTAAAAAGATTCTAAAATAATTTCATTAAGAATTGATCATGGTGGAGAGTATGATAATCAAGAATTTAATTCCTTCTGCTCAAATATGGGTATTAAACACACCTTCTCTGCACCAAGAACACCTCAAAAAATGGAATTGTTGAAAGAAGAAGTAGGACTATTTAAGAAATGTCTAGGACTATGCTAAATGAAAACGGTCTTCATACCTATTTCTGGGAAGAATCTATAATCATAACCTGTTATATAATGAATAGACTTTTAATCACACAAATTTTCAAAAAGGCTCCCTATGAGCTTTGGAATAACAGAAAACCTAAAGTAAATTACTTTAATGTTTTTAGATGCAAGGTTTACACCTTAAACACCAAGGACAATCTTGGAAAGTTTGATCCAAAATTTGATGAAAGAATTTTGTTAGGATATTTGGCTACTTCCAATGATTATAGAGTTTTTAATAAAAAGTCAATGATTTTTGAAGAATCGGTTCATGTGAAATTTGATGAATCTGATCCCTTTGTGAAAAGGAAATACCAAATTGATGAATCTGACTCTAATGATATCATGAGACTTGAGAACTTTAAAGATGATTTTGAAAAAGATATAAATGAAATTCAGTCCAGTTCTGAAGAACATGACAGTGAAGAACCTAATAGTGTACTACCTAGACAATCTAAAACCCTAAAGAATATCCCTTTAGAAACTATTATAGGAGACTTAGACACTGAAATAAAAACTAGAATAAATGTAGGAAATCTTGTTGAATTCTATGCCTCTCTATCCCAATTATAACCTAAGACATTAGAAGAATCCTTAGTCGATGAAATATGGATGATAGTAATGCAGGAAGAACTAAACTAATTCAAGAGACATGATATCTAGAATTTAGTTGAAAGACCTCAAAACTATCCAGTTATAGGAACCAAATGGGTCTTTAGAAATAAACAAGATGATCAAGGAATAATAACTAGAAATAAAGAAAGACTTGTAGCTAATGGTTATAATCAAGAAGAAGGTATAGATTATGATGAAGCCTTTATACATGTAGATAGATTAGAATACATTTAGATCATTTCATCCTATACATCTCATATGAACTTTAAATTATTTCAGATGGATGTTAAGTCTTCCTTTTTAAATGGTTCCTTATTGGAGGAAGTTTATGTTGAGAAACCTCCAAGTTTCAAAAATTCACAAAAACTAGATTCTATTTTTTAACATACTAAAGCGCTTTATGGCCTTAAACAGGCACCTAGAGCTTGGTATGAAATATTATGTTATTTTCGTTTAAAAATGATTTTATTGTTGGAATGGAATATCCAACACTTTTTAAGAAAATTTCAGACTCTAATATTGTATTGGATCAAATTTATGTTGATGATGTAATTTTTGGTTCAACAAACAAAAATCTTTATCATGAGTTTTTAAATTTAATGCCAAAAGAATTTGAAATGAGTATGATGGGAGAATTAAATTTCTTTTTATTACTTCAAATTTATCAAAAATATTTTGGAAATGTTTTAAATCAAATTAAATACATTACTTATTTGCTAAATAAATTTGGAATTGAAAACAGCAAGATATATTCAACTCCTATGTGTACTAATAGAAAACTTGATTTGGATGAAAATGGAAAATTAGTTGAAAACAAATTATATAGAGGAATTATTGGTGGTTTATTATATCTTACAGCTAGTAGGCCATATATAATGTACTTATTAGTTCTTTGTTCTGTATTTCAATCAGATTCAAATGAATATCATTTAAGTGTTGTCAAAAGAATATTAAGATATTTAAAAGGAACTGTTTTTTAATCTATTCTCTATCCAAGAACTTCTGATTTTAATTTAATTTCATATTCAGATGCAGACTTTAAAAGTTATAGATTAGATAGAAAAAATCACCTTTGGGACTTGTCATTTTTTAGGAAAATCCTTAGTGTCATGGTCTAGTAAGAAACAACACTCAGTTTCTCTATCAATAGCTAAAGTAGAATATGTATCTACTGGCAGTTGATGTGCACAAGTTCTGTGGATGAAAAACACTCTTATGGATTTTGGACTAGAATTTAATAATACATCTATTTTATGTGACAATACTAGTGCTATAAATATTTCTAAAAACCCTATGAATCATACTAGAACTAAGCATATTGATATCAGACATCGCTTTCTAAGAGATCATGTTCTTAAAAAGAATATATTCTTAGAATTTGTAAGCACTAAAATTCAATTCGCTGGTATCTTTACTAAACTACTTCCCACTGCAAGTTTTGATTTTATTAAGGGGGATCTAGGTTTATTTATTTTTAAATTAATTTCTTTTTTAATTTTAATTTTAATTTTTTTATTTATTTAAAATTTTCATTAGTTTTATTTTGAACTTTTACTGCATAAGATTTTACTTTTAAATAATGTAATAATTACTATGTGCATAATGAAACAGGAATCAAGAATGTCAGAAATTGTTACCTATTCCAAAACCATTCATTTTCTCAAAACCATTTGAAACCCCGATAACTTCTACCGCTATTCTCTATCTGCACTTGAACCTTCGAAACACTAGATTTTAAAACCTTCAAAAATCCGTGACAGCAATGACCAAAATCAAAAGGACTGATGATCCAGAAACCAACAACGCCTAGCGACAATGCTCGATAGGACGAAATATTTTTCAAGGAAAGGTGATCGGTCTGGAATGGTTATACCAGACGGATCTGATGCTGAGGTAATCCCTAGCCTTTCCGAAACTCGAGAAAACCTTCAATGGGAACTATACGGAGTTTCTATATGAGAAAGAACATTGTTACTTTTTTAAATCGGTTCATTTCAGTCTAGGAGAAGATGAAGACTAAATAATAGCTAAGATCGAGGACAAAGATTTTTCGATTTCATCTGTAGAGATAGCCAAAATTCTTCACTGCCCTCATAAGGTAGTTTTCCATTTTGGTTTAAAGAATATTGGTGATAATGTCCATAAGTATGAGGATATTATGTCTTTTCTTTTTGGCTCTACAAATATAAGGAAGATGTTAGTGAAAGATCTAGAGCCTAACCAGAAGATTTCAGTTAAATTTGTGCAAACAGGTATTGCACAAAGAATGGAAGAGATGGAGAAAATTTTGTACCCTGATATGTACATAATGTTTCTGTTTATGAGTGATATAATGTTTAATTTTCCAAGATTCATGATCAGATATCTCAAATAATTCTTCCTACCAGAAGTGAGGATGACCTTCTCTCCCTTTGTAAGGTTCATTTCAAACATCTTATTTATGTCAAATATGATAAGACTACTGGATACCCGAGTGAAATGTCACCATATCAACATTTTCAATGATGGAACACCGAGGAAGATTGGTTTCTTTTGGAGCCCAATAAAAGGAAAACTCATGTCTGTAGGAGATGAAGAAGAACAAGAAAGTGCTCAGGAACTACCTGCAAAATCAAAGGAGTAGCTGAATGAAGAACTAGGGGAGTATCAAGGAAAATATGGTTTGAGACAGTTGATACACCTGTTGATGAAGAAATTCAATAAGGACTTTAGAGGAAAAGGTCAAGAGTAGCTCAAGCTAACGAGGAACCTGTTCAAGAACATATTGGAACAACTGAATCTTTTATAAGCTAAAGCATTATTAATGAATCTGCAGTACAGCAAGTTGATCAACCAACAATTTCTCAGATTGAGGTGCCTCCTCTAGTAGAAAATGAAATTGTGCATCCAACTACTGAAAATCCTAGAGAAGTTGAAGTGGGTAGATCTGAAAATGTACAACCTACTTAAATTGTCCAAGAAGAATTAGCGTGAGGAACCTATATTAGAGGAAATTGTCTTAGAGGAAATCAATGAAGAAGATGCTCAGGATGTGAAAGAATCTAACCCAGCAAATAACCCTTCTGAAATTCACAATGAAATTATTGGTGATGATTTTTCTATGGATGAGTGAGGAAAGGACTCGAAGGAAAAATCAGTGGAGAAGCCAGTATAGAGGAATGATGAGGAAAATTCAGATGTTGAATCCCTACCTCTAGAACTAATAAATCCAGTGGAGGCTCAGACTGAGAATCAATCCCAAGGTGCCTATAATTCTGATAATGATTATTTGGAGGAATTGATCTACAAATTTAATAAAGTTCAAGCTGAAAATTCTTCTTTAAGAAGAGCATTAGAAAATAATAATCTGAAATTTCATAGACTGGAATCCAGTTTTGTTTCTAAGAAAGAAGTTGAAAATTTCAAGAAATAAATGTTGGCTGAAGTTGTAAATCTCAAATCTAAAATGGTGATGAAGTCAGATTTACTAGAGTTTATATCTTTCATAGTGCAATAATTTGCAATTGTCAGAAATAGTGAAGCTAGTACATCAGGTACTTCACCTGATCTGATCCGAATATTTCAGGCCATTATAGCAGCTATGAGAAATATGTATGATATTATGTATGATTTTCAATGCAATAGTGCTCCTTTACCTGGGTTGTTAGACAATTAGAAGTTTCTTATTGACCAGTTGACTTCGAATGAACCTAGAATTAGAATTTTGCTGAATCTGTTCACTGATAAGTTAACTATTTTTATGGAAAACGAAGAGAGGTTACATGAGTTTTTCAAAGTCAATTTCATTGAAGACATTCATCTGACTCAGGAAGCAAGAGATCTCATAGTCTATTTAGGCAGTAGAATGATGAAAAGGTTGAGACTACAGCTGTCAGAGCTCAATGAAATCCTATAGAGGCGTTAAAACACATTTTCCAAACCTTTGTAGCCCAACCATGATTCTCATCATCATTACTGTCCTTGAAATTATGTTTTTTATAATATATATTGATTCACATGTTTACGTGTCATTAATTTGTTTTATTGTACCATCTCTATTCGAATTCCAGTAATCTAGATTCAAATATTTTTAACCAGTTTACCATATCATTTACTTAAGTTCAGTGCTACATTAAAATGTGTTATATTTCTTCTTTTATCATTCTTTTTGATATCAGAAAAAGGGGGCGAAATATGTATAAACACAACATATTCTTTTTATAGAATTATTTTTTTATAAAGGAGGAGATATTATTTTACTTTATAAAGAGGGTGAAATGTAAAAATTAGGAAATAATTTTGTTAAATAAATTATTGTTTTTATCTTTTCAAAATTCTAATTTATATACAATTAATTCTGTAAGATAATTTTATTTGTTATTTCAGGGATTTTGTGATCATCAAAAAGGGGGAGATTGTTGATAAAGTGTTGTTTTCAACAATACTCTGTCTTTTTGTGATGATTTTGATGTCCACAAATACCCTTATTTGTTATTATTATGATTTTACTTTGAGTATATTTTAGGAAATTAATATTTTTTATTTATTTATTTTGAAATAATATTTGATCTTTTTAATCTGCATAGAATATTTCTCAATGTGTTGGGAAATCACTTTAGCGTGTTCTGGAAACATTTTTCATTCTCAATGTGTTTTGTAATCACTTTAGCGTGTTCTAGAAACATTATTAATTTCCCTACATTGAGGAGTGTAGTGTAAGTATGAAACCTGTTGCTTACGGGTTATCAGTAAAGTATGGTTAAGATACCATACGTCGTCAGAAATGTAAGGAAGAAAGAACCCTATGTTTGGAAGGAAACGTACATTTGGAATGTCAAAAATGTATGGAATAAGAATCCTACATTAATATGGAATGTCATGTTTGTTTCTAAAAAAGTATGGTTTCTGAACCTTACTTTTGTAAAAAACCATACGTTGGATCATTTACCTATTGTTTTGAAGCTGATAAAAGTATTCATTATATATATATATTGTTCGTTTGAGAACTGAAGAGAAAAGTGTGGATGATCAACCTTATGTTTGTGATCATCCTTACGTTTGTGATCAACCTTACATTTGTGATCAACCCTACGTTGTGAACCTTACGTTCAGAGAACGTATGTTATGTAGTTCAACCCTAAATTTGGATTTGGTGATTTAAATTACAACTTTATTAAATAAATGGTCTTTATGCTAATTATTAGGTTGATTTATAGCTATATTAAAATCCCGAATCTAAAGCGTGCCTTTGAATGATTGAAAGCTACTTATTTGTGATTCAAAGGATTGGTTTAGGAGGATAATTTCATTGTGAATTTTAAGGGGAGTTACGACTACTCTGGTTATTCAAATATTTGAATATCGCGATTCTAAAGGAAACTTTTGTGGATATAAATTTAAAAGGAAAATGCCCATATTTATTCTTTATATACCTGTATTATTTTTTATTACAAATATAGAGGCGAATCATTGAAAATAAAAAATATATATCAATCTCTTGAGTTTTTCACTACTATAGTTTACAGAGACAATCGAGACTTACAGATCTTCTGTTTTGAAGAGAGACAATGCTCTATTTTCTAAAGTAGAAGAAACTCGGTTGAAGATTCATCGATTCTATGTCAAATATCTTTTGTGAATCGAATACTGTTAAATTTGTGTATTATATTTCAAGATCTACTACAACTGGATTGACTTGGAACTACACTTTACCTAAAGAACATTATTTCTGAAATCAACAATCCATCGACTGTGAATTGCGTGATGTTTCAATTATGAATAACAACTAGAAAGTATTTAAAAGAAAAAATAATCTTTTACTTTGAGTGACCGGATTCTCATACTAAGGTGTGTGTTTGGTTCTGTGTATGAACTGAAACGCTCTAGTTGGACTTAAAGATGTAAAGGTGTCAACTTCCTGCACTCAGTTGTTGAACGGTCTGTTCATAAGAGGGCCATATAGTGAAAATCACCAAGCTCGTGGAGTAGAGTGTTGGTGGAGTGGACTAGGGGAATTCTATTCCCCAAACCACTATACATCGTGTGTCCATTGATATTTATTTTCCAATGCTTATTATTTTTGATAAAGTTAAAAGGACATATTATGATCATATGAAGAATTTTTAATACACACAATTCACCCCCCCCCCCCTCTTGTGTATATTTGGTATAACATGATCCAACAAGATGGTGTGATTTTTCCTATGTAAAACTCAAATATATATATTTATATTATAATGACATAACTAAATAATATTTTTTCTATTGGTGGATTTTTTCCCATCAACATTTATATGTTTCTAGACATGATGTCCACAATTATGAGCTATATTAGATAATCATTGTCTAGATGATGTATATTATAATTAATTATATAGAAAAATAATAATTTTTTGTTATCCATTATTTTGTTTTTAATTGAATATTCGTTTTCTAATATTATTGGTTTTTGGGAAACCATATGTTGGTTTTTTTCTCTTGACTCTCTAGAAATGCTACATGGAGAGGATTGCAGCCATCATACCTATTATTCATTTTCAAATTATTGAGTGGAACCATGTGCATAATGTTAGGTGTCAATTAAAATTAAATCACCATATCCACACACCACCTTGTTGGTTTCCTTCACTATATTCCCTGAAGATGATATGAAATTGAGACTTTGACTGGAGACATTATCATGCTCTCTATACTAAGATGTAGAAAATATGTCATGAGCGCTGATTGAAGGGTTAAGCATGGTTTGAATGAATCTAACAAATCAGTTGGCTTATGGGACCTAGTACCACATGACCTCATTCTTATATCTTAAGTGACTTGGATGAGGTCATCATAAGTTGGTAATAATGCTTTCTTCCACTTTGAAACATTTTTTTATTAACTATAATTAACATCATAATTTGATTTTACAATATACTCATATCACACACCTAATTCACATATATTTTCCTATAGAGAGAGGTCCATTTGATTGTGCGTATTATTAAGGAGTGATGAAATATTTTCTTCTTCCAATGGATGAGAATTATCATAGTATTTTCTTTGATACGACAGATGATGTTGTGGGTAATGAGCCTAATATATATGTGCTAGAGGGTGATGAGCCTGTTATGGATGGGCTACAGGATGATGTAGCACATGTGGAGAATATGTAGCATGTAAAACCAGATTCCACTCCACTTCTTATCACAAATGATCCAAAAACATATGTTATCTATACATAGGTCAATAATTCAACTGCTAGTGATTCTGCTTCACCATCCCTTAAATTTTCAAATTATAATGCAGAAATTTCTTGTGACTAGAGTGTCTTTTAGTGGAAATTTCTCCATAGTTATTTGATACCCATTACATATCAGTAATCTTATTACTATGTGGGAGATAATTTTACCTAGTATCCACTTTCCATCCAGTTCGGATAGGGTATGGGTGAGGATACTTGGGATCCACTACTTGTCAAACAGGATGATGTGGAAGTAGCCATCGAAGATTCTACACAGGAGGTACATACACTATAGCATACAAATTGATAGATATGTCATGGATGAATTATCATTAAACTAGGTTTTATCATGGAAGAGAATCTAAGACTATATCACGGATTAGAGTGATACATTTATCGTTGTTCATAATGTTTTAAATAACATTGAAGTTATATGTTTTTTATGATATTATTTTTAATATAATTTTTTAACATAATTTACAAGTATTAGTATTATTATTATTAGGTAATTAATTTTTACTTGAATGTTTTTCAAAAAAAAACAAACATTACAATTTATAATAATTATATTTTTAAACACAATTTATATAAAATATATTTGTTAATTACTTAGGTAGTAGTAATTATATTGTTAAATACATTAATTGTAATAATATTAACATCATAATTAGTTATTATTAAAATAATATTATATATTTTTAATTATTTTATTAAGTATATAATTAAGTATACTTTTTTATTAATTAAATTAATAATATAATTAGAAATTATTAAGCATTTTAGTGCTTACCTGGGTGGGAGTGAATTTTAGAAGAAAGGTGATGACGCATGCATGATGCAATTAGACGATGACACAGGTAGTATGATGTAGGCATGACGTAATGCTAAAAAACGGGCAAGGTAAGCACCACCTTCTATTAGCGATAAGCAAAAACTGCTGATAAAGAAACCCTGTATCAGTGCTAAAATTTTAGCGCTGATACTGGGAATCTTTATCAACACTTTTCCAGCACTGATACAGGGCTTCTTTATCAGTGCTAGAAAAGTGATGATAAATAATCCATGTATCAGCGCTAACATTTTAGCGCTGATAAATAGAACATTTATCAGCGTTAGAAAAGCGCTGATAAAGAAGGCATGTATTAGTGCTAAAATGTTAGTGCTCATACAGGAATGATTTATCAGTGCTTTTTTAGCACTTATAAAACAGTAGTACCATATTTTATAAAATCAGTCACACTGTGTCCTCAATTTATCACGACCTAAAGCTCTCGTGGTACTATAACCCTGTGAATCCCCTCTGCTGCCCCCTGATCTTCGCGTTTTCGGACCTCCACTACCCTCGATCTTCGCATTGTCGGACCTCTGTCACTATCCCTTCTCCTAATCCTTCCCCTAGAACCCCTTTGGCAGATCCTCCTCCCCGCAAACCCTACTTCTACTCCTATTTGCTCGACCCTACTCTCCACGAACCCTACTCCTCCATTTCTCTTCATTTAGTGGATCCACTCGTTCACCTCCTCCCGTGCACCTCCACCTCTGGAATTTTCCATGTGTTTGGTAAGTGATTCAATGCTTTTACATTATTAGATAATTTTGATAGGCTTTCTCAGTTTCATGAATGTGTTCTATGGATTACTTTTTTGGTGTGAAATATGTTTTGGAAAGGTTTTGAGATCCACATGTGAATAAATTTTTTTCTAAAGGAATGCTTTTATGTTTCATGTTATCTTTGTTGAGGTGTTTCTTAAATATATTTTATGTCTTGTGTGAATGGTGTGAAATGAAATGATTTTTCAAAGATAATTAACGGTTTGAATGTGTTGAATGTAGATTTTATAAGAGAAATTCATTTTTTTGCATGTTTTACTTTTTTTGAACCTGATATGTGTCTTTGAATTGTGAATGTGATTTGAAACGTGTTATAAAATGGATTTTATGTGAGTATGAATTTGAAAAGGGATTTTCGCATGGAAATGGTTGGATTCCATATGTGTTCTTCTTTTTGTGTTTCCAAATGTGTTTCATAAATTTTTAAAGTGGCATGAAATGTGTTTCTTAATGGTTTTAGTGTGCATGTGAAATGGAAAGTGGAATTTTGTGTAAAACAATGGTTTTTTTGTGATATTTCGACCATTGGATCTATGTGAAAAGGTGAAAATGTGAAAGTGGTGATATCATTGTGTGATTATGATGCTTGGAATGTGTACGTGAAAGTGGATATATTGTTAGAGTTATGCTAAATGGGGTCTTAGATTGAAAATACTTCAAGAAAATTTTTACGGAACCATTATATCTAGATTCGATGGTATCGGGTAAGTCCACGGAGTTTCTAAACCTTGTATAAGGTTATTAGACATTGACTCGATATACCAATAAATTTGCTAAATGTTATCAGTTTTTACTTGAAGTGTTTTCAAACAAGAATCTTAAGTTCCATAGTGTTTATATGGGTCTTCGATCAGATATCCAATATCAAGTATTTATGCTACAGTTTACCTAAAATTTTGATGTTCTAGATAGGGATGTGATGGAAGAAATTGGAATGACTATTATGTCAGGGTTAACTAGAGTAACTTATATTCCAAGTGTTAGTTTTAGTGGTTCCTATAAGTGGAATAAAAAGTATAATGAGCCTCATAGTGAAAATAGTAGTGGTGGTATTTTATATAAAACTTCCTCCAGATCATATGTAGTGTCCAGTAAAGGCCAAATGACTTTTTCCAATGTAGAATGATTGAACATTCAAAGCATTATTGCATGGAAGCATTGAATATTTACATCTTGTATAGACATTAAACCCACTTGAAGAGGGTTTTACATATTTTTACTACCCTGTGTAGTGGAATGGAATCATAAATATTGAGAGGTACCAAATCATTGTAATATTATTCAATAATAATGGGATCCTATAAACATGTATTATGAACAAAACAACTTCATGCAGTAGATTAATCTCCTGTAGGAACTGATGTGGGTCATGCGATTGTGAGAGGAACTATTTCCATTTCTTTTTCTTTAGTGTATGTTTTATTTGATATTGGTTCCCATCATTATTTCATATCAAACCTCAATATAGAAATATTGAAACTTATAATAGAGATAATGGATTATGTGATATAGATTGTAACATCTCTCTGGATAAAGAGGAAGTAAGGTCTATGATTCCCCTCTAATACTTTCTATTTTTCAGAGATTTCGATCATATGATATCTTTTGGTTCTTAAAATTATTCCCCTATATGTTATTCTTAGAATTTACTGACTAGTTTCTAATAAATATTTCAATTTACTATTATCATTGGTGGGTGTCCTTCACTACCCCTAATGAAGAATTCCATGTTTTCCATAGAGAATCAAACCTGAGGTCTAGTCGGTCTAGACCTCTTCTTCCATAGTTGAGTGGGATGATATCCTTTTATTCTATTGAACTGGAGTAGGAAGCCTATTATAGTGAACTTCCCCTAGTAGCTATTTAATTTCCAAAAGTGTTTCGTTTAGTCTTTTTTGGTATACCACTAGAGAGGGTGGTGGAGTTCTCTATCAACTTAATGATGGGTACAAAACCAATATCTATTCTATCATACCTTATAAAACTATTTAAATTGAAGGAACTAAATGATCAGTGGGATGAATTGGTTTCCAAATTCTTTATTTAACCTAGTGTGTTGCCTTGTGAAGAATTGGTGATTTTCACTAAGAAGGTCATTGGAACCCTTCTCTTGTGTGTTGATTACGAGAATCTCAATCAGGTTATGATCAATTAAAAGTATATGTTGAACTATATTTATGATTTATTAGATCTTATATAGGGGGGAGTGGTTCTATAAGATCATTCCTTAGTTTGGTTTACACAAGCATAGGATCAAGGCGTTTGAGATTTATGTGTGACTATATACTTATTATATTTTCTTATTATTTCTTACACACCACCACTTGAGTTGAGTAACCTGATTGAAATCCATATGGGTACTTTAGTTCTAATGTGGATATGGTTTATTATGTGTTTTTGACATGTATGTGAGGATATATGGGTATTTAGGCATGATGATATTGAATGTAGGGAAGAGACCTATGAGTGGTAGATGTATCATTCTTGATAATTCTTGTGTTTGGACTGGGGTGATTTGAGGAAACTATAATGAATCTAAAGTAATTATATTTAATAGATTCTATATTGTAGAGATTATGATAATCCTTTCTTTACTTATAGATTTGGCTACTAGTTTTCATCTATTTGTATTTTAGGTTGGTGAGTTATAAAAGGATGGACTAGTTGACCATAGAAGGGTTGACCCGATAGAGGAGGATGATCCATAGAGGATGATGCAGTGTGCATTTTACCATCTAAGACACAAGTGATTATCCCTGCGAACCCCTTTGTGTTTGGAAAATGTGTTGATTTTAATGGGGGGTCTATCTTGGTTCTATTGATTTCCAAATATTTATTGGAAATAGTTAGGTTCTATTAATCTCTATTTTTATAAGGAAGTGGTTCTCTTATACTATATTTGGAAGTCTTGTTTTGTGTACTTGAACCATAAATACTAATATTTGAGATTTAAATAGGATGGATATGAATAAATATTAGATGGATGTTAATCGTTTGACAATAGAGTATGAGAACGGAGTGAAAGAGTTCATCAAGTTTGCAAAGGATCGTGCAAAGGATCCTTGTCAAATCCTTTTTCCATGTTTACGTTGTTCTTATTCTAGACTAATTACTCCAGAGGAGTAAGAAGAACATTTGATATGTCATGGAATAGATTTGAGTTATAAATTTTGGAATAAACATGGAGAAAAAGAGAATGTAGCTACTGGCTGGGATAAAATTGTTTTTTATGGATCATCATATATGAATACAAATATGGATAATGAATAAGACCATATGGAGAATATGATTACATATTTAAATGATGATGAAGATCGTATTGAGGAAATGACAAAGACAATTGAAGATGAAATCTGTGATTTCCCAAAATTGTTTTAAAAGTTAAAGAGTTGTGAAAAGACGCCATTGTATGCTGGTTGCACTAAATATACAGCATTGTCAGCTATACTGAAGTTGTATAAATTGAAAGAAGGCAACAGATGGGGTGATGTCACATTTACGGAACTACTTGCTCTCTTTAATTACATGCTCCCAGAAGATAATTATCTCCCAAGCCGGACATATGAAGCTAAGAAAATTCTACGCTCGATGGGTATGATTTGTGAAAGAATATATGCTTTCTCGAAAGACTGTATATTATTTCGCAAGGAGAAAAAATCACTTACAGAATGCCCGAAGTGTGGTGATTCTCAATACAATAAAGATGAATCCAATACTATGAAAGTTGTAAGGTACTTTCCAATCATTCAAAGGTTTAGGTGTCTATATGGATATGAAGAAACTGCAAGAAAATTGTCATGGCATGTAGATAAAAGAAATAAATATGGGAAATTACGTCATCCAGATGACCCTCCTCCCTGAAAGAAAATTGATCATGAGTATCCTGAATTTGTAAAAGAGCCGAGAAACCTTCATCTTGTGTTATCTACAGATGGATTGAATCCTTCTGGTTTTCAAACCAGCACTCATAGTACATGGCCTGTTATGTAGGTAAATTATAAATTTCCACCCTGGTTATGAATGAAGTGGAAATTCATCATGTTATCTATGCTTATATCAGGACCAAAAGAACTAGGTAATGATATTGACGTTTATCTGGCTCCTTTGATCGAGGATTTGAAGTTATTTTGGGATTCAGGTGTTATGTTGTATGATGCTTATAAAAGTGAATACTTCATATTGAGAGAGATGTTGTATGAGATAATAAATGATTTCCCTGCTTATGGAAATTTTTTAGCTTATAGAATTAAAGGAACTCAAAGGTGTCCCATGTGCGAAGAAGATGAAGAATCAATTAGGTTGAAAAATTCATTGAAATCTGTGTTTCTAGGACATCGTAGATTTATACCTCGTTGGCATAAGTACCGATCATGGATGAAATCATTCAATGGAAGTTCAAAATAATGTACAACACCGTCTCCACTAACAGGTGATCATCTGTTTGGGAAAGTAATAGATGTGAACACTATTTTTGGTAAACAATTTTTGAAAAACCTTATGAAAATCGGTTAGAAAAAAGAGATTAGTTTTTTGAATTACCATACTAGAGTTGTTTGTATGTCAGAAATTTTGTTGATGTGATTCACGAGGAAAAAAATGTATGTGATAGTTTTATCAGAACATTTCTAAATGCCCCTGGAAAAACAAAGGATGGAATTAAGGAAAGGTTGTACATGGTTGACATGGGAATACGAGAAGAGTTTTCTCCCGTGAAGGGTGAAAATCAAATGTTTCTTACTCCAGCTGGTTATACTCTTTCTAGGGAGGAGAGATATCCATTTTTCAACTTCCTCAATGATGTAAAGGTTCCATAGGGGTATTTATCAAATATCAAGAACATTGTTTCAATGAATGATTTGAAGTTAAACGGTTTGAAATCACATGATTGTCATGTTTTGATGCAAGATCTAATTCCTATAGCTTTACGATGCATTTTTTCCAAGAATGTTCATCATACATTAAAAAAACTTTGTTTCTTTTTCAAATATATATGTAGAAATGTTTTAGACCCGGTGAAATTTCCATCTATGGAAAAAATAAATTTTCATCATATTATGTGAATTAGAAATGTTCTTCCCACCAACATTCTTTGATATGATGGTTCATTTGATGATTCACTTGGTGAGAAAGTTTCAACTTTGTGGTCCTGTGCACTATAGATGGATATATCCTATTGAATGGTATATGAATATTTTGAAAGGGTATGTCAAAAATCGAAGTTGTCCATAGGGTTTTATAGTGTAGAGATATATTGTTGAGGAAGCCATTGAATTCGGTATCAAATACCTATTTGATGTGGAAAACATTGGTCTCCCAACCACACATGATGGAGTTTGTGAATCTGTAAGACACTACATCCTACATTTTAGGTCTAAACATCAAGTAATATAATTTATATTATCTTTTACTAAGAATTTTGTTATGATAGGGTAGTGTATCATTATTGTCTAAAAAGGATTGAGGACAGGGGCTTAGCATAAGGAGGCGAGCAAGTACTACGTCTGGAAAAATATTAGGGTGTATGTAATAAAATTTCACTATCCAAACACATCTCAACACAAGTTACTTATTCTCATAGTGAATGATTTTTTTGCAGTGTCCAAAACAAACAATTGCTAATGATTGCAGTTATTATGTTTGTAAATTTATGAAATAGATCATTTTTCATCATCAAACAATCATCCCTAAAGAGGTATTTTAAAAAACAAATACTAGTTCATTTACATTATTTATTAATTCTTTATTTTTATATTTTGCAGTATTACTCTAACTTCTGAAAATATTAATACTCACTAGATGGTATATATTTGTTCAAAAATGAGTGGGCTACATACCTGATGGCAGATTGTACACAAATAGCATGAAGATCTGACTTGGGGACGTGTACAATTGGTGGTCATTTTTTACAGGGGTTAAGGGGATCAAAAGATGAAACATTATTGTATTTAAATGTTTTTAGGAAAATTGTAATTGTTATTAAATAAAACATCATTTCACTAATGATTAATTTTCCCATTTTAATAGATGATATGCACCAGCAACATGCAAGAATGATGAATCACTCAATGTATCTCTCTTTTGTTTGATAGGAACATATTTTTAAGGGAAAACAAAACCTGACATACAAAAATCTGACCAAACGCATTAGGATTGTGTTTAAACATTAGGGGAACGATCCATGGGTGCATTAGGGATGTGTACAAGTCAATCCCACCTCAATCTGAGGCATGTTATAGCCGGTATCACTCAAAGTGTCTCTCCTTTGTTTAAAATGGACACAATTTTAAGTGAAAACAACAACTGACCTATGTAAATCCAACCAAAATCATTCAGATTGTGTTGATCTTATAGGGGAACGATCCATGGGTCCTTTGGGATGTGTACGAGTCAACCCTGCCTCAATCAGAAGCCTGGTGTGGCCGGTATCGCTCAAAGTGTCTCTCATTTTTTCTAAAATGGACACAAATTTAAGTGAAAACAACAACTGACCTATGAAAATCTGACCAAACACATTTGTATTGTCTTTATCCTTTAGGAGAACAATCCATGGGTGTGTTGGGGATGTGTACGAGTCATCCCCGCCTCAATCTGAGGAACGGTATAGCCGGTATCACTCAATGTGTCTCTCTTTTGTTAAAAATGGACACAATTTTAAGTGAAAATGAAGTGAACAGTGTTGCATTTGTTGTCAATGAGGCATGAAGTTGTCTTGGAATGAATGGAAGTCAGGGAATTTCAAGATGTGAATGACAAAGGTTGTGATGGTGTTGGTGGTGAAGGAGAATGGCCATGGTACTAAGATGCGTGTCACTTAGGAGATTCACTAAGTGGTATTGGAAATTGTGGTTGAAACATTCTCCATGTGATATCAGACGATTGTTGAGCTGTTCTTTAAGTTCCAAGAACTTGTATCAACTGGATACAATGTCACAACAATGTTAGAAGACCATGTATTGTATTGACAATGCATGAGGAGAAGCAAGAGATCCATCCACAACTTCTAAGTGGATGAAGTGGATTAAAGAAGTCCATGTACTAACTCTTATTGCATGTGAATCAGAAGAAGATCCAATTGATCTCTGATTAGATCAATGAAGAATGATGAAGAACATGTGTGATTTATGAGATTCAGTTGAAGAAGTCCCTCCTAAGTATTGAACACATATGGAAGAGGAGATGAAGAAGATTAAGAAGAAACCTTGGGAATTCCATATCCTAAGTAGAGAGAATATGAGAGGAGAAATGATGGAATTCTTAAGAAGAAGAAGGAAGATGGCTTAGAGAAGTGGCACTTGGAAATTGGCATGTTTTATATGGAGGAGAACTTTGTTTTTAACAGAGTCTTAATATTTTCCTTAGCCAAAAATTTGGCCAGCCAAGGCCAGCCCACGGGTTCAACCCCAAGGCACTTGTGGGCCTAAGGCGCCACGCCCATGGGGGATCCCATGGTGCAAGCACAAGGCGGCAGGGGGCCGTGTATAAGCCCCTGAGGGCACGCGGTGGTGAAGCCCGCGCACCCGAAGGTGCATAGTGGGCGCCAGTGGCACGCCCGCAGGGAGCAGAGTGGGCGCAGAGCACGCCCGCAGAGAGAACCTGGTGCGGGGCGGCACCGGGAGGGGAGAAGTTCAACTGAAGTCTGGTGGAGAGCGCCAGGGTGATAAAGCACGGAAAAATCGTGGCCCATTTCGATGTGGGACGCAGAATTTTCACCCGGGAGCAAATCACAGCCGTCCAGGCGATCTCGCGGCAGATCTCGGCCGCCCGATGCATCCGCGGAGCCCTGTTCCAATCCTGGCCATTGATGGTCATTTGATCACCGCATCCAACGGCCCAACATCCGTCTTCTTCCCCGAGCTCGTCTGAAGTCTCCCGCGAGCTGCCGACGAACCAGGCGCCATCCGAGCATGGTTTTTGAGTTCCCGGCCACCATTTCCGAAGCCGAAGGCTCCATTGAGCTCGTCTAGACCTACTGAACTGATCCATGATTAAAAATACACTTGCATGCAATTTTTGGAGAGTTTTGAAGTTCGGCCGAAGAAACCGAAGGTGCGAGGCCATTCGGTGTTGATGCTTTGCATGGATTGGGTTTAAAAAAGGACATGCGTACATTTCCATGCACATGCATGAAGAGGAAAATAATGAAGGAAAAGAACCCGCGTGAAACAGAGGAGAAACAAGATTTTGGAAATCTTGAAAACCCGAGATATTGAGGAGTTTGAATTTATATCCCACGCGGATGAACCGAGGCCCTCTGCCTATATAAAAAGAGGCCGAGCCCTCGAGGATGCTTGCTGATGCGCTGAATTTTTGATGTCCCGTGAGTGCTCTTTGCCTCACGAAGAAAGAAGCCCCGTGCAAATTACTTGCGCGGATGAAGATCTCGGTGCCATCCTTGGCCCGAAGGAGTCCCTTGCGCGCAACACCTTTGCGCGACAAAAAGAAGGGTACCCTGCGCGCTAATTCTTTGCGCGACAGGAAGGAGGATTGGGCTGCGCGGTAGGACCTTGCACGCTCCCTCTGTGCACCGCGCCCCCTGCGCGGTAGTGTTGAGAAGTTTGGCCGCAACCCTTGCGCGCCTGCACACAAGTGGAGTTCGGGTTGTGTTTTACACACATTGTGTGTGTGTGCCAAAGAAGGCCGAGGCCTTGCCTCGTGTGTGTGCCAAGTGGAGAAGAGGACCCGAGACTTGCATGCCTTGTGTGTGCACCAAGTGAAGACACATTTTGTGTGTGAAAAATTTAAGAACAACCTACGGGTTAAGGGTGTGCAACAAGAAGAGGGAAGAGGCCAAAGTCAAGTGTGTGCAAAACAAAGAACAACATGAACAAGTAACAAAGAAGGCCGAACCTAGTGTGTGTGCACTAAGTGAAGTGAACACACCTAGAAGAAGGAAGAAAGAGAGGACTCTCACACTAAAGGAGAACACACTCTTAAGTGTGTAACCACATTGAACAAAGTGTGATGTTCAAGTGAGAAGGTGTGTGCTATAGTTGACTACACCCTTTGAGGGTTTATTGCACCGAGAGAAGGAAGAAGGGGAGTGCATGCATACATGCATGCACATGCACACGTGAACAAAGACAAATCTGGTTGTGTGCATTTGAGTTGTCCAAGACTAGGAGTTCTTGAAGAGATTTGAGAAGGCCATGCAGTCAGTGCATGAGGAAGCAGAGATACCATGCACTCAGTGCATGAAGATGATTTGATGTGAGACTGGACCAGACTGAAGTTAAAGATATCAGTTGTCTGAGTATTCAGTAATTGGAGAGAGGCCAGGTCATCCTGAGAAGAAGGAGATAAATCCTGAGCAAGACGAGAAGACCTGATCAACTCAAGTGATCAGAGTTACAGAGCAAGGCCAGCAGTCTTTATCCCAGACTGCTAAAGATACTTGAAGAAGCTTAAAAAGGAGAAGAGCTACTCGTGTGACTCGAGGAGCCAGGAGAAGACCCTGTGGGACTCAGGGAGAAGAAGTCTTCAGTGGGATTCTGGAGCAGGCCAGTGGGACTCTGGTAACACTGTGGGACACAGTATAAAGACCCTCCTGTGGGACTCAGGAGAGATACGGTGGGAAGCTGTATCGACCATTGTAATACTAACAGATTATAATGGGAGAATCCATGCTGGGAGAGCATGGCAAGGATGTAGGCCTTTGGTGCCGAACCTTGTAAATCGTTGTGTCCAGTGCCTTTACATTTACTACATCATTCGTGGAAAGGTGAGAGATACAAGAAGAGTGGATCGAGGCTTTAACCAGCCATAGAGGTTTAATTGATTAAGAATCAATTAGTAAAAAGTTTTAAGGGATCACTGATTCACCCCCTCCCCCTCTCAGTGATTCACACTGATCTGGGCACTTCAATTGGTATCAGAGGGAAGGTTACCTCTAAAAGATCCAAGGGAGTCTTTATGAAGTGCAGATTTGAGGAAATGAAAGAACAGCCTCAAATGGAGATATCTGCCAAGACTCAGAAAAATAGAAAGAAGAAACAGGCCAAGAAAATGAAGAAAGCCTGTCCTAGTTGTGATGAAGTTTGAACAATGAAAGATCTTCAAAGTGCAATCGAATATCTTCAGAAGGCAGTCCCCAAGGAAGTGGCAATGTGTATAGCTACAGGCATCCTTGAACTTCAAGAAGAAAAATTACAGCTAGAAGAAGAAGCCAATACAATGGAAGATCAGTTGGCTAAAAGGGTTGTCATAACCAACACTCTCAGAAAGCTGGTGAAGGCTAAAGATGAAACTGTTTCGCTTTGCAATGAAAGATATGAAGACACTACTGAAGAATTTCAAAGAAGCCTTTCTGAGAAAGAATTCTTTAAGACAGTGGTCAAAGATGTTTTCCATGCACTAGAAAAGAGGCACAAAGTTTCAATGGTTGTCAAAGATTCTCAACTAGAAGACAAATTAAACAGGGTGAAGGAGCTTGACAACTCATTGCAAGAATTGAAAAAGGTGCATGATGACCAGATGAAAAAGCTGAAAGAAAAATGGGAAGGAAGGCTAAGAACTGTTGAGGATGAGAAGAACTCCCTCAATATGAAATGCTTAGAACTAGAGGTGATATTGAAAAATCTGCAATCACCCAAAGCTGAAGCCTCCCAGTCAGCTGAAAGAAGACATGTTTCTACTCAAGTATGCTTTGAGCAGGATGATTCTAAGAGAAAGACATCCTCTAATAAAAGTGCAACATCTTCTAGAAAGAAGGTACCATCCATACCATCTTGTACTGATGCTTATAATTGTGTTTACACAAAAAGTGCAGGATGGAAGAATAATTCCAAACAAATATGGATGAAGACAGTAAAGAAGCAGAGCTCTCTTGAAATAGCACAACAGGTCAAGAAAAGTACCCTATAATCAGAAGGACTGAAGAGGTCAAGATTCGTGGGACAATGCTGGTGTTGTAACAAGTATGGGCATTGTGCAAAGGATTGTTGGTACAATCCACTGAATGCCAAAGCACAGAGGAATCCCATGCCAACGGGGAGCAAGCCAGAAGAAAAGAAGAAACATCCACAGGTCCAGAGACATCTGTTTACTGCAAATAGATTTGGATTACTTGAAAACATCTGGGATGGTTGCAAAAGTGGCCAAAGAGTTGATACATATCAATCTCTGAATGTATCCGAAGCTGGAATGAAGAGAAGATCACTGAACCTGGCTAAGAGAGATTCCTTGGGAAGCAAGCAGAAGAAAGTGGAAGATGATCCCAAGAAGAGTTTGAAGAATGAAGAGAAGTCCTTGGAATTGAAATCCAAGAAGGGTGATGCATCCAGAAGGACCACCAAGAAAACATGCTTCTACTGTGGAAAGAAAGGACACATCATGGACCTTTGTAAAGAAGCCATGAAACTAAATTGAAGCAGACTGAACTCCAAAAGACAATCAATCCATAATAAGAAGGGATTGATTGAAAATAAGTTGCCTAAGAGAGGTAGCTTAGCAGCATCCAAAGAACCATGTGGAACTTCCAAAACTGAGGCCACTCTTCCAAATTAGTTACTAGTCATATGGCCAAATCAGTTGCAACTTGCCAAAGATCTGCAAAAAGCTGAAGAAAAAGTTCTGGAAATTGCTAAGGCAAAAGGGAAGAAGAGGATTTCACATGAAGATGTGTTGAGATCCACACCAGCACAAACATCAAAGAAGATCAGATGTGCAAGTGTGAAGAATGGTGAAAATGGGACATCTCGGTTGAGAGAATCTTCTCAACCTTGTTGTTCACATTGATGAACCAAGGAGGTTCCATATTATTCCCTTATACTATTGGTATTTACATGTGCTGACATTGCAGGGAATTGAAGATGATGATCATTCTCAACTGGAGGATGGTTTGGACAGAATGAAGTGCACCCCTTGAGGGGGAGCCAATCTGGAGAAGATGATGTTCTGAAATTAATATCATCTTGAGAAAGTATATGAAATGGGGAGCTTTATCTTTGCACCTGAACATTCTAATGTGTTTTGTGAAGTATGTGCAGGATTCAGCAATTCATTGAATATCTGAAAAAATTCAACCCCTAAGCATGATCTCACATGTTTACAGTGAATGTGGACAGCATTGAGTTCCTTGGTTACATCACTCTTGTTTTCTACACCGGGTTAGCCCAAGTAGACTTAGAGTTGATTTACTAAAGGTTCTTTGCTAAAGAGAACATGTGGAATCATCCCTCTCCTAGTGATTTTTAAAGAAGATGCTATTCGAAGGGAGGAAGAGATTTTTTTTTGAAAGAGAACCACACCACACCTTTGCATTTGATTGCCAATAAGGGGGAGAAAATATTGGCACACATATTGACCCATTCATATGTGCTGAAGGAGTGTATTGACAACAAATACAAAGGGGGAGATTGAAGTGCACAGTGTTGCATTTGTTGTCAATGAGGCATGAAGTTGTCTTAGAATGAATGGAAGTCAGGGAATGTCAAGATGTGAATGACAAAGGTTGTGATGGTGTTGGTGGTGAAGGAGAATGTCCATGGTACTAAGATGCGTGTCACTTAGGAGATTCACTAAGTGGTATTGGAAATTTTGGTTGAAACATTCTCCATGTGATATCAGACGATTGTCGAGCTGTTCTTTAAGTTCCAAGAACTTGTATCAACTGGATACAATGTCACAACAATGTTAGAAGACCATGTATTGTATTGACAATGCATGAGGAGAAGCAAGAGATCCATCCACAACTTCTAAGTGGATGAAGTGGATTAAAGAAGTCCATGTACTAACTCTTAGTGCATGTGAATCAGAAGAAGATCCAATTGATCTCTGATTAGATCAATGAAGAATGTTGAAGAACATGTGTGATTTATGAGATTCAGTTGAAGAAGTCCCTCCTAAGTATTGAACACATATGGAAGAGGAGATGAAGAATATTAAGAAGAAACCTTGGGAATTCCATATCCTAAGTAGAGAGCATATAAGAGGAGAAATGATGGAATTCTTAAGAAGAAGAAGGAAGATGGCTTAGAGAAGTGGCACTTGGCAATTGGCATGTTTTATATGGAGGAGAACTTTGTTTTTAACAGAGTCTTAATATTTGCCTTAACCAAAAATTTGGCCAGCCAAGGCCAGCCCACGGGTTCAACCCCAAGGCACTTGTGGGCCTAAGGCACCCCGCCCATGGGGGATCCCATGGTGCAAGCACAAGGCGGCAGGGGGGCGTGTATAAGCCCCCGAGGGCACGCGGTGGTGAAGCCCGCGCACCCGAAGGTGCATAGTGGGCGCCAGTGGCGCGCCTGCAGGGAGCAGAGTGGGCGCAGAGCGCGCCCGCAGAGAGAACCCGGTGCGGGGCGGCACCGGGAGGGGAGAAGTTCAACTGAAGTGTGGTGGAGAGCGCCAGGGTGATAAAGCGCAGAAAAATCGCGGCCCGTTTCGATGTGGGACGCAGAATTTTCACCCGGGAGCAAATCTCAGCCATCCAGGCGATCTCGCGGCAGATCTCGGCCGCCCGATGCATCCGCGGAGCCCTGTTCCAATCCTGGCCATTGATGCTCATTTGATCACCGCATCCAACGGCCCAGCATCCGTCTTCTTCCCCGAGCTCGTCCGAAGTCTCCCGCGAGCTGCCGACGAACCAGGCGCCATCCGAGCATGGTTTTTGAGTTCCCGGCCACCATTTTCGAAGCCGAAGGCTCCATTGAGCTCGTCTAGACCTACTGAACCGATCCATGCTTAAAAATACACTTTCATGCAATGTTTGGAGAGTTTTAAAGTTCGTCTGAAGCAACCGAAGGTGCGAGGCAATTCGGTGTTGATGCTTTGCATGGATTGGGTTTAAAAAAGGCCATGCGTACGTTTCCATGCACATGCATGAAGAGGAAAATAATGAAGGAAAATAACCCGTGTGAAACAGAGGAGAAACAAGATTTTGGAAATCTTGAAAACCCGAGATATTCGGGAGTTTGAATTTATATCCCACGCGGATGAACCGAGGCCCTCTGCCTATATAAAAAGAGGCCGAGCCCTCGAGGATGCTTGCTGATGCGCTGAATTTTTGAAGTCCCGTGAGTGCTCTTTGCCTCACGAAGAAAGAAGCCCCGCGCAAATTACTTGCGCGGATGAAGATCTCGGTGCCATCCTTGGCCCGAAGGAGTCCCTTGCGCGCAACACCTTTGCGCGACAAGAAGAAGGGTACCCTGCGCGCTAATTCTTTGCGCGACAGGAAGGAGGATTGGGCTGCGCGGTAGGACCTTGCACGCTCCCTCTGTGCATCGCGCCCCCTGCGCGGTAGTGTTGAGAAGTTTGGCCGCAACCCTTGCGCGCCTGCACGCAAGTGGAGTTCGGGTTGTGTTTGACACACATTGTGTGTGTGTGCCAAAGAAGGCCGAGGCCTTGCCTCGTGTGTGTTCCAAGTGGAGAAGAGGACCCGAGGCTTGCATGCCTTGTGTGTGCACCAAGTGAAGACACATTTTGTGTGTGCAAAATTGAAGAACAACCTACGGTTTAAGGGTGTGCAACAAGAAGAGGGAAGAGGCCAAAGTCAAGTGTGTGCAAAACAAAGAACAACATGAACATGTAACAAAGAAGGCTGAACCTAGTGTGTGTGCACTAAGTGAAGTGAACACACCTAGAAGAAGGAAGAAAGAGAGGACTCTCACACTAAATGAGAACACACTCTTAAGTGTGTAACCACATTGAACAAAGTGTGAAGTTCAAGTGAGAAGGTGTGTGCTATAGTTGAATACACCCTTTGAGGGTTTATTTCACCGAGAGAAGGAAGAAGGGGAGTGCATGCATACATGCATGCACATGCACAAGTGAACAAAGACAAATCTGGTTGTGTGCATTTGAGTTGTCCAAGACCAGGAGTTCTTGAAGAGATTTGAGAAGGCCATGCAGTCAGTGCATGAGGAAGCAGAGATACCATGCACTCAGTGCATGAAGATGATTTGATGTGAGACTGGACCAGACTGAAGTTAAAGATATCAGTTGTTTGAGTATTCAGTAATTGGAGAGAGGCCAGGTCATCCTGAGAAGAAGGAGATAAATCCTGAGCAAGACGAGAAGACCTGATCAACTCAAGTGATCAGAGGTAAAGAGCAAGGCCAGCAGTCTTTATCCCAGACTGCTGAAGATACTTTAAGAAGCTTAAAGAGGAGAAGATCTACTCGTGTGACTCGAGGAGCCAGGAGAAGACCCTGTGGGACTCAGGGAGAAGAAGTCTTCAGTGGGATTCTGGTGCAGGCCAGTGGGACTCTGGTAACACTGTGGGACGCAGTATAAAGACCCTCCTGTGGGACTCAGGAGAGATACGGTGGGAAGCTGTATCGACCATTGTAATACTAACAGATTATAATGGGAGAATCCATGCCGGGAGAGCGTGGCAAGGATGTAGGCCTTTGGTGCCGAACCTTGTAAATCCTTGTGTCCAGTGCCTTTACATTTACTACATCATTCGTGGAAAGGTGAGAGATACAAGAAGAGTGGATCGAGGCTTTAACCAGCCATAGAGGTTTAATTGATTAAGAATCAATTAGTAAAAAGTTTTAAGGGATCGCTGATTCACCCCCTCCCCCTCTCAGTGATTCACACTGATCTGGGCACTTCAGAAAACAACAACTAACCAAAAAAATCTGACCAAAAGCATTCATATTATCTTTATCCTATAGGATAATGATCCATTGGTCTTTTACGATGTGTATGAGTCAACCCTACCTCAATTTGAGGAACGGTTTAGCCGGTATCACTCAAAGTGTCTCTATTTTGTTTAAAATGGACACAATTTTAAGTGAAAACAACAACAGACCTATGAAAATACAACCAAACACATTTTTATTGTCTTGATACTATAATAGAATTATCCATGGGTCCTTTGGGACGTGTATGAGTCAAAACTACCTCAATTGGAGGCTCAGTGTGGCCGGTATCACTCAAAGTGTCTCTCTTTTGTTTAAAATGGACACAATTTTAAGTGAAAACAACAACTGACCTACGAAAATCTAACCAAATGCATTTGTATTGTCTTGATCCTTTAAGAGAATGATATATGGGTCCTTTTTGACATGTACGAGACAACTCAGCCTCAATCTGAGGCATGGTGTGACCGGTATCACTCAAAGGGTCTCTCGTTTGTTTAAAATGGGCACAATTTTAAGTGAAAACAATAACTGGCCTATGGAAATCTAACCAAACGCTTTCGTATTGTCTTGATAATTTACGAGAATTATCCATGGGACCATTTTGATGTGTAAGAGTCAACCAGTCCTCAATTAGAGGCACGATGTGACCATTATAACTCAAAGGTTCTATCGTATGTTTAAAATGGACACAATTTTAAGTGTAAACAACAACTAACCTACGAAAATCTGAACAAACGCATTCGGATTGTGTCGAACTTATAGGAGAACAATCCATGGGTCATTTTCAATGTGTATGAGTCAACCCTACCTCAATCTGAGGCACGTTGTAGCCGGTATCACTCAAAGTGTCTCTCATTTTTTTAAAATGGACACAATTTTAAGTAAAAACAATAAATGACCTACGAAATTCCGACCAAACACATTTAGATTGTCTTGATCCTTTACAAGAATGATCCATGGGTCCTTTTGGATGTGTAAAAGTCAATTTGGCCTCAATCCGAGGCACAGTGTGACCGGTATCACTCAAATATTCTCTTGTTTGTTTAAAATGTACACAATTTTAACTAAAAACAACAACTGACCTATGGAAATCCAACCAAACGCATTTATACTGAGTTAATACTATAGGAGAACGATCCATGGGTCCTTTGAGATGTGTACGAGTCAACCCTGCCTCAATCTGAGGCCCGTTGTGGTTGGTATCAGTCAAAGTGTCTCTCTTTTGTTTAAAATGAACTAATTTTTAATTGAAAACAAGAACTGACGTATGAAAATCCAACCAAAAGCATTTAGATTGTATTGATCCTTTAAGAGAACGATCCACGGGTGCATTTTCGATGTGTATGAGTCAACCCCACATCAATATGAGGCATGGTGTGGCTGGTATCACACAAAGTGTCTCTCTTTTGTTTAAAATAGACCCAATTTTAAGTGAAAACAACAACTGACCTACGAAAATCTGACCAAACGCATTCGGATTGTCTTGATCCTTTTCGATAGTCATTTTTGACATGTAAAAGTCAACTTGGCCTCAATATGGGGAACGGTGTGACCGGTATCACTCAAAGGGTATCTCGTTTGTTTAAAATGGACACAATTTTAAGTGAAAACAACAGCAGACCTACAGAAATCTGACCAAACGCATTAGGATTGTGTTGATCCTATAGTAGAATGATCCATGGGTCATTTTAGATGTGTATGAGTCAACCCAGCCTCAATCTGAGGCCCGGTGTGGCCGATATCACTAAAAGGGTCTCTCGTTTTTTTTAAATGGACACAATTTTAAGTGAAAACAACAACTAGCCTATGAAAATCTAAACAAACACATTTTTATTGTCTTGATGCTTTAGGATAAAGATCCATGGGTTTTCTGGGGACATGTACGATTCAACCTCATTTCAATCTGAGGCACGGTATAGCCGGTGTCACTCAAAGTGTCTCTCTTTTGTTTAAAATGGCCACAATTTTAAGTGAAAACAACAACTGACCTACGAAAATCTGACCAAACGCATTTTTATTGTCTTCATATTATAGGATAATGATCCATGGCTCCTTTTTGATGTGTATGAGTCAACCCCACCTCAATCCAAGGCACGGTTTAGCCGGTATCACTCAAAGTGTCTCTCTTTTGTTTAAAATGGACACAATTTTAAGTGAAAACAACAACTGACCTATGAAAATCAGACCAAACGGATTTGGATTATCTTGATCCTATAGTATAACGATCCATGGGTCCTTTGTGACATGTATGAGTCAACCCTGACTCAATCCGAGGCATGGTGTGGCCAATATCACTCAAAGTGTCTCTCTTTTGTTTAAAATGGACACAATTTTAAGTGGAAAAAACAACTAACCTACAGAAATCTGACCAAACACATTCATATTGTGTTTATAATTTAGTATAACAATATATGGGTAATTTTAGACATGTACGAGTCAACCCTGCCTCAATATGAGGCCCGGTGTGGCCGAAATCACTCAAAGTGTCTCTCTTTTGTTTAAAATGGACACAATTTTATTTGAAAACAACAACTGACCTATGCAAATCCAACCAAATGCATTCGGATTGTCTTTATCCTACATTATAACAATCCATGGGTATTGTTTGAGATTTAAGAGTCAACCACACCCCAATTATAGGCACGGTGTGGTCGGTATCACTCAAAGTGTCTCTCTTTTGTTTAAAATGAACACAATTTTAAGTGAAAAAAACAACTGACATATGGAAATCTGACCAAATGCATTCAGATTGTATTTATCTTTTAGTATAATGATACATGTGTCCTTTTTGACATTTATGAGGAAACCCAGCCTCAATATGAGGCCCGGTGTGTCCAGTATCACTCAAAGGGTCTCTCTTTTATTTAAAATTGAAATGATTTTTAAATGAAAACAACAACTGACATATGGAAATCTGACCAAACGCTTTTGGATTGTATTTATCCTTTTTTATAATGATACATGGGTCCTCTAAAAAGTGTATGAGTCAACCCTATCTCAATCTAAGGTACAGTGTTGCCGGTATCAATCAAAGTGTCTCTCTTTTTTTTAAAATGGACACAATTTTAAGTGAAAACAGAAACTGACCTACAGAAATCCAACCAAATGCATTCGTATTCTCTTGATCCTTTATTATAATGATACATGGGTCCTTTGTGACATGTAAGAGTCAACCCCGCCTCAATCAGAAACATGGTATAGTCGGTATCACTCAAAGTGTCTCTCTTTTGTTAAAAATAGACACAATTTTAAGTGAAAACAATAACTGACCTAAAGAAATCAGAAAAAACACATTTAGATTGTCTTGATCCTATAGGATAATGAAACATGGGTCCTTTGATACATGTAAGAGTCAACCTCACCACAATATGAGTCACGGTGTGTCCAATATCACTCAAAGTGTCTCTCTTTTGTTTAAAATGGACACAATTTTAAGTGAAAACCAAAACTGACCTACATAAATCCAACCGAACACATTATGATTGACATTATCCTTTATGATAATGATCAATGAGTCCTTTGTGACATGTACGAGTCAACCTCGCCTCAATCTGAGGCACGGTATAACCGATATCACTCAAAGGGTCTCTCTTTTGTTTAAAATGGACACAATTTTAAGTAAAAACAACAAATGACCTACAAAAATCTGACTAAATGCATTCATATTGTCCTGATCCTATATAATAAAAATCCATGGGTCCTTTGTGACTTGTATGTGTCAACCCCGCCTCAATCTGAGGCACGGTGTGGCCGGTATCACTCAAAGTGTCTCTCTTTTGTTTAAAATGGACACAATTTTAAGTGAAAACAACAACTGACCTACGGAAATCCAACCAAACGGATTCAGATTGTATTGATCCTTTAGGAGAACAATCTGTGGGTCCTTTTCGACATGTACGAGTAAACTCAGCCTCAATCCAAGGCAGGATGTGGCCAATATCACTCAAAGGGTCTCTCATTTGTTTAAAATTGACACAATTTTAAGTGAAAACAAAAACTGACATATGGAAGTCCAACCAAATGCATTCGGATTGTGTTGATCCTATAGGAGAGAGATCCATGGGTCTTTTGAGACGTGTAAGAGTCAACACCGCCTCAATCTGAGGCAAATTCTGGCTGGTATCACTCAAAGTGTCTCTATTTTGTTTAAAATGGACACAATTTTAAGTGAAAACAACAACTGACCTACGACCGGGACACCCCCCACCGCTCTGGAAACCCTCAGCCTGTCGAAAGCCCCCTCAACCCCTTGGACACCCCCACCGCCTAGACAAGCCCATGGATAGTCCCCCCCCCCCCATGTCGGATAGCCCCCCCCCCCCCCCCCGGACAACCACCTCCCCACTGGACGCACCCCCACCCCTACTAAACACCACCCAAACACCTGAATACCCCCCACCGCCTGGACACCCCCCACCCATGGACAGCCACCCCCACCCTCCTCGACACCATCCCAATCCCCTTCAACAGACCCACCAACCCCCTGGAAATCCCCCCCGACACACAGGATACCATCCCACCCCATGGACACCCCATAGACACCCCCCCCCCCTCCTTGGACACCACCCCACCCCCCTTGGACAGCCCCCAACCTCCTAGACCCTCACCCCCACCCCCCTAGACACCTGCACCCCCTGGACACCCCATATCCCCCTGGACACCCCCATCCCACCCTCTTGGACACCACCCCACCCCCCTTGGACAACCCCACCAACCCCCCCGGACCGCCCCCACCCCCAGAACACCCCCACTCCGGGAACCACCCCCCCACCCCACACGCCCTAGACACCAACCCACCCCCCTGGACACCCCCATGGACCCCCCCCCCCCCCCCCCTCACCAGGACACCGACCACCCCCTGGACACCCCCACCCTCCTTGGACATCCCCCAACCTCTTGGACCCCCCCAGGACATCCCTTTCCCCCCAGACACCCCCATCTCCCAGGACACCCCCTACCCCCCTTAGATTGCCACCCCAAACCCCTAAACAGCCCCCCAACCCCCTGAATTTTGAATTGAATTCTTCATGTACATAATTAACTTATGAATTACGTGTTAATGGTGTACGGGTATACTTGTGGTATGGGTATACTTGGTCTAATTATCTTATGATTTATGTGTTAATTTTGTATAGGTATACTTGGTCTAATTAGCTTATTGAGATGCTGATTTTTTTTTCAGGTGTTTGGGTGTGCTGATGCAGATTGTTTTGTAACAGCAGACAGGGCATTTATCAGTGCTAAACAAGCACTGATAAACTACACCTTTATCAGCGCTAGAAAAGCACTAATAAAGGATCTATTTATCAGTGCTAAAAGATCACTGATAAAACACACATTTATCAACGCTTTTTTAGCCCTGATAAAGGAGTTTTTTATCAGCACCATTTTAGCGCAGATAAAGTCCCCCTTTATCAGCGCATTTTTAGTGTTGATAAATGTTTCCTATATCAGTGCTTTTTTAGCACTGATAAAGTACCCCTTTATTAGTTCTCAGTAAGTGCTGATAAAGGGGACCCCCCCCCCCCCCTATCAGCACTGAGCTTTACAATTCTTTTTTAGCGCTGATAAAGCCCATTTTGAGTGCTGATAAAGACTATTTTTGTAGTATTGATGCAGGCAGTGGCCCACATAGTTGTGAAGAAAAAAAATAGTTGTATGTTCTCGGCACCTAGGCTACAAACTTTGTGTTGGACTCTATGTCCATAGGGCCTTCTGGACCAATAAAATGGTTGGGTTATCCCTTCAGGGGCTATGACCTTCTCTATCGAGTTGTGTGTGTTGTATTTCTATGTTTCATTGTAATTTTACCCCTAAGTACTTATAATATAATTAGCAATTTTTAATAGAGTAATAAATATTTTAAATTATACTAGAGATCATATGATTAATAAATCAGAATGCAGTAAATAATTAATATTTACTTTATTTGTTATCAAATTATTTTTAATTATATTAATTACTATTAATTCTTAAATTTCTAATAATTATTAGTAATTAATTACACATTATTAATCAATAATAAACAATGTATTCAATAATTAGTAATTATACTATCTATTAATATATTGTTAATAATAATAGTATTAACAATTATTAATAAAATGTTAATTAATATATATTAATATATAATGTTATGTACTTATTCATATATTAATTATATATTAATAACTTTAATAAATAACTACTAATTCCAATTAATAATTAACAATAAACAATAAAAATTATATGTTATAATTAATAAGTATTGAATAATAAATTTTTCAATAAATTATTAATTACTAGTTATAGTTATTATATATTTAATAACTACTAATCTTTAAAATGTTAATTAACTATTTATGTATTAGTTTTATATAATTATTTAATTATTAATGTATTATTTATTATGTAATTCTCTAAGAAATTATGATTTACTTATTTCATTATTAATTACTAATTTTATTAATTATTTAGTTTTTAAATAACAAAACCTACTAAATAATATAGGTTAAAATTTTGAAAACATAAAATTCATCTTTGAACCCTATTCTATCATACTTTTTGGTGAAAACATAGGAAGCGTTAATAGTTGTAATGCTTCCTATAATAAGAAAAGTGAGCATCAACCCCATTTTTGCTTCCTCGCTGAAAGAAGATTCATGAATGGGGTTCATTCATCATGAATCCTATTAAAAAAATACAGAACCATATTTATTGAGGGGGTTTGTACTTATTATTTTTACAGCTTCTATGATCCGGAATCCCTTTCCCCTTTACCTTATATTTCACATATCCCTAAAGTTCAAACCTCAGTTCATGGATTCCTGTAACTTGTTCTCTCATCTTGGGAGTTCATATATGTCTCATCCCTTATGAATATAACCTTTGTTTCATGATTCAAGAAACACCAGTTGTCAATAGACTCATTCAATAAATTTTTTTTAGTTCTCAGGAATTATAGGAATGATCAACAGTTGGCCTTCTTTAAAATAGGCACAGCGTGACTCTTTTTTCATTGGAGAATGATTTGGTTGAGGTCTGGTCCAAAGCCCACCGTATTTTCAATGCATCCCATTTTTTATTTTTTATGTGGTCTTATGATTTCAACATTAAACAAGATACAATGAACATAATGATCTTGGTCAGTTTTACAAAACTCTCTCCTCCTAATCATAATCATTTGATTATTTGAATGTTAGGGAATTTATTTGGTTGATATCTATGTTCAGATAGTAGAACTCATATTTTATTTTCACCCTATTTCCCCATAGACTTTCATTGAAGTCCATGTTTCCATAATTCTAACAGAGTATGTTAGGATCATGGTTGAGGAAGAGTTGTGATACTAGAAATAAGTTGTTTTTGAGATTTGGTTGGATTAATGTTCCTCATGTAAGTGACTATGTCACCTGATGGAATTGTGTAGGCATGAGCTCATGAACCACCACCCAAAGATGAATGTGGATTTGGTGTCAGGTCTTGGTGGAAAGGGTTTGGTTTCTATGTTAGAGGCTGGTGTGAAGGAAAAGGTTCATATTGGTGATTCTCTGGTCCGAATCAGTATCAAACTTTAGTATTATTCTTTTTCAAAAGTAGTGTTCATTGGAGGAAATGTTACATAGGATGGTTGGAGAAAGGAAACTAGGTAAGATGGTCCTTATGTACACATCTCTTAAGGAATCTCACGACAGGTAGCTCAATAGTTGAATTTCAATTAAACAAAAAAAAGATGATCCCATTAAGAAAGAGATATACTCTTTGAATCTTGATTTGAGGTTAGTGTACATTTATGGAATACTAAGACATGATTTGGCTGAGCATAATTTCATAGTGTACACCTCATCCAAATTAATGGGGATTGATGGGGTGTGTAAAGCAAGGTATTTGGTTCAATTAATTATATCTAACTCCACATCACGTTATGAGGAAGTGAAAACTAGAAATGGAAATGAAGCTAATCACATGGATGGGTTATAGGCGCTAGGTAAGAAAAGTTTAAAGGATTTTCCTAGTCTGATTTCAATATTGACTCTAATACGGGGGTCACCTAATTAATGAGACACTTTACAGAAAATACTATATAATAATATTTTGCCAACCAAGAATGTAAATTAAAATGGGAATGATGAACATGAATTATGGGGAACCAACATTCCAAGATAGAAAAGAAGGAAGGTTGGCCCCAGGTCTTTCGGAGATATCAAGCTAGGTTTCAAAGAACATGACTCCCAACTAATGATGGACTATGAACAAGAACCCCATGAAATTAAGATTGATTATGAGTAGGACCCTCATGGGGCTATGATTGTTGTATTTGTCATGGGGAAGGACAAGTAAGGTAATCTTATTTCCAGGAATTATCGAGATCACGAAAGAAGGAAATAGAGCCACACAAATATTACCCAAATTTATTGAAAACCATTGTAACCTTATCCTTTGGCATGGAAAAGTAAAATGGGATATAAATAAGGCCAATTAAATCAATAAATTTTTATGTTGTTAATCATGAGTCTCGTAATCTAGGAAGACAATATCTAAGCAAGGAGAAAAACTTAATCAGATCGGTAAGAAATGTAGAACCAGAAAATAGAAAATATCTGGAGCTCATTATTCAATTTAAGGAATAAAGGATATAAGGATCCTTCTAGATCAATTCTATGAAGGGTTTTTTTAAAAAAATATATGAAATAATGATTCGAGTTGATATTAATGAGGATCAAAGGGTGTTGATCAACAAACAAGATTTCATTTTGGAATGAGGCTTCAACAAAAGGAAGATCAACTTAGAGGAATATATATAAATTTATAAATTTATATATCCAAGATATATATTTACCATTAAATTACTATGAATGTTTTTATAGTACCTTTATGAAAGGATACCATGTAAATTGGTGACCTTACACATCACATATCATACCATTGTGAAACTCTGAGTTCATCCGAGTACCCATATGAAAACACATTCATGTTGGTTAAACATCAGTTTAAACATTTATGTGAAAATATATTTTACATATACATAGATTATTCTTTTAGTATTATATGTAATTTTAAACACCTATATAATAATGTTCACTCTATTAAAATTCTTCAGAAAAGAAAATTTATTTTACTTATGGAAAATTTATGTAAAAAATATTTTAATTGTCTAAAATTTACTTAATGATATATTTAGATATAAATAATTTAAAAAATTAATAATATATTCAAAATAAATTAATAATTAATAAAATATATATATATAATGTTAGGAACATGCATATAAAAAATAAATATCTCAAAACATTTGATATAGTTTATTCTCAAAAGGAGGTCAAATTGTATTTACACCCCCAGAGAAATGGTGCATGACTACAAACCCAATACAAATTAGCAAGTGTTATTTTCTTAGGTGTAGAAAGTGTTGTAGATAATGATTATATGTCCAATCCTTGGAAAACAAATCCATGTGTCATTAAATATATAATGAAATGAGAATCCATACACATGTAGTTCTAGGGATGAATCTTAGTGTCGATCTAGCTTGTATATGTGAGGAAGTTTAATTGAGGTTTTTTCAATGTCCTGGGAATTCTATAAAGGATCGACAAGGGTAAAGGAGAAACATTAATAGCCTAAATAAATGGTTTTGTAATTTGTATTTGGGATTTGTATAAGGGTTTTAGGAAATAATACATATCCCATAAAGTGTGAATCCATCCACAAGTAGAACATGTGAATGGTGCGGTTAGTGACCAACCATAATATTGGGCATGGTAGGAGACCAACACTGCCAGAAGGAGGTTGTCCTCTTGGTAAAGGAACATAGAATCATATGGTTTAGAGTCATATGATAAATAATCTTCCATTTAATTTAGGATTATAAAGGGAGGACAATGATCTCGTAATTTAATATCTTGTGGTGATGGAAAAGACCATGTAGTTTGAAATCATGGGAAAAAGATGATGAACACATAGTATAATGTTATATAGTGAGGATAAAAGCACCATATTGTTTAAATCCAAGACACTTGAACTATGAGGTACCATAATCTGTTTTTGGTGTATCTTAATTTTTTAAAAAAGTGATCTACCAAAGTCTTTAATCCCACATGAGTGATGCTCAGTGGGAGAAATAATGGGATGTTTAAGAATTAGAAAATTATTTAGGAGTGAATAATAAGAATGATGGGAAGGGGCTAGAATATCATGTTTTCCACTATGAATAAAACCATGAATATGGGGAACTAGTTTAGTGTTTTATAGGAGATTGTATCCCTTATCCTACATTCGAGAACATGTCGGAGGGTTACTCCAAGAGTGTTACAGCCCTACTTGAGATAAGGGGATTGGTATGAGGGTAAATTGTCCCTCAATAAATCCTAATTGAGGAGTTTATTGACTGATATGTTGAGGATTACTATTAAACATGTTTGAAACCTGGTCCCACCACCATTCTTTAATAAATGAGGCAATCAATGTTAAGAAAGACCAATGGCCATGTTTGATACATGTGTTCCACTATAATAATGTTGAGAATTTTTCCTTGGGGATATATTGCTGAGATATGAAGAATGATGAGACTGGGTTATTGTGTTTTCACCATTGAATAATGGTATTTAATTTTTAAGTGAATGACATATGGGGTAAATCAAACCCCAAATATGAAAAGTGTGGAGGTAAAATAATGGATGATTCTCAAGATGAATTCAATAACCCTAGAGTTACCCCATCATACATTAATCATCTCAACATGGCTCACAGATCTTAATGGAGTGAAAAACCTAGAATAGATATGGGAAAGGTTCAATCATTCCTCATAGAAATTAAATATGGCCCATTTTATTTATAATTTAGGGATATATAACATTGTCCGTGTTGAGAAGGTTTTGGGTCAAAATACAATGACTATGGGATGTTGTCATTTTAATTTCATGGAGCTAAAACTATTGGGGTTTGATGGACTATACAGTAAGGGTGTGATAATAACCTGATGTTAAAAAATATATCATCATTAATATTATAACATCCCAGGTGATTAAAGAATATGAAATTTTCATATTTATTAATTAAATATTAATTTTACTTTAAAGGGGATGCTATGTTCTACAGTGTACCTGATACGCAACAAAGGGTTTCTTTGAAAACTTACATTTCACACAACATTAAGTTATACCGAAAAATAATATAATAATATTATTATTTTAAATGGTAGTAATTGCATAGTCGTTCTATTGGCAGGAATGAACATGACTAACTAATATTTGATTTTACATGTTTTTTAAATGTTTTTACATTTATCCAATAAATTTTAGAGTCTTAAAATATTAAAGAACCAAATTTTAAGCATAAATACTCTAGTATTTATTAAGGGGTCGATTTACCGCCTTTTGATGGAGAAACATTTTTAAATCTAGTTTTTTTCACTTTTATATGTTCTATTTGTCAAAATAATATTCTTATTTAGAATAAAGACATCTAAATTTACTTTGAATGAAATTTTTTATTTTCCTGATAATGTTAGTTTTTTTAATGAAATAGTGATAAATAATATATTTCAATTCAAAACTTCCTTTTAATCGAATTTATTTATATGGATATATTATCTTTTTAATTGTTTTTAAAGTGTAATTAGATTATATTTTTACCATTTAATCCAATTTTTGTCATTGGAATTAATTTCACTTTGAAATTGGACATAAACAAGTGTCAATCTTTTGATAGTTATTATTCCTTAAAAATACCCTTTTTGTTTTGACAACGGGAATGAATTTTCAATTAATTTCTGCCACTTCTATGTTTTGAATTTCAAAAAATGTATTAAATATTTGTAATCATTAAGTCAAAATTGTGTAAATAGGTAAATTTTATTTTTAGACATTATGAATATTTAATTCAGTAAATATTTTATTTACCATGGTTAAATGGTAAATCTGGTAAATAAGGGTAATAAATTATTATTATAATAATTTTAAATTACCCTAAAATTTGTCACAATTCTATTGGTTGATAAATTTCCGACCATTGTAATCCTTGGTCGATTTTGGGACCCTATGGGGCCACTTATGAGTGATAATGACACTTTATATTAATTAATTTAAAATAAAGACAAAAATTACATAAACATATATATTTTAGTAAATAAATTTTTACATGGGTTTATATAAGTTATATCTTAGACTATAAATATTCATTTGAAATATAAAAATATTTCCTAAATAATGGTATTTTATTTATAAATTTTCGGCATCAAATAAATTAAACTATTTATGACACAATGATGATGTTGTGATTACCTTATTAAAAAATGATTTAAATAAATGAGATTATAAAATTTAAAAAACAATCCAAAACCTATACAATTCTTATTGTATGATTTTATTTCTAAAAAGAGTCATCTTATATTTGACTTTAATGAGTTTTGGACCTTTTGAAACTAAAAATCAGTTTATAATAAAATAATGTTTTCAAACTTTCCTAAAGAGCCCCTCCTCCCCCTTATAAAAAGACATCAACTCTAACCCATTACTCACACCTCTAAAGCACCTTGTATCATAAAAAATCTAGCTAAATAAACTCCCAAAATTCCTCTCTTCTACATAGAATCATTACCTTAGGCATAAATCACTTCAAGAAAGCCTTTTGGTTCAATCTGAAGGGAGTTACCCGATTTAAAGGTAATGTCTTCCCTCAAGTTCTATTATTTTGTTTTACTTCTCCACTCCCTATGATATTATTATTATTATTTTACATAACATCACCAGTATCCTCGATATACTAGGTTTTTTATGATAATTATTCTAACTACACTTACACACACCTCCACCTAACGGGTAAATAACATATTGTTTCTGTGGATGACGTACTAACACCTCAAGAAACGATGATTATTCAATTATCTCTTACATCCTCTTATGGTGTCCATTAAAATGGAAATGTATTTATATGTGATATATATTATATTTATATTGTCTCTCTGCTTCTTTATTTGTCACTTATATCATACCTTTATGGTTTTCATAATGGGTAAACGTGATAATTTCATTTGAGGAAGTGCGGACTACCGCCCCTCAAAGTGATATGACTCATTCATTCCATAAGTGGAATGTATAAAGGATGGATTTATTGAAATTATATATTATATTATACTAGAATTATAATATACCGATATATAATTAAGTTTTCATTCCATTAAATCTGAAATATAATTGAAAGTAGTGTTCATGCGTACGTACAGTTTACCATCTCCAAGAATGGTGCATTTCATTCCTTACCTCCAAATTTTATGTGCTATTATAAATAAATATATGTACTAGATATGTATTAAATATATGATATCTAAATCATGAATATCATTTTTGAGATAATGGACTTTTGACCACATGAACAACTAGTAATTATAAGAAGTTCATTTTGGACTCAAGTACCAAATATCGACAAAATGACCATTATTAACTTAAATGATTATGTAATGTTTATAACATGGTAATAGATGATATAAATATAATAATAAACATGAAAAATGTTCTTAAGCAAATATAAATAAACTTTAGTTTATTACTCAGGAGATTAAAGAATGAACGAGTCAATTCGTGCATGAGGTAAGGGACTTCGTCTCAATCTCCTTTCATTGAGGCATATTTAGATTTATACACTACTTTATTTTATATGGTGTATAAACCCCTTTGAAATTTTATTTCATTCCAAGGGAATATTTTTTTTACGAAGAATTTTACTAAATGACAAAAAGGAATGTTTCTTTTTAATGTATGTGGTGACAACAACCTTTCCTCCACCACTAGTATTATTTGATATTTGGGGTCGTAATGTTTTTTAAAAGGAAAATTAATACCATATACTCTTTTTACCTATTTTGGTATTGAAAATAGTTTTGATAATGGGTTTATTATTTCAATATATTAAAATGATATATTGTGATTTCAATGTGTAAATTTTATCTTTCATTTATGTTTTTTTATGTGTTGTGAATATGTTATGGTTCTTGAGCATTGTTTACGTATACGGGTTGTTCCATGATAAAACTAGGGCCGGTGAGCCTGAGATAGATCTCAAATTCATTAGGTAATGTGATGGATGTAAATGTTAATATTTATCCTATGAGATTTAGGGAATATACTGTGATGGGTATTCCAAATGTAACTCCCTACATAGTCGTCAAAGCTACAACGTAATTATGTTATGGATGCCACAAGTTACCTGTATGATATATGATATCCATTTGTTATTCATAAGTCTTATGATCTTTTGTGGTATATTAAATATTTAAAAGAATGATTTCATTGACTTTTATGTATTAATGGACTAATGTTTTCTTTCCTTATTTTATAACCCTTACTGGGATTTTTATTCTCATCCCATGTTTTTTTTTTGAAATGTTTTTTATAGGACATAAAGATGAATAGGGTCATGATTGGGATCAAGGAAAAGTCATGATGTCTAAAACATGGAACTAGACATAGATATTTTTTCAAGATTTTTTATTTTATGAAAAAATTTGATACTTTGTAGAATTTTCTACATGTAATATTCAAGTTGTTATATATATGTTATGAAATAATTCTCTAAACCTCTAAAATTGAAAAGATCCTCGATGCGAATTATTAACTTAATTCTAGATTATGTAAGGTTTAAGGTCGGGTCCTTATAGTTGGTATCAGAGGCCAGTTTAGGAAACTTTAGGAGTTAGAATATTGTTATATTAATATCAATAAATTAAATTATGGTCAAATGTAAATGATATAGCATTTATAGATTACTATTTTGCTTCGCCTATGATATTTTTATGTTCAGAATGGTTTTTCGTAGAGGAAATAGGGTAGCTATGATGGGATGACATCAAGAGGAAGACAATCTTCCAAATCAGCAACCTGAGATGGTCAGAATCAGAACTGAACAGTTTTTTGCAGTGACGAAACAGTTGACTCGGGCTATAAATTTTGGTGGTATCCATGTATGAGATCAGCCAAATCAACCATAAAGGAACATGTTAGTAGTATATCAATTCATGAGGCATCATCCCACATTATTCATAAGATCATCTGAACCTATGCTAGATGAAGGGTGGATTAAATCACTAGAGAATATTTTGATGTTAGGGGGTGTTCAGAACATTAAAATGTTAGTATCACTTTTTACCATTTTGAAGGTGAAATCGATAAGTGGTTGTTGATGGATAAAATTATTCGGGATAGTGAGGAGATTGAGTCTCTTGATTGGGATGAATTCAAAGGTATGTTTCTTGAGAAATATTTTCCTAAGGTGGTTCGACTTAGGATGGAAAAACAATTTCTAGAATTGAGGCAGGAGGATGACTCAATGGATGCTTATGAATAAAAATTCACTCGACTGGAAAGCTATGCTCTAAATTTCATACTAGATATTGACAGTAAAATAAATCATTTTTACTCAGAATTAAATCCAATGTATCGAAGGTCTTTGTCTTCTTGTGAGTTTAAAAGTTTTGAAAAGCTTATTTGATGTGCTGAGAAGGTGGAAATGGAGTTTTCTAATGATCTTGTGTTCTTTCAAAAACAACAAAAAAAGAGGTAGAGGTGGAAGACTAAAGGGAATAAATCTTCAAAAAAGTTTGATGGTAAGAAACTTAAATTTATAGTTTGTGAAAATTGTGGTAAAAAGAATACTGGTGAATGTCTTTTGAATTCTAGTAAGTGATACTGATGTGGTAAAATGGGACATAAGTCTCATAATTTCACTGAAAAAGATCAGGGTAATGGTACGACAAAATCTTATTTACGATCAGTAAAATGTTTTAAGTGCAATGAAATGGGTCATTATAAAAATGAGTGTCCAACAAAGAACTCAATGGAGGGAAAGTAGCCTGACTAAAAGCAGAAAGGGGTGGTGAAATCCTTTTCAACTACTTCAACATATGTTGGGCCATGTAATTAAGTAGTATCAGGTACAATGTTTTTTTATTAAAATTATTCCAATGTGTTGTTTGATTTAGGGTATACACACTCTTTCATTTCTGAGAAGTTATCTAGTAAATTGGGAATTTAATCTCAAGATATAAATCCTGAGATTATGGTAAAAACACTGGGAGTAAATGTTGAGAAAAAAAGAAATTATAAGAACCTTCATGTACTTGTGTGTGGAAAGAATCTACTGGCAAACCGTATTGTTTTTCCTCTAGTAGAGTTTGATGTTATTTTGGGTATGGATTGGTTTTCCATTTATCATGCTAAGATTGACTACAGAGCTAAATAGGTTTCTTTTCAAAAAGAATTTTAGTTTGTGTACAATAATGAACCCTTGTTTTTTATAATATATCTGGAAGATCAAAAACTTGTAAATGATGGAAAAGAATGATACCTTGCACATATTGTTGAAAAAAAGGAATTGTTCAGATTAATGATGTTCTAGTGGTAAATGAGTTTCCTGATGTTTTTATGATGAGTTTCCTAGTATAATACCTGATCATAATTTTTAATTTACCATTTACTTAGTCCCTGATGCTAATCCAATTTCAAAACCCCCTTATCAAATGGCTCAAATTGAAATTTTAGAGTTAAAGAAGAAATTAAAGGAGTTATTAGATAAAGGATTCATTCGACCTAGAACATCACCATGGGGTTCTCCTGTCTTATTTTTTAAAAAGAAATATGATTTATTGAGACTTTACATTGATTATAGATCATTGAATAACATCATTTTTAAGAACATGTATCCTTTTCCTCATATCAAGGATTTGTTTGATCAGCTCCAGGTAACTTAGTATTTTTCGAATATTGACTTGAGGTAGGGGTACTATCAGTAGAAAGTAAAAGAAGTAGATATTACAAAGACCATGTTTTGTACTAGATATGGCCATTATGAATTTGTAGTTATGCCTTTTGGGTTAACCAATGCACCTGCTGTATTAATGGATCTTATGAATAGAATTTTCTATGACTTCCTAGATAAGTTTGTGGTTGTGTTCATTGATGATATTTTGGTTTATTAAAAAATTAAATAGAAACATGAAATTAATTTAAGTGTTTTCTTGCAAACCTTAAAAGAAAATAAACTATATGGTACATTTATCAAGCATGAGTTTTGGTTACAAAAAAATTCTTTCCTTGGTCACATTTTTTCATAAAAAGGAATAACTGTTGATCCTGCTAAAACAAAGTTGTCGAAAAATGTCCAAGACCTACCAATATCACAAAGATTCGTATTTTTCTTGGTTTATCAGGTTATTACCAGATTGTTTTTGAAAAATTTTCATGGTTATCTTGCCCAATGACTAAGTTAACTCAAAAAGGTGTTAAGTTCATTTTGACAAAATAATGTGATGATTGTTTTCAGGAATGTAAATGAATATTGGTGAATTCTATAGATTTGGAACTTCCTTCCAGAGATGGTGAGTTTGTTATCTATAGTGATGCTTCATAGAAAGGAATTGGTTGCATCCTAATGTAGAATGATCAAGTAATTTCTTATGCTTCACCTCAGTTGAAACCTCATGAGTTACATTACCCTACACATGATTTGGAATTAGCTACTATTGTTTTTTCTTTAAAAATTTGGAGGCATCATTTTTATGGAGTAAAATATGAAATATATACTGACCAAAAAAGTTTTAAGTATATATTCACTCAGAAAGAATTGAAAATGAGATAGAGGAGATTCCTAAAATTAATCAAGTATTATTATTGCATGATTCATTACCATCCAGGAATATCAAATAAAGTGGATGATGCTTTGATTCAAAAGAGTAATGCTACATTAACCATGTTAAATTTGGAACAAGATCATTTGATTAATGATTTGATGAACTTTGGAATAGAAGTTGTTGGTGCAGGAAATTCCTCTATTTTGTTTTAGGTGTTAGTGAAATAATATATATCAGACATAATTAAGAAAGCGTATAAGGATGATAGAGAGTCACAGAAAAGGTAGAGTTGGTTCAGAAGGGTAAGTTTCCTGAATTTAACATCAATAATTATTGTATTTTTAGATTTGGAAAGATATTATGTGTTCCTTTTGATTTACAGTTAAATAAATATTTGTTATGTGAAGCTCAAATTTCTCCATTTTTAGATCATCAAGGTAGTACTAAGATGTACAGAGATCTTCGGGAGTATTAGTAGTGGTAAGGATTAAAAAAAGATATTGATTACTTTATTGTGAAGTGTTTAACATGTCAATAGGTTAAAGTAGAGCAGAAGTTACCGAAAGGGATGCTTCAGTCTTTAATGGTGTCAGAGTGGAAATTGAAAAATATATCCATGGACTTCATTTTGGGATTGTCGAAAACATATCGAGGTAATAATTCAATCGGGGTTATTGTTGATTGATTGACTAAATCTGCCAATTTCCTTCCTATTCAAGATACTTTTTCTATAGATCAACTTTCTTGGTTGTATGTTAAAGAGATATTCAGGTTGCATTGAGTTACCCTCTCTATTGTATTTTGTCATGATCCCAGTTTTACTTTTAACTTTTGGAAAGGCTTTCAGAAGTCGTTGGTTACTGAATTAAATTTTAGTATATCTTGTCATCCTCAATCATATGGGCAGTCAGAATGAAAAATTCAGATTTTTGAAGATATGCTACATGTTATCTCAATGGATTAACAGGGAAGTTGGGACCAACATATTTCTTTGGTTTAATTTTCTTATAATAATAGTTTTCATTCTAGTATACAGATGGCTCCATTTTAGTCATTATATAGAAAGTGGTTTCGAACTCTATATTTTTGGGATGATGTTGGTGAAAGGAAGTCGATGAGACAAGAATTGGTGGAAGAGATAGAAGAAAAGGTTTAGTTGATTTAGAAGAAAATGAGAACAAATCAGAGTAGGAAAAAAAGTTATATGGATAACCAAAGGAAGGATATTTCATTTGAGGTAGGTGATCATGTCTTTCTCAAAGTTTCTCCATCGAAAAGTGTCATACATTTTGGTAAGAAGGGAAAGTTGAGTCTGAGGTTCATTGGACCCTATGAAATCTTATAGAAAGTTTGACTAGTTGTGTACAGAGTGGATTTAGCTCCAATTTTATCCAAGGTACAATTTGTTTTATGTTTCAATATTGAGAAAGTATTTTCCGGATCCATCTCATGTTATGGGTCCAGAGGTAGTTCAGTTGGAAGAGAATATTTAATGTGAGGAAAAACTAGTCTGTATTCTTGACCGAATAGAGAAAGTGTTGTATAATAAGGTAAGCCATTAGGTAAATGTTTTTTGGAAAAACCATATGGTTGAAGAGGAAATGTGGGAATCTGAAAATGTTATGAGGGATAAATACCCCCATTTATTTGATAAGTGAATAAAATTGTGAGGATGAAATTTCCAAAAGGGGGGAAGGATGTAACATCCTAGGTATAAAAAGAATATGAAATTTTCATATTTATTAATTAAGTATTAATTTTACATTAAAGGGGATTCTATTTTCTATGGCTTACCTAATACGCAACAACAGGTTTCTTTGCAAACTTACGTTTCACACAAAATTAAGTCATACTGAAAAATAATATAATATTATTATTATTTTAAATGGTAGTTAACTCATAGTCATTTTATTGGCTATAATAAAAAGAACTAACTACAACATGATTATACATGTTTTTTAAATGTTTTTACATTTATCCAATAAATTTTAGAGGCTTAAAATAATAAATAATCTAATTTTAAGAATAAATACTCTAATATTCTTTAAGGGGTCGATTTACCATCATTTTATGGCAAACAATTTTTAAATATAGTTTTTTTCACTTTAATATGATCTATTTTACAAAATAAAATTATTATTTAGAATCGAGACAGCATTACTTTGGATTAAAATTTTTATTTTTCTGATAATGTTCATTTTTAATGAAATAGTGATAAATACTGTATTTTAATTCAAAACTGCCTTTAATCTAATTTATTTATATGGTTATATTATCTTTTAAATTGGTTTTAAAGTGTAATTAGATTATATTTTTACCATTTAATCCAATTTTGGTCATTGTAAATAATTTCACTTTGAAATTGGACGTAAATAAGTGTCAATCTTTTGATAGTTATTATTTCTTAAAAACATGCTTTTTGTTTAAACAAAGGGAATTAATTTTAAATTAATTTCTTCCACTTTTGTGTTTTGAATTTGGAAATATGGATTCCACATTTGGAATCAGGAGGTCCAAATTTTGTAAATATGTAACTTTTATTTTTAGACATTATGAATATTTACATTAGTAAATATTTTATTTACAATGGTTAAAATGTAAATCTAGTAAATAACGGTAAACAAAATATTATTATAATAATATTATATTAACCTAACATATTTTCTAATACTATTGGTTGATACATTTCTGACCATGGTAATACTTGGGTTGATTTTGGGACCCCATGAAGCCACTTAGGAGTGATAATGACACTTTATATTAAGTAATTTAAAGACAAAAATGACATAAACATATATCTTTTAGTAAATAAATTTAAATGGGGTTATATAAGTTTCATATTCAACTATAAATAATCATTTAAAATCTAAAAATATTTCCTACATCATATAATTTTATTAATAATTTTTGGGCATCAAATAAATAAAATTATTTATGACACAATGATGATGCAGTGATTACTTTATTAATAAATGATTTAAATAAATGAGATTATAAAATTTAAAAACTATCGAAAACCTATAAAATTTTTATTGAATGATATTATTTCGAAAATGAGTCCTCTTATCTTAGAAGTTAATGAGTTTTGGACCTTTTGAAACTAAAAATCAGTTTATAATAAAGTAATGTTTTCAAACTTTCCTAAAGAGCCCATTCTCCCCTTATAAAAATCCATCACCTCTAACTCATTACTCTCACCTCTCAATCCCCTTGTCTCATCCAAACTCTGCCTAAATAAGATCCCAAAATCTCTATCTTCCACCTATAATCCTTACCTTATGTAGAAATCACATTAAGAAATCCTTTTGGTTCAAACCAAAGGGAGTTACCCGATTTAAAGGTAATGTCTTCCCTCAAGTTCTATTCTTTTATTTTACTTCACCGCTCCCAATTCTCTTATTATTCTTTTTTTACATAACAACACCAGTATCCTCAATATACTAGGATGTTTTTATGAGAATTATTCGAACTAGACTTACACAAACTTCTATCTAATGGGTGAAGAACATATTGTTTCTGTGGACGATGAACTAACGCCTCATGAAACGATGATTGTTCAATTATCACCTACCGCCTCTTATGGTGGCCATTAAGATGGAACTGTATTTATATGTGATATATATTATATTTATATTGTCTCTATTATTATTTCTTTTTCATTTATATCATACCTTTATGGTTTCCATAATGGGTAAACTCGATAACTTCATTTGAGGAAGTGCGGACTATCGCCCCCTCAAAGTGATATGACTCATTCATGCCCTATGTGGAGTGTATAAAGGATGGAGTAAATGAAATTATATATGATATTATACTGGAATTATAATATACCTATGTATCATTATGTTTTCATTCCATGGAATATTAAATATAAATGAAATTAGCATTCATGCATACGTACGACATACTGTCTCCATGAACGGTGCATTTCATTTCTCACCTCCAAACGTTATATACTATTAAAAATACATATATATGCTGGATATATATGATATATATGATATCTAAATCATGAATACAATTATAGAGATAATTTAATTTTTACCACATGAACAACTTGTAATTATAAGAAGTTCATTTTTGACTCATATACCAAATATTGATAAAACAACTGTTATTAACTTAAATGATTATGTGATGTTTATAACGTGGTAATAAATGATTTAAAAATAATAATAAACTTGAAAAAAGTTCTTAAGAAAGTTGAAATTAACTTTAGTTTATTATTTAGGAGATTAATGAACAAATGAGTCAAGTCGAACATGATGTAAGGGACTTCGTCTCAATCTACTTTTATTGAGGCATATTTTGATTTATACATGACTTTCTTTTATACGGTGTATAAACCCCTTTCAAAATTTCATTTATTTAAAAGTGGAATCTTTTTTCGATAAAGAGTTTTTCTAAATGAAAAAAATTAATGTTTATTTATAACGTATGTGGTGACAACGATCTTCCCACCGCCACAAGTATTATTTGATCTTCAGCTTCCTTAACAATACATAATGTTTTTTAAAAGGAAAATAAATACCATATAATTTTTTTACATATTTTGGTATTGAAAGTTATTTTTATAATGGATTGATTATGTCAATATATTTAACTGGTATATTGTGATTTTAATGTGGAAATGTTATCTTTCCTTTATGTTTGTTTTATGTGTTTTGAATATGTTATGGTTCTTTGGAATTATTTACGTATATGGTTGCTTCTGTGATAAACCTAGGGTGGGTGAGCCCGAGATAGATCACTCTTGAATTGGGTAACATGATAGAGGTAAGCATTAATTTTTCTCCTAAGAGACTTAGGGAATATTTTGTGCCGGGTATTCCAAATGTAACTCTCTACGTAGCTATCAAAGTTACAATGTAAGTATGTTAAGAATGACACAAGTTACCATTATTATTTATGATTTCCATTTTTTATTCATAAATCATATGATCATGTTTATTATGTTAAATATTGAAAAGTTTTATTTCATTGGCTTGTATGTATTTATGGACTAATGTTTTATTTCCTTGTTTTATAACCCTTACTGAGATTTTTATGCTCATCCCATGTTTCTTTAAATTTTTTTCACATGACTTAAAGATGAATAGGGTCAAGGTTGCGATCAAAGAAAAGTCATGTTGTCTAAAACATAGAACTAGACATGGAACATTTTTTCAGGATTTTTTATTTTATGAAAAAAATGGATACTATGTAGAAGTTTCTAAATGTAATATTCAAGTTGTTATGTATATGCTATGAAATAATTCTATAAATATCTAAACTTGAAAAGATCCTCTATGGAAATTATTAATTTAATTCAAGATTATATAATTTTTAAGGTCAGTTCCTTATAAATATAGACCAAATTCGATGGGGTGTATAATGTTTTAGGTCATAGTTCATGTATCTCATATCAACGGTTCATAGTTTATGGTCATTGAGCTCTAAACAACGAATAACATGATATTGTCTGTGTATAGAAATAGGATAAATAAAAACTTGATGTTAATTGTCACTATTGAAAATATGGATTTTGAAAGTTCTAGAAAATGGCATTTACAACGCAAAAAAATGAACTTTTAATCTCAGTTAAGATAAAGTGGGGTTCCTTTTATCAGCACTCCAAAAATTGCAGATAAAGGCCCTTTTTCATTGCTAAAAAATCACTCATAAAAGGGGTCTTTTATCGTCACAAAAAAAAGCACTGATAAAATGGTGATTTATCAGTTCTTTTTTAGCACTAATAAAACTCAAAAAAATATTAAAAATATTTAAATTGGAGCCACCACTTTTAATATAACTCCCCCCCCCCCTTTAACAGTGCTACCACCCACATACAACCACCCATGCCCCTGCCATGCTCATTTAACAACGCTACCCCCCCCCCCCTAATCCTACATCTGCATGTGCGCCTCCCTCCCTCCCCCTTGTATTCAAACTCGGGACCTCTCCTCTTTGTGCCTAGAACCTTTACCACTACACCATGTTTCTTTGTTCTCCATTTAATGATATATCTATATATATATTTAGCTATATTTATTCTAATATTAATATATATTTATATTAATATATATATATATATTAATATATATTTATTCGTATATTATTATATATTTATATATATAGTTATATTTTGTTATCCATATATTTATTGGTATATTAATTTATATTAATAATATTAGTTTTAAATACATTTATAAAATATATTTGTGTGTCTCTGTTTATAAATAAATATGTACACACATATATACAACATACATAAACATATATATATTATATATATGTGTGTATTTATATGTTTAATTACACATATTTATATATATTTACATGTATTATATTTTCATATATATATTTATATGTATATTTATATCTTAGAATATATAGATAATATATATCAGTATGTTAATACATACACACACTATTATATATATAGATACAAAAACACAAACACACACATTATATAGGTATATAAATATATATATTTTTTATTTTAAATAAAATGGATATTATAAGGCTTAGATATTGAGAAATATACTTTATATGTAAATATTATTAATTATTTATATATAAAATTAAAATTTTATTTGTGAATATATATAAATATATATATTGTTATATATTTGATTATAAATAACATTATATTATGAAAAATGATATATTTTCAAATCCATAATATCAATATGAATTTGATCCATTGGAATAAATTCAGTCCCCACTAAAAATGGGGGAAAGACCCCCTGAAACAAGTCTGAAATTCCATCGAATGTTAAACAATTTGGGTATCTAGACTAAAAACTCAGTTTTTGAGGCCTTCGGGACATTTTTTCCTTGAAAAATGTGGCATAAGGTTTTTTTGTGTCTCTATCATGTATAGTTCGTCGCAGGCTTCGATTTGATATGTTGTGAAGTTCAAAAGGACACCTGGATCAGAAGTTATGGTCATTTAAAGTTTGAGTTACGTTTTCAACTAATTTTAGATCATTTATTAATTTTTTGATTTTTTGTGTCTTCAAATTATTATTAAATTATTATTAGTCTATGATGAATAGAAATTTATTAATTAGTAATATTTTTCTAAATATTTTTAATCCATTTTCACGAAATTTGGTATATATTAAATGTAAATGTCTATTTATACATATCTAGAACAGATTTAAAAATATATATATTATACTTATATTAATTTAAATATATTTACATATTTATATAATTATATATTAATATATTATTTTTAATTATTGTTTTTTGAAATATACCCTTTAACATCGCTTGTAAAAAAAGTGTCGATAAAGAACACCCTTTATCAGCGCTAATAAGAAAAAGTGCTGATAAAGGGGGCCTATTTAACAACCCTTAAAAATCACTAATATATGGGGTTTTTTTATCATTCCATTTTTTAGAACTATTTAATGGTCACACTACCGAAACTCATTTTTGTTATAGTGTGGGAACTCCAATACTAACATAAAAAATCCCAAGTATGAATGAAAACGTTTTAGGGTTATTACTCCTATACGTTTAGGGATAAATTGTCAATGTGGAAGAAGGGGACGTTAAACTCAAAGTTAAATATGGTTCTAATGACGGTGTAGAAAACATTTTAAGCACATGAACAAAGTTTTAGGTAATGATAATTAGTCTATAGGAGTGATGGAATTTTATTTCATACTTCTTTTAACCATCTATTGTAAGATATGTTTTTTATTGAATCTGGGTAGGAAAGGGGAACATAAATATGGGTAATTGAAAATCAATACATGGTGTGGGAGTGGTAGAATTATGGATAGTCTCATGATTAGATATCCATGCATCGCTATGTATCCCATTGAATCAGAATCAATACACATAGTTCTTAGGGCATGATAATTCTACACAAATATGACACAAATACAATAGATGGGGAAAGAAAGGATTTATCCATCTGGAGAGGAAAATATGTCTAAAATATGATTGGGGTTAGTAAACTTATCATCACCAATGGAAAAATTTGGCTTGGATTTAGAGTTTAGTGTTTGGACGAGTTAAGAGATCTAGACATCAGTATATATCCAAGGAAATGGGAATCATGCCATGCATACTTCTAAGAAGTCAATGTGGAAAGTGACTAAAACTAGAGTAAATATGTTTATCCTCTTAGGCAAGGAGTCTAGATATATTATATAGATTAAGAATCATATATAAAAATGTTATCTATTCAATTAATTTAGATCAATGTTGTTTAACATTACATCATAAGAATATTTATCTTATAGTTTAACAATAATGGAGATGATGTCATACATAGTTATTTAAGTTCATGAAGTTGGAACCTACATTATATTATATTTATATTAATGTGATTAGAACATATTAATAAAAGTTTAAATTCATAATGAAGTGACTTTGAACAAAATAGTTTAAGGAATTGTATCTAGGAACAACATGTGTCCATAACATCATATGCATGGTACTTCTCTAGAAAACTTATTTTAGTAGGAATTATAATGTAATCCATATCTATTGAAATCAATGAGTAGGAACCATAGGTATATAACTTTTGAATTAATAAGGGTCTTTAGATTTCGTGTTATAGCTTCAGTAGCTTTCTTCCTAGTATCATTAGTCTATTCAAAGCTAGCACAAAGTCACCTTTGAAAAATGAGTGACAATAGGCCTTCTTATGGAATGCTTTAGACACATGATTCTGATTGACCATGATATTATGCAATGCATTGAGATTTAATTCATTTATGTATTCAAATTTATAAATATAGACATTATATCTTTCAACCTACATAAAATGATCATAAAAATCACACCTATTGTGGTGGTAGTTGATCCTTGATGGTTAATACTACTTCTGTTCAACACACCATGGAATACGAGGTCTATTGGGAAGAATTCTAATTTTTGTTCTAATCATAACATAGTGTATTAGATATCTTAACTAGATAGATATTATTATTTTGATCCACCATATTTTTTAGAATTTTAAAGAGTACTTTATATAATTCCTCACTCTATCTAGAAGATGGTGGGTGATAGCAGGAAGTATGGTTCGACCAGACCCCATACTTGGGATAAACATTCTTCACCTCAGAGGATTTAAAGATGATTCTATTATACATGAGAATAGTGTGAGGGGTCCTAAAATAATAGATTTAATGGTATTCCTCCAAATCAATAATGGAATTGGCTTTCACCGCATTAAGGGGGACGAATTCAGCCCATTTTGAAAACAACACGATGGAAGTAAGAATATATATAAACTGCAGCACTGTTTCCAACAGATTGAGACCCATTTCATTGAATCACAATAAATATAAGGTTTAAGAGTACTTGGTTTTTTTTTTGAAGAAACTCTAAAGGCTAATACATGATGTTGTAATGAACAAAAAATTCATGAAACTTGACGGTGAATTCTATACAGTCATGAACCATGGTTGGATAAAAGTATCTCAATCTACATATCTTATGGGTGGAACATAATCTGATATGGTAATATTAAAAATCCCTTGAATGAATCACCTAAAATTATTGTGTAATTTCCTTCCCTTGGAATTAGTATAGAAGGATTCCATCAAAGATACCTTTGAGGACTTTCTCTAAATTTGGGCCATCAAAGTGTGGGAAATCATTTCTCTTCTATGAATTTATTCTCACATAGAATGAATTTCATGCCATATCCAATGTTATATGAACTCAATAAAGCAATTTATTATGTTTGATAATTTTTTTATCTTATTAATTATCTAGGGCCCCACCTAGGAGAAACTGGTGTTGAGCTGATTTACCTCTCATCATTTCCTCCTAAGTGATCAGGTGATCACTCTCTAATGTTCCATGTAAATGGTCATTTATTCTTAGATTGGATGAGTAAGGAATCTAGATAAATTTTTAGGGAATCTACATAATCATTATGATATCATGAAACTTGAGTCACCTTCATCAAAAAGTTAAATTTACACATCGTCTCATGGGAATTCCCAAGCAAGGGGGAAAGACACTAATTTTAAGGGTATATACACCCATGTTTTTCTTGATGGAAATCTTAGAGTGTCCCTTCATGTGTAACTTGGGGACCAAGATCTAGAGATTAGTTCAATAATAGTGATGATGGACTGATATTCCTCCTTATTATTGGCTCATCCCCCCGCCCATAAATAGAGGATTGAGTATAGAATAAGGTCTTTTGAGGGAGTGATTAATTTGTTTTTTGAAGTTTTACCTATTGATTTCAAGGTTTTCCATACTCATTCGAGTTAGGATTCATGAGACACCATGAAAGGGAATATTCTAGTATATTTTAGCTTCATAAATATAGATAATGGAATCTTTTTTAAATCATGAATCTATGTTAAACACCTTTAGGGTTGGTGTACTATAAGACCATTTACCAGATTTTTCCATTATATCCTTCTAGGGGATAAACCTGAGGTCAGATTATTTAATGATCATTACCTATAATTCCAATAACATAGTCAACATGGGATTTTTGAGGATGTAAATTTTTTAGTTTTTGTAGGAGATCAATATGACCTCATATTTGTGTAAATAGTGATATATCTTCTATACCACAAAGACAAAAGTTGAGAAATTATTTTCAACCAGAGAATATCTGACTTCAGTTTCTAACATCATGTGGGTAATGTATTACATATTTTTATATTTTAAATCAATTTTCTTATGAGTAATGATGGATTATAGAGACCACTCTAGGGCTATAACATGGAGAATTAGTTATTTCCCATGATAGACATCATTTGAACTAGGGCTTATAGTATGTACTTCTTGATTTCATTGAATGTGCCTAGTAACTCTTTATCCAACTAGTAGTCACTTCCTATCTTCATCATCTTCAATATGGACCTACACATTTCACTTATGTTTTTGATAAATTTACGAGTGTAGGATGAGTACCCTTTAAAACCATTCAACTTCCACATATTTTATACTAGTGATATATTGATGATGGTCATGATCTTCTTTGGATTGAACACGATGCCACTGTACTAAAAAATGAATCTAATAAATTTCCTACAAGTAACACCAAATAAACAACCCAATGGGGTTATCTTTAGGTTTTGGGTGTATATCAGGATAAATAACTTCTCATGATCATTGATATGTTACTGGTGATGGATAGACATGACCACTAAATTTTTCACATATAACTCCATAATTATTCCTAATAAGGGTTTGAAAGAAAAATTCATGTCCCATTGATATGCCACTCTAGAATTTTCCATATCAATTTAAAGAACCCTTATAAATATGTTCCATTAGTTTTCCTAAATTGAATAGCCTCTTAATGTTAAAGATTCATTCAAATTAGATTGTATCTGAATTATAAATCCATAAAAGATAGATCCTAGAAGTTATAAATTACTTCAATTAGTAACACTATGACCAAGATGCGGAATTCTTCCTTTGAGTCATGGTGGATGAGGTTATACAAGATAATACACCCTATAATCTATATATTATTCTTTCTAACTAGAATAATGTTAGATATTTAGGTTGGGTACAAGAATTCCCTAAAAATTTAAAACATAATTGACTTATCAAAATCATCATCAACCATAGAATTGTTGGAGGGATGTATCTTTATTGATCCCTAATTGTATCAATAATGGCTAATATGTTGTTTGACAAGGAGGATAGTGACCTGAGAATAAATTCAAATAATATCCTTGTAGTTCCATGAAAATACATAATAATTCCACCTTAATAATGTGATGTACTTATCTAATTCATCTTTATGAATAAATACACATACCAATATTGGCCTTGGGTCCTCTTTAGTATAATAGTTCATTTGCATCACCTCATTAGTGGTGTTGGAAACTAAATACTTAAATGTTGGAAGGGATTAAAATACACCTTCCTCATCATAAGAGTGAGGTCTAGTGAGAGTATATAACACATTGGGAATAGGTTATTTTAGTATGGTACCATCATCCAATATATAGGAAGATTTTTTAAAATAATATATTTTTCCTTTTTGTTTGTAGAGGTCATCTTGAATAATGTTGAATCTCCTTATCCTTCTACTCTCTATATATGAAGTACACATATTATGTCAAAACATCATAGTATAATTTATTTCTAGTGGTATAACCATTGAACTCTAATATACATGGTGGAGGTGGTTGTTGAATAGTATATGAAGAACTATTTGACATGGACTATAAGAGTGTCTCTACAACAATGGATAATCATATCCCACATTTTACTTGTGGGTAATCTAAAAGAACTCCATTCTCTTTGGCATGATAAAAGTGTTGTCTAAAATCCTGGTTTAAGGCCTTTTATAAAATATCGATAGTAAATAACTTCACTTAATGTTATTATAGGGATATGTCTCAATGGATATCAAGTAATTTGGTTTATTGAAACACTCAACACCATCTACCTGGGATATATTTCCACTATTATTATAATGATCAATATAAATGAAAATGGTATCACATATACCAAAAGGTCCATCCTCACCATGGATCACCCCTACTCAAATGATGATAAAATATTTCAGACACTAGTGATATGACAAAGGGAGGACCGTATAAATGTTTATCTACTTTTAGGTTTAACCTCTAAACCCAATTTTCATGTTTGATATTTTTAGTTTTGGTGTGATAACTATTTTATGGATTATGTATTGGAAGAGATAGAGGTTATTTCACCATAATTTACAAATGATAAATCCATATGGAGATAGTGAACCATCCCTATGTAGTTTGGGTTTAGGTAAGAGAATAAAGTTTGAGAAAACCTAGTAAAAGGTGCAGTTGTTGTCTACTCAATAGAATAAAATGAGTGGATTCAAATAAAAAATCTAGATGAAAACAATTTAACATATGCATTAAAGTGATGTCAAAGCATGGGAATGGAGAGGAGGAACTTTTAACACATACACTTGGAGGTATATGTCATGTTTTTTTTGGAGATTCTGATTCTAATTAAAGGTGTCAATTTTGGTAAAATAAATTATTTCTATAGGAGGTGAAGGAAGCATGGTGACTTTTATGGTGCATTGGTTGCACCAGTTCAGAAGTTTGTATCCCTAAACTATGTGTTATATCTATTGAGAACATTAGTGTGATGTGGAACTTTCTAAGAAAGGATTGGAAGTTGAGTGATGAAAAGTTAAAAAGATTGAAGGTTGGGAAACTATTTTTTAGTTTAAAGATGCCACAGGTGGAAGAAAAAGTATCCCAAAAATTGAAGGCATCATAATTTACAGACTGGAGTCTATAGTATCGAAGGAAGAAGGTTGAAACATGGGATGATGTGGAATACTAGAAGGATCAGAAATTTAGGGATTAGATACTATAGGTATTACATCCCTTAGTTCATGGGTCTTCATGATGATAGAACTCGTAGTATGATCATTCCACAAAAATTAATTTTTATTCTATTTTTTGTTTAATTTGGAATGGGAATGGGTTGTTCCACAAAAATATGATATACCTTGTCCTAATGAAATGAAATATGTTTTTAATTATCTCAAGAATGTAGGAAAAAAAATTTAAACAATGTTTTTCCATCTATATAATGCTTTTGTGTTCCATTTTTTCATGTGATTTTTTTATCTATCGTTTTCCAAATGGAATTGATTGATGTAACTAGGTGGTGGAGCTAGTTGATCCAAATAAGGTTGATTATATATGGTGACTAGGGTACCCGTATTCTCGTGTTTTCCTCTTAAAATACCTATTGGATCTTATTTACTCAAGAGGTTTCAGGTTAATGTTTCAAATGATGTATATTTTGGTATGTAACATCCAGTAGTAATAGAGAGTATCAACTGATGGTTTTATTGGATGGTGACATGGGGTTCCTAGAAATTGGTATTGGATCTTGGTTACATAGTGTATAATAATTAGTTTATAAAAGACTCTATGGATGAAATTTTTTGGAATACTATAGAGGTTCCACTTGGGGTGGCGGTTGTTGAGTTTCTCAAAATATTCCTACTAGTGTAGAAAGCGGTGGTACCAGGGAGTCTAGGTTTGGTGAAAAAAATTTCTTGTAACATTATGAGTATAGTGTAATGTTACATTCATTAAGGTGGAATTGTAGAGATTACAATAGAGACACTTAAAGAATTCATTGTATAATCTTGATCTCAATGTTACCGATATGAAGTGTATTGCTTTATCTGGAAGATAACATGGGAATGGGGTAAGGTACTTTTGATGGTATGTTTATAAAAGTTACTGAATTTGTAGGATTATTTTGTTTCTAATCATGTTTGTTTGTAAGTAATGTTGGATGGTCTATCAGCTAGAGTAAATGTGATAAGAACATGGGGGACCTAAATGAAATACGATGGTTACTTTAAAATTTGTAATTGGTTATTATATAGGTTACTATAATATGGATTTGATCGTAAATTTTCATTGGTTTATTAATTTTTTGGGTAAATAGAATATATAATGTTCCCCATATCCATGTCAATGAAATTTCATGAATGAAGAAAGGGAGATTAGAGTAGGACTACGGAGATCAAAAGTAATCTTTTGTAGGATTCATAAATTATGTTGCTAAAGGGGCTGGAAGTCAATGCTACAAATTATTCACCAAACAAATTTTGAGTGAGGATGTAAAAACATGGGAACTTATAAATTAATTTGTTTACATTCAGGAATTAAATAGATAAATTCATTATAAATGTATAATGAAATAAATGATATTTTCATAAATTAATGAATCTATACAAATATAATAGTACCCTCACTTATAAAATTATAAATAATATTTATGTATTCTATAATTGAAAACTTGATATATTTATATAATGTAATAAGTAAATAAATGTTTTGAAAATGATAAATTACGTGTTTGTTTTTTTATATATAAATTATTATTTACAATTTTATTAATAATATAATGATTTAAAATAAAGTTTATAATCATTAAATAGATTATTAAATTCATAGTTTTTTTCTTATGATTATAAGATAATTTTATCAGACCTTAATTAATTTTTCCTAGTGTCATAAAATCAGTTATAAGTTTAAAATCAGTATATTTCTAATAAATGGCAGTTTTAATTAAAAACTAAATTTATCATATTTAGAAAATCTTATTCATAAAATGGAGTTCATTTTTAAATTCTATATGTTTAAAAATGGTTAGGGGAAATTTTATGATTTTGTCCTCAATAGTTGAAATTTTAGTGAATATTGAAATACCATAATTTATGGTATTTAACAAATTCTTTAATTATTAAGTTATAGATGATGTATAGATGATGTAATCCCAAAATCATAGACTGACCTTAATTTTTAATATATTAATTTATAATGATTTAACAATTCCAATTCTTGTTCTAAAACAATAAAGCAATGAATAAAATAATAAGAAAACACCCCTCTCCTTCACTATAAATACCACCCTCACCACATCTTATCCTCACACCCCCCCAAATCATAATAGCTTGTTTAATTTCATCCCAATTGCCTTAAAAATCCAATTAGCCACTTCCAATGCCTCTCGGTCTCACCAAATTTCCAAAACCAAGGGCTTATGGAGGTTCTCAAGGTGAAGAATTTAAGAGGCAAAATCCTATTTCACTTTCATTTATTTTATTTTCAATTTATTTTATTTTCTCATTCCATCCTCACCTCCCCTCATACAAATGACATGATAACTACGATATTATACATATACTATAATTTTATAATTTTAATGAAATATACACCATCAAATCTCTAATATTATCCTCTTATTCAAGAAAATGAAAGCATGGTTTGTGATGTGTCAATTCACCACCTTCATGGATGTCGAATTATTCATTTTCATTTACCACCTTCATGAATGGTCATACAACCATTATTATGGTTAAATAAGATTTTATTATACAAATTATATGTTCTATAATGTTCTAGAACCATGTTGAATCTCCTTTCGTCAAAGAATCTAAAGATTGGAAAAGGGGAATATCTGAGCTCAAAGTGATTCAACCTTTGAAGAAAATATCGAAATTCGACAAAGGCATGAACAAAGGATCAAAAACACCTGTGCCGCGCAAGTTCTATCACTATCGCACAAGTACACTTGCGCGACGCCCAAGTCGCACAAGTGACTTGCGTGACCTAAGTGATAATCGCCTGGTAACCGCCCAGGGTCTTCTCCTGCCTATAAATAGACCCTGTGGGCCCCCCATTCGAGAGGATCTTTTTCCAAAAACTCGTATTGAAGCTCCCGACGCCCAAGTCTCTTCTCAAAGCTTCCGGAACACTTCTAAGGTAATTTCTTACCTAGAACGGAAGATCTAAAGAGAGGGAGTAAGGCCTAAGTGTTGAAACTCATCAACACTTGTGCGCCTGAGTGGTCAGCCCTTAAAGGGAAGTGACCACACTTGCGTGTCGCCTTACTCCTTTGATAGAACTTGTGCGTCCCTTTTCTGGAAGAACCTCAAGAGGATTATAAAGGCTTTAATAAAGAGTCGCTCACATATTTCAATGCTGGTTGACCATCGCGCAAGTATACCATGTATCGCGTAGGAATACCTGCGCGACCAATACTTGCGCGCCGCCGCAGTACATGCGCGCCTTCCAAGACTTGCACGCTCCTTCCTTTTTGGGTGCCTTTCTTTCCCATTTCACCCCTCTTAAGCCATTACACCTTTCCTTTTCAAGATTCAGTCTTCAAGACACTCTTTAAATCCATTTATGGCATGATTTCTTGATTTGACTTCCTTATCTGAAAGGAATTATGTGGAATATCTCTCAAAAACTAGTGATTTAAATATGTTTATGTCACTAAATATGGAGATTTAATTCATTCAACCTCATCCTTAAATATGAGAGAATCCTTAATCTGGGTCTCCTTTTCAGGAATAATCCCCAGTCCTAAGGCCTCCAAACTTGGGCATCCTTTTCAGGAGTAAGCCCCAAATTCTTAAAATTCCCAAATATGGGCATCCTCCTCAGGAGTAAGCCCCAATCTGGGCATCCTCCTCAGGAGTAAGCCCCAAACCATAATCCCTAAACCTAGGTCTCCTTTTTAGGAATAAGTCCCAGTCATAATATTGGGCTTTATTTTCAGGAGTAAGCCCCAAGTCCCCTAACCTGGGCCTCCTTTTCAGGAATAAGACCCAATCATAATTATGGGCATCCTCTTTAGGATTAAGCCCCAAGTCCATTAATTTTTGGGAATCCTTCTTAGGATTAAGCCCCAGATCCTCTAATTTGGGCTTCCTTTTCAGGAGTAAGCCCCAGTCTCAAATATGGGAATCCTCCTCAGGAGTAAGCCCCAAACTTTAATCCTTAACCTCGGCTTCCTTTCCAGGAATAAGTCCCAGTCATAAATCCCTTAACCTGGGCCTCCTTTTCAGGAATAAGTCCCAGTCATAATTATGGGCATCCTCTTTAGGAGTAAGCCCCAAGTCCCTTAATTTTTGGGCATCCTTCTTAGGAGTAAGCCCCAGATCCTCTAATTTGGGATTCCTTTTTAGGAGTAAACCCCAGTCTCAAATATGGGCATCCTCCTCAGGAGTAAGCCCCAAACCTTAATCCATAACCTGGGCTTCCTTTCTAGGAATAAGTCCCAGTCATAAATCCATTAACCTAGGCCTCCTTTTCAAGAGTAAGTCCCAGTCATAAATCTTGGGCTTCCTTTTCAGGAATAAGCCCCAAGTCCCTTAAATTATCTTTAACCAGTCTTAATTTACATTTAATCTGGGATTCCTTCTCTGGAGTAAAACCCAATTATCAATCCTCTCCTGATTTGGGTTTCCTTTTTAGGAATAAGTCCCATGTTAGAGTATTCAAATCTCCATAAAGCACATATACCTTTATGGACCCTGTTCCGGGATTTTATCCTTAAAGTAAATCCTAAACTTCATTTATCTGGGCAGTCATACATACATAAGCCCCACATTATTTCTTATGATTTCATCTTTCATGGAACAATTGTCTAATTTTCCCAATACCTCTTTTTTCTCACACCGTGCATGACTCACGTGAGCTTAGAGTGTAAAAGTAATTCTGACATCCTTCTTTGAGCCATCAATCATAAACATCATACTCCCTTATTCGAACTACGTGGGTTCTGATTTCTTTTCCAAAACAAAGAATACGTAGGCAGCCCATCTATGGGTTCGATCCCAACTTTGAAATAATTCATGTCCTTATAAATGACAATAAACTTCAAGTTCCCCAATGAGTGGCTTTAAAACCAGCCTAGTCATCATAATGACAAAGAGACTTTTATATAAATATTTTGAAGGATACCATTGACCAAGAATCTCTAAATAGATATAGATGATTCTCTATTGATGAAGAACCTTGAATACATATAAAAGAATCTCTAAATTTCTTACATATTTAATCATTGATTGTTAAACTAAAGGAAAGCTCATTTTATACTTGGTAATATAATAAGGATTCACGAACATAACTTAAATCTATAAAGAGAGTCCCAGAATAGACAATAATTCCCCTCAAAAAGGTGTGATGAGTCTGACCTCCCATCCTCTCGACCAATGAAAATTCCTAATCCTCATCAGTCCACAAGATAATGAGCGCCTACCTTTGGAAAGTAGGTCCAAATGGATGTGGAATCATTGGATGTTTCCGGTTCTACGAACAAACCCGTTAGAAACCGATCGGAACGTTTGAATCTCCCATCCAGGAGGTCATCCCTGAATTCTGAGGGATACAAAAAATGCTGAACCCGACGTGAATCCTTAAACAAAGTTAAAATGATGTTTTACCTATTTTGTTAAGAACCTATTTAAAACTCAATAAGAGGGCTAAAAAACAATCATTGACATGTGTACTCATCCAAAGGATGAAGTAGTTGAATTTATCTTTATTACGTCTGTTATATCAAACAGGCACTCTTTTCCAAGATCTTCTATATTTCCATAATGGCTACTCTCAAATTCACACATGTGAATACTGCTGCTGCAAATACCACTACTGCTATTCCTACTGGATCGTCATCCGCTCTGAGGATGACATCACCTACTCAGCATCTTCAATGCTGGGTATCAAATGCGCTGGTTAAGGAGTACCGTCAACACGGTACCATCCCAACTCTGGAGGCTACCCGACAGGCCCTCCAAGTGAACAACTCACACAGGTCGTTCGGACAACGATGACCAGTGATCAAGAGGCAGGCAGTCCTGACTACCGTCTCCAACCGTTTCGGGTCGTTATCCCCGGAACGCAATTTCCATTCGCTCTCTTACGCTGAGGAAGTGAATGAGCAGGTCCCTCAGGGCCTAAATTCAAAAAGACAGGAGTCCTTCCCGAGGGCTCCCATCAACAATCTCCGCCAGACTCGTGCGGCAGAGCACCCTCAACATGATGAGGGTACCGACTCCAGGCATTCAGCTCAGGTTCCTCAAACCCGAGCAGGCAAGACGAACCGCTAGAGACGAAATCCGGTTAACAATGGGAAGGTTTTCATTCCTGCCATCTCCGGAGAAGTCCACCAACCTAACTTGGTGGTGAACAACGAACAGGCACACACACCTGTCCATTTTAATTCCACTGTCCAGCAGACTCGTCTGGCAGCATCAAGCCAGTCCCGCCAGGCAATTCCGGCGGAGTACTATAGGCAGGAACATACACCTGCTTATACATCATCAGTTAGTCAGCAGGATCGCTTGACTACATATGATGGATCTCGTCAACCGCGTTTGGAGAAGTGTAATCAGCAGGCACATACACCTGCTAGTACTAATTAAGCCTACCAACAGTCTTGCTTGGTAGCGCACAGAGAAGTCAGTCGGAAAGCTCCGATGACAAACAGGAGGCAGACTCAACTCTCTGCCTCCACACTTAAGTGCTGTCAGGATTCACTGACAAGAAAAGGAGGACAGAAGCAGGCACATACACCTACTCCAAGCCCGGAATGGACGTATATCCCCATTACGGCAGCTGAAGTCACCAAACATATTTTGTCAATGGTGAAAGAGAAGAACCAAATTCCTGCTCATATTCTGGATGCTTGCCAGGATATCATAACAGCTTCAGCATCATCTCAGGGAAAGAAAGATAAATCTATCCCTAGAAGTGGAGTGACATAGCAATGATTCACTCCGGAACAGACACACACATCTGTTCCAGTCCAAGAGGGTTATGGGGCATACTCCCCCATATCATACGGACAACCAAGTTAGCCACATACACCTGATTTGAGTGGAGATCGTCAGCCTAACCTGACCATCTTTCCTGATCAGGCACATACACTTGCTCAGAGTAACCACTTTCGTCAACAAGTGGTTTCCAAAGCGAGTAAGAAGGCATCTAAGAAAAATATCCACCCAGCAGAGTCAGGAGATCAAAGGCCAATCTGTAACAAGGCCTTGCTCGATGCTGGAGTTCTTGAAGCCCTCAGACATTTATCTGTTGGAATTCAAGATTCTACTCCCTCAGTTCCCAATAACGGGAACATTAATTCCGAAAGTCTTAAACAGACACTTCCTCATGAAGGCTTGCTTCATGAAAATTCGGTCAATCTTGAAGTTTCGTCTTCAGATGAGAGCCACAGGAACCCTCTGTGTGGTCAGAAGACCAAGGAGCAAGAGATCTCATCTTTTGCTGTAACCCATTATGGTGGTCCTCCCCATGATGATGAATTTCACTGCGAAAGTCCTCTCCACAGTAGTGATTCACATTGCCTGGAAAATACTCTAGTGGACAATGTAGTGCTGAGAAAACCCTCTTATCTTGAGGCACTTGAAAATGTGAAACCAGTCATGTCTGATGCTTTATCACTAGCAAGTGAAATACTTTCTCAATCAGAAGATAGCCCAGGGTGTAGGTCATTCTCCGAACCACCCCTAAGTCATGCATCTTCTAGTTTGATCAATGATCTCTCTACCAATCTTGTTGAATCCGATGAAGCAACAAGGAAACACCAACTCTAGTCAAAACAGGTAGAAGAATCTTCATTTAATGATGAAGAGGAAATGCTGAACATGAGGAAAAAACTGGAAAAAAGTGAGGTACCAGTCATGTTTTGTCCTTTCGCTGACTCCCAGTATGACATTCCAAAGATGTTGATGGAAGATGGAGTCCATGATATTCGCCTCAACATATGGAAAACTCTTTGTCAATTGAATAAGAAGGTATTATCTTATGATTAATATGAAAATCATCTTAAGATAATAGAAGGGCTACAACATCAGATTGATTTGGCATCTCTATCAGTCTCTCGGTATCCGAAGGCTGAAAAGCAACAAAGAACCCTTCAATGTTCAAGCCTTGGCGCACTAAGAAAATTGTGTCAGTTAATTTCCAATGCTCCATCTGGTGTTCATATCAGAGGATGGGGTGTTCACAGAGCACTACATTTCACAGTGCTTTCCAGTCAGCAAAGCCCACCGAAAATGGTCTCATGCAATGTTATTGCCCATGGCTGGCCATAGTCAATGGGCTTTGTTCATAATCAAAAGCTTGCTCAAGAACTGGCTTCAACTAGTTCCTCTCAAAATCAAGCATATAGAGAACAAGTTGTTGAATTTCTCCTACATCATGCAGGCGAGAATATTGCACAAGCCTCTCGTATGGAGCAAACACATCATCAAATGACAGAAGTTTCGAAAATCATCCAACGGTCTGTTAAACGGGGTGATAAAAGTGGATACAGGCTAATGCATCCAGCTAATTTACGAACTAATATTCTCAAGATCAAGAGAGATTTTAAGAAGGTCTCAGACATAGCATGTCAAGAGCCACCCCAGCTTGTCAGACTGGGGACTCCTTTAACCCAACCCTCAGAGTCAACAAATGGGATTCAAGGAGTTGAGCGGAAGCAGCAGGAACATCCCTAGTTCTCGAGACTGGGGACTCTTTCAAATCATCAATCCCCTTCTCAGAGAATATTGGTCTTTTATCGACTGGGGAAGAATCCCTAAGAGGAATGAAGAGCCAAATTATCAGGAGATTCCCTCCAAGTTATAACTCGTCAAGAAGTTCCTAAAAGATTAAATCAACAAAAGGAAATGTCTCATCAAAGACATGAAAGAAGACAATATCACTGAAATATTGATAGAAGGTATGCAATGCATTATACATCAATCAATGTCATCAATGCCGTTGTTATTAATCTACCAGAGGAGACTCACTCAGGGGACTTAGATGAAGAGTGTCCTACTCAAGAAAATGTACGCGCTGATACAAATGAAGAAGGTGTGCGTACACGAAGTCAAAGGATTACCTAAAACCTAGGTAATCCACTTCCTTCTATCCAAAAAGTATCCAACAAAGGGAGGGGAAAGAATCAGGTTACATATCCTTCCTCTGGAGAAGGTCAATCGCTCTCGTTAGAGCAAAGTTTTGCACAACAAGAGGAAGAAATGAAAGAATTAAGAAGGATGAATGCAGCTTTAGAGTAGTCTTCTTCTTAAGAATGCTGAAGTCCGACAGCTGAAGGAATTTGTTGTAGCTACTGAGATGGATCAGTAATATCCTCCTTTATCAGTACACCCTCAGAGGTCTAATCCTATGGGTCAAACGCAACAACGGTTGGCAGTGCTACCGTCAATTGCAGCACCAATCACCACATCTGTCCAAGCTCCATTCATTGCACCTACCCAAGACCAAATTCAACATGATGTTTCTCAAAAGTTAATAACTACTATTGAGTCATTAACAGCTCGGTTAGAAACTATGGAAGGTAAACGGGTGCAAGTTCAACCAGAAAAGAAAGTTTACCTTGAATGGGTAGATTCAATTTCTCCTCCATCCAGTTTTGGAAACCCTGTTTTTCCTACATTCAATGGATCAGGAGACCCTGAACAACATTTGACGCATTACGTGTCTTGTTGTGATCCTATGATGGGAACTCCAGAGCAGCAAGAAGCAGTGAAACTCAGATGATTTGTGCGAACCTTGCAAGGACCAGCTTTTGTCTGGTATAAAAGCTTGCAATCCTGATCAATCATCGGATGGGAGGATCTTCGTTAAAAATTCCTTCTTCAGTTCAGCTCAACTTTTCCAAAAACGACAGTTTTCGATCTTAAAAACTGCAAGCAAAGGGAGAATGAAAGATTCTCTGATTTCATTGCTCGCTGGAAGGGATTAACATATTCCCTGATTTTAGCACTCCCTCAGGAAGAGCTATTGTCAATATGTGTGGCAAATTTGCGTGACGAATTACGCACGTCGTTGATCCCTGTGAAATACACAGGAGGGTTTCGAGACCTTACTTCAATCACTCAGCATATTGAAGATTCCCTTATACAGGCTAAGGTTAAATCTCATGTAATTCCATCAGCTTCAGGAAGGAGAATGGGTAAAGCAGAAACTGCTACAGTTATGCTTAAACAAGCGCCTGTACCTATTTCTACTTCAAAACCTTCATCTTCTCGAAGGGCTCCACCTCCTGAATGCCAACAACAAAGGCCGTTTCGTCCAATTGATCAAAAAGATCAACGACAAAAACAATTTGAGGATTTGAAGAGTAAAGCATACTCTTTCCGAAATGAGCAAGTTCCTGGTTACTTCATTTCAGCTCTGGAAAATAATTTGGTTCAATTACCAGTGCCCAAGAGGCCAAACAAGGAAGGAGATGAAGATCGTCCCAATTATTTTCCCTTTCATCAAATGTTGGGGCATCCTATCCAGGAGTGTTTTGTCTTTAAAGACCTCCTGCAAAAGATGGTCGACTTGGGACAAGTCAAGTTGAAAGGTTCTTCGACTCAGGTAGCATGTGTTACTGCTACAGTTTCAGAGGAGGAAGATGAATTTCAAGAAGTAAAAAGCAGAAATGCACAGAAGTATGATGATTGGACGGTCAGAAAGACAATCAACCAGACTCATGCCATTTTGCGAACACAAATAAAGAAACCAATTGTGTCTTCTGCCATGAATATTGCGGTAAAACCCTCTTCTTTAGAGGGAAAGTCCTCAAATAAATGGTTTGATTCAAAGAAGAAAAAAGAATCAGAAGAAGATGAGTATGTGTCAAAGCCTAAATTGTCTTTGACTCTGGCAGACTTTATGCCTTCTACTTCAAAACCATGGGCACCGTCCCATCAAACCGCATAGTCTAAACAGGCTAGTCAGGCAGAGTTTTTATTAGACGAAGAGTTAATCTTCGGTTCTGTTAATATGATTCAATTAACATATCCGTATTCCAGTCATAATTTCAATTTTGATGAGCCTGAATTCCCTGTATCAAATATGGGAATCTGAGGAAGTTCCTGAGGTTCAGGATTCAGGGGATGATGTGGATCTTTCCGAAGCCACTACTCCAATTCTACCCCTGCTAGCACTGTGTATGCAGCAGAAACTCGTGGTAGAGACCATCAGCGAGCTCAAAAAGAACAAGTAGTTTTTTCTGCTAATATCCAACTCAGTCTTGGCACAGTTATTTTAGAAGACCGATTGAAGGTTCCATCTTCTTTATCTCATCAAGTAAATGGATCTAATTGGTCTAATCTTCCAAAACCAAGGATGTTGGCAACTTCTATCCCAATACAAGATGCATCAGCTTCCAAAGAATCTGCTTCCAAGGTACCTGCTAAACCGCATATTCCTGTTGGGAAACACAGACCTTTAGATCAAAAGTATGATATATTGAAACACTTGGCCCAAGTACTAGCCAAGTTATCAATTTTGGATGCTTTGAATCTGTCAAAAGATCTTCGGGAAGCACTCACCGAAGCTTTGTCAAGTCCTCGGGAGTTTGAAGCTGAAATTGCTGCAGCTGAAGTCTATCACATAGAGAATAATCCTGCAGAATGTCATGCAGTGATATCTTTTACTGATAAAGAAGAAGATGATGTTGTTCACGGGAAAATAAAAACTTTGTACTTATCTAGAAAATTCAATGGTCTAGATATCTGAAGAGATTTCATTAACAATGGTTCATGAGTCAACCTCATGCCCATTCGTACACTTCGTCGATTGGGCCTCACGGAATCTGATTTATCTCCTTCTACCATGATGTTACAAGGATATGATAAAAATGAACAAGAACCACTGGCCGAAGTTACACTCAGAACTCAGTTTGGAGATCTTGTATCCAATTAGGATTTCATGATTGTTGATCAAGACTCAGCTTTCAATGTCTTGCTTGGAAGACCCTGGCTACATCAGCATGCGGCTATCCCTTCATCATACTATCAATGTCTCTAATACTATTTCAATGGTCAAGTTGGAACATTGTATGGTGATAAGACCCCGTTCAAGACATGTGAATCTCAGTACATTGAGGCGGAATTTTATCACATGAAGGGAAAAGAGAAATCTACAATGAAGGAAATTACCAAAGTTAATGCTCCATATGGTTTGGAGAAAATTCCAATAAATCCATTTACACATGTGAGTACAGATTATGTGTTACCTATCAATCAAATTGACAAAATAGGCCCCAAATCAAAATACTCTTATGGAAAGATCCATAATGTCAATTACGGCAATTGAGCCAGACAACATGGGAGAAATTGGTAACCTACCAAACAGTGATGAAAGCACAAGTGGTGACATATTCATTTCATCTGCTAAAATCCAATAGGTCTATACTTCGCCAATCAGGCCAGAAGAAGTTATAGCAACAGTGGAGGTGAATAATGATTTCAATTCTCAATCCATTATCTCCTCTATATTTCCCACAGAAGGCCCTTTATCATCAATAGGGTCGGAAATGGAAGATTCTTCTTCAAAATGTGCAAATTTTGACATCTCTTCTGATCATGAAAATTTCATTTTGTCATCTACTATGCAAGTAGAAACGGAAGAAATAGCACATGATGAAGAGGAAGAGGAAGATCTTAGAGATGCTCCTCCAGTATTTGAAGAGGGTATCTCTATCACTATAGATGAACTCAGAGAAATAAATATGGGTACAGAGAAAGATCCACGCCCCACTTTAATTAGTGTGGCCATGACCCTTGAAGAGAAAGAAATGTATACTTATTTTCTAAATCAAAATAATGATATTTTTGCTTGGAACTATACCGAAATTCCTGGGCTTGATCCTGATATTGCTACTCATCATTTGGGTTTACCAAAAGAACATCGAGGATTTAAGCAAGCCACGAGAAGAACACACCCAACTTATGCTTCCAAAATTAAAGCTGAAGTGGATAAGCTGATCAAAGCTAACTTCGTCAGAGAAGTTCAGTATCCCAAGTGGTTGGCTAATATTGTCCCTGTAAAGAATAAGAACAGACAAATTAGGGTTTGCATCGATTTCAGAGATCTTAATCGGTATTGTCCTAAAGATGATTTCCCAGTTCCAATTACAGAACTCTTAATTGATGCGATGGCTGGCTATGAAGTACTTTCCGTCATGGATGGATATTCCGGATATAATCAGATCCGAATGGCCCCAGAAGATGAGGAATCTATATCCTTTAGATCCCCTCAAGGTGTGTTTTGTTACCGGGTGATGCCCTTTGGTTTAAAGAATGCAGGTGCAACATATCAACGCGCCATGCATCGTATCTTCAAACCTTTCTTAGGGAAGTTTGTTGAATACTACGTAGACGATTTGGTGGTTAAATCCAAACAACTTTCTAATCACTTGGCTGATTTGGAAGTCATATTCCACAAGCTTCGACAACATAATTTGAAGATGAACCCCTTACAATGTGCTTTTGGGGTACCCTCAGGAAAATTCCTCGGCTTTTTTGTACGCCATCGTGGTATTGAATTCGATCCTGAGAAGGCCAAGTCAATCCTTGGTATGTCACCTCCTCAGTATTTGAAAGAATTAAGAGGACTTCAAGGACACTTAGCCTATATTCGGTGTTTCATCTCCAATTTGGCAGGCAAAAGTTTACCCTTTAACAAATTATTGAAAAAAGGAGTCACTTACCAGTGGACTGAAGAATGTCAAGAAGCGTTTGATGTTCTCAAGAAATACCTCTTGATTCCACCAGTACTCATGCCACCTGTTGAAGGTAGACCACTTATCCTCTATGTGACAGCTCTAGAGTGATCATTGGGTTCCTTTCTTGCTCAAAATAATGATGCTGGGAATGAAAATAGCCTCTACTATCTCAGTAGAACTATGCTTAAAGCAGAAACCCGGTATTCAAGTATTGAGAAGTGCTTCCTGGCATTAATCTTTGCAGTTCAAAAACTGATACACTACCTGCAACATCACGAGGTCCAATTGGTATCTCGCAATAATCCACTCAAATTCATCCTTAGTCGTCCCATGCTTACAGGACGTCTAGCAAGGTGGGCAGTTATTTTGCAGTAGTTCGACATTCAGTATGTATCTCAAAAGGAAATAAAGGGCCAATCTCTGGCTGATTTCCTGGATGAACATCCTTTAGTGGAAGAAACGTCTTCAGATATTGAACTCCCTGATGAGGAAGTGTTTTCTATTCAAGAGTGTACTCAAACATGGGAAATGTATTTTGATGGTGCTTCGAGAAGTCCAACAGGGAAGAAAATGGAAAATCCTAAATTCAATAAAGTTGGTTTAGGAATTGTACTCATTTCTCCAGATAAGACCTTGTTACCTTATTCCTTTTTATTGTGGGAAGGTGGTAACAATAATGAAGCTAAATACCAAGCTCTTATCACAGGCTTGGAGTTAGCGCTTCAAGCACAAGTAAATCACTTAAAGGTGAAAGGTGATTCAGACCTGGTAATCAAACAAGTCAATGGGGATTATGCCATCAGAAAAGAAGAGTTAATCCCTTTGTATGATTACGTCAGAAAGTTAATGGCAGAATTCCCTTCAGAAGCGACATTTTCTTATGTCCCAAGATCACAAAATACTCAAGATAATGCACTGGATAATATAGCCACAGCTCTAGCAGATCCAAATCGGGACAAGACAACAATCAGTATTGCCCATCGTCGTGCAATTTCACCTTATGTTCAAGCCAGAACAGAGGAAATTAATGAAATTAGTCCCATTCCTGAACCGTATGGTCATACTACGGGATGAATGTCACCTATCAAGGAATACCTTCAAAATGTAACACTTCCACCTAATAGAGCCGAGAAAGAACAAATTCGGCGACGTGTGGTCCATTTTACTCTTTATGATGGCCCAAACCACCTAGAGATAATTCTCTACAAACGTGGTTTTGATGGAGTTCTCTTCAGATGCATTTATGGTGAAGAGAAAATGGCTGTAATGAAAGAAGTGCATGTAGGAGTCTGTGGTGCCCACCAGTCTGGACATAGATTGTCTGATCAAATTCGAAGGCTTGGATACTTTTGGCCTTCAATGATACAAGATTGTGTTGATTTCACAAAGAAGTGTCATTCATGTCAAGTACATGCCAACTTCATTCATCAACCTCCAGATTTGTTTCATACAGATAAATACTCATGGCCATTTGCCACATGGGGAATGGATGTGGTGGGACCTTACCCTTCAGCTACGGCCAAGCAGTTTAAGTACATTCTTACTGCTATAGATTTCTTTTCCAAATGGGAAGAGGTAATACCTCTCAAAGAAGTTAGTTCTAAATGCATTGTTAGCTTCATCAAGTCTAACATCATTACTAGATTTGGTGTCCCTCATACCATATTGACGGACAATGGCACCAACTTTTGTTCTTCTGATGTGAAGAAATTGTATCAAGAATACAACATTAAATCCAACCATTCATCTCGGTATCATGCGGCAGCCAATGGCCAAATAGAAGCCTTTAACAAGACTCTTTAAAATATACTACAAAAGATGGTGGATAAAGATAAGAGGTCATGGCCTGATAAACTCTTTCATGCTTTATGGGCTTATCAGACTACCACCCGCAATGCAACGCGGTCAACTCCATATTCGTTGGTATATGGAACAGAAGCAGTCTTGCCAATTGAAGTTCAATTTCCCTCACTCAGAGTAGCCATTTGTGATCAGTTATCTACAGATGAGAAATCCCAAAAGCAATTGAATGAATTGGAACGGTTAGATGAGAAAAGATTGTGCACTTTGCACCACTTGGAAATCTATCAGAATCGAATAGCACGAGCTTTTAACAAAAAAGTTCGTCTTCGTTCATTCATTCAGGTAGAATTGGTATTAGTTCTCAGAACTCCAATGATACTAGGAAAGAAACCTCCCAAGCTTGAGCCAAAATGGGAAGGACCTTATTTAATACATAGGGTCTACTCCAATGGAGCTTATTCATTAATCTCGATGGATGGAGAACTCATTACTACTCCAATTAATGCAATATTTTTGAAGAAATATTTTGTATAAAATACAAAGTATTCACAAGATGTCCCTGCAACATGACACTAAACTATGCAGCACCAGTTCGTCCTTGCTATATGATGTTAAACTATACAACACTTGTCCAGTATGACCTTAAAATGCAACTTTGTCCCACACGACGTTAAACTGTGAAACAATTCCCTAAAAAGTCCTGTATGACTTTAAACTACACCATGGTCCTGTATGACATTAAACTGCACCATCCATGGTCCATGCATATGACCCTAAACTATTTAAAAGTCCCTTACGTCCGGAAAGACGTTAAACTACATAATCATGAAAGGTCCTGTAAGACCTTAAAACTGTACTTATGTCTAGAATGACACTAAACTGTAGAAAAAAAATCCCAAATGCGTCCAACATGACGTAAATGGTGTGTTATTTTGTCCTTACTGCATGACACTAAACTGCGCAATCCCCCTTTTTTCCAACATGACGTTAAACTGTATTGTCCCCATCGTCCTAACTACATGACGCTAAACTGTACAGAAATTCCTTGATACCTCCTACATGACATTAAACTGTATTTTGTCCCTGCAACATGACATTAAATTGTGCAACACCAATAGTCCTAACTGCAAGACATTAAACTACATAGTCCATTTATATGTCCTACATGACATTAAACTATGAATCGTTAAGGTTGTTGTTACCTCTTGTTTCTCACACCGAGTATGACTCACATGAGCTTAGAGAAAACCTCAACCGTAACACTCTCTTTTTGGGCCGCTAACCATGTATAAGTCCCAAAAACATTTTTTTAGGTTGTTGTCCCCAAGAACAACTTGATTATTAATTCATTCTTTAAATGAACTACACGGACTTTGATCCTTGCCTTCCAAGCTGGGTATGTAGGCAACCTCCCAGGGTTCAAGCCCAAAAACAATCTCTTCACATCGGTTCACCACCATCTCATATGATGTTGATTCGTGAAACCGCCCCTAGAATCAATATCTTTACATTGATTCACTTTCTTCCTTGTTATATGACGTTAAACTATACAACACTTTTGTCTGGTATGACAATAAACTACAATACTCTTTGATTTACTCATTTGAGAGGGAACCATTATTTATATTGATTTTTCAATCATGTTTCATTTCAAAAGACTACGTGCATACATGGTAATGCCTAAACTTTTTATCTCGGGTTAAACCATCATTGCACTGAAGTCCCCTTTCACCCTTTACATGTACAAAACAAATTTGTACAAAGGGTAGTTTTAGAACTACGTGGACTTGATTCCCATCCTTATAGGATACGTAGGAACATTCGAGTGTCCCTCGAATCCAGTCCCAAGTCTTTTGGTCCTAACCCCAAATTTCACTTTCAGTCCCTTGGCTGAAAAGTCCTCATGAAAACACACACTGTGTATTCATTATTATTGTCCGAACTCTATGACCCTAAACTAAGATCTCTCATACTTTCGTCCTGCATGATGTTAAACTGCATTTCAAGAACTACGTATGGCTTGATTCTCATTTTTATGAGGTACGTAGTGAATTTCAAAATTTCAATTTAGGACCCAGCCACAACATGATTATGGTTATTATTGACTTATGTATCTCTATATACATTGAAAAATACCCATCTTTATGTGTTATAATCCTAACCTTAAATATTTTCAGATCTTCATAACCCTTTTCACGACTTTTAGTCACAAAAATGTCAAACTTCTAAGAATTATTTTTCCTGGCTATGCAGTACGTGCCCATAGGTAGCCTCACATAAACAGTCCACATAACAGACTTGTTAGCCAAAAGATACTATTTATTTGACAATGCAGCAAATGCCCTTAGGTGGCCCTGCATAATTCAACCCCCTAACGGGTTTGTCAGATAGTGGTAACTTCATTCTTGGGAAGAATGCCTCTTTTGTCCTTATTTTTCTTAAACGACAGTATGTAGGGATCCGAAAAAAATAGCCATCCTTAACATATTTGTCCCATATCCCTTTTCAAGATCTGAAAGTATTCAAGTCTATGGCTTATATTCTCCTTCCCTACGTTTGGGTCAGACCTTCATAGGAGTAATATTAATCTAGTTCTTCGATAATATTGTTTGGAAATATCTTTTCCATATTCAAGTACCTCTTTCCATAAAGAAAACTCTATACTTTAGAAAATTTGAATCTCCATAAACTTTCACTGGCTTTTAGCACTAGGAAAGTAAATTTCTGAGAGTTATTTTGCCTGACTATGCAGCACGTGCCCATAGGTGGCCTTGCATAAACAGTCCACATAACAGACTTGTCAGCTGAAAGAGGCTATTTATTTGACCATGCAGCCAATGCCCTTAGGTGGCCCTGCATAATTCAACCCCCTAATGGGTTTTGTTAAATAATAGTAACTTCATTCTTGGAAACTACTTCTTCTAATGCCTTTTAGCTCTTTTTCATATCATTCCTCAGATTCAAATATTCTTAAGCCATAGTTTACATATTTTCTCTCATACTTGAGTATGGTAATATGTTTTCAGATAAATTGTCAAGGAATTGAATAAATTTTAATCCATTTTGGTCAAAGCTATTTTGACCTTAAACATTAGCCCCTTTATGTCCGGCATGCATGACTTTAAACTGCCCACAAAAGATAAAGGAACTCTGAATAAAAGTCAAGTTCCAGCTCACTAAACATATATTCTGTATGATTTAGGTAATATTGAGAAATTAAAAGATTCAAGGTTTATAGGGTTATTTGTAATAATCCTAGTAAAAAATCAAACTATGCTTACTATGCCCATTGGTTTAAGTAAATTTGAAGCAGGTAGTGAAAGAATGTAGGTACAAATGATTGAAGATAAAAGTGTTTTTCATTGATACACAAGAGTTAGAAGGACATCCACAGACTGGAGTCTCTTCTCTTTTTCAAGAATTACAAAAGACTTTCAATATAAGTCTTCATTTGATGTACAGCATCCTGAGATTTATCAGCAGTTACTTAAAGCTCGTGCACTTGACCAGCTTCACTCTTTTCAGCTTGATGAAGTGCCTTCTTAGCATCTGCAATGGCTTTCATGCCATTCATATGAGTTTCATCCAATGATTTATTAAGTTGATCAAGTTCCCCAATAACAGCATCTAACTGTTGCTGGAGTTGCACCTGCTGGACGATTTTTTCTATGATTTTATGCTTCAGCTCCTTCATCTTTGCAACATAATCAGCTTCAGCTTGGGATACCACAGCCTCAAATTCGCCTATGTTGACTGACAGTTTTACTCTGATCAAATCTTCGCGACTTTTTTGCGCCTGCTCCCTCATGAAAATGATCTTTTTCACCATGGCATGGATCATTTCATATCCAAAATCACCAAGTCCTAGTATAAAAAATTGGGATGACAATCAAGGAATTTTCGACGGTAGCTCTTCTAAAGGCACCCCAGATATGATGTTCCAAATGTTGTTCCATGCCTTACGTTGTGAAAAGATGAACGCTTTAAGCATCTCTGGATCTGATTCAACATCATCGTCGGAGGGGGGCATGTAATCTGGAATTAATGCACTTAAAGAAGTGCCCTGTCCTGCTTTTTCCCCCCTGATTTGTGCTTCTTCACTTTCAATTCCCATTGGAGCAGAGGCTGAGGTCTCACCTCCGGACCTAGTCATTGCAGTTGATGGCCCTGCATGATTAATTGAATGATTTAGTTAGCTTCAAAGGATAACAAAATAATAGATTGTCTTATGAATAAAGTACAATCACAAATATTGTTATCCCTTACCCAAGGATGGTTCAGCAACCTGAGAAGACCTCTCCCCATCTTTCCCGGTCTCAACAGGATTTTCAAGATGGGTCTCAGGAGGGTTTATTGGGTTTAGCTCTACTTGAGCTAATGTTTCTGCAATGGTAGGGTTGACATCAATGTCCACACCCTCTTCAGGCATTGGCAGTTCAGCAGCTTCTACGGATGAAACTGCATATTATTTTCATTCATGGTTAGAAGTGTAAATTTTTTTAAAAAAAAAATTGGGCGAAGGGTAGCACTCACACCCAAGGTCTTCTAAATCACATGACAACTTAGCATGATCATAAAATTTTTCAAAAGTCAATCCTTGATTCATCATTTCATCCAATGATATTTCAGAATCCTGGTTAGTCTCACCAGTGGGAGCATTTGCTACATCTTCTTGCTGACTTATTTCCTGCAACCACTGACCCTAGACAGCATCTTCAGCAGCAGGAGGGATACTGGGAATGGATGCTAGCTGTTCTCCAGGAGCAACCAAGTCAGCTTGGGTCTGTGATCGTTCTACAGCACCATCCATGGCCTTTGAAGGGGGTCAGTCCCTTCCCTCAAGGGGGAAATTGAAGAAGCCCCTGCAGTCCTCAGAAATATGAGTAACCATGTGATTATGAGTATAAACTCATGATTATTCGAAGGACTTACCGCTACCAATGAAGCGTTTAGCTGTTGATTTCCTCCTTCGTTTCCTTTGATTCTTTTGTTTTTTCGGAGTATCAGTAGTCTTCCTTATTGGCACTTGGATTGGCGAATGGAAGGCTATGTCCAGCGCCTCATTCATGGCCTGCTGGCCTGGAGATATCTCGCCTGGTTCGCGAGGAGAATCAGCAACAGCCCCGATAGCAGTACCACCAGGGATATACTGTGGCGAAGGAACCCCAGTTCCTTTCTTTGCAAGCTGCGAGATGAAGAAAATAACTTCTTTAAGTAACAAAGCTTCAACTGAAATCAAGTTGCAAAGAAAATAAGGAAAGAAAACTGACATCTTCAGGATCCACGTACTCTTGCCATTCCTCATCTCCATAACCACCAGCCCCCTCAATGGCACCACGATCAATCATTTCCCTCACCTGCCTGGTGATAGGAACTGAGTCATCAGTGGCATATATGAGCATTTCCAGCTCTCTGATGTAATCTTGCACTTCATTGGGGTTATCTTCGTATTGAAGATTTTTAGAAGCCATAATATTTCCTATTCCAGGAAGTTGTAGGCCCTCACACAAATCCAGCCAGGCTGTCTTAGTACCACAGTATAAGCCCTGTCATAGCTGAACAACCTCTGGTCTTAGATATGAAGGCTGTGAGGAAGGTCCTAGAATTTTTTATTTTAATTTCTTCCCAGCTCCTACAGCTACAGATAGAGAATAAGAAAGTAAGACTTATTTCTTTATGAAGTAGCAGTGATTAAAATTACTACAATGAAACAACTCACCAGGAGTTGGTGGAGTGGCTCTTTTAATTCTGGCCGAAGGATTATATCGGGCACGAAACCGCTTTGTTGCCGGTTGTGCCTCATCATCCCCATCATGATAATCTGGTGAATCAGTTCTAGTAGAGGAGTCTGTTGAACCAATTTCAGGTGAGGAAGCATCACCTTCATGAGGAAGGGTTTCTTTCTCTACAGTCCTCTTCCTCTTTCCCACTTGATATACTGGGTGATTCAATATCCCTTTGGGGTATGATGATATCCAGTGTTCGGCATAATATGTAGTCAAATTATGTGCCGCTTTTTCAACTGGTAGATCAAATATTGCCCCAGTCTTCTCTCTTGATGTCAGCATCCATAGTTGTCAAGAAACCATCGGATGTTGCTCTAACCTGACATGTACCGGAGGGGATACAACAATCTGTTGCAGACATTTGAATTGGCGTGCAAATCTATATGGAGCATAGGCCTCACATATGATCTCTCCATCAATCCTGGCTACTAACACACCATCCCTGCAAGCTAGCATGTATGCCCTTAAATCCAAATGGGTTGTCCCATCATCAACAAACTGCCCGGATGGCGGACTTCCATAGGGAAAGAAGTTGAATTCCTTAAACATGCTCAGCCTCACTTTCATGTCATAACCATTAACATCTAATGGAGCAATTCCAGAGAATTCTTGCACTGACGGTATGAAGGAGATTCCAGGAATTTGTAATCCATTCTGTACATTGTAAGTCCTGAAGTGAGTGGGGATCCATCCCCACAAAACCTGGAATGGTCCCACTATTCTTAAAGGAGATTTACCCATGAAGACATGAAGTAAACTCTTGTGAATCTTTTCTAAAATGGGGGTATCTAACCCAACCATTTTTCCCTCACCCAACTTTGCCGCAATGACGAAGGTCCCTGGCCTAACGGCTCCCTTCGAATCCCTGCCCGGCAAGAGATAAACACTGAGCCACATTACCAAGAAACCCACCAGACGAGTTTTCTTTGGAATTCTTTGATTTACTTCATATCCCCACTTTTCAAATTCTCCTACTTCTAGAGTTGGCCAGAATGTGCCAGGATCTCCTCTCTTCTCAGGTTTTGGATAGGTGGTAGGACGTTTGGGCCTGGTATCCTTGGATTTATTTTTCTTGGATCCTTTTTCTTTTGGCTCCATCTCTTTCTTCTCAATAAGAAACACATTCATCCATTCTTCTGTATGAATATCTTTTCTAAAATGAGTTAATGAGGTCTATGAACTCTTGAGCCTGTGGAAGATCTTAAAAAATTCTCAAGCTAAAGAAGGAGTCTTCTCTGAATCATTCCAACTCACCTTGGGAGGAATGAATTCATCATACATATCGCCCAAAATTGGAGCCCCTGAGATCTTGTGGACATCCCACAAACTGATACCTACTTCTACATGAGTCAGATGGAAAGAATTAGTTGCTGGGCTCCAGTGGCTGAGTATCTCTGGCACGAAGTTATCATGTCTGTAAACATATGTTTGCCCAACCCAGATAGCTTCGTATATTGCAGCTCTCTTCAGATCCTCGATAAACTCTGCGTAGGTCTGTCGCACCCAGTATTCCCACATCCAAGTTGGCTTCACACCTCCCCCAGGATGGAAGTCCCAAATTTTCTTCCAACCTTTGGATTGATCCATCTGAGCATTTCGGAAGATCGAAGGATGAAAATGTGGTTGAAGCTCAGGTGTATGTTTTTTCAGATCTGCTGTGCAAGGGCTATGATGCATCACATAGGCCTTCTCCACTGTTCCAGCATTTATAAATACTCCTCCACCTGAGATATTTGCTGAAGCAAAGTTGATATAATTCTGAAACCATGAAAATGGAAGATAATTCTTTACTTCTGTAATAGTGACGTCTTGTAGATGACCATAGCCATACAAAGGTAGATAAGTTATTTGAGGAAAGTTGAGATGATATTTCTTCAGATACTTATCCAAATTCAGAAGAGTGCTATCTTTGATAGTATAATAATCATGGCCAATGATGCTCATCATATTATCTAACCACTTGCTATCCAGTTCATCAATTAATCCGGGTCTAAGAGCCATTAATTCTGCACAAAAGTTGAATAAATTAATTCATAAATGGATTGATTTTCCACAAACTTTGTGAAAGAAATCAAAAAAATTGCTAAACTCATTAAGGCGTGCAAGTATGGAGATGTCGTGCAAGTTTTACATGTTCCGCGCAAGTTTGTTTCGCGCATGTATCACTGTGCAAGTCCTATTACCTTGAGAGTAGCGCGGCAGAGAGGAAACAGTGGAAAAAGAGACTTGCGCGGTGAAGATAGCTTGCGCATCGAGAGCTCGAGAAATTCGGGATCAGATGCTATACGCGGACAAAGCTGTGTATTTATAGGCCAGGAAGCCTATCTGCGCGCCGTACAGAGTGCGCTCAAATCCTGCGCGACGAAAACTTACGCGCCGCCCTCTGTGCCCTAAAGACTTGCGCGCCCCCTTTTCCTTTGGATGTATTCGATTTCCTCAGAGTCAAATACTCTATTTCTCTCCGGATCCAACTCTGAGGGGGGACTTTTGTTGACGCTCCTTTCTTCACAGAATCTAAAGATTGGAAAAGGGGAATATCTGAGCTCAAAGTGATTCAACCTTTGAAGAAAATATCAAAATTCGACAAAGGCATGAACAAAGGATCAAAAACACCTGTGTTGTGCAAGTTCTATCACTATCACGCAAGTCCACTTGCGCGACGCCCAAGTCGCGCAAGTGACTTACGCGACCTAAGTGATAACCGCCCGGTAACCACCCAGGGTCATCTTCTGCCTATAAATAGACCCTGTGGGCCGCCCATTCGAGAGGATCTTTTTCCAGTAACTCGGATTGAAGCTCCTGACGCCCAAGTCTCTTCTCAAAGCTTTCGGAACACTTATAAGGTAATTTATTACCTAGAACGGAAGATCTAAAGAGTGGGAGTAAGGCCTAAGTGTTGAAACTCATCAACACTTGCGCGCCTGAGTGGTCAGCCCTTATAGGGAATTGACCACACTTGCGCGCCGCCTTACTCCTTCGATAGAACTTGCACGTCCATTTTTTGGAAGAACCTCAAGATGATTCTAAAGGCTTTAATAAAGAGTCGCTCAAGTATTTCAATGTTGGTTGACCATCGTGCAAGTATGCCATGTATTGCGCAGGAATACCTGCGCGACCAATACTTGCGCGCCACCACAGTACCTGCGCACCTTCCAAGACTTGCGCGCTCCTTCCTTTTTGGGTGCCTTTCTTGCCCATTTCACCCATCTTAAGCCATTACACCTTTCCTTTTCAAGATTCAGTCTTCAAGACACTCTTCAAATCCATTTATGGCATGATTTCTTGATTTTACTTCCTTATCTAAAAGGAATTATGTGGAATATCTCTCAAAACCTACTGATTTAAATATCTTTATGTCACTAAATATAGAGTGTTCATTCATTAAACCTCATCCTTAAAGATGAGAGAATCCTTAATCTGGGTCTCCTTTTCAGGAATAATCCCCAGTCCTAAGTCCCCCAAACTTGGGCATCCTTTTCAGGAGTAAGCCCCAAATTCTTAAAATTCCCAAATATGGGCATCCTCCTCAGGAGTAAGCCCCAATCTGGGCATCCCCTCAGGAGTAAGCCCCAAACCTTAATCCCTTAACCTGGGTCTCCTTTTCAGGAATAAGTCCCAGTCATAATCTTGGGTTTCCTTTTCAGGAGTAAGCCCCAAGTCCCCTAACCTGGGCCTCCTTTTCAGGAATAAGTCCCAGTCATAATTATGGGCATCCTCTTTAGGAGTAAGCCCCAAGTCCCTTAATTTTTGGGAATCCTTCTTAGGAGTAATCCCCATATCCTATAATTTGGGCTTCCTTTTCAGGAGTAAGCCCCAGTCTCAAATATGGGCATCCTCCTCAGGAGTAAGCCCCAAACTTTAATCCTTAGCCTGGGCTTCCTTTCCAGGAATAAGTCCCAGTCATAAATCCCTTAACCTGGGCCTCCTTTTCAGGAATAAGTCCCAGTCATAATTATGGGCATCCTCTTTAGGAGTAAGCCCCAAGTCCCTTAATTTTTCGGCATCCTTATTAGGAGTAATCCCCAAATCCTTTAATTTGGTCTTCCTTTTCAGGAGTAAGCCCCAGTCTCAAATATGGGCATCCTCCTCAGGAGTAAGACCCAAACCTTAATCCTTAACCTGGGCTTCCTTTCCAGGAATAAGTCCCAGTCATAAATCCCTTAACTTGGGCCTCCTTTTCAAGAGTAAGTCCCAGTCATAAATCTTGGGATTCCTTTTCAGGAATAAGCCCCAAGTCCCTTAAATTATCTTTAACCAGTCCTAATTAACGTTTAATATGGGATTCCTTCTCAGGAGTAAAACCCAATTATCAATCCTCTCCAGATTTGGGTTTCCTTTTTAGGAATAGTCCCAAGTTAGAGTATTCAAATCTCCATAAAGCACATATACCTTAATGGACCCTGTTCCTGGATTTTCTCCTTAAAGTAAATCCTAAACTTCCTTTATCTGGGCAGTCATACATACATAAGCCCCACATTATTTCTTATGATTGCATCTTTCATGGAACAATTGTATAATTTTTACCAATACCTCTTATTTCTCACACCGAGCATGACTCACTTGAGCTTAGAGTGTAAAAGTAATTGTGACATCCTTCTTTGAGCCATCAATCATAAACATCATACTCCCTTATTCGAACTACGTAGGTTCTGATTCCTTTTCCAAAACAAAGGATACGTAGGTATCCCATCTATGGGTTCGATCCCAACTTTGAAATAATTCATGTCCTTCTGAATGACAATAAACTTCCTATTCCCCACTGAGTGGCTTTAAAACCAGCCTAGTCATCATAATGACAAAGATACTTTTATATAAATATTTTGAAGGATACAATTGACCATGAATCTATAAATAGATATAGATGATTCTCTATCGATGAAGAACCTCAAATACATATAAAAGAATCTCTAAATTTCTTACATATTTAATAACTGATTGTTAAACTAAAGGAAATATCATTTTATACTTGGTAATATAATAAGGATTCATGAACATAACTTAAATCTATAAAGAGAGTCCCGGAATAGACAATAATTCCCCTCAAAAAGGTGTGATGAGTCCGACCTCCCATCCTCTCGACCAATGAAAATTCCTAAGCCTCATCAGTCCACAAGATAATGAGCGCCTACCTTTGGAAAGTAGGTCCAAATGGATGTGGAATCATTGCATGTTTCCGGTTCTACGAACAAACCCGTTAGCAACCGATCAGAACGTTTGAATCTCCCATCCAGAAGGTCATCCCCGAATTCCGAGGGAAACAAACCATTATATAAACTTGATATCAAATAAGATGATATAAGTTTGTGATGATCATAAAAACCGTCAAAATAAATTAAACCATTTTCATTAATGTTTTATCTAATGAATAATCCTTATATCAGAAAAAATAATATATGGAATAATTTAGAATTATAGAAATATAATAATTTTATTTCATTCCACTTCTGGAATATTTCTTCCATTTGATAATAAAATCCATAATGAACCAACCGTGGAAACCATGAAATAAATACACATGAAAAAATGAAAATAACAAAATATTATTAATAAATGGGTGGAATTATATTATAAAAGATCATATGAGGTATTATAAATATCAATATATTTCTATAATTAATTAATAAAACTTTTTAAACCATCATATAGTAGGTTTGAACAATTTTTAATGAAGTCAAACGTAGGGTAAGGGGATTTCTTTAAAAATCCTCTTTTAAATTTATATTTTTAAACAATTCAAAGAATTTTTTTTATGATGAAAATATTCATGATTTTTGAATATTTTCAGTTTCTTGGTAATTGTTTTTGATGAAGATTGATACCTATATCTCCCTTAAATTGATTTTTTATGTTTATGTTGTAAGTTGACCATAATGGTTATTCTAAGTGTAACAATGATGGTTACACCACAAAGTAGCTGTGAGGGTTAAATCATAAGGTAGCCAAGAGGGCTACATTATAAGGTAGTCATGAGTGTTACAAATCATATGTATGTTTTTTGGGTTACAATACTATGTAATTAATACCACAATTTACTATTATGGTTTTATTCATTTTTTCTATCTTTGATGGAAATATCTTGTTTTCACAAAGTATGCTCAAAATATTTTATGGGTTGGATGTATGTATTTGTGAAAATGATTTCATATGTTTATAAATATTAATGAAATAATAGTTTAATTCTATATTTTTGTGTCCCTTATTGAGATTTTTGTGCCCATACCATGTTTTAAAATATTTTTCAGAGAGCTTAAGGATGTGTAATATAAAATAAGAATCCATGTTTAATGTTGCGAATATTTTTCTTGAAAATATTTCATGTTTTATAAATTACATTTATATTATGGAATAATTGGATACTATTTTGGTAGTACCCAAATTTTATAGTTATGGGTTAACATGTATTAATTGTGTCCTAATTCTCTAAAACACTAAAAAAATGTGGTAATGTAAGAAAGTGAATTCTAAAACAATTTACTGGATTATGTAATGTCTAATATTAGGTCTTATAATCGGTATCAGAGAATGGTTTAGATAAATGTAGGGTTTATGATGATATAAATGGATTTCCATAAATATTTTTTACATTATGGTTAAGTTGAGATGAAATATAATTTAATGATTTTCATGTTAATTCATCTAAGAAATGTATATTCATAATGGTTTTATAAAAAAGAAACATTGAAGCTAAAGTAGTAAGGCACTGAGAGGATTATATATTTCTAAATCAGATACCTGGAATATTGGGAATTAGAACTGATAAATTTTTGGTAGTAATGGATCAGTTTACATAGGCTATAAATTTTGGTGGCATCCAATAAGACAAAAACTAGAGCTTCAAAAAGGGAACATTATGATAGTGGAACATTTTATGAGGTAAAACCATCTCGATTTGAGTGGATCTTCTAACTTAGTGGTAGATGAAGGGAGAATTAAATTCCATGAAAATATATTCAATGTCATGGGGTGTTCATATATTCAAAATTTTAGTCTTGTTATAACTCTTTTTGAATTTGTGTCGACCAATGATGGTCAATGGCGAAGAATATCAGGGATAGGGAGGAGATTAATGACTTTTAATGGGATGAATTTAAGAATATGATCCTTGAAAAATATTTTACTAAGATGGTTCATTTTAAGATGGAAAATAAATTCCTAGAATTGAAAAAAAGGAGTAATGTTCAGTGGTCATGTATGAAGCAAGAATCGCTCAATTGGAAAGGTATGCTCCAAATCCTATTCGACATAATGATAATAAAATCAATTATTTTTACTCAGGATTTAATATGAGATATCAAAGGGAATTGGAATAATTTGAATTAAATAGTTATAAAAAACATTTCCATTTTCATTATACAATATAAATGGTGTTTTTTTATGATCATGTGTAATTTGAAAAGAGGAAAAATAAAAGGCACATATGGTAGGAAATGGGTAAGAATCAATCAATGAAATCTAAAAATTGAAAATCCAGAATCCAGTTTATGGGAAGTGTGGTAAAAATCACCCTAGGAAATGTCTTAATAAATACTAGAAGTTTTTTTCAACGTGTTATGTTTGTACATATTTACTGATATTACAATGAAAATGATCTTATGTTTAATTCTGATAAACAAGATATAAAGATATTTAAATGTGGTGAGATGAGGAATTATTAAAATATCTACCCAAAGAAAGATCTGAATGATGGAATAAAGCCATATTAAAAGATGAAAGGTGTAGTGAATTCTTTTTCCACTAAGTCTGTAGATGTTGTTTCATCCAATGAAGTGGTATCGGGTATATTATTTGTTTGCTCATATTTTTCTAATGTATTGTTTGTAATGGGGTCTACAAATTCCTTTATTTCTAAAAAAATTCTAGTAAATTAAAAATTTTACCTAAATAAATGAAACCAGAACTAAAAGATAAACCATATGGTTGCAACCAAATTTACCCTATAGGTATGCGGTCGTTGTAGTATAGGTAGGGGTCGAATCCACAGGGACTGAAGAAGAAACCGAGAGACACTCTGATTTTGGAAGGATTTGGCTATGGAGTGCCCAACTATTTGGATTGATTTGATTTCAATAACTACTGATTTAATCAAAAAGAAAATAAATTAAAACATACAATTACTTAGTCTAAAATAATTAATGGAGATGAGTTGATCCTAAGTTGTTACTAGGGTTAGATTGGATGCATTTATTTTCTTATGAAATTTGTTTCAATAATTCAAGATGTATCCAAAAAAATGATATAATTCCTCAAAATCATTCACCAATTTAATCCATAAATCATTCCAACCCTAATCACCAATGCACTTAGAGTATCAATTTAATGATCACTCCAAGGAATTGGATCGTACTAGCACTCAAAATGTGTCATTGTTAAAGTTGGTGAAGACAAAGAAGAAAATAAATCATCAAATAGAAATCTTAAAATAATGAAATGATTATAGAAATTAAGATCATAAAATAACATCCAATCTGACCCATGAAACTCCCTAGGACCAACCCATAAGGGTTTAGTCCTCCATTGATTCTATGATCTCAAAGGAAGCAGAAAGTAGACTCATAGGGACGGAATTGAAGAAGCAAAAACAACAACAACAAAAATGATCACTCCACCATTATGTGAATAAAATCACAAGTGCTTGTGTGAATAAATTCACACATTAAAGAAACAGTATAAAAGTGATAAGAATAAGAAAAGAAAAATAGGAAATGAAGAAATTTTATTAAGAACTAATGTGATTCAAACAACTTACATGAGAATGAAGAACGATTACAGCATCAAATGGACAGCATAAGATTATAATGAAATAAAGCACCAAAGATCCCTAAATCCACCGCCAATACTCCCATAAATAGGAAACAATGAAGCCTTAGACGAGCCCCCAACATCCCATGTGCTTTTAATTAATTGTGTTGGGGAAAGGTGAGTGGAACATTAATGTAGAGAGACTTGTCCACTTCTTGCCCCGAAGTTGCAGCCAGCCTGCATCCACCGGAAAGACGCGCAAAAAGGACCTTCCATAAGGTCGAATTTGAGTGGGCCATAGAAGACCTAAATGAAGCCTAATATATCCCCTAACAGACTGTAAAATTTCATCCCAAAATAATATTCCTTTCGAGCGATATGATATAAATTGTGGTCTGTTTTTCTGGGCCGTAGAATCTAGCCCAGAATTGAATCTTCAACTTGGGCCACCTTATTCACCACCATTTAGGACGAATTAGCAGTGTATTTAGAAGAATTATTTGTTCCTATATATGTATAATATCCTCCGAAGAATTTTGGTTTTCATTGGGACTGTACTGTGGGCCCCACATTTCCATCAGTGGGATGATATCCAATCTGACTTCTCCATAATTGTTTCCTTTCATCACCAAATATCACCATCATCCTTTATGAATCCTCCATTGATCCCTGAATGAAAAATGTTCATATTTATGTTTATATATATTTCCCAAAATATAAAATTAAAATATGGATAATTAAATTCTTTAAAATCAGATGAAACATTGGTCCTAAATTGGTGCATATTAGGCATGATGTGCACAAATGATGAGAATGGGTGTTCAAAATGTAAAATTCACTAAAATGGTATTTATGAATACCAAGGCACATGAAAACTACATATATTATAAATCAATATTATCCTCTTATAGTGGCTAATCACACCCCCCAACTTGAGTTTTCCTAGTCCCGAGCAAAATATATCTCACAAAAATGAAATTCAAATAACCTTTTCCAAAAACATTTTAATTCACATTGCTCACCCAAAGACCTCATACCAAATCAATTATGAAGACCATCAACATCATTTAAAACAAGCTAAGTCCATAGGCATAACCCAAGCCCAAGCCCACTCCTTTGTTCAAATTCATCTCCATATTTCATCCAATTTCAATTAAGCGTGACGAAGTGTTCTGCATCACAATAGACTTGGGGGTTCATTTTCATTCAAAGGGAGAAAGATGAAAGTGCTAGGAGGAATCAAATTTTAATATTAACATGAGTATTCATTTTTTTATTTTTTTTCTTTTTCTTTTTTTTTCAATTTTTCCATGGTAATTTAAATTGACCTCATTCAAGTCAACCCATGTAGCAAGACTTTGTCGATGACGCCCAGGCTCAAAGATCTTAGGGCACCAAGTGAAGCTCACATACTCAGGCATCATCTCGAGTTAACTCAATCAAAAATAATTTCAAATTACCACAAATAGAGTTAAAATGCCAAACTCTGGGCTAGACAACTATGGAGTCGTGATTCCCAAGTGCTGAAAGCCACATATTAGGTCAATCCATTGCTCTACGCACAATGGATTTTTTTTGATTTTTTTTAATACTCATGTTAAAATTAAAATGATCACCAAACCTATGCCATTTATTATGGGTCCCGAAGAACTCAAACTAAAACCTCGCAATCTAGAGGACGTGCATTGTGTTTTTTTATTAAATGGATGAAAATATAACGGTTAAAAATCACATCGAACAACCGCACTTTCCAATATCTATGCACATGGACATAAACTTGCATTAAAATCAGAATCAAGTCATGAAAAATTATTTTATATCAAATTTCAAAGTTTGAAATGTGTGTTATCATGTTCAAGGTTAATGAAATTTTTCCTTCCACACATTTTAATCTCCCCCCGAACTTAGAATAACATTGTCCCCAGTGTTTAAAGAATGGAAACATAGAATGGGTAGGATAGAAGTTCAATGAAGACATTGAAAATGAAAATTATGGAATGAAGTCACCTGGTGGTTGATGTTGAAAATGCATTCCCATGTCTCCCTTCAGTTCTAGTTTGTCTCCCAATGTCTTGGATGGTTGTGACCAGTTTTTCCCAATGACCTATGACATGCCTTAAAAAATTAATATAAATATGTTGTTTGTATTTTTTTTAACCTAAAAAAACGTGCAAATAACATAAACTGATGATACATTGTATTCTCTTAAATTTTTGGGTAAAGTATTACTCAGGGATCACACCACGTGACACGTATGAATACAGTGATCCCCTTTAATACCCATCCTTACTCATAAAAGAAGAACAGTTCAACAATCTATTTTTTTTAAATACCTAAAAAAACATAAAAAAAATAAACTGATGATACATTGTCTTCTTTATATTTTCTGGGTAAGGTATTACTCAGGGATCACACTGTGTGACATAGATGAATATGGTGCTCCCCTTTCATAACCATCCATACTCATAAAATAGGAATAGGTCAACAGTCTAAGGTAGAATAAAATTATATCAAAATGACTCACTAATCCTATTTGAAATATAAAGGTGATTAAAACAACAAAATTATTGGAAACTCGAAAACCACGGGTTGTCTCACGTGCAGTGCTTAATTTAACATCTTTAGCTTGACTTGAACCCCACAACTTAGCCAATTCCAACTTTAAAAATTTTAATGACCTAATCTTTCTCCAATTCAACATGATTGAGAATGCGTATCCCTTGTGGTTGGTAAGAATATTTGGAATTTGATTCATGAACAATCCTATTTTCTAAAATGAATGGGAAAATCCAAGAAATATTAGAAATGGTTGATCTTTTGTCTTCCGTAATCTTTCCTAATAAATCAAAGATCAACCCCCCCCCCCCCTTTTTGGGTTTCATGAGTTGAATGAATGAAACCCCCAAGATCTTGCTTAACACAAATGATAGGGTACTCGAGTGGGGAAGGAAGGATAATGATTTTGAGCTCGGTTTGGATAGGACATTTAGACACAGGTTGAGAATTTGAATCAAACTCAGTTTCATTTTCCAAATTTCTTGACAAAATTGTTTCATTTTGACCAGAAGATTCAACCAAAAAACTAGAAAGAATAGTGTAAGGAATGGGCATGGACTCAATGTTTTTTATTTCTATCAGTGGTTCAGTGATTGGTGTTTTTGAAAAATCATCAACAGAGTTACACTTAGGAGACTCAATCCATGATGTCAAATTCCCCTCTCGTGAATACATGAAATCAATTTCCTCCTGATTTAAAGACCCTTCAACAATTTCTTGATTCACTTCCCCTACCCCAAATCAAAAGGTCGGTTCTTCAATAAATTTATGAGAGGCTTGTGGGAAACTAGACACTTCACATAAGGTTTTGGAAGGTACAATTGGTGTATGGATGAGTTCCTCACAAGTATTAATGCATTGTAGTTCTAATCTCAATGATGATACCTCAGAACTCATCATCTTCATTTGATTACACAATTCTTCAAGGAGTTTTTGAGGATTAGGCTAGATAGAAGATTGTAAATCATGAACTTCATTGAGTTTCATCTCTTGAATCTTCCTTGAGAGGGTTGGAAATTGATCCTTTAAACAATCATCATCCCATTGATTGTACATATCATCGAGTGTGTGGTAATAATTCAAGGGTTGATCAAAGAAATTTTCTAATTTAGGGGCTTCTAAATATTGACATTCCATTTGATTCCAGCATGAGTTTGTGACATGATAATTTGGAAGATACTCCATTGGAGAAGATAGAAAGTTGGATTCTAGATGCTCAGGACACACACAAATAGAAATGGGTAAAGATAAGAGAGGTGGGGTGAGAATAGAGAACGTGGGGTGAGAAAAGGATGATAGTGTCTAAGATAACATACTTGGGTCCTCAGAAATGACGCCAAAATTTGGTTGCGCCCAAATTTACCCTACAGGTATGCAGTCGTTGTAGTACAGGTAGGGGTCAAATCCACAGGGACCGAAGAAGAAACCGAGAGACACTCTGATTTTGGAAGTATTTGGCTATGGAGTTGACAACTATTTGGATTGATTTGATTTTAACAACTACTAATTTAATCTAAAGAAAATAAATTAAAACATACAATTACTTATTCTAAAACAATTAATGGAGATGAGTTGATCCTAAGTTGTTACTAGGGTTAGATTGGATGTATTTATTTTCTTATAACATTCGTTTCACTAATTCAAGATGTATCCAAAAATTGATATAATTCATCAACATAATTCACCAATTTAATCCCTAGAAAATTCCAAGGCTAATAGCCAATGCACTTATAGGATCAATTTAATTATCACTCCAAGTAATCGGAACGTACTAGCACTCGAAATGTGTCATTGTTAAAGTTGGCAAAGACGAAGAAGAGAATAAATCATCAAATAGAAATATTAAAATAATGAAATGATTACAAAAATTAAGATCATAAAATAACATCTAATCCAACCCATGAAACTCCCTAGGACCAACCCATAAGGGTTTAGTCCTCCATTGATTCTATGATCTCAAAGGAAGCAGAAAGTAGACTCATATGGGCGGAATTGAAGAAGCAAAAACAACAGCAACAAAAATGATCACTCCACTATAATGTGAATAAAATCCCAAGTGATGGTGTGAATAAATTCACACCTTAATGAAACGGTATCAAGGTGATAAGAATAAGAAAAGAAAATTAGGAAATGAAGAACGTTTATTAATAACTAATGTGATTCAAACAACTTACATGAGAATAAAGAATGATTACAACATCAAATGGACAACATAATATTATAATGAAACAAAGAACCCAGGATCCCTAAATCCACCACCAATAATGCCTTAAATAAGAAAAAATGAAGCCTTGGCCGAGCCCCTAGCATCCCATGTGACTTTAATTAATTGTGTTGGGGAAAGGTGGGTGGAATATTAATGTAGAGAGACTTTTCAACTTCTTGCCTCGAAGTTGCAGCCTGCCTGCATCCAGAGGAAAGACGCGCTGAAAGAACCATCCAGAAGGACGAATGTTAGTGGGACATATAAGACTTAAATGAGTCCCCAGAGGTTCCCTAATAGACTGCAAAATTTTAGCCCAAAATAATAATCCGTTCGAGAGATATTATATAAATTGTGTGTTGTTTTTATGGGCCTCAGAATCTGGCCCAAAATTGAATCTTCAACTTGGGCCGCATTAATCACCACCATTTAGGACGCATTAGCACTATATCCAGAATAATTATTTGTTCCTATATATGTCTTCTATACTCCCATGAATTTTGGTCTTCATTGGGACTATATTGTGGGCCCCATATTTCCATCAGTGGGATGATATCCAATCTGTCTTCTCCAGAATTGTTTCCTTTCATCGCCAAATATCCCCATCATCCTTTATGAATCCTCCATTGATCCTTGAATGAAAAATGTTCATATTTATGTTTCTATCCATTTACCAAAATATAAAATTAAAATATGGATAATTACATTCTTTAAAATCAGAGGAAACATTGGGCCTAAATTGTTGCATATTAGGCATGATGTGCACAAATGATGAGAATGGGTGTTCAAAATGTAAAATGCACTAAAATGGTATTTATGAATAGCAAGGCACATGAAAAATACATATATTAGAAATGAATATTAGCCTCTTATAGCGGATAATCCCCATCATAAGGTAATATTAAAGAAAAAGGAATTATAAAAGTATTACTATTGTTTTCTATGAAAATAAATTATCTCCACATCACATTTTTTACCCTTATTATAGTTTGATGTTATTTTGGGTATGGATTGAATTTTTGTTTATCATGATAATTTTGATTGTGGAGCTAAATAATTTCTTTTTTAGAAATTGTTTCAGTTAATATACAATAATGAACTTGTACCATTGATAACATATTAGGAAGCTTATAAGCTATTAAAATATGAAAATGAAAGTTATCTTGGACATATTTTTAAAAACAAGGGAACAATTCATATTAATGATTTTCTGGTGGTAAATTTATACCTAATGGTTTTTTACACTATATTAATTGGTTTTATACTTGACTGGGAAGTTGAATTTACCATTGACTTAGTTCATGACATTATTCTTATTTTAAAACCCCTTTACTAATTGGATCAAGTGAAACATCTTGAATTGAAAAAGTAGTTACAGGAGTTTCTTGATAAAGTCTCCATTCATCCTAGAACATCCCTCTACGGTGCCTCTATTTTTTCATTGAAAAAAATATACTTCCATTAGTCTTTTCATTTATTATAGATCTTTTAATAACATTGTTGTTAAGAATAAGTTTCCACTACCTCATATCGATGACTTTTTTGATCATATCTTGAGAGCTCAATATTTTTATAAGATTTAATTGAGATCTAGGTACATAAAGTAAATTTTAATCAGTATAAAATTCCAAAAATAGAATTATGAACTAGATATGGGAATTATGAGTTTGTGTTTATTCCATTTAGCTTAAAAATTCCAATACTATATTTATGGTTCTTATGAATAGAATCATTCTTCAATATTTGGATAATTATTTTATTGAATACATTGATGATATTTTTTTTATGAAATATGTTATGAGGATCATGAAAAACATCTAAGGATTATTCTACAGACACATAAAGAAAAGAAGTTATATAGGAAAATTAGAAAATGTGATTTTTTTTTGTTGCAACAGATTTCTTTTCATGGTCACATTGTAAATAAAAATAGAATAACAATTGATACCACCAAAACAAAAATGGGTGATGAATGAACAAGAAATAAAAATGTTATAGATATTCGTAGTTTTCTTGTATTATATGGTTATTTATAACAGGTTTTTAATAACATTTCATTGTTATATACCCCTCTGACTATATTAACATGAAAAGGGGATAAATATATTTATAAAAATGACTGTAATTTTTTATGAACTAAAAGGAATATTGGTGAATGATCATGTTTTGGATCTGCCTTCTAGAAATGAAGAGTTTTTTGTCTACACTACTTCTTCATTTAAGGGACTTGGTTGCATTATGATGCTGAACAATCATATAATTTCTTATGCTTCAAGAGAACTGAAACCTAATGTGTTAAATTATCCCACACATGATTCAGAATTAGAAGTTGTGGTTTTCACTTTAAAAATTTGGAGACATCATTTATATAGTGCCAAATATGAAATATATATTGGCCATAAGATTTTGAATTATTTATTTACTAAGAATGAATTGAAAATGAGGGGGATAAGATAGATGAAATAAATATATGAATATGATTGCACAATTATGTGTACCTTGAGATTCCCAGCCAAAGAAATAATTGTTAAGTGAAGATCATATTCCTCTATTTTCAGTTCATCATGGAAGTAATATGATGTAAACAGACCTTCAGGAGTATTACTGGTGGGATGGAATGAAAAGAGACATTGATGATTTTATAGTGAAATGTTTTACTTTTAAACATGTTAAAGCATAGTGGAAACTACCAAATGGGATACTTCAGCCTTTTCTAGTTCCATGGTTGAAATGGGAAAAATAGATCCATGTATTTTGTGGTGAGACCACAAAAGACATCTAGATGTAATAATGCAATTTGGATTATTATTGATTGGATGACTAAATCCAGACATTTCCTTCCAATTGATGATAATATTTCTCAAGATCATCTTTCTCGACTTTACCTTAAAAGATATTTCTAGGATACATGGAGTTCTGTTATGAATTATATCAAACTATGATCCCAATTTCACTTATATCTTCTAGAAAGGGCTTCATAAGTCATTGGGAACTGAATAAATTTTTAGGACATCCTTTAATCCTCAATTTGAGGAACATACCAACTAAACAACTCAGACATTAAAGTACATATTATGTTCTTCTCCAATGGATTACCAGGGAAGTTTTTACCATTAACTTTATTTAGTTGATATTTCTTATAATAATATTTTTGATTCCAGTATATAGATAGCACCTTTTTATAATTATATGCAAAGATGTGTCAAAATCTATAATTTTGGGATAAATTCAGAGAAAGGATATTGATGGAACTATAATTAGTAGACGAAGTGGCTGAGAATGTAAAGATGATCCAACAACATATTAGGATAGCTCGGAGTAGGAAGAAGAGGAATGTAGATAATAGTGTGAAATAATTTTATTTTGAGCTAAGGGATCATATTTTCCTTAAAATTTATTTTTGGAAAAGTACAATGCATTTTTGTTAGAAATTAAAGTTAAGTCAACAGTTTGTTAGACCTTATGAAATCCTAGAGAAAGTTGGACCTGTTTCCTACCATGTAGTTTTGCCTTAGATTTTATCTCATTTACACTTTTTCATGTTTTGATGTTACGAATATATGTGTTATATTCATCATATTTTTTGTTCCTATATGTAGTTTAGGTGGAATATAACCTTTCTTTTGAAGAAAAACCTCTTCAAATAATTGATTGTAGATGGCATGTATTGTGGGATAAGTTAATTCACCAGTTTAAGGTTTTTTGGAGAAACAACATGGTTGAGGAAGCAATATGAGAATTGGAAAATGCTTTGATGGAAATGTATACACACTTATTTAATAAGTTAATAATAATGGTGAGGATTCTATTTCAAGATGGGGGAGAGTTTAAAATCCCTGGTACTTATAAAATAATTGGTTTTCATTCTAGCATTAAATATATAATTTCATTATAAATTTATAATGAAATAAGTGATATTTTAAAAAAATAAAGTAATATATGCAAATAGAAAGTTAAACTCCCGTATTATTGCATAAATAAATGTTATGAATCCTATTAGTGAAAATATGATATATTTATGTCCTATAATATGTAAATAAATGTTTTGAAAATAATAAATTAATTATTGGTATTTTTGTGACACATAAAGTTCATTTAAAATTTTATAATTAATATAATGATTTAAAAGAAAATTTATCTTCATAAAATAGATACATAAATTAATATTTGTTTATTATTATTAAAAGTTAATTTTATGAGTCCTCAGTTGATTTTTGAAAGTGTCATAAAATCAATTATAATATTAAAATCGGTATTTTTAGAATAAATGATAATTTAAATTAAAAATTAAATTTATCATATTTATAAAATTATTTTCAAAACATGGATTTCATATTTTAGTTTTAAACATCAAAAATGTTTAGGGTGATTTTTTGGGGATTTTTCAAAAATAGTTGAATTTTTAGTGAATAGTGAAATACAGAAATTTGTTGTATTTAACAAATTCATGAATTATTGAGTAATAAATTTTGTGTGGAAGATATAAGAAAAATTATCAAAATATACTTAATTATTTTAATATATTTCATGATAATTATAAAAAAATTATAGTCTTGAGAAAAAATAATAAACTAATGAATAAAATAATGAGAAAACACTTCTCTCATGCACTATAAATATCACCCCTCACCACCTATTCTCCTCACACCTCCCAATCATTTTATCATATTTAATTTCTTCCCAATTAACCTTCAAATCCTATTCCCCATATACAAGACCTGAGGGTCTCACCAAAATGCCAAAACCAATGTCTTTAAGGTGGTTTTAATAGAGTAGAATTAAAGAGGTAAAATCCTCTTTCATTTTCTTTTCAATTTATTATATTTTCTTATTCTATCATCACCTCACCTCATCTAGGTGAAATTAAAACTACATTATCTTACATATACTATAATTTCATTGTGTTAGTGTAATATTCATCATCAATCCTATACTATTCTCCTCTTATTCTAGAAAAAGAAATCATCGTACGTGACATGTCGATTCACCACCTTCATGAATGTTGAATTTTTTATTTTCCATTAATATTGTCAAATATTGTCATAAAAACATTATTGTGGGGAAATAATATTGTATTGTACATATTATATAAGTATAATTTTATATAACAAATATATAAACATGATATTATAAAATATGATATAAGTTCGTGATGTTCGTAAAAGCTACCAAAATAAATTAAAACTTTTTCATTAATGATCTATCAAATGAATCATCCTCATATCAGAACAAAAATGAAATACTATATAATTTAAAATTATAAAAACATATTAATACCATTTATTTACACTTCTAGAGTATCACATCCAATTGAAAATAAAATCCACAAAGAACCAACCATGGAAACCATAACATAAACGCACCTAAAACAATGAAATTAACAAAATATTATTAATAAATGGGTTGAAAGATGTTATAAAATGATCATATAAGATATTATAAATATTAATATAGATATATAATAAATTAATATCAATATTTAAACCATTATACAAGACATTTGAACAAGTTTAGTGAAATTCAAACATGAGGTACGTGTCTTTTATTTTAAAATCCTCTTTTAAATATATATTTTTAAAAAATCCAGAAGGAATTTTTTTATGTGAAAATAATAGGGTTTTGTGATTATATTATTGTTCATGGGAATTGCTTTATTATGAATCTAGGTACTTATATCTCTCTCTAATTCATTGGGTATGTTTGTGATAGACGTTGACTATAATGGTTTCTCCAAGTGTAACTGCAATGGCTACACTATAAGGTAGTCATGAGGTTAGAATCATAAGGTAAATATGAGGGTTACATTGTAAGGTATCCATGAGGGTTAAAAATCACATGGTATCCATGAGGGTTACAATATTAAGTAATTAATTCCCCATGTTACCTTTATGATTTTATTTATGTTCTCAATTTTTTAGGGAAATCTCTTGTTTTCACAAAGTAATTATATAATATTTTGTGGGTGTGAAGTATGTCTTTGAGAAAAAATATTTTATATGTTTATAAGTATTCATGAACTAATGGTTCCATTACTTATTTTTATGTCCCTTATTGATATTTTTTTTCTCATCCCATGTTTTGAAATTTTTTCACAAGGTTTAAGGATGGGTAATATAAAAGAAGATTCCAAGATGAATTTTTTAATGATTATTCATGAAATGATTTCATGTTTTATTAAAAAAAAAATTAATTATATAGGAATGGATTTTGTTTAAGTAGTACTCACATTTTATGCTTATGGGTTAATATGTATTAATTATTTCCTAATTCTCTAAAACTCAAAATTGAGAAGATCTTTTGGAATGTGAGAAAGATAATTCTAAAATAATTTACTAGATTAAATATTGTTTAAGGTTAGAAACTTATATAGGAGGAGTTAATCAAGAGATAATCAATCAAAATCCAAGTGGGTCTATGTTGGAAGTTCTATATAACTCATGTATATAGTGGTTTCATATTGAAAACGATTGAAAGGAGAGTTACAAAGTCCTAGTTTCTTCATAATATGGTTATGATGTTCAGTGCATGGTGTATCTATTGCTATTGAAATTTTTTAATTACATATGATTTACATGTTCGATTCATGGTTACGGACAAGTATGGAATGGATGTGTATTTTTTAGGAAGTGGTATCTTTTAAATAGAATATTTTTTACTAAAGTTATAGGATGGTGAAAGCCCTTTGTTCATTATTGGTTTACTGGAACTTAGATATAGGGAGTATAATATATTTGTTGAGGGAGGTATTTGGAATCATTTTGAAGTATTATTTCTCTAGAAAGAGGAGGCATCTTGGGTCAATAATTTTTCTTGTTCTATTTTTTTTCTCGCTAGTTTCATTTTTAATTAAAAGTTCTTTCTTTTAATAAGTGGTAAGAGAGTGTGGTTTTTTGTCATTAAGATAACTGATCTGAAAAATTTTCCAACCTATTGTTAGGAATAACTATGGTTTAGTTCAATTATTTAAAGATTTTAGTCTGATGAGAGGTGTGCAGCAAGTGGGAGTTCTATAAAGACCATAGGTGATGAAAACTAATTGTTTGAGGAGACCAATGTAGAAAATTTAATGGGTTCATGTAGTAGAAATTTAATTTTTTTTAGTGGAGGTTCTTCTGTATGTAATTTGTGTTTGGAAGTTAAGGAGGTTTATTAGTATCTCATCAAAAAAGTATTTGAGAAGTTTTCTACTATCACATTTATACATGAATTGTCCAACATAAATTATATTAAATGTTAACTGTAAAGGGTGGTTATGATGACTTCATTATTTCCACATTATAATTCAACAATTATCATAATATCAGTAAAATATTGTGAGGACCTATGTAATATAAGTGGTAACTTAAAGAGTGATATTCCACCTAGAGGACCACCAAATTAAGGGGCATCTTTTTCCTTGGATGAACTGAGAAATGATGTAACACCCCATCCATGGACCATTGATTAATGTATTTAATGAAGAGCTACTAGGATCTCAAATGTTCCTACTCATATGTGATGGTATTTTGACTAGCAGTGGTAGTCTAGTGAGTTACAATGTGGATAATGTGCCCCTATAATAGAGTATAAAATAGTAGAAAAATATAAAAACATTATCCATAAATTATATCTATCAGATTATGTGTAAGTAATAAAAATATTAAATTTATAGTAAATTTCATACAGAAGAAAGTATTCATATATACTCACCTTCATGCTAGAATAGAATGATGAATCACTCACTTAGTTGATCACAATTTCAAATAAAAAAAATAAATAAAATGTATAAAGACTGTATTGGAATACCCAAGTCATAACTCATCCATCTGTCAACTATATCCAATGTATCTGGATTAATGATCCAATCTCATACCTCTAGATTACCAAAACTAGTGACCATTGAGATCTCGTATGTTACCCTAGTGTAATTTCTACCATAGTAGTGTGTTATTAAAACACAATAAGGAATGAATAATGAATTCTCATTCATATAGAGTAAATAAAGAGTTTGCACATGTCATATTCTCTTCTAAATGAATAAATAAAGTGTGGAAGCATAAATAAATAACCATTTTCAATCATTGGATTCTAACATGACACCTCCGATTGAATATGTTTTTCTAGTTTTTTTAGTGTCTATGAGAACATCACATGACCATGAAGATAATTACTAGGACTAATGGATATATTGAACATTTTCGATCACTTGATTCTTGGAAGTATCCAAATATATCCCAACACTATCATACTGAAACAATCAAATCCACATGTGTTAATCCTAGGAATTTATTATATATCATGCATAATGATTATTCCAAGGGGTTAACACAAGTAAATATAGTAGAACCATCACACATGTAGCTGATTCATAGGGTTATGACCCTATGAAATCATATAGACCCAAAGGCCCAATCCCACCATCAGGGGCATTCTATATAGACCCCCAAAAAATCAAAAAATATTTCCAAAGACATCAATACTATATCAAGATAAATATACATAGCCTAATATAATTTCCTAGGTTCTAAATAGTATCATCCTCAATGTACAAATCCTATACAATCATCACTTGGAATTCCACTTAGACCAAATAGGTGAATCTTATGTAATAACTTGGTAATTCCACTTAAAGTGTTAAGGGATGTGAATCCATCCCATAACATATCATCAGAAAAACAATAATAATAGGGTTAGTAAAACACCCCAACCAATATCACATTGTATAGGTCATCCTTTTAAGTTCACGACCTATCATCTGCGTTAACACTATATCTAGAATACGCAATTGATTTATGTTCTAAGGAAACACATCCAATCATCACTACCTATATCCATGCATACCCTCTATAGGGTCAACAAATCATAATGTAATACTCTTGGATCCCCTAAGGCTTATCATAATCATATTACTACCTCACGGGTCTCATAGTAAAATCCAAACATGCATCACTATGAAGAGGTGACAGAATTCCCATATCTCTTCTAAACATCATACTAGGTCAATCCCTACATACCCAACCTATCAACAATTCCTAATTGAGGCATACCCACAAAAATAATCACATCTCAGTGAGGGAGGAACACTTACCCCATTCTCATCTCAAATATCCCAAAGGATTTAAGGCATCTCAAGGTTATAATAATTCTTACTAGGATCATCCTCTTCCGTTCATCAAATATCTATGAAAAGAAGCTATAATGTACCAATACTCAAGGAAATGAGACTTAATTAATTCATTTAATTTTTCATCACTCTAGGTCTATATGTCACAAGGAATTAAATACACTTGTACACTTAGCCATTGGTGACGAGGACATCCAACTAGTGCACAAGGGTCCATCTTGACCCTTAATATTTTGTTTATATCATTCATATGTATTCCATTTTATATACAAAAATTATTAATTTAATATTCTAAATAACTAAAAAAAGTGATAACAAACATGTCATATGAAACATAAATCTTTTATAATTCCAAAGGGGGTGTTGATAAGGACCACATACCTCATCAACTCTATTATTCACATTTAATGTATCTCAATTACTCTCACCCAAGATTGAACCAAACCAACAAGAAATCTCCCATCATCAAAAGGAAATTTCTTACACAAAAATATTCAAATTAACTAATTATAATAAAATTATAATAAATTTAGAAAATATAACTAATTTTACAATTTATAGTGTTAAGGAATAATCACTAAATAACTCACTAAGTGTACTATTTTTACAAAATCTATGACCAACCTCTCTTGGTAGGTCCAGGATGTACCCCCGACACCATCCAAGGAAAAATCCCTTACAGGTGACACCAATTAAATTACAAAATTAGTAAAATATTTAATTTTTAATTAAAAATGTTGAATAATGTATATGGTGACATACCTCTAACCAAACAACATGTGATAATGAGAAATCATCTTCTATAGACATCCGTTATACACATTCAAAAAAATACAAAATATATCAGATGATTTCCTCCATTATCTAAGGAAAAACATCAAGAAACACTATAAATTTCACACCAAAAACAATGGATAAAGAAACAAGAAAAAGAAACCAAAAGAAGGAGGATTATCTCACCTCAAATTTGTGAATAAATTTCACTAAAAACCTAAAAAAAGGGGGTTTAAAGGGGGAAATAGATTTCATGGATCTCACTTGAGGTTCCTTAGTCTATCCATGAATGAGGGGGAAGATAGTATGGGTGTGGTGGTTTAAATCTAGAGCTAAAACCAGGGTAAAATTCCCTTTTTAAAAAAAATTAGATTCCCACCACAGTAAGCACCATGCTATGGTGTACCCCAAACTAGCCCCTTCAGGACCCCCAACTCACTATCCCCCACAGTGAATTATTGCATCCCATTACATTACCCACCACACCAAGGAATTAAATACACTTCAGTGTTAACCTCAAATTACCATAGGGGTGACCCCTTGGATAATAGGCTTGGAATTATTCATAACTTTTGAATTTATTCCATATTGTTTCTCACATAGGGAAACCCCTCATGATCCATGACCACTCAAGGGGAACCACCAACCAAAACACTCAAATACTTATCATAATGACAAGATGGAGCTTCCCAGACACCACTCTTAGCCAAAACACCTAGTCACTATGGGTATGGTCTCCCTATTAGTTTCCCACAGAGAGATCCATCAGACTAAAATTCTTAACTTGAGAAAAAGTCCCCCCAAACCACGTATTTCTTCCTCCATCATATGGAGATATATTTAGCAGTGATTTCCATAGTCATGAAACAATATCTTAAATAGTCATATGTCCTCCCATACTTGTTCATCCATCAACTATATCACTAAAATTACTTCTTGTGCCTTAATATATACCAAAAACATATCTAAGAGATTCCCAAATACATGGTACTTTAATCGAAACCTTGTTTCCCAAAATTTACCCCTCACCAAAATCAAAAAAAAATTAAATTCCTTTAGAAATTCACAACATAAAAAAGTGAAGGTATTTTCAACATATGCACCATAGTACTTATCATCCCCAAGAAACCTTTCCAATATTTCCAACATCAAATCTAGACTATCTCGGTATTCAATTAAAAATGAACTCATCACATTGTATCTTGAAATATGGAATGAGATAATGTTGTACAAATCCAAACATGAGATGCACTTTTTATCAAAATCCAAGACACTTACTCATTACCAACTCTAATAATAATATAATGATCCATAGAACCTATCTATTCCAATATACCATGGTATATTTGATTGATTTATCACCCAATATATGGTGATCCCCTCAATAATTCTTTTCTCATAAAGGACAATTCTAATCCATGGTTCTCCCCGATATTGGAATTTCATACTAAAACACGTGACCAGTGGTCCATTGAAATTATTGGTATAGTTCCCAACCGAATACACCCTATTACACATGAAAAAATAGACCAATCATCCTCTAGAAAAAAATTCTTTAAGAAACATATTCCCACCTGTCGAGGAATTATAACATCACTTGACCATAATCACTTAACTTATGCAGTAATCATGTGATCGTCAAAACACACACACAAATTTATGAACATGAATTATTGTCTAATTCCTTAGTTGGTTCATCAACCAAACATGTTATACATTTCAATCTCACCTTATTCATCAGTGCAACACTAATTAAACTAATTATCATATCACATATAAATCATCATGAGCTAGGTTTCAACACACAAACTCTATCCACAACAACATATGAATGTACAATATAATATTAAAAAAAGAACCATATAATAATGGATCCATATTCTCACCAACAACCAAATGTGACCTCAATAATTTGATGATTAGTCTCATCACACTGATGATCCTACACACATAGGGCCATACCTCTATTTCCCACACTATATTGATTAATTCATGTAATGAATGGACATGACTTACTCAATTATAATCGAAATCCAACCTAAAAAATAAATATATATCCATTACTATATAACTAGTAATATAACCCTTGGAATATGATGAAATTATATCCATAAATAATGGTCACACTCTCTAATGACCAATAATTAAATTTCTACCATATGGATTTCCTTATATCTATCCTTGATCAGTAAACTTAAATGGGTTCCAATCATCACCTGCATGTATATCCTCCTAATACATACTCATCTATTGTTTCAACTTATAACACCTTGTCATCCACAATGTAATATTCTCCATATAGGTGATACTCCTCATTATTAATTAAATAATTGTCCAAAATTTCAATAGTGTCTCATCGAAACCACTGACTTTCATCCCACACACGACTTCTTATCAAATCTAAATTCAAATGGTATGGTGGGTAACTAGTATGTACCACCTCATTATCAAAAATATCCAAAGGCTTAGTCTCGTTTAAAACATAATCACACATCCTAACTCATGTTCCCGTGAGTAAAATATCATCACACCAAGGCTCATGTGCCCCAACCACCGACCATGCTCACTTTATTTCAATATCATTAAAATAAAATCACCCTAGGTTCTCCATTTTAAAATCGGGTAATTTTACCGATGCCCAAGTCTACTACACGATCACCTACCAACCCCTGATTGTTTTTCAAAAAATAAAGAATCCATGCATGGTCTACCCATCCAAGATTCAACCATCTTGGGTAACAATCAACTAACTCATTAATACCCATACATAGAATCACTGGGAATAAGTGTCTACTAATCATGTCCTCAAAATAAAACTTTGATATTAGAGGAACTCTAACTACCTTACCTTGAGAAAATCAAAGGCATCCACATGCTTATCCCACATATTAGATATCACCTCCTAAGAATAAATCTCACCCATAAGGAATCTATCCATGCCTCTCATTTCTAAGGGTACTTAGAATCTTGGGATAACCCCTCTATCAGTTTACCTTCATATATCATTTCTCATTATCAATTTAATACATGGCACTCCAACATCATAATACGCATATCAAGGAAGTTGAATCTTCCACCTAATTCGTAAACCATGTCTCTCATAAATCACTTCTCATGGTAAACATCTATGTTCACATCCATACTATCAAAAGAGAACTATCACAAATGAACCCATCCAAATCTCTCTCATATAAAAATTAGGCATCACATGCCTATCCAACATCCCATGTCTGGTATTAATCTGCATCAGGCATCCACATGAAGTACTAACCCCAAAAGGCTAATAATATCATTCAAATGTATATATAATTAAATCACCTAATGAAAACATTTATTTTGAAACTGATAACCATATGATTTGGTTGGATAGAATGACACTAAAAAGTTATATGGTATAACATCATATATGTAGTTATTGAAATGTAAAATATTTAAACATATTTATTTTCAGAAAAATTATCAATCCATCATTTTTCCTTTATCAAACTACCAAGGGTAACTATGAATCCCTTACATTGATGTACTTTATATTTTTCATCATCAAGGATTATCCCACCATATAATCTATATTTCCTATCATTATAATAATTATATTGTGGTTCACTTAATAAGAATACCACCAAGATGATATCTGGGGAAATACAATAAATTGTTTTTGACACTTTAAAATTAAAAACCCTCATCGTTATTAATATCAATTACATACATGCATACATATTTCATGTGATTAATTTGTTCCAAATATTATGAATTTACAAGGAACTCTTTATAATGGACAAAGAGACAAAAACAATGAATCATAAATCTATATATCGAAGTGTATCGAACTGGTGAAATTGTGAAAACATTAAATAGGGATCAAGGAATAGTGGTCACATAGCCCTGGTGACTTGGAATCTCCATGATAATTTTTTATGTAACAAATAAATATGAGGTTTCTCACATGATCCGTCACATTATTATTCCCTATATACTAACTATAAAAATATTAATACAAAATAAAATCTTTCTGATTCCCTCTATGATATCATTAAAATAAAGATATAATAGAATTTTTTAATTACCCATTATCAAACTAATAATTGGTGTCATTGTTGGTTAGATATTGGGACATCAGGCACACCTTCTTGTATGCCAAATGATGCCGACTAAAGTGGGGGTCTAAGGTGTTATTATGGGGAGACTATACCCCCATATCAGAGTTTGAAATAATATAAAAATAACAAAATTACATATAAAAATTATACCCCTAGAGTAATCATAAGAAATAACAATAATCATGTTATAATAAATTTAATGCATATGTAATCAGTGATAAAGACTCATGGTCATTATAGTATACAATGATAGATCGCCCACTAGTCATATTAATAAAATAAATAAATGAAATTGTTAGGTCCACAGGCTGAATACCCTGAGAGGGGGGGTGAATCAAGGTATGACTAATTTAAAATTAAAGCATGTTCTGATCTTGTTTCACTGTTAAGAAAAACACTCTTCTCTCTCTTTCGTGTTGCACAATATAAACAGAAAGTAAAGCATTCACGGGACACAGAAATTTTTACTTGGTTCACCCTCACTGGGCTACGTCCAAGGATCATACACTGGAAATGTGTCGATGTACCAAATCCACTATAAGCACACTGGTGGTTAAAAGGTTCAGGATAGATCACTTCTATTCTCAGGCTCACTGCCTTTACAATGTTTAGGGTCAACTCACTGCTTTCCCAAGGGTCACTCCCTGTTTCTCTCTCTCTTTCTCACTACCGGTGGAGAGGATCACCTTCTTCCTCTTCCTTTTCTCACTGGTTCGGAAAGGATACACTCACAGTTTATAGGCTTATAGGTCTCTTAATTATCACTAATGAATACATCCTTTGTTTTATGAGGATGATCTATTGAATTCCAACTTTCACCCATAGATGAATCTCACTTTGCACCGATGGTATCAGGCAATCTTCCACCTTCTACGCAACCCTAAATCATTTCCATGCATCAACCATACCTGGAAACCTTCACTAAGATGGTGCAAAAGTATTGGCGTGCAAGTTATAACTGGTGCACAAGTCCACCTCAACCACTTGTGTGATAGAAACTTCTGCAACTCCAAACTTCCGCGACTCACACCCTTTTATGACCAAACCAATTTTGGCACGCAACCATCAACTATCTCACTTCTTTAAAATATGGCACACAAGTGTCACTAAACCACTTACACAACACCTTCTTCATCAACTCAAAACTTGGGCGACTCACAACCTTTTTCACCCAAACCAGCTTGGGTGCCCAACAAACAACTGGAGCGCAACTTCTACTTGCGCGACCCTCCACCACTTGTGTGACCACCAAACCTACGCGACGGGAGCTATGATTTTCTCTAAGTGTTGAACTTGTAAAAAATGAGGAGGTTTCGACCAATATTTATAGGCATTTAGACACACTGTGCGACGGCGCACAAGTCTCCCCTCGGCACACAAGTTTGGGCGTGTAAGTCTGTGCAAGTCACTTGCGCGACCAACCCTAAAACTTGGGCACCCCTTTTCCCTTTTCCATATTTTGATGTTATGATCTTGAAAAAAATATGGTGCGCATGTTTACTCTCCTTCAAGAAAATGGTGTGTAAGTCTCTTTTACAAAACCACATTTCTCCATTTTCTGATTTTCAGGCCCAAAAATTTTGCAAACACTATAAAATGGTGCCACCTTGTATATGCTCTTTTTGTATTGCCTCCAGATCATCCATTCATTTGTCGATGTTCTTGAATTAACATGGATTGCTAACCACAGCCCTCGAAGTCGACATACTACCATGAAATCCACTTTGTCAACAAATTCATATGTCATGGTTTGCTTCATCAACAATCACAACACAGATGTTCACTTTGTCAACAAACACAATTACCTCAAAAATGCTTTAATGATGCCTTGAAGGATTGTTTCCCAACAGAAATAAATAAAATTAATAAAGGATCCACTACCATCCTTGATCCACACCTCATCCATTTTCTTACTCTTTCCATGATAACTAGATAAATGATCTAACATTAGGCCCCTACCAAACATGATCTTGCAATTGGTGTGATCAACTTAGGTACCCATGTTTCATGGCTGCATAAGAAATTTTTTATTACAATTTTGTAGGGTAGAACTAATAGGGTACCATAAATATCCTATAAATGTAGCTTGTATGAATGTGATATGCTCAACTAAATAAATAAATAAAATTTCAAAAATAAATAAATAACCATCATCAATTATTGGGTTCCCACATGAAACTCAGGATTGATAATACATGATTTATCCAGTACTGTAGTGTCTTAGATCCTATCACATGACCATGAAAACCAATTCTAAGGCCAACGACCTTATATTACAAGCTGTAATCCCTAAATAATTGGACATATCTAAAGGAATACCAATAGTATTTGGAAAAAAGACCAAATTTATATGATGTAATACTGAGAAGTCCTCATTTAATAGTAATTTCACTAATTATTAGGGAGTTGAATCTAGAAAATATAATGATTCAATTATTAGGTGGGTAACCCAAAACAACCACATAGACCTGAAGTTCGAATCCTTGCATCCTAGGAATTATATATATACATAAATTCCTAATCTAAGTGGATTTCATATATTATTATGATCAACATCCATATACTAGAAGTATTTAATAGGAATTTAATGGTATCAAGATCAATGGTTGGATCCTAATTTTCCATCAATAGGAATTCCATTTACAACAAATGAGTAAATTCTATTTAAATACCTAGGCATTCAACTTAATGTATCAAGGGAAGTGTGTCCCTCCCGTAATATATCATCATCGTAATCATAATATTATTGGTTTTCTAGACACCTGAACCCAAATTACATAAGAAAGTTCATCTTCTCAAGGGCATGACCAAACATTTTTGTTAATACTATATCAAAATCACACTTTTGATTCATATTCAAAGGTGAAACTATAGAGACCCAAACCATTTACACATATTATTACAATATGTTTGACATAAAAATATTTTAATTATAACCCAAATATCATTAGGCCTAGTGTGTTGGAAGAATGGGTACATAATATATCAAAGTTTGGATGAAATAATACTTATTTATTTTATTCAATGTAATGATTTCATAAAAGATAAGGATCAAGAGTAATCAAATTAAAGCATAATATAATGATCATGGAATCATTATATCGTGTAATTATAGGAAATTGTGTAGAAACATATAACATGACATAAATATGAGTCAAGGATAAATTCTTGGACAATATCACATGGTTTACAATGTCCCAAAATGGATTAGTTTTACTCCTTGATTCCATACATGATGTCTCATGAGGCTAAAGCATTACCCAATGAAATGGAGCACTATATGGGTGAACCCATGATAACTTTTTCTTGTTTATGTGTGACACAATAATAGAAATAAATCATATGGAATAAACATAAGACTTACCCATGGAAAGAGAATGGGTTTCATAATCTTGTGTCATACTATAATAAATAGAAATGTCATAATGATGGAATTTTGGGAGAAGAATATAAGGAATGTATTTCCATATTAAATTAAGGTATAATAACATAGATATATATTTTATAAACATATATACATAATATAGAATAAATCCATAACTTCAAAGGTTTTCATTATTGAAGGAAATTTATTTAAAATATTATGTGGAATATTTTTGGAGAAAAATACCTTTACTAAATGAAATCACTTCTTCAAATTATAAAAATCTCTAAAATATTATAAAAAAACTTTTATTTAAAAATAACTATGGGAAATGATCAGTAAAATTCTATTAATTCAGATTTCATGAAGTTTTAAAATTCCAAACATATTGTATAAGTTAAAAAACATTCCTTTAACACTATTTTGAAAAGGCTAAAAAGTGACTCATTAAGAAAACGATAAGAATATTTCTTTCATACCATTTTGAAAAAAGTTAAAAATGGGTAGATATTTAATTAATAAATATTTTTAATAATGTTAAAAATGATTTTTAATGTATTTTTATAATACATGGATATTAAAATAAAAGTATTTTTGATAAAAGAGAGAAATAAAGTCATATTTTCTTATAAATATTTTCTCAATAATTTTAAGTACCAAATTGAGGAAAATGGTAATATTACTCAAAAATTTAATAAATAAGAAAATATTAATAAATTAAATGTTTTTATTAGACAATGAAAAAATAACTTACCATAATGTAAATTCAATCATAAACAATCATGATTAAATGAGATTGAAACATAAACCATTACTACTTTGGTAAATTTTGAATCCTCACTCCTATGAATTAGGTCGAGGAATTGTAAATTAAAATATCATAAAGTATGAATTATTCATGATATAATATTTAAATGGTAATTATATAACCCATTTTAAATAAATTAGGTGCATAAAATAACATGTGTCTCAAAGAATGATGTTTTGAGATGAAACCCTTACCTCAAGTCCAGGAATTGTCCTTTATGTATTTTATCTCCTATATAATAAACTTATAGCAATTATTTGTTTTATTAAGAAATTTTTTATATATTAATACCTTATACTTAAACCATTTACTTCATTTATTTTAAAGAAATAATTAATTATATAATCAGTTATGTCCACATTATGTGTTTAAAGACACTCTGTTTAAAATTAAAAAAATGAGAATTATTTGTTAACCATGGTAAAAGGGTTCATTGTATCAACATATATAGAATAATAATAATTTAATAATTATAAATTTATAAATAAATTATAATTTTAAAACCAGAAATTAAGTATGGTTATGAAAAATGAACTACGTTACAATCATGTAGATGATCGGTCGTACGTACACATGAGTAACATCTCCATTTTTCAATGATCCGAATGGAAGTAATTTAAGAGTTATTTTATATTTAAATCATGATATCTATATCAAAAATATAATATTATTTAGTTTTTTATTATTACATATACCATCTATTTTATGTGGTAATAAAAAAAGAATCACATCTCTTTGCAAGGTGGTAGTCCGCCAGGCACACGAACGATGTTATCATTTTTCAATGGGCAGTAACGTAAAAAGGTATATTATATGTTACATTCAAATAATAATTAATATGTCATGAATATAATATATAAACATTAAATCCTTCATTCTAAACATCTATGATAGCTAATGATGGAAAATGAATTACATGGGGTGGTAGACTATTGTACATAAGAATGATTGTTTCTTTTCTCATTTTTTGGAAGAGGATATGGATAAATATTATGAAATCAACATAATAAAATATCATCATATATATTATATTTTTTATATATTAATTTTTTAAACTTAATTGAATGTGTAGAAAATGAATAAAAATAGAAGGAGCATGGTAAAAATGATTACCTTTACCTAGAAGAGCCTCCTTTAGATCTCTAAATAAGTACCCTAAGGTTGGTATTTTGGGTACAAAAGAAGATCTATAATGTGAATAAATATTTTTGGGGGATATTTTTGTAGGTTTTAGTCAATAAAAATAGATTTAATGGTATAAATAAGTGAGGTTAGTTGGTTACCCTTATAATTGAGGAGGCGTGGCATTTTTTGTAAATACCCAAAACTAGAAAATAATGAGGAGTTAATTTCAAGATAAGTTCCTAAACAATTGATAAATAATTGATTTTAGGGGTTATATGGCCAATACAATTCTCCACCATTAAAAAATAAAAAAATTTAAACATTAGATTCCATTTAACTTTTTAGTTTAACGCCCACCAGTAAATCGATTTAAACATTAACGGTGGTAATAGATTAACTATTTTCCCTATTCATTATGAAAAAAATATAAGTTGAACATATTATATAATATAATATACTATGATTAAAAATATGTGATACATTTTATAAAATTTAATACACTAATGTGGAAAAAATTAATTTAATACAAAACCTGAAAGTGTGATGAAAAAGCAGTTTTCCAAAAATGCATTTTTTAAGTAAGATATGATTTTACTTTAACTCTAGGAATTTTTAATAATTATTATATTGTTTTATATTATAAATTTAGATTTATAATCTAAAAATTTCATTTATATAATTAAATTTAGTGTTTTATTTTAATTAATTAAAATGGATTAAAATTATGCACTTTAAAACAGTTTTTAGAAAAATATGTTCTTAAGGCTAAGAATAAACTTACAAAAAAATATAATATAAAGATAATTAAAATTTAATAAATTGGATTAAATATAACTAAATAATAATTATGTTAATTTTATGTAAAATTTAATGAATAATTATCCTTTTAAATTACTTAATTTATTAAAAATAAATGATAGTTTTAGAAAAAAATTTATTTTCATTATTCACGGAAAAAACCCAAAATTTCACCCAAATTAAATTTTAATATTGTGATTTAAAAAATGATTTTAATTTTAGAAAATAAAATTTCTAAAATTTACATATATTAATTATAATATTTTCTCAAAAAAACATATGTTTGAAGGAAACGTATTATCTATAGAATAAAATATCTTTATTAAAAGTATTATGAGTGAAACATCTACTAATTTTTTGTCAGATATTGAACCGTATCTTCTTATCGATTTTTTAAATTCTAGATAAAGTTTATGGAATCCCTCTTATACTTTGGATAACAAGATGTATTTTTTTAGTTTTTAATATATATGTGATGACACGTTTGTTTGATTCCATATTCTAATATTTCTCCATTATTTCCTTTATGGTGTATGCTTATTACACCTAGTTCATGTATTGTAACCTGTCTCTATTTTTAATAAAATTTTATTGGACATGAATTGGGTGACCAATTCATGTATTAATATAAATTTAAAAAATATATTTATTAAAATCTGAATGCTTATTAAGAATTTATTAAACAAAATTATATAGTAATTATATGTATATTTCATAAAGTAGTTAATACTATTAATACCCAGTAGTTTAAAATATTTTGGAATTTTTTTCTATAATAATATTTTAATATTATATGGTGGTTTAATTAAACACAGTAGTGTTTGTTGAATATGATATTGAATAGTGTTTTTTTAAATCTAATGGAGTTACATTATACCCCCTTAAATAAATTGAATCTTCCCAATTTGAATTTGTCATCAATTGGAAATCTAAAAATTAATTTTTGGAAAACCCTCATAATAAAAAATTATTAACAATAATTCCTCATAATATATGGAAATGGAAATACGAAGGTCATCTAGAATAACACATAGCTAGGTTTCCATATTGGAGAGCCTTGGTGGGAAGTGACAATATGTATATGGAATATATGCATAAATAATTATGTAGATTGATATAGATCATTGATCATAATAAATTAAAATCTCAAGAGAAGGTCAATGACCACAAAACCATAAATCTATGATGAGTTAAAACAACATTGATTCATCAAATATGAAATTAATAGTATAATAGTTTTGTTTTGCAATCATTTTCCTAGATTTGAGGGAATATTTTACTATTAAGATAGAGAGCACCATAAAATATACATGAAATATTTTTATTTTTTAAACACTAATTTATCCTTTGGTTGTGCTTCAAACTCTTTATGCATAACCTTTTAAATATAAGTAATTAATATCCAATTTGAATTTTTTATGCCCACAGCACTAAAATTAAATTTTAAGCTATCATAAGATCTATAAAAGAGAAAAAATATATTCCTCATATCAAAACAATATGGTTAACACAAATTAAGATAATAACCAAAATTAATATTAATATATTAATATTCTATATTATATAATAAATTAAATGTAATAACATAGATCATTCCGTAAATAACTGACCCTATATCCTAAAAAGCCTAAATAACTTCAACATGAAAGAAGGTATCAACCTCAAAGGTTATCTCATTACCTTTAACGTACCTCTCCATAAACATAATAGATTTTTTTTCTAATAATAATTTCATATAAACATAATGGTTATATATATCTCAACCCAATTCAAATTTCAAAAATATCATTAATCACCTAAAAAACCTAAAATATCAAACGATATTTTATCTTATAGTATGTTACTCAAATTAAACTTAATATTTTTTCACTAGATCATTTATCTGAAATCAATTTCATACTAATTAGTACACCACGTAGGATGGTGATGGGAAATGAACCCTAATTTCCCTTCAGTTGTGGGTTCAAGCCCTACTGCCTTCCTGGATATGCAAGTTTTTCACTCATCATGCAGTTTCTAATTTTTCTAAAACCATATTTGTATAATTATTAAAACAATACAAAAAATATTATGAAAATACTCAAAATAACATTAATCATTAAATCAATTTTTAACTATTATGGTTTTATATGAAGGTTATTTTTACCATAAAATAAATTAATCATAATTGAATATTATTATTCAAACGATAAATAAAGGATAAAATATAATGGGTAACAATATCATTAAATTTAATTTCACAAAATATAAAGGCTTTATTTCTCAAATAATTTTTTTTACTAAAACTAATACTAAACCCAAGGGTTATATTACCATAAATTTCTCCCATGATACTCGTAATCATATTATATTTCCATAACTTAAAACCTCATAAGGGGTATTTATGATTTAAATTTATGATCAACCTTAGACTTATCAACCCAAGACACTTTAAATTTTACCAAGGTAATCCATTATTCAAATATATTCATGTTCTTAATTATGGTTCAAAAATATTCTACGAATTTAAAAAACATATCCCCTAGGAGTTTCTAACCAAGTGTGGATAAAGGCTCATTTGTGTGCGATAGGTGATGATCAAGTCTAACTCAATGATCCATTTTCAGAATTATTTTCCCTTGGAATAACTGATCTATATCTATATCCACTTTTTTTATCTAGAGTTGGATGTAGATTCTGGTAAACCACTCACTCTTTAATTCAAAAAAAAATCTATGTTTTTTCTATACTTCTCTTTATCATTATAGTTATCCATAGGCTTTTAACTAAAGGTTTCAAATCATAGCCTCCAATGATTAACTAAACCTTTTCTATTTTACCAACTATAGTTACTCAATAATTTTACACAAATAATAACATTATTTATTACATAAACATTTATTAATTAAAAACCAAATATTCGGAGGCCTAGTGTCTTTAGAAGACTATGTTTATAATACATCAAAGTGGGGATAAAATTAAAAATAATTATTTTATTAACCATAATGATACCTTAAATCATTTTGATTTCCTAAAATTTTATGGGGTAACCTAGGGAATAAATAGAAAAAATGGGTTAGCTAAAAATACCAGAAATTTAATAAACATGATAAGTAATTACAAATTTTAGGTCAAATTTATAATAAGATATCATAAAATAGAAGCCTCAAGAGTAATAACATTTGACCAAAACATAAAGAATATGGAATCATGAGATCTTGTTTTCATAGGAATTTTTTGATCAATATATAATATGACATAAACATGATTCAAGGATAACTACCTAGAAAATATCACATGGTGGACGATGTCCCATAATGGATTATTTTTAATCCATCATCCTATAAATGACATCTCATGATACTAAAACATTACCCGCTTTATTGAAGAACTTTCTGGGTAACCCCATCCTAAAATTTTATGATTCTATTTTTTTTAAAAAAACAACATCAATCATAATGTGTAAATACAAGAGTAGTACACCGAAGTAAATTGGGTTTTATAATCTTGTGTCATGTCATAATCAAAGGAAATTTCATGATGAAGGTATTTTAGAGATAAACAAATGGAAGGAATAAACCCATAAAATTAAGGGAGAATAAGCTATGTGTATATGTGATAGATATATGTATATATAATATAATAAATATATAACATAAATATTTTTCATCATTGATGAAAATCCCATTTAAATATTACAAAGAATATTTCTTACGAAAAATACAATTTTGATTTTGGAATCACTTTTTCAAAATTTTAATGTTTCCAACATATTAAGAAAAATATTTCTTTAAAAAGAACCATGAAAACTTATAATGTGATATTTAAATAATTGAGTGTTCATAATAATGGGTGATTCTTTACATTTTATGTAAGTTAAACAACATTCCTTTCACCCTGTTATAAAAGGCTATAAATTATATTATTCAAAAAACAACACAAAGATTCCTTTGAAAATGTTTTGAAAAAAATCAAACATTGGGAAAACTTTATTTAATAAATCATTCAGGGGGTGTTAAAAATATTATTGAAATGATTTTTTAAAAACATATATATTTAAGAAAAAAAAATTTTGACAGAAGGGTGAAATTGAGTAATATTTTTGAAAAATATTTTCTCAGTAATTTTAAGTTTCAAAGAGAGTAAAATGGTAATATTACATAAAAATTTCCTAAATAACCAGTGGATAATAAAATTAAATGGTTTTATTATATAGTATCTAAATTTTTTCCTATAATATAAGTTCAAGGATAAATAATCCTGATTAAAATGAGATTGAATCATAAACTCTTATTGCTTCGGTAACTTTTGAATCATAAATCCCTTTAATTAAGTATTTGAATTGAAACTTAAAATATCATGAGTTATAAAGGATTAATTATATCATATTTAAATGGTTAGTATATATACTATATAAAATAAACTATGTGTATAAAAGAATATGTGTCTCAATGAAGGATGTTTTGAGATGAGACCCTTACCTCAAGTCCAGACTTTATCGTGTATATTTTATCTTTTTTATAGTAAATATATATAAATTATTTGTTTTATGAATAAAATATTCCATGTTTAATAACTTATCATTAAATCATTTACTTCATTTATTTTAATGACATGTTTTATTACATAACTAGTTACGTCCATGCTAGGTGTTTAAGGAAGCTCGGTTAAAAATTTAAAAACAAAATCAGTGTGTTTACCATGGTCAAAGGGTTCATTGTTCCAACATATATAGAATAAAAATAATTAAATAATTAAAACATTAATTATACTTTGAAATCCAACCATGAAATATGTTTTAAAAAATTAATAGTGTTACAATTATAGAGATTTTATGTCGTACGTACGCATGAGTAATGTTTAAATTTTTCAATAATCATGATGGAAAAAAGGTAAGTGTTATTTTATCCTTAAATAATCATAATTATATCATAAATATAATATTATTTATTTAAATTCACTTACATATACCATACATGTGATGTGGTAATAGAAAATGAATCAGATCACTTTGCAAGGTGATAATATGTCATACACACAAACGATGTTATCATTTTTAATGGATGGTAATGTAAGAAGGTATATGGTAAGTAAATTTTAAAGAATTATTTATATTTCATGAATATAATATATAATTATTAAATCCACCATCATGAACATTCTTGTGATGTGAGGATGGAAAATTAATTACATCAGTTTGGTAGGTTGTAGTCCACTATAGACACGAACCATGGTTTCATTTTACATTTAATGGAAGAGGAGATGGACACATATTATTCCATAAACAAAGAAAAATATAATTATTGAAAGTGTAAAATATAATAATTAAAAAATAAGGAGGTTAGTGAGGCTAATTACCTGTTCTTAGAAGAACCTCCTTTGGATCCCTTATTAATGACCCTAAGGATGGTAATTTGGGAAGACCAAAATCTATAAAATGTGAAAAGGGGTCTTAGGGAGAGAATTTAGTAAGTTTTATTTGATCCCAATTTCTTTAAATTTGTGTAAAAATGGGGGGGTTTCTATTTTATAATTGTGTAATAGTATAATGTTTGTAAATACCTAAAACTATTTGATAATGGGGAGTCACTCTCAATCCAAGTGCATCAAATATTGATAAATAATGGATTTTAGCAGTGATTTGTCACTGAAAAACATTAACCATTAAGTAAATCATGTTTTGGACATTTATTTTCATTTACTTATTTACATTACCCCCCCCCCTGTAAACTAGTTTTAGCATTAACTCTAGTAACTGTTTTTTAAATTTTTTTACTATTCATTATGCCAAAATATTAAGTTAACCTTATTATGTAATATTCAATTTTCAGATTAAAAAAATATGGAATACATTTTATCAAATTAAATTCAGATATTTTTAATAATTTATTTTCTAATAAAACATGAAATCCCAATAAAAACGGATATTTGAAAAATGCATTTTTTTAAGGAAAATAGATTTTATATTAACTATATTAATGGTAATATATATTTTATGAATTTAAATCAATAAAAGTATATTTATAATCTACAAATTTCATTTAAATCGATCCTCATTAGGTTTTACTTTAATTAATTAAAATGTATAATCATTATGCACTTTTAAACAGTTTTTTGAAAAATGTGTTTTTAAGCATAAAAATAAAATTATAATGAAATATGATATAACTATTATTAAAATGTAATTATTTGGATTAAATATAATTAAATTATACTTATGTTGTTTTTAAATAAAATTTAATTAATAATGGGACTTTTGAATTACTTAATTTATTGAAATTAAATGTCAGTTTTACAAGTCAAATTTTTTCACCATTCACTGAAAAATCAGTATTTTCTGAAAAAAAATCACAATATTGTCAGATAAGTAGATTTTTATAATCTGATTTCAAACATTAATGTTCGTATTATAAAATAAAATATCTAAAAAGTCACAAAATTAATTATAATATTTTCCTAAAAATGTAATAAAAATCATTTTTAAGGAAACATATTTTTTGAAGAATAAACCATCTTTATTAAAAGTTTATCGCTTATTAAATATTTATAAGAAAATTGTTTATAAATTATATATATATATATATATATATATATTAACATTTAGGTAATAATACCCTATAATTTAAATATTAGGTTAAAAAAATCATGCTTATATAATAATATTCTAAAATTATATAACTATATGTTTAAACAAATCATTGATTATTGAATATGCTATCGAACATAATGTTCTTTTAAGATATCAGTGTGTTATAGAAAATCACAATAAACGCTAATAATATCATCATATACACCCTCTAGGGTCAAATAATAACTGATACACCTTCCAAGGTCACATATGTCTCATTATATTAACATTATGGCCTTAGTGTCCCCATAAGAAAATCCATACTAACATCACTCTATACAGGTTTTATAATGTTATTGTCTCTTCTCAAGAGAATCCTAGGTTGGTCCCCACGAGATCAAACTATACAAAAATTCTAGTAATTTCATACCCACCTAAGTACTCACGTATTAATGGGGAATGTAGATACCCAAAGAATGATGTACATAGACATTACATTACTTTTTTGGAATACTTATTACATAACAAAAACAGACACCAAAGGACCGTAATAGTTTAGTGTCTTTGGAAACATGGAACATAATATTCTAATCTTGGTGAAAGATCTTCAACATCTCCCATAAATATCTTACCTTTTTTTCTTAGCTAAAACATTTCTTTATATCCTAGGGAAAGGAAAACATATAAAGGGTGAGCTCAAATGATCGGTAAGGGTAAACATAGAGAACAATCCATAAACATTTGAATGAAAAAACTTGAACATAAAATCTAAACATAAAAATCTTGAGAAAAGAAATAAATCTTGGAATTATGTAAGGCATATATCATAATTGAACATCAATCATGATAAAATAGAATGGGAATAAAAAATGTAATTGTGGAAAATCATTATGCACTTGATATGATTTCCATAGTAGCCAGGGCTTTGCTGCCAAGACCATCTTAGTGGACAAAGTCCCTTACTGAATCGACTTCACTCCTCATTCCAGTCTTGTATCATTGAACTGGATTAACTTTCCATTATATCCATGTCTATCTCATGAGATATAAATCTTTACCCAATTCATTGGAGGGAGATATAGGTCCCACCCATCTCATAATGAAATCATTCTTACTTGTGCCACAAAATAAACTTAAAACATTCCTCATAACCTAAAGAATAAAATGGGTTTCATAAACATAATCCCATCATCACATAATCCATATAAAACAAATGGATATTTCATCATAAGAAAATTGAAACCTTGTAAATCATAGATACATTATACTTGAAACATACACATATGAAATAATGTCATCTTATATGGAAAATGGTTTTGATAAAACACTTGAAATGAATTCTTGTGGAAAATATCCTTTCTTCTACAAAATCATTTACATTTCACAAAATTCCATGAAATTTTAGAAGAAAAGTATTTTGTTGAAAATATTCATAAAATCTTGTAGAGTAATCTTCATGAAAATGAGGCATTATGAAACCGTAAAAAGCCATTCACACCGTATAAGTTAAAAATAATATTATTCTCGTACTTTTGTCAAAAAAGTCAAAACGTTCCTCGTGTGGTAAACAAAAGTAATATTCCTTACATAACATGTGGTAAATTTCAAAAATGGATAAAAAGGACTTTAAACATACATAAAAACAATTTTATAAAACATGGACATGGATGATAACAATAACCCCAGTAAATACTTACGAATAAATAATCTCGGATAAGAATGAGATTGGAATAATTATCCCTTACAAAGATCTTTCTATAAATAAAATAGATCAATTATGTGTATTCACTATAAGGTCACATAAAGAAAGTATAAATACATTATAATATATAAAAATTCATTTCTCACATAATCAAAGAATGACATAAACAAGAAAGACAAGATCAACCCAAAGAACGGAAATTGGGTTAAAAATTTCCCTTACCTCGTGTCTGACTTGATTCGATCGTTCTTTAATCTCCTGAATAATAAACCAAATTTAATTTATACTTTCTTAAGAACCTTTTTCAAGTTTATTATTCCTTTTATATCACTTATTATCATGTTATAAACATTATGTAACCATTTAAGTTAATAACATTCGTTTTCTTGTTATTTGGTACTTGAGTCAAAAATAGACATCTTATAATTACATGTTGTTCATGTGGTAAAAGGTTCATTATATCCAGAATGATATTCATGATTTATATATCATATTTATATAGCTGATATTTTCAATATATTTTATCTAAATTTAAATTATTTAGTCCTCACCAATGTGTCATTACATGTTAAGTTGCATCATTTTTGGAATATTGTTTTATTTTGAGCTAAATTGTGAAAATGCCTTAATTCTGGATTTTAAGAAGTTTTGGACTTGTCTGGGTATTTGGTAATATATTTTTAAATAATTATCCAATTCGACTAATTCATTTTTTGTAGGAACCCCTGGAATGTTATCTTCATATATGTCAACTGGATCAAGATCTAAATCGGCTATCTAAGTGTCCAAATAAATCATTCTTTGGGAAGAGTTTTAATGTTTGGATGTGTGGAGCCCACCTCAATAAATGGAGCATAAATTCGGATACATTTTTTCAATGTCATTAATTCCAACTGGGCGTGTACGAGTACTCCAAGGCTCGCATTCAAGATTCATTACAAGGTCAGACTTGATAATTAGGGCACACTATGATCGAGTCAAACAAGTGGGAGATGAAAGGTCTCCTCGGGAAGAGAAAAAGTCGTGGAGTAATTAATTCACAACGTTTTCAACAAGTCACCAAAGTGGATGATGTTTTGTGGACCGACAGAGAATGTATTTTTAAACAACTCTTTAGAAGGGTCCAGAGGTTGATTCGGCCGGTAGGTGTTCCAAACAGAAGCATATTTTGGGCGGACAGAATCTGGACAGAAGATTTTTCAGCCCTCCTCCCCTATTCTCCCTATCTCTTCATTCATTTCAATGGGGGGTTGGATTTGTGGAGATAATGATGAAGATGGTGTACACTCTTTCTGGAATGGAGGTGATGTGGGATGATCAAGTGATGCGAGGCTAAACACCAAGGGGTTGCGGACGGCGACAACCGACTGACACTCCCTTCCGAGTTTTGATCTTCATGTGTAATCTTTGTTGCATCTCCTTTGAATTTATATTTCTTGAATGAAAACGGTTGTTTTCTTTCTTGAATATATTTTCAAATTGTTTGTTCTGGATGGTTTCCCAATCTATAAAGTAAAATAGTCGATTTCACTATTTAAATTTCTGTGGTGAGGTCTTGCCGTTGAGTATAGTGATTTCGGTTAGGTTTGGTTATTTGAAGGTCTTCAAATAATTATATCACTTCTATAGGAGGGGAAACGATAATATTGAGGTCTTAATATGATATCCTTTCCAAATAAGGTGTTTATCCAGAGGTATTTGGGTAGGCATTGAGAGATTCATTAGAGATATAATTTTAAACAAGGAAGAGGGGAGTGTCCGGGAGGTTAAAGCTTGTCCGAAACCACTGTTTTGATTCTGGTTTGAAACCCATTTTATTTCCAATAAATTTTCTAGCTCATTCTCCAATTTTCTTTCTCTTTAGTTTTTATTTATTTTCTGTTCTTGAGTCTTTAATAAAATCCTCAATTTTCCGTTTCATGTGAAAACAAACCAACAAAAAAGTGACAGTTTGGAAACTCAAATTGCAACCTCCTCGAGAGACAATCCAGGGACTGCTCTATTGCATTGTTTTTTGGGGAAAAATTAATTGATTGAGGAATTCGCGACAAATAATCCATACATCAACTGGCGCTGTTGCCGGGGAGGTTGCTTGAGTTGATTTGTGTGAAAATTGTTTTTGCATGACCCGAAATTCTACCACAAATTTGTTCCCATTGGATTCTAAATTTGATAGAACTTTTCACTCTAGGGATAGAGCTACCAGAAATCCCCTTGTACCAAGTTGTGAATCTTCTAATAACGCACTTAGAAGAAACCTAGTTGAAATTGAAATTCCAATGGCTGAAAATAGAACCTTGAAAGAATTGGCTTCATCTTATGATGCAAATCAAGAAAATACTGTTGAATATCCTGATGCACCTGCTGGGTTTGAAATTAAATCTGGTTTCATTCACCAACTTCCAAAATTTAATGGTTTTCTTGGGGAAGATCCACATAAACACTTTCATGAATTTATTTATCTTTTTGTCAACATGAAACCTCAGGGAATTGATGCAAATCAAATGAAATTGAGTTCTTTTCCTTTTTCGTTAGAAGGAGTTTCCAAAGAATGGTTTTTCTATTCACATTCTACTTTGATTAGGGATTGGAATGAATTGAAAAAAAAATCCTGGAAATTTTTTTCCCTGCTTCTAGAACTGCTTCCATTAGAAATGAGATTTGTGGAATTAGGCAAACTCAAGGTGAAACTTTTCATGAGTATTGGGAACGCTTCAAAAGACTTTGTTTCAGTTTCCCCCACCATCAAATTAGTGACCAACTTTGGATTCAATATTTTTATGAGGGATTGTGTCTTACTTATAGAAGCATGATTGATGCTGCTGCAGGAGGGGATCTAGTTGACAAAACATCAACTGCTGCTAGGACATTAATTGCAAACATGGCCCAAAATGCTCAACATTTTGGAACAAGAGGCCTTCTTCTTGTGAAATCTGCCCAAGAGTTCCCAATTTCTAGTCCTAAAAACAATATGATTGCGAGTCAACTTTCTGATCTTACCACCTTGGTGAGGTCAATGATGTTATCCAATACCCCATCAACTCCACCCAAACCTGAAGCAACTTTTCAAATTAAAGTCTACTGTGGAATTTGTTCTTCCAATGACCATTTTAGTGACCAATTCCCTCAAATGCAGGAACCTTCTGAAAACTACAATGCTGTTTTTCTTGGAAAACCCTTTCAATCAAACCAAAAAAGGCCATTTCAATCAAATCAAAATTTCAATCAAGGATGGAACAACCACTCTAATGAAATATTTCGACAGCCTGAACAACCTAGAGGCTTCTTCCAAGGACAGTCAAGCAATTCACAACCAAGATATTTCAATGAACAAGCCAATGATCATTCGGGAAGAAACTTTCAGGTTGCCCCTCCCACTCAAAATTCAGAGAGTAATATTGAAGATGCAATGAGGAAAAAACATGAGGCAATGAAACAAACACAAGACCAACAACAAAACATGTTGAATACCCTAATGACTCAAATGGGTCAACTTGCCCTTGATCTTAGATGCATAAAAAATCAAATGAGTGGAGGTTTCCCCTCACAACCCCAAGTGAATCCGGGAGATAAAGGGAAGGAAAATGTAAGTGCAATTGAACTTAGGAGTGGAAAACAATTGAATACCCCTCAAATAGAGAAACAAAAACCTGTTGGTGAAACTGCTGTTGAGAATCCCACCACTGATGGAAATGCTGTAAATTCTAAATGTTATTTGAAGGGAAACACAATTTCAAGAGAAGAAATGTTACTTGAAAGAACAAAGAGGGATTGGAAGAGGATGTCTGGACCTTTTGTTTCTCAAATAAGTGCTCAAAATAGACTTGAAACAACCAAACCACCATTACCTTACCCTAGGAGTGAACCACCAGTGAAGTCGAGTGCTGAGAAAGAGTTAGATAAGGAGGTTTTGGTGACTTTTAAGAAAGTTCAAGTCAATATACCTTTGCTTGATGCTGTGAAACAAATTCCAAGGTATGCAAAGTTTTTGAAGGAAATGTGTACCCATAAGAGGAAATTCAAAGGAGGTGAAAAGGTCAACTTAGGGAGGAATGTTTCATCCATGATCCAGCATGCCTTGCCTGTCAAATGTAAAGACCCAGGAACTTTTACCATTCCTTTCACCATTGGAAAATGTGAATTCAAGTATGTTATGCTTGATTTGGGGGCCTCCATTAATGTTATTCCACATTCTGTTTACTCATCTCTTCTTGTTGGAGAATTGAAACCCTCTGGGATCATCATTCAACTTGCTAACCGAAGTACCACCAAGCCTGCTAGAGTTATTGAGGATGTTCTTGTTCAGGTGAGAGACATGATTTTTCATGTGGATTTATATGTCTTAGATATGGAAGATGATAGGTTTAGTACCCATGCACCTCTCATTCTAGGGAGACCATTCCTGAAAACTGCAAAATCAATCATCAATGTTCACAAGGGAACAGTTTCACTGGAGTTTGGCGGAGAAGTTTTTCATTTCAATATTTTTCAGTCCATGAAACACCCAGTCGAGGATCATTCATCCCCCCAAGTGAACATGATTGATTGGTTTTCCACTGATATGTTCCCTGATTTTTCATGTGATGAGAAACTAGCTGATATTTTTGATGATGGAAATTTGTTTGTTGCTGAATCTGATCAACAAGAGAGGGAAAAGGGAGCTGATAATGAGTCTTGGAATGTTGAGATGGCTTTGAAAGATTCTATTGATCTCAAAATTGAGGAAGATGTATCCCTAGAAATCCATAGTTCTACTAGTGGTCTCCCAGGAGAAATTGAAAATTTTCCACTAGAATCAAATTCCAAGAACAATGAAATTAATATTCATGGTGATTTTCCTTTAAATTCTGTAACCCCACTAAACAACCACACCTGTAAGCAATGTTCCTTGATCAATGATAATACCCCTGCTGAGTTAGAGTTGAAACCACTTTCTGAGAATCTCAAATATGCTTTCTTAGGTAAAAATGAAACATTCCCTGTTATAATTTCAAAAGATTTGTCGAAGTACCAAGAGAATCAATTGTTAGGAGTCCTAAAAACCCACAAGAAATCTATTGGATGGACTCTATCTAATTTAACTGGAGTCATCCCCTCAGTGTGCATGCATAGAATTTTCATGGAATAAAATTTTAAACCGGTGAGACAATTTCAAAGGAGGTTGAATCCAACAGTTTTAGAGGCTGTTAAGAAGGAAGTTACCACCCTTTTAGCTGCTGGAATTATTTTTCCCATCTCTGATAGTCAATGGGTGAGTCCAATCCATGTAGTTCTTAAAAAAGGTGGCTTCACAATCTCAAAGAATGAATTTGGTGAGCTTGTTCCTGTTAGGATTCCAAGTAAATGGAGAATGTGCATTGATTACAGGAATCTCAATTTGGCTATGAGGAAAGACCACTTTCCACTTCCATTTCTTGATCAGGTCCTTGAAAGAATGGCTGGAAAAACCCATTATTGTTTTCTGGATGGATTCTCTGGTTATTTCCAAATTCATATTGCACTAGAGGATCAAGAAAAAAACACATTCACATGCCCATTTGGAACATTTTCTTATAGGAGGATGCCCTTTGGTTTGTGAAATTCTCCTGGAACTTTTCAAAGGTGTATGATGAGTGTTTTCTCTGCTTTTCTTGAAATATGCATGGAAGTTTTTATGGATGACTTCACTGTTTATGGCTCATCATTTGAAATTTGTTTGGAAGGTCTGGCTCATGTTCTTGAAAGGTGCATTGATAAGAACCTTGTTCTTAATTATGAAAAATGTCATTTCATGGTGGGTAAAGGGATTGTTCTTGGACATGTTGTGTCTTTGGATGGAATTCAAGTTGATAAGTCCAAAGTTTAGGTCATTTCTTCATTTCCATACCCAAAAACAATCAGATATATGAGATCTTTTCTTGGTCATGCTAGTTTTTATAGGAGATTCATTAAGGATTTCAGTAAGGTTGCACTTCCATTGTCTAGATTTCTCCATAAAGACACCCCATTTGTCTTTAATGAAAATTGTGAACAAGCCTTTGGGGATCTGAAACAAAAATTGATTACTCCTCCCATTGTTCAACCTCCCAAATGGGATTTTCCTTTTGAGATCATGACTGATGCATCTGAATTTTCTCTTGGGGTTGTTTTAATTCAAAGGTTGGAAAAGAAATCTCATGTGATTGCCTATGCCTCTAGAACATTAGATCAGGCCCAGTCAAACTACACAATAATTGAGAAGGAGTTGTTTGCTATTGTCTTTTCTTTGGACAAATTTATATGTTATCTTCTGGGATCTAAGGTGATTGTTTTCACTGATCATTATGCAATCAAATTTTTTATGAAGAAACATGATGCAAAACCAAGACTTTTGAGATGGATTTTGTTGTTACAAGAGTTTGATGTTGAAATAAAGGACAAGAAGGGAAGTGAAAACCTTGTTGTTGATCATTTGAGTAGGATACCATCTGTTTTGAATGGGGATCATCGACTCTATCTTCCAATTAAAGAAACTTTTCCAGATTAGGAGTTGTATGCTTGTCAAACAGAAAGGCCATGGTTTGATGATATGGTGAATTATTTAGCTTCTGATGATGTTCCCCACTGGTTTTCCAAGAATCAATTTTCTAAACTTTTGAGTGATTCAAAGCATTACATTTGGGATGATCCTTACTTGTGGCATGTTGGTAGTGATCAAATGATTAGGAGATGCATTCCAAATTCTGAATTCCAATCTGTCCTAAACTTTTGTCACACATTGAGCTATGGAGGACACTTTGGGCCTCAAAGAACTGCAAGAAAGGTTCTGGATTCTGGTTTGTATTACCCTACCATTTTTTGATATTCTTTTGATTTCTGCAGGACATGTAGAAATTGTCAATTTCAAGGGGGAATTTCCAAAAGGAATGATATGCCACAACAAACTCTGTTGTTTTGTGATGTATTTGATGTTTGGGGTATGGATTTCATGGGACCTTTTCCCAATTCATTTGGATATCTTTACATTTTACTTGCAGTTGATTATGTATCCAAGTGGGTAGAAGCTATTCCCACAAGATCTGACGATGCCAAAACTGTGTCCAAGTTTGTGAAGAGAAATATATTTTCAAGGTTTGGATTCCCAAAGTACTTGATTACGGATCAAGGTACTCATTTTTTTAACAAGACTTTGGAATCACTATTGAAAGTGTATGAAGTTCATCATAGGGTATCTACACCCTATCACCCCCAAACAAATGGAATGGCTGAGTTGTCCAATAGAGAAATCAAACAAATTCTGGAAAAAACTATGAACCCAAATAGAAAGGATTGGTGTTTGAGACTTGATGATGCACAATGGGCTTATAGGACTGCATTCAAAACCACAATTGGCATGTCACCATTTAGATTAGTCTATGTAAAGGCTTTTCACCTTCCGGTTGAGTTAGAACACAAATCTTTTTGGGCTGTTAAAACATGTAACATGAATCTGTTTTCTACGGGGGAAGAAAGAAAATTTTGTTTGCAGGAGCTGGAGGAGATCAGAAAGAATGCATATGAAATTTCTAGGCTGTACAAGGAACGAACCAAATCATTTCATGATGAGATTATTCTCAACAAAAACTTCAAAGAAGGAGACAAAGTGTTGATGTTTGATTCCAGATTGAAGCTGTTCCCAGGTAAATTTCATTCCAAATGGTCTGGTCCATTCATTATTAATCATGTTTTTCCTTTTGGTGCAATCCAGATTAAAGAACCATGCAAAGGGACACCATTCACAGTCAATGGGCACAGGTTGTTTAGAGAGAATGTTCACGATCCTCCGGGGGAGGAGATCCATCTTCATGAAGTAGAATATAATTGATGTCAGGTTATGTTTTTCCTTCTCACTTTTTTTTAATGTCTTTGATTTCTTTAATTTCATATTCATATATATTTTTTTTTACACAATGAGGAAATTTCATAAAATAAGTGTGGGGGAGGAACATGCTGGGTAGATTAGGATTTTGTGTTCTTTCATTTCATTTTTTTCCTTTTCTTTTTTCTCTCTTTCAATTTTTGGTGTGTTCTTTTATTTTTCAAAATTTGTGTGTTTTATTTAAAATTTTGAAAAACATTTGAGCTTACATGATGATCTTTTAAAACCCTATCAATGGTAGAACCAATTGGTCCCTTGAATCTGGTTATAAATGAATGCTGAAAAAGACATTGTTTCAAGTTCCAAAATTTTGAAAAAACCATTGAATTTTGAATTCCATTCCATGAATGCTGTCTAATATTGAAAACCACTTTCCCGTGAGTATTTTGAAAAAAAAAATATCTTCTTCACATTCATCCTACTTCTTGAGTGAACCAAATAATGCTTGTTTGATTGAACCAGAACTTGATCTTTTTCTATCAAAACTTTAGGGCTAAGCTGAGTGTGATTGAAATGATTGAGGCAATTTGTTTGTGATTGAAAGCCCCTTTTTCACAATTATCCCTTTTATTCTGGCCCACCTTTTACATTTTATCTTTCTTGATCCCTTAGTTTCCATTTACTTCCTTTTAGATAGCCACATTACAAGCCATTTTCCCTTTCCAACCTGCTCTGGAAGTATAAATGCATGATCTAGTTGAACTCAAGTGTGGGGGAGATGACTTGTGGTGTGCTACATCATCTGTTGTTGCCTTGGGTGGTTATCTAAACAATGAATAGTTGTTTTTACTGATGAAAGATGTTTGATTTCTGAGAGATGTGCCTATCTGGAGCTCTCAAAGGAAGAGAGTTGTGCCTGTCTGGAACTCTCAATTGAAGAGATTTGTGCCTGTCTGAAGCTCTTGATGGAAGAAAGCTGTGCCCAATCTGGATCTTTTGAAAAAAAAGAGAATTGTAACTGTTGCTTTTGAAATTTGGATGGAATGAGGTGGAAAAGATATTCTCAGGGATTCTCAAATATGACTTTCATTGGAGGAGAGCAAGGAGGATTCCCCACATGAGTGAAGATTATATTCATGTACTTTTTTCTTCCAAAATGAGCCAAACCCTCCTAATTCGGCTTCAGAATTTTGGACATTTGAGACAAACCCACCTTTATCCATAGAACATACTTGAAAAGCCCTCAAGATGATCACATTTTTCTTGGCTCACATCAGGTGGAGATTTATAATTTTTTCAAGCCTATGATGATTCTTGCATGTTTTCTTGAGATAATCTTTGTTGAAATAAATATTTGTGTTGAGAGAAAATTTTTGCGAGGTGACTGTGTTAAGTGAATGAGAGGAGAAAATGAGTTGAAATGGATTGAATTAACTGAATTTAAAACTTGAATCATTTTTTTTGAGGCATTATATCATTTGATTCTTGGTGGTTGATTGGTGAACCTCATTGGTTTATATTTTGAATATGCACTGATTTGGTTTTAATGATCACTTGTCCAGGAGACCAAGTTGTAAGTGTGGTGGAATTGATAGAGATGATATTTTCAATATATTTTATCTGAATTTCAATGATTTAGTCCTCAACAATGTGTCATTACATGTTAAGTTACATCATTTTTGGAATATTGTTGTATTTTGAGCTAAATTGTGAAAATGCCTTATTTCTGGATTTTAAGCAGTTTTTGACTTATCTGAGTATTTGGTCATATCTTTTTAAATACTTATCCAATTAGACTGATTCGTTTTTTTAGGAACCCCGAGAATTTTATCTTCATATATGTCAACTGGATCAAGATCTAAATCGGCCATCTAAGGGTCCAAATAAATCATTCTTTGGGAAGAGTTTGTATGTTCGGATGTGTGGATCCCACCTCAATATATGGATCATAACTTCGGCTACATGTTTCCAATGTCCTTAATTCCAACTGGGCGTGCAAGAGTACTCCATGTATCGCATTCAAGATTAATTTAAATGTCAAAATTGATAATTAGGGCACACTTTGATCGAGTCAAACAAGTGGGAGATGAAAGGTCTCCTCGGGAAGAGAAAGAGTCATGGAGTAATTAATTCATAACTTTTTCAACACGTATCCAAAGAGGCTGATATTTTGGGTACCTAAAGAGAATGTATGCTTCAAAAACTCTTTAGAAGGGTCCATAGGTTGATTCGGCCGGTCGGTGTTCCAAGAAGAAGCATATTTCGGGCGGACAGAATCTAGACAGAAGATTTTCTAGCCATCCTCCCCTATTCTCCCTATCTCTTCATTCATTTCAAGGGGGGTTGGATTTGTGGAGACAATGATGAAGATGGTGTACAATCTTTCTGGAATGGAGGTGATGTGTTCTGATCAAGTGATGCGAGGCTAAACACCAAGTGGTTGTGGACAGCGGCAACCGACGGACACTCCCTTCCGAGTTTTGATCTTCATGTGTAATCTCTGTTGCATCTCCTTTGAATTTATATTTCTTGAATGAAAATGGTTGTTTTCTTTCTTGAATATATTTTCAACTTGTTTGTTCTGGATGGTTTCCCAATATATAAAGTAAAATAGTCAATTTCACTTTTTAAATTTCTGCGGTGAGGTCTTGCCGTTGAGTATAGTGATTTCGGTTAGGTTTGGTTATTTGAAGGTCTTCAAATAATTAGATCACTTTTATAGGAGGGGAAACGATCATATTGAGGTATTAATATAATATTATTACCAAATAAGGTGTTTATCTAGAGGTATTTGGGTAGGCATTGAGAGATTCATTAGAGATATAATTTTAAACAAGGAAGAGGGGAGTGTCTGGGAGGTTAAAGCTTATCTGTAACCACTGTTTTGATTCTGGTTTGAAACCCATTTTATTTCCAATAAATTTACTAGCTCATTCTCCAATTTTCTTTCTATTTAGTTTTTATTTATTTTCTGTTCTTGAGTCTTTAATAAAATCCCCAATTTTCCATTTCATGTGAAAACAAACCAACAAAAAAGTGACAGTTTGGAAACTCAAATTGCAACCTCCTCGAGAGACAATCCAGGGACTGCTATATTGTATTGTTTTTTGGGGAAAAATTAATTTATTGAGGATTTCAAGAAATATAATCCATACATCACATATATATCATATATATCCAGCATATACATTTATTTATAATATTATATAACATATGTAGGTAATAAATGAAATGCACTGTTCATGGAGACGATAATCTGTACGTACACATGAACGCTACTTTCATTTCTATTTATTATTTTAATGGAATTAAAACATAATGATACATAGGTATATTATAATTCCAGTATAATTTCATATATAATATCATTAAATCCATCCTTTATACATCCCTCATAAGGAATTAATGAATCACATCACTTTGAGGGGGCAGTAGTCCGCACATCCTCAAATGAGATTATCATATTTACCCACTATGGAAACCATAAAGGCTTGATATAATTTGGAATTAACGAAGAATAAGAAAATAATAAACATAATATATATAATATATAAATACAGTTCCATCATAATGGACACCATGAGAGGCGATAGGAGAAAATCGAACAATCATCGTTTCGTGAGGCGTTAGTTTGCCATCCATAGAAATATTATGTTCATTATCCATTAGATGGAGGTCTGTGTAAGTGTAGTTCGAATACTTCTCATAATAACATCCTAGTATATTGATGATATTGGCGTTGTTACAAAATAAAGTATTAAAAATATTTTAGGGGTTGAAGAAGTACAATAAAAGAAAACAATTTAAGAGAAACTATTACCTTTAATTTGGGTAACTTCCTTTCGTTGGAACCAAAAGGACTTCTTGAAGTGCCTTCTTCCTAATGTAAGGCTTCTAAGGGGAGTATAGGGATGTAGGGAGACTAATTGGGAAGAGTTTGGATGAGCCAAATGGCTTGAGAGGTGTGAGGAATTGGATAGAAATGTTCTCCTTTTATAAGGGGGAGGAGGGGCTCTTTTGGAAAGTGTAAACATATTATTTTATTATAAACTTATCTTCGGTTTCAGGAGGTCAAAAAATAATTAAAGATGATGATAAGATGAATCATGGTCGAAATAAAATCATCCAATCAGAATTGGACATGTTTTGGATAATATTTTAATCTTTATAATCTTATTTATTTAAATTAGTTATTAATGAGGTAAATACTGCATCATTATTGTGTCATAAATAATTTACTTTATTTGATGTCTAAAAATTATAAAACAAATACCATCATGTAGGAAATATTTTTATCTTTCTTATGAATATTTATAGTATAAAATACAATTTATATAACCCCTTATAAAAATTAATTACTAAAGGATATTTGTTAATGTCAATTTTTTATTTACATTAAATTAATTAATCCAAATTGTCATTATCACTACCAAGTGACTTAATGGGGTCCTAAAATCGACACAAGGATTCCCATGGTCGGCCAATACTCCTTCAATAAGGTTAGGACAATTTTTAAGGTAATTTTGAATTATTATAATATTCTTTAAACCTTGAATTACTCTATTTACCTTTAACTGCAGCAAATAAAAGTCAAAAGTTACTATTCACCAAAAATTATTTTCATCTTATTGAACCATATTTTACTTATTGATAACAACCATGTATGTCGGATTTTTGAAATTCAATTCACAGAAGTGGTAAAATTTCATTTAAATGAAAGAGTCAGTTATTTTAACTACCACTAAGTGGTTTCACTATTCATCAAAAATTAAAGTTTTTCAGAAAAATACCAACACTTCACCCTAAGATATATTTGATATTCCGAATTCAAAAATGATCTCTATTTTTTCAAATTCAAAACATAGAAGTGGAATTAATTAATTTTAAAATTAATTCCCATTATCAAAACAAATAGCGTGTTTTTAAGAAACAATAACTATCAAATGATCGAAACTTTTTTGTGTCCAAATTCAAAGTGAAATTAATTCCAATGACCAACATTGGATTAAATGGTAAAAATATATTCTAATTAAACTTTAAAACCAATTAAAAAGATAATATATCCATATAAATTATTGCGATGAAAAAAGTTGTTTTTAATTAAAATATAGCGTGTTTTTACTATTCATTAAAATATGAAAGTTATCAGAATAATATGAAACATTTATTCAAATTAAATTTTTATATCCTGATTCCAAGGAAGAATTTTATTTTGTCAAATTGAACTTATAAACATGTCAAAAATTAGATTTAAAGTGGGTGTGTCATCAAAAGGCAGCAAAACTGCATTTCTTTTAAAATACTTATTTTACACGAAAAATTTATTTAGTTATCATACCATGTTCTAGAAAATATTTAAGATGAATAATAATGTTATAAAATTAAAAATTTAGTTAATAATATTCATAACGGCTAGTCCATAATAATATTATAACAATATATCATTGTTTAGTGAAACACAGTATTGTGTACTACACACGCTATCGAGGAAGGTCGTGATTGCGTGTAATGCAAGCCAAGTCAGGGTTGCGTGTAGTGAAAACTCCGTTTGGTGTTGCGTATAACATGATCCAAACTTATTTCATTTATACATTAAACAAAATCTATACTTAATGTTGCGTAGAATAATTTCCACAAAACGAACTAGAAATTATGTGTAACACGAGCCAAGAATAGTGTTGCGTATACTGCAAGCTAATACGGTGTTGCGTATAGTACAAGATAATCTTGGTGTAGTTTATAATTGAAGACATCAAAGAAATTAAAATTAATATATCTCATAAAATATTGGGTTGTTACATTCTACCCCCCTTAAAATGAATTTCTCCCTCGAAATTCGCCAGGGTTATAAATCGTTTATTACTTGAATGTTTCATTCATAGAAACCCACATTGTAAAAAGGAATATTAAATCATCATTTCAAAAAGGAAAGTTAGAAACAAAACGGATACCCAAAGTAACTCATCACTTGGGTTCCCACATAGGATGATATAGGTGAAAATATGGATATGGAAAAGAAATCTAACTGTCATGTTCTGATGGAGAGTGGTAGAGAACATGGCTATGAAAAATCCAATAATCACAAAGCCATAAGTTTGTGATGATATAAGGTACCATCTGATTCATCAGATATAAGGGCACTAGGAGAACATTTTTGGTTTTCAAGATCATTTCCCTAATGTTGAAAATTTTTCGAATTAAAAGAAATAATTACTTGATTTTGGTATATTCTCATTATTGTTCGTGCCTTGAACAATTTCCACTTCATATCTTAAATAAATGAAGTTGAATTTGTCTTTCGTGAAGTGTTAGCGGATCATGCGATATAATGATAAGTCATTCCATCTGTCTCAAACATAAAGTTAGGAATAACTATATACATAAGTCCATCTATGGTGAGATTAATCATATATGGTTCCAAAAATGGACTTATACATCATCTATCATACCGCTTAATAAAATAAAACTAGTTTAGACTAACCAGGGACTTCCTGTAGGCCAGAGGTAGGCGATAATGGCATGTCGCACTTTGGTTGTGGGTTCAATTCCCACAGTCTTGTCTGACGCAATGGGTTGTCGCCCGCCCTACAGGTAGTCCTTTTTCTATAACTACATTATTATAAAATTCCATAAATAATATAGAAAAAAGTTCAGTCCTTAAACAATAATGACTTATGTCCAACATAATCCATTCCAATCTTCAGTCTTATCCAAAATACTTATGTCCAATCTCATAGTATAAAGAAAACAATTACTAGAAATGTCATCTGCCGAGCACATGAATACCATCATTTATCCCCCATATATCATACTATATATCTTGTTGGTCAAATTACAAACATGCGAATACCTTAATCATGTATTTTCTTGAAAAATGAATACCCATTGACCCTTAGTGAAAACATGAATTCTGTCAAAATTTAACACTTTCCACATACCAAAATCCCAAAATTTCTATACACTAAAACCATGATATCGCTTTGTCCTTATATTAGTCATGAGCTCATGAATACTATAAAACATATTATTTTCTCTTTATCCCTTCATTATGTGCATGTCATCTGCTTCCCAAAAATATTTCAATTTCTTTTAATGGTTACTGATTCTATATTCTTATGGAAAACCACAATGGACCAATACATAGAAATTCCAATATACCCTAAAATTAGCTCAACAACATTATTCTTGAATACCAATACATAAACACTTTAATCCATCATCTTCAATGATTGCCATGAAATAAGTCCTTCCTTGATTTAGAAGTAACCTCTTAGGTCAGGGCATTGAGTTGGGTAATGCCCATGTTCTCCACAAATAAGTCATTAAACTTCATAACAGTCTGTCACTCTATGACCCTTCTCTCCACACAGATTACATCCTCCCCTCCATTTGATGTATTCATCAATGTTCTTCTTCCCTTCTTTAGAAATCTCAATCTTCCTTTCTCTATTCTCTTCAACATGCGAACATGCATAAAAGTCCATCTTCCTCTTATTTGATAAATTGGGAATACCACTAAAGTTCACCTTATTAATCATATATCACGATGACTGATTCGGCAAAATCACAAAATCTTTATTTCTAAGAATTACGCAATTTCTTTTCTTATTGTCACCAATTTGTCCATTGGATTCAATGTTGACCCAATTCCTTCTGGTTCCCTCCATTGACTAAAACCAAAAACCATGGTGTAAGAAACAGTTAAAATAATGAGGAACCACGTAATCATAAAAAGTTACTTATGGGATGCCTAACTTATCACACATTCTTTAATCCATGCCACCATAGGTTCACCCTAGGTTATTCATGATCATCAACATAATTCTAGGATTGTAACCTATAGTTATACTAAACCTTAGGGACATCTCTAGACATACCTTAGAACTATTTCTAGGGATTTCACTAAAGTTTTCACATCCTAGTTTCCAAAGGTTCACTAAACCTTTCCTCTAATACCAACTATAGATACCCAAATCATGACATACATAGATATTACATTAATTTTGCAGAATACTTAATACATAACAAAAATAGACACCAAAGGACCGTAATATTTTAGTGTCTTTGGAAACATGGAACATAATATTCTAATATTGGTGAAAGGTCTTCAAAATCTACCATAAAGATATTCCCTTTTTTCTTACCTAAAACCCTTCTTTATATCCTGAGAAAAAGAAAACAGATAAAGGGTGAGCTCAAATGCTTAGTAAGGGTAAACATAGAGAACAATCAATAAATATTTGAATGAAAAAACTTGAATATAAAATCTAAACATCAAAATCTTGAGCAAAGACATAAATCATTGAAGAACTTAAGGAATATATAATAATGGAACATCAATCATGATAAAATAGCATGGTAATAAAACATTTAATTGTTGAAAATCATTAAGCACTAGAAATGATTTCCATAGAAGCCAAGGCATTGCTGCCAAGACCATGTTAGTGGACAAAGTCCCTTACTGAATTGAGTTGACTCCTCGTTACAGTCCTGTATCACTGAACTAGATTAACTTTCCTTTCCAGCCATGTCTATCTCATGAGATATAAATCTTTACCCAATGTATTGGAGGGAGATATAGGTCCCACCCATCTCATAATGAAATCATTCTTACTTGTGCCACAAAATTAACTTAAAACATTCATCATAACCCAAAGAATAAAATGGGTTTCATAAACATCATCCCATCATCACATAATCCATATAAAACAAATGGCTATTTCGTCATAAGAAAATTGAAACCATGTAAATCATAGATACATTATACTTGTAACATGCACATATGAAATAATGTCATCTTATATGGAAAATGGTTTTGATAAAACACTTGAAATGAATTCTTGAGGAAAATATCCTTTCTTCTTCAAAATCATTTTCTTTTCACAAAATACCATGAAATTTTAAAATAAAAGTATTTTTTTGAAAATAGTCATAAAATATTGTAGAGTAAGCTTCATGAAAATGAGGCGTTATGAAACTGTAAAAATCCGTTCATGCCGTATAAGTTAAAAATAACATTCTTCTCGTACTTTTGTCGGAAAAGTGAAACAGTTCCTCGTGTGGTAAAAAAAAGTAAGATTACTTTCATAACATGTGGTAAATTTCAAAAATGGGTAAAAAGGACTTTAAAAATATATAAAAACACTTTTAGAAAACATGGACAAGGATGATAATAATAACCCCAGTAAATACTTACGAATAAATAATCTCGGATAAGAACGAGATTGGAATAATTACCCCTTAAAAAGATATTTTTGTAAATAAAATAGATCAATTATGTGTATTCACTATAAGGTCACATAAAGAAAGTATAAATACATGATAAGATATAAAAATTCATTTCTCACATAATCAAATAACGACATAAACAAGAAAGAGAAGATCAACCCAAAGAATAGAAATTGGGTTAAGAATTTCCCTTACCTCGTGTCCGACTTGACTCGATCGTTCTTTAATTTCCTGAATAATAAACCAAAGTTCATTTATACTTTCTTAATAACCTTTTTTAAGTTTATTATTCCTTTTATATCACTTATTACCATGTTATAAACATTATTTAACCATTTAAGTTAATAACGTTCCTTTTTTCGATATTTGGTACTTGAGTCAAAAATGGACTTCTTATAATTACATGTTGTTCATGTGGTCAAAAGTTCATTATATCCATAATGATATTCATGATTTATATATCATATATATCATCTATATTCAGCATATACATGTATTTATAATAGTACATAACATATGCATGTAAGAAATGAAATGCACCGTTCATAGAGACGGTAATCCGTACGTACGCATGAACGCTACTTTCATTTCTATTTCTTATTTTAATGAAATTAAAATGTAATGATACATAGGTATATTATAATTCCCGTATAATATCATATATAATTTCATTAAATCCATCCTTTATACATCCCACATAAGGCATTAACAAATCACATCACTTTGAGAGGGGCAGTAGTCCGCACTTCCTCAAATGAGATTATCGTATTTACCCACTATGGAAACCATAAAGGCTTGATATAATTGGGAAGTAAAGAAGCATGAGGAAATCATAAAAATAATATATATAGTATATAAATACATTTCCATCATAATTTCCACCATAAGAGGCGGTAGTAGAAAATCGAACAATCATCGTTTCAAGAGGCGTTAGTTTTCCATCCACAGAAACATTATGTTCTTCATCCATTAGATGGAGGTGTGTGTAAGTGTAGTTCGAATACTTATCATAAAAACATCCTAGTATATTTAGGATACTGGTGTTGTTACAAAATAAAGTATTAAAAAGAGTTTAGGGGTTTAATAAGTAGAATAAAAGAAAACAATTTAAGAGAAACGGTTACCTTTAATTTGGGTAACTTCCTTTGGTTTGAACCAAAAGGACTTCTTGAAGTGCCTTCTACCTTAGATAAGGCTTCTAGGGGGAGGATAAGGCTTTAGGGAGCTTAATTGGGCAGATTTTGGATGATCCAAATGGCTTGAGAGGTGTGAGGAATTGGATAGAAATGGTCTCCTTTTATAAGGGGGGGAGGGGCTCTTTTGGAAAGTGTGAAAATATTATTTTATTATAAACTTATCTTCAGTTTCAGGAGGTAAAAAAATCATTAAAGATGATGATACTATGACTAATTGTCGAAATAAAATCATCCAATCAGAATTGTACATGTTTTGGATAATAGTTTAATCATTATAATCTTATTTATTTAAATCATTTATTAATAAGGTAAATACTGCATCATTATTCTATCATAAATAATTTAATTTTTTTGATGTCTAAAAATTATTAAAAAAATACCATCATCTAGGAAATCTTTTTATATTTTATATGAATATTTATAGTCAAGAACATAATATATATAACTCCTTATAAAAATTAATTACTAAAAGATTTTTGTTAATGTCAATTTTGTCTTCACATTAAATTAATTAATCCAAATTGTCATTATCACTGCCAAGTGGCTTAATGGGTTCCCAAAATTGACCCAAGGATTCCCATGGTCAGCCACTACTCCTAAAATAAGGTTAGGACAAGTGTTAAAGTAATTTTGAATTATTATAATATTCTTTTAACCTTGAATTATCATATTTACCTTTAATCGCGGTAAATAAAAGTCAAAAGTTACTATTCACCAAAAATTATTTTAATCTTATTGAACCACATTTTACTTCTTTATAACAAGCATGTATGTTGGATTTTTGAAAATAAATTCACAAAATGGTAAAATTTCATTTAAATGACAGATTCGGTTTTTTTAACTACCACTATGTGGTTTCACTATTCATCAAAAATTGAAGTTTTTTAGAAAAATACCAAAAATTCAGCCTAAGATATATTTGATATTCCAAATTAAAAAATTATGTCTATTATTCCAAATTAAAAACATATAAGTGGAATTAATTAATTTTAAAATTAATTCACGTTATTAAAACAAATAGCATGTTTTTAAGAAACAATAACTATCAAAAGATCGACACTTGTTTATGTCCAAATTCAAAGTGAAATTAATCCCATTGACCAAAATTGGATTAAATGGTAAAAATATATTCTAATTATATTTTAAAACCAATTAAAAAGATAATCTAACCATATAAATTATTGCGATGAAAAAAGTTGTTTTTAATTAAAATATAGCGTGTTTTTACTATTCATTAAAAAATGAAAGTTATCATAATAATATGAAAATTTTATCCAAATTAAATTTTTATATCCCGATTCCAAGAAATAATTTTATTTTTTCAAATTTAGCTTATAAACATGTCAAAAACTAGATTAAAAGTGTGTGCACCATCAAAAGGCGGCAAAACTGCATTTTTTGAAAAATACTTATTTTACCTGAAAAATTTATTTAGTTCTCATACCATGTTCTAGAAAATATTTAAGATGAATAATAATGTTATAAAATTCAAAATGTAGTTAATACTCTTTATAACGGCTAGTCCATAATAATATTATAACAATATATCGTTGTTTAGTGAAACTCGGTATTGCGTACTACATACGCTATCGAGGAAGGTCACGATTGCGTGTAATGCAAGCCAAGGCAGGGCTGCGTGTAGTGAGTGTTGCGTATAACATAATCAAAACTTATTTCATTTATAAATTAAAATATATATATACTTAATGTTGCGTAGAATAATTTCTACAAAACGAACTTGAAATTGTGTGTAACACGAGCCAAGAATAGTGTTGCGTATACTGCAAGCTAATATGGTGTTGTGTATAGTACAAGATAATCTTGTTGTAGTGTATAATAGAAGTCATCAAAGAAATTAAAAATAATATATCTCATAAAATATCGGGGTGTTACAGGGAATGAATGCTCTCCCCATTTCAATCTCATCAAGATCAACATCTTGAAGGAATCTTAATATTCTACTAAGGCCTAATTGGGACATTTAATTCCATTCATCACATAAGGGCCACCATGTTCACATAATTTATTAATTTTTTCACCCACATTATGTATATATATCACAAGTCACAAAATTAATATTATTATCTCATACATTGGTGGATGTGATGTCTATCCATTACATTAGGTTTTATCTTGGTCCTTACTACTTCAGTCATTTTATTCATAGGAATTACATTTTATGTAATAATAATAATAATTTAAAAGATCAATGACTCAAGGTGGTGAGACTGACCATATCACATGTCACATAAATCATTCATAGGAAAAATTCATAGGGATTACCTATATCATTAACAAACTTATTCCCTTTTAATGTAAATGGATAGATCTTTCCCAAAATCATGATAAACCAACTATCCATCGACTATTACAACAACACCATAAATCATTCAAAAATATCCAAATTAATTAATTATAATCAAATTATTATAATTTAAAAATTACAAATAATTTTTTGATTTTAGATATTATGTATAGTTTTTGATTAACTCCATAAGAAAGCACATCACACAGAAACAATGACCAACAACCTATTGATAGTCCATGATATACTCTTAGTCATATCCTAGGAAAAATTACTAACATGTTATACCAATTAAATTGCATACTTAATTTAATAAAATTAAATTAAAGAACATTAAAAAAGTTTTTATCATGATGAACCTCTTACCAAAAAATAGGTGATAATGTGTGGTCATCAGCTCAAGATATCATTTATCCATGTTGAGAAAAATCTGCATCATATTAAATTATTTCCACTATTATTTGATGTATATATTTGATAAACCCTTTCTAGTTCATTCCAAAATTAGTGTATAAAGTAAGGGGATAATGGAAGGATAAAGGAGGAGGAGAGTCTCACATAAAAACTAATTAAATATCACCAGAACCCACCATAAAACATAGGGGTCGAAGGGAAAATATGGAATAGAGATCTCAATCAGTCTCTCTTAGTCCAATCACAGTTGAGGGAGAAGATAAGAGGGGAGGAGTGTTATAAATCTTGAGGGGAAACATAGTTATTCCAATATTTTTATGAATGTATATGTGCAACACAATATTCCCCGCATCACAGTACAACTCTAAAAATCCCCTCGTTGGTGCATGGAATAACTTGTTTATGGTATTTCAACAATGTTGGAGGAATGAAACAGAATCCAATTTTCTTGGGGTAGAATATTTCCATGGAAACATTTAGATAATGTTTTATTTATGATAAAATGATGATGTTCTTCATCAGTGGGATCTTGGATGATCATAAGGTGCATGATAGAGAAACATTTCCTTGTTGTATATTTGGATGGATGTTGGTTAGTGGGTATTTGATGATATCCTTGAGAATACCCTTTTTTGGGATATTTTTGTACTTAATTAGTGAAAATAGTTCTAAAGTATGAGGTTTTTTTTGGAATAGTCTGAGAATTGTTTTCCGTAATGTTGGAACTTTCATAAGTTATGTCCCCAAAATTTTCACTTCGGAAATATATATGGATATAACACACATTAACCATATATTTCAGGTTTATATCAATGAAATATGTTCACCATAAGTTCTAAAGTGGAAAAATATGATTAAACCTAGTATAATATTTAGTCTATGTCTACTCACTGGATGTATTTGAGTGTATTTAGCACAAGAAACTAGATGTGATTAGTTTAGCAGATGTAGCATAGTGAAATATGAGTTTAGGAGTGTGAAGGAGGAACATATAACACATGGACATGGACGTATTAGCTAAGACCCTACTATAGTAGGTAAAAACTATAACCTAGAACAACTACATAATTTTCACTCTAAAGAGTCATTATTCATAAGATGAGTTTTTTATTTATCTAAAATAGTTATTTTTAGGTGAATAGTAAAAAATACAAAAATTTCTAAAACTATCACTTTTATAAAATTATCATAATAAAATAATGATTTAAATGTTTTTTAAAATAATTTCTATAAAATATAAATAATTAAAATAAATTACTTAAAATTACTGTGTATTAGTTGTAAAACCCATGTTTATCATTCGGGAAACATAAGTAATATTTTAATCTAAAAATAGATTTATTCTCTTATATTAAAAAAATAATTTCCATAATTGGTAGATATTAAATAAAAAATGATTTATTTTAATATAATATATCAACTAGATCATATTTTTTAATTGATTCAATTTCAATTTTGGGCATAAAATTATGATTACACGGATTAATGTTAATGATCAAGATAATAGTAAAACTCCTGTTTTCAAGGAATTGTTTTCTTAATATTGTGTACTTTCTATCTAATGAAATAAGTTAATATCTTCTTATATGTGAATATAATAAAATATTTATGTCTTTATTTAAAAATATTATCCCCTATTCAATTTTTAATCAACACTAAAAAGTATTAAGAAGACTTTATGGGAAAAAACAGAATTCTACAAAACCATTTTTCTATATATAATTTTTTTTTTAATTTAATTTTTTTAAATTAATTAGAAATTGAATTATATTAAGTGGAGTTTAAATTTTTTTTCATCATACTTAAATTTTATAATATGGTTTATTTTATATGTTTAGTAAAACTTAAATTACTTTCGTAAAAATTAGTTACCCAGATAAAAACAAAAAAAAGAAAAGTAAAACTATAAGAAAAATGATATCAAACATATTTGAAACACATTTATAAATACATCGTATAGTATTTATTGTATATATTCACCCCATACTCCATTATTTCATGATTTATTAATCATTTACCCTGGAATATTTTCATTCCATATTTAAAAATAATGATTGTTCAGAAAAATACTGATTTCTTCATTTAAAAATATGAATCACTTAAATAATTTCAATGCTCCACATTCCCTTAAAAATAATCATTATACCATAAAAAACTGAAATCATATATATCCATTAAATTTAAAAAATCCTCTTATCACTACAAATTATCATAAGTCCATCAATTCCAAGTTTTTTTTCAGCAAGAAGTCAAGGTCTCGATGTAGGTATTACTTTCTCCATTCCTTTTCTTCTTAATATCTCTCTTCCAAAACTAACCTAAAAAAATTAATATTATAAACTAGGTAAAACTATGATAATAATTTTTTATTATATTAATGGAACAACCCTTGAATTTCATTTCCATCCACTTATAAAAAATAAAAGAACGTCGATCTTGCGTTGTGAGGACAAACACCTCCACTAAGAGATAACTTCAATTTTTCAACACCGCCTCTCTCCACTAGTTTTAATGATAAAATTAAATAATAAATTCAGAATATATAATATAATTATGATTATTGAGAGAAATTATAATCCACCTTCATTTTCTCTCATTCAACAGGAATTGAAAATGTAAATCATGCATTATGCATACCACTACCACCATAAAGTAACGTTTTTGTTGTTTTTTATATTAATTTCCAGTAATTATAAAAAACACACAAAATCCAATTAAAAACGTTAAAAAATATAAATAATATCATTAATTTTCTATTATAATTATATTAGGTCTATATAAACAATTTTTAAACATTCTCACCAACCAAAATTTGGTATGTTCTTATTTGGTTCAATCAACCACCTACTTGATCAATGCTATAAAATATTTAATATATGAATATAAGAACTTAAATACTAAAGTTATTATCATTTAATAATCAAATAATGATTTTTATGTTTTCTAAAAGGTTAAATTATGTATCCAACTAATTATTAAAATATCATCTTTGATGGTTAAAATTACCGAAACAAGTTGATATTGATTCCACTTTCATGCAATATAACTAAAACACATATGGGATGAGATAAGTTTTATATAAATAAATTTAAATTTTACATTAAAGTATGATAAATTGTCTATAAATTTTGAAATTTAGGAGAATAAAAAATATTGACTCCTCTATTACGAAACTAGTTCAAAACGATCCAGATAACTCACCCTCAATATTGAAAATAGATAATAAATAACTATAATATAAGCAGAGAATAATTAAAAATGAATTTTATAAAGTATTATATATTTTAATAGTGTTATTAAATATTTTAATAAGATTAGATAATTTTTTAAATGATATACAAGTGCTTTAGTGGATGACAGAAATTAACGTATGGTTTTTTATCATAAAGTTTTACTCTTTGAGTCATATTTCTTAATATATAACAATTTTTTAAGTTTATCCACTGCCAATTGAATATTTTTTTATCAATATCCTCTCAATTTTCTTTTCATTTAATGTTAAATTTTAAATTATATACTTCAAGGTGTTTTGACATGATTGTTTCTAAGGATATAAGGTATTTTTTATGTAATTTTTTTCTATAGATATATTTATTATTGTTTACTTAATTTCAATTATATGTTGTATATACTACCTATTTGAATTATTATGTCATGAATTTTCTTTAATTAAAGGTATTTTATTTTCAGTTACATGATCTATATTTCAAAGGGTTTTGATTGAAATATAACCTAATCCATAATAATGCCCCCAAATCCTAAATTTTTCCAAGTGATGTGTGTGTGGTTTCTTGTGAAATTTCATCCATTTATCGATAATGGAAAGTTGGTTTTATTGTGGAATAGATTAACCTAGGGTTAATTATCCTAAAAGGGCTATTTTATTATCCAATAAATATTTAATCACTACAAAATTAAAGTGACAAAGACTGTAAACCTAGATAGATACTCTAGGGGGATATGCTTTGTGTAATTCAAATGACCTTTACTAACCATAATGAATGATTTTCTTTACATTTATTTTATTTCATACTATTTAAAACTAATTATCTCAATTAATATATTCTATTAATAACCCTTTAATTTTAAAGTATTATCTCCACTACCTTATCATTGTTTCATTGAAAAAGGTTCTTGCTTTTACACTTAGAAGCGCCATAGTTTCTAAGTTTATTTTCAAGATATTCTTCCATATAGGAAACTTATTCCATTCAATGGAGAAAGATTTGTTATTCAATTAACTATTATGATGAATGCACTTGAAAAAATTATTGAAGGGTGTGGAATATTATTGATAACCCCTCAATGCATCGATAGGTCTCATGAGATAAATAATCTTGGTTATTTGATTAATACTTATATGTTTATTTATGATGTCTTGGAACAAGGTTTTGATGGTATATTTATGATGTCTAACATTATTCATTCCATCATCATGTGATCTACAATTATTATCCATTTTTTATTTATATTCATAGATATAGTATTCCCTCGGTTTCATTTGATTATGGAATTATTTAAATCATGTATTCCTTTTTTCATACTATTTATATAATACTAATGTTATGATGTCTTCTAATATATGCTAGTCCTTACTAAGAATCTAATATCACCCATATTTTTTTTCCTTTCTCTAGGAAACCTAGAAGAGAAGCTTGTCTAATTCTTAGAGATCTTCTAGATGAGGAAAAAATGTTATAATGGATTTATATGTTTTTTTATGTTCTCAAGTGTAATGTTAAAAATATTTATATATCTAGTTTTGTAAGAATATTAAGTTGTTAGATCAATTGGGAACTTTTACATTCTCTACCATCATTAAAATATAACTATCACCTTTGGGTTTCTGGAGACTGGGTTAAGTTTTATAGTAAACATGGGGACTAGATTAAGAGGAATCTAGTTATATGTCATAGATATTATGAAAATAACTTAATATTTTAGTAATTTTTTCTAATAATACATAATAGGAATTATATTTTAAAATTCAATATCATGAACTAATTATGTGCATAAAATTTATTATAGATAGAGACTAATAAATGGAATTTGAACTGTATCAACACCAATATTCAATATAGAGATATTCCTCGAGATTAATTCAATGAGACTAGTATTGGATATAATTAGATCATAACCATATTAGAGCATTTATACTAGGTTATGACAAATAACCACACCCACATAGAGCACCATATCAATCCATTGTGTGGTGTACATATATTCAACTACTTCACATGATAAAATCCTCAATCATTTAATGGAACTACTAATCCATTGGTAGTTGTTTAATATATTAAGTCCCTATAAAAGATATTTCTCACTATAGAAAGTAGTGAAATGGAAAATTTATCCATTTTAATATATTTTCTGAAGGGAGTTACAAATTAGTGGTGGCCAATAATTCATAAAGATAAAGGGGACATATAGATAGAGAACATGGAACTGAGATATTTTAATGATATATTTTTAAAAAAAATGTTGTGAGAAAATGGGTGAAATGGATAGGAAATTACTTAATAACAGATAGGTGAGTAGAAAAACGTTGTTAAGTGTGAGACTAACATTATGAGGTTATCGATAAATGTTATAGACTATGTATACAGATCTAAAAGCAATATTTAATGTTTATTTTAAAGGATAAGGCCATGTATTTGAAGGGTTTTAGTCTCTCAAGAATTTTCATCATATGAGGATAGTCTCATGATGTAATGCCCCGACCCCAGTTACCCAGAGTCGGTGCATTATTACATAACATTGGCATGATCACAAGAAATATCAAATCTCGAAAGACCGATTAGTTTAGTAGCCTTGGAAACACTAGATATATTCATAAGTTTTACATTACATCATAAAAATGAAAACTACAACAATATAGTCTCCATAGTCTACACTCTTATCCCCTCATACTATCCCTGCAGGTCATTCATAATTTACTTCTTCACATCCTGGGAAAAATAAAATATAGAAAAGGGGTGAGCTCAAATTTCCAGTAAGGATAACAATATAGCGGCAACTTTCATAAATAATAATAAAAATTTAAGTCAATGTATAACTAAAACAAAATCCTTTTAAACTTGATCTTTAACATAGTATGGAAAAAATAAAATGAAATAATGCCATTTACTTATTCACATGGATATTCTACTAATCTAATAATCACATTAAATATCAATAACAACTTTCATAATGATGGAATGCATAATTCCAGACTATCATAACCACATAGCCAAGGCCTCGTGCCAAGACTACAAATAATATTTTGTCAATGCCTTGTTCCAAGACACTAGTATGTCTCATGAGACCTACCGATGCATTTAGGAGCTATAGCGGGCTCCACCCGTCACATATTAAGTCCAATGCATTCCCATATGAAAAGGTTTAAACATAACATAAACATTCGTATTAAAACTAGTATACGAAATGTAAATACTTCATTAATAAACCATGAATGGTATAAAAATAACACATCCACAGTCAAACATCAAAAAATCTTCAATACAATATATAAGTTTTTTATCATAATAAATCAACTTCAAATAAGCGTAAAATCCATCAAAGGATGTTGACATAGATGAAATCAAAACTCTTTTTAGAGAAATATCTCTTTTAATTTTGAAATAATTTAAGAGTCATATATTTATAAAATAAAACATTTTCTTTGAAAATATTCTTATTATATTGTAAGGGAAGCTTCGATGATTTTACAATGGCGGAAAAGAGCCGCACCTGCCGTATAAGTTAAAAAAACATTCTTACATTAATTCTGTCGAAAAGGTTAAAAAGGACCTTGTTTGGAAAACGATGGAAATATTCCTTTATAAACCTCTTATAAAAAGTAAAGAAAGGGTATAAATGAATTTAACCCATTTTTTTGTAAATAGTAAAAATGTTTTGAAATACATTTTTAAGAAACATGGTTGTGGATGATAAAGAAATCCCAATAGATTATTACGTATAAACAACCACGGATAATGAAGAGATTGCGAAATAAACCCTTACCTTGTACTTTTCCTTTGTTGGGGTAGTTTAACCTCCTGTATAGTGGTGAAATAATTTTTATTAAATTATACAAGAATCATATACATTAATATGATATCATATATGATCTTTTAACATTGATTTGTTAATAATATCTTAGTATTATCATTGTATCGGGTGTTAACTTACTCCTTTTATTTTATTTGTTTTGTTACGTAAGTCGTGTTTGTCATGGATAGGTTGTATCTTAATCATATCCATAATGATATCAAGTCCTTAGATGCTATTATTAATCACAAAATGAGAATTAGACTTCAATGAATACGATGGAGAATGAATCTCATCACGTTCGTGGAGACGGTAGTCCGTACGTACGCATGAGCGACAATATCATTCTTTTGATATTAAAATAATATTTAATTGGATGGTATATCATATATAAAGAATAATTATCAGGTTATATTTATTATTTACATGAATTACACATCATTATTATAACCATCCATATAATAATGTTTTGAATAACAATTACACCACGACGTGGAGACGGTAAGCCATACGTACGCACGTATGGTGACATGTCATTCAAAGGATGGATAGAATACTGAATATGGTTGTACCGTATTTATAATAATATTAAATTATATAGGATATACTGGATTAATTATTTTAGAATGGGAATAACAAATAAAGAAGAATTTTAAGAAGAAATGAATTTGAAAAAGGGTGGTGAAAACATTACCTCTTCTTCGGGTTCTTCCTTTTGATTTGATCAAAAGGGCTCCTTAGGTTGGCTTCCTGAATAAATTAAGGACTCTAGGATGAATTGAGGGAAGTTGAGAGAGTATTTGGGCAGATTTTTTCCAAGACAAATGGCTTTAAAGGTGTGAATTAATGAGAAGGGGAGTGCCCTTTTATAAGAGGGGTGAGGGGCACCTTTGGGAAAGCTAGAAATATTATTTTATAATAAATTCCTATTCGGTTTCTAATGGCTCCAAAGTGTATTATTTAAAGGTTAAGGTGGGTATGGGTCGAAAATCACTCAACAAATATAATTTAGACAGGTTTGGGTTACTATATTAACCTTATCTTTAAGTATTAACTCTTAGTTAATTAGTTTCACTTTTACAATGTCCCTTTGTATTTTTATATTATATGGTTAATAAACTTACTATATACATCCAAGAGACCCCAAGTGGTCCATTAATGATACAGCTATCATGCTATAAGTATCTTGGCCGAATGTTATATTTTTAGGAATTTAATATCAATTAATAATATAATGTTTCTTTTAAAAGATCTTTTAGGTCAATTTTGACACTATTCAATAATTTATTTTTGTGAAAATCATACCAGAATGATTAATTCTCAAAAAGTTAATTAAATAACTCCTAACATGTCATATTATCCTAGAAAATTATTTTTATTTATAAAAACTCTAAAATTACATTTATTTGGGTATTTATAATATCAATTATTCTAATTTTTCATTAATTAGGTAATTACTACATCACCATTGTGTCATAAATATATTAAATTATATAATGTCTAAAAATTATAAATAAAATACCATTATGTGTTAAATAACTTTATCTTTATAATGAATATTTATAGTCTAACATCCAACATATATAACCCTATGTAAAAATTGTTTTTCTAAACGATATATGCTTATGTCATTTTTGTATTTATTTTAACTTAATTAAAATAAAGTTTCCCTATCACCTACAAGTGGCTCCATGGGGTCCCAAAATTGACCCAAATATGACCATGGTCGTACATGTATCTACCAATAAGGTTAGGACACGTTTTAGGGTAATTTATTATTATTATTATAATATTATTGTTTAACCCTTATTTACCGGATTTACCGTTTAACCATGTTAAATAAAATATTTACCGAAGTAATTATTCAAAATGTCTAATAATAAAAGTTACCTATTTACACAATTTGGACATCCTGATTCCAAATATGGAATCCATTTTTCCAAATTCAAAACACCGAAGTGGCATAAATTAATTAAAATTAATTCCCACTGTCAAAACAAAAAGCTTGTTTTTAAGATATAATAACTATCAAAAGATTGACACTTGTTTATGTCCAGTTTAATTATGAAATTATGTCCAATGACCAACATTGTATTAAATGGTAAAAATATATTCTAAATATAATTTAAAACCACTCAAATTCATAATCTTTTACTATTAATTATTTTGATTAAAAAAGTTGTTTTTAATAAAAATTTAGTAATTTTCACTATTCATCAAAATATTAAAGTTATCCAAAAAGTACCAAAATTTCACCTTAGGCTAAATTCGATACTCCAAATCCAAAAATGAAGTCCATTTTGAGAGATAAAATTTCTAAAATTTTAAAATTTAGGTATTACTATTCATAATGGCTAGTTTGATTGGTTGTGGTGTGTGTTAGAACTCGATGTTGTGTACGACACACAATATTGCATTATTCAAAGAGAAGCGTACCGTAGAATATTGGGGTGCTACATTCTCTCCTCCTTGAAATAATTTTGTCCTCAAAATTTCTAGAATACTACCACATGAAAAGACTTGGGTGGTTCTTCATCATAAGTTCCTTGGGTTCCCACGTTGCCTCTTCCATCTTGTGGTTTCTCCACAAGACTTTTACCAAACGAGTTGTCCGGTTTCTCAGTAATTGTTCTCTCGTATCAAGAATATTGATGGGATCTTCACAATAAGATAGATCGGGTTCCAGTTCTAATTCCTCATAGGTGAGTACATGCGTTGGTTCGGGCATGTATTTCCTTAACAGAGATACATGGAACACATCGTGAACTTTGAAGAGACTTGGCGGCATTGCCAATCGGTAAGCTACAGCCCCAATTCATTCTATAATTTTTAAAGGTCTGATGTACCTGGAACTCAATTTACCTTTCTTAACAAAACATATGACTCCCTTCCATGGAGATACCTCCAGGAAAACGTGATCACCGACTTGAAATTCCAAATCCTTCCTTCAATTATCGACATAGATCTTCTGCCTACTTTGAGCTGATTTGATATGGTTTTGGATTACCTTCACCTTTTTCATTGTTTCCTCCACCAGTTCTGGGCCTACAAGTTTTATTTCACCAACTTCATCCCAACAGGTTGTTGTACGACATCTCTTTCCATATAACGCTTCATATGGTGCCATCTGAATACTCGAATGGAAGCTATTGTTATAGGAAAATTCTACCAAAGGTAAATATTGATCCCACATACCCTGAAAGTCAAGTGAGCAGGATCTCAACATGCCTTCTAAGGTTTTAATAGTTCATTGTGATTGTCCATCTATTTGAGGGTGGTAGGCAGTGCTCAAATGAAGTTCAGTATCCAAGGATTTCTGAAGACTTTTCCAGAATCTTGAAGTAAAACGGGGATCACGATGAGAAACAATTGATAGGGGTACTCCATGAAGTCTCACAACTTCATCAATATATAGTCTTTATAGACATTCCAATGGTAGATCTTCTCTTATAGAAAGAAAATGTGCTGACTTGGTAAGATGATCAACAATAACCCATATTGCATCGTTCCTTCTAGGAGTCTTTGGTAGCCCCATGACAAAGTCCATCGTAATATTATCCCATTTCCACTTAGGTATGGGAAGAGGTTGCAATACTCCACTAGGATATTTCCTTCCAGCTTTCACTTGTTGACAAACCATACATCTTCATTAAAAATCAGCAATCTACCTCTTCATGTTGTCCCACCAAAAATGTTCCTTCAAGTCTCTATACATTTTGGTGCTCCCAGGGTGTATAGAGAAATTGTAACTATGAGCATCATCCAGGAATTCCCTTTTTAGATCAATTATATCGGGAATACAAAGTCTCTTCCCAAATTTCAAAATTCCTTCTTCATACACAAAGTCTATCAATCTCCCATCATTCACAGCTTTAATATTCTTTTGAAATTCTTCATCATCGGTCTCAGAACTCTTAATCCTTTCTAGTAAAGATGGTTTGGCAACCATTTGAAAAATAATTGATGTTTCACCTTCCATGGTTATTCCCATGTCCATCTTCCCTAGATCCATGAAAACTGGATCCCTTTCAATTCTCATATTGTTCAAAACTCCATGATCTTTTCTACTCAAAGCATCTTCCACCTTGTTTGCTTTACCCGGGTGGTAGTGTATCATTCAATCATAATCCTTGAGTAATTCAAGCCATCTCATTTGCCTCATGTTGAGTTCTTTTTGTGAGAAAATATAGTTCAAACTCTTGTGATCAGTATAAATCTCACATTTTTTACCATAGAGGTAGTGCCTCCATATCTTCAAATAAAATATCATTGCTGCTAACTCGAGATCATAAATAGGATAGTTTTGTTCATGAATTTTCAACTGTCGTGATGCATAGGCAATAACCCTGTCATTCTGCATAAGGACACAACTCAGTCCTTTCTTTGATGCATCACTATAAATATCGAACTCATAATTCCCCGATGGTAGAGTCAATATAGGATCATTGACTAATCTTCTCTTCAGTTCTTCAAAACATTCTTCACACTCTTTTGTCCAAACAAATTTAACCCCTTTACGTGTGAGCTTTGTTAATGGGTTAGCCAACCAGGCAAAATTCTGGATGAAACATCGATAATAACCTACTAAACCAATAAAACTACGTACCTCAGTTATAATCGTCGGTGTAGGCCATTCATGGATTGCCTTGTTCTTAGAAGTATCAACAAAGATTCCATCTTTAGAGACAATATGGCCAAGAAAAGAAATATCCTGAAGCCAGAATTCACACTTGCTAAACTTCCCATATAATTCATGTCTTCTCAGAGTCTTCAGGATAATGCGCAAGTGATTTTCATGATCTTCGTAGCTTTTGGAGTATACCAAGATATCATCAATAAATACTACCACAAATTCATCGAGATATTCCTTGAAAAATCTATTCATTAGATCCATGAATACAGAGGGTTCATTAGTCAATCCAAAAGGCATTACTGTAAACTCGTAATGCTTGTACCTGGTTCGAAATGTTGTCTTCAGAATGTCTTCTTTCTTCACACACAACTGATGGTATCCAGATCGAAGGTCAATCTTTGAAATGTATTGATCTCCATGGAGTTGGTCAAATAAATCATCAATATAAGTTAGGGGATACTTGTTCTTTATTATTATAGCATTTATCTCCCTGTAGTCGATACATAACCTCATAGATCCATCTTTCTTTTTAACAAAAAGAATAGGGGCTCCCCATGGAGAAACACTAGGTCGAATAAATCCCTTATTACTCAATTCCTCTAGTTTTTTCTTTAGTTCGACTAATTCCACAGTGGCCATTCTATAAGGGGTCTTCGATATAGGCCTTGATCCAGGAATTAAATCAATGGAAGACTCAACTTCTCATTCTGGAGGATGTCCAGGTAAATCTTCTGGAAAAACATCTACATATTCTTCAAAAATAGGTATATCCTCTATTTGAACATTCATTTCCTCACCCAGAGTCATTTCATTCTCTTCCTCCCCAATAATTGAATTTAGTTGAGCTACTGGGGGTGGATGTAGATAAGAACTAGGTGGTGACGATTCTGCTCTAAAGATAAGGTTTTCCTTATCATCATCATCAAAAATTGTAACCTCCTTCTTCTTACAATAAATCTTCGAATCATGGTCCAAAATACAGTCCATACTGAGGATTATATCAAACTAAATCATAGGTATGACGATGAGATCAGTGGATAAAGAACATTTATGTACTCTAATGGGGACTGATTCACAAAACTTTATTGCAATGATACTTCCCTTAGGAGTTTTAACTAAAAAATCCCTTGTTAAATCAAATTGGAAATATCTAATTTTCTTAGCAAACTGGGAAGATATGAAATAATGTGATGATCCAGAATCAAATAATGAATTTGCTCAACTTGAGGAAACCATTAAATTACCTGCCACCACGTCTTTTGGAGCTTCTACCTCAGAAGTATTGATAGCAAAAGCTTGGCCTTGATCCCTTGTCCTTTTCTGAGGTATGTTCCCCTGACACTTAGGATATTCATTTGCATAATGTCCCATCTCCCTGCAATTATACCATTAGACATCGGTAGCTTCCTTCTTCCCCTTCCAATCACGAGCTTGGTGGCCTTTTTCACCACACTTGTAACAGACTCCTGTTCCTTTTAAGAAAGTACCGGGGTGTTTCTTCCCACATTTACTGCAGGATAAATATTCAACTTTTCCCGTATTCCCCTTATTTACATTCTCAGATTGATCAGCAGATCTCTTCTTCTCTTTCTTTTCTTTAAGGTCATAAGACTTAGAGAATTCCTTTTTAGTCTTGATAGCACATGGGACAATGTCTTCGTATGATGAGAAGGATTGTGAGACTAATGCTCGATGGAGAAATGGTTTTAACCCATTAAAGAAACGATAAATCTTTATTCTTGGGTTACGTATATAATCTCCAGCATACCTTGCTAACCTTGTAAAGTTAGCCTCATACTTTGCGACATTCTCATCCTCTTTTTGTCTCAGACTCAAAAATTGTCTTTCCATATCTGCTCGATGGTCACGAGGAAAATATTTTTCTAAAAAAAGATCTTTGAACTCCCTCCATTCCATATTTGATACTTCATCATGTTCCTTCATGTTTAGAATCAATGACCACCATTGATCAGCATCTCCAGTGAGGCGATAAACTGCCATGATAACTTTTTCCCTTTCACTACTCCCCAAAGCCTGAAATATTTTCTCTAGGGAACTTATCCATTGCTCAGCTACTAAGGGATTTGTACTCCCATTGAACATTGGTGGTTGCTTCCTCATGAAGTGATCTAAAATTGATCCTCCACGCTGCAGATCAGGGTGCTCTATAAGGGTAAGGTTATTATTCATAACCTGAGTGAGTTGTCCCATTATGGTGATTAACTGATCGGCACCAGTTGCATCACCAGCTCCACTATAATTATCTTGAGCAGGAGGGAAATCCCTACACGGAGTGCGTGCATTGATACGGTTTCCATTTCTTCCACTAGGCGCCATTTCTAAACAATGGCATAAACTAGATCAGTTTATGAATCAAAATACATAATTCCATACTTATAAAACACTTAACATAAATTGAACTATTTATGGATATAATTCATAATCATAAAAATGTTTTCTTTGAGGAAGTATATACTCATAAACCCTTCATAATGATTTGTAAAGAAAATGAGAGTTATCCTAAGCATATCCCCCGAGAGTGTCGTAACCAAGAGTGTAGCAAGGCTCGTTGTCGTGCACCGGTTCCCGTTCGAGTCTAGCTCAAAGCGGTGTTTTCGGGTTTTACCCCTAGGTACATCTGTTCCAAAGCCACCTCTACCTGCTCGTATCTAGATAGGGAATTATTGCTTAGAAAACTCACAAAATCTCTACAATACCAAAATTCTAGGAAGTTCTTCTATACTAATCATCAAATTCCATCTTAGGTATATGTGCTCTAATCAGAGTTCATCTAAATCTAGCTTCCAAGGTTTGTACTAAACTACCTCTGATAACAACTGTAACGCCCCGGCCCCAATTACCCAGATTCGGTGCATTATTACATAACATTGGCATGATCACAAGAAAGATCAAATCTCAAAAGCCCGATTAGTTTAGTAGCCTTGGAAACACTGGATATATTCATAAGTTTTACATTACATCACAAATATGAAAACTACACCAACATAGTCTGCATAGTCTACACTCTTATCCCCTCATACTATCCTTGCAGGTCATTCATAATTTAATTCTTCACATCCTGGGAAAAATAAAACATAGAAAAGGGGTGAGCTCAAATGCCCAGTAAGGATAACAATATAGTGGAAACATTCATAAATAAGAATAAACATTTAATGCAATGTATAACTAAAAAAGCCTTTTAAACTTGAACTTCAACATAGTATAGAAAAAATAAAATGAAATAATTCCATTTACTTATTCACATGGATATTCTACAAATCGAATAATCACATGCAATATCAATAACCACTTTCATAATGATGGAATGCATAATGCCAAACTATCATAACCACATAGCCAAGGCCTCGTTCCAATACTACAAATAAGATTTTGTCAAGGCCTTGTGCCAGGACACTAGTTTGTCTCATGAGACCTACCGATGGATCGAGGAGCTATAGCGGGCTCCACCCGTCACATATTAAGTCCAATTCATTCCCATATGAAAAGGTTTAAACATAACATAGACATTCATATTAAAACTAGTATACCAAATGTAAATACTTCATTCATAAACCATGAATGGTATAAAAATAACACATCCATAGTCAAACATATCACAAAACCTTCAATACAATATAGAAGTTTTGTATCATGATAAATCAACTTCAAATATGCATAAAATCCATCAAAGTATGTTGACATAGATGAAATAAAAACTCTTTTTAGAGAAATATCTCTTTTTATTTTGAAATCATTTAAGATTCATATATTTATAAAATAAAACATTTTATTAGAAAATATTCTTATAAGCTTGTAAGGGAAGCTTCGACAATTTTACAACGGCGTAAAAGAGACACACCCACCGTATAAGTTAAAAAACATTCTTACATTAATTCTGTCGAAAAGGTTAAAAAGGAGATTGTTTGGAAAACGACGGAAATATTCCTTTATAAACCTATTATAAAAAGTCAAGAAAGGGTATAAATGACTTTATGCCATATTTTTGTAAATAGTAAAAATGTTTTGAAATACATTTTTAAGAAACATGGATGTGGATGATAAAGAAATCCCAGTAGATTATTACGTATAAACAACCTCGGATAATGAAGAGATTGCGAAATAAACCCTTACCTTGTAATTTTCCATTATTGGGGTAGGTTAACCTCCTGTATAGTGGTGAAATAATTGTTATTAAATTATACAAGAATCATATACATTAATATGATATCATATATGATCTTTTAACATTGATTTGTTAATAATATCTTAGTATTATCATTGTATCGGGTGTTAACTTACTCATTTTCTTTTATATGTTTTGTTACGTAAGCCGTGTTTATCCTGGATAGGTTGTATCTTAATCATATCCAGAATGATATAAAGTCCTTATATACTATTATTAATCATAAAATGCGAATTACACTTGAATGAATACGATGGAGAATGAATATCATCGTGTTCGTGGAGATGGTAGTCCGTAGGTATGCACGAGCGACAACATCATTCTTTTGATATTAAAATAATATTTAATTGGATGGTATATCATATATACAGAATAATTATCATGTTATATTTATTATTTTCATGAATTACACATCATTATTATAACCATTCATATAATAATGTTTTGAATAACAATTACACCACGACGTGGAGACGGTAAGTCGTACGTACGCACGTATGGTGACATGTCATTCAAAGGATGGATAGAATACTGAATATGGTTGTACCATATTTATAATAATATTATAGTATATAGGAGATACTAGATTCATTATTTTAGAATGGGAATAACAAAGAAAGAATAAGTTGAAGAAGAAATGAATTTGAAAAAGGGTGGTGAAAACATTACCTCTTCTTTGGGTTCTTCCTTTTGATTTGATCAAAAGGGCTCCTTAGGTTGGATTTCTGAATAAAGTAAGGACTCTAGGATGAATTGAGGGAAGTTTGGAGAGTATTTGGGCAGATTGTGTCTGAGAAAAATGGCTTTGAAGTTGAGAATTAATGAGAAGGGGAGTGCCCTTTTATAAGAGGGGTGAGGGGAACCTTTGGGAAAGCTAGAAATATTATTTTATAATAAATTCATATTCGGTTTATAATGGCTCCAAAGTATATTATTTAAAGTTTAAGGTGGGTATGAGTTGAAAACCACACAACCAATAGAATTTAGACAGGTTTGGGTTACTATATTATCCTTATCTTTAAGTATTAACTCTTAGTTAATTAGTTTCACTTTTACAATGTCCCTTTGTATTTTTATATTTTATGGTAAATAAACTTACTATATATATCCAAGCGACTCCCAAGTGGTCCATTAATAATACACATGACATGATATAAGTCTGTTAGTCGAACCTTAGATTTTTAGGAATTTAATATCAATTAATAATATAATATTTGTTTTAAAAACTCTTTTATGTCAATTTTGACACTATTCAATAAATGATTTTTTTGAAACTCATAACAGAATTATTAATTCAAAAAAAGTTAATTAAATCAATACTAACATTTCATATTATCCTAAAAAATTATTGGTATTTACAAAAACTCTCAAATTACATTTATTTGGGTATTTATAATATCAATTATTCTAATTTTTCATTAATTAGGTAATTATTGCATCACCATTGTGTCATAAATAAATTAAATTATATAATGTCTAAAAATTATATATAAAATACCATTATGTAGGAAATCATTTTATATTTCTAATGAATATTTATAGTCGAACGTCTAACATATATAACCCTATGTAAAAATGTTTTTCTAAAAGATATATGCTTATGTCATTTTTGTATTTATTTTAACTTAATTAAAATAAAGTGTCTCTATCACCTACAAGTGGATCCATGGGGTCCCAAAATCGACCCAAAGATGTCCATGGTCGTACATGTATCCAAAAATAAGGGTAGGATACATTTTAGGGTAATTTATTATTATTATAATAATATTGTTTAACCCTTATTTACCGGATTTACCGTTTAACCATGGTGAATAAAATATTTACCGAAGTAATTATTCAAAATGTCTAAAAATAAAACTTACATATTTACACAATTTGGACATCCTGATTCCAAATATGGATTCCATTTTTTCAAATTCAAAACACAGAAGTGACAGAAATTAATTTAAAATTAATTCCCGCTGTCAAAACAAAAAGCGTGTTTTTAAGATATAATAACTATCAAAAGATTGACACTTGTTTATGTCCGGTTTAATTATGAAATTATGTCCAATGACCAAAATTGTATTAAATGGTAAAAATATATTATAAATATACTTTAAAACCAATCAAATTCATAATTTATCACTATTAATTATTTTTATTAAAAAGTTGTTTTTAATTAAAATTTAGTAATTTTCCCTATTCATCAAAATATTAAAGTTATCCAAAAAGTACAAAAATTTCACCTTAGGCGAAATTCGATACTCCAAATCCAAAAATGAAGTCCATTTTTAGAGATAAAATTTCTAAAATTTTAAAAAGTAGGTATTACTATTCATAAGGCTAGTTTGATTGGTTGTGGTGTTTGTTAGAACTTGATGTTGCGTACGACACACGCTATTGCATTATTCAAAGAGAAAAGTACCGTAGAATCTTGGGGTGCTACATTCTATCCTCCCTCAAATAATTTCGTCCTCGAAATTTCTATAATACTACTGCATGAAAAGACTCGGGTGGTTCTTCATCATAAGTTCCTCAGTTTCCCACGTTGCCTCTTCTATCTTATGGTTTCTCCACAAGGCTTTTACCAAACGAGTCGTCCGGTTTCTCAGTACTTGTTCTCTCGTATCAAAAATCTTTATGGGCTCTTCGCAATAAGATAGATTGGGTTCCAGTTCTAATTCCTCATTGGCAAGTACATGTGTTGGGTTAGGCATGTATTTCCTTAACAGAGATACATGGAACACATCATGAACTTTGAAGAGACTTGGCGGCATTTCGAATCGGTAAGCTACAGCCCCAATTCGTTCTAGAATTTTGAAAGGTCCGATGTACCTAGGACTCAATTTACCTTTCTTAACAAAACGTATGACTCCCTTCCATGGAGATACCTTCAGGAAAACATGATCACCGACTTGAAATTCCAAATCCTTCCTTCGATTATCGGCATAGCTCTTCTGCCTACTTTGAGCTGCTTTGATATGGTTTTGGATTACCTTCACCTTTTCCATCGTTTCCTCCACTAGTTCTAGGCATACAAGTTTTCTTTCACCAACGTCATCCCAACAGGTTGGTGTACGACATCTCTTTCCATATAACTCTTCATATGGTGCCATCTGAATACTCGAATGGAAGTTATTGTTATAGGAAAATTCTACCAAAGGTAAATATTGATCCCACATACCCTGAAAGTCAAGTGAGGAGGATCTCAACATGTCTTCTAAGGTTTAAATGGTTCATTCTGATTGTCCATCTGTTTGAGGGTGGTAGGCATTGCTCAAATGAAGTTCAATATCCAAGGCTTTCTGAAGACTTTTCCAGAATCTTGAAGTAAAACGGGGATCATGATGAGAAACAATCGATAGGGATACTCCATGAAGTCTCACAGCTTCATCAATATATAGTCTTGCTAGACATTCGAGTGGTAGATCTTCTATTATAGTAAGAAAATGTGCTGACTTGGTAAGATGATCAACAATAACCCATATTGCATCATTCCTTCTAGGAGTCTTTGGTAGCCCCATGACAAATTCCATCGTAATATTGTCCCATTTCCACTCAGGTATGGGAAGAGGTTGAAATACTCCACTAGGCTGTTGCCTTCCAGCTTTCACTTGTTGACAAACCATACATCTTGATACAAAATCAGCAATCTCCCTCTTTATGTTGTCCCACCAAAAATGTTCCTTCAAGTCTCTGTACATTTTGGTGCTCCCAGGGTGCATAGAGAAATTGGAACTATGAGCATCATCCAACAATTCCCTTTTTAGATCAGTTATATCGGGACCACAAAGTCTCTTCCCGAATTTCAAAATTCCCTCTTCATACACAAAGTCTCTCAATCTTCCATCATTCACATCTTTAATCTTCTTTTGAAATTCTTCATCATCGGTCTGAGAACTCTTAATCCTTTCTAGTAAAGATGGTTTGGAAACCATTTGAAAAAGAATTGATGTTTCACCTTCCCTGGTTATTCCCATGTCCATCTTCACTAGATCCATGAAAATTGGATCCCTTTCAATTCTCATATTGTTCAAAACTCCATGATCTTTTCTTCTCAAAGCATCTTCCACCTTTTTTGCTTTACCCGGGTGGTAGTGTATCGTACAATCATAATCCTTGAGTAATTCAAGCCATCTCCTTTTCCTCATGTTGAGTTATTTTTGTGAGAAAATATACTTCAAACTCTTTTGATCAGTATAAATCTCACATTTTTCACCATAGAGGTAGTGCCTCCATATCTTAAAATCAAAGATCACAGTTTCCAACTCGAGATCATGAGTAGGATAGTTTTTTTCATGAATTTTTAACTGTCGTGATGCATAGGCAATAACCCTATCATTCTGCATAAGGACACAACTCAGTCCTTTCTTCGATGCATCACTATAAATAACGAACCCATTATTCCCCGATGGTAGGGTCAATATAGGAGAATTGACTAATCTTCTCTTCAGTTCTTCAAAACATTCTTCACAATCTTTTGTCCAAACAAATTTAACCCCTTTTCGTGTGAGATTTTTTAATGCGTTAGCCGACCCGGAAACATTCTAGACGAAACGTCGATAATAACCTTCTAAACCAATAAAACTACGTACCTCAGTTATACTTGTCGGTGCAGGTCATTCTTGGATTTCCTTGGTCTTAGACGGATCAACAGAGATTCCATCTTTAGAGACAATATGGCCAAGAAAAGAAATCTCTTGAATCCAGAATTCACACTTTCTAAACTTCCCATCTAATTCATGTCTTCTCAGAGTCTTCAGGATAATGCGCAAGTAATTTTCATGATCATTGTATCTTTTTGAGTATATCAAGATATCATCAATAAATACCACCAAAAATTCATTGATATATTCCTTGAAAACTCTATTCATCAGATCCATTAATACAGAGGGTGCATTAGTCAATCCAAAAGGCATTAGTGTAAACCCGTAATGCCCATACCTGGTTCAAAATGTTGTCTTCAGAATGTCTTCTTTCTTCACACACAACTGATGGTATCTAGATCGAAGGTCAATCTTTGAAAAGTATTGAGCTCCATGCAGTTGGTCAAATAAATCATCAATGCAAGGTAGGGTATACTTGTTCTTTATTGTTATAGAATTGATATCCCTGTAGTTGATACATAACCTCATAGATCCATCTTTCTTTTTAACAAAAAGAACAGGGGCTCCCCATGGAGAAACAATAGGTCGAATAAATCCCTTATTACTCAATTCCTCTAGTAGTTTCTTTAGTTTGACTAATTCCACAGTGGCCATTATATAAGGGGTCTTTGATATAGGACTTTATCTAGGAATTAAATCAATGGAAAACTCAACTTCTTGTTCCGGAGGATGTCTAGGTAAATCTTCCGGAAACACATCTACATATTCTTTCAAAATAGGTACATCCTCTATTTGAACATTCCTTTCCTCACCTAGAGTCATTTCATTCTCTTCCTCTCCAATAATTGAATTTAGTTGGGCTACTGGGGGTAGATCTAGATAAGAACTAGGTGGTGACGATTATGCTCTAAAGATAAGGTGTTCTTTATCATCATCATCAAAAATCGTAACCTCCTTCTTCTTACAATAAATATTTGCATCATGGTCTGAAATCCAGTCCATACCAAGGATTATATCAAACTCAATCATAGGTATGGCGATGATATCAGCGGATAAAGAACATTTATGTGCTCTAATAGGGACTGATTCACAAAACTTTGTTACAATGATACTTCCCTTAGGAGTTTTAACTGACAACTCCCTTGTTAAATCAAATTGGAAATATCTAATTTTCTTAGAAAACTGGGAAGATATGAAACAATGCGATGATCCAGAATCAAATAATGAATTTTCTAAACTTGAGGAAACCATTAAATTACCCGCCACCATGTCTTTTGGAGCTTCTACCTCAGTAGTAGTGATAGCATTAGCTTGACCTTGATCCCTGGCCTTTTCTAAGGTAAGTTCACCTGATGCTTAGGACATTAATTTGCATAATTTCCCATCTCCCTGCAATTGTAGCATTGTAAATCGGTAGCTTCCTTCTTCCCCTTACAATCACGAGCTTGGTGTCCTTTTTCACCACACTTGTAATAGACTCCCGTTCCTTTTAAGCAAGTACCAGGGTGTTTCTTCCCACATTTATTGCAGGATGGATATTCAACTTTACCCTTCTTCCCCTTATTTTCATTCCCAGATTGATAAGCAGATCTCTTCTTCTCTTTCTTTGCTTTAAAGTCATAATACTTATAGAATTCCTTTTCAGTCTTGATAGCACATGAGACAATGTCTTCGTATGACGAGAAGGATTGTGAGACTAATGCTTGACAGAGAAATGGTTTTAACCCATCAAAGAAACAATCAATCTTACTTCTTGGGTTACGTATATAATCTCTATCATACCTTGATAACCTTGTAAAGTAGCCTCATACTTTGCGACATTCTCATCCTCCTTTTGTCTCAGACTCAAGAAATTGTCTTTCCATATCTTCTCGATGGTCACGAGGAAAATATTTTTCTAAAAACAAATCCTTGAACTCCCTTAATTCCATATTTGATACTTTATGATCTTCCTTCATGTTTTGAATCAATGACCACCATTGATCAGCATCTCCAGTGAGGCGATAAACTGCCATAATAACTTTTTCCCTTTCTCTACTCCCCAAAGCCTGAAATATTTTCTCTAGGGAACTTATCCATTGCTCAGATACTAAGGGATTTGTACTCCCATTGAACGTTGGTGGTTTCTACCTCATGAAGCGATCTAACATTGATCCTCCATGTTGCGGATCAGGGTCCTCCATACGGGTAAGGTTATTATTCATAACCAGAGTGAGTTGTCCCAGTATGGTGATTAGCTGATCGGAAACAGTTGCATCACCAACTCCACTATAATTATCTTGAGCAGGAGGGCAATCCCAACATGGAGTGTGTGGATTGATATGGTTTCCATTTCTTTCACTAGGTTCCATTTCTAAACAATGGCATAAACTAGATCAGTTTATGAATCAAAATACATAATTCTATACTTATAAAACACTTAACATAAATTGAACTATTTATGGATATAATCCATAATCATAAAAATGTTTTCTTTTAGGAAGTATATACTCATAAACCCTTCATAATGATTTGTAAAAAAATTAGAGTTATCCTAAGCATATCCCCCAGGAGTGTCGTAACCAAGAGTGCAGCAAGGCCCGTTGTCGTGCACCAGTTCCCCTTCGATTCTAGATCAAAGCGGTGTTTTCAGGTTTTACCCCTAGGTACATCTGTGCCAGAGCCGCCTCTACCTGCTCATATCCAGACAGGGATGTATTGCTCGGAAAACTCACAAAATATCTACAATAACAAAATTCTTGGAAGTTCTTCTATACTAATCCTCAAAGTCCATCTTAGGTCTATGTGCTTTAATCAGAGTTTATATAAATCTAGCTTCCAATATTTCTACTAAACTTCCTCTGATACCAACTGGAATGCCCCAACCCTAGTTACCCAGAGTCAGTGCATTATTACATAACATTGGCTTTATCACAAGAAAGATCAAATCTCAAAATACCGATTAGTTTAGTAGCCTTGGAAACACTAGATATATTCATAAGTTTTACATTACATCATAAAAATGAAAACTACAACAACATAGTCTCCATAGTCTACACTCTTATCCCCTCATACTATCCCTACAGGTCATTCATAATTTAGTTCTTCACATCCTGGGAAAAATAAAACATAGAAAAGGGGTGAGCTCAAATGCCCAGTAAGGATAACTATATAGCGGAAACTTTCATAAATAAGAATAAACATTTAAGGCAATGTATAACTAAAACAAAAGCCTTTTAAACATGAACTTCAACATAGTATGGAAAAAATAAAATGAAATAATTACATTTACTTATTCACATGGATATTCTACTAATCTAATAATCGCATGCAATATAAATAACCACTTTCATAATGATGGAATGCATAATGTCAGACTATCATAACCACATAGCCAAGGCCTCGTGCCAAGACTACAAATAAGATTTTGTCAAGGCCTTGTGCCAAGACACTAGTTTGTCTCATGATACCTACCGATTCATCGAGGAGCTATAGCGGGCTCCACCCATCACATATTAAGTCCAATTCATTCCCATATGAAAAGGTTTAAATATAACATAAACATTTGTATTAAAACTAGTATACGAAATGTAAATACTTCATTTATAAAACATGAATGGTATAAAAATAACACATCCACAGTCAAACATATCACAAAACCTTCAATACAATATAGAAGTTTTGTATCATAATAAATCAACTTCAAATAAGCATAAAATCTATCAAAGGATGTTGAGACAAATGAAAGAAAAACTCTTTTTAGAGAAATATCTCTTTTTATTTTGAAATAATTTAAGAGTCATATATTTATAAAATAAAACATTTTCTTTGAAAATATTATTATAATCTTTTAAGGGAATCTTCGACTATTTTACAATGGTGTAAAAGAGCCTCACTCACCGTATAAGTTAAAAAAACATTCTTACATTAATTCTGTCGAAAAGGTTAAAAAGGACCTTGTTTGGAAAACGACAGAAAGATTCCTTTATAAAACTCTTATAAAAAGTCAAGAAAGGGTATAAATGACTTTAACCCATATTTTTGTAAATACTAAAAAAAATTGAAATACATTTTTAATAAACATGGATGTGGATGATAAAGAAATCCCAGTAGATTATTACGTATAAACAATCTCAGATAATGAAGAGATTGCGAAATAAATCCTTACCTTGTACTTTTCCTTTGTTAGGGTAGGTTAACCTCCTGTATAGTGGTGAAATAATTGTTATTAAATTATACAAGAATCATATACATTAATATGATATCATATATGATCTTTTAACATTGATTTGTTAATAATATCTTAGTATTATCATTGTATCGGGTGTTAACTTACTCGTTTTCTTTTATATGTTTTGTTACGTAAGTCGTGTTTTTCATGGATAGGTTGTATCTTAATAATATCCAGAATGATATCAAGTCCTTAGATACTATTATTAATCATAAAATGATAATTAGACTTGAATGAATATGATGGGGAATGAATCTCATCGCGTTCGTTGAGACGGTAGTCCGTACGTACGCACGAGCGACAATATCATTCTTTTGATATTAAAATAACATTTAATTGGATGGTATATCTTATATATAGAATAATTATCATGTTATATTTATTATTTACATGAATTACACATCATTATTATAACCATCCAAATAATACTGGTTTGAATAACAATTACACCACGACGTGGAGACGGTAAGCCGTACGTACGCACGTATGGTGATATGTCAATCAAAGGATGGATAGAATACAGAATATGATTGTGTCATATTTAAATAAATATTACAGTATATAGGAGATACTGGATTCATTATTTTAGAATGGGAATAACAAAGAAATAAGAAGTTGAAGAAGAAATGAATTTGAAAAAGGGTGGTGAAAACATTACCTCTTCTTCGGGTTCTTCCTTTTGATTTGATCAATAGGGCTTCTTAGGTTGGCTTCCTGACTAAATGAAGGAATCTTGGATGAAGTGAGGTATGTTGAGAGAGTATTAGGTTAGATTTTGGTAGAGTCAAATAGCTTTGAAGGTGTTAATTAATGAGAAGGGGAGTGCCCTTTTATAAGAGTGGTGAGGGGTACCTTTGGGAAAGCTAGAAATATTATTTTATAATAAATTCATATTCGGTTTATAATGTCTCAAAAGTAGATTATATAAAGGTTAAGGTGTGGATGGGTCGAAAATCACTCAACCAATAGAATTTATACTGGTTTGGGTTACTATATTAACCTTATCTTTATGTATTAACTCTTAGTTAATTAGTTTCACTTTTACAATATCCCTTTGTATTTTTATATTATATGGTTAATAAACATACTATATACATCTAAGATACCCCCAAGTGGTCCATTAATAATACACCTATCATTATATAAGTCTCTTGGCCGAACCTTATATTTTTAGGAATTTAATATCAATTAATAATATAATATTTGTTTTAAAAACCCTTTTAGGTCAATTTTGACACTATTCAATAATTGATTTTTTTGAAAATCATAACAGAATTATTAATTCCAAAAACGTTACTTAAATCAATACTAACATGTCATATTATCCTATAAAATTATTGGTATTTATAAAAAGTCTAAAATTACATTTATTTGGGTATTTATAATATCAATTATTCTAATTTTTCATTAATTATGTAATTACTGCATCACCATTGTGTCATAAATAAATTAAATTATATAATGTCTAAAAATTATAAATAAAAATAAATTATGTAGTAAATAGTTTTATCTTTCTAATAAATATTTATAGTCGAAAATCCAACATATATAACCCTATGTAAAAATTGTTTTTCTAAAAGATATATGCTTATGTCATTTTTGTATTTATTTTAACTTAATTAAAATAAAGTGTTCCTATCACCTACAAGTGGCTCCATGGGGTCCCCATATCGACCCAAAGATACCGATGGTCGTAAATGTATCCACCAATATGGTTAGGACACATTTTAGTGTAATTTATTATTATTATAATATTATTGTTTAAACCTTATTTACCGGATTTACCGTTTAACCATGGTAAATAAAATATTTACCGAAGTAATTATTCAAAATGTATAAAAATAAAAGATAACTATTTACACAATTTGGACATCCTGATTCCAAATTTGGAATCCATTTTTCCAAATTCAAAACACATAAGTGGCAGAAATTAATTTAAAATTAATTCCTGCTGTCAAAACAAAAAGTGTGTTTTTAAGATATAATAACTATCAAAAGATTGACACTTGTTTATGTCCGGTTTAATTATGAAATTATGTCCAATGACCAACATTGTATTAAATGGTAAAAATATATTCTAAATATACTTTAAAACCACTCATATTCATAATTTATCACTATTAATTATTTTGATTAAAAAAGTTGTTTTTAATTAAAATTTAGTAATTTTCACTATTCATCAAAATATTAAAGTTATCCAAAAAGTACCAAAATTTCACCTTAGGCTAAATTCGATACTCAAAATCCAAAAATTAAATCCATTTTGAGAGATAAAATATCTAAAATTTTAAAAATTAGGTATTACTATTCATAATGGCTAGTTTGATTGGTCGTGGTGTGTGTTAGAACTCGATGTTGCGTACGACACACGCTATTGCATTATTCAAAGAGAAGAGTACCGTAGAAGCTTGGGGTGCTACACATGATCCATTAAGATAGAAAATGATCTATAAAAGAATTATCCCCTCAAAAGAAATCTAGAGAATAAGAATTATATTAATCACCATAGAAAAAAAAGATTAACGAAAGGGAATAATGGAATAATAGAATTTACCACATGTAATAACTATGGAATGAAACACTGAGGTACTTTCATGAAGGGAATGGAAGTTTTTTTAAGTGCGGAGAAAATTTCCATCAAGATCATTAATTCAAAGTCAAGGTAGCAGTTACGAATGTTTAATGATAAACAGTAATGAGATAGAGAACTATGGGAACAAATAATGTAACACCCCGATATTTTTATGAAAAATATTCTTTTAATTTCATTAATGTCTTGTTTTTTACGCTACACCAAGATTTCCTTGCGCTATACGCAACACCGTATTAGCTTGTAGTATACGCAACACTATTCTTGGATCATGTTACACACAATTTCAAGTTCGTTTGATAGTAGTTATTCTACGCATCATTGAGTGTGTATATATATACATTCAATGTATAAATGAAATATGGTTGGATTTTGTTACAAGAAACAATGAAGGAGTCTTTCACAACATGTAACCCTGACATGGCTTGCATTACACGCAATCGTGACCTTCCTCGATAGCGTGTCTTGTACGCAATACCAAGTGTCACTAAACAACGATATATGGTTATAATATTATTATGAACTATCTGTTGTGAATATTATTAACTACATTTTTAATTTTATAACATTATTATTCATCTTACATATTTTATAGAACATGGTATGAGAACAAAATAAATTTTTCGAGTAAATTAAGTATTTTTCAAAAAATGCAATTTTTTCGCATTTTGATGGCGCACCCACTTTAAATCTAGTTTTTTACATGTTTATAAGTTCAATTTGAAAAAATAAAATTCTTCATTGGAATCATGATATAAAATTTTACTTTGGATAAATTTTTTCATATTATTCTGATAACTTTCATATTTTAATGAATAGTAAAAACACGCTATATTTTAATTAAAAACAACTTTTTTTCATCACAATAATTTATATGGTTAGATTATCTTTTTAATTGGTTTTAAAGTGTAATTGAAATATATTATTACCATTTAATCCAATGTTGGTCATTTGAATTAATTTCACTTTGAAATTGGACATAAACAAGTGTCGATATTTTGATAGTTATTGTTTCTTAAAAACACGCTATTTGTTTTGATAATGGTAATTAATTTTAAAATTAATTAAATACACTTCTATATTTTCAATTTGTAAAAATATATATCATTTTTGAATTCGGAATATCAAATATATATTTGGGATAATTTTTGGTATTTTTCTGAAAAACATCAATTTTTGATGAATGGTGTAACCACTTAGTGGTAGTTCAAAAAACTGACTCTTTCATTTAAATGAAATTTTACCACTTCTGTGAATTGAATTTCAAAAATCCAACATACATGGTTGTTTTCAAGAAGTAAAATTTTGTTGAATAAGATGAAAATAATTTTTGGTGAATAGTAACTTTTGACTTTTATTTACCACGGTTAAAGGTAAATAGGGTAATTCAAGGTTAAGAAAATATTATAATAATTCCAAATTACCTTAACACTTGTCCCGACCTTATTGGATGAGTATTGGCCGACCATGGGCATCCTTGGGCCGATTTTGGGACCCCATTGAGCCACTTGGTAGTGATAATGACAATTTGGATTAATTAATTTAATGTAAAGACAAAATTGACATTAACAAAAATCTTTTATTAATTAATTTTTATAAGGGGTTATATAAATTATCTTTTCAACTATAAATATTCATTGGAAAGATAAAAACATTTCATACATGGTGGTAGTATTTTTATAATTTTAAGACATCAAATAAATTAAATTATTCATGACACAGTAATGATGTAGTATTTACCTCATTAATAAATGATTTAAATAAATAAGATTATAATGATTAAAATATTATCCAAAACATGTTCAATTCTGATTGGATGATTTTATTTCAACCATTATTCATCTTATCTTAATCAATAATGATTTTTGGAACTTTTGAAACTGAAGATAAGTTTATAATAAAATAATATTTTCACACTTTCCAAAAGAGCCCCTCCTCCCCCTTATAAAAGGAGACCATTTCTATCCAATTCCTCACACCTCTAAATCCATTTGGCTCGTCCAAACATTGCCCAATTAATCTCCCTACATGACTCGCCTCCCCCTATAATACTTACCTTAGTCATAAGGCACTTCAAGAAGTCCTTTTTGTACAAACCAAAGGAAGTTACCCAAATTAAAGGTAACGGTTTCTCTTAAGTTTTTTTCTTTTATTCTACTTTTCCAACCCCTAAACTCTTTTTAATAATTTATTTTGTAACAACACCAGTATACTCAATATACTAGTATGTTATTATGATAAGTATTATAACTACACTTACACACACCTTCATCTAATGGATGAATAACATAATGTTTCTGTGGATGGAAAACTAACGCCTCACGAAATGATGATTGTTCGATTTTCTCCTACCGCCTCTCATGGTGGCCATTATGATGGATCTGTATTTATATATGATATATATTATTTTTATGATTTCCTTATGATTATTTACTCCCCAATTATATCAATCCTTTATGGTTTCCATAGTAGGTAAATACGATAATCTCATTTGAGGAAGTGCGGACTACCGCCCCCTCAAAGTGATGTGATTCATTAATGCCTTATGTGGGATGTATAAAGGATTTATTTAATGATATAATATATGATATTATACTGGAATTATAATATACCTATGTATCATTATGTTTTAATTCCATTTAAATAATAAATTTAAATGAAAGTAGCGTTCATGCGTACTTACGGCTTACCGTCTCCATGAATGGTGCATTTCATTTCTTACCTCCATATGTTATGTACTATTATAAATATATCTATATGTTGTATATATATGATATATATGATATATAAATCATGAATATCATTCTGGATATAATGAACTTTTTACCACATGAACAACATGTAGAAGTCCATTTTTGACTCAAGTACCAAATATCGACAAAATGAACATTATTAACTTAAATGGTAACATATTGTTTATAACACGGTAATAAGTGATATAAAAGTAATAATAAAATTGGAAAATGTTATTAAGAAATTATAAATTAACTTTGGTTTATTATTTAGGAGATTAAATAATGATCGAGTCAAGTCGGACATAAGGTAAGGGAACTTCTTAACCCAATTTTCGTTCTTTGGGTTAATCTTCTCTTTCTTGTTTATGTCATTCTTTGATTAAGTTAGAAATGAATTTTTATATCTTATCATGTATTTATAATTTATTTATGTGACCTTATATTGAATACACATAAGTGATCTATTTTATTTACAAAAATATCTTTGTAACGAAAAATCTCACAATCTCATTTTTATCCAAGATTGTTTATTCGAAAGTATTTACTGGGGTTATATTTATTATCCATGTCCATGTTTTATAAAAATAAATTCATGTATTTTTAAAGTCATTTTTATCCATTTTTGAATTTTACTAAAATTTATGTAAGGAATCTTTCTTTTCTTAACCATACGAGGTACTTTTTTTGACTTTTCCGGCAAAAGTACGAGAAGAATGTTTTTTTAACTTATACGGCATGAACGGATTTTTACGGTTTTATAACGCCTTATTTTCATGAAGCTTACTCTACAATATTTCATGACTATTTTCAAAAAAATACTTTTCTTTTAAAAATGCATGACTTTTTGTGAAAAGAAAATGATTTTGAAGAAGAAAGGATATTTTCCTCAATAATTCATTTCAAGTGTTTTGTGAAAACTATTTTCCATATAAGATGAAATTATTTCATATGTGTATGTTTCAAATATAATGTCTCTATGATTTAATTGGTTTAACATTTCTTATGATGAAATGATATCCATTTGTTTTATATGGATTATGTTATTATGGGAAGATGTTTATGAAACCCATTTTATTCTTTTAGTTATGATGAATGATTTACATTTATGTTGTGGCACACGTAAGAATGATTTCATTATGAGATGGGTGGGACCTATATCTACATATAATGAATTGGGTAATGATTCATATCTCATGAGATAGACATGGCTATAACAGCAAGTTAATCTGGTTCAGTGATACAGGACTGGAACGAGGAGTGAACTCGATTCAGAAAGGGACTATGTCCACTAAGATGGTCTTGGCAGCAATGCCTTGGATACTATGGAAATCATATCATGTTATTAATGGTTTCCCCAATTACATGTTTTATCTCCATGATATTTTATCATGATTTATGTTCCTTTATGATATGTGCCTTATGAACTTCCAAGATTTATGTCTTTGCTCAAGATTTTGATGTTTAGATTTTATGTTCAAGTTTTTTACATTCAAATGATTATGGATTGTTTTATGTTCTCTATGTTTACCCTTTCTGAGCATTTGAGATCACCCTTTATATTGTTATCTTTTACACAAGATTTAAAGAAAGGTTTTATGTAAGAAAGAAAAAGGGGAATATCTTTATGGGAGATATTTAAGATCTTTCACCACGATTAGAAGATTATATTCCGAGTTTCCAAAGACACTAAACTATTACGGTCCTTGTGTGTCTGTTTTTGTTATGTATTAAGTATTACGCTAAAGTAATGTAATTTCCATGTATGTCAAGATTTGGGTCTCTATAGTGGGTATTAGAGGAATGATTTAGTTAACCTTTGGAAACTAGGATGAAAAAAATTTAGTGAGATCCCTAGAGATATTTGTAAGGTATGTCTAGGGATGTCCCTAAGGTTAAGTATAAGTATAAGTTATAGTCCTATAATTATGGTAATGATATTATAATTTAACCTAAGATGTTAGATATTGAAGGTACTCCCCCTTGATTATTATTTTTTCCTCTCACACTATTCTTTTTAGGTTTTAGAAAATGGATGGAAATAGGAAGATTCACGATAATAGAGGATATGATGAACAATAGAATGATATTCTTCATGAGCAACCAAATGAAATTGGATCTAGAAGTCCATATATTGTAATTATTCCTAATCATAAATCTCATAATATGATCAATAATCTCAACTTTCGTAAGTTTCCCGACTCAGCTAATAAGAAAAATATGGAGTTTCATGATGATCATCGAGGAAAGATAGTTCAATTTCCCTCATGTAAATCATGTGCGAAGAGGAATCAAGGAGAATGTTTCAAAGGAACTGGAAGATGCTTTAGGTGTGGAAAAAAGGACAAAAATCCAGTAAGTGCAAAGGAAAAGGTTCAGTTAACACCATGGAGAAGGATAATGGTATTGCTATGACATCAACAATGATTAAATGTTTTAAATGTGTAATTTATGGGCATTATTAAAACCAATGCCCAAAGGGAAAGTCTCATGAAGGGAATCAGCATGGTCGTATGGGTAGTATTTATGTTGATGATGATAATGAGACTAAAAATGATATGTGAGATGAAAGAATTGTTCAAGATCGGTCAATGGTTTAAGAAGGTAGTGGAATGATTGTATGTTTATAAAGAGTTATGTTGTCTGGGTAATTTAATGGTATTATAGAATAAAGAAACATATAAGCATTGTTATACTATTGTTTTTCCTAAAGTATTTGAAAGTATATGATGAATGGTACCAGTAACCATGAAAGGTTATTCAAATATTTTTGGAAGCTAAGTGATATGTGCATAATAAAAGGATAAGGAGATAATGAGATGTTTAATAGTATTAATGAGCTCATGACTAGTATAAGGACAAAGTGATATCATGGTTTGTGTATAAGTTTTTTTTGGGATTTTTGGTTTGTGGAAAGAGTTAACTTTTTACAGCATTCATGTTTTCACTAATGTTTTATGGTAATTAATATTTCAAAAGAATACATGATTAAGGTATTCACATGTTTGGAATGTGACCAACAAGATATATCTTATGATATATGGGGGATAAATGATGGTATTCAGGTGCTTTTTATGTGACCTTTCAAGTCGTTTTCTTTATACTATGATCTTGAACCTAATTATTTTGGATAAGCCTAATGATTGGAATGAATTAAGTCAGACATAAGATAGTATTGTTTAAGGATAGAACCTTTTTTCGATATTATTTCTGTAACTTTATAATAGTATAGTTTTAGAAAAAGGAAAACCTACAGGACGGGCAATAACCCATCGCGTCGGACAAGGCTATGGGAATTGAACCCACAACCGAAGTGCGATGGGCCTTTATCACCTACCACAAGCATATAGGAAGTCTCTAGTTAGTAGAAACTAGTTTTATTTTATTAAGCGGTATGATATATGAATTATAAGTCCATTTAAGGAACCATATAAGATTAATCTCACTATAGATGGACTTATGAATATTTAATAACTTTTGTTATCCTTTTGTTTGAGACAGATGGAATGACCTATCATTCTATTGCATGATCTGCTAACACTTCACGGAAGACAAATTCAACTTCATTTCTTTAAGAGATGAAGTGGAAATTATTCAAGGCACAAACAACAGTAAGATTGTACCAAAATCAAGTAAGTATTTCTTTTAATTTGAAAATTTTTCAACATTATGGAAATGATCTTGGAAACCAAAAATGGTGTCCTAGTGCCCTTATATCTGATGAATCAGATGGTACCTTAGATCATCACAAATTTATGGCTTTGTAATTGTTGGATTTTTCATAGCCATGTTCTCTACCACTCTCCCTCAGAACTTAATGGTTAGATTTCTCTTCCATATCCATATTTTCACCTATGTTCTCCTATGTGGAAACCCAGTGATGAGTTAATTTATGTAACCATTATGTTTCATACTTCACTTTTTAAAATTAAGTTTTAGTATTCCTTTTATGATGTGGGTTTCTAGTAAAGAAACTTTCAAGTAGTAAACCATTTATAACCCCAAAGAATTTCGAGGGAGAAATTCATTTTAAGAGGGGTAGAATGTAACCCCCTGATATTTTTATGAAAAATATTCTTTTAATTTCATTAATGTCTTGTGTTGTATGCTACACCAAGACTACCTTGCTCTATAAGCAACACCGTATTAGCTTGCAGTATACGCAACACTATTCTTGGATCATGTTACACACAATTTCAAGTTTGTTTTATAGTAGTTATTCTGCGCAACATTGAGTGTATATATATATATATATTCAATGTATAAATGAAATATGGTTGGATTATGTTATACGAAACAATGATGGATTCTTTCACTACATGCAACCCAGACTTGGATTGCATTACACGCAATCGCGACCTTCCTCGATAGCGTGTGTTGTACGCAATACCAAGTTTCACTAAACAATGATATATGGTTATAATATTATTATGAACTAGCTGTTATGAATAGTATTAACTGAATTTTGAATTTTATAACATTATTATTCATCTTACATATTTTCTAGAACATGGTATGAGAACAAAATAAATTTTTCGGGTAAAATAAGTATTTTTCAAAAAAATTCAGTTTTGCCCCCTTTTGATGGAGCACCCACTTCAAATCAAGTTTTTGACATGTTTATAAGTTCAATTTGACAAAATAAAATTTTTCCATTATATCTGGATATAAAAAATTACTTTGGATAAATTTTTCATATTATTCTGATAACTTTCATATTTTAATGAATAGTAAAAAGACGCTATTTTTTAATTAAAAACAACTTTTTTCATCGCAATAATTTATATGGTTATATTATATTTTTAATTGGTTTTAAAGTTCAATTAAAATATATTATTACCATTTAATCCAATTTTGTTCATTGGAATTAATTTCACTTTGAAATTGGACATAAACAAGTTTCGATCTTTTGATAGTTATTGTTTCTTAAAAACACGCTATTTGTTTTGATAACGGGAATTAATTTTAAAATTAATTAATGAAACTTCTAAGTTTTAAATTTGGGAAAATAGAAATCATTTTTGAATTCAGAATATCAAATATATCTTAGGCTGAATTTTTCGTATTTTTCTGAAAAACATCAATTTTTTATGAATAGTGAAACCACTTAGTGGTAGTTAAAAAAAACTGACTCTTTCATTTAAATGAAATTTTACCACTTCTGTGAATTGAATTTCAAAAGTCCAACATACATGGTTGTTATCAAGAAGTAAATTTTGTTTCAATAAGATGAAAATAATTTTTGGTGAATAGTAACTTTTGACTTTTATTTACCGCGGTTAAAGGTAAATACGGTAATTCAAGGTTAAGAGAATATTATAATAATTAAAAATTACCTTAACACTTGTCCTAACCTTATTGTATGAGTAGTGTCCGACCCTGGGCATCCTTGGGTTGATTTTGGGACCCCCATTGAGCCACTTGGTAATGATAATGACAATTTGGATTAATTAATTTAATGAAAAGACAAAATTGACATTAACAAAAATCTTTTAGTAATTAATTTTTATAAGGGGTTATATAAATTATATTTCCGACTATAAATATTCATTGGAAATATAAAAATATTTCCTATATGGTGGTATTTTTTTATACTTTTTAAACATCAAATAAATTAAATTATTCATGACACAATAATGATGCAGTATTTACCTCATTAATAAATGATTTAAATAAATAAGATTATAATTATTAAAATATTATCCAAAACATGTCTAATTCTAATTGGATGATTTAATTTCAACCATGAGTCATCTTATCTTCATAATTAACTATTTTTGGAACTTTTGAAACCAAATATAAGTTTATAATAAAATAATATTTTCACACTTTCGAAAAGAGCCCCTCCTCCCCCTTATAAAACGAGACCATTTCTATCCAATTCCTCACACCTCCCAAGCCATTTGGATCTTCCAAACTCTGCCCAATTAAGATCCCTACATCCCTATCCTCCCCCTAGAAGCCTTACCTTAGGCAGAAGGCACTTCAAGAAGTCCTTTTGGTTCAAACCAAAGGAAGTTTCCCAAATTAAAGGTAATGATTTCTCTTAAATTGTTTTCTTTTATTCTACTTCTCCAACCCCTAAACTCTTTTTAATCATTTATTTTGTAACAACAAAAGTATCCTAATTATACTAGGATTTTTTTATGAGAAGTATTCGAACTAAACTTACACACACCTCCAACTAATGGATGAAGAATATAATGTTTCTGTGGATGACAAACTAACGCCTCGTGAAATGATGATTGTTCGATTTTCTTCTACCGCCTCTCATGGTGGCCATTATGATGGAACTGTATTTATATATGATATATATTATGTTCATGATTTCCTTATTCTTATTTACTTCCCAATTATATAAAGCCTTTATGGTTTCTATAGTCGTTAAATACGATAATCTCATTTGAGGAAGTTCGGACTACCGCCCCCTCAAAGTGATGTGATTCGTTAATGCCTTATGTGGGATGTATAAAGGATGGAGTTAATGATATAATATATGATATTATACTGGAATTATAATATACCTATGTATCATTATTTTTTAATTACATTAAAATAAGAAATTGAAATGAAAGTAGCGTTCATGCGTACGTACGGCTTACCATCTCAATGAACGGTGCATTTCATTTCTTACCTCCATATGTTATGTACTATTATAAAAACATGTATATCCTGGATATATATGATATATATGATATATAAATCATGAATATCATTTTGGATATATTGAACCTTTTACCACATGAACAACATGTAGAAGTCCATTTTTTACTCAAGTACCAAATACCGACAAAACGAACATTATTAACTTAAATGGTTACATAATGTTTATAACATGGTAATAAGTGATATAAAATGATTAATAAAATTAAAAAAGGTTATTAAGAAATTATAAATTAACTTTGGTTTATTATTTAGGAGATTAAAGAACGATCGAGTCAAGTCGGACACGAGGTAAGGTAACTTCTTAACCCAATTTCCATTCTTTGGGTTGATCTTCTCTTTCTTGTTTATGTCATTCTTTGATTAAGTGAGAAATAAATTTTTATATATTATCTTGTATTTATACTTTATTTATGTGACCTTATATTGAATACAGATAATTAATCTATTTTATTTACATAAATATCTTTGTAATGGAAAATCTTGCAATCTCATTTTTATCCGAGATTGTTTATTCGTAAGTATTTACTAGGGTTATATTTATCATCCATGTACCTGTTTTCTAAAAATGTTTTCATGTATGTTTAAAGTTATTTTTACCCATTCTAGACTTTTACTACACGTTATGTAAGTAATCTTTCTTTTTTGAACCATACGACGTACTTTTTTTGACTTTTCTGGCAAAAGTATGAGAAGAATGTTTTTTTTAACTTATACGGCATGAACGGGTTTTTACGGTTTTATAGCACCTTATTTTCATGAAGCTTACTCTACAAGATTTCATGAATATTTTCAAAAAAATCCTTTTCTTTTAAAAATGCATGAAATTTTGTGAAAAGAAAATGATTTTGAAGAAGAAAGGATATTTTCCTCAAGAATTCATTTCAAGTGTTTTGTCAAAACTATTTTCCATCTAAGATGACATTATTTAATATATGTATGTTTCAAGTATAATGTCTCTATGATTTACTTGGTTTAAATTTTCTTATGATTAAATGATATCCATTTGTTTTATATGGATTAAGTTATGATGGGATGATTTTTATGAAACCCATTTTATTCTTTTGGTTATGATGAATGATTTACATTTATGTTGTGGCACACTTAAGAATGATTTCATTATGAGATGGGTGGGACCTATATCTCCCTCTAATTAATTGGGTAAAGATTCATATCTCATGAGATAGACATGGCTGGAATGGCAAGTTAATATGGTTCAGTGATACATGACTGGAACGAGTTGTGAACTCGATTTAGAAAGGTACTTTCTCCACTAAGATGGTCTTGGCAGCAATGCCTTGGCTACTATGGAAATCATATCATGTGCTTAATGGTTTCCCCAATTACATGTTTTATCTCTGTGGTATTTTATCATGATTTATTTTCCTTTATGATATATTCCTTACGTACTTCCAAGATTTATGTCTTTGCTCAAGATTTTGATGTTTAGATTTTATGTTCAAGTTTTGGCATTCAAATGATTATGGATTGTTTTATGTTCTCTATGTTAACCCTTACTGAGAATTTGCGCTCACCCTTTATATTTTTTTATTTTCCCTAGGATTTAAATAAGGGTTTTAGGTATGATAACAAAAGGGGAAGATTTTTATCGGAGATGTTGAAGATCTTTCACCATGATTAGAAGATTATATTCTGAGTTTCTAAAGAAATTAAACTATTACGGTCCTTATGTGTCTGTTTTTTTATTTATTAAGTATTCCGCTAAAGTAATGTAATTTCCATGTACTTAAAGCTTTGGGTCTCTACAAATACCCCTAATTTCAAGGTAATTTACATTAGAAAAGACCAAGGGGGAAAGTATTGTCTTATGTGATTAATGGAACTAAGGTTGAAGTATAAAATCATGTAATAGATGATATATTGATCCAGAAAATGAAATTATCTAGTGATTTATTCAGTTCCACTTCTATTAACACCATCATATCATCCATGCTCACTTAGAAATTTGAATAATCCCTTAATAATCTGATAAATGAGTTTTCAGTTAAGACACCAAATGGAAATATTATGGTAAAAAAAACTTATCAATTGATCTCTTTTAATAATCATAGACATTACCTAGTATAAAACATGATCTATATACATATGGTTTTTTTTGAATTTATCATTGGTACATATTTACATTCAGTGTATAATATGATAATTTTACACTGAGAAAAGAAGAAAACTATTTGTGAAAGATTTATATTTTCCCTTATTTTCAAGGGTGAGTCTTTTCCTTCTGAGTATTTTAAAAATCCCCCCCAAGAACTCACCATAATGAAATTATAGGAGATTATGAATTTAAAAACTATACATGGATGTTAATTCCATCCTAAGGATAGAATATGTACACATTTTACAAAAACACATTGATGTATTTCTAGAGTAATTCCCTTGTCATCCACAAGAGCATGAAGTTTATCTTCCCATTGAACTCATTCCTAAATCAAGAACCATATGCAAAACTCCCAATAAAATGACACTAGTGTAGTTGGTAGAGTTAAATAAAAACTATCAGATTTTTTTGATAAGCGATTTATACACCATAGTATTTCACCATGGGGAGCCCCTATTTTATTTTTAAAATAGGATGGGATTGAGAGACTTTTCCATTGATTATAGGAATCTAAATTCAATTTCTATAAATAATATGTATCTTTTACCATTGTTTGATGACTTATTTGATAAACATAAAGGTGGTAAATATTTTTAAATGATAAATATTTTTTTTAGTTATCAATAGTTAAGGGTGAATAAGTAGGATATACCAAATACAACATGTCATATAAGAAATAAAAATTATGATTATATAGTAATTCCATTCAGATTGACTAATTTACCTTCTATTTTTTAGGGATATTATAAATAAATTATTCATTAATTTTCTTAATAATTTAATGGTGTAATTCATTAATGATATCTTGATATACTCTAAATATTATAAATATCATGAAAACTATCTACGAATAATTCTTCAGATCCTCCTACAAAAGGAATTATATGGGAAATTCATTAAGTGTGATTTTTTGGCTCCAATAAGTTTATTTTATTTTCCATATAGTCTATATGTATTTAATATTTATTTATTCTTGGAATTAAATGTTTTGCAGTGGAACCTTTTCATTCTCATCTTGGTTTTTTTAATTACTTTAACCCATTCTTGGTTTACTAATAAACTTTTTTAAGTATTTTAAGATTTATTATTACACTATATTTATTTTATATATAAATAAATAGTGATCATATTCATAAATATTTCAATCCATTTGAATGATATGAATAATATATTCATGTTATCTTTTTTATGTTGAAATTCAAATCAGTTATTTGAATGTTGAAAAAAATTCACCGATTTATTTACACTCTATTCAAGTGAAATTAAAATTTTCATCTTAATGTTACCTATAAATTATTATTATATATCAAGATTAAAATAATGGGTTTTAATTAGTCTTATATGATTGTATATCTAATGGTTTTCCCTAAAAATAATTAATTTATTAGGATGTTTGAAAAGGGTGTTTTGGTGCTCCAAAAAATCACCATAGATGCTACATCAGTTTTGCAACACTACGGTCTGTAGATTTGGAAATATAATGACTTTATTTTACTACATGTTCTAAATATATCATAATTTCCCTCAATATTTACATATTTAAATATAATTAGATTATATTGATTTCATCAGTTTATATAAATGGTTAAAAAGGTTGTTTTGATGGTCAATAAATTATCTAATGTTATGCAATGATATTTCCCACATGTAGTTTTTTATAGAATGTTATTTATTCTATTATTAAAATATATTGGGAGTTTTATAAGTCAGGATGACTCACTTCTTAATCAATTATAAATATATTGAGAATTAAAAAATATAATTCATTTAGGCTGAAGCCTGAATCTGATGTTAATGGGATCAAAAAATTCGGTAAATTAAAAGTTACAATGGTCATATTTTTATAGGGGGTTTCACCCTAAATTTGAACTCAACATTTGAAAAACACTAATATTGAGTTAAAAGTGTGGTTAATTAGCCATAAAGTAGTTTTAAAAAACCCTAACTTTGAGTCCAATGTATGGTCAATATACCCAATTTTGGAATGAAATGAATCCTACACTAATTTCAATAAACCGTACATTCATGATCCATATGTTCAAGAATGAACCATATGTTGTTGTTGTCCCCATGTTATATTCTTCTGAATATTTTTTCCACAAAAATATTTTTTTAACCATGAAGTTCATACATATTTCTGCATGAATTTGGATTACAACAGGGGCTTGTATACTGGAACTATCATTTCTAATCAACCTACTATATAAAACATGAGTTTTATTTATATGGATACACCACCTCTAAAATTGTTGATCTGTTATTCTCTACAAATAATATATGTTTAGATCCACTAATTCAAGATGAAAACTCAAAAAAATCTTCCATGCTTGCATAATGGATAGAATAGTGGTTAGTGATGGTTGTGGCACACTCATGTTGCTTGAGTTTATGAAAATAATTTTTGGATTTCAAAATTAAATGATGCATTATAAAAGTTAGTCTTCTGTATCAACCTACTTGTGGAGCTTATCTACTATAATATTAGAATGAATCCAAATATTGAAAGATTTTCATAGTTAATTTACTCAATATGGAAAATTTTATATGCATAATTATTCTGAAATGTTGTAACATTTCTTAAGATGTTGTACACATGCACATGACTTGGGTGTATTACATGAGCTCTATCAACATGGATAAACCCACACCATACATGAATAGAATTTTACATGTGCTTATGGAGATTTTGTGATAAAATAGAGATAAACAATTTTGTATGATGCATGTTAAACATGATGAAAATTAAGGTAACCTGAAGGAATGAAGAGATGTTCAGGAACTTGAGTGAGGATGAACTTGATATGGCTACCAGATTCTCATAAAATATAAAGTGCATAAATGGAGATTACATATTTTTTTAATGGTTTATTGGAGATGTATATGTGATTATGGATTATTTAAAATATGAAAATATATTATATCATGGATATTTCATAAGCAACTAGAGATACACTATTATTTATGTTTCTTGGTATATAAATTTGTTAAATTTTTATCTAGATGAATTTCAGTTGTTTATCGACTGGATAAATTGTCATTAAATATATGGATTATGATGGAATAGTTTGAGAGGGTTTTTCTTCATATTTTAAGGAGAAAATTACTAAATTATTTCAATATCATTTTATCAAGTGAAGTTAGAGGACATAAGATTATTCAAATTAAAATATTTGAGTTATGGTAGAGTTTTTTACGATAATTTTTAGGAATTGTTTTTATTATTTTTAAATTTTATTGAACAGATTTAAATGGAATATTTAAATTTTTCAATTCTTCTATTATTATAGAGATATTAGTGGAGTAGTAATTAAAATTATTTTGAATTATTTTATTAGTGATATGTTCTACAGGATTAAAGAGTGTAACGGTTCTGTTCTATCCTTGGGGATGCTTATGAAGGATATTCACTCAAATTATTTTGAGTATCTAAATTAGGAGTGATGTAACTAGTATATATTTATTCTATATATATCTCTAGTGAGAAAAGAGAAATACACCAAATAGAGGAGACGTGAAGGAAATTATGAATATAAAGTGCTGAAATATATTCATTATACTCTTCATAATTTTAAGGAAATAAGAGAAATAAATTTTATATCCATAATTCTATCACCATGTGAAGAAAAAGAAGAATAATACATCCAATTCCATAAAATAAAAATGTTATTTACTAATTTTTAAAGAAAAAAAGAATGCATGTCATTGATGATTATTTTTCAATAGTTATGAATTATTAAAGATCAAATAAAACTCTTAGTTTTTGAGGAAACTGTAATAGATATATATTTTCTCAATAAAATAAATATCTGTATATTTATTAGAGTATTAGATACATGAAATCAGTCATGGTGGAGTATTATCTTCTTGAACTAAGATATGGGTTTTTGGTTCCATATAAAAAACAAGAAGTCTATGTAAAATCCTTGTTATGTGCTAACTTCCTATACTCAGTTGTAGATGTATCAAGATAAGAGGTCATGCTAGTGAAAACCACCAAGATCATGGAATAGAGTGTTGATGGAGTGTTTAAAAGGATTTTTTGAGCCAAAACACTATACATTATCATCTTTAGTTTATTATTTATCCCCCTTCTAACTTTTCATTAAGATAGAATAAAATGATCGCTTCATTTGAAGAGGGAAGTTTTAATTTTTTTTCTACATTTTTAAAAGGACACAATGCATCCCCTATTGTGTCTTTATCATAGCCAATCAAAAAAAGTGGTATATATGGTTGTACTCTTTTAGAATATCGAATGTTTATTTTGGATATAACAAGAGTGGGTTAATGATTTATAAAAGAAAAAATCTCAATGGGTTATTTTAGATAAGGCATGTCGATAATCAGTGATCCTTCTTTAAATGGGGAAAATTATGGATGTTTTAAATCTTTCATGATTATTTATTTTTTGAATCTTGGATTCAAAGTTCACATGAATATTTTAAAACCTTATGAAATCATTGAAGTACCAAAAAACTGGGATGATACGATGGAAGCTAGATACGATGTTAATTCAAATTCCATGAAAGCAATTATATGTAGTATTGGCCCCGATGAATTTAGTCATGTTCCAAAAAATACCACTTCCTATGAAATGTGGAAGAATATTTCTATTTCTTATGATTGAAAAGATAAATAGATAGAGTCTATCAATGATGTTACTGCCTTGGGAACTATAATTTCATAAACAAATCAGGTGTTAAAGGATTTTACTAAGATGTTTGAAGTTGAGATTGTTGCAGAAAATGATAATCATATTTCTATAAAAAGAAAAATGATGCACTAAAAGTTTAAATTGATGAACTTACATATTCTGGTAATTTTGATTCTAGTGAATAATATAAATATATATTTAAATATGATCATTAAAATCAAAAGGTAAATCTTTGTCTTATAGATCACACTGATGAGGGAAAATCAGGTTTTCTCAAAGTTTTATTTTAGAAAAAAAATGATGGAGAACGTGATTAATATTGACTTATTATTTAAAAAAAATTATCCCTAATGAAAAGTCCAAAGAAATCATAGAAAATATTATTATTCCATTTCAATTGAGAAACGGATTTTGGCAATGAAAATTGATGATTTAAAATCTAATTATTCTAAACTTTTCTATGATCAGCATGAAACTAAAATTAAATAATTATTTGATGAATTTTACACTTTATAAAAATACTATTGTTTTCTTATTAAGGTATATAATTATTTGAATCAAATTATTACTAAAAATAAAATTCACAACTGAAAACATGGAATCGGTAGTAATGGAGAAAAACTGAAATTATATAATAACTGTTTTATTCATGGTTAGAACAGTAAAATAATATCCAATGTTAAATGTTTTTATTATGGTATTAATGGACATTATAAAAGTGAATTTTATTCTATAAATCCTAAATTTTTTTGTATCATTCATGCTCTTTATGAAAAATATTTTTCAAGAGTTAAATTTGGAATTACTACTAAAAATAAACAGATTTGGTTACCTAAAAAATTAATTGCTAAAACCGCCAGATCCAGAAGAATATGGGTACCAAAAAGAACTTTTATTTGATATTTTTTAGGTTTTTTCATTTTAATTCATATTTATATCATAAAGTGGGTTCCTAAAAAATACATGGATATTTATACTATTTATTTTATAAAGGATTAACATCCCTAAAGTTTTTGGTTATTTAAAAAATTTTATAGATCTAGATCTATTAAAATCAAAGAAGTATTTTATTTTTTATTTTAATATCTGATTTAAATGCACTAATTGTTTTATATAGAGGAGAAAAAAATTAATTCTTTGTCTTTTATTCCACTATATTTATCTATTCTTCTGCTTAATGTGTAAAATCATTTTCTCAGTCTATTATTTTATAAATTAATTCATTAAATTATTTTATTCTCCCACGACCATCAAGAATACTCATATGATTTTATAAAAAAGGGTTATATTGACTTTAAGAATGAGTTTAGTGTTTAAATATTTAAATTAATTACTTGTGATAAATTAATCTATTACAACATATGATAAATTTTTCTATTGTTAGATTAAACTATGTTGCTCATTTATGAAATGTGTAAAAGCTTTTATTTTAAATTAATTAAAAAATACTTAATTTATAATTACTTGAAAATATTTTATTTAATTTCTTGAGAATATTTTATTGTTATGTTATGTATTAAGGGGAGTTATTTTAAATATTTATCATGTGTTTAAATATTTTTTTATTATATGATTAATTAGATGTTTTAATACATATTTTTAGTTCATTACAAAAAACTTTTTATTCATTGAATAATTTTTTATATTTTTAATGGATCCATGATTCTATATTTTATCCTTTTTAAAGTAAGAATTTATTTAAGTGATTTTATATTATTTCATGTATTCAAAATATATTTTTTATACAATTATCATTAACACATATTTTTGACATTTTTATAAAGTGAGAAGAATTTTTTTAAAAAAATTTAAATATTTTTTGGATATACATATTAAATTTAGAATTCATATTCTTTATAAAAAGATTCAATATTCTATGTTATTTAATGTTCTAAAAAATTAATCTTTTTTATGCTTACATAAAATGGGGTGAAAATTTTCTATGGGATTAGGCATTTTTAATTATGAAAAATTGGGAGAAGGTTGAGTGGATCATTTTCATTCTAATCTTGGGTTGGTTTTGATTATTACATCAACCCATTATTTTTTTCTAAAAAATTTGTTAAAGTGATTTCAGATTTAGTATGTCGGTATATTTATTGTATATCCAAGGCAATAGTGATAGGATTATTATGATGTTTTTTCCTTTTGAAATATATGGATATTATATTCATTCTATTTGTTTATGTCAAAAGTCAACTCAATTGTTTCTATAGTTCAAAAATTCACTAAAGTTGTTCCAAGTTTTTCAAGTGAAATTGAAATTTTTATCATAAATTCACCTATGAATTATAATGATATCTCAAGCCAAAATGAACAGAGTTGTTTTCTTATTGAACAATTTGATATCTACAATTTTTAATTAAATTTCATTAGTTTATTAGGAAGTCCCTAAAAGATTTTTTTGGTGCTACAAAAAATCATTTAAGTATATATAGATGTCAAGAAACTCTATAATATATATATTTGGAAGGATAATTTTTTTAATTTACTAAAAGAGATAAAGATATTGGAATTTCCCACAAGATGATGTGATGAAAATATAATATGTTTATATTTATTTAATCAGTTTACATCGAAGGATAAAAAGATAATTTGGATGACCAAAAATTATCTGATGTTTCTCAATGATGTTTCCCAACTATAGTTTTTTCCAAATTTTATTCCTTATATTTTTCAAACATATCAGGAACTATATAATTATGATTGATTTTATTCTTGTCCTGATAGAAATATCTTCAAACTACCTAAATATATGTCTTATATGATAGATTATACATATAATGTTAATGGGATAAAAAAAATTCAATTATGTCTAAAGTTAAGATGTTCAGATTTTCAGAGGGTTTTGTACTCTATGTTTAAACCGTACATTTGAGAAACCCTACATTTAAATTAAAAGTGTTGTTAATAAACCACATGATACTTTTTATGAACCCTACTTTTGAGTCAAAATTATAGATGATGTGCCATATGTGGGAATGAAATGAACACTATGATAATTTTAATGTACCCTATGTTCATGATCCCTATATTCGAAAATGAACCATATAATGATGTTGCTGCCAAGATCTATTCTAATAAATATTATTTCCACAATAGGAGTTATTTCAATAATGAAGATCAAATATATTTTTACATGTTTATTGATCAAACTAGGAGCTTGTATACTGGAACTATCACTTCTACTCAACCTTTTGTACAAAAAAAAAGATCTCTTCATGTGGATACAACACCTTCTGAAGTAGTGATATGTTATATACAACAAAAATGGAGGAAATTTTGACAAATTCCAGATGGAAACTGGTTTTTTTTGTCTAAAATTATTAAAAAATGAATAGATGAGTCATCAATAGTGGTTGTAGAATACTCAAACTGCTTGAGTTTCTAAAAATAATTTTTGGTCTTCAAAATGAAACGTTTCATATTGAACTTTGATCTGCTACATAAACCCACTTGAAGATATCATTTATTGGGCTATTCTAATGGAACTAAAGAATGAATGAGATGAAAATTATATTATATCAAATTGGGGAGATTCTATATTCTATGTAATTCTGAAGTTATGAAACATTCCTAAGCTATTGGACAAAGGAACATGTCATGGGGGTGTTACAAGAGCTCTCTCAAGGTATAAAAAACAAATTTCATGAATGAATGGAATTTAATAGGTCTTTAGGGAGCTTGTGTTCTGAAATAGATTTTTTCACCCTCTTTTTAATGATCAAAAAATAATGTTTATTATAATATTAATGAGTTTTATATTTTATGGTCTCATTTTACACAATAAGTAAGGTTAAAAAAATTTGCTCAGTATGACTCACCATTAAAGATGAGTCACCACCAGGGATGACTCACCATTGAGGTTGAGTCACCACCAGTAATGACTCACCATTGGGGACAACTCACTACCCACATAGAAATTTGGATAAGTATTATAATCACCCACCTTCAGTAATGAGTCACCTCCAGAACTAATTTTTGGTAATGTATAGGAAAGACACTCTACCATAGGATGAATTGCTGCTGAACCAGAAATTTGAAAAAGTATTAGAAACACCTACAATCACAGATGAGTCACCAGAGGAATGAAATATTGGAATAGTGGTGAGAATAAATAATGTTAGAGAAGAGTCTCCATTGAAGTTGACCATCCATCTGAATGGAAATTTGATAAATTGTTGGAATGAACTATCGCTGAGATGAATCACCACCATCTCAAGTCACCTCTATAGATTTCCTCGCCATTAAAAAAATACTCACCACCATGATTATTTATATTTGTAATTAATAAATATACTACAAAATTTAATGCCAAAATGTATTTTAAGGATTGTTCTTAATTGTTTTGCAGAGATGCATTAAACTTTTTGTCAGTTTTCTAGTATGAGGAGAAGAAGATCCGGACGATTATTCCTGCAAGATGCTGTCAAAAGAAATAGAATAATACCTCATGTGGAAATAACGATAACAAAAATGTGTGAAGAAACAGATAGAGATATATACACAAATACGAATAGATCTATATCTGAACATTGAAAGATCATAAGAAGATTACTGTGATGTGTTCCTTACATGAAGAACCATTACCAGTGATCAACCACAAAAGAAGTAAAAAATATTGAAAATCCAGACTACTTCATACAGACTAACAAGAAATATTTTACAATACTCTATTATACTAAAAATTTCAAAAACTCAACTTGAGATACCACTCAATCTATATTCAAATAATCATAAGATTCAATTATTATCAGATCGATCAATAGCCTCATTTACATATTTTATTTTCCAGGCCTTTTTATTTTAATTACATTATGATAAGTTTTTATTTTAATTTATATTTTATACAAACATTACCTACTAAGATTTAACTAGAATATATTATATATCTTCTCAAAATGTATTGCTATTTGTTTAGTGTTGTGGAAGATTTAATTTTTGGCATATAGTTGTTTTCTTCCCATGGGTATTGTGGAAGAGGTCCATGTGTGTCTTGGATATCTTTTATATTGTATAACAGATCTAGGTTGTTGAGTGTTAGTCCTAACTTGATTAAATACCCTAATAGGTGGGTGAATCAGGGTAGGAATTATTAAAAAAACTACCCCTTTATATCTTGTTTCTTTGTTAAACAAAACAATATTCTCTCTCTTTCGCATAGAAATGTATGAATAAAAATTAATGCATGAACGAGACACAATAATTTTACTTGGTTCACCCTAACTAGTCTACATCGAAGTATCATACAATGACAATGTGCTGATGTACCAAATACCCTAAAAGTAAAAAACTTTTTACAATGTTCAGAATGGGCTCATTATCCCTATGGTTTAAAACCAATCACAAATTAGAATATCACTTGTCTCCCAACTAAAGTGTAATCATTTCTCCTTTAGTATATCCTCCTTTGATTCCATGAATCAATTTTTTTACACCTCATTTAGCATATCATTAAGTTCCACTTTCATCCACTTGATAAATAACCCTTTACAACAGAAATTTTTGAAAACTTCTATCTTTCGTATAAACTTTGAGTTCCATGCCTAAAACATTATCACATTTCACAAAATATTTTCTTTTTTCATAGAAAACCTACTTGCATGGAAATTTTATGTTTTTCATGAAAAAATATTCTTATGTTGAATTCTCTTCTTACATGCAAGACAATTTGTGAAAAATTATTAAGCAATTCGGAGACCTGATTTTACCTAAGGGTAGAGCTACTTAAATAAAGGGGTAAATGCCTATTTATATACCCAACCTACCCTACAAGAAAGAACACAATGTGTCTTCTTATGTGCATGTAAGGTCCAATACGAGTTCATAAAACTAAATTTGATTTCCAATATGGTGCATAACTCTATTTCACATGAATCACATAATAATTATTTTATATGTGTGCACAAACCAACTTTCTCGTAAAAAATAATATTTCACATGATTCATTACTTTACCATATTTTTATGTGTTGATCCTGGAAAATGTCTATTGAACAGCATAAAAAACCATATATGATCTTCCACTTGACCTTGTATATGATCTTTTTGTACCACATCCAAAGCAACCAATACATTGTATTTTATCTTTATCAACATTTCTTTTAAAAAAAATCTCTAGAACTGTAGAACTTATCATGGAAACCCTCTTTTATAACAAACATAATTAACTAAAAAATGCATCAATTCTACCTTTAGGGATTTTTTCCCCAACAATCACCCCTATGGGTTTCTTGAAAACTCTTCACATTTTGATACCTAATGAAGACTTTTCCCATATTCTACCCCCATTCTCTTATTGCGATTTAGATAATGATAAAATTCTTGCTCAACACACACTCAAACCCAAATGTTTCATTCTTGGTGTGAGAAACAATAGTAGCATAAAAATTTCATCAATGAGACCCTTCATTCTAAAAACACTCAAATCCTTTCATCACAAACCTCATTTTTCATGATATATAACCTTTGATTGATTTTTTTTAAAGGTGGAGACATGAACTGGTTTCCCAGCACATGCCCCATAGGAATTTATTAAAATAAATAAGAGTTTACAAAACAAGATCAAGGTGTAACATACTTAAACCAGCAGGGAATTAGAGATTACAAATCACAGCAAAAAAATAGACACCAGCAAGGTACCTTCATTGAGAGAAAGATGTGCCTCCATGACCAGCTCTTATAAACTTCAGAGAGTGTTAGATAGCATGAACAGATTCTTCAGAGAAGCAAAGTTCTTTTAGATCCAGCATGCCTCAAAATCAAATCATAAAGGATGAGAGTCCAAACTCAAGAAAAGTATTCCAAACAATAAGCAGAAGTACTACATCCAAGAGATGCCTCCAAATAGATGGTCAGTAAATTCATGCATTATACCCAACATCAGCTGGAAACAGAGAAAGCAGCCAAAAAATAATGGACAAGGTAGACTAGGGATTCCACAACAAATAAACTGGAGGTAGAATCTTCACAAATTGTCAGCTTCTGTCCAGATTCATGAAAGAATATAGAATCCAGATTCATCAAAGCAGCATGGCATGCATCCATGACAAAAATTTCAGGAGCAGGGCTTCAGCATTGAGAACAGAGATGGAGTGCGGCATGAGGCACCCAGCCAACATGCAGCCAACCATCCTAATTCTAGGGGTGTAGTACCAATGAACAAAAGGACTCAATGATAGACTTTAAGCAGAAATTGAACAAAGACAAACAGCAACCAGATTGAGACTGGTGAAACAGGAGCATGTTCCAAGACAGGAAGAAAACACTCAGAAGCAAACTTTAAGAAAGAAATCATTCAGTATCCACCAGAGTCATCAATACAGAAATTCAATCAAAGATCAAACCAGATCCAAAACTTATTTCCATGGAATACTCATGAAATCAATGTTTGTATCCTTATTGAATTCCTCAGCAACTTTGATAAACATCCTCTTTCTGATATCAAGGTAATCATGAGCAGTTATATCACCATTTTTATACTTCCTAAATGTATTTGTCTCATTTTCCCCAAACCAGGAATCAAGATCTTTTGGAAAATACATATCATTATCATACTGGTAGGCATCCCTATATACCGGGTCATTTTTATCAACTTCAATTGAAGAAGTGTCTGAATCAGAACAATCAGAGTTTTGTGAATATTTAGGCAGGGGCTCTATAGGAACTGGCTGTGGAGGAACTTCAAGGGCAGAACTTTTGGCCACAAATGATCTTGTGATGATGGTTCTTTCATAGCTGACATTGTCTCTATGATTCCTATAACCTTTGATTGATCACTTCTATCATCTTCAGATTTAATACTCCCCCTACAAAAGGCATGTGTTCTTGTGCCATGGAATAGTCAAAGATATCCATGCTAAGCTTCGATAACTCTACTTTGGGATGCATAACAATATACAATCTAAGCTCTGATAAGTTTTATTTACGTCACAACTCCCCCTATCAATATCTCCACATGTCTTGATTAAGACATTTTATCCCCATTAATAGCCACAATTTCTCCCCATTGTCAATGAACTCTAAGGTCGCTTCTTTAAGGTATCTATCAGGGTAAAAAACACAGATCAGTACATTAGGAAAAAACACACCATACCTTAGGGAGAGGGGGTCCCACATCTACACTTTTTCACGTGTAAGATTTGAATAATCTTCTAAATCAAGTTGATGTCATTCAAATGATACTTTTCGTAAGGCATTTGTTAGAATGTCTGAAATATGTAGTTTTGTAGGCACATACTCTACTATCACAAGCCCTTCCTCCTCCTTCTCTTGATAAATTATATTTTATTTCAATTTACTTTGTCCTTGGGTGATGGACGAGATCTTTTCTATGATTTATAGAAAATCAATTATTTTAATGGATTCTGATTGGATTCTTCACTTCAACTCCCATATCATCAAGATGTTATTTCATACACTCTAATTTTGTGCATTCTCGAGTAGTTGAAATATATTCATCTTGTGTAGTGCTCAACAAAATGAAATCTTTCTTCTAGATTAACCAAGAAAAACCCAATCCACCAAGATAGAATTCACCACATGACATTGATTTTCTATCATCTGTTGAACTGGATCAATCTGCATCTTTATAGCCCAATAACTATTACTGATATTGTCCACTGTACAAATGGTGAAATCCACCATGACCTTGATATAAAAAAATATTCATTTCACTAAAATCAAGTGACTCTACTTGGTATTGATTTGATACCATGTTTCTTGGCACGTGGAAAAAATAATATTTGGCCATTATGTTATTAAGTACAACAGGCATCCATTGATATGCATGTATGCAGTGACATTAACTATTTTTCCTTCATCATACCATGAATGTTTCTTCTAGGTAACCATTAGAACCTTAATCTCCATGGAATTATCCATTATAAATCTTCTATAAACTTAATTTGAATATTTTTATTGATAAATTATTGTGTCATTAATTTGACGTGTCACTTTTAAACCAAGTAAAAGAATCAATTCACCAATCATTAACATTTTGAAACCACTTTTCATACATTCGTAAAAATGTCTACACTATGTTTCATGTGATCCATTGAAGATTATGTCATCTACATACACCAACACCATCATCCTTTGAATATTTTTATTGTTAACATGTAGATTTTAATCAACTCCATTACACTAAAAAACAAGCCTCTTCAAAAACTAATCTAGTCTAGAATATCATGCTCTTGGTTCTCGCATCAACCCATATAGTAAATTCTTTAGCCAATAAACTCTATTCTCATTTTCATGAATGATAAAACCATATTGCTGCTCAATATAAACTTCTTCCTCCAGAACCACATTCATAAATGCTAACTTGACATCCATTACGAATCTGTTGATCTTTGTTTTCATAACTACGGAGAAGAATAATATTATTGTCTCTAGCATTGCAATAGGTGAAAATGTATCATAAAAATTTATTCCTCTATCTGGGAGTACACTTTTCACACAAGTCATGCTATGTTTCGAATCACTATTCTATCATCATTCATCATGTTGTGAAATACCCATTTAGTCTCGATGAAATTATTATCTATTAGACTTTAAACAATCTCCCATGTCTAATTCTTATTAATATGGTATAGATCTTCATTCATAGAATGAACCGAGTTTTCATCTCTATCTTATTCATTAAAACATTTAGGCTCTTCTTGAGATTGGAATGATGTAATTTTTAATGACTCTATTCTTATTGTTTGAATTTTCTTTGTCTGATCACCAATGATATTTTTCCTTCCGATTTTATCTCAACTCCTTGGCTTTTATGGTGATATTGATTTGAATTAGTCATGATCATCATCAGTATCTTCTATCGAGTCTGTATATGCCACTACTTCTCCCCTTATGTTTCTTACCTCTTCATCACTCTCATTAGGGAAATGTTCCCTATAATGTTGAAGATTCTGTTGATTTTCCACTACAATGACATCATTTCTTTCAACTACATATCCCAGCATCTTATTTAATCATTTATATTCTTTTATTTTTTCTGAGTAGCGATGGAATATCCCTTCACCTCCACATGACTCAAATTTCCCATATTTCTCTATATTGAGAATAAAGCACTTACTTTCAAAGATTAGAAAGTATTTTAGTGTTGTATTCCTTCCATAACACATCTTATATGGAGTCGTTTCTTCCTTAATACATAACATAGACCTGTTAGATTTATAGATAGGTGTTAAGATTACTTCCTTCCATAATTTCTCTTGTAGGTCCTTTTTAAAAATCATCATTCTAACCATGTTACTGATAATATGATTTACCCTCTCAACCACTCCATTTTATTAAGGATTTCTCACTAAAGAAACAAGATGAATTATCCCATGTTTCATGAAATAACCTTCCACTTGGCTGTTTTTAAATTTTTTATCATTATCAGTAATAACTTGATAATGTTTTGTGTAAGCATCCTTTCTGATTCCATCTGATACTGTTTTATGCAAACAAACACAACGATTTTATGGGAAATGAAAAATAACCAATCCATACTACTAAAATCATCAGTGAATAGAACTTAATATCTCCTCTCTTCAATGAATATTGTTTAGGTAGGTACACATACATCTGCATGCACAAATTCTAGCACTCCAGTTGAATTTTATTCCTTTTTCTTGTACATCTTTCTGATGATATTCCCATGTTGAGAAGCATCGTATGTATGATTACGATCATGTGATAGTGTAAGGAGATGTCTAGATAAATCATATTTTACTAGATATTCTAGGTTTGGTAGGAATAGATGACTAATTCATTTATACTATAAACTATTTTTTACTCTATGGATAAAACACACATATCTTCTCCACTTACAAAGTAGAGATTCCACTTTGATATTTTTACTCAAAGAATATTTTTAGCATCTTTTCATTTTATTATACACATATTCTTAGTAAATTTTATAGCATGAACCGAGTCTCATAATTTACTAACACTAAGAAAATTGTGACTAAGACCTTTAATGACTAAGACATCAACATTTCTCATTTATATTCCCCCAAACATGGATTTTCCTGAGCCAATTATGTTCAAGCATTCATCATTTACAAATTTGACAACACCTTCCTTGCCATATTTTATACCTGTAAAAATATCCTTATTTCTTATCATATGGGATGTCCACCCAATTTCAAGGATCATCACAACAGAATGATCTAATTCTTTAAGTTCAGTTTCTCTAAACGTTTCATTCTCAAGTCTTTTCTCTTTGATCCATGTTTTTTACTTCATAATAGGTATAGATAGCAAATCTCGATCTTCCTTGGAATATGATGAACCATATTTATCTTGTAGAGATGCAAATCAATTTTTCGTTTTTAGCTCACTTGTTGAATCGTTGAGTCTCTGTTTATGACCAATTTGATGTTGTTTTGTGTAACACCCCGAGCTTCCACGATACGCCTCTCTTTCAATAATGCAATAGCTTGCATTGTACGCAAGTTCGAGTTCTAAAACACCGTGACTAATCAAAGTAGCCGTTATGAATAGTAATAACCACTTTTTAAAATTATAGAAATCTTATATTTCAAAATGGACTTCATTTTTGTATTCATAATATCGAAATTAGCCTATGTTGAATTTTTGGTATTTTTCTGAGAACTTCTAATTTTTTATGAATAGTGAAAAATATTTAAAAACAACTTTTTTAATCAAAATAATTTATAGTGATAAATTATACTATTTAGTGGTTTTAAAGTATAATTAGAATATATTTTTACAATTTTATCCAATGGTGGTCATTAGAATTAATTTAACATTGAAATTGGACATAAACAATTGCCAATCTTTTGATATAAATTGTTTCTTAAAAACACGCTATTTGTCGTAACAGCGGGAATTAATTATAAAATTAATTAATGCAACTTATATGTTTGGAATTTTTTAAAATAGACATCATTTTTGAATTCGGAATATCAATTATAGCTTAGGGTGAAATTTTGGCTTTGTTCTGAAAAACTTCAATTTTTGATGAATAGTGAAACCACTAAGTGGTAGTTAAATAACTGATTTTTCATTTAAATGAAATATTACCACTTCTGTGATTTGATTTTCAAAAATCCGACATACATGGTTGTCATTAAGAATTAAAATGTGGTTCAATGAGATTAAAATAAATTTTTGGTGAATACTAACTTTTAAGTTCTTAATCGCGATTAGAGGTAATTAGTGTAGTTTAAGGTACAAATAATGTTTTAATAATATGAGATGAGCATGACACTTGTCCTACTCCTATTGGGTGAGTCATGGACGACCAAGAAAACCCATGGGTCAAATTGGGGACCCCATGGAGCTACTTTAGTTGGAAAATGACATTAATATATATTTATTTAATGTTAAAAGTAAATTGACACAAACATGAGTTGTCTTACTAAAACAATTTTTAAGTGGGGTTACAAAAGTCAAAATTTTGATTATAAATATTCATTAGAAATATAAAAAGATTTCCTACATCATAGTATTTTTTTTATAATTTATAGACATTAAATAAATTAAATTATTTATGACATCATTATGATGCAGCGATGACCTCATTATTTAACGATTTAAATAAAATGAGAAGATAATGCAAAATCCAAGGCTTAAACTTGTCCAAAGCCTATTGGATGAGGAGATTTAGAAACCTTATCACCTTAGCCTAGAATTATATAAGTGTGGGACCTTTAGAATCCGAAAATCATTGTGAAATAATGTAACATTTCAATCTTTCCAAAAGTGCCCCTCCTCTCCACTTATAAAAGGCCCCCACCTCTTCCACCTCATTTACACTTTCAAGCCATTTGGCTCGGCCAACCTCTGCCCAAATACTCTCCCAACTTCCCCCTATTACTCCTAGAAGCCTCACTTTGGGCAGAACTCTTCCCAAGGAAGCCTTTGGCTCAAATCAAAAAGAGTTACCCGATTTTGAGGTAATGTATTCTCTAATGTTGTTTTGTTTTATTTTTCTTTTCCAACCCCCTAAACTCTTTTTATTAATTTCTTTTGTAACAACACCAGTATCCTCAATATACTAGGATGTTGTTATAAGAAGGATTCGAGCTACACTTACACACACCTACATCTAATGGTTAAAGAACATACGGTTTCTGTGGATGGCGAATTTCTGCCTCACGAAACGATGATTGTTCAACACTCATATAACACCTTCAAAGGTGGCCATTAAGATGTCACTATTTTTATATATGATATATAATATGTTTATGTTTTACTTATGCTTCTGTATTTCTCATTTATGGCATACTTTATGATTTCCATTACGGTTAAAACGCGATAATTTCATTTTAGGAAGTGCGGACTACCGCCCCCTCAAACTGATTTGAATCGTTAATGCCATATGTGGGATGTATAAAGGATGGAGTAAATGGTATTATACACTATATTATACTGGAATTATATTATACATTTATATCATTATGATTTAGTTCCATTAAATATGAAATTGAAATGAAAGTAGCGTTCATGCGTACGTACGGCTTACCGTCTCCATGAACGATGCATTTCATTTCTTACCTCTAAATGTTACGTAATATTATAAATGAATGTATATACTGGATATATAATATATATATGACATCTAAATCATGAATATAATTCTAGATATAATGGATATTCTACCACATGAACAACTTGTAATTATAAGAAGTTTATTGTTGACTCAAGTTACCAAAGATCGACAAAACGATCGTTATTAACTTAAATAATTACATAATATTCATAACATTGTAATAAGTGATATAAAAAGGATAATTAAATTGAAAATGGTTCTTAATAAGGTAGATATTAACTCTAGTTTATTATTCCGGAGGTTAAAGAACGATTGAGTCAAGTCAGACACAAGGTAAGGGAATTTCTTAACCCAACTTCCATTCTTTGGGTTAATCTCCTACTTTCAAATTATGTCATGATATTATTATGTCCTATCTTGTATTTATACTTTTTTTATGTGTACCTATATTGAATACACATAATAGATATATTTTATTTTAAAAATGATCTTTTTAAGGACTTCATCTCAATCTCCTTTCATTGAGGCATATTTGGTTTTATACACAACTTTCTTTTATACGGTGTATAAACCCCTTTGACTTTTACATTTATTCAAAAGGAATCTTTTTTATACGAAGCGTTTTACTAAACGACAAAAAGGGAATGTTTTTATTTCCGTACTTATGCGGTGACAACGACTTCTCCACCGCCGTGACCATTATTTGAGTTTCGGCTTCCTCTACAAGCCATCACTTTTTTAATGAAAAATAAATACAAAGTTTTAACTTTCTTTTATTTTGGTTTTGAAAATGGTTTTGAAAACGTTTTTATTATATCAATGAGTTGTATTGATATCTTGTGATTGAAATGTGGAAATGTTATGTTTCCATTATGCATGTTTTATGTGATACGATTATGTTATGGTTTATGATATGTTTAAACCTATTCATATGAGGAATGCATTGGACTTAATAAGTGACGGGTGGAGCCTGCTATAGCTCCTCGATGCATCGACAGGTCTCATGAGACAAACTAGTGTCTTGGCACAAGGCCTTGACAAAATCTTATTTGTGGTCTTGGCACGAGGCCTTGACTACGTGGTTATGATAGTCTGGCATTATGCATTCCATCATTATGAAAATGGTTATTGATATTGCATGTGATTATTCGACCAGTAGAATATCCATGTGAAGAAGTGAATGGCATTATCTCATTTTACTTTTTCCATATTATGTTGATGTTCAAGTTTAAAAGGCTTTTGTTTTATTTATACATTGCCTAAAATGTTTATGTTTATTTATGAAAGCTTCCGCAATATTGTTATCCTTACTAAGCATCTGAGCTCACCCCTTTCAATGTTTTAATATTTTCCAGGATGTGAAGAAGTGTTTTATGAATGACCTGCCGGGATTGAGAGAAGAGGATATGAGTGTGGACTATGGAGACTTTGTTATTGTAGTTTTTCAATGTATGATGTAATGTAATGTTTACGAATGTATCTAGTGTTTCCAAGGCTACTAAACTAATCGGTCTTTCGAGACTTGATCTTTTGTGATCATGCCAATGTTACGAAGTAATGCACCGACTCTGGGTAGCTGGGGTCGGGGCGTTACAGTTGGTATCAGAGGTAGTTTAGTACTAACCTTGGAAGCTAGATTTAGATAAACTCTGATTAGAGCACATAGCCCAAAGATAGACTTTGAGGATTAGTATAGAAGAACTTCCTATAATTTTGGTATTATAGAGATTTTATGAGTTTTCCGAGCAATACATCCCTGTCTGGATACGAGCAGGTAGAGGCGGCTCTGGCACAGATGTACCTAGGGGTAAAACCCGAAAACACCGCTTTGAGCTAGACTCGAACGGGAACTGGTGCATGACAACGGGCCTTGCTGCACTCTTGGTTACGACACTCCCGGGGGATATGCTTAGGATAACTCTCATTTTCTTTACAAATCATTATGAAGGGTTTACGAGTATATACTTCCTCAAAGAAAACATTTTTATGATTATGGATTATATCCATAAATAGTTCAATTTATGTTAAGTGTTTTATAAGTATGGGATTATGTATTTTGATTTATAAACTAATCTAGTATATGCCATTGTTTAGAAATGGCGCCTAGTGGTAGGAATGGAAATCGTATCAATGCACGCACTCCATGTAGGGATTTCCCTCCTGCTCAAGATAATTATAGTGGGGCTGGTGATGCAACTGGTGCCGATCAGCTAATCACCATACTGGGACAACTTACTCAGGTTATGAATAATAACCTTACTCGTATGGAGCACCCTGATCCGCAACGTGGAGGATCAATGTTAGACCGCTTCATGAGGCAACAACCACCAACCTTCAATGGGAGTACAAATCCTATAGTAGTTGAGCAATGGATAAATTCCTTAGAGAAAATATTCCATGCCTTGGGGAGTAGTGAAAGGGAGAAGGTTGTCATGGCAGTTTACCACCTCACTGGAGATGCCGATCAGTGGTGGTCGCTGATTCAAAACACAAAGTAAGATGATGACGTATCGAATATGGAATGGAGGGAGTTCAAAGATCTGTTTTTAGAAAAATATTTTCCTCGTGACCATCGAGCAGATATGGAAAGGCAATTTCTGAGTTTGAGGCAGAAGGAGGATGAGAATGTCGCAAAGTATGAGGCTAACTTTACAAGGTTAGCGAGGCATGCTGCCGATTATATATGTAACCCAAGGCGTAAGATTGATCGTTTCTTTGATGGGTTAAAACCATTTCTCCGTCGAGATTTAGTATCACAATCCTTCTCATCATACGAAGATATTGTCTCGTGTGCTATCAAGACAGAAAAGGAATTCTCTAAGTCTTATGACAACAAAGTAATGCAAGAGAAGAAGAGAACGGTGGAACAAGAGACAGATAAAGGGGAAAAGGGAAAGAAGGATTTTCCATTATGTGATAATTGTGGGAAGAATCACCCTGGTACTTGCCTAAAAGGAATGGGAGTTTGTTATAAATGTGGAGAAAAGGGTCACCAGGCTCGTGATTGCAAGGGAAAGAAAGAGGCTGTCAAAGTTGAATGCTACAATTGTAGGGAAACGGGGCATTATGCAAATGAATGTCCTAAGCGTCAAGGAAACTTACCTCAGAAAAGGCCAAGGGATCAAGGCTAATCTTATGCTGTGACTACAGTTGAAGCGGAATAATTAATGTATTGGTGCTTTTGGACTCAAGGATTATATTCTGGTTATAAGAATAATGTGATATATATATATGGATTGTACTGTAGTACTTGTTGATTTCAGTAAGGTTTTAATATGATTAAGGTAATCATATTTTTAGTATGTGACAATAAGAGAAACTTTTCTTTGTTTGGGGAATCTGATGTTGCAATTGATTTTGGAATTTAGAGACCTTTTAGAGAAAGTCTGGACGGAGGTATTTTGGATAACTATTAAGGTTGGAATGGATTAAGTTGAACCATGGATAGTATTGTTTAAGGTTAAAGAATTTCTGAAGATTATTTTTGGAATATTATAATACTATAGTTTTAGGAAAAGGACAACCTGCAGGGTGGGGAATAACCCGTCGCGTCGGACAAAGCTGCAGGAATCGAACCCACAACCATAGTGCGACAAGCCTTTATTTCCTACCACTAACCTACAAGAAGTCCCTGGTTATTACAAAATAGTTTTACTAATCTAAATGGTATGTTTTAACATTTTGAACCTTATACAATTAGGATAAATAGAATATTTTTGAGTTCCGTTACCATTTGGAGTAAAAGTGGGGTTTGTGGTAATAATTTATTAACGAATGAAAGTATACATGACAAGTATGTATATTCCCTTACGTTCTTAGTAAATCTCCTAAATAAATTCCTCAACATTATAAAAGGTAACTTAAAACAAAAATGTTGTCGGTTAACTTTTCCAACTGGGGATTCAATGACCGTTTAACCAATCACAAGTTTGTGATTTTCTTGTGGTTAAACTTTCTCCTAATCCTGTTTTCTATAACTCTCCATCAGACCTTGATGGTTTGTTTTTCTTCCATATCCATATTTTCATAGAATCCTAGAATGGGCTATATCGGGTGACCTTTGTACTTATCCTGCTTTCTTTTAATGTTATATATTTACTAACCTTATTTCCGATGTGGGTTTTCCTCAAAGGTATTTTCTCTTTTCAACCTTTTATTTTCAAAGAAAAATATCAAATTGCGAGGACGCAATTTATTGAAGGAGGGGAGAATGTAACACCCTGAGCTTCCACGATACGCCTCTCTTTCAATAATGCAATAGCTTGCATTGTACGCGAGTTCGAGTTCTAAAACACCGTGACTAATCAAAGTAGCCGTTATGAATAGTAATAACCACTTTTTAAAATTATAGAAATCTTATATTTCAAAATGGACTTCATTTTTGTATTCATAATATCGAAATTAGCCTATGTTGAATTTTTGGTATTTTTCTGAGAACTTCTAATTTTTTATGAATAGTGAAAAATACTTAAAAACAACTTTTTTAATAAAAATAATTTATAGTGATAAATTATACTATTTAGTGGTTTTAAAGTATAATTAGAATATATTTTTACAATTTTATCCAATGGTGGTCATTAGAATTAATTTAACATTGAAATTGGACATAAACAATTGCCAATCTTTTGATATAAATTGTTTCTTAAAAACACGCTATTTGTCGTAACAGCGGGAATTAATTATAAAATTAATTAATGCAACTTATATGTTTGGAATTTTTTAAAATAGACATCATTTTTGAATTCGGAATATCAATTATAGCTTAGGGTGAAATTTTGGCTTTGTTCTGAAAAACTTCAATTTTTGATGAATAGTGAAACCACTAAGTGGTAGTTAAATAACTGATTTTTCATTTAAATGAAATATTACCACTTCTGTGATTTGATTTTCAAAAATCCGACATACATGGTTGTCATTAAGAATTAAAATGTGGTTCAATGAGATTAAAATAAATTTTTGGTGAATAGTAACTTTTAAGTTCTTAATCGCGATTAGAGGTAATTAGTGTAGTTTAAAGTACAAATAATGTTTTAATAATATGAGATGAGCATGACACTTGTCCTACTCCTATTGGATGAGTCATGGCCGACCAAGACAACCCATGGGTCAACTTGGTGACCCCATGGAGCCACTTTAGTTGGAAAATGACATTAATATATATTTATTTAATGTTAAAAGTAAATTGACACAAACATGAGTTGTCTTACTAAAACAATTTTTAAGTGGGGTTAGAAAAGTCCAAATTTTGATTATAAATATTCATTAGAAAGCTAAAACTATTTCCTAAATCATAGTATTTGTTTTATAATTTTTATACATTAAATAAATTAAATTATTTATGACATCATTATGATGCAGCGATGACCTCATTATTTAACGATTTAAATAAAATGAGAAGATAATGCAAAATCCAAGGCTTACACTTGTCCAAAACCTATTGGATGAGGATATTTCGAAACCTTATCACCTTATCCTCGAATTATATAAGTGTGGGACCTTTAGAATCCGAAAAGCATTGTGAAATAATGTAACATTTCAATCTTTCCAAAAGTGCCCCTCCTCTCCACTTATAAAAGGCCCCCACCTCTTCCACCTCATTTACACTTTCAAGCCATTTGGCTCGGCCAACCTCTGCCCAAATACTCTCCCAACTTCCCCCTCTTACTCCTAGAAGCCTCACTTTGGGCATAACTCTTCCCAAGGAAGCCTTTGGCTCAAATCAAAAAGAGTTACCCGATTTTGAGGTAATGTCTTCTCTAATGTTGTTTTGTTTTATTTTTCTTCTCCAACCCCATAAACTCTTTTTATTAATTTCTTTTGTAACAACACCAGTATCCTCAATATACTAGGATGTTGTTATAAGAAGTATTAGAGCTACACTTACACACACCTACATCTAATGGTTAAAGAACATACGGTTTCTGTGGATGGCGAATTCCTGCCTCACGAAACGATGATTGTTCAACACTCATATAACACCTTCAAAGGTGGCCATTAAGATGTCACTATTTTTATATATGATATATAATATGTTTATGTTTTACTTATGCTTCTGTATTTCTCATTTATGGCATACTTTATGATTTCCATTATGGGTAAAACGCGATAATTTCATTTTAGGAAGTGCAGACTACCGCCCCCTCAAACTGATTTGAATCGTTAATGCCATATGTGGGATGTATAAAGGATGGAGTAAATGGTATTATACACTATATTATACTGGAATTATATTATACATTTATATCATTATGATTTAGTTCCATTAAATATTAAATTGAAATGAAAGTAGCGTTCATGCGTACGTACGGCTTACCGTCTCCATGAACGGTGCATTTCATTTCTTACCTCTAAATGTTACATAATATTATAAATGAATGTATATACTGGATATATAAGATATATATGACATCTAAATCAGGAATATAATTCTGGATATAATGGATATTCTACCACATGAACAACTTGTAATTATAAGAAGTTTATTGTTGACTCAAGTTACCAAAGATCGACAAAACGATCGTTATTAACTTAAATAATTACATAATATTCATAACATTGTAATAAGTGATATAAAAAGGATAATGAAATTGAAAATGGTTCTTAATAAGGTATATATTAACTCTAGTTTATTATTCAGGAGGTTAAAGAACGATTGAGTCAAGTCGGACACAAGGTAAGGGAATTTCTTAACCCAACTTCCATTCTTTGGGTTAATCTCCTACTTTCAAATTATGTCATGATATTATTATGTCCTATCTTGTATTTATACTTTTTTTATGTGTACCTATATTCAATACACATAATAGATATATTTTATTTTAAAAATTATCTTTTTAAGGACTTCATCTCAATCTCCTTTCATTGAGGCATATTTGGTTTTATACACAACTTTCTTTTATACGGTGTATAAACCCCTTTGACTTTTACATTTATTCAAAAGGAATATTTTTTATACGAAGCATTTTACTAAACGACAAAAAGGGAATGTTTTTATTTCCGTACTTATGCGGCGACAATGACTTCTCCACCGCCGTGACCATTATTTGAGTTTCGGCTTCCTCTACAATACATCACTTTTTTAATGAAAAATAAATACAAAGTTTTAACTTTATTTTATTTTGGTTTTGAAAATGGTTTTGAAAACGTTTTTATTATATCAATGAGTTGTATTGATATCTTGTGATTGAAATGTGTAAATTTTATGTTTCCATTATGCATGTTTTATGTGATACGATTATGTTATGGTTTATGATATGTTTAAACCTATTCATATGAGGAATGCATTGGACTTAATAAGTGACGGGTGGAGCCCGCTATAGCTCCTAGATGCATCGGCAGGTCTCATGAGACAAACTAGTGTCTTGGCACAAGGCCTTGACAAAATCTTATTTTTGGTCTTGGCACGAGGCCTTGACTACGTGGTTATGATAGTCTGGCATTATGCATTCCATCATTATGAAAGTGGTTATTGATATTGCATGTGATTATTCGACCAGTAGAATATCCATGTGAAGAAGTGAATGGCATTATCTCATTTTACTTTTGCCATATTATGTTGATGTTCAAGTTTAAAAGGCTTTTGTTTTAGTTATACATTGCCTAAAATGTTTATGTTTATTTATGAAAGCTTCCGCAATATTGTTATCCTTACTGAGCATCTGAGCTCACCCCTTTCAATGTTTTAATATTTTCCAGGATGTGAAGAAGTATTTTATGAATGACCTGCAGGGATTGAGAGAAGAGGATATGAGTGTGGACTATGGAGACTTTGTTATTGTAGTTTTTCAATTTATGATGTAATGTAACGTTTACGAATGTATCTAGTGTTTCCAAGGCTACTAAACTAATCGGTCTTTCGAGACTTGATCTTTTGTGATCATGCCAATGTTACGAAGTAATGCACCGACTCTGGGTAGCTGGGGTCGGGGCGTTACATTTTGGCACATTCCTCTCTATAGTTGATGTACAATATATATTGATGTGTCCAAATCCTCCACACCAAAAACAACATCCCTTGAAATATACCATATAGTATTGAGATCAATTTTTCTATCTCTATCATTATTATTCCCTTATGTATCTCTTGGCTATAGAACACACATTTTGTGAGTGTCCTGTGTTTCAATAGAAATAACACCTAATGCATGGTGCAAGTATTCTAGTAAATTCTACACCCCTGGTAGTCCCTTAGGTTCTATGAATCTTATGATTCTACTTTATACCCCAAGAAATCTTCAATCATGGATCGAGTGCTTGTGGTCTAACTTCAACCATTACTAATTTCTATTTTTGATCAAGACCCTTACAATCCTTATCTTTTGGATTTTTTTGTTTCTTAATTTATTCTATACCTCTATATTCCGCTTTTACCTTTTATATTCCCTGAATGATCTACTTTCCTGATGTCATACTAAGTGTTAAGGGTTTTTCATTATCATTGACTTTTATTGCTAGATAGAAAAATTCCTCTTCATGTCCTTTAATATGTTTGATTTGATCTCTCCTAGTGATATTAAAAATATCAATTTCAATTTTCTATTCTTTAAGTTTGAGATTGTACTCAATGGAGTTTTATGAGTTTTCTGGTATTGAAGACTTGAATTTTTTAATTTCTATCTTCAACTCAGAATTCTCTTCTTCATGCTATTTCATATATAGTCGGGACACATGAATTGATTTTTGGTATTTCTTAGTTTTAGCTCTCCAAACATCTATCTCATTAAGAGAATCTTCCAATTCATCTTTTTTATCAACTATTACTTCAACTTATTCTTCATCAATATCTCCTTATTCATTTTTCTATGCACTACTGAAAAATTCCACCACCGAATTTTCTCTATGATCTTTAATGTTCCTTATATCTTCAAACTCAAATTAATAAGAACTGTCACATTCTTATGAAAGAAGATTTTTATTTTTGTAGAAATTTCTCTTAAAACTTATCTTACCTTTCACTTCAAGTGAAGGCTTCTCCATGGGAATTTTAACTTCATCCTCATCATCTTCTTTAAATTTATTGGGGAACCTTACTGAAATATGAACATCCTTTCCACATCAAAAGCATGATAGTTTAATTTTACTTGTGTACTTTTCTTTTTCTCTTAGTATATTTGAAGAAAGTAATGGCGTCACCTCATCTATCTCGTCTTCTTCCTGAAAATATTCAATGGTGAGAAACTTCATGGCCTTGAATTCTACCTCTTTGGAATTTTATTTTTCCACATACTCAATATTATTATTTCACATCTCATATGAGAAAAGAGTATTGTGTATGCTATCCAATTTTAGTTGCTTTAGATCTTTATTCTCTAACACATAAACTTTTAGATTGAACTGGGGTGGAAGTCTTCTCAAGATATGTATAACAATATTTACATCTTTAATAATTTCTCAGAGTCCAGACATGTCTTCAACAACTAAATTCACCCTCTCAAATAATGAATCAACAGACTCATTAGTTTACATTCTCATATTGTCGTATCTATTACGCAAAACATGTATCTTTCCCACTATGAAAATTGTGTCAACCTCATAAATATTTAGCATGTTTTCTCACATAGTATGTGTTTAATTTAATGATTCAATATTTGTATATATTACATTGGATAAGGATCACTATATGGAATTGATTCCTTTGGAACCATTATCTACTTACCTTCAATTAGAATCTGATAAAGAACAATTTTCCACATTTTCCGAAATACCATGCACTGATGCTGTAAAGATATCCATTCCTAAATATCAGAAGTAGTGTTGTATCGAAATCTTATATAAATAAAAATTGTTTCCAAAGAAGATCAAAATATCTTTACAATTAACCACCTCCATGAGAGAAACACAAAAATTAACCTTGGTCTATGGTACCAATTTTTAGGAACAACTAAGATAAATTCCCTAAGGGGGTGAATTAGGGTATGATAGATTAAAAAACTGCCCCCTTCAGATATTGTTTCTTTGTTAAAAAAAACTCCCTTATCTATCTTTCCTACAACAAAGTATGAATATAAATTAAAGAACACACAAGACATACAAACTTTACTTTGTCCACCATCACTGGGATATCTCCAAGGAGAATACAACAATAATGTGCTGATATAAAAAATCGACTAAAAGTGTACAACTGTTTACAAACTATGAATAGGACTCACTATCCCTCCTAGTTTACAACTGATCACAATTTGAAAGATTTTTGTTCTCTCAAAATATGTGTTCTCACTTCTCCTTTAGTTTATTCTCATTTGATTTCATGAATCAATATGTTTTACACCTCATTTAGGGTATCATTAAGTTTCACTTTCATCCACCTAATGAATACCCCTTTAGAACTACTTGGAAACATCTATATTTCATAAAACCATTGAGTTCCTTGTGCACAACATTATCACTTTTCATGAACATATTCATTTTTCATAGAAAACAAAATTTCAGGAAACTTTTATGTTTTGCGCACAAACCTCTTCTTATGTGAAACTCTCTTCTTATACAAAACTCCCTTTTCGCACAATTCATGCACAATTTAGATCCCCAGTTTTTTCAAAGGGTTGATCTACTAAAATGAGGGGGTAACCTCCAATTTATTGACCTATACAACCATTCTGGTAAGATCCTGATGCACCTTCCTCTATGAGTGTAAGATCTTTTCCAAGCACGTAAAACCACATTTGACATCACATTGTATGCATAAATCTCTTTCTCATGGATCATGTCATATTTTTTTCTTGGGTTCATTAAAATGAACTTCTTCCCAATATGAAACATAGATTTTTTTATATAATATTATTGGTAGAAGGTGATTCCCAAGTGGAGAGGATTGGGTCTTAGTATGAGACTGAACCTCTTTTATTTTATTTTCTTGTATGTTTTGTTTTGTTTTTGTTTAATATGAATACATTTTAATCTAAAAAAATAAACATTTATAATTAACATTAATTAGTTTTTATATAAAATTTTGGTTATGTAAATTGATTTCAAAAGTAAAATTAGTTTTCATAATTGTTTTAACTAAGACCTATTCAATCTTTGATAAATATTTTAAAAGATCATAAAGTATATCAATATATTATTTTTATTAACTAGTTTGTTATAATTAAACTATGTAATTTTATTTAAAAAAATTAACAAAACTTTTTATTGAGTACTAAATCCCCTCCCCCCTATTGAATACTCACTTTGACCAACATTTTTTATCAAAAGTTTTTCAAAAAAATCAAATGTGATTTTAGTTATTTAAATGATATTAAATTTATGTTGAACCTAAATTTAATTCACTAAATGAATATTAGACAATAAGGTTCTACGAGTAACTTACATCCCTTTTAATGGAATTAACTTTTATTTGTGGAAAATTGAGATTAAAATATATATAGAAATAAAGGGTTTTGAAATTTGGTCTCTTATAGAGGATAAGTATGAGTTACCTAAGACTCTTAGAAAAGATTGGGAGGATGATACAAATCTTTCTTATAAAAAAAATTCCAATGCTATGAATTCTTTGTTCTATGGTTTTGGAGATGAATAATTCAATAGAATACTTTCTAGTAAAACATCCTATGAAATTTGTGATGATTTATCTATTTCACTTGAAGGAACTAACAATATTAAAGAAATGGTACTGAATACATAAACAATAATATATTATTCATTGAAAATGAAAGCTAAGGAGTTAATTTATGATATTTATTTATGGTTAAATAATATAGTCAATACCATTGTCTCCTTGGGAAATCCAATATCTGACAACAAACAAATCATGAGACTTCTTAGATACATCCAAATAGGTGGAGAGGGAATTCTATGACAATAAGGTAATATTGAGACATAAGTAGACCACTTTCCCAGGTATTTATTGGGAAGTTTATTATGTTAAAGGAAAAAAATAAAGTCAATAATAGAGGGGATTAATAACCTAATATATAGATAGTATCATTCAAGTCCATTTCTCTAAAAAGAGATAAAGTTCCATTTAAATGTTTTAGTGATGAGGAATCACCATTTCACAGTAATGAGAAAATATTCCACTTAGATAGAAGGATTAAGATGTTATACTAGAAGAAGAAATTCTTCAGGAAGCCAAATTACAATAGAAAGTATGATAGTAGAGGAACATGTAAAAAGGACTGGAGGAGAGATATATCTCAAATTAGATTAATAACTTTGAGTGAAATAGAAAATGACATGTTAAGGAATATTGTTCCAAGTTTAAATAAAAGAATAAATATTTTCATAAAGACATAAATTATAAGAAAGTTATAGAAGCTTTATGGAGTTTCTCTAAGGATAGCTCTAGTGACTCTGAATCAACTCATGGAGAGAATCTAGATAAATCCAACTTGTGCTTCATGAAAAATGTTTCTAAGGTACCTTTTGTATATCAAGTAGTTAATTATGATCACTCTAAAAATGAAAATATTGAAGAAATGTATAAAAAAGAAATGTTTGAATATTGTAATATGCTTAAATATGGTTTCAATAAACTAAAATAACAATATAAATTTCTCAATAAATACCATGTTTAGTTTGATAATGTCAAAACTTACCTCTCTATATAAAAAGATAAGAATACTCTCAACTGTTGAAAGAAAACAATGAACTGAAATTATCAAATGATAAAATTAAGAAATACTTGGAAACACTTAAAAATTGAAAAGAAACACTTCCTAAAATATTAAGAAAACAAATTCCACCTAATTATATTATATGTATAGGTTATCAACCTAGATATAGGAGAGTGCTTAAGAGAACATTTGTTCCTAATTCCAATTCTAGAAATTCTACTGCTACTTATTTTTCAAATAAAACAATTAATTAAAAAAGTTTTAATTATTCTTATAGGAAACCTATAAATAAAATATGGGTTCTTAAGGCCCTAATTACTAACATTTCATGACCCAAGAAAATATGGTTAAAAAATCATTCCTATTATAAACTATTTTGTATAAAGGTTTCTTGAAGAGCTCCTATAGAAATATATAGTACTTGGACAATGGTTGTTCTAGGAATATGATAGGTGACTACTCTAGCTTTAAGATCCTCATAAAATTTTATGGTATTCAGGTAACATTTAGTGATAATTATGAAGGAAAGATCACCAAACTTGCCCAAATTAGTAACACTAATTAAATTCTAAATTATAATTTAATTTTTTTATTGTTTAAAATATAAATTTCTTAGAATCTCACAATTATCTGATGATGGTTTTCATGTTAAGTTTGAAAAAAAAAATTGGTAATGTTTTTAATTCAAACAAAATGATCTAGTATTTACTACTTTGATAAATGATATTGTTTATATTGTTAATATTGATTCTTAAATTTCAAAAATGTTTCCTGTATAAGTTCCTTTCATAAAGAATCGTGGATTTGATATAGTAGATTTGGCCAATTTAACATCACTCGCTCAGAAAGCTTACTAGGAAAGGGTTAGTCAGTTATCTACCAAAACTAGAATTCCAAAATGATAAAGTTTGTAACCCCTATCATAAATGGAAATAAAATAATATTTTTTTTAATTTAAATAAAGTAGGTTCAACTTATCATCCTCTTTATTTGGTTCATGTGGACTTTTTTGGACTATCTATACTATCTATTTTACATGGGAATCACTATGTATATATAATTGTTTATGGTTTTTCTAGGTATATTTGGGTATTTATTTTAGATCACAAGTATGAATCTTGTTTTTATATTAAAAAGTATGATAAATCTATAGAAAATATCACTAAATATAGAATTAAGAACTTAAGAAGTGACCTTGGACTTGAGTCTGAAAAGCAAGACACTGAGTCCTTTTACTCACAAAATGGCTATAGTCATAACTTGTTTTCTCCTAAGTCCCCTCATCAAAATGGAGTTGTGTGAAAATGAAATATAACACTTCAATATATATCTTGGACTATGCTTAATGGATATAACTTACCAATCTTTTTTTGGGAAGAGTTTTTGAACACAACACGTTATATAATCAAAAGAGTTTTAATTAGACCTTTTTTAGAGAAAAATACTTATGAGATTCAGAATAATAGAGTTCCAAAAGTAAATTTATTTATATTTTTTGGTTAAAAAGAATTTATTCATTATAGTAAGGATAATCATGACCTATTTTCCTTCAAAATTGATGAAAGAGTTTTTCTAGGTTATTCAAACTCTAGTAAATTATATAGAGTTTTTAACAAAATAACCAAGACTTTGGATGAGTCTGTTCATATAAAAATTAATGAGATAGGCCCACATGAGCCTAAAATGTCTTTATATAACCTTAACGATTATTTATTTATCTTGAAATTAAATTCTAAACTTATAATTATACCGTAAAACTTACCAAAAATCATATAGTTTCGAGAAACATATAGAACTTGAACCTACAAAGGACCCTAAGGTGACCAAACCGTCATTTTATAGAAGTGTTAAGACTCTTAAAATCCATCCTTTACATAATATTGTTGGATACCTAGATAGATGTAAACAAACTATTACTTCTCTAAGAAATTAGGTTGAACATAAAGATTTATTTTCATAGAATGAACCTAAGAACATCACTAATTCAATCAATGATGAATTTTGGGTAATGGATATGCAAGAGAAACTCAATCAATTTGAAACAAAAATATAGAAACTTGTTGATAGACCCAAATACACATTAAATATAGACACTAATTGGGTGTTTATAAATAAGGTTGATGAATCTAGCACAATAATAAAGGAATAAGGCTAGACTAGTTTCATAAGGGTGTAGTTAAGAAAATGGTATATAATACCAAGAAACATTTTCACTTATATCTATACATGAAGCCATTAGAATACTATTAGCCTATGAAACACATCATAATTTCAAAATATATCAACTCAATTTCAAAAGTTCATTCTTAAATTGGTATATAGTTAAGGATGTTTTTATTGAACAACCCCATAGATTTTAAAATCCCCATTTTCCAAATCATGTTTATAAATTAAAAAATAAATCTTTATATTTTTTAAAATAAGAACCTAGAGCTTGGTATGATAGGATCAACTATTTTCTTATTTCAAAAATATTTTTAAAAGTTATTATTGATCTGACCCTAAAAATAATTTCAAAAGATGTTTTAGTTTTTAAAATCCATGTAGATGATATTATTTTTTGATCTTCTACAAATTATTTATGTATTGATTATTCAAAAATGTTGCAAAATGAATTTCAAAATATTTTAATGGGTGAACTAAAATTCATTATTGGTTTTCAAATAATCCAAAATAAAGAATGAATATTTTTAATTCAATGTAAGCATACTAAATATCTTTTAAAATATTTTATTTTGGATAGAACTAATATTAGTGATACTCCAATGAGTACCACTTATAAATTGGAACTTGATAATGGTGGGTAATCAGTGGATTGAACCCATTATAGAGTTATGATTGGAATTATTATCTACTTGACTACTAAACAACCTAAATTTATGTTTATTCTGTGTATGTGTGATAATTTTCATGAAAAATCAAAAGAGACACACTTACTGGATGTAAAAATGAGTTTTAAATACCTCAAGTACACTTCCAATTTAGGATTGTTTTAGACATAGGGATAATAATTTGACTTAGTTAGTTATTCAGATTTTTATTTTGGTGGTTGTAAGTTAGATATAAAAATCACTTATCAAACATGTCACATTTTGAGAAAAAATCTAGTCTCCTGGTTTAGTAAGAAACAAAATTCTGTTTAAATTTCAATTGACAAAGTTGAATATATAGTTTTTCTTAGCTACTATGCACAAATTTTTTGGATAAAATAGACATTAAAAGTCTATAGATGTCAATTCTGACATGTACCTATAAATTTTGACAACACAGTTGAAATAAACATTTATAAGAACCCTATATCTAACTCAAGAAAAAACATATTGATTGACGACATCACATTTTGAGACACCATTTTCAAAAGGGTGATATCACTTTTGAATACATTGGTATATAATATCATCTTGCTAAAATTTTCAATATGAATTTGAATTATGAGAGAATGAACTACATCAAACATCAATTAGGAATGATTAAATTTAGTTGAATTTAATTTTTTGGGACTCAGCACTGAGTTTTACAGATCATTGAGATTTACCCATCATTGAGTTTTACCCAACATTGAGTTTTACACACGGTTAGTTTTTTATCACCATTGGAGTTACTCGCAATTTTATTTACTCGTCATTAGATTTACCAATGGTTTTAGTTACTCATTTTGGAGTTAATCACCATTGTAATTACTCACCTTTTTTACATACTTCTTGTTTTTACCTACCATTGAAAACTTCATGCATTAATTAATTTTATTGATGGTTTTATTTAAGTCACCACTATTGTTTTAGTTTTATGAATAATTTATTTATTTAATATATAATTTTCTATTCAATTAAAATTATATTCAGATTTTTTATTTTCAATTTTCTAAATTCCCAAATGATATAAATTATAATCTTTCTAATTTCAACACTCATCTATTTGTCTCTCTTCTCTCAAGACCTATTGTTAACCTTTCTATCATTTATTGACCTTCCTTTTCCTTTTCCTGAACTATCCTAGAATAACTCCATGATTAGAATAATGAGAGCTTCAGAGTGTTATCAATATAAGTCACAACATTATAAGGAAAAAAAGTTCAATTGAGAATCCTAGTTGTTTTTAAACCAGTGAATCTCGAGCTTTCAGAGATATCTTGTGTTCAAAAAAGTAATTATAGGTTGATTGGTTACTTCTAAGAAAGTTGATAGTGCTTTGGGTTCTACATAAACAAGTATAGTTTGAATGGTTCTCTAGTAATTATAGACCTTTCTATAATAGGATAATACATTAGTTTTACTAGTTTATATATTTATGTTTTGAAGAAAATGAATTCTAGTTAAGAACTATAATCAATGCCCGTAAGGTTTTTTTCTTCATGCTATTGGGATAAATTTCTAAATTTTCCACATGAAGAAGATTGAAATGGATATCAAGGAACTATATTAGATGATATTTACACTTATTTCTATGAATATTATTTATAAGATCTAATAGGATATAGAATAGTTATAATGCCAAATTACTCTCAACTTTATGGTTAATACAGGTTTTTTTTCAAGTTCATTCGGTGTATGATTTTTCCAAATAAAAGTTGATTTTTAAACTATGAGGTATTAATATTTTTATATTATTTGTCTTATGAAATTAGGAGATAAGAATAATTTGTGAAGATACCTAATGGTTCACATGATGGAAATGTGCAAGACTTCTTCAAGATCAAATTCTATAATCTATCAAAAGATAATATTGCATAAGCTAGAAGCCAAAGGTATAATTTATGAAAGTGAAGAATCAATAGTGGACTGTGAATTTTTCCGCAACACAATAATAATTTAAAAAATAATGAAATTTATTTTGAATACTTGTAAGAAGAAACATGTGGATGATAGTGAAAGAATTTAGGATAATTTCAAGCAGGTTGATCATCCATCAAGACCAAAGTATCTTATAGATCCTTGATTGGAACTAGATGAAGCTGTTGGGTATTATAAAGAAGAGGAAGATGAGGTTATTTCCTCTTGTTTTAAGTAAATGAAATTTTATGTGGATGAATTTAGTGACCTGGATTTATCTCAGATCTCTCCTCCTATTACATTGGATCTCCTAGCCCACCTAGGACACTTTATCTCAAATAATCTCTCTTGAAAGATGGTGGTGATGAGGATGATACAGAAGTGTTAGGTGAAGAGAAATTTTATAGTACATTAAAATCCACAAAAGATAATTAAAATGATGAAAATTGTTATGAGGATGAAGAATATAAAGAAGAATAAGAAAACGAGGAAGGAGGAGAAGTTGAGAAATATGAAGAAAATGAAAATTCAAATTGTGATGGAGATGAATATGACAAGGATGGAGATTCTAATGGTCCTGATGGATGCATTATATTTGAGAATATAGAAAACCCTTAGGCACTTGTCCTTTCTCCAAGAGTATTAGTATTTGGATCATAAGAGATACCCATATTTGTGGTGATGTCGACATGGCTACTAGAGAAGAGAAGGAAGATACAATTTAGGGGGAGGAATCCTTGCATCTAGAAAGTCATCTAGTTGATTCAATTTTTGGTGGAGACCTCAGTGAGCCTAAATATAATGTTAAGATGGGTTTTGAATATGTAGTTTCTGAAAATATGGATTTGGTGTCTTATACCATTGAGAAGATAGATTATGTACATAGATTATATATGAAGATGGATGTTGTACCTGCTGTGATTGTATCTACAGCTGCAAAGCCTATAGTTTTTGAGGCTTCTGGTCTGAATTCGATTATTTTAATGGTCCTAGTTCTAGAGTATTGGGTTAAATTCTCTCGGTATCTCATACTTGGTCTAGAAAACTAAAATTTTGATGAAGAGATATCTGATGTTTGAGAGGCAAGAGATCTTAATGGATCTTTAGTTAATAATTTTGATACTATAGGTCTGCTAGAAATATTTTCTTCTAATGTACATTTAAATTCTGATACTTCTACACATGTTCCTTCCCATGATACTCCTTCGGTACTAGGGGATGTTTTCCCTAGAGGTGACATGGATTCTTTGAGAGAAACAATTTTATCTTACGTTGGGTTTCTTTTAATAGATTAATAAAATTGGTTAACATGCTTAGTGGTAATGATGAAAGACATTTTTCTATCACTTTTGATTCATGATATTCATCCCAAAATGATTCTCCATATTAGATAAGTTGAATTTTAAAATGAAATGGAATCTTTGAAATTAATAGTAGAAGGGATGAGATATACTATTGGAAATTCCATGTCTACTTTGCTAGAGAGGGTGGAAAATATTACTATTATGGATTCTAGTTCCAGTGCTCATCCTTCTACTTTTTATGTTGATATGATCAAGATAGTTGTGATGTTAGATCTTAGATTTTATTCAAGTGGTTAACTTTCCATACCATATGAAGTTTTGTAAAAATTTGAGGATAATAGTGATCATGACCATATGATGATTTGAGGGTATATGAATGACATGAAGTCTAATATAGAAACCGTCACCAAAGATATAAAGTATTATCATTAAAGGATAGATACTAAGAATGAGAGTAATTAACATTTTATATTTCTTCAGGAAAATATGAGAATTCCTCCACTAACTAATGCTTTTATGAAGAAAATGTATCAGTTAAAGTTCATGACCCCGGTGCTAAATCATTTTATGGAGAGAAGAAGGATTTATTCAGTGCTATAGAAAGGGGATGAAATATAATTATAGATTTCATAAATATTATGAAACCATTTATTCATGTGTTTGGAATAGATGTGGTGTATCAGGATTCTATATAAGTTAGAGCTCACATGACCCCTCTAGTTTCAGCTCCATATTTCTTTAAGCCTAGTCTAACCAGAGATCCCAATGCACCTTTTTCATCTCGCTTATAGACATTCATACTATCTCTCATAGAATAAATTCATAATCTAATACCAATCATCCTCATAGATACTCCTCCTATTATATATTTTTCTTTAATCAATCTTGTAGCTCCCTCAGTCTCACCTGATGAGCCTTCTGCTTCAAAAAATGGGAAGGGAAAAGCTACCCTTGATCCCTCTAATCAACCCAAATAGCATTGATGATTATAAATTATTCTTAAATGGGTATGTTTATTGTATAACTTCTTGTTGTATATTTTAATCTGAAATTAATTTAAATTATCTTATTCATTTTATGTTCTCATTTCATTTCTAGTTTTATTAGAAATTTTTTATAATCCTAAAAGGGGGAGAATTATTTATGGAATTTATTATAGTTATTTATTTTATATAGTCATTTTCCATTTATATCAGTCCTTCAGCTCTTTGATTCCATACTGATATTATTTATTTCTGTTTAGTATCTAATTTCCTTTGATAAATTTCCATTGATACTCTATGTGTCTTCTTTATCTTTAATACCACAGTATTTTGCATTATACCATCTTTTCTATGATATTATTTCATTTAATTTCCTCTTATACTCTACTTACATTGGATTCCATGGTCTATAAAATTCCATGATTTTTTATCAATAAAAAGGGAAAGATTGTTGGTACCCTCATTTTAATGATCACAAAGTCATTTTTATTATGATATTAATGGATTTTATGTTTTATTGAAGTATTTTACATTATAGTTAATATTATAAAATTGGGGGTAAGTATGAATCACTTTTGAATATGAGTCATCGCCAGGGATGAATCACCATTGATGTTGATTCACCACTAGTAATGACTCACCATTGGGAACAACTCACTACTAACATTGAAATTTTGATATATAGTGGAATCACCCACCTTAATCAATGAGTCACCCTGAGAATGAATTTTTGGTAATCTATTGAAAAGACTCACCACCAGTGGATGACTTGTTGTTGAACCAAAAAATTGAAAATTTGTTGGAAACACCTACTGTCAGAGATGAGTAACCACTAGAGTGAAACCTTAGCTAAGTTTCAATATGAAATAATGAAAGATAAGAGTCGTTGTTTAATATGACCTTCCATCATAATGTAAATTTGGTAAATTTTTGGAATGAAATACCACTAAGATGACTCACTTCTATCCTAACTCACCACAAGCCTGAGTCACCTCCAGTTCAAGTCATTGCCAGAGATTGTCTCACCATTCAAGAAGACTCACCACCAATATTATGTTTATTTTAAATTAAATATTTCAAATAGATATATTATCAAATTTAATTTTGAATCTTATTTTAATGATTATTGTTAATTTTTTTCAAAGATTTATTAAATGTTGTGTCATTTGTCCAGTATGAGGAGAAGAATGTCTAGATGATTCTTCCTCCATGTTGCTGTTAAAAGAAGTAGCAAACTACCTAGTGGTGAAATAACTATAAAAACAAGTGAAATGAAATAGAGAGATATATATGTACATATGAAGGGATAAAGATCTAAACATTACAATAATAGAAGAATATTATTGTGTTGTGTGCCACCAATGAAGCATCATTATCGGTGATCACCTTTATAAGAATTAATTCATATTAAACAACCATAATACTTCCTGCATGATCAAATGAAATATTTTACAACATTCTGTTATACAGAAAATTTCAGAAACCCTACTTGAGCTACCACTCAAGCTACATTCAAAGATTAGTAATATTCAGATTTATCAGACTGATCCACATACCTTCCCTACATATTTTATTTTCTCAGTCTATTTATTTTATTTACATTATGAGAATTTTATATTTTACTCTATATTTAACACACACATTGTCTCCTATGAATTAACTGGAAGATACTAGATATCTTATCAAAATCTATTACTCTTTTTTTACCATGGTGTTGTGAAATAGGTCGAGTGTGGAATGTAGTTGTTTTATTCCCACGTGTATTGTGGAAGAGGTCCATGTGTGGCCTGGATAACTTTGTTATTGTACACCCAGTCAATTATGTGGATCATAGATTATTTTATATAATCTTCTTGGAAACGTTTTATTTATATGTGGATAGTATTAGGTATCAACTTGATACTGAACCTCTTGTATTTTATTTCATTGTGTGTTTTGTTTTGTTTTGTTTTATTTATCTGCCTTAAGATGAATCTATTTTAAAATAATAAAACCCAAACATTGATAGTTAATATTAATTACTATTTATATATGGTTTTGGTTAACTAAATTGAATTGAAAATTTAAATTAGTTTTTATAATTTTTTTAACTAATGCCTAATAAATATTTGAGAAACATTTTGAAATATTAGAAAGAATATCGATATTCTATTTTGGTTAAATAAGATATATTAATTAAACTCATGGATTTTATTTAAACCTTTTTTTAATATAAATTTTTATTAGTTACTAAATTAAACTCCCCCTATAGATACTCACTTATCTCAACAATATTGATGAAATTGTTTTTGTGATGTATGTTAAACATTATATAAATTAAGACATTATGAAGGAATGAGGAGATGTTCACGAACTCGAGAGAGGATGAGCATTATATGGCTACCACATAATCATAAAATATAAATTGATTCAATGGATATGATATATTTTTTTAATGGTTTTATAGATAAAAATATGACATTATAGATTATTTGGAATATGAAAATATCTAATATTTTTGATATTTCGTAAGCAGGTGTCGATAATCTATTTTATATTTTTGTTGGTATTTTTATCTGATAAATTTTTATCGAGATGAATTCAAGTGGTTTATTAGCTTGATACATTGTCATTAAATATATTTATTATTATTAATGAATTTGTGAATATTATCTGAAATAAATTAAGGAGAAAAATTATTGGATTATTTTAATTTCAATTTTTTCATTGATGTTGGAGGAGACAAGATTATTCAATTTCAGATATTAAAGAGTATAAGAATGTTTCTCTAATTCAGGATATATTTATGAAGGATATTGAATCAATTTATTTTGAGTGTATGTAGAAAGAGAAATATTGAAACTAATGGATATTTATTGTATATATATCTCTCTCTGGTAGGAAAAGGAGAATACATTGAAGTGTAGTGACATTAAAATTATTATGACAATAAAGTGATGAAATATATTCATTTTTTTGCACAAAATTTTATGAGATAATTGAAACACATTGTATATCCATTATTCTATCAATGTGTGGAGATCAAGAAGAAGAATAAAACCTATTCCAAAGAAAAAAATATGAATTTTTGTTGCTTCAAGAATAAGAAGAATCATGCATGACATTGATGATTATTTTATTGTTATTTTGCATTATTAATGACCAAATACAATTGTCAGTTGCTGCTAAAAATGTAAGGGAGAACTATTTTCTCAATAAAAAAAAATATTGGTTTATTATAGTACCATATTCCTAGACTTAGTCATGGTGGAGTGTCTTCTTGTTGGACTAAGTTGTGGATTTTTGATTCCCTATAAAAAGAACTTGAAGGGACAATGAAATCCTTGTAAGGTGTCAATTTCTCATACTCAGTTGTGGAGGTCTTAGGATAAGACTAACTACTAGTGAAAATCACTAAACTCGTGTATTAGTGTGTTTTTGGAGTGGATGAGGGGATTTATATACCCCAAACCACTATAAATCATTGTGTTCTTTTAATTATTTATTTCTATTTATCACTCATCTTTAAAATAGAAGTAAAGGATCACATCATTTCAAGAGAGATGTTTTAATTTTTTCAAGATTATTAGAAGGAATAAATTCACCCCACCCCCCCAATTTTTTCTTCATAATATTCATTAAAAAAATAAAATCTAGTCAAAGAATGTCCTACACCAATAATTGTAATCTAGATACATAGTTTCCTTAGTTTATTAGGTTACTATCAGTGGTCTGTTCAAAATTTATCTGATTGGTCAACCCACTAACCAAGTTGAAACATAAAATGGTTAGATTCACATGGTCCAGGGGATGTGAAAAAAATATTAAAGAGCTAAATAGGAGATTTATTAATTTACCAATATTGACTTTATCATTGGGAAAATGATGATTTTTAATATATAGTGATTCATCAAAGAAAGGATTGGGTTGTGTCCTTATGAAGAATGATAGAGCAGTTTTTTATGATTTAAAGTAATTAAAGATTCATAAATAGAATTATCTAACACATGAACTTGATTTGGTAGCTAAAATATTTTCAATGATGATATATAGGAACAATTTTTATGGAGAAATATGTGATATATATACAGACTAAAAATATTGAATTATATTTTCTCTCAAAACGGAACAACATGAGGTAAATAAGAAGGTTGGTACAAATATTGGAATTTGATTTTTGATATACTACCACCATGGTAAGGAAAACATTATAGCTAATTCCTTGAGTTGGAGGGACCATGGAGGTTTGATAATGATGTCGACAAATAAGGATCTCATATTCATAAATCAAGTAAAGATAGATATGGTAATTTTTAGGAAAGGGGATCCATCATTCCTTTTTCCAAAAATTTGTAAAACATTAGTATTAGAAATGATAGAGAACTCCAATAATGATGAAAAAGATATAAAAATGAGTATTAAAGTAGTTAATGGTGTAAAATGATATACTTTATCTATAAAGATAGTGTTTTTATGTTTGAAAGTATTTTATTTTTTCCATCCAGGCCTGAGATGAAGAGGTAGCTACTAGATGAAGCACATAGCCTAAATTTCTCCATAGACCCAGTTAATGCAATGATGTATAGGGATTTAAGATAACATCTCTGGTATAATGGTATGGAGTAGGATATTAGAGACTATGTGTCCAGATTTTTAATGTGTCGATAGGTGAAGAATGAAAGACAACATCCTAAGGGGGTCATGAAACCTATTCCTATACCTATATGGAAGTTAAACAACACAAAATATTTTTCATTATACTTCCAAATACTCCAAGGAATAATTATTCTATATGGGTCATCATTGATCAACTTCCCATGTTTTCAAATTAAATAGTTGTAATGGAAGACCTACCCCTTGAGTGCCTTACCCAAATCTATATGAATTATATTAATAGACTTAATAGGATACGTTAATAAATTGTATCTCATCTTAAACATAAATTTATATCAAAATTCTAGAAGATAATTAAAAAGGATCTCACCACTAAGGTATATTTAATAACTGCATATAATCCCCAAAATGATGGGTAGTTTGAAAATACTATTCAAACAATAGAAGACGTGTTGACATCATGTTCTATATACTTCTAAGGATAATGGGATTAGTATCAACCTAATTTTAAATTTTAATATAATAATAGTTTATATTTTATCATCCATATTTCATCTCATGAGAAATTATATGGGAAGAAATTTCATACTCCAACTTGTAGGGAAGAATATGGAGAAATAAGTAATTAGGACTGGAACTTATGGAGGAGATGACAGCCTGCAGGGCATCATTAGTTCCTATGGGGATACACCAATTTAATAATTTATAAAACATAGACAAACCAACTAAAACAAGTCAATCCATCCCAAATTTTTTAATATTATTCATTTAAATACCCAAATCAAAAAATAAAAATACTTTAAAATGTATGCATGAAATTTACCTATTAGGAGACAAATAAGAAACTATAGAATATTCAAAATCATATCAAAATAGATCAAACCAAACAAAAGATTCATACTGGTAATCAAAGGAAATAATTATAATTTCAAGTGGGATATCAGGTATTCTTAATGGTTCACCATGGAAGGTAGTTTTTATATTTGGTAAAAATGGAAGTTAATCCCTATGTTTATGGGTGTTTTAAAATTCTAGAGAGTATTGAATTTATAGATTATGTATTGGGTATGATACCCATTCTTTCAAAAGTATATGATGTCATTTATGTTTCATTATTATGTAAATATAATCCAGATCCAATGAATATACACACAAATGATGGAATATAGTTTCAACTTTACTTGGCTCATAATGAATAGCCTATCTAGATTCCAAACACCTGAGAGAAGTTTTTTCATAATTGGTCAAATGAGCTTGTAAAAGTCCACTATAGAAATCCAAAACTAGATGAGGAAACATTGATGTTAGAAGAATCTATGAGGAAGGAATACCAATTGTTTTTTATTAGTTAACATGTATCAAATCTTGATGAAAAATTATATAGGAGGAGAATGTAATACTCAAGAACATACTATAGAAAGTAAACATTCTTCCCCAAAACTATTACATAATGTACACTCTAGAGAGCCTATGTTCATGAATTTATTTAAAAGTTAGATATTAATTTTCATTTTACAAAATTCAATTCAACTTCAGATTTATAATGTCAATATTATCTTTAGATGATTTTTTTTCTTTTTCTAAAATAGTTTATTTTTAGTTGAATTGTTAAAAAATACAGATAGGGAGAAAATATTTAATTTTTTGAAATTATCATAATAAAAATAATTATTTCAATGTTATTAAAAAACCATTTTCAATATTTATATTCATAATTCAAATAAATTATTTAAAATAACCTTTTAATTGTTTATAAAACCCATGTTTATCATTTTAGAAACATATGTATCATTTTACTCAAAAAAACTGATTTATTCTCTTATATTCAAAAAATTAGTTTTCATCACTTAAAGAAAAAAATATAAGAAAAAAATTTAATATATTATATCAAAAATATAATTTTATTTAGTATGATTAATTTTAATTTTTGGGATAAAAGTATTACTAAAAATATTAACCATAAAAATGAAGATAACGATAATATTTTTATTTTCAAAGAATTATTTTATGAATTATGTATAATTTTTATCTAACAAAATAAATTAATATCTTATAAAAAGTGAATTTTATATAATTTTTTATATTATATTTATATAAATTTTCACTCAATAAATTATTAATTAATACTAAATAATATTAATAACACCTAGTTGTTAAAGCAACATTTTTCCACAAAACGGTAAAACTATATATAAAATATATTAAATTAAAAGTAAATTTTATATTAATAATAAATTGAATTATAATAAATGGAGATTAATTTTGGTTTTATAACACCAAAATTTTATTATATAGGTTATTTTATATGTATAGTAAAACACACATTACTTGGGTTAAAAACAAGAAATCCTAGAAATTTTTTAAAAAAGTTAAAAGTGAAAAATATAAGAACAAATGAATTACAAAATTTTTAAAACATGTGTGTAAATACTTATTTGAAGCTTTATAATAATAAAATCACCTAATACTCTATTATATATATCCATTGGAACCATTCACCATTGAATAGTGTCATTTCATTTTTGATAATATTTGGTGTTCACAAAAGTGTCATTTTCTTCACTTATAAAATGGGATCATTTCCAACATTTCAATGATCTACCTTCCATTTACAATATCCTTGAAACCTTTCACAATTTTATGCTCCTGTAATTACCTAGAATTTATTAAATCCCCTGATCACTACATGTTATCCTTAGTTCTTCATTTCTAAAGAGTTCAACGAGAGGAAGTTCAAGGTCTCAACGTAAGTGTTACTTAGTCCATACTTTTATTCTTAATATTTATCTTCCGAAACTACCCAAAACATAGTAATATAATTAACTCAGTATAATTATTAATATTATGTCATATTATATTAATGGATAAACCATTATTTATTCCTTTTCATCAACTTATAAAAAATAGAACAAGGTCGATCGTTCGTTTTGTGGACTAGAACCTACACGAATTGATAACTTTTGTTTTTCACCATCACCTATCTTCACTGGTTATAAGTATTTAATTATATAATAAATTTAATGAACATAATATAATAATAAATATTAAGTGAAAAATTATAATCGACCTTCATTTTCTCTCATTCTTCAAGAAATGAAAATATTATCCACGAGTTGTTTAGACTACCACCTCAATGATGTAACTTTTTTCATTTTTCTTCTCAATTTTCAGTATTTATAAAAAATAATAGAAATATGATTGAAATAATTAAAAATATAAATAAAACCATTACAAAAATTTTATAATTATGTTATTAAAAAATAAATAATTTCTTAATCATACTCGCCCATCATATTTTTGCATATTCTTGTTTTGGTCAACCTAACCACTTATTTGAAAAATGATATAAAATTATTTCATGGATTACTATGGGAACTTATACTGTAATATTTTTATATGATAATAATAAAATAATAATTTTTTATTGATTTGGAATGGTTATACTAAGTATTTAACTTATTATTAAAATATCAACTTTGATCAACAAAATTACCAAAACAAGCCTATACTGATTCCACTTTCACACAACATTACTAAAACACTTTTGGGATGAGATAAGAGATTTATAAATTATTTTAAGTTATATATTATTGTAACTTAAACTATCTTTGAGTGATTAACTTTGGTATAATAAAAAATAACCACATTTTAATTATGAAACTATTTCAAAATGATCAAGATAACTCACACCTGATATTGAAAACATATATTGACTAATGTACATGTAGAGAATAATTATTAATGAACTTTATAAATGGTTATGTATATGGATAATTTTTTTAAATAGGTGATTAAGATTTTTATTTTATTATACATGATATTCAATCACTTAGTAGTGGTCAATAATGAAAGTAAGAGTTTCTTGTCTCAAATTTTCACATCTCGGCACATATTTCTTATTATACAACATTTTTAGTTTTTATGGTGTATCTATAACACATATAAAATTTAATATCATTATCCACTCATTATTCATGGTATTTAAGGCTCTATTTAAAATTCTATCATTTTAGGGGTTTTAAATGGAAATTTTTTAAGGTTGTAGGGGATCTTTTTATCTCAAATTCCTTCTCTTGAGACATATTCTATATTATAAACCTCATTTAAATTTCATATTATATATAATACATATTTAATTCATTATATCCTGATTTTTTTATTAATGGTATTTTATATTAAAGTACAAGATCTTTATTTCTAAAGGTTTTGATTGAAATATTACCAAAGCCATCATAATGCCCAATTATCCTAAATTTTAGAAAGTGAAGTGTGTCTGATTTTATAAATAATTAAATACCTATTTAGATACTGGAAAAGGGATGTTGTTGTGGCATATATAAACAGAGGTTTAATCACCCAAAAAAAGGATACTTTTGTATCCACTCAATATTCACATGGTGCATGATGAGTGGTCTTAGTAATTCACAACCATCTAGAAACTAAAAGTAGATACGCACTGGATAATTCACATGATCATTATGATACATAATGAAGGTTTTTTATTCCATAATTTGGCCTCATATATTTATAAACTAATAAACTATATTACTAGCTTCTACGAAAAACCCAACTCTTTGAAAGTACCCTCTCTACCACATTGTTATTATTTATTTGAAAATATTACTTCCTATTACATTTAGTATACCAAATATTTTCTAAGTTGAATTTTAGGATATTCTTATAGATGACCACATTATTCCATCAATTAGAAAAAAAATTCCATATTTCCATTATATGGATATCCATTATTCTATTTTCCATGATTAAGTAATAATTTCCTTAGTATATTTTATGAAATTTTTAGTTAACTAATATGATGATTGCATTATACTTAACTAAAAAACTACAGGGATTGTTATAAATAGCCCACTAATTCATCAGTAGGTTCCATGAGACAATATATATTGGGTATTGGAATAAGAATTACTCATTTACATATGATATCTTAACACATTCCTTGATGATATATTTATGATGTTCGACATTATAAATTCCATTAGTATGATATCATTAATTATTATCCATACTTAATTTATTTTTATGGATCTAGTATTCCCTTATTTTAATTTTATTATGGTAGTATTTTTATCCTTTTTATCATTTTTTCATACTATATATTAAATGATTATGTTTTGATAGTGTCTGATGTACGCAACTAATTACTTAGAATCTTAACACACACTTATTTTTTTAATTTTCCTAATAAACCTAGAACATAACTATGTGTAATTTTCAAGGATATACCAGAAAAGATAATAATGTTCTCATGGATTTTTTTGATCATTTGTTATGTTATCAAGTCTAATTTAAAAAATATGTATGTATCTAGTCCTCCAAGACAACTAATTTATTTGATACTTCATTAAAACTTATATTATACACCAATATTTTAATATAATTATAAGATATGGGTTTCCAGAGACTAGGTTATTATATTGGAGGTATTATTAATGTTTCTAAGGAAGAATTGATATAGATGAAGGTGGTAGATTCTGGTAGCAATATGGAGTTCTATAGGTAGTGATGGATGTGTTAGATCCTAGAGTATTCACCATCTGACCAAGTTTAGGTAGTGTAAGACCATAGATATATGGAAGGTCACCCATAAATATGTAAGTGATGTGGACATTTCTCTGGAACTATCAACATGTTAAATGTAGACTAGTTGGCTATAAGAACATTGTATCTATATATAGTTTACACAATTATTTCAGAGATGTGAGACATAAAAATTAGATGAAAATGTATCATATAAACTAAAGGAATTATTAGTTGAATTATGAATGCCTTAGGGCTAATGTTTGAAGGTAAAAACATGGAAAATATAGAATATAAAAAGGAGAATAAGTAGGGGAGGTTCAACCAGAATGATTACGTAACCTCTTTTGTAGGAATTTATGTTTAGAGATCTAGTGGCATGGGATTTTTATGGGATGTTTTTTTGTATGATATGTCCCATTAATTATGTGTAGTGTATGTATTTTTCTTTATAACCCATAATTACCTGGTTTCAATGAAATGAAATATGCTTCATGTTCTCTTATATATGTAGGATAAACCTATAGTCTTATAGTGTATCATTCTGTGGTTTTATCAAACAATTTCCTATATTTTCCAATATATAGGGCCCACATAGTAAGGTATTAGAAAAAATGTTTTATAATAAGACCATGAATTTTATATAGGATACTAAATAACCAAATTATAATTTCAATTTTATATTACCAAGTGGTTTATATTTTTACTTTTGGTACCCCTAGATCATCATATTATATAGGGCTCAATCAGTCTCTATGTACCTAGACTTATAATGGGTCCCAATCAAGATAAGGATGATCCTAGAGCCATTATCCACTAGTAATAAACACACATTTATGTCATTTATATCTCTTAAGAGGTACCAATGGTGTATGTATCTGAAATATAACCACAAACTCATCTTCCCTAAAGGAGAATATAATGGATTGACACAATTTATTCTCATCTTATTCTACATTGTATGCTTCGATGGTAGCCCTATTGGTCTAAAACTAAAATGGGATATTCCGAACCTTGATTATGGACTCACAAATAGCATTAAATCGACAGAGAGTGTCAAGTATTAACAACCATGTTGGGATAATAGTTTAATGTATTAGTAAATCATAATTATTTATTATTGGAATTTTTTTTATTTATGTGGTCACCCCTTGACCAGAAATGTGGAGGGATTAGCTAGATGAGTCAAAGGTTATCAGTTAGCATTCTCTAAATATTTTCATTTTTTGGATGGTTTTAACTACACCAGATAGTATTTTAGCTAAATGTTATATGGATATATTGTATAGGATGTTTCTATTGAGGTTTATTCCTATTTTTCTTGGTGAAACCCCATTCTTTTTTCTCAATATCATTGATTTTGTTCTCAAGTATCTCTTAATGGGTTCTTTTCTTGTCTAAGGGTAATTTTAATTTACCTCAAGATAATCGATGAGGATCTCTAGGAGGACTCTAAAGGTGTTCTTTATTCCTATGATTAAAACAACAATCCACCATTTTTATTGAATTAAAAGAGGAATAATTTTGATCTAAATTAGTGGAGTCATATAATGGATAAAGGATTAGGGGACTTCCTCCTAATAGAGGGGGCATGAAATCCATGAGATTGAAACCCAAATTTTACATAGTAGATGGATCATTCTCATCCATATGATGTTGGTGAAACTTCCTTAAATCTTTACAGGGATCTAAAATAGATGGATTCAGTAGAGTGTATATGATATCTGGGTAGGGTTATAACTAATTCATCCATTAAAAGATGATCCTATAGGAACTACTGATTGAATTTTTGGATATCCAATCATCAAACATATATTCCTCTCAGTTTAAGGCTTTCTTCCAGTATTTAAAATACTAATATTCATTCAGGGTGGAAGATACACATTCCACCTGAATCTGAGGTTCACCCAAAACCATTATGTCATGACCCACAATCATCTAGATCCAAACCATGAAGAAAAAATAGTCATTTATTGTATTTCTAAGGAATCAATAATAGTGGAATTCCTCAACTCATCCTCATTTATATTTTACATATCTATGTTCTTGAGACAATTACACATCAATAAATTCATGATGAGGCCTAATATTTTCTCATACTTAAAGGAATAGACCCATATCTTATAATCTATGATGTGTCCAAACATATTTTTATGGTGAGGGTCTTGGGTATCACTCTCAACACAAGCCAATAATTTACTGGGCTTATTTTTTTATCCCACCTAGAGAAAAATCCACTAAGGGTCCAGGGTATACATATTAGTGACTATATTGGTTCTAAAAAAATTTCAGATAGGTGTATGGGGTGGTGAATGAAACCTTCTCTTATTACTTATCATGATATCCTCTAGATGTTTTGTTCTCTTAATGAATTTTATAAATCATGATGGTTACTCAAGGAGGTGAGATTTGAGACAAAATCATATCGTATGTTCTCCACACATTTCTTATATAAATATTTATTTAGGAGTTATATGTCAAAGGAATCAATTAGGCCTTTATAAGGAGTGATGATGTTAGTGATGTGTCCATTCTCCTGTTACTTTCACTTGGTGATGATAGTACGATTCTTCTAGTTCAATTTTGAGATGAACTGGTAGATAAATTAACAATGAGTATCCTCCTAGTTAGCGATTGGCCTCGATGTCAAAATTTAGCTACCAGAAAAAGGTAGATCCTAAAATGTTTGAATTAAGTACTAGATCTTGGATTCTTTATACTTCTAGATAGATACCAGCATTTAGGATCATCGGGAGGTGAATTGATCCATATGAAAAACCAAGAATTTTATATAAAAATATTTCATCACTATTTATTAATATTTGATACATTACATTATTATCTACAAAAAACTACTGAAGGTTTTTTTGTCTTTGGAGACTAGATTCATGAGCATTGTATTTAGTTACATTATTCAAAAACTCTCATAAATTTCTTCTCACATTGTTTAATTCTTGACATATACTACTAAAACCATTCCTTATAACTTGTGGAATGTAAACATAAGAAAGGGTGAGCTAATATTCTCATAAAAGGAATACATGGAAGATATCAGTCATTGATCATAAGTAATAATAAGGTAAGAATAAGTGTATAAGTTCATGATCATAACCTACAAAGTTTATGCCCAAAATATTGTGGACAAAAATAAAACATCATGGCATAAACATTTATAATTTAATAGTACATAAATAATAGGAGTGATAAATCATAATAAATCAATCATTAACCATAATTTCATATCATAATCATGTCATAAAATTGTGGCACTATCATAGGTATAAGAACTATTTCATTTGTCAAGGTTAACTACTAATACCATCAATCCCTAGTGGATCTAGAAAAAACACCCATTTCCCAAATCATAATTGATCATTCATTACCACCTATTTTCTATAATGTATCAGACATCACTACCCATTTCCCAAAGTGGAATAGGAATCCCTACCAATTTCCCATAGTGGATCAAGAACATCAATATTCATTCGATAATTATTTCATATGGTATAAAACTATAAAAAATCCATTGGAGGGATATATAATTATGGTCTTTCCCATCACATAATCAAAACCATTCATATATATTACACGATATCATAAAACAACCATATTATAGTTATATCATAACCTTTGAAAAGAATACAAATTTTATTAACATTTTATAGATTCATCATAGCATAACCCATGGAAAATAATTGGGTTTTGTAAAAAAATTATCATTTTAATTGTAAACCATATATAAAAATGATAAGGATGGTATCATTGGATCATATCCCGAAAAAATCATAATTAATATCAAATGACATCAACTTATATGAATATTCCTTTAAAATATCCATGGAAATTTTCTTAAAGAAAATACCCTTTTCATTTTGAAATCACTAATTTAAAATAAATATATTTTTAAAATAGTAAAAAAAATTATTTAAAATGATCCATGTAAACATATAGGATAAACATTAAAAAATTGATTGTTCATGGGGGTGGGAATTTTCTCATGTTGTATATGCTAATGAAATATTACATTCACATTTTTTTGTAGAAATTCAAAATTACCTCATTTGTAAAATGGAAGGAAGATTAAATAAAAAAATTTATAGAAATTAAAAAATTGGTATAAATTACTTTTAATAACTTTTGGATAATAATCAAAAGTATTCTTGAAAACATTTTAAATAATATATTGGAATTGAAGGAAAATATTTCAAACTGAATAGTAAAATATTGTTTGATTTTCTTAAAAACATTATTTTAGTCTCTTGAGTAGATAAAGTCAGTAAAATGAAAGGAAAACATATACTCCTAAAAAATAATCATAAGACAATAATGAATAAATCATACTAGCTCCCAGCTCCTGTGACTCCGGTGGCGATGCCCTAAGGCAGTGCTTCCCACGACTTCAGTCCCTCCCTCCCAGGTGGAGGGAGGAGGGATGATCATATTCGTCCTTCCTCTTCTAAGACCTAGTCATTTCTTCGGTTCACTAACCCTAATTTCCTTCCTCCTTTCCATGTAATTCCCCTTTTCTCTATGGTTCTTGACCTGAACAATGGCTAGACCCAACTGACGATGTCAACAATAAATTTCAATGAGGAATTATATCTTCACGGGATGACACTAGTATCTCCTTTTAGGAACCATCAGCCTTATGTAGATGCCTTTGATAGATTAAATTTTTAATCTTGGGGTCTTCAAGAACACGTGGTGGTGGGTATTCTTGACAGGAATCACTTGATGATTCAATTTTCTTCATTGGTTGACCTGATAGCTGCCTGGTCTAGCACTCCACATGCCCCCGATGGATGTATATTTTATATCCTTAACTGGTCATTTGATTTAAACAGGAAATACGATGTTCCTTCTATATAATTATGGGTATGTTTTCCATATTTTCCTTTTCCTTTCCAAAATGTTTCGATTATTTATATTTTGCGGAACTTGGTAGGTCAGTAATTGTATTTTGATAGTCACACTAATTTGATTTTTCACCCAGTGTCACCTAGAATATATATTAATGTCGATGTTTCAAATATACCCACAAAATGGATTTGGATCTCGGTTGGAGAAGATTTCATATGGAAGCAATGGGTGGCATTTAATTCATGGCTTCAGTTTTTCTTCAACTATCATCAGTTAGGACATCAGATCGTACGATGTCATCGTGTACATAGTGACTGACAAGGATTAGTTTATACCTCAAGATAACCATTTGGTTCAGAGGCATATGAATACCATATTTTGAACCATAATTTTCATTATGGTTATGATTTAGGAAGGGTTAAAAAGGTATATAGGGTTGGATCAGGGAATTTTGGGACCCCTCATACCACAATATTTACCCACTGAGGAGACCCTAGTGGTTTAGGAAGGCTACTCTCGGTAGGTTCATAATACTTCAGAAAAGGATCAGCTCTTGTAGTTTTAATGTCGTCCTACAGTGGTCTATTTGGATACAGGGTTGGTGCCACCTTCAGTTGCAGCGATGGGAACAAAACCTATGGATACAGGGTCGTGGATCATAGATGTATCTCTCGTTTAGGGAATTATTTGAGTATCAACCCATTGTCAAGACAATTTTAAGGAAGGTTAGGGGAGGTTATGTAAGTGTGTGGAGTTCTTTCATTAAACTCCCCCTCATCTGGTGGTTCTAGCAATGAGGAGAGAGAGGCCTTCTTGGATGCTAATTTGGTCATGAAACTGGTTTCATCGAGTCCTATTGTTGTAGATGAGGTGAACTTGGAATTATGTGGTGACCAAGGTACCGGTGGACATCCTTAATGTCGAGAATGGGAGGAAACTAATTAGAAACCCAAATTTATGGGATGTGGCTTTGTGCAGCCTAGAGTTTTCCATTCAGATATTCTAGTGTTGGACTTGTAGACTAGACCATCCTATGATGATATGGTTAAGTCTGGAAGAATGGTTATCAATTTTAAAAATTGGTTTGCAGTGTTGGGAGAAGAATAATTTCCTACTTTTGATTAAGGAAATGAAGTGGGAGATACCCATAAGGATAGGGATTCTGATTCAGACTCCCATATGGATTCCAAGGATGTGGACATTGCAAAAGACTATTAAATCCACTTCGGGGAAGGTAAATAACACTATAATTGATTCACATGGGTTTATGAAGTACTCTCAAAGATCGCGAATATGGAAATATTATTCTTACTTACCTAGTCCTACCATTACTCGGTCCTCAAGTAAAGGAAATATTCCTATGAAGGTTTCCAAGCTGGTGGAGGCAAACACTACTAAGGAGCTAGAATATCCAACAAGGGAATCATCTATCTCCATCTTGGAGAATGCTGAAAAAGGTAATTGTTGAATCTGATTTCCACCCGAGTGGAAAGTAATTCATGGAGTCTTATGAGTGGGAAAGAATCATAAATTGAAAAAAAAAATCTTTCAAAAGGTCTTAGAAGTCATTACTATGCAAGAGTATTTTGACAGGCTAGTTGGGAGGCATATTCGGGTTAGATTTACCAAAGAGTAGGGTGACTGGATCCAAAAACAACTTGGAATACTAGCATGTGGATTCAACAAGAAGAAGATAAATGTGGATGAGATCATTCAAACAGAGGACAAGATGGCATGAAACATTGAAATCATCCTAAAAGATGATCGAAACAATAAGAATACAGTTCTAAAATAGAGTCTCCATAGATGTAATATCCATATAAGGCTTAAATTTCAATTCATAGATTCGTCTATTATGTATCAAGTTGGGTGATTATATTTTGTGTACTTGACTGGTTTCCCACTTTTCCTTAAAAAAAATTTCTTAATAAAAAAATATATCTGGTTTATGTTTTAATAATGAATAATGGTATTTATAACCTAAGGATCATATATATTTTGTAGTTTCCTATGACGGATTGACCCCAGAGAGGGGTGGTGAATTAATGGGTTAATTTTTTACAATTTTTTGAATACAAACTATTCAACTTGTTAATGTTCTTTATCCACTAATTAATATCTTATAGTCTCACTTTATATGTGGAAATAATAAGAGAGATAAAAACTCATAATATTTATAATCTTTGGTAAAAATACATAATCCTTGTCATGTCGGTAATTCTCCCTGACATGGATTCTCCAATATAATGTTTTTATCAATTAAAATCATTGATATAGATCACACTATATTTATCCTAAATCCACATAGGATGTTATTTATACATAATCCCATAGTGTTACCAGAATATAAACTTTCCTACTCAAGAATTCACACTAGAGACTTCTACTCCCCAGTCAAATAAGAGATTTCTTACTCCAAGCTCCAACATAGATTCTTTCTCCCTTCTTTAATGTGTGATCCACTTTATGGTGATCTATTTATCTTCCTCCATAATTATTCTAGATCATAGTTTCCTATTTACCTATTCATTTACCTATGAAAAGTGTTTTCACATCTTTATTTTAATTCTCAAAAATCATGATTCTTATGTTTTTAATGAGTTTTAAGTTTTTTAATAGCTTTTTATAATAAAAGGAAATCTGATGAAAATTTGGCTAAGTGTTGATATGAGTCACAGTTATTTCAAAAATACACTTTATTAGAATTTAACTACCAAAAAACTTAACCTACTATTAGAAAAGAGACACTACCAGAAAAGAGTCACCACCAGAAAAGATTCACCACATTAAATGAATCTCTACTAGAAAAGACTCGCCATTAGAAAAGAGTAACAATTAGAAAAGTATTTCTCCAAGAATTTACCTAACACCAGAGTTGATTCATATATATACTTTACTCACCGCTAAATATGAGTCTACTTTAGATGACCTGCCACCAGATGACCTACTGTTATATGAGTCACCATTGAACCTAAGTCACCATCGGGAATGAGTCACTTCCACATCACCTACTGTCATCCTGAATCACCTCCATCTTGACTCATCACTGGACCTGAGTCATGATCAGTATGATCCTCCATCTCTATTATAAGGTATTTGAATTGTATTCTTCCAAAAGTTATATTATTTAAGTTAATGTGAAGGAATATTTAATTAATATTCTTTATGTATTCCATGGATGAATTGAAGAAAATGTCAGAGCTCAGTATTTAAGGTTTCTAGAAATCATTATGATTATCATTCTATGACTATTTTCTCCTTGGGACATATATATTTTTGAATGAATACCTCTATTATGGGAGATTATGTATGATCAAGGTGTGCACTTATTATATATTTTAACAATCATTAACTAAGATCTTACATGCTGCAATCCTACAGAAATCTCTATGTGAAAGTGAGAAAATCATTAAAGATCATTATTATTTCCTACATATAGAAAAAAAAATATTTAAAACACTTAATTTTACTATTGTTTTCAGAAAAGTGGATCGATCTACTATCCAAGATACATATGATGAGACTCATCTATCTGAATCACTTTAGACTGAGGAACATTATCTTCTCTATATCTTATTGATTTATTTTTCTATTGGTTTTGACACGTGACTATAGTGGGGTTTGGAAAAAATTATTTATTAAGTTAAACTATAATATATTGGTTAACCTAGGTTATCTCCAGAGAGGAGTGCTCAACAATAGTGTTTTTCACTTAAAATAAGAGGAATAACTGATGTTGTTTTTGAAATTGTTTGATTTGGAAAATAAAAGAAAGAAACTAAATAAAGTATAGAAATTAAGTAAAAGTTTTAAAATAAATTGACAAATGGTGTGTCTAAATCAGTGATATGAAATGGTGATCAGGTTAGGGTCGGTTTTCCAATTGTAATTCTATAACAGTTCACTTTACCCAATTCTCTTCTGCTAAATCATTAAGAGTGAGAATCTGCAATCATTTCTTCTCACACCCTTGGTTAAATAATAATGTGAGAATAAACCTTAATAACACCTCAGATTGGTCTACTCTCATTACAATGATTAATAGGGTTATATATAATAATCCCAATTATCTTAGGCAATTCCCAATCGGGTCTTTTTTTTCAAGCAATCAAGAACATTCACTACTCCTCACACACGTACCAGTGATCACCGAGTACTTCACCATTAAGTCATGGTATATTAAATTGTATATAAACAAAAACCTAGTAGAGGGAGATATTTATCATTGAACAAATAAAAATAAACAATAGAATTTAAAATCAGATACAATCATACATGATAATAAAAACTATTATAAGAAATTGAAACCAATTCTCAGAAGAGAAAAGAGGATATTAAAACATTAATTTCATGAACTCAATAATTAGAAAAGGTAAAACTACCCCTCCCCAATAACTCATAAGATCTACCCCACCATGTTAAGGGTAACTGAGTAAAAGTGGGATGAAGTAGTCATTACAAAGCTAAAAATAAAAAAATAAAGAAAAGAAAGACGAGAAATTTTAATCCTCCAGAATTTGTTCTCCAGAGGTTTTCCTCTGTTATTCCCACAATACGTCCAAAAAAATTCAAGATCCATTCTTATAAGGTGTATTAAATTGAGTTTTATTTCAATCCCCAAAATATCAAATCATTTGGACAGGTGTAAAGGAAGTTATGGCTTAATTAGTGAGTTTAACTTCTTCTGGCCACCAAACACTGTTTCACCCACTCCACTTGGACGCACCCAAAGGATGACTTAATGAGATCCATAATTTATAAAATTTAATTTGAACCATAATTTTGAAGTCCTATATCAACACTAGCTATAATAATCTCATTTTAAGGTTGGTTGAATTAGATATTCTATATTTAATGTAGTGGGGTCCATTCTACCAGCCAAACTGATTTCTCTATTTGATTGATTTTTATGTACCATTGGGTTTCGAATTGGGTCTTGGTCCAGAAGAAAAATTCGAATCCCACAAGAATATAAAGCCTAAAAAAGGATTAAATTCAATTGAACCAATATTATAAATGTTATGACTGAAAAAAAAAGCTATATAAAACTGTGAATTTTACAAAATTACCCCATTTTCACATTTAAGCCCAAAATACACCAAAAACACATAAATTATGTAGATATAATCAAATTTAATAATTTGGAGGGATTAAATCATTGAAAAAAATATTAATAATAATGAAAATATTAACTCTATCAATTCCCCCACACTTATCACTTGGACTCCGGGACAATTCAGAATCAAAATAAAATCAAAGAAAATTTAAAACACATATCCATGAGATCCACCAATTTGACAACAAGAAACAAAATATAGCATGCCTCCTCAAAAACTATTATTTAAAGTTCATATTTGCATATCATTCAATATATTTCTTCTTAATTTCTCCTCCCATGAATATAAAACACTTACCTAACTTTCATTATCTCTCATCACACAAATTTCAATTTTTTAGCAATGTATTTCCCATCCAAACTCATACAAGGATCGCCATAGGCTTGATAAATTCCTACATCTCCACCCAATGTGAGTCAAACACATATGTTTATAAGGAGGAATTTTCATGTTTTATTTCTGGATTTAGTTTGGTAGGATTTAGATGTGAAAATTATGAGGCTGAATGAAGAGGGTTTGGATCTTTTTGAAGAAAAATTGCATCACTCTAATTTTCACACAAGTATGGTCTCCTCCTCACTGACCTTAGTATAAAATCTGCTCCATCATGATGAAATATCAAGGAATTTTCACACAATTCATCATTTCAGCAGCAAACATTTCAGTCTTCTAAAACATAATATTTTTTGAAAGCTCCAGAAAAGGCACAGCTTTCTTTCTCTATTAGAAGCTCTAGTAAGGCACAACTTCTCTTGTCATGAAAGATCTAGAAATGGAACATATTTCAACAGAATGATTGTTTTTTTCATCAGAAATAACATCTCTTCAATATTATATTTCAACAAAAAGTTTCACCCGATAAAGTAGCACAACACAAGATAGCTTTCCACCACACTTATGTTCAAATAGATCATACAATTTTACTTCAAGAGCAAGTTGGATAGAGAATATTGGCTTGTAATGTGGCTAACCAAACAGGATATTCATGGAATATAAGGGATATAATGATTAAATGTTCAAGGCAGTCCATTATAAAAAATATTTTATTGAAAGGGGGGATTTAAATCAAAATAAATGCCTCAACCATTTAAAAAAATGTACCTCAAATCCTCAAGTTTTGATAGGAATAAATCAAATTATGGTTCTATCAAGAATTGTTTGGTTCTCTCAAGAAGTGAGGTGAATGTACTGAATATGAAAACAATGGGTTTAGAAGCCTTATGGGAATGTGATTTCAAATATAAAGATAGTGATATATGGAATGGGATTAAAAAATCTATGTTCTTTTTCATGAAATTCCCAAATAATTGAACTTGAAAAAAATTCATTTTCAGCATTCATTTATGCTCAGTTTCATAGAATAAATTATTTCTCCCACGGAAATGGGTTTTAAAAATGTCAAATATAATACTTTCAACACAAAAGTTTCAAAAACACACAAAATTTAAAAATAAACACACACAATCTGAAACACACACATTTTTTTAAAACAAACAACAAATAAAAATCCTAAACTACAAAGGTTCCCTCCCCCACACTTAAATGATGTAGTGTCCACAATGAATTCAAATGGATTTATCATGTAAGAATATTTTAAATAGAATCACAATAATAAAGAAAATATAAAGGAGAGATACGACCTGATGGAGTTTATAGATAAATAGGTTGGAGGAGTGTGATAATCTCCATTGGCTCAGATGGCATGGTCCCAAGGAATTTCTTCAACCTGTGCCCATTAATAGTGAATGTATCCTTATCTCCATCATTCACTATCTGCACATCACCAAAAGGATATACATGAGTAACTATAAATGGACCTTCCCATCTAGAACTAAGTTTACCTGGCATTAGCTTGAGTCTTGAATTGAATAACAACACTTTTTATCCAATATGGAAGACTTTTGGTTGGATTATTTTATCACGAGCCACTCTTGTTCTCTCTTTGTAAATCTTGGAATTTTCAAATTATTCCCTTCTAATTTCCTCCAACTCCTGTAACTACAATCTTCTCTCTTTCCCAGCAATTTCAAGATCTAGATTCATCTTCCTCACAACCCAGTATGCCTTGTGTTCTAATTCCACTAGTAGGTGATAACTTTTCCCATAAATCAACCTATATGGACTCATTCCAATTGGGGTTTTGTAGGATGTCTTGTAACCCCATAATGTTTCTTCTAACCTTTGGCTCCAATCCTTCCTATTTGGATTAACAGTCTTTTCAAAAATGCATTTGATTTCCCTATTGGACACTTCAGCGCAACCATTAGTATGTGGATGATAAGAAGTTGATGTTTTATAATGTACCACATACATTTCAACAATGAATACATTAACCTATTGCAAAAGTGAGTCTCTTGATTACTAATGATGGCTTTGGGAACTCCAAACCTACAAAATATGTTAGCCTTAAAAAATCACAAACAACTTTAGCATCGTCAGTCCTGGTGGCTTTTGCTTCCACCCATTTGGAAACATAACCAACAGAAAGTAGAATATAATAATTTTCAAATGATATTAAGAAATGGCCCATAAAATCTATCCCCCAAACTTTAAAAATTTCACATAAAATAAGTGGATTTTGGGTCATTTCTTATCTCCTTGAAATATTCCTATAAACTAACATTTTTCACACTGTTTTCAAAATTCATGAGAATCTTTGAAAAGTGTTGTCCAATAAAGTCTAGATTCTAAAACCTTCTTTACTATCATTTTAGGTACAAATTGTCATTCACAAGCTAATGTGTGAAAAAACTTAAATACTGATTCAATTTCATTTTTAGTCAAAAATCTTTTGATCATTTGGTCATTGAAAATATTCCAAAGAAATAGATCATCCCAGATGTAATATATAGATTCTCCTTCCAATTTATGAATTTGGTGAGAATTAAAATGAGATGGGACCTTAGATGTTACCAGATAATTTACCATTTCAGTATACCATGGTACTTCTCCTTAAATCAAGTATAACTACTCTTCTGGAAGGTGATCATTTAGTGGTTCAGTGTATGGAATTTCAACTTCAGCGGTGTTGGGTAGTCTACTTAAATGATCAACCCCTTGGTTCTCAGATCCCTTCTTATATTTGATTTCTATGTTGAAATCATGTAGTAGTAGCATCCATCTCACTAGCCTTGGCTTTGCTTCATCCTTCTTTATCAAGTACCAAAGATCTGCATGATTAGAAAACACAATGACTTTAGTTCCAAGTAGATATGATCTAAATCTTTATAAATCAAAAACAACTTCTAAAAACTCTTTTTATTTTGTTGTGTAGTTGAATTGGGCCACATATAAGGTTTTTGAGGCATATACAATGACTTGTGGTCTGCCCTCAATTCTCTGAGAAAGGAATTGTCCAACTACTTGGTTTGAAGCATCACAAAGTAGCACGAATGGTTCTTCCCAATTGGGTGGATGCATTACTGGTGGTGTAATCAATATTCTTTTCAACTCATCAATGGATTCCCTACATGAACCATTGAAATTAAAATCAACATCTTTCGAAAGTAATCTAGAGAGAGGGAGAGAAAACTTACTGAAATCTTTGATAAACCTCATGTAGGATCCTTCGTGTCCTAAAAATGATCTAACATATTTGACACAAGTTGGGTAAGGCAAAGAATTTATCACTTCAATTTTTTATTTATCTAATTAAATTCATTTCTATGAAATGAAATTCCCAAGTAAAATTCCTCTCTCAACCATAAAATTACACTTTTGAAAATTCAAAACAAGGTTCTTTTCAATGCATGTTTTAAAAACTTTTTCCAGATTTTTCAAAAAATAGTCAAAAGAATTTCTAAAAACGGTAAAATCATCCTAGAAAACCTCCAAGAAATCTTCAATGTGATCAGAAAATATACTTACCATACACCTCTGAAATGTACCTGGAGCATTAAATAATCCAAATGGAATCCTTTTGTATGCAAAATTTCTGAAAGTACAAGTAAAGGTAGTCTTCTCTTGATCCTCGGGAGAAATGGGTAACTAAAAATAACCTAAAAATCCATCCAAAAAGAAATAATGAGTTCTCCCTGCCAATATCTCTATCATCTGGTAAATGAAAGGGATAGGGAAATGATCTTTTCAAGTGACCTTATTCAACTTCCTAAAATCTATGCACACTCTCCATCTATTCTAAATTCTCACAGGGATTAATTCATTCTTTTCATTCCTCACAATGGTTAGGTCATTTTTCTTTGGGACCACATGGATGGGGCTAACCCATTGTGAATCTGATATGGGATAGATGATCCCATCTTCTAATATCTTCTGAATCTCTTTTTTCACAACATCCATTATGGTGGGGTTCAACCTCCTTTGGGGTTGTTTAACAAGTTTGGAATCTCCCTCAAGAAAAATTATATGTGAGAAAATCTTTGGGTTTATTCCTGGGATATCACCTAAGCTCCACCCTATTTCTTGGACATTCTATCTCAAAATCTCAATCAATGATTTTTCTTGAGTTTTAGATAGATTATTATCAATTATTACTGGTAATGTCTCTCCCTCAGTAAGGTAAACATATTTTAAATTATTTGGGAGTGGTTTTAATTCTAGATCAAGATGATGGTCAAGGGATAAAACTAAATTGAAGTTCCCCACTTCCAGTGGTTTGACATCCTGCACACAATAAATCATATCATCTTCATCATAATTTAACAAATTATCAAATAAATCAGATTTTACCTATTCTTACGATAGGAAATTAGAATCTCTAGGATTTTGGGCATCCATATGTTCAGTGATATGTTTAATGGAAAAATTATCTCCTAATGATAAGAATTCATGAAACATACCTGATTCTTCAATTGGTTTTGTACCATCTTCATGGGAGAGTGTCTAGAGTAAATGATCATCTGATGGGTGCCTCATGGATTCAAAAATATTTAAGTGGACAATGTTGTCTCCAAACTCCATGGTAAGTGTCCCTTCATGGACATTAATGATTTTTTTAGTCAACTTCAAGAAAGGTCTCCCAAAAATGATGGATGAGTGTGATGAGATCCTATTATATTTCATATTCAACACATATAAGTCATAATGGAATAAAAGGTCTTTGACTTTTACCAGGACATCCTCCAGAACTCCTGCTAGGAAAACTGGGGATCTATTTGCAAGCTGGACCACCACTATTTTCGGCTTCAAGTCTCCCATATTCAAAGAAGTATATACTGAGTGAGGCAATACATTAATTAATGCACCTAAATAGCACAAATCATTAGAAAAATTTAATTGACCAATGGTTCATGGAATAGAAAGCATCCCTCGATCTTGACATTTCGTTGGAAATGGTGGTGTGATAAGGGCTGAGACACTTCATCCCAAATTGATCCTCTCATTCCCTTTAACTCTACACTTCTTGGTGCAAAGATCCTTTAAAATTTTAGAATACTTTGGAATTTTTTTGAGTGCTTCAAGCAGAGATATGTTGATTTCCACTTTCTGGAAGGTATCCAGAATTTATTTTTGCAGTGCTTCTTCTTGCAACCTCTTTGAGTCAATCATCATTGATGTAAATGGTGGGGGTATATCTTTCTTCTCCCTTTGATGCTTTTTAAATGGTGTTTCTTGTTTCTTATTCTCTGTTCAATCCTTCTCCTCCTCCGACTTCTTATCTTCTTCCCGATGAATTTTCATAGAATTATCATCATTTCCCACTTCATTCTACCTTAGCCCAGGTGGTATTGTTTTAGGCTCAATGGTGGATGGTGGTGGGATTTATTTTCCACTTATTTTAATTATAATACTAAAATTATCTTTTGGGTTTGAAATTGTTTGGGGAGGGAGTTTACCAGGATTTTTTTTCAGAAAGTCTATGAGACTTTCAAACTTGTAGGAAAAATCTTTAACAGTGTCCTTCAACCCCTCAAACTCTGATTTTTTCTATTGGATATAATTAGAGGTTGTGAACTGGTGGATGGATTCTCATAGGGTATTTGGAAAGTGGTTGGTTTTTGGTAAGAATAAAGGTTATAAGATTGATTTTTTGGAAATTGTGGTGGGTTTGGGAAATGATTCTAGAATGGTGGTTGGTTTTTAAAATGGTCTTGGTATGGGGGTCTACATTGATTCTACTAATTTCCAAACCCAAATTCGACTTGGTTAGGATCTCTATATCCTTGATTTTGTTGGACATGTCTTGGTTGAAAGGCTTCTGCACATGTTTTCATTCCCTATATTTCATAACACTGGTCAGTAAAATGATCAAGTGATGAGCATAAACCACATACCTTATCTGGTGTTTGTTGGTCACTAACGTGCTTCAAGGCCATATGCCTCACCATACTAGTTATCTCTTAAATCTTAGTTTCTAGTAACAGTGATTGATGAGAAGTGTGTACCTCATGAATACCTATTGTTCCAATACTTCTTGTTCCAAATTTCTATGAGTTCTGGGAAATATTCTCAGTCAATCCCTTGGATTCTTCTAGTGACTTTTCAATCAGTGCACCTCCAGGTGACGCATCAAAAAGGTTTCTGTCATTTTCTAGTAGTCTTTGATAGAAGAAGACAATAAATTTTATGTTCCTCAATGGCTTGATGCAGACAGGTGGAACATATCTTCTTAAATCTCTCCCAGTACTCATAGAGCATTTCTCTAGATTATTGTCATATGGTGTAGATTTACTTTCGAATAGATGTGTTTCTAGTGGTAGGGAAGAATATTTGCATAAAACATCTTACCATGTCATTCCAGTCATGCACGTCTCCTAGTTGTAGGTCATTCAACCATTATTTTTCATCCCCATATAATGAAAATGGAAATGCCTTCCACTTTACCAGCTCCTCAGCAACTCCACGGGGTCTGAAAGTTGAGCAAACATGTGTGAACTCTTTAATGTGTTTGTTTGGATATTCACATACCAAACCATAAAACTTTGGAATAAAATGAATCATGTTAGGTTTCATTTCAAAATAATTTTTTAACACTGTAAAGGAAAGTTGATTGTTTTGATTAAGGAATTTGGTGCACATAGGTCTCTAAGTGTTAGGTTTTGATTTTCAACCATGATAATAGGCTCAGAGTGAAAACTGGAAGTTTCACTTGAGTCTGGAAGGGGAATTTCGTAAAATTCAGATTGAAAATTAATGTTTCTAATTCTATTCTGTTAGATTTGGTGTCCTGAGAACCAACTGTTTGTACTTTTATTATGTGAATGTACACTTATTATATATTGTTCATTGTTCTAAATGACTATAATATAATAATGTCCTGGAATATTTGTTGCATTAATAAGGTCATGGAAGATCCCTTCTATGGTGAGAACCTTTAAATTCTATAACAATATTCTTAAATAAAGTTCTACAGTTGGATGACATAATATGATAGGACACATAGTATACAGACTGTCATGTGCAAGTACTTGCAAGAAGACGAGACTCTCTCTCATGGAGTTCTCACTTGGTAATCTCTAAGATAGAAGATTATGAGAACAGACCCGCCAGTAGTAATTCTGCATGTCTTGGTGTCATCGAACATTTCTATCTATGAGTGTGTGTAATGGACCTTAGACTGGAAGATTATCATTAACTCATTTCAAGACTCGCACACATATATTTTCTGACAAAAACCGTCATGAAGATAGTTTGTGGGAAGTAGGGTACGTTGGGTGCGTCATAAATTACATGTTGTTAATGGATATTTCGAGGAAGGATTTATCACTTCCATATTTATGAAATTAGATATATTGGGCCCTTTTATTGAAATAAAACTATCGCAGAAATTCCATGGTCATGGTGTCATGATGAGTTTATTTCCATAAGTCAAAGAATTACAGATCCAGGTTATAGGTTTATGACACTGCCATGAAACCTTCTTGATGAGATATTGAGAAAAAGGAATTAAATTACATGGTAAGAATTCATATGAGTGACACTTTAATGCGGCGTCAACTTCTTTCTCTTGGGTGCCTTGACCCGTTTCTAGATAGTAATCTTGTACTTTAGGCAATCCCACCTAATGCCAATGAGAAAGAAGCCTAGAGGGTCACACACTATGTGTATCCAAGTATCTCAAGTAGAATAAAAATTATTCTCGTATGTGGTTTAATAATTATTCAAGGAAGCCTAAATAATTTTAATTATGGAGGAAGAATAAAATGAAAACAAGTACACACCATGTATAAATGATTACACGTAGTGTAGTTTTCAATTTTTAAAGGGAATGAAAAAAAGTACACACCATGTATTAATGATTACACGCTATGTAGTTTTCCTTTTGGAAAAAGAGTACACGCTGTGTATTTATGATTACACGTTGTGTAGTTTTTCTAGTCAGGATTTTGAGGAAATAATATTATTTTATTAAAAGATATTTATTATAATCAGCATGGGTGCATGTCAAGGAATTAATGATTTGACATAGGGGTTTTCAGGAAGAGTTAATTAAATAAATAAAACATGTAATGTGTTTATTTATTGTCATAAATCTATAACCTCAAACCAAATAATAAATATCCTCACAACCCCCAACACTTTTCCCTAATCGTTGTGTACAAAAATTCTGGATAATTCTCTCAAGACCGAAAGAACTCATTCCTCCAAGAACGCTCTCAAGACTGAGAGAGATCCTCCTCCATCGGATCAAGATGATCTAATGTGGACAAAACAAGCAAAGGTTTCTCCATGCTAGCACCTGAATAATCCTTTGGTGACATCCAGAGATACATGGTGTATGTGTGGATCATGGCTAGAGGCAGTCTATCCTTGGCTTCTACGACATAACGATGAATCACATCGGAACATGATCAGAAATATCAATGAAGAAAGAACACCATAAAAGGTACTTATTGTTAACTAATTAAATTAATTATAATCAACCTGTGATGATCCACTTTTGTGGTTTTGGGACTATTCTTCTTCTTTGTATATTTCTGTGATTCGATCCATGGAGTCTAGAATTTATCGTCGTATTGATTCCAGATTGATCATTTCTAATGAAAAAAAGGAAAGTGGGAACATCCACCCATGAGCTTCCACTATGCTTGGAACCTTAAATTGGTATTAGAGTGAGGTTACAACTTTGATTGTAGTTATTTAATTTTCTTTGATAATTTACACATTTATATTTGATTCAACTCAATATAAATCGTTCTATAAAACTGAATGAATGAGATTTGTTCTTCCTCCTTTTTTTCTTGATTCACATCATAGAAACATCCTTTTAGTTTTAATTTTTATAAAATAAAAACAAGGAACTCATCTGGAGGAGCCACTCTTTCTGTATGTATGACACAAGAATATAGAGCATGTAGTGAAAACTACACATCATGTACTTAGGTTCAACGAACCAGTACTGTTCCCCCAAACCACGCCGTTTGAATTAATCAGGCCTAATTATTTATTACACCATATTGAAAAGAACTAAACGGTGCATGGAAACCAGAATACACGGCGTATATGTTGGATCAACACGTCGTGTAGTTCGATCCGGCCCAGGTGAAACTGTGTACAAGGAGAAGTCAACTACCGCATACATGGGATTTCCAGGGCTGGTAACCGTATAACAAGGAAGTACATACCGTGTTAGATTAATCTACACGTTGTGTACTCTAGAAATTCCAATGTACAAAAAACATGAAAAATCCCCCGGCATGTACTTTGGATAAAGGGTGAAAACAAATACACGCCGTGTAAATATAGCCTACACACTGTGTACTTTTTAGAAATGGAATTTCACAAGGTTTCCTCCAAAATTACAAAGACATCATATAAGGAATATGGATTAGAAGAATCTCAATGAAATTCAGAAAGGAATTTAAGATAAAGAATATATTAATTATAAGATCATAATTAATTGACTTCAAGCATGACTTATCTTAAATAAAAGAACAATTAAAAGAATTTCAATTCTAAATATGCATAAATATCATTACATGCTATGGATGATCATGAGATAGACCAAAGAACCTGTGTGTGTGTGTGTGTGGTTTCATTTAAATTTATTTAAATTTTTTGGTCTGTGAGCCGTCTTCCAATAAAATGTAGGGCATGTGTGCCCATGGTTTCTTTAATGTAAACCCCATTTAATAGAGGATCTCCTAAGTTAGAAGAGACGGTTCAAAAAACCTAAGTTGAGGTGAAACCAATACAAGAAGATACAAAGGTGGACATGTGGGAGATGAAAAACACGAACCATCGGCTTCAAGGTGTTTTTCCCTAGGTCAAGGTTATCTTATCAAAACTACTAGATAAGCTAACCAATAGAAGCTCATGATCATTCCATCTTATTTTATTTGTGTCTGATTTCATGGTTTATTTATTATTTATGTGTTGTCACAATCACATAATTAATGAAATAAACAAGCATGCAAAGATGGAATAAAATAAAAATGATATTATGCATAAACATTATCAGAACATGGTTAATCACTTAAGAATTCATCACTTAATATTAACAAGCTTGTGATAATGAGAAACTATGCATAAAGGATTAAAATCCCTCAAATACCATATTAAGTTAGACCAATCCTTTCATTACTTGATTAAGGTCAAGACTCAATAAAACTATGTGTTCGACCAACCCTTGTTGGGAAACTTACTTTTATAAAGGAAGCCCTTATGAAAGGTTTCGGGTTGACTAGACCATATTACATCAAGAGGAGTAGCCCTTGCTAGACTTGATGTAATATTGGAGGCAAGTGTTGAGGAAATCCAAGTCTAGATTTCAGGATTGGGGAGTCCACTCAACAGATCAAGGAACTTTAAGCTCATAGTTGGCAAAGATCTACCTACCTAAATACCTTCTAATAGCTTGACCAACCCTTGTTGGGGTTATGCGAAGGGGAATATGGATCCTTGCCACTAGAATGTCAAATCAACTAGAAATTCTGAGTTCAATGGTGAGGGACATTGGGACTTGATAAAATAGTGGGAGACTTAATAAATTTTATTATTTCTCATAAAATGTAATCAAGAAAGTACTGATAAATCTGCTCTTTTAATTTGTAGAATCAATATGACAAACTCATCAACCACATTTTCTCTGCAATCAATTCTAGATAAAGACAATATCCTCACCGGCAATAACTTTTAGGAATGGATTAGGCACCTTCGTGTTATCCTATGCCATGAACGAAAGTTTTATGTTCTAGAGTCCTCACTTCTTGATTTTCCTGTCCAAGGGGCGAGTGATGAAGATTTCCTGGTCTACGATCAACATTTGAGCGATGCACTCGACATTCAATGTTTGATGCTATCATCAATGTCTAGTGATCTCATGAAGTCTCATGAAGAAATGGATACTTATATCATGCTCAAGCACCTCCATGGTCTATACCATAAGAGAGTAAGATAGGAAAGGTTTGAGATCTCCAAGGCTCTATTTCATAGAAATCTTGGAGAGGGTTCCCTAGCTGGGCCTCATGTAGTCAGGCTCATTGGCTACATTGAGAACTTGTAGGTTCTAGGGTTTAAACTCCCTGAATAACTAGGTACCAATCTCATTCTTGCATCACTCCCCTAGAGCTTCTCAAACTTAGTTGTAAATTTCAACATGAACAACATTGAGAAGTCTCTATTTGATATTATTATCCTCATTTTCCAAGTGGACAATGATATGAAGCGTGAAAAGCCTTTTTTCCTTATAGTGAATAAAAGGAAAGGGAAGGTGAAGAGATTTAATCCCAAAGCTTCTTCAAGGCCTTCCAAGAAAAGGAAGATCAAAGGGGAGGAAAGAGAACAGGAGACTGTTTGTTTCGCATGTGGAAAGAAGGGCCACAGGAAGAAAAACTACACCCAGCCAAAGAAGCAAGGGGAACCTTCAAGTGTTTTTGTTATTGAATGCAATCTATCAGTTTCTACCAATTGGGTATTAGATACTACTTGTGGTTCTCACATCTGTATCCAAATACAGGAACCAAGTAGATTTAGAAAGATTGACTGAGGTGAGGTGGATCTGCGAGCAGCAAACGGAGCCAGAGTTGCAGTTGTAGCTGTCGGAGACTACCACCTCACATTGCCTACTGGGATGGTCTTGGTATTAAAAGGATGTTATTATGTACCCTATGTATCCAAAAACATTATTTTAGTATCTATATTAGATACTGATGGATTTATCTTCAAGTTTGGAAATGAATGTTGCTACTTTTATAAATATATCATTTGTTTTGGTAGGGAATATTTATATAACGGCCGTTATGTGTTAGACTACACAAACCAAGTAATGGAAATCGATGACAAAGTTAATTCACATGACTCATACCACACCCAACTTTGGAATCAACGACTAGGTCATGTCAATGAGAAACGTTTGACAAAATTACATCAAGATGGGTATTTATATTCTTTCAAACTAAAACCACTCGGTGTATGTCATGTGTGTCCATAAGGAAAAATGACCAAATCCCCATTTAGTGGGAAAGGTGAAAGGGATAAAGATCTTCTAGAATTAGTTCACACATATGTGTTTGGACCATTTCTAGTTGAAGAAAGGGGTGGGTTCTTGTACTTCATAACTTTTACTAATGATTTTAGTAGATATAGATATATTTACATAATAAGGTATAAGTCATATTATTTTGATCGTTTCAAAGAATACAAGAATGAAGTTGAGAACCAGCTCAGTAAGAAGATTAAGAAATTCCGCTCAGACAGAGGAGGACAATATCTTAATCAGGACTTCATTGATTCCTTACAGGAGTTTGGGATTCTATCTCAACTCACTCCTCTTTACACGCCACAGTGGAATGGTGTAAGTGAAAGGAGGAACCGCACCCTGTTGGACATGGTGAGATCAATGATGAGTCATGTAAGTCTTATGTTATCCTTTTAGGGATATGCATTACAAATAGAAGCACACATAATAAACCAAGTATCAACTAAATTGATAAATGGTATTCCATACAAGTTATAGAGTGGACGCAAATCCATGTTATCGAATTTACCTATGTGGGGTAACAAAGAATTTGTTAAGGCCTCTTTAGGTAACACACTTTCACCCCGAGGCACAAAGTGTATCTTTATAGGATATCCCAAAGAAACAAGGGGATATTACCTATACAACCCCTTAGATAAAAAGGTTACAGTGGAAAGACACGCCATATTCCTTGAGAGGGATCACATCTCCAAAAGCGATAGTGGGAGTGATATAGACTCTGATGAAGTCGAGGATCAAGATACACAGGAGTTGGTACAAGAATAGATTTCACAAAGCCTTGTGGAAGAAAAATCTGTTCCAGAGACACAAGAACTGCGTAGGAGCATGAGAGAGGTGAGAGAACTAGAATGATATGGTTTTCTTATCACTGAGGATGGTGACTCATTATTGGTTGACAATGATGATCCTCTTACCTACAAGAAAGCAATTGAAGGCACATATGTTTCCAAGTGGAAAGAATCCACGAATTATGAAATGGATTCTATATACCAAAACCAAGTCTGGATTTTGGTAGATCCTCCAGTTGATGTAAAGCCTATTGGTAATGAATGGGTATTCAAGAATAAAATGGACATGGAGGGACAAGTCAGCACCTATAAGGCACGAATGGTTGCAAAAGTTTTTAGACAGTGTCAAGGAATTGACTATGATGAAACATTTTCACCGGTTTCAATGCTGAAATCCATCAGAATCCTATTGGACATTGTCGCTTACCATGACTATGAAATTTTTAAAATGGATGTCAAAACAGCATTCCTTAATGGGAACCTCCAGGAAGATGTCTACATGACACAACCTAAAGGTTTTGTGACTCGAAAGGATTCCAATAAGGTATGCAAGTGCAGAAATCCATTTATGGATTAAAGAAAGCATCAAGGTCATGGAACATTAGTTTTGATGAAGTCGTAACGGAATTTGGCTTTGTTGAGAAAGAATGTGAGCCTTGTGTCTACAAAAGGTTTAGTGGAAGTGCAGTATCTTTCCTAATAGTATATGTTGATGACATATTACTAATTGGAAACGAAGTACCTGTCTTACAGTCAGTTAAGGTATGGTTGGATAAATGCTTCTCTATGAACGACTTGGGTGAGGTAGCATATATTCTTGGGATCAAGATCCATAGTGATAGATCCAAGAGAATGTTGGTCCTGAGTCAATGTACATACATTAACAAGATACTAAAGAGATTCAGTATGGAACAATCCAAGAGGGGATTGTTGCCAGTGTCACATGGCATTCATCTTTCTAAGAAAATGTGTCCTCAAACACATGAGGAAAAGAAGAAAATGGAAAGGATCCCTTGCGCATCCGTGATTGGGTCAGTCATGTATGTTATGCTATGTACAAGGCTAGATTTTGCTTACACATTAAGTGAAGTATGAAGATATCAAGCTAATCTAGGAGACCCCATTGGATGGAAGTAAAGACTATCCTTAAGTATCTGAGGTGTACTAAGGATATGTTCATGGTTTATGGAGGATATGAGGAACTAGTCATTAGAGGACAAGTAGATGCTAGTTTACAGACTGGTCAAGATGACATGAAGTCGCAAACTGGGTACATCTTCAGTTTGAATGGAGGTCTAGTGAGATGGAAGAGCTCAAAGCAAGGTGTGGTTGTAGATTCTACAGTAGAGTCCAAGTATATCGCAGCTTCTGAGGCAGCTAAAGAAGCAGTATGGATGTGAAGCTTCTTCCAAGGGCTGGATGTATTACCAAGAAGCAAAGATCTCGTCACACTCTATTGTGATAATACAGCAGTGGTGGAACTTGCAAAAATTCCAAGGTCACATCAGCGGACAAAGAACATACTTCAGAAGTATCATCTCTTAAGGTATTTTTCACAGAGAGGTGAAGTTGCATTGAGCAGTATTTCCATGGAAGACAACATGGTGGACACCTTGACTAAAGCCTTGACATAGAAGAAACATGATCATCATGTGACGTCTAGTGGACTAAAAGTCATATGCAGTTGTCTCTAGTACAAGTGGGAGTTTTTTAGAGTTTTTGTCCTGAGAACCAATTGTTTTTACTTTGATAACATGAATGTATACATATTATATATTGTTCATTGTTCTGCATGACTGTAATATAACAATGTCCTCGAATATTTTGTGCATTAATAAGTTAATGGAAGATCCCAGCTATGATGAGAACCTTGAAATGATATAACAATATTCCTAAATAAAGTTATACGGTTGGATGACATACTATGATAGGACACATAGTATACAGACCATCATGTGAAAGTACTCGCAAGAAGATGAGACTCTCTCTCATGGAGTCTGCGCTTGGTAATATTCAAGATTAGAGATTATGAGAACATACCCTCCAGTAGTAATTCTGCATGTCTTGGTGTCATCATAAATTTCTATCTATGAGCATGTGTAATGGTCCTTATACTAGAAGAGTATCATTAACTCATGTCATGACTCGTGCACTTAGATTTGCTGACAAAAACTATCACGAAGATAGTTGGCGGGAACTAGAGTATGTTGGATGCGTCACGAATGACATGTCGTGAATGGATAAGTCGAGGAAGGATTTTTCTTTTCCATATTTATAGAAGTAGATATCTTGGGCCCTTTGATTGAAATATAACTGTTACACAAATTCCATGGCCATGGTGTCACAACGAGTTTATTTCTGGAAGTCAAAGAATGATAGATCAAGCATATAGGTTTATGACACTGCCCTGAAACCTTCTTGATGAGATATTGAGAAAAAAGGATTAAATTACATGGTAAGAATTCATATGATGTGACACGTCAATGCAGTTTCAACTTGTTTCTCTTGGGTGCCTTGACCCGTTTCTAGATAGTAATATTGGACTTTATCCAAGTCCGCCTAATGCCAATGAGAAAGAGGCCTAGAGGGTCACACACTATGTGTATCCAACTATCTCAAGTAGAATAAATATTATTCCTATACATGGTTTAATAATTATTCAAGGAAGGCGAAATTATTTTAATGATGGAGGAGGAATAAAATTAAAACAATTAAACGCTTTGTATAAATGATTACATGTCGTGTAGTTTTCAATTTTGAAAGGGAATGAAAAACAAGTACACACCATGTATTATTGATTACAGGCCGTGAAGTTTTCCTTTTGGAAAACAAGTACATTCCATATATTTATGATTACATGCCGTGTAGTTTTTCTAGTCGAGATTTAGAGGAAATAGTATTATTTTATTAAATGATATTTATTATAATCCGTGTGGGTGCATGTCAAGAAATTAATGATTCGACATGGGGGTTTTCAATAAGAGTTAATGAAATAAATAAAACATGTAACATTTTTATTTATTGTCATAACTCTATAACCTTAAACCCGATTATAAATATAATCACAACCCCAACACGTTTCCCTAATTGTTGTGAACAACAATTCTGGAGAATTCTCTCAAGACCGAAAGAACTCATTCCTCCATGAATGCTCTCAAGACCGAGAGAGATCCTCCTCCATCGGATCAAGATGATCTAAGGAAGACAACACAAGAAAAGGTTTCTCTACGCTATCACCCAAAGAATCCTTTGGTTATGTCCAGAGATACGTGGTGCATGTGTGGATCACCACTAGAGGAAGTCTATCCTTGGCTTTTACGACGCAATGACGAATCACATCAAAACATGATCAGAAATATCAATGAAGAATGAACGCCATAAAAGGTACTTCTTTTAAATTAATTAAATTAATTATAATAAACTTTTAATGATCCACTTTTTTGGTTCCAAGACTATTCTTCTTCTTTGTATATTTCTATGATTTGATCCGTGGAGTCTGGCGTTTATCGTCGTATTGATCCCAGATTGATCATTGTTAATGACAAAAATCCAAGTGGGAACATCCTCCCACGAGCTTCCGCTACGCCCAAAACCTTCATATTCCATAGGTTTATTTAAATTTCATGATCTATGGGTAAAGGCTCAGATTTTGAGTTTCTAGTCATGCAATTTTTAAGAGAAAAGATGAGAAGAGAAGAAAAAATAGAAAACAAATGTTGGTGTTACCTCCCCATCAATGGCGCCAAGTTTTGACACGTTCCTGTCGTGGGGTGTGGAAAAAACAATTATTTACTAAGTTAAAATATAAAATAGTGGTTAACCTAGGTTTTCTATAGAGATGAGTGCTCAACAATAGTGTTCGTCACTTAAAATAAGAGGAATAAGTGATGTTGTTTTTGAAATTGTTTGATTTTAAAAATACAAGAAAGAAACTAAATAAAGTAATGAAATTAAGTGAAAGTTTTAAAACAAATTGAAAAATGTTTTGATTAAATCAGTGATATAAAATGGTGATTTGGTTAGGTTTAGTTTTCCAATTGTAATTCTATCACAGTTCACTTTACCCAATTCCCTTCTACTAAATCGTTAAGAGTGAGAATCCACAATCATTTCTTATCACTCCCTTGGTCAAATAATAAAATGATAATAAACCTTAATAAAACCTTAGATTGGTATAATCTCCTTCAAATGGGTAATATGGTTGTAGCGAATACCCCCAATTATCTTAGGAAATTCCCAATCAGGTGTTGTTTATCCCAAGCAATCAAGAACATTCACTACTCCTACCGGTGATCACTGAGTACTTCACCACTAATTCTTGGTCTATTACATCGTATATAAAACATAACCTATTGGAGGGAGATATTTATCACTCACCAAATAAAAATAAACAACATAATCTAAAATCATATACAATCATACATGATAATAAAAACTATTATAAGAAATTGAAACTGATTCGCATAAGATAAAAGAGGATATTAAAACATTAATTTCATGAACTCAAGAATTAAAAAAGGGTAAAACTACCCCCTAAACAATAAATCATAAGATATACCCCACCATGGTAAGGGTAACTGAGTTTAAGGTGGAATAAGAATTCATTACAAAGCTAATAAGAACAAAAGAAAGAAAATCAAGAACAGAAATTTAGATCCTCCAGAATCTGTTCTCCAGAAGTTTTCTTCTGTTATGCCCACCAAACGTTCAAAACAAGACAAGATCCCTTCTTATAAGATTTTTTAAATTGAGTTTTCTATATATCCTAAAAATATCCAAGCATTTGGAAATGTATAAAGGAAGATATTACTTGATTAGTGAGTTTAACTTCTTCTAGCTGCCAAACACTGTTTCACCAACTCCACTTGCATGCACCCAAAGGATGCCTTAATGAGATCTATAATTTATAAAATTTAATGTGAACCATCCTTTGTAAGTCCTTTGTTGACAACAGCTATAAACATATCATTTTAATGTCTTTTTAATGAGATATTCCATATTTAATGTAGTAGTGTCCATTCTACCAACCAAACTGATTTCTCTATTTGATTGATTTTTCTATACCATTGGGTTTCGAATTGGGTCTTGGTCCAAAAGACAAATTTGAATCCCATGAGCATATAAAGCCTAAAACAAAGGATTTAATTTAATTTTACCAACATTATAAATGTTATGCCCAAAAAATATAAGCTATATAAAACTATCAATTTTACAGAATTACCCCATTTTCACATTTAAGCCCAAAATACACCAAAAACACATAAATGATGCAAATATACTCAAATTGAATAATATATAAGGATTAATTCATTGAAAAAAATATAAATAATAATTAAAATATTAAATCTATCATTTTTTTAAAATTGAGTAGTTTGATGCTTATTCTGTTTATCAATAAACAATATCTTCTATGATAAAACTAGAAAACAATATATATTATATTCACTTAATTTTAATATTTTTCCCATGGTGTTATTGAAATAGGTCCATGTGTGTCCAATTTTAGTTTTTATCCCCACGGTCTTTATGGAATAGGTCTATCCATGGCCTAGAAAACTTGTACACTATTGTGTGAATACCCAATCCAAGTTGTGGATCAGATTATATTTATATATTATAATTATTAGTGGGTGATTTTAAAGTTTATGGGATTTTTTCTTGGCTTAAGACTTAATCCATTGTTTTATTCTATTGCATGTTTTTTTTATTCCTTAAATATTTTTAAAATGTATTTTTTAAAACTGCAAAAAAACTACTACATAGTAATTAATCATAACTACTTTTTATATAAGGATATTATTAATAAAGTCTTTTTAAAAAGTTAAATTTATTTTCATATTGTTTTAAATAAGAAAGAATCAATAATTGAGGAATTTTTTAATAGATAAATATTATATTAAACTATCCTTTTGATTAAATGGGGGATTTTATTTTATTTGTGGGATATTATATGAACTTGTATTAAAAAATTGATTGGGAACTCAATTCATCCACCCCCCCCCCCCCCACCCTCTTGAGTTACTCACTCTAACCATCATTTGGAATTAAAGGTTTCAAAAATCATTTCAGTTATAATTTTAGTTTTGATTTAAATATCTTAAATATGTTCTAGTTCTAAAACTATTTCTTTAATGGATAACAGAAAAGACGGTTCTGATACCAATATACCACCTTTCTTTAATGGAAATAATTATGCTCGGTGGAAAATTAAGAGTAAATTTCATATTGAGAGCATTGGTTTTGAAATTTGGGTTGATATTAAAGATAAATATGAATTACCTATGACTACATGAGTTTTATGGGCTGATGTTACTATAAGATCATATAAAAATTACTATAAAGTTATGAATGATCATTATATTTATTTAGGGTATGAATAATTCAGTAAAATATCATCATGTAAAACTACATATGAAATATGGGATACAATAAATGTTTCTCATGAAGGAATAAAAAATATTAAATAAATGAAAATAGTACTTATAAAATTAAATATGATTTATTTAATATGAAACCATATGAGAATATTTATGACATGTATCTTAGGATTAATGAGATATTAAATATATTTTCTTATTTGGTTAATCTTATTTCAGATAAGGTCCAATTTATGTGAACGTTAAGAATATTACCTGAAAGTTGGAGAAAAACCACATTCTCAATTAGAGAGTATTCTCATATTAGAAAGCTAGTTGTTAAAGAGATAATTAAAAAAAAATTATTTATGTTGAATAGATTAAAGTTAAATGAGAATATTAAAATGAACCTAAAAGGAAGTTTTTAGTATTCAAGTCTACTTCTTCAAAATAGAAAGAAAAAGTTCATACTTAAAGTTGATCTGATAAGAAATCACCAGCTGATAGGGATGAAGAAATTTCCCATCTTGACATATGATTTAATGTTTTTAAAAGAATTATATTTTTTTGGGAACCAAGATATAAATTAAAATATGATACTATAGTTAATTGGAAGGATTTTAAGAGGGTTGATACTCAAAATGAGATCATCTACTATGAATGTAGGAGGAAAGGGAATGTCAAATTTGATTGTCCCAAACTAAAGTATAAAAACAAGTATGATGATAAGGATAAAAAATACTAGAAATAAATGAAAGTCACTTGGAGTGATTATGAAGATAGATCTAGTGACTCTGATTCTACTCATGAGGTAAAACATGAGAGAGAAGACAGGTGTTTCATGAAAAGCACATTAGAGGTAACAAATATCTTTCCCGCTTCTCCAAAAAAATTATAAAATTATAAAGAGGAAAATAATAATGAAAATATGTCAACTGATGAGATGAATGAATATTATATAATTCTATAAGATACATTCAATGAGCTTAAATATAGGTAAAAATTCATAAGAAACAACATGCATTAATTGTTAATATTAAATCTGATCTTACTATAGAAGAAAAGAAAAATTCGCAATTGTTAAAAGAAAATAATGAATTGTAATTGTCTAATGAGAATTTTAAAAAATATATATCAATATTCACTAATGGTATAAAAACCCTCACTCAAGTACAATAAAACCATACAAAACCTAAGAATATTACTCGTCAAGGTTATCAACCTAGATAGAAGAGACCTTTCCATCATAATTGTATTCCATAATCTGGTTTAGGAAATTCATTTGTTATCTTCTATTCAACTAAACATAATAAATTTTTTATTTCTAAAATATTATAATCAACTTATAAAAATTCTATTAAGAATTTATGGGTTCATAAATCCTTGATTACTGAAAATTGTGGACCCAAGAAAATTTGGGTTCCAATGTCATTTTTGGTATAAATTGGTTTTTTAGGGAACCTTCTTGAAGATCTCCAATTAAAGTTTGTGGTACCTGAACAATGATTATTCTAGACACATGAATGGGTATTACCCAAGATATAAAAAATTGAAAGAGGATGATGGTGTGCATGTCACATTTGGTGACAATGCTAAAGTTAAAATCATTATCCTTGGCCATGTTGGTAATTCTAACTCAGTTTTAATTTCTAAAGTTTTATTTGTTTATGGTTTAAAATAAAATATTCGTAGAATCTAACTAATTTGTGATGATGGATTTTATGTGAAATTTGATAATATTTCTTGTAATGTTTTTTATTCTGAAAATGATTTAGTATTTACTACTTTATGAAATTAAAATTTTTATGCTATTAAAATTGGTTCATTATTTTCTCAAAATGTTTCTTGTATAAGTGACTTTCATAAGGAATATTGTCTTTTTTATAGGAGACTTGTCCAATAAACTATTCAATCATATATAAAGATAATGTGTTAAGTTCTAGTCAATAATCTACCTAAACTTAAATTACTAAATGACAAAGTATGTATCCCCTGTAAAAAAGATAAACAACACAAAATATCTTTCAAATCCAAGAATGAAGTTTCAACTTCTCAAACCCTATAGTTAGTTCAAATGGATTTTTTATACCACCTAGAGTTTAAATTTTAAATGGTAATCACTATTACTATGTCATTGTAGATGAATTTTCTATGTATACATGGCTATTATTTTTATCTCATGAAATTTAATCCTTATCCTAAATTACCAAGTATGCTAGATCGATATATAATCTTAGTGGACTTCGGATTAAAAACATAAGAATTTATCATGTCTGTGAGTTTACAAATTATGAATTTCAATCTTTTTCTAAAAAAAATCTATAATCACAACTTCTCTCCCCCTAGGACTCCATATATGAATGGTGTTGTAAAAAAATAAATAGGACACATCAATAAATTTCTTGTACCATGCTTAATGAAGATGACCATTCAATTTAATTTTGGATAGAGGTTGTTAATATAACATTATATAAAAATAATAGAGTTTCAATTAGAACAATTTTAATGAAAACCCCATTATTAATTTTGGAATAATAGATATCCTAAGTTTAATTACTTTAGTGTTTTTGGTTTTTAAGTCTTTATTCTAAACACTAAGGATAATCATGATAAATTTTCTTCCAAGAGTGATGAAGGAATATTCATTGGTTATTCAACTACTAGTAAATCATATAGGGTATTTAAAAAAAAGAACCAAGACTATGGAATATTCTTTTCATATAAATTTTGATTATATAGATCCAAATGATCTTAAAAAACTTATATAAAACCTAAGGATATTTCATCAAATCTAGAAAAAAAATCCAAACCTTCTGACACCTATGTGAAACTAGTAGAAAAATCACCCAGTTTGGAGGGACATTTTCAACTTGAACCTGATCCTATAGGTTCCCATGAGATAAAAATTCCTTATTTTCAAATAGATATTACTACTCATAGATACCATCCTGTAGATTATGTACTTGTATACCTCAATAGAGGTATAATTACTAGATATTGTATTAGGAATCAGGATGAACATCAAGAATTCTTGTCAAGGCTTGAACCTAAGAACATCAATGGTGAAATTAATGATAAAGTATGGGTAATTTCTATGTAAAAGGAACTAAATAAATTTGAAATACATAAATTTTGGAAATTATATATAGACCTAAGTACACCATGACTATTGTATCTAAATGGGTATTTATAAACAAGTATGATGAATCCGAAACTATAGTAAGAAATAAGGAAAGACTAGTTGCACAACGACATAGTAAATAAGAGGGTATTGATTATGAGGAAACCATTTAGCATATATCTTGACATGAATCCATTAGAATACTTCTTTCTTATAAATAATATATTGATTTCAAAACTTATCAAATGGATTTCAAAAGTACATTCATAAATAGATATATAATTGAGGATATTTTTGTTGAACAACCCCCCAGTTTTCAAAATCCACATTTTTCAAATCATGTTTTATAATTAACAAAAGTTTTTTATGGTTTAAAATAGGATCCTAGAGCTTTGTAAGATTGAAACATATCTTTCCAAATTTCTAATTATTTTTAAAAAGGTATAGTTAATCCTACAATTTTTTATAAAAATAATTTCAAAAGTTCATCTAGTTTTTAAAATCTATGTGAATGATATTATATTTGGATCATTCAAAAATTAATTGTGTAATAATATTTCAAAAATGGTGCTAAATGATATTGAAATGTTTTTATTTTGGGAACTAAAATAATTTTTTGGTCTTCATATTTTTCAAAATGAAGAAGAAATTATCTTAAATGAAATTAAGTACACTAAATATCATTTAAAACATTTTGATTTGGATAGAATAAAAGTATTGATACTCCCATTAGTACCACCAATAAGTTGGATCTTGATGAAGTTGAGAAATTAGTGGACCAAACCAGTTATAGATGTATGATTGGATGTATTCTCTACTTAACTACTATATGACCATATATTATTTTTAGGGTGTGTATGTGTTATCATTTTCATAAAAAACCAAAACAGTCAAATTAACTTTCCATTAAAATAATTTTTGAATACCTCAAATATACAACCAATTGTGGACTGTTATATCCTGGGGGATAAGGATTTTTCATAGTGAGTTATTCAGATGCGGATTTTTTTGGTTGCATGTTAGATAGAAATAACACCACTAGAACATGTCATCTTTTGGATAAGTCATCGGTATCTTTGTAGAGACCCGAAGCCTGGCGTACATTGACCTTACATTACATTTGCGGAATACTTAGTACATAACAAAAACACACACACAATGATCGTAATAGTTTAGTGTCTTTGGAAACTCGGAACGTAATCTTCTAATCGTGGTGAAAGATCTTCAATATCTTCCATAAAGATCTTCCCCTTTTTTTTACCTAAAACCTTTATTTATATCCTGGGGAAAAGAAAACATAAAAGGGTGAGCTCAAATGCTCAGTAAGGTTATACAAAAGAAAAAAATTCAATCACATCATATTCATAAGAACATAACTTTTGGAAATCTTAACCTGCAAAAGAGAGAATAATTTCATAACATGGGATAAATCATGGCAGTGAAATGTAATCACAATAATCATAACATAAAACATGGAACTTTGTGGCATTCACACATAATCATAGAGAATCATTTCTTGTTAGTCAAGACTCATTGTCAAGACTATCTTAGTGGACAAAGTCCATTTCTGAATCGAGTAACCCTCGTTTCAGTCCTGTTTCACTGAACCGGTATAACCTACCATTCCAGCCATGTCTATCTCATGAGATATAAAATCTTTACCCAATGCATTGGAGGTAGATATAGGTCCGACCCATCTCATAATGATACCATTCTTATGTGTGCCACAAAATCATAAATCTTACATCATTTCATAACCCATGTAATAAAAATGGGATTCTTAAAACAACATGACATCATAAAACCATTCATATAAGATAATGGAATTCATAAACATAATTCCATCACAACATAGTCAAATCAATGTAAAAATATGGATAGAAACAGAACCCTTTATTATCTTAGATGGAAAATAATTTTGATAAAACACTTGAAATGAATTCTTGAGGAAAATATCCTTTCTTCTTCAAAATCAATTTCTTTTCACAAAACATCATGCAATTTTAAAAGAAAGAGATTTTATTAAAAATAGTCATGAAATCTTTTTGAGGAAGCTTCATGAAAATAAGGCTTTATAAAACTGTAAAAATCCGTTCGTTCCATTTCAGTTAAAAAAACATTCTTCGTACTTTTGTCGGAAAAATCAAAAAATACCTCGTACGGAAAACGACAAAAGACTCCTTTCATTTCCTTTACTAAAAACTCACCGAAGGGTAAAATTGGATTTAAACAATTGTAGTTGGATGGAAATAATATTACATATTTATGAAACATGGATGTGGATGATAAAATACACCCCAGTAAATGCCAAAGTAAAAACAATCTCGGATAAAAATGAGATTGTCATATTTCCCTTACCTTAGGTCCGATTTGCTTCGTAAGTGTCCGAACCACCTGTATAATGATTTAAATAATGTAATTTACTTATTACAGAATCATATTCATTGTTATTATATCATATATGGTTCACTTATGACATTATATTACCCGTTCTTTTGTAAATTCCATGTTAAAGAAGCGTTTTGGGTAAAATCGTTTCTTTTATCGTAGGTGTTTTGACTTGTTGTTCTTGACATTATTATTACTTATATCATGATTTACTTACTTCCAGAATATAAAATATGATTTATATATCATATATATTCAGTATATATATATATATAATAGATAGATAAATGAAATGAAAAACACCGTTCATGGAGACGGTAGTCTGTACGTACGCATGAATGCTGTTTTCCTTTCCCTATTGTCTTGAATGGAAGTAAGTAGATGACATACATATATATACATAAATCCAGTAGCTTTATAATGTCATATATTTCATTATTATTTCTTATATATACTTTATAATCATTCTTAAATGGTTAACATGGAGAATGAATCTCATCGCGTCGTGGAGACGGTAGTCCGTACGTACGCACGAGCGATGATATCATTTCCATAAATATTGAATTGAATTGGAGTGGATTATACAATATATCAGAATCAATATGATGTTTTAATAACTATGTATAGTTATTCTTTACACCATTATACCCATCCATGTAAGGTGGTGGTGGAAAATAGATTACACCACGGCGTGGAGACGGTATTCCGTACGTACGCACGCGCGGTGATTTCTTTTTCCGTAGGATAGATAGATGGTGAAATAGGGTTGTTTAATACTTATAATAACATATCATTATATGAGTGATACTGATGTTATTACTTCATAATGAAACAACCTAAGAAGAAGAAGTGGAAGAAGAAATAAAGATGAAAGAATTGGTAACGGTAATTACCTCTTCTTTGAAGCGCCTTTTGGAGACCTCCTCTTAGGGAACTAAAATTGGTCTTTGAGGAAGACCAGAACCTATAGGATGTTTCTAGGGAAGTGGAGAAGATATTTTGGCAGGGGTTTGCCGAGCTTGAGTGCTCAAATTGGTGTGAGGAGGAGGGGGAGGAGGTGCCCTTTTATAAGGGAGGAGAGGGGCACCTTAGGAATTCTTAAAAATATTAATTTATAATAAATCTAAACCCACTTAAAAACCTCCAAAAATGACTCATATTCGAAGATTAGATGAGATAGGGTTGTAATCTCATCAACCAATCAAATTTAGACATGTTTGGATCTTATTTTAAACCTTATCATTTTGATTTATCCTTATTTAATCTATTTAAGTTTATTTGTGGTAATAAAATTCTAAATTTTAAATTATAACAAATAATTACTTATTTGTTGTGAATTTTCCATAATTGTTTACTTTATAACATTATAGACCATATAAATACAAATTTATAATTTTTAAATATTTTTGTGATTTTTAAACAATTTTATAATATGTTATTTTTGTAAAATAACAATAGTGTCAATTTTGACACTATTCATTTATTTGAATTTAAATAAAATATATACAGAAGATATGTTCGAAATAAAATCTTTAATATATCAATAAAAGGTCATATGTATCTATAAAATTAGTGTATCACATTAAATAGTTCATATAATATTTATTTTATTATTTTTAAAACAATTTATTTGGTTTATCTCTTAATAAAATAATTACTACATCATTTTTGTATAATTATTTAATATACTTATTTGTTGTATAAAAATTTAAAATAAAATTCTATGATGAAGATAAATATATTACCTTTCACAATAATACTTTTACTCGAATTTATCATCTTAAAATCACAATATTTAAATTGTTATATTTATTAAATTATGAAGGTGACAACTTTGGCATCATTTAAAATAAAATAATATAAGTGTCATAATCGCTTTTATAAGGCTCCAAATGGTCCAATATTCGACCATTGTATGCTTATGGTTTACATTTACATGTCCAATAAGTTTTGGTTAGGTATTTGTGCATTTTATGGTCACTATTAGTTTAAAAAAACTATATTCATGATTTTTCACTAGATAAATAATTTCTGCATCACTATTGTGTCACAATTAATGATAATTATTTAATCCCAAAAAATTATAAATAAATTCTCATGATGTAGATAATGTTGTTAGCTTTCTGGAGACTATTCATGTTCGAAATTTTATGATGTTTATCACTAATTTAAAATTATTATACTTATAAGATTTAAGAGAGTGACATGTTGTCACTTTCTTTGGTTTTAATAATAATTAAGTTATTTTCATGGACAAATGTCCATTAAATGATTCTAATCTTACCCTTAGGTGATATGGGTCGACTTTTAGTCATCCAATAGGATTTTGACATTTTTTAGGGTAATTTTAAAATATTATATTTACCCTTAATTACCCGATTTACCTTTAACTATGGTAAATAAAATTTACCGTAGTTACTATTCATAATTCCCAAAAATAAAAAGTAGCTTATTAACATAATTTGGACCCACTGATTCCAAATATGGAATCCATTTTTTAAAATTCCATACACAGAAGTTGCAGAAATTAAATTAAAATTAATCCCGTTGTCGAATAAAAACGGGTTTTTGTTTAAAACATTGCAAAAGATTGAATTGATTTAACCTATGAATTCAAGGTAAAATCAATGCTATTACATAAATTATATTAAATGGTAAAAATATATTCTATTTATACTTTAAAACCATTCAATATTATAATTTAACGACATAATATATTACGATGAAAAAAGTTGTTTTTAATTAAAATATAGCGTGTTTTTACTATTCATTAAAATATGAAAGTTATCGGAAAATTATCAAAACTTTATCTAATGTAAATTTTTACATCTTGATTCAAAATAAGAATTTTCTTTTGTCAAATTGAACATATAAACATGTCAAAAACCAGATTTAAAGTGGGTGCGCCATCAAAAGGCGACAAAACTGCAATTTTTTAAAAATACTTATTTTACCCTAAAAATTTATTCTGTTCTTATACCATGTTCTAGAAATGTGTAAGATGAATAATAATGTTATAAAATTCAAAATTTAGTTAATACTATTCATAACGGCTAGTTCATGACAATATTATAATAATATAACATTGTTTATTAAAACCCGGTATTGCGTACAACACACGCTATCGAGGAAGGTCGCAATTGAGTGTAATGCAAGCCAAGTCAGGGTTGCGTGTTATGAAAGAATCCTTAAATGTTTCGTATAACAGAATCCAACCATATTTCATTTATACATTTAATATATATATATATATACCCAATGTTGCGTAGAATAACTATTATCAAAATTGTGTGTAACACGGTCCAAGAATAGTGTTGCGTATACTGCAAGCTAATACGGTGTTGCATATAGCGCAAGGTAATCTTGGTGTAGAATACAACCTAAGACATTAATGAAATTAAAATAATATTTTTCATAAAATCTCGGGGTGTTACATTCTACCCCCCTTAAAATGAATTTCGCCCTCGAAATTCGTCGGGGTTATAAATGGTTTACTATTTGAAAGTTTCTTTGATAGAAACCCACATCATAAAAAGGAATACCAAAACCAATCTTTAAAAACAAAAGTATGAAATGTAACGGTTACCCAAATAAACTAATCACTGGGTTTCTACATAGGTGAAAATATGGATATGGAAGAGAAATCTAACCATCATGTTCTGATGGAGAGTGGTAGAGAACATGGCTATGGAAAAGCTAGCAATCACAAATCCATAAATTTGTGACGATCTAAGGTATCATCTGATTAATTAGATATAAGGTCACTAAGACAACATTTTTTTTTTGGTTTTCAAGATCGTTTCCCTAAAGTTGAAGAATTTGAATTAGAATAAATACTTACTTTATTTTGGTACAATCTCACTGTTGTTCATGCCTTGAACAATTTCCAATTCATCTCTTAAATAAATGAAGTTGAATTTGTTATTCATGAAGTGTTAGCAGATCATGTGATAGAATGACGGGTCATTCCATCTATCTCAAACAAAAGGTTCGCAAAAATTATATACATAAGTCGATCTATAGTGAGATTAATCATATATGGTTCCTAAAATGGACTTATACTTCATTTATCATACTGCTTAATATAATAAAACTAGTTTCTACTAAACAGGGACTTCCTGTAGGCCAGTGGTAGGCGATAAAGGCCAGTCGCACTTCAGTTGTGGGTTCGATTCCCACATCATTGTCCGACGTGATGGGCTGTCGCCCGTCCTGCAGGTTGTCCTTTTTCTAAAACTATATTACTATAACATCCCATCAATAATATCGAGAAAACTTCGATCCTTAAACAATACTAACTTATGTCCAACATAATCCATTCCAATCTTTAGGCTTATCCATAATACTGCAGTCCATTCTCATAACATAGTGAAAACTATTACCAGAGATTTAATACCATCGTTGATCCCCATATATCATAAGATATATCTTGTTGGACACATTCCAAACATTCAAAGGCCTTAATCTTGTACTCTCTTGAATACCCATTGAACCTTAGTGAAAACTTGAATGCAGTTAAAAGTTAACACTTTCCACATACCAAAATCCTCAAAATTCTATATACTCAAACCATGATATCACTTAGTCCTTATATCAATCATGAGCTCATGAATACTGTCAAACATTTCATTTTCTCCTTATCCCTTCATTATGCACATATCATCTGCTTTCCAAAATATTTGAATCACTTTTCATGGTTACTGGTACCTTAAAATTATTGAAAACCACAATAATACAAAAATATTATAATAAACAATAAAAGTACCTCAACAACATTATTCTTGAATACCAATACATATAAACTTCAATCCATCCTCTTCAATTATTGTCCTGGAATAAGTCCTTCCATGATTTAGAAGTAACTTTTTAGGTCAGGGCATTGAGTTGGGTAATGCCCATGTTCTCCACAAATAATACATTGAACTCCATAACAGTCTGTCACTATATGACCCTTATCTCCACACAAATAACATCGGTCCCTCCATTTGAGGTATTCTTCAAGGTTCTTCTTCCCTTCTTTAGAAATCTCAATCTTCTTTTCTTTATGCTGCTCAACATGCGAACATGTATAATAGTCTATCTTCCTCTTCTTTGATGAATTAGGTATACCACTAAATTTCACCTTGTTAATCATATATCGCGATAACTGATTCGGCATAATCACAATATCTTTCTCTCTAGGCATTACATAATTTTGTTTCTTATAGTCACCAATTTGTCCATTGGATTCAATGTTAACCGAATTCCGTCTGGTTCCCTCCATTAACTAAAACACAAAAAGAATTCATTGAGAGGCAAAAATCATGCTAGAGAAAACAACATAGTAAAGGGGGAGTACCTTCAATATCTAACATCTTAGGTTTAATTCTATGATCGTTAGCGTAATTCTAGTACTATAACCTATACGTATACTTAACCTTAGGGACATCCCTAGACATACCTTAGAAATATCTCTAGGGATCTCACTAAAGTTCTCGCATCCTAGTTTCCAAAGGTTGACTAAACCTTTCCTCTGATACCAACTGTAGAGACCCGAAGCCTGGCGTACATTGACCTTACATTACATTTGCGGAATACTTAGTACATAACAAAAACACACACACAAGGATCGTAATAGTTTAGTGTCTTTGGAAACTCGGAACGTAATCTTCTAATCGTGGTGAAATATCTTCAATATCTTCCATAAAGATCTTCCCCTTTTTTTTACCTAAAACATTTCTTTATATCCTGGGGAAAAGAAAACAAAAAAGGGTGAGCTCAAATGCTCAGTAAGGTTATACAAAAGAAAAAAATTCAATCACATCATATTCATAAGAACATAACTTTTGGAAATCTTAACCTGCAAAAGAGAGCATAATTTCATAACATGGGATAAATCATGGCAGTGAAATGTAATCACAATAATCATAACATAAAACATGGAACTTTGTGGCATTCACACATAATCATATAGAATCATTTCTTGTTAGTCAAGACTCATTGCCAAGACTATCTTAGTGGACAAAGTCCCTTTCTGAATCGAGTAACCCTCGTTTCAGTCCTGTTTCACTGAACCGGTATAACCTACCATTCCAGCCATGTCTATCTCATGAGATATAAAATCTTTACCCAATGCATTGGAGGGAGATATAGGTCCCACCCATCTCATAATGATACCATTCTTATGTGTTCCACAAAATCATAAATCTTACATCATTTCATAACCCATGTAATAAAAATGGGATTCTTAAAACAACATGACATCATAAAACCATTCATATAAGATAATGGAATTCTTAAACATAATTCCATCACAACATAGTCAAATCAATGTAAAAATATGGATAGAAACAGAACCCTTTATTATCTTATATGGAAAATAATTTTGATAAAACACTTGAAATGAATTCTTGAGGAAAATATCCTTTCTTCTTCAAAATCAATTTCTTTTCACAAAACATCATGCAATTTTAAAAGAAAGAGATTTTATTAAAAATAGTCATGAAATCTTTTTGAGGAAGCTTCATGAAAATAAGGCTTTATAAAACCGTAAAAATCCGTTCGTTCCATTTCAGTTAAAAAAACATTCTTCGTACTTTTGTCGGAAAAATCAAAAAATACCTCGTACGGAAAACGACAAAAGACTCCTTTCATTTCCTTTACTAAAAACTCACCGAAGGGTAAAATTGGATTTAAACAATTGTAGTTGGATGGAAATAATATTAAATATTTATGAAACATGGATGTGGATGATAAAATACACCCCAGTAAATGCCAAAGTAAAAACAATCTCGGATAAAAATGAGATTGTGATATTTCCCTTACCTTAGGTCCGATTTGCTTCGTAAGTGTCCGAACCTCCTGTATAATGATTTAAATAATGTAATTTACTTATTAAAGAATCATATTCATTGTTATGATATCATATATGGTTCACTTATGACATTATATTACCCGTTCTTTTGTAAATTCCATGTTAAAGAAGCGTTTTGGGTAAAATCATTTCTTTTATCGTAGGTGTTTTGACTTGTTGTTCTTGACATTATTATTACTTATATCATGATTTAATTACTTCCAGAATATAAAATATGATTTATATATCATATATATTCAGTATATATATATATATATAATAGATAGATAAATGAAATGAAAAACACCGTTCATGGAGACGGTAGTCTGTACGTACGCATGAATGTTGTTTTCCTTTCCCTATTGTCTTGAATGGAAGTAAGTAGATGACATACATATATATACATAAATCCAGTAGCTTTATAATGTCATATATTTCATTATTATTTCTTATATATACTTTATAATCATTCTTAAATGGTTAACATGGAGAATGAATCTCATCGCGTCGTGGAGACGGTAGTCCGTACGTACGCACGAGCGATGATATCATTTCCATAAATATTGAATTGAATTGGAGTGGATTATACAATATATCAGAATCAATATGATGTTTTAATAACTATGTATAGTTATTCTTTACACCATTATACCCATCCATGTAAGGTGGTGGTGGAAAATAGATTACACCACGGCGTGGAGACGGTATTCCGTACGTACGCACGCGCGGTGATTTCTTTTTCCGTAGGATAGATAGATGGTGAAATAGGGTTGTTTCATACTTATAATAACATATCATTATATGAGTAATACTGATTTTATTACTTCATAATGAAACAACCTAAGAAGAAGAAGTAGAAGAAGAAATAAAGATGAAAGAATTGGTAACGGTAATTACCTCTTCTTTGAAGCGCCTTTTGGAGACCTCCTCTTAGGGAACTAAAATTGGTCTTTGAGGAAGACCAGAACCTATAGGATGTTTCTAGGGAAGTGGAGAAGAGATTTTGGCAGGGGTTGGCCGAGCTTGAGTGCTCAAATTGGTGTGAGGAGGAGGGGGAGGAGGTGCCCTTTTATAAGGGAGGAGAGGGGCACCTTAGGAATTCTTAAAAATATTAATTTATAATAAATCTAAACCCACTTAAAAACCTCCAAAAATGACTCATATTCGAAGATTAGATGAGATAGGGTTGTAATATCATCAACCAATCAAATTTAGACATGTTTGGATCTTATTTTAAACCTTATCATTTTGATTTATCCTTATTTAATCTATTTAAGTTTATTTGTGGTAATAAAATTCTAAATTTTAAATTATAACAAATAATTACTTATTTGTTGTGAATTTTCCATAATTGTTTACTTTATAACATTATAGACCATATAAATATAAATTTATAATTTTTAAATATTTTTGTGATTTTTAAACAATTTTATAATATGTTATTTTTGTAAAATAACAATAGTGTCAATTTTGACACTATTCATTTATTTGAATTTAAATAAAATATATACAGAAGATATGTTCGAAATAAAAGCTTTAATATATTAATAAAAGGTCATATGTATCTATAAAATTAGTTTATCACATTAAATAGTTCATATAATATTTATTTTATTATTTTTAAAACAATTTATTTGGTTTATCTCTTAATAAAATAATTACTACATCATTGTTGTATAATTATGTAATATACTTATTTGTTGTATAAAAATTTAAAATAAAATTCTATGATGAAGATAAATATATTACCTTTCACAATAATACTTTTACTCGAATTTATCATCTTAAAATCACAATATTTAAATTGTTATATTTATTAAATTATGAAGGTGACAACTTTGGCATCATTTAAAATAAAATAATATAAGTGTCATAATCGCTTTTATAAGGATCCAAATGGTCAAATATTCGACCATTGGATGCTTATGGTTTACATTTACATGTCCAATAAGTTTTGGTTAGGTATTTGTGCATTTTATGGTCACTATTAGTTTAAAAAAAACTATATTCTTGATTTTTCACTAGATAAATAATTTCTGCATCACTATTGTGTCACAATTAATGATAATTATTTAATCCCAAAAAATTATAAATAAATTCTCATGATGTAGATAATTTTGTTAGCTTTCTGGAGACTATTCATGTTCGAAATTTTAAGATGTTTATCACTAATTTTAAATTATTATACTTATAAGATTTAAGAGAGTGACATGTTGTCACTTTCTTTGGTTTTAATAATAATTAAGTTATTTTCATGGACAAATGTCCATTAAATGATTCTAATCCGACCCTTAGGTGATATGGGTCGACTTTTAGTCATCCAATAGGATTTTGACATTTGTTAGGATAATTTTAAAATATTATATTTACCCTTAATTACCCGATTTACCTTTAACTATGGTAAATAAAATTTACCGTAGTTACTATTCATAATTCCCAAAAATAAAAAGTAGCTTATTAACATAATTTGGACCCACTGATTCCAAATATGGAATCCATTTTTTAAAATTCCATACACAGAAGTTGCAGAAATTAAATTAAAATTAATCCCGTTGTCGAATAAAAACGGGTTTTTGTTTAAAACATTGCAAAAGATTGAATTGATTTAACCTATGAATTCAAGGTAAAATCAATGCTAATGACATACATTATATTAAATGGTAAAAATATATTCTATTTATACTTTAAAACCATTCAATATTATAATTTAACGACATAAGATATTACGATGAAAAAAGTTGTTTTTAATTAAAATATAGCGTGTTTTTACTATTCATTAAAATATGAAAGTTATCGGAAAATTATCAAAACTTTATCTAATGTAAATTTTTACATCTTGATTCAAAATAAGAATTTTCTTTTGTCAAATTGAACATATAAACATGTCAAAAACCATATTTAAAGTGGGTGCGCCATCAAAAGGCAACAAAACTGCATTTTTTTAAAAATACTTATTTTACCCTAAAAAATTATTCTGTTCTTATACCATGTTCTAGAAATGTGTAAGATGAATAATAATGTTATAAAATTCAAAATTTAGTTAATACTATTCATAACGGCTAGTTCATGACAATATTATAATAATATAACATTGTTTATTAAAACCCGGTATTGCGTACAACACACGCTATCGAGGAAGGTCGCAATTGCGTGTAATGCAAGCCAAGTCAGGGTTGCGTGTTATGAAAGAATCCTTCAATGTTTCGTATAACAGACTCCAACCATATTTCATTTATACATTTAATATATATATATATATATATTCCCAATGTTGCGTAGAATAACTATTATCAAAATTGTGTGTAACACGGTCCAAGAATAGTGTTGCGTATACTGCAAGCTAATACGGTGTTGCATATAGCGCAAGGTAATCTTGGTGTAGAATACAACCTAAGACATTAATGAAATTAAAATAATATTTTTCATAAAATCTCGGGGTGTTACAATCTTGTTGTAGTAAGAAGCAAAATTTTGTTGTAGTGCCTACTGTTGAAGCTGAATACATAGCTACAGGTAGTTGTTCTGATCATATTTTTTGGATGAAATACATATTACAAGACTATAGATACTAATTCAGATAATTTCCAATAAATTATGACAACATAAGTGAAATAAATATTTCTATTAATCTTGTGTATCACACTATAAAAATCATATTTATTTATTACATCACTTTTTAATAGATCATTTTAAAACGGGTTATATAACTCTTGAATTAAAAGGAAATGAATATCATCTTGTTGATATTTTTAATATGACATTGATTTATGAGGGAATAAATTATGTTAAACATGAATTTGGAATGATAAATTCTAGATAATCTAGAATTTTAGAAATTAACCACTATTGGAAATTACCCACCACTGGAATTAACACATTATTTCTCATTTTAACTATCTGAGATTAATTTTTATTCAATTTAAATGTTTTTATTTTATTATGATTCCCACTTTGAAATCCATAAATGATATAAATTGGGGATTAAATATAATTTTGATGCACTATCTTCCTCTTGTATTTTTTCCCTAAAATTTCTATACTACCCTTTCTATCATGACCTTAACCCTTATATCATCCTTTCATGAACCTTCCCTACAATTAAATGGATTAATGGAAGTGAACTAATAATTTTACTCTTGAGTAGTTTCAACCTTTGACAATTCCTATTGGAGAATTGACCATACCAATAGTTGATCTGTAGAACCCAAAACTTATAAATAATACATTAGTTAATGAGAAATAAGTAAATGCTAAAAAAAATTAGTCTAGAAAATCAATGGTTCTTGAAGTGATCCAAGACCAGGTCTGGTTAGACTGGTTCTCATATAATGAAAGATAGTTATCTTCATGGTTGGTACACCAGTTTTATCAATATACCAATTTTATCTATGGGTAAAATAAAGATCAAATTAAAATCTTAATGGATGAATATGAGGTAATATTTTCTTCAATTCAATAGGATAATTGTATTAAATTACCTCATGATGGTATTTCTAATTACTATTAGCGGTCGCTTCTGAGAAACAGTTATTGTTTTGTGTATGATAATTCCTTAGAATAGCTTATAGAAGATGGAACTCTAAAAAGTTTTACTCAAAAATAATTGGATGGTGAGTGCGGATTTATATTTAAGTTTATATAGAACATGTTATTCCCTTGAAACAGATAATTCAATACTATGAGATATCATGATGTGTATCTTATTTACATTATGAAATGAGAAGACAAAATCAATTTTTGAAGGTATATGATGGTGAATATGATTGATATGTTTAAGAAGTCATCTTTGTATAACTCCCTTATCTTTACAATATTTATTTTCTCCATGATTGATGTTAAATGATAAGTTGATGATGAAGAAGAATATGATGTGATGCATGGAGGATTCTACCTTACTAAATTCATCTTTAAAAGAATGAAGATAAATTGGAACCCCTATATAAATAAATATATAAATGATGTTGATATGATCTATGTGGATTTTAACCGTATATATCATCCTTCTGGACCAAAGAATTGTATTGATCATGGATTGGATCTAAATGAGTTAGTAGATTACTCAGATGAAGAGTAAGAATAAATGGAGGTTGTTTCACCTTATGATGAGGAGGAGTTATCATTTGAGGAGGGTAGTTACCCTTATATACCTAAGAGCTAAGTGGTATCTTTTTTTCTATCTATTCCTCTAATATCTCTACCTTCCATAGAATGTATTCTATGTGAAGGGGGTGATGAAGAGGAAACTGGGGTTTCAAGAAATGAATATTTTAATTGTTCTTCATCTATATATTCTAAGGAGATTGTGGACGTATCTAATAATGGAAGTGATGGTGATGAAAATGGAAGTGATGAAAGTGATGGTTATGGAAATGATAGAGGTTATGTAAATGATAAAGATAGTGGATAGTACAATTCAGATACAAGTGATGATGGTTCGGATCATGATGGTCATGATGATCATGAGATGACTCAGACACTTCATTCTTCTCCAGTTGTATCTATTTCATTTAGGTTTGAGTAAAGAACATGTTTTTTTCAAGAAGTTGATGAATATTATTTTGTTATAGATGAGATGATGGAATATATTTAGGGGAAGACAAATCCTAGTTTTTTAGTCACTGATTTGACCCTGATAATATTGTTCCCACAGTCATTTCATCTTACAGGATGGTTGTATCCGCTCTTGATGAGTGGTAAATTTTTCTAGGATATATGAGTCTTGGGTTGAATTATTCAGTCTCATATGATATAAATATAAGACCACAAAATAATAGTGTACCTTTTACCCTAATTTGAGAAGATATAGATAATGAGGGATCCATGTTTGAGTATATTGATAATGCAGAATAGATTTAATTTTTTTCTTCAAATGTTCCTACTAGACCTGATCCCATAGAGGCTATTGTTCCTCATGCTAAGAGAGATGTTTCACCCCTGTTTGTTACTTATACACGATTTCATTTAGAAACAATTTCCAAATATGGTATAGGGACTTTTAAATAGATGATTATTTCTGATTTTTAAAGGATTATAAAGAATCTAGAACCTTCAGTCACACAGCTTATTTAGAATTATTATAGACACCTATTTGAATTTTGTGTGTTCCGCATCCAATTAAAGATGATTCATCACATTCAAGAGACCGGGATTGAGAATATAAAGCTATATAATGAGATTAAATCAAAGAGGTTTATGGTAGAGTATATAAAGATATTTTTTTCTACCACTCTAGATTATTTTTTGGGGAATTTTGAGAATATACCTTTGGTATCTTATCCATCCAATGCTCCACCTGCCTCTTCCTTTTATATAGAGTTGTTCAGAAATATTTTTTATAGAGGAGATTCATTCTATTATGGAATAACTTCCTACTAATCCTCAAGTTGATTTGAGTTATATTAGATATAATAGTGATAATTTTTATAATATGGTAAGGGAATGTATGAATGGTTCTTGAAGAGATAGGGAACACATCAACAATTAAGTATTACCTTTCAAGGATTTACACCAAGGAAGAATTTAACTCACACGTCAAGTTTCTAGCTAAGAACCTTTAGATTCCACCAGTTGCTAGAGATTTTATGGATCATTTCACTCATTTGAAGGATATGATGCATGTTCTTCATTTTCTAAAGGAGGAAAAGAAACACCTCTTCAGTTCCATGGAGCATGGAAGAAACATTATTATGGATTTCATCAATCTAATGAGGCCTTACAAGAATTTTTTTGATATTGAAGTAGTAGCTCATGAGGCCATTCCAATGAATTAACATCTAACTACTCCATCCACTACCCATGAATGTTTTAGAACAACTGTTACCTTGGATCCAAATTTACCTTGCCTGAATGGCCCGAAGGCCTTCATGTTTATTGATTTTTGATAACCCCCTTTCAAGGGATGAGGGGGAACCCTTACAAGGCACGTAGGCTCAAACATTACATGGTCCATATGGCCCGAAAGTCTTAGGGAATTCAACCAGACTATCTATAAGGAACTGCCCCTCCCAGCATCTTCATCATGATAGTAGCTCTCCACCTTTGTATGGTCTTCTGGATAGGCTTCTCATGCAAGCACAGGATGGTCCTGATGGTATAGCCATACCCCCTTCTCTTCGGCCTATGATCATCACAAAGCTACCAACATCTACCTTTTTTACTACATCCACTTCCTCAATTACCTTAGTCTTTACTAATGTGCCCCCAGGATTGACAAGGGAAATCTCATGCTTATTCATTGTACTCAGGATGAGAGTGATTGATAAAAGATTTTTCCTTGATAGGTACTTGATTGTATTTATCGTTACTTCTAAATTTAATTTAGACTCTTAATTATTAATGTAATTTCTATTATTATTCATATTTTTCTTCATTGGATTTACTATTTTCTTATCCTCGCCTTTTTATAATCCCAATAGGGGTATAATATTTATGTAATTTATGTATTTTATAGATAAAATTATGGGCATTTATGTTTATGTTTTGTGTATTACCCTTTTATTTCCTATAATATCATGGGTATATGAATACCATATCATTGGTATCATCATTATTCATTTTCTATTTTAAATTTTAAATTTTTTAAAAAAACTCCCACATTATCTTTTTCAACTCTTTATAATATATAATTACTTTTTCAAATATATCTATTTTATGTCGAAGATTATTCTATACATGTTTTCTAAAATGACATGATTTTTGAAAATCAAAAGGGGTATATTGTTGGAAACTGTTTATTTTAATGCTCAAAAATCATTATTCTTATGTTTCTAGTGAGTTTTATGTTTTATGATAGAATTTTTTTAATATAAGTAAATCTAATGAAAATTAGGCTATATGTTGAGATGAGTCGTCATTAGTTTAAAAAGACTCACTAGTAGACATAACTACAACTATACTTTAACTACAATAAGAAAGGTTTTACTCATAGAAAAGAGTAATATCCATAAAAGAGTCACCGCCAAAAAACAGTCACAATTAGAAAAGAATCACCATCACCATCAAAAAAAACTCACTACCAGAATTTACCTACCGCCAGAGTTGTGCCACTACTAGACTTGACTCACAGCTGAATATGAGTCCCCACCAGATGACCTGTCATCAAATTAACTACCATCAAATGAGTCACTGCAAAACCCGATTCACCTCCAGGAATGAATCACCACCAGATTACCTACCACCATCCTGACTCACCGTCATCTTGACTCACTAATAGACATGAGTCACCCTCAGCATGAGCCACCATCACTATTCTGATGAATTTGAATTAAATTATCCCTATCAAAATATATTTAAGATTATATGAAGGATTATTTAATGATTATTATTTAAGTATTCTATAGATAAATTGATGATACTTTCATAGCCTAGTATAAGGTTTTTGGAAATCATTATGATTATCCTCCAACAGTTGTTCACTCCTTCTATCATGTATATTTCTAAAGGAATCTCTCTTAAAGTAGATGAGGAATCATAAAGGTTTTCAATTACTATATATTGTAAGGATTATTAACCGATATATTATACACTGAAATCCTACATATTTATATATATGAAAGAGAGAAAATCTTTAAAGATTAATATCCCTTTTTACCAACAAAAAAAGGGATCTTTATGATTCCATATTTTACTTCTATTTTCATAGAAACTTCATTATATTCTCTTTTAGATTAATCACATTAGAATCATGAATCTTAATCACTTAATATTGGGTAGAACTATCTTCATTATATCTCATTTCTTCATTTTTCTATTTTTTTCTTTCACATTTGAGTAGTGTGTTATAATTTTTTTTGTAAACACAAATTTTCTCCCATTATATAATTAGATAATACTATATATTCTCTTTACTTTATTTTCATCTATCTTACCATGATGTTTTTGGAGTAGGTCCTTATCTTTTTTGAGTTATATTTTCTTCCCACAATTTTTTTGTAATAGGTCTCTGTGTAGCCAAGATAGATTTTATGTTGTTGGATGAAAACCCAATCTAGGATGTGGATTATATTATATTTATATAATCTACATGGAATAGGGTGATTTCCATGTGGAGGGGATCAGGTATCATCTTGATTCTAAACCCATTGTTTTATATTTCTATGTTTTTTTGTTTTTTTACAAACCTTTAAATTGTATTTGTTTTTTCTATGAAGACTAAACTCGTACTTTGATAGTTAATTTCAACTACTGTTTATATAAGTATTTGATTAAGTAAATTAATTTAAAAATCTAATGTAATTTTCATATTGTTTTAACTAAGTAGTAATCAATATTTGAGGAATATTTTAAAAGATCAATATTATATTAAACTACTCTTTTGATTAACTGGGAGAATTTAATTTATTTGGAGGATTTTATTTCATCTGGATTATAATAGAATTTTTTTGTGAATTAAATTCACCCCCCCTCTTGAGATACTCACTCCAACCAACAAAAATATTTTTTTCTTTCTCATGGATTTCTGATCACCTATACTTGATTGGTTTTCTAAATGAAACAATGATTGGGCTATGATTTTTTCTGATGATGAATTCCCAGCATCAATGATATATTTTAAACTATTTCACACTACTTATTCATGATAATTATATGAAATAAATATTTTTGACAACTTCATCTCGGTCTGTCTTCTTGATTTCTCAAACTCTATCAACTCAGATATAAGCTCTTATGATATTCTTCTGAGCTTAAGTCTCAAATTAAACACACTTTATGAAGGGATTTCATGAAATATGAAACCTTTACACATTTAGGAATGAGAATAATTATAATTTTTCTATCAATTATGTTTTTCCTATCTCAATTTCCCAAGTGATTATTCATGTGCACATGTTATGAAGTCCCGGACCTGAATGCTATTTAATCGGTGCCCCGAGCCTAGTGGGAAACATTTCCTCATACACGTCTCCCAAATTCCAGAGTCTTACGACTAGAAATGAGGGACAAGAGTGTCTCTTTGGGGAAACTATTCCATTATTACCAAAGTATATCATAGTAGATAAATATAAACAGAGGTAAATAACAGAATCAATATAAGTAAACATAAGGAATGATGGAAAATGGAGACAACCATAGCAATAACTAAAATAACTAGAACAAAAAAAAGGAATACAACAAATTATCATTATATTTCATGTCACTAAAAATTTGGAAAGCATGGATACAATATTTCAAGAATTACACATTCCACCAATGTATGATAGAAATCAAAAGACATCCCCATCATCCCGAGCTTCGGCTCAGTCATCATCTGTCAAGATCCATACTAAAAGAAATAAATCAAGTGTTCAAGTTGTATGTTTCCCTTTATCAAAACCTTCATCCATATAATCATCCTCGGGTACCAAAGTACGCCCAGAGAGGGTGTGAGATAAATCTTAGTGGGCCGCCAACAATGGTATCTAAAACATCCGGCCCGTGTAATGGAATATAATAGTGTGCAAACATGTATATATAAATTAAAGGAGTACAATGTAATTATATACCCAAGTACCTACTTCATCCCTATGATGGTGTCTGAACATGTAAACTATCCTTTATTTGATCATTACCAGTTTAAAATTATTTCACATTTAACAATATTAAAGGTTCCAAGATGTAACAAGGCAACCCATAATTATATTTAATAATAGATTTCCAAGGTAATGAAAAAGAAAATTTAGACCTAAAGGGTCTTCAAATCAGTAATAAATGTATCCTGGATAGGGGTAAGAGTGTAATCCAAGTATCATAGTCCATGTCATTCCACAATAATATTCCTACTGAGTCTATGGAGTTCATCCAAGGTAAAATGGGGCTAGGCAATGATTTGGCCAAATGGGCATTATCCATGGAACATACTTGTCAATCCAAGATCCAAGGAGTGTATCCAAGGAATCCTATAGTACTACATGAGGGATACAATAGAGTCATATTAGGAATACAAAGTTATTAAAATATCGGGTTCAAGTTGGGTCTCAACCTACACAAGTTATATCCTTGAATTCAGAATGGGGTCCTTGACTTCTTAAGGCATTCCCTTGTGAATCCAAGGTAGTCTCAAGTCAGATCACTCCTATTTTGATAAATAAGTATTATTTAATTCATAAGTTTCCAACCATTATGTTTCATTTGTGTGGAAAGGCTAATTAATCATGCAACCATTTATTCAATTCATAATTAATCAATAAGTATGTCTAGTTCAAGACTTACCTTTCATTAGTATGATAAGGCCATGTATCAAAAAACCATTCATTTAATCTATTTAAAGAATTTTTTATAATCAAGGTCCACTCCACTACCTTGCATTAACATGTTAAGGGGTTCTAAAAACATGAAACATATTATTCAATTATATTTAATAAGGCCAAGTCATATACTTAGTATACTTGGAAATTTATATTTAACATTGGTTTATCAATTGAAGCACCTACCTTAGGTGGGTCATGTGGTGAGAATACATGGTACTTTACATTATTTAATTCACACTATAAATCATTCCATTTACTATATAAAAGCTTACCCTTATGAATTTCAAGTCAAGGTACACCCAAACAGTAGCTCAAACTTTTCAAAACACTAAAATTAAAATTATGGTATAACATCCTACATGGGATGGATGGAGTTGTGGTAGTAACCACTTACAAATAATCAAATATTTGGAAATATCATAACCATATGGTTCTAATTATTATACTCATGGCATATAAATTAAATAAACGAAAACCGATGAAATTGGCGGGCCCCAAACGACCACTCTAAAATCAATGAACATAAGGGTTGAGTTATAGACCACCCACCTTAGGGTTATATGAATCTCCTCCTCCAATATCAGCCTTTACTTCATATTATAATGGTGTATATCTAATAAAAAGGTAAACCTCTCACATCTCGTTAACTAAGTCAAGAGTAAGGAAGAAGAATAATGGCTAAAAAGGACTCAAGTGCTTACCGTTGCACATCCAACGTGATGGACAGAATCTCAATCAGATCCTAGATTAAGGAGATCTTTAAATTCTTACCTTACTACATTAAAGAGCTCCAAAATGAGAGAAATATAGGTTAATCCTATATGAATTCAGATTAGGATGAAGGATGAGGATGAATTAGATAATTAAGGTAAAAATAGTAAAATTACCCACAATTTTTTATTGTGCACAGTTGGTCAGAATGAATTGAAAAACCGTACACAAACCCTACACGGGTGTACCTATAGAAGAGGGTCACTAGCATGGGTAGGCCACATGGTTGGGGGAACTATATTCCAATCATGAGGAAAGTCTTTGTCCAAAAAGGCACCACCCGCATGTTTTGATCTAACAATGAGGCCTTCCTGAACAGTTTACTACAACCAGTGCGCCAGGCTTAGTTTTCCCAAAAAGCTATGTTTTGAGCTCTGAACAAGACCTGAACACCCTCGTAACCTTCACTAACTAATTAAGAATCCATATTAGGTCCAAAATAATGAATTTGACCAAAATTTAAAGGATCCATACTTGAATAAGAAACTAGGTTCATAGAATCTTTCCCCCTTAAAATAACTCGTTCCCAAGTTCACCTTCCGAAGGTGGAGGAACACTATTTGAGAGAAAAATTTTCCACTATGCACATAATTCAGCTTCCCTCTCCTATGTCTCATCCTACACGGGGCTATTCTACCATTTCACTCATACTGAAGGGAGAGACCGGCCTTAGAGAGACTTTATGCTCCAGTCAATGATGCATACTGAATACTTCTCAGAGGTAGCATTGGAATCTTACTCAACTTAATCATGTTCAAAGATATGATATGGGTCAGCATAATATTGGTGGAGCTATGAGACTTGGAATATGTTGTGAATGGCATGGTACCTTTGAGGTAATAGAAACCTATAGGCTACCAACCCAACTCTCTCTAGGATCTCGAATGGCTTTATATAATGAGATAATATCTTCCCTTACTTTTGTAACTCTCTATTACCTAGCCTAGTCGATAGCCGAAGGAAAATAAGATCCTTGACCTCAGACTCTAGAGGTCATCGACGGCAATCGACGTACGATTTCTATCTAGACTGAGCAGTATTCATACGCTTTTTGACCAGATAAACCTACTCTAAATTATCCTAAACGAGATGAGGACCTAGTAGTGATTCCACACATGGCTCCAGTGAGCAGAAAGGTGAAAATAAATTCCTACCATATAAGGCCTCAAAGTGATCCATATGAATTTTAACATGAAATCTATTATTATAGGTGAACTTAGTGAGAGGAATATGCTTCTCCCAAGAACTGTCGAAATCAAGTAAATATGCTTAGGGCATATCCTCTAGAAACTATATTGTCCATTCTAATTTCCCATTATTATCTGGGTGAAAAGTTGTGATTAGAAGAACCTATGTTCCCATATATTTCTACAATCCTTGTAAGAAACATGATGTGAAATGATCATCCCTATCTAAAATTATGGTGTGAGGGCCTCTATGTAACTGTATGATATCAGAGACATATAGTCTTCCCAACTCATCAACTAAGAAATTTTCCTGAATAGGTGTGAAGTAATACTCTTTCATCAGTCTTTCATTGACAACCCATACAAAATCTCTTCCTCTAGGTGACCAAGGAAAAATAACTAAAAATTCCATGGAAATATCTTCCCATTTCTATTCTGGTACTGGGAGTGGCTGTAACAAGAATGTAGGTCTCTGGGGTTTTTCTTTCACCTAATAACATGAGGAACACATGGTGATAAATCCTTCTATCTAAAGTTTCATCCCAGGCCACCAATTCCAGTGTCGCATATATCGATACATTTTGGAGATACCTGGATAAACTTCCCACTAAGAAGAGTGGGACTCCTGTAATAACTCCTCTGTAATGTCTGTAGGAACCCAGACACATCCATTTATGCGTAGTTTGTTTTCTTTGTCCACATACCAATCCGGAGGTGAGTTATTCCCTGATACACTATCATGGAGAACCAAGCCTTCAAGATCTAAAAAATTTCTACTATTTACCTTCTCAAGGAGGGAAGATGTAACTACCAAAGATGAGAGGTAATACTTCTTGTGACTATCATGAAACTCTAGATGCATATTAGAAAATAGGGTTATCAACTTCTATTCATAACTGGATTCTCGTACGTCCTGTGTTTGAGTTTTCCAACTCAATGTAGCTAAAACTACATTTCCCTTCCTAGGCATATAGGAAATCTCAAAATCAAAGTATTATAGATATTCGATCCAACTCTGCTTCATGAGGTTCAAATCAGTCAGAGAAAAGATATATGTGAGGCTCTTTTGGTTTGTGTACACCATAAAGCAATCACCTAATAGATAGTGTCTCTTGTAATATAATGCATGGACAACTACTGCTAGATCAAGGTCATGTGTTGGATTATGTCTCTCATGATTCCTCAACTACTGAGATCCATATGCAACTACCATGTCCTACTACATCAGAACTGATCCTAGTGTGATGTCAGATGCATCACAGAGGAAAATATAACCTACACCTGGATCTCGAATAATTTGAATAGGTGTTGAGAGAAGCCCCCCTTTCAACTCATGAAATTCTTTATCACATGATTATGGCCAAATGAATATGACAACATTCATTGTATGACAAGTAAGATGAGAAGAAAGACATTTTATGTCCTGAATGAAATGACTAAAATATCCATCCAACCCCAAGAAGCTCTACATATCAAACACATTCTTGTGATGATCTCAGGAAACTAAAACACTATCCTTTTCTGGGTAAATAGCTATGCCTAATTATGAGATAATATGACCCAAGAACTGAACTTTGTAGATCAAAAATTAGAACTTAGAAAGATTATAAGAAGGACGATTCACTCTCAGTGTACTCAGAACAATCTCAAGATGATTATCATGGTCCTCATGAGTGTGAAAATACACCAATGTGTCATCCACAAAGACTACAGAAAAAGAACTGAGGTAGGGATGGAAACCCCTATTAATTAGATCCATGAAAATGGAGGGTGTGTTTGTAAGACCAAAAGACATAATAAGGTACTCATACAGACCATACCTACTATGGAAAGATGTACAAGGTATGTCTGATTTTCTGAATCTCACCTGAGGAAAACCTGATCTCAGATTGATATTAGAGAAGACCCTATCTCCTCAGATCTAGTCCAAGAGATCATCTATTTGAGTCAGTGGATATATATTCTTGATCTTAAGTTGGTTCAAATTCCTTTAATCCATTCATAGATGTAAGGATCCATCTTCCTTCTTGGTGAAAAGTATAGGCGAACCCCAAGAGGATGTACTACATCTTATAAATCCTTTGGCCTCTGAATCCCCTAACTAATTCATAATCTCTTAAAGCTCTAAAATTTCCATACTATATAGAGGAATAGACACTAGATCTGCTCTTGGAACAAGATCTATTATCAACTCTACCTCTCTCTCATGAGGAAATCTAGAAAATGCATCATGAAAAATGTCCCTAAAACGATCCACTACTAGAGGAAAATTAGATTGTCATAAACATGGATGCTTCATGAAGATATTTTCAGTCTAGGATGTCACTCTACCTAGCCCATGATGCTCTAGTCCCACTCTACTAGCTTGGACATCCCACTCAGCCTTATGTAGATTACTACTACCCTCTGGTGATGTAATTGATACCATGTGGCGATGGAATTCTAAAAAAGAGTCATATCAAACCAACCAATCCATCCCAATAATGACATCAAATCCCATAATATCAAGAACAAAGAGGTATCACAAGAAAGGGTAAGTGCCTAATTAAATGGGACAATCCCTACACTGGAATATGCCCTCTGTTTATTCCCTTAATGGTGTACCTAAGGTCATTCCACCACAGTAATACTTTATCTCCAGTCTAATACATTCCATAATAGATAAAGAGATAAAGGATTTTTAATAACATATACCAAATAAATTTGATACTACAGTAAATTCCATAGTAATATTACCTCGTACTTTAGATGATCTTGCAGCAAGATCCTTAGGTATCAGTTTTCGTGCATACAGCTGACATGATCCATGACCCTATGCAACAGATGGACTACCACGATAAATAATACTCTGTTAGAATTTATGGTTATCATATTTCTGGATACCATAGCCATAAATTCATACTCATGTAGTCTTTTTGGTTCTACTCAAAATCCCTTCCTGACACGGTGAAAAAGAACCCACTCCTGAAGGTGGAGCTGGCACAAGTCATCTTCCACTAAAAGTTGGTCGAATGGTCTTACGTAATCTCTAATGACGCCACATACAGCTGTAAGCCCGACACTCCACTGGGTCACTATCACAATGGGGATTTAGGTTCCCCAATTTTCCACACAAATAAAACACCATGGAGTTATCAACACATTTATCCTTATTGTCACTACCCTAACGAGAAGCCTCAAGGGAACACTTCTTGCCACAAGGAGAATTGTTGTACTGCCACAACACTGATCCTCTATGCCCGGTGCTATTGTTGTCCCTCAAGTTGTGCATAGTGATAAGAGTCTAATTGACTATATCAGAAAAATTGGTCATGTTAAAGACATTCCAATGCATACCGATGGAATATTGGATCTCATCCTCAAAGTGTCTAGCATGTGAAATCTGGTCATCAGCTAGAACTGATGAAAAGCATTGAAACTCCATGAAACCCACTGAATATTCCATAACTAACATAGAACTCTGTTAGAGAGGCATGAACTCTCTGTCTATATCATATCTCAGCTTCTAAAGAAAGAAATGATAATAGAAAACAATCTTGATGTCATCCCATATCATGTCTTGATGACGATCAGTCTGGGTAATCATGTCCCACCAATGCTTGGATGAATCCCAAAGTATTCATGTAGCAAGATTGATCCTCTACTCTGGATGTGTTTCCAAATTCTAAATGATAGATAGGATGACCTCTATCCAAGACTCAATAGCCTGTGGACCACCATCCCCTAAGAAGGTAGGAGGATGATTCTGTTGGAACTCACAAGTCAGATCATCGATTGTAGGTTCAATTTGTGGAGTACCATGCATTGACCGCATTAGATGTAGGAAACTATCATGAATGTGGGGAGTTAGTTCCCAAATCATGTATAGCAGGCAGTTCCTCACATTCCACTCATAGATGTAAGACTATCCACTCAAGGCCCACTATATCTGGATCTTGGTCATTTACACCCTCCTGGCGTACGATATGAGGATGTCGTGGTGGTATTTCTCTGCAAATTCCAAGAACACGCCTCATTACAAACTTAAGAAGAAAGATAGCATCATTAGTAGAATATGAATACAAGAAAACTCACTACCAAAGGAATACTACACCAAATACCCACTTAGACAGCCAGGTATCGGTAAGTTCTCAAGTATAAGTTTCATTTCAATTTACATTTGATTTCCATGTTCACTCCTTTACCTTTCATAGACATGATAAGGCAGAATAAGGATGTACATATATTTTATTTTATATGACAAGTCTCAATTAATAATGGATATTCATTCTTGTTGAATCGGTGCACATACACCTCATCAATGAAAATGACACCCTTTTATTTATAGCATAATTCCTTGACTCAATAAATTACTCATCCCAACCCATGAGGTCCCATACACCTCATGAATTGAGACATGAAATAACTCAATCGCAACCAAGTGAAATACAATAATAATCTAACTATCATGTCATTACTCAATAGCCACAGTCATATCAAGAAATTAAAATAGTGAAATGCACCAATATGGAATGGAAATATGCATAACGTGTGAATTCTAGGTGCATATAATGATGCGTGTAACAATTCTCCTTGCCCTCATATCATCAGGTCAAGGATGAACTAGAATATTAGTTAAAACAATAATTAACAACACCACATAGAATGTGCATCACCCAATGATGAAATAATGTCAACTATAATAGGAAAAAATATAAAAATAATTCTATTTTGGGTAACATGGATTTTTCCCCAAACATGGGTTCGCAATACCCAAGAATGACTTATGACCAAGTCCCAAGCATTTAAAATATCATGAATATTGACTCCAAATAGTAAATAAATAAAATAACCTCCTATGATACAACTTTGTGATGTCCTGGACCTGGATTCCACTTAATCAGTCCCCCAATCCCAGTGGGCCACATGGCCTCAAGCATGTCTCCCCAAACTCCAGAGGCTGGCAACTAGCAGTGATGGCCTAGGTTCTATCCATGTTGTGACTATGCCCTCATTTCTAGAGTGTAGCATATTTAATTAATATAAATAGAGGTAAATGGCGGGAGAAATATAAGTAAACATAAGGAATAAAAAAAAATAAGACAACCACAACAACAACTAAAAACATGGAACAACATACAAGAATAAAACAATTGATGATGATATGTAATGTCACTAAAAAACATGAAAACATGGATTCAAGAGAGAATACATAACATGTTCCACCAAAGTATAACATAAATCAAAAGACTATCCCAAACATCCTGAGCTTTGGCTCGGTCATCTGATATCAATATTTATACTAAATATCAAGTAATCAAGTGTTTGAAGTTGTATTCTTCCCTTTATCAGCATCTATATTCATGTAATCTTCTCCAAGTACCAAACTAATCCTGGAGAGGGTGTGATATAAATCATAGTGGGCCACCAAAAATGGTGTCTAAAACATCCAACCCATGTAATGGAATATAACAGTATGAAAGAATGCATATATAAAGTGAATCAGTACAATGTAACTAAATACCCAAGTAACTGCTTTATCCCTTGTCTGGTGTCTGAAAAATGTAACCAATCCTTTGTTTGATCATTACAAGTTTATAATTAATTCACATGTTAACAATATTAATGTTTCCAATATGTAACAAGGAAACCCATAATGATATTTAATAAATGAGTTCCAAGGTAATGACTAAGGTAATGTAGACCTCAAGGTTCGCCAACTCAGTAATAACTATAGCATGACTAGGGTTAAGAGTGTTTCCCAAGGAAAATAGTCCAAGTCATTCCACAATAAGACACCTACTGAGTCCATGGAGTTAATCCAAGGTAAAAGGTGGAACAAACAATGACTGGGCCTGATGGTATTTAACCATGGAACCTACATGTCGATGCTAGATCCAAGGACTGTATCCAAGGCATCCTGTATTAATACAATAGGTATTCAAAAGTGTCTTATTGGGCATCTAGAGTTATAAAATTATTGGGTTCTTGTTGGGTCTCATTGTAATAATGCTTTATCCTTGAATTAGGAATGGGTTCCTCGAGTGCTTAAGGTATTACCTAGGGAATCCAAGGTGGTATCTAGTTAGGAAAATACTATATTGATAAAGAAGTATTATATAGTTCATAAGGTTCAAGCCATTACCTTTCATTATTGTGGAAAGGATAATTAAGCATACAACCATTTAATCAAGTCATCACTAATCAAGATCTCAATTTGGTTTGAGTCTTTTCTTTCTTTAGTATGATAAGGCCATGTATCATGCAACAATTCATTTAATACACTTATAGAATTTTTAATAATCAAATTTCACACTGCTACCTTCTATTAATATGGTAAGGGACTCTATAGACATGCAAACTATTATTCAATTATATTTAATAAGTCTAAGTAATATACTTAGTATACTTTCCAATTTCCATTTAACATTTGTTTATCAATTAAAGAAATTACCATAGGTGGATCATGTGGTGATCATACATGGTGCTTTCCATTATTCAATTCACACTGTAAATCAATCCATTTACTAAAGACAATCTTACCCTTAAGAAGTTTAAGCTAAGGGACACCTGAATAGTAGCTCAAACATGTCATAACACTAAAAAGAAAATTATGGCATAACATCCTACATGGGATGGATGGAGTTACAGGAGTAACTAATAATAGATAATCAAATATTTGGAAATATAATAACCATACAACTATAATGATTATAATAACAACATATATATTCAGTAAATGGAATCTGATGAAATCAGTAGGCCCCACACAACCATTCCAAAATCAAAAAGCTTGATGGATGAGTTATATATGACCCACATTAGGGTTGTATGACTCTCAACCACTAATATAGGGATTTGATTCATCTTATAATTGAGTAGATCTAAGAAAAATATAAAAAATACTCACACCCTGATAACTAGGTCGAGAGAAAGAGAAGAGAATAACGGCTAAAAAGGACTCAAGTACATACCATTGTGCATCCAACATTATGAACAAAAGCTCAATCCAAGATGAATTAAACCTTTAAATTCCTACCTTAGGCCATCAAAGGGCTCCAAAATTAGAGAAAAAAAGTTTAATCATGTAGGAATTCAGATAATAAGGAAGGAGGAGACTTAATTAGATCATTAAGGTAAAATAGTAAAATTACCCAAAATTTAGCTTGTGCATGGTTTTTCTGCACAGTTCGACACACCATGACCAAACCATGTACAAGTGCCAAGGGAATAGGTGAACTGGTATGATTGGTCCACACAATTAGAGAAATTGTGCACCGACCATGCAGTAAGGTTCTATCTAAAAAGGCACCACCTGGACAGTTTGGCCTAATCGGGCAGCCTTCCTTCACAGTTTACTACAAACCATGATCTAGGATTAGTTTTCCAAAAAATCTATGTTTTGCCCTCAAAAAAAGCCATATAAACCCTCATAACCTTCACTAACTCATTAGGAATCTATATTAGGTCCAAAATAAATAATTAGACCAAAAATTAAAGGATTCATAACTGAGTGAAAAAACTGGGTTCTTACACATGTGCCCATGAACTATCCACCTTCAAGCTTCAGTATCTTATTCTCAAACCTGAATGGGTATGCACATATCCTTATATTTTATTCATAAAATTCATGACATGTATTTTGTTAGTGAATGAAACCTTTTTCTTTCTCCCTTATGTTCTATATCATGTGAATGTCATGATCTATCCATGTTTATTCACTTCCTTAGCGTGATCCATTGGTGCCTAACACTTTTCCTTTAATAATACAAGTTCTTGAGAAATCCTAAAAATGATTTCATGCTCTTCTCCTTCATCATGTGAAGATATATTGTGATCTCACTACCTCCATCACATGATCATATAAGATTTAAGTGAACTGTTCTTTTTTATTTACACTACCTTCACACAAGTTAGTCATTGGTTAGGAGGTATTGTCTGTGGTATCTCTTTAACCACGTTGTGAGACATAGACAGATCATAAGTTCCTTATTTGAGATACAATGGTTTCCATATATCTGTCTCAAACTCCTTTGTGTAAGTAAGATTTTATTTATGAGATAATTTCAATTGAAAGATTGTGTTTGTGGGTGTCTCCTCAAACAACTTCACAATACAATATGTGTTATCCATGGCTCTACTTCAACTTATTTTCTTAATGGATTCACATGTGTAAAAACATTAACTATTTTTCCATTAAAAAACTTCATGGAATAATGATTATATTCAAATTTTCTCCTTATTCCCCAATATTTAGTGGTCGTTCTGTCATCAAGGGTTCTTCGTGAAAGATCTTTGCAGGATCAATGCACTTTCCTTGTGTTCCATCACGAGATAGGAGGTGTGTTTGTGGGTTCTCCTCAAACTATTAATAATATATGGATGTCTCATGGGTTCCATATTCAAGATAAAATGGGTTTCTATGGTACCATTCTAAAATGACTTCATGATATCAGATGACTCCTTTGATACTTCTTCACATGAGAATGAACTGACTTCACTAGAAGAGATCACCCTAAGGATCTATTATTAAAATAAGATATTTCCCTCTCAATACCTTGATGTTGAGCAGTGTTAACTCTTCTATGGGTCGTGATTTATATAGGTTGTATAGCTTTGATTTTTAAGGAATCTGGATGACTTATTTAAAATACCAAAGATTTTGGGATCTCGTGAATTTTTATACTCTTGGATTCTTCTATCCTTGATTGAATGATCACATGGTTCGCTTGAATGATTCACATTATCACATATTTAATCATGTGATGTCTCAGTGAACTTCTTGTGATTCCATGGGGGATATATTCTTCAAAAATCGTAATAATTCAGTAATAATTATTTAAAAATATGGAAGCTTATCATGATTGTATATATGTTGTTCTTTACACGATGTATTTAGTGATTGTCTATATACCATCATGCGATGTCACTTATTCCTGATTGGTTATCACCTTACTATCCTATTATACATTTATCATCATCTGATTTCACTCAGGTTTTCCACTTGTTCATGAAATGTACTCATGTGATGCCACTCGTTCTTTTGAAAAATTAATGTGATGGCTTCATGGAAATAACATGCATGCAATAGATATATTTCATGCATTTTTTTTGGTGCAATTGAGTTTTTCTTGATGTCTTGTTTTGACTGATTGTCTTGGTATTATGATGACAGTAGCCTCAGGTGGATTAGGTTGAATATTATGACCTAATTTTAAAAAAACGGTGCATGGGATCAATGGATTTTAGAGATTACATAGATCATGTGGCACATGATATATCTAAATTTTAAATGACACGTGAACAATAACATCTTATCTACATCCCACAATAGTAATTTTACCAAACTCAACTATATTATATTATCTAGATCATGTTGTTAGGCATTTGATATGGATACTGAGGATCAGTACCAATTACACTTTTACACCCAATGAGATTAGGCCCAGTGGGCTACCGACCCAAACTATATGCACTATGGTGCGTACACTCTATGGGACTTATGCATGGGTCAGACCATGTCTATGGGATCTCACTCCTTCAGGTAATATACATAGGGATGCTAAGGTCTTTTACCACATTCCACCATGTGTGGTCTCCTATGAAAGTATCTCCCATGGGGTTAACCCTCAAGTCCCTTTATATGGGGTTGAGGGGTATCCCTAGGGGCTTTCCATGGGTTCAGATTCTTTTTAATATAAGGCCTACCAAAAGATACATAGTAAATACTAAGTATATGACAAATAATACCACCCTTAATCAATATATATTCCATCATAAAATACTAATCCCTCAAAATATCTTATTTAAATGTTGTAATAATGTTAAATATTTATATCACATGTCTTCTCCTTTTAATATCAACACAATCAATTGGCAGAATAATCGAAGGATAATTTTCCAATCATGACATCCAATTCCATTAGATGAGTCCATAACAATTATCTAGGCATAGTAACTTCATCCACCAATACATATTGACTTATTTAAAACAAATTAAATATAGGATCAACAATTTTATAAATGTAAATTTCAGAATAATCAATCCAAAATAAAATGTGAATGAGGTATAAATTCTTACCTCAAGATTCATCTTGATTCATACGTGTCTGAACCTCCTGTATAATAACTATATTTTTATTATAATTTTATTCAAAAACCATAATCATATATATCATACCATATATTATTTTATTATGTAATCATATCACTCATTTATCAATATTTTGTTATTCAAATCACTATTCTAGGTGATAACCACTTTTTTTCATGCATGTGTTTGTTTCAAAATCCTAGTACTTATACTTTGATCATGGTTATATCATCTCATGAATATTAATAATGAAATGAGTGTCAATTTTAATCATTATATATAATTCTATAACTGTTCATATAATGTGGAGATGAAAAATTAATTGCATCACTTCTTGGAGACAGTAGTTCTTATGTACACACGAGTGATGTTTCAATTTTTCGATGGATGGAATTAAAGAAATGTAGTTAATAATTTTAAAATATAGAACCATTATTATATTATATATATTAATTAAATTTATCATTAATAAATTTATTTTAAAACAAAAGTGAATAATAAATAATATCACTTCATGGAGGTGGTAGTCCATACATATGCATGAGTGATGTAATTATTTTCCAATAGATGAGAGAAAGGTGGAAAATGATTTTTACATCATCATAATAACAATTTTTTATATTTAAGATGAATAATTAATTATTTTAGATGATATTAATCATATTTATAAGAGGTATAATGAGAAATAAAATTGAAAAGTTTTTGTTAAGAGTTATAACGCCCCGACCCCAGCTACCCAGAGCCGGTGCATTACTTCGTAACATTGGCATGATCACAAAAGATCAAGTCTCGAAAGACCGATTAGTTTAGTATCCTTGGAAACACTAGATACATTCGTAAATGTTACATTACATCATAAAGTGAAAAACTACAATAACAAAGTCTCCATAGTCCACCCTCATATCCTCTTCTCACAATCCCTGCAGGTCATTCATAAAATACTTCTTCACATCTTGGAAAATATTAAAACATTGAAAGGGGTGAGCTCAGATGCTCAGTAAGGATAACAATATTGCGGAAGCTTTCATAAATAAACATAAACATTTAAGGCAATGTATGACTAAAACAAAAGCCTTTTAAACTTGAACATCAACATAATATGGCAAAAGTAAAGTGAGATAATTTCATTTACATCTTCACATGGATATTCTACTGGTCGAATAATCACATGCAATATCAATAACCACTTTCATAATGATGGAATGCATAATGCCAGACTATCATAACCACGTAGTCAAGGCCTCGTGCCAAGACCACAAATAAGATTTTGTCAAGGCCTCGTGCCAAGACACTAGTTTGTCTCATGAGACCTGCCGATGCATCGAGGAGCTATAGCGGGCTCCACCCGTCACTTATTAAGTCCAATGCATTCCTCATATGAATAGGTTTAAACATATCATAAACCATAACATAATCATATCACATAAAACATGCATAAAGGAAACATAACATTTCCACATTTCAATCACAAGATATAAATACAACACATTGATATAATAAAAATTCTTTCAAAACCATTTTCAATACCAAAATAAAAGAAAGTTAAAACTTTGTATTTATTTTTCATTAAAAAATGATGGCTTGTAGAGGAAGCCGAATTTCAAATAATGGTCACGGCGGCAGAGAAGTCGTTGTCGCCGCATAAGTACGGAAAGAAAACATTCCCTTTTGTCTTTTAGCAAAACGCTTCATATAAAAAAAATTCCTTTTGAATAAATGTAAAATTCAAAGGGGTTTATACACCGTATAAAATAAAGTTGTGTATAAAACCAAATATGCCTCAATGAAAGGGGATTGAGACGAAGTCCTTAAAAGATAATTTTTAAAATAAAATAGATCTATTATGTGTATTCACTATAGGTACACATAAAGAATGTAAAAATACAAAAATAGGACATAATAATATCATGACATAATTTGAAAGTAAAAGATTAACCCAAAGAATGGAAGTTGGGTTAAGAAATTCCCTTACCTTGTGTCCGACTTGACTCAACCGTTCTTTAACCTCCTGAATAATAAACTAGAGTTAATATCTACCTTATTAAGAACTATTTTCAATTTCATTATCCTTTTTATATCACTTATTACAATGTTATGAATATTATGTAATTATTCAAGTTAATAACGGTTGCTTTGTCGATCTTTGGTACTTAAGTCAACAATAAACTTCTTATAATTACAAGTTGTTTATGTGGTAGAATATCCATTATCTTCAGAATTATATCCATGATTTAGATGTCATATATATCATATATATCCAGTATATACATTAATTCATAATATTACGTAACATTTAGAGGTAAGAAATGAAATGCACCGTTCATGGAGACGGTAAGCCGTACGTACGCATGAACGCTACTTTCATTTCAATTTCATATTTAATGGAACAAAATCATAATGATATAAATTTATAATATAATTAAAGTATAATATAGTTTATAATACCATTTAATCCATCCTTTATACATCCCACATATGGCATTAACGATTCAAATCACTTTGAGGGGGCGGTAGTCCGCACTTCCTAAAATGAAATTATTGCATTTTACCCATAATGGAAATCATAAAGTATGCCATAAATGAGAAATACAGAAGCATAAGTAAAATATAAACATATTATATACCATATATAAAAATAGTGACATCTTAATGGCCACCTTTGAAGGTGTTATATGAGTGTTGAACAATCATCGTTTCGTGAGGCAGAAATTCGCCATCCACAGAAACCGTATGTTCTTTAACCATTAGATGTAGGTGTGTGTAAGTTTAGCTCGAATACTTCTTATAACAACATCCTAGTATATTGAGGATACTGGTGTTGTTACAAAAGAAATGAATAAAAAGAGTTTAGGGGGTTGGATAAGAAAAATAAAACAAAACAACATTAGAAAAGACATTACCTCAAAATCGGGTAACTCTTTTTGATTTGAGCCAAAGGCTTCCTTGGGAAGAGTTCTGCCCAAAGTAAGGCTTCTAGGAGTAAGAGGGGGAAGTTGGGATAGTATTTGGGTAGAGTTTGGCCGATCCAAATGGCTTGAAGGTGTGAATAAGGTGGGAGAGGTGGGGGCCTTTTATAAGTGGAGAGGAGGGGCACTTTTGGAAAGATTGAGATGTTACATTATTTCGCAATGCTTTTCAGATTCTAAAGGTCCCACACTTATATAATTCGAGGCTAAGGTGATAAGGGTTCTAAATCTCCTCATCCAATTGGATTTGGACAAGTTTAAGCCTTGGAGTTTGCATTATCTTCCCATTTTATTTAAATCGTTAAATAATGAGGTCATCGATGCATCATCATGATGTCATAAATAATTTAATTTATTTAAAGTCTAAAAATTATAAAAAAAACTACTATGATGTAGGAAATCGTTTTATCTTTCCAATGAATATTTATAATCAAAATTTGGACTTGTATAACCCCACTAAAAAATTATTTTAGTAAAATAATTTATGTTAGTGTCATTTTCACTTTAACATTAAATAAAAATATATTAATGTCATTTTCCAACTAAAGTGGCTCCATGGGGTCCCCAATTTGGCCCATGGCTTGTCTTGGTCGGCCATGACTCACCCAATAGGTGTAGGACAAGTGTCATGGTGTTTTCACATTCTTATAATACCATTTTTTCCTTAAACTACACTAATTACCTCTAATCGCGATTAATGAAAAAAAGTTACTATTCACCAAAAAATTATTTTAATCTCATTGAACCACATTTTACTTCTTAATGACAACCATGTATGTAGGATTTTCAAAATTCAATACACATTAGTGGTAAACTTTCATTTAACTGAAAAATCAGTTTGCTTGATTACCACTTAGTGGTTTCACTATTCATCAAAAATTGAAGTTTTTCAGAAAATTACCAAAAATTCACCCTAAGCTATATTTGATATTCCGAATTCAAAAATGAAGTCCATTTTACAAAATTCAAAACATATAAGTCAAATTAATTAATTTAATAATTAATTCCCGCTGTCATGACAAATAGCGTGTTTTTGTGAAACAATAAGTATCAAAAGATTGACACTAGTTTAAGTCCGATTTCAAAGTAAAATTAATTCCAACGACCACTATTGGATTTAATGGTAAAAATATTTTCTAATTTCACTTTAAAACCAATTAAAAAGATAATCTAATCATATAAATAAATTATATTAAAAAGAGGTTTTGAATTAAAATACAACATATTACACTATTCATAAAAAAATGAACTTTATCAGAAAGGTACCAAAAATTTACACAAAGTAAATTTTGATGTCCTGATTCTAAAGAAGAGTTATATTTGGTCCAAAATAAAGTATAAGAGTGATCAAAACTATATTTAATGACGGTTCACCATTAAAAGGTGATAAGTGAACCTTTAGTGAAAATTAGAGTATATATGCCCTAAAATTGAACTCTTTCCGTATTTTAAGCCTTTATCTTTTATTGGGTAAATGTAAAAACATTTAAAAACATATCTAATTATATTTTAGTTATTTCTATCCATTCCCACCAGTACAACGGCTACTTGTTAACTAACATTTAAAAAAATATTATTTTATTACTAGTGTGCTACGTAAGTTTCAAAGAAACTCATCGTTACGTATCGGGTACGCTATCGAACATAGCAACCCCTTTAAAATAAAATTAATATCTAATTCGTAAATATTAATAAATATGAAAATTATTTATTCTTTATTTACCTGGGATGTTACATTCTCCCCTCCTTCAATAAATTGCGTCCTCGCAATTTGAAATTTTTCTTGGAAAATAAAAGGTTGAAAATAGAAAATACCTTTGTGGAAAACCCACATCGAAAATAAGGTTAATAGAATTTAGTCTTAATAAGAGGGAAAGGTAAATTAAAAAGTCACCACCCAATTATGATCTCGATTAGGAGAACATTGGTGGCAATTAGAGACATATAATTAGAGGAAAAACGTAAATATTTGTAGGGAGCGATTGGGGTCATCAATCACAATCAACTGTCAAATTGAGGGCCTCAAAGCCTTCAATATATGTTGATTTAAAATATCATCAGTTCAACAAGACATAAGGTATTAGGATAACACATTTTTTTGTTTTAATATCCCTTTACTAAAGTTTAAGAATTAATTTATTCATTGAATAAGAGATAGGTATATATATATTTATGCTTGACAATTAGAGTTTCAACCTTCAACTCATCTTTCACTCAAAAAGATAATAGAACACAAAAATATTATACTTATCCTAATTGTATAATGTTCCAAATGTTAACACATACCATTTAGATTAGTAAAATTATTTTGTAATAACCAGGGACTTCCTGTAGGCTAGTGGTAGGAAATAAAGGCCTGCCGCACTATGATTGTGGGTTCGATTCCTGCAGCTTTGTCAGACGCAACGGGTTATGCCCCACCCTGCAGGTTGTCCTTTTCCTAAAACTATAGTATTATAATATTCCAAAAATAATATTCAAAAATGCTTTAACCTTAAACAATACTATCCAAAGATCAACTTAATCCATTCCAACCTTTATAGTTATCCAAAATACTTCTGTCCAACTCACAGTCCAAATTTTATAAGGAAGGTAAACATAATGAAGATCCTTTTTCCCACGTAACAACATGTTAATACCTTCATCATGTATTCTTTTTAAACATACTGAATTACCATGATCCCTTATTCCTTATAGAATACTAGATATACTCCTTATATCCAAAAATGAATACAAAACATCAATCAGTTTCAAGGAAGTTAAGTATATCCAATATAATTTATCCAAATCAATCACGTCTTATTCCAAAATCACAATCTCAGTATCAGAACCATATTATGGTCTATCTTTCTCTCAACCATATATTTTCCAAAAAATTTATCCTACTGTGGAGTCACTTTTCTTGGTTCCACACAATCTCAAGTCCTTGATGAAATAGTATTGCAGTACAATCCTTATATACTCCATAATTATTATAACCAGTACATCATTGATACAACACTCAAATTACAAAATTATTTAATAACAACATAAGAACTCTAATCATTACTCCTCATCTGTGGTAGTATCATAACTTGATTATTATCCAATAACATCATTTCGGGCATACTCTGATGATTTGGACATTGGTTTGCGTAGTGTCCCCAATCCTTGCAGAAGAAGCATTGTACATTTGAAACCATTTTCTTACCCTTGCAGTCATGCACTTTGTGTCCTTTTTCTCCACACTTATAACAAACCCCCATTCCCTTCAGGCAAATTCCAAGGTGTTTCTTCCCACAGTTATCACATATTGGAAAATTCTTCATTCCCCTCATTCCTTTATCCATCATTCTCTCTTCCATCCCTTTCATCTCTTGCTTCGCTTCAAAGCCATAGGACTCAAAGAATTCTTTACTTATCTTATTAACACATGATACTATTTCTTCATATGTTGATAACACATGGGAGACTATTTCCCTTCGAAATGTTGGCTTAATACCGTGAAAGATACGATACTTCTTACTCTTTGGATCATACGTATTGATGGAGTTCACATTCCTTCTACTGGGCGCCATTTCTATACAATGGCATAAACTAGGTTAGTTTATGAATTACAATGAATAATTACAAACTTTTTAAAATACTTAAAGTAAATTGAACGGTTTATGGATATAATCCATAATCATAAGAATGTTTTCTTTGAGGAAGTATGTACTCATAACCCTTCATAGTGGTTTGTAAATAAAATGAGAATTATCCTAAGCATATCCCCCGGGAGTGTCGTAACCAAGAGTGCAGCAAGGCCCGTTGTTGTGCACCAGTTCCCGTTCGAGTCTAGCTCAAAGCGGTGTTTTCGGGTTTTACCCCTAGGTACATCTGTGCCAGAGCTGCCTCTACTTGCTCGTATCCAGACATGGATGTATTGCTCGGAAAACTCACAAAATCTCTACAATACCAAAATTCTAGGAAGTTCTTCTATACTAATCCTCAAAGTCTATCTTTGGGCTATGTGCTCTAATCAAGGTTTATCTAAATCTAGCTTCCAAGATTAGTACTAAACTGCCTCTGATACCAACTGTAACGCCCCGACCCCAGCTACCCAGAGCCGGTGCATTACTTCGTAACATTGGCATGATCACAAAAGATCAAGTCTCGAAAGACCGATTAGTTTATTAGCCTTGGAAACACTAGATACATTTGTAAACGTTACATTACATCATAAAGTGAAAAACTACAATAACAAAGTCTCCATAATCCACCCTCATATCCTCTTCTCACAATCCCTGCAGGTCATTCATAAAATACTTCTTCACATCCTGGAAAATATTAAAACATTGAAAGGGGTGAGCTCAGATGCTCAGTAAGGATAACAATATTGCGGAAGCTTTCATAAATAAACATAAACATTTAAGGCAATGTATGACTAAAACAAAAGCCTTTTAAACTTGAACATCAACATAATATGGAAAAAGTAAAGTGAGATAATGCCATTTACATCTTCACATGGATATTCTACTGGTCGAATAATCACATGCAATATCAATAACCACTTTCATAATGATGGAATGCATAATGCCAGACAATCATAACCACGTAGTCAATGCCTCGTGCCAAGACCACAAATAAGATTTTGTCAAGGCCTCGTGCCAAGACACTAGTTTGTCTCATGAGACCTGCCGATGCATCGAGGAGCTATAGCGGGCTCCACCCGTCACTTATTAAGTCCAATGCATTCCTCATATGAATAGGTTTAAACATATCATAAACCATAACATAATCATATCACATAAAACATGCATAAAGGAAACATAACATTTCCACATTTCAATCACAAGATATAAATACAACACATTGATATAATAAAAATGCTTTCAAAACCATTTTCAATACCAAAATAAAAGAAAGTTAAAACTTTGTATTTATTTTTCATTAAAAAAATGATGGCTTGTAGAGGAAGCCGAATTTCAAATAATGGTCACGGCGGCGGAGAAGTCGTTGTCGCCGCATAAGTACAGAAAGAAAACATTCCCTTTTGTCGTTTAGCAAAACGCTTCGTATAAAAAAATTCCTTTTGAATAAATGTAAAAGTCAAAGGGGTTTATACACCGTATAAAATAAAGTTGTGTATAAAACCAAATATGCCTCAATGAAAGGGGATTGAGACGAAGTCCTTAAAAGATCATTTTTAAAATAAAATAGATCTATTATGTGTATTCACTATAGGTACACATAAAGAATGTAAAAATACAAAATAGGGCATAATAATATCATGACATAATTTGAAAGTAAAATATTAACCCAAAGAATGGAAGTTGGGTTAAGAAATTCCCTTACCTTGTGTCCGACTTGACTCAACCGTTCTTTAACCTCCTGAATAATAAACTAGAGTTAATATCTACCTTATTAAGAACCATTTTCAATTTCATTATCCTTTTTATATCACTTATTACAATGTTATGAATATTATGTAATTATTCAAGTTAATAACGGTTGTTTTGTCGATCTTTGGTACTTGAGTCAACAATAAACTTCTTATAATTACAAGTTGTTTATGTGGTAGAATATCCATTATCTCCAGAATTATATTCATGATTTATATGTCATATATATCATATATATCCAGTATATACATTAATTCATAATATTACGTAACATTTAGAGGTAAGAAATGAAATGCACCGTTCATGGAGACGGTAAGCCGTACGAACGCATGAACGCTACTTTCATTTCAATTTCATATTTAATGGAACAAAATCATAATGATATAAATTTATAATATAATTAAAGTATAATATAGTGTATAATACCATTTACTCCATCCTTTATACATCCCACATATGGCATTAACGATTCAAATCACTTTGAGGGGGCGGTAGTCCGCACTTCCTAAAATGAAATTATCGCGTTTTACCCATAATGGAAATCATAAAGTATGCCATAAATGAGAAATACAGAAGCATAAGTAAAATATAAACATATTATATACCATATATAAAAATAGTGACATCTTAATGGACACCTTTGAAGGTGTTATATGAGTGTTGAACAGTCATCGTTTCGTGAGGCAGAAATTCGCCATCCACAAGAAACCGTATGTTCTTTAACCATTAGATGTAGGTGTGTGTAAGTGTAGCTCGAATCCTTCTTATAACAACATCCTAGTATATTGAGGATACTGGCGTTGTTACAAAAGAAATTAATAAAAAGAGTTTAGGGGGTTGGAGAAGAAAAATAAAACAAAACAACATTAGAAAAGACATTACCTCAAAATCGGGTAACTCTTTTTGATTTGAGCCAAAGGCTTCCTTGGGAAGAGTTCTGCCAAAAGTAAGGCTTCTAGGAGTAAGAGGGGGAAGTTGGGATAGTATTTGGGCAGAGGTTGGCCGATCCAAATGGCTTGAAGGTGTGAATAAGGTGGGAGAGGTGGGGGCCTTTTATAAGTGGAGAGGAGGGGCACTTTTGGAAAGATTGAGATGTTACATTATTTCACAATGCTTTTCGGATTCTAAAGGTCCCACACTTATATAATTCGAGGCTAAGGTGATAAGGGTTCGAAATCTCCTCATCCAATTGGCTTTGGACAAGTGTAAGCCTTGGAGTTTGCATTATCTTCCCATTTTATTTAAATCGTTAAATAATGAGGTCATCGCTGCATCATCTTGATGTCATAAATAATTTAATTTATTTAATGTCTAAAAATTATAAAAAAAAATACTATGATGCAGGAAATCGTTTTAGCTTTCCAATGAATATTTATAATCAAAATTTGGACTTGTATAACCCCACTCAAAAATTATTTTAGTAAAACAATTTATGTTAGTGTCATTTTCACTTTAACATTAAATAAAAATATATTAATGTCATTTTCCAACTAAAGTGGCTCCATGGGGTCCCCAATTTGGCCCATGGCTTTTCTTGGTCGGCCATGACTCACCCAATAGGTGTAGGACAAGTGTCATGGTGTTTTCACATTCTTATAATACCATTTTTTCCTTAAACTACACTAATTACCTCTAATCGCGATTAATGAAAAAAAGTTACTATTCACCAAAAAATTATTTTAATCTCATTGAACCACATTTTACTTCTTAATGACAAACATGTATGTAGGATTTTCAAAATTAAATACACATTAGTGGTAAAGTTTCATTTAACTGAAAAATCAGTTTGCTTGATTACCACTTAGTGGTTTCACTATTCATCAAAAATTGAAGTTTTTCAGAAAATTACCAAAAATTCACCCTAAGCTATATTTGATATTCCGAATTAAAAAATGAAGTCCATTTTACAAAATTCAAAACATATAAGTCAAATTAATTAATTTAATAATTAATTCCCGCTGTCATGACAAATAGCGTGTTTTTGTGAAACAATAAGTATCAAAAGATTGACACTAGTTTAAGTCCGATTTCAAAGTAAAATTAATTTCAACGACCACTATTGGATTTAATGGTAAAAATATTTTCTAATTTCACTTTAAAACCAATTCAAAAGATAATCTAATCATATAAATAAATTATATTAAAAAGAGGTTTTGAATTAAAATACAACATATTACACTATTCATAAAAAATGAACTTTATCAGAAAGGTACCAAAAATTTACACAAAGTAAATTTTGATGTCCCGATTCTAAAGAAGAGTTATATTTGGTCCAAAATAAAGTATAAGAGTGATCAAAAATATATTTAATGACGGTTCACCATTAAAAGGTGATAAGTGAACCTTTAGTGAAAATTAGAGTATATATGCCCTAAAATTGAACTCTTTCCGTATTTTAAGCCTTTATCTTTTATTGGGTAAATGTAAAAACATTTAAAAACATATCTAATTATATTTTAGTTATTTCTATCCATTCCCGCCAGTACAACGGCTACTTGTTAACTAACATTTAAAAAAAAATATTATTTTATTACTAGTGTGCTACGTAAGTTTCAAAGAAACTCATCGTTTCGTATCGGGTACGCTATCGAACATAGCAACCCCTTTAAAATAAAATTAATATCTAATTCGTAAATATTAATAAATATGAAAATTCTTTATTCTTTATTTACCTGAAATGTTACAAGAGTTATACCTCTTCATTGATAAACCTATTTTGGATTATACCTTAAGACTTGAAAGGATTGTATTTTGGAAATAAAAGAATATTTAGGTTGTGGGTAAGGAATATAATGGGTTATTATGGTATTTATTGTCTGATATTGATGGTTCAAACATTGTGAATAATGAAGGATAGAATTTTCCCTTTAACAAGTGATGTGATAGGTACTATTGGAATTACTTAAAGAATTAATAGATTAACATTCATTGAATAATGGTTGAAACTTGATATAATTAGATGATAAGATCAGTAAAAATAAAAATAATATCATAAAATTAATTTTTTACAAGATTTTGTTTTGGTTTCGCCTTTAATTATTATTTTTAACCCCTCATTACTCCTTTTGACAATAATAGTGTTATCAATGTTTTTTATTCTTTATGGTTCAAGAAAGTTACTATAAATGAAAAGGTGAGCAATAAATAGTGTATGGATAATATTTTCAACCATATCACACTCCTCTAGCTGATTAAATTATTTTTATTAATTTTGAATCATTAAATAAAATATTTTTTGTTTTAAATATCATTAATGCCATTTTTTGAAATACATGAAATATTATAACACAATATAAGTCAAAATCATGTCAATTAGTTCTAAATTTATATGGATTATATGATTGGGAATATATGGTATTAATATATTCATCCAATCATATTTTTGATAGTTTTATATATCATTTTGAACCACATCTTTCAGTTTTACACCTTGCTTCACTAATTTCATCCTAAATTGTGGTAATAATTGTTTTTCAATAATTAATTGTTATAATGTGACTTATAAGGGAAGAATTGGCGCATAAATGGAAAATTAATGAACATTTAGACCATTTATAATCCTAATTTTCCTATTTCAGTATTTTTATGATTTTTGAATAATTTAATAAAATATATTTAACATAATATACTATTAATGTGATTTTAAGAACTATTGAAAACTTTTAACATTAAAGACAACATGAATGAAATGAAATTAGAATATAAAAAATTAAAATTTATATAATATGTTATATATACCTTAAAAATTAATTTTAATCTTTAAATCATCAAAAAAATTAATTTTAGTGTTTTTAACATCATTTAGTATATTTTTTACAGCTTCCACAAGCACATTGTCGGTGTTACAAAAGCATTTTATGTAATTATATCATCAATAAAAATATTAAAAAAATAAATTAATAAAAATAAATTAATAATTTTTGAAAAAAAATAATTTTCCTTAAATATGTACATTTACTCATATCTAAGACATGAAAGATTATTTAATATATTATTTTGACTTTTCTAGTCTTGTGCAAGAATTTCATAATGATTTATATAATTTACTTGTTATATAACTACAATATTAATATATATGCATATAAATCATCAATAAAAATTATTATTTCATAACCATGTTGATCAAAGACTTGTTATTTCTCAAATATTATATTTTGGACTCCAAAATTGAATTTTCTAGTGATGCGTAAGCATTACGTTGACACTGAAAATAATTTTCATAATTATCATTCAATGAATAATAATTTAAATATTTTGAATTATGTTTTGTATGATATTTTTATTATATTATCAAAAATTATTAATTAAATAATTTTTATGAATTTTATATAATATTTATCCATGGAGATATCATAAAAGAAACTATATTTCATAAAAATTTCATTTTTTAATATTCACCAAAATTTTAACTTTATCAGAAATATATAAAAAGTTAATACTAGAAAAAAATTACTTAATGAAACGAAAAATTAATTCCATTTTCTATTATAGGTTCAATCCACCCTGAACTTGATAGATACAATGGGCTGTTTCTGGGCATGTGGACTATAAATTTTCAAAAACTTTTTTAATATAATTTCTATAACATTCCCAAACATATGATGAACATCATAAAATAAATTTTTAACCATTATGGTGTTCAAATAAAGCTTATTTTTCCCAAAATCAAATAATATTAATTAATTATTATTACCTTAACATTAATAAAATATTAAAGGTTATCTTTCCCACTAATCATATGTTTTCCAATAATATCCCCTTACAATGGAACAATTTATAAATGTTTCGTCATTATAATAACTAGAATAAAATTGACATAACACTTAAACAACATAATTATTGAATACTAATACATAAACACTTCAATCCATTCACTTCAATGACTATAATAGCATAGTTCTATTCCATGGTCTGGTTGTTAACTCTTGGATTAGCGATTTGACGTGGATAATTCAAATGCTCTCCAAACATAGAACATAGAACTATAAATTGTAATTTAGGATGAAATTCATATCCTTTCATTGAAATATTCATTTTTCCTCATTTATTAAATTATCTATAAATTTCTTTTCCATACATAATACATATTTTTTTTCTTCTGAGACGTTTCTCTGGGTGATTCTTCCAACATGGTTGACATATAGGAAACTTAATCTCCTTCCCTCTATGGTCTTTAGGAAATTTCATTTATATATTATTATTTGTGTTAGGAAACTCACCAAATATTTTATTGTTCATAATATAATGAGATAGTTGATTATGAGTAATCAAAATTTTTTTCCTTCTAGATCCTGGTTCATTTGGTTTCCCATGAGGAAAATTATTCTATTGTCCACCAAAGTTTACATAAACACAATTTCTCATAAATCTAGCCATTAAATAAAAAAATCATGTGAGGAATGATAATATTTGTGATAAATCCTAAAACATAACTTCTATAATGTCTACATAATGATACCTATTTTTTAATCTTTGACCCCTTACGTTTACAATAGACCATCATTTAGTTTCATCAATTTAAATTCTCAAAAATGGTTTTTAAGGAAAATGTGAGTTAATCCAGGAATATCACTTAGGAGTGTCAACCCTGGTGTGTAATAAAGTAACACTCACCATGAAGTAGAATGATTATTGAGATATATTTACCAACTCTTTTGGGATTATTACACCTACATGTATATTTTCAAAAATGATGTCCACTTGTACTTTTCAAATATGGATGTTTTTCTAGGAAAACCATATAATCTCCATCTTACCAAAACTTTATGATGTTATCCAATAATTAGTATTTTTTCCAGGTTTTCATTGCTTTTCTATAATTATAATCTCTAAATATTGAATAAACTCTACTCTAACACTAGCCATTAAACCCCAAGCATTTCATACATAAATATTACATCATTTTATATTAATATTAAATACATAACACTATGATCCACACTAAAACCATAAAGTATTAGTATCTTATGATGCTAGATACACCATAATATTATTTAGGTTATTTATTCCACATACCTCATAAAGATCTTCTCACATTGTACCCTTTATAACATGCCCTACTTAAAACCATTCCTGATAAACTTGGGAAAGTAAATATAAGAAAAGGTGATCTCAAAGTCTCATTATAAGTAAACATATGATATATCAATTGATAATAATAAGAAATAATAGGATAAGATTGAGTTTATAAGTTTATGATCATGACTTATCAAGTTAAAACCCAATTTATAATGGAACAAAATCTTGAGTCGTGGCCTAAAACGGTATCATTTCAAAATACATGAATCATATGTGTGTGAAATAATTATAAATCAATCATGAATCATAATTTAAAATCATAATAATATAATAAAAGTGTGAATCCATTATGATTATAGAATCCATATAATATTTCATGTATAATGACCAAGACCAACATACCATATTTGATCATTCATGTCATCAACTATTCCAGTTTTCCATCCAACCTAACATGTGGTATGGATTGAAGGGAATTATTGATCCCCATGGGTTGGAAACCAGTGCCTAGGCATCAAAAAACTCCTTTTGGAATGTTTTATACCTATCAAAAACTACCAAAATCCAATCTAAATGAATATATAACATTACCATAAACATCACAACCAAAAAAATAGTTCATGATCTATACAAGATGGGAAATACTATAATACATGTACATCTACATTCACAATATAAACAAAAATAAAAAATAATCAAAATGGGTAGGTGAACTAACTAATAATAAAAAGGAACCTCTTTATGATATAAGGGACAACACCAACCATGAAACCACCATCTACACATACCCAAAAGATAAGATGCTAACAAGGGTACCTTCCATCTCCTCCGTGGAAGACCTTTCTTTTACCTTGTGTTGGAACCAAAATGTGGGTTGAGGAAAAGTATCGCAAAGAGAAAATCAACTTCAGAGGGGCTGCCTCGCGAAGACCATTCACTTAGCCCTAAATCGTGGCCGGTGCGAATCCATATACCCGCACCACCATCGTAGCAGAGAAAAGATGTGGGAGGCTCCATGGTTACAACGCATTGGAAAGGAAGCCTCATGCTGTGGAGGGAGCCGAATCAACCTCTACGAGCCCAGGAAACTTGACTGAAGACTCCGTAGGCACCGTGAAGAGAGCTTCGCGCCGAGGAGGGGATGACAGTCGTCTCTAAAATTATGAAGAACTTGATGCAGTACTCGGACGATCGTGGAGCGCCACAAGGTGTTTTGCAGAGCTGTCTCTACTTCCTTCCTCCCTTCACCTATAAATATCGGGATCCCCTCAAGTCCAAAGGATGAATACCCCGACCTTTCACCTTCTCTTCTCTTAAATTGTGAACCACCTTTTTCTCTGAAAATCCTTGAGAAAAATGAGCTCTTACAGTTACTTGAGCATTGTGAAGTACCCTTCCCTTAGCTCAAATATGACCCCTCTTCAAACAGGGATGCCCTTCATGGAACCCATGGTCCACCATGAAAAAAGGAGATCCTCAAGGTGACTCAGGACTTCACAAAGCACTCATGCTTCGTGAAGTACCCTCCATGCACATGTAAACCCTATGCTAAGGCCGAATCACTATGATTCACAAATTACATTTCTTAGTTATGTTATGCTTCGTAGGGTACCCTTGCTTCGTGGAACCCCACTTTGTGAAGCATACCCCTTCGCAAAGACCCTCCACTACATGGAGCAACAGAGCTTCCCAAGGCCTCTTCTTATGAATCCCTTTGCTCTACAAACCCTTTTCTCGTATGACCCTCTAGGTTCATACGAAGTGATTTCAAGGTCCCTTTTTTGGTGATTTACGTTGCATTTCTTATCCTCAAGCTTCATCGTATAGGCACACTAACGGTTATTTCTTCTTCCTATATACACGCTAATAGGTCCCCCTCAGTGGATCACTCCATGACACCCCCTCACTACAGCATTTCTGGTGCCTTCCCTTGACCAAGGGTTAAAGCATTCTGGTTATGTATTTCCTAGGGGTTCGTTGTGAACCCGCCTCATCTAAGCTATTGGACAATATACTTCCAAGCACCATCATTCCCAACACATGATGTTAAACTATGGCCTCACCCCATGCATCATACATGGGGGGCCCCATCTTGGACATTCTTTACACTCGCTCATCTCTAAGGGAGTGAGATCTTCCTCACATGGAATGAGATCCTCTTTTTTGTAGTGGCACTTGTCCATGGGTAAGGGAAACCACCTTGGTATAATCCCCTAGCCTTTCTTGCAGGAGGAAGCACCCATGCTTCTCCTTTCTTCTTTGGTGCCAAAGAATAGAGGCGAGAAGGGCACAAGGACCTTCATTATCTTGTCCATCTCCCTCTAGGATTTGTCGCCATCAGGCCTCCATCCTGGAGTAAGTCCCAATCTTTATCTCCCTGGGATGTTAACCACATGGCAGACTATATATCCTCTTTAGGATGCTAACCACGTGTATGCCCCACTCCACTTCTCACGGATGCACCTTTCAAGATGTGATCATCAGGTCTCTACTGCCTCTTATTTCTCACACTATGCATGAATCACGTGGGCTTAGAGTAAGCATTGACTATGGCATCCTACCTGGGGCTCCTTAGCATGTAAGCCCCAAACACTCCCAAACTACATGGATTTTGATCTTTTCCAAGGAAAGGTACGTAAGAAGCCTCCCTGAGGTTCAAGACCAACACCTGATGGTCCCAACCCATTCACGTCGGTTCACCAAACACTCCCAAACTATGTGGAATTTGATCCTTTCCAATTCAAGGTATATAGGAAGCCTCCCTAATGTTCAATCCCAACACTTTCTGGTCCCAAACCATTCACTTTGGTTCACCAAACACTCCTAAATTATGTGTACTTTGATCCTTTCCAAGGAAAGGTATGTCGGAAGCCTCCCTGAGGTTCAAGCCCAACACCTGATGGTCCCAACCCATTCGCGTCAGTTCACTAAAAACTCCCGAACAATGTGGACTTTGATCCTTGCCAAGGCAAGGTATGTAGGAAGCCTCCTTGAGGTTCAATCCCAACACCTACTAGTCCCGACCAATTCATATTGGTTCACCAAACACTCTCGAACTACATGTACTTTGATCTTTGCTAAGGCAAGGTATGTAGGAAGCCTCTGTAAGGTTCAAGCCCAACACCTATTAGTCCCAACCCATTCATGTCAGTTCACCTTCATCCCACATGAATTTAAATTGTACGCACATTTTTTTCATGCAAGACATTAAACTGTACCCATTCAAAAAATGTGGGCTTTGATCCATATCCCATGGATATGGTATGTAGGAAGCCTCCCTAAGGTTCAACACCATTCAGGCATTAATCCATTTTCAAACCCAATCGATGGTAAGCTTATGGGAACCCCAACCAGCAGTAGTCCATTTGGAATCCAGATCAATGGTAAGTCGTTGTAGCCCCATCCAATGGTAAGCCATTGTAACCCACAATATATTGTAAGTCATTGTAGTCCCCCTCATCAGGACCCACATATCTGGTTCACCCCTCGTGCGTCATACCAACCCTGGCCTGCTAACCACATGTAATCCCCAGCATGCCTTTGGGTCATTGTCCCCTGCGCACACCTTGATTCCATTCCACATCCTAAACTACATAGACTTAAATTCCCCACCATAGGGATATATAGAAATCCTCATAGAGGTTCAATCCCATCATTCATGTCTCAAGGTAGTCTCTCCTTCGAGCCTTTGTGTCCCAAGAAGATCATGCCCCAACCAGAAAGTTCTATTTACTCTGGGTCCCATCCATGCATCCAATATCATGGGTCACTTCCTTAGGTGTCCCATCACGTCACCAAACTATGCGGACTTTGATTCCATTCCACGGGGATATGTAGGAAGTATCTTCGGGGATCAATCCAAACATCATTGTCGCCCTCATGTTGGCTCCATCTCACTCCCCATCCACTCTCAATAATCCATATCCATCCTAATTCTTACCTGATCCACCACATCCTGGTGATATCATGTCATCCAATTTTTCGCTGCTTCTGGTAGCAATCAGACTACTAACCATGTGTTAGCCCCAAAATCAGTATTCCCTCCAGGGGTTGCACCCATCTAATCCACTACCATCAGTGTTCTGATCAGTCTGATCTATCTCCACTGGACATTAAACTCTTGAAATACCCTATATTAAACATGGGAAGCTGAGGAAAACCTCAGAGACATTACTATGGAATAAAATTCCCTGCATTCAATGTGGAATGCCTATGGATTCTGCGCCCTCGAGAAGCCCTATCATAAGGAAAAGAAACCTAAATGCATTAGTTTTCCAGCGTCCAGACACACCAACAATGTCCAACGTGACTACTCCCCTGACAGAAGGTTGTTTCCCTGACTGGACCCCTTTAAATGTCTTAACAGAATCAGTGTAATTAACCGACATTCTTGAAAGAAATGGCACTGGGAATAGTTTCACGAACAACATCTTAAGTCAATGAGGGAGACCCATACTAGGAAACGAGTTCCAAGGAGAAATACACGGAAGGAGGAACCGACATCCCATAATCCTGTTTTTATAAAGGATAAAATGTCCCTAAATAAGTGATGGATGCCACCTGCCTTTAGAAATAATGAATGTGGGGGGAAAAGTAGTGCGTCCTCAAAAGAGACAGATGTGATCCCTAGAAAAAGTGTCTGAAACAGAAATGGTGAACCCAATGTGAAATTATTCTCCTCAATATGGATATTAGTAGTTTTCGAGACATCAGTGGATTAGCATGTCACTAGATCCATGAATATGGCACCAGTTCCTACCAAGGAAATAGTGGGCATGGTGTGAAACTCACCAGAAATTGGGGTCGTTGAACATTTGACATCCTGGTCTGTGACGTTGTCACCATGGATCCTTCTTACAAACCATGGAAGAAATAATAGTGTTGGGGAACTGGATATCTCTTTCCTTCTTCCAGCACTAATGGTTAAATCTCTCTACTTTAAAATACTGAAGCTACTCTGACAAGGAACCAATCACCGCACACCCACCGATGTAGTGGTATGGGCAATGTCAAAATGCAAATCTCACATGGACTCATTTCCCCCATGGAATCCTCTATGTCCACGACTGTTGGGAACCCACACCCCATATCCCCTTCAGAAATCATTCAGAGAAGGCAGATAAATGAACTCGTTCAAAGATACAAGGAAGATGGGATTATCCCCACCCAGGATATGGCCCGACAAGATATAGAGGCTTTAGCACCTCATCACCACCCCCCCCCCCCCGCCAAGGGCCACGCAAGGATCCACTGCTCCCCACTCTGACACACAACTATCTGGAATCCCATCCCAAGGGCCACTAAAGAGGGATCCCACTAGGCCTCATCAAAACCGTTGCCCGACCCCATTAGTTGAGGAGAAGGTAAGCTAAGTGTCTACATCGCTAGCCCCAGTCTGGTTGACCCTACGTCAGGGTCTGGCACGGTCCGAGGAGGATACCCAGAAAGGGGCGTCAACATCAACAGTTACTGTGGCTCGTGCCACTGCTGATGCATACCATTAGCCCCCTATTTATGATGAGAAGGGGCACTCATATTCCCGGCCTAGATCGAGGCCCCAACCACCCCACGGGTAGGCTGGGTCGACTCTCTTGGTTGCCAACGCATGTAACGCCCGTCGTGGGCTGACCCGTGGCAATGATACCCAGTACGAAGGTTATCCCTGTACCATCACCAATGAGAGTGCAGGCCCATCCCACTCCCAAGATCGGCGTGGAGGTCCTCCCCATGCCACTTTCAATCTGATCAAGGTTCCTCCCCACTATAGTGACACTCATTACGGAAGTCTATTCTACACCCATGACCATAGGTATGGAGTCGTTCCTCCCATCACAGGTCACCGATGCAAAGACTCTACACATCTGGTCAATCGTCAGCATGGGGGACTTCCCCATGCCCTTAAGAAAACCGATGAAGGTCCTCCCCATCCTAGCAACCAAAGAAGCGAAGGTTTGCCTCACTTCATGTACTCCCAACATGGAGGTCCTACCCATGTTATGCTCGACCAGTATGAGGACCCTCCTCGCATCGATGTTGCTAGAGGAAATAAGCATGGAGCCCCACCCATGCTCCCACCATCTCTAGAAGAGGTCCTACCAACTCAAGAACTTTCTACGAAGATTCCCTCTGTGCATCAGCCAGTAGAAACGGAGGTCCTCCTCGTGTTCCCTTTGAAATCTATCTAGGTTCTCCTTGCACCCCAGCTCACCTAGGAGTACGTTCTCTCATACCTAGCACCAATTCAGCCTAAGTCCATCCTCGAGAAAAAAATATACCCTATCTTGAAGAGCCATCCTGGGGAAGGAGGGCGGGTTTCCACCACTATAAAAAGAATGTATGGAAGATTCAGACCAAGATTAAACCTGTCTGTCCCTCAGATTCTGATTCAGAATGTGATTCAGAAATGGAACCCTCACCTTGATCCTCTATGTCAGGGGCCAGGGTAGGGACGAGGCATATCAGTATCATACTTTTGGAATGCAAGGTCCACCAGATTCCTGCCTCCCTTTGTAGGTACATCTAGGAGAATTAAGATTTGGTGTTTCCCTAGGGTCTAGCCATGCAATCGCCACCATCATCACCCAGAGCACTCTCTACCTCAACCAGATATCATAGAGAGTTATTTTGGGGACTGATGGAGCATGAAAAATAGCATGGTCCACTTCCATCATCCATAGTCCCTATGCTAGAAAATGTGGTCATCATCCCATATTATCACGATGTGGTGGATAAGTCACTTCACTCTTCAGTGGATATCCTGAAATGCGGCGGCTTTTCAGCCCATTTGCAGTATTCTCCACTGGCCATCCTACCGTCTCAGTTTCCTACATCAGTACCACTACGAGTTCTCCATCTTCCTTCAGTCAACAAGTGGGGAAACTAAGGGCTAGACCCCGATTATAAGTTGAGGATCTTGTGGGACATACTCATGGAAGACTATTTATTAGAGATGTTTTGGCCAATCACAGCACCAAATTTCAATGCACCAAAATCACTCACCCAGAAGGAGGTTGGATTCTTTATCCAAACCCTCTGGGCGATGCACATTAGTTTTCACCATCGGCGATTGGATTACCCGAAGAGTCAGGCACAATTTGAATACATTGTTCAATAGTTTCATTTGGTTGATTTGGCCGCACTCCCCGGGGCCCAATGCCCTAAGTCACTAGGCCGCCATCGGACCCTCGAACAGAGATGCATCCATATCTTTAAAGTGATCCACATAATTATCAAGGAGGCTTCCCCTGCATGCAGATCTGTGGTTTGGGGCATTATGTGGCCCTCCATTTCAGTTTTATCTGGCTCTAGCCCGACCTTCCAGGCGATATCGAGGATATGCTTCTAGGTTGAGTCATGGTTAACATGGAAAATCTATCAAAGGGGGAGAACGAGATGGATATTTATGATGAGGAAATACCCCCTGGGTTAATGCCACATCTATTGGACCCATTGGGAAGGGTTACTCACCAGAAAAAAAAATCTACTGGGTCTTCCCATACCCACTGAGGCATTGTTCCTCATCCGGAATCCCAATAAGGGAAAAGAGAACATCAAAGCCATTAAACCCTCAGACCCATCTGGATTAGTAAAAAGTATGGAGGTTAATCCTGAAAAATCCATGTTGCATCAACATCTCATAGAGTACAAGAAGATGGTTGATGACCTTCTTGCTGAGCATGTCACGGAGTGACTTCCAGACTACGGTGATCCTCGGTTGGGGCAGTAGGGGCAGGCACAACTTTCCCCTGACAAATTGCCTCCAAGTAACCCTGACCATCCTACCCAAGAACAAGATAGAGGTTGAATCTTATGGAAATAGTTCATGGTATGTGTCACCAAATCTACTTGAGTGGCGTGATAATCCCCGGGGACCCATCTCAGGTTCCCCTTGCTGCTCTGTAGGTCATCCCACCAGTCGTTCCATGAGCCGTTGGGCCCACTAATCATGTTGCAGAACATGCTATCACACTAGTGGTTAGAGATCCTCATCAAGACAAAAATCCCCACCCATATGATCTGATGGAAGTGCTCATCGCTCACCTTGAGGTGTTGGAAATGTGACAGGTGGCAATCCCACCTGATTGCAATCCATATTCGGCGTGGGTGGATGATATGCCAGCACCCATGAGTTTCGGAAATCCCACCTTCTCCCCCTTTAACGTGTCAGGAAATCCACTGTAGCATCTGGCCCACTTCATCTCAAGATGCATACCCATGCTAAGAACTCAATCATGGTAAGAATCTGCCAAAATTTGAAGTTTTGTACAGACATGGGAAGGGCCTGCATTTGTCTAGTACAACAGCTACCCATCGGGTCGGTCACCGGCTGGGAAGACCTTCGTAGATAGTTCTTTTACTAGTTCATCTATAACACCTAGAAGACGAGTATTATAGACCTCTTTAAGTGTAAGTAGAGGCCTGAAAAATGCGTCATAGACTTCGTCGTTTGGTGGAAAGGACTTACCTATTCCCTGGATATGTCGCTGACTCAGGAACAGCTGTTGACAATGTGTATGGGGAATTTCAAGACTGAACTATTCCCCTCTCTCATTACCCATAATTGAACTGGGGGATTTGAATACTTATCTAATAAGACCCAGTGCCTAGAGAATCCTTACAGCAGGCCAAGCAGGCACAGCAGTTGCCTCCGGCAATTTCTATAAGAAGGGACACTAAGGATGATCCCACTACATTTTTGCAGATAGAGGCCCCCAGGAAACTGGAGTTATTACCATTGGAGCCACCTCTATAGCCTCACAGAGGTCCTCCACCTCAGGTACAGCCTCTGGCCTAGCAGCGCCTACATCATAATTGGTAGGCACCCCCGCCTAATGCACCGCCCCCACCCAGGCGAGATAACTAGGATCCACCTCCTCGACAGGCTCCTCTAACCCCTCATTAGGTCCAGGATCCCAGAGGCCCCTTATCAAGTAGGAGAAACTAGACCTACTCATTCAATGAGGCTTAGGTCCCCAATTATTTCTGAATCTCCTTGGAAAAAGGACTTCTACATTTGCCATAATGCAGGAGACCAGAAGAGGCGGATCTCACTGACCGCCCCAATTACTACCCCTGTCACCGAATCATAGGGAACACCCTCAAATATTGATATGTGCTTAAATACTGTCTTCAAGAATAGGTTTCTAACAACATAGTCAGGTTAGGCCCAGCTCTGGCACAGGTGGCATGTGTCTTTGTGAATCCAGACAGTGGTAGTGATAGTGAAGATGAGTGGAATGAGGTTTCTAACTACAGATCCCATAATTATAATGACTGGATGGCTTGTAAGATAGTCACTCATGCCCATGGTATTATCTGTGCACATCTAAATTGACCTGAGCCTTTATAAGACACCATGTCACCTGCAACTAGTACTTTTAAGTCAATCGCTCAGCCTTCCACTTACCAGAAGAGTAGGCGTCACTGACATAAGGGAAAACAAATTCACCCACTGACGTCGTTGTCATCCCGTACTCTCAGCAACTTCATTCCCCTGGAGATGTAAATTTCTACCATAATCCATTCAGTTGTGGGGGATTATTCAGGTGATGATCAAGGGTATTCCTCAGTTTACACCGTAGAGCTGGTAAACCCTTACATGATTTCTGATGGTGAGGAGTGCTAGGCGTATCCTCCAAATTTTCCCAACCATCACCAATGTTGATGAAGCCATGGATATATGGGTCGTCAGAGTGCCTCAGTCAATACTTCTAGCCAAGATGTACATGCCACTAAAACTTGATAGTAGTCCCAGTGTAGAGCTCAGCACGTGCAGCCTTCTCATCTAGTGTCATCAGGTCCGCCTTCGCCGCCGTTTGTGCTACTTGATTAGATGGAGCTGCCTCATATGCACCATGATCATCCACACTCTATTACGGACCGGACTCAGTTACTTGATCCACATCTGTTAGCCTCTCCATGAGTTTCAACTAGAGAGAATTGGGACATTCCCATCACTATTCAGCCTCCAGTTCATCCAGAAGGGCCAGTCATCCCCCCTGTCATAGAACGACCTCTTATAAGCAGAATCTCATACTTGGAACAGAAGTATGTTGTCTTTAAGAATCTTACCATTATTCTTGTGAGTATATCTATCCTTTAGGCCCTCCATCTGTTATCATATATTCGTGAAACCCTTGTCGAGGCTTTAAGAAGCCCCCTCCAGTTTGAGATGGAGGTAGCAGTCGCAGTAGCCTTCAATGTTGAGGCAGTTGAGAATGATGAATTCCAGGCCATTATCTCATTATCTAGAGAAGATGAAGTCTCTCCCATATAGGGGAACATTCTCCCACTGTATATTACTGGCCACTTTAATCGCATTGAGAGTCTTCACTGTCTTTTCGACATAGGCTCTAGGATCAACCTGATCCTGACTCGTACCCTCCAATATATGGGGCTATTAGAGGATGACCTAAGCCCCTCTAACCTGGATATCCAAGGTTATGATTGGACAGAATAGACACCAGTTAGAAAGATCTGCTTGAAAACCTAGTTCGGTGGCCTGGTATCTAGTATCAAGTTCATGGTTGTTTCACAAGACACCGCCTACAATGTGTTGATGGGCAGGCCATGGCTCCACCTGCATGTGGCAGTCCCTTTATCGTATCATCAGTGCCTTAAGTACTCCCTTAATGGTCAAGTGGGAATAATCCAAGGTGACATGTCTCTTTTTCCTCATGTGAATCTCGATACCTGGATTTCGGCTATTACAATAGGAAGGACAAAAAAATTCAGGCTAATGAGGTTGAACATTCTACGGTTGCGACCGACCCATGGATATACATGGATGATGCCTACATTTTCCCGATCCATCGATTAGAGGCTACGACCCCAGATATGGGGCAATGATTTGTTTTTTCTAGAATGAGGGGGAATCACATTCTTAATTCTAAGAAATTCCAAGAGAATACCTCGTATTCCTACAAAAATCAGGCTTGGGTGATCCTAGAGCCTCTTACCCACATAAGGTATCAGGATGTCCACCCCATGGTAATGACAATATGTCATACTTGCTTTTTCCACTAGGCTAGGATAAATTGGCTCAAGTTGACATGCCACTATTTCTTCGATATCATCTTGCATGGCCCCTTAGGCCAAATTGACATCTTTCATCACTATTTTTTTTACAGCATAGGAGTCCCCTGATGCAGTGTCAACTACCGCTCAGTCTAGCACCAGTCTCCCATAGAGATCTGTTGACTCAGAGTAAATTCCTCCTGCCAAGGAACCCTCCTCCATAAGTGATGAAGAGGATTCAGAGGATGCTTCTTCTGCTTTCAAAGAGGGTGTCCCCACCATGGTTGACAAGTTGGTACAGGTGAACCTTAGTAAAGAGGTGGATCTGAAACCCACATTGATCATTTCTGCTATGCCTGTCGAAATGAAATAGCAGTACGTGGACTTCCTGAAGCATCACCATGATTTATTTGACTGGATTAATAAAGAAATTATAGAACTAGATCCCCAGGTAGTCATCCACCACCTCGGTCTCCCAACAAATCACCATAGGTTTAAGCAGCCTCCCAGGAAGATACACCATTCCCATGGTTCCATGGTCGAGGCCGAAGTTGATAAGCTCGTCAGATCCAACTTTGTCAAAGAGGTCTAGTGCCCCAGATGTCTATCCAATATTTGTGAATGTCATGAAGAAGAACAGACAAATCAGAGTCTGCATTGTCTTCTGGGATCTCAATTGTCACTGTCTGAAGGATGATTTTCCCCTTCCCGTGACAAAGTTGTTGATTGATGCAACCGCTAGGTTCCAGGCCCTCTCCTTCATGGATTGGTATTCGAGTTATAACCAGATCCGAATGGATCTTGTGGATGAGGATTCTACAACCTTCAAGGAACCACAAGGTACTTCTACCACTAGGTAATTTCCTTCGGCCTAAATAATGTAGGTGCCACCTATCAGTGTGCAATGCATCGCATATTTTAGCTGATCCTCAGAAAATTGGCGGAATGTTACATGGATGATCAGGTGGCCAAATCATGACATCATTAGAACCATCTCAAATATCTTGAGAAATTGTTCATCTTCCTTAATTATTTCCACCTGAAGATGAACCCATTAAAATGTGCCTTTGGGGTTACCTCCAGAAAGTTTTACAACTTCGTTTTCAGATACAGGGGCATCGAGGTTGACCCGAAGAAGATCAATCCCATCATTCAAATGTCTCCCCGGAGCAACATTTGGGGAGCTTCGAGGCTTTCAAGGATACATGTCCTATATACGCCAATTCATTACGAATTTGGCTAGTAAGTATATTCCCCTTTCTCAGTTCACGAAGAAATTCATTGTCTATCAGTGGGATAAAGGATGTTAGACTACTTTCGAGGAAATCAAGTAGTATTTGCTCCATTCTCTGGTCCTAATACCACCCATTTTTGGAAAGCCACTGGTCCTTTATGTTACCACCCTGGAATGATCTCCTGGCACCCATCTCACCCAGAAGAACAGAGAGGGAACGGAGAACAATCTCTATTATCTTAGCTACATGCCCCTTGATATGGAGACCAAATACTCCCCTTTCGAGAAGAACTTCCTTACGGTGGTATTCACTATACAGAAATTGTGACATTACTTGCAGCACCATGAGGTACAACTGGTGTCCTAAGTGGATCAATTTAATTAAATCCTAAACCGCCCCATGTTGACAAACCGTCTATCTTGGTGGGTAGTGATCCTCCAGCAGTTTGACATCAGGTTTGTCCCTCATATGGCTATCAAGGGGAAAGTATTGGCAGACTTCCTTACCACCCATCCAGCTACCATAGACCAGTCTCTAGACCTTTATTTTCCTGAAGAGGCAATCCTATCGGTATACCAGGCCATTCCATTCTAGAAAATTTATTTTGATGGTGCTTCCTGGATCCCTACCGGTAGAAATCTCAATGACCCCCATCTCAATAGAATAGGTCTGGGTATCATCTTCATTACCCCAGCATAGGTCATTCTTCCATATTCATTCCTACTAATAGAAGTTTGTACCAACAATGTGACAGAGTACCAAGATCTCATCATTGGCCTCGAGTTGGTCCTCACGATTGAAATTCCCCACTTTCATGTGAAAGGGGACTTTGAACTAGTCATAAAGATGGTCAATGGTGACTATGTCCTCAAGAATCCAGAACTCGTACCACTTTTACAACACACCCTCCAACTGATGGCCCAGTTCCCATCTTAACTAGAGGTTATTCATATTCCTCAATCCTATAATGGTCGATCCAATGCCTTGTCCAGCCTAGCTGCATCTCTGGAAGATCCTGATCAGGATGATTTGATTATCCATGTGGCACACGAGAGATTCATTTCCCCATCACTTTGGGCGATGATGATAACCCACAGGTAAGCCACCTTACCGTCGATGCCTCTACATTAGGAACCCCAGGTCCCCTTGATGTAGTGCTAGAAGTGACCCCTGAATGGAGTACCCCATTTTTCAAGTACCTCCATCATGGTAATCTCCTAGAAGATCGATCCGAGCTTCAACGAATCTGATGTCGTGCGTTGAAGTTTACCCTCCATAGTGGTCCCGGTCTCAAAAGGATCCTATAAAAGCACGGGTTTGATGGGGTACTCCTCCATTGAATTCAAGGAGTTTAGATTTATCAAGTCATAGAGGATGCTCATACTGGTTCCGGTAGGGTTCATCAGACCGGGCTAAAGTTATCTCATTAGATCTGAAGACTGGGGTATTTTTGTCCCTCCATGATTCATGACTGCGTTGAGTTTTCCAAGAGGTTTCATGCATTCCAGATCCATGACAACTTTGTGAATCGTCTGCCGAAGCCTCTCCACACTACCAAGTACTCTTGGCCCTTTGCGGTTTGGGGACTCGATGTCATGGGGCCATATCCACCAGCGACAGCTCGCCAGTGCAGGTTCATCCTAACCGCTACATATTTCTTTTACAAGTGGCCAGAGGAAGTTCCACTCAAGGAGGTTAAGGCTCATTCTATCTTTGAATTTGTGAGCTCCAAAATCATCTACTGATTTGGAGTCCCTCATGCCATTGTCACCGATAATGGCACCAACTTCTGGGCAGCTGAGTTAAAGAAATTGTACACCAATTACAACATCTGTTATAACCATACCTCCAACTATCATGTGCAATAAAATGGGAAGATCAGGGTGTTTAACAAAACTATCTGTAACATCTTGTAGAAAATGGTTGGTCAGAACAAGAAGAGTTGGCCGGAAAAACTCCCCAACACCCTTTGGGCCTATCGGACAATGACTCGCAATTCCACACAGGTGACTCCATATTCCCTAGTGTATGGAATGGAGGTTTTCCTGCCCATTGAGATTCAATTGCCTTTGCTATTCACAACTGTATACAATCATCAAGCACCAGATAAGGTAGATAAAATCCATTTGGATGAATTGGAAGCACACTACAAGAACAGGTTTCGTGCCCTGAACAATCTAGAAATGAATCAGAAAAAGATAGCCAGAGCTTTCAACAAGAAGGTTTGCCTCTGTTCTTTCTTGTAAGGTGACCTGGTGTTTTCCCTGAGAACTCCAATGATACCTGGTAGAAACCACCCAAGATGGATCCAAAATGGGAAGGGTCTTACATCATTCATAAGGTTTACCCCAATGGCACATACTCCCTAGTTACCATGGATGGAGAGAATATAACTCCCCCCACCAATGCCAAATTTCTCAATAAATACTTTCCATGACCATTTTCCTGGTCCTGCATGACCTTAAACTATTATGTACTACTTGACATTAAACTGTATGTCATCCTGCAGGACGTTAAACTGTATAGGGTCCTACATGAACTTAAACTGTTATGTCATGCATGACATTAAACTGTATGTCATCTCACAGGATGTTAAACTATATTTGGTCCTACATGACCTTAAACTATTATATCCTTCATGACATTAAAATAATTTTCTGTTCCACATGATGATAAACTGTAAAACGGTCCGAGCTCTATGGCCATAAACTAAGATCCTTATTGTCCCACATGACCTTAAACTATTTTGTCTTCACTACATGATGCTAAAATGTGTGGTTCATATGGACTGAAGGATGTAAAAATACTCAACATTCATCCTCATCCCACGATTTTAAACTGCATGGAGCCTTCAAGAACTATGTATGGATTGATTAACATCTTTATAGGATACATAAGAACATTTGGACGTCTCATCTTGAGTCCATCCCCCTGACTCCTCTTTGATTATCCCCCCTGGTTATAGTTTCCTTGGAGGATCTCACATGGTGTAGTGTAGGATTATCTAGCCCCGCTCATGGTGGGATCACGATAATCTCACCATGTTCCCCTCCTCATTCTTCTATCCTCCCATGTCCACCCCGCATGACATTAATCCTCATGGCCCTTTCAGAACTACGTATTTCTTGATTCCCTTCCCTATGGGATACGTAGGAATGCTTGGACATTTCATCTATTGGACCAGACCCAAACAGTATGATCTCTCATTGGGTCAAAACACATGGTGCGGTACATGATTTTTCCCTCATTCATGTTGAGTTCCTCATGACCGCACCATGTATCCCTCTCCCTAAATATCTCTGCATCTTTCTTCTTCTCGCATGACATTAAATTGAACATGCACATTCATGCTTTACACACTCCCTTTACTTTGTTCTTCATTATCTTTGGCATCCAAAAAGACTCCCAAACGACACAGATGTTTAGCCTAAAGGATCTCATATCATTTCAATCTAACATCTTCAAGAACCTCAAATGAAAAATTGATACAAGTCTTGCATTACGAATATGGTCAGCGGTCGACACTCATTTGTTGTTTCCATTTCAGGTCACATGATATGGATGTTGTGTTTCGAACATGATCAAAATATATCCTTCGTCGTTGTCACCACCCCCATATGTTGCAAATATTGGGTGTAGTGGTTTATTCTGTCCCGTTATCCCCTCAAACATTAGTCTACCTCAGGCAAGAGTGTGAGTCCAGATATTGTACCCTTATATGTTGGGGAGAGCCTGGCCCTATTATTTGTTTCCCACACCAATCATTTCTCACATGGGCTAAGGAGCTTTGGTAAGGAAATACCCACGTAAAGGGTCACACATCTACAGTATGAGCTCTCTGACCTTATGTTAAGATTACCATCATCCTCATTGCAAGACGTTAAACTACAAACTGACTAGGACTTCCTGTCTTAGATCCATCAACCTTTTTGGACCCTTATCCCAAGTTCTCATTTGGGATTGTACGGTGTGGTATGGGATTATGTTATCATTCATGCTGAGTTACTCGATGTGTCATATGCATCCCCCTTTAATATACCTTTCCATTATCTTTGTCCTTGCCACATGATATAAAATTTTACATCATCATCCATAACTACATGCATCTTGATTCCCATCCTTGTTTGATACGTAGTACCACCTGAACATTTAGCCTTCGGGTCTATCCCCACTTCTTGGAAACCTCCTTATCTTCCTGGCCCCCTGGGCTGAGTTCTCCGAGGAGAGGGTTATGTGGTGTGTTGTGGGCTTATGTCCTTATTCCTGTTGGGTTAATAACAACCACACCCCATACATCTCTCTTCTGAGATCTCTTCATCCTCCTATTCTACACTCATCTTTTCGAGTCGGCTACTCTTGATTTGGACCCCTCGACCCTCTTGGGAAATTAACTAATGTTCTCAGGAGCACTCTGGTTCAGCACCTAGACTGTAAAATCCTACATGGACATGTTATCACCCATGTTTCAGGCTTCTTGTTCCCCTTAATTTTAGATTTTATCATTTTTCACGTCCAAAAGGGCCCCCAAATGGTACGGATTCTCAGACCAAGGGATCTCTTACCATTTCAGTCCAACATCCTTGAGGGCCCTGAATGAAAAATTGATATAAGTCTCGCGTTGCGAATATGGTCAGCGGTCGACACTCATTTTTTATTCCCATTTCAGGTCACACAATATGGATGTTGTGTTTTGAACATGGTCAACAGTTATCCTCCCCCACCACACCACCTTCATAAAGACCTAAATATTGGTTGCATGATCCACATTCTTTTCGACCCCATCATATCCAAGTGTAATTTTTACACCCTTGGTGTTATCCCTCAGTGTACGCTTGCACGTTAGGAGAACAAAGCCACAGTGAGGCGTTGTTTAGGGCTCCACACCAATTTCTCCCTTTCATGGATTCCACGTGTTGCAAAGACCTTCTTCGCACTTGTTTCCCACACTGAGCGTAGCTCACGTTGACTTAGGGATATGGTAGAGGTTTTCGCCCATTTGGAATATTCTCGCTTATCTATGGTCTGAGCTCTAAGACCTTAATCTAAGATCTCTAAGTCCTTTCCATAAGACATAAAACTACATAACATTCCCAGAACTACATACTACTTGATTTCCATCATCATGGGATACGTAGATATGACCGAGCATCTTGTAGTTCGGTCTAGCTCTGGTTCCCCATAATTACCTTTTCTAATAGTCCTTTTGGCCCTAACTTTCATAGGATCGCATGGTGTGGTGTTGTACCACTTCCTCATTCACATCGAGTTTGTAATAGTCACACCATATACTCCCATTCTAGGAGTTAGTCTCTCCTTCATCTCGTCCTCTCAGAACTACATGTGGCTTGATTCCTATACTCATGGGATATGTATGAACGCCTAGACGTTTCATCTCTGGGTCCATCCCCATATTCCCTAACCTTATCTGGCCCCTTGGACTGAGTTTCCTTCCCTGGAATCTCATGTGGTGTGGTGTGAACCTCATCCTCATTCACGTCAGGTATGCTTCATCAAGCCATGTGCATTCCCCCCTAAAACCTTGTTTCATCTATATGTATCCAAGCCATATGACCTTAAACTATGCTACCTGGTCTCATGTGACTTTAAATGGTTTCATCTTGATTTTACGATGTTAAAATTCATTGGTAGGTCCTATCATACGACCCTAAACTATGAAATTATCGTCCTGGTCGCACGATGAAAAATGGAACCGCATTGTGATGTCCTCACTTGAGGGGACATCATGTTGGGTATTTGTCATCCATCATACCATTATGCAATACCTACATGTGTATTGATTCCTATAGAGACACCTAGATTCTCTTTCCTAGGTTTATCACTTCTCAAAAAAACATATCCATCCTAAATAACAAACAAGATCTATCAAATGTCGCTTCTTTTGGTGTGTGGGCCAGACCCACACGACAGAATTTTCCCTAGAATTGGTACCCTACCACGCTACTTCTAGAACTATATATTGCTTGATCCCCGTCATAATGGGGTATGTAGGAATGCCTGGTCACTTTTCCTCAGGCCCATCCCAACTTCCATTTTTGGTCCCTCGACCTAAAACCTACCCAGGAATCACATGGTTTGATATAGACTCCTAGCCTCCACATTCACATCAGGGTTTTGTAATTACTGAACCATGTGTCTCCCTCCCTCATTTATATCTATGGTCTGAGCTGTAAGACCCTTAAACTAAGATTTGATTGTCCTTGTTGCAGGACACCAAACTGCGTGACATTATAAAGAACTATGTACGGATTGATTCCAATCTTCATGGGATACATAGGAATGCCCAGACAATTTGTCTTTGGGTTCAGTCCCAGGAATCTTATATCCTTCCCCCCTTTTTGAGGCCCCTTGGCCTGAACTCCATCAGATGTATGTGGTGTGGATACTACCTCTTAGGCTCTCATTTGAGTCGGGTTTTTCAATAACCGCACCATGTTCCTCCCTTGTCTCTTCCCAGTCTAGTCTGAGTTCTACGACCCTAAATTAAGATCTCTCTATGGGAACTACGCATCGGGTTCGGCTAATTCTCCCATATGCAAGAATTTCATTAAGTCAGGTCCCCTCTTAATGGTCCACCCTATGACCTTAAGTTAGGAGTGTGCAACCCTAGGACCCTTTTCCTTGGAAAGGTATTCGACTCCCTCTATCTGATGATTCTTATTGTTGCAGTCAAAATTCATCGTGACAAAGAGCCCAAAGTGTGTAATTTTCACCTGGAAATCCCCTCATTTCATGTCTAAGATTCATGAGACCTTTATTTGTATCCCCATACTGTTACATGTCTAAAGGTACCCCCTTTACGTCCTGGTCTCATGCCACGTTGGCTCACCTACCATCTTGGGACAACACCTCTAAAGACCTCAGAAAACATTTGTGACAGGTCCCATGTTTTGAACATTGTCAACAGTCAACCCTCATTTATCTGCCCTCATTCTAGGATAATGCGAATCATATACTATGTTTCAAACATGGTCAATATATATCCTCTATCATAACACTTCTATCATTGTGATCTAGATATCAGGCATCCGAATTCACGTTGTTCCACCCCCTTATGTTCAAATGGAATCCCAACACACTTGGTTCTATTCCCCCGCATATTTATGTGTGTTTAGTTGGTGGGTCAGTAATAGTGGGACGGCACTCACCTAGTAGCCCATTGTTCTTAATGTGTTCCTTCCTGTAAAAAGAAAATATCACCGCTACTCCTTGTTTTTCACATCAAACACGACTCACATGGGCTTAGTAATGTTGGTGGGGCATGTACTAGTGCATCTATTCCATATGGGACCTTCGTCCCGCATGACATTAAACTATGATTCCAGAACTATGCGTTGTTTGATTCCCATCCTAATGGGGTATGTAGGAACTCCTAGGCACTTGGCCTCGGGCCCAACCTAACCTTCACTTTCGGTCCCTTGACCAAAACAAACTTCCCATGGGGATACGTCATGTGGTGAAGACTCTTTGTGTCCTCATTATTGTAGGGTTTATAGTTGTTGCATCACGTACTCCCCTTATGGGATCTCCCCCTTCACTTCTCGTCCTATCATATGACATTAAACTACGCAAGTCCTTATGTCCACAACGCATGATACTAAACTACGGTTCTACCCTAAACTAGTTCAGGATGCCCTATATTAACTATGGGATGTGCCAGTTTACTCATTAGAGAGGGTTTCCTCTACCAGCATTGGTCTCTAACCACTCCATGTTTAAGAACTACATTTGGATAGATTCTCACCCTTATGAGATATGTAGTGACCCCTAGGAATTTCGACTCAGTCCCAATCTCATGGTTATTAACCCTTCTTGCCCCTCGGCCCTCATCATGGTCCACGTAGTATGACATTGAAACTATGTACACCATCCACACTATAATACGTTAAACTAAATTTCTATCTTCCTCTTTAGTATTACGTAAAACCACAAGGAATTCTAGGTCCTCACAAGAGAGGTCCTGTTTGGAAGGAAGCATGATCTCTGATCAGACTGATGCGCCCACCTAATGTGTTTTCACCATGGTGGCATAATTTCAAGAGTGTTGGACTCCATTAAAACAACCCATCACTCCACCTCCCATGATTTGTGTTCCCTTTATTCGGACCCTCATCCTATTTCACATCTAAAAGAACCCCCTAGAAGTACGGATGCTTGTCCTATGGTTCACCTACTATTCTGGACAGCGTTCTGAAAGACTAATGGATAACATTTTTGAGAGGGGCCCCATGTTGTAAATATGGTCAACGTTCGGCCCCCATTTTTTGTCCCCATACCAGGACAATGCAATAGGGATGATGTGTTTCAAACACGGTTAATAGTTATCCTTCATTGTCACATGACATCCACAGTATTCCAAATTTCAGGTATCGTGATTCACACTTTCCACTCCCCTATGTTCGGATCAATTCTAACGCCCCTGGTGTTACCCTACACAAGCACTAGAACAAATTGGGAAAATGGAACTTTGACTATTCTAAGAAATTCATCCTCTAGTCAGGCCTCCCCCTTTATTCCCAGAGATTCATATTGGTAGTTTAAACCCTGGATGCCTAGACCTTGGTCAGCACTCTCATATTCGGATGGAACAATGAGGTGGTAATCCCATGATTCTCACATTGGGCCCGACCCACATGAGCTTAGGGATTTATCGCTAGATGTTTCATGAATGTAACAGACCTGCATTATATCAAAACTAATGATGAAACTCATGCATTCATCCAGCATAAATAATTAAAGCGTGAAAGTATGTTGAAAAATTTTACATGCATCATATCACCCAAGGATCGGCCCCTCCCATGGATTGGTTTCCCCTTAGATAGAGCATTCCAACCCCACCACCCTATGGCTTGTGGCATCAAGGATATGTTGTTTCCTATTTAGCTCCTATTCCTCCTAAGAGAAGATGGGCCATAGTTCATTAACCGCAACCCGGGCCTACTCCTCATCATCTCAGATAGTGGCCATCTCCTCGGAGGCTTGCTTTATTCGTTCTTCATCCTTTTCCAGATGGTCCTTTAGCTATGATACGACTCTTGATTGTGAATTAAGGAAGAAAAATTACTCATATGCTCGTTCCTGCAACTGCTGAACCTCCCCTGCGGCCTTATGGAGCCTCTTGATGTTCACTGATTTCCTCTGTTTCCGACCTACACCAAGGCTACAATCATGCTCCCAAATCTTCTCTACCATGAAGTCTCGAATGAGCATATGAGGACGCTGGGAATCTACTCCCCAAGTGCATATCTAATGAAGCCGAGAACGAATCATCCCCATCTGGTCTATCCATTTCACTTGAGGAGTCTCCCTGATGAAGTTTTTGATCAGCTTCCATGACTGACGACAGACGATCTTGCTATCTTCTTTGTCAGAGGCCATCTCATCTTGGTCTGTAGGGTCGGAAGGTTCATATGTGGGGAACGCCTCTAGAAACTCTTCATTATAATCTTCATCTGGTTTTTGATCGAGTATTTCAGGACCCATGTTTCTCGATTTATCCTCATCATCAGATCCCACCTCAATGATCTTAGGATATGTCCTACTGACAGTCCCACCAGTGATCGAAAGCACTGCAACTTGGTCGGTTCGAACGTCCACTTCCACGACCATTAGTGTTCCCTTGAGAAAGGTAGCGCCAGGAACTCTAACCAACCATTACAAGGTATCCCATTCCATTTGAATAACTATGCATACAAGAGCCACACAAGCGTCAGTTATCCTGATCAATGGATGGCAGTTGCGTATTCTATGAATAATACATACAGAGAACAAATAGTTGGTATCTTTCCTGAGTTGTTTTCATCATAACCCTAAGGAGTGGCCCTCCATATATTGTTTGGAAGTCCAAAGGCTCCTGGAGGACCACCCTGGGTGTCGCGGCACTGCCCGACACGATGATCTTTATAGCCATGGGCACCGATCTTGATGTTACCGAAGCTACATCTATCATCGAGCGAGCATGTGTTTTTCTTATGAGTCCCACCTGCACAAGTTAGATGTTAGTTAAGAAATCCTAAAAATCCCAGGTCAAGACTATGGGGAGGTGGTTTAGGATTTACCTCAAGGGCCTTGAAAAACTCTTCCAACTCCAAGTCTAAGTTTCTGACCTCACCTTCCTCTAGATGTTTCCCTCCACCAGCCTCCTCCCCCCAGGAGGACTCATTTAATTCTCCTAGCAGAGGGAATCGTTCACTAAATTTGGTGGCCGAAAACTACGGAGGGGCCTTTCGATCAAACAGTACCTTTACTCGATCCTTTATCATGCATGGGACACCTCAAGAATGCACAAAATCCTCCATCTCGGCAAGGTACTACTCCCCCTCCACCTGAGATATCGAAAAGTCGGCACTGATGGGACCGATCCCTGACAAATCCATCCCGAGATTGTTCAGGTGGTGCCACATCTCGGACAGGTTGAGGAATTTTCTATTGACATCCCAGATGTCCCAATACTCTAGGAAGATGGCATTCTCGATCATATCTATGTGGCGCAACCGTTTCCCCAGTGCCCAGGTACATATCTTGTGGAATCCCCTTGGCGGCCTCCCCTCCAGATGAATCAGCTCCTCTGGGACTGTTGGGTCTACTGCCACCACCTACTTATAAATTGGTGTGGTTCTCACCACTACTACAGCCCTACCACCACAATATGTCCCTTCCACCTTCTATCCTCGACCTCGAGGTTGGGGAGGCACCCCATCACTGGCACAAACTGTATGTTGCTTCAATATCTCTCTCGAGTAGGTTGCCTCCCAGCTCTAGGCGTACTCTTTCATCATCTTGTAGATAGATGTAGGTGGAGGCATCTCATTTTGAATCTTATCATCCTCCTATGTGAACATGATCCACATATGCCCCATCACACATGGGTGATCCACATGGTGCACCCCCAAATAGACTCGTGGGGTCAACTGCTGCATACACTGAAATTGCCTCTCGAAACGGTGCAGGGCGTACGGCTCACACAGAGACTCACGGTCGACCCGTGCCACCAGTACTCCACCCCAAAAATACAATAGGTAGGATCGATGATCCTCCATTCCCTAGCCTTCATCGGTGAGCATGCCTATCAACAGTGAGAATGGGTGGAAGTTGAACTTGTCTGCCTTCCAGATCTAGTTCAGCACTAACTGCGGGTTTAGCTTGTTCAAGAAGATCCCCACCGCATTCAAAATGGTCGAGAAAAAATATGATCATGGAGGGGATATGGGGTTAGTATATTCATATGTTCCCCTAATATGGTCTTTTATCCACCCATAAGGATGGTGGAATGTCCCACATATCCTCTGTGGATTCTTCCCCTTGCTGATGTACCACAATACCTTTTACAGATTTGAGAGCATTGGGATTCCGAGGTTGACTCATCCCCCTATTTCCAACATGGATTCCATGATGAACATTCTCGGTTCAACGCCGATGTTTGTGTCCCTCACTGGAAAAATCCATCTGTAGATAAGCACTGAGATGAATGCAGCCAACCTAACTGCCAGTTACTGGTCAGTATTGACATTGAATTTGCATATCTTCCACTGGATTTCCTCTAAGAGTCACCAATACGAGTGCTCCTTGCCTCACCAAACCCCTTTTGGGTAGGTTGGAGGCCTCATGGGAAACTGTCTATCTTTGAGGAAATTCAAAAACTTCTTGAACCACTTCTTAAAGTAGACATCCATCACCGACTGCTTGTCCTCCCCCTTCACCAGGTCCATAAATTCCTTTACCAGTAGCGGCATCTTCTCTGGGTCATTCCATGTATTCATGATAGAGAGGAACTCATTGTACATTTCCCCAGTATCAGGACCCCTGAGATCTAGTGAAATTCCTAGAGGCTGATAGCAACCTCCCCATGGTGGAGATATAAGGTATTGATCCTTGATGACCACCTACTCAGCAACTCTGGCATTTGCTACTTCAACTAATAGATGTAAAATTAGGAAATACCAAGCCACCTCATACAGTCCCACTCACCTCAAATCCTCCTAAAATTCCACACATGAGGCGCCTAACCAGTAGGCCCATGCCCAGTCATCTGTAAAGTTGCATCCTTGGCACAAATCCCACTCATCAGTCCACCCCTTCTCCAAGTTCCCTAGGGCCACCTTTAGGATGGTGTGGTATAATGGAGGGGATGTATCTGGTTGTAGTGCCTTCCTGTCGACATTATTCACATGGTTTTACAAACAATCATCATTGATTGGTGTGAAATCATCCCAAGTATGGCTGTCATCCACCCTAAACCATTGGCGCTGGAACAGCGTTCTCTTGAACCAGTAAGTAAGCTCGTCCTTACTTGCTTCCGGAATGAAGAATTCATCCCTCAAGACAAAGATTTATAGAGGTATCCTTTTGCAGAGTGGTGGCTCTTCTGGCTCTCTAACAGCAACTCCACCAGCGACTCGTGGTCCGAATGGATCTGTACTTATTCCCCAATACCCAAGATATTTCCCATTTCTTCCCTTCATGTAGCATCTGCAAGGACTCCCTTGATGGATTCCTGAGATAGGTCGCTGAGCCCTTCCACAGACTCCACAGATGTAAGACGTGGAGCGCACACTCGCAGAGTCGAAGGAATCTTTGTGCATCACGAAGAAAAAAGGCATGGTTTTCTAAGAGCAATCATGGATCATGTGGAGCTTTGGAAATCGAGAGCTCAGGAATAAAAATTCAAAGAAGAGAAAGGAAAAAGGAGAGGTATTACCTTCTATTTATAGGTGATGACACCCTGTGCTTTGCGGCATGTCCGGCCATGGTGAGCTTCATGACGCTCTTAAACCATGTTTCGCCTCTCCATAGTGTGATCCTGCTTTGTGACCTTTGCTTTATAATTGACCAAAAAAATTTGGTGATTAACCCTCATACTTAGACCCTCATTTTCTCCTCAGCTCCAAGTTTGAGGGGGGGAATTTTTTGGCACCAAAATGTGGGCAGAGGAAAAGAATCAGAAAGAGAGAATCAAATTCAAAGGGGCTACCTCGTGAAGACCATTCACAGAGCCATGCACTGTGACCGGATTGAAGCCAGAGGCCCACACCGTGGTCACCATAGAGCAAAGAGGTGGGAGGATCTGCGGTTATGACACACTGGACCAGAATCCTCACTCCTCATAGGGATCTGAATCGACCTCTGTGAGCCCGAGGAACTTGATAAAAGCCTCTGCGAGTGCCGCAAAGAGAGCTTCGCACTGAGGAGGGGATGACAGTCAGCTCTACGGTTACAAAGAACTTGACGTAGTCCTCGAATGATCGTGGAGTGACATGTGGCATTGTGCAAAGTCGTCTCTACTTCACGCCGCACCTCACCTATAAATATCAGGCTCTCCTCAAGCCCAAAGGACAGATACCCCAACCTTTCAGCTTCTCTACTCTCAAATCATGAAGCACCTTTTGCTCTGTGAAGCCTTGAGAAAACTGATCTCTTAAAGGTACTTGAGCATTGCAAATTACCCTTCCCTTAGCTCAAATATGACCCCTATTCAAACAGGGATTCCATTCGCGGATCCCATGGGCCACTGTGAAGGAAGGAGATCATAAAGGAGACGCGAGTCTTCATAATGCACTCATGCTTCACGAAGTACCCTCCATGCACATGTAAACCCTATGATAAGGTAGGGTCATTGTGCTTCGCGAAGCACATTGCTTCACAGTTCTATGCCTCGTAGGGTACCCTTGCTTTTTGAAACCCCACTTCACGAATAATACCCCTTAACAAAGCCCCTCCACTACATGGAGCATCATAGCTTCCCAAGGCCTCTTCCTGTGAACCCCTTTGCACAGTAAACCCTTTTCTTGTATGACCCAACAAGTTTGTACGAAGTGATTTCAAGGTACCTTGGGTGATGCTTCACATTTCATTGATTATCCTCATGCTTCTTTTCATAGACACACTAATGGATATTGCTTCTTCGCATAGCCATGATAATGTGGGCCCCTTAGTGGATCACTCCACAACACCCCCTCACTACAGCATTTCCAATTCCTTCCCTTCACTAAGGGTTAAAGCGTTCCAGTTATGTAAGCCCTAGGGATGTGTTGTGAACCCACCTCGTCTGAGATTCATGACGTTAAAATTCGAAGCACCATCATTCCCAACACATGATGTTAAACTGTGGCCTCTCCCTATGCATCATACGCAGGGTTCCCCATCTTAAACATTCTCTACACCCGCTTGTCTCCATGGGAGTGAGATCTTCCTCAAATGTAAGGATATCCTCTTTGCTGGAGTGGCACCTATCCATGGGGAAGGGAAACCACCTTGTTGTGATCCCCTAGCCTTTCTTGTAGGAGGCATCACCCCTTCCCCTCCTTTCTTCTTCGGTGCCAAAGACTATAGGTGAGAGGGGCACATGGACCTTCGTTATCCTTTCCCTCTCCCTCTGGGCTTTGTCACCATCGGGCCTCCATACTATAGTAAGTCCCAATATCTATATCCCTTGGATGATAACCACATGTAAGCCCTTGTTTCCACTTTGGGCCACAAACCATGTGTAATCCCCACTCCACTTCTCGTGGACACACCTTTAGTGATGTGATCATCAGGTCTCTACTTCCTCTTATTTATCACACCAAACATAAATCACATGAGTTTAGAGTAAGCATTGACTATGGAATCTGACCTAGTATGCCTTAGCATGTAAGCCCCAAACACTCCTTAAGTATGTAGACTTTGGTCTTTGCTAAGTAAAGGTACATAGGAAGCTTCCCTAAGGTTCAAGACCAACACCTTATGGTCCTGACCCATTCACGTCGGTTCCCCAAACACTCTTGAACTACGTGTATTTGGATCCTTTCCAAGGCAAGGTATGTAGGAAGCCTCCTTGAGGTCCAATCTCAATACCTGCTGGTCTCGACTGATTCACTTCAATTCACCAAACACTTCTGAACTACGTAGACTTTGACCCTTGGCAAGGCAAGGTACGTAGGAATCCTCTATGAGTTTCAAGCCCAACAGCTGCTGGTCCCGACCCATTTATGCTGGTTCACCAAACACTCCTGAACTATGTGAACTTTGATCCTTTCCAAGGCACGGTATATAGGAAGCCTCCATGAGGTTCAAGTCCAACACCTGCTAGTCCCAACCCATTCACATCGGTTCACCAAACACTCTTGAACTACGTAGAATTTTATCCTTGCTAAGGCAATGTACATAGGAAGCCTCCTTGAGGTTCAAGCCCAACACCTATTATTCCTGGCCCATTCATGTCAGTTAACCTTTGTCCCACATTATGTTAAACTGTATGCCCTTTTTTTACCACAAAACATTAAAATTTACCCATTCGAACTACGTGGGCTTTGATCCTTGTACCCTAGACAGGGTACGTAGGAAGCCTCCCTGAGGTTCAACCCCATTCAGCAGAAAGCTATTGTCAATCCCAATTGATGGTAAGTCGTTGTGAACCCCAACTAGAAGTAAGACTTTGGAATACAAATCGACAATAAGTTTTTGTAGCTGCATACAGCATTAACCCATTGTAACCCTCAATTGATGGTAATTTGTTATGGTCCCCCTCATCGGGACCCACATCTCTGGTCCGCCCCTTGAGTGTTATACCATCCCTGAGATGCTAAGCATGCGTAAGCCCCAGCATGCCTTTGGATCGCTGTCCTCTGTGCACACCCTAATTCCATGCCCCATCCTGAACTACATGGACTTTGATTCCCCGTCATGGGGATAAATAGGAAGCATCCATGAGGTTCAAGCCCATCATCCATGTCTCAGCGTGGTCTCTCCTTCGAGCCTTTTTGTCCCGAGAAGATCATGCCCCAACCCAAAGGTCCTATTTACTCTAGGTCCCATCCATGCATCCATTCTCACAGGTTACCTCCTTAGGTGTCCCATCACCTCACCAAACTATGAGGACATTTATTTCCTACCAAAGGGGTATGTAGGAATTCTCTTCAAGGCTCAATATCAACGTCACTATTTCCCTCACATCGGCTCCATCAAACACCCCATCCACTCTCAAAAATCCATATCCACCCTGATTCTTACTTGGGCCACCACATCCTGGTGAGATCATGGCATTCACTTTCTCACTGCTCCTGGTAGCAATCGGGCTTCTAACCACACGTTAGCCCCAACATCAGTATTCCCTCTAGGGGTTGTACCCATCTGATCCACTCCCATCAGTGTTCTGATCAGTCTAATCAGTCTCTGTTGGATGTTAAACTCGCGACATACCCTGTGTTAAACATGGTAATCTAAGAAAAACCTCAGAGACATGAATATGGCATAAAATTCCCCACATTCTACATGGGATACCTTGGGCTTCCGCACCCTCAAGAAGCCCTATCATAAGGGGATGAAACCCAAACGCACCAGTGTTCTAGTATCCAGACACGCCAGCGATGTCCAACATGACTACTCCCCCAACTGAAGGTTGCTTCCCTGATTGGACCCCTTGTAATGTCCTAATAGAATCAACGTAGTTAACTGACATCCATGAAAGGCATGGCACTGGGAAGAGTTTCATGAACAATGTATTCAGTCTATGAGGGAGACCCGAACTAGGAAACGAGTTCTGAGGAGGAATCCTCATAAGGAGGAACTGACATCCCATCATATCATTTAAACCATGTAGAAAACATCCCTGAATAAGCGACAGATGTCGCCCGCCTTTGGAAAGGAGGAATGCAGGGCAACAAGTAGTTCATCCTCGAAAGAGACAGATGCATGCCCCGACAAATGCATCATAAACACCTTTTCATAAAAAATGTGGTCTATATACACCCCAAGGGTGTATATAGTGTGTGATATCACTTTACCAATAGGTTCCCACTAGGTTTTACATTTATAAATATTATAAGACAAATAATAGTACAAGTTTAGAGAGAAGAAAAAAACTATTTATTCTTTAAAACATGGTTTTACTTTTAAAATAAGTGTACATGGGTGGAGAGCTAAAAAACTAGAAAATTTTGAATAAGAAAAATGAGAAATCCATAGAGTATCCAAGTTAATGGGGACTAGGTACTTCATATATCAATTATTAACCCAACAACCTTTCTATGAAAGATCCATTGGATGGGACCCACTCAATACCAAATGGTAAATTCATATCACAATATTTAGTTAGTGTTGTATCATGAGCTTTCTAGAGGGACCTAAGCCATGGCACTCCCAGATCTCCTATTTCATAGTCCTAGCCTACCTATCTTGGTACCCATGGTTCCCAAGTTCTTTATTCAAATTCGAATCGATAACAATCCCTCCTTTTCACCAACCACTTTATTAACAAATTAAGCATCTCATTTATAATAATTTAAAGTGGATAGTCCACTTAAAGAGACATACACAAAAAAACATTTGAAATCACCCATTTATTGAAGAGTCGCAATTTAGGAAACCATTAGAAAAAAAAAGAAATCATAATTAAATCATAAAATAATGTTTTAGCATGGAACCACCTAACTCAATTCCTTGATGTCACCTAAATCCAGTTGTAATCCCAAGTCAAACAGAGTAGAGACCCTATGGAAGTAAGAACACACCAAAACAATAAAAAAACAAGGAAATCATATGATATATTACTCACCCTAAGTCAACATTACCATTAGAGAAAAATGAACTCAAGAGAGGAAGATAAGGAATGAATTAAATACCAATAGAATAAAGGAGGAGACACTAAATTGTTGAAATATTGAATAACCAAACATGAATCCACCCAAAATTTGGACTAAAGAGTTATAGATAAGGGAGGGAATTTCACTTATGGATGAGGAATATGAATGAGTTAAACGAGGGGGTTAGAGGTTGAAAATATAGGTTAGGAAATTTTGTAAATTCATGATTTTTAAAATAGGGGAAGGTTTCATGGTTTTACCCCATATCCTTTTAGACCATAGGTTGACCATGTGGAACCTATATCCAAATGGGAGTGGATTTTAATGGTATAATGGGGTCTAACATAGGTCATTATTCATAGTTGTTCAGCCTAGAAAGTCCCATTGGTTGGGAATCATGTTATACAGGGGGTTATCCCATTTTTCTACTATTTATGCATCAACCATGTACCACCATCTGTTCGAAAAAAAACTAATATTTTTCATTAAAAAATAATTTTAAGATAAATGAAATTAATAATAAAAAAATTAAATGAAGAATACTTGAAAATAACACCATATGTGTGGCAATTCATTCCACTATAAAAAACTCCACCCCTTGAAAGTCAAAAAGTAGCCTAATCAGATAATAAATGAGGATACTGCTCCACCCAAGAATTTTACACACATGTATCATATTCATAATAATAATTTTTATAAAGGAATCAAAATAATGGAATATATTTCCCCTAATGTATTTTTACCTAGGAATCCACAATCCACATTGGTTTCTTAGACACTGAAGCATCCGGCTCATAATCTATTTATTCCTAGCATAGAACATGAGATGGTTCCAGATTATACTTATTCATCTATGAGACAAGGAAAAAACATGAATCAATGTTAACTAAGAATGTAATTCTATGATTTTTTTGACCTTGTTGATCCTCTAATTAACCTCAAAAGTTCTGACATCTCTGGTTGTAATCTTCCCTTGATTAAAAAGATGGTTACGACCCAAATGGGATGTCCTCTTTAAAAACACCAGGTCACGCACTGATAATTCCAATTTTTTGTTTCCAATAATCATTGTATTTCTTATCAAATTTGATATATCAAAATGTGTTTATTTGATCCTTTTAATCTTACTAATGGTCTCTAGAATGATGCTTGGACCTAAGAATGAAGTTCCACCGACCTCTGTCCAGCATAGAGGTGAATTCCATGAAAGACTATATAACACCTCAAATAGATACATATTAATAAAATATTGGTAACTATTTTTGTATGAGAATTCAACAAATACAATATGGGAATCCTACGAGACTCCAAGGTCTATCAGGCAGGTATGAAGTATGTCTTTCAAAATCGGTTTTTCTTAATCTAGCTGACCAAAGGTTTGAGGATGATATGTCATGATAAAATTTAATTTTAATCCCATTACCTATTGAATTACTTATTAATAATAAGATATAAAACTAAGTTACCTATCATAAATGATAGTATAAGTCAACCTAATAATCTTTACAATCTCTTGAACATAAAACCTGCCCAACTCTTCCACTTTGGTTGAATCTCTAATCAGGATAATTTGAGAAGCTTTTTTAGATGATTATTAAAAACCAAGATGGAATTCCTCCCTTAGGATGTTTGGGGTAACCTAATAATGAATTCCATGGATACCTCATCCCGTATACTTTAAGAAAAGAAGAGCAGTTGAAATAAGATTGAGGGATTCTGGTACTCGAATTGGATCTGTTGGCAGATATAGCATTGATATACAAAATCAGTTATATCATGTCTAATACCTACACACTAGAAACAACAATGTACATCATAAAACAGCTCGTTGAAATTGGGGTGTATATCCCACTAAGATCGATGGTAGTCCTACATCACAACCATCCTCAGAGATAACAATACAACTGAATGTACCTTGAAGAAAATAACTCTCAAGAGATTAAAACTATCCACTAGACTCATCACCGCCATTCGAAAACTAGGTAGAACATTATCACCAATCATTATTCATCTGCTCACCCAAAATCAGCTTCATAAGAGAATTTTTTGGTATCATGTTGGATAAGAACATACCACCACTTTTCTATTTGGATTCCAAGTTCATCATGGTGAAAACCACCATTAAGGCCCATTCATCATTGGATTCCTTTAAATCTTGTGTAAGTAAATTATTAATCAAGGAATCAGAAACAAAATTTTATCTACCAAGGTTATAGGCAATATTGAAGTCAATCCCCAAAAGTTACATAATCCATTGTCGATGCCTCAGATTCAAATCCTTCTAGGAGAAAATATAACTTAAACTCTTGTGGTACTAGTGAACTATAAACTTCTCTACAAAGATATAGTTATGCTAAGATTTTAGGGAATTTATCACTACCACTAACTCGAGTTCATGGGTTGTGTAATTCTACTCATGTGATCAGAGATGGAGTGATCTATATGCTACCACATACTTACCATGTATCAGTATGCATCCCATAACTATACATAATGTTTCATAATATTCCAATCACCCCTTTCCAGCTTCATGTAAAATCAAAATGGGGGTAGTGGTCAACCACCACTTTATTTTTTCAAAATTATTTGGACTTTTAGGGCTCCAAATGAACTTAAACCCTTTTTAGGTGAGAGTTTTCATAGGATAGGAGAGATGAGAGAAATATCAGAAAATAAAATGTAATATCCCACCAGGCCTAAAATGATCCTAATCACAAAGATGTTCCTCAGCTCCCCCCATGAAATCACTACATTGATTCTCTTTGTATCAGAAAAAAAAACCCCATGCACCAAATCACGTGTCTAGGAAATGTAACTTCCTAGATATAGAATATAAATTTTGAGAGTTTGACATAAAGATGGTGCTCTCAAAATGTGCTTTAAAAATTATCAAGTGCTTCATGTTATCTTCTTACATACATTAGTAGAAAAAGATGTCATCCACAAAAATGAGGATGAAAGAGTCAAGGTATCAATGGAAAACTCAATTCATACGATACATGAAGACTATAGTATAATTCATTACTCCAAATGGAATAACTAGTTACACTAAATGGTCATAATTTATTTATAGGTATTTATTGGGAACAAATTTCTATCTCACTCTCACTCATTGATACTAGGAGTGGAGATTGATTTTAGAGAACCACATTTCACTGTTGATCTGATCTAATAGGTCATTAGTATGGGTTCAGGGATATTTATTCATGATATTGACCCAAATAAACTTCTAATAGTTGAGACATAAACAAGGAAATCCATAATCCATAATAGAGAAAATAATTGTAGAATACCAAAGTGATATGATCGAGTGAATGAATCCATTGGATTTTAAATAATATAGTCATATATTTAATTCCATAAATTCAGTGGGGTCTATATGATATGAGGGAAGATATATTAGTTGTGTTCCCAATGCTAAATAAATAATGAACTCCATATCACTTTCTAATGTATGGATTGAGAAATCAAATGGAAACACCTTAGGGAACTCATCCACCATGGGTGGTAGTCTTCTATATGAATCCTTTTCATCATACTCTAACATGAGGGAAAAATTTCAAGAAGTTATTCCAAACTATGGGAGTACAGGTCTAGCACGTCCTAACTGTAGATCCCATTCACCTTGAATGACTTGAGTGATCCCATCATGGGATGTAAATGTAAATTATTGATGATATAAATCAATATAATCCCTAAATTACATCATCTATCCCATTTTAAGGATCACATCAAGAGGTCCATTTCCAAGATAATTAAATTCTATTTTAGGTTGACCTCTATTAGGGTGATAACACAAGATGGAAACATGAAGCCTTCCTCCCTCCTTTTTCTATGAGACGTAACCAACTCCATGGAATAAGGTATAATCTCAATCAAGATTTTTAACATATCCACATGGAGAGTAGGAATAAATTAATTATAAGAACTTGTATCAAAAAAAATAAATGACTATAGTTGATGAAATTAGAATAGTACCATGGAATGTTGTTGGTAATATATCCAAGTCCACTAGTTCTTGGTCCATTGCGTAAGGGTGATTCATCTCAATCTATTTATATGGTATATTACTAACTTATATCTATTACTTAAGATGATGATACACTTATGATGATCCAAACTTTCCACCACATACACCAGAACAATAGCCCATGGATCTGGATGTATCAAACTGACCTGCTAGTCCTCTTGGTGCTATAGAACCCACTTCACTCTAAGAAGCAATGGAAACCTATCTGTACTTTTTTGGATGGCCCGTATGTCCAAACCAATGGATAGGTCTATTTCTAGAAAGGCATATAGACCGTATGTTCCACAAGTTACCACAGTGATAGAAAACCATATACCCACTACCTAAAAGTTTTAATGAAGTTAGTGAATATAGATATCCATATCTACCGCCACCCTTATTTCCCATACTGTTCATGAATACTTTTATTTTGAAATGTATTAATACCACTCTGGTCCAAAGTTTAAAGTGTCCCAAAGAAACCTGACCTACCATCCTAGTAAATCTCTACAATCAAGTATCAATAAACAATCATAGAATATGTGTTTAATTTAAATAGGAAGCCCAAATATCAAATGTTCAATCACACCCCCATTTCAAAACATTAGGTTTTCAAGTATTCATTGAAAACTCCCTTGTGAGAAAAATGATCTAGCTATGTGAATCAGTTTCCATATTCCAAAACTAAACACCCACCCTGATGTAGGCCCGAAAACTATAAATCTTAAAAAGATCCAATGTCTCGAGGAAACACTGCCTATTTAATTAAACCTTGAAGTCCTTCCATCCCATATTCTCAAGCTTCCTTTATTTGACCACTGAATACCACCACCTATGGTTGAGTCCTTCCATTAGAAATGCATCTCAATTTACCTTAACCACTTCAAGGGTCCCATGGAACTCACAGATCCTAAAAACATTCTCAACCAAATCTTCTTCCTTTTGGGGATTTGAGATTCCCTATAATGAAGGGGGTTTATTCTTAAGAACTTCCTAATCTGAATCATTTCCCAATCTAGTTTTAGCATCCTTAATATATGTAAGAACAAAGTATATTCCCTTATCTAGAGATAAAATATCCTAAAACACTAAATCAACTAATCTATGACCAACTGGTGAGGGATAACACTCTCTATACTCTTCTTATGGTTGTAAGGGTTTTCTCTATGGAGGAAAGATTCTACGCATGCCAATAAACACATAAGAACCTATAAATACATGATACCATGGAAAAGAATAATGTATCATAATAAAAACATCCATATAAATCAAAATAAAATAATAATAATCACAGGAAATAGTTTATACCACTCTTCTCTACCTCGATGTCCCTGCCAATCTATAGCATGTGCATTACACCTGAAGGAGGAGTCAAACTAGATCCCATAACCCATGGTGACCCAAGGCCTATCATGATTTGTTTTGGAAAAACCCCCCACATTAAAATTGAACCTCAAGACTTGAAATTACATTCTCTTGTTGTAACGCCCCGACCCCAGCTACCCAGAGTCGGTGCATTATTACATAACATTGGCATGATCACAAGAAAGATCAAATCCCGAAAGACCGATTGGTTTAGTAGCCTTGGAAAATGCCAGATATATTCATAAGTTTTACATTACATTATAAAATGAAAAACTACTACAACAACATAATGTCTCAATAGACCACACTATTATCCCCTCATAAAATCCCTGCAGGTCATTCATAACTTACTTCTTCACATCCTGGGAAAAATAAAACATAGAAAAGGGGTGAGCTCAAATGCCCAGTAAGGATAACAATATAGCGGAAAGAATAAACATTTAAGGCAATGTATAACTAAAACAAAAGCCTTTTAAATATGAACTTTCAACATGGTATGGCATAAATAAAATGAACTAATGCCATTTAATTATTCACATGGATATTCTACTAATCGAATAATCACATGAAAAAAATCAATAACCCCTTTCATAATGTTGGAATGCATAATGCCAGACTATCATAACCACATAGCCAAGGCCTCGTGCCAAGACTACAAATAATATTTTGTCAAGGCCTTGTGCCAAGACACTAGTTTGTCTCATGAGACCTACCGATGCATCGAGGAGCTATAGCGGGCTCCACCCGTCACTTATTAAGTCCAATGCATTCCCATATGAAAAGGTTTAAACATAACATAAACATTCGTATTAAAACTAGCATACGAAATGTCAATAATTTCACCATAAACTATGAATGGTATAAAAATAGCACATCCACAGTCAAACATATCACAAAACCTTCAATACAATATAGAAGTTTTGTATCATAATAAATCAACTTCAAATAATCTTAAAATCCATCAAAGGATGTTGACATAGATGAAATCAAAATTCTTTTTAAAGAAGTATCTCCTTTTATTTTGAAATCATTTAAGATCCATATAAAATAAAACATTTTCTTTGAAAATATTCTTATAAGCTTGTATGGAAAGCTTCGACGATTTTATAACGGCGGAAAATAACCGCACCCGCCGTATAAGTTAAAAAAAACATTCTTACCTCAATTCTGTCGAAAAGGTTAAAAAGGACCTTGTTTTGAAAACGACGGAAAGATTCCTTTATAAACCTCTTATAAAAAGTCAAACAAGGGTATAAATGACTTAAACCCATATTCTTGTAAATAGTAAAAATGTTTTGAAATACATTTTTAAGAAACATGGATGTGGATGATAAAGAGATCCCAGTAGATTATTACGTATAAACAACCTCGGATAATGAAGAGATTGTGAAATAACCCTTACCTTGTACTTTTCCTTGGTTGGGGTAGGTTAACCTCCTGTATAATAGTGAAATAATTGTTACTAAATTATACAAGAATCATATACATTAATATGATATCATATATGATCTTTTAATATTGATTTGATAATAATATCTTAGTATTATCGCTGTTTCGGGTGTGAACTTACTTGTTTTCTTTTGTATGTTTTGTTACGTAAGACATGTTTGTAAAGGATAAGTTGTATATTATTCAAATCCAGAATGGTATAAAGTCCTTAAACATCATTTTTAAATCATCAAATGATAATTATACTTGAATGGATACGATGGAAAATGAATCTCATCGCGTTCGTGGAGACGGTAGTCCGTACGTACGCACGAACGCTACTTCCATTTAATTTTTATTTTAAAAGAATCGAATACAAATGATACATAGGTATATTACTATTCCAGTATAATATAATATTTTATATATGTTACTTAAGTTCATTAACACCATCCTTTATACGTTCCATGTGTGGTATGAACGATTCATATCATTTTAAGGGGGCGGTAGTCCGCACTTCCTCAAATGAAATTATCGTATGTATATACAACATGAAACGAATAATGGTATGAAATAAAATGGAATTACAGAAGCTTATATATAAAATATATATCATTAACATCATATTTAATTACAGTGCCATCATAATGGCCACCATGAGAGGCGGTAAGATGTATTTGAACAATCATCGTTTCGTGAGGCGTTAGTTTGCCATCCACAGAAACATTATGTTCATCATCCATTAGATGGAGTTGTGTGTATGTTTAGTTTTAATACTTCTTATAACAACATCCTAGTATATTGAGGATACTGGTGTTGTTACAAAAGAAAGTAAATAAAAAGAGTTTGGGGGTTGAAGAAGCAAAATAAATGAAAATAATTTAAGAGAAATCGTTACCTTTAATTTAGGTAACTCACTTTGGTTGGAACCAAAGGACTTGTTGAAATGCTTTCTGCCTAAGGGGAAGCTTTAAGGAGGAGGAGAGGGATGTGGGGAGCTTAGTTGGGCAGAGTTTGGACGAGCCAAGTGGCTTGAGAGGTGTGAGGAATGAGTAGAAGTGGTCTCCTTTTATAAGGGGGATGAGGGGCTCTTTAGGAAAGAGTGAAAGTATTACTTTATAATATAATTATATTCGGTTTATAATGGTCCAAAAATCATTGAGGTCGAAGATAAGATGACTCATATTCTAAATAACATCAACCAATAAGAATTGAACAGGTTTTAGATAATATTTTAATCATTATAATCTTATTTATTTAAATGATTTATTAATGAGGTAAACATTGCATCATTATTGTGTCATTAATAATTTAAATTATTTGATGTCTAAAAATTATAAATAAACTATCATTATGTAGGAAATCTTTTTAGATTTCTAATGAATATTTATAATCGAAAATCCAACATGTATAACCCTATGTAAAAATTGTTCTTCTAAAAGATGTAAGCTTATGCCATTTTTATTTTTATTTTAACTTTATTAATATAATGTGTCCCTACCACATACAAGTGGCTCCAAGGGGTCCCCAAATTGACCCAAGGATGCCCATGGTCGGGTATGTGTCCATAAATAAGGTTAGGACACGTTTTAGGGTAATTTTGTATTATTATAATATTATTTTTTAACCCTTATTTACCGGATTTACCCTTTAACCATGGTAAATAAAATATTTACCACAGTAATTATTCAAAATGTATAAAAATAAAAGTTACCTATTTACACAATTTGGACATCCTGATTCCAAATATGGAATCCATTTTTCTAAATTCAAAACACAGAAGTGGCAGAAATTAATTTAAAATTAATTCCCGCTTTCAAAACAAAAAGCGTGTTTTTAAGAGGTAATAACTATCAAAAGATTGACACTCGTTTATATTCGGTTTAATTGTAAAATTATGTCCAATGACCAACATTATATTAAATGGTAAAAATATATTCTAAATATACTTTAAAACCACTCAAATTCATAATTTATCACTATTTATTATTTTGATTAAAAAAGTTGTTTTTAATTAAAATTTAGTAATTTTCACTATTCATCAAAATATGAAAGTTATCCGAAATGTACCAAAATTTCACCTTAGGCTAAATTCGATATTCCGAATCCAAAAATGAAGTCCATTTTCAAATATAAAATATATATAATTTCAAAAAGTAGGTGTTACTATTCATAACGGCTAGTTTGATTAGTTATGGTGTGTTAGAACTCGAGGTTGCGTTCAACACACGCTATCGCATTATTCGAAGGGAAACGTACCATAGAAGCTTGGGGTGTTACATTCTCCCCTCCTTCAAATAATTGCGTCCTCGCAATTTCTAGGGTTTTACTGCATAAAAAGACTCGGGTGGTTCTTCATCATAAGTTCCTCGGGTTCCCACGTTGCCTCTTCCATCTTATGGTTTCTCCACAAAACTTTTACCAGACGCGTCGTCCGGTTTCTCAGTACTTGTTCTCTTGTATCAAGAATCCTGACGGGCTCTTCGCAATAAGACAGATCAGGTTCCAGTTCTAATTCCTCATAGGTGAGTACATGCGTTGGGTCAGGCATGTATTTTCTCAACAGAGATACGTGGAACACATCGTGAACTTTGGAGAGACTTGGCGGCATTGCCAATCGGTAAGCTACAGCCCCAATTCGTTCTAGAATTTCGAAAGGTCCGATGTACCTGGGACTCAATTTACCTTTCTTACCAATGTTGTACCCCACACTCTTTGATTTTCATGATCACAATCACTTTAATATGTGTTTAACATTGTGTTTAAGTGTTGTGGATGATAGGCACAAGGTTGCCAAGAAGTTGGCCCAAGAATGGACAAGAAATGGACTGAAATTCAGTCCACCGGCCAACCGGTGGAACACCACCGGCCAGCCGGTGGCACCTGCACTCAAAGGGAAGCTACTGCCTCCCCACCGGTCGACCGGTGGCTCTGCCACCGGTCGACCTGTGGCATCCAGCCCAAATAGTGCAATCTACTGTCTTTCCACCGGCCAGCCGGTGGCTTCCCACCGGTCGACCGGTGGCACCCAGATGAATAGTGAGACCTACTGTCTCACCACCGGCCATCCGGTGGCTCCTCCACCGGTCGACCGGTGGAGCCTGGACCAGAATTCTCTCCACATTCCAAGGCACCGGCCAGCCGGTGGCCCTGCACCGGCCAGCCGGTGGCCCAGTCAAACTAGCCGTTGGAGCTTTGACCAGGCTGCTCCACTTGCCTCCCAACGGCTCCGAAAGCCTTCCCAACGGCTCCGAAGGCCTCCAACGGCCATATGAGGGTTCCCCCTCTATAAATAAAGGACCTTGAAGCCCCGGAACAATTGCCGGACCATAATTAAGCATTGTGAAGCCAACGAACACAATTCTCCTCATTTGGCAAACCTCCGGCGGATTGCTCCAAGGGAACCACCACTGCTCCAATCCAATTCCACATCCAAGGAGCACCACCATAGAAGCTTGGGAGTGCACGTCTTCAACTCCATTCAACCTTTGGCGCCCAAGGCTTCTCAACAATACGGTTTTTATTGTTTCATTTATTTTGAGCTTTAAATTTGGGTTTGTGCCTACAAACCCCAAACCCTTTTCTCATCCCCCTTTCTTTTGGGTTTCACACCACCACTAAGGTGTGAAGAGGTTCACAAGCTTTTCCTTTAAAAAGCTTGAGAAAAAGGTGAGCTATCCTTCACCTGTAAGAAGGATAGTGGGTTCTTGCTAAACCATCAAAAGCAAGTGGGTTCTTGCTAAACCACAAAAGCAAGCTGTAATAGGTTCTAGTGCTACCTCAAAGCCTAGTGGGTTTCTTGCTAAAACCATTGAAAAGCAAGCGGTAGGAATCTCTCAACGGTTGAGTTGGGAGCGGAGACGTAGGCCGGGTGTTAGGCCGAACTCCGTTAACAATTTCTTGTGTCTTGCCTCTTTACTTTCCGCTGCATTTTTACTTTGATTTTTAATTTGTGAATCAATTTTTAAAAGGCAATTCACCCCCCCTCTTGCCATCTTTTCCCTCCTCGGGTGTTTCTTCCGACCCAACAATTGGTATCAAAGGGAACTTTGAATAAATCCCTAACCCGGTTTCAAATTTAAGATCCATTTAGATGGCATCAACTTCTTTCGCCCCCGAGGGCTACTCATTGGGTCGGGCTCCATTTTTTGATGGGACCGACTATAATTATTGGAAAACCCGCATGACCACCTTTTTGAGAAGTATAGGATATCCCATTTTTAAAATTGTCATGCAAGGTTACACTTTGTCTACTCCCGACGAATCCAAATGGACCCAAGCCGACATTAGAAATTTTGAGCTTGATGGAAAAGCCATGAATGCTCTTCATTGCGGCCTAGACCGAAATGAATTCAATCGAGTGTCTACTTGCACCTCCTCACATGAAATTTGGAAACTTTTAGAAGTAACTCATGAGGGTACTAACAAAGTCAAAGACACTCGGTTGGACATGTTTCGTCAAGATTTTGAGTCTTTCTCTATGCATCCAAATGAATCTATTTCTGAAATGTTTACTAGATTTACTGACGTGTGCAATGGGAGAAAGTCCCTTGGTGATGATGTTTCAGCTGAAGCAATGGTCAAGAAGATCTTATGGGTCCTTCCGAGCTCATGGGCACCAAAGGTGACGGCGATCCAAGAAGCTAAGGACGTCAAAAATATGCCGGTAGAGGAGCTCATCGGATCTCTCATGACTTATGAGATCACGATGAGGAGGCAAGCTCAAAAGGAGGGCACTCCAATCAAGACACCAAAGAACATTGCCCTCAAGGTACAAAACGAAGTAAGCTCCTCCTCCTCATCCTCTTCCTCCTCATCTTCTTCTTCAAGCGGCGACTCGGAAATGGAGAATCTCGCCCGCCAAATGCACAAGTTTATGAAGATGCACAAGAAGAAAAAGAAATCCCGCAAGCATCGAAAGCAAGAACCCACCGAAAAATCCGAGCCCAAGGTAAAATGCTACGGGTGCGGCCAAAAGGGGCATTACAAGCCCGATTGCCCACTCAACAAAAAACGGGCCACGCCAAAGGAAAAAGGAAAGAAAAAGGTCCTCAAGGCGACATGGAGTGACACCTCATCCTCCTCCTCCTCCTCCTCGAGCGACCAAGGTACAAAATGCCTAATGGCATTCCATGAGGTAACATCTTCCGATTCCTCTTCCTCATGTTCTTCAAATTCCAATTCTTTAAATCATCTTTCTTATGAAGAACTCTCATTTTCTAGAGACCAATTAGAAAAAGGTTTTCATGAACTCTCTTCTAAATTTGTCGCGTTGAAAAAGTCTTTTAAAAAACTTTCCTCCGAAAAAGACCAACTTCTCAAAGAGAAGGAGGAACTCTCCCTCAAAATCCAAAATTTTCCAAATGTTGATTCCATGGAATCAACCATCAAAGACCTTAGAGAGACCCTAGCCAAGTTCACCCAAGGTGAACAAAATTTGAACAATTTGCTTGGTTCAAAAAGGGTTTCCCGAACCACCAATGGACTTGGATATACCAACCGAGCTTCCTCCTCCCATGCACCCACTATTTTTGTAAGGGGGAGCTCCGATTTTAAATTTTGTAATTATTGCAAAAAACCCGGGCACCTCATTTATGAGTGTAATTGCAAAAACGCCCGGTACGGCCAACCCAAATCGATTTTCTATTCCGATGAATTTTATAGGAGAAGACCCGCCATGAAACAAATTTGGATTGAAAAATCCCTTTTGGCAAGTCTCTCCGGGCCTAAATTTGTTTCGGTTTCAAAAACCACTCCCCAGTGATTCTTTGTTTTTATTTAGGGGGAGTTAGGATTTTTTAAGCCTTTTTGTGTATTCAAAGTTTTCATTTCAAACTCAACACTTGGCTTTGAAATTCAAATTTTCTTTTAAATTTTCTTTTTTAAATATCCAACAGTTGGTATCGATTTTTCAAAACTCTCAATTTCAAAAATTTCATTTGGTTTCAAATTTCGAATTTCAATTGGTTTTTGATTCAAAACTTTCAATTCAAACTGTTATTCAAATTTTTCAATTCAATTTTTCATTTCAAAATTTCCAACAATTAGTATCATTTTCAATTGTTTTAAAATCTCGTTTTTCATCAATATCCCTCAATCAAGTTTTATGCCCCGTGCTATTTTGATAATCACAAAGGGGGAGAAATTTCTTGATTGATTGGGGGAGAATCTTTTTTATCACGCTTAGTATTTATTTTCAATTTATCATTTAGGCATGCATTTCATTTAAGTTTTTACATTGCTTGATAAGTGATTGTGATCATCAAAATAGGGGGAGATTGTTGTACCCCACACTCTTTGATTTTCATGATCACAATCACTTTAATATGTGTTTAACATTGTGTTTAAGTGTTGTGGATGATAGGCACAAGGTTGCCAAGAAGTTGGCCCAAGAATGGACAAGAAATGGACTGAAATTCAGTCCACCGGCCAACCGGTGGAACACCACCGGCCAGCCGGTGGCACCTGCACTCAAAGGGAAGCTACTGCCTCCCCACCGGTCGACCGGTGGCTCTGCCACCGGTCGACCTGTGGCATCCAGCCCAAATAGTGCAATCTACTGTCTTTCCACCGGCCAGCCGGTGGCTTCCCACCGGTCGACCGGTGGCACCCAGATGAATAGTGAGACCTACTGTCTCACCACCGGCCATCCGGTGGCTCCTCCACCGGTCGACCGGTGGAGCCTGGACCAGAATTCTCTCCACATTCCAAGGCACCGGCCAGCCGGTGGCCCTGCACCGGCCAGCCGGTGGCCCAGTCAAACTAGCCGTTGGAGCTTTGACCAGGCTGCTCCACTTGCCTCCCAACGGCTCCGAAAGCCTTCCCAACGGCTCCGAAGGCCTCCAACGGCCATATGAGGGTTCCCCCTCTATAAATAAAGGACCTTGAAGCCCCGGAACAATTGCCGGACCATAATTAAGCATTGTGAAGCCAACGAACACAATTCTCCTCATTTGGCAAACCTCCGGCGGATTGCTCCAAGGGAACCACCACTGCTCCAATCCAATTCCACATCCAAGGAGCACCACCATAGAAGCTTGGGAGTGCACGTCTTCAACTCCATTCAACCTTTGGCGCCCAAGGCTTCTCAACAATACGGTTTTTATTGTTTCATTTATTTTGAGCTTTAAATTTGGGTTTGTGCCTACAAACCCCAAACCCTTTTCTCATCCCCCTTTCTTTTGGGTTTCACACCACCACTAAGGTGTGAAGAGGTTCACAAGCTTTTCCTTTAAAAAGCTTGAGAAAAAGGTGAGCTATCCTTCACCTGTAAGAAGGATAGTGGGTTCTTGCTAAACCATCAAAAGCAAGTGGGTTCTTGCTAAACCACAAAAGCAAGCTGTAATAGGTTCTAGTGCTACCTCAAAGCCTAGTGGGTTTCTTGCTAAAACCATTGAAAAGCAAGCGGTAGGAATCTCTCAACGGTTGAGTTGGGAGCGGAGACGTAGGCCGGGTGTTAGGCCGAACTCCGTTAACAATTTCTTGTGTCTTGCCTCTTTACTTTCCGCTGCATTTTTACTTTGATTTTTAATTTGTGAATCAATTTTTAAAAGGCAATTCACCCCCCCTCTTGCCATCTTTTCCCTCCTCGGGTGTTTCTTCCGACCCAACAACCAAAACGTATGACTCCCTTCCACGGAGATACCTTTATGAAAACATGATCACCGACTTGAAATTCCAAATCCTTCCTTCGATTATCGGCATAGCTCTTCTGCCTACTTTGAGCTGCTTTGATGTGATTTTGGATTACTTTCACATTTTCCACCGTTTCCTCCACCAGTTCTGGGCCTACAAGTTTTCTTTCACCAATGTCATCCCAACAGGTTGGTGTACGACATCTCTTTCCGTATAACGCTTCATATGGTGCCATCTGAATACTCGAATGGAAGCTATTGTTATAGGAAAATTCTACCAGAGGTAAATATTGATCCCACATACCCTGAAAGTCAAGTGAGCAAGATCTCAACATGTCTTCTAGGGTTTGAATAGTCCGTTCTGATTGTCCATCTGTCTGAGGGTGGTAAGCAGTGCTCAAATGAAGTTCAGTATCCAGGGATTTCTGAAGACTTTTCCAGAATCTTGAAGTAAAACGGGGATCACGATCAGAAACAATCGATAGGGGTACTCCATGAAGTCTCACAACTTCATTAATGTATAGTCTTGCTAGACGTTCCAGGGGTAGATCTTCTCTTATAGCAAGAAAATGTGCTGTCTTGGTAAGACGATCAACAATAACCCATATTGCATCGTTCCTTCTAGGAGTCTTTGGTAGCCCCATGACAAAGTCCATCGTAATATTGTCCCATTTCCACTCCGGTATAGGAAGAGGTTGCATGACTCCTCCAGGCTGTTGCCTTCCAGCTTTCACTTGTTGACAAACCATACATCTTGACACAAAATCAGCAATCTCCCTCTTCATATTGTCCCACCAAAAATGTTCCTTCAAATCTCTATACATTTTGGTGCTCCCAGGGTGTATAGAGAAATTGGAACTATGAGCATCATCCAGCAATTCCCTTTTTAGATCAGGTATATTGGGAACACAAAGTCTCTTCCCGAATTTCAAAATTCCATCTTCATACACAAAGTCTCTCAGTCTCCCATCATTCACAGCTTTAATTTTTTTTTTGGAATTCTTCATCATCGGTCTGAGAACTCTTAATCCTTTCTAGTAAAGATGGTTTGGCAACCATTTGAAAAATCATTGATGTTTCACCTTCCCTGGTTATTCCCATGTCCATCTTCACTAGATCCATGAAAATTGGATCCCTTTCAATTCTCATATTGTTCAAAACTCCATGGTCTTTTCTACTCAAAGCATCTGCCACCTTGTTTGCCTTCCCTGGGTGGTAGTGTATCGTGCAATCATAATCCTTGAGTAATTCAAGCCATCTCCTTTGCCTCATGTTGAGTTCTTTTTGTGAGAAAATATACTTCAAACTCTTGTGATCAGTATAAATCTCACATTTTTCCCCATAGAGGTAGTGCCTCCATATCTTCAAAGCAAAGATCACAGCTGCTAACTCAAGATCATGAGTAGGATAGTTTTGTTCATGAATTTTCAACTGTCATGATGCATAGGCAATAACTCTATCATTCTGCATAAGGACACAGCCAAGTCCCTTCTTTGATGCATCACTATAAATAACGAACCCATCATTCCCCGATGGTAGAGTCAATATAGGAGCATTGACTAATCTTCTCTTCAGTTCTTAGAAACATTCTTCACACTCTTTTGTCCAAACAAATTTAACCCCTTTACGTGTGAGCTTCGTTAATGGGTTATCCAATCGGGCAAAATTCTGGACGAAACGTCGATAATAACCTGCCAAACCAATAAAACTACGTACCTCAGTTATACTCGTAGGTGCTGGCCATTCTTGGATTGCCTTGGTCTTAGAAGGATCAACAGAGATTCCATCTTTAGAGACAATATGGCCAAGAAAAGAAATCTCCTGAAGCCAGAATTCACACTTGCTAAACTTCCCATATAATTCATGCCTCCTCAGAGTCTTCAAGATAATGCGCAAGTGATTTTCATGATCTTCGTAGGTTTTGGAGTATACCAAGATATCATCAATAAATACCACCACAAATTCATCGAGATACTCCTTGAAAACTCTATTCATCAGATCCATGAATACAGAGGGTGCATTAGTCAATCCAAACGGCATTATAGTAAACTCGTAATGCCTGTACCTGGTTCGAAATGCTGTTTTCGGAATGTCTTCCTTCTTCACACACAACTGATGGTATCCAGATCGAAGGTCAATCTTTGAAAAGTATTGAGCTCCATGCAGTTGGTCAAATAAATCATCAATACGAGGTAGGGGATACTTGTTCTTTATCGTTATAGCATTGATCTCCCTGTAGTCGATACATAACCTCATAGATCCATCTTTCTTTTTAACAAAAAGAACAGGGGCTCCCCATGGAGAAACACTAGGGCGAATAAATCCCTTATTACTCAATTCCTCTAGTTGTTTCTTTAATTCGACTAACTCTACAGTGGCCATTCTATAAGGGGTCTTCGATATAGGCCTTGATCCAGGAATCAAATCAATGGAAAACTCAACTTCTCGTTCTGGAGGATGTCCAGGTAAATCTTCCGGAAATACATCTACAAATTCTTTCACAACAGGTACATCCTCTATTTGAACATTCCTTTCCTCACCGACAGTTATTTCATTCTCTTCCTCCCCAATAATTGAATTAAGTTGAACTACTGGGGGTGGATCTAAATAAGAATTAGGTGGTGACGATTCTGCTCTAAAAATAAGGTGCTCTTTATCATTATCATCAAGAATCGTAACCTCTTTCTTCTTACAATAAATCTTCGCATCATAGTCCGAAAGCCAGTCCATACCGAGGATTATATCAAACTCAATCATAGGTATGACGATGAAATCAGCAGATAAAGAAAATTTATGTGCTCTAATGGGGACTGATTCACAAAACTTTGTTGCAACGATACTTCCCTTAGGAGTTTTAACTGACAACTCCCTTATTAAATCAAATTGGAAATATCTAATTTTCTTAGAAAACTGGGAAGATATGAAACAATGCGATGATCCAGAATCAAATAATGCATTTGCTAAACTTGAGGAAACCATTAAATTACCTGCCACCACGTCTTTCGGAGCTTCTACCTCAGCAGTAGTGATAGCATAAGCATGGCCTTGATCCCTTGGCCTTTTCTGAGGTAAGTTCTCCTGACGCTTAGGACATGCATTTGCATAATGCCCCATCTCCCTGCAATTGTAGCACTGAACGTTGGTAGCTTCCTTCTTCCCCTTGCAATCATGAGCTTGGTGGCCTTTTTCACCACACTTGTAACAGACTCCCATTCCCTTCAGGCAAGCACCGGGGTGTTTCTTCCCGCACTTACCACAAGATGGATATTCAACCTTTCCCTTATTCCCCTTATTTCCATTCCCAGATTGATCAGCAGGTCTCTTCTTCTCTTGCTTCGCTTTAAAGTCATAAGACTTAGAGAATTCTTTTTTGGTCTTGATAGCACATGAGACAATGTCTTCGTACGACGAAAAGGATTGTGAGACTAATGCTCGACGGAGAAATGGTTTTAACCCATCAAAGAAACGATCAATCTTACTTCTTGGGTTGCGAATATAATCTCCAGCATACCTCGCTAACCTTGTAAAGTTAGCCTCATACTTTGTGACATTATCATCCTCCTTTTGTCTCAGACTCAGAAATTGCCTTTCCATATCTGCTCGATGGTCGCGAGGAAAGTATTTTTCTAAAAACAGATCTTTGAAATCCCTCCATTCCATATTTGATACTTCATCATCTTCCTTCATATTTTGAATCAATGACCACCATTGATCAGCATCTCCAGTGAGGCGGTAAACTGCCATGATAACTTTTTCCCTTTCACTGCTCCCCAACGCCTGAAATATTTTCTCTAGGGAAAATATCCATTGCTCAGCTACTGAGGGATTTGTACTCCCATTGAACGTTGGTGGTTGTTGTCTCATGAATCGATCTAACATTGATCCTCCACGTTGTGGATCAGGGTGCTCCATACGGGTAAGGTTATTATTCATAACCTGAGTAAGTTGTCCCAGTATGGTGATTAGCTGATCGGCACCAGTTGCATCACCAGCCCCACTATAATTATCTTGAGCAGGAGGGAAATCCCTACATTGAGTGCGTGCATTGATACGGTTTCCATTTCTTCCACTAGGCGCCATTTCTAAACAATGTCATAAACTAGATCAGTTTATGAATCAAAATACATAATCCCATACTTATAAAACACTTAACATAAATTGAACTATTTATGGATATAATCCATAATCATAAAAATGTTTTCTTTGAGGAAGTATATACTCATAAACCCTTCATAATGATTTTTAAAGAAAATGAGAGTTATCCTAAGCATATCCCCCGGGAGTGTCGTAACCAAGAGTGCAGCAAGGCCCGTTGTCGTGCACCAGTTCCCGTTCGAGTCTAGCTCAAAGCAGTGTTTTCGGGTTTTACCCCTAGGTACATCTGTGCCAGAGCCACCTCTACCTGCTCGTATCCAGACAGGGATGTATTGCTCGGAAAACTCACAAAATCTCTACAATACCAAAATTCTAGGACGTTCTTCTACACTAATCCTCAAAGTTCATCTTAGGTCTACGTGCTCTAATCAGAGTTTATCTAAATCTAGCTTCCAAGGTTTGTACTAAACTTCCTCTGATACCAACTGTAACGCCCCGACCCCAGCTACCCAGAGTCGGTGCATTATTACATAACATTGGCATGATCACAAGAAAGATCAAATCCCGAAAGACCGATTGGTTTAGTAGCCTTGGAAAATGCCAGATATATTCATAAGTTTTACATTACATTATAAAATGAAAAACTACTACAACAACATAATGTCTCAATAGACCACACTATTATCCCCTCATAAAATCCCTGCAGGTCATTCATAACTTACTTCTTCACATCCTGGGAAAAATAAAACATAGAAAAGGGGTGAGCTCAAATGCCCAGTAAGGATAACAATATAGCGGAAAGAATAAACATTTAAGGCAATGTATAACTAAAACAAAAGCCTTTTAAATATGAACTTTCAACATGGTATGGCATAAATAAAATGAAATAATGCCATTTAATTATTCACATGGATATTCTACTAATCGAATAATCACATGAAAAAAAATCAATAACCCCTTTCATAATGTTGGAATGCATAATGCCAGACTATCATAACCACATAGCCAAGGCCTCGTGCCAAGACTACAAATAATATTTTGTCAAGGCCTTGTGCCAAGACACTAGTTTGTCTCATGAGACCTACCAATGCATCGAGGAGCTATAGCGGGCTCCACCCGTCACTTATTAAGTCCAATGCATTCCCATATGAAAAGGTTTAAACATAACATAAACATTCGTATTAAAACTAGCATACGAAATGTCAATAATTTCACCATAAACTATGAATGGTATAAAAATAGCACATCCACAGTCAAAAATATCACAAAACCTTCAATACAATATACAAGTTTTGTATCATAATAAATCAACTTCAAATAATCTTAAAATCCATCAAAGGATGTTGACATAGATGAAATCAAAATTCTTTTTAAAGAAGTATCTCCTTTTATTTTGAAATCATTTAAGATCCATATAAAATAAAACATTTTCTTTGAAAATATTCTTATAAGCTTGTATGGAAAGCTTCGACGATTTTATAACGGCGGAAAATAACCGCACCCGCCGTATAAGTTAAAAAAAACATTCTTACCTCAATTCTGTCGAAAAGGTTAAAAAGGACCTTGTTTTGAAAACGACGGAAAGATTCCTTTATAAACCTCTTATAAAAAGTCAAACAAGGGTATAAATGACTTAAACCCATATTCTTGTAAATAGTAAAAATGTTTTGAAATACATTTTTAAGAAACATGGATGTGGATGATAAAGAGATCCCAGTAGATTATTACGTATAAACAACCTCGGATAATGAAGAGATTCTGAAATAACCCTTACCTTGTACTTTTCCTTGGTTGGGGTAGGTTAACCTCCTGTATAATAGTGAAATAATTGTTACTAAATTATACAATAATCATATACATTAATATGATATCATATATGATCTTTTAATATTGATTTGATAATAATATCTTAGTATTATCGCTGTTTCGGGTGTGAACTTACTTGTTTTCTTTTGTATGTTTTGTTACGTAAGACATGTTTGTAAAGGATAAGTTGTATATTATTCAAATCCAGAATGGTATCAAGTCCTTAAACATCATTTTTAAATCATCAAATGATAATTATACTTGAATGGATACGATGGAAAATGAATCTCATCGCGTTCGTGGAGACGGTAGTCCGTACGTACGCACGAACGCTACTTCCATTTAATTTTTATTTTAAAAGAATCGAATACAAATGATACATAGGTATATTACTATTCCAGTATAATATAATATTTTATATATGTTACTTAAGTTCATTAACACCATCCTTTATACGTTCCATGTGTGGTATGAACGAGTCATATCATTTTAAGGGGGCGGTAGTCCGCACTTCCTCAAATGAAATTATCGTATGTATATACAACATGAAACGAATAATGGTATGAAATAAAATGGAATTACAGAAGCTTATATATAAAATATATATCATTAACATCATATTTAATTACAGTGCCATCATAATGGCCACCATGAGAGGCGGTAAGATGTATTTGAACAATCATCGTTTTGTGAGGCGTTAGTTTGCCATCCACAGAAACATTATGTTCATCATCCATTAGATGGAGTTGTGTGTATGTGTAGTTTTAATAATTCTTATAACAACATCCTAGTATATTGAGGATACTGGTGTTGTTACAAAAGAAAGTAAATAAAAAGAGTTTGGGGGTTGAAGAAGCAAAATAAATGAAAATAATTTAAGAGAAATCGTTACCTTTAATTTAGGTAACTCACTTTGGTTGGAACCAAAGGACTTGTTGAAATGCTTTATGCCTAAGGGGAAGCTTCAAGGAGGAGGAGAGGGATGTGGGGAGCTTAGTTGGGCAGAGTTTGGACGAGCCAAGTGGCTTGAGAGGTGTGAGGAATGAGTAGAAGTGGTCTCCTTTTATAAGGGGGAGGAGGGGCTCTTTAGGAAAGAGTGAAAGTATTACTTTATAATATAATTATATTCGGTTTATAATGGTCCAAAAATCATTGAGGTCGAAGATAAGATGACTCATATTCTAAATAACATCAACCAATAAGAATTTAACAGGTTTTAGATAATATTTTAATCATTATAATATTATTTATTTAAATGATTTATTAATGAGGTAAACATTGCATCATTATTGTGTCATTAATAATTTAAATTATTTGATGTCTAAAAATTATAAATAAAATATCATTATGTAGGAACTCTTTTTAGCTTTCTAATGAATATTTATAATCGAAAATCCAACATGTATAACCCTATGTAAAAATTGTTCTTCTAAAAGATGTAAGCTTATGCCATTTTTATTTTTATTTTAACTTTATTAATATAATGTGTCCCTACCACATACAAGTGGCTCCAAGGGGTCCCCAAATTGACCCAAGGATGCCCATGGTCGGGTATGTGTCCACCAATAAGGTTAGGACACGTTTTAGGGTAATTTTGTATTATTATAATATTATTTTTTAACCCTTATTTACCGGATTTACCCTTTAACCATGGTAAATAAAATATTTACCACAGTAATTATTCAAAATGTATAAAAATAAAAGTTACCTATTTACACAATTTGGACATCCTGATTCCAAATATGGAATCCATTTTTCTAAATTCAAAACACAGAAGTGGCAGAAATTAATTTAAAATTAATTCCCGCTTTCAAAACAAAAAGCGTGTTTTTAAGAGGTAATAACTATCAAAAGATTGACACTCGTTTATATTCGGTTTAATTGTAAAATTATGTCCAATGACCAACATTATATTAAATGGTAAAAATATATTCTAAATATACTTTAAAACCACTCAAATTCATAATTTATCACTATTTATTATTTTGATTAAAAAAGTTGTTTTTAATTAAAATTTAGTAATTTTCACTATTCATCAAAATATGAAAGTTATCCGAAATGTACCAAAATTTCACCTTAGGCTAAATTCGATATTCCGAATCCAAAAATGAAGTCCATTTTCAAATATAAAATATATATAATTTCAAAAAGTAGGTGTTACTATTCATAAAGGCTAGTTTGATTAGTTATGGTGTGTTAGAACTCGAGGTTGCGTACAACACACGCTATCGCATTATTCGAAGGGAAACGTACCATAGAAGCTTGGGGTGTTACACTTGTCTATCTAGACTATCCCAAATAAAATGTACCAAAATAAGGGATAACCTGCTCTGATACCATTTTGTCTTGAACTAGTCCTCTCTTCCATCCAATCAGACATCCCACCTAGCACATAATAAGGTACAAAGGGAGTTACCAATACCCATGGGTGGGAAACCAATTCTTTCCCGTATAATAAATCATTTTATAATGGTTTATCCTAGTCAATAACTAAAAACAACCATGACAGATTCATATACAACATTACCATAAACATCACAACTAATAAAATAATGCATAAGCTATTATGAAGGGAATTTTTTTGATAATAGTATGTATGAATTCAAAAAAATTGAAGAACCAAAATAATCAAAAATGGGTGTGAAACCAATGAAATAATCAAAATGAACCTCCTTGTGAAATGAGGGCTAACACCCACCACACCACCAGCTTCAACACTTACCTGAAAGAGAAGCCAACAAAAAGTATACTCACTTCCACCTCCATGTAATTAATTACCTATACCTTTATCAAAAAAATTGTAAATTACCAAATGGTTTATGTAGTTTCTAAGATTAATTTCCCAATAGAATCCCACCAGTTGTTCCATTCTTAGACATTATAAAAAAAACAAGATTTCTGGTCTAAAAATAAGAAATAAACAATTTATTCTTTAAAAATAGGTTTTTACTTTTAAAAGAAATGAAAAATTTTAGATATCTGAAAATCAAGTGTAAAAAAATATCATGAGAACAATGGTTAATCCCTTGAGTAGCTTGGATAGTGGGGACTAAGTACATTGTATCTCAGTGATCGACCAAACAACCTTCTCGTGCATTAGGCAACAGAGGGCATGCACCCAAGGTCTAATGGTATATCTATATCACAATGTTTAGTTAGTGTTTTATCATGATGTTGCAAGATAAAAGTGATCCATGGACCTACCAGCTCACCAAGATACTATTTATAGCCTACCCGATTATGTACCTAGGGTTCCCAAGTTCTTTATTCCACTTCCAATCTATAATGATCTCCATTTTTACAAACAATTTTATCATCAAAAAATCATATCATTTCAATAAATTTCAATGGGATAGGATACTTCAAGATACATACACACACCATTACAATTTAAATCATTCATTTTATCAAGAATCACATTTTAGGAAATTGATAGAAGACAAGAGAGAACAATTAAATCATCTAATAATTCCTTAATAAGGAACCACCTACCTCACTTATTGTAATTCAACAATATCTAGTTTCAAATCACTTTCCAAATAGATTAGAGACCCTATAGAAGAATGAACATACCACAACCATCAAAATACATGGAAAACATATTATATTTTACTCACCTTATGTCAATATAACCACTACACAAAAAGGAACTCAATATTTGAGGATTCGAAGGAAGGGAATAAAAATAAAGAAAGGTTGAGACACTTACATGAAGAAATATTGAATAACCAATCTCGAATCCACCCAAAATTTGGGATAAAGGGAGTTGGATAAGGGATTGAGGTGTTACTAGGTCTAATGAAGATGAATTGGTGAAACAGGGGGTTAGATGGTAAATATTTGAGTGGTTAAATTTTGGAAAATCCAAATATTGAAATCATGGGAAGACCGCACTGTTTGGATGAATGGTCTGCCAAACCATGTACTAACGATGTGACACCTCTATCAAAAGGGGAACAAGACCCACACAGGTTAATGAGGGCTAGCACACAGTCATGAACCTATCATTTTTTCTAGGATAGTACTACTATTTAGGCTTTACGGTTTACCATAGGATGGTGCACAGTCTCTACTAACGATGCACTAACCATTTTCCACCCTATTTCTAGACCGAAAACCAACATTTTAAAAAATAAATTTGTGAAAATATATGAAATAATAGATATATAAAACATAAATAAAAAAATACCTAAAAACACCGTGGGTGTCACAATTATTCAACACATAATTCCTATATCATAACAGATCATGCATCGCCACATGTTTCCCATAGTGGATTAGGAATCCCAATATGTTTCCCATAGTGGATCAAAATTCCCAACTTGTTTCATGTGGTGGATTGAGAACATCAACGAACAGCCCATAATTATCTCATAAGATTTAAAATTATAAAAAATGAATTTAAGGGATATATAATTTTAGGAACACCCTTCACATAAATAAAATAGTACATATGTTTACCACAGGATCATAAAACATACAACTTATAATCAGTTCATAACCCATGAAAAGAAAATGAGTTACAAATTTTTTTTATAAATTCATCATAGAATAACCCATGGAAAATATATAGGTTTTGTAAAAATATTATCATAATAATAATAAACCATCCATATAAATAATAAGGATGGTATAATTGGATAATATCTATATTAAATAATAATTAATATCAAAGGATATCATCTTAGATTAAAATCTTTAAAATATCCATGAAATATTTCCTTTAGAAAACACCATTTTAATTTTGAAATAATTTATATTTAATAAAAATATTTCTAAAATATAAAAGAAAATGTTTTATTTGAATATAACCATGGAAATTATAGGGTAAAAAATAATGAATTTAGTGTCCGTGAAAGTGGTAAATTCTATTCAAGCCTTATTCGTTAAAACAACGATTTCATTCACATTTTTTGTAAAATGTGAAAAGTAAAATATTTAAAAAATGATAGAAAGACTCATTTGATAATTTTTTATAAAAATTAAAACATGGGTAAAAATTGATTTTAGAAATTATTAGATAATATTGAAAAACATTCTTTAAATATTTTTAAAGAAATCATTTCATAAAAAAAGATTATCGACCAAATAGTAAAACATAGTCGGTTTTTATTAGAAAAATTATTTCAGTATATTGAGTTATTGATGTGAGGAAAATGAATTAAAAACATTTGTTCCCTAGTAATAACCATAGTAGAATAATAATTAAATGGTTTTATTAGAAATTTATACTATAATTTTCTCAAGGGAAATTCAATCATAAACAATCCTGGATAAAATGAGATTTAGACGTCAATTCCTTTCCTCAAGTCTCTTATTGCTACAAACACATTAAAAATACTATATAATAAATTTATATCTATTATACTTTTATTAAAAACCCATACTCAAATATATCATTCCATATATTATTTACTTATAACATTTTATCACCCATATATTATAATTTTTATTGAAATCATTGTTTCGGGTAATAATTGCTTCATTTTTCATGCATGTTTTAGTACATCTATGCTAGTCCTTAAACTTTGATCAAGGATAAATCATATAAATAATATTAATAATTTCATTATTATCATATTTCATCATTATATATTCATTTATAACTATTCATATAAAATAGTGATGAAAAATTAATTGCATCCCTTTGTGGAGATGGTTGTTTGTATATATGCACGAGTGATGTTTCCATTTTTAAATGGGTGGAACAAAAGAAAGGTGAAAAATAATTCTCCCTTATTTATCCATTATTATATCATTTATATCATATATATTAATTAAATTTATCCTTATTACCATCCTTGTAAAATAGAAGTGAAAAACAAATCGCATCGGTTCGTAGAGGTGGTAGTCCACACGTACGCTCTTACAGATGGGGATAAGGTGGATAATGGTTGTCTGGTAATACTAATAAAAATTAATTATATTTAATCTATGGAATTAATTATTTTATAATGTATACCATATATTTAAAGGAGTTATAATAATAAATAAAATTGAAAATTATTGGTTAAGAGTATTACCTCTTCATTTATAAACCACTTTTGGTTTACACCTTAAGCAATGAAATTATGGTATTTTGGAAATAAAATATTCTCTATGATATGGATAATTAATACAAAAAGTTATTATGGTATGTATTTTCTAATCTACAGTGATCAAATATTGTGAATATTGATGGATAGGGGTTCCCTTTTATAAGTGAGGGGAGGCACACTCTAAGAATTACCTATTGTATTAAAATATTAATTTTCATGTAATAATGGATCCAAATTGATAAAATTAAAATATAAGGTGATTTTTTTTAAACTAATCTCATATAATAAATTTTTTACATTTTTTTTATGTTTTCACCCTTATCTTTTTGTCCAAACCACATATTAACCCTTATGACAATAATCATGATATCATTGTTCATTACAATTTTAGGGGTTTGGAAAGTAACTAGAAAAGGAAAAGTGATAAATAAATGGAAAATGGTTTATTTTTAAGATAATTTAACATTAAAATGACTTAATTTAGTATAGTTATTAATTTTTATTCATTTAATAAAATATTGTTTCAACAAAATATCATTAACGTCAATTTTGTAAATACAGAAAATATTATAATATAATATGTTCCCGAATGATGTAAAATGGTTCCAAAATTTCATAAATTTAAAAGATAATAAATATATGGTCTTAATAAAACCAGGAAATTTAATTTTTATAGGTTTATATATCATTTCAAATCTCATATATTGGTTTACCCCTTGGTTAACCAATTTTAACATTAACCATGGTAATGAAAGTTTTCAATGTTAAAGAGTTATAATTTTTCTTATAAGATGAAAATTAGATAATAGATTGAAAATTTATGAAATTTTAGATCATTTCTCATCCTACCTATCCACACTAAATATTTCTATTATTTTAAAATAATTTAAAAAAATAAATTTAACATAAAATACTATTAAAGTCATTTTAAGAACAATTCACATAATTTGACTATGAAAACAACATAATCAAAATGGAATTAGAAAATAAACCTTTAAAATATCTCTAATATTTTATATTTATATTATAAGTTTATTTAACACATTTTATATCCCAAAAAATATTACTTTTTGAGTTTTTAAAATATTATACTTGGTTTCTTTTTTTACTTCTTATACACACATTGTGTCGGAAATGCATATGAATTTAAGGTAATTATCTCATCAATAAAAGTTAAAAATAAAATAATTTAATAAAAATAAATTATTTATTTATAAATTAAACTTTTATATTCATTAAATGTGTATATTTACTCCCATATATGTCTTAAAAAACCTATTTAATATGTTATTTTTACTTTTCCATCCTTACACGAGCATTACAGAATGTTTTTGATATGTTAGTTGTTATATAAATCAAATATTAATAAATATAATTCAAAATAATTAATAATACTTCATTTTTAATAATAAATTTGATCAATGACTTTTTATTTCTCAAATATTATCTTTAGAACACTATAATTTACATTTCCAGTGATGCATAAGCATTGAGTCGGCACTGAATATGACTTTTATAATTCTCATGAACTGAATTATAATTTATATGTTTAAAATTATTTTTGTATGATATTTTTATTATATTATAATAAATTTATCATTCTATAAATTTATCAATTTTTTATATCCTATTTATTCCTTTTCAATATCATAAAAAATATCATATTTTATAAAAAAAATTGTATTTCTTTTCTATTCACCAAAAAAATAACTTCTTCAAAAAATATCAAAAATAAATTATTGGATAAATTTTAATAAATAAATCCAAAAATTAAGACCATTTCATTATATTCAATTCCTATAAGTTATAGGAATTAATTTTAATATACATGCATAAAATACAACGTAAAACATTCTTTAGAAAAAATCATTTTTAAGCTCAAAGATGAACTTTTACCAAAATCAAAAATAAAATTCATTCCAATGATAATAATTGAAATATTCATTATATAAATGAAATATTTTTTCTTTTAAAACATTTCAAAATTTATCCATAAAATTTTTGAGAAGGAAATATAGTTTTCAATTAAAAACACTATTTTCTACCATTCACTGAAAAATCAATCTTTACAGAAAAATAAAAAAATTGCCTCTAAGATAATTTTGATATAATAATTTAAAAATTGATATTATTTTTATCAAATTAAATTTCAAAAAAATCATAAATTAATTATAATATATCCTCAAAAATTAATGTTTTTGATGAAAACATATTTTTGAAGAATAAAGTTAATTTACTAAAAAATGATTTCTTATTTCTTAAGGATTCACTGATATATTTTTATGGGGTAGGACCTTTTATATATATTTGATAATGTGGTTAATCCTATTAAAATCCACCAATCCAATATATAAATTATAATGGTCAGAAAAATATTATGTTTTTTATTTATGTTTGATATTTCGTGTTGTATAAACTATTTATATTAGTCTTTTTTAAACTTTTAGAGTGTTGCACAACTGGTGAATCTTTGGGTTACCGATGACATTAATGGAAGTGGAGGTTAGATTTATAAAATTTGGTGCTGGGGAGACATGGCCAACCCACTCTAAGTGAGGATCTTTTTTAGGCTATATCAAACCCTATCATGTGTCAATTTAATTAAGACCTAGGGTGAGATCCCTTATCTGCTCATTCTTGGAGACTTTCTCCAGAATCCACCTCTTTTATGGTTGAATAACTCAACTACGATCTAATATTGTAATTTCACAATGATATATTGGAGAGTTATATGTGGTGAATGATAGAATGTGTCTTGGGTATGCATAAAATCTCACCTTATTTCTAATTGGTCATCCAAGAGATATTAGTTATTAATGATCCTTAGAATGTATGATGGGTTCATCTTAAACATTCCATCGATTGGGATGGTATCTATATAGGATCTCATCTTTGATCTACTTATAACCCTCAATCTCCTAGATTAAATAAAAAAATTGGGCATGCATGGTGTTTGGATTTATAGCATCCAAAATATTAGAGGAAACGACTACACCTTTTCATTTTTCAAGGATTCATTCTCTATTTGGGATTGGTACTTTAGGTAGGATACCAAGATCCATGGTACACCTCTGTTTATGGATGTGGAAAACTCTAGGAGGGATCGCCTATAACTACTGGTCCTTTGGGGGTATATCCTCTTTGCCTGCTTCATTATTGGTATTGCACTCCTATGTGTTAGAGGTAACAGATATGATTTCATTAACTATAGTGGTGTCAGGTGATAGAGAATCTTTGAAATCATTATGAAGGATTACCCAGGGAATCTATTTTTATTATTCAAGTGGATAAAACTATAAGGAAACATACTAAACCTAGCCTCTAAAATTTATTGTGCGATACCTATTTGACAATCTATCATAGTATTATAATACTCTCAACACACTCCTAATAAAAATTATTACCATATCCACCAAATTTATGATAATGATCTACCAAAAGGGATGTGAGTTCAATGTTTTATCATTGTTCATTGAGGTCGTAAAGGTGATTGGATCTTCTAAGGTACACAAGTTGTCAGCTTTGACGGTGGTTGAACATCACCCATTGGTCCTCCAGGAGATATAATTCATGAGATTTAGCTAGAAACTATAGAATAGATAAGTGTAGGATAACATTTAACTAGAACCTAAATCCATATTGGCCAATATTTAAAATAGAACATAGGATATCATCATCTTATTAATCATTATAAAAAGGATTATGTTTTTATTTATCATGCTATAATTTTTTCCAATGCTTGTAAGAAACTTGAGGAGGGTGTGAAACTTATCTCTTTATTATAGATCCTCATACAGAAGTGATTTCACCTAGGAGATCCTACCCTAGAATGGAATGGTAACCTACTAAACTGACTCATGCTTCATTAACATATCCATTAAGGATGGGGATATTGTGTCCTCATTTTATGGGAATCTCTAGGTACCTAAAACTCATCTAGATATTGCACTTAATTTTAGATTTGTAATTCATATACTTATGTCTCTTCCACTTCTAGTTTATTGGTTGAGAGGTGGGATTTTGGTGGCTCTAAACTCATTATCATTGATAGTTCCTAAAAGTATTATTAGATATCCTCCACAGACTTGTTTTTTTAGGGACTTTGGGACCTTATAAATTTTTCCCTCAGGTATAGACACCCTCAACTATCATGTACCCACACCCTAGGGTATTTTCAGTGTAGGTAGGAACATCTATTATGAATCATTACTCATGTTGGAATCTGAATGATTAAGGGTGAACTAATGTTGGATCCCTTATCATACTTATATCACCATAATCGAAACTCCATGAGAGTATTAATCATTGAATCATTGGGATCTATTTTATGGGAATTGTTTTTTAAATCATGGGTTTGACATCTATAATGTTTAGTAATCACTTCACCCTAAGTAGGACCTTCTAGGTGGTACACTACTTCATCATTGGTAGAACTTCCATGATGGCTATTGGTGGCCCTAGTGGTCAGGAGAGTCTTCCTGTCATTCCTAGTGGGTAGATAGGGTCTTAATCCCAATATTGTAAAGATGTATACCTATCCAATGTTCTAAATATAAGGGTTTATGATTACAACTTCACCATTCATATATCACAACACAAATTAGACTCCTTTCATGGTAATTATTCTGAATATGTTGATCCAAGAATTTAATTAATTTAATTTTGATTTTAATTATCCCAAAAACCAACATATATGTTACTAGTGGTGTCAGTATAAGTGTATTTCAGGATAATGATTAAAATAATAATTATTTTATTATGGAATAATTTTCAAACTTTAATCATATAGGTTTTTATTTGATTTTTCAATGTATAATTATTCTGAATGAGTATATAAAGGAGTGTGGAAATGCTATTTTTTTGTGATCCCTACTTTTGGTAAGGAAACATACTTTCATACCCTATATTTGGAGTTAAATTATGGATTATTAATCCCAATTTTATAAAAAACCATACATTTTATGAATAAACTTTTGATTCATTATACCAAATTTTTTAATCAAACATACATTTTTAACCATACTTTTGAAGTTTATCATTACGCAGAGAAACCCTATGTCTGACTTGGTCTACTATAAAGCTTTTAATTATGGATTATTTATGAATTTTATACAATGGTTTTTCTAGAATTAGATATATATTTTAAATCAATTTAAAGAACGATAAAAATTTTCATGTTCAATAGATTAAATTATTCCAATTTCTAAGGGATGTTATGAATTTATATGAATGTTATGAAATTGAATAATTTTGATTTATCATGTGATACTTATGGTGTTGATTAAAATGAAGAAAAACGAGAGTCTTATTAAATACTAAGAGTTTATTCTTCTCAATAGAGAGATATATGCACATTTAAAAATAATATTCCATTTTCACATTTATAGATACACTTTGTAGAAATGAATGTTATGATCTGTTTGATCAACTCATTTTTTTTTTGCTACTTTATTTGTTTTTTAATGTTTTTATATAGACCTAAAAAGTATATATGAGATCTATAATGTTGAGTCAATAAGGTTTACTTATAAATTTTCCATTCCTCTATTTTTTGAAAATCAAAAACACTCTATCTCAATGAAAATTTCATTCCCCGTAAGTTTTATCTTAATAAGGAAAATTTTCCTTCCCCAAGGAAAATTTATCTTTACCATGTTTTTTATTGTTCATATTTTAGTCTCTATAAATATAACTCTTTTTATTCCTAAGTGAAAATTTTGGTTTCACATCTAAATCCTTGGAATTCTATAAATACTTAGATATAGAGTATTCTGTTTTCAGGATCCGAATTCAGGTTCTAAATTCTCTGAAATTCAGACTCTAAATTCTCTAAAATTCAGACTCGAAATTCAATAAAATTCAGACTCTGAATTCCTTATAATTAGGACTCTGAATTCATTAGAATTCGGACATCGAATTACTTATAATTGGGACTCAGAATTCCTTAGAATTCAGACTCCCAATTCCTTATAATTCAGACTCCCAATTCTTTAGAATTCAGACTCTGAATTCCTCAGAACACATACTCTGAAGTCTATAGAATTCTGATTCTGAATTCCTTGATAAAAAAAATCTAAATATTCATGCAATATAGAATCCAAATGTTCTTATACTCCGAACTTTATTTTCCTTAGACTCCAAAAATTATATTTAGTTGAGCAACCATATTTTTCTTACCTTTTTTATAGTTATGAAATGATGTCATGTATTCTATTTCTAACTAACTGTTGTTTAAGTGACATGTGTACAGGTCCCTCCGATATTTAAGGAAAAATATGACTATTGGAGGAGGGAGTCGGTCATTATAGATGTGCTTATAAATAGGAGCTCATTTGAACGATCTCAAAGAACTTTTTACACATTGATCAATCTTAAGATTACATTCTGTTGAAGTGATTTCTATAGAGAGAGACTCTCATGATTTGTGCGTACTGAACTTCTTGTTTAGCTTGCTTTTTGCAACTCCGATTGTTGTTGTGTACAATCAATGTATTTTGGGGGTAGGAAGACAGAGGTTATGACTACTTTAATGTTCGAGGACTTCCTTGAAAAGGAAGACAGAGATGCCTACTACCTTGAAGATTTAGGGCTTGCAGGGATAGAAAGACAGAATCTGATATTCCTATCAAGGACTTACCCTAGAGTGGGTAAGACAAACTTTCTTTAAAGTATAAATCAAGGGACCTTTATCCAAGGTTGTTGGATACCCTACTCTTTGGGTTAAAAGATTTCATACTTGTTACTTTTATTATTTCATGTTTGTTTTCCACTGCATTTTGATTGATAATGAAAGTATAACTATCTAATAATTTCTTGTACTTGTATACTCTAATTAGTAAGATTATATATGCTTTAAGTTAGAATCTATCACCTTTTAATCTTTTCTTAAATTTCATTTTTGGAACCATGTTTCCGGAATCTAGAAAGTTTATAGAACTAAGAGGTCTTGTGAGTTTACCTTGTTTAACTTTGTTTAACATAGTTTTCTTATAGGTTTAAAATGAAATTTTTATAACCAACTTTAAAGGTTCCAAAGGAATTTTTAAAGTATACAATTCACCCCCCCCCCCCCACTTGTATATTGAGTATCTACATCATTATTTCGATCTTATAATTGGTATCAGAGGAGGTCTCTGAAATACTTGTATTCACATATAAGTTTTCTTGCTCAAGTTTTCATTGTTCTATATTTTTCTTGCTTAGGATATTTTTATCCTATTTTACAAGATTCTGTTATTAACAAGTTTCTGTGGAATGATAATTTCTTTAGATGGTAGGAATGAATGTTGGTTCGATTGATAATCTTAATCCTACTAGACCACCTATTTTTTATGGGAATGATTATGAATATTGGAGAGATAATATGAAGACTTTTGTTATTAATACTGGAGTGGACAACTTTGTTATGCTTACTAGAGATTACAAGATTCTTGATAAGTCAGAACTTTTACTAATCAAGAAAAGTCAGAATATCAACTTAACTATAAGGTACGCAATACTTTGTTGTGTTCCATGACCGAGAATATATATAGCCATATTTCTTCTTGTGAAGATGAAAATTTTATTTGGAAGAAATTGGAGGTTACTCATTTTGGTACATCCAAAGTTATTGAAACTAGAAGACCTATGATTAGATAATAATATCGTGGATTTCTATTTCCTTATGGAGAACCGGTTTGTAAGGTACAAAAGAGGTTTATGACTATTGTTAATAGTTTACAGTCTATGGGTGAGAAAGGTTTAGATGATGAGGCACTTTTGGACAAGATTATAGATATTATGCCTAATGAGTGGGAATCTAAGAGGACAGCGATAGATGAGAATAGTAAAGTATCTCAGATTACTCTTGATGAGCTATTTGGAACCCTTCTTCAACATAAAACCCGAATTAAAAGAGATGATTATTTGAATAAAAAGAATAATGGAAATGGAAGTTTATACTTTAAAACTACTAAAGTAAAAAAAACTCATGAGAGAGTTACAATATCTAAGTCTAAGAAGGTCACTATTTTATCTAAATATAGTGAAATTGAACATTCTGAGAATGAACTGGTTAATCTTTCTCGAAGGATGAACAAGATTGTTGGGAAGAAATACTTTCAGTATAGATGTAAGAATAAAGATATAAAGGATAAGAAAGACTCTAAAGTTACTTGTTATGAATGAAAAAGAGCGGGGCATATAAGGCTAGTTTGTCCAATGCTTAAGAGAAAGGATAGAAAGGAAAGAATTCTGAGAGGAATAGAAAGAAGTACTACAAGTCTAAGGCTAAGAAATTTTTGAAATCCAATGACACTTGGAGTGCTAGTGGTGAAGAATATTCTGATGGATCCTTATAGTATGAATCTTCTGATCAGAGGAATCTTGGTCTGATTGCCAGATTATCTATTGAAAATCATTGTTTAATGGCCAAGGTACACAATGCTGAATCTATAACCAATATATCCTTGAATGCTAATTATAGTGATAGTAAATATTATGAATATTTAGATGAATAATCTTCTTCTGATGAAGATAATACTTTACCTACTTATGAATAAGTTCTTAGGTTTGCTACGCTCCTTGAGAATGAAAATTCTAAAGTCAAGAAAAATCTTGATAAGGAAAATTCTAGGATTTCTATTATTACTAAGGAAGTATTAAATCTTTCTAAAGATCTTGATAAGATAATTTATGATTTTGAAAGAATTTAAAAAAACCCTTGAGGAAGTTACTTATAAGAAGGATAAACATTCTAAGGATCTAGAAAAATTATTTTCTAAGAAAAAAAATTTAGAGACTAACTCTAGTGGTAAAACTAATGTTTTTGAGGATAAAAACTTAGTTATTAGACTGAAGTCAGAAATATTTTCCTTGAGGAAGTGTTTGTCAAAATTTACCTTAGGTAAGGAAAACTTTGATAAAATGTATTCTCAAATTTGACCTCTAAGGAATAATTTTTGGATTTGGTTATACTAATTCCAAACCGGTTTTTAGAAAAAATTATTTTGTTCCTCAAAGTGATCCATTCTGCACTAAGTGTTAGTGTGGTGGGATTGTAAAAGAAATTTTTACTTAAACAAAACTCAATATTTAGGTTTTCGTAAATCTTGTTTTTTAAAGAAAATATGGATACCTAAAATTTTTCTTTCTGAAGTTTCTGGATCCAAGAAAGTTTGGGTTCGGAAAGTCTAACACTCTTATTTTTAGGAAAATAGAGAAAGTACTAAAAATAATAAATGGTGCATGGATAGTGGATGTTCCCAGCACATTACTGGTAATAAAAAATTCTTTTAAAAGATTATCAATACAAAAGGAGGAAAAGTAACTTTCGGAGATAATGCTCTGGGAGAAATTATCGGTATAGGTAACATTGTTCTTCTTGGAAAAACTTGGATTTCAAATGTTTTATTTGTTAAGGGTCTTAAGAAAAATCTTGTTAGCATAATTCAATTATGTGATGAAGGTTACCTTGTGAATTTTAGGAATGAAAAGTGTTTAGTACACAATTACAAGGAAGAGTTTATTCATTTTTCCCATAGACAAGAGAATGTTTACACATTAAACTTAGAAGATCTTAGGATCCAATATCTACCTTGCCTTAGTGCAATGGAAGATCATTCTTGGTTATGGTATAGAAGGTTAGGACACTGTAACTTTAGGAACCTAGGAAAACTCTCTAAAAAAGACTAGTTAAAGATCTACTGGAGCTTATATTTGATTCTTCAAAAGTTTTTTATCCTTGTCAATATGGAAAGAAACATAAATCAAGTTTTAAATCAATCGGTGAAGTCTCAACTACCGGTACATTATAGTTAGTGCACAAGGATATTTTTGGCTTGTTTCGTAGTTCCTTGAAACGTGCATTCTAGATTTAAGAATCACTGTTTCCAGGCACTTTCCATTAGATTTATTCATGGAATCGGAAACCTCCAACAGTTCTTTATCCAAAGAGGACATGCTTTCCAAAGGCAGGTGTTCGTTAAGTTTTGAACATTACGATACTTGAGAACGTGCATTGGTCGAGAGGATGGGAGGTCAGAATCATTACACCCTTTTGAGGGGAATTATTGTCTACTCTGGGACTCTCTTTGTAAGATAAAAAATATTTTCATGAATCCTTATTAATTTACCAAGTATATCATAAGTATCCCTTGGAATTTATAATCACTTATTAACATGTGTAAAATTTGGAATCATCAATATGAATTAGAGGTTCTTCCATTAATGGTATCCTCTAATATCCTGATTAGAGATTCTTTTAATCATTGTTATGATGATATTGGTTTTTAAGCCACTCAGTGGGGCACTCTGGAATTTATTGTCGTCCAGGGAGATGAAGGTTTGTTTTAATCTTTGGATCATGATCATAAAATGAGCTACCTACATATCCTTTTGAAAGGAATCAGAACCCTCGTAGTTCGGTGCCACTTAATAGGACACATCATACCTTTTAAGGTCATTTGATAAGGACCTCTAAGTAGAAGGTTCTTAGTTTAAACTTAGTGTGGGACTTATGCTGAAGCAGCCCAAGGATCTTGGTAAGGATATGAGTTTACAAGTAGGATCACACCCTGTTGGGAATATGGCCCAAAGAGAACAGGGTTGATTTTGAAGTGTTGGGTTTGAACCTCAAGGAGGCTTCCTATGTATCCCATATGGATTGGAATCAAAGCCTACGTAGTTCGATAAATCTCATAGGAGAGTATATTCCTCTGAGAAAGATGAGTTTGGACTTACTTCCAGAAAAAGGATGCCTTGATGATTTGAGGATTGTATTTGGGGCTTATTTCCTAAGGAGGATTCCCAAATTGGGGGAATTGGGGTTGGATGAGCTTGGGCCCTGAAAGGGCTTCCTACTTATCCTGGTTTGAACAGGAATCAGAGTTCTCATAGTTCAATTGGGGTGTTTGTGTACATGTTTTAACTATCACGTATCTTTAAGCCCATGGGAGTCATACTTAGTTTGAGAAACAAGAGGATGTGAAAGATTCAATAATGACACTTCACACTTCTCCTCCTCCTCTGATAGAAGAGGGTGTGTCAACGATGGAAGAGGGCAAGGTGACGAACCATCCACTATTCTATTTACATTGGAAAAATGTCCAATGTAAGGAAGAAGGGGTGAAGGTGAGGGGCTTATACCAGGATGGCTGCCCTGAAATTGGTTCTGGTAGGAGAGGGAGAATTCTCCCATACTTGCGCGGAATGGAAAGTGTGAAGTGTACCTTCCCTACCAGAGAACTGAGGTCCTATGTCACCTCTTTGAAAAGGGCGAGGTCGGAATCCCACCATCTTCCAAACCGGGAACTTCCCAAAACTGTTTCTAGGAGAAATTTCCATGTTACTGTGGATATACAAATCCACAAACATATCATGAATCTTAACCCCATTGTGAAACAAATGTGGGAAACCTATGACTACAGAAATACAAACCCAAATTGGAGACACACTTATGCGCCTTACCCAAAGGTTTGATAATTCAGGAGGTTTTGGGGGAGGCTTCAACTTATCCCCTTTCGAATAAGGGAACCAAGGAAAGAGATACCCCGCCATGAAAGGCTTCAAAGGATATTTAAACTGGTCATGTAGGTACCTCGCGCAGGTGTGCCGCGTAGGTGCCCTGTGTTGCTATGTCGCATAGGTACGGCGCACAAGTACAGCGCGTAGGTGAACTGCACAGGTGTGGCGCACAGTTATACCGCGTAGGCATAGATTGGGACTGAAGAATGTGAATAACTTCAAAACATTCCTATCCATTTTAATTATCCATTATTTTTTAGTTTAGAGAACTACCTAAGAAAATTTTAGAGTTTAGGTGAAAGAGATACGCAATAGAAGCTTCAGAGAGTCTTTCACTTTTTTTCAGTCCGAAAATGGGGAGCCCAAGGGTCCTTTTTATAGGAACAGATGGGGCCTGGCCAAAGAAACTTTTCCCATGCATGTCTGCCGCGTAGATCCACCGTGAAGGTGTTCCACATAGGGCCACAAAAAATTATTTCACGCATAGCTCAATCGTGCAGATTGTTCATGAAGCGCGGTCGTGTAGCTCCTTTGCGAATCTCGGTCGCGTAGATTGTTTGTGACACTCGGCTACGAAGCTGCTGGATGTTTACTACATTGCATAGATCTTGGGATTATTTGGTGATGTTTACCTTGTAATCTTTGAATCTTTTTAAGTAGTGTTAATAAAATCCCCCCCCCCTTGGGATTGGATTCTAAATATATAAAGAGGGTCAAGTCCTGAGGTGAAAGTCTGGGAAAAATATTAGGATGGATTTAATAAATAGCACAATTTTGTCACAGAGGTACTTCGCGCAGATATGTTGTGCAGGTATGTCACGCAGATATGGCGCATAGTCATGACACGTAGGTCTTCTTTTTCCTATAAATAGGTTTCAACCTTTTGTGTTTTTTCCTTCACTTGTGCTTTATCCAAAATTTAGAGCTCTCATTGCGTAGCTCGTTCGCCTGGCTTTATTGCATTGTGATCTCGCATAATTCTCTTGAAATTTCTTCAAGGTAAGATTTTTTACACGATTTGAGCTACGCCAAATAGGACCTCACTGATATAGTTGTGCTAGGAACTTTTTCTAAGGAACTACGCGAGTGACCTCGTCGAAGGAGCTTTTCGATGGACCTATGTGAAGGACCTTGTCGAAGGACCTACGCGAACAGTGTCCTTTGCCAAAAAATCACTTTCTTCTTTAAAATTTGACTTTGAAAGTTTTGATAATTCTTTTTGCAAGAAATAATGACTCATTTGATGACCCATACTGAAGAAGTTAAGGTTCGTCAGAACAAAATGATGAGGATCTTCGGGCCAGATTATTATGACATTGTTGAGAGTACTCTTCCTGGGCTATGGAAGGGTCTAATTCTATACTAGCATGACTATACGCAATGTCTTTACATACCACTGTATGGGAGTGGGATTTTGCAAGATGCCCATTTTCCATATATTAAGAAGTACTTTCCAAATAATTGGTTTCTTTGGTATTCTAACTGTAACAACATGAATATCAGTGAAAGGGGGTTCTAATACAAGAAGGCACAACCCCTATTGGTTGTATCCTTCATCACAGTGGCTTCACTCCAGAAATGAAGGATCATGTTGTAAAACCAAGACCACATTGTTATGATTCCACTTTCAGGGCTTCTCAAACAGATCAATCTAACAGTTGTAAAGGAGATTGGGACCTTTGTTCTGGAGGTGGTGTAAAACCCGAGTGGATGTGGGAATTCTGGGTACGTCGGACTAGTGCAGAATTCAGAAAAGAGTTATCCAACATTCATATTTATGAAGATGCCTAGATGGGGAAAACTTATGTTTACAAAAATAAATTTATTCCTAAATTACTGAGCTGATGGAGTCTACAAACGAATTATTTCCATTTAACACATTGTGAAGTTGGTATTAGTCTCTAGGACATTTACCAAATAGTTTTAATTCCCATTCTTGGGGAAATGTATGATGAATTCATCCCACCTAATTCAACATGGGGTGATGTTACTAGAACACCACTACTGTCCCATGAATTACTTAAGATAGCGAATAATTTACACAAGGATAATAAAGATATTCATGCTAGAGTGTGGATATAAGCTTTCTTAGAACCAACAACAGAGAAAGGTCCAACCTGTGGACATCCTACTGTTTGTCCTTCCACTGATAATCGAGGCAGTTCAGGAACATATTGGCCTATAGTGGAAAGAGGTGATTACAAGAACTGGGGTTATAAATTCAAACCTGATATAGATGCAAAATTACTCTTAGCTACCTTCCTTGCTATGTGGCTAAGTGTTTATTTGATTATAGTCTATGAATTCGGTGGGGGTGTAAGATCAGGGAATTTCATTATTGTAGCTAAATTAGTAGAGGGGAAGTATATTTGGCTAGAAACCCCTTTTTTGGAAAGAATTTACCATCTCCTGCTACATTTATACAATGGGAAGGCTTCATTTAGAATTGTGGGGCCATTTCAAGTGTTGTGGGGCTGGATTGCAGCACATTTTTCTTCATACTCATTACTGAAATCAGTCAGAGTTCCAAATGGTCGATTCACCCCATTTTTATATAATTTTTCTAGTATTAAGCCTTTGACCTTGAGACCTGATAAAGTACTGAAGTTATTGAATGTTTCGGGAGAATTAAACTTATTTCCTTTTGTTAATCCACCAACTGGAACATTTATTGATGATGGTAAAGAAAATAATTATGAGCTGAGATCTTATATGATGGAATTCAGGGATGGTGTACTATCAACCAGGATTTATGGTGAAATTATCTGTGAGGCTTATATGCCCTATAGTTTGCTCGTCAGTTCAGGTGTCTTCAACAATCAAGCACCTTTCCCCCCACATATGTCAGAAATGAGAAGCACCCAATGGTAGCACGACAATTATGGATTCTCACAGCTTTAGAGGTATCCAAATTGTCAATTACATTACCTCCACTAGATGCATCAATTGGATTGGAAGCTGGGTATGCCAAATCATAGGTTTCTTCATATCCTCAAGGGGCTCTGACAAAAGGAATATATCAAGTGGCGGCTACAATGACTGTTTGATGTGGAAATCGTGGAAAGAAGTCCAAGGCTAGAGATGATACAGAAATTTCAGAGGTTTCAGAGCCCTCAAAGTGTCCTCTTAGGAAGTATACTAGGAAAACCAAGTCTAGAGAATTAATTCCTTCAACGCCAAGACAATCCAGTCACCACCCTCAAACAGAGATTCCTATTCCATCTGTTGAACTTTCTGAGGAAGAAAGGTCTGAAGAAGCTCTTCAATCGAAAGGTTTCTAAACTCTTCCACATTCAACCAGGCCAAGATCAAATTATGTGCAACCTTAGGCCATTCATCACTGGGAGAGTATAACCCATGATCTCATGGATGCCTGGGAATTTCTTCAGAATGGAATTCGAATACCATATATTGGTGATATCAAGAAACCTTCTGATTTCAATCTAGACAATAACTTGGCTGAAGTACAGAAGTATGTTGCGTATTTAGAGACTTTTATATATGCAACTGATGAAAAAATTCCATCCTCTAAATGGGTATCTCATATGTTGGACTTAGAAGTCCGCGAAAGGGTAATTATCGACTCTAAGGAGGAATGGGATATTTATGTCAATACTAAGAATGTATCTCCCTTTTTATTTCGTCTCAACTCTGCTTTATCATTTGACATCATTAATCTTGATGAAAATGTATTTCTGCAGCTTGAATGTAGATAAGGAAGATCTGGACTGATTCTTGAATTGCCTTAGTATAGTCCTACAGGTTCTCCCATTGGCGCAACAAATAATCCTCCCAAGTTACCAGAACTTTCTCCAGGATCAAGAATCATGACTGAGGTAATGGTGATAGATAATCCTCAACCATTACCTCAAGTTTCCCCTGCTAAGAGAAGTATTTCAATATCTCCTCAAGCTTTTGAACAGAAATGCAAAAGATAAATGAGATTTCATTGAAGTGTTCGCTGAAAGAGTAAGTATTTATACAATCCTTAGGGAGTAAAACTTGCTCAAGACGTTCTGGTAACCATGTTTTATCCTCTTGTAGGATCTATGTCTCTTTCCTCTAACAAGGGATTAAGAGTTTATGCTTCACAACTAAAAAAAATAAGTCCCAAGGGAAACCCAGGTTCATGCTGATGTATCTGTACCATAAAAAGATTCAGCTATACCATCTCCTGGATCTATTGAGAGAGATGAAGGCCATGGTAAGATTAAATACATTCCCTAGTTACTTTTGTCAAAGGATCCTGAAAATAATCAATACTGATATTCCTATTGCTTCAGAAGAAAGGACTAAAGATCTAAGGCAATCTGAAACCAATTATGAGATTAACCCAAACCCGGAAAGATATGATGCTGGAATAACAATTGAAGAGTCAGCAGAACAAAATGTCAGCGGAGCCAATTTGGGCATCAACCAATATTTTTTGGATACCTTAAATGGTGAGGATGTTGTAACATTTCAGGCCATATACACTGAAATGATGTACACCCTTAATTCAAATATTGATATTCCAGGTTCCATCAAGGAGTTTGGAGATTTCCATGAGGAATTTCAAGGAAGTAAGTTCCTATTTCTGCATTTTCGATACATAATTTGTTATTTAACTTGATTCTTTACATCAAAATTCACCTTATGCAGCTTTATCTATAGAAAATGTTTCAAAGGATCTTCAGGAACAGGGTGTTTCACTTTATCTCTCTATTGGGGCTGAAGAAATACTTACAGAGTATCCTTTATTAGGAGATGTTCCAGAGCCTTCAAATGTCATACCTGAACAAATTCAAGGAAATCCCCCCTCTCAAGAAACACCTGCTCAAAATAACAGAGCTACGAATACAGGTGATGAATCCAATCAAGTAGCTGACTTATTGTTGTGTAAATATATTCAGTCGTCTGAATCATATTTGTTTCCTCCATTTGAAACTAATAATGACCTTAATTTATTATTTAGGGTTATCAGCTCCTAGATTAGAGGGTGAAGCTTCTATTACTGCAAGAGAAGTAGAACAAAACAACTCTTTAAGCGACCTATTTCCAGATTACATTTTACCTCATGGTAGTGACTCAGATTTAGATTTAGAGATGCAGTATGCTCTTGGCATGGCATGTAAAAAGACATGGCAGTAGATCTAGAGCATAATTTCTAAAAATAATTTAGATGAATTATCGTCCCATATTTTCAAAACTCTTAGAATTATTCTGTGTGTTGGGATTTTGTGGGTTCAATTATCATCCAGTCTACAATGCCATGAAAGAGACTATTCACCGACAGGAGAAGGATCATAATCTGAGACAATATTTTGAAGAGGCTAAATGACTCGTTAATATTAAGGGCTTTCAAGCTGCAGTTGTTGTGGCGGAGGAAAATCACAACAAGAAATCACTCGAGATTAGCCAACAAATCAAAGAAGCCACGAAGGAGTTATTATATCTTCAACAGCAACTGGATGTTGTTCATAATAAGCTTGAGCAACTGAATCAGGCATTAGGAGAAACCCAATTAGAGGGGATAACTTCCTTTTCAATGGCTAAAGAAGCACTTCGTCAGGTAGAGGAGGCTGGAGTTGCTCAACTATCTCAACTTCAACAAGCATATGATAAAGCTTGTGAAGCGATTCAACAAATGAAAAGTCATGTTGAAAGTTTATTCTTACACATGATATAGAGGCTCCATTTTTTGGATGGCCCTCTATTTTCATATAAATTAAATAAATTTTGTTTTTAATCATATAAATCTTCATTCCTGTTTTTTATGATAGTAATATGAAAGGTAAATAACGATAATGATTCCTTTATATTAAACAATAATTATTTATAATCATAAGAATGAAGTGCTCAAAATTTTATTATTAATCTGAGGGACCTAATGAGCATAATTTGACTGTTGATAGGGTTATATGGATAACCCCGCAAATTTTGTGTCTTTTGACTCTTTTATCTCTTTTTTTATTACTCAATATTACCTAAATCATACAAAAAATGTATGTTTAGTGAGATGGAACTCGACTTTTTTTTATAGTTCCCCTTTCAAGATCTTAATTTAATGAGTACTAAGTCTTTTGTTATTGGCAGTTTAAAGTCATGTAGTGAGGAAATTGGTACTGTGTAGTTTTAAGTCATGTAGTGAGGAAATGGGTACTGTGTAGTTTTAAGTCATCCAGTGAGGACATGGGTGTGGCTTTAATTTAAGGTCTTTAGCTCTGACCAAAAGTATGAAACTCTCCCAATTTCTTGATAATTTATTTGGAAATATATTATCATATTAAGGTATGAAATAGAAAATTGTAAACTGTGATTTGAGAATTTCTAAAAATGGGGAATGGTATGGAAAAAGGGCTAGAAGCATTAGAAAAATTATTTTCTAAGAACTAAGTTACCATTATTTAAAAAACCCATTATAGGGTCTGTATTATGTAGGGAAAACTGGTGCATATGTTTCATATCCAAATATTGGCATCTTTTAACTGATAGGCCTGTTATGTAGGCAACTTATGCAATTCCACCTAAGGGCACGTGCTGCATAGTCAGGAAAAAGTGCTCTCAGAAACTTGACATTATATTGCTAAAAGTTGAAGAAAGTTTATGGATAAAGGTGCCTAAATATGGAAAGGGGTATCTCCAATCATGATATCCAAAGAATAAGAGGAATGGTACTTTTACAAAGGTCTGACCCAAATGTAAAATAAATGGTGTCTGTAGTTTTAGGTCATACAACTAGGACCAATAATGGACAAAATATATAACATGTGTCCAAGTGATTTAAAAATTATTTCATAGTGTATCGAACACATGATGAGGGAAATGTTTAAACCATGGTCTTGAAGTCTTTCAGACTGTGAGAAATATAATGGGACAATTATACTTGAAAGACTATTTTAAAATATCTATTCTTGTATATTATCATTAAAAATTAAAGGGGACAAAGATACTTTAACCAAGAACGAAGTTACCATTATTTGATAAACCTGTGATGGGGGCTGTATTATGCAAGGACAACTGGGGAATATGCTATATAGCCAAATAGTGGCATCTTTTAACTGACAAGCCTATTATGTAGGCAACTTATGCAAGGCCGCCTAAGGGCACGTGCTGCATAGTTAGGAAAATGAGCTCTCAGATATTGAAAACCTTATTACTAGAAACTATAAGAAAGATTATGAAAATCTGAAAGAAAAATTCAAGATTATGAGTGTGAGATATGGAAGGGGTTATTCCCAATGTATATGAGAAATATTAGAATCAATATTCCTCATAAATTTGATGTCCTTTACATAGATCTGATTCATATGTAAAATGGAGGCTTTCTTTGTTTCCTTTGAATGAATATGGTACTGTGCAGTTTTAATTCATGCAGTGAGGACATTGATAACTCCATAAGAAATTAAAACACCTTATATAAAGAAACCATTTACTCGACTCCTAATCCCACCAAAGCTATGCTCGGTGTGAAAAACAAGTAGCAGTAAGTGTTTCTTTTATAATGAAAAGGTGATTCAAATGAAGAATAGGGGTATTATATTTTTATTTAGTGTAATGTCATGAGGTAAGGATGACAATGAACTGATATGAAAACTAGATTAAGGGATAAAACCCAAGTATCATTATATGTCTTGTTGGGGAAAGAATCAAGTCATACATGGTTTTTTTCTTTAAAACATTCCATATGTTGATTTTATTTTGATTGATTTTTTTTATATAAGAAATAAAGGAGGTTTTTTTATATTGTGGATGGGTCCAAGATTGGAGATCTAGGCATCTCTATGTATCTCATTGAAAATGATAATCAAGCCATATGTAGTTCTTGAAATGATCATTCCTCATGCTAAGTTTGATATGAGAAATGGGTATTTTTATATGTTCTGAAAGAACGATAAATATTAAGACATGAAATGGTATAAGGACCAAATCATATGTCTTAAAGAAATACTCTGTATAGATCTGATTCATATACAGGAAGAGAAAAGAAAATTTTGTGGTTGTGGCTGGGTCCAGAATTGGAGATTTAGGCATCTCTACGTATCTCATTGAAAATGAGAATCAAGCCATATGTAGTTCTTGAAACTTGGTCTCTATGAAGATCTAACTCCGACATAGTAAAGAGAGGGACTCATGTACTACTAAGAAGTAGTAATGATGTCAATGACATTTTCTTATGGAAACTTCTAACGTATTATAAAGAAAATGTTATTTGTACAAATGATGTCATGCAGTTTAACGTCATGCGACAAGGACGAAAATTCTATACACTTTAACGTCATGCAACATGGATGATTAAGGTTTTTATGTGGTTTAATGTCTTGTAACTAGGACATGGGGGCTGTGCAGTTTCAAGTCTTGTAGTAAGGACATGGTACTGTGCAGTTTAAAGTCTTGCAGTGAGGACTAATGTGCATAATTACACAAAGTATTTCTTCAAGAATCTCGCATTGGTTGGAGATTCAATGAGCTCTCCATCCATTGAAATTAAATCATAAGCACCATTTGAATAGACTTTATGTATGGAATAAGGTCCTTCCCATTTTGGTTCAAGTTTTGGAGGTTTCTTCCCTGGTATCATTGGAGTCCTAAGTACTAATACCAATTCCCCTTAAAGGAATGAACAAAGAACTTTATTATTAAAAGATCATGCTATTCGGTTCTAATATGCTTCTATATGATGCAAAGTATGCTATATTTTCTCATCTAATCATTCCAACTCATTAAACTGTTTCTGAGATATTTCATCTATAGATAACTGATCACAGATTTTAACTCTAAGTGAAGGCAATTGTATTTAAATTGGAAAAATGCTTCATTTTCATATACCAATGAATAAGGAGTTACTTGTGTGGCGGTATGGATAGTTGTCCGATAATCCCATAAAGAATTCAAAATTTTAGCAGGCCATGCTTTCTTATATTTAAACACCATCTTCTGGAGTATATTTGATAGGGTTTTATTGAAAGACTCTATTTGAATATTGGTTGTTGCATGATAGCGAGATGAATGGTTGGATTTGATATTATATTCCTGATATAACTTTTTTACTTCAACAGAACAAAAATTGGTGCCATTTTCTATCAAAATAGTATGAGGGACGCCAAATCTGGTGATGATATTAGTTTTGACAAAACTAATGATGCTTTTGGATCTAACTTCCTTGAGAGGTATTGCCTTATCCCATTTAGAGAATAAATCAGTAGCAGTGATAATATACATGAACTGCTTAGTCGTGGCTGGAGGATAAGGCCCCACTACATCTATTCCCCATGTGGAAAATGGCCAAGAGTATTTAGCTGTATGTAATAACTCTGGAGGTTGATGAATGAATTTGGCATGCACTTGACAGGGATGACATTTTTTGTGAAGTCTGTACAATACTATGTCATTGAAGGCCAAAAGTATCCAAGCCTTCAGATCTGATCAGAGATTTTGTGCCCAGATTGGTGGGTACCACAAGCTCCTGAATGAACTTCTTTCATGATAGTCACAGTCTCTTCTCCATCAATACATCTGAAGATAATTCCATCAAAGCCTTGCTTGTAAAGGATCTTTTGGTGGTTTGGACCATCATAAAGAGTAAAATTAGCCGCTCGTCACTGGATCTGATCCTTCTCATCCCTATTTGATGAAAGTATACCACTTTGAAGATATTACATGATGGATATTCTCCATCTCATGGTATGACCATACGGTTTCGAAATAGGGAAATTTTCATTAATTCCCTCCCTTATGGTTTGAAAAAAAGTTGAAACCACACGGAAATGGGTTATGATAATAACTGTCTCATCCTAATTTGGATCTGCCAAGGCTATAGCTTCATTATCTAGTGCATCTACTTGGGCATTTTTTGATCATGGGACATAGAAAAATGTTGGCTCTGAGGGAAATTCAGCCATTAATTCTTTGATGTAATCATGCAAAGGTATTAACTCTTCTTTTTTGATAGAGTATTCTCCATTTATTTGTTTGATTACCAATTCTGAATCAAATTTTACCTTTAAATGATCCATTCTCACCTGAAGGGCCAATTCCAAACCTGCGATGAGAGCTTGATACACTGCTTCATTGTTGGTACCACCTTTCGATAATAAGAAAGAATAAGGCAATACTGCCTTTTCTGGGGAAATAAGGACTATCCCTAATCCAACCTTGTTGAGTTTAGGATTTTCCAGTCTCTTCCCTATTGGACTTATAGAAGCACCATCAAAATAAATTTCCCATGTTTAGGAATTATCTTGAATAGAGAAGACCTATTCATCAGGAAGTTTAGTATTAAACAATGTATCTTCCGTAGATGGATGCTCAGCAAGGAAATCATCCAGATCTTGGCCTTTTATTTCCTTTTGTGTCATAGACTGGATATCAAACTATTGAAAAATAACTGCCCACCGTGCTAGACATCCTGTAATCATAGGAAAATTGAGGATAAATTTGAGTAGGTTATTATGAGATACTAATTGGACCTCATGATGTTGCAGGTAATGTCTCAATTTCGGAATAGCAAAGATTAATTCTAGGCATCATATCTCAATACTTGAATACCGATTTTCTTCATCAAGCATAGTGTGATTGAGATAATAAAGGTTGTTTTCATTTCCATCATCATTCTTTTGGGTGAGGAAATCACCTAGTGATCGCTCTAAAGTTGTCATGTAAAGAATGAGTGGTCTCCTTCAATAGGTGGCATCAATACTGGTGGACTTAAGAGATATTTCTTGAGTATATCAAATGCTTCTTGGAAATATTCATTCCATTGATAAGTAACTCCCTTCTTCATTAATCTACAGAAAGGTAAACATTTTCCTTCCAAATTGGCAATAAAGCACCGAATATAGGCCAAGTGTCCTTGAAGTCCTCTTAATTATTTCAAATTTCGAGGAGGTGAAATACCAAGGATTGATTTTGTTTTCTCAGGATCAACTTTTATACCACGATGGCATACAATGAAGCCAAGTAATTTTCCTAAGGTTACCCCGAAAGCACATTTTAATGGGTTCATCTTCAAATTATGTTTCCGAAGTTTGTGAAATATGGTTTCCAAATCATCCAAGTGATTGGAATATTGTTTGGATTTGACTACCAAATCATCCACATAACATTCAACAAATTTTCCTAAGGGTTTGAAGATATGTTGCATGGAACATTGGTATATTGCGCCTGTATTATTTAAGCCAAATGGCATTACCCGATAGCAAACATACCTTAAGGAGCTCTAAAGGTTGTAGATTCTTCATCCTCTGGGGACATTTGAAATTTATTATAGCCAGAATATCCATCCATGAAGGAAAGTGATTCATAGCCAGCTGTTGCATCAATTTGAAGTTCTGTAATCGGGACTGTAAAATAATCTTTAGGACAATGCCTGTTAAGATCTATGAAATCAATGCATAATCTAATTTTCTCATTCTTCTTTTTCACTGGGAAAATATTGTCTATCCATTTGGGATACTGAACTTCTCTGAAAATTTTATCTTTTATAATCTTATCAACTTCAGCTTCAATTTTAGAGGCATGAGTTGGGTGTGTTCTCCATGCTGCTTGCTTAAACCCACAATGTTCTTCTGGAAAACCCAAATGATGGGTGGATACATCAGGATTAAGACCTGTCATTTCCATATAATTCCAAGAAAATATATCTTGATTTTTCTTTAGAAAGGAAGTATACACCTCTTGTTCCACATAGGTCATGGTTGCACTAATTAAGGTGGGGCATGGATCTTCTCATGTGCCCAGATTTATTTCTCTGAGTTCATCCACAGTGGTAGAAGCGCCTTCTTCAAATGCTGGAGGATCATCCATGATATCTTCCTCTTCTTCTTCATTATATGCCACTTCTTATGTTTCCATTTGCATGGTGGATGACAAGGCAACACTCCCAAAGTTAGGGGAGGAATAAGTATTTGAATATCTCAAAGAATAAACCACTACATCTGACCCTACTGATGATGAAGGGTCTTCCTGTGGTGAAGAGGGATTGATGGATTGAGAATAAATATCTTTATCTCCCTATAATATTGTTACAATTTCTTCTATATGGATTAAAGAATTAGAGGCTCGTTGTAGTTTAGCAGATGAAATAAAAACATCTTCATTCAGGCTTTCATCATTTCTTAGTGCATCAATAATTTCTCACATGTTATCAGGCTCAATTGCCGTAATTGACATTATAGGATTTATTGGATGAGTGCATGGATTTGGATTTACCCTTTCAAATTGATTAATGGGTAGAACATAATCTGTACTCAAATGAATGAAGGGATTTTTTGGAATCTTTTCCAGTCCATTTGGAGCATTAAATCTAGTTATTTCCTTGGTCATAGACTTTGTTCCTTTTGTGTGATAAAACTCTGCCTCAATATATTGAGATTCACATGTTTTTAACGGGTCCTTGTCACCATAAAATGTTCCGATTTGACAATTGAAATAATATTTCAGACATTGGTGGTATGATGAAGGTATGGCTGCAAGCTGATGCAACCAAGGCCTTCCAAGAAGAATATTGAAGGTTGTGTCCTGACGAACAACCATGAAATCTGAATTAGATACAAGATCTCCGAACTGAGTTCTGAGTGTAATTTCACCCAAAGGTTCTTGTTCATTCTTGTCATATCCTTGCAAAATTAAAGTCAAAGGAGATAAGTTAGATTCAGTTAGGCCCAATCGACAAAGTGTACGAATGGGAATGAGATTGACTCTAGAGCCATTATCAATGAAGACTCATTGGATATCCATATCATTGACCTTGCCAAACAAATACAAAGGTCTAATGTGTCCATGTACCACATGGTATTCATCTTCATCTATAAAAGATATGACTACATGACATTCTGCAGAATCATTCTCTATACGGTAAACCTCAGCAGCAGCAACTTCAGTTTCAAATTCTTGAGGACTTAACAAGGCCTTAATGAGTGCTTCTCGAAGATATTTTGATAGATTAAAAGAATACAAAATTGATAACATGGCTGGTACTTGGGCCAATTGTTTCAATACATCATACTTTTGATCCAAAGGTCTACGTTTCCCAGCATGGAGATGTGGTTTTGCAGGTGCTTTGGAAGTTGATGTTTCTATTGTAGATGTATTCTGTATTGAAACAGAAGTGGGAAATACCACTGACTTTGGAAAATTCGACTGACTAAGTTTATTAATCTGCTAAGAAGAAGATGGTGTAGCTTCTAATCGATCCTCCAGAATAATTGTGCCAGAACTATATTTGTTTTACATGGAAGAAACCCCTTGTTCTTGTTGATCTTGAAAAATATATCTTCCAATAGTTTCTGCCACATATATGGTTTGAGCAGGGGTAGAGTCAAAATTATTATTTCTGGAATTACCACACCTTCCCCTATATCCTCGACCTTGGCCCCTTCCTCTAATCCCCCAGTTAAGTGCAAGGAATTATGGCTCAACACAATTAGAATCACCATTGGCATAAAGATCTGTTAAATGGATAACATTAATAGAACCAAAGATCAATTCTTCATCTGATGAAGATTCTGCTTGACAGATTACTTCTGGTTGTACTATTTGGCGGGGTGGTGCCCGTGATTTTAAGACAGATGGCATGAAATCTACCAGGCTTAAGGACAACTTTGGCCTTAATGTGAGCTCGTCTTCTTCTAACTACTATTTATCCTTATGACCACTTTGTTTATTTTGAGGAATTAAACTTTGATGAAGATGGTTTTTCTATGGTAAGAGTTTTAGAAGACACAATTGGATTTTTTAATTGTGTTCGTAAAATACCATGAGTTCGGTTGATCATTTTCCTAATCATACAATCATCATATTTTTTCACATTTTTACTTTTATCTTCTTTTCATTCCCCTTCTTCCTCTGAATTTGTGGTAGTAACACATGCTACTTGAGCTGATGAACTTCTCAATTTTACTTTCCCAGAGTCTACCATCTTTTGAAAAAGGCCTTTGAAAACAAAGCACTCCTAAATGTGGTGTCCCAACATCTGATTAAAGGGACAATAATTTGGATGATCTTCATCTCCATCTTTATTTGGCTTCTTCAGCCTTGGAAACTGAACCAAATTGTGTTAAAAGGATGAGATGAAGTTTCCAGGAACTTTCTCATTCCTGAAAGAATATATTTTATTCTTTAATTACTCAAACTTTTTCCACCTTTGATCTCTTTGATCATCTTGACGAGGTGGATGTTGCTGCTGATGCTCAGGAAGTGGATCCCTTCAGTATGATGAAGGTCTTGAGGTAGAAGCAGGTACATGTGCCTGTTTGAGTGTAATTGTAGTAGATTTTTCCTTTCCTATTATCCTTCCTGGAACTAATTTAATTACACGATTTTTAGCCCTAGTCTCTATAAGAGAGTCTTCAATCTGTTGAGCAATTGAATTAAGGTCTCAAAACCCTCCTATGTATTTTACAGGGATCAATGGTGTGTGTAACCCATCATGCATATTTTCCACATAGATTGGTAGCAACTCTTCTTGAGGGAGTGATAAACTTAAGGAATATGTTAATCCCTTCCATTGAGCAATGAAATCCGAAACTCTTTCATTTTCCCTTTTTTTACAATTGGTAAGATCAGAAACTGTCGTGTTGAGCTAAATTGAAGAAGGAATTTCTGACGGAGATCTTCCCACCCAGTAATTGATCAAGATTGCAAACTTGTATACCAAAAAAAAGTAGGTCCTTGTAATTATTTCACAAAACACCTGAGATTAACTACTTCTTTTTGTTGAGGATTTCCCATCATAGGATAACAATGAGAAACAAAATGTGTTAAGTGTTGTTCCGGATCTCCCGAACCATTAAAAATTTGGAATGTGGTATTCGCAAAATTTGATGGGGGAGGAATTGCATCCACCCATTCAGGGTAAGATCTCTTTTCCGGTTGAACTGGTTCACATCGTTCCTCCATAGCTTCCAATCAAGTCGTTAATGCCTCAATTATGTTTATAAGCATTTGGGGAATATCTAGATGAGCTAGATTCTATGCAGGTATTGAAATTGGAACTTGAGCTGGTGAAATAACCAGCAGGACCACTGATAGTGGTGCTAATATCTGTCTTGGATAACCCACAGAAATAGTTCTATCGAGATGTACATGATTCTATCTTGATTGTGTACCCAACGAAGGGAATTCATTATCTGCATCTTTAGTTACTACAAATCCTATTTGCTAAGGAGATCCTACAAGATTCTCAAGTTGAGGATTTTCCTGGGGATACCGTTTAGCAAAAATGTTGTTTCAAAGTAACTTCGTGTTGAGTCTTTTCAACTCTTTCATTTCCTCTTCTTGATATGCAAGTCTCTCTTCAAGTGAAAGAGATTTACCTTCTCCGATGGAAAAGTGAGATGCAATCTGAATTTTTCCTTTCCCCTTGTTGGACTCCTTTTGGAGAGGAAAGAGTTAGTTATTTGAAGGCATACCTAGATTTTGGGTAAGCCTTTGATTTTAGGTATGCACACCTTCTTCATTTTCCTCAGTGTGTACCGCATTGTGGACATGAACTTCATCTTCTGATCCCCCTAAACTAGACTTATTTTCTGTAGGATCTTCTTGCAATGGTATTAATAATATTCACTGATGCATAATGCATTAATGGCATTCTATTAGTGTTTCTGGTAGATCATATCCCTTTTTTTCTTTCACAAAACTTTGTTATTCTATATTAATAATTCCCTAGAACTATTTTACGGACAGAAACATGAATGGAATCATTGGATAGTTCAGTTTTATGCTTTCCTTGTGGCTTCTTCCCTAATAGAGAGAAACTGACTTCTATTGAGGAAGGGATTGAAGATGCGAAATAGCCCCCAGTCTTGCAGGCTAGGGTTGATCATGTTGTTCTTCTTCAAATCTTTGAACATTGTTTAAAAATTTTGAAGGTTTCATTAAATGATCCCCCATCCTGGAAAGTTGGGGTGATTCTTTAACTGTTATAGCTGAAATTCGTGCAACTGCTCCTCTGATTTTGCGGATTTTGGTTCGGACATTAGCTGGATTCATCATCTGACAATTACTTAAATCACCTGTTTCAGAAGATCATTGTGCTATTTCATACATTTACATCCTCTTACTCATGTCACCCTCTAAATGGGATGCCTGATCAATATTCTTAGAGGTTTGATGTAGAATTAGTTCAATAATTTTTTTTCTTTGGGCCTGATTCTGATGAGAACTGGTTGAGGCATGTTCTTGAGCGTACATTTGATTACACATAAAACCTTTTGATTGTGGCTGTACATGGGAAATAACATTGCATGAAACCACTTTGGGAATACTTTGATGATTTTGAAGTGTAGTGAAATGAAATGCTCCATATTCACCCCATCCTCTGATGAAAACATTAGATGGGGAATCAGAAATTAATTGGCATAGCCTTTTCAGAGTATTGATACATGCGTGATGAAGGGTTCTCTATTGTTTTTCAACCCTTGGATGTTGGGAAACTGAAAGAGATTCCAATTCAATTTGGCATTGTAATCCTTTTATTACATTTATATGATTTTGATATTTATCATATGGTAATACTTTAGTTTTCAAATGTTGAAGAGCCTTCCATAAGTTGAGATGAATTTTATAAATGCAATCTTTTTTCATTAATTCTGGAATATCAAACAGAGAATTTGCTGAAGTCTAGAACATGACTGGTATTTATCCTTTAGCTAATTGTTTCCTCATGTTCAATATGTCTTCATCATTTTCTACTAGAGGTTTCTCCATGTTTTCTAACCAAAATGGATGCTCTTCATTTGAGGATAAATGACCCAAGGGAGGTTCGGAGAATGATCGTTCCCTTAAGATGTTTTCTGACTGAGAAAGTATTTCACCTTTCAATGACAAGGCATCATACATGACTGGCCCTGTGTTTGAAAGTGCCTTGAGATAGGAGGGCTTTCTTGTTTCTACATTTTCAATTATAGAATCGTTTTGACAATGCGAAAAACTACTGCAGAGATTACTTTCCCAGCGAATTCCATCATGGGGAGGATCACCATGATGGATTATATGAAGGGATAAATCTTCTTTCTCCTAGTTCTTCTGGACACATGAAGGGTTTCCATGGATCTCATCCAAAGATAGACACTCTGGATTGACCTAATTTTCATGAATCAAGCCTTCATGATGAATTTTCTGGTGAGAAACTTCATAATTACAATTACCACTCCCAAAATTTTGTAATGAGAGGGTAGAATCTTGAGCAGAAACAGATAAATGTCTGGGGGATTCAAGAACTCCAGCATTAAGAGGAGCTAAATTACAGCTTGACTCTTGATTTTCCAATGGTATTTGGTGAGATTTATTCTTGGATGTTCTCTTGTACTTAGTTGGGTCCACTTGCTGGGAAAGTTGGTTATCATGGGCATGTATATGTGCCTGTCTTGGATTAGTTACCAGAACAGACCAGTTACCTCCAATTGGAAAGGGTGTATGTTCCTGATCTTGTTGTCCGTATAATATGGGGGAGTATGCCTTATGACCCTCCTGGACTGGAACAGAGGTGTGTATCTGCTCTGGGATGGCATGCCGATGTGTCATCCCATGAGTGGGGACATATTTATATGTTTGTTTCCCTAATATTGCTGAAGTATTTGTTAAAATATCCTAACATGCTTCCAGAATATGGGCAGGGATATGAGTCTTCCCTTTCACCATTGACAAGATGTGTTTAGTGACTTCAGCGGCTGGAATGTAAATATACATCCATTCTGTATCTGTATTAGGTGTATGTGCCTACACCTATCCTCCTTTTCCTGTCAATGGATATTAACAGTACTTATTCATAGGGGCGGAGAGTTGAGTCTACTCCAAATTTGTCATCAGATCTTTCCGAATGACTTCTTCAGGTGCTACCAAATGAGACTGTTAGAAGACTTGATGAACATTGGTAGGTGTATATACCTGGTAGATATTCTCTGTCAAGTATGGATGACGGGTTTCCTTCAATACTGGCAGACGAGACTGCTGATAGAATTGGTGATTGTAAACAGGTGTATGTTCCTGCTTACCAGTTTCCACCATATTAGATTGGAGGGTCTCTTTAAATGTAGTCAGACAAGCCTACTGACTGGTTTATAACTTGTAAATAGGTGTATGTGCTTGTTCACGGTACACCACCAGGTTTATCTGGTGGTATTGGTGGGTTTCTATCAGACGAGACTGTTGAGTAAAAAAATTAGGACGAACAGGTGTATGTGCCTGCTCGTTTTTTGCCATCAAGTTTGATTGATGGACTTCTTCGGTGGAGGTAGAGGTGAGAAATTGATTCCTGTTAACCGGACGTCATCCTTGGCAGTTCGTCTTGCATACCTGGGTCTAAGAGACATGGGCCAAACATCCAGAGGCAACATCCCCATCATGTTGAGGATACACTACCTCATGATTCTGGCGGTGATTGATGGTGGGAGTCCTTAGGAAATACTCCTGTATTCTTTAATTGAGGCCTTCAGTGACCTCTTGATCCACCTCCCTGTATCATGGGAGAGATTTATTGTTGTTTTTCGGGGATAAAGACCCGAAATGGTTAGAGATGGTGGTTGGCACCATTATCTTCTTGATCATTGGTCGTTGTTGGCCAAATGAATGAGTATTATTGTTAACCTGGAGGGCATGTCGAGTAGCCTCCAAAGTCGGAATTGTACCATGTTTGAGATATTCCTTTATCACCACATTAGAGACCCAGTGTTGAAGATGCTATGTTGGTGATAACATCCTTCCCATGGATGGAGATCTAACCTGAGCAGTAGTTGGTAAGTTTACAGAAGTTGTCTTGGAGAAATATATTCTTTGGATTGAATGGAATTCTGTGGAAAACTGAGAACAACAACAAGTTCTATTAAAGTGACATCTTGTCAGATGGATACATGCGTGATTAATTCCTTTGTCTGGACTTCCTTTATCGATTATAGGGGCCTAACATGTTGGTAACATTATTAACTTGGTTATGGATTCACGTCAGTTTCAACATTTTTGTTTCGTAGTTCCTTGAAATGTGCATTCTAGATTTAAGAATCATTGTTTCCAGGCGGTTTCCATTGGATTTATTCATGGAACTGGAAACCTCCAATAGTTCTTTATCCAAAGAGGACCTGCTTTCCAAAGTCAGGCATTCATTAAGTTTTGAACTTTACGATACTTAATAATGTGCATTGGTCGAGAGGATGGGAGGTCAGACTCATCACACCCTTTTGGGGAGAATTATTGTCTACTCCAGGACTCTCTTTGTAAGATAAAAAATATTTTCATGAGTCCTTATTAATTTACCAAGTATATCATAAGTATCCCTTGGAATTTGTAATCATTTATTAACATGTGTAAAATTTGGAATCATCATTATGCATTCAAGGTTCTTCATTAATCAAAACATCTGTATGTATTAAAGGTTTTACATTAATGTTATCCTCTAATATGCTGATTAGAGATTCTTTTAATCATTGTTATGATAATACTGGTTTTTAAGCCACTTAGTGGGGCACTCTGGAATTTATTGTCATACAGGGAGACGAAGGTTTGTTTTAATATTGGGATCATGCTCATAAAATAAGCTACCTACGTATCCTTGTGAAAGGAATCAGAACCCTCGTAGTTCGGTGCCACTTAATAGGACACATCATAACTTTTAAGGTCATGTGATAAGGACCTCTAAGCAGAATGTGATTAGTTGAAACTTAGTGTGGGACTTATGTTGAAGCATCCCAAGGATCTTGTTAAGGATATGAGTTTCCAAGTAGGATCAGGCCCTATTGGGAATATGGACCAAAGAGAATAGGGTTGATTTTGAAGTGATGGGTTTGAACCTCTAGGAGGCTTCCTACGTATCCCATATGGATGGAAATCAAATCCCACATAGTTCAATAAATCTCATAGGAGATTATAGTCCTATGAGAAATATGAGTTTGGAATTAATTCCTTAAAAAGGATGCCTTTATGATTTGAGGATTGTATTTGGGGATTATTTCCTAAGGAGGATGACCAAATTGGGTGAATTAGGGTTGGATGAGCTTAGGCCCTGAAAGGGTTTCCTATGTATCCTGGTTTGAATAGGAATCAGAGTTCTTGTAGTTCATTTGGGGTGTTTGTGTACATGTTGTAACCATCACGTATCTCTAAGACCACGTGAGTCATGCTTGGTGTGAGAAACAAGAGGATGTGAAAGATTCAACAATGACACTTCACACTTCTCCTCCTTCACTGATGGAAGAGGGCGTGTCAACCGTGGAAGAGGGTGAGGTGACGTACCTTCCTCTGTTCTATTTACATTGTATAAGGGTCTAATGTAAGGAAGAAGTGGTGAAGGTGAGGGGCTTATACCAGGATGTATGCTCTGAAATTAGTTCTAGTAGGGGGGGATACTTCTCTCATACTTGCGCAGAATGGAAAGTGTGAAGTGTACCTTCCCTACCAGAGAACTAAGGTCCCAGGTCACCTCTTTGAAAAGGGCGAGGCTGGAAGCCCACCATCTTCCAAACCGGGAACTTCCCAAAACTTTTCTGGGAGAAAAGTCCATGTGACTGTGGATATAATAATCCACAAACATCCCATGAATCTAAACCCTATTGTGAAACAAATGTGGGAAACCTCTGACTACGGAAATACAAACCCAAATTGGAGACACGCTGATGTGCCTTACCCAAAGGAATAAGAAGTCAGGAGGTTTTGGGGGAGGCTTCAACTTTTCCCCTTTCTAATAAGGGAACCAAAGAAAGAGATACCCCACCATGAAAGGCTTAAAAGGATATTTAAACTGGTCGTGTAGGTACCTCGCACAGGTGTGCCGCATAGGTTCCCCGCCTTGCTCTGTCGCGCAGGTACAACGTGCAAGTATGGCGTGCAGGTGAACCGCATAGGTATGTCGTGTAGTTATACCATGTTGGTATAGATTTGGAATGAAGAATGTGAACAACTTAAAAACATTCCTATACCTTTTAATTATCCCTTCTTTTGTATTTTAGAGAACTTCTAGTGACAATTTGAGAGTTTAGGAGAATGTGCTACACAATGGGAGCTTCAGAGAGTCTTTCACTTTTTTCAGTCTGAAAATGGGGAGCCCAAGGGTCCTATTTATAGGCACGGATGGGGCCTGGCTGAAGAAACTTTTCCTGTGTAGGTCTGCCGTGTAGATTCACCATGCAGGTGCTCCGTATAGGGGCACAACATATTATTTCACATATAGCTCAACCGTGCTGATTGTTCGTGAAGCTCGGTCTCATAGCTCCTTTGCGAAGCTCGATCGCGTAGCTTGTTCATGAAGCTCGGATATGAAGCTACTGGATGTTTACTACATTGTGTAGATCTTAGGAGTATTTTTTGATGTTTCCCTTGTAATATTTGAATCTTTTTAAGTTTTTTAAACATGGCCCAACACAAACAGGAAGCATTGGAGGAAAATATTATGTATTTGTCTTAGTTGATGATTACACTATATTTACATGGGTCTATTTTCTAAAAAAACTGAAGTTTTTTCTTATTTCAAAATTTTTAGAGCCCAAGTTAAAAATGAGAAAAATATTCCTTTGAAAACTCTTCATAGTGATCATGGAGGAGAATTTAAAAATTCTGATTTTGAAACTTTTTGTAGTTGAAAAGGAATTACTCATAACTTCTCAGTACCAAGAATCCCTCAACAAAATGGTGTTGTTGAAAGAAGAAATAGAATTCTTCAAGAGATAACCAAAACCATGTTGAGTGAATATTCTATAGCCAAAACTTTTGGGATGAAGTTGTAAGTACTACTTTCTATACTATAAATTTCGTTTTGATTAGACCTTTTCTTAATAAAACTTCTTATGAGTTATGGAATGGTAAAAACCTAGACTTTCCTACTTCAAGGTTTTTGGTTGCAAGGTATTCATTATGAATACTAAAGATAATCTACAAAAATTCACACCAAAATCTGATGAAGGAATTTTCTTAGGTTACTCTACAACTTATAAGGCTTGTAGAGTTTTCAATAAAATTACTTGTACTGTTGAAGAAATAGTACATGTTAAATTTGATGAAACTGATCCTTTTGTTTTTAAACATCCTCAACCTACATCTACAGATGTGTTTTAAAAATTGATTATCAACCCTTCATAGAATATTCTTCTGATAAGGAAAATGTTCAAGAAAATATTTCTGAAGAATTTACCCCAGAATACTTCCTACCATATGTTGATGAACAGGTTTTACAAAACTCAAATCAGTTGTTTCTTAAGAATTATCCCAGTGATAGTATCATTGGTGATGTAAATAAACCTGTAAGGACTAGAACTTTCTTAAGAAATGAAGTAGAACATCTATACTTCCTTTCCCAATTAGAACCAAAAAGCACAGATGAAGCTTTAGGTGATGATGATTGGATAAAAGCTATGCAAGATGAGCTAAATGAATTCGAAAGGAATATAGTCTAGACCTTGGTTGAAAGACCGAAGGAAACTTCTGTTATTGGAGTAAAATGGGTCTTCATAAATAAGTGTGATGAAAATGGAATCATAGTAATAAATAAAGCTAGATTGGTTGCTAAAGGATATAATCAATAAGAAGGAATAGACTATCAAGAAACCTATGCTCCAGTATCCAGACTTGAATCTATTCATATTCTACTTTCCTTTGCAGCATTCTTTAATTTAAAACTTTTTCATATGGATATTAAATGTGCCTTCCTTAATGGTTATGTTCAATAGAATGTTTTTGTTGAACAACCTCCTGGTTTTGAAGATACAAAACATCCTGAACATGTTTACAAACTTACCAAAGCTTTATATGGACTTAAACAATCCCCTAGATCCTGGTATGATAGACTTACAGGATTTTTGATTCAAAGTAATTATGTTAAGGGAAATGATGATCCAAACCTTTTTATAAATAAAGATAAGAAAAATGTTTTGATTGTTCAAATTTATGTTGATGACATTATATTTGGTTCAACTCAGTAATCTTTAACTAATTCCTCTTCAAATCTAATGAAATCTAAGTTTGAAATGAGTATAATGGGTGAGTTAACATTTTTCCGTGGTTTTCAAATTTCTCAAAAACCATAATGAATCTATATATCCCAATATAAGTAAATTAAAGATCTTCTTAAAAAGTATGGATATAAAAACACTAAGAGTATAAGTACTCCCATTAGTACCTCAAATTCACTTGATCTTGATGAAGGTGGGAAACCAGTAGATCAAACATCTTTCAGAGGTATGATAGGAAGTATACTTTACTTGACAGCTAGTCATCCAAACTTAATGTTTTCAGTATGCTTATGTGCAAGATATCAATCCAATCCTAAGGAATATCATTTAAAGGTAGTTAAAAGGATTTTTCGCTACTTAAATGGAACCATGGATTTAGGACCCTTTTATACTTCTAAAAATAATTTTGTTTAAAAAAAATTCAGATTCTAACTTTGGTGGTTGTAGAATGGATAGGAAAATTGCATCCAAAACTTTTCATTTCTTAGGAGATTCATTAGTTTCCTGGTCATGAAAAATACAACACTCAGTAGCACTTTCCACTACTGAAGCTTAATATGTAGTAGCTGGAATTTGTCATGCTCAAGTATTTTGGATGCAACACACACTCATAGACTATGGTATGAGTTTTACAAAAACACAAATATTGTGTGATAATACTAGTGCCATTGCCTTAAGTAAAAACCCTGCACATCACTCTCATGCAAAATACATAGATATTAGGCATCACTTTCTTATGGATCACACAAAAAAAGTAGATATCATTCTTCAATTTATCAGAACACAAGATCAACTTGATGATATTTTCACAAAATCTTTACCATATGATAGATTTGAATACATTAAATAGAAGTTAGTAATGATAATAGTAAGGTAATCCTCCTTGTTAACTTTTTGTTAAAACCTAACTTCTTACGGTAACAAAATCCTTTTCATAGGGGGAGTACATTTTCTTGTTAGTCTAAAAAAAATTGCGTAATCAAATTTTCATAATAAATATTTTCATAGTTAAAATTTTCATAATGAAGATTTTCATAGTTAAAATTTTTTGTAATCAGATTTTCATTTTTTTTAGTAGTCTAATATTTTTCGTAGTCAAAATGTTCATAGTCAGAGTTTTTTTAATCAAATTTTTTGAAATCTAAAGTTCTTCAAGAAGAATTTTCCTCATTGCGATTAACCTTCCTGGAAATCCAAAAGGTATGTTTTCCCTTTCTAAGTCTTCGTAATCATTTTTCCTTACTGGTATTTAAATTTGTTTTTAAAATCTTCAGATTCACTTTTCATTAAATCCGAATGTTTTTATTAAAAACCTCAAAAGATCAGAATCTATTAAAATCCTTCTTTAGAAATCATCTCAACTGTCAGATCTTCTCAAGAAATTTTTCAGTTGTTGGATCAATCAGGGAAGTTGAACCATCGCTTGAATTTCCTATATAAAGGACCCCCTGATGGTTTTCCCGCATATAATTCCAAGCCTTTGCGTGCTGAAACTCTACCTCAGTTTTTAAGGTCGTTCTGATTCTTCAAAGTTCCTTACTTTCGAATTTCTTCTGAAGCCTCTTTTTAGAAATAAATGTCTAATATCAAGCAAATTTCTGAATGGAAGATATACAAAGAAAGGTTAGTCGATCTGAAGTTTTATGCCAAGTATGACTCCATTATTTCTAAGAATAACAAACTCAATGGTTGGGAGAGTGTTTGTGTATCGAAACCAAAGGCACAGGATCTAGTGTATCCAAATTTTTTGATTGAAATCTACGAGACAGCAAGTTTCTTAAAGTAAGAAGGCAGAGACAAGTTATCTTTTAAATGTTATGGAAATACTTACTCACTTTCTTACACCAAGGCTGAAAGCTTGATTGGAATTCCATATGAAGGAGAACCAGAGTTCTACTCACACAAGCTACCTGATGTGATAGGATCCTTTGATAAGGAAAAAGACATAAAGTGTCATGGCCTAGAAGAAGTGAAGACTCCGAATATTGTTCATCTTTCTACAAACTTTCAGATTCTTGAATTATGGGTTCAAGGTTTTATCATTCCAAGAAAAAGAGACAAGGATGCCTTGAAGAAAAGAGATATCTATATTCTATATTTCCTGGTGAACCTAAGAAAGATAAATTTGGTTAATCATATCTTGGTTACGATTGAGAATATAAATAATTTAAATCTGAAGTCTCAGATTATAATGTATCTAGCCATTCTTTCAAATATCATTGTTCTTTGTCTTCAGTATTTCAATATTCCTTTCAGTTCTAAGTCGAGAAATTGTAAGGTGATTATTTTTAGTGATGATACACTAAGGAGGATGAAGGTTGGATTTAATAGTCAATTTGGAAAATTTTATGATCTATCTTAAAAGGAAGTTGAATCTATTTCAAAGAAACAGGAGGTGGTTGAAACCTCTAAGAGGGTTGTAATGGAAAAAAGGTGAAGGAAGTTGAAGAGAAAGGAAAATCTCCAGTTGCCAAGGAAACTCAGTCAGCACCTCCAAATACAAATAAGTAAAAGACTTATCCTGATGAGGTAGTGGTGAATTGGAGGTAAGAGAAGAAAAACTGGAAGGAAGGGGAGCCTAAGTTTGGCTTGGATCCTGCTGAGGTAAAATATTTGAAGGAAAAGACTGCTGAAAAACATGAAAAAGGAAGAAAAATAAAAGAAGCAAAGGAAGAAATCGTCTGAATCTGATGTCATTCAATCTCTTATCAAGGCTACTGAAAAATCCTCTAAACATATTCTGGTACCATAATCCTTCTTGATAGAACCTTTGCCAGAGACTCCGAGAAAGAAGTTAATGATTCCAAAACAACATCAAGAAGAAGAAATAGTTCAAGAAGAAGAAGTAGAAGAAGAAGAAGAAGGAAGTGGTGATATTGAGGACCTAATAAATCAAGTAGAGGATTCACATGATAAATAAAGTCCTTATGAGAAATTATCAATCCGAAATTCTAAAGTAAAGTCTTCAAAACTTTCTACCCTAGAAAAAGATGAGAAGGGTGAGGAATAAGTGAATAAATTTTCTGAAGAGGAAAATATTAATCATGATTTCATACAACCAGGGGATGTTGAGAAAGGAGTCGAGAAGAAAGAAGTTGATAAAGATAAGATTTTCCAGCTATCAAATAGTGAACATGAATCTCCCAAACAAGAAGAAGTCATTCTGAAAGATGATAAGGTAAAACAAGTGGTAGTTTACACACCTAGAAAAACTGTGGTAAAGAAGAAAGAAGTTGGTGCTTCATCGAAGAGGAAGGCTATTGAAATATAAAAAGAATCCTCACCAACCAAATTCTCGGATTCATAATCATCCTCTATTGGACATGATTTTATTATTCGGTCTTTGAAGAAGCTGGTTGGTACTATTCCTCTATTTCTAATTATAGACTCGAGATGCCAGATGCTTCAGCATACGTTAAATCAAAAATCGGATTTTGTTTCCCTAGTGATGGATAAGTGTGTTAGTCTCGAGGTAGATTTCAAATCTTTTCTCATTAGCTATGAGGATCATAAAAGATCTTGAAAGAAGATGACAAGCTTGTCAAGGAAGACAATAGAAGAGATTAAATTCTTTGATGAATTTTAAGATAGTGTCAAGGATTCTTTTGACACCGAAGATGTGAAGAACAAGAATCTCACTAATAGTTTTGAATAAAAGCTATCTCTTGAACAGACTTCTCGGAAGCAAGAAGTTAAGGATCTGAATGGGAAGCTAAAATCTATGGCCATTAATTAGAAGAGAGAAAGGGATCTTAGAATTGTGATAGAATAGAAGCTTGTTAAGTAGGAAGAAGTATTAAAGGCTCAGGCATAGAATCTTAAGGATCAGGAAGAAAAGATAAAAACCTTAGAGAAGAAAACTGAAGATCAAGATCAGCTTCTCAAGCGTATGAAAGAAGATCACAAAGAGATCAAGAAGCTAAATACTATTGTGAAGAAGCTGATGCGAAAAGATAAATAAGGATAATATTTTTCAAATCCGGTCTTTTTTTGTATTTCCTTGTTGTAAAAATTCTTTCAATATTAATGAAATTTTCGTTGCACTTTATATTTTTGGTTGTATAGTACTAATATTTCAGGTACCATATTTTCTTTTCCATTATCTTTATTCCTTTTTGAAAATCACAAATGGGGATAAAGGAATGTCAAAAATAATAATAAGTAAAGAATAAATTTCCCTAAGGGAGAGTTCATCTAGGGGGGGTTATCATGAAGATTTTCATATGCAAGAAAATGAAAAATCTCATTCAGGAAATAAATAATATGATCCTTAGGGTTTACAAACCCTAAGGGGAATTTAGTCGTATTTACTATGATTCATAAGTAAAGGGAGATAAGTTTTTGTTTAGATCATAAAAATTTCAAAGTCCTTATATTATTTTTTCGTAAGGATGTTTGTGCTTTCTAAAAAGGGGAAGATTATTGAGTCAATAAGGTTTCCTTATGACTTTTCCATTCCTCTATATTTTGAAAATCACAAACACTCTATCTCAAGGAAAATTTATTTCCCCATAAGTTTTATCTTAATAAGGAAAATTTTCCTTCCCCAAAGAAAATTTATCTTTACCATGTTTTTCATTGTTCATATTTTAGTCTCTAAATCTAACTCTTTTTATTCTTAAGTGAAAATTTTGGTTTCAAATATAAAGCCTCAGAATTATTTAAATACTTAGATATAGAGTATTCTGTTTTCAGGATCCTAATTCAGGTTTTTAATTCTCTGAAATTCAGACTCCAAATTCTCTGAAATTTAGACTCCGAATTCTCTAAAATTCAGACTCCAAAATCTCTGAAATTCAGACTCCAAATTCTATGGAATTCAGACTCCAAATTCTCTGAAATTCAGACTCCGAATTCTCTGAAATTCAGACTCCGAATTCTCTGAAATTCAGACTCTGAATTCTCTGAAATTCAGAATATGAATTCCTTATAATTCAGACTCTTAATTCCTTATAATTCAGACTTTGAATTCCTCAGAACTCAGACTTTGAAGTCTACATAATTCTGATTCTGAATTCCTTGATAAACAGAATCTGAATATTCATTCCATATAGAATTTGAATGTTCTTAGACTCTGAACTTTATTTTCCTTAGACTATGAAAATTAGATTTTTTTGAGCAACCATATTTTTCTTACCTTTGTTATAGTTATGAAATGATGTCGTGTATTCTGTTTCTAACTAACTGTTGTTTAAGTGACACGTGTGCAGGTCCCAATGAGATTCAAGGAAAAATATAACTATTAGAGGAGGGAGCATACTGTTGGATATGTGCCTATAAATAGGAACTCATTTGAATGAGCTCAAATAAATTTCAACATGTTGATCGATCTATATATTACATGATGTTGAAGTGATTTCTAGAGAGAGAGACTCTCATGCTTTGTGCATACTGAACTTCTTGTTCAGCTTGCTTCATGCAACTCCGATTGTTATTGTGTACAATCAAGGGCTTCTGGGGATAGGAATACAGAGGTTCCAATTACCATAAAGTTTGAGGACTTCCTTGATAATAATGATAGAGGTGCCGACTACCTTCACGTTCGAGGGCCTGAGGGGATAGCAAGACAGAATCCAATATTCCTATCGAGGGATTACCCTGGTGTCTGTAAGACATAATTTCTTAAAAGTATAAATCAATGGACCTTTATCCAAGGTTGTTGGATACCCTACTCTTTGGGTTAAAAGATTTCATACTTGTTACTTGTATTGTTTCAAGTTTTTTTTCCACTGCATTTTGATTGATAAAGAAAGTATAACTATTTTATACTTTCTTGTACTTGTATACTCTAATTTGTAAGATTCTATATGCTTTAAGGTAGAATCTATCACCTTGTAAACTTTTCTTAAGTTTCATTTCTGAAACTATATTTCTGGAATCTAGAAAGTTTGTAAAACTAATAAGTCTTGTGAATTTACCTTATTTAACTTTGTTAAACATAGTTATCCTATAGGTTTAAAACAAAAGTTTTATAACCAACTTTAAAGGTTCCAAAGGAATTTTTGAAGTATACAATTCACCGCCCTCTTGTATATTGAGAATCTACATCATTATTTTGATCCTACATATAATATTGATACATTCATGTTTGATCATCTGCCTAGTGTTTTCTCTAATGTTTTTTAAAGTAAGCCTGTTTGACGTTGAAGAATATTTTTTTTCTATAATAATTCATTGAATATCATCTAAATCTGCCTATCGCTAATAAAATATGAGATAAACCATTATTAAACTTCTAAATCTTATCTATATTATGTTAATGTGTAAACTACTCATACTCAATCATGGTGGAGTATTATCATCTTGTACTAAGGTGTGTCTATATTGGTTCACTACAAAATAACCAAAATTCCATATAAAATCCTTGTTAGAATGGTGACAACTACCTATAATTACTAATATAGGCCTCTAGATAAGAATACCTTCTATTCAAAATCACTAAACTCATAGAGAGTGTGTTGGTAAAATTTCCTAGGGAATTATTGTTCCCTAAAATCCTATACATCGATATGTGTTGCTCTTTCCATTATTAATTTTACGCTACTCACTCATCTTTAAGATATAAGGAAATAATATCTTCATACTAAAGGGGGAAGTTTAAATTTTTTAGATTTTTTAAAAGAACAAAATTCTCATCAACTCTTTTTATTCACATTTTATATTCCATCCCAATAATTGGTATTTGAGGAAGGCTCTAATACTATATTTCCCTTTCAAAAAATCCTTGAAGATTATACTTTTTCTCATTGAAACAAAAAAATTGGTATTTAATGGTCATATTAATGTTGTTATATGGATTTGGACTCTGAAAATTCAAAGTTAAAGATTTAGATAAAGAGAAATCTCAAATATATTATCTTAGAGAACGTATGTCGATGGTCTATACACATTTTTTAATGGTCATAATTATGGATTATGGAAATAATTCCTGATTATTTATCTAAAAAACATGGAATAAGGGTTGACATGAATTTATTCAATCCCTATCAAATTTTTAATGGAGATCTAGAGAATTGGGATGATGATAAAAAGAAATAATATGATATTAATTTGATATCTTGGAATTCAACTGTTTTTGTATTAATATCTACTGAATTTTGTCGAGTTTCTCAATGCACTACCACATATGAGAAGTTTCAAACCATTTCAATTTCTTATAAAGGAACTGATAATGAAAAATAACTAAGGTATAACACTTTAAAATTGAAATTTGATAGATTCATTGTAAGGGCCCAGATCCATATGGATCGACCCTTTACATGTTATCGAAGACTGAGGTGCTCAGAGAAGGATCAGAGGATTTCTAGAGGAGTTCGATCAAAAGAAGCTGGAAAAAGGGGGTACATGACGTAACCAAGGGAGACACAACGTGTACCATTTGGGTTTTAGAAAAATAAAACAGAGTTATGAGGAGACGTGCTTTTTGGCGTAAGTCGGCCTTAAGGTGGTACATGACATGACGGGGAGGTATACGTTGTGTAATTCCTCGCCATTGGCTATTTTAAAGAAACCCATCCGCTCAGGTTTTTCAAACCCTATGGCTTGAGCTCACCCCTTATCAACCCTAAATGATCCAGAAGCCTCCCTCTTCAATATTTATGGACTTCCTTTATCTTGGATCAGTTCCCCGCTTCCTTCTTTGACCCATATTCAATATGAGGTAATTTCTACCTCCGTTATTGTGTTTTCATTGATCCTTCTTCTTATGTTTATTCTATCCATGTTATGGCTTGTGATGTCCATGCTTTTAATGGATTTTTCTTGGGTTTTGATAGGTTTGGTCATGCCACTGTGTCCTCAAGTGGATGTAGTTTTTGCGAAGGAGGAGATCATGATCATTTGTGTGGATCGTTCTCATTTAAAGAACGTCAAGAACCATTTGAGGTAGGGGATTCATGGCTTCCCTATTCTTTTACATGAAATTTTATAGTCAGCATGTTTTAGCTCACTGGGTCACATTGGAATTTACATAATAAATATTTGAACTGGATAAATAAATTGGTATCGATCATATGTTATTTCCTATTATTTTTGTAGATAGTGTGATATCTATGCTAGCCATGTTTAACTATTCATTATTGATTGGAATTGGTAAAGAATGTAAACTAGGATTAATTTTAATTATTTGGTCAAAGATAAAGAGTCATGTAAATGAATTTGGTTGTTACTATTGAAAATTGATGATAATAAAATTGTTGGAGTAAGAATGTTTAATTAAGTTGTGATATCTATGATAGCTTGCTCTTTAGTTTTCCCATAGTTGGAAACTAAAAATAAGAAATTGGTTAATTCAAGAAAGATTAAATAATCGGTTGTTTGATAAAATATAATACCTGGTAGGGTTTTAGTTACGCTCTTTCTTGTAAGGTCACGTACCTTGTGTTTTGGAGCCATGGGTGCTCATTATGTATGAAGGTGGGATGCCTTGTTTAATGTCCAAGAGCCCAGTTGATATTATATTTGTTTCTTGCTTCTTGTGTTGTGATGTGAGCCTAGATAGATATTTTCATATGTGGGGGGCAGGTAGTCCCACTAGTTATGGCAATAGTTGACACCTAGAGTGGTGAGATGCATCATTTTATATATGTGGGTGTCAGGGAGGACACCAGAGATGATGAGATGGGTTGGATGTGAATGATTGGATGTTTGTTGAATCTTGTTAGTTATTTATATTCTTTACTTTCCCCACTGCTCAAGTTTTCTAGTCTCTCTACCCTTCTTTAAAAAAGTATAATACATGTGGGGTATACCACGTGCTTTCCGTATTTAGCTTCTTGAGTATGGATGGGTCTTCACTCTTACTATTGGTGGAAAAGACTCGACGGGTAGTTCATCTACTAACCGTATTGATCCCCCTTGTGTTTGGTAGCTTAGAATGTTTTTCAATAAATATTGGAAATATGCGAAAGTAAAAATTATTTTAATAAATGATTTAATAAATGATGTTAACCCATGGGGTTGGAGCTTGCTGGGACGCAATGATGAGGTTACAATTTAAAGGAATAGTGGACAATGGGTGTGATGCTAATGAAATATAATGTGTAATTGTTAATGGTTAATTAATGTTTAAATAATTAATTACATAAAGTGCAATTGATAAAAAGGGAATGAAGTAATGTAATAAATATCTTTAAATGGTTGTGTTCTTATAGGATACCATGTCTTAGTAGTGACAGTCGGGAGTCTGAGAGACGTTATCTACAGTTGAGTCTAAGACTAGTTTATTCCCATAGTTTGGTTGTGAGCTATTGTATATTCAATACATTTTGTGTTTATATATGCTAATCCACCCCATCAGTTAGGGAAACTAACGCCCTAAGGATTTTGATCCCTATGGGGTGTTTTCCCTAACATTCCAATGAGAGGATGGATTGTTGAATACCCCCTTTTTCCTCTCTCTATTATCTTGGTAAATACTTATGCTAGTAGGAACATTGCTTGGTTTTTACCATATATGTGTATAGAGGGAATTAATGGATTGTTGTTATTTCAGACACATATATTCTGGATATAGTTTCCTTTGTGCTACTATAAGTATAACGTGTATAGGCTATGGTGGCTTGAGGATCCTTACTCGATTTATGGGTTGTAATGTCTTGAGGCATAATACCCAATATATGATACACATTATGAATATTATGGTGGCTCTTAGAAACTACTTGGTTATGTTGTGGTTGGGTAGATGGTGTGGTGCTTCACCCATGTTTCTTCAAGAAATATTTTTTTTCACAAGGTGCATGTGGTAGTTCTTTCCTAGGTATCTTCGGACTAGCCTTTTGGAGAGATATTATTAGGACGTGTGACTTTGGGGAAAAGTAAAAAACTAGTGGGGAAGTGGTAGTGGGGTACCCTTGATATTATTTATTATATTATATACTCATGTATGTGATAATTGGTGATAGTATCCATGGTGAGGATAGAAAATTATTATACCTATTTAGGTGATGATTTAGTTTCACTTGTTATTCATTATGCTTTAGAATTATTTATTTACTTTTGCGTGAGAGGATCCTAGGAGGATCCTACTGAGTATACTGTTATACTCACCCTATGTATATATAAACTATTTTTCAGTTCACTTGGAGAAGGTAAAAGATCAGGATGGTTACTAATATCTTGGGGTTGCAAGAGTTGTTTGGGATTCGTGGTCACTGCTGTATTTATTTTATTTTGGTACTTGTATTTTTTCATTTCAGTTGTAGTAATTCTTGGATGAAATTATATATGTGTACTTGGGTTTTATTTTATATTACAGTCTGATTTGGAGTTGGTTGGTGTATGTATTTTCTCTCTCTCTCTCTCTCTTTCATGTGTTCTCTTAGAGGGTAATGTCTCTCATTTGTGTGTTTACTATACCCTCAGTTCTAGTCACCATCTTGAGACCTACTGGAGGTGGGAATCGGGGGTCACTATCTCCCTTATCACATTTCTGGACTAGGAGGGGTACACCTTGTGGGGAGGGGTCATGAAAAAGTTGTATCAATGGTTAGTTTGAGGGACAGGATAGAGTTTGGTGTTGGGAACAGGTTATGTTGCATGGGTTGGTAGGGAAACTGTGTCAGTTAAGTTTAGCAAGTTATGTAAACACTGGAGACTGGATGAGTCATAGACATTTAGGTCCCCTGTAATATGATGCATGGAACTTTATGTTTACAGTGGCTACTAAAAGGGGTGATAATGGTTACATGGTAGAGACCTAGGAAAGCATCATGAATCATTCTTATTTATTCATGTTTTTTAATGGATAGACCTTGGGATAGGTTAAACTAAAATGAATAAAAGAAAATTATAAATTAATTAATGTTATGTCTTCCGTATTCCAAGTTTAGGAACTCTAAATGTTTTTTATTTTGTAGGTATGCCTATAGGTTGACGTCCTCATCAGGGTTGCATAGAAGATGTCTAGCAGGTTGTTCCAACAGATCACCGTAGGGTAGAGGTTGACGACGACGACACTTTGAGGAGGACACTTCAATAGTTTTAGCACCAAAGTCTTCATAATTATTAGGTCTCTATTTTAGATGTAGTCATGGAAGACTGGTTAGAGGAGTTTTAGATATTCTTGAGTTTTTTCTATGTTCAAAAGGAGAACTGGGTGTCTTTGGTTGTGATGATGCTCTGTAGGGCAGCGAGGTGGTGTTGGTTCTTGTTCCTCAGGGATCGCGAGGAGTTGGTGATCTCATAGGAGCATTTTCAAGACCAGTTCAGAGTTTATTTTATTTCTTTGGCTGTGAGGGTGTCCAATCACTAGGAGCTACATACCCTTTGAATGGGGAGCTCTAGTGTGAAAGAGTTTGGAATCCATTTTAGGAACCTTTTACAATATGCTTCAGACATGTTTCCAGATGCGGTGGCTAATGTGAATCATTTTGAAGAGGCTTTATATCTATAGATCCAGCACCAGGTCACCCTATTTATGCTAAAGACATATCTTGAGGAGCTTGTGAGGGAAGAGGTCATCTAGAAGACTTTATCCAGAACCATATCTTCATGAGAGGGGAGTTTTTAGGATTTCTCACAAAGAAAAGTTGTGGTTCGGGGTTCTCGGTTTTCAGGGAAGAATAGTTACCATTCTGTTGGGGGTAAGTCCAAGCCCTTAGTATCTCCTTTCTCCAGGGGTGACGTATCTCATGAATATGTCAAAGGATCAGGTTCTTGTTTTTATTGTGGATTATGAGGTCATTAGTAGCGAGAGATCCCACCTTTTTATAGCGATCAGCATGCACAAGGTGTTCTGCTCCAGGTTCGTCTCTTGAGGCTATTCCAACTAGGGAAACAGTAGCATGTTGCACCAACTTTGGATCAGCAGAGAGTAGATGGGGTGGGAAAAGGACAGTCCCATGATTCTCCCTATCCTTATAGAGCAGATCGAGGCTACAGTGGTGGTCATAATCAAGGTTAGATAGGTCATGGATGATGTCATGGTCCGCATCATGCTTTATAATTTCCAGTTCCAGGCGAGCCAGATGTAGTTCAAGGTACCCTTTTCTTGTTTTATACATGGGTTTATTCCTTGTTTATTTCAGGAGTGACACACTCCTTCATATCCCTGGCCCTTTTCCAAGCTTTGGGACTTTAGGTACAGAGGCTTCCAGTTCCCTTGGCATTGACTATGCCAATTGGAGGTTGATCTAACTTTTTGGAAGTATGTAGAGACTATGACCAGGTGTTGGGGTAGCACCGCTCTTGGGGAGATTTTATATTTTTATGGATACAACCATATATTGTCATCCTCAACATGGATTATTTTTATTCGATGTAGGCTATCTTGGATTTCTTTTGGTGGTAGGTGGTGTTCTTCAATGCTGATGGAGAGACAAATATGTTTATTGGCAAGTGATACCCCCATATGGGTTTGAGGCATGTTCTATCATTTTCATCCATGATGGATGAGATGATGCTATGTTTTTCAGAGGTTCAGTAATTGGGGTTTTCTAGGGACATTGAAGAGTACCCTAATGTCTTTCCATAAGAGGTTGAAGCATTACCCCCTCGATGAGAGATTGATTTTGGGATCAAGCTATAGCCAAAATCATATCCTATCTCCATGCCTCCATATAGGATGACCCCTTTTGAGTTATGGGTGCTACATGTACAACTCAATAGTCTATTATAGTGTGGTTTTGTTCATCCAAGTGTATAACTGTGGGGTGCACCAGTTTTTTTCGTGAAGAAGGATGATGACAGTTTGTGATTGTGTTCCAATTATCATCACTTAAAGAAAGTTACCATGATGAATCTTTATCTTCTTCCACGGATTAATGATTTACTCAATCAACTGAAGGGTGAAAGTTGGTTCTCAAATATCTATTTTCTATCAGGATATCATCAGATGCGTGTGGAGGATGAAGATATCCTGAATACTGCTTTCCATTGTCGTCATGGACATTACAAGTTCATTGTAATGCCATTCGGTGTGACGAATGATCTATTTTTATTCATGGGATTGATGAATTCTATATTCTATGAGTTCCTGGATAACTTCATGGTGGTTTTCATTGATGAAATTCTTTTCTACTCCGCATCTAAGGAGGATCATACAGAGCAACCGCATGTCGTTTTGGGAGTTCTTCGTCAAGATTAACTGTGGGAAGTTGTCGATGTGTGAGTTTTGGGTTTGATAAGTCTGTTTCTTGGGTCATGTTATATCCCAGTAAGGAGTAGTTGTGGATATTTCAAAGAAAGATGCGGTTGTATCTTGGGAATCCCTCAAGATAGTGACAGAGGTGAAAAGTTTTCTTGGTCTTGCAGGCTATTAAATGAGGTTCATAGTTGATTTCTCTTGGGTTGTGACTCCTCTAACAACATTGACAAGGAAGGATCAGGTGTTCATGTGTAATTATCTATGTCAGGTAGATTTCGAGTATCGTAAGAAGTTTTTGGTCAGTGCTCAGGTTCTTTCTATACCAGCAGAGGGAGTTTAGATTGGTTTTTTGTGATTCTTCACATCTAGGCTTAGGTTGTGTTCTAATGAAGAAGATATCGGTCGTTTCTTATGAATCTCAACAGTTGTGTCCACATGAATGTAACTATGGAACATATGATCTTGAGTTGGCATTTGTGGTTTTTGTTCTGAAGTTGTGCAGACATTACCTCATTGGAAAGCGCTTTTTGGTTTTCACTGATCATAATAGCCTAAGGTATGTCTTCTCCCAGCGTGAATTGAACATACCGCAGTGTTGGTGGATGGAGTTATTATAGGAATATGAATTTGAAATATCTTATACACCTAGAAATGGGAGTGTTGTAGCTGATGCGTTGATTATGAAGTCATGTATTAATTTAGTGTGTAAATATGGTGATTCCTATAGAGTAATGGAAGAACTTCCATCATTACATCTGGATATGGGATAAGTTGGGGGAAGAGGTTGTCTTTTTCAGATGAAGGTGTAGTCATATCTGGTGCAGTAGGTGGAAGAGTCCAAGTTGGGGGATCTAGTGGTGGGGTTCTGGAGAGACTGAGTTGTTTCTGGTGAGTCCCTTAATGGTTGGTCTGAGGAAAAACAACACCGAATGTTTTATTAGGGAAGGATTTTTATTCCTCTTGCGATGTGTGAGATGGTTTTCATAGGGTTCCAGAGTTCACCTTTAGCAGTGCATCCTGGTGTGAAAGATCCACCAAGATTTGAGGATTCAGTTTTGGTGTCCAGGGTTGAAGCATGTGGTTTTAGAGTTTGTATGTCGATGTTTGTTCTACTAGAAGGTGAAGGCTGAGCACCGTGTCCCTGGTGGTTTTCTCCAACCATTGGATATTCATCAGTGGAAGTGGTAGGACATCTCATTAGACATTGTTACTAGTTTACCTTGAGCTCAGGGAGTCCATGATGCTATTTTGGTGGTATTGGATCATTTGATAAAATCATCCCACTTCATAGAAATTAAGGAATCGATCTCAGTGGATGTTTTTTCTAGGAAATATCTAGAGGAGGTGGTGAGACTCTATGGAGTCCCAAGGATGATCATTTACGATTGAGATTGTAGGGTCTAAATAAAGAATGTATATGCTCAATTACAAGAGGGGGTGAATTGTATTTTTAAAAATATTCACTTTTAACCATAAAAAATACTATGTTTATCAAAGTTAAATAAGGTAAATTCACAAATCCTCTTTTAGTTCTATGAAACAAACTTTATTAGGTTTCAAAAATATGAATCCGGAAATGAAACTTAAGAAAAAATTTCTTAAAGGAATATTATACCATAAAGTGTATAGAATATTATTCAACATAGTAAGTAAAGTATAAGAAAGTATACAAAATTTATACTTTCTTCCTTTATAAAAATACAACGAAAATAAAACTTGAAACAAAAAACAAGTAACAAGTAGAAAATCTTATAACCCAAAGAGTAGGGTATCCAACAAACTTGGATAAAGGTACCTTGATTTATACTTTCAAGAAAGTCTGTCTCACCCACACCAAGGTAAGCCCTCGATTGGAATATCGGAATCTGTCTTGCTATCCCTGTAAGCCCTCAATCTTTAAGGTAGTCAGCACCTCTGTCTTCCTATCCCCGGAAGCCCTCAATTGTACTGAGCAAAAATCGAAGTCACGTGAAGAAAGATAAATAATATGTTAAGCATGCACAAAGCATGAGAGTCTTTATCTCTCTAGAAATCACTTCACAACATGTAATATCTCATTCGATCAATAGATCTATTGAGATAGTTCAAATGAGATCCTATTTTTAGGTACAACTTTAACGGTCAGCTCCCTCCTCCAACGATCATAATTTTTTCTTGAATCTCCAAGGGACCTGTTCATGTGTCACTTAATCAATGGTTAGTTAGAAACATATTGTACAACATAATTTCATAATAATAACATGTGTAAGAAAATTTAAATCACTCAACCAAATCTATTTTTCAAAGTGTGAGGAAAAATATAATTTGGAGTCTAACAAAATAAATATTCAGATTCTATAAGAAAGGGATATTTGGTTTCTATTTTACGAGGAATTCAAAATCTGAATTCTATAGATTTTGGAGTCTGAATTACAATGAATTTAGAGACTGAATTTTGAGGAATTCAGAGTTTGAATTCTGAGGAATTCAAAAATAGAATTCTTAGGAATTTGAAGTCTGAATTATAAGGAATTCGGAGTCTGAATTCTGAGGAATCTGGAGTCTGAATTTCCGAAGAATATGGAGTCTAAATTTCAGAGAATTCAGAATCTGAATTTCAGAGAATTCAGAGTCTGAATTTTTAGAGAATTCAGAATTTGAATTTTAGAGAATTTGGAGTCTGAATTTTTAGATAATTTGTAATATGAATTTCAGAGAATTCAGAGTCTGAATTTTCATAGAATTCAGAATCTAAATTTTAGAGAATTCAGAGTCTGAATTTTCATAGAATTCAGAATCTGAATTTCAGAGAATTCAGAGTCTGGATTTTCAAAGAATTTGAAGTCTGAAAACATAACACTCTATGTCCAAGGAACTATTATATTCCAAGAATTTTCATAAGAATCCAAATTTTGGACTTAGTAATAAAATCTGTTTGATTTAGAGATATTATAAAATTGGACAAAGAAAACAAATATAAGGATAAAAATTTCCTTAGAGAAAGGAAATTTTCCTTAAGAAAATAATCCTTAGGGAAATATTATTTTCCTTAAGATAAAGTGTTTGTGATTTTCAAAACATAGAGTTATGGAAAAGTCATAAGGAAACCTTATTGACTCATCAAAGATCCTAATTTTACCTCTAGGTTGTAGAGAGGTCTCCATCATGCTTTTGGTTCTCAGCTATGTCTTAGCACTTCTTTTCACCTATAGATGGAAGGTTAGATAGAGCGGACCATCTAGACTCTTGAAGACATATTGAGTTCTTATGTCCTATATTTTGGAGGTTTTTGGAAGAGGAATTTACCCTTGGTGGAGTTCTCTTACAAAATATTTTTCACTCAACCATCGGTATTTCTCCATTTGAAGCCTTTTATGTCCAACCTTTCTGATCTCCACTGTGCAGGACAGGGGTTGGAGATTCAGCAATTCTCAGACAGAAACTAGTGCAGAATATGATAGAGATGGTTCAGATGATTTGTGAGATGATGAAGGTAGCGCAGGATCATCAAAAATCATATGTTGATCAAAGAAGGAGACTTTTATAGTTTGATGTTGAGGATCACGTGTTTCTGAAGGTAACTCCTCTTCTTGTGAAGTGAAGGTTTGTTCGTGGGATAAAGTTGTCTCCCCGATTTGTTGGGCCTTTTGAGGTGTTGGATTCTATTGGATTTATGGCATATCTTGTAGCACTTCCCACATAGATGAGCTGAATACGTGATGTTTTTTAGGTTTCATAGCTCTGTCATTATCTTCATGATGACTCTCATGTCGTCTATTGGGGCGAGATCAATGTTTAAGATGATTCAACCTTTGAGGAGTGGTCAGTGGAGATCCAAGACTGCAAGGAGAAGGTTTTTCATGGTCATTTCATTCCCTTGGTTCATGTCTTGTGGCGACACAGTGGCATGAAGGTGATTACATGGGAATGTGATTATCATATACGTACTCAGTACCCGTATTTGTTTGATGTTTAACTCTTTTCATGTAACGATGTAAACTTTGTTGTTGTATACCTTTTGTGTTTATGAGATGTCTTTATTTTGTTGATTTTTTGGATTGATCTCTTTTGAGAGGTATCTCGGTGGGTGGTTGTTTGGAAAACCCCTTTTCAGTTTCCACTCTGGGTTAGTTTTGGAATCTTGATAATGAGAATGTTTTGAGAGGTATCTTATGTAAGGGCCTAAATCCAAATGGATTGACCCATTGTGTGTTCTCAAAGACTGAGGTGCTCGGAGAAGGCTTGGAGGAATTCTAGGGGTGTTCAGTTTCAAGAAGATGGAAATAGAGGGTACACAACGTGACCAAGTGGACACGATGTGTACCATTTAGGTTTCATAAAAATAAAATATAGCATCGAGTTGATGATTTTTTCAGTGTAAGTCGGCCTCGAGGTGGTACATAACATAACAGGGAGGTACAAGTCGTGTAATTACCCTCCACTGGGTATTTTAAATACACATAGCCTCTCTAGTTTTTTAAACCCTATGGATTGAGTGCACCCCCTCTCGACCCCAGATGACCCGGATGCCTCCCACTATAACATTTGGGGAATTCCTTTTTCCTCGATCGGTTCCCTGCTTCCTTCTTTGATATGTCTTCAATCTGAGGTAATATCTTCCTCTATTCTTATGTTTTCATCAATCCTTCTTCTTCTGTTTCTTATTCCCATATTATTTCATGTGATATCCATGATTATAATAGATTTTCCTTGGGTGTCAGTTTATGTGATCGTGATGTGGCATCCTCGGGTGGATGTAGTTGTCACAGGGGAGGCGATTGTGATCGATTTCATGGATCATTCTCATGTAAAGAACGTCAGTAATTTTTGAATTCTCTATTATTTTATGTGAAACTAAATATTCGTCATGTTTTATCCCACTAGATCACAATGGAATTGACATAATAAATATTTTATCTGGATAAATAAATTGGTATTGATCGTATGTTATTGCCTCTTATTTTTATAAATAGTGTGATATATATACATTACTTGTTTATCATGTTTTTCTCAACTGAAATTGGTAAATAACATAAACTGGGATTAATCGTAATTATTTTTTCAAAGATAAAGAGGCATGTAATTGAATTTGGTTGTTGCTGTTGAAAATTGATGATAATAAAATTGATGCAGTAAGCATGTTTAATTAAGTTGTAATAGCTATAATAGCTTGCTGTTTAGGTTTCCCATAGTTGGAACCTAAAAATAATAAATCGGTTAATTTTATATAGATTAAAGAACTGGGTATTTGGTAAAAGATAATAGCCAGTATGGTTTTGAGTTACCTTCTTGCTTGTAAGTTTTAGCGCCTTATGCTTTGGATCCATGAGTGCTCATTATGTACGAAGGAGGGATGCCTTGTTTAAGATCCAAGAGCTCAGTTGATTTGTTGTTTGTTTCCTCCTTCTTGTGTTGTGATGTGAGCCTGGAAGGATGTTGTGATTTGTGGGGGTAGAGAGGCCCATTGGTTGTGGCAGAAGTTGACACCTAGAGTGGCGAGATGCATCAGTTTATGCATGTGGGTTTCGTAGAGAACACTGGAGATGATGAAATGGGTCGGATGTGAATGATTGTATATTTTATGAATCTTGTTGGTTTTTTATCTTCTTTAATTTCCCCACTTCTCAAGGCATATATTATTTCTACCCTCCTTCAAAAAAGAGGATAAGAAACATGGGGTATGCCATGTGCTTTCTATGTTTAGATTATCGAGTATGGATGGGTCTTTACTCCTGTTAAAGGTGAAAAAGACTCGACAGGTAGTCTGTCTACTCACCATGTCGATCCCCCTTGTGTTTGGTAGCTTAGAATGGTTTTCTAGAATTATTAGGAATATGGGAAAGTAATAATGTTGTTAATAAGTTATTGAAAAATTGATGTTATCCCATGGGGTTGGATCTTGTTGGGACGCAATGTTGAGGTTATAATTTAAAGGAACAGTGGACTTTGGGTGTGATGCTAATAAAATATAATGTGGAATTTTTAATGGTTAATTAATGTTTAAATAATTGATTAATGTAAAGTGTAACTGATAAAAAGTGAATGAAGTAATGTAATAAATATATTTAAATTAGTGTGTTCTTATAGTATACCTAGTCTTAGTAGTGTCATCCGGGAGTCTGAGCGACGTTATATACAGTTGATTATAAGACTAGGTTAAGCCCATATTGTGGTTGTGATCTATTGTATATTCTGTACCTTTTTTTATTATATACACAACTCCACCCTGTTAGTTAGGGAAACTGAGACCCCAAGGATTATGATCCCTGGGGGTGTTTTCCCCAACATTTCGGTTAGAGAATGAATGGCTAACTACCCCCTTTGGCCATGCTCTCTTCTATTTGTAGTTACTTGTGCTGGTAGAACAACGTTTATTTTTTCACATATATGTGTGTAGAGGGCTGTAATTTCTTGTGGTTATTTCACACACATATATTCTATATATAGTTTTTTTTTGTTCTATTATAGGTATAAAGTGTATAGGTTGTGGTGTCTTGAGGATCCTTACTTGGCGTATGGTCTGTAATGGATTGAAGAATAATACCTGATGTATGATACACGTTATATGGGATGTGGTGGATCTTAGAAAATACCTGGTTATGTTATAGTTGTGTGGATGGTGTGGTTATTCACACGTGTTTCTATCAAAAATCATTGTGTTTCATGAGGTTCATGTGGTAGTGCTCACCTAGGTGTCTTCGGGTCAGCCTTTTTGGAGAGAGATTCTTAGGACGTGCGACATTGGGGAAAAGAAAAAAACCATTGGGGAAGTGGTAGTGGGGTAACCTTGATATTATTTATTATATTATATTCTCTTGTATGAAATATTTTGTGAGAGTAGCAATTGTGAGGCTTGGAACATATTATACCTATTTAGGTGATGAGTTAGTTTCACTTATTGTTCATTATGCTTTATCATGCTTTATTTACTTTTTCATGAGAGGCTCTAGGGAGGATCCTACTAAGTATACTATTATACTCACACTATATATATATAATATCATTTTCAGGTCACTTGGATCGGGTCATAGATCTGACTGGTTACTACTATCTTGGGGTTTCAGGAGCTGTTATAGGCTTCTTGGGCACTACCGTTTTTTATTTTCTTTTGGTACTTGTAGTTTTTATTTTCAGTTGTAGTAGTTCTTGCATGAAATTACATATGTGTACTTGGGTTTTCTTTTATATTGTAGTCTGATTTGGAGTTGGTTGGTGTGTCTCTTATATATCCCTTTTTCATGTGTTCTCTTAGAGGGTAATACCTCCCATTTTTGTTTACTATACCCTCAGTGCTGGTCTCTAACCCAGGGCCTACTAGAGGCGAGACTCAGGGGGTCACTATCTCCATTCTCACATTCCTGACCCAGGAGGGGTACACCTTGTGGGGAGGGGTCATGACATTAATGAGTCATTAATATGAAATAATCACTCAGATGAATGGAAGAATAACATAAGTTGTAAATGTTATTCTTGCCTTTGGATAACCTATTTGATAATAAGACCATGCATTAAATGTACTTACAGTTATATCTTCTATGTATAATGGAATATGTGATTCTATTTTTTGATCCACACCTGTAAAGGAGTTTAATATTAATGAACCAATTGGAACCATGATTATGTATAAAGCTAAGATGTAACTAGAGTTTGAAAATGTCTCTATTTGAAAGGAAGTCATTTCCCTCAAAATTACTATGGAAGAATATTTTGATTCAAGTTATTCAGATTCAAGTAAAGAGTTATGATATCTTACTAAAAAATATGGAAAACTTTAAAAAAATAAATACTAAATTAAAATTGAATAAAGAAGACATATGTTATGAATGAAATGATAAAGTCCACATAAAGTTTGACTATCTTTTTCCTATAGCTCAAAGGAAAACTAATTATAAATGGAATGGTGAGAAAGTCATGAAGGATAACTAGAGTGATTCTGATGATTCAACTATTGAATACACTAAAAACTCTAAATCTAAGAATGAAAATAAAATGTATAATTTGTGTTTTATGGCTCATGCTGATGAGGTACAATCTTCTTACTATCAATGTTCAAATTCTGAAAAACATTCTTATGATGAATTAAATACATATTTTTTATTCTCTAAGAAAAATTTAAATATTTCAAGAAATATCATAAAAATTTTATAAAATATTATGATTATATTTCTACTAATAAAGGAACTTTATCAATAAAAGATTACATATTTAAGAAAAAATATTTTCAAAAGTTCATATATTTTGCATGAAAATAAAATTGTGAAACTATTAGATTAATTTGATACTTTAAAATAAGTATCTAGAATGATTATAAGGAATAAAACTATTTGAATAAAATTATTGGTAAAAATAAAGCTACTAATAAGGTTAATATTGGTAGTATATGAAATGTAGAAAAAAGATTATACAAGAATAATTTTTTCCTTTTTAAAAATAAAAAATATATCTATTATTAAATGTTTTCAATGTGGAATAAAATAACATTACAATAATGACTATTATTTTATAAAACCTCAATGTTTTGGTTTTAATAATGTTTATTATTCAAAATAATTGTATATATATTATTATGGACCCTATTCTCAAAGAAATAGATTTGGTTTCCTAAATCCTTAGTTGCTTACACTACTAGACAGAAAAGCATATGGGTACTGAAAGGAAAATCTGTTTTATATTTTACATTTATGGGGCATAGAACTATATTATTACATTAATGAGTGTATATTTGAAAAATGAATAATACTTATATTTTTTATTAACCCTAAATTAGTTCATTATCTAAAAGAATAAATCACTAAAGCTGTAGATATGTATATCCTGGAAGTATTTATTTTTTTCTTAAAACTAATAAATCATTTATTACCCTATTATTTGATGTGATGAATAAATATGTTGAATTATTTTTATAACATAATTTATATTCCTTAAAAAATTTCAATAACCTCAAACTTTAACTACCTAATTAAATTTCAAATAAAATTACTAAAATATTTAAATATGTGTAAAAAATTTATTCTTTACAAATTCCTTGTTATTTCATAAAACAATGTTTTATATATATTTATAAGGATAATTTTTCAGGAGAAAATATAAGTGGGGAGGGCCATGTAGTCTTTCTTGTATTAATTTAAATCATAAATAGAAAGATAGGTTTATTTAATTTCAATGAAAAAATATACTCTTAATTAATATTTTATATCACAAAAATCGTTAGTTGTGAAAATTTATTTTTATTAGACATATTATTTAAATAGTTTATTTTATTCCTAAAAAATAATTTCCTTATGTAAAGCTATCATTTCAACTATAAAATCTTAAATGATTACACTTTTTTTTCTTGGGAATTTGAAATGTCCCCTAAAAACTAGAATAATAAAACATATCTTCTTCCTCTTTAAAAGCCTAACTCTTTCTCAAACCATCTCAAAACTTTCATCTTCTTTCTTCAAAATTCCAAAATAAAATACTTCTGATGAAGATAGTCTGAGTGGCAAGAATAGGTAAAGTACTTTATGCTTAAAAATGTTTACCAAATGATAAGAATTCATCTTTTGGGTCATTTGATTCTTTTTAGTTGTTTAGAATATGTTTATATGGTAGAGTTAAAAATCTGTAATCAATATAGCTCTTTTCATGATTATATGACTGGTCAGTTTAGAGAATAGTGAATTTCATTTGTTAAGGATTTCATATAAAGTTCTTCTAGAAAAGGTATATAAATCCTTGGTCATGAAGAGCTAGAAGTTAAATATCTTAACATAGATAAAGACGTAATTCCCTCTATGGAGTTAGTATCTATGTTAAATCATCTGAAAGGAGCAGTATTCAAGTTCCATAAAGATATAAAAAGGTATATAATATCTTTTCAAGAGCAATAAAACTCTTCTACTTTAAAATCATATTTTTTATCATAAAAGGATGTATCATTATTATTAGGAAAGATTAATTTATAGAGAAAATTTTTATGTTTTTAAAGTGGAAATGGTAATTAAAATGGATCGTATCAAATGAGAAGTTGTTTTTAAATTATATCTTGATGATATGAAGCAGTTTTTACTTAATAAATTATCATATTCTTCATTGTATCAAAGATCTACAGATATTCAAATAAGAATCAAACTATTATTGAGAGTTCTAGTTATTCTGAGTAAATGATTTCAGAGTTTTGAGTTTGAAGATTAATAACATAAACTTTCTAAAAGACTTGATTATTTACCAACATTATAGCCTATTTAAAATCAAATCTAAAATATCATTGTAAATCTCAAATGTTCAAAAATATCAAAATATCAAAATGTTCTACTATTTTATTTTTCTCTTCACTATTTATCTCAGTTTAATATCATTTTTCATATATCTTACTATGTTAAATTTAAGTTAATCAATTTCATAATTTCCATTTAATTTCACAAAAAAGGTTGAGAAATTTATGGGGATAAATTTAAATATGGGAGAAAATTTGGATAAATAAATATGATAAAAGTATCAAAATAAATTTTAAAAAAAATGATAGTTTTGGGAAATAATTACCTTAAATTTATAGAAATAAATTTGAAAAAAATGGATGAAAATATTTGGGATAAATTTCTTTTTAAGAAAATTTTTCTTTAAAGGGGAGAAAATTTTGTGTAAAATTATTCTATGTTAAATAATTTGGAAAAACATTTTATAAAATTTATTTATTCTCATGTTTATAAACATTAATTAATTATTTTGAAAATTTGGGATAAGATTATGATTTTTATCTTTGTCTTACTAATTATTTAATTTAGATCTATATTTTTGTTTTTGTGTTTATATTAGTTTTATGGGTTTTTTTATCATCAAAAAGGGGAGATTTTGGGGAATATACTGATCCAAAATTTTTAGTAATTTCTTTCTTAATTTCATTCTCATGAACACACATGTATATATTACTAATTAAGTTCCTTTAAGTGGATTTTGGAATAATGATTATTGGAAAAATCATTATATTCTTGAATCATTTTCAGACATTAATATTGTGGGTGCTTATTTTATTTTTCAAATTATAAGTATTATGGATGTTTTTTTAAGAAGTATAGAAAAATAGTTTATACCCTATGTTTTGAGGGGAATTTATGGTTTCTGAACCCTGCTTTCAATACGAAACCATAATTACATACCTATATTTGGAGTGAACTTATGGATTAGAAACCCAAGTTTCAAAAGAAACCCTACGTTTGGGGAAAAACATATGGTTCATTATCCATACTTTTGTAATCAATAACATGTTTTCAAATATAATTTTAAATATTATCTCTACCTATATAAACCTTAAATTTAACTTAGTAAACAATAAATTTTTTAATTATGGATTATTTCTATGTTTTTTTTTCAATGGTCTCTATAGAATTAGATATCACTTTCAAGTATATTTAAAGACTGATTCAAAGTAATGTGTTTAACAGATTATATCAATTCAATTTCTAGTGTAAGTTACAACTTTCGTTGAAATTTTTGAATTCGAATAATCATGATTTATCATGTGTTGTTTCTATATCTTTTTGACCTAAATCAATTTGATCGTCTTGTTAAAAACATATAGTTTCTTCTTCTCAAAGTGAGAGAGAAAGATGCGCATTCAAAAATAATAGTATGTCATCATATTTAGATATACACTTTTGAGACATACAATTTTTGATCTTTTTTATCAACTCTCTTTTACTATTGAATTATTTATCTATTAATCATTTCTTATATCCCAATAAATCATATATCATAAGTACACTTTATAGAAATACATGTTTGATAATTTACCTAATTATTTATCAAAAAAATTTATAGGAGGGCTATTTTATGTAGAAGAATATTTTTATACTACTATGATTTATTAAAGATCATCTAAAACTAACATTTTTTATTAAAATTGTGAGTTGAACTAGTATTCAACATCTACCTATAATTTATTTTCTATTAGGTTCATCATATTCATACTCAGTCATAGTGGAGTAACAATTTCTCATACTAAGCTGTAGATATCTTGGTTCCTTTTAAAAGAACCTGAATTCCATATAAAATCCTTTTTATAAAGGTTTCAACTACCTACACTCAGTTGTAGAGGTCTATGGATTAGATGACCTACTATTTAAAAACATCAATCTCATAGAGAGATCATTCGTGGAGTGTACAAGGAGATTTTTATTCCCTAGAACACTATACATCATTTTTTTTGCTTTCCTATATTTGTTTTCCTCTTCTCACTCGCCTTTAAGAGTTAAGGAAGTAATCACTTTAATCTCAATAGATTTGTTTAAAAATTTTAGAGTTTTTAAGAGAGAAAAATTCACCCCCAAACTCTTGTTTCTTTTTATTTTTCATTTTTACCCAGTACTAATTAAACCTAGATGCACTAATCTTGATATGTAACCTATATTATAATTACTAGAAGAAATAAAAGTATATTTATATCTCTAAGGTATTGAAAAATACACATATCTAGTAGTATAAAATATACATATCCAATGATAATAGACAATATATATCTGAATGTTATAGTAAATACATATCTCATGGGATAAAGTAATATATTGTAATACTGGAGTAGTGGGAAAAGAGTACAGACATTTTCGGGTGATTCATCATCCACCTCGACCCTACAATTGTGGTTAAGGAATAGAATCACCACTTTATTGAATTAAATCCATAATATTCTCATATTTTGGATTCTAGAGTAATAACCATTATCCACCCACCACAACCACAATGTTTCGATATAGTGATGTTGTGGGAATTACACTTCCTTGTCTATCCCAAACCAAAGGTTAGATGAATTACACATTGCAAAATATCTCCTTGAATTATATGACATATCCCATACTAATATAGTGAGTGATTTGTGGAATATATATATATATATATATATATATAATTCATATTATCACTTTACCCATATTTTTGGGTGAGATAATTTAAAATTACTAACATTCCATTCAAACCCTAGACAGAGGGTAAAAATAAATAAGACACGTCATCATTTCCTATCACCATCGATATTTCTGAATGGCCCAAAGGCCTTTATTTTTATTAATTTTGATAACCCGCCTTTCAAGGAATGAGGGGAAACCCTTACAAGGCCCGTACACTCAGATATTACATGGCTCGTAGGCTTAATAGATTACATGACCCGAAGGTATTAGGGAATTCAACCAGACTATCTATAAGAAACTGACCCTCCCCAGCATCTGCATCATGATAGTAGCTCTCCACCTTTGCATGACCATCTGGCTAGGCTTCCTGTGCAAGCACAGGCTGGTCCCTATGGCATAGTCATACCCTCTCATTCTGACAATTCCATTTGGCTCTGCTCTGGTGAGTGCACCTGCTCTGAATCCTCTTATGGGGCTGCTCCTTTTTGTAGAGTATGTCTGGGGAAACTACATGTGGCCCGAGGGCCTTTAGGTGGCCCGAAGGCCTTAAAGGTAGCCCAAAATCCCTATTGACCTGAAGTCTTGGGTGGCCCGAAATCCTTAAGGACTCTAAGACCAAACCGGTGGCCCAAGGTGAATTAACTCATAAGAAACACGAGAAAACATAAGTTATAACACTCTTTTTATATTTCATTTTCAAGATATTGTAATTAACTCATATTACTTTAACTATGTCCCACAATAAATAACAAACTCTAAGAATTTTTTATCATAAATAACCCACTACATTATGCATTAAAGATATCACCATCATTCCTTGTTCTACTCCCAATGTTTTTATCCATAATGTACTTCCAATTCATTCAATATTGTGCCACACCATCTGAGTGAATGCTCATAACTAGTATTTTATCAATATTTTATTCCTATTTTTAACTTGTAAGATTAAATTCCATTACCACCCATCAAGTTCAATTCACATTTATATTAATCATTAAACTAATTATAGTTCCCTTTAGACCATGTTTTTTTTAAAATATCTATGTCTATAATCTTTAATTTTATTTAAATATTCATCTATCCGAATTAATATTTTATTCAAGACCCTTCTATTCCTCTTTCATTTTTAATAAGGCACACCTTTTCCTTAAGTCACTTTTTTGTTCATGTCTATTCAATTTATATATTGTTAACATCAAAAATTCATTTACCTAAAATGAATTTTCTAAATCCATATATTGTCACAAACATATACAAGGATAATCCATTATAATGTCAAATGATTTTTTATCTCTCTCTATTACCATGTACCATGTATCTCTTCCACTACACCATTAATAAGGGACAATTACCACCTTCTATAAATTTATATAGACTATCCAATCGTGATATTCAAACTAATCCATGGAGGTTCAACAATTATCCTTGAAATATTATTATTAGTTAGTAATAAAATTTATTTGATCTTAAAATAAATAATAACATCACAGTCATATAATCTAAATTACATTAAGTTTATCCCTCTTTTAAACATGATACCTATGAATTGGTAGCAATGTGACATGATACTCCTTTGTTTTTGTGAAAAAAATTATTATTATTATATAATAATAATATTTTTCAGAAAATTTTAATAATTAAATTATTATATTATACATCAAATATTATAAAAATATTCCAAACATGGTTCCATTGGGACTGGGATGAAAATTTGATTCCAACACAATAGTTGTGGCCCAATTTACACCCCTTATCTACCCCCACACACCTCGTAAGCCACCATCCAATACAAGGATAACACAAGGAACCACCATGTTCCCACCATGAATGCTCAGCCATTCACTTATTACCAAATTCCTCTTAACAATTTGTTCTATGTGTGTCATGGATCAAGTGGATATTGAGTTCCCACGTTACCCATGAACCATACTCGTCACATTCTTTATTCACAAGTAACTTATCTATTAAACAAATAATAGAAAATTTGAAAGATGTATATTACACAAGACGTAGTCAAACATCTCTGGTAGGGATATATAGACAATGTTAGAGTTATTCAATAAGATTGATTGAATGACTACATGAATTTGAATGTTATCCACTAATTTTGTTAGCTAGTGATAACGTCGCACCTTCTTTATCATATAATTTTATGATTGTATTGAATTTATTCATTGATGACCATACTGAATACCTATCATCTACTTCCTTGTTACTTCTAGACACAACCCTTTACTAGGAATTAACCATCACTAAAGACCACCCAAATTTTGGGGAAAGTAGATATCAAACCTAAAATTCTATATCTCAGCTCTCATTCCTGAAATTCTATCTCTAAGTCCCTCAAAATGAAGAGAGAATATTGAAATCTAGAAATATTCTCTCTAAAACTTTTCTTACACTACAACTATAAATGGAGTGATTATAAAGGTTTTATGTTTTTCTCATCATGGTATTTCCAAAAAGGTATACAAGGTTTCATTAATTAATAAAATTAAAATGTTGGCATTAGTTTTTACAAACTTTCATTGGAACATGGCTCAAAATTTTCATTAAATTTATTCATTAAATTTCATAAAATATAAATGTAGTGGGTTTATATTGGGATTGTGAATAACATTATATAATTTAATGATAATATTTAATAATTTGATATCAAAATGAGAAGATAGAATTTGGTATCAACGAATAAAGGGATTGGGTCAAAGAACCATACCTGTTTTTTCTGTTGTGGAAATCCCCCTTCCAAGCTCCATTGATATAAAAAAACTACCTAAAGTAAGTCTTCCATTTTCGATATTACCTAGAACCAATGTTCCTCTTCAGACTATGAATTTATAAGTGGGATATAAGACAAGTGAAATGAATAAAAATTAAAATTATAATTTTAGAGTTTCATGATTATTTAAGAAATGTTTCTCCACTATTGGACACCAGTATGAGGATGCTTTAAAATTATGCAACCACTTATCATAAAGTAAAAAAAGATCATTGAAAACTCACCAAATATAGTCAGTTTTCTAATATAACAACCTGAATTTACTATTTCTCCATTTTAAATCAATTATTATTATTTCTAATAAAAATCCCCTATAGTGATCAACAGAATCACTAATGTAGTTCATTTAAATTTAAATGAGAACTAATAATCATATAAACACTGAATTCGGTATCATATTCTAATAATAAGAAAAGTAAATCTAGTTTAAGTCTCGTAATATTATAATGTAACCATTGGACATAATCCTTTGACCATTCCTATTATATCAAATCCATTTTGAAACTATACACCAAACACTATTAAACAATCAATGTAAACAACATGAACGTAATAAGTGAATAATAAATAAATAAATAAATAAGGAATAAAAATAATGAAATAAACATGAAACGGGTTCTAAAGAAAGTAAATTTGTAAATAAAATTGAGTATTTTTTAGGTTATAGGTCATACAAAATGAGTCATTACACGAGGTAAGGGTTCTTAATCCTCCCCTTTTCTTATGCATGGTTATTATTATTATAATTGTTAAACTTACACCTCGTATATTTCCATACTTATGATTCAATGGAATTGTAATCATTATGATTTATTATCAATGAGGTATTAATAATTTCCCCTACTATATCATTTATCATAATCCATTTTTATTCCAAATTAAGGGGTTCATCCCTTCTATTTCTTACCTAGAAAATCATTAATGTAAACCTTTTTATTTTAAAGTTATTTTTTAAGGTATTACCTGTCTTTTTACCACTCAGATGCATTCATAATTCATACCTTACATTGTTATTAATGGATTTTCATCTCAATTTACTTTCTTTCAGACATGTTCCATGTTCCTATCCTATTTTAATTAATATATTATACATAATTTTCCCTTAATGAATTTCATTACACGTATTTTTCATACATGGGATTTTAAATTTCAATTTTTTTATCTGTAATATTTACCTTTGATTTTTACATTTGACATGACATAACAAACCCGAACCCCTCATGGGATGATGATGAGTGAAGTGTTCCACCCCAATCCCACATCTAATAGAATAGGGAGTGGTAGATACCAAAAAGAAGGAATAAACATAGTTTCGAGTATTTGGAGTATAACAACCTATAACAATTGTGAAATAAAATATGTCATATATAACTAACAATTGGAATCAATATAAGTGAAAAAATGAATTGTATCTTAAAGAATAGATGAAAAATAGTTATACAATAACATGCATAATGGAAAACCAGAAAAGTTACCAAAAACACAAGATAACATTCCACTATGAAATATAAATATAAAAGGGAACATTATATCCTCATAGTAAGGACATCTAAAAAGATCCACCATATGAAAAAATATATAAAGGACTCCTTGACTGAGTCTTCCTATACAAACTAAAACCATATGGTACAAAATTTCATCACCAAGTATCAACATTTCACAATCATCTCTATCTTTATGATTGCAAAACCAATATTTGAATGGTGCAATGTCTATAAAGATGAACATGTTTGGAAGAAAGGATTATGCATGGGTGAGTATAAATATACCCAATATGATAACTGGATATAATACTTGAAATATAAAAACTAGTCATATTGAATCCCTTGGTATTATATAGTAATCAGAAGGAGAAGGAATATGGGAGAAACCTGAATATGTTATACATGAATATAACATAGAAACATGGACAAGTATCCAATCACTATAGAACAACTCAGATATTTTAAGTGATCACATCGTACAGTTATCCAAGGGATCACAAATCATCAAAAGGCCTATCATGTACAATGTATGTATCCCATATACAAGTAACATAATAATGTTGGTATAAGGTAATTTGGAGATTCATCAAACCATTAGTAGCTCATATTCTCATTACTCAAGCATTGAAGGAACCAAATAAAATCATAGAACCTACAATATCCAACAATCCAATGCCTCACAATTTTTTCAAATCAACTTTATAGGTACCTAACATATGAAAGGAGTCCATAGTACCCTAATAAGTACAAAACCAAGAGTTATCCCACAATATCACAAGTTTCACAACCACATTATCCCTCAATAAAAGTAGTAATGGGGGATTCATACCTCATTAGAAGAAACCCCAGTGAGTGAAGTGTTGATTCTTATGGGGGACTTATAACTTTCCATGTGTAGGGTGAATCACCTAAGAGGGAAACCAGTACCAAGAGTAGAGGACTCATAACCCATATTTATGAAGTATTTTTCTACCCCACTATATATATAGAAGACCCATACCCTGGAGAAAAATACTCTCCAAGAGTGATACTAACCCTATTGATAATATAATCATCTAGCCACACACTTCATCATCCATAAAAATATATGAAACCCAATATAATAAAACACCTCAAATTAGAACCCTAGGTGATTAATATATAAAAACCATCACATTATATATAAAAAATAATGGACAACTCATATATCTTATTTTGACAATTGAGTGAGAAGTACTTGACATGTACTTCTCTAGTACATGACATGCATTCCTTAGAAAATATTTAGTTGTGTAATGCCACTTAAAATATTGTGTGTTAAACCTACATAACACGTCCTAGTATGGTACATGATGTGGGGGACTAGTGACTTCACTGGTAATTTATCCCATATACATATAGTCATGCCAACTTGAAAAAAACATTGTGTCTTCTAATGATACACATCATAATTAATGATTCAAGGGTTACTCATCATGTACTATAGATACTCATTTCATGTCCTTGATGTTATAAAGTTCTTATTAATTTAATTATGAATTAGTTTATATCTCAGTCAAGATTTCCGATGATAATAATAAATAAATATCATTATTATAAATCACTATATTTCAACAAGTAGTGTCATTATTTTTCAATAAAAATGATATAGTTAATTGTAATAATATTGATGTCATTATAAAATATTATTATTTATAAAAATTTATTACACCATTGTCAATAATTCAACTACACAATGTTTTAGTGAAAACAAAGCTTTCACACATCATTATGTCAAGAAGCGATTGATTATGTTTAAAAATAATAACTTCTTTATTATCATCCATATTTAAAAATAAATTTTATTACCATAAATATTTGACACCGTCAATTATTCTTATCCACAAAAATACTTTACCACGCATGTGTTAATTTATAAAAAATGATATTATTTTTATTTTCATTTATATTGTATATATTTCCTTTATTAATAATATTAAAAACAATTAAAATAAAATAAATTATTAATGATACTAACTGATGAATTTAATAATAAGAAGAATAATAACGTTTTAATAATTATAATTATAATTTAAATGTTTTATAATAATAATAATGATGTGTTAAAACACATTTGATATTGTTTTGCTACTTTTCCATGTGTAAAACCCAGGATTTATTTCTAGCATTCATATGAAACATTGATCTGGTTTTCAATTATTAATTTACTTTTTAGCATCAATTAAAGAGGGTGTATTTATTAATTAATTTTCTTATTTTTAAAATGTTTCATATTTGAATGTTTCCCCCTATTTTTTGGCATTTATTTTTTCATTGAAATGTGTTTTCATCATATATTTTTTTAATAATTTATCAATCCATTTTTATTTCCCTAAATTAAATCATTCATTGAAATGGAACATGTGTGTGCATATGTTATTATCATGTCCTTATCAAGGAGGATCTAGTACACTTTTTTCAGGACACCTTCCAATGGAAAGGCACTTGAACTTTTTTCTACTTCCATTTCCACTCGAAGTTTTCCTGAAAAGTTGTATTAGATCCTCCCATTAAAGGAGAGATATATAATCACATTTCACTATTTCAAAAGTAATGTAATATTAGTTATATATTATTATTATTTTTATCAATGAATAAATAAATTCCAAATGTTTAACAAATTTATAAAATTTCTTGGATTTAGAGGTAGGGTCGATGAGATTTAGCATGTAAGTTTTTCCATTATATTGAATTTAAGATATTAATGGTCTAAATAAAAATTTAACCCCAAAATAATTTTTTCATAATCTCTAGCTGAAGCTAAAATGGAGGAAAATAAAAAATCATAGAAGAAGAATGAAGGATGGTAAATTATTGAAAACCAGACTATCTAATATAAATTCATTTCCACATACAATATAGAATTTATGCCATCTAAACTGGAACAATTTTTATGATTGAAAAAGATAAATTAATTGAAAAATTCGATGAAATATGATAAAATAAATTTCGCATGTAAAAAACCCTTAGAATAAGATAATTATTCCCTTTTTAATTAAAATTCATGTTCATAAATGATTAAATATTTTGTATTACTTGAAGAGAAATAATAAAATTCAAAATTGAATAATAGTTATAAATTAAATATAATAAAATATTATAATTAATTTTAAAATATTCATTTTATATTTCTAAGTATTTTTTTGTTAAAATAACATTCGTTTATTAAAAATTGAATCCTTTGTTAACTATTTTCTTTGTTAGATTATGTTGGATTCTAAAAATTCTCATATATGCATGGTGAATTTAATTACACAAGAGATGAGGAATGAAAAAAAACTTACATCATGGAGTAGATTTCATCGCTTCAATAATTAGATCAACAATAACTTTGATCAATGATTGAATAAAATTTCAAATTAATCATCACCATAAAAATTATTTAGTTGTGGTTGTCAACTCCAGTATGAAGAACATCAAGATCATAAAGAACAATGTCTAATATTATAAAAATGAAGAAGGTATTTTTCTCAATAGATCTTCTTATGATGTTAGGATATGTAGATGGATTTTCTCTCTAATTATGTAATGATGTAAAAAATATAGGGGTGGATAAATGAATTATTTCTCACATTAAATCCTATCATAACACACTTATTAATTACACATATAAAACCTTAAATTTAAATCCATAATTATAGAAATTTAACTCTATAAAAATAGATATTCTATCACAAAATATCTATATTATCATGTCATAAACATGTGACACACTATTTCTGATAAAAACCCTGATGTGATTCTTAGATGTGGAATTTTTGAGTTAGTACCGACCTAATTTACAAAAGGTAGAAGGCCTCTAGAAATTTACCAAGTACACCATTTAATACAGGTTGGTTGAGAGGATGGGAGTTCGGGCTAAAAGTACCCTTTAGATGGGAATTATTTCATTATGCGAGACTCTCTAAAGATTTAATATATTTGTGTAAATCCTTCCCAAATCATAGTGTCAGACTCATTACAACCCTTCTGGTGATATTTCATCAACATACAAAAACATGAAAATATTTATATATCAAATGTTTTCTTTATTTATCTAATTAATTGATTATGTTTTGGTTTAAATCCCTAAAGTTTGGAACATTGAAATTTATCACCATATATGGAGATGGTAGGTGTTGTGGATTTTGGATTAGACCCATAAAAGAGGATTCTTATGTATCTATATGAAGGTAATCTTAACCCATATAGTTTGGATCATCGTAATGGGGAATATGATAGGGACTATTGTGGGTTATTTTAAGGTTATGCATCCATGATTGCTTCCAATTAGCTTAAATTTATGTGGATTGTGCTACTGGGAATATAATTCCTAGTGATGGTTCGTGTGGGGATTATGCATGGGTAACCCTTTTGGTTCTTATCATAGGGAACATATCCCTTTGAGGAAGGATATATTGTATGTAATATGACGCATTAAGGGTGAATATATGAGTTATAGGGAATATTTTCCAATTTTTATTGATAATTTATAGAGATTATATACCGATGAGGATATGGATTTATTAGGGATATAAGTTGGTGAAAGTATGGTTTTGAATGTTGGTTTTTAACCTTAGAGAGGTATCTTATGTATCCTGATTAACATTAATCAATTCCCATGTAGTTTGAATCTCATAGTTTATATTTATTTGATAGGAATGTACCCTGAATTTTAACATCATGTTGTTTGGAAATTGTCAGGTAGTTTTACATCATGTGACTAAGACACGTCTTCTGGGAAAATGGAGCCAAAAAAATATTGAATATGTCTTATAAATTGGGCTTCCATTACCTTGTAAATCTCATGGAAGATATATCCATTTTATGAAGGTTCTTCTCATCAGGAATAAGGCCTTTAGTGGAATGAGTTGGGGATTAGAAAAGGTAAGCCAAGCTAAAGATCCATATAAAATAATTTTTCACATGAATATTCATTACATCTTTGAATTAATCGCATCCCAAAACATAAATCCTTATAGTATTTCAAGAATAACTTCATAATCATATTTTTTTACAATTTTTTCAACAAATACTATAAAATTATTTTTACATTTTATCCTTTATACACATCATACATAATAATAATCTTCATAACGTGGGGAAAGAAACATAGGAAAGGGTGACCTAAAATACTCAGTAAGGGTGAATATTGAAGATCATAAGTGATTATAAGATAAAAATTTGGGTATTAGAATATAATCATATTCCAAGAACATAAAATTAAAATATCATATAAAAATAAACCTAGATCATAAGACATAATAAATGATCAAATAATAACATAAGAGATAATACAAAATAAGATGAGTACAATGAAAAATATATAAATTTGGAACAAAAAAATCATAGAAATCACAACATAGTGGATTAATAATACTGTTCAACCCTCCCATAACATAGTAGATTATGATTCGGGTTACTTCATGTCATCCCATAAAGGATATAGAGTCACATTTACAACTCCTATACTTGTCTCATGAGATATTATAATTTACGCAATGCATCAAAAGGATATATAATTTCAATACCACAAGCCATATAATGAAATCCATACATATTCATTCCATGAGAACTAAAAAACATCCTTATTTCAAACATCACAATAATTAAATCATTTAAAATAGGTGGGTTTCATAAAAAATTAATGGAAAATTTCATAATACATCCAAATAATGAAGGTGGATTTTAGCTAAAGAACATATCCCTATTATAACTTGAAGAACATCAATGTTTGTTGACATAGTTTAAGAAACGCCTTTTTAAGATTATTATAAACTTCAACTTGAAAAATATGAATAAATATTTCTTTTTTTCAAAACAATAAATAATTAATTTTATTTGGATAAAAAAATTAAAATATGAAAAGGAAGATCTATAAAAAATGTTGGCTATAAAATAATGTGCTCACAAGAAAAATATAAAAAAGTGTTTCTTTTCACACTTTTGACAAAAGAATCCATGTGAAGATAAATAAATAATTCCTTTAAAATAATTTAAAAGAGATTAAGTATATAATAAAATTACCTTGATCAACTATTGAAAAATATATAACCAAACTAATAAAATAATCCAATGAATTTTGGCATAGAGAAGGAATGTGCCTAACTAAAAATAAGATGTGGGGTCAGTTTCCCCTATAAGTATCACAATAAGTAAATTATTTACAATGGGAAGGTAAATTGATTGAGGAAATGTAAACCCTGAATAATCAATATATAAGAATAAAATTATTGGGGTTTTAGATGTAAATTACATATAATTTTTTCCAGATGTAAATTCTCTCATTACAATAGTGATTTGAAAATAAGATTGGAATGAAACCCATATGGCTTTGGTAATAATTGAATAAAATAAACATGATAAAGATAAATAGAGATGAATTTTTAAATCACACGAATTTCATGAAATTTATGATAAATGTAATCCATTTATATTTATATACACCACACTAAAAGAAATAAGGGGTGAATATGAAATATATATCAAAGGAATAAATTTATGATGGGAAACTCTTGTCTTTACACTTTTTTCCAAAAAAAATCATTAACAATGTTTATAATAAACATAAAAATATTTATAACTTATTTCTTAATTATATTCATACATATTACCTTTTCTATTTATTTATTATAAACATCTATTATATATTCTTTATCTAGTTAATGTTTATTTTCATCATCAGATGCTTGTAATTTCGATTATTTTAAACATGTTTGGTAATGGTGATGTAGAGCCTCATTTCATTATCCTAAGTACATATTTTACAAATTAGAATAGTTATTTAAATCATTTTCTTTCAATGATTTATGAATACCCATATTCTTCTGTTGGAAACTATGGGAGTGGTTTTAGAGAACAAGATCTATTATGATATTGTTTTTTAAAACATAATAATATAAATAGATTACTTTATAATGATTACTAGATTTTTTTTCATCCTTTTAGAACCATATTCATGATATATATTAATCCTTGATAAAATATATATTTATCAAATATATTTTAGAACCACCCATGTAAGAAGGTGATAATAATAAAACATGTCATCCAAGGAGGCGGTAGTCCACACATGCACACAAGTAACGTTTTAATTTACTAATGAATGGGTGATAAGAAAGTAAAATGTTGATTTATATATATATAATATTAATTATGTATCAAATAACATATTTATTCCTTAAATACAATATTAGAACCATCCATTCAAGGAGGTGATGAAAAATGAAATAATTCAATAATATAGGTGGTAGTCCTCACGTATGCATGAGTAGAATTTTCATTTTCCAATAGATTTAAAGGGGAGATTTGAATACCTGATATAACTATATAAAAATTAAATATTAAATCCCTAGACTATATATTAGTGTAGATCATATTATTTTTTCATTACAATAGAAATAGCTCATAGTAGTATTTAAAAGTAAAATTTATAAAATTTATAAATTTATTTAGATTAAATGAATATCAATTATGATTTTTTAATGTTGAATTATTCTTATGGTGGTTTTTTGAATTTTTTAGAAATAGTTGATTTTTTCTTGAATAGTGAAAAATATCAATTTTTGAAAAACTGTTATTTATGTTATTTAAATAAATTAATGTAAATGTCCTATTATGTTTTGAATTTTTTATAGTAAAATAATATCACTTTTATCTAAATAATTCCCTAGGAATTATTATTAAAATTCATTTTGGTATAAGATTATTTTTATGCTTAAAAAACATTTTTTAAACAAAATGTTTTTCATTGTATTTTGAAAATTTATATTAAAATTAATTTCATCCACTTCTAAAAATTGATTCATGAAAAATTAATCTAATAATTGGAATCAGGAGTATGAAGTTTATAATTGATTCCAATTTCATTTTTGTTGATTATCAATAGTAACTGTGGAAAAAATGATGTCACCATGGTAAAAGGGTAAAAAGGGTTAATTAAGGTCAAAACTATTTCATAAATTCATAAACACTCATATTAATTATTATTTGATAATAATATTTAAAATCTATTAAAATTATTAACAAAAATTAATTTTTTAAGTTCCACTTATCCATGATTAAGAAACTTATAATACTTAATGTTTATGAATAATTACAAGTGTGCCACTCGCCTCGATTTTTAAAGGGAACCTCCTCTCATATCTTATTTAGATAGCCTAATCCATTTATCATGGCTAATATCTACCCATATACCTTTCCATAATCCATACCTACATTATATAGGTCCTTTTATCAATCAAATACGACTTAAAGAAGGCCTAATATATAATCCAAAAGGTTGTTTCTCAAAGAACAGCTATAATACATTACCAGGTGTTTTCATGTTTATTTCTTCTTCCACCTCCTTAAAATATTATATCTCCATGTTTATATTATAACATAAATATCCTTAATATGCATAAATGTTATTATTTTGATGGAAACCCCCTTAACATCACCTTTTCCATCCTATGGAAAATGAAAACATCACTAGTGTGTATGTACGGCCTACCATTTCCATGTAACAGTGTAATTAATTTTTCACCACCACATTTATTGGATGGTTATAAATATAGTACTAATGAATAATTATAAAAATTATGAAATAATTATTATTTTGTAAATATAAGGCATCCTTTCCCTTTTTATCATTCCACCCATTAAAAAATGATAACTCATATCACATACGTCTGGAGTACCAGCTCTATAAAACGATGTGATTTATTTCATGTATAAATTTCATGGATGATTATAAAATGGAATCGAATGCATAAATATGTTAATTATTCATTATTTTTATTATTTATGTAATGGAATCAAGACCCCTTTGACCATGTTCAATGCACTAAAATTATTTTGAGGTTATAAACTGAAAGACCCCATGTCCAACATGAACATATCTAATTTACTAACTAATAATACATCATAATAAATGAAATAAAATGGATTATGAAAAGGAAATAAACCTAAAAAATATTATTATGAAAGTATTAAATTAATATAATTTTATTATATATGATTTAAAGTATTTATGTGGTGATACGAGCTCAAGGTAAGAGTTTATTCTAAAATCTCATCTTTATTTGGGATTGTTTATGTTTAAATATATATTGATGGAAATTATAAGAAATTTATATTTTAAACTCAGAATATTTTCATTTACTTAGTTTATCTATGTATTTTAAATATTTTCCTTTCATTATTCTCTCTTTGGAAGATAATACAATCAAGAATGTATTTTGTTTAAGATAATCAAATTTTATTTCCTCTTTGGTTGATGAATTTTTTCTTCTATGTCCATGTTTCCTAAAATGTTTTCAGGAATATTATTTTCAACAAATATAATGATTATTAAAATACATTTTAAACCATATGTTACTTTCTTTTAAATGTATTAAAATGAATCTTATTTTCATTTTCTAAATGAATAACTTTTTCCTTTTTACCAAAAGTATAAAAGGAATATTTTCTTTAAAGTTTACCTCTAAAACTAATTTTCCAACCATCATAATAATTATTTTATTTAAATTTTCCTTTACAAGATTCCATGGAATTTTCCAAAGAAATTCATTTTATCACTATTTTCAAATTTTTTATTTATAATATTATCACAAGGAATGTATATTTTTCTCACATTTTTAATGAAAGTTTCAATTGTCCTTTTAAAATTATCTTCATCTATGTCAATATAATTTGAATAAACTTATTACTTATAGGGTATATACTCTACTAATATCATCCACCATATTACTATGGATGAATTATGACCATTATTTACTATTTTGGACTGGGGGAAAATATTGATATTCCATATGATAGTTTTCAAATTTGGATATTTATATTGATTATGTATTTTATTGATTATTAACCCTTATCAAAATATGAATGAATTGGACAAATTAAGTGATGGGAATGACCCATTATAGCCCCTCAATGCATCAGTAAATCTTGTAAGATAAAATATTCTACGTATTTTCCTTATGTCATACCAATTTGTGTATGATATCTTAGAACAAGGTCTTGATGGTATGATTATGATGTCCAGCATTATGCATTATATCATTATGAAAATAGTTATTTTTAATTATCTGATACTTAATTTTATTATTTAATTCATGGATATATTTCCTTTTCTTGATATTAATTATATATATTATTTTATTATTACTTATCTCTCCCATATTATTCATGCATTATTTATTCTATGACATCTTTTATTGTATGCTTTCCCTTACATGGAATATTATCTAACACTTTATTATGTTTTTCTATCTCCATGATATGAATAAAGGATATATGACAAATTTTAGAGATATACTAGAAAAAATAATTAATTTCCACTATAATATTGTGCTTTATTTCATGTATTCTAATTTAATTATAGAATTATGTATCTATCTAGTCTCCCAAAATAACTAAATTATTCGATCCTCTAGGATGTGATCTCTTGTATCTTTTTCCAATGTTTTAAGATAACCACCAACTCTAGGTTACTAGATTTGGGGTGTTAAAATTGGAATCAATATAAATTTAGTATAAACCTTAAAAACTATATTTAGGAATCCATATGTTAGAGAATAAAACTATATTTCAAACTTTAGGGATAAGTCTAAGTATAATTTAATATCATGGAGTTTTGTTGATTTAAATAATGTGTGGCTTCCTGGAAATTAAATCTATGTCTAGATACTTGAAAGTTGATGTGGTTATGTAATAGATTCACTTAGGGGTAAACACCCTAAAAGATGTCGGTTTAGTATCAACTTGATCTTTACTCAGTGCAAGATAAGTGGGCCTAATACTGCACACCTAGCTAGACACTCCTAGGGGATATGATTTGGTTGATTCACACACTCTTTATGAACTATTATGAATAATTTGAAAATATTATTATGATTGGGAGATATTCCCAAAGATACTAATCTATTATTTTGAAATTATCTATGCATGTTTTTTTAATTTATGATAATTATTACACGAGATTTAGACTTATTTGTTACGATCTAATCTAGGGCATTCCATTGTTTAGAAATGGATTATAAAATAAGAAATAGAATGTATATCAATGCACAAACTTTATGTAGGTATTTCCATCCTAGGAAAGACAATAATGATGGATATAGAGTCGTATAAATTATAACTATATTGGGTTAGATGAACCAGATTATGAGAAATAAAATTCCTTGTATAGAATATCCTATTGATCCCCAACACAGAGTAACAATGTTGGACTACTTCATGTGAAAGAAACCACCAACATTCAAGTGGAATACTAATCCATTAGTAGTTGATAAATAGAAAAAATCCCTATAGAATATATTTATCTCCTTGGGAAGTATTGAAATTGATAAATTTAGCATGTTAATTTATTATCTTAAGGTAAAACTTGGTCAATGGTGGTCATTGATCAAGAAGAAGAAGGAATATGAGGAAATAGATTACATGAGATGGAAGACTTTTATTGAGATATTCTTTGAAAATTACTTCCCTTGAAAATAATGAGATTATATTGATATTAAATTCCTCAATATAAGGGAAAAAGGAGAAAAATTTATTGAATATGAGGCGAACTTTACATGGTTAACAACTCATGTTGAGGATTATGTACATAATCCAAGAAGTAAGATTGATCGCTTCTTTTAGGGGATAAATCCAAGCTATAAAAGGGAATTGGTATCTCATGCAGTTTCAGTATATGTGGATATAGTATCATTTGAGATAAATATATATAAATAATGTTTTAAATATTATTTTTTCTAAGGAAAACATGAAAAGAAGTTGGCGACTGATCACTGTGAAAATTGAGATACATAAAAATGGAAAAAGGGAAAGGTGGATATTCTAATTTGTAATAAATGTGGAAAGAAACGTTGTGGAACATGCTTAATGGGAATGGGATTTTTTATCTTGTTAGATAAGGGTCATCAATATCATGATTTAAATGGATACAAAGAGGTTTCTAATGTAAAATTATTCAATTGTAATGATATGGGGAACAATTCGAATGAATTCCCTAAGAGTCAAATGAAATTTCCTCAAAAAAGGACAAGGAAAACAATATTATCTTATGAAATCACTGCATCTTAACTTTAATTTACTAAAGGTATGGTGGTATGTATGTTGATTATAACCTCAAATTTATATAATTCTTTATTTTATTAAGGATCTTCACATTCTTTTATATATTCCATTTTTTTCATGAAACATAGATATTTTCCTTTCACCTTAAGAGTGGAGTTTTCAATCATGAATCCTAGTGGAAATATTATTTCAAAAAGGATATGCAAACTAGTTCCCATTATGACACATGTAAATGCTGTATTTTCAAACATTATTATTATACCTATCATTTACTTTGATATAATGCATGGTATGGACTGGGTATCAAATTATAATATGAAAACTTATTTCCATGAGAAGGAAATTTTGATTCATGATGGATATAAGTACTAACTTCTCTTCATAGGAGAGACTACATATTCTAATGTATGTCTATATCCACATCAATTAACTCTCTTTAATTAAATTCATGGAGAAAAAGAGTAGAAAAAACCTATGAATGGGAGGGTATCCTTATAATAGATGTTGTTCCTATTATGCTAGAATACATTGATGTGTTTCCCAAAGAACAACCTGGACACCCACCTTAGTGTGAAGTTGATTTTTCCATTGATCTCATCCCTAATGAAAAATATATATCTAAGACTCCCTATAGTATGTCCATATTTCAATTATTGTACTTAAATAAACATTAGCATGGTTTATGTGATAAGGGATTTATAGGCCCTAGTGCTTCACAATAGGTAGCCCTTGTTCTTTTTTTAAGAAGAAATATGGGTTTATGAGGTTTTGCATCGATTATAGGGAAATAAATTCTATCACTATAAAAAAACTACTATCATATGCCCTATATTGATTATTTTTTAGATCAACTTCAAGAATCTCAATATTTTCTCAAAGATTGATCTTGGTTAGGGGTATTGTCATTATAATCAAAGATGGAAGATATTCCAAAGATGATATTTTGTATGAGATGGGAACATTATTAATTTACAATAATTCACTTTGGATTGACTAATATGCCTACTATTTTTGTAGATATCATGAATAGAGTATTAAAGGATTAACTCAATAATTTGATTGTGTTATTTATTGATAATATCATAGTATTATATAAAACCTATGATAAGCATAATATTCATTTCTGAATCAATCTTGAGACTCTGAGAAAATGAGTTACATGGAAATTTTAGAAAATGAAAATCTGGAGTCAGTTTTTTTATTTTCTAGTCCATATTATCTATAAGGATGGAATATTTTTTTAATCCTTAAAATAAAAAGTATTGATGGAATGTCCAATTCCAATTAATATAATTGAGGTACATAGTTTCCTTTTTTTAGTAGATTAGTATCAATGATTTGTTTAAAAAAATTCTCAACTAGTTGACCCATTAATCATGTTTAAATGTAAATATGTTAAGATCATATGGTTATAAGAATGTAAATAATGTTTTAAATAATTAAATAGGATATTGTTTAATGCGTGGTTATTAACTATACTGTCGGGAAGGATTGGATTTGTGATATATAGTGATCATTCATGTTATAGAGGCAATACTTTTATGGTGAAAGATGTGAAATATATATAGATCACCAAAATTTGAAATATATCTTCTCATGGAAGGATCTTAGTATGAGGTAAAGGTTATGGCTATAACTACTAAATGATTATGATTTCTCAATACACTACCACATAGGGAAGGCAACTTATGTGGAAGATGCATTTAGTAGGAAAGATCAGTGAGTTTTGACTAAAATGAGGATTGAAAAAAAATCCTATATTCATGGAATTAGTAAATTTGGACATGGGAATCACTATGGATGGGTAACATCGCATATATTTCAAATGATTTCCAAAGCATCCTTATTGGAAAAAATAAAATTTTATGAGGTTAATGATGAGAATATTAAAAAGAAAATAAAATTCATGACTGATGGGAAGTTGGTAGACTTCATATATGAAGACGGAATATTAAATTTGGGAAAGAGGATATGTGATACATCCTTTCCTGAGATGAAAATAGAATTTTTAGATGACTCTGATAACTTAAATTTCTCTATACACCCCGGTAGCACTAAAATGCATCAGTATTTGATGGAACATTTTTTGTGGGATAATTAAACATATGAATTTGTAGAGTATGAAAATGATGCTTGGTTTATTAACAAGTAAAGTCTAAGAGACAACATCCGAAAGGATTCATGCATCCTCTACCTATTACTATGTGTAAATGTGATAATATTAATATATAATTTGTCATTGGATTTCCAAAAATTCCCAGAATGAATGGTGTCGTATGGGTTATTGTTGATCACCTTACCAATTCAGCAAACTTACTTGCTATAAGGGAATGTCTACCTCTTCAGTTCCTCATGCATAAATATATTTAGGATGTTGTGTAACTTTATGGTGCACCTATTTTGATTGTATTAGACCATGATATGGGGTATACATCAAAATTTTGGAAGATCATTCAGAATGTTCATCAAATTTTTATATTCTCTTGAAACTGAGCACCAACTATCATCCTCAAATGGATAGATAGTATAAAAATCCTATTCATAAATTATAAGATATGGTGAGGTTTTGCTTTATTGACTATAAATTTATGTTAAATCAATATTTAGCATTGGTGGAATTTTTATATAATAATATCTTTCATTCCATAATTGAAATGGATCCATATGAAGCATTGTATGGAAAGAGGTGTCGTACTCTAACTTTTTGGGATGACGTTGGTGAAATGAATCTTGTTGGGATGGACCTCATGGAAGAGAGAATGGGGAAAGTGAATACTATTAAGAATCGTATTATGGAAAATCAAAGTATTAAAAAATATATATACTCGTAACTGAAGGAATTATGTATCGTTTCAAGTGAGAGACCACGTTTTATTGAAGGTATATCCATGGAAGGGTGATATGAGGTTTGATAAGAAATGGAAACTAAGTCATAGGATTGTCGGGACTTTTCAAATTTTGGAAATAATTGGTCTTGTGGCTTACTGTTTGGCAATACCACCTAGTCTATTTAAAGTATATGACGTGTTCTACATCTCCTTATTGGGGAGTACATACTAGACCCAATGAATGTGCTAACCTATTATGAAATTTAATTGGAACCTGATTTATCATACTATGAATAAACTGTACAACTTTTGGACACTACAGAGAAAATGTTATAGAATTGGACAAATCAACTAGTGAAGGTTTTTTTTTGGAGAAATCACAAACTAGAATAGGTAACATGGGATCCTTAAGAAGTAGTGAGGAATAATTACCCACATTTATATGAGAAATTACAAAAAGGGTTCAGGATCCGAGCAGAGCCCATTCCTAACAAATTTTATTAAAAAGAAAGCAACGTACCATTACAAGGGGGCTTACATAAATGAGAATAAGAGGCACCACACATATCAGAGTCAACTAGGGTGGAACAAAAATCAGGTGAAATAAAAGACCAGCGTGAGCTAGTTTAAAAATTTTCCCTTTTGGAAAGAGCATCCGCATCTTGGTTGGCTTCCCTGTACACATGGGTGACACCCAGTTCAATTTGTTCAGCTAGTCAGAGACATTCAGTCCAACGTGGGAGCACTCGCCAGGGAATGCCTCAAGATCGAGTCTTTAAAAAAAGCACTGCGTAGTGGAGTCCGATTATACCCAAATACGTCTCCAGTTATGATGAAATGCAAACTTCATGGCCTTGATAATTGCCCATAATTCTGCCTAAATAGCAAAGCCAATGCCAATATAATGATAGAACCATCCCTTTACAAATCCCCGGTACGTGCGGAAGACCCCACCACAGCCTGATGGACTTGGAGAACCCAATGTCGCACCATCCACGTTTACCTTTAGCCAACCAGATATTGGAGGTATCCATCGAATTGATTTGAGCATCAACGATTGCTTGATCCTTCCCACAACTCCAAAAGTTTTCAAAATAACAAAGTAATAAAGGGCACTGTTCGTGGTACCCGTTTGAATCTTAGAGGCAGCAAGGACCTCCCTGTAGATAGCCATGATTCCCGCATGCACTGAGAGCCTCTGATTGTCAAAAGAATGGACATTTATTGCTCTCCATACAAAGGAGATGAGAGTAGAAGCTACTGTGTAAAGCATATCATGAATCTGTTTGCTACAATCCAAAGTGAAAATATCCAGCATCATCTCCTCAAAAGTGTCGAGCCTCAACTCAACATCAAAGATGAGTTGAATATGCAGCCATAAGTGCCGTGACATTGAGCAGTAAATGAAGACATGATTTGTTGTTTCATCCGCAGACATGCAGAGAGAGCAGACAGGCGCAAGCTGCATTCCTTGATTGCATCGGCAACCTGCATTTCTAGATCCTCCATAGGAGTAGGGTGTTGGAAGGTGTAATAAAGTAGTGCCTGAAATTTTGCAGCCACAGAGTGATAGCAGTTCCCTCAATGCAGTTGTTCCTGTACAGAGAAGAGACCAACATGATCGGGGTCCATCTTAACATGTCAAGATCAACAAAAACATACCTATGTAATTCCAGCATGATTTCTGTAGGTAAGTAGGTCTGTATGTTTCCATTCTGCAAAGCATCCTGAATAGAAAGATGCTGCATGTGGCTAGGAACAGAGACGACATCAGCAATTGGCTTACTCAGCCAGGGAGTGTGCCAGAAATTCAAGGAAGATTGCCTGCAAACAATCCATTTGGAGGATCCCATAAGCTTTGTGTAATAAGACATAATGGCCGACCAAACAGAAGAATGAATATACGATGAATAACCCTTTTATAGCCTTGAAGTGAGCCGATCAGAGAGGAAATATAAAGATCTGTCATTAGATGTTAACAAGTTCCAAATGAACTTGCTAAGGAGTTCTTCATTGAAAAGGCCCAAATCCTTGATACCCAAACCCCCCAAATCAACTGGTTTGATACATTCCTTCCAAGAAACCGTAATGATCTTCCTTTCATGGGTTGATCCAGTCCACACAAAGTTCCTAATTGAATTCTGGACTTCCTTAATGATGGATCTAGGCCATTTGTAACGAGAGAAGGCATAGACAAACATTGAAGTTATCACCGAGTTAAATAAGTAGATTCTTCCTGCTTGTGACATAGTTTTACCCTTCCATGTAGCCAGCTGACTGATAATTCTAGATATGATGTTTGCCAGTTAACATCTTTAACTCGACCCCAAAAAAGACGCACTCCAAGGTAAGTAAAGGGGAGATCTCCTCTTTTCACTCCAAGTGTTCTGGCCACCCTATTCTTTTTGGAGGTAGTAACTCCATCACCAAACACTACAAAAGACTTTTTCCAACAGACAACCTGACCAGAAACCTCCTCATAATGAGCAAAGATTCTGTGGATGTAAGAGATAGTTTTCCCAGTTGTCTGTCCAAAGAGGAGAATATCATCAGCGTAGAAAAGATGTGAGGGGGTGAAGAGGTTCTTCCCAGCCCTGATTGGACTGTAGATTCCAGCATGCACAAGATCATTAAGGGAAATACTCAGATAATCCTCAGCCAAGGCAAAGAGAAGACCAGAAAGAGGGTCACCTTGTCTAACCCCTCTAGAGCATTGAAAGAAACCTCTGGGTGAGCCATTTATCAGTACAGATAGCCTAGCACTTCGAAAAATGGTGTTGATAAATTTGATGAAGTTTCCAGAGAAGCCATACCTTCGAAGCATATCAAAAATGAAATTCCATTTAATCGTATCAAAGGCCTTTGAGATATCAAGTTTTAGGGCAAAGTTTCCATGCCTAAATTTTTTCTTCATGATGTTAATACACTCAGAGGCAGGGAAAAGACAGTTCTAAATATTCCTTCTAGGAATGAACCCAAACTGGTTTGAAGAAGTAATCCCACCAGCAATGGGCCCAAGCCTCATGAAAATGACTTTGCTAATAGTTTTTGGCAGGGTGTTCCCAATGGCAACAGGCCTGAAATCCTTAACATCCACTGCATTTCCCTTTTTTGGGATAAGGGCAATAAAATTGGCATTGATTCCATAGGGCATTGAAGCATGGAGAAAGAACTCCTGCACAGCATTAAGGAATTCAACTCACACAATATCCCAATAGAACATGAAAAATTTGTTTGTGAATCCATCAGGACCATCCACACTGTCAATATTGACAGAGAAGAAGGCGCTCCTTACCTCCTTTTCATCAGGGGCCTCCGTTAAGAGATTATTCTGATGACTATCAACAACAGAGTTGATGTTCTCCATCATTTTCTGGGTGCTATCAGCCCCCTGGTCAGAGTACAGTCCTTCAAAGTATTCAACCACAACTTTGGAAATATCATTTTCTGAGTTGTATAATGACCCATTAATACACAGGGCAGTTATCCCCCTTCCAACTCTCTTTTCCCTATGGAGCCGCTGAAAAAATTTGGTGTTCCTATCACCTTCCTGTAGCCACCTAATGTTATATTGATTCCTGATTAACCTCTCTTTGATGTATAAGAGATCATCCAGCCTGGCCAAGGACATAACCTCATCATTTGCAAGAGCATTCTGATTCTGATTAATGCCTTGACAATGCATCAAAATCTCTTCAGCCTCATGTCATTGTCAAGATTTGAGAAAGAAGCTCTTCTCCACGCACGAAGATATTTTTTGACATTCTTCAATTTGGTGGCCATGATTTGCATTAGACTTCCAAGGGCTTCCATGTCCCATTCTTATAAAACAACCTCTCTGCAACCAGGCATAACAAGCCAAGCATTATTAAATTTAAACGGTAGCGGGGCTGACCTCAAAGTATTTATACAAATATCCACAACAAAAGGGTTATGATCAGAGTGACATTTTGGAAGCATCAATCCCGAGACTCCAATAACATCATTCCCATCATCAATCTGAACAAAGAATCTGTCCAATTTCCTTTCTTGGAGTCCATTGCAAATATATCTACGCCACGTGTAGTCACCACCCACAATAGAGACCTCAAGCATATCACACATGTCAAGACAGGATGAAAATTCAGCAGTTTCCACTCTGTTAAAATGCGATCATGTTTTTTCCTCAGGCCGTAAAACACTGTTAAAGTCACCCAGCACTACCCAAAAGCATGGATTCTTATCAAAGTTCCTTTCAACGGTGTCCCAAAGCTCCCTTCTTTTAATGTAAAAGTTGGAAGCATAGACAATGGTCAATGAGATTACAATCCCCTTAATTCCTATGTCAACTAAAACATCTTGATGACATCTTGTGTGAGAGTGAATAATGATGCTACCGTGTTTTAAGACCCATAAATTCTCAGAACCATTCTCACTTTCATTTTTTTATACAAAGGAATAGCCAAGGGAGGCCCATTTGAAGGAGCTCCAATTTTCAAATTTCATCTTTGGTTCAGCAAGACCAATCATCATAGGTTTATTGGCCACAATAAAATCTCTAAGGGCCATGACCATTGGAGAATTCCCAAGCCCTTGACAATTCCAGAAAAGGATCTTCATTAGTGTGATGCAGTCCGGGCCCTTGTTTGTGGCCCTTCATCCCTTGTAAGTTGGTGATTTTTCTTCTTACCTCCCCCTTTTGTCAGACTCTCATTCTTTCCACCTGCCAGACCAGCATCTTCCTCACTACTCTTAGGCGGCATGACCTTTGCGAGAGGACTTCCCTCACCATCCTCGCCCCCTAAGTTCTCAAAGAGAGGAGAAAATTGGTTGGGGGAGTGAACACTGCCCAAGGTTGCTGCTCCAGTCTCCTTCCTTCTTGCTGTTTTCGCAAGATTAACCTGGGTAAATAAGCCCCCTTCGGTGGGGACCTGCACAGCATCGGCAGGCAGAATAGGCACATTTTCAGTGGCATGAGAGTCTGGAACTGAGGACAACATCTGCAGGTCAGAAACATCCAGGTCCTCCTGCTGTTTACCTACGGCATGATCTGAGACATAAGTGTCACTATCCAGGACCATGTGTACCATCTCATCCTGCAGGAAATCATCAACACGAAGTGCAGAACCCCGCACAACCATGGTAGAGGAGTCCCCGAATTCTGTGCAGTATGTTGCCCACTCACTCCAGTTTGTGAAGACTGCTCAGCTGGGTCAGCCATGATCTCATCTTCTCGTGAAAAAGCATCATCACCCGGCCTCTTATTGCAGCAGAGGTGTTGCATGTCAACCACCACAAGAGGATCAAAAGAGTTCTGAAGTAGTACATCATTGTTGGCCATTTCCAACTGAACAATGTCAATCAGTGCAGCCAGTTCAGGATTCATCCTGGTAGCCTCTTCGCTGGACTCATTCAGAGTACCACCTTCACAATCGTGAGGACCAGTATCAGCATTCATAATGGGAGGAGTTTTACCCTTCCCACTGTCCGGGCCTCTTCAGTATGACGAATCATCATGCCCTTTTAAATGGCATTTTGAACATACCTTTGATCTGTTTCATTCAGTGGTTAGATGACCAAAAACCATACAACCACCACAAAATTTTGGCTTTCGCTCATAAACAATGTCCATATTAAACCTGTCATCTCTTGTGGAAAGAACCACCTCCTCCACCAAGGTATTGGCCATATCAACTTCAACAAGGACCCTTGCAGAGTGACCATACCTTCGGTTTTCAGTTTGTTTATCAATTCTTATCGGATTTCCCACTGAGGATGCAATATCCCATAGAATCCTAGGATGCCAGTATATCCAGTTGAGTTTAAAGATTCGAATCCACACCTGAGTATGTGTGTTCGTCACGCGGAAAGGGTCAAAGTGCTGATCCCATTCCTGAATTCTTAAGATTCAAGGCTTCAAAGATATGGACCCAAGGCTCCATGCCCTTCTCTTATGCTCATCAGAGGGTAACATAAAATGGAAATATCCCCTCCACATTGCAGTCATCTTCCAATCGCCGAAGCCCCAAATCGTGGCAATTCGGTCAATCAGCTCATCAAATCGCCACACACGCTCGCCCTTTGGGGTCAACACACGAGCTATTATTGAGAATCGACAAATTTTTAACCTCTCCTCAATAGCCTCCTGGTTGGCTGAAACGTGGTCCGTTTTCCCTTTCCTAATGACCCTTCCAGGGGAGGGAGCCCCAAAATCAGGAAAAGAAATCTTCGACGCAGATCTCACACCATCTGCAAAGTTTTTTCTCAAGCCAGAACTCTCCGGTGGGTGCAGATCAGCAGCAGTATTCTTGTGCAGCACACATTGAGAAAATAATTCTTTATGCCCAGGAATATCAGGGCTTTTTTAGGCCGAATCTGCCTTGAAGCAGGCCGCATCATCAACTCGCGCGCAGTTTCCTTCGCAGCAAGACCCCCTTGCTCCGCCATCCCTCCATTGATTTATTTGAGAAATTAATTTTATCAAAAATTTAGGATGAAATTATATTAGGGGGTAGAATAAAATACCCAATATCATCGTATAATATGTAAACATTAGATCCCTAGACTATTTCCCAATACACATCCTACTGTTTTATTATTATATCATAAATAATTCATGGTTATATCTATAAGTACAACTTCTATGTTTTAGAAATTGAATTAAATAAAATACATATTTTTTAGTTTATATGGACGAATTTATCTTAGGGTTAATTTATCTAATTGTTTAGAAATATTTTATTTTTGGTGAATAGTGAAATGTTGATTTTTACAAAACATTCATTTATTTTATTTAAATAAAGAAATTTAAAAGACACCTTATGATTTGGATTTCATTTTAAAATCACGCAAGATCCCTTTTATATAATTATTTTCATAGGAATGGTCATTATATTTTGTTTTGTAAAAGATTATCTTTATGATTAAAAAACAATTTTCTAAGAACAAAATTGTTTATCATTATGTTTTTTAAACTTATAGTAAAATTAATTTCTAAAACATCTACAAATTGAATCATGAAAAATGGATATCATATTTGGAATCCAGAGGATGAAATTTATAAATGATGTCAATTTCATCTCTGATCGTTATAAATAACATCTTTGGTAAAAATATGTTAATCATAGAAAATGGGTAAAACAGGTTAATTAAGGTTAAAATATTTTTACAAGGTCAAAAAATCTATTATTTATTCTTATTGGATTAGTTTATTTAGAAAATTATCACCATATATTTGAAATTAAATTTTTAGGAGTCTCTTATACATGAGCAAGACACTTGTAATGTTTAATAGTTGATAATAATTACAATTGTTACACCCGCCTCAATTATAAAAGGGTGCATCCTCTCATATCTTATTCAATCCAATTTAGAATTTTAGATTGAATACAATATTCTGAAATACCATCCTATCATCCCTGAACTTGTCTTAGTGTTATTAGTCTCTCCAACATACCACATTATAAAGGCTTAAGGTGCAAGTCAAATGAGGTTTCTCAAAGAAGAGGTATAAATCTTAATCTAGTATTTCCAAGTTTATCTCTTCTTCTACACCCTTAAAATATTAAATAAACATTATTATATGACTATATAAATATATTTAATATATTTAAATGTTATTATTTTTATTTAATAACCCTTCATCATATCTTTTTCCATCCTATGGAAAATGAAAATATCGCTTGTGTGTGCGTACGACATACCATCTCCACATAGCAGTATAATTTTTCATAAATAATTTACATGGATGTTTATAAATATGGAAATAATGAATATATATGATAATTATGACATAATTATTATTCTATTAATATAATATATCATTTACATTATTATCCTTCCACCTGTTAAAAAATTATAACATCGCTCGTGCGTATGTGTGGACTACAACCTCCATGGAGAGATGTGATTCATTTTTTCTGTTTCCCTTTCATTGGTAATTATGAAATTGTACATAATGTATAAATATGACAATAATTTCATGATTAATATTCTATATATAATGGAACCATGAACCATTTGACCACATTCAATGCATCAATGTTATTTTCATTTTATAAATCAAAAGACCCCAAAATGTCCAATGTGAACTTAATTGATCAACTAAATATATAAGAAAATATAATAAATGAAATAAAATAGATTTTGAAAAGGTAATAAAATTAAAAATTGATATTAGTAATGTAGAAAATTAATATAAGTTTTTAATATATGATTTAAAGTTAATAAATAATGATTCAGATTCATGATAAGGGTTTATTCCACAATCTCATTTTTATTTAGGATTGTTTATATTTAAATATCCATTAAAGGAAAGTATAATCACTATATATTTTAAACCCCATTTACTTATTATCCTCTATTAATATATGAAATTTCCATTTTTTTCTTTCGTTTTCCCATATTTAGTACTTAATACGATCAAGAAAACATTTTTTTATTGAAACTCTGGCCTTATTTCCCCTTTGGTCGGTGAACATTATCTTCCTTATCCACGTTTCATAAAATGTTTTCAACAATGTTCTTTTTATATGATAAAATAATTATTTAAAGTAATTTTCAACCATATTTGATGCTATTTTCAAATTTGTAAAAGGAATCATCTTATCTTTTTCTGAACGAGGTGCATTTAACTTTTTAGCAAAAGTGCACAATGGGTATTTTTGTAATATTTACCGCATAAGCTATTTTTCACATTTTCATAACCAATATTTTATTTTGTTCTTACCTCACAATTTTCCATGGTTATTTTCAAATAAAGGTATTTTCTCATTGTTCTTTAAATTTTTAGTTAAAACGTTATCAACATGAAATGTTATTTTTATCATGCTTTCAAGGAAAGGTTCGATTTTCTTTTAAAGGTATTTTCATCTATTTCAACATCCGTTGATGAATCATATGATTTACTAGGGACTTTCATAAATTATACCATCCACTATATTACTATGGATGGATTATAATCATGATGTTTTATTTTTGACGAGTAAAAAGTATTGACATTCCATATGCTAATTTTCAAAAATGGTTATTTAAGTTGATTATGTACTGTATTGATTATTCAACCCTTTAATATGATGAATACATTAGGCTTAATATGTGATGGTCAGGGCCTATTATTACACCTTTATGCACTAGTTGGTCTCATTAGACAAAATAGTTTGAGTATTTGGAACTTACCATACCTATTTATGTGTGATTTCTTGGCATGAGGCTTTAATGGTAAGATAATGATGTTTTATATTATGCATTATATCATTATGAAATTAGTTATTATTATCCACATGATTATTTATGCTGTTTTTTCATCCATGGATATATTACTGTTTTATGAAATTGTATATATTAAATATTTGATTATTCCTTATTGATGCCCCACTATTCATGATTTATTTATTATATGATACCTTTTAGTGTATTCTTTCTCTTATTGGGCATATAATCTAACCCTTTATTAGGTTTTCTATTCCACATGATACCAATAAGGGATCAATGAATGATTTCATTTATAAAATAGAGGAAATAATAAAGTTATCACTAGAATTTTAAGTCGTGTTTCATGTTTTCAAATGTAATTTGATATTTGTGTATGTAACTAGTCTCCCCAAACTGCTAAACTATTTTATCCATTGGGTTGTGATATCTTGTATCTTTTGTTAATGTTGTAAGATAACCAGCAAATCTAGGTTACTAGATTCCTAGTGTTATATAATATCAAAACCCAAACCACCCGGTCTAATATTGAGTGCTACATGACCTCATGCACTGTAGAGACCCGAAGCTTGACGTACATTGACATTACATTACATTTGCAGAATACTTAGTACATAACAAAAACACACACACAAGGATCGTAATCGTTTAGTGTCTTTGGAAACTCAGAATATAATCTTCTAATCCTGGTGAAAGATCTTCAACATCTCCCATAAAGATCTTCCTTTTTTTTTACCTAAAACCTTTCTTTATATCCTGGGGAAAAGAAAACATAAAAGGGTGAGCTTAAATGCTCAGTAAGGGTAAACAAAAGAAATATCAATCACATCATATACATAAGCACATAAATTTTGGAAATCTTAACCTGCAAAAGAGATCATAATTTCATAACATGGAGTAAATCATGGCAGTGAAATGTAATCACAATAATCATAACTTAAAACATGAAACTTTGTGGCATTCACACATAATCATAGAGAATCATTTCTTGTTAGTCAAGACTCATTTCCAAGACTATCTTAGTGGACAAAGTCCCTTTCTGAACCGAGTCACCCTCGTTTCAGTCCTGTTTCACTGAACCGGTATAACCTACCGTTCCAGCCATGTCTATCTCATGAGATATAAAATCTTTACCCAATGCATTGGAGGGAGATATAGGTCCCACCCATCTCATAATGATACCATTCTTATTTGTGCCACAAAATCATAAACCATACATCATAGAATAACCCATGTAATAAAAATTGGATTCTTAAACATCGTGACATCATAAAACAATTCACATAAGATAAAGGAATTCATAAAAATAATTCCATCACAAAATAATCAAATCAATGTAATACTAGGGATAAAAACAGAACCCTTTTATTATCTTAGAGGGAAAATAATTTTGATAAAACACTTGACTCCATTCTTGAGGAAAATATCCTTTCTACTTCAAAAACACTTTTCCTTTCTTAACATGTCATACAATTTTAAAATAAGTTGATTAAAAATAAACTTAGAAAATTGTAAAGGAAGCTTCTTGGAAATAATTTTTTAAAAATCCATTCATGCCGTATAAGTTAGAAAAAACATTCTTCTCGTATTTTTGTCGGAAAAGTCAAAAAGTACCTCGTACGAAAAATGACAAAAGATTCCTTTCATATCTTTTACTAAAAACTCACCGAAGGGTAAAATTGGATTTAAACAGTTGTAGGTGGATGGAAACAATATTACATATTGAGGAAACATGGATGTGGATGATAAAATACAACCCAGTAAATTCTGAAGTATAAACAATCTTGAATAAAAATGAGATTGTGATATTTCCCTTACCTTAGGTCCGACTTGCTTTGTAAGTGTCCGAACCTCATCTTCTTTGAAGTGCTTCTTTGAGACATTCTTTTAGGGCACTAAAATTGGTCTTTGAGGAAGACCAGAACCTCTAGTATGTTGCTAGGGAAGTGGAGAGGAGAATTGGGCAGGGGTTGGCCGAGCTTGAAGGGTCAATGTTGTGTGAGGAAGAGAGGGAGGAGGTGCCCTTTTATAAGGGAGGAGAGGGGCACCTTTGGAATAACGAAAAATATTATTTTATTATAAAGTCAAGTTCGGTTTTAAATAGCTCCAAATTGATTTATTTCGAGGATAAGGTGGGGATGGGTCAAAATCCTCTCATCCAATAGAATTTAGACAAGTTTAGGTTCCTATTTTAACCTTATCATTTAGATTTAACATTAAGTTAAATAATTTTACTTTTACTGTGTCTTCTTGTGTTCTTACACTATAAGGTTAATAAACTTACTATAATAAGCCAAAAGAACCCCAAATTGTTTATTATTAATATATATAACCTTATCTAAGTCATTTGGCCGAACCTTAGATTTTTAGGAATAAAATAACAATTAATAATATAATATTTGTTTTTAAAACTATTTTATGTCAATTTTGACACTATTTAGTAATTGATTTTTGTGAAAATCATAACAGAATGATAAGTTCGAACAAAGTTAATTAAATCAATACTAACATGTCATATTAACCTAGAAAATTTGTGGAATTCATAAAAAGTCTCAAATTATATTTATTTGGGTATTTATAACATCAATTATGTCAATATTTTATTAATAAGATAATTACTGCATCATCGTTGTGGCATAAATAAATTAAATTATTTAATGTCTAAAAATTAAAAATAAAATACAATTATGTAGAAAATCTTTTTATATTTCTAATGAATATTTATAGTCAAATTTATCTTATGTATAACCCCATATTAAAAATGTTTTAGTAAATAAACTTTGATTTTAACTCTTTTAACCCTTCTTTAAATAAATTAATAATAAATGTCCTAATCTAATCCAAGTGGGCCTAAATGGTCATATTTTATTCCTAAGTTTGTTTTGGGTCGAATTACATTTGTCCAATAGAATTAGGACATGTTTTAGGGTAATAATAATATCATTTCTACCCATAATTACCCTATTTACTTTTAACCATGGTAAAAAAAGTAAAAAGTTACTATTCACCAAAAAATTGTTTTCATCTCATTGAACCACATTTTACTTACTGACATCAACCGTGTCTCTCAGATTTTTGAAATTCCACTCACAGAAGCGGTAAAATTATGTTTTATGAACAATTCAGTTTTTTTTAACTACCACTTAGTGGTTTCACTATTCATCAAAAATTGAAAGTTTTCAGAAAAATACCAAAAATTAGGCCTAAGCTATATTTGATATTATGAACTCAAAAATGATTTCTATTTTACCATATTCAAAATATATCAGTTGCATTAATTAATTTAAAAATTAATTCCCGTCGTCAAAACAAATAGCGTGTTCTTAAGAGATAATAACTTTCAAAAGATTGACACTTGTTTATGTCTGGTTTAAATGTGAAATTACATCCAATGATCATCATTGTATTAAATTGTAAAAATATATTCTAAATATACTTTAAAACCACTCAAATTAATAATTTATCACTATTAATTATTTCGATTGAAAAAGTTGATTTTATTAAAAATTTAGTAATTTTCACTATTCATCAAAATATGAAAGTTATTCGAAAATCACCAAAATTTCACACTAAGATAATTTCGATATTACGAATCCAAAAATGAAGTCCATTTTTAAAAATAAAATTTACAAAATTTCAAAAAGTTGTTATTACTATTCATAACGGCTAGTTTTAATAATATTTTAATAGCATATCGTTGTTTAGTGAAACTCGGTATTGCGTACTACACACGCTATCAAGGAAGGTCGCGATTGCGTGTAATGAAAGGAAAGTCAAGGATGCGTGTTGTGCAAGCTCCTTTTGGTGTAGCGTACAACACAAGACATTAATGAAATTAAAACGAACATTTTTCATAAAATCTCGGGGTGTTACATTCTACCCCCCTTAAAATGAATTTCGCCCTCGAAATTCATCAGGGTTATAAATGGTTTACTATTAGAAAGTTTCTTTAATCGAAACCCACATCGTAAAAAGGAATACCAAAACCTATCTTTAAAAACAAAAGTATGGAACGTAACGGTTACCCAAATAAACTAATCACTAGGTTTCCACATAGGTGAAAATATGGATATGGAAGAGAAATCTAACCATCATGTTCTGATGGAGAGTGGTAGAGAACATGGCTATGGAAAAGATAGCAATCACAAAGCCATAAATTTGTGACGATCTAAGGTACCATCTGATTCATCAGATATAAGAGCACTAAGACAACATTTTTGGTTTTCAAGATCATTTCCCTAAAGTTGATGAAATTGGAATTAGAAGAAATACTTTCGTGATTTTGGTATAGTCTCACTGTTTGTCGTTCTTTGGAGAATTTACACTTCATATCTTAAAGAAATGAAGTTGAATTTTTCATTCGTGATGTGTTAGCAGATCATGTGATAGAATGATGGGTCATTTCATCTCTTTTAAACAAAAGGTTAGAAAAAGTTATAAGTCCATCTTATGGTTAATCGTATATGGTTCCAAAAATGAACTTATACTTCATATATCATACCGCTTAATAAAATAAAACTAGTTTCTACTAACCAAGGACTTCCTGTAGGCCAGTGGTAGGCGATAAAGGCCAGTCGCACTTCGGTTGTGGGTTCGATTCCCACAGCCTTGTCCGACGTGATGGGCTGTCGCCCGTCCCGCAGGTTGTCCTTTTTCTAAAGCTATATTACTATAACATCTCATCAATAATATCGAAAAAACTTCTATCCTTAAACAATACTAACTTATGTCCAACATAATCCATTCCAATCTTTAGGCTTATCCATAATACTGCAGTCCACTCTCATATAATAGTGAAAACGATTACCAGAGATTTAATACCATCGTTGATCCCCATATATCATAAGATATGTTTTGTTGGTCACATTCCAAATATTCAAAGTCCTTAATCATGTATTCTCTTGAATACTCATTGAACCTTAGTGAAAACATGAATGCAGTTAAAAGTTAACACCTTCCACATACCAAAATCCTCAAAATTCTATATACTCAAACCATGATATCACTTAGTCCTTATATTAATCATGAGCTCATGAATACTGTCAAATATTTCATTTTCTCATTTTCCCTTCATTATGCGCATATCATTCTTTTTCCAAAAATATCTCAATCACTTTCCATGGTTACTGGTACCATAAAATTATTGAAAACCACAATAGACCAATTCCAATATTCCACGATACTATATACAACACTATTTTGGAATCCCATTACATAAACACTTAATCATTCCACCACATAGTTGTCATATTCAACATCGCCAATAGTGATCGCATGTGACTTCCCTTTGTCCTTTGACTTAAGTGGTTGCTCATGTTGATCATCACTAACCCTTGGATTACGACATTTATTAGCATAATGCCCCATTTCCTTTCACTTGAAGCATTGAAGTGTTGGTGGTGCATTCTCTGCAGTGTTTGCTTTGTTCACATCATTAGAAACCCTTTTTCCATTACTTCGACACTCAGCTGCTCGATGACCTTATTTTCCACACTTAAAACATTTTCTAGTCCGTTTAAGACAATCTCCACAATGCTTCTTTCCACACTTTGAGCATAAGGAAACATTCATTTTCTTTTCACCATTATTCTGAGATTTCTCCTTGAACTCCATCTTTCGTTTCTTTTCAAAACCATGAGATGGATATATAACACCAACTTCCATTTCTACCCTCATAGCACAACGCACAATTTCTTCATAGCTACTGAAGTCTCTTATAGCTAATGCCCTTCGAAGACTTGGTTTTAAGCCACTGAAAAATCGATCAACTTTACTTTCAGGTTGGATGATAATGCCAGATGCATACCTTGAAAGTCTTGTAAAATTTGCTTCGTATATACCAACAGATTCATCATCCTTCTACTTCAGCTCAAGAAACTCCTTTTCCATCTTCGTTCAAAGAATACGAGGGGAGTACTTACTGAAAAACAAGTTCTTGAACTCGTCCCATTCCATGGACTCAATTTCATCTCTTGGCATCGTATTCTTGATAAGATTCCACAATTGATCAGCTTCACCTTCCAAACGATATACTGCTAAGATGACTTTATCATGTTCAGAATATTGAAGAACTGAAAATATCTTTTCAGTGGTACTGATCCATTGTTCAGCAACAAGTGGATCAGAAGACCCACTGAAAGAAGGTGGACTTTGCCTCATGAAGGACTCAATAGAATATTGTTCCCTTCTCTGCTCATTTGGAAGTCCAGAATGATTCATATCTTGTGTAAGTATAGCAATAAGATTTTTCACTCCATATCCCATAACACTTGTTTGTTCAGGAGGAAAATCATTGCATTGTCCATTACATTGATCAACACGGTTTCTTCGGGCTCCAGCCATCATCTAAAACCCAAAAAGAATAGTGTGAGAGGAAAAAATCATGCTAGGGAAAACAACATAATAAAGGGGGAGTACCCTCAATATCTAACATCTTAGGTTAAATTCTAAGATCGTTAGCGCAATTCTAGGACTATAACCTATACGTATACTTAACCTTAGAGACATCCCTAGACATACCTCAGAAATATCTCTTGGGATCTCACTAAAGTTCTCGCATCCTAGTTTCCAAAGGTTGACTAAACCTTTCCTCTGATACCAACTATAGAGACCCGAAGCTTGACGTACATTGACATTACATTACATTTGCGGAATACTTAGTACATAACAAAAACACACACACAAGGATCGTAATAGTTTAGTGTCTTTGGAAACTCGGAATATAATCTTCTAATCCTGGTGAAAGATCTTCAACATCTCCCATAAAGATCTTCCATTTTTTTACCTAAAACCTTTCTTTATATCCTGGGGAAAAGAAAACATAAAAGGGTGAGCTCAAATGCTCAGTAAGGGTAAACAAAAGAAATATCAATCACATCATATACATAAGCACATAACTTTTGGAAATCTTAACCTACAAAAGAGATCATAATTTCATAACATGGGGTAAATCATGGCAGTGAAATGTAATCACAATAATCATAACTTAAAACATGAAACTTTGTGGCATTCACACATAATCATAGAGAATAATTTCTTGTTAGTCAAGACTCATTTACAATATTATCTTAGTGGACAAAGTCCCTTTCTGAACCGAGTCACCCTCGTTTCAGTCCTGTTTCACTGAACCGGTATAACCTACCATTCCAGCCATGTCTATCTCATGAGATATAAAATCTTTACCCAATGCATTGGAGGGAGATATAGGTCCCACCCATCTCATAATGATACCATTCTTATTTGTGCCACAAAATCATAAACCATACATCATAGAATAACCCATGTAATAAAAATTGGATTCTTAAACATCGTGACATCATAAAACAATTCACATAAGATAAAGGAATTCATAAAAATAATTCCATCACAAAATAATCAAATCAATGTAATAATAGGGATAAAAACAGAACCCTTTTATTATCTTAGAGGGAAAATAATTTTGATAAAACACTTGACTCCATTCTTGAGGAAAATATCCTTTCTACTTCAAAAACACTTTTCCTTTCTTAACATGTCATACAATTTTAAAATAAGTTGATTAAAAATAAACTTAGAAACTTGTAAAGGAAGATTCTTGGAAATAATTTTTTAAAAATCCATTCATGCCGTATAAGTTAAAAAAAACATTCTTCTCGTATTTTTGTCGGAAAAGTCAAAAAGTACCTCGTACGAAAAATGACAAAAGATTCCTTTCATATCTTTTACTAAAAACTCAGCGAAGGGTAAAATTGGATTTAAACAGTTGTAGGTGGATGGAAACAATATTACATATTGATGAAACATGGATGTGGATGATAAAATACAACCCAGTAAATTCTGAAGTATAAAAAATCTCGAATAAAAATGAGATTGTGATATTTCCCTTACCTTAGGTCCAACTTGCTTTGTAAGTGTCCGAACCTCCTCTTCTTTGAAGTGCTTCTTTGAGACCTTCTTTTAGGGCACTAAAATTGGTCTTTGAGGAAGACCAGAACCTCTAGGATGTTTCTAGGGAAGTGGAGAGGAGAATTGGGCAGGGGTTGGCCGATCTTGAAGGCTCAATGTTGTGTGAGGAAGAGAGGGAGGAGGTGCCCTTTTATAAGGGAGGAGAGGGGCACCTTTGGAATAACTAAAAATATTATTTTATTATAAAGTCAAGTTCGGTTTTAAATAGCTCCAAATTGATTTCTTTCGAGGCTAAGGTGGGGATGGGTCGAAATCCTCTCATCCAATAGAATTTAGACAAGTTTAGGTTCCTATTTTAACCTTATCATTTAGATTTAACATTAAGTTAAATAATTTTACTTTTACTGTGTCTTCTTGTGTTCTTACACTATAAGGTTAATAAAATTACTATAAGAAGCCAAAAGAACCCCAAATTGTTTATTATTAATATATATAACCTTATATAAGTCATTTGGACGAACCTTAGATTTTTAGGAATAAAATAACAATTAATAATATAATATTTGTTTTTAAAACTATTTTATGTCAATTTTGACACTATTTAGTAATTGATTTTTGTGAAAATCATAACAGAATTATAAGTTCGAAAAAAGTTAATTAAATCCATACTAACATGTCATATTAACCTATAAAATTTGTGGAATTCATAAAAAGTCTCAAATTATATTTATTTGGGTATTTATAACATCAATTATGTCAATATTTTATTAATAAGATAATTACTGCATCATCGTTGTGGCATAAATAAATTAAATTATTCAATGTCTAAAAATTACAAATAAAATACAATTATGTATAAAATCATTTTATCTTTCTAATGAATATTTATAGTCGAATTTATCTTATGTATAACCCCATATAAAAAATGTTTTAGTAAATAAACTTTGATTTTAACTCTTTTAACCCTTCTTTAAATAAATTAATAATAAATGTCCTAATCTAATCCAAGTGGGCCTAAATGGTCATATTTTATTCCTAAGTTTGTTTTGGGTCGAATTACATTTGTCCAATAGAATTAGGACATGTTTTAGGGTAATAATAATATCATTTCTACCCATAATTACCCTATTTACTTTTAACCGTGGTAAAAAAAGTAAAAAGTTACTATTCACCAAAAAATTATTTTCATCTCATTGAACCAAATTTTACTTACTGACATAAACTGTGTCTCTCAGATTTTTGAAATTCCACTCACAGAAGCGGTAAAATTATGTTTTATGAACAATTCAGTTTTTTTAACTACCACTTAGTGGTTTCACTATTCATCAAAAATTGAAAGTTTTCAGAAAAATACCAAAAATTAGGCCTAAGATATATTTGATATTATGAACTCAAAAATGATTTCTATTTTACCAAATTCAAAACATATCAGTTGCATTAATTAATTTAAAAATTAATTCTCGTCGTCAAAACAAATAGCGTGTTCTTAAGAGATAATAACTATCAAAAGATTGACACATGTTTATGTTTGGTTTAAATGTGAAATTACATCCAATGACCATCATTGTATTAAATTGTAAAAATATATTCTAAATATACTTTAAAACCACTCAAATTAATAATTTATCACTATTAATTATTTCGATTGAAAAAGTTGATTTTATTAAAAATTTAGTAATTTTCACTATTCATCAAAATATGAAAGTTATCCGAAAATCACCAAAATTTCACCCTAAGATAATTTCGATATTACGAATCCAAAAATGAAGTCCATTTTTAAAAATAAAACTTACAAAATTTCAAAAAGTTGTTATTACTATTCATAACGGCTAGTTTTAATAATATTTTAATAGCATATCGTTGTTTAGTGAAACTCGGTATTGCGTACTACACACGCTATCAAGGAAGGTCACGATTGCGTGTAATGAAAGGCAAGTCAAGGATGCGTGTTGTGCAAGCTCCTTTTGGTGTAGCGTGCAACACAAGAAATTAATTAAATTAAAAAGAATATTTTTCATAAAATCTCGGGGTGTTACATGCATGCCTCCCCATGCGCAAGAGGTTGTCGACTATAACTGAGGGTCTGAGTCCATTAGTGGGGATACTATACCATCTGTATCATGTTATTAGACTAATAATAAATCACAACACTATACGAAATAACAAATAATCAGATTAATTATGATGAAACTGAAAGGATGGCATACATGTCATAGAGTAACAGTGGCAAGACTATCTAGTGTAATAAAAAGTTGTAAAAAATAAAAAGATAAATTCTCAGTCCCATGGATTCTATCATGGTCCTCCACATTCTCTATACTTCTCTACTCATCCATCCACCATAGGTCACTTTCCCTTTCTTGGATCCCTCATGAAATCTAAATGTGCACACAAATGCTCGAGTATGGTGTGCATAAAAAACTCAACAGGATACCACCAATGGATCCTTTTCCTAGAGTACTAAAGTATAATAGGTGGATGTAATATTAATAATTAATTTGTAATGTTAAAAACATACAATCCAAAAATGAGAGTTTTCCCTCCAACCAAGCCACCAAAACCCCTAGTTATACCTATTTTTGGACCCATTCGAGAAGACTAATGATAGATGTTGGTAGTAATGAAACTATCCCTAGTACCGAGTCCTCATAAAGTCATGAGAACATGCAACCCATCATCCTCTATAAATCTAGTATGTAATACCCCAAGTTTTTATGAATTATTGTTTTTGAATAAATTAGAATTCATTGACGGATTATGTTGCACGCTACACCAAGTTAAGCTTTATTTATAGGAAACACCAAGTTATGTTTGGGCTATACAAAACACTGAGTTTAGCTTGTGGTACATACACACCATGATTGTATTTTTTTACATACAATATTGATTTTCTTCGATAACTTATGTTACATGCAAGATAGAGTTTTACAGAACTAGAATATTTTATTAATAATATTATTTAATATGATAGTTATCTTGTAATATCTTGAATTTATAAATATAATAAAAACATTCATTGTTAAAAATTATAAGTATTTTTATGTGAAAATGTAATTTTCCCATGAAAATAACTTAATAAATGATTTAAATATATTTCATAAGGGTAAAATCCTAGTAATAATCCTTGAATATTCAACGCAAGGATTTCAGAGTGAGGCACTATGTTAGAGCGGGATATCGATCCTCATAAAGCCTCGATGCATACTAAATAAAAATATTGAATATATTATATTACACACACGAAATATATTCAAAATAATTGACTAAATCACAAATTGTGCATTATATGAGAAATCTAAGACCATTGTTGGGTCCGGAACATGGGGTTTACCCTAAATGAGGTATAACATTTATGTGTGTCGGGTGCTTGGAAACATCACACATGATAATACCCTTTTAATATAAAATTATTTATTAATTATATTTTTGAAAATAATAAATAATTAATTTCTCTCAAATGACGTGTCGTATGAGGAACCTGAGACAATTGTTCGGTCCAAAACACCTGGTTTACCCTAGGAGGGATATAATTATTGTTTGAAAAGGGTGTTTTGAGAGATTGCGTGAAAGAATAATAATAATTATATTATTTTTATTTTTATTGAAAAAATTTAAATTAGAATTACCTGTGTAGTTGAATTCACTTAATTAATGAGAAAAGTTTCTCTATGGGTGGATATTTATTTTTGGGTTTGATAATAATAGTAACATTGATACATATCTCACATAAATTATCAAAATATAATTATAAAGGGTTAATATGTGACAAAATATGAAATTATAATTATAAAATATAATTTATGAGAAATTATCAAAACATAAATATAAAGGGTTAATTTATGTAAAATTATCAAAAGATAATTATAAAAGGATAATTTATGAGAAATTATCAAAAGATAATTTTAAATGGATAATTTATGATAAATTGTCAAATGATAATTATAAAAGGATGATACATAATAAATTAACAGGATAGAATTATAAAAGGATAATTTTTGAGAAATTATCAAAAGATAGTTATTCTTGAGGAGAATATTGCGAGCACTTTTGTTGTCCTAGAATGATAATTTTGAAATTATACAGATTATAGAATGTATCATCGCTTCTGATGTGTTATTTATTTTTGAAATAAAATAATTAGTTTCGGTTCTAGGAACCCTTGATGAAACTCAAGTATTGTTGTGTCAATGTTTATGACAATAAGCTCATGAGGAGGTGTTCTTGACTGTTGAGGTTTCCAATCCTATTATCGAATGACCTAGGGTGTTTTATCCTTGCTTTATCATCAACAACTTTTGAGGTAGGATGTTTATTAACATTTTCATCTCTATTTATACACTTTTTAATATTATGATTATCGTATTGGAACTTTTTATATCCATGAATGAGTTGTGATTTCATGTGGGTGTGTGTATCCCCTGACACCACATGACCTTACTCCATGAGAAATGTTGAGATAGCTAGATTCCATGTTGACGTTTGATTCACATGTTGTATTTATGATGATTCTATGTTTATTATTATTTGTACCTCGATATGTATTCCTTGATATGTGGTCTCGATATTATGACACTATTTTCTTGAGATACGACTAGAATATATTGTGTTGTTGTTTCTTGTTCATGGTACCTATCAGACAGGTGGCCCCGTCGTGGCTCAGTAGCCTTAGAGGGGGACCATGTTCAGACAGAACGTGTGACATGATGAAGATGCCAAGATGGATGATGGGGAAAGATGGATTAGTGTGGCCTGACCCAAGGGCATGCTGACCATGAGTGATCATACCCATATGTGATGACTGTGATGCATGACGATGATGAGTGATCAAACCTATGTGGAAATAGTGGGGCATGATGGTCTGTGTGACCTAGTATGAGATAGCGTTGAGGCATGATGTCTTAGTGTGGTATAACCTAGAGTCCTAGGTCCTATATGAATATATAGACTCTTGAGTCTGGCTCTAACATTTAGATTTTACAATTATGTTTCCAATGTTTTCCTATATGGAGCTAAAGCATGTGCAGTTGAGGGTTTGTGGCAGCTTGGTTAGCGCACTATCGCGTGATTTTAGATTGTATTATTATTCTTGTGACAAAATTATTATTATTATGTATTAAAGTTGTATAGTTGATCACATCATGTTAAGGACGTATTGATGGTTTCCTACTGAGTCTTGTACTCAAATCCTACTCAGGAATTTAGGTGCACTTGGAGATTTCATGAGGGATCCGACGAAGGGTAAGGGCCCTGTGGCAGATTTCTAAACTGAGGACAATGGAGCTGGTGGTGGGATAGGATGAAAACCGAAGGGACCTACAGTTTATCATTCATTTATTTATTTTATCTTCTTTATTTACCACAGATAGGATTTCCACTTTCAGGAGCTTCTTTTATTTAATTTTCATGTATATAATTTATTTACTTATTATGTATGTTCACTCTGATGATTTATTATGTCAGTTATTTTTTATTATCAATACTGTGAAATATTACTTAGGGTTTAGTCTCCCCACTATTTTACTCAGACCTTCACTGTTGTTGTCAACCTCTAGCACATGGGGAGGCATTCCTGAGGTCACATGGCATTTCAGCTCGGACTTGGTGGTTTGGGTAGGGATGTTACATATCACCTAGATGTTGGAATTATGGGAATGAATAGGATTAACTGAATAATTAAAATATATATTTTTCACATGTTTATTAGTTATCTATCGATTATAAATAAAATAAGAATCATATGAAAGAAATTGATTTTTTCAAAAAAACAGTATCTTTTCTAAAAGTCAGTTAATCTTGCTTGACACACATAATTTAAATTTATATTTTACTCAATTTAGAATATTTATTTGAAACAATATTATTTATTTTTAAAATTAGAATATCATAATTATCTTAGGGTGAATTTTTGTTACTTTTCTATTACATTTTATTTTTGATGAATAGTAAAAATACTGAATTATAATTCAAAGATACCTTTTCATTTAAATAATTTTTAATGATAAATTATATTTTTAATTGGTTTTAAATTCAATATAGTTCAAATTTACATCTATAAATCCAATTTATGTCAGTAGAATCAATATTGTGTTGAAATTGAATATACTAACATTGTAAACGTTTGATCATTTTTTCATTTTAAAAACTCACTTTGTCATCACGAATGTCAGATTAATTTTAAATTAATTTCTAATAGTTATGTGAATTTAATATGTACAAATGGATTTCATATTCTGAATAATCATAATTAATATTTTCTAATAAAGCAAAATTAATTTTAATTTAATGTGATTAGTGAAATAAATTAAAAGTAATTATTGATATTAAGGTAAAAACAAGATTACTTAGTGGTTAAAATTGGAATATAATGCGTGAGAATGACCCAAAACTTTTCTAAACTGATTTTATGGAAATATTTCTATCATTTAAACCCTAGTCTCTAATTTTTTGAGTTTTTGGTACAATTTTCCATGAAAGATATATATAATATGTTATGTAAAGAAAAATAAAAAATGTACCTTTCTTCCTTTTTAATTCTATAAATCTATGGAATAATAAATCAATTACATAAGTTCATTTATAAATTTTATTTTTGAAGCTAAATGATTTTTTATCATTATAATTTATTTTAAATTTTTATAGGTGATTAATTACATTAAATACTTAAGAAACACTGACACATAAATTATTTAGTTTATAATTAAATAAATCAAATTATACTAAAAACATTAAAAGTGGTGTAAATTGAATGAATTATTGTATTACATTATTTTTACTAGATAAATATATCATGTTAAGCATGTTTTAAATTAATGGATTCAATTTCCTTTATTGTATTCATTTTATTAAATTTAAATTAAATGAATAATTTCAAAAGTGACATTAATGTCAGTTTATAATAAATGTTATTTTATTAATTGATTTAAAAATAATAAAACCCTATATTATATAAAGATATTTTTAAATAATAATAAATATAAACTATGGTCCATTAATGTGACAATTTTTTATTATAATGACTATTTTGACCATTAAATAGGAAAAAAAAATATTAGCAAATCAGGTGACATTAAAGCGGTGTTTTGTACATTACATGCTGTTAGGAAAAAATACCTCAAGGTGACATTGAATAATTTTTAGGTTGATAGTGTTTATTGAAAAATCAAGTTTCCATGATAGATTGTGGAGTTTGAGAGATATTTTTTAGAATCTATGTTGACAAAGATCCAAGAAAAAGGAATAGACACTCTGGAGGTAGTACAAAAAATCATATGAAAGGTGGCATTATTTTCCAGTGTTTGAAAAAATTTTGTACCCCAAAATCTGAAGAAAGGAGAAATGTGTTTTTTGGAAAATGATGTTGAGAAGAAGATTGAAGATGGTTTGTAATGTTGTGTGAAAGGTATGTTTTAATATTAGAACATCAAAATATGGTGAAGGAGAGAAGTGCGCGAAATAAGAGGTTGCGTGAAAGAGGCTTGCACGCCCAGTGCGATGTCAAATTGGGTTTTGCATGCTCGGAGGGGATCTTTCGTGACGCGTTAAATCTTTCACGTAGGGATCAGTGATGTCAAGAAATAAGAGGCCCCCCTCCTTTAAAATTATCAACACTTAGAGGTAATTGAAGCTTTTAATAGCATAATAATTCCATGTAAAGGTATTTGTGCGTAAGAATTGGAGTTTCACGCAAGAAAGGAAGTTTCACATAAGATTGGTGTTTCGTGAAAGAAGGGAGTTGTGCATAAGAAGTGTTTTTGTGTGCAAATCATAAAACATGCATTCAAGGTCCAGCAAGGGTTGCGTGGAAGATTTGAAGTAGCCCAATACATCTATGGTAAAGTGTTATTCATTAGTGGATGAAAGTGGTATGTCAATAGATCATCTACATACAGTGGGTGATACATTTATTAGTGATTATGAAGGGACCTACAAGTCTATAAACTACGAGTGGATCTTCTGAAGAAGCAGTGAACACACTTTAGTTAAAAGATCAGTGAGCTTTAAAATTGTGATTGGTTGTAAACTAGGAGGGATAGTGAGTCTACTCCAAACATTGTAAATAACATTGTGCTTTTAGTGTATTTGTTACATTGTTACTTTATCATTGTATGCTCATTGGATGTAGCTCACTGAGGGAGAAACACGTAAAAATTTATGTGCCCCATGTATAATTTTATCTCTATTCATAATTTTATATAGTAAATAGATATAAGAGAATTTTTTTAACAACGAAACGAGATTAAAAGGGGTAGTTATTTTAATCTTTCATACCCTGATTTACCCCCCCAGGGTATTTGACCTAGTAGACCTAACACATGCATATGTGTTAATGATAATATCCAACATGCATAGGGTTTATAAATTATAAATTATATATCATATTTATGATTAGTGATTCCAAATTATCTAATAAGTTCCACTCTATCTTAGTCTTAAATAATAAATTACCTAGGTTAGAAAACTATTTAACATAATGAAAAAATGGTAAAATAAGGAAACAAGAGAGTTAAGGAAAAAATGATTAAAAATGTGTATAAATGTGTGGTTTAAGTGATTTTATACTATTTAATCCATCCAATACATTAATTATTAGTTTTTTTTTTCAGAATTAGGTAATCTTTGCCTATCAATAGTAAATACATTTGAGTATTTACAGGAATGTCACTCCTCCTCAACTATAAAAGGGCACTCATTCTCCCCCATACTTCACACCTATCAAGACATTTTTATTTTATATGACTTTACCAAATAATTTATCTTATTCCCTTATATCATCATATAATCCTCAATTTGGGAAGAAATCCAACCAAGGAATCCCTTTGGTGCAAACCAAATAGTGATACCCAAAGAAGAGGTAATGTTCATTAATGAATGTTTTATTTTATTTATTCCTAAAACTCATTAGATTATTTTTTATATCATGATTATACAATAAAATTATTATTATTAATATACTTATATGTTTTTATGTCAAGGTTATGACTTACAATCACACACCCTTTAATCAAATGGGATATGAAATCATTGTTCATGTGTATGGCAGACTACCACCTCGAGAATCGATGTCGTTTGTTTTTATATTACCGCCATTCTTGGTTGTTAATAATGATTTAAATACTATATATATATTATATTTATGTTTTATTTATACTTATTTAATTATTATATAACCCATATATTCATTCATTCTATTTTATGGGAATATGATAACTTTATTCGTCTGTACAGTGGACTACCACCTCGCGAAGCAATGTGATTCGTTCACTCTACACATGGAATGTATTAAAGACTGGTTTAATAAAACTATGTGATAAATATGAAGAAAATAAGATTATATAATGATAATATATCATGTAATTTTCTTTCATTCAATATGACAAGAAAATTAAAAACAGTGTTCACGTGTATGTATTGCATAACGTCTCCATGAATAGTGTATTCAAATTCCTATATCTACCTTTAATATATTATTATAAATACATATGTAACGAATATATATGATATTAATATAATTTTTACCACTATTTAGATGATTAAATAATTATCTATGTAAGAGGACCATGAATAATGAGCTAAAACATCTATGAAAAATAAAGCGGTTATTACACAAAACATATGATTAACATGAAATTTTTAATAAATGGGTAATATAAAGTAATTAGTAAATAATATATGGTATTATATATATTAATATATTTATTTTATAGATATATAATAAACTTATAATTATTATATAGTATTTTTGAATGAGTTCAGTGAGAATCAAGACTTAAAGTAAGGGATTTATGTCTCACTATTTACTTTTGTGAGACACATGTCATATTCACCACCACTTTAATCAATGTGGTGTATATAATAAACATTAAGGAACATTATGGTTATTATAATTAAAATTATTGGTATTTAAAAATCAATTTAGGGATCTGTCTTTCATGGGATTATGGTTTCAAATTTGACAACACGGTAAGAGAATTTTGTCTCAATTCCCCTTCTTTGGGACACATATTATGTTTTGAAATAATATTATTTTACGCGGTGTATATACTACCACTTTAAAATTTTATAGCATGAATATAATTATTTTAATGATATTTTAATCTTCATGTTATGTTATTATTTCATGTGGATTTTGATTCAATGTTACCAAAGTGGTAAGAGTTTATTGATACAATCTCATTATTTATCTGGATTGTTTATGAAAATGCTTCCATTGATTAAGTATTATGATCCATATCTCAAGAATTATCATGAATTTTATTCTCCTATAGTTATTAATGATATAATAATGTAATGGTACCATTTTTTCACTCATTATTTCCTAAGATAATTACTAATATGTTTATATGAAAATCTAACTTTATTTCTATCTTCAGTCGTAGGAAAGTTCTATCCTGAAACCATGTCTTCTAAATAAAATTAAAAAAAATTCTACTAATATCATATTATTTTTGAAATGAATTTCTTACCATTATTTAACTTATTAGAAAATAAAAAATTAAAATGAATCTTATTTTCATTTTTTGATCAAGGCGCTTTTGACTTCTACTAACAATGTGAAATGAATAATTTTTTTTACAGATACTTCATGTATGGAATTATCATCCATTATTTTTTGAATTTTACTTTATACATTTTGAATAATATTTTAAAAAATTGTTTTGTTAAATGTTTTGGAAATATTTTTAATTTAAATTTATTTTCACATAATGTAATTTTGAAATAAAATATCTTATAAACATATTTTAAAATAGATTTCAAAGATTACTTTATAAGTATTCATGTTTATTTTCAAAGAAAAGGTTTTAAAATTGTTTAATGATTTATAAAAAACTTTTCAAATGGGAAAGTATATTTTCCTCTAGAAAATTTTTACATTATTTTTAAATAATACTTCATTAGTTTTTAAAGTGGTTTTCAAAGAAAAAATTTTGAAAATGTTTTATGCCTTAAAAAATAATTTTCAAAGAAAGGTTATTTTCCTTTTGAAATGATCCAAGTGATCTTTAAAAATCATTCTTTATCTAAGATGATATCCTTTAACATATTTTCTAATTCACTGGGGATATGATCAAAGGACACCATTCTTATTCTCTCTTTGAATGGTTTGTGTTTAACATGGAATGTTTTTTTTACGAATCCTATTTTTCATCCATGGGTTATACCATAATAAAATGCTTATAAAAGCCACTTCCTTTTATGGGATATTTTCTAATAAAATGATTATTAAACCTTCCTATTTTCCACATGTTATGAAATTATGAAATGGTTATGATAGCCATTTTATTTCATGGGTTATGATATGATGTGTATGAAACCCATCTCTTTTTGTGGATCATGATATGATGATTGTTTTAATATATTATGGAACATTTATGTATGATATTATTATGTGATGGGTGGCGCCTATATCTCCATTTAATTCATTGGGTAAAAATTTCTATCTCATGAGTTATACGTGGATTCAATGGGGAGTGAACTCAGTTCAATAAGAGACATTGTCTACTAAGATGGTCTTTAGAGTGAACCTTGACTCATAAAGCTGGTCTTGGGATTGAACCTTTACTAATATGATGGTCTTGGGAGTGAACCTTGACTACTATGATGGTTTGAAGAGTGAACCCATTTCACTATGATAACATTGTAAGTGAGACTTGACTACTATGGAATTATTTTCACATGATTATGTTTCATCCATAATTCCATGTATTATTCCTTTGTTATTCTCTCATGGATTTTTGTCTTCATTTTTATATGATTAATATCTTATAATCCTCCAATATTTTTTCCATCTCTCATGTGTATGATCATTTTATATGTAGGGTATGATGTTCAATTGTTATTCTCATGTTCTCATACCATTAACTTCATGTTATTCTTCCATATCTCCTTTATTTACCCTTACTAAGCATCTGAGCTTGTTTTTTCTTATGTATCCATTCCCCAAGTTCTGAAGAAAGGTTTTAAGTATAAGTACTAAAGGAGAATATATTTTTGGGAAACATTGATTATCTTTCACTAAAATATAATATTGTGTTCCCAATATATAAATACTCTAAACTATTATGCACCTTAGGCATGTGTTTGTGTAATTTAATGAGTATTCATCTAAAAAGATGTAATATCCATGTATGTTAACCCTGGGTCTCTATAGTTGGTATCAATGGAAAGTTTTACTCGAAATTTTGAATCTAGGATGAGAAAACATTATTGATATCCCTAGGGATAATTATAAGGATATTCCTAGGGATGTATTTAATGATAAGTCTAAGGTTGAGTATATGTTTAGTTAAATATCATGGACATTTGATAAAAGATTGAGAGAGTGTTTTTCATGTAATTACATCCCTGTATGGACACTACAAGTGGATGTAGATCTAGAATAGATGTACTAAGGGGTACCCACCTCAAAAACACTATATTGATCTAGACTCAATCAGTAATTGATGTATGACAGTGGGCCTTACTGTATAGCTTGTTTGACACTCCCAAAAGATATACTTTTAGAATTCAAAAAATATTTACGAAATATCATGAAGGATTTAAATATAGAATGACTATGAATGAAATAGGATAAACCTAAGGTGTCATAAATTAAATAAGGTGTCATTATTTAGACATCTTATAAGAGATTATTCATGATTATGTAGATTTCCTCTATGATAATATTTTCTCACACCACGATTTCTTGTTTTAGTCAATTTAGATAACCAAAAGAAACTGGGTTAACATTGAATGTGAAAGACAATTTTCTATTGAGTATCCAAATTAGATTATGACTAAAGTGAAGGAATTTGTGATTATTCCTAATCTGTTTTCACAAATCACAATTAACAATGTGTACTTTAACCATCTCTCATACTCACTAAAGAAGATAATGAAATAGTTCGCTTAGAGTTCGGGTAATAGAAATTATAGAGGAAATAAGATTTGGGTTCCTTTGTGTCATGAATGTGAGAAGAAACACCCAATTTTATATCTTAGAGGAAAAAGAATATGTTTTGACAATGGAAAATATTAGTTCAAAGCATGTAACTGCTAAGGGAAAATGAAAATTTTAGCTAACACAATTGTTGAGAATAATGGCCTCTCAAATATATCATAAACCATTGAATTCTTTAAATATTGAATGTATATAAACTATCAAAATCGATTTCCTAAAGGGAATGATTGTGAAGAGAATCAGTAAGGAGGTGCGAGTAATGGTTATATTTTTGATGATGAAGAGATGACTAATGAAAAGGGAAAGGAAATAAGTGTAAAATAATAAGATGGAAAATCTTAGTTAATTTTTTGAGAATGAAGTGGGATGAATGAAGTATTAATGTATTGGAATTCAAACATTGGATTATCTAAAGTATGAAATATATAAGGATTGTTGAGTATATGTTTTTCATCAAGGATTTGAAATATTATGATGAATGGTACTAATGACATGGGGAAGTGATTTAATGGCAATGTTATATTTTCTAAAAACACGAGATTAAGGGAAGGTAACCCTTAATATAACCAAAATTTTATGAAAATGGTGTTTAGTTTGGTTAATTAGATGATTGATATTGATAATGTAAATTTTATATTATTGATGACCTTGGAAATTGTAAAGCATTTTTTTTGAAAAAGTAGTATATGCTATCATGGATTGAGTTTACATCATTTTTTGATTTATGGATTATATATAATAATTTGTGTTCTATGTAAAGAATGGATAAGCATGTTTTTTTAAAATGTGTTTTTATGGTAATTAAGTTTATTACTATATTTTAAGAGAATACATGATGAAGTTATTCACATATTTGGTATGTGAAAATAAAGAGATACTTTATGATATATGGGGTCATTGTTAAACAGATTTTGAGAACTGCAGTGACCTTCTTTCTAAAGTTTTGGATTTTCTTCATTCTAAAGGGTGAAAAGGACATCCATTTATGAAAATGATTATGTTGAACATTAAAAAAGGATTTAGAGATTTATGTTTCACAATATGAAGATTAATGAATATTGGATAATATGTTTTATCCATTTTGTTGTGATGATAACTATAGATAGATGTAATGACTTATCATTCGATTTATGGATCTTATGATCCATTATCACTAAATACACAAAAAATTCACCATTATTTCATGGAGTAAAATATGAAGTTAAAATTTATCAATGAATAATTGATAGATTAGATTGTTCTTATGAAATGGAATGTAATCAATTAATAATATCTTCTTTTGAAAATTCTTTATCTTTAGGAAAAGGGTCTTGAAATGTAATGTTGTCCCATTATCATCATTTTTTATGATATCAATGAACCTTTTCAAGAATCTTTTATTTATGAATTTTGGTAATTAAATTTCTCTTAACCATGTTCCCTGTCACTCTCCATTAGTATTTGGGTGTTATTTTTAACTTTTATGTCCATTTTTTTCACATCCCACCTTTGTTCTTCTATGTTGAAACCTAATTATGAGTTACTTTGGGTATCCATTATGTTTCAAACTTTTTATTTTCAAAGTAAGTTTTAGTATTAATTTTTAAAATATGGGTTTCTATGAAAGGATCATTCACTTATTAAACCTTTGATGACCCATATGGATTTCGAGGGTGAAATTCATTTTAAGGGGGGTATAATTTAACACCCTGAGGTTTTATGAATTATTTTTTTCGAATAAATTAAAATTCCTTGATGGCTTGCGTTGTGCACTACACCAAGTTAATATTACTTTATACACAATTCTAATTTAATATTTCACAAAAAACAAAACTAATTTTACCTTTTGGTGTACGAAACACTATGTTTGGCTTATGTTATACGAAATACTGATTTTCTTTGATAGCTTGTGTTACATGCAAGACTGAGTTTTACCAAACTATAATATATAATTAATAATATTATTTAATATGATAGTTAGTGCTTAGCCATTAGAATGGAGGAAATGAATATGATTAAATTACTTATGAAAATATACCGCTTTCACATGTGTATTAGTTATATATTAATTAGAAATAAAATAAGAGTCATTTAAATGAAAAAATTATGGTTTTTTTGGAAAACAATACCTTTTATAATGGTTGATTAATTGTGTTTCATGCATATAATTTAAATTTAAATTTTACAACTTTTATAAAATTTATCTGAAAAAATGAAATTCATTTTTGAAAGCATACAATCAGAATCATCTTAGGGTGTTTTTTTTATTTTTATAAGAAATTTATTTTTTGATGAATAATGAAAAATATTGAATTCTAATTGAAAACTACCTTTTCATTAAAATAGTTTATAATGTTAAACTATATTTTTAATTGGTTTTAAAGTCTCAATAGTTAAAATATACATCCAGTAATACAATTTAGGTCATTTTACTCAATTTAATTTTGAAATTTAATATAAAAACATTGTAAACTTTTGATCATTTGTTTCTCTTTAAAAAATCACTTTCTCATCACGACTAGAGGATTAATTTTAAATTAATTTATAAAAAATATATAAATTTAATTTTGAAAAACTATTAAATATTTTAAATCATAATAAATTATGATATATTATAAATCAAATTTAATTATTTTCCAAATTCATTAGTTAGATCAATTAAAATTAATTTCAAAAATTAAGTAAAAATAAGAGTACTTAGTTGTTAGACTTAGAATACAAGTCACGAGAATGACCTAAAACTAGTCAAAAAAATATTATGGATGTATTTCAGACCTTGAGAAATTAGGCTCAAATTTATGAGTTTTTGGAATACTTTTCAATGAAAGTGACCCATATAATAAGTCAAGTGAGGAAAAAGACAATAAAATGTACCTTTATTCATTTTTATTTCTTTAATTAATTAGAATATAAACAACTACAAAAGTTTAGTTATAAATATTATTTTGGAATAAAAATTATTTTTTTACTATGAAAATTTAGATGATATAATTACATTAAATTCATATGAAACTCCAATACCAAAATTATTTAATTAATAATTAAATAAATCAAATAATAATAAAAACATTAATTGTGAAGTAAATTGAATGAATTATTGTGTTAATTTATTTTTAAAGATTAATTTATCTTGTTATTTAGTTTTTAATATAATGGATTCAATATCCATTATTTTCTTAATCTTTATTAATTTAAATTAAATGAATAATGTCAAAATTTGTATTAATGCCATTTTAAAATAAATGTTATTTTATTAATTGATTTCAAATTACTAAAAATACTGTATGATGTAAAGTGATTTTTAAATACTAATAAATATCAACTATGGTCCATTAATGGACCAATTGTTCTATTTTAATTTCTATATTGACTGTTAAATAGAAAAATCATGGTTATCATAGTTATTGTTAAAGCGTTATTTTGCGTGTTACAAGCACTTATGTTAAAGTCAATTTCAAAAAAACATAGGTTTCATACATTATAAATTATATATAATATTTATAATCATTGATTCAAAATTATATAATAAGTATCACTCAAGCACTTGTGTTAAAGTCAATTTCAAAAAAACATAGGTTTCATACATTATAAATTATATATAATATTTATAATCATTTATTTAAAATTATATAATAAGTATCACTCAAGCACTTGTGTTAAAGTCAATTTCAAAAAAACATAGGTTTCATACATTATAAATTATATATAATATTTATAATCATTTATTAAAAATTATATAATAAGTATCACTCTATCCTAGTCTTAATGAATAAATTACATAGGTTAGAAAACTAGTTAACATTATGAAAAACACAAATAGTAAAATAAGGAAATTTATGAGTTAAAGAACCAAATGTTTAAAAAATATGTATAATTGTGTTTTATTGGTATGTATTTAACAAAAACTACTTACTCACCTTTAATTACCATTTTTTAATCAACTTAATCAAATCTTCAACTCCCATTAGTAAATACGTTTGAGTATTTACAAGAATTATACTCCTCATCATCTATAAACGGGCACTAACTCTCCCACATTATTCACACCCCTCAATATATTTTACACAGACAATAAAAACCCAAATAAATTATCATATTACCTTTTATAATCCTATAGTAATCAATTTGTTCATAAATCCAACCATGGAAGTCCTTTGGTGAAAACCAATAGGATATACCCAAAAAAAGAGGTAACGTTCATCAATGACTGTTTTGTTTTATTTCTTCCTCAATCTACTTCAATTTTTTTATATAATGATTATATAATAATCTCATCATCCTAAATATACTTATATGTTGTTATTTTAATGTTATGACCTAAAATAACAAACAATTCAATCAAATGGGCTACGAAATCATCGTTCGTGTATTTGGTGGACTATCTCCTTACGAACCGATGTTGTTCATTTTTCCATTTCCACCATTCAAGGTTAGGAATAATAGAGATACTATTTATATATGTTATATATATATATGATAATTATTATTTATTTATTATTATTTAATTTTTATATAACACATACCTTCATGCTTTTTATTTTGTGGGAATACGATAATGTTGTTCGTGTGTATAACGGACTATTGCCTCACGAAGCGATTTGATTCCTTCACGCTATACATGGAATGTATTAAATAAGTGTTTAATAAAAATTTGTTATATATATATGAAATAAATATGATTTTTTTAATTATAATATATCAAATTCATTTCTTTCTTTCAATAAGATAAGAAAATAGAAATAATGTTCTTGCATACGTATGGCATACTGTCTCCATGAATGGTGTATTCCATTTCCTATATCTATATTTTATATAATATTATAAATACATATATAATAAAAATATATGATATTAATATCATTTTAATAATTCTTTATATGATTATATCATGATCTATGTAAGAGTATCATGAATAACGAGTGAAAACATGTATACAAAACAAAGCGATTGTTACCTGATACAAAACTTTAACATGAAAATGTTAATAAAATGGTAATATAAAGTCATGAGTAAATAATATAAGGTATTATATATATTAATATATTTCTATTAAATATTTATAATAAACATATATTTATTGTACATGTTTTTTTGTACAAATATTTCGAGATTCAAGACTTAAGGTAAGGTATTTACATCTCACAGTTTACATTTGTGTGACACATGAGATATTCACATCCTTTTTCTTCGGTGTGGTGTATTTACTACACATGAATGTAATTCATGATTCTTATAAATAATTTTTTTTTATTTTTACACATACATTTTATGACCTCTCTTTAATGGGGTTATGATTTTACAGATACCAAATCGGTAAGATAATTTTTTACTCAATTCGACTTCTTTGAGACACATGTTTTTTTATTCACCTATATTCATATATGAGGTGTATATAATACCAATTTTACATTTTATATAATAAATAGAATTATTTTAATTATATTTCAAGATAAATGTAATTTTATTCTTTCACGGATATTTTTATTAAAATTTACCAAAGTAGTAAGAGATTTTTGCTACAATCTCATCGTTTATCATGATCATTTATGAAAATGCTTCAATTAATGAGATATTAAGATAAAACTATCTAGAATTTAACTGAATTTTATTCTCATATGGTTATTCATGATATATTCATTTAATGGGACTATTTATCCACTCATTGGTACCTAATATAATTATGAATATGTTTTTTAGAAAATCTAAATTTATTTCTCTCTTGACCATAAAAGTGTTTTCTCCTAAAACCAAGCGTTCTAAAACCATTTTCAAAAATATTATACTATTATACTATGATTTTTGAAAGAAATTTTTTCCCATGATTTACCATCTTAGAAAATATATTTAACATGAATCTTCTTTCCATTTTCCAATCATGGCTCTTTTGAATTCTACCGATAATAGGAAAGTAATATATTTTTTTACATATACGTCATGTACAGAATTCTCCAAAATCATTCATTGAATATTAATTTATATGTTTAAACTAAAATTTTACATATGAAACGTTTTATTTATTATTTTTAAAGATTCTTATTTTAAATTTATTTTCAAATAAATAATTTTTTAAAATGACTTTTTAAAATAATTAAAATGGTTTTAAAATATTTATTTATATGTTTTCAATTTTATTTTCAATGAAAATGGATTTGAAAATTTATGATTTATAAATAATTTTCACATGAAGATACGATATTTTCCTAAAGAAATGTTTTAAATTATTTTTAAATCTTACATCATATGTTTTCAATGTTTTTTTTCAAAGAATAGTATTTTGAAAATGTTTTATGTATTAAAAAATGATTTTCAATGAAAGGTTATTTTCCTTAAGAAAATTTCCAAGTGATATTTCAAAATCATTCTCCATATAACATGGCATCCTTTGACATGGTTTATAATTTACTGGGGATATGATCCAAGGACACCATCCTTATTCTTTATTTTAATGGTTTATGTTCAAGATGGAAAGTTGTTTTTGAAACCTGTTTCTCTTCCATGGGTAATGCGATGATAAAATGATAATTTAACTCACTTTCTTTCACATGATTTAAATTATTAAATAATTATTAATCCTATCTATTTTCCACAGGTTATGAAAAGGTGAAACTTTTATGATACCCATTTCATTTCATGGGTTATGATATGATGTGTATAAACCCATCACTTTTTATGGGTCATGATATGATGAATGTTTTATTACCTTGTGGCACACATATGTATGATTTCATTATGTTAATTGCGGGACCTATATCCCCCTAAAATTCATTAGGTAATAATTTATATCTCATGAGATAAACATGGTTGGAATTGGTAGTAAACCTAGTTCAGTAAGGTACTTTGTTTGCTAAGAAGGTCTTGGGTTTGAACCTTGACTACTAAGATCGTCTTGGGAGTGAAACTTGACTACTATGATGATATTGGGAGTAAAGATTGACTACTAACATTGTTTTTGGAGTGAACCCAATACAATAAGATATCCTTGTAAGTGATCCTTGACTATTATGGAAATCATTTCATATGTTTATGTGTCTTCCAAAATTCCATGTCTTATTCCAATGTTATTTTCTCATGGATTATACTCTTGATTACCTTATGATTCATATATTATGATCCTAAAATATTTATTCCATGATTCATGTATATGATCCTTGATATGTAGGGTATAATCTTCAAATGTTATTCTCATGTTCTCACACCCTTATTTTCATGTCATTATTACATATCTACTTTATTTACCCTTACTAATCATCTAAGATAACCTTTTCTTATTTTTCATTTCCATAGGTTATAAAAAAATGTTTCAGGTATGAGTACTAAAGGGGAAGATATTTGTGGGAAATAATGAATATCTTTCACCATACTATAATATTTTCTTCTATGTTTCTAAAGTAACTAAAGTATTATGGTCCTCATGAATGTGTTTGTGTAATGTAATGAATATTCATCTAAAATCATGTAATATCCATTTATGTTAAGTGTGGGTCTCTATATAGTAGGTCATGTTTCTCAATGTCCTCTAGTTGATAATAATTGTATACAGACATCCAATATGCTACCTTCAGGTCATGATACTTGGAAAATTATAGGCTACCTCGAGTGGACCCTCAGTACGATATCCAAGGCTACCTCATTCCTCTATGATGTTCTTGAGTCCCTTGTCACCATCATCACAATTCAAACACACTCCCCCTCTAAGGTATAAACATGTCATAGTGGTCCACCTATCTTAATTACCAATAACAACCACCAACACACTGTAACACATATACATGGTGAAGAATAGAGGTAATATATAGTATATCATCATGAGAATACAATAACACACATAATAGCATGTGATCACAATCAAACATGGAAACAAGCTACCCTAGTATCACTCAAGAAATCATATATCACAAAAGGTCTCATGGTCTACACACATACACGCATGCGATGAAAATAAAGCATGATATCAAATAATCATACTTATAAATTAATATATGGAAACATGTTTGAACGAGATCTCAAGTGGTAAGAAACTTCCCATCACAAGTCATCAACATCCACATAATGGTTTGTTAGAGGTGTCGATAATCTAACCACATTCACACTCCAACTAGACATGGTCACATGCCAATGTCTCCTAGAATTGATTCCAAATAGACATGTTATGGTATCTAAAGCATGGAAAATAGAAACAAAACTAATGGGTGGAAGAAATTCATACCGGAGGTTAGTGGATAGAAAAACCTCAATCTACTAGAAAACTGGGAGGCTCCACGGTGCAAGGCATGGGTTGTAGCAAAGATCTGCACTGGAAAATACTACCACGATGCAAAGGTTCACTAGCGGAACCCGTATGGTTCAAAAAGAGAAAGAGTGAAAGTTCACCAAAACACATGGCCTTCCATCATGGTTAAAATGTGAAAACCATGATATAGGGTCAATTTATATGATGTAGGGGTTCATTGGTACTCAACCCGTTGTGGATTAGGGTGTGGGTTTGCGATGTGGAGTCAATTCTTCAGTTCATCAGAGCTCCATGTCAATAGAAAATAATGGATAGGGAAAAGCTATTTATAGGGTTAGATCCATGTTTTATCCCTTATCTATGACTCACAAATATTAAATTAAGGCTCGTTATCAATTAGAAATTTATTTCCCTCAATGAGTTCCATAACTGAGTATTCAAGATAAAAAATCCCAAAGGCCACATCCAACTGCACCATCTATCTGAAACCAACACAATGAAGTCCTTATGGTGTGGTATAAGGAAACATGGTTAAGTATACATGGATGGAACCTCTATGGAAAAGGTTTTAGAATATTTACCACCAACTTCCAGAACTATGGCACAACCCCATTCCCCAATACATGGTCTCGGATCCACAACACCCCTGCATTGCATCCGAATACACCATGACATTGAATAATATTCTATGGTGTGTTTTTGTGTTATATGTAGTGGTACTTCCTTTTTTAGTATAAATATTTCCCAAAACATCCAAAAGTCTCTAGAAAAACTTCCCAAATTCCTTAGGCCTTTATCCAAACATTATCTCAAATCAAAACAAAAAGGAAGTACACGGAACTTCATTAAGGGAATTTTTTTTAGCATTTTATAATTCTTCCATTTTAAAGACTTATCATCTTTAAGAAGAAAATCTAGGGGTCCCACTTGAACAACTCATGATACTAAGATCAAACATCAACCTCACACTCTAAAGCCTCGTCCTAGATCCACCCATGTGGTCACTGAATCTTGATAATAAGTTTCCTCTTCCCTTATAGTACATTCTCACTCTATTATATAATATACACAGGACACTCCTCATACAATTCGTCATGATCTAGGTTAATTTCCTCACAATCAATAACATGCATAGGGCTAGGAATGTACCTCAAAACTTGTGACACATGGAAAACATCATGAATACCTCAATAATGAGAAGGAAGATCCAGATTTTATTCCACAACCCCCATCCACTTGGTAATATCAAATGTTTTAACAAAAAAATGTGATAACTTAACCAAATTATTCTGATTTCAATTCCCTAACTGATGATTCACTCTCAAGAAAACTAGATTTCCCATATAAAAAATCTAGGTTCACCTCCTAACATCTCTATATGATCACTTTATACTCTGAGTAGTGGTCAACCACTTTTGGATCTGATGAAATCTCTTAGAGTTATCCTAAACCGTACTGGGGCCCACAACTTGTTCCTCACCGACCTCAAAACAATAGAGTGGTGAACAATGTGACGTCCCATAAAAAGAATCATAAGGTGCCATCTTAATTAAAGCCTAGTAACTATTTTTGTACGTGAACTCAGCCAAGGATAGGTGATCATACTAGGATACACATAAGTTTATGAAATAATCATGAAGCATATCCACCAATATGAATATTTTATGCTTGGATTTTCTATCTATTTAAGGATGGAACACTATTCTCAATCTCAGCTTAGTCCCTATGGCCTTTTGTAATCCCTACCAGAATCGCAATATAAAACTCATATATTTATCTAAAACAATGATCAAGAGAACTCTATAAAATTATACGATCTCATAGATGTAGAGTTTTTCCATCTCCTCCTCTTAGTGTTTCTGATTTATTGGTAAAAATTGAGAAAATCTCATTAACCAATCAACAACCATCCAATATATATGATGAATCCTTGAGGTCTTGGATAACCACATAAAAAAATACATGTTGAAATCTTATAAAACCACATGGTCACTAGAAGTGGATGAACAAAACCACTAAGTTGGTGCTGCTCATCATTCACCCTCTGATAAATAAGGCATTAGAAGATGAATCATGTAACGTCCCTCTTCATCCCTGGCCACCCAAACTGGTGTCTAAAGTTTTGTAATATCTTGGTTGCATGAGGATGTAATTACCATATAGAGGTATTATAATCCCTCATCATCTCATTTCTTATGGAATCATAGAATAGTAATCTCCCATTTACCAAGATCAAATTTTTATCATCCATCAACCATCCATGTATTGAATCACCACTAGCCAGTTGTTCAATCATTACACCACACTCTGGGTATGACTCCTAACCATTATTAACCTGATAAAAAAGTGACGATATGATAAATAAATGGGTTTTATTCATTGACTCATGATCCTCATAAGAATCCATCCTCCAGTCATCCAATAAGATCATAAAGAAACACTACACCCCTAAAGGCTACTCACCAACATCATGCCCAACCCATGTCTTGTGGATAAGATCATATGTAACAATGTTACCTCAACCAAGATAATAAACCATATCAAAGTAAAACTTTTATATATACTCATCCCAGTTACCATGTCTCGAATTTAGGTACCTCTATGTGAAAATATAGTAAATGATCTTGTTTTAGGTGCAAATAAAGAATATATATCTAAAGAGATAGCGCTAACAACACATTGGGTCATGAACCACAATTTTCATGTCTATATAATTCATAGTGTAGTTCCTCTCATGGGTCATATCTAATGTGGCCCATATTCTTCTACATACTATCTCTGCATCAGCACCACTCCTGGACCAATGACTGATGCATCATAGTACACCGTATAACCAAACCTTGGATTGTGGAGTGTTAGTATTGGAACTATGATAAAACTTCTCTTTACCTTGAGACATCTTCTTCACACATATCCAACCATATTATATTCACTCATTTTAGAGTCATTATTTCATGGGCACTAATAGTCAAGATAAATCCATGATAAAACTTCTGTAATTCTCCGCAAAGCCAGAAAGATCCTGAACTCAAACATGTTTTGAGTACATGTCTAGGACATATCTGACTCAACATTCTATGTGTCCATAGATATACGGATATCAGACTCCACATGTCCTATAAACTTCTCTTCTCAAATCTATAGGCCACACTTCAACAACATGGTGTAAAGAATTTTTTCTTGAAGCGTACTCAGGAATATCTCTAGGTTCCTAGAAAGTTCATCCTATGACGATGAGTATATAAGTATTTCATTGGTGAACACTATGATTAAAAAGTACAATTATGGTGGATTATCTATCTCATAGACAATACTAGCTCACTTCATAGCCCAATTGACATCAATAAGTACTCATACAACCCGTACCTACTTCGAATCATCATCTTCATAATATCATATTCTCTAACTCACAGTTGGTGATATCATGATCAAATATCTTTCTTGGAGAATCATTGTGATCCCTGTAACTGATTGAAAATATCATCGATCCTGGGAAATGGATATTGATTCTTCACTATAACATGTTTGACCTTATGATAATCAATGTAGAGTTGAATACTTTAGAAATTTCAAGGAATTTTTTTTCTTAATTTATTTGGAATTTTACGAGTACGCAGTTTCTGACGGCGCCTGATTCTGAGGTCCGTTGTGTCCGAAATCAATTTCCAAAGTTTAGCTCGGGTACGTTCAGTGAACGAACAAGCGGGTTTTCTTAACTTTTGAACTGGTGCTCGGAATCGAAATCCGAGGGCATCAATGAAACCGCAACGTCAGTAATTTCTTAAGAAGACCCTTTCTGGAGTTGCATTTTCTTGGGAGGAGTTGTTAAAAAAAGTGAGGAATAAAAATATAATTGTTTTACAATTTTATTTTTATTTCTTACTAAGTGGTTTAAGTGTTGTGTCACAACACTTTTTCCCTCTCTTATGTGATTTAACTCCTAGGTGTGGGAGTTGGAGTGGGACCCATTAGGTTGCTAACTTCCCTTAGGGAGAATAAAGGATAGGTGGGGCCCACATGAGCCCCCACCTTTTCACTTTCCCCAAAACTCTTTAAAACTCCCCTCTTTAATTTTGTAACTCATCTTTAATTGAGTAACGCACCCGCACCCCCACTTAATGCCAAGTCAACTCTCATTTTTATTTGGTTTATTAAACGCCTCATTAATTGGTCAACACACGTTAATTAATTCGTGGATTCTTTTTGAATTTTGAAAGAATTGACATGAGGAATAAAATAAGGGAAACCTTATTTTATTTTTGATTGTTTCGTTGTGTGGAACAAAGTAGAGAACTCTAGTCTTGAAGAACGTTCTTCCTCGTCGAAGAATGCCGACCTCCGACGAAAGACAATGAAGAATGCTAGTTACTCAGAGATCGGAGATGCCATGCCGTGTACCGCGACGCCGATGATCCTCTTCTCCGCGACGCCATGTACCGTGACACTAACGACGCTTACAGAGCCTCGTTCTGTGACACCGTCTTCCACGATGACCTTTTCCCACAATGATCCTCATTCGATGACTTCGTAGAGGTAGGGTTATTATTTAATTATAATTTAATTCCCTTGTTTCTTTCGTTCAAAAAGAAAACAAAGAATGCGAATCAACTTGTTGTCATATTGATCCGTGAATGTTTTATTTGCGGGTTGGGAATTTTGGTATGCCTCAATTTTATTTGAGGGATCATGGAATGGTTTGGTTCAATTGTATTTAAATAAAATTGATTATTCGTTCTTCGTAAAACCCTGTCTAATCTTGGATATTTGATAACGCCTAACGTGGAGGGCGCAGGCCGAACAAACACGACCCGAAAAACCCTCCGCAGAATGTTGTTGGTGCGCGGATTGACGACGATGATGGAATGGGACCGCAACAGTGATTTGAAGCCTTCGCAGTAAAGTACGGGACCCGAGATGAACACCAGCGCAGACAGAATTGAAAATGGACCACCGGAGCAACTCTGGTGGCCCGGAGGCCGCGGCGCCCCGGCGCGTCGCCAGAAGGAACTGCCGCGGCTTCAGCCGCGGCGGAAGGCAGCCGGATCCCACGACCATGCGGGATCTAGGGAAGCAGGACGTGGTGCTCTCCGCGTCCGCGGAGCGCAAGGGCCGCGGGGGACCGAGTCCCCCGCTCGGCTCGCTGGCCGAGCCAGCGTGCCACCCGGACGGGCCGAGCCGGGTTGCGCGGACCGAACCGAGCCGTGCCCATCGGGTCGGACCCGGACCCGGGTCGGGTCGACCCGATTCGGGCCGACCCAGGGGGGGTTGGGCCGGGTCGGACCGGGCCCAGACCCCCCATTTTCGGACCACTTTCGGTATTTTTCCCATAACTTGGGATTTGGACCTCCGATCGATGCAACTTTAGTTGCGTTGGGATCCTTGGATCGAGACGGTCGTTTTGGTTTATTACACTCAAGGTTTTGGAGAACTTTGGGTATAGCTAGGTTGGTTCGAACCTGAAACCAACCGGGCCCTCGGAGCGGAAACGCTTATAACTTGAGCTCCAGACGTCCGATTGACATGCCGTCGACCTTGTTGGATTCCTCTTAGCGAGACGGACCTTTCGGCTTACTCCGCTCGAGGTTTGGATGCAGTTGGAGTATGGCCGGGTTGGATTGTACCTGAAATCCAACCGGGCCCTTGGAACGGAAAAGCCGATAACTTTCAGACCGGACGTTCGTTTGACGAACCGTCAGCGACATTGGTGATATCATTGAGAAATGGTCCCTATGAATATACCCTATGAGAGTTCTAGGTGCAATTGAGATACGGTCGGGTTGGTTCGTACACGAAAGCAACTGGGCCCCTGGGATGAAAAGGCTAATAACTCATAGACCGGGCGTCCGATTGACGCGTCGTCTGTTTCATTGAGACCCATATGACGAGGCAACCCTTTGATATAATTATTCGTGGGACTTTGTGACACTTGGAGTATCGAACTGTAGCTCATGGAGAGGACCCTACCGGAGACGAGCGTACGGAGTACGGAGACCGTGTAGCCAGCTGAGACCTGACGACTGCTTGACCGACTCAACTTGGAGTGAGTCGACTAGACCAGTGGATGGAGCACTACTGTGTTTGGGTGAAGACCCATGGTGGACGGAGCACCTGGTAGTAGGCAGTAGACCTGTGGTACTTGACAGGAGAAGTACCTCTGTAGGCTATTAGGGGGGATGCACTACTATGTTTGGGTGGCAGACCCCAGTGAGAAGCATTACTGTGTTTGGGTGGCTGACCCGCGGTACTCAATAGGAGGAGTACCTCAGCAGTATTAGGTTAGTGAGCAGTACCTCGGATTCGTGACAGGATCACTGTACTCGTCAGAGACGAGGCTCTTCAGTAGTTACGATTTTGTTAATGAAAATCCTGGTTTGAGGTGAATCAATGACCTTTGTGTTTCCTCATGATTGAGATGGGTCACTTGATAACTTAGGTATATGTATGGGCATATACCTAAGTAGTGGTTATCCGTTGATTTCATAACCTTTGTGTTTCCTCATGATTGAGATGGGTTACTTGATAACTTAGGTATAAGTATGAACTTATACCTAAGTAAGGGTTATCTGTTTAGATCCTACTTTGTGGTTATACTTGTTAGATTTAGTGAGACCTTGAGGGTCTCGGGGTCCCTACTGAGTATCATTATACTCACCCCAGCACGAGAAATGCCCGCACCTTGTTGTGTTGGATACAGACGACAGACAACGCTGGCAGAGGCCGAGTGTTCGAGGACTCGACGGTACCCGGAGGTGGACCTCACGACGAGTCAGCATCCAGAGGTGGAATTCATGAAGAGACGATACTCGGAGGAGGTTGACGGGCGAGAGCATTGTGGAGGATATCTGTACCTACCCTTCAGGTAGGATATGTGGTGGATGATCTAGGAGCTGTGCTATCTGTACCTACCCTACAGGTAGGATCCAAGGTGGATGACCCAGGAGCTGCTTCTACTTTCCCAGCTGCTTGTCTATTCTGTTGTACTTTCATTCAATTGTAGCTGTACTTTTCAGTTTGGTTTGTATTCTGGCCCATTTACGTTTCAGCACTTTCTTTTGTACTTAGTGTATTACTTCCGCTTGTACTCTGTGGTGTTTTGTTTACTTTATAAGGTAATGCCTTCCCAGTTATCGGGATTTATGCCTTTGGTGCTAGTCTCCAACCCCTGGAATATGGAAGGCGGGATTGGGGTAGTCACAACACGGGACCCAAGGACGGGTCGTGACAAATTGGTATCAGAGGATTCAGTTCTACCGCAGAACTTATAACTCTGATATTTCTTTTCTATGGAGAAATAGTGTTAAGAGTACCGAGTGTGGTATTCAGTTCAGGGAGTCCAGTAATGGTGCGGGCGGCCGACGTATCCATACACCAGGACCCTGAACTCTGATTTCTGACTCAGTGCACTGAAACACTAATTGCATGTGTGTATTCAAATGTTTTCCCCTTAAAACAGCTCAAACTAGGTCAGCTCACCAGGTATAATCATTTGACTGTGTCATGTCTGTTTCTTTCAGGATGTCTTTCCACGGACGACCAACTAGAGCCCAGAGGGATGTACGTACTGATAGCCTGTCGAGGGAAGAGGCTTCGGTATAGGTCCCTCTTTCAGTTGAGGCACCATAGGAGGGACCAACGGTACTACCATACGTTGGGCCACCGATGTCACCAGCCCCAACAGCAGGTGATGCATGCCGCTTGAGCGTGCTGCACAAGTTCCAACACCAGAGGCCACCCATGTTCCAGGGAGAGATGGACCCACAGGTGGCTGAGGATTGGCTGGAGGCTATGGTGGGAGTTTTCATGATAGTGGGTACACCAGCGGACTTCATGGTGATCTTTACTTCCAGCCTCCTTCAGGCAGTCGCAGGTAGATGGTGGAGCCGGATGCTCCAGTTTTGTGATGATATGACCTTCACATGGGGAGACTTCAAGACCTTCCTTAGGGTGGAGTTCATACTAGTGACTCTACACTCTGAGCATGCTCAGGAGCTGCTACCTTTGTCGCATGACTTTTGATCAGTAGCCGAGTCATCTGTGGGCAGTAGACAGATGATGTAGGGGTCTAAGAGGACTAGGCCAGCAGATGGGTGATCTCGGGTTATATTATCAGTAGTGTGGGGCACCCAGGGTGGAGTCAGAGCCAGGAATGCTAGAAACGGACAATGTTTCTCATGCGGTAGGAAGGGTCACATGGCACGTGACTGTCTGACTCCCTGCATAGTTGATCCACAGGCATTGGAGGGGACACCGAGACAGAAGCAGCGATGGGTGCTTGAGCAGAAGCCGAGCAGTGGACAAGTTAGTAGAGCTCCGGAAGCAGGTGGATAGGAGTGGAACTAGTGGATTTTTTTTGTTCTTGGTACTTCTAGTTCCATGTTGCTGTTGTATTTGTGTCTTTGTACTATGAGCTACAATAATAAAAGACACTTATCTTTGTGATGTTTGCTTTCCTGTCCTTTTGTTTGGTTGATATTGAGAGGTCCCGATTAAGACTATTGACTTGACCCTCACTTTCGATATTTCTACTGGAGGAGACCCAGTGACCTCACACTGATGCTGACAGTGTGACTCGACCCTTGGAGGTGAGAGTGATGGTTGTATCTCTTGGTAGTAACGTCGAGGCCTTACGACTTCATCCATGGCATGAATGCATCATTCATGTCAGGATTGACTGTATTAGGCAATGGGTGTGGTTCATCTAGGGGATGAGATCAAGTTTCTCTTTTCGGAAAAGGATAAATCTTATTAGCTCTTACAGATCATAGGCAAAGAAGGTGTAGATCATCCAGGAGCGGATGAAGACTACACAGTGCAGTAAGAAACAAGAAACTGGAACCAGTCTCAGAGACTCGGGCGTGTAAAATTTTTCAAGAAGAGGAAGCATTAAGGACAGATGAGTCTTCGGAGTAGTAGACATGGAGGCAGAGCTAGAGGGCAGGGGAAAAGAGTAGCTACATGCGATTAAGGAGTGTGTCCCAATGGCTCTAAGAATGATTCGAGAGAAATATGTGTCCACTACTAGCTGCCGTAGTAACAGACGTTGGTTTGAACCATTCCTTCCCTCCACGAATCTTGTCCCAGACCTAGAGTTTCTGGTAAGCCGTGGACTTGACCCTCACGTCTGGAGATAGCTTTGGGAGGAGACTCTATAATAACACTTACGAAGACAATGTGATCTGACCCTTGAGGCGAGAGTTTCGGTTGGAATCTCTTGGTGGCAGCATCGAGGCCTTACGACGTTGGTTTGAGTATGGACTGGGCAATCACAGTTCATACAAAAATTGACAGTATTAAGAAAAAAGGTTGTGGTTTATCTACAACATTGGAATGGGTTTCCCTTGGTCGGAGAAAAAGAAACCCTAGGCAGCACATGATAAACTCATGCACAGGAGGGTGCGGTCGATCACTCTTGAGTTAGTAAACCTTACCCTCGTGGTAGCGAGAGTTTTGAGTTTCTGTTCTAATCAGGAATTGGAGGCCTCTTGAGTTCGAGGATGACGACCACGTCCTTATACGGGTCTCACCTCAATAAGGTTTACGGAGATGCGGCCAAGGTGGCAAGTTATCTCTGAGGTTCAACGAACCTTTCTAGGTCCTCAGCAAGGTAGGCAGGGTGGTTTGCCGCTTGACTTTTCCACCTCAGTTGCACCGGGTGCATGAAGTCATCCACGTACCTCAGATGAGGAGATAAGTGCATGATCCTTCACACATCATTGCTCTCAGGGAGTTGGACATCGATGACTGGACGACTTTTGCGGGGTTCCAGTAGAGGTTGAGGATCAATAGGATCGGGTCCTACGAGGACGGTCGATTCCTGTTGAGCACTTTTGTTGGCAGCACGGGAACCTCCAGGAGAGCACATGAGAGCGAAAGGCTCAAATGCATGCTCAGTACCACTTTTGTATCCCTAGTTTGTGTTAAAGCATTATGGGGACGTAAATCCCTAATGTGGGAGTAGTGTAAAGACCCAGAAATTTCAAGGAATTTTTTTTCTTAATTTATTTGGAATTTTACAAGTATGCAGTTTCTGACGGTTCCTGATTCTGAGGCCCGGTGTTCCTGGAATCAATTTCCGAAGTTTAGTTTGGGTACGTTCAGTGAACGAATGAGCGGGTTTTCCTAACTTTTGAACCGGTGCTCAGAATCGAAATCCGAGGGCAACGATAAAACCGCAACATCGGTAATTGCTTAAGAATACCCTTTATGGAGTTGAGTTTTCTCGGGAGGAGTTGTTAAAAAAAAGTGAGGAATAAAGGAGAGGTGTGGGAGGAGTTGCGTTTTCCCTCTCTTATGTGGTTTAACTCCTAGGTGTGGGAGTTGGAGTGGGACCCATTGGGTTTCTAACTTCCCTTGGGGAGAATAAAGGAGAGGTGGGGCCCACATGAGCCCCCACCTTTTCACTTTCCCCAAAACACCTTAAACCCCCCCTCTTTTATTTTGTAACTCATCTTTAATTGAGTAACGCACCCACACCCCCACTTAATGCGAATTCAACTCTCGTTTTTGTTTGGTTTATTAAACGCCTCATTAATTGGTCAACACACGTTAATTAATCCGTGGATTCTTTTTGAATTTTGAAAGAATTGACATGAAAAATAAAATAAGGAAAACCTTATTTTATTTTTGATTGTTTCGTTGTGTGGAACAATGTAGAGAACTCTAGTCTTGAAGAACGTTCTTCCTCGTCGAAGAATGCCGTCCTCCGATGAAAGACGACAAAGAACGCTAGTTCCTCGGAGATCGACGACACGACGCCGTGTACCGCGATGCCGACAATCCTCTTCTCCGCAATGCCTTGTACCGTGACGCCGACGATGCTTACGGAGCCTCGTTCCGTGACACCGTCTTCCGCGATGACCTTTTCCCGCAACGATCCTCATTCGACGACTTCATCGAGGTAGGTTTATTATTTAAGTATAATTTAATTCCCTTGTTTCTTTTGTTCAAAAAGAAAACAAAGAACGCAGATCAACTTGTTGTCATGTTGATCTGCGAATGTTTTAATTGCGGGTTGGGAATTTTGGTATGCCTCAATTTTATTTGAGGGATTGTGGAATGGTTTGCTTCAATTTTATTTAAATAAAATTGATTATTCGTTCTTCGTAAAACCCTGTCTAATCTTGGATATTTGATAACGCCTAATGCAGAGGGCGTGAGCCGAACAAACACGACCCGACAAACCCACCGTAGATTGTTGTTGGTGCGTGGATTGACGACGACGATGGAACGAGACCACAACAGTGATTTGAAGCCTTCAAAGTAATGTACGGGACCCGAGATGAATACCGGCGCAGAAGGAATTGAAAACGGACCACCGGAGCTACTCCGGTGGCCCGCAGACATCACCGGCGGCACCCCGATGCGCCGCCCAGGAGGAACCGCTGCGGCGGCAGGCAGCCGGATCCCGCAGCCGCGCGGGATCTGGAAAAGCAGGACGCGGCGCTCGCCTTGTCCGCGGAGCGCAAGGGCCGCGGGGGACCTCATCCCCCGCTCGGCTCGCTGGCCGAGCCAGCGTGCCACCCGGCCGGGTTGCACGGACTGGACCGGGCCGTGCCCATCTGGGCCGGACCCGGACCCGGGTCGGGTCGACCCAGTTCGGGCCGACCCAGGGGGGGTTGGGCCGGGTCGGACCGGGCCCAGACCCCCCATTTTCGGACCATTTTCGGTCTTTTGCCCATAACATGGGCTTAGGACCTCCGATCGACGCACCGTCAATTGCGTTGGGTTCCTTGGATTGAGACGGTAGTTTTGGTATATTACACTCTAGGTTTCGGAGAACTTTGTGTACAGCCGGGTTGGTTCGAACTCAAAACCAACTGTGCCCTCGGAGCGGAAATGCTTATAACTTGAGCTCCGGACGTCCGATTGACGTGCCGTCAACCTTGTTGAATTCCTCTTAGTGAGATGGACCTTTCGGCTTACTCCGCTCGAGCTTTGGACGCAGTTGGAGTATAGCTGAGTTGGATTGTACCCAAAATCCAACCGGGCCCCTGGAACGGAAAAGCTGATAACTTTCTGACCGGACGTCCGTTTGACGAACCGTCAGCGACGTTGGCGATCTTGTTGAGAAATGGTCCCTATGAGTATAACCTATGAGAGTTTGGGGTATATTTGAGATATGGTCGGGTTGGTTCGTACACGAAACCAACCGGGCCCCTGGGACGAAAAGGCTAATAACTCACAGACCGGGTGTCCGATTGACGCGCCGTCTGTTGCGTTGAGACCCCTATGACGAGGCGGTCCTTTGAGATAATTCTTCATGGGACTTTGTGATACTTGGAGTATGGACCTGTAGCTCGTGGAGCAGACCCTCCCGGAGACGAGCGTACGGAGTATGGAGACCTTGTAGCCAGCTGAGACCTGATGACTGCTTGACTGACTCGACTTGGAGTGAGTCGACTAGCCCAGTGGATGGAGCACTACTTTGTTTGGGTGCAGAACCATGGAGGAAAGAGTGCCTGGTAGCAGGCAGCAGACCCGCGGTACTTGATATGAGAAGTACCTTTGCAGGCTATTAGGGGGGATGCACTTCTATGTTCGTGTGGCAGACCCCGGCGGGAAGCACTACTGTGTTTGGGTGGCTGACCCGCGGTACTCGACAGGAGGAGTACCTCAGCAGTCTTAGGTTAGTGAGAAGTACCTCAGAGTCATGACAGGATCACTGTACTCGTCAGAGACGGGGCTCTTCTGCAGTTACAGTTTCGTTAATGAAAATCCTGGTTTGAGCTGAGTCAATGACCTTTGTGTTTCCTCATGATTGTGATGGGTCACTTGATAACTTAGGTATATGTATGGGCATATACCTAAGTAGTGGTTATCCATTGATTTCATAACCTTTGTGTTTCCTCATGATTGAGATGGGTTACTTGATAACTTAGGTATAAGTATGGGCTTATACCTAAGTAAGGGTTATCTGTTTAGATCCTTCTTTGTGGTTATCCTTGTTGGATTTAGTGAGACCTTGAGGGTCTCGGGGTCCCTAATGAGTATCGTTTTACTCACCTCTATACGGACAATGCCCGCACCTTGTTGTGTTGGATGCATACGACATACAACGCTGGCAGAGGCTGAGTGTTCGAGGACTGGACGGTACCTGGAGGTGGACCTCATGACGAGTCAGCATCCGGAGGTGGACTTCACGACGAGACGATACTCGGAGGAGGTTGACAGGTGATAGAGTTGTGGAGGATATCTGTACCTACCCTTCAGGTAAGATCTGTGGTGGACGATCTAGGAGCTGCGCTATCTGTACCTACCCTACAGGTAGGATCCGAGGTGGATGTCCCAGGAGCTGCTTCTACTTTCCCAGCTGCTTGTCAATTCTATTGTACTTTCGTTCAATTGTAGCTGTACTTTTCAGTTGGGTTTGTATTGTGGCCCATTTACTTTTCATCACTTTCTTTTGTACTTAGTGTATTACTTTCACTTGTACTCTGTGGTGTTTTGTTTACTTTATAAGGCAATGCCTTCCCAGTTATCGGGATTTACGCCTTCGGTGCTAGTTTCCAGCCCCTGGCCTATGGAAGGCGGGCTTGGGGTAGTCACGACACAGGCCCTGAGGACGGGTCGTGACAACTACCATTCACCTTCTTAGAGTACAATATGGGTGCACCTTAAGGTGATGTATTGAGCCTAATAAATCCCCTTCATTCCAAGTTGTCCTCATATACCTTGAGTTCTTTCAAACCGGTCATTTCTATAAGATATTGAGGTATCAAAATGGGTTGCACACCTAGTATGAGGTCTAACTAAAATTTAGCTCCTCTACTAGGAGGGATTCAGGAAAAGTTAGTTGGGAAGCTGGACTAATAGTGATCCAAAACTAGAAGGCGATGTTTGTGTGATTTCACTGATCATACCAAATAGCCAAGTCCACCATTTATATGATGATCACCCCAAACTAGCTCCAATTTATTATAACTTTATCTGCTCCCATTTCCCACTCTTTAGTTATCCTGAACATCTCTCCCTTTAGATAAGTGAATAGAACATGAATCTAATAGTATTCTATGTGATCTCGAAGCTATCCATCCAATCCATGTAGAGGATCACATCGAGGTTTTTCTTCTATAGAGTTAAAAAAACCCATATATGTCCATGAACAGTGACAACTATAGTACACTTTGGGCATCACTATTTATCATCCACTTTTATGACCAATGGTTTACCAAGGGAGTCTAATTCAAAGGATAACTTGACTAGTATGTAACATACAGAAACTACTTGAGTAGATGTAAATGTATAAGGAGAATTGGTATCAAACAAAGAAGTAGATAAGGTGGATATAATCAGAATTTTACTTCAAATATTAGATATATCCTCTATATTATTTGTTGTAACCTGGTCTAAAACATACACACAACATGTATTAACTATGTGGATGTAAGATCCTGACCTTTTCTAGAGTTGAATCTAGATTTTTTTTTTCAAGTACTATTTTGACCTTATTTTATTAATTTTTGTTTAGGTTATAACAAGGGGTGTGTTCGGTTAATTTTGAGAAAATTGAATGAAAATGGGTCATTCATGGTTAGGGAAAACCGTACACCATAGCCTAGAAAACCATACAACCCTGGATAATGGAGAATATCACAGTTGGGAATTTTTTTGATAAACTATATGCCCTTTTAGTAATAACCATGAAATCTCATATGAATAAGAGCATTGTTGGAATGCGGTTAGGGAAACCAATGTGCCTCTGCCCCACAAAACATCTATAGGAATTAATTAAGCCTAAAAATTACTTAAAAAATTCCACCAGCCCCCAGAACTCATCTATTTAGGCACCCATTCAACCATAGGACCTATTGCAAGATTTTGGAGCTCTCTGAATGAATTTAATTCCCTCATAACCTCCATTATTCATGATCTATATCACAGATTGATGATCATCTCCGCTTCCAATAAGTAGATCCAATCTTGTTGCTTTCCTATTCATCCTCTTCTGTTCTCCATTTCTTTTAGTGGATATAATATTCTCTTTTTACTATATTTAGATCAAGATTTGATAAATCTATATCTAGTATTGTGGATCTATATCAAGATTTAAAAGCTCTATAATTCTCAATTTTGATTTAGGGTGATATATCTCGATCCGATCTACATCATTGAACTGGTCATTTTTTAGGATTTCCATTGGGAAATCGTTTTTCAATGAATCATGGTAGGTGGTCTAATTTACAAATACCATAGTTATGATTTGATTTTTTATATTAAATTTATATGTTTTCTAGATTTTTTAGCAATTGAAATACCAAATTGAATTAATTAATGTGGTGGATTAATTGATTTTGTTAATTGTGAAATTTGTGAGATTTAGGGATTGTTGAACAATATAATTAATTAGATAATTGAATATGAGATATTAGGATTTGTGATTTGATAATTAATTGTGGTAATTAATTATCATGGAATTGAGATGATTTGAATTTAGATATTAAATATGGAATAAGGATAATTACTTGGTTAATTAATTATCAATGTCTTGATTGGGAAAATTGGGATAATTAATTGTCTTGTTAATTATTAAAATTATGAGTTGTAATTTAGAATAATTAATTGGTGAATTAATTTTTGGTTGATTGAAATTTTTAAATTTTTAATTGATTTTATAATTGATTAATATAAATTAACGTTGTTAGTTATTTGTTGAATTAATTTACAGACTTGGATTAATTAATTTATGAATTAATTAATGGATGTAATGGTGGTTAATTTTTATAAGAGGATTAATGTTGATTAATCATGGTTGTGAAACAGGATATTAGACATGAAAATCTAAGTTCAATAAATAATGATATAAATAAATGGTTGATATTTTGGGTGTTAGACATGGAGATCTAAACCTATGATGCATATGCATAGTTGAGAAATGGGGTAATAGACATGTCATTCTACACCAATGATAGATATATATATGTATGGTTGAGAATTTGGGTGCTATACATAGAGATATACACCAAATACTTAAGTGGATGATTGGGAATTAAGGTCTAGACATGAAGTTCTATGTCCATAATGTATATGCATGATTTAGAATTTGGTGTGCTAGACATGATGTTCTATGCCCATGATAAATATGTATGATTGATAAATGGGGTACTAGACATGGCATTCTATACCCAAAATATTAGAATTGGATTATGGTTCCAAGTTTCCATAGTAATGAAAGTAAGATAAAATGGATAATGAAATCAAATTTCCTAATATGAATTGTGAGTTGAATAAGTAACATGGTTCAGTCTCAGTTTGGTTGGAGTAGGTATCGAGGTACGGGTGTCATCAGGAACATGGTGGTTTTTTAGTTTAATAAAGATTAATTAATAATGTGATAAATATTTACTTATGCATTGTAATTATTTATTTATAAAACTGTATATATTTATTATTGACTGGATTTTTTTTAGACGCCATTGGTAGTGGCCTACTGAGTTGTACTCACACCCTACTCAGGCTTCTAGATCAGTACTTGAATAGATTTCATGGATGCTGGATAGGTTAAGGTAAAGGGGCCCATGTTTGGTGGTTGAGTCAGTATAGAGCATGGTTGAGGGAACCATACATGGTTCAGAACCTTCTTAGGAGTTTTTGGTGTCATTATTTTGAGTTTAATTTAAGAAACTATTCACGTAACTTAGCATGAAATGTTTTCTTATTTAGTTTGATATCATATATTCCTACATTAATTATCATGATTTATTGCTATTGAATATGGTTTTATATGCTTCTGATATTTCTTTTTTATTTCCATTGGTGTTTACTTTTATAAAAGAGGGTATAATCTCCCCATGACCGACTTATAAAACCCTAACTACTAGTCGACATTCTTTAGTGTATGGGGATGTGTGCTTGAGGTGATGTGACTAAAAGGATCATGTGGAACTTGGGTATGGATGTTTCAAAGTGGTATTAGAGGTAAGTTTTTCTTCTTCTTATTTAGTATTAATTTTTGGTAAAGGTAGACAACAAAATTAGAAGAGTTGGGGCCTGGTAATGAGCTCATGCATGGAAGTTATAGACCCATTTATGGGAAAAAACCTAAGTACTGAGGCTAGGATTGTTGTTATTATTGTTTTCTATTACAGTTGAATATTATTTAACCATGAATGACACACTTGTTGTATGATGTGGTTATTTTTTATGGAAATTATGGACAATTAAATTGTGCCCTGGTATGGTATGAGTGTTGAGTCTCCATGAATCATTTTGGGATCTCTAGTTTATTATGACATGCATCATTTTTGGAACACATGGAAAATGGGTTATGGGTAAGTTATTGAACTTATACTATTTTTTCCTTTCTTGTGAAGTTGAAATGAAAATGGTTCCTAGCATGAAATTGAAAATGATTTTATAATGATGTAAGATGTTAATAAATGGGTGTCTAAATGAGAATTTTTTTAAATGAGATGTGTTTACCCTTGTTAACCAAAAACTAGGTGTATGATGGTTAAGGGTAGTGAGAGTACCTCAGTTTTGACTCTGTCACAAGATTTGGGGAAAATACTTTTTTCTTTGTTGTGAGTTTCCTCTAATGTAGTTGTGATAAAGCTGTGTTATGATCCATAATATTTGTTTTTGGAATTTTTGAGTTATGCCTCCATGACGACAACTATTGGGATTATTATCGGAGGACATGGCCGTTGATAATCCCTATGTGGTGTAACCTAAGGCACTGATAGTGCTGGGTGACGAATCAGGGGAGTAGTTCTGAGAGAACATCACTTGCTTCCTGAAATTTGTGGGAAGATACCCAGAGTGGGTTGAGAATAATATGTCTAACCTGATGAGGTATTTTTAGTTGTAGCATCCTCAAACATTTATTGGAGATAATATACCTAAGGGATTTTTTTGGGTTGAGTCGGTCAAGATGATACTTGACCATTTGGGGACTCTTATAGAGTAGAGGGTCATGTTGGATGCTTATATTCTATGATGATTAGCGAAGTGTTGGTGGCATGTTCATGCGCGAATAGCAAAGACTGGGGGTATGCTATGGAAGGGATTTTTTGATAAGTTCCTGGAACACTTTTATCCCAAGTCGCTGAGATAAGAAATATCATCTGAGTTCATGAGATTGACTTAGGGGAGCATGTATGTGATGGACTATGTTGGATTCTTCATAGATTTATAGTGAATTGCACTGGAGTTGGTGGAAGATAAGGCTACTTCAATAAAATGATTTTAGGATATACTTAAGTGTGAAATTCAATCCAATGGAATATTTTTAGGTAAAATTTTTTTCAGAAGTGGTGAATCAGGCTCTCATCTCAGAGGGGAACTTGAAGGAGTCTTTTAGTAGTGGAAAAGTGTTTTATTCTAGTCTATATATAGGTAGATCTTTATAGAGTAGGAAGTGTCATTATGAGAACTTTATCTAGAAGAGTGGGAAGAATAGTGTCCATTCAGGGGTATCAGTTACTTGGGATCTTACCCAAGTACTTTTCCACCAATGGGTTAGGACATGACACTTTCGTAAACATTTTCCAAGACCACCAGTGGAGTTTTGATCCTATGACAAGTTGGGACATCTACTGAGGTTCTGTAAGAACCTGAGGTAGATAGTTAGTGATGGAGGAGCTAGGCAGAACCATTGTTTGGGAAGGGGATCTTCCGCAACATATCAGTATATAAGCTTGAGTAGTGTTGGATGAGGAGTTAGAGGTAGTGGATGCGGTAATTCTGGTAATGTGTTCCCATATCTGTAGAGTGGTGAAACTCAAGGATGTCATATGGAATCACAAGGAATATGGGAAGGACAGTTACATGGGTTGAATCTTGTACTTGTGGATAGTGAGGATGGACCATCGATAGTGAGAGGTAAAATTCTAGTAGATTTTACTTTAGCTGGTGCCTTATTTTATACTTGTGTGACTAATTCCTTCATATCTATAAAACTTGTTAACGGTTTGAGCCTGGCGGTGGAGTTTGTAAGGGAAAAACGATGATAGACACAATGATGGGAGAATGGTCTAGAGACATCTTTTTGTTCAAGGTATGTTCTCCAGATATCAGGGAGTATCATTTTCTTAGGAATATCTATAGTATTTATATTTTAGGCTTCGACCTAATAATGGATAAGGACTGGATATTCACATACTGAGCACACATCGATTGTTACTGACTTAGAGTAACATTTATATCTCTAAATGGTTATAATAACATTAAATGTGGAGAGTGGGATATCCAAGTCGGGATAATCACTCAACAAATAGGAGAGACCACAATGCATTTTTCTAGTATTATGGTGCATGACAGAGATGTAAATCATGATATCTTTCCACTTGTGGTGGAACAATTTTAGGATGTTTTTTCAGAAGGATTATTAGGGTTTCAACTTGAGAGATATGTGTAATTAACTATTAATATCATGTTAGGGGATGAACAAGTATCTATTCAACTATACAGAATGGAAATGACAGAGCTTCAAGAGCTCAAGAATCAGTTGAAAGAGTTGAAGGATAAGGGGTTTATCTAACTGAGTACGTCATATTGGGGTTCACTTGTGTTGTTTTTAAAAAAGGCAAAGGGTATTTTCATATTGTGTTTTGATTACCGAAAGTTTAACAAGATTAATGTGATGAATTGATATCCTCTTCCATGTATTGATGATAATTTTTACCATTTGAGAGGATATTGAATGTTCTTGATGATATACTTGACATTTAGGCATCATCATGTGAGAGTTCAGACATCTAATATACATATAACATCATTTAGAAAAAGGTATGGCCTATATGAGTTTTTCAAAATGTTTCTTGGGTTGAAAAATTCACCATAAATGTTTATAGTCTTAATGAACAAGACATTCCACCTATACTTAGATCATTTTTTTGTAGAATTTGTGTATTTCATCTTGGTGTACTCCAAGACTCATGACGATCATGCACAACATCTTGACATCGTCCAGAGTACACTAAGAGTGCATTGGTTATATAGAAATCTATATAAGTGTTAGTTTTGGACTAATCAGGTATAGTTCTTGGGACACACAATCTTGGAGGAAGGTGTGTTAGTAGATCCTAAGAAGGATCAGGAAGTGGTTTCTTGTGATCATCCTAATAATGTATTTGATATTTAAAGTTATCTAGTGTTAGCTATATATTATCGGTGATTCATCCATGAATTTTCCCTTTTTGAAATGCCACATTTAGGCTTTTCCAAGAATGTTATAAAGATTTAATGTTTGGAATCTTGTGATAAGGCCTTCCAGGAGGTGAATAAGTTCTTCAAATTGGCACCAATATTGACCCTACCTGAGATAGGGGAGGAATATATGGTGTATTGTGATGATTCTAGGATCAAACATGGATTTGTGTTGATGCATGGAGAATGAGTCATGGTGTATGGGTCTTGGTAATTGAGTCCACATGAATAGAACTACCCAATGCATGACCTCAAGAAAGTGATAATATTTTTTGATTTAATGTGTTATCAGCACTATCTATTGGGAGAGAATTTTATGGAGTATACTAATCAAAAGTGCTTAAGGTATATCTTCTTGTTTAGATATTTGAATCTTTAGTAGTGGATATATGGTGATTATATGTAGTAATTCGACTTTTATATATCATATACACCCAAGAAGAAGAATATTATGGTAGAAACTTTGATAGAAAACACATAATAATATGGTTCATAAGTCTTGTGGTGAGTGGAAGATGATGAATTTTCCAACTGATATGCATATTGTGGTTCAAGAGAGTCAAGAGAAGATGAATCACATATCAATTTTAGTAGATTCAAAACATTTGAGATGGATCTGGGATAGAAAGTAAGAAGATCCATAGTTTTTTTCCTTGAGGTAAAGCCTTGAAAGTGGCGAGACACCTTCAAACTTGAGCATAGATGTAGATAATATCATCAATATCATGAATCATATTGTTGTACCTACGAGCATGCAAGAGAAGATCATGAAGTAATTTTATGCCTTGAAGTGGACGATATATCCAGGTGTGACCAAAATGTACCATGGCCTGTGATGAATGTTTTGGGGGATAGACATAAAAAAGGAGATATCATGGTTCATGACATGATGCTTCATGTGCCATCAGGTGAATGCAGATCAAAAATGACATTGTGGCTTACTAAAATGGTTTCCCATTCTAGAATGGATGTGTATTAATGTGACAATGGATTTTTTGGTGGGTATTCCAAAGATTCCAAGGAATAATGAATCTATCTAAGTTATTGTGGATAAAATGATGAAAGTAGTGCATTTCATGACTATACAGGAATCCTTATTAGTATAAAAGTTGGAAGAATTATATGTTTAGGAGATAGTTTATATGCATGAGGTTCCACTTACTATAGTGTCAGTTCTTGAATCATGTTTTACTTCATGCTTCTGGAAGGTCTTGAAGAAAAATATTGGATCAATTATTTTTTTGAGTACGTATTTCCACCCACACATAGATGGGAAATTAGAATATACTATACATGTACATGAGTATATGTTGTGGGAATGTGTTCTTGAATTTGGTGGGCCTTGCGAGAATCACTTGGCTTTAGTATATTTTTTCTATAATAACAGTTATAAAGAAATTATATAGATGGAACTATACAAGGATCTTTGTGATAGGCCATGAAGATCACCTATATTCTAGATAGAGGAAGGTGAGTCAAAGTTTTTGGGACTGAGTCTCTTATAGGAGACATAAGAGAATGTTCAACTGATTCTAAAATATATGGTTATGACTCAGAGTATGTATAAGTCATGTGCTAACAGATGGAGATGAACCCTAGAGTTTACTAAGGGTGATCATGTATTCATTTGGGTGTCGCCTAGGTTGGGTGACTGTAGGATATGGAAGCAGGGAAACGTTTTTCCTAGGTTCGTTGGACCATTTAAGGTAGTGGAGAAAATTGGGCTGATTGCATACCGATTACCTCTACCATAGAAGTGCAGTGATATTCATGATATCTTTCACGTGTCAGAGTTATGGTGGTATCACTCCGACTATTATCATGTTATTGATTTCGATGATGTTGAGCTTGAGATATATGCATCCTTTGAGGAGTATCTAATACATGAGATGAATTTCAATAAGAATTTTTTTAGGGAAAGACCATTCTGATAGTTCATATATTCTAGTAACATGGGTGTGTATAGAAAGAAACATGGGGAATGGAAATGGATATATGGGCTCAGTGGACAAATCTTTTTGACTCAGAATACTATAAAAGTTTGGGAGTGTAGCTCAAGGATGAACTATTGTAAGGTGGGGAGATCGTAAGATCCTGACCTTTTTTGGAGTTGACTTGGGATATTTTTAGGTATTCATTTGACTTTATTTGAGTAATTGGTGTTTGTTTTATAACTTGGGGTGTGTTTGGGTTAATTTTGATAAATTTGAATGAAAATGTGTTTTTCATGGTTTGAACACGGATACGGAAAATAGTGCACCATAGCCTAGTAAGCCATGAAACCTTGGAAAGTGGGGAATTTCAAGGTTAGCACAATGTTTTCGAACCATGTTCCCTCTTAGATATAACCGTGCACCCCTAGAAGAACAATCACATGGTTGGTGCACAGTTAGGGAAAACTATGCACCCCTACCTAGAAAACCTCACGAAGGAATTAATTAAGACATAAAATTATTTTCAAAATTCCCTAAGCCCCCAGAACTCACATATTTCAACCCCCATTTTTCTCTACATCCACTTTAACTATTGTGATTCTCTATGTAGAAATTCCAATCCCTCATGACCTCTATTCATCACAATATGAATCCTGGATCATAGATATTCTTTTCTTCCAGTAAGAGGATGAAATCTCGTTTCTTTCTCATTCATGCTCATATGTTCTGTATTTCTTTTGGTGGATTCAATCCTCAATTTTTTCTAAATATATATCTAGATTTGATAAATATAAATCTAGGATTATGTATCTATATCATGATATAAAAGATCTTGAATTGTTAATCTTGATTTAGGGTAATAGATATGGATTTGATCTATATTGTTATGCTTCTAATTTTTTTTGTTTTCTATTTGGAAATCATTCATCAAAGATTTGAGGTAGGTGGTCTAATTTCTAAATCCCATAGTCATTATTTGATTTCAAAAATGAATTATGTATAATTTCTAGAGTTTTTTAGATATTTAAATCCCCAATTTAATTAATTAATGTGGTAAATTAAATAGTTAATATAATGGTAATATTTATGTAATACAGGGATTGTTGAACAAGATAATTAATTGGAGAATTAATTATGAGATCTTAGGATTTTTGATTTCATAATTAATTTTTTAATTAATTATGACGTAATTAATAGGATTTGTATTGAGAAATTAAATGTGGAATAAGTATAATTAATTGCTGAATTAATTATCAATTTTTTTATTGTCAAATTGGGGGTAGTTATTTGTTGAATTTATTATAAAAATTTTGAATTGTAGTTTATAATAATTAATTTTTGAAGTAATTATTGGATGTTTGAAATTGGGAAATGGTTAATTGATTGTTGAATTTATTAATAGAAATTGACATTCTTAATTAATTGTCGAATTAATTAATGAATTGGATTAATTAATTCATGAATCAATTAATGGATGTAATGGTGGTTAATTATGATAAGAGGATTAATGTTGATTATTCATGGTTATGAAATGGGATATTGGACATGAAAATATAAGCCTAGTAAATATTTATATAAATAAATGGTTGAGATTAGTGGTGTTAGACGTGGAGAACTACATTAATGATTCATCTACACAGTTGGGAAATGGGGTGATAAAAATGGAATTCTACATCAATGATAGATCTATCTGTATGGTTGAAATTTGGGGTGCTATACACAGAAATCTACACCAAAGACATATGTGAATTATTGGGAATTGAGGCCTAGAAATGAAGTTATATGGACATAATGTATACGCATGATTGATAATTGGCGGTGCTAGACATGGAGTTTTATACCCATGATAAATACGAATGATTGGTAAATGGGGTACTATACATGGTGTTATATACCCAAAACATCTTCATTGGATTATGGATCCAAGTGTACATAGTAATAAAAGTAAAATAAAATAGATAATGAAATCCCATTTGCTGATATGAATTGTGAATTAAATAATTAACATGTTTCAGACCTAGTGTGGACCAGAGCACGTATCAAGGTGCGGGTGTCCTTAGGAACCCGAGGGTTTTTTAAGTTTAATAAAGATTAATTGACTATGTGAGAACTATTTACATATGAATTTAAATTATTTATTTATACAAATTCATACACTTTTTATTGACTTTATTTTTTTAGACACCATTGGTGGTGGACTACGGATTTGTACTCACACCCTAGCCGAGCTACCTGAATGGTACCCAAACAGATTTCTGTAGGACCCTAGGACACCCTGAGAGGGGTGAATGAGGGTGTCAATTTTTCTTTTAAAAACAAGGATCTTGTTACCACGTTGGTAGGAACTAGTTAAACCTGTATGATGGATATGACCAGCAATGAAACATTCACATGTAAAGAGATGACACAACAATTTTTACTTGGTTCACCGCTAAGGGATACGTCCAAGGAGAATACGCCGACAAGTTGTCGGTCGTACTGAATTAAACTATTCTTTACTAGTTGTGGATGACAAAGGTTCAGGAACAGTCACTCTGTCCCAGGCTCACTGCCTTTACAAATGTTTAGGAATAGCCCACTGCGTCCCTCAGGTCACTTCCATTGACACCCCCTGGCTCACTGCCTTTGGTGAAGTCCCACTCAGTTTATAGACATGAAAGTCTCTTCATAATCACTAATGAATACATCCTCTATTGTATGTATATGCTCTGTTGAAGTCCAACTTCCACCCATAGACGAATATCACTTAGCACCAAAGGTATCAGGTGAACTTCCAGCTTTCGCACAGCCCCAAAAAGACTGGCGTGCTTCAACCACACCTGGCACGCTTCTCCAAGCTAGCGTGCAAGTTTTAAGATGGTGTGCAAGTTCACCTCTACCACTTGCATGACACTTGCTTTTTCAACCTCAAACTTTGCGCGACTCACACTCTTTTCCCCCCAAACCGGTTTTGGCATGCAATTGTCAACTATCGCGCTTCTTCAAATCCTGGTATGCAAGTGTCACCAAACCACCTGCGCAACACCTCCTTCGCCAACTCCAAACTTGGGTGACTCACACCCTTTCTCGCCCAAACCACCTTGGACGCATAGCAAACACATGTCGTGCAACTTCTACTTGCGCGACCACACAACCACTTGTGTGACCACTACACCTCTACGATGGGAGCTCTAAATTTATTTAAGTATTGAACTTCGTGAGAAAAGAGGAGGGGTGGTCCTCTATTAATAGGCATTATCTTCACCCTGCATGATGGCGCATAAGTCTCCTCTTGGTGCACAAGTCCAGCCGCCCTAGTCTCTGTCGTGCTAGTCACTTGCGTGACCAAACCAAAAACTTGGGTGCCCCTTCTTCCTTTGCCATATTTTGATGTTCTGATCTTGAAAAACATATGGCACGCAAGTTTCCAAGCCTCCAAGTAATCGGCACGCAAGTCCCTTTTCCAAAAACACTTTTCTCCATTTGCCAATTTTGAGGTCCAGAAATTTGGCAAACACTAGAAAACGGTGCCACCTTCAATACTGTTATCTGCTTGAACTATAAGATCACTTTGCTGGCACATATTCTGACCATCCACTGAGAATTGAAAACAAACACAAAAAATATTCCAATTTATGAAAATACAACCATGGTTCCAACAATCTCCCCCTTTGGGTTTTTTGTCAATCAGTAAAAAAATTTAAAAATAGTACCAGCCACATGCAAACCAAAAATGAAAGAATCAACTCAGACAACACTCTAAGTCTACGCGAGCAATGCTCGATGTAGAAAACAAGAGGGGAAGCATGAATTGGGATCCCGTGTTTTGGAATTTCGCAATGACGCTCAGTTAATTATCTTAAATTTTCCAGAAGCATTACATGTCCAATGAATTACTTCTTATCCTATCACTGAATTCTCATCGTGATACTAAACATGTCCTGAATTTATTCCTTCTCCCCCATTGGAAATAAACCCAAAGGTCAGTATTTTTTCATTGAACATATCAAAACACACCCTAGATATTATCTCCCCCATAAACCTACATCATATCTACAAAAAGATTAAAAACAGTTAACAAAACTGGGGAGATGGGTTTTTTGTATCCTCTTTATACACTGGGAGGTGGCTAAACACCGAGGTTTAACTGATGCTTCTCAAACACAGCCATTGAAAGTGGCTTGGTCAGGATATCAACCACTTTCTCATCAGTTCCCACATGATCCATTCTAATCATGCCTTGTTCAACTTTCTCTTCGATAAAGTGATACCTAATATCAATATGTTTTATACGAGAATGCTGAACCAGATTCTTCGTGAGATCAATTTCTCTCTTCTTATCACAATAAATCATCATTGGTTGCTTCAACTCATCACCAATATCTTTTAATTATTTCTTCATCAATTGCAGTTGAGTGCATTCCTTTGTGGTGGATATATACTCAGCTTCAGCAGTACTAAGAGAAGTACTTTCTTATTTCTTGCTCAACCAACCAACACATTTATTCCCAATATAGAATGCTCCACCACTGGTGGACTTTCTGTCCACTACATCGCCAGCCCAATCAGCATCATAAAATGCTGATAATTCACTGTCCCTGCCTGCAGCAAAGTATAACCCAAAGTTATGAGTTCCTTGAATGTACCTCATGATTCTTTTTACTGCCGCCATATGTTCCTCCTTTGGATTACTCTAAAAGCGGGCCACTAGACATGTTGCAAAGACAATATCTGGTCGTGTCACTGTTAGGTACAGTAGGATCCCAATGATCCTCCTGTACATGGTGGGATCTACAAAGGTCCCATCCTCATGCTTTCCAAGTTTAATTCCAACTGTAATAAAAGTTGACATTGGTTTGGATTCGTGCATATTAAATTTCTTCAGTATCTCTCTTGCATACTTTTCCTAAGAGATGAAAGTATAATCATTATTTTGAGTCACCTAAAGCCCTAAGAAATATGTGATCTCCCCAATCATTGACATTTAAAATTCTGATTTCATGTGATTGGTAAATTCATCCACTGATTTCTGCCTACTGCCACCAAATATATTGTCATCGATGTAAACTAGAACCATGAACAAATCTTTAGGAGAATTCTTCACATAGATATTTTGATATACTCCTCATCTTTTGAATTCCAGCTTCTTAATATAAGAATACAGCTGTGAATACCATGCTCGTGGTGCCTGCTTCAAACCATATAGAGCTTTATTTAGTTTTTAAACCTTTGTTTCATCAGTACCAAGAAGAAAACCCACTGGTTGTTCAATGCAGAATTCTTCTTCGAGTATACCATTCAAGAATGTTGTATTGACATCCATTTTATAAACTTTATATCCTCTTTGGAGTACCATGGAAAGGAAAATCCCGATTGACTATAGTCGAGCCACTAGAGCAAAGGATTATTCCACATCAACACCTTCAATCTGGGAGTATCCTTTACATACCAGTCATGCCTTGTTTCTAATAACACTTCCATGATCATAAAACTTGTTTTTGAAGATCTATTTTGTACCAATCACATTGTGACCTTTGGGTCTCTGGACAAGATCCCATGTCTGATTTTTGTCAATCTGATCTAACTCTTCATTCATGGATTTCATCCATGATTCATCCTTTGAAGCTTCTTCAAATGAGTATGTCTCTACAACTGACAGAAATGCATATTGCATGTTATTCCTCATCCTCCTTGTTTGAGTGGGTGCACTGATATCCACAATTATGTTAGATAGATCAATATCATCTCTACAATTTCCCCTATGCGGTTCAGTTTCATTCTCTCCAGCCACAGTTTCTTCTTCAGATTCATCTTCTGAGTAAGCATCATGATGTGACTGCTGAGTGTTTTGTACAACTTCCTCTATTTCTGTATTTGTATTTTCTCTACGTTCACTTTCTACCTCACTTTCTATCACATCAGCATAAGACGTCCTTGAAGCATTTGTGGTTTTATCTTCAATTATCTTAACATCACTGCTTTCCACAATCCTTCCTAATTGCTTATTGAAACACTTGTAGGATTTACTGTTCATTGAGTATCCAAGGAAAATCCCTTCATCTGCATTGTCACCATACTTCACTTGATTTAATTCTTTGTTCCCAATGAAGCATTTAATTTTAAAAACACAGAAGTATTTCAAATAGGGATTCCTTCCATGCCATAATTCATATGGTGTCTTTGTCTCACCCATATAAAGTCCTGTTTGATTTTGAATATACACTGTAGCTTGAACAACCTCTTTCCATTAATGTCATGGAATATGACTCTCAATAAAAGTAGTTCATGCCATGTTGTTCACATGTCGATTCCTACGTTCAACAACTCCATTTTGTTGTGGAGTTCTCACAACAGCTACCTCATGTTGTATCCCATGCTTCTCTAGGTAATTTTCAAATTCAATGGACGTGTATTCCCCTCCATTGTCAAATCACAACACTTTGATTGTTTTTTTGATATCATTCTCAGTGATTCGTCGATATGTTTTCATGCAGTCAAGCACTTGTAATTTCCTGAGAATGACCATTACACAAGACATTCTACTATAATCATCTATTAAAAGGAAAAATTACCTCTATCCATGAGTTCCAGCAACATTTATCGGCCCACATACATCTGTATGAATTAGATCAAGAAGATGAGATGCCCTTTTCTTCTTTGGCCGATATGAACTACAGACCAGCTTCCCACGAATTCAAGAATCACAAGACTTTTCACGCTCATGCTTTAGGTTGGGAATGTCCATGACAATCCTCAATTTTGATATTTTATCCTTGTCTTGTTGATTGATGTGTCCCAGTCTTTAATGCCACAAATTGTTTTCTTCTTCAACAGTCATGTAACAAAAATTTTCTTTACTATCAACCTGATACAAGTTTCCTTTTGTTCTACATCCCTTCATAAGTGAATTTCCTATATTTCCCTTGATAGTGCAGCCTTTCTGATTAAAAGTAACTATAAGTCCCAAGTCACATAGTTGATTCACACTGAGTAGATTATGATGTAGGCCATCTACACAAAGGGCTTCAGTCTTCTTTAGCTCTCCATTATCTAATTCAGTACTTCCAATGCCTTTGATTTTTAGAGCTCCATAATTTCCAAATAATATTGTACCATCAACATTCCTTTTGACATCTTTTAACAGGCCATCATTACCTGTCATATGAGATGAACAATTTCTATCCAGAATCCAGGTACTGTTTCTTTTTATAGCTTTGAGGTCCACCTATACAAGGTTGGATTTCTCAATTTTCTTCCTTTCTTTCCATGAGACATTCGATCGAGTATAGATCACTGATGGCCTTTCAATTATCTCATCCATGTGCATTGGTTCTTCATAGTTGAAGTCTTCTTAGAGAGGAAAAAACCTGTTTGTAAGAGCAACACAATCTTGTTGACAAGATTTCACTTGTCTTGAACTACGATATGAGGTGTCCATGTCCCTTATCTGCCTGAAATTAACAGCCTTATGACCAAAGTTAGAACAATGAAAACAATATCGATAGAAATTGTTTCTTCTATAAGATAGAGGATATAAAGTCATTCTACTTTGTTGACATCCCAGATCTTCCCTATTCAGGTAGCTCCTTTCCTCTTCGCAATATGACATGGTATGGCCCAGATAGCCACAGAACTGAAAATTCATGAGATGAAATGTTTTCTCACTTGAATTTCTCCTCATGCCTTCTTCCTAGGGAGAATAGTTGGACTACCTATAATTTTTGAAAGTTTTAGGATAATTTTCAGTTCTTCTTTTAGTTTGGATTGAGGGTTTATTTTTCAGCACTTCATCTAATGTTTCAACATGTCCAGCTTTCATCTTGTCTTTCATTTGGATCTCTTTAGTTCTAGTAGTTGATGTCTCAGCTTCAGAGCCAATTCCACTCTTTCCCATGAAAGAAGGTCTTTGACCACTCAAGATTTTTCCAACCCCATCTGAACCACACTTGGTTCTTAATAGTAATTTTTCATTTGAGAATCTTCCAAAATGAATTTTCTTCTTACCCTCATTTGTGGTAGATTGACATTAAATTTTACTCCTAAGAGTAACAACTTCTTCTTCAAGACCCTTAACAGTCTTGGACTTCTCTTCTAGTCTGGATGAAAGGCCATTTATGAGTTTTTCTTGTTCTTTAATTATAATCTTTAGTTCCACAACGTCATCTGTGCTTTCAATGATTGAATACTAAACTCTCACTAGTTCTTCTAGTCGTTCAATCTCTGCTTCAAGATCATCAACATATTCTAATCATTCTTTCACCATTTTCTTCCACTTATTGCATCTCTTACATTTATTATCAAGCTTGGAAAAGGCATCCTTAATTTGAATCTTTGGATCACCATTAGAAGTAATCTTATTATCTATGCCTTTACCAATCAGGGGTACTGAGTTTTCAATGGTATCCATCATGGAAGCATGGTTTACAGTTTTAAATTATGGTTCTTCTTCATCATAGAATTCATGATCATTATCTTCCTCTTCACAGACAAAGATATTCTTTGGTACTTTACTTCTTGATTTGAAGTCTCCCTTTTTGAAAAACCTTTTCTGAGGATTCTCAATGTTTTTAGCATCACTATTATCATCATCGAAATTTCTTAAGCACTGAGAGGCAATGTGACCAACTTTTCCATAATGAAAGCAAGATAGAGGTAACTTCCCTTTGAATTTACCTTTTCCCTTCTGGAAATTCTTTGCAATGAGAGAAATAATTTCTTTTTCCTTATCATCTTCACCAAAACTATATTTTGAGATTTTGAAATTTTTAGTTTCTCAATGGATTTGAATGCCATTTCTTTGCTCACTCGAGTCGTAGCATCTTCTGGTTTGACTCTCATTTCATATGCCACCAGGCTGCTCAGTAGATCATCCAGATAAAGTTTGGAAAGATCTCTTTCCTCAAGGGATAACACCTTTGTATTGTACATGGGTGGAAGTCTTCTCAGTATTTTCTTCACAATGTCAACGTCTTTGATTTCTTCTCCTAGGCCCCTAATTGCTCCAACCACTTCAGTAATTCAATTGAAGAAGGAGTATGCATTCTCATCAAGATCCATCTTCAGATCATCGAACCTATTGTGCAACACTTGTAGTTTCACCTCCTTCACTTTGTTATCTCCATCATAAATATTTTCAATTTTATCCCACATGGACTTTGCTGAGGCGCAACTCATCACTTTTAGATAAATCTGATCATAAAGGGCTAAGGTGAGAGAATTCTATGCTTTAGCATCTGCATCAAGAATTTTCCTATCTACATCAGTCATATCCAGTCCTGTTGGATCAGAAACATTTATACCTTGCACAGTGGAAAACAGAACTTCCATTCCAAGGGATCTTAGATGAGATCTCATTCTGTTCTTCCAAATCTGAAAATTACTTACATCAAAGAGAGGGACTCCCCTAACACTGGATGAATTTTCCATAACGGAAAAGGACAGATCTAACACCAGTAACCTCCCTCTAATACCACTTGTAGGACCTCGGGACACCCTGAGATGGGAGGCGTTAATCAGGGTGTCAAATTTTTATTTTAAAAACAAGGATCTTGTTCCCACGTTGGTAGGAACTAGTTAAACCTGTATGATGGATATGATCAGTAATGAAACATTCACATGCAAAGAGATGACACATCAATTTTTACTTGGTTCACTGCTAAGGGATATGTCCAAGGAGAATATGCTGACAAGTTGTCAGTCGTACCAAATTCCACTATTCTTTACTAGTTGTGTATTACAAAGGTTCGGGAATAGTCACTCTATCACAGGCTCACCACCTTTACAACTATTCAGGGATATCCCACTATGTCCCTCGGGTCACTTCTATTGACTCCCCCTGGCTCATTGCCTTTGGTGAAGTCTCACTCATTTTATAGACATGAAAGTCTCTTCATCATCGCTAATGAATAAATCCTCTGTTGTATATAGATGCTCTATTGAAGTCCAACTTCCACCCGTAGATGAATCTCACTTTGCACCAAAGGTATCGGGCGGACTTCCAGCTTTTACGCAACCCCAAAAAGACTGGCATTCTTCAACCACACCTGGTGCACTTCTCCAAGCCGGCATGAAAGTTTTAAGACGGAGCACAAGTTCACCTCTACCACTTGCGTGACACTTTCTTTTTCAACCTCAAACTTGCGTGACTCACACTCTTTTCCCCCCATACCAGTTTTGGCACGCAACTTTCAACTGCCGCGCTTCTTCAAATCCTAGCGCGCAAGTGTCACCAAACCACCTACACAACACCTCCTTTTCCAACTCCAAACTTGGGTGACTCACACCCTTTCTCTCCCAAACCACCTTAGATGTGCAGCAAACACCTGTCACGTAACTACTACTTGCGTGACCACACAACTTCTACTTGCGCGACCACACAACCACTTGTGCGACCACTACACCTCCCCGATGGGAGATCTGAATTTCTTTAAGTCTTGAAATTTATGAGAAAAGAGGAGAGGTGGTTTTATATTTATAGGAATTTTGGACACCCTGCACGACGACACACAAGTCTCCTCTCGGCGGGCAAGTCCAGCCGCCCTAGTCTCTTCCGTGCTAGTCACTTGTACGACTAAACCCAAAACTTGGGCACCCCTTCTTCCTTTGATATATTTTGATGTTCTAATCTTAAAAAACACATGGCGCACAAGTTTCCAAGCCTCCAAGTAATCTATGCACAAGTACCTTTGCCAAAAACACTTTTCTCCATTTTTCATTTTTGAGGTCCAGAAATTTGGCAAACACTGGAAAACAGTGCCACCTTCAATATTTTTATCCGCTTGAACTGTAAGATCACTTTGATGGCACATATTCTAACCATCAACTGTGGATTGACAACAAACACAAGAAAATACTCCAATTTATGAAAAGACAACCATGGTTCCAACAATTTCATGGATGAAGGATAGGTTAATGGAAAGGGACCTGTGTTAGGTGGATGAATCGGGATGTATCATGGTTGAGGGAACCAAATGTGGTTAGGAACCCACTTGGTAGTTGTTAGTGTCTTTCTATTGAGTTCCATTTTAGACACTTGTAACATAATTTAGCATGGAATATTTTCTTCTTTAGTTGTCTATTTTATTTTCCTACATTGATTATAATGAGTTATTGGTATTTTCTATGGTTTTATATGATTCTTACACTAGTTTTTATTTACTCTAGTGTTTACTATGATAAAAAAGGACATAGTCTACCCATGATTGACTTATCAGACCCTTGCTACTAGTTGGCGGCCTCTAGAATGCAGGGAGGGGATCTTGAGGTCATGTAACCAACCAGCTTGGGGAACCGATATGTGGAACCCAGGTCGAGATGTTACAATGGATCTTTCTCTACAATGTATGAATCGTATGAGTCTGGTGCTGAGTACCCCACTCAATCCTCTAGAACCCTTCTCATGACCATCTCCAGATCCTATATGAGGATATAGTGCAAAACTGCTAGAGTTTTCCTGTCTTTCCATATAGATGGTACTAACTCTAGGGAAATATGTATACCTAAATATTGTGTCCAAACATACCGTAGGTAAAACACTATGGGTCACCTCTAGAAAGAACCAAATAGACTGATCATTAGTGAAATTTAATTCCACTACTCTATTGTGTGTCTTTATCCTTCTTATTACATCCATTAGAAGACATACTTATGGTATAATTTGGAGTTATGTACTTCTAAGTAGTGAAGGGTAAGAATAGACCAGGTCTTCATCCATCCTCCAGAATCCTCTAAATAGTCAGGGCCTTTATTAGAACCTCTAAGTATGAATCTAGTTCGACACTCCATAGCTAATTTCTAAGGTTATTTCAATGTCTTATCTTGAACTTCCTGGACTTATAGACCTCATTATCGGCCATTAGTTATGTGAACTAGAGGATCTCAGAAAAAATGTTGATTAAGTTGATACATTTTTGGAGCCTTGATGTAGTTCCATGAAATCCTATGTTGAGTTATGCTTCAGCATGTCAGGGAAGAACTCTACAAAAAAGTCCTCAAAATCCTCTTAGGTGAGATCATCACATCATCTATTCATACCCATAAATTCCCACCAATTCAGTGAAGTTCTCCATATCATGAATATTATCAGCTTCACATTCCTATTAATTAGCATCTTTATGGGGTAAATGATGATATCAATGATTACCACCTAGTCCTCATCATCTTATAGTCTACCAATTCCCTAAAATTATATAGGATCCTAGAGTTAGAAATCATTTTCATAGTCAATTATGGATCTCAGCAGTGGCTAGCAAGGAACAAAAGCCTGGACCATTGGGGCTGGTGTGAGAACGTGCTATGAAGCAGCCTGTTAAGTTGATGGTCCAACCAAACATCTAAAATGTATCATATTTTTCAAATTTAGTAACATTTAGAAGATAAATATATCATATCCAATGTATGAGATCACAAAAAGTTTTCCCAAGAGTCACCCACAACCCAAGGTATGTCACTCCAATCTCTAACCCTGGTCTCAATCCCTACACATTAGTCACATTCATCATATATATACTAATACAAAATCATGCTCAGTTAAACTAATTAATGCCTATAAAAATATATCACAAAAACATTTTAGCATAGATATATCATACAATAAAAACTATCCTGAATAGATAGAACAACCAATAAATAAAATTAAATAACTGCTATGGAGGAAAACAACAAGAAGTATATATATGGCATGCGGACCTACTTACCAATTCATGATGCATGAACACACCCAAAAAATTATAAATCACATATCAATATGATTTTCATCATCCAAGGTGAATTTAATTGTGTATAAAATCAAAACATAATTTCTCCACTTTATGGAAACATTGAAGTCCACTATATAGTGTTAGTCAAGCACTGTCATAGTTCCCATACCTGAGCCCCAACCATCCTATCTTCAGTCTACAATGTCCAAAATTAAAGAAAATAGAAGAAACAAGTTAGTGAGTTCCTATTCCTCTGATACTATTTAGTAATATCCCAACAAAAACCACTAGGTTTGAGCTGTAGTGTACATCACCTCATGTACACCTCCCCCTACACAAGAGGCTTTCAACTAGTAGTGAGGTATGAGTCTATTAGTGGGGAGACTATACCCTCTGTATCATGTCATATGATCAATTAAAAATCAAGACACTATAACAAATAGTAAATAATAAGAGTAATTAAATAGAAATAAAAAGGATGGAAAAAATTTCATAAAGTAAAAGTATATTCAAAATTTTGAGATACTACCTAGTGTAATAAAAAATCCAAAAATGAATAAATATATAGATAATGGGCCCTTGTGATTCCATCTCATTGCACCACATAATTTTTAGTTTTCTACTCAACTATCCACTAAATGGCCCTTTCCTTTTACCGGATCCCTCATGAAATCTATAGGCACACCGAAATTCTTGAGTATGGTTTGAGTACAAGACTCAATAACACACCACCAATGTGTTCCTAACCTTGAGTGATCAAGTATAATAAGTATATTCTATAATAATAATAAATATTTAATGTCATGAGAATAAAATCCAAAAATAATAAGTCATGTGCTAACCAAGCTGCCACAAACCCCAAGCTATACACGATTCATCTCTATGTTAGAAGAATAATGGAATATTTTGGTTGAGCGAAACTATCCCTAGTAAGGAATCCTCATGGATTCATATGAACATGAAACATTTCATCCTATATCAATCATTTAGGTCATTAAAACCAACATCCTCTAGTCATGAATAACTATATAATCACATCCACTAGGCTACCTCAAGTGAATGATAATATGTAAATGTCAGGTTACCTCATGTGCATCCTCATCATGATATTTGTGGATAACTCATACCTGCACCCTGTTCTTAGGTCCCTCATCACCATCATCAAATGTCAAGAGCACTCCCCCTCAAATGGATAAACATTTCACGATGGTCCACCTATCTCAATTATGAATAACAACCACCAAGGAATGGTAACAGACACACAAGGCAATGAATATAAGGAAGATATAGTATAATATCCTTTATCTTACAACAATACACATAATTACATGTAATCAAAATAAATAATATAAATAAGATACTCTAGTATCACTTATGTAATCAAATATCACAATGGGTCTCATATCCTACACACATATATGAGATCACAATCAAGAATGGTATTAAATCTGACAACACAAAAATTAAAATATGGAAAAATATATACATGAGATCCCATGAGGTATGGAACTTCCTACCATAAGTGTTCAACATTCACATCAAGATTTTTTGAAGGTATTGATAACCAAACCATGTTTATGCACTAACCAGAACATGATCACATGGAAATGGTTCCTAGAATGAGTTCTAATCCATCATGTTATAACATCTGGGGTAAGGAAAATAAAAAAAATATAAAAGGGTGAAACCAATTCATACATGAGGTTAGCCACTACAAAAACATCAAGCTATATAAAACTGGGTGGATCCATGTCATAAGGTAGGGGATAAAGCATGGAGGTGAATTGTAAAAGGCTTACAAGATGCAAAGGTTAACTAACAGAACCACCATAATGAAAAGAGAATATTGGAGTAAGGTCACCACATCACGAGCCCTGTTTTCATGGGTCATAGGTGAATACCATGATGTAGAGTCAACTATTGTATTACAAGGGTGTGATGGTACTTAACCTGTTATGGTTTAGGTCATGGAAAGGGAACATGCATTAAGAGAGTTTGATCTATTTTTTTTCTATAATATATGCCTAATAAATTTGAAATGAAGCCACCTCATCAATTTTAAATGGATTTTGTTAAATTAATTCTACAACTAAGCATTAAAAATATAAACTCCCAATGATCACATCCAATTGCACTAGATTTTTAAAACCAATGCAGAGAAGGCCATGTGGTGTGGTTGAAGGAACCACAACATATTCTATATGAATAACCCCTCCATGGATAAGGTTATGTAACAACTAAAACCATCCAACATCACCACGAAACAGCCACAACTAGCTTCCATTTCCATAATGTAGCCCCCTTCTCTAAGGTGTTGCCTTGGATCCACAACACCCATGCAGTGTATCCGAATACACTGTGGAACATAAGACTTCTCTACAGTGTGTCCACGTACGAGAATAAAAGGTACCTCTTGATTTGGTTATAAATTTATCAAGACATCCATAATCCTCTAAAAAACATCCCAAATCCCTTACCCCTTTATCTAAACATGAGATCAACTTGATACAAAAGGAAGGGACAAGTATTTTCATTAAGGGACAAAATTTTGGGGGTTTACATATAATAATGATGATATTTGTTCCATAAAAATAATAAAATTTTATTATAATTATGATACTGATTTGTTTACTTTTTCATGGGTGGAATATATTTTTAGTTATATAAATAAATAAAATAATAGAAATGAAAAGGGTGTGATTATGAAATTTTGTCTTACTCCATGAAAAAATTCATAAAAATTGGGATAATCCATTTAATGGAATACCTTTGATGAGATAAGGACTTATAGGGCATGTCTAGGAGTGTTGAGTAAGGATTTGGGAATATTTTGGTTGAACCAATAGGATTGAGGCATTAGAAGAAGTGGGTTGGTGAAGGTATCCTTTTACAAGTGATAGGAGTGAAATTTTTATAATAAGAAATGCACTATTCAAGGAAAGTGGCTTCAAAAGTGGATAATAATAGAGATGGGTAAATATTTTTCGATCCACCTATCATCCACACAAATAAGATATAAGTATTGATATATTTTAGTAATTTTTCCCTTAATATAACTTTTCAACATAATTTACTTTTACAACAGTAACTCATTTTTAATCCTTGGTAACTTATTTATATGACTAATCAAGAAATTTACCTTATAACCTATGAAGTAAATTCTGATGATAAATATTAAATCAAATTTATTATAATAAATTAATAAAAAAAATTTAAATTAATTTTTAAATATTAAATTCATAAACATAAAAATAGTTTTGTAAATAATATAACTTTGGTTCAAAAATTCCAAAAAAGATATTTAATTTAAAAATAATATTTTTAAATGTATAATTTTACTTATTAAATACATATTCACTAATTAAAAATGTTATATAATTTGTTAGTTCCAAAAGTGGCCTAGATACCCTGATAGGGGGGTGAATCAGGGTATGGATATTCTTTTGAAACGTCTTCCTGCCCCACTAGATGTTGACCTCTTTATTACACAGTTTACTTCTTATGTTCCCTAATGTTAATGTTAGTCATGTTCCTTAAAATTTTATATAATGATAATGCACTAAAATTAAATAAATAAATCATGCAAAAGGACATATAGATTTTTACTCGGTTCACCTTCACCGGGCTACATCCATAGAGCATACAACGACAATGTGGTGATTGTACCAAATTCACTAAGGCTCACTTCCAATAATGATGTTCGAGCAAGATCACTTATATTCCTAATCTCACTATCTTTACAAGATTTAGGGTCTTATCACTTCATTACCAGGGGTCACTCCCTATATATCTTCCTCTAGATCATTGTTTTTGGGAAGGGTCACCTTATTTTTTCTTCCTTCACTCACTGCTCTTGGAAGGGATTCAAACACAGTTTATGGAATTACAGGTCCACTTGTTATCTCTAATTAATACATCCTTAGTTATAGATGGATGCTATGTTGAAGTTCCACTTTTAATCTAATATATTAATACCAATTTACCACAGTTCCACTAGGAAATAAATTTCAAACCACTTTCACGATGCTCGATACCTTCATGAAGCTCCCCCTTTTGCGAAGCTAACTTAGCCTTCATGAAGTACACATTAATTTCACAAAGCTAACTTAGCCTTCATGAAGTGCACCAATTTTTTGAATCTCAACTATACTTCATGAATATCCTTTATTTCATGAACCTTACTTAGCCTTCACAAATTCCCTTACTTTTATGACGACCAGAACATTCAGTTGGATTTTACAGCCTTCACAAACATCTTTGCATATCACCTTCACAAACAAACCTTTGAGAACCACCCTTCGCAAAACACCTTCCCAATACTAGAACCTTAAGATTTTTGTAAAGTCTCACTACTTTTCTAAAGGGGTTAGAGGCCTATTTATAGGTGTTTCCATCAATTCCAGAACCTTTCGGGTGCTGTCATCACTATTTCATGAAGCTCCTTCATTTCCCCCATGAAGCTCCTTTGGTTGAAAATCTATATGGAAATGTCCTATTCGCGATTCTCATCATAAATTGAAGATCATTTTTTAAATCCAAATTTTCAAATTTAGGAATTTAACTTTTAAATGAAAGTGTATAATATTAAAAACAATTGTTTTTATAGGATTTTTTTAAATGTTAATTATTCTGATTATTATTTTCTATCAATTAAAAATTAAATTAGTGTTAATATTTTATTCATATTAACAATGTACTTAATTTTTATTTAAACATGATATATTTATTTTCTTAAAATAAAAAAAATATCACATAAAATGGAAAATTTTAGAAGAAAAAACTTTATGCTTGAAATGAATTTATTTTTTTAAAATTCCCAGTAATAACTATTACATGCATGTTATTTTTCTTATAAATATCATCAATATATTTCATTAAATCATTTTTTACTTAAGATTAATTAAAAAAACAAACCACATTAATAAAATAGATCTTTGAAAATACTCCCTTTTAACATTGAGTTGTTTAAATAATATCACATTAATTATTTATCCTCAACTCACTGGTTTTAGAACATATGAAAACATTTTTTGAAAAATAAAAATTAAAATAAATAATGATTTATAATACATGTTTTTATAATAAATCAATTTTATATAATTTTATTTAATTGTGATTTTATTTTCAATTTTATTAATGAAATTTCATAGATTACTCATAATGTATTATTTTTTATCTTCTGTTGTAATATTTTATCTTAAAATAATATTTTTTTTTCATTTCAGTGCAGTGTTTTGTACAATACAATCAAATCAACAAATTATTTACATAAAGGAAAGAACATTCTAAAATCCTTGGGTGTTACTTTATACCCAAGTTAAATAAATTAAAAACTCATAATTTTGTTATTTTTTTACTATAAATAGGGTATTATTTTATACATACCATAAAAATATGGATTTCCAATCATTACACTCCCAATTATAAAGTATGAAACCCTATGATACACCAGGTCGAGTCTATAAAAAATCAGAATGCCTCAAAACCTTTCCTTGTTCCTTTTCATCATTTATACATGTATAGTTGATATATCTTGATTTAAAATAACATTGATAGAGCTTGAAATTTTTAAATAATCATATTTTCTAAATATATAGGTTCTATAGATCGTTTTGAACATGTTTTCTATAATACTTTATGATACGATTTGGCTTTAGTTTCTTCAATAAAGGTTAGAGTTTATGATATTCAAAAAAATATAGACTATAAGATAAAGACATATGTTACTCAAATTTCATTCACCTTTGAAGATGAATATAGAGTAGGAAGTCCTTTTTCTTATTCATTAATTATAAAAACATGATAAAGTAAAATATAGTATTTTTTAGAAGGAGTAATATGGGATAATGATTTTTACAAAATGTGTTCAAAATTTTCCCAATATTGATTATGATATCTAAGTACAAAAAAGAGGATTGGTATATTTTGTATAGTTTTTTGTATGTAATTTGAATATTAGATTGAGTTTCAAAATCACTTGAGATATTTTTTTTGATTTTTATTACAATTAAATCCTCTCATAGAGAAAGGAGGGTTGTGTATGACTTTGGCCCATCTATCTCAAGGGTGAATTTTACTCTGTTGAAGAAACTTTTTGAGTTAATAAAAATATATAACAAAAAAATAATAATTATAATCATATTCTAATTGTATGATTTAATATATTATTAATATATATGTATATATATACATTCATTTTAATATTGTTTTAAAGGGTTAACAATATCAAAACTAATCATATAACATCCTATCGTATGGAACCATTACTTAAACCTATGGAATTTCAGGTTTAACCAATATTTAATTAAGATGGGTTTGGTAATAATTATTAACCTAATATAAAAAAACATAACTAAACCAAAATTATCACGAACTTTCTTACAACATTATAAACCTAAAAATCATTGAAATTGATTCTCCCAAAATTCAATGTAGCCACTATCCATAAAATTATATATCCATTAATATGAACCTTAATCACATATAATCTCCAAAAAATAATCATTTCATAAAATAATCTGAATTTCCTTATCAACAAATCACCTTTTAAACCCCATGTATATTTATATTTCTTATATTATATTCCAAACATAAATTAACCCATTATCTCAATTAACCATAATTACACCCAACATTAAATCCATAACAATATATTTTAATCCTTAAAATAATTTTTTATGGAGAATGTGAATCACAAAAACATATCCCCCAAACTATGTGTACAATTAGGAACACTTGTTCTGCAATGAGTAAAGATCAAGTTGATACTAAAACAACCATATTATAGGTTATTACACCCAGGTGCATATGTGTCATATCATGTATCCACTTATTCATATCTAGATAGGGATTTCATTCCTAGGAAACCAAACACTCAATACTTTACTAATTTTTTTTGGATATTTTTCCACAATGAAGAATTTTTACTTTGGGGTTTCAGTCATCTTTTCTATTCTTAATCCCAAAAAATAACCAAACTAGTCCAAAAAAACAACAAAACCATACTTTGATACCAAAATAGACAATATGTGATAAAAATACATATAACATAATTCTTTCCACATGATAATTCATTATAACTAACAATTAGAAACACCCCATGACCTGAAGGTTTAGTGTATTTAATGATTAACTATATAATCATCTTATTCTACAAATTCTCTCACATATTCTATAAAACAATTTTATACTCTATCGTTTCAACACATCATACAAAAAAATTTATTCATAAAATAGGGAAGGAAACATGGAAAACCTTGTGTTAAGATGTTTAGTAAGGGTAAACAATGAACATCATAATCATTCATAATATAGGAATGTGAGTATGAGATCATAATCATAGTCCAAAAACAAAACATTTGAATATCATACCCAGAAAAACATGGATCACACAACATAAAATAAGGGTATGATCATAACATAAGACATAATCTAACATAACATAAGTGAAATGATAAAAATATGATTTTGGAACAAATATAATTATAGAAATCATAATAAAGTGTATTAGGAATAATTTTATTTCCTCCCATAACATAGTAGATATGAATCACATTCCTACCTCATATAAAATAGTGGATTAGGAACCAAATCTCTTTATCCCATATTTATCGAATGGAATATCATAATTTATATAATTTATTGGAGGGATATATAATTCTAGTATGACCTATCACATAATGGAAGCCATACATATGTATTCCATTAGAACATAAAACCATTCATATTTCAAACATCGCTTAGCTATCCTCAGGAATAGAGATAGGTTTCAAAAAAAAACTCCCATAGATAATTTCATAATACATTCATTGAAATAATGTGGATTTTAGAATAATAACATATGCTTATTATAATATAAATAACATCTCAGTATGTGGAGAAATATGAAAAAATAAATTTTTAGGATTATTGGAAAATTCACTTTGAAAAATAAGAATACATAATAATTTTATTTCAAAAACCATTAATAATTAAGATTATTTTGAAAACCATTTTAAAAAATAAAATTGAATCTTCATAAATAATAATGGTCATAAAATAATGTGTTCACATGTAAAAGGTTAAAAATAAACCTTTTCATTCTTTAAAAAAACAATCTTTTTGGGAAAGGTTGAAAGATTCCATTCAAATATTTTTAAAGAAATTAAAAATAATTTAAAATGAACTTGATAAATTATTGAAGCATGAATAAATACATGAGTAAAAATATTCAATGAATATGGGTATAGAGGAGGAAGATTCTTGACTGAAATTAAGAGGTAGTGTTTTAAGATATTATAATCATAAAATCAAGTAAATTATTTACCATGGGAAATGAAATTATAAAATGACATGTAGAAACCTAATAATAATAAATAGTAGAAGAATTTTTTTATAGAGATGTATTTCTTTCAATTTTCCACTATATGTAAATTGATTCATAACAATGTTGATTTTAAAATAAGATTAGGAAGAAATCCATTTTCCTTTGATAAAATTTGAATAAAACCCACATTAAATAGAAACTTGAGATATATTTTTAAATCACTTTAATTTCATGAGAATTTATTATAAAATTTATTAATAGTGTTATGTATACACCACAAAAAAGAAACATGTAATAAATATAGCATATATATTGAAGGAATAAAGTAGGGACAAGAAACCCTTTCTTATACACTGGTTTCAAAAAAAGTGATTTAATATCCTATATAATAAAAATAACCATTATAATAAATTATTTCAAAAAATTATTTATCGAATCCCGCCTTTATATTACGTAACATTGCATCACATATTACAAACAGAGGATCTTTAAGTTTATTGTCTTGGAAATAAGGTACATAATACATAAAAAAATATAAAATTCTTCTAATAAACTTTAAAGGCTTACTAATTTGATCATACAATGTATAATTACTCTAAATCATAACCTGGGGACATACGTAAATGGAAAGGGTGAGCAGAAGGCCCAGTATGGTAAAAACAAGAGAAACGGTTTACATGTAAACATGAGCGATATCTATAAGAACATGAGGAATATCATAAAAGAATGAAAAATAGGCATACAATAATAATAATAACATGAATAATAACTTTATAATGTCTCTAAAACATATAATTTGTACATTCATAAGCATATCAATAAGGTCCATCACCAAGGTGTCAAAAAAATTACCATTCTTATTCACTAAGGTATTGAAAAATTTATTATCTCTAGAGATTGATATTTTTACCCAATACATTGGAATAATATTATGGTGAACGCTTAATATATATTTATTCTCATGTGATCCAAATATATCATAATCAATCACTTCATAAATAATCCATAGAGAATAAAAGAAATGGGTTTCATATCAAAGTCATGGTGTTTTAAGAAGCGCTTAAAAACATTATCATTATGTCATTTATAACCCACAGAAAGGCAAATTGGGTTTTTTTTATGTAAATTCCAGAATAAAATAAATAATTTTTACTTTTTTATGAATAAATATATAAATTAATGTGATTTTGGTATTTACATAAAGAAAAAATAATAATTTCTTGGAAAAAAGAGAGATTTTGAGACGAAACTTCTACAGTATAATGGGTATGAAACATAGTTTTATAAAACATTAAAAAGAGAAGGGAAAGGGGTAAACCATTCATAAAAGACTCATGATACAGTATAATGACAGAATAATATATAAATAATAACATGGTATGAAAATTTGAAATAATTTCCAAATAAAAGAGAACATGAAAGAAAAAGAAAAGTTGGGAATTCCTATACCTTGAAGAGTAACTTCTAAAACTCTAGGATCGAGACCTTAAGGGATTGGGGATTCCTTGGAAAGAATTCTTAAGAGGTAATAATATTATAACTTAGAGATAATTATTTTTTAATGAAATAAAATTAAGGAATTTCTTGATATTTATAGTAAAAGAGAGGGAGTTTTTTATTAATTTTCGAGGACACCTCATCGGTGGTATTTGCAAAACTACAGGCTTGTCCAAGGTTTGCCTATGGTTTTGAACACTTGGGAAACAAAATATAATATTATAATCGACATGAGTTGACAAGAATTTTAAATTACATATTACATCATTATGATGTCATAAAACACAATGAAAACTAAAAAATGTTATTTATATAATTCACTGAAAAACAAAACATTTTATAAAAATATCTTAAATTCACCATTACATAATATCGATGTTCTAAATTCAAAAATGAAATCCATTTTATGAAAATAATTTTTTAAATTTAATAAATTTAATTTTTAAGTAAAATCAGTATTTACTCAAAAAAATACTAATACTTAACTAATAATTTTTAAAACATCTATTTACTTATACTATTTTATTACATTACCATTCAAGATGCCTATATTATATTTATACATCCTTAGGTAAGGTTACTATAACATTGGTTATATTACTATTCATAAGGATATTATTACTATTCATAAGTTACTATTCACTAAAAAATTAAGTTGATCTTACCTAACTATAAATTTCTTACCGATCACAACTGTGTATTTCCATTTCTCAAAAATCAATTCACAGTATCAATTATTTAAAATATAAAAATTATTTTAAAATATTCTTTTTTTAATATTCATCCATAATATGAAACTTCTTAGAAAAATAATAAAAATTCATCCTAGATTAATTTTAACATTTTAAATCCAAAAATAATGGTTATATTACCCTAATAAGAAATAAAAATTTTACTAATAAAAACGGATTACAAAAAGTAACTAAGGCCTCATTACATAACCCCTTATAACACCTGTATAAGACCTAAGAGTAAGGTGTTTAATGGTAATAAAATCTTGGGTGACTTGGACAACATTGCCTGAGTGGTAATGTCTATCAACTTGAACTTCTCATGTAGGCAATTTTGTTTAATCTTAACACGTTGATGCTCAGCTTGGGCTTGGTCCAGAGAAAATATTAGTGATGTAACCTCCTTCCCAAACTCCAAAAAATGAGCTTTGTATGGCATGATTCTACTGGTAGAGGCCATTGAATCTTCCTTCTACATTAATTATCCATTATCATTTCTATTTATAAAAAAAATATAACATTAAAAATTATTATTTTTTCCAAGGGTCATATTAACCAATGGTCATATAATAGTCCAAACTCGGAGGTTACATTTCAATTGTAATTATATAGTTTTATTGATTATGACATATTAAACCATACATTTTCAGGAAACAAAATATTATTCAAAAGTTTGGGTTATTACATTCTTCCCCCCTTAATAAATTTCATCCCCAAAATTTCAACTCATACCCTCAGAAAAGGAAAGGTGTGGGTACTTCTTCCTCATAGTCTCCTCTGGTTCCCACACGGCTTCTTCATATTTGTGGTTCATCGACATAACTTCAACAAGGTGGGTAGTTGCGTTTCATAGAATCTTGTCTCTATGATCTAATATCTCCATCAGATACTCCTCATAAGATAGGCCATGTTCTAGTTGTACCACCTCTCAATTTAGTACATGTGAAGGGTTAGGTATTTGCTTCCTCAAGAGGGATACGAGGAATACATCATGAACTTGTGCTAGATTTTTAGGAAGTAAAAGTTGATAGGAAACTAATCCTACAAAATCATGAATTTTATAAGGGCCAATATACCTAGGGATGAGATTCCCTTTCTTCTCAAACCTTACGACTCTCTTCCAAGGAGAAATTCGAAGGAAGACCTTATCACAAAAATCAAACTCCAAGTCCCTTCAACAGTTTTTTGCATAGTGATTTTGCCGATTATAAGTATCCTTAATGTGTTGTTGGATGGTATAAAAATTTTCTATCATCTCCTAAAAAATATTATGCCCAAGAAGGTTTCCCTCACTAGCTTCATCCCAAAAAGTAGGTGTTCTACACCGCTTCCCATATAGAGCTTCATAGGGTTCCATATGAATGTTCAAGTGGAAGATGTTGTTTTATGAGAACTCAACTAATAGTAGATGTTGATCTGATCCACCTTTAAATTCCATTGATCATGTTCTTAGAATGACCTTGAGTGTCTTAATAGTCCTTTTATATTGGATATCAATTTGGGGGTGATAGGACATACTAAAATTCCGGTACATAGAGAATGTTGAAGAATTATCCAAAATTTTGATCCTTGGATCACAATTAGAAACAATAGAAAGTGAAACTCCATGCAGATTTACCACTTCCTTTATGTAAATCCTGGAAAGTTTATCAAGAGATAAATCATCCCGAATAGAGTTAAAATGGGAAATCTTGTTGAGATAGTCCACTATAACCCATATCGCATTGTTTCCTTTGGAAGTTCTAAGTAGACCAGTGAAAAAGTCCATAGTGATATTATCCCACTTCCATAATGGTATATGTAGTGGTTTTAATACCCCTTTAGGAAGTTTTCACTCTTCCTTCACTTTCTGACAAATTAGACACCTTGTAGTGTAGTCAGTAATCTCCCATTTCATATTATCCCACCAATAATGTTCACGAAGGTCCTTATACATTTTAGTGCTTCTAGGATGTACAAAGAATGTAGAGTTTTGAGCTTCATCCATAAACTCATTATTTATTTCCATAATTGATAGAACACATCATATTGTATGAACTTTCAGTACAACTTCTTTATCAATATTGAACTTAGGAAACATTCCATGTTTTAAGACCTCAAACTTCTTATGTAACAAAATATCTTCTTTTCGGAATTTCTTGATGAAATCATTTGGGATAGGGTGGATGATTTTCCTTCCCTTATAATTCCCTTGTCCAGTTTTACTGGGTCTTTGATCAAGGGATCTCCTCAAATCCTTATCATTTCCATAAAAATGAGTATTTCCTACTTAATGCATCAGTGACTTTGTTTTTCCTTTCAGGTTGATACTGAATTGAACAATCATAGTCTTTAAGAAGTTCCAACCATCTCCTCTATCTCATGTTCAATTACTTCTGTTTGAAAATATTATTCAAACATTTATGGTCTATTTAAATATCACATTTCTCTCCATAAGGATTGTGTATCCATATATTCAAAGCAAAAACAACTATATCCCTATCAAGATCATGCATAGAATAGTTATTCTCATGAGGCTCCAACTGTCGAGATGCATAAGCAATGACTTTGTTATTTTTCATGAGGATTCACCCAAAGCCCTTTCCAAGACGCATCACTAAAATTAAAAAATACTTCTTTAGTTGAGGGTAGAGTTAGCATGGTTTTAGTAGCCAATCACTTCTTCAACTCTTAGAAACATTCCTCACACTCTTTTGTTCCGATGAACTTGACCCCTTTTCGAGTTAACCTTGTTAATGGATTATAAATTCATGAATATTTTTTCAAAAACCCCTATAATATCTGGATAAACCAAGGAAACTAAGAATCCTAGTTACTATTTCAGGATGAGGCCACTCCTCCACAACCTTTTTCTTCATAGGGTCAAATGATATTCCTTTATTGGTTATAATGTTCCCCAAGAAAAAACTTATGGTAACCAAACATCACAACTTAGGAACTTTCCAAAAATCCTCTACTTGCGTAGAGTTTGAAAAATAACCCTTATAAAATCCTCATCCTCGTCACAAATTTTAGAATATATAATAATATCATTAATAAAAACTACCAAAAAATTATCAAGGTAGTCCTTAAAAACTCTATTCATTAAATCCATTACAATAGAAGGTACATTAGTTAGTCTGAAGTGCATAACAACAAAATCATAATGCCCATATCTTGATTGGAAAGAATTTTTTAGAATATCTTCTTTATTCAACCTCAATTGATGATAAACAAATCAAAGATCAATCTTGGAAAAGAATTGAGCCCCATGAAGTTGGTCAAATAAGTCATCAATTCTTAGAAGAGGGCATTTTTTCTTCACTATGATCTCATTCAGTTTTCTATAATCAATGCATAGTGGCATTGATCCGCCATTATTCTTCACAAAGAGAACAAGTTCTCCCTAAGGAGACACACTCGGACAGATAAACCCCTTCTCCAAAAGATCTTGGAGCTATTTCTTTAATCTCTACATCTCCACATTTGATATCCTATATGGAGTCTTTGGTATTAGTTGAGATACTGGTATGAGTTCAATGGATAACTCTACCAATATTTCTAGGGGAGGTCCGGGTAACTACTCAAGAAATACATCAATGTATTTCTGAGTAATGAGGACATTTTCTATCCTTATATTCTCATTTCCCTCTTCATCATCGCCGATCAAATCCATAAATAAGTATATAAGAGGTGATTCTAGACAAATCTCTGGTCGAGAAATATCTCCTTGGAAGATAATTGTTGGTTTCCCATTCAAGACTACTGATATTTCATTATTTCTGCATTTGATCTTAGAATTATACTTTCAGATCAATTCCATCCCTATTATATTGTCGAATTCCAACATGGGAATGAATAATAGATTTTTGATAATATGTTTCTCACTAAAATAAATAATATATTTTCTAAATATTGAAAATCCTTGGATATTCCCACCATGAGTCTTGACTGATAAATCTACCTTTATCGATTCATGGGTTGATTCTAAATTCTTTTCAAATGTGGAGAAAATAAAGGAATGTGTAGAACCAGAATCAAACAATATACTTGCTAGCTTCGAGAGAACAACAATAGTACATTCCACCACAACATTTGGATCTTAAAAATCATCTTTTGTGATAGAAAAATCACAACCTTTCTCCTTTGGCCTTTACTGAGGCTGATGGCGATTCCCCTCCACTGCCCTCAGTTTTGGACAGTGATTGGAAAAGTTCCCAATATGTCCACACTTTAAGTATTGGACTTTAGATAGGGCATGGACCATCATCCCTTTTATCATTAGTGTTGGGAAGTTGAGGCTTCACCTCATTATGACAATTTTGTGTGATATGGCCATCTCTTACACACTTTTAACACTTCCCACTCCCGAGAAGGCAGTTCCCTGAATTATTCTTCCCAAATTTATTACACATGGGAATTTGCACTTTCTTTCCTCCTCTTACCTAATAAAATCTCCTCGCTAATATTGGATCCATGGATCTCTTCTTTTCATTTGATTTGTGAGACCACTGTGTCTCACCAAACTCTAGTTTTACTTTTATAGCACTCTGCACGATCTCCTCATAGCTATCATAGTCTCAGTTTGCTATATTCTTCTGCAGATGAGGAATTGATCCACCAAATAATCTATCAACTGTCCCATTAGGATCCATGACAAAGTTATAGGTGTAATGTTAAAGCATTGTGAATTTCATCTCGTAGATTCCCACATATTCATTCTCTTTCGACATCAACTCGAGATATTTCTTCTCCATTATCATTCTCATCGAACGAGGGAAGCCTTATTAAAGAATATCCCCATGAAAACTTCCCACTCTATATTTTAAATATCCCCTCTTGGAATCATGTTTTTAATCAATTCCCACCACTGGTCAGATTCTACCTCTTAGTAGTAAACAACTAGGGTGAATTTTTCTTATTCAAAATTATGATATACATAAAAGATCTTTTTAATAGAGATGATCCACTACTCAGTAGTCAATGGGTTGGTAGATCCACTAAAGGTTGGTGGTCGTTGATGCATAAAGGACTCAATATAAAGATGTTACCTTTATGGTGAAATTTTTCTATCATCTTGATCCATGTTATTTCCTATAACTTGAGTTAGTTGGTTCATTATTCTCATTAATGTTTCCATTCTGGCTTCCATCGGAGGGTCGTCAGCGCATGACCCGTTTTGGTCACCATTTTCACGGTTCCAATTATTGCCTACCATTTTCTAAAAGAATAAAAACTTAGTGAGAAACTTATTTTTTTTACAAATCATTTTTTTGTAAAGGATGTTTATGTATTAAAACATCATGCTTAAACAAACATTACATTTATATATAAATCCTTCATGATGATTCATAAAATATTGCGATTGACCAAAACTTTCCCCTATGAGTGTCAAAATAGGAGTGTAGTAATGCCCATTTTCATGAACCAGTATCCATTAGAGTCAAGATAAAAGTGTTGTTTTCGGGTTCTACCCCTAACTACATTTGTTCTATAGCCACATCCACTTATTCATATCTAGAAAGGAATTTATTTTTTTGAAAACCACTTACTTATTATTTCACCAAAATACGAGGAGGTTTTCCTATATTTAAACATTTAAATAGTTTTCTTCCTAAATTTTAATATCATAATTTCCAAAAATAACTAAACTATCCTTTGATACCAACTATAACATCCCACCTTTTTATTACATAACATTGCATTACATTTTACAAATAGAGGATCTTTAAGTTTAGTGTCTTGGAAATAAGGTACATACTAAATTAAAACATATAACATTATTCTAATACACATGAAAGGATTATTCATTTGTTTATCCTAAGTAAAATTATTCTAACTCATAACCTGGGGACATAATCAAAGGAAAGGGTGAACATAAGGCCCAGTAAGGGAAAAACAAGAGAAACAGTTTACATGTGAACTTGAGAGATATCTATAAAAACATTAGGAATATAAAAAACAAATGATAAATAGGTATATAATAATAATAATAACTTGAATGGTAACTTGAAAATATGGATACATAATTTAATTTAGACATTTATAAGCATATCACCATGGTCTATCCCCAAGGTGTCATAAAAATTACTAAGGTTATTCACCAAGTTATCGTAAAACTTTTTATCTCTATATATTAATTTCTTTACCCAATGTATTCGAGAAATATCAGGTTACACCCTTAATATGTCTTAATTTTCATGTGATCCACGCAGATCATAATCAAACACTTCATAAATAACCCATAGAGAATAAAAGAAATGGGTTTCATATCAATGTCAAGGTGTTTTAAGAAGTGCTCAAAAACATTATCATTATGTCATTTATAACCCACAGAAAGGGAATGATTATTTTATGTATGTCAATTCCAGAATCAAATAAATAAATTGTATGAATTCATGAATACCTCTAGAAACTAAATTTGTTTAGGTATTAACATAATGAAAATACAATAATTTCTTGAAAAAAAAGATATATTTTGAGATGAAAATTCTTCAACTTAACTGGTATGAAACATAGTTTTATAAAATGTTAAAAAGAGAGATAACAAGGTTAAACCATTCATAAAATAATCGTAATAAAGTATAGGGGAATAATAAATTTTAAATAAGAACTTGGTATGGAAATTTGAAAGACTTACCAAATAAAAGAGAACCTGAAAAGAAAAGAAAAGTTGGTCATTCCCTTACCTAGAAGAGTAACTTCTAAAACACTAGGATTGGGACATTGAGGACTTGATGATACCTTGAGAGGACTCCTCGGGAGGTAATACTATCATATCATGTAGTGGAATTATTTTTTTAATGAAATAAAATGAAGGAATGGCTTGGTATTTATAGTAAAAGGGAGGGAGTTTTTTTTATTAATTTCTGAGGACACCTCATCGGTGGTATTTGAAAAACCATGGGCTTTCCCATGGTATTTTCCCATGGTTTTGGTCACTTGGGAAACCTCATATAATATTTTAATTCATATGAGTTGACCATTATTTTAAATTACATATTACATCATTATGATGTCATAAAACATAGAGAAAACTCAAAAACTGTATTTTTACCACTCACCGAAAAACAATATATTTTATAAAAATCTCAAAAATTCACCCTAACCTATATCGATGTTCGGAATTCAAAAATAAACTCCATTTTATGAAAATAAATTTCCAAATATTATAAATTTAATTTTTAATTAAAATCACTATTTAATCAAAAAAATACTAATACCTAACTAATAATTTCTAAAAGAGCTATTTACTTATACTCTTATATCACATTACTATTCAAGGTGCATAAATTACATTTATACTTCCTTAGGTTATGTTACTATTCCATTGATAATATTAATATTCATAAGGGTAATATTACTATTGATAAGTTTCTATTCACCAAAAAGTAAGTTGATCTTATCAGACTGTAAATTTGTTACTGATCACAACTGTGTATATCCATTTTTCAAAAATCATTTCACAATATCAGTTATTTAAAGTTTGAAAATTATTTTAAAATACTATTTTTTTCAATATTCATCAATAATATGAAACTTATTAGAAAAATACTAAAAATTCATCCAAGATTAATTTTGAAATTTGAAAAACAAAAATGACGGTTATTTTACTGACAGGAAATTAATTTTTTTGATTTTTGAAAAACACTTATTGGTTAAGTGAGAACCCACCCTTAAAAATCACTTAGGGTAAGTGAAATCCAGCATACCATCACATGTTTTTTGTGGTGTTTTTTTGGGAGGGTTTGGTACCATAATAAGAAATAACAATCTTATTTATAAAAATGGATTACACAAAGTAATTAAGACCTCGTTATATAACCACTTATAACACCTACATAGGACCTAAGAGTGTGGTGTGAAATGGTGATAGAATATTGGTGCGGCTCAGAAAACATGGCCCAAGTGGAAATTTCTATCAACTTGAACTTCTCCCATATACGATTTTGTTCAAACATAACATGTTGAATCTAATCTTGGGCTTGATCCAGAGAAAAGCCTAGTGACGCTACCTCATTTCCAAGCTTTGGAAAATGGGCTACGTATAACACAATTCTACTGGTAAAAGCCATAAAATCTTCTTTTTGTATTAATTATCAATTATCATTTCTATTTATAAACAATAATTATATAATTAAAAATTATTATTGTTTCCAACAATCATATTAACCCATGGTTACATTTCAAGTATATTTATATCCATCCAACGGCCCAAAGGTCTTCAATTTTTTTTATTATAATAAATCCCCCTTTTAAGGGAAGAAGGGGAAAACCCAAACAAATATCATAAACATAAGACAAATAAATACTTAGAGGTCAAAGAGAGTAAAACCAAACTAAAAACATGGAGCTACCCCTCCCTAGTATTTTATCGAGATGAAGCTCTCCACCGTTGCAAGGTTGTTCAACTAGAAAGTGTCATGTTTCAAAGAACATTTCAGAACTGATAAATGATGACATACCCTCTCAGACATCCAAATATGTCTGGCTTTGAAAAGATAAACTGTTAGATCTAAATCCTCCTTTGGATCCTGTTCCATGTGGTCGAGCCCGATTGCACTGTCTCCCACCCTCCATTGCCTTCAATTCCAAAAATCAGAACCACCTTTAGGATCAAACCATGTAATCAAACATCATCCACCATGATATAGAACCTTCACACCAAGCAACTCTATTTCTCCTCCACCATAAATCCATCAATCATAGCACCATAAAATCCAAAAAAACGCCAACCAAATTGTACAACATTAGCAGATTCACCTACAAAATTGATCACCATCCAAAGAAAACAACAACTCAACCACCATGGCCGAATAAATACACTTCACAGAGCTTTCTAGAAACTAATGTTGCCGACCGACTAGGAATGCAACAAAGGAAGCATGAAACCATAGCAACAAAAGACTCAGACAAGGAATCAATGGAGAAGCAACCACCAGAACTAGCCCAAACAATCAAAGCCTTCTGGAACACCAACAGGATGACCAACACATCCCAAAGCCTCCGATAATCCCTTGGCGCACACCAACTAGGATAAGAACGTAGGATACCGAGGCCAGAGCAGCTGTTGAGTCTGTCCAGGATTTCAAATGAGAGGAGAAACCACGACCTGATGAAGCCTCCACCGAGCATTGGAACACCTAAAAAACTGCACGAAGAAGATAGAGCGACCAGATCTGGAACGACAACAACCCCATCACCACGTGAGCTCCTGAGATTTGATGACTTTAAGGGATCTCTAACAAAGGGTTTCAATCATTGAGACCATAAACTCAGAACATGAAAAATCCACTGGTCTAGAAACATCATCAAGAGACGAAACAAAAGGTGCTGGCTTCACGCATCCAACCTCGAACCCGCCATCGACTCCTGCTGCCTCCACTCGTTGAGAAACCATGGTGACCGATGCCTCAATCCCACCTTCCACACCAAAACAACTATGCCAAACCACCAAGAGCCGCCGAAAACTGAAATAGAGGCTGACAAAGGAGCACGCCACTCGAAGCTAAAGCCCAGATCTGACCTCTCCGCCACAAACGAATTTGGAAGAGACCGAAATGATTCGCCTGACAATCAACGCCTGAGGAGGAACCGCTCATCAATAAGGAGAATCGGGACCCATCCAGGAGCTCCCGTGAAGAACTCCCGGCCAAGAGGGAAGCAACGTCGACTAAACCCTAGGGGAAGTGGAGTCCCAATTATACTTATATAGTTTTATTGATCATGACACCGTAAACCATATATTTTGAGAAATCAAATAATTATTCAAATTTTTGGGTCATTGAATTATTAATATATAACGACTTTTCTATTATTTAATTATAATAATCTATTATACATTAATTAACTAGTTAATGTATGTTACCATCATCAAGTGTAAGTAAATTCAATTTCTAACACAAATTTCGTAATAGTGATGATGAGTCATATTCTTTAGTAATTAGTTCACTATTAATATATTAGAAACTATATTTAAATAAAAAAATTTAAATGATTTATTCATCCCTATGTTCATTTAATAGAAACTATGGGCGTGGTTTGATGGAATGGGATCCATGACAAGCTTATTTCAACTAACAAACTAATAGCAATAGATTACTTTATAATGATCGTTAATTTGTGTTTCATAATTTCAGAACCATATTCATGATATATATATATATATATACTATTAATTAATATTATATATATATAATATATTTTAGAACCATCCATGTAAGGCAGTTCTTAAAATGAAGTAGGTCATCCATGGAGGTGGTAGTTCGCATGTATGCATGAGCGACATTGTCAATTTCTAATGAATGGAATGGAATGAAGGTAGAAAATTATTTATTGTTAAAAAATAAAAAATTTCAAAAATATAATATTTTAATTAAATTCATTCTCAGAATCATCCATGTAAGGTGGTGATGAAAAACAAAATGCATCATTCATGGAGGTGGTAGTCTGCACCTACACACAAGTGACATTTTCAGTTTATATCAAATAGGAAGAAGGTAGTAGATGGTTATTAAATTAAAATAATAGAATTTAAGTATAATTATAATAATTATGCAATTATTTTATCATGGGTATAATATATTTTGAGAAGTTATAAGGATAAAAAAGGTATATAATAGTAAAAGGACTAATTAAGAAATTTTTCCTTATATCTTGTTACAACTCTTTTGAAAATTGGGTTAATATTTTGAAGGGTTGTCTTCTTGTAAGATAAGTAAATTTAGGATGTGTCTAGGATTTTTGAAGAGGAATTTGAGTAGGTTTATTTCAAACCAAGAGTCTTGAGGATTTAGGATAAGTGGGGTGGTGAATGGATCCTTTTATAATTGAGTGGAGTGACATTTTTGTAAAAAGAGATGTACTATTCAAGAAATGTGGACTCAAAAGTGAAAAATAATAGAGAGGTAGTAATTATTGTTCAATAAATCTCTCATACACACAAATATATATATATATATATATATTTTAAAAACTAAGATTTTCCCCATCATTTGACTTTTTACTATAATTTACTTTTCCCATGGTAGCTTATTTTTAAACATCACTAACTTGTTTTTATAACTAAAAAACTACCGTGTTACATAACTTGGAAATTGTTATTCTAAATATAAAATCTAGTTTATTATACTAAATTTCTAAAAGTGAGAAAATTAATTTTAAAATAATAAGGGTATAATGCATAAAAAACAATTTCAGACAAAATATAACTTAGGTTTCAAAATGTCAAACATAGGTTTCTAATTAAAAATTAATATTTTTAAATGTATAATTTTAAATATTAAATAAATATGTAGTCATTAATATGGTTTCATTAATTTTTATTTCATTCTTACATCTTAATAATTTCGTAAAAGTCACGGTATTTGTAAAAATGGTATTTTATTCTTTTCATTGAAAAATAAATCTTCATAAAAATAATCCTAAAATTACATCCTAGTCTAATATTTTCAAGCTAATTAAAAAATGAATATAATTTTTTCAATGGAATCATTAAATTTAATAAAAATCTATATTTATTAGGAAAATGAATTTTTAAAATACTACGTGTTCTTTTTCTTATTTCTAATCAATTGAAAATTAAGTTAGTGTTAATATATTATACATTTTCAAAATATACTTTATCATTATTTAACCATAATAAATATATTTTCTCAAAATAAACATTCATAGCACCTAAAAAAGTTAACTTCTAATAAAAAATATTTTTTTAGCATAAAATGAATTTGTTCTCCTTCTTTTTCTAATAATAACTATTGGATGAATGTTAGTTTATTTTTATTAAAAATATTATCAATAAATTTCATTAAAATCATTATTTGGTCAAGAGTAATTAAAAATACAGAAAACATTAAAAAACATTTCTTTGAAAATACCCCTTTTTAACATTAAATGGTTTTTATAATATTACATTAATTACATATCCTTTAATCATTGTTTTTAAGAAACATCTATTAAATTTTTAAAAGTAATAATAATAATTTATAAGGAAATATAATATATATTTTAATAATAAATAAATTTAATATATTTTTATTTACCTGAGGCCTTATTTTTATTTTTTTGATGAAATTTCATTGTATACTCAAAATGTATTAATGTTTATCTTTCATTGTATTATTTTATCTTAATAAAATAATTTTCAATTCATTTTAGTTAAGTGTTTTTTTGATACAATATACTCAAAAAGCATTTATTTATAAGAAAACACATACTAAAATATTAGGGTGTTACATCATGCATTTTTTGCTTAACTATCAGTCTGTTATAATAGGCATGGATGCTACCTAATGATACGTATCCCATTAGATGAGTTGGTTTGAGTAGGATTTTAGATATTACACCTTGTAAGATTTCCTAATACAGTTTTCCCCATCTCATTGATGAATCATATTGGTGAAATACTCAATGGTAACATAGTTGGGACATACACCTAAGGAGGAGACCCGTAACCTCAAGGATCATTGACTGGAATAGGGAGGACAATCACTATTAAGGTTGATGGGGTTTTGGATATGGGTTATCAATACTGAGCATCATGATCCTGGGGAATCTCACCAGCTTCTTCATTATATAATCCTTTATTATGAAGTTAATATATGATCATTATTACCATGAGGTTCCTATTGGTATGGGAGGAAAACATAGGATATTCATTTTATAAAGGTAATACACGATTTAAATATGTCACTACTATTTTTTTATTGATTTGATCATGTATATCTTGTGGTTTTGGAGTCAATATAGATTTTCCCTTTTCACGCTTTCAAACATGGTAAGGGGTCCATGAAATTAATTTAGATTAGAGTTGTCCTGGTTAGAGATTTAGGTGAAAAAATAGGACATATGAGAGGTATATTTACCCACCATTTGAGTGCTTCGTGAAGAGGTCCTAAGAGAAAAAAATTATACGTGAGTTAGAATTTTTAGGGAGAGGCTAGTGAGTAACCTTAATTATACCATTTATTTAAAGGAAAAGGCACTATATAAAGGGTATATGACCATCATGAGGCTTATTATGAAGGATCCTCATGAAGGTATATCTCATTCATAATGGGTAATCATTGGCCTCTCATTCAAAAAGGGGGTATGAGTTCATAGAGGTGCCCCATTTTTACAATGTATCCTCATGGGCCTCTACCACCAAAAATGAAGGATTTTAACATTTTTTACACTTTTTATGCGGGTTGAGAGGTAACCTTACATGGCCCATAATCCAAGAGGCACATAGGAATTAATACATAACCATTGAAGGGCCAAGAAAGACACAACAAGAGAAAACCCACCCTTTATATATATATTTTTAGAAAACTCCAAAATCTAAAAGGAAACAAAAAAAGAATTGACACATGAAGAGATACACGGTGTGTGATCTCGATGGTATATGTTATACCCTCTCCTTAATCCAATATAGTATCCTTGCGAAGCTGTGAGAGGTTCTTAAACCCCATCAAGATCTGCATCATTGGTTTTTTTCACTGCTCCTCACTACCCGTTCTCCCATATTCCATGCCTTTTTCTACTCATGGGTTATCCAAGAGCCACCATCGCCATTTGTTGACACCTACCAATAGCAGGCGACCCCTCCTGCAATGATACCACCACTTCCTGCCAACAATTAGAAGCCCCTACACTATTAGCATCCCTCATCAATTCAACAACCTGAATCCCCACTCCCACATGCAATCCACAGTTGATAAAACCTATCTTACTCACCGATGGACCAAACGAACTGGGCACCCGACCTGCACATTCTTGCATGAGCCCCCAAAAATATGCTACTAACCGGACTTGAACTCGGGTTTATGTATGATTATGCGGTTTCCTTTTCCACCAAGATACCACCCCAACGGTGGATGGTCCTCTCATTTATGAAGGGGTATTTCAGGTTTTTTCTTTTTTCTTTATTTTTGATCCTTAGTTTATCGGTGATTCCTTCATGCATGGAATATGTTGACCTCCTATAAGTTTCCCAAAGTGTTATGTCTCTCTTTGGGGTTTCTACATCATTACACTATATGTTTATTATGATGAGGGTATGAGGTATTTATTTATGATCCTCAATAAATACAACCTTTATATGGGAATTCAGGTATATATGGTCTCATATAATGTCCTCTAAACAGCTGCAAAGGACAACAGCTCACCAAACTACTATGAAGGGGTACCAAATCACCACCCTAGAGTCATGAAAAAATATTCCATATACATGATATCTTCATGAATGATTGGGTGTTTCATGATGGAATTCACCATTTAATAATGTTTTCTTTTTGTAAGAATTATTCATGAAATATGGATTTCTTTATGAATGACTAATTTTCTTTTTGAAATTTTTTTTCTTCGATGATTTTAAATTTGATAGATTCTCAATTAGACCACTTTCTGTTGTGATCTATAGTTTTTTGGGCCTTTAAAAATTCTCCCCTATAATTGGGTCTGATTGTGATGATGGGGAGATAATTTTGAGGAATTAAGATAGATCACATACATTTGTTTGGTCCATACTGAGGTAGGTCCCCCTATATATGTAATTTTCCCCATTCATTTTCATTTTTATTCTATCAATTTCTGAATCCTAAAACATTAAAAAACATATCATGGATGATATCCCTTATAAATCAGAGTATTTTAAAAAGGAATTTCTCTTAGTGACAATCCTTTCAAAAAATCATCCATTCAAACGACAAACTCAGTACAAATTCAAATAGGGATTTGAGGATCATGTTAGGCCTATGAGATTCATTTAATAAATACATGAAATGAAATATTTCATTATTTCCTTGAGTTTTATTCCTCCTTGAATTTTCAAAAACTAATTATCTCCATTTATTCTCATAAAATGACTGTATAGTAGATCACTCAATTTATTGGTGCAATGAGAGGAAAAATAATTGATGATGTTGATTCTAGTCACCATAAAAAAATTCTCTTGAAGAGTAATATTATTTCATAACTGGTGGAAGTATATATTTGAGCCTTAATGGGTTTCATAGATGATTCCTATATATGGTTCAAGCTACTAACTAATTTCTATATTTTTGATATGTTCCATGGGAACCAGCCAGTGAAATGAATCATCCATACTTATGAATTGTCTTAAGCTATTTCATCAATGCGATGTTTACTCATGGAGTCTTATCTTATAGATGGTTATATATGAGGATAAACCCCTAGGACCCTAGATAGATAATTATTTATTATAGAACCAAATGTTTTTATTTATGGATCTATTCTAAATAAATCCTTGGTGAATCACAAATTAGGTTAGTCATCCAATTGGGATCATCATTGAGGGGGTTCCTTCAGAATGGAATGGGTTGGTAATTTTTGGTGTGATAGATTTACATTTAATTCACTAAATTGATGAATTTATTTGGGTTATACAAGGTTTTATAGGTATCACACTCCTTTTCTGAGTATAACAAATACATGATCCCAGATCTGATCAGCGTATAGATCCCATATACAATTATATTTCATCTTGTACATGTAGAGAATGGGATAATACTTTAGGATGTGTATATAATCTATGGTTCCCTGATCATGTGGGGCTATGTATTATTAATTATACCTTCCTTAATCTGATTGTGGTAATGTAGTAATGACTCATCTGATTATAATGGAGTCACTTGTGATGGAGTAAAATAAAATGGGGGAGGATCTTGGATCAAAAATTGATATCACTTTCAACACCATGGTTGAGATATTTATCATAAAAAATGGTTATAAGATACATTTAAGGTGAATGATCACCTTTCCACCATGTATGATTCTTGGGCTTCCTAATACATATTGGATGATGCTAGAAGAATGATGGGGCACCACATGTGGTTGGGAAGTCATCCCTAAAATCTATCGACTAGTATGTCTCGATACATTCCTTACAATGATCTATAGTGAATATCCCCTTCTAATGTATGAGTCATATTGAGGTAAGAGTAGGAATGTTTATAAAGTAAACCCCACTAGAAATTGGGATGTGGATTAACCTAGTGAAACTGGTGTTGGAAAATATATACTATCTCTTCAGGTGTAGGTACCAGGGTAGAAACAGAAGACAGTGGGAAATGAATTTTAAAATTTTCATCATTGGTATGATAAGACTTGTTGTCTCTGATGATCTGATCCATATTACAATCTATGGATCTCATGTAAATTAAACAGAGAGCATAAATTTAAATTGATCATGTTCTTTATTCAAATAAAAGTGTACTCATCCATTGCTCATTACCAGTGACCATTGCTTGAAGGATCCAAAGAATAATACCTCTAGATCATCCAAACATTCTTAAAATATCCACAGGATCATCGATCATAAAATTCTAGGTGCTACTATAGAGATCTGATGATGTATTTGATGTCTCGATAATCACCTCATTGATGTTCCTTCAATTATTGGAGATAAGCTTGATCTGATTACTTTGATCAAGAACATATCTCTCTTGAAATAGGGAGATAAGATAGATGATTTAAAGAATTCATAGTGCATAATCATTATGAGGGAGCATCTTTCCTTATAATTATAGTTTATTCTCAAATACCTAGAAAGGGTTCTCAGACCCCCATTTATAATAGTTCCACTAAATAAATAACTATAACGAAATAAAATACATCATAAATTTTATTTATATATTATCACATACCTGTAATATATAATAAATATATATTACATGATAAAATTGAGTCATTAACTCAACCCAAAATTATTGCTAATATTAAAAGAACCTGGAATATTAAAATAATAGTCATTCATATAATATTATTTCTTTGTATTTAATTACACTTATAAATACTTTTAATAAATAAATTCAACCCAATTATTCTTAACATGAATAATAATGAATTGTTTATTCACCAATTATTGATAATTTGTACAACACTCAGATCCCATGATGTTGCTCGCCTATTCAATATACATATTCACCATAATAGGGTAGCTTCATGAATACACTATTATTTGTGACACTCTAGGACCTTACCTGAAAATCCATGAATAATATTCATAGACCAATAATAGAGTTTTTCAACCCATCAAGTTCTCTAAATAGATAATTAGTACTCATAGCAATGAAAACAAACCTATAGACACACATTGTGTGATATAATCTCTTTTTATTTAAATATATAATAATGAATAATTCATACTTATGCCATCATCCTTTCATTATTTATTATTTGGTGATAATACTATATGGATTAACCCTCAACTTCCATGTACAAGGAGTTATTAAGGTACTACCATCCTAATCAACCATGCTCGAGATATATTACTTCCTCAACTCTGAAGAGACAAATACTATATTGGCCATTCCACCAATGAAATACCACCAATGATGCACCCAACACAAGATATCTCACAATAATTTCATTATCATGGTTTTTTCCATGCATCAATGTACACAATAAAATGGAACACATAGATAAGATATCATTTCAGGACACCAATACACATGTTCGTAGACATGAATAACTAATGCAACCTGAAACATGTAGTGTTTCTATTGGTTGATCTATCCTCATAATCTCAACTACTTGAGATCACCAAGTGTGAAATTTATGAGAATAATTCTCAATGATTATGATCCCCCAACACTTAATAGTCAAACATAAACTATGTTGAGTTGGTAGGATGTATTTAGACAATATTACATATATTTACGATTAATTCCATAATATCTCTAGGTTCTCATTATGACATGGGATCTTCTATAGCCATTAGATATGAAAATTAATATATAGATATTAATATTAAAATAGTGGAAGCATAAATGTATACACTATAATGGTATGTGTACATCATGTATAACTAAAAACATACATGATATGGTAATCTAAAAGTACTAATAAATTTGGGTCCAGGTAACCCACTTTTAAAACACTCCCACGTGCACATGAACCACCCTTTTAACCATAACTTTTATCTATCACATGATTGGTATCATGTTTCTTCTGATTCGTGACTTTAGTTTCTAGTTTTTCCATGTTTCCACTTCATATAAATTCGACTATGTGCGACCTTGCCTCCTTGGGTACAAAATTATCAAGATATGACATCCCCAAGAATATCCATTTTGTCCAATGTCAAAAAAAGACATCTTAAATAGTACTAGAATTATCATACTGATAAAAAATTACATTCTAGGATTGAGTCCAAGAATTGGAAAAATTATTTCCAATTTTATAATTCATCTTAGCTTCCTTAGAAGCTATTATGTACTTAGAATTTATAGGTATGGATACAACTAGATTGTATGATCTTGTCTCTCTCATTCCCTTATCTTGATTAGGATATTATATCATATTGATATAAGGAATACAAGCATGTGTCCCTTCAAAACTAGTATCCCTTATTCTTCATATACCATCTATATATCCTTTGTACTACTCTATCATTATTGGATAGTACTAACACCTTAACTTGAAGTTCTCCTTGATATAAATGCTATTTTCTTATCATAAATTTAATATTGGAAATATCATTTCTTGTACATATCATGACATTTTTTATTGATCCCTCAAAAAAGCATATGGAATCCAACTAACCACTTTAATCTCCTTCTATCTACACGTATGACTACTTGGAGAGATTTAAGCCATATGACATTGGTAAAAATTATCTCTTGAATTGTTCTAGCTTGTATTTTTCAATATCATGTCACTATATGTACAATTGAATAGGTCTAAGCAACCATTAGATTTTCCTCAGTTGACCGTGTTTCCTAAAACTTAGGTTTCTAATTTAATTCAATCACTAGAGTATTTATTTTATTTTTTTCTTAACTAATTGTGAGACCAATAATTTTTTTCCATAAGTTACCAAACATATTTCACATGGAAAACAATGGTGCTCTCACTAACCTCTGGTAGACAGATGGAAAAAATTCATTCCAAATGATATCTCTAAGATCTTTTTTACTTACAGTAATCTTAAATAGGATTATAGGAACTTGCTTTTTTATTGGAATTTTGTGACGTCACTATCCCTTATTGTTGCGTCGTATAGACAACTTTAATGATTGCTGGTCTTGACATTCAATGTGTAATAAAGTGATCATATAACTTAGCTATTAAAAGTAAAATTCTAATATATTTAGGCATTACAACTTGGTATAACCAATAAATTATTATTAGTACCTTTCTTGTACCACCCATGTATCATCCCACTTGAATACCCACCATAGTATTCAAAATAATAATCCCTTATTCTTTGATACATGGAATCCATTATTGAATTTTAAATTGATATTGTCAATTTCAGCTAATTCCATATATTTCCTTCATGTAGAAATTATTATTCTCAATTATTAATATATGACCATATGTGGTGGATATAAAACCATCACCCGATCATTATCCTTCCCACACAATATATGTCTCTGGAACACTCCTCTTCCACAACTCTTGTGGAACTTGTTCCTATGCCAACTATTTATGAATTTAAAGAATTGACTAAATCCAAGTCAGTATTCCTACCAATATCTATAATATCGATGTTAAACCTTTTATATAAATATAGTACATCACCTAAATATGTTTTTAATATCTTATGGATTTCTTTAATATAACTTAGAGACTTTAAGATTATTACTATATATTTACTTTTTTTCTTGGTGCAAGTTTGTTTATTTCATAACAAACTCATTTCATCTAAACAAATTTTCTTATGACAGAATGGATATCCATTTTTCATGATATATTTCATGTGGTTATGGGATATCACCATTATTTTAGAATCATGTATTGAAAAATAATAGAACTTTATACAATTATTATTAGTCAAAACATTGATACTCATTTACTTTCATCGTGACTCTGATGTGTATAAGGAAATGATCAATTAAGAATATCTTCATGCTATATTTTTTCTTGATAAATGTAAACATGTATTAATTTATCATCAATCATCCTTATTATCATCATATACCTAATGTGGATATGGTAGTGTGTGTTTAGGAATTACTCAATCCTACATTATAATGATTGATGAATTCTTATTTAAGATATTCTTCTCTAGACCATCTCGAAGCAACATATATCTCATGACTATGAATATATCATACTTAACTTTCTCATTCCTTAATAAACATAATGTAATATTTTGTTTTAATCTTACCACTAGAAAATACTTGTAATATTTCACTCTCACTTGTTGAACTAGTTCTGAAAGCTTTATAGCGTACATTTATTTTTAAAGGATACTTTTCCAAACAAGACTAGTATATATGTCAATAATACTTAATGTGTTTAGATCCACTAAATCTAAATACAATAATAGGTGTATTATTGATGTACAATTTTATTTGTTACTTGAAAATGAATTATCTTTCCACAACATGGTATATAAGCCTTGCATTTTTATATCCATCTTGTATTTCTTATTATTCATGTATCACTGCACTATTGGTTGAGTATGAAACATCACAAACAACATTAATTCCAAAATTAGAATAATTCAACCTTTTGTCCAAAGGACACGTGAGATAAATTACTTTGTTATACTCAAAATCTTATTCAACTAGAATCAATTACATGGAAATTAGAAACAATGTACTTCTCACCGATGAATTAGGAACCACCCTTTCTCATCTTCTTAGAGAATACACCTTACTTATAGTAATGTTTCTATTCTTACATTGTTAATATATTCAAATACACATATTTTATACACATATTGTATTTCATTTCCAATAAGTATGTTAAAAACAATAGTTATAATCCTTGAACATACCTTAAGAGGTGATTACTTTCTTTTTTAATTTAGTGAATTGGGATTATGCAACTCTCTAAACATTTTATGGTACATTTTTCTTAAATAAATTATATTCATTAGGTAGCCTATTTTTATAAAGAACTGATTTTATTTGAGATAACAATTTTTTATTTAATAGATAGTCATAATCTGGCCTTTAAATATACATTTTTCACTTATATGTTTTGAATTTTGAAAAATGGTCATCTAGAGTTGTGACCAGTAAGTCATTTTGAGTCTGATAAAACCAACTTGATTTTTTGATGAATAGTAACATACCTTTATGAATTGTAATATAAATAGTAATATGACCCTTATAAATAGTAAATAATGATAATGTTTTATTTTATTAATGTAATAAAATAATAAGATCTTAATTAATTTTTCAATGTGATATAAAATTAATTATACCTTTAAAATTATTATTTTTGAATAAATTATGATTTTATTTAAAAATGAAATTAAAAATACTTAGAAAATTATTTTCAAAAAATGGATTTCATTTTTGAATTCTACACATCAAAAAATGGTTAGGGTAAAATTTTGGGATTTTTCTAAAATACATGAATTTTTCGTGAATACTAAAAATACAGTTTTGAGTTTTCAGTAGTTTAATGAAATCATAAGGATATAATAATTAATATAAAAGGATTTTTTGACTTTTTACAGTAACATATTACATGAGGTGTACCAAGTGGCTAAAAATGTGGGAAAATACCATGGAAAATCCCATGGTTTTGCAAAAACCACTAATGAGGTGTCCCTTTTAATTTATAAAAAACTCCCTCTCATTTAATTTAAATACCCACTCACCCCATTCATTTTCCTTCATTAAAAACTCATTATCCTAGAATATATGGTATTATTAACTCACTAGGAGTCCTATAAAGGTGTCCTGAAACCCCCAAGGTCCCAACCTTCATGTTTTTGGAGTTACTCTACAAGGTAAGAAAATCAACCACCATTCTCTTTTCTTAAAGATTTTATTTTATGTTTTCTCTTTTATTTTAAATTGGATTATGTTGGGATATTTCATTCCATATTACCATTTATTTAAATATTTTGTAAGAGTGATGAGATACCAACTTTATTTCATCAAAATATTTTATGAAATTTTAAGTGATGTCGTTAGGCTGCCGAATTTTCGTGAGAGATTTCTCAATTTGCTTCTATTTTGAGTTCCTTTATTTTATAATTATTTTCTCATCTATCATCATCAAAATGATATGATAACTCTATTACCTTAAATGAACTGGAATTATATTATGATAATGGAATATTTCATCATCATCTCTCTTTCCCCCTCCTCTTATACTAAAAATGAAAACACCGTCCGAGATGTGTTAATTTATCACATTTAAGGATGACGAGTTCTCAATTTTCATTACCATCTTCAATTATGGTCATGTAACCATTTTTATGGTTGAACCAGATCAGAATATATTTATTTAATCTCATTAATTTTTTTTAATACTTACACACTCATAATATAAAATAATAATACAAAACAAGTTCATTATGAACAAAACCGCCAAGTTAATCCAAACATTTGTAATTAAATTTTAATTAATGAATCATCATCATGGTATATAACCCCAAATAATTATAATATCATTTATATATCTGTAATTTCATTAATAATATATGTTAACAATTATATATGTTCAAACACATTTCAAATGATCTTCTATTCATGAATACAAGTAAACAGATCATGAAAACCAAGGAAGAATATGCTTCATAAACAATAACATTTAAACTCTTAAAATCATAAAACGGGCCATGAATGAACCTAATAAGGTTATAATAAATCAATTAAATATATATTATTTTATATAATTATTAATTAATGAAGCTAAATTTTATTATTCAGGCCATTAAAACAAACAAAGAACACACTTGAGCATAAGGTAAGGGGTTTCTTATCTCACTTTCATTTCTGTGAGATTTATATTGTTCACCAGTTATTTATTACTTGTAGTGTATTGTGTACTACCATTATATACATATTATCATTATTATATTTATATTCATGGTATTTTGTGATTCATTTTTTGGTTATTATTTTTTGGTCATACGACTCGATTGATTACAACGGGGTAAGGGACTTTGTCTCAAATTTCATTTCATTGTTAGTTACTTGGTATTGTGCACCTAATATTTCTTATGTGGTGTATCCAATACCAAATTGAGATCATTTTTCATTTGAAATTGGAAATATATTATATTTTTTTTCATGGATATGAGTATTGTCTTAATCCATATACCCTTTTACATGTAGTGTTTATTTGGAATGTTATTTTAACTATGGAAATATTGATGAATCTGTATCCTCTACTCTATACGAATATTGAGAAGGAAGATTATAATTGTATTAAATATATTTATAAAGAATTATTTGGAATTGATGTGGTAGGTGGGGCCTGCTATATCCCCTTGATGCATCAATAGATCTCAAGAGACAAATCAGTTGGCGACAAACCCTTCGAGTTTGTTTCCAAAAATCGGACGAGTTTCCACCCACAAAACTAAACTATTTTAATGAAATTATGGTATCATGTGATCGATACATGACGTCCAATTAATAATAATTATCTTTATTCATTATCAGTTATTACTATCTATGAGGATTTCACTATAAAAAAAATCAATGGATGTAGTTTCATTCTCAGTTTATTAATGGCGTGAGTTTTTTATTTATTCACCATGCCATATTGACTATGCTAAGTTGTTTATGATTTAGTTATTATTGATTCATGATTCCACTAATTATAACCCTTAATGATAATTTGATCTCACCCCTTTCATTTTTTAACCTTCAACATATTTTGACGAGGAGATCATTTGTTGAGTTTTTGTGGATGTAGTTTTTAGTTTTTATTATGTATTGTATCTTGTTACCTTTTCCAATGTAATTTGGGTTACATGTATATATCTAGTTTCTTCAATACTAATAAACTTATTGTTCATTTGGTATTTAATTTCTTTTATCCATTCCAATGTACTTAGTAATGCACCGACTCCGGTCTAGAGGGGTCGGGGTATTACAGTTGGAATCAGAGGAAGTTTAGTAAAAACCTTGAAAAATAGATTAGAAAATGAAGATTAGGGAACAAAGACCTAAGGTAGTATTTGAGGAAAAACATAGAATAACTTCCTGGAATTTTGGCAAAGAATAGATTATGTGGATCTTTCTAGAAAATACATCCCTGTCTGGATACAAACAGGTAGAGGTGTCTCTGGCATAGATGTACCTAGGAGTGAAAACTCTAAAAAGGAGTTTCGAGCTTGACCCGGGGTATTCTAGAACACGACAACGAGCCTCGATGCACTCTTGGTGTTGACACACCTGAGGGATATGCTTAGGATAATTCACATTTTCTTTACAAGCCATTATGAAGGATCTTAATGTAAAATTTTCCTCATAGAAACAATGTTTATGAGTTTAACTATGCATAAAATTACAGTCTATGTTATGTGCTTTTATATTTGAGATTCATAACCTAATATAGTGTATGCCATTATTTAGAAATAGCGCCTAATGGAAGAAAGGGAATCAATACTCATGGACAACGTAGGGATTTCCCCACTGAGCAAATCAATACAGTCAATGTCAGAGCATATCAAATCATGGCCATATTGGAAAAACTTACTCAGTTTGTGACAAATAACCATGATACACCTATATTGGATCGTTTCATGCAGAATAATACCCCATATTTTTAGTGGGACTACTAATCTAGTGGTAGTTGAGTAGTGGATCAAGTCCCTTGAAAAGCTATACATGACATTAAGATGCAATGAAAATGAAAAAGTAGTGATGGCAGTATATTTTCTTAAGGGTGATGTAGATCAATGGTGTTCCTTGATCTAGAATACCACTGAGTAAGAAAAATAGAAGATATGTAATGGAGTAATTTTAAGGAAATATTCTTTGAAAAATATTTCCCTCGTGAGCAACGAACCGAAATGAAGAGGAAATTCCTTGGATTAAAGAAAAGGGAAGAAGATAGTGTTGTAGAGTATGAGGATACCTTGACAAGGCTAGACAGGTATGCCATAGATTACATATGTGACTTTGCAGACAAGATTGATCATTTCTTTGAAGGTATTAAGCCAAGTCTTCTAAGTGAACTGGATTCTCAAACATTTTCATCATACGATGAAATTGTATAAAGTGCCATAAAAATAGAGAAGGAATTTTCTAGATCAAATTTTTTCAAGGGAAACAATGATAAGAAGCAGTACTATGATAACCAAGGAAAAGGTGAAGCACCAAATAAGAACAAGGGAAAGAAGCAATTCCCATTATGTGAGAACTGTGGAAAGAATGATCCTGGGAAATTCTTGAAAGGCATGGGAGTCTTCTATAAGTGTGGAGAAAAGGGTCATTGATCTAATGAATGAAAGGGGAAGAAACAATTCGATGATGGTCAATGCTACAATTATAGATAGACAAGACACTATGTAAATTAGTGTCCTAATCACCAAGGAAACATTCCTCAGAAAAGGCCACTAGAGTAAGGGAAAGCTTATGCGATTACAACTGTGGAGGCTGAAGTTCCTAATGACGTGGTGGCATGTACTTTAATTGTTTCCTCAAACATAGCCAATGCATTATTTGATTTTGGATCATCTCATTCATTTATATCTTCCCATTTTTCCAAGATAATTAGAAATGTCCAATTTTATTTAATAAAGGAGTTTTCAGTCAAAACTCCTTGGGGATGTATCATTGCAACAAAGGCGTGTTGATCAGTCCCACTCATGACACATAAACATGCTTTAGTTGATAACCTTATCATCATACCAATTATTTACTTGGATATAATTATTGGTATGAATTTTCTATCAAATTATTATGTGAATATCTATTTTAAGTAAAATGAAGTTAATTTTTTTGAAAATGGTGTAGAAGCCCTTATCTTTAGAGAAAAAACCACATCATCTGATTCTTATCTAGATCCACCCCCAATAGCAATAATGAATGCAATACTTGGAGAGTAAGATAAACCAATATCTATGGGTAAGGAAATAAATCTTAAAATTGAAGATGTTCATATAGTGCAAGAATACATTGATGTATTTTCAGAGGATTTACCTGGACATCCTCAAGAGTGGGAAGTTGAGTTCTCTATTGATTTAATTCCTAGTTAAAGACCTATATCAAAGACTACCTATAGAATGGACACTGTGGAATTAATGGATCTAAAGAAACAACTAGATGAATTGAGTGAAAAAGGATTTATTCGACCCAGTGTTTCTCCATAGGGAGCCCCTGTCCTCTTTGTCAAGAGAAAAGATGGATTCATGAGGCTATGCATTGATTACAGGGAAATCAATGCTATTAAATAAATAATAAGTATCCTCTACTAAGAATTTATGATTTATTTGATCAACTTCAGGGAGCATAATACTTTTTGAAGATTGAACTTTGATCTAGATATCATTAGCTATGTGTGAGGAAAGAAGATATTCCAAGGACAACATTTCGAACTAGGTATGGGCATTATGAGTTTACAATGATGCTTTTTTGACTGACTAATGCACCCTCTGTTTTCATGGATTTAATAAATAGAGTTTTCAAGGAATATCTTGATAACTCTGTTGTGGTATTTATTGATGATATCCTGGTATAAAACAAAAGCTATGAAGTACATGAGAATCACTTGAGAATTATTATGAAAACTCTTATAAGAAATGAATTATATGGAAAGTTTAGCAGGTTTAAATTTTGGATTCAATCAGTTTCTTTTCATGGCCATATTGTCTCTAATAATGGAATATTAGTTGATCCTATGAAGAAAAAGGAAATATAAGAATGGACCATTCCAAAAAACATAACCTAGGTATGAAATTTTATTGTATTAGTAGGTTACTATCGGCGTTTCGTCAAGAATTTTGCCTGACTAGCTAACCCACTAACCAAGATCACATATAAAGGGGTTAAGTTTGTATGGATGAAAGATTGTACAAAATTCTTTGAAGAATTGAAAAGAAGACTGGTCAATGCTCCAATTTTGACTCTTCTATCTGTAAATTATGGGTTTGTGATATACAGTGATGCATCAAAGAATGTATGGGGTTGCATCCTTATGAAAAATGATAATGTTTTTGCTCATGCATCAAGACAGTTGAAGAATCATGAGAAAAATTATCCAACTCATGATATTGAGTTAGAAGCTGTAATCTTTGCTATGAAAATATGGATACATTATCTCTATGGTGAAAGATGTGAGATATACATGGATCACAAGAGTTTGAAATAAATTTTTATTCCAAAAGAACTCAACATGAGGAAAAGTAGATGGATTGAGTTACTCAAAGATTATTATTGTTCAATACACTACCACCCAAGAAAGGAAAATAAGGTGGAAGATGCATTAAGTAGGAAAGATCATGGACTCCTGACCCAAATGTGGATTGAGAGAGATCCTATATTCATGGATATACTAAAGATTGACAAGGTAATTGTTAAGGAAGGGGAAACATCTTTCCTCTTTCAAATGATTTCTAAACCATCTTTATTAGAGAAGATAAAAGTCTCTCAATCTAATGATGAGAATATGCACAAGAAAATTAATACTGCTAAGGATGGTAGATTTGCAGACTTCATGTATGAAGAAGGAGTTCTGAAATTTGGGAAGAGGTTATACGTTGCATCAGTACCTAAGCTAAAAAGGGAACTATTAGAAGATGCTTATAGCTCAAATTTCTCAATAAACCCGGGTAGCACAAATATGTATAGAGACATGAAGGAATATTTTTGGTGGGATAATATGAACCGAGAAATTGCTAATGTCACGAACCAACCCGGGTTGACCCTGAACTAGTCACCTGATTCGGCCCGCGACATGGCCCGAGGGGCGTTCCCGATCCCCACGGGCTGGCAACTAATACCAGCCATCAAAATTAAATAGGTGGGAACGATTTGGCCCAAAATAAAATAGACTAAGCAGCGGAAAATAAATATAACAAAAGTAAATAAATAAAGAACAACCAACAACGCTACTAACCTGACTATGACCAAAACTCCACATGACCCCGTTGGTCACTCTCCAAAACCACAACCAACGTCGCTCAAGGGGAACAACAGAAGCTCGAACCTGCAATAGAACTAAAAACAAGAAAACACTATAGGCGTGAGTATTAAAACTATGTAGGCTAGACTGATAAATCCATTCCCAAAGCACTACCATTAAATAAAGAATATATTAATTTCAGGTTTGAACTACATTACCTAAAATATGGGCTTCACATACACTTTTAATTTCTAAAACAAGTAACAGTCCATTGCCCTTATTCAATTTTTTTTAAAAAAAACAAGTTTTAATGTTAAAAGGGAAAAGTGCATTATATTTTTAAAACATTTTTCTCAGCAAATTTAAAATCCAAAATTTATTTATTTTTATCCAAGATGAAAACCACACACAACACACAACGAGGGAAATGGGAAAGTAACACATGAGGGCCATCAACCGAACTAGGCACCTCGACTATCTTCCACGAATAAATAAGCACTGAAGGAAACATGGGTCGAACCTAGGAGATCGTGAACAATACAGAATGTACTATACATGTGACTCATCCTGAAAGAATGCTCTAACTTGATGAAGTCATAATTCCCTAACGCCCAGTATAGCCCTACATGGCCTAACCGAGGGGCCCAATCCCCATAGGTGCAATAACTCAGTATTCCCTTGCTATGGGGCCACTAGCCAGTGTTTATTCTAAACTAGTGCATCAATCGTTCTTAAAAGATTCACTCACTATGCCAGGTCCCCATGTATAGTTCTAAGGAGGGTGTTCCATACAATTCAAACGCAATTCATGCATATAAATATATAATCCAAACACATCACGCAATCCGGAACCACCCTGTCCACTTCAGGGGTAGTCCCTTTACATCGACATACATTTCACAAGGGAGGTCCCATACCGAGTACCCTCCCAATCACATGTATCGGAACTAGGCAAGGAACCCAACCCAAGAAGGGTTTTACCAAAAATCAGTTCAAAATGCCAAACGGTCCATGGATAAATTTCACACGTCACCCATTCACAATAATTATCGCAAAGTGCCAACCGGGCCTTTAGTTGTACCCATCCCGAGGTACATTCATCAAAGTCATTTGAAAACCAGTTTGAAAGTGCCAACCGGGCCTTTAGGTGTTTCTCAAAATGAAACCAACACATTTATTCTCACGTCAAACCAATATTTAATAAAACATCATTTTTTATAAAAACGATACATTTATCACCAAACTGAAAATACACTTGAAAATTTATAAATTAATTTTTTTTTAAAATCCAAACGGCATTTTCACCATGATGCTACAGTTTATCAAGAAAAAATAATTTCAGTTCAATGCACAATAATAAATAGTTTCATTTGCATACAATAATTATTCTAAAAATAATTATTAAGTATTATTTCTACTTTACAAAAAATTAAATAAATAACAAGAAATTAATAATTTCTAAACTTAACGGTAAGTGCAGAGGGAAAACCTACCTCAACTTGCAGTCCAAACATGACGATGTGACCCACTTCGCGCTTGCACACAAATACCTCAAGCTGAAGACTGTGGTGAGTACCAAAGCCACGCAAAGACATCACCAGGGACTCAAAAACACGAAAACATTAGTTTAAAAATATTTCAAACGAATAAGAAGTGCAAACCTCACCTCAACACAGTGGCAAGCAGACCAGAACAACCCCAACCAACTCACCTTTAGCGGCGAACACTAAAAAAATGTGGCGAGGACCAACGTAGTACAAAACATTATCAGGGAAACATAAATGCAATTGAGATACTAAAATAAATGCGCACATGATAAAAATACCTCACACCTTCAATGGCGATGGCGAGGAAGACCAAGCGCACCCCGCAAATAATAACAGGCGGTCCGACGCGATCCGAACCACCTTGCCTTTGGCAGCGGTAGTCAGAATACGCATAATAAAGTCTCAAGTAAGACTTAAAACATTCGAAAAGGGGTTCGCGCCAGAGAAGTTGGTTTACAGAGGTCAGACCGGAGGCTGGAGGGCTACTGGATGGAGGCGGGGCTCGCCGGAGCTCAGAAGGAGGTCGCTGGAGGGGGCCGGAGGCCATTGGCCGGTGACGAGCTCGCCGAAAAATGGTAGGAGGTCACCGGAACAGGGAAGGGGGCGTTGAAACGGCACCGGATAGTGGAAGAGGGTCGTGCGGGGGTATGGGAGGTGGGTACCGGAGGCTGAGTTGTTGGAGGAGGTGGCCAACAGGCAGGCAGTCGCTGAAAGAGGCGACCAGCGGGCAAGCGGGGAGGCCGATAGGGGGGTGCGTGGGGAGAATACTAGAGGCTTGTAGGGTGGGTGCGCAGGGCGACGACCGAAGGACGACAGGGGGTGTGCGGGGCGGCGACCGGAGGCCGGTAGGGTGGTGGCACGGGGCTGTGACGGGAGGCCAGTAGGGTGGCGACGTGAGGCAGGCTGCAGCGGGAGGTGGAGGCTGGTGCGGCCGGGAGGAGGGGAGGCCGAAGGAGGAGGTGGGGTGCATGGGAGAGAAGAGAGGGATAGAGATGGGGGGGGTGGCGACACAACAGAAAAAAAAATGCAAAGGGGGGTGGTTTAGGGTTAAAGTAAAATAATTAAAATAAATAAATAAATACATAATAATAATAATAATAATGATAAAACATAATAATAATAATATTAATAATAAAACTAATAAATATTAATAAAACAAATAATAATTATTGTTATTATTTATTATCCATTTTATTTTAAATAATAATAACATCAACAGTAGAATTAGAGAAGAAAAAGTTTCTTTCTCCATAACGATACTATTATTATTGTTGGTAAAAAAAAAGAGATAATAATATTAATAATATTAATAACAAAAAAATAGTACTAATATTAACTAAATGTTAATCAAAAGAAATCTTTGTCCCATTACATCATTTTTTTTGAATAATTATAATAATCAGTCAACCACGTAGTCTCCAGGACTGAACACACGATCACTGCTAGCGGTTCAGGGACCACACACTGGCCCGAGACTTGCAAAAAACAATCAAACTTTGAAAAATTTCAAACCGAGGCCCAACTAAACCTCATCAAAATGACGTAGGACCGAGTAAATAATAAAATTAAAACAAAATGAATAGGTGTCTGCAGTCTGGGTGTGACAATTATCCCCACCACAGACACTTTCTGCCCCCATAAAGTCACCAAGGCAACAGTTGACACAACTAGAGTCCATGCCTAGACAAAACCAAAGGAAAAAAAGAACCTTAGAGTAACTGTTCCCAACAAACATCACACCCGACCAATTCAAGGAAAATAATTGCCCGAAATTGAGGGGAGAACATGAGAGGGTCCTCCCCACCACAACAATTCAGTAATACCGAAACCCTTGAAACTCGAACAAACCACCCCCCCAGGGGGCAACACAGGAACTCCCAAACCAAACTCATCCCACCTTCTCAACGCTAACGAAACAACTCCGCCAAGTCTTAAACGAGAAACCTACTACAGAGCAACCCGACAAACCCGGGTCCCAAGAACCGTCTTAACATCTCTACATTATCCAAACAACACCCTTGCCACAACTAGGAACCAGGGAACCCCCAACATGAACCTACGACTTCCCCACCTAAGTTGAGAAGGACCACTGAGACTTAAACGGAACACCACTACAAGGCCACCTGACATATCGGGGCACCAAGAAAATGAACTCCCTATAACAATACTACTGGAACTAAGAATTCTGCAAACCAATTTAAAAATCCCAACACAGCCAACTCCCTTAGTACGAGCGAGACAACACTTCTACTAAATCTCGGAACTCTCGGCATAGGATAAAACCCCCCAACCCTCACACCTACAAATGATCACAAATGAATTTAGAACCAACCCACACAAGGTAAAATACCCTTTTTAAGAAAAAAAAAACAATTATAGGGGCCAAAATCAGAAGAACGCAACTACTATGATCACAAAAGAATAAGTTCATCGCACTATTACCACAAAAAATGAACTTACAATATCAGGAAAACAAGGACAAGGAAACCCTAAATGTCTCTATTCCAAGATGAAAGATAAAGAACCAAGCAAAGGTCTTACATCCCTCTGATGCCCTAACTGTGCGCGAGCTTCACCCCAAGACCTGAGGCTGGGGCTCTGATGGAAGAAGCATCTTATGACTCACAGTCAAACACGGGCATCCCCCGATCAGGACTCCTTATTTGAACGACACTTATTTCGGAACCTTTACCATTGACCAAAACGGTCACACAATAGTAGGACCTCAGAGGAATGAGACGAAATGGGTTAGGATGCTCAAACCGACAATACTAATGGCACATTAGAGAATAGTCTGATGAACCAGATGTCAACACCGAAAAAAGGGATTTCTTCAGAGGTAGGTTCCTCTCGTACACTCTGCTCATGAAATGGGGAACCGTTACGAATGAAGAAAAGTGCTGGATTTTCCAAGAACTTGCGCTCCAGATGTAGAATCCTTAAAGTGGCCAACACAGGCCTTCACATTCTCAGATATGATCAGTTGGATGAATGCAGACTTCAACACCTACCACGTCAACCCAAATCCAACCATGATGAGACATCAAACCTTCACTGGTCCAAAACTGGACCCTCAAACAAACCTGATGCAACACGAACTTGAACAACCTTGAGAGTTCCCAACAACCCGAAGACACTCTCTAATTCCAAAAACCACACAATTGCCTCTAACAGACATCAATCACCTCGATGAACAGGAAACACTTGATAGGAACCATAATTGGGCATGACTCATTAACAACTTTCAGATACTTTTCTGGGCGGCATATTCAGAACAACACATAGGTCACAAAACCAAAACCCGGCATCAAGCCAAAACACAATTGAAATAAACACCCCAAGCCGAGACAACTGTCCTAGAAGTTAAACGAATATAAATAAAATCAAAATACTTTTTTTAAATCACCATTCTCATTTAAAACTTCAAAACTTCTTTATCCTAAGGCCATTTGTTTCCAAAAACAAAAGCCACTTTTCACAGGCAAAAAAAAATCCATTTGTCAGAGAAAACCAATTTCCAATACCTTTATATTTCCAAAACTCACCCATGGCATCCCATGAATCATCACATGTGTGTCCATCCATTTCTATCCACATCATCCACGAACAAGTGCCCCATGCACTTTACGTTCATACCCACACACATGTGATCCTCCATAAATAATACCAAGGGTCACACCAACCCACCCTTTACCAACTCCAAATAAACACAAACTTTCAAACAAAAGATCCTTCCATTAAAAAAACTCTTTTCCCAATTTAAAACCATTTTAGATAAAACACTTTCATTTCAAGATCCATGTTCATTTTCAAAAGCATACTCACACCAACCAGAGCCAAAAAAAACACAATCCACATCGAAGTACCGGAATGAAGAACTAGCAGTCACACTTAACCTGGTGACATGGTAGTGAGCCACGTCCAGGTAAGCAGCAACAACTAGGAGGAACTTAAACCATGCACTCAGAATACACATGGGTCACTACTCCATGTGAGGTCACGACGTGACACTGGCTTTCCTCCATTGTCATTCCCCAATCTAAAACAGAACCATAAGACTCAAATCCCGGACTACCCCTGGCAACTCGAGAATCAGTACGAGCAAGAGTTTGCGATGCTCTTCCTGCACTTACCTCTCGAGTCCCTATAGTCCTAATCCCCATCTACCAAACACCCCAAATAACAAGGGCCTCCCTCTGATACCATTTTGTCACGAACCAACCCGGGTCGACCCTGAACCAGTCACCCGAGTCGGCCCACGACATGGCCCGAGGGGCGTTCCTGATCCCCACGGGCTGGCAACTAGTTCCGGGCATCAAAATTAAATAGGTGGGAATGATTTGGCCCAAAAGAAAATAGACTAAGCAGCAGAAAATAAATAGAACAAAAGAAAATAAATAAAGAAAAACCAACAACGCTACTAACCTGACTACGACCAAAACTCCACATGACCCCGTGGGTCACTCTCCAAAACCACAACCAACGTCGCTCAAGGCGAACAACTGAAGCTGCAACCTAAAACAGAACTAAAAACAAGAAAAAACTATAGGCGTGAGTATTAAAACTCAGTAGGCTAGCCCGATAAAACTATTCCCAAAGCACTATCATTAAATAAAGAATCTATTAATTTCATGTTTGAACTACATTACCTAAAATATGGGTTTCACATACACTTTTCATTTCTAAAAAAAGTAACAGTCCATTGCCCTTATTCAATTTTTTTAAAAAAAAACAAGTTTTAATGTTAAAAGGGAAAAGTGCATTACATTTTTAAAACATTTTTCTCAACCAATTTAAAATCCAAAATTTATTTTTTTATCCAAGAGGAAAACCACACACAGCACACAATGAGGGAAATGGAAAAGTAACACACGAGGTCCATCAACCGAATTAGGCTCCTTGACTATCTGCCACGAACAAATAAGCACTGAAGGAAACATGGGTTGAACCTAGGAGATCGTGAACAATCCAGAACATACTATACATGTGACTCATCCTGAAAGCATGATCTAACTCGATGATGTCATAATGCCCTAACGCCCGGTATAGCCCTACATAGCCTAACCGAGGGGCCCAATCCCCATTGCAGCAATAACTCAGTATTCCCCTGCTATGGGGCCACTAGCCAGTGCGTATTCTAAAATAGTGCAGCAATTGTTCTCAGAAGATTCACTCACTATGACAGGTCCCCATGTATAGTTCTAAGGAGGGTGTGCCATACACTTCAAACACAAGTCATGCATATAAATATATAATCCAAACACATCATGCAATCCAGCACCACCCCATCCACTTCAAGGGTAGTCCCTTTCCATCAACATACATTTGACAAGGGAGGTACCATACCGAGGACCCTCCCAATCACATGGATCAGAACTAGGCATGGAACCCAACCCAAGAAGGGTTTTACCAAAAATCAGTTCACAATGCCAAACGGGCCATGGATCGATTTCACACGTCACCCTTTTACAATAATTATCGCAAAGTTCCAACCGGGCCTTTAGCTGTACCCATCCCGAGGTACATTCATCAAAATCATTTCAAAACCATTTTGAAAGTGCCAACCGGGCCTTTAGGTGTTTCTCAAAATGAAACCAACACTTTATTTGCACGTCAAACCAATATTTAATAAAACATCATTTTTCATCAAAAAGATACATTTATCACCAAACTGAAAATACACTTGAAAATTTATAAATTAATTTTTTTTAAAATCCAAACGGAATTTTCACCATGATGCGACAGTTTATCAAGAAAAAATAATTTCAGTTCAATGCACAGGAATAAACAATTTCATTTGAAGAAAATAATTATTCTAAAAATAATTATTAAGTACTATTTCTACTTTACCAAAAATTAAATAAATAATAAGAAATTAATAATTTCTAAACTTAACAGTAAGTGCAGAGAGAAAACCTACCTCAACTTACAGTCCAAACATGATGACGTGACCCGCTTTGCGCTTGCGCACAAATACATGCAAGCCGAAGACGGCGGTGAGGACCAACGCCACGCAGAGACATCACCAGGGACTCAAAAACACGAAAACATTGGTTTAAAAAATATTTCAAACGAAGAAGCAGTGCAAACCTCACCTCAACACAGTGGCAAGCAGACCAGAACAACCCCAACAAACTCGCCATTAGCGGCGAACACTAAAAAAAATATGGAAAGGACCTACGTAGCACAAAACATTATCAGGGAAACATAAACACAATTGAGATAATAAAATAAATGCGCAAACAATAAAAAGACCTCTCACCTTCAATGGTAATGGCGAGCAAGACCAAGCGCACCCCGCCAATAACGACAGGCGGTCTGACGCGATCCGAACCACCTCGCCTTCAGCAGCAGTAGTCGGAATACGCATAATCAAGACCTGAGTAAGACTTCACACATTCGGAAAGGGGTTCACGCCAGAGCAGTGGGTTTCCGGAGGTTAGAGCTGAGGCCGGAGGGCTGTTGGCTGGAGGTGGGGCTCGCCGGAGCTCAGCCGGAGGTCATCAGAGGCCGCTGGCCGGCGGCGGGCTCACCGAAAAACAGTGGGAGGTCGCCGGAACAGGGAAGGGGGCGTTGGAACGGTGCCAGACAGTAGAAGAGGGTCGTGTGGGGGTGTAGGGGCGGGGTACCGGAGGCCAGGTTGCCGGAGGAGGCGGCCGGCAGGCAGGCAGTCACCAGAGGAGGTGACCAGCGGGCATGCGGGGAGGTCGACAGGGGGGTGCGGGGGGCAGCGACCGGAGGCCGGCAGGGGGGTGCGTGGGGCGGCGACCGAAGGCCGACAGGGGGGTCCGTGGGGTGGCGACCGGAGGCCGGAAGGGTGGTGGCGCGAGGCTACGATGGGAGGCCGGCAGGGTGGCAATGCGAGGCAGGCTACAGCGGGAGGTGGAGCCTGGTGCGGCCGGGAGGAGGGGAGGCCGAAGGAGGAGGCGGAGTGCATGGGAGAGAAGTAAGGGATAGAGATGGGGGGGGGTGGCGGCGCTGTAGACCCAAAAAAAACGCAAAGGGGTGCGGGGTTTAGGGTTAAAGTAAAATAATTAAAATAAATAAATAAATACATAATAATAATAATGATAAAACATAATAATATTAATATTAATAATAAAACTAATAAATATTAATAAAACAAATAATAATTATTGTTATTATTTCTTATCCATTTTATTTTAAATAATAATAACATCAACAGTAGAATTTGAAAAGAAAAAGTTTCTTTCTCCATAACGATACTATTATTATTGTTGGTAAAAAAAAGAGATAATAATATTAATAATATTAATAAAAAAATAGTACTAATATTAACTAAATGTTAATCAAAAGAAATATTTGTCCCATTACATCATTTTTTTGAATAATTATAATAATCGGTCAACCTTGCAGTCTCCAAGACCGAATGCATGATTGCCGCTAGCGGTGCGGGGACCGCGCACCGGCCTGAGACCCGCCAAAAAAAATCAAACTTCAAAAAATTTCAAACCAGGGCCCAACTAAACCTCATCAAAATGACGTAGGACCGAGTAAATAATAAAAATAAAATAAAATGAATAGGTGTCTACAGTCGGGGTGTGATAGCTAACTACGTGTCAAGGTGTCTAGTTTGTCAACAAGTGAAGGCAGAGAGACAACATCCTAGAGGGGTGATGAAACCTCTACCTATTTCTATGTGGAAGTGGGATGAAATTACAATGGATTTTGTCACCAGACTATCGAGGAAACCTAGAAGGAATGATGCAATATGGGTAATTGTTGATCATCTCAAAAAATCAGCACATTTCCTTTCTATAAGAGAAGATTTTTCACTTAAGCGCTTGGAAGGACTTTATATTAATGAAGTTGTAAGACTTAATGGTTCACCTCTGTCGATTGTATCTGATCGAGTTCCCCAGTTTACATCAAAATTTTGGAAAAGTCTCCAGAAGGCTTTGGAGACTGAGCATCATATGAGTACTGCTTATCACCCCCAAACTGATGGACACTTTGAAAGGAATATTAAAACTCTAGAGGACGCGATGATATGTGGGATCAATAATTATCTTTGGTAGAATTTTCCAATAACAATAGTTTCCATTCTAGTATTCAAATGGCTCTATATGAAGCATTATATGGAAAGACATGTCAAACTCCAACTTGTTTGGATGATGTTGGTGAGAGGAAACTTATAGGCCCGGAACTTTTTAAAAAGTCCACAGAAAAGGTAAAGACAATTAAATACCATATTAAAGCATCCCAAAGTTGGAAGAAGAGTTATGCTGACAACTGGGGAAATTATTTGGAATTCCAAGTGGGCGATCACGTCTTTATAAAAGTATCTCCATGGAAGGGTGTCTTAAGGTTCAGCATGAAATGAAAAATGAGCCCAAGGTACATCAGACCATTTGAAATTATGGAAAGAATCGGAGATGTAGATTACCATTTAACAATGCTTCCAAGTATCTCCAAAGTTCATGATGTGTTCCACGTGTCATTGTTACAGAAATACATGCCAGACCAAACACATGTACTCACCTATGAAGAAATAGAACTAGAACCTGATTTGTTATACTTTGAAGAGCTTGTCAGGATTCTTGACACAAGGGAGCGAGTATTGAGAAATTAGAAAACTCGTCTAGTTAAGGTTCTTTAGAGAAGCCATAACACGGAGGAAGCAATGTGGGAACCTAAGGATGTTATGATGAAGAACCACCCACATCTTCTTGGAGGGCTTTATAAATGAAAAATTTTGAGGACGAAATTTCCGAAGGAGGGAATAATGTAACACCCCAAACATTTTATGGTACATTTCTCTTAAATACATTCTATTCATCATATAACATATTTTCATAAAGCACTAAGTTTATTTGGAACAACAATTGGTTATTTAATTTATAGTCATAACCTGGCCTTTAACCATAAATTTTCCACTTTTATGTTTTGAATTTCGAAAAATAGTCATCTAGAGTTTTGACTAGTAAGTCATTTGAAGTATGATAAAACCAAATTGGTTTTTAATGAATAGTAAAATACCCTTATGAATAGTAATATGAATGGTAATATGACCCTTATGAATAGTAAATAATGATAATGTTTTATTTTATAAAGGTAATAAAATAATAAGATCTTAATTAATTTTTCAATGTGATATAAAACTAATTATACCTTTAGAATTGTTATTTTTTAATATATTATGATTTTTTTAAAATTAAATTAAAAATACTTAGAAAATTATTTTAAAAAAATGGAGTTCATTTTTGAATTCTACACATAAAAAAATGGTTAAGGTGAATTTTTGGGATTTTTTCTAAAATACTTGAATTTTTCATGAATAGTAAAAATACAGTTTTGAGTTTTCGGTAGTTTAATGACATCATAATGACATAATAATTAATATAAAAGGCTAGTAAACTTGTGTACAATAACATATGACATGAGGTGTCCTAAGTGGCTAAAACCATGGGCAAATACATTAGGAAAGTCCATGGTTTTTCAAAATCCACTTATGAGGTGTCTCTTTTAATTAATAAAAAACTCCCTCTCATTTACTATAAATACCCACTCACCCCATTCTTTTTATTTCATTAAAAACTCATTATCCTAGAATCTATAGTATTATTACCTCCCTAGTATTCATATCAAGGTGTCCCCAAACACCTAAGGACCCACCCTTCATGTTTTGGGAGTTACTCTACAAGGTAAGAAAATCAACCACCCTTCTCTTTTCTTAAAGCTTTCATTTTATGTTTTCTCTTTTATTTTAAATTGGATTATGTTGGGATATGTAATTAAATATTCCCCTTTAATTAAATATTATTTAATATTGATGAGATACCCCCTTTATCTCATCAAACTATTCTATGAAATTTCAAGTGACGTCGTTAGGCTGTCGAATTTTCGTGAGAGATTTCTCAATTTTCTTCTATTTTGAGTTCCTTTCTTTTATAATTATTTCCTCATCTCCCATAATCCAAATGATATAATAATTCCAGTACCTTAAATTAATTATAATTATATTATTTTAATGGAATATTTCATTATCACCTCTCTTTCCCCCTCCTCTTATACTAAAAATGAAAACACCGTTCGAGATGTGTTAATTTATCACATTTAAGGACGACAGGTTCTCAATTTTCATTACCATATTCAATTCTGGTCATGAAAAAATTTTTATGGATGAAAAAGATCATAATATATGTATTTAATCTCATTAATGTTCTATAATAATTACACACTCATAATATAAAATAATAATACAAAAAAAGTTCATTATGAACAAAACTGCCAAGTTAATCCAAACATTTATAATTAACTTTTAATTAATGAATCATCATCATGGTATATAACCCAAAATAATTATAAGATAATTTATATATATTTAATTTCATTAATAAGATATATTAATAATTATGTAGGTTTAATCACATTTCAAACGAACTTCCATTCATGAATATAAGTAAACAGATCATGAAAACCAAAGAAGAAAATGCTTCCAAAACCATAAAATTGAACCTCTTAAACCCATAACAATGGGGCATGAATGAACCTTATAAGGTTATACTAAATCAATTAAATGTATAAAAAGTTCTGTAATTATTACTTAATGAAGCTAAATTTTATTATTCGGGTCATTAAATCAAACAAAGAACACACTCAAGCATAAGGTAATGGGTTTCACATCTCACTTTCATTTCCGTGGGATTTACATTGTTCGCCACTTATTTATTACATGTTGTGTATTGTGTACTAAACTCATATATATTATCATGATTATATTTATATTCATGGTATTTTGTGATTAATTTTTTGGTTATTAGGTTTTGGTCATACGGCTCGATTGATTACTATAGGGTAACAAACTTTGTCTCAAATTACATTTCATTGTCAGTTACTTGGTATTGTGCACCTAATATTTCTTATGTGGTGTATGATATTCCCAATTGATATCATTTTTAATTTGAAATTGGAAATATATTATATTCTAGTTTCGTGGATATGAGTATTTTCTTAAGCTGTATACTCTTTTACATGCAGTGTTTTTTGGAATGTCATTTTAACTATGGAAATAGTGATGAATCTGTATCCACTACTCTATACAGATATTGAGAATGTAGATTATACTTGTATTAATCTATGTATAAAGAATTATTTGGACTTTCAGTGGTGGTTGGGGCCTGATATAGCCCCCAGATGTATCGATGGGTCTCATGAGACAAATCAGTTGGCGACAAACCCTTCTAGTTTTTTACTAAAAATCAGATGGGTTTCTACCCACAAAACTAAACCGTTTTAACGGTATTATGGTATCATGTTCCAGAAAAATGAAATCCAATTAATAATCATTATATTTATTTATTATCATTTATTACTATCCATGATGTTTTCAATATGAAAAAATCTATGGATGCAGTTTCATTCTCAGTTTATTAATGGCGTGAGTTTTTTATTTATCCACCATGAAATATTGATTGTGCCAAGTGGTTTATGATTCAGTTATTATTGATTCAAGATTCTGATAATTGTAACCCTTACCGAGCATTTGAGATCAACCCTTTCATTTGTTTACCTTCTAGAGGTTTTTAAAAGGAGATCATTTGTTGAGTTTCCATGGATGCAATTTTTAGTTTTTGTTATGTATTATATCTTGTTACATTTCAAAATGTAATTCGAGTTACATCTATGTATCTAGTTTCTTCATGACTAATAAAATGATCTTTCCTTCAGGATTTCATTCCTTCTAACTATCCCAATGTACTTATTAATGCATTGAATCTGGTCTAGAGGGGTCAGGGTGGTACAGATTAAGCTTCCATAGATTTATTTTATGATATGCTAAGAAAATAACCTCATATTTATTTCCACTCACTTTGTTGGACGCTGTGAAGGTTCCTTTGACATCACTCTCTCTATTTCCCTTTTCGAATTTTCTTTCAACTTTTTTACCATAAAAATTAATAATTTTAATTTCTTTAAATTCTTATTTTCTTTGAGAAGCTTACCCACAATGTAATAAAGCATTTCCTCCATAATTATCATTTTATGACCTTAAAAGAGACTTGAGTAATGGGTAAAAATGATATGAGAGTGGGATGACTTCATATATCATGATGTACCTCCCCATTTACACATATCCAATGTAATCATCACATTCATATCTTGCTTTATTTTATCATCACAAGCTTCTCGAAGATGAGACTACATGAAATATCATCCATGTCCTGATGTAGTATCCACAACTCCAATAGACATTAATGATAACATCGTGACATCACCATCATATGCATTTTAAATGGGTCCCCTATAAGTATTTTTACACCCTTTATTACTAAGGTGTCTTAATAGGTATTGGGGACACCAACACCTTGAATTTATGATATCGTAGTGTTGTGTGCAAGTACATGTACTACACTTGGAAATTCATGCTAGTTTGGAAATTTACTTTATCATTGATTATCATAGTGTATCTTGTGGTATTTAATTTCATTTTTTATACAAATAAAATCTATCATATTGTAATTTTATCTTGATTACCGAATTTGAAATTATTGATTAATTATTTCATTAAATGTCTCTCACTATTTTATTGAATTCTATGAACTCTCTCTACTAGAATCAGAATAATATGTCTCTTGAGTATTCTAGTGGAAAGGATCATTGAACATCCCCTCATAATATATATGTTTTGGATATTCCACAACTCAGATACTTCAAGGTAGGATTTTGAAGAGCTATCAAAAATAACTTGAAACTCCTTGATTTGTAAAGTGAAGTCCCATATTCTCATTATTGTAACCTTCATTCCCTCAATGATTTTCAAATAAATTGAAATAAATTTAGGTATGGATAATCATTAACTACCAACATAAGTCAATTTAACCCATCATTCTCATAATAACTCCCCATTATTAGGAGTCACCCTCAAATATGGTTGACCAAGCACCCTAGAATATCTATTTGTGTTCAAATTCAAATGATAAAAGGTGTTTGTGACTTAATATTTCTTTGATGGTTTTATCTTTTGTATGAAAAATTTAATCAAGTTACATTAATCTTGTTCATACCATGTTGTCACACTCACAGATGAACATTAATAGACACACATTCTTCAGTTATTTGTGAATTTTTCCTTATTTATAATTTTATGTGTTTTCCAACTGTCATGAACACACATAAAATAATAAAAAAATTCATAATGGAAATAAACTACCCAACCAGTCTTTAAAATTTAAAACTGGTTGATCTATTTAAACTCAATTCACCAACCATGACTTATGGGTAACATACTTGAGTCGTATCTTGACTCATAATGCAGCATGTCCCCATACAGTATGTCCATTGCTTTTATCGACTTCATCTCATCTTGGAAAGGTTCACGTCATAAGCATCATCTCCAAAAGGTATAGGTATACTGGCAAGTTGGTGATGGAGGATTGGGGAACAATATATAAACATATTAATTAGACACATAGATCCTAGTTCATATTAACCAAAAAAGGATGATGTGAATACCATATTAATTATTTATAGTCATTGTACACAAATATAAATAACTAAATAAATAAACTAGACCTACATAGGTTAGTTAATTGATCAAGACCAGTCAACGGGTAAAATAAAAGTGTGATAACAATTAAATTGAAACAAATTTAAGTATGAGGTTATTTAATTAAATTAATTAAATTAATTAAATTAATTAAATTAATTAAATTAAAATAATATAATTATATTCATCCCCTTAATAAATTTAATTTTAATTCCAAAAATTAAATTAGTTAATTAATTCAATTTAATACCTAAATTAAAATAATTTTTCTCGAGTATTAAAACTATATATTAAAAAACATTAGTTATAAATAATTTAATTTAAAACTGAATTTAATTTAATTAATTTTTATTAAATAAAATTATTTTTAAGCCCCAAAACCCTGCGTAGGGCCTGTTCAGGTTGGGCCAAACTTGATCAAGCTAATTCCAGACTGATCAAACACCATTATAGGTTTTTCTGGGCCAGGAGTACCCACTCGAAGATGTTTTGGGTTGGGAATATCTGGATTGGCCTATTATGGAGATTCTCAGGTCAATTAGGACCCATGGAATTTTCTAAAACAAAAGTTAGGGGTACCTGGGTTTGACTGAAAGAAAAGGCATTGATGCATGTCGGCTGATGGTCGACAGTGACTGGTCCAGACCAAACCATCATGGTGAAAAGAATCTACAATAGCCAAGGGAGGCCTCTGTAATGTCTCATATTTTCCATGTATTATTTTTTAAATATTATATATAATTATTTTGAGACTTTACCTTTCAACGACGTGCGATTCTGAGGCCCGGAGTGCCCAAAATCAATGTTTGAAATTAATTAAACTTTAAATAGCGTGCATGAGAGGTTTTACTGAAAAGTGGAATAACTTTTAAACGGGTGTCCGGATCATAAATCCGAGGTCACCGTTGTGTTCAGAACATCGACTTTACCTTAGGAAAAGCCTAACATCAACTGGCATGGGTCAGCCGCAGGAGTTAGTTTTTTGGATGTTTTAATGGAAATAAAATAAATTAATAATTTATTTTCTTTAAAAGTTTCCTTTTTTGCATAGTGACCTAATTCATCCCTTTTAAATACCTACTTATGGAAATTTTGTAGGGTTAACATCATAACCCTATGAATTTAGAGAGTGCCTCTTGGTGCTTTGGAGGAGAACCCGTTGGCGGACGATGACAACGCGATCGATAAACACATCTTGGATTCGATGAACCTCACCAAAAAATGTGAAGAAACAACTGTTATTCAACTAGATCAAGGTAGGTGTTTGTTATTTATATTATTATTTTCCATTTTCTTGGATTAAATGACAAATTCAGATCAACCCACGAACCGGTTGATCTGTGGATCGGGCGTTCTTGAGGGAGGGTGTCAATTTCCTTTTCTATTGGGGTTTTGATTTGGGGATCAATTTTATAAATATATTGGTTTGTATTTTTGATTTTCCTATTAAACCTATTAATGAGAGTGGATCTACGCCATGAAGAATGATGATAGAGGTGCATTTCTTCTTTGTTTATTGTTTTTCTTTCTCCCTTTCAACCCCGTGTTCTTCGCGTTCTTTGCAGGGTTATAAACAACAGATCATTGCACATACATTTCACAATGCAGCGATCCCAAATTGGAGATATGACATCATTAATACCTAGAAGAGGTGTGAAGATGATGGTAGTAGACAAATAAACATGGTTTGTGAGTTCTTGTTCTTCGAAAGTTCTTCGTGCAGGTGGATCAGAACGCGTTTCGGGGCCGATCGGAGGCCCAGAATCGACGGAATTAGCTTCGTGATGATCGGACAACCTCAACCCTTCAGTTTCATGATGATCGGATCACCGGAATGGACATCAGAGGAATGATGGAGGCGTGAAATGATGAATTGGAAGTTCTGGAAGTTTCTGAAGAACACTGCGTGTATCTTGAAGAACACGCCGTGTGGGACCGACTCAACAACGGCTAGGGTTCCATGATACACAAAGTGATGACATGGCATGTTCTCCAAATAACATGGAATTTGGGTTCTTATGTGGAAGTCACTATGTATATCGGACGATACATAGACATGCGGTGGAGTACACGATCGTATACTCCACCACACAACCAGACCAGGCCGACTGCATGGGTTACCTCGTGTACCAGCTACACGGGTTGTAACACACGGGTGGAAGCTATGTACGGGCACATGGACAGCGTACACAGAGTACTCCTAGGATATAAGAACATGGTTTTTCACTCTATTATATGCCGTGTATACTTTTTTCTACCCAAAAAGCCTTGAGACACAAGCCGTTGTATTCAAGAAGTACCCAAGTCAAAGGAAATGACATGTGACCCTTCTACATGCTGTGTACTTTTCAGTACATGGATTGATCCTCTTGTTCTCCGTATCTTGGATATATTCTATTTGGGTTAGTGCCCCTTTTTATTGTTTCCCTTGAAGGTCAGGTATTGTTTCCATTCACAGGTGTATGATCACTTCACCAGGAATTTCCGAGATAGAGTCAGGTATCCCTCTGAGAGTCCCAAAGAGAGTTCCTCTATCCATTCTTGACCCTAGGTAGAGTTAGGTATCTATGTGACTATTTCCATAGGGAACCAATCCTCTACCTAGTAGGTGAACTCGGATGAGTTGTGGTATCATCCAAGGCCTTGGAAGTGATCCTTATCTGTGTATCATGATCTTTCCCCACTCAGTATTGTGTTCTCCCAGAATGAGTGTATCTATATCTCATGGATTTTACCAATGAATATTACTTCTTGGATAGAAGACATCAGAGCTATCAAACTCGTGGAGTGAGTTCTCTAGGATGAGTACTTTTTTGGAAATATTCAAACTGAATCCCTAGCATGGGTATGCTATTGTGTTACTTGTCCCTAGACTATGGTTCTGGGTTTTGAGTATATCTAGATTATGTTTCCTTTATTATATGTTCAGTAGACATATAATGTGTAGATCTGATTGTACCTTTACTTTGTGTATTTCTTTATGGTTTTTGGGGTCCTCTATTGAGTATTGTTATACTCACCCCTGCATAGACTTTGCCTGCATGTGTCGTGTCATGTGTTGTGTAGACGAGCAGCCTTTTAATGGAGTCCAGGGTGGACCAGGTAAAGACTGGGATTTCTAAGTTCCCTAAAGTATGAGGTGTTCCTACAGCTATAAGCAGCCGTCCCAATACCTATTTTTTCTTACAAGTTAGACTTTGTAGTTTGTAGTCTCTTGTTTTTGGTGGGATTGTATTATGGTCCAGTTTACATTCAGTACTTTACCTTCCACCGTACTCTATTTGGTTGGGTTTATTTATATGCATGCATTTTTTCCTTAGTGGTTTTTTAATTTCATCATTTGTGGTCTTGGAGATGTGTGCGTGTGTACAAGTACTTAGAAAATTCCTCCCATGTTAGTAATATGCCTACTTGGTGCTAGTCACCAGCCCTTGGCCTATTGGAGGCGGGCTTGGGGAGTCCTGGCACGGGCCCCACTAGGACAGGTCATGAAAACCTCTAACTTGACTGAGGATGGAAGTATTGGTGATTTCCTAGGGCCATGCAATTGGATACATGGAAACAACACATGAGGCAACTAGATCTGGAACCGGGGAGGGGATATCGGCAGATTAGTGACCTCATTGGGGTGGTGACAGTCAATCCAACTTAAGTGTTCAGGTGATATAGGGTGAAGTTAATGGATATTTTGATGGCAAGGTGGTGACCCTGTAGTGAATTTTCAGTGATTAGTTTGAAGATGGATTTGGAGGGTGGTGCGGCCTCAAGGCACTCTGAGCAGCGGGCATCACTGATCTTTGGAGAGGGAAGGGAGGCTGTGATCGATCACACTTAGGGTAGTATGTGGTGGAGCAGCTCAAGGATGGCATCCAGAGGAGATTCACATGGGAATATAAGAGGTTAGCCTCAAGCTCACATTTGGTAGGATGGATATCTACCTCAGGTTTTGATTCTTAGAGGTGCACGGGTGGTCATGGTAGGGAAGAGGAGGGGACCAGACATGGGGATCAACTAGTAGCTGAGGCATCTATTGTATGGGTGGTGATCCAAGAGGTGCGGAGGATATGGCACAAGTGGTAAAGGGTGGTGGTCAAATAGGTCTCCTCTTTTGGGAGCTAATAGGGAAAAGGGGTAGCCCCTCTAATTTTGACCATTTTTTATCTCTTTAACAAAAACCACACCCATGTTTCTATTTTTCTAACCGTTTAATATTTTTAATATTTATTTATTTATCTTTATCATAGATAAATTACCAACTATTAATCAATTTCCCTATATTATGACAAACCAATCGACATTATTTTTAAAAAAATAAACATCTACTAGTGGGAAAATGTGTTAACTCAGAAGACACTATTCCAGTCAAACTCTTTGGTCAAAATAGTGGATATCATTAGGAAAAAGAATCCCAATCCCCAATGTTCAACAATTTACTAAAACCACTTATATTTTAATACATTTAAATAGTAAATTTATCCAAAAAATATTTTGAATGGCCGTAACTTGGCCATCTAGACTTAGATCGAATAGTGGTCAGATCCATTGGGACTATTTTAATACCCTCTACTTAATGTTAATGAAACTTATTTTTTTCTTAGATTAGATAATTTAAATGAACATGTTGATACCAATTGTAGGTACTAAGGACACAAAAAAAATGTTGGGCCATGGATTTTAAAATTTTCATCACTGGTACAGTGATAATTTTCATCTTCGGCGATCTGATCCCTGATACAGTGTTATGATCTCATGTGAATTAAAATGACCATAAAAAATAAAACTGAATGTGTACCTCATTCAAACTAACGCACACTCATCTTTTTTATCATAACTAGTGACTATTTCTCAAAGGATTCTAAATATAATCCCTCTATATGATTCACATATGCTACAAAAATCTAAAGGGGCATCCATCGTTGAATTCTAGGTGCCAGCATAGTGATCCGATGATGTCTTTGACGTCCCGATGATCACCGCATCGATGTTACATTGATCCTAGGAGATAATATCGATCTGATAACATGTATCTAAATAATATCTCTCTTGAAATTAGTATATTAGAGAGAGAATAAGATTAATTCATAGTGAATAGTCATTATGAGAGATCCCCTCACCTCATGTTTATATTGGATGATGAAATACCTAGAAAGGGTTCCCCAACCCCCATTTATTAAATTTACACTAAATAAATAATTATAACGAACTAAACTAAATCATAAATATTATTTATCTTTTATCACATACCTATAATATATATTAAATTATAAAAGTGAGTTATTAAACCACCTCAAAATTCCCACTAACATTAAACAAACCTGGAATATTAAAATAATATTTATTCATATATTAATATTTCTTCATATTTACGTACTCATGTAAATAATTTTAATAAATAAATTCAACATAGTTATTATAATAGTTCTAGGAGGGGGATTAAAAATAAATGAAGAAGCTACATTTCCTATAAGTACTCAGGGAGACACGATCCAGAGACCTCCCATGAGACCCGTAGTGATGTAACCACTAGGCTACACCCCTGGGGTAAATTTCAACCCAATTATTATTAACATGAATAATAATAATTTTTTATTCATCAGTATTTGAAAACTTAGAAAACACTCTAACCCTTATATGGTACCCACCATGTCAAATATACCTATTCACTAGAATAATAATGATTCTTGAATATGTTATTATATGTGACCCTATATGCCCTTATCTCAATATCAGTTAATAATATTCACAAACCAAGAGTGGAATCTAGAAACCCATCAATGTTCGTAAAGAGATAGAGTATTCATAGAAACAACAACCAACCTATGTAAACACACTATATAATATAATCACTTTGTCTCTAAATATCTCATAAAACATGATGTACACTTCTTTCATCATCCTTTATTTCATAATTATTTTTCGATCTAACTGGAAATAATTACCCTCGAGTACCTTAGACAAGGAATTAATAATATACTACCATTTGGATCCACTAGGCCCAAGATATATTACATCCTAAACTTAGAAGAAACAAATACGATCTTGACCATTTAATCATTGTCATACCACCAATGACACACCCAACACAAGATACCAAGCCAAGATTTCATTATCATGATTTTTACCTTGAATCAAAGTTTGAGATCAAATGGAACACATTGATAATGATCTCAAGTCAGGATACCAATATACATGTTTATGGATAGGAATAAACAATGAAACCTAAAAGATGTTGTATTACTATTAGAGGGTATGTCCTCATAGTCTCAACTATTAGAGATCACCAAGTGAGAACTTCCTAAGAAGAATTATAAATTCTTATAAGCCCCTGAAACCTAATAATGAAACATGAATTGTGTCCATTTAGTATAATGTATCTAGACTTTAGGAAATATATTTATGATTAATTTCATAGTATTCTGGGGTTCTCATTATAACTTGGGATCTACAATAACCTTTGGATAATAAAATTAATCTATGGACAATACCATTAAAATAGTGGACAAAGAAATTTACTCAATATAATGGTAAGTCTAAATCATGTATAACTAACTATATACATAAAATAGAAATCTAAAAGTACTAATATAGATGGGTCTTGGGAACCCACTTTTACAACATTATGCACATAAATAATAGAAATTACCCATTTAGAATCATTATGCCCTTCAAAGTACTATGGGGTTAGATCAAAATAAATATTAGGGGATATGAATTCATCAATGACCATGCCATTCCATATGATGGACTTAGATCCATTATCTAATGTATGGATAGATTCAATCCCATCACATTGAGTGAATGATACACAAAGGTCATTATAATCCAACACATCCAATTCATATTTACATTGTATTCATCCCCAACTAGAACCATTATAGATAATGTAAATGGAAGCCATAAAGAAAGTGAATATCTAATATCTTCCAGAGAATGTATATTGGATACTTGGATGTATGGGTAGTTTACCATTGAGGGTTATGATCCATATAGATTTGGATGATAATTCTATTATGTGAAAAATAAATTCCTCATTCCTCATTACAACGTGTGAATTGAAAATAATTTCTCTTCGGTTCCCATTGATTCTTAAAAAAGATGATACATGGATTCAAATCATTATCCCACAATATTTTGGATCGATATTCTAAGACTTTTATTTGGTTATACACTGATGGGAAACTAAATAATCTATTTCCTCAACCTAGGGGGGAACAAATGAAAATATGTGAGGAGGAAAATGAAGAACCAATAGAACTGAAAGACCTCATAAGAGGCTTTCCCCGATAAAGCATCCCTTTCTCCATATATTGAGGTGAATGAGGTATATAGATGTTACTCCCTCAACGAGTGAATTTCCTCCCTATCCATCCATCCCTACTCAATCTACATTCCTAAGGACATAGAGGGAATGATATAATTGGATGAAAAAATTACTTTTTTAAGAGATATAGGTTTTTCTCATTATAGATGAGATTTCCAAAATACAAATTCAATATTTTTCAGTATTTAAAGATATATTCATGTTGAATAAACTTGTGGAAGTATAATACTATATTTAGAAACTAAATGGCGCAATCCATTCACTCAAAAGAAAAATTTTCCACATATATAGGTTACCTAAGTTGCTAATGTCCTTGCAGGAATAACAGAAGGAGGTTCTGGTCACAGAACCTTCTATAGAGGAGTAAGATAAATTATTTTTAAGCATGTTGTGCTTATTTGTTGAGTTTTTTAAAATACCTCTTTAAATATTATATTATACTAAAGATTATGAGTTTCTTATTCCATCCCCACAATGTTCTGTTGGATATATATTAGTTGTCCAAGGTGCTCACTCTTAGTGATATAATTAAGGAGGAAGGATCCCATTCTATAATATAATATACATAGGTAGTGATCTAAAATCCTTTTTAGGTACTAAAAATTAAATCACTGGTTATTCCACATAAAGAGATGTATATAGGTGAAATAAAAAATATAGAAGCAGGAAAAGTCACTGACAATAGATCTTTACTTGGGACTGATGAGTATTTATCATACTTTCTCACTCAAAATTTGATATATTCCTATAACTTCTTATTTATACTGGATTGTTAATATGTGTGTATGAGTTCTATAAACCAAAGTGAATTTACTATAGTGACCCAAAACTTTCACACATAAATATTACATATTTTTATATGAATATTCAATATTTTTCATAAATACATGTCATGGGACCATGAAGGATTAGTGTCATTGGAGACTACATATATAGTCTCCATATTTTATGAAATATCTTCAAAATCTCCCATAAATATGTTATCATTTAGTATTATTCATATGCATTCCATACTTAAACCTTTATTAATATCCTAGGGAATTGAAACATAAGAGATGTTTAGCTTAAATGCTTAGTAAAAGTAAACATGGGATATATCAATCGATAATCATATGAAAAGATAAGATAATCATAAGGGCATGCGATTATGAATATAAATTATCAATTTAATTCCCAATCTATCATGGATTGTAAACATGATTCAAGGAATAAACCTTTATTATTTAAAAATAAATAAATCATAAGACTGATAAATCATCACAAATTAATCATGAATCATGACTTCCTGACAGAGAAGTGTAGAATCATCATAAGTCAGTCATAAATCATAAGTTTATTTATAACAGTGAGGCACCATCATAATTATAGAGACCATTTCATATGTTAAGGTTCACTAATTATAGAACCAAAATATAACAAATCAGGAATCAACATCTGTTTCCTATAGTGAATCAAGAACATCAACTTGTTTCCCATAGAAAATAAATCATATCAACTTGTTTTCCATAGAAGATCAAGCACATCGGCTTGTTTCACATAGTGTATCAATCACATCAACTTTTTTACCATAATTATATCATGAGATATAATTCATTTCCAAGTTAATTTGAGGGATATATTATTCAAGGACCACATGAAACATAATTAAGAACATACATATGTGTGATAAAAGATCATAAAATATTTATCATACCAACACATCATAACCCATGAAAAGAAAAAGGGTATCATAAACATTTCATAAATTCATCATAGTATAACCCATGTAAAATAAATTGGTTTTATAGACATATAATCCTAATAAATAATCCAAATAAATAATAAGGATTTTATCATTGGATCTTATCCTTAGTAATGAATAATTAACATAAAAGGATGCTTTTGTAGATTATAATTCCTTTAAAATAATCACATGAATATTTCCTCATGAAAATAACCTTTTAACATTGAAATAACTTAATTTAAATATAAAAAATTCCCAAGTATTAAAGAAATAAACTTCATTGAAAAAAACCTTTAAAACATGTACTGGAAGTTTCACATTATTTATCAATCATGACAATAGGAAATTCCATTCATTCTATATAAGTTAAAAGTAAATATTCCTTTCACACTTTTGTTAAAAAATAAAAATGTATCACATTCAGAAAATAAAAAGTTGATTCATTTTAACTATTTTTTATAAATTATTTAATGGGATAAAATATATTTAATAATCATGTCATAATATTAAAAATATTCATGATTTTTTTATTAAACACGGATATGGATGGAAAATGATTTTAGACAAAGATGGAAATAAAGTCGGTTTTATTAAAAAAAAATATCATTATTTTAATTTATTAAATAGATGAAAATGAAAGGAAAAAAGAATATATATATAAATAACCAGAGGATAAAAAAAATTAATTTTCTTTTTCAGATAAGGATCATATAATTTCCTCAATGGAAATTCATGCATAAACAATCTCGATTAAAACTATGATTGAATCATAAATCCATTACTGCATTGGAAACTTTTGAATCATTGTCCCCATGAAAGAATTACTTTTAATGAAACATTAAATATAAATAAAATAAATAAATTCATAATATAACAAGTTAAATGGTATGTATATACACCTCATAAATAAAGATAGGTGTGTAACATAACTTATGACCTCGAGAAGAAAATTTTATACCCAAATCCCTTACCCATAGTGTTTTATTTCTTTGTATGTATTAAAAAATCATGTATAATAAATGTATAATTATTATAAACATATATCACACCTTATATTATTTAATTATAAAATTTTACCACCCTTTTATTAATAACTATTCATAAAAATCACTATTCAGGGTGATACCTGCTTTGTTATTCATGTGTGTTTTGGCTTGGTAGTTTTGGTCCTTATACTTTGATCATGGTTCCCAAATGTAAAAAAAATTATCATTATATAAATTTAATATATATTAAACAGAAACACCCATATATATATTTATTCATTAATGATATATAGAAAAAAAACGAATTACACTGTTCATGGAGATTACAAAATGTACATACACAAGAACAATGTTTTTACTTTTCGATGGACAGAAAGAAAGAAAGGTAAATATTAATTCACCATTAAAGAATAATTTTTCATAATATATATCATATATATTCATTAAATTTATCCTTATTATCATCCATTTAAATCAAAAATTAATATCAAATCACATCACATTCTGGACGTGTTAGCCCACACGTATGCATGAGCGATATTATCATTTTCCAACAGATTATAAGGTAAGAAGATATATGTGATATTATAATTCTAGAATAATAATAATAATATAAATATCATATATATATATATTAAATAAATCATTATATTCATCTGTGAGAGCCACCGATGGAAAATGAATTACATTAGTACGCGAGGTGGTAGTCTACCAAACACACGATTGCCAAATTTTTTTTCAATTTTTTGTAATAGAGGATGGATATATGTTAGGAAATTAAAAAAACATATAAGTATATATGATATTTTTAAAAATTATTTCATTTGTGAGATCCACTGATGGAAAATGAATTACATCGTTTCATGACGTGGTAGTCTACCATACACACGATTGGCAATTTTTTTTTTCAATTTTATATAATAGGGGATGAATATAAGTTATGAAATTAAAATAAAAAATGATGATATATATGATATTTTTTAAAATTAATTTATCATAGTTGAATAACTTTTTCAGGAGGTAGAAGAATAAATAAAATGAAAATGCATGGTTGATAACTATACCTATTCTTCGGATAACCTCTTCAGGTTTATACGTAAAGCCTTAATAGGATGGTTTTATATTCAAAAATAGGAATCTAGGTCATCGGGGAGGGATTTAAGAAATATATAAGGGTATTTATTGTCAAAACTAAAAGGCTATTGAAGCATGGAGATGACAGTATATGGGTGATCTTTTATATATAGGGGAAAAGACACACTTGGATATTTTGAAAATAATCAAATAAACTAATGTCTTATTCAGAACAAATGGCTCTGAAATGTACCACTACCAAACCTTAGATGATAAATGTCAAAATATTTCCATAAAATAGAATTTTTATAAGTTTTTAGGTCATTTTAACTCTTATCCCTTTAGTTTAATCCCTAACAAACCCATTTTAACATTAATTATGGTAATAAATATTTAATTTTTTAGTATTTATTATGAACACAAACAAGTTGAAATTATTAAATAATATTAATTATGTTGATTAAAATTATCGAATATATTTTATCAATTTAAATTCATATAATTGATAGAATTTAATATAAAATTAAACTCAAAAAACTTGACAAAAACTGTTTCCCAAGGAATTTTTTTTCTAAAGTATAAAAATATTATATTAAATTTCCTTTTAAAAATTATTAAATTAACCTAAATTGAATTATAAATAATATAATTTAACCAATAATAATTTTAAAACCATTTTTAAAAAATATTACTTTATAATTACTCTAAATAAAAAAGAATTTTTCAATTAAAATTTGTATTTCACTATTCATTAAAAAATTAGTATTTTTTGAAAATTCACAAAAATTCACTATAAGATAATTTTGAATTATTTATTTTTATAATTAACGTGATATTTTCAAATAAATTTATAGATTAGAAAAAAAATTAATACAATGGCGTAAAATGAGTTGAAAGCTCTTTTTAGAAAAATATAGTTTCTTAGAATAAAATTGAATTTATTCTTATCTCATGCCTTTTAAAAATATTAGATGAATGATAAAAAATCATTGAATCTATAATATATAAATTTAATTATAATAATTCACCAATAGTTATTAATTTCATTTATTAAGGTAAAAAAATATTTCGAGCATATTAAGAGTTTTCATAAAAACATTTCTTTTAAGTTCAAATATTTTTATTTCAACTATTAATAAATTGATAACCAGTAAATTTATTTTATAAATATGTAAACCATATAATATTCATAATTTATTTAGTCATATTCAAACCTTACAATTTAATGGCTAGGTTATAATGGTATGCTATATTACAGTTCGTTTACCCTCGAGGTTGTGTGAATCACAAGAAATCGGTGAGATTAAATTTATTTAAAATTAAATATATCATAAAATATCAGGTGTTACATTATACCCACTCTTAAAATTAATTTATCCATTTTTAATTCCATTACTATAATATAAATATATGAGTATATCTTTGTTTCATCACATTCTTGGGTTCCCATATATCTTCTTCAAATTTTTAATTCCACTAGAGAATATTAACCATGCGAGTAGCCTTATTCCATATCACATTATCTCTATGACCCAAGATTTATACTGGTTTTTCTTCATAGAAAATATCATGATCCATTAGTATGACCACTAATTTCAGTACATGTGAAGGATCAAATACATAATTACTCGTTAGAGATATATAGAACACATCATGAACTTTGATGAGGTTTGGTGGGGTGTTGACTGATAATATACCATCCATACTCAATCAATAATCTCAAAGGGAAAAATATACCTTGGGATCATCTTTCATTTATTTATGAGTCCCATAACCTTATTCCATAGAGAAATTCCCAGAAATTCCCTTTCACTAACTTTAAACTATAGGTCTCACTAATGATTATCCAGATGACATTTCTATCAACTCTAATCAATATTTATATTTTTTTGAATTGTAATAACCATTTATGCTATTTGATTGGTTATATCAGGTATTTATATATTTATTTCTCCAACTTTATACCTTCACATTGGAGTTATACACTTCTATCCATAAAGGTATTCATATGAATCTATATGAATGATCGATTGAAAGCTAATATTATAGGAGAATTCGAAAAGAGGAAGGTGTTGATCCAAAACACCTTTGAAACCTATAGAAAAATACCTCAGCATATACTCAAGGGTTTGAATCATTCTATCATAATGACCATTTTTATATGGATGATCAGCTATAATGAAACTTAACTACATACCTGACCTTATTTAATATATAACAATAACTTTAATGTAAACATAGGATCCCAATAAGATACCATGGAATGTGGTATTCCATGAATCCTTTCTGAATGTTATTTTATATTTTAGAAATATGATAATGAGAAAAATATTGTATGATAGTAATTAAGTGTAATTAATTTTTTAGGTGATCGAATACAACCCAAATAGAATTATGGCCTTTATACATTTTAGTGAGTCCAATGAAAAACTTTATGGTGATGTTTTCCCAATTCTATTCTGGTTTGGGTAATAGTTGTAACATCCCCTTTAACATTTTTCTCTTATCCTTATCTTTTGGACATACCAAGCACCGAGACATATAATCTAAAATATCTCTCTTTATATTGTCTCATAATAAATAGTCCTTTAAATATCTATATATCATCATAGTTCTAGTATGAATATAGAATGATAAACTATGGGCTTCATCCAATATCTCCTTCAATTATATAAATTGAAGGATGAAAAAAAATTCCAAAACCTTACCATTCCATCGTAATCAAGGTTGAACTTAGGAACATTTATCACCTTATTTTATAGTTCCATGTCTTCATTTTACACCACTCTAACCTTCACATGGATTTATGGTTGAAAATACATTTGAGAAAAATAATATTTCCCCCCTTCGTTCGTGATTTCCATATCTATCCTTTGAAAATCCCTAAATATTGGATCTTTTGTGATCCTCATACTAAATAAGCTATCATGTTCCTTTTTACTCAATGGATTGGCCACCTTTTTCACCTTCCTAGGTTGGTAATGTATTGAGTAGTCATAATATTTAATTAGCTCCAACCACCTTCTCTGGTTCATATTCGGATCATTTTGAGGGACTATATACTTTAAGCTTTTATGACCAGTATATATACCACATATTTTCCATAAAGATAATTCCTCTATATCTTTAATGAAAAAAATGTAATAGGTAAATAATGAGTTGGTTAATTTTACTCATGAACTTTTTATTTTCACATGGCATAAGCTAAAAGTACATCATTATATATGATAATTCATATCAGTACTATCTTTTTTTCATCACTATAAATTAAAAACTATTATCCACTTTAAGGTAATGTAAGAATAGGTTCACAGACTAACCTTCTATTTAGTTCCTTGAATTTTTTTAAACATTCATTTATCCAAAGGAATATGGCACCCTTCTGAGTTAACATGGTGAGTGGATTAGATATCGATGAAAATGTACCCACAATGCACTGATAATATCATTACAAACCAATATGAATAATAATTATGGTAGTGGATATAATATAATGTTTAATAAATTTCATCATTTATTAATCCACTGATATACCCTTTATTGAAATTTTATGACCCAAAAAATGAAATTTTAGTTATCCAAATTTTACACTAAGTTAATTTCTTATATAGTTTGGCCTTCGTTATGGTCTTCAGTAAAATTCTCAAGTGATCTCCATGCTCTTCCTTACTCTATAAATATATATTAATATTATATATAATGACTACCACAAACTAATCAGGGTAATCCCTAAAGAATTTATTCATTAAATCCATGAATATAATGTGGAATTAGTAAGGCCAAATGGCATCACGATAAATTCATAGTGCCCATACCACATACCAAAGGATTTAATGGGTATTAATTTAATTTTTACCATCAAATGATAGTAAACGGATCAAATATAAATCTTGGAAAATTATGGAGATCTTCATAATATATCATAAAAATAATCGTCATAGACCAGAGGATAATTGTTATAGATAGTGGTCTTGTTATGTTCTTAATAATCAAGGCAGAGTCACAATATTCCATCTTTAATCTTAATAAAAATGACAAGTGCACCCCAAGGTGAATCACTTGGCCAAATAAATCTATTGTAAAGATTCTACTAGATTTTATTCTATTATTTCTATAACTCAATTGGGTCTATTCGATAAGGATTCTTTTAAACAGTTGTAGCACCAAGTATGAGTTATATTGAAAACTTAACTTTATGACTCAGAGGAAGACTTATAAATTATTCTTGAAATACATTAAAAAATCTTGGATAATATTCATATATTCGATGTTGTGTTTCTCCCAAACCATCTTAGACAAATATCCTTCATGGATAAGAATTAATTCCAAGAATATAGAATTAATTTATACTATAAGTTCAATTATTAATTGCACCGATAAATGATCATAGGTTCATTTGGATTATAAAATGTGACTTACCTTCCTTGAAAATTGATATGAGAGCAGTATAAATAAATCCAATATGTGCCTATAATATCATCAAATTCAACTAAAGGGTGAATCACAATATTTGAATGGAGAACTTTCCATTAAAATTAAATCAGAGAGGAAATATAGACTTGATATGAGGCCATTGTACCATTAGGAGTTTTCACCACTATCTCAATATCTAATTATTTATATGGTAATGAAATTCCATTTGAAAATTACTTTTATATAAAAGAGTGGGTATATCCAGAATCAAATAAGATATTAATCATTCCATAGTGGATGATAAGTATAAATTTCACCACATAATTCTCATAACCCACTTAAGAATTAGTGATCACAAAATATTTCACATTGTCTTTGAACTTAAGAGGTTTATAATTATAATAATCATCATAAAAATTTATATTCATGCACTTGTTGGTATAATTATTATACTCCTTGCATTTTTAGTATTTGAGAGTGTGTGGTGTATTAGTTAGAATCCCTTTTATAAGATATCAACCTTCTGTTAAGCTATGTCCTTGATTAAATTTTGGTTAATCCTATTTTGATTAGTATAATTATCTAGATCACGGGTGTATGATGTGTTTCAGGGGTGTTAAGGGGTTTTAGAACTCCAAAGGAGTGGGAATGAGGAAAAATAGTGTAAAGCACTTGGTTGGAACACACTTAGTCCAAACCATGTGCCTGGCCTAGGAAAGCATATGTCTTGAGGACCTGTTCAGACAATGGATAGTGCATGGCTACCACACGGTTTGAAAAACTAGGTAGGTTCTCCCAATAAACCATTTGGCTTGGTCCCTATAGTATAGAGGGATCTGCACAATTGGTGCACAATTTGTAAAATCATGTGGTCAAATCATGCATCCATTTAAAAATTGAGAAATTCTAGTTTTTGCCTTCTAATATTATTTATTTCATTCTCTATTTTTCTTTCCATTCAAACCCCACTAGCCTAGATGATGAACCGTAGGTACCCTCTTCCTCCATGGATGGTTCTCCTTAGATTCTTGGATATATGGATTTTGTTGGGGTCTGAATTAAAGATCTGAGTGAGTCTAACACACCTCTTTGCTATATTTTCTAGATTAGGGATTTTAGAATCTATCATCCCATTTTGAATCCCTAAACCCTCACATTTCTAGAAATTTATATGTTTTTATTAAAATGGAGTTTGAGATCAAATCAAGGGATGAGTTTGGATAGTAATCATCTTCGAGAATGAGGTAGGTGGTCTTTAATATTTTCCCATAGTCTTGATGTTTTATACGTGTATGTTGTTATTCCAATGTATTTCCTTATTTTTTTACTTATTCCTTATTTATGGAAAGTGTTTTGGGCCTTATCTTGAGGTGTGAGACCATTCATAGACCCTATTGGGACTGTTGGTGAGTGATATCAAACCTAGTGCTACCCATGGGGCAAGTTGAACCCTTGTAAATAGTGAATAAAATCAGTAAACAGTAAGTTTTGGGAATTATAAGAGATAATGGGAGGTAAAAGTGAAATTGGATATGTGGTTAGGGTCAATTGGTTTCTTTTAATGATTATAATTTAGTTTTTGGTAAATGTCTAGGATATTTTGAAATGGTTTTAAGGGTGTGTTTTGGGGGTTTGACCCGATTATCAATTTATTTAAGAAAAATGGTATTTGAAAGTGAGAAATATTTTTTAAAGGAGGTGTTGAATTAAAGTGATTTAAAAGGTGTTTTATTAATAGATTTAAAATGATGTTTTAAATAAGTATAAGGCTTCCCTATTTTGAAAATGGTTCAATAGTTGTTTTGGGTGGTTGAAATGGACAAGAAGCCTTTGGGGGTGTTTTTGTTTTTAAAGAGGAAAATTTGTGTTTTAAAGGGTGACTTCAAGATGATTTCAAATGAGTATTTTTAATTTTTATTTATTCCATGATGTTTTTTATAATCCCATTAGGACTGTTTTCATTGAATTGATATATGGGACAGTGAGATAGATCCCATAATGATTATATTTCTATGTTAACATGGTTAATAAATGAGCCAAGTAATTAATGTGCATAAATGAAAACAAGGCATAAGGGGGGTGTTTGGTATAATATTTGGGAATTTATTATTATTACTAACAAGTTAAGAGATGAAGAAGATAAATAGGGTAAATAGTTTATGTAATTAAAATTAATTGTGTGCTAATGGGTTAATTCTTAATGATGATTTAATGATTATGGAAATGTGAATGTTATGTTTATCGATTGTGTATGATTTTTGATATGGTATATGTAGTAAATAGATGAATAATAATGTTCACATGGATTGAAGGTATGGGATAAAGGTATAAGGCTCCTCCAATTTGTCAGTCAGACTGATGCTCTGACCCACCCTTATAATGTATGGGTTGGGTGTCAGACTGATGCTCTAGGCCCTAATGGTTTCATTGTAAAAAACTACTTGGACTGATGCTCTGAGGTAAGTGTGGTGTAAATGATTATGAAATGTCCTTTCCTAGTGAGAGAGGGGAATTTAATTATTCCTTATGTTTTCTAATTGACCAACTTATGCCATAGTGTAAATGATTTAAATGCCTAACCCACATGAAAAATAATGAGAATGATCAAGTGAATATTTTGAACAAATGGGTATGTGATAAATTGTGATTAGTGAATTCCCATATGATTAAAAGTAAGGGTACGACTTATGTTATAGATTAGGCCCTGTGTGACATGAGTTTGTTTGTTTGGTTGGTTGGCTCTACAGAACTTAATGGATAAAATGGGTATAGATAATTACATAAATAATTTTCTTTATTGTAGTGTTTTCTTGTTTCACTTTATTATATGTATAAATTATTGTATAGATTGTTTATTACTTTAGATTCCATTTATGGTGGCCTACTGAGTTGTACTCATACCCCTCTCAGGCTTCTATGACATTTTGGTACTCGAAAATATGCTACATATTCCCTAATATAGGTTTAGGACAGGGACCTAACATTTGGTTGTGCATGGGATGATGAGTTGTAGCATGGGAGTTCAGGATCGAGTTGGGACTTAGTTCTGGGTTCAAAGTCTTTTGGTTGTTATGATTTTGGTTTATATTGTATAACTGCCTGACATGTAGTGTATTCATCATATTGTTATAGTCTGTGTTACTTTGTATCTTTTTGAAATTTGTCGCATATTGTCCATTTTTTTGTTCATGATGGATATCATATATATTTATACAATTTTTTTGTGACACTAATCTGATAAGAAGTTATAGTCTCCCGAAATATTCTCCATAGAGTCATGGTACTAGTCAGTAGCCTCTTGCGTACAAGATTCATGCATGAGGTCATGTGATGAATCGACTTGGGGCACTGGATATAGCATCCACTAGGTCAGGGATGTTACAATGTGGTATCAGAGGATTGTCTTTTTTATTAATATTTAGGGCATGGTATACTGGTGAATATGATCATGTCAGGGCCTGGTAATGATCTCATTTGTAGGTTCCTACAGCCCCATATATGAGGAAAAAATTAAAGCTTCTAAGGGTGGAATTGATGTTTGATAATTTCTTTTATAATTGATTGTTATTTCCAATGTGGTTGGAACACTTGGATGTGATGTTATCGACATATGAGGTTTATCTCTTGGCACTGTATGACAAGATAGGGTGTGTGCATTCATGAATCATGCTTAACACATAGTATTGGTAGGTCATCCGTATGTTGCCTATGATTGATATTAAATTGGAATTAATATGTTCGTAGTGTAATTTTATTCTTGTGTATTTTTATTTTTGATATTTCTTTGAAATGTTTGATTAAGGAATTTTTTTTGAAATGTGAATTTGAAAAAATATAGATTTTTTAATTAAGGGGTTAATAAAAAGGTTTTAGAAAGTGTAAAATCCGGGTTTTTGAAAATGTAATATTTTCAAATGTGAAACCTTTGGTTTATTTTGTAAAGTTTAATTATGAAGAGAGATGAAACATGATAGAAATTTTGTGGATAATGGGAATGGGTATACCTAGTGTTTTTATCGAACCATGTGTATGAGTGGTTTGGTTATCGAGAGTTACCTAGTTGGACACCTTATTTTTGGGTCATGCTCAATAAGGCTATGATCATGGGTTATGATTTTTTGTTGGATGTGGTAACTATTAAGGTTTGTGATCTTGTAAATTGTGTTCAGTAACCTAGGGTGGGTTTTTGAATCATGGTGCCAATATTTGTGTTTGGGTGTTCTTGGTGTGAGGCCTAGAGTAAATTTCTACTTGGGTGTGTCATATGTAGTATTTTTTGGAGTGGGGGAAGTAGTTCCATCGCGAGTAGTGAGTTGGTTGGGGTATGATGTGTATGGATTAGAGAGAGAGAGAAACAATGACCTTCCTTGGTGTGACTCTAGTTTAGGAAGTTGGTATCATTTGATATTTGGTGATGACCTATGAGAGGGGTAGATGTGATTCTAGTGATTTTAGGTATGAACAGTAGAGGTGGATATTTTGGACCTTGTATTTGGAACATGGGGAGTATTTCCTAGTCTAGGATTGGCCTAGAGGACTTAGTGGTAATGTTGACAGTTTTTTGTAAGGCGATCCGAGTTGTGGATATGAGTTGATAGATTTTTGGAAATCAAGGGTATCCTTAAGGAAAGTTTTCCCAATGTTGAAGGTTCATTATAATAAGAAGCATGAGTGGATTTCTTAGAGTTAGAATTTATGCACGGATAGTGATATCTAATGTGTACAATGTTCATGGTTATTCCATAGTTTCTTTCTAAAAAGGTATCAGGGTGATTGTGGTTAGTTATAAGGTTGGTTTTGGAAGGAGGCAAGGTCATTAGAAGCCTTGGATTGTGAATTTGATGGTGGTTAATGTGGGAAATGATGCCGATATTGGGTGAGAAGGATAGAGGTTAAAGATTTGTGAATGGATGCTTTTGGATCAGAAGTGACACATGGATATGGTGGTGGCCATGCAGTTTGTTGTGCTTGTATGGTGATTGGTTTGTTGTATGAGAATATTAGGAACATCTTGAGTCAAATGGGACTAATGGACCAATAGGTATGTTTGGATGAGTGAGAAGGTTCTTGACCTAGATCTAGTGATGTACAACTTAGTAGATCTAGAGTCGGGTTCGATGTGTGGTAGTAAGAAAGTGGGAGACCTCAAGGACTCTGATGTGGTCGAGATGTGGGATTTATTTGGTAATACACAATGTCATTAGGGATGTATGAACAAGTGTCTTGGGATAAACACATGTTGTGTTTCTATTTAAATCACTAGGGTCATGATGAAACAACTCAATTGGGGTAATGAAAGTGGTGTTAATGGGAATGTTGGGTTACGACTACTGATAGAGGTTTCTGAAGTGGTCTTGAGTTTTGGATGGAAATAACTTTTGATTTGTGGTGCTTGAGTGTGGATAATGCATTGGAAGGTAGGGAAGCCCGAGGCTCGTGGTAGGTTTATGTGTCCCTATAGTGGTATGTGAATTAGATTATGGGTGGTTTGTAGTGGAATTCGTCGATGAATTCTTAGCATACTTTTCACTAGTAATGATAATGCCCAATATCTTGACATCATCCTAGATGCGCTGGGAAGGCTTAGGCTTTCAACCTAGTGACTTGAGTGTATTTTTGTTGAATATGGGACATAATTGAAGGTATTATCTTAGAGTGGTACATTTTGAGTTGTGTGGTGGGGATTACACCATTATCCGGTTGTGGTTGAGCCCCTCAGGATAGGCTGGATGTCGGATAATTCCATAGGTGTTGTTCTTGGAAGTTGAGAATAGGCAATGGGTAACATTGGTTTTGTTGTTCTAGGAAAAGGTTGTACAGTTATTTCCATGCTTTAGGCTCATATTGTGATTGAAGTGTGAGTTGTGGTGTTTTAAATTTCTTGATGGGAGCGGTGAGAAAAATACTTCTTAGTTGGGAAGTGGTATGTCAGTCATGAGTGAAAAGAGAAGACTGTGGAAGGGATATGATGGTTTTGGGATGCCAATGGGAAGTTTTAAGGGAATGTTTTTATTCCTTGATTATGTCTAGGTGGTTCATGGATGTATTGGTAGATCGATCCAAGCAATGGATTTGGGATCAAACTAGTTTTAGAGGGCAATATGAGTGATTTCACTAGAGTCATGTTGGTGGGTGCTTTACATCCAATGATAGTTCATGGAACAACATATGATATAGTGGTGAGGATTCATCGGAGTTAGATAATAGACTATGATATTTGTTCACAAATGATGATATATTCCTTAAGTGAGAAGGAGTCATGTCCAAGTAGTGGATGACATGACAATAATGGATGTTGGGTGCCAACAGAGTGCATCAGCTGGGATGGTCTAACATAGTTGGGAAAGAGGGGTTAGAGGTGGTGGGTTGTAAGCCACCCTTTATTAATGTTGAGATTTTAAGTGCGCTTTGGTGTGAGAATGGGTTTTTTAGGAAGAACCAAGTTGGCTTAGTTGAGATAGGGATGATGAAGGCATGATTAGTCCAGGCGGTCTCAGCGGTAAGGTTGGAAGTCAGTGTTGGGTGATGTTTCATGGATTTTTGGGCATAGTGATTTGGAAAACATTTCTGTCAAGTTGGTAAGGTTGAGTTGAGGATATTATCATCTTCTTTTCGATGATGGAAGTGCTTAACACTAGAAAATTTTGGTGAAGAGCTAAAGTTCATGGTGGGGAGCACCATGGCGGGAAATTGATTGGTTGATGATGTGAGTGGTAGTATGGGTTGGATGGGATCAGATGAGTGTAGTTTTGGTGTTTTATTTTAAGTGATAATCATTGTATTGGGTTAGACTACTTGACTTCCATGAATTGAAGGTTATGATTTCAGTAATTTGGATGCTTGGGAATAGGTCGAGGCCATTGGGCCTCAATTTTCAGACAAATGTGGGTCAGGGAGTGTGGTTGGAATATAAGTATCCCTTTATTAATATTGATATTGGATAACCTTTAGACTTATGGAACCCATGTTTGTTGTAACCATGTGTTTTGGGCCATGATTTACGGAGAGGATCAGACTATGGATGTTCTGTTTGGCACTCCTAGGGTAATTTAATGCCGTATTGGTGACTTTTTGTGGTGGTTCAGTGATGTTACTGGTACCTCTCCCTTATGTTGATATTGTTAAGTATGATTTGAGGTGTATGAATCCTTAGGGACACTCAAGTTCATGTTTTTGGGATATAGTTTCATGAGTTGTAAGGGAAAGTTAACAGGTGGGCCCCCGAGAGCAACCTTTGGAATTGGAGGCTCAGAATGGTTAGGATGTATGGCTTGAGGATGAGTCATTTTAAGGTGGGGGGTTTTAGGATCCCGACCTTTCATGAAGATATGTCCTTGTTTAAATTTTTGAAAAACCACTTTTTTTGGATAATGAAGTGGTTCTTGGGTTTTTGAGGATTTTCGAGGGTGTTAGGGGTTCAGAACTCAAAAGGAGGTAAAATGAGTCCAAATAGTGTGAATTTCATGGTTGGCACACTGTTAGCACAAACTGTGTGCCTGCCCTAAGAAATAGTGTGACTTGAGGACCCTTAAGAACATAGGCTAGCACTTATTTACTACATTGTTTGAAAAATTGTTTGGGTTCTCATAGGAAATTATTCATCTTGTTTCCTCTTAGATAAAGGGATCCACACTGTTGGCACACAGTTTGGAAAACCATATGAACTATTAAAAATGGGGAAATTACAGTTTTCCTTTCTGATATTATTTCTTTCTTCCCTAATTTTTTCCCATTCAACCCCCACAAACCTAGGTGACAAACCAGCATCCCCTTATTTCTCCATGGATGGTTCTCCTTAAATTATTGGCCATTTGGAGTATGTTTGTGTTCAAATAAAATATTATGGTGAGTCTAACACTCCTATTTTTTCTATTTTCTAGATTAGTTCTTGTAGAATATAACCTCTCCTTCAGAAAGCCCAAAAAACATCACTTTTATAGTAGTTTCTATGTTGGGGATTAAAATAGAGTTTGAGTTTGAATCAAGGGATGAATTTGGGCTAGTAATCATCTTCAATCATGATGTAGGTGGTCTTTAATATTTTTTATAGAGTATTGATGTTTTATATGTTTATTTTGTTATTACAATATGTTTCCTTATTTCGTTCATTCATATTTGTTTATGAAATGTGTTTTGGGACTTATATTGAGGTGTGAAACCCTTCATGAACCTCATTGAGACTATTGGTGAGTGAGACTAAACCTAGGGCTACCCATGGGGTAATCCGAACGCTTGTAAATTTTGAATCAAAATTTTAAATAGTAAGATATGGTAATTATGAGAGTGAATGGGTGGTGAATTTTAAATTGGATATATGGGTAGGGTCAATGGGTTAGCTGGATCGATTATAATTTTGTTGTTGGTAAACTCCTAGGATGTTTTGAAATGATCATAATGGTGTGTTTTGGGACTTTTACAAAACTATCGATTTATTTAAGGAAAATGGTATTTTAAAGTGAGAAATGCTTTTAAAGGAGGTGTTTACCTCAAAGTGATTTAAAAAGAGATTTTCTTAAGAGATTTAAAATGACGTTTCAATTGAGGGAAAGGTTTCCCATTTGTGAAAATGGTTCAATAGTTATTTTGGATGGTTGAAATGGAAATGAAGACTTTGGGAATATTTTAGTTTTAAAAGTGCAAAATATGTGTTTTAAATGGTGGATTAAATATGATTTCAATTGAGTGTTTTGAATTTTGTTTTATACCATGATGTGTTTTAATGCCCCGTTGGGACCATTACATTGAATTGATATATGGGATAGTGTGATATATCCCATAATCATTATGTTGGCATGTAAAATTGTTAATAAATGATCCAATTAATGAATGTACATAGATGAAAACATGGCATAATGGGTGTTTGGTATAATTTATGGGAATTGATGATTATGCTTAACAGGTTAAGACACGATGAAGAGGAATGGGTTAAATAGGCTATGCAATGTAAATGAGAGGTGTTCTAGTGGGTTGATGCTTAAAGATGATTTATATGTTGAATTATTATTGAAATTTTAATGTCATGTTTATTGATTGTGTATGGGGTTTGATATAGTATATGTGGTAAATGGATGAATAATCATGTTCAAATGACATGGAGGTGTGGGATAAAGCACTGAGGCTCCTCCCATGTGTCAGTTGGACTGATGTTCTAACCCAGCCCTAGAATGCATGGGTTAGGGTGCTAGATTGATGTTCTAGTCTCTAATGGTTACATTGGATGAAACTATTAGGCCTGATTCTCCATGGTAAATGTTATGTAAATGATTGTGAAATGGACTTACCTAGTGAGATATGAAACTTGACTTATTCCTTATGCTTAGTAATTAACCAGCTTAGGCCATAGTGTAAATGATGTAAATTACTAACCCATGGGACAAATGATTTGAATGATTATGTGAATATTGGTAACCAATGTGTATGTGATAAATTGTGAATAGTTAATTACCTTGTGATTAATAGTATGTTTACCACTTATGTTATGGTTTAGGGCCCAGAGTGACCTAGGTTTGTTTTGTTGATTGGTTTACTCTAGAGAACTTAATGGATAAATTGTGCATTATATAATTACTTAAATTATTTCCTTGTTTCCTTGTTTACTTATGTCACATGATTATACACATACACTATTGTACAAGCTCATTATTGCATTAGAAGCTATTGGTGGTGGACTACTAAGTTGTATTCACACCCCACTCGGGCCACCTAGTATAACACCCCAATCATTTTATAGTGTATTTCTCTTAAATAATTTCAATTAATTAGATATCCTATATTGCATAAAGCACTAATTCACTTTCAAACAACACCTCTTTATTTATTATATAGTCATAACCTAGCCCTTAAACATAAATTTGTGACTTTTGTGTTTTGAATTTCGAAAAACGTACATACATGGTTGCGATCAACGTGATATTTGAAGTATGATAGAGTCAAGTAAATTTTTGGTGAATATTAACTTACACTTATGAATCTCAACATAACATAATGAATATTAACCTACCCTTATGAATAATAATATTAACCTTATGAATTATAACCTTTCCCATGAAAGTATAAATAAATTTAAAAATAAAGATGAATATTTTAGGGGTAGGTATTTTTCGATTAAAAAATGATTTTAATTAAAAATTAAATTTATCATATTTAGAAAATTATTTTTGAAAAATGGAGTCATTTTTATATTCTACATGTCAAAAAATGGTTAGGGTGAATATTTTGGTTTTTTCTAAAATACATAAATTTTTGGTGAATAGTAAAATTTGCTAATTTATAAACTATGCTAAATAAATGAATTTATACATCATGATCAAGTCATGGATGATGTAAATAGACATTGGTTCAAACTAACTTGTAATTATTACTATTTTTGGTTATGGAATGATCACTATTTCTTATATTTGGAAAAAATAATAAACTAATGATTAAAATAATGCAAAACCTTCATCTCCTCCACTATATAAACCACCCCTCACTCCCTCTTCCTCCCACACCACTCAAGATTTGATCCTTACCTAAGTTATGAAAAAATAAACTTCCCAAGACCTCCCCCCACGTCCAAGGCCTTCTAGTCTCCCTAAAAGGAAAAAAACAAGGTCCTTAAGGAGGTTCTCAAGGAGGATTACTCAAGAGGTGAACCTCTCTTCCTTTTTCTTTCAACTTATTTTAAAAATTCCATTCTTTAATTGATCTCTCCTCATATATCCTCATCCAAATGATATGATAATTCTATTACCATTCATGGATTGGAATTGTATTATGCTAATAGAATATTTTATCTTCACATCTCTTTCCCCCCTCCTCTTATACTAAAAATGAAAACACTATCCAAGATGTGTTAATTTATCACATTCAATGATGATGAGTTTTAAATTTATATTAACATATTTAATTCTAGTAATGAAACCATTTTCATGGTTTAAAAAGATTATAATACATGTATTTCATCTTATGTAATGTTCTGAAATTATTACACACTCATGATATAAAATAATAATACCAAACAACTTCATTATGCACAAAGCTGCCAAATTAATCCAAGCATTTATCATTATCTTTTATCAAAAAAGTCATCCACATGATATATTATGCCAAATAATTATATTTAATGTCACTAATAATATATATTAATAATTCTTAATGATTATCCACATTTCAAATGAACTTTCATTCATCAATATGAGTAAACCGATCATGAAAACCAAGGAAGAAAATGCTTCCAAAACAATAAAATTGAACCTCTTAAACCCATAAAAGGCCTTGAATGTACCTAATAAGGTTATAATAAATCAATTAAATGTAGATGAGGTCTTGTAATTATTAATTAATGGAGATAAATTTTATTATTCAGGTCATTAAGATCAATTTGAGAACGTGTTCGGGTATAAGGTAAGGGGTTTCTCATCTCACTTTTATTTATGTGAGATTTCCATTTTTCACCACTTATTTATTATATGTGATGTATGTTTAATGCCATTTGATGTATAATTCATGATTATCTTTATATTCATGGCATTCAATTATTCACTTGATTATTATTAACTTGATTGATTATAATGTAGTAAGGGACTTTTTCCAGTTTACATTTCATTATGATTTACTTAGTATTGTGAACCTAATCATTCTAATGTGATGCACCTAATACCCATTTGGGATCATTTTTCATTTTAAATAGAAATATATTATATATCCATATTCTGGTTTCATGGATATGATTATTGTCTTATGTCATGTACCCTTTTACATATGGTGTTTATTTAGAATATTGTTTTAAGGAAATATTGATGAATCTGTATCCTTTACTCTATACAGATATTTAGTAGTCATATTGTACATGTATTAAATATATGTATAAATAATGATTTGGATTTTCAATGATGAGTGTGTTAGGTCAGAAAGACTATAGTGTTAACATAAGGGGAGGGGGGGGGGGGGTGAATTGTGTTCTTTTAAAAATTTCACAATTCTGTTGATTCATATCAACAGTAGATAGAGATGGTGATGTTTATATATGAGATTATATGCAACGGATATGAACAGAGAACAAATCACAACAATTTATAGTGGATCGGGGCACAAAGATCTCCTAGTCCACTCCACCATTCACCCTCTCTGTGGGCGTGGTGAATTTCACTAGTAAGGCCCTCGTATCATAAGACCAATCCACAAATGAGTGTAGCCAATTGTCACCCTTAAAAACAAAGGATTACAAAATAGAGCCTTCTTGATCATTTACAAGGAACTAATAAATCCAAAGCTTAGTGTGAGAAGTTGACACTCCACCACAACTGAATACAAACAGCCGAAACTCAAGACAAATAAGACGTAGTTTGATGAGAAACTGGTATAGATTGCCATAGCAGCAGCACACAACTGACAGAAGATGGGTCTTTGAATTCATAAGAAAATAAAATTTGAAATATATTTGAAGAGATCTTGTCTCACAAGAGATCCTAGATTTTAAGAACAACAAAAAAATAGAGCATCACGTTTCCGTAATTAAATATATATATCTAAAAAATTTATTCCTTGTTTTTGAGATGCTTGATAGCTGTAATATTGTAAACAATTTTCATAGGAAGAATTCAATGAATATTATTTTCACAGATCTAGAGATTTCTCAGATGATACTTAGAGAGATATATAATGATAAATATCCATCACAATTTTCATATTTTCAAAAGATTCCCAATAAATTGAGTGAATTCAAAATTTAAAAATACATCTCAGAGAAGTATTAACTTCCCTTAAGAATAGGAGTAAAAATCTCCACTGTAAACAACTATTTAAGTCATTTAAAATGATCTTTGAATTAGTTGAAATGAATATTTAAATCTCCTTGACATTCTACAAAGACTATTGCCAAAAGATCCGATAAAGATAAAAATTCCAATTTCTGACGTTGAAAAGTCAAATATAAGGTTCCTTCACAAAACAACAAAACAACAAACGTAGGGTTCAACTTCATAATGTAGGGTTGATAATCCATATGTTTATCCTCATCATTATAGATCTATGAACATAACATTTATTATCCATACATTCACTTTTCCCAAATGTAAGGTTGACAATGTAAGGTTGATTACAAAAGTAAGGTTGATGATCCATACATTAGTGAAGTTCTATACTTTCATAGGGTTCTTTAACCATACTTTTTATTTATGAAAAATGTAATTTTCTTATCCAAACACAATTTTCCTTAACCATATTTTTATTCAAATGTAAGGTTTATTAACCATACGTGATAATAATTTAACATAAACATAAGGTTTGTTCTATACATTACTTTCTTCGACATATTGAATAAATATTAATTCTCGTAAATGACAAACATGGAACAGTGTTTCCAGAATACGCTTAAGAGTGTTATGAAAACTTTAATGAATATTTATCACAAATAAATAGTTTAATATTATTTCAAGATAAAAATATAAATTTCCAGAAATACACTCAAAATAAAATCATTAGTAAAACAAACAAGGGTATTTGTGAGCATTAAAATAAATAATATTTATAGAGTACTGTTGAGACAATACATGCCTAAAAATATCCCCCTTTTTGATGATCACAAAACCCATAAATTAAAACTATAATATTATAAAAATAATTTTAGAATTTTGTAAACATTAAAAGAAAATAATTTCTATCTGAACGAATTATTTTGATAAAGAAAAAATATTTAAAGTTCCCCTAAAAGATAAATTTCAAAGAAATATTTATGTTTATAAAAAATTTTCAATGAAAAGAAATGTTGTGTTTATATAAATTTCTCCCCCTTTTTATGATATAAAAAAGAATATATAGAAACATATTAAAATACATTTAATATTGAACAGAATGATAATTTAATGTTATAAGTAAATATAATGAATAAAGATAATTTTATTTTGGCTAACATAAAAAATATAAAAGAAGTTAAAATAATAAAATGTAACATATAGATAACAAACATGTTCATTTATCAATAAATACATTAATACAAAAAATATTGTGTCTAAGAAGTGAAAACTATCATTGTCATGGTTCAAGTTAGGAAAAAAGACTAAGGAATGGGTGGGTTTGAATTTTGAATAGCTTCAAACATCTCCTTCAACTTAGCCATTTGCAATCTCATATTCTTCATCAAACTATCTCCTAGATTAATTATCAACATCCTGGAGTCATTATCTCATGAATACTTTCCTCTTTCTTCATGAAAAGCACCAAAGTTTCTGAAAACTAACTTAATATCAATCTAATTATTGGCTCTACTTGAGTTAACTGATCAACAAGAAATTTCTGATTGTCCAATAAAACTGACAAAGGAGTGATGTTGCATTGAAGGACCTGAATACAAGCATTCGTATCTTATATAAGATATGTAATAGATCGAAATCTTCTAATAAAATCTGGACATGTAGTAGAGCTAGGAGTAAATGTATTAGCATAATTCACTGAACCTTTTACTGTTTCAAACTAACTTCCCATATACCACTTTAAATCTAAAAAATCTATCTTCAAAATAGCTTCAGATCTGATCTTCCCAATCTCATTTAACATTTATCTCTTGAAGGTATCAAAATCCCTTCTAGAAATAGTATTTTCATTAAGTTACTGAATCTTTTTATTTTCAATTTCAATCTCCTACCGTAGAGTGGAATTAGCTTTATGAGAATTGTTGAATTTAATCAAAATTTATTCAAATTGATGAGATAATGAATTAGATGTCCCCTCATATGCATTCATAGACCGATTTTCACCCTCAATAGGAAAAGGATCTGCCACTATTTTCATTACTAATTATTCACATGAAAAAGTAAAACTTCAATTTGAGCACCTGAAATATGATCAGACTATCCCATAGTTTGATCTACAATCAAGAGTTTAATTTTTGTTACTGATTCCTATAAAATCAACCCATTTTGAACATCTAATTGTTCAGTAAATTCTTCCCTGACAATATTTGATTGAACATTTTCATCTTGAGTATTGTTTTCTTGAACTATTTATACTGTAATTCTCTCTTACACCTGTTCATTCACCATATGTACAATAGATATCTCTCTAGCTTGACACTCTACTAGAATTTCCACTTTAATAATAGTTTCTTCTAAATGAACTGAGTAGGTTTCTTCTCCATAATCCATCATCTATTCTTTAACTTGAGGAGAATCTCTGTTTCTTGGTTTCATAACAAGTCCTTGTTCACTATGTTCTTCCTCTTCTTCCATGTTAAATCTACATCTCCTCTAATTCAGTTTAGAAATTGCATCTTTTTGTGATTTAGCTACACCTTCCTTTTAAATAGATTCCTTCTCCCCCTAAGCAAAATATCTTGAGCTCTATTCTTCCTTAGCTTTGATAGAAAAAATATTTCATTTTATAGTGCTCTAGAAAAATCCAAGCATTCTTAATGTTCCAGCATTCAAGACATTACTATGATGTCATTTGACTCTTATATCAACTAGTCTGATTATGTCCTTAAATAAAATCCTTGAAATTATCCATCTATATGGATAGAAATTCATTCTTGAATTTGGTGAACATAAGTATTGAAGATACCAAAATAAATACTATGGAAAATTAAATTTGATATCACATAGAAAAAGAAACCTGATATGCATGTTTGGGTAAATAATTTTCTACATCTCAGCCATCCTTGGTGCTATTCCTGTCTGAATAAACATCATCATAATTTTATGGTTAGCTTATAAATCCTTAACAAACATCTTTTTGATGTGCATAAAATTGAACAAAAAACACATGATGTTTTTAGAAGAGTATTCCTTATCACCAATTGATCTAAGATCGAAATGTAAAACTCATTCATGTGGGTAGTTTAAAATTTTTTCAACCTTAGTAGAAGAAATAGTAAAATCCCTATATTTGATACTTGAAAAAATAATATCCTATGAATCAAAAAAATAAACTACACACTCTTATAAAAATAGTCTAGTTCTACCTCAAAAAGAAATTTTGAGTTGATGTCATTGAAATCTTTCTTGAGTCCTTGAAAATCCAATGCTTGTTTCAGGATTAAGTTCGTCTGATATAACCATTCAAGATCAACCACTTTTCCATGAATAATTTTTATGTCTATAAATATTTGTTGTATTGGCTCACTTGCTTTTCATTATTTGACTCTCTTGGATTTTGTCATTTCTAAATATTTGAAAATCTGAGGTTTTCGGCTTCTAGGGTTTGGAAGGACAAACAAAGATTGAGGGTTAGGCAAATTTTTTTTGGGTAAACAAAGGGTTTTGAAGGACGAATGAAGATTGAGGGTTAGGCGGAATTATTTTTAGGTAAACAAAGGGTTTGGAAGACAAAGGTTTTCTGATAGATGACACATGTCATCGTTTCTCATGTCATAGAGTAATTATGACCAAAAGTTAATAATTATGTGGAATAAATAAATTTATGATAAAATAGATTAATAGAAATACCATAAGATTAAAATAATAAAAGTAAATTAGATTTAAAAAATCAAATTAAGCATAAAATAAATTAAAATAAAAGTAAATAAAATAAAATAATTAAAAATTAAATATACCTAACCCCCTTAGTAAAATCAAAACAAGTAGTGGGAAGTGGTTTAGTAAAAATATCAACCAATTGATATTTAGTGTTAACAAATTCTAAAGATATATCTTTTTTAAGAACATTATCTCTTAGAAAATGATGTTTAATATCAATATTCTTAGTTATTGAATGACTTATTGGATTTTTTTTTAAATTTTTAATGCACTTGTATTATCACATAAAATAGGTGTATTGTTAAAATTAAGTCCAAAGTCCATTAGGGTGTTTTTCATCCACAACACTTGTGCAGAACAACTTCCTGTAGATACATACTATGCTTTGGCTTTGAAGTAGCAATTTTGTTGATAGATTTAAAGGAATATTCTTGTTTCTTTCCAACTTGACATGCATCACAGAATCTATCACTTTCAAATTTAAGACTAGGTAAATCTGAAACTAATCATTTCTTAGATAACTTATGTAAATAAAAAATATCACAATGACCAAGTCTTCAATAGAAAATACATGAATCATTCACATTAACAGTTAAACAGTTCAATTTATGTTTACACAAGGAATTTAAATCCAAAGTGTAGACATTATCTATTCTGGGTGCTCTAAATTTAAGGAAATTATCTTTAAAAACCGAACATGAATTATTAGGAAAATCAAAACAGTGTCAATTATCACAAAGTTGAGAGATACTTATCAGATTATGCTTAAATACTTTTACATATAGTATTTTATTAATTGAGATAGTATTTGGATATCTAACTATTCCAAGTCTAATAATTTTCCCTTTAGCATTGTCACTGAAGGTGACTAGGCCTCCATCTATTTTAGTCATAGTACAGAAATTTGATGAATTTCCACTCATAGGTCTTGAACAACCAATGTCCATATACCATATATCATTTCCTCTTCTATGGCCTGTTACATACAAGGTTAAATTAAACAAAAATTTGTTTTGGTACCCATATCTTTTCTAGGTCCAGCTGTGTTAGCTATCAAAGACTTAGGAATTCAAACAGATTTATTTTGATCAATACTATTATAATTAAAACTATATAATGCTTTTGAATAATGAACATGTATGACAACACATAATTGAGGTTTTTTAAATATCAGTCATTAGCATAATTTCCATTAATACCACAATAAAAAAATTTAACAGTAGACATGATTTTGCTGTTAGAACCATGAACAAAATAGTTTTTGTACAGTTTGGGTTTTTCACCCTTATTGCCAATACCAAAATTTTACCTTTTAATTACATTTTTACCAAGAATTTAATTTATTAAATTTTAAATTTTTCTAAATATAATATCATCACTTTTATAAGTTTCTACTTCATCCTATAGTTTTTAATCTTATTTCCATGGTCAGTACAATTTATAGTAGATGAACTATATTTCTCAACTAAATCTTGATGTTGTTTAAGTAAAGTATACCTTTCTCCTAAAATAGAATTATGAATATTATTTAAGGATTTTTATTTATTTAATAAGTAGTCATATATTTCATCTAGAATAGTACAATAGGCAACCATTTTATCATTTGAGTAACTAGAATCAGAATCAGATGAATAGTACATTTCTACATTCTTTTTTTTCAGCCATAAAACACATATTAGATTTTAGATTAGATTCTTCCTTCTCTAAACTAGATATTGATAAGCTACTAGAGTCTTCAGAAACATTCCACATCGCCTTCATATATCTTTTGTCATTTTCTCATAATCAACATTCTTCTGATATTTCATTTCAATTTTTCTCTTCTCTCCATAAAATTGAGGACAAACCGGTATTATATGACACAATTTCTTTCATTCATAACATCTTACTTCCCTTGATTATTTATCATCATTTTTGAAGGTTATTATAAATACTTTCTTCTTCCTATATAATTTACTTAATTCTCTAGCTAATTGAGCCAGCTCAATTTTTGAATTAGATGAGTTTAAATTTCTTTCTTCTTGTTTCATTTTTCTGTTATTCTTTTGGGATGTAATTTTTAAATTAGTGGTATAATTTTTTACTAGTACTTTGTGATATTCAAATTCATCTTCCATTTCAGGCTCATACATCATTAATGTTATGATAAATTCTCTCATTTTGAGATTATTGATATGTGATGATTGGTGGATTGCAGTAGAAATTCCATTCCACTTCGCAGGTAGAACTCTTAGAACTTTCAAAGCTTGATCAGGTTGGATGACAGGCTCATCTAAAGATGTTATATTATTAATAATTTCTATCATCCTTCCATTCATCTATGTGATTCTCTATCCATCACACATTCTAAAAGTATAAAACTTTAATTTCTTTGTAGCATATATCATTTGTATAACATTGTCAGTACCTTCATAGGCTACTTCAATTGTCTGCCACATTTCATAGGCTGTTGGGAATTGTCATACATGGTTGAATTCATCTGGTCCAAGACTATAAATAATAGCATTCATTGCTTTCAAATTCATATAATACTCATCTTTTATATTAGTAGACCATGTTTTAGGTTTTTTAGGAATTGTGTCAGGAGTAATAATCTTTAAGTATACTCTAAATCCAAGATTTTTTAAGTAGATTATCATTTGAGACTTCTAGTGTCAACAATTATCACCATTGAAATATGGAGCAAAAACCACTAACATTCCTTCCTTGAGATTATCCATTTCCATCACTAATATAGATCTTATGCCTTTAGCTTGTTATAGCTTTGTTAAAAAGACCAACCTCTGATACTAAATGTTAGGTTGGAAAGATTATAGTGATAACACAAGAGGGGGTCAATTTTTTTATTTTAAAAATTCCACAATTCCATCGATTCACATCAATAGTAGATAGAGCTAGTGATGTTTTTATTTGAGAGTATATGCAGCCGATATGAACAAAGAACAAAGAACAAAAATTTATAGTGGTTCGGGGCATGAAAATCCCATAGTCCACTCTACCATTCACCCTCTCTATAGGATTGGTGAATTTATCTAGTAATGTCCTCGTATCATAAGACCAATCCACATTTAAGTGCAGGAAGTTTTCACCCTTATAAACAAAGTCTTACAAAATTGATCCTTCTGGCTCTTTTATAGGGAACAGATAAATCCACAGCTTAGTGCGAGAAGCTGACACTCCCCCATGACTGAATACGAGCATCCAAAAATCAGGATAAATAAGATGTAGTTTGATGAGAAACAGATATAGCTCATAGTTACAACAATATGAAACTGACAGAAGATGGATCTTAGACTTAAAAAGAAAATAAACTCTGAATTATATTTGAATATATACGGTTTCACAAGAGATATTTGATTTTAAGAACAACAACAAAAACTGATCATCACGCTTCTAGAATTAAACACATATATCTCCAAAATGTAGTCCTTGTTTCTGAGATGCTTGATAGATGTAATACTGTAAACAATTTTCACAAAAATAATTCAATGAATAATATTTCCAAAGATCTAGGTATTTTTCAGATGATACTCAAAGAGATATATAATGATAAATCTCTATCACGGTTTTCAGATCTGAAAAATATGTATGATAAATTGAGTGAATTAAAATTTAAAAAATAAAGCTCATAATAGTCATAACTTCCATTAAGAATAGGAGTAAAAAATATCTGATATAAACGGATCTTTAAATAATTTAAAACTGGCTTTGAATCAATCAAAATTGAGTTTTAAATTGCCCTGACATTTCACAAATACTGTTGCAAAAAGCTCCGATAAAGACGAAAATTCAAATTTCCAACATTAAAAAGTCAAATGTATGGTCACTTCACAAAAAGAAAAGACAACAAACATAGGGTTGAACTTTATAATGCAGGGTTGATGATCCATATGTTTATCTCCATCATCATAGATCTCTGAACATAACATCAATTATCCATACGTTCACTTTTCCCAGATGTAGGGTTGACAACGTAAGGTTGATTACAAAAGTAAGCTTGGTGATCCATATGTCTATAATGTTCCATACATAAGTAGGGTTATTTAACCATAATTTTTCTTTCTGAAAAATGTATGGTTCTTATCCAAATTTAATTTTCCTTAACCATACATTTCTTCAAATGTAATATTTGATTAACCATATGAGATAATACTTTAACAGAAACATAAGGTTTATTCAATACTTTACTTTCGTTGACGTATTAAATAAATAGTAATTCCAATAAACAAAAAATGGTGAACAATGTTTCTAGAATACGCTTAAGAGTTTTCTGAACACTTTAATGACTATTTCTCACAAATAAATAGTTTAATATTATTTTAAGATAAGAATATAAATTTCCTGAAATACACTCAAAAATAAAGTCATTAGTAAATCAAACAAGGTTATTTGTGAGCATAAAAATAAATAATATTTATAGAATATTGTTGAGAAAATACATTCCCAATAGGGTGGTGCCTTATATATCCCCTCTATGCATAGACAGGTCTCATGAGACAAATCAGTTGGTGAAAAACCCTTTGAGTTTGTTTCCAAAATAGAACCATACAAGTATCTACCCACAAAATTAAACTACTTCAATGGTATAGTGGTATCATGTTCAAGATACATGATGTCCAATTAATTAGAATTATCTTTATTAATTTTTAGTTATTTCTATCCATGAGGTTTTTACCATGACAAAATCTGTGGATGTAGTTTCATTCTTGGTTTATTAATGGTGTGTGTTTTCCATTTATGCCCCATGCCATATTGAATATACAAATTTGATTATGTTTCAATTAATGTTTATTCATGATTCTGCTATTTTTAACCCTTATTGAGAATTTTATCTCACCCCTTTAATTTTTTACCTTCAACAGGTTATAAAGAGAAGTTTATTTATTAAGTTCTCATGGATGCGGTTTATTAATATTTGTTATGTATTGTATTTTTTTTACCTTTCCCAATGTAATATGAGTTCATGTATATATCTAGTTTTGTAAATACTGCTAAACCAATCGTTCCTTTGGTATTTTATTCCACTTAATCATGCCAATGTAATATGTAATGCACCGGCTCTGAGCTTCTGGGGGCAGGGCATTATAGTTGGTATCAGATGAAGTTTAGTAGAAACCTTAGAAACTAAATTTAGGAAACATAGTTTAGAGGACATAACCCTAAGTTAGACTTTGAAGATAATCATATAAGCACATCCTAGAATTTTGGTAAAGTAGAGATTATATGAGTATTCCTAGAAAATACATCTCTATCTGGATAATACAAGTGGACTTGGTTCTGGCACAGATGTACCTAAGAGTACCAACTCCGACAAGGAGTTTCGGGCTTGACCCGGGGTATCCTGGTACACAACAATGGGCCTTACTGCATGCCTAGTTTGACACTCCTAGGGGATATTCTTTGGATAATTCACATTTTCATTAAATCCCATTATAATAGATATAAAAGTAAATATAAACAATGTTTATGATTTTGATATTAGTTGTGCATAAATTTTAAGATTATCTTAAGTGTTTGATTGTTAGAAATTATGAACTATGACCTAATTTTGTATATTTCATTGTTTAGTGATAGTGACTAATGGAAGAAGGGGAATCAATACCCACAGACAATGTAGGGATTTCCCCGCTGAGTAATTCAACACAATCAATGTTGGAGCAGATCAGATCATGACCATATTGGGAAAACTTACTTAGGATGTGATGAATAACCATGCTATACTTGTACTATATCATTTCATGTGAAAAAATCCCCCATATTTTAGTGGGAAAACTAATCTGGTGGTAGCTGAGTAGTGGATTAATTCCATTGTAATGATATTTATGGCATTAAGATGCAATTAAAATTAAAAGGTAGTACTAGAAATATATTTCCACAAGGGTGATGCTGATCATTGGTGATCCTTGATCCAGAATACCATAGAGGAAGAAGAAATCGAAGACATGTAATGGAGAAAATTTATGGAAATATTATTTGAAAAGTATTTCCCTCGTGAACAATGAATAGAAATGAAGTGGAAATTCATTATCCTAAATCAAAGGGATTAATGGAGTGTTGTTGATTATGAGGCTACCTTCAAAAGATTAGCCATATATTATATATATTACATACATGATTAGGAATATAAGATTGATAATTTCTTTGAAGGTCTTAATCCATGTCTTCGAAGGGCACTGGCTTCCCAAATATTTTCATCATATTATGAAATTTTATTAAGTTCCATCAAAACAGAGAAGGAATTTTCTAGATCAAAATTTTTAAAGGGAAATAAATATAAGAAGATTCATTCTAATAACCATGGAAAAGAATAAGCGCCAATGAAGAATAAGGTAATGAGGAAATTTCCATTATGTGAGAACTATGGAAAGAATCACACTAGGAAATTCTTGAAAGTCATGGGAGTTTTCTATAAGTTTTGAGAAAAGGGTCATCGATCTAGTGAATTCAAGGGGAAGAGACAAGTAAATAATGTTCAATTATACAATTTTAGAGAGATGGGACACTATGAAAATAAGTGTCCTAAGCACCAAGGAATCTTTACTTAGAAAAGGCCATGAGGGAAAGAAAAAGATTATGTGATTAAAACTATGGAGGTTGAAGTTCCTAAGGATGTGGTGGCAGGTACTTTAATTTTTTCCTCAAACATATCCAATGATTTATTTGATTCTGGATCATTGTATTTATTTATACTATCCCAATTTTCCATGAAAATTAGACATGTCCAATTTTATCTAATAAATGAGTTTTTAGTCAAAACTCCTAGGGTGTGTATCATTGTAACAAAGATATGTCGATCTTTCCCCCTTATACAACATAAATGTGCTTTAGTTTCTAACCTTATAATCATATCAATGATTGACTTTGATATAATTCTTGATATGAATTGGCTGCCAAATTATGATGTGAAGATCTATTACAAGAATAATGAAGTTACAATTTTGGATAATGGTGTAGAATCCCTCATCTTTAGAGTAGAAACCTTTCCATCTAATTCTTATCTAAATCCAACCCTAGTAGATCTACTGAATGAAATTTAGGTAGAGGAATAGAATGAAATATCTATGGATGGGGAAATAAATCTTCAAATTGAAGATGTACCTATTGTGAAAGAATACGTTGATGTATTTCTAGAGGATTTACCTGGACATCCTCTAGAGTGGGATGTTGTGTTCTATATTGATTTAATTCTTAGTGAAATACCTATATCAAACACTCCATATAGAATGCCCATTGTGGAATTAGTGAAGATAAAGATTCAACTAGAGGAATGGAGTGAAAAATTATTTATTCAACCCTGTGTTTCTCTAAGGGGATCCTCTGTCCTCTTTATCAAGAAGAAAGATGAATGCATGAGGATATGCATTGATTATAGGGAAATCAATGCTATCACAATAAAGAGCAAGTATCCTCTACCATGCATTGATGATTTATTTGATCAACTTCATGGAGACCAATATTCTTGAAGATTGACCTTAGCTCTAGATATCATCAGATGTGTGTGAGGAAGGAAGATATTCCAAAGACAACATTTCGAACTAGGTATGGGCATTATGAGTTTACAATAATGCCTTTTGGACTGACTAATGTACACTCTGTTTTCATGGATCTAATGAATATAGTTTTCAATGAACATATTGATGATTTTTATGGTATTTATCAATGATATGCTGGTATTCTAAAAAATCTATGAAGACCATAAGAATCACCTGTGGGTTATTCTGAAAATCTCAGAAGAAATGAATTATATAGGAAGTTTAGAAAATAATTTTTTTTGTCTTCAAGTAACTTATTTTCATGGCTATATTTTATCAAATGATAGAATCTTAGTCTATCCTATAATGACAAAGGCAATCCAAGAATGGCCCCTGCCAACAAACATAACTAAGGTACGCAGTTTTATTGGATTAGCAGGCTACTGTCGGCATTTCATTTAGAATTTCACCTTACTGGATAATCCGCTAACCATGATCACACGTAAAGGGGTTAAGTTTATATGAAAAAAAGAATGTACATAATTATTTTATGAATTGAAAATAATATTGGTCCATTCTCCAATTTTGACTCTTCCATCTGGAAATAATGGATTTTTGATATACAGTGATGTATCAAATAATGGATTGGGTTACGTCCTTATGAAAAATGATAATGTTATTTCTTATGAATCATGATAGTTTAAGAATCATGAGAAAAATTATCCAACTCATGATCTTGAGTTAGAAACCATAATATTTTCTCTTAAAATATAGAGACATTATCTCTATGGTGAAATATGTGAGATATATATGAATCAAAAGAGTTTGAAATACATTTTTACATAGAAAGAACTCAACCTGAGGCCAAGGAGATGGTTTGAGTTACTCAAATATTATGATTGTTCAATACAATACCACCCAGGAAAGGAAAATAAGGTGGAAGATGCATTAAGAAGAAAATATCATGGTCTTCTAACCAAAATGAGGATTGAGATAGATCCTATATTCATAGATCTACCATAGATGGATATGGGAATTGTTATGGAAGTGGAAACATATTTTCTCTTTAAAATGATTGTTAAATCATATTTACTAGATAATATAAAAATCTCTCAATCTGAATATGAGAATCTACAAAATAAAATTAAAGCTATTAAGGATGGAAGATTGGAAGACTTTGTATATGTAGATGGAGTTCTGAAATTTGGTAAGAGGTTATGTGTTCCATCAGTACCTGAGCTAAAAAGGGAACTATTAGAAGATGCTCATAGATCAAATTTCTCTATACACTATAGTAGCACTAAGATGTGTAAATATTAGAAGGAACATGTTTGGCGGGATAAACCAAAGTGAGAAATTACTGACTATGTGTTAAGGTGTCTTGTTTTTTAACTAGTGACAGCCGAGAGACAACATCCTAGAGGGGTCATACAACCTATATCTATTATTATGTGGAAATAGGATGAAATTAAAATGGTTTTTTTCATATGAATACCAAGGACACCTAGAAGGAATGATTCAATATGGGTGATTGTTGATCGTCTCAAAATATCAGCACATTTCATTGCTATAAGAGAGTATTTACCACTTGAGTGCTTGGAAAGACTTTATATTAATAAAGTTTTATGACTTCATGGTGCAACTTTATTGATTGTGTCTAATCGAGATCCCCAAATTACATCAAAATTTTGGAAAAGTCTCCAAAAGGCTTTGGATTCAGAGCTTCATACGAGTATTTCTAATCACCCCCAAACCAATGGATAGTCTGAAAAGACTATTCAAACACTATAAGACATGTTGAGATCATACTCTCTAGACATTCAAGGTATGTGGGATCAATAATTTCATTTGTTGGAATTTTCCTACAATAATAGTTTCCATTATAGCATTCAAATGGCATCATATGAGGCATCATATAGTAAGAGGTGTCGAACTCCATGTTTTTGGGATGAAGTTTGCGATAGGAAACTTATAGGCCCAGAACATATCGAAGAGACAACTATAAAGGTAAAGAAAATTGAGCCCCATATTAAAATATCCCAATTTAGGAAAAATAGTTATGATGACAAATGGAGAAAGGATTTTGAATTTCAAGTGGATATTAGGTCTTTATAAATGTATATCTATGGAAGGGTGTCTTAATCTTCAGTAAAAAAGGGAAATTGAGAACTAGGAACATCAGACCGTTTTAAATTATGGAAAGAATTGGACCTGTAGATTATCATTTAGAAATGCCACAAAGTGTCTCCAAAGGTCAAAATTTATTTCATGTGTCATTTCTAAAGAAATACATGCTAGACCCATTGATTTTACTCACTTATTAAGATATATATTTATAACTTAATTTGTCTTACTATAAAGAGCCTATCAAGATTCTTGACCCTAGAGAGGAAGTATTGAGAAATCAGATGACTCGTATGTTAAATGTTCTTTGAAGAAACCATAAAATAGAGGAAGCAACATGGGAATCTAAGGATGTTATGAAGAAGAACTAACCATATATTTTTAAAGGGCATTAATTTTGAGGACTAAATTTATGAAGGTGGAAAAAATATAACACCCCAAACATTTTATGGCATGTTCCTCTTAAATAATTTCAATTCATTAGATAGACTATATTTCATAAAACACTGATTATATTTTAAAAAAAACTTTTTTATTTCATATATAGTCATAACATATCCATTAAACTTAAATTTTCTACTTCTTTGTTTTGAATTTTGAAAAACGGACAAACAATTTTGCAATTAGGGTGATATTTGGAGTCTGATAGAATCATGCTATTTTTCCATGAATAGTAACTTACCCTTATGAATAGTAACATACTATTATGAATAGTAACCTACCCTTATGAATGGTAATATGAACCTTATGAATTGAAACCTTACACATGAAAGAATAAATAAAGTTAGGCACCTTAAAAACGAAGATGAATATTTTAGGTGTGGTTATTTTTCGATTAAATAATGATTTTAATTAAAAATTAAATTTATCATATTTAGAAAATTATTTTTGGAAAATAGAGTTCATTTTTTGATTCTACATTCGAAAAAATGGTTAGGTTGAATTTTTTGGGATTTTTATGAAATACATGAACTGTTTGTGAATAGTAAAATTTGCTAATTTATGAAATCTGCTAAATAAATGAATTTATGCATAATTCTTGAGTCATGGATAATGTAAATGGTAATTGGTCATATGTCACATTCATTGATTACTATTTTGGTTCATGGAATAATCATTATTTATTGTCTTAGGAAATAATAATAATATAATGATTAAAACAATGCAAAAACCCTCCTCTCCTCCACTATACAAACCACCACTCATCCCCTCTTCCTCCCACACCACTCAAGCTTTGATACTTACCTAAGTTATTCCAAATAATCTTCCCAATACCTCCTCACACGTCCAAGACCTACTGGTCTCATAAAAAGGCCAAAACCAAATTCCTTAAGGAGATTCTCAAGGAGGAGTACTCAAGAGGCGAACCTCTATTCCTTTTTCTTTCAACTTCTTTTACAAGTTCCATTATTTTGTTGATCTCTCATCATCTCACCTCATAAAAATGATATGATAATTCTTTTAACCTTAATTTACTGTAATTTTATTATTATAATGGAATATTTTATCATCATATCTCTTTTCCTCCTCCTCTTATACTAAAAATTAATACACTGTCTGAGATGTGTTAATTTATCACATTCAAGGATGATGAGTTTTCAATTTCTTTTACCATCTTAAATTTTGGTCATGAAACCATTTTTATGCTTAAACCGGATCATAATATATTTATTTCATCTTATTTAATGTTCTGTAATCCTTACAAACACATAATATAAAATAACAATGCAAAATAAGTTCATTATGCACAAAACTGACAAGTTAATCCAAGCATTTATCATTATCATTTATCAAACAAGTTATACTCATGGTATATAACACCAAATCATTATAAGATCATTTATATCTTTGTAATTTTAATAATAAAATATATTAAAAATTCTGGATGTTTAACCACATTTCAAACGAACATCCATTCATGAATACAAGTAAACCGGTAATGAAAACCAAGGAAGAAAATGCTTCAAAAATAATAAAATTGAACCTCCTAAACCCATAAAAGTGCATGAATGAACCTAATAAAGTTATAATAAATCAAATAAATTTATAGGATGTTATATAATTATTAATTAATGAAGATAAATTTGATTATTCAGGTCATTAAGATCAATCGAAGCACACATTTGGGTATAAGGTAAGGGGTTTCTCATCTCACTTTTATTTCCGTGAGATTTCCATTGTTCACCAATAATTTCATGTATGTGATTTAAATTTACTACTATTTGATATATAATATCATTATTATCTTTATATTAATGGTATTCAGTGACTCACTTGATGATTATTAACTCGATTGATTACAATGTTGTAAGGCAATTTGTTTCGCTTTCCATTTTATTGCGATTTACTTGGTATTGTGCACCTAATCATTATAATGAGGTGTACCTACTGACCCTTGGGGATCATTTTTAATTTTAAATTTGAAATATATTATATATCCATATTTTGGTTTCATGTATATGATTATTTTATTAATTCATATACCCTTTTACATATAGTGTTCATTTGGAATATTGTTTTATGTATGGAAATATTGATGAATCGGTATCCTATACTCTATAAGAATATTGAGAAGGAATATTGTATTTGTATTAAATATATATATAAATAATTCTTTAGACTTTAAGAGATGGGCATGGCCCGCTATAGCCCCTCGATGCATCAACAGGTCTCATGAGACAAATCAGTTTTCGACAAAACTTTTGAGTTTATTTCCAAAATAGAATCAGATGGGTATCTACTCATAGACATAAACCATTTCAAAGGTGTAGTGGTATCATATGTCAGATACATGATGTTAAATTAATAATCATTCTTTTAATTCATTTTTAGTTTTTACTATCCTTGAGGATTTCACTATGAAAAAATCTATGGATGCAATTTCATTCTCAGTTTATTAATGGTGTGTGTTTTCGATTTATTCACCATGCTATATTGACTAGGAAAATTTTATTATGATTAAATTATTTATGATTCATGCTTCTACTATTTTTAACCCTTAAAAATCATTTTATCTCACCCATTTAATTTTTTTCCTTCAACAGGTTATGAAGAGGAGTCCGCTTATTGAGTTCTCATGGATGCAGTTTATTTTTTTTATGTATTGTATTTTGTTACCTTTCCAAATATAATATGAGTATAGGTATGTATATAGTTTCTTCAAGACTACTAAATTGACAATTAATTTAGGATTTCATTCCTCTTAATCATTCCAATGTAATAAGTAATGTACCGGCTCTGGGCTTCTGGGGTTGGGGCGTTACACCATGACACTTAGGTAACTGAAAAGATGCTACTTGTTTTCTGATACAAGTTCAAGATATGGACCTAAATTTTGGTTGTGAATGAGTTAAAGGGTTTAAGAATGGTATTTAAGGACCGGGTTAGGACTTGGGTGTGTGTTTAGAGTCTTTTGGTAGTTTTGGTTTTGTTTTATGCTGTATGGACACATAAAATCTAGTGTAATCATCATGTTTTTATAGAATGTTTCACTTGGTTACTTGTTGAAATTTGTCACATGTTGTCCATTTATTCATTCCTATTGGATATTATATATATTGATATAATTTTTTCTACAAAATTACTCTGATAAGAAGGTATAGTCTCCCTAATGTTTCTCCACAAACCCATCGGAAGCCTCTAGATTATCGGGAGGTGCACCTGAGGTAATGTGATGACTCGAATTGGGGTACCAGATATGGTGGTTACCAGGTTGGGGAAATTACATTATTTTACTCCATTTCATTATCCATACCATTAATTTCCATTTAAAATTCACTATTTTCATGACCTATTTTTTACATTTAAAGCTCCTACCGATTCAATTTAATAAATTCCACTGATGTTTCATCCCAAATTTCTATCATGTAGATGAATATAATTTATTTCCACTAGGTACTTTATTTTAGTTTTCATTAGACTTCATACTTCTTTTCTTTTAAAAACCATGGGAATGGTGTAAATATCCAATTTCCATTTATACCTTTAGTGCACATCAAACAATTTATTTATAGTGACTAATGCCTCTTATAGCTAATGCATTTTAGAGACTTGGTTTTAAACCAACAAAATATTTGATCAATTTTTATTTCATAGATAATGATTACACAAGAACCATAACATGGATGTCTTATGAAATTTTCCATATAAGCACCAATGATTTTATCCTAATTTTTCTTAATATTAATGAATTCCTTCTCCATATTTACACATATAATATGAGGTATGCACTTACTAAAAAATATAATCTTAAACTCATCCCATTCCATAGATTTAATTCCATCCTCTTTTCTCGTATTTTTAATAAGGTTTCATAATTGATCTATTTCTCCTTCCAACTGATAAATGGCTAGGAAAACCATTTCATCTTCCAAGCACAAGATAATAGTACGTATCTTTTCAATGGTATTTACCAATCACTTTACCACTAGTGTTTAAAAATACCCACTAAAATAAGGTGGATTTTGATTTATGAAAGGCTCAACAATATATTTTCCCCTCTATTGATCATTTGGATCCTCGACATGATTCATGGCCCGAGAAAGTTATGTGATCATTGAAATCGGATTCTACATTCCATCTCATATAGACTTTGGTTTTTCATGTGCATAATCATTTAATTTTCTATCACATTCGTTATTAGCATGATGTATTCTTGTTCAAGAAATTAAATAAAACCAAGATGAAAAGTGAAAAAATCAAGCTACATTAATCAAAGTGAAAAATCATATAATCAAGAAATATCATTCATATATTGTCTAAATCATGAAACCTTATTATAAATCAATGTCACCTTAGGATTAACCTAGGTTATCCATGGTCATTACAAAAACTACAGGGTGCTATCATACACTAAGACTTATACCTTGGGTTTTCACGAAACTTTTCTAATCCTAATCTATAAATATTTACTATACCTATCTTGTTATACTAACTATAGATACCAAAACATTTCACACATACATATTACATATTTTTAAATGAATATTAAATACATTTCACAAATAATTTTTTTAGGATAGTAAAAGTTTAGTGTCTTTGGTGACTAGATACATAATAATTATATTTCAGGAAATATCTTCAAACATCTCCCTTAAAGATCTTATAATTTAATACTCTTCATAGAAATTAAATACTTAAACCTTTCTTTATAACATGAGGAAATGAAATGTAAGAAAGTGTATTCTTAGATGACCAGTAAGGTTAAACATGGTAGATATCAATCGATGATCATATTAAAATATAAGATAACCATAATGGTATGAGATCAGGAATATAACTTAAAAATTTCATACCCAATCTATCAGGTATCATAAACATGAGTTATGGATTAAAACATTAACATTTAAAAATTCATAAATCATAAGAGTGATAAATCATCATAAATCAAGCATGAACTATATGTTCATGTCATAAAAGTGTAGAATTAACTTAAATCAATCATGAACTATAAGTTCATGTTATAAGAGTGAGGTACCATCATAAGTATAAGAACCATTAGACATGTCAATATTATCTACCAAGACCATAAAACCATAATGGTTTAGGAATAAAAAACTTTTCTATAGAGGATCAAGTACATTGACCATTTCCTCATATAGGATCAATCAAATTTACTTGTTTCCCATAGTTGATCAAGAACATCAACTTGTTTCTCATATAATATCAAGCACATCGAATTGTTTCCCATAATCATCTCATGAAATATAATAATTTAGAAAATTCATTAGAGGGATATATAATTAGAGTACCACCCATCACATAATGAAGGTCATACATATGTGCGACACAAGATCACAAAAAATTTATCATATCATTATATTATAACCCATGCAATGAAAATAGTTTTCATAAACAATTCATAAATTCATCATAGAACAAAACATGTCAAATAAAATAGATTTATAAACACGTAATTTTCATAAAACAAATATAGAAATAATAAGGATGCTATAATTGGATCATATACCCATTAAAACATAATTAACATTGAAATATGTTGTCTTAGATGAAAATTCATTCAAAATAATCACTAGAATATTTTTGTAGGATAGTATACTTTTGTCATTGAAATAACTTATTTAATATATAAAAAATTTCCATATAATAAGGATAAATTTTAATTTTAAAATAAAATTTTAAAACAATTAAGTAATCTTCAAAACATTGATTTTTATGGAATATAGAAATTCCATTATTTCCGTATAAGTTAAAAGAATACATTCTTTTCTCACTTTTGTAAAAAATTCAAAAAGTACCTCATTCATAATATGAAAAAAAGATTCCTTTTAACCATTTTGTAAAACGTAATTCATGGATAAAAATAACTTTTGAAGATCATATTGGAATAATAAAAAAATTCTTGAAAATATTTTTTAGAAAATATGGATATGGAAGAAAAATGATTTTCAGTCGAAGAGAGAAATAAATCCAGTTTTCCATAAAAAACTTTCTTTAAGTATTTTTTTAAAAAGAGGAATGTGAAATAAAAAAAATGAAATATATAAAAATAAATAAATAAGAATAAAAATTGAATGGACTTATTAAATAATGGTTATATAATTTCATCATCAAAAATTTAGGAAAAAGAATTCCCGATTAAAAATATGATTGAAACATAAATATATTACCGAATTGGTTACTTTTGAATCATAATAACCAAGAAGAAATAAATTTAAATGAAACATTAAATATCATTAGAATAAAGAAATTAAATATATAACATGTAAAGGTGTTGGTATATGCACCCCATAAGATAATATTGGTATATGACATAACCTATGTCCCAAAAAAGTCAAATATAGATGAAAATACCTTGGCTCGAGTATCGTCTTTCTTCATACAAGTTCGAACCTCCTGTATAATAAATATAGATTTATTATAAATATATTATATAAAAATATAATATATATCATACCTTATATAATTTAGTTCAAGGAAAAGTGGAAGTGTTTCGGTGGAAGGCAATATATTAAAATTTATTTTAGTAATCATTTCCCAAAACCTAGAGTGAGGATCTTAAACTTCATATTTATAATTACTTTATTTACTATCTGAATAAATAAATACCTGGGCTTCAGAACCTTCTTCTCTGATGATTTTTGATCATCCAAAAGGGACCCTCCGGATTGAATTAATTATGCTTGTGGGTATCCAAGGGTATAATCCATCTAGTGGTGATCTACACGTGCTACAATAGTCTTCGAGAAACTCCACTCATTTTCTAGGTGCTAGTGCAGAAAATCCAATGTCTTTCATTGTTCAATCTTGATAATTTGTTATTTTTTCATGAAGAAATTATGGCATGGTATTATCATTCTTGAAAGGGAGAGAGGAGGAGGAGTCGAGAGAGAATTCATTATGCACAAAAATTCTCTATTCATATGCATGGAATTGGTTTCAAATGATTTACACAATAGACATAACCATCTATTTATAGATCTGAGATTTTAGTGAAAAAAATTAATTACATAAAAACCATTAAATATAATTTTTACCATTAATGAAATCACATTCCACATAGCAATAATAATAATAATATTATTTTATGGGTCACCAATTTGATCAAAGTGTATAAATAATAATTACTTGGTCATAAATAAATATTTTATCACCGTACATGGTTAGGGTCTATTTGAACTCCTCTTGAATTTATTGAAAACCTAAACAAATATTTCATTCTATTAAATAATTATTTTATTAAAAAACAGGTAAATAATTATTTATTAAATATTCAATAAATAAATAAATAAATAAATTATATTCAAAATCTGGTCGATAAATATTTATTTAATTTTTGTGATGAATATAAATTGAATAAAATTATTCTTTAGTATTTAGAATATTATTTATTCCATTAATTAGATTCTAATATAATTTAATCAAGGCCAAAAGAAACACATCGTGTGTGACTCTTTGAGATTCTTTCTCATTTGCATTATACGAGTTTGCCTAAAGTCCAATATTACTATCTAGCAATGGGTCAAGTCACCCAATAGAAAGAACACAAAGTCACAAAAATAAAAACCACATATGAATGATCACTGTATAATATAATACCATTTTCATAGTATCTCATCAAACATGTTGCATGATGGTGTCATCAACCTATATGCTCGATACATCATTCTTTGACTATTTGAAATAAACTCTTTGTTACACAATGACCATAGAATTAAAAGCGATAGTTATATTTCAATAAAAGAGAAAATATATCAACTTCCATAAAAATGGAAGGGACAAATCCATAATTTAATTATCCATTAATAACATGTCATTTGTGACACACCCAATATACCCTACTTCCCGCCAAACATATAACATGAGGTTTTTCATTAGAAAATCTAAGTGCGTTATTCGTGACATGTATTAATGATAATATTAATGTCTATGTACTATTTCAAAGACTCACAAATAGTAATATATGATAACACGAAAACATATGTAATTCCTTATGTCAGTTATTTTCTCATAATCTCTCATCTTGAGGATTACCATGTGAGAACTTCATGAGAAGAAGTCTCGTCGACTTACAAGTACCCACACCTGATGGTGTATATAAGATGTGTCCAATAATATAATTTTATCCAATAACATAACTATATTAGTAATATTTCCATAACACTTCATGTTTATCATCATATCAGGGAACTAATACGACCTTATCAATGCAGAAAAATAATCTAGGACATTATTACATTAAATTCATGAAGAAAAATGAAATATATGTGATAAAATATTTAATTTAATATTTAATAAATCATATATTCATGTAATCAAGGTGCAAGAAGTTGGTTCTAGGACACCAATTCTAACAAACTCCCAATTGGAATAGAGCTAACTGCCTACAACTTTCAGTTATCTAGACCTCACTTGATAATCATGTTTCTACTGAGTCAAGGATTTATTCAAGTATTCCAACACATTTTTAATGTGGAAATTCTTCTCACTTAAACCCCACCTCTTTTAGAAAAATACCTCAATACATGATTCTTATGAAGTATGTGAATAATCTGTTGATGTGATCATAGTTCTTTTGAGAGAGCCACTGCTACATTATTATCCTAATAGAGTGTAATAGGATCTTTTCTTCTAAGTACCTCATCAAGCTCTTGGATGGAATTTCACATTCAAACTTGTTATTTAGCTTCCTCAAAATCCACAATATACTCATACTCTATTGTATAATATGTAACCGCAACCTTCTTTGGGATTTCCAACTCATTTCACCTCCATTCCTAGTGAAGATGTATCCTCTTTGTAACTACATACCATCTTGATCCTTTTGGAAACAAGAATATAAATATCCTATGATGACTAGTTTATCGTATCCTTTATAAACCAATAACATATCCATAGTTTTCCTGAGATAATTAAGGAATTTCTTGACTTCCATCCAATGGTTTTCACCTGGATCAACTAGATATCTTCCTACCACACTTAATGTGTAGGTGTAATCAAGCCTAGTTTATAGAAGAACATACATGACTGACCAATTACTGACGTGTATAGAATCCTTTCCTTTCTATTTATTTCCTCATAGGTCTAAGGACACATTTTAATGGAATTATGAATTCCATGTGATGATGGAAACAATCCCCTCTTGTATTTTTCCATACTGAATCTCTTCATTATATTTTCAATGTATGTACTTTGACTTAGGTTGAGAAACCTCTTTGATTTATCATGATGGATCTTGATCCCAAGAATATATTCTGCCTTTCCAAATCCTTTCATGGAAAATAATTTATTAAACCATGACTTAACATACTGTAAGACTATTATTTCATTTCCAATAAAAAATATTTCATCAATATATACTATTAAGAATATAACTTCACTCCCACTAAACCATTTTGTACACACAAGGATCAAATTCGTTCTTTATAAAACAAATACATTATAGATTCATCAAAACGAATGTTCCATGACCTGGATGCTTTCTTTAACCTAAAAATGGATTTTCTTTCAACTTTTATATCTCATTGGCATTCTCTAGAGTCAGAAAACCCTTCATGTTATTTCATTTAGACATCTTCCTAAAGGTTCCTATTTAAGAAGTCTATTTTGGTTTCCATTTTACAAATTTCATAGTCATGGTAAGCCGCAATGGTAAGTACAATTATGAAGGATTTTAACATTGAAATTGGTGAAAAGGATTCTTCGTATTCAATTCTTTGATGTTTTTTTATCCCTCTTGCAACCAGTTATGCCTTATAGGTACTGAATTTCCCTACCATGTCTATTTTCTTCTTAAATTTCCATTTATAACCAACAAGCTATAAATCCACTAGAGGATCTACCAAAATCCAAACATTGTTTTAGTACATGGAGTCCATTTCATAATTCATGGCTTCTTACCACATGGAAACATTTATGCCACTTACTACTTCCTTGTAGGTCAGAGGATCATTATTATTAACTAATAATGCTTCACCATCCTCAGTAACTAGAAAACTATACCATTTTGGTTCTCTAACCTCTCTTTTACTCCTATGTAATACTTGTGTCTCTAGATTAGTTCCTTCTATCATGGGGATTTTATGAATCTAATCTTGTACCAAATCTTGTGTTCCTTGAGACTTGACTTCATCAAAGTTTATCTCAATCCCGTTATCTATTTTGGAGATATCCCCCCTCTTAATAAATATGGTGTGTCTTTATACTATAACATTTTTTTTGTTTTAGGGGTTATATAGGTAATATCCCCTTGTTTCCTTGGGGTATCCTATAATGTTACACTTTGTGCCTTAGGGTTAAAGTTTTTTACCTGAAGAGGTATTAACAAACGTTTCACTTCCCCACACATGTAAATTTGATAACTTGGTTTTTATTCCACTCTAAAATTAAAATAGAAATCCATTTATCAATTTAATTAGTACTTGGTGTAGAATGTGTGCCACTGTTTTAAATGTGTATCCCTAAAAGGATAATGGAATACTCACATGACTCATCATTGATCTTACCATGTCCAATAAGGCATGGTTCCTTCAATCGCTTACACCATTCCAATGAGGCATGTAAGGAGGAGTTAGTTGTGATAATATCCCAAACTCACATAATTAATCAATTAATTATTGATTAAGATATTATCTTATATGGTTTGAGAAAAGTTTATTAATATTCTTATCAATATGGTTCTAAAATTCATTCTTTTATACCATGAATTTATCAAAAGAACCTAACTTATACCTCATTATTCAAATATATCCACATATACTAAAATCATTAGTAAAAGTTATGAATTATGGGTACCCACCACTTTATTCAACAAAAACTTTTCTACAGACATCGGTATGAACTAATTCAAGAATCTATTTAGCCCTTTAAACTTTCCCACTAAATAGGGATTTGGTCATTTTTCCTTATAAACATGAGTGACATAAAACATGTGGATTTAGTTTGAAAGAATTTAAATATCCATCTTGATGTAATTTTTTCAATAATTTTTCATTTACATGACCTAGCCGGTGATGCTAAAGATGGGTGTGGTATGAGTCATGTGATGTAACTTTGTTATCAATTTTCATTACTTGTTTCATTTAATCTAACACATAAGGACCATTATGTAAATGAATATTTCTATAAAAAATGATATCTTTATTAAATAAGTAACATTTATTTCCAAATGTAAAAATGAATCCATCCGTATATAGTTTGGATATAGAAATAATGTTTTTGGTAACTTAAGGAACATGATAAAAACCATTTAAAACCAAGATCATTCTAGTCATCAATGTGAGGTGGTAGTCCACAATAGCTACCGCAAAAAGTTTATCTCCATTGGAAACTATTAAATCTACATCCCCTTGGTAAATTTTTCAGAATCCACTTGGTTCCAATATTTGAATACATATGTGAGGACCACAAGATGTATCTAATAAAAAGTTTTTAGAAATTGATAAATTAAACTCAACAACAAACACACAAAAATATTACCCTTTCTTCTTTATTTGGGTTCAGTTTTTCTTCTAGTGGCCCTTTTGGCCACATGAGAAATATACAACATCTTATTCCCTTACTTCCCCTTTGATCTTATTCTTCTTGGAAGGTCTTGAAGAACTTTTGGGATTAAAGTTCTTTGCCTTCCCTTCCTATTTTTTTAACCATAAGGATATACATATTTTCATTCTTCATATCTTTATCTACTTGGAAAAGGATAATAATAAGATCTTATATAGACTTCTCAATGATTTTCATATTAAAATCGACAAAAAAACTGGATAAAAATTGATGGAGTGATTCCAAAATGAGATCAGTGCCTAGTTCTATGGGGATTTGAAACCCAAGAACTTCTAGGTGCTCAATGTATCCAATGATATTGACTATGTGAGGCCTAGATAGGGAAACCTCTCCAAGATTACACAAAAATATATCCTTGGAAATATCAAACCATTCTTGTCTATCTCACTCTTGTAAAAGATCATAGAGGTTCTCAGTCATGTTATACATATCCATGAATTCATGATACATAATGAGTTCGCTATAAATTGATGAAATCATAAATAATTTATCATTTACCACACTGTTATATGTTTTTCACAGACTATTAACTCTCTATCTCTCACCTCTTGAGCAGGCAGATTAGGCATTAAGGATTCTAGTGTGTAAGATTTTTGTTCATGGCATAGAACATACTGAATGAGTTTAAACCACTCATAGAGGTTACTACCAATGGGGATATTGTCTTATTCTAATATTTATTTTGGTATAGTGTTGATGATGAGCTTGTCATTTTATTCTACAATTAAAAGATAAATTTTTAGTACTTTCTCTTGATTACAGATTTTGTGAGAAATAATAAATTAATTGATTTTATCAAATCTCACACTATTATATCAAGTCCCATAGCCCGCACCATTGAACTTAGAATGTCAAGTTGCTAGGATATTATATTGTCAAGGATATATATTCCCCTTTTCATAAACAGAACATGATTGGTCAAGATATATTGAAGGTATTTATATAGGCAAGTCTTTGCCAACTGTGGGATTTTCGTTCTGTAATCCGTTGAGTGGACTCCCCAATCCAGAAATCCCGAGTTGGATTTTCTCAACACTTTCTTCCAAATTACACCATGTCTAGTAAGGGATACTTCTGTTTACTCAATTTTTTTATGTTATCACAAAACATTCATTATAACCCCCCTTATAAAAGTAAGTGTCCCAACTATGGTGGGTCAAACACAATGTTCTATTGAGTTTTATTCCTAATCAAGTAATGGAATGCTTAGTCTTAATTAGTATTATATTGAGGTATTTTATTTAATTATGAATAAATTTTTATCTTGTTTTATCCTTTACATGGATTTTTAATATTTAAGTGGATGTTTACTCAATTAATTAACCATGTTTGGATAAAACATTTACGCATAATCAATTTTATTTAAATTCCATATTTTTATATTAATTCATTTAAGTGATCATAGTCTTCAATCAATAAGTATAATTTTAATGAATTAGACAGAAAATAAATGGATAATTAAATGACCCATTAATGGGCTTATTTAATGGTTGATTTAATGATCTGAAATTTTATAAACCTATGACCTAGGTGAAATAAATCCTTATCATAGACTTGACATGAGTTACAACATTCCACATGTATTTCTATGTATCACTGAGTTAACACCATTATGGTTCCATCATGTACCATACAAACATGCCTTGGGATGCTCCATTAATTACAAATATTTATTACTCACACGCAGGTGTGGGAACCAAAGGATTGGTTAAAGATAATTACATAAATAACCCTGGACAGGCATCTCCTATATTATAATGGAGGGAGGGATGACTCACAGGATATATTTTAATTCAATATTAATTAATTGCAAAACCATGAAATGAATTTAATTAAATAAATACCAATACATACATATGTCTTGGTCAAGCTCATGATCTGTCGTACATGCATTGAATATGAAAAAGTAACTAGCTAGAATTTATTTCCTTATTCATTCTTTATTATTAAGATAAAAAAACTTATATTAATTAATTAAGAAATTAATTAATTCCCTTTTATATTAGTGATCATATGAACTTAATTAGAGATACCCATCAATTTATAATTCATGGAAAATAAAAATAAGAACCAATAATGACATATTTATTACAACGAATTAATTGAGAATTTGAAATTTATTAAAACCATTATTAAATCTTCAAACACACAACGGTGTTCCAATCAATAAAATAATGTTTTAATGATGTAATTTTTAAAATTTATTGTATTTTTAATTTTTTTTCCATTAATGAGTGACTATATTGAATGTACATACAACTATACACCATGAACCTATGTTTTCATATATCCAAGTCACATGACTAGGGATTTGGTGTGTTAACTTGACCAGACTACATGGTGTGTACATGACATCTATACACCTTGTATCTACTTTCCATGTTCTAGGTTTCACAGATCAACACGTGGTGTGCAATAGAAGCACAGTGTGTGCAATAAAAGCACAATGTGTTTTTTTATTTCTCGGTGCATCTAGATACAATGAACATTAGTATACGACATGTTCACTGGCTGCACGTTGTGTAACATATATTTACTGGAAAAATATTTGGCTCTTCCCAATGGAATCTATAGTCGTTATTCATTTGTTCTTAAATCTCTAAAAAATGGATAATTGAACGAACATGATTAATATGTTGATAATATGTTAATTAAAATCATATTAAAGAAAAAATAATATGAAATGAAAATATAACCATGATTGTGCATAGATCAAAAATACAATTAATAATTATAAATTTAAACATACATGGCTTTGATACAAATTTTTAGTTTCAGTCACAGTGGAAGTGTTGTAGTGGAAGGAAATATATTTAACTTTCTTCTCATAATAATTTCTCAAAACCAAGAATGAATATATTACATGTCTAATTTACAATTAATTAATTTATTATCTGAATAAATAAATCATTGGGATTAGGAACTTTCTTTGATGATGATTCTTGATCATCTGAAACAACCCATTTAGACTGCCTTCATTGCACTTGTGAGGATCCAAGTGTATAATCCCTCTAATAGTGATCCACATGTGCTCCAATGGTCTCCAAGAAACATCACTCATTATCAGGGTCCTAGCATGGTGAATCAAACATCTTTCATTGTTTGTTATTGATCACTTGTTCTTCATTCTTGAAGAAATTATCTCTTGGGTTACTCGTTCTTGAGAGGGAAAGAGGAGGAGGAGTTGAGAGAGAAATTTTTGTGTGCAATAATTCAATATTCCCAATCATGGAATTGGTTTTGAATGATTTACACACTAGACAAAACTGTCTACTTATAGAGCTAGGATTTGGGTTAAAGAATTTAATTGGATAAAATACATTAAATATAATTATAAACATTAATGAAATTCTATGCCCCATAATAATAATAATACTATTATTATTTTTTAGTGTGCCTACTTACACAAAATTGATTAATAATATTTACCAGCTCATAAATAATTATTTTGTCACCGGAAATGGTCTTGGTTCATTAAAACTCATCTTTCATTTATTGAACACCCAAATAAATATTTTATTCTCTTAAACATATATTTTATTCATAATCTAGTAAATAAATATTTATTAAGCATTCAATATAATAAATAAATATATTTTATTTACAATCAAGTTAATAAATATTTATTTAATTGATATGATCAATATAACATGAATAAAATTATTCCTCAGTCTTGAGAATAATATTTATTCCAGTAATTAAATTCAAATATAATTTAATAAATACCAACATAAACACTTAGGTTGTGACACTCTGGGATTCTTTCTTATTTACATTAGGATGGATTTCCTAAAGTCCAATATTACTATCTAGAAATGGGTCAAGACACCCAAGAGAAAGAAATTAAAGTCACATAGAAGAAAAACAAAAACAAACAATCACCATGTAATATAATCACTTCGTCACAATATCTCATCAAGTAGGTTTCATGATGCTATCATCAGCATATATTCTCGATACATCATTCTTTGACTATCTTAAATAAACAAATTATTGCACCATGTCCATGGTATTTTGGGTGATTATTCTATTTCAATAATAGGGCCAAGATATAAATTTCTATATAGATGGAAGGGAAAATCATTCCTTTACTTATACGTTAATAATATTTCATTCATGAAACACCCAATGTACCATACTTCCTGCCAACATATGTTGTGATAGTTTTCGTCAGAAAATCTAAGTGTGCGAGTCATAACATGCATTAATAATAATCTTAAAGTATAAGTAACCTTACACATGCTCAGAGATAGGAATTTATGATGACACCCAAACATGCATAACTCCTACTATTAGGTTTGATCTCATAATCTCCCATCTTGAAGATTACCAAGTGCGAACTTCATGAGAAGAAGTCTCATCTTCTTAAGAGTACTCACACCTAATAGTCTATATACTATGTGTCACATCATTGTATGTTATCAAAACATATAATTATATTAATAATATTTTCATATCAATTCAAGGTTCTCATTATACTGGGGAACTTCTACGACCTTATCAATACGACAAATACTACAGGACATTATTACATTAAAGTCATCCAGAACAATAAACAATAGGTAATAAGATGTTTAATTTAATATTTAATAAATAAAATATTAAAGTAAAAAAAGTAAATTAAGTTGGTTCTAGGACACAAACTCCAACAATTTGATTAAATTATAATATTTTATCACCCATTTATTTATAATTCTTTAATAAAATCCTAGTTCCGAGTGATAACTAATTCATTTTTCATATATGTTTTTGTTCGGTGGTTTTGGTCCTTAGAATTTGATAATGGTCACATAATATCTATAATGTTAATACTGATATAAATATCATATATATATATATATATATATTAATTCATCTATAAATGATAGATATAGAAAAAATGAATTACGTCGTTCATGGAGATGTTAAGTCATAGATACACATGAATGTTGTTTTCACTATTCAATGGTTATAATGAAAGAAATTTTAATATTAATTCAAATTTATATATTCATTATTATATCATTTATATTCATTAAATAAATACTTATTACCATACATGTAAAACAAAAATGAAAAACAAATTGCATAGTTTCATGGAGGTGGTAGTCCTCACGTACACACAAGCAACGTTATCATTTTTCGACGGATTATAAGGTATGAAGGTTGATGTAATACTATAATTAGATAAATATAATTATGTTATAAATATCATATATATATATATAATAAATCCATCTATGAGATATGGGGATGGAAAATTAATTAAATCAGTTCATGATGTGGTAGTTCATTATACACACGATTAACAGTTTTTTTAAAATTATATAGAATATGATATAGATATAGGTTATGTAATTAACATAATAAAATATATTTTATATTTTATATAATTTTTTTATTAATTCATCATATTTTAAAAATATTATTATTAGTTATAAGAATAAATAAAACGAAAACGCAAGGTTAAGAACTATAACTCTTTTTTGGAAAATCTATTTAGGTTTATACCTAAATCCTTAATAGGATGGTTTTATGATAAAAAATTGGATTATTATTCACTAGAATTAATTTAAGTAAGTAATTCGGGCATTTTTTGTCCTAAAAAGGGATCTTTAAGTGTGTATAGGAGAGGAGAGGGGTGCCCTTCTATAAGTGGGGGAAAGGACATGAACAACTTTTTTTAAAATAATAAATTAAATTAAAGTATTATTCAAACAAAATGGATACAAAATAGACCATTAATGATAATTATATGATATGAGGTAGAAATATATCCATAAAATATAATTTATAGATATATTTTGGTCATTTTAACCCTTATCCCTTTAGTTTAACCCCCAGTAAACCTCTTTTAACTTTAATCGTGGTAGTAAATATTTACCATTTTTAATATTAATTATGAATAAAAATAAAGTTAAAATTAATAAATAATATTAATTATTATTATTAAAAATATATTATCCATTTAATCAAATTCAATTCATATAAGTGACAGAATTGAATTTCAAATTAAACCTGCAAATGCGATGAAAAGCGGTTTTCCAAAGAAAACAATTTGTAATGTATAAAACGTTTTTATTTCAATTTTCATCATAAAATTTATTAGAGTGACCTAAATTGGATTATTAGTAATATAATTTAAACAAATATTATTTTAAAACAATTATAAAACAAAATTTTACTTTTAAATTCTTTAAAAGAAAAAGAGTTTTTCAATAAAAATCAGTAATTTTCACTATTCAGTGAAAAATTAATCTTTCCAAAATTATCAAAACTATACATTAATATAATTTTTAAATTTTTAAATCCAAAATGAAGTTAAGTTTTTTAAAATAATTTTTATAAATGTTGAAATAATTAAATTAAGTGATCAAAATGTGAAGAACCTTCTTTTATAAAAAATACAATTTCTAAGCGTAAAATTGGATTTATTCTTATCTCATGCCTACTAAAAATATTGTATGAATGATAAAAAATTTGGTTTAATATATAATATAATTTTTTTATAATAATTCACCAATAGTGATAAATTTAATTTATTATGTTCATAACATATTACGCACATACAAATAATTTTTCAAAAAAACATTTATTTTATGTTAAAATGATTTTTTTTTCATTTTTAATAAATTTATAACCAATAAATTTATTTTATACATGTGTAAAGCATATAATTTTCAAAATTTATTAATTAATATTCATATCCTTCAATTTAATGGCTAGGTTATAATGGTGTATTATATTACAGTTCATTTAGACTCGGTGTTGCGTGTAACAAAAGCTATTGAAGAGATTAAATTTATTTAAAAAATATATATCACAAAATCTTGGGGTGTTAAATAAACTAACCATGAGTTTAAAAATAATAATATTCTAAAAGAGTAATATATAGATGTGGTGGTTTTGGATGTCCAGGGAAGGTCAAATCCATCTCTAGACCTGACAACCTTAGCCATCACGTATGTGGTCTTGAGGCTACTGGATGATTCCATAGGGGAACAAAACTTAAGGTTATTATCTCCCAAATAGAATATAGTGCCTATAATTTGGTAATATTCCCCATTAAAAATAGAAATTATGGTTTAAATCCCTGAGAACCTCCATGATTTGATTCATTTCTTATGAAATCCCTGAGGATTAGATAATCAAGGATAGTGGGGTAAGTTACTGATTAGGGAATCAGTTGAATATTAACCAAGATGAGATTTTTCCTATTTTATTATAAATATGAAATATAGTACCACTATTGAGATAGATTGAGTTAGTGTATAGACATACCAAGATAAAATATTTAGTATTATTATTTATCTGGTGAGAGGTATGGTATGTGTCCATCCGTAAAGGTGAATGGTATGTGTAATATTCATTGAACTAGACAATTTATAGTCAAATAATTGAGAATATATGAGAGGATATATGGTATGGACATACTATATGTACCATGGTCACTCAATGTCCATAAAAAAGGTATTATATTGTAAGGAATACTTTCATATGTTGCAGCTAGTGGAAACATGTATAGAGATGAGAATGTTTTATAAAGAGCATACCAAATCCCTTTGTAGCTTGAGTATAATTGAGGATTTACTAGAGAACATTGTTTTTTTATATTTATGGTTTAAAAAATTCATATTTCTTTTCAATTATAAATGGGTCCATGGGGACACACTTTATAGATGACTGAAAAAGATTTATTTTTACTTAGAGATCTACTCTAAAAGTGTTTTAGAGTTTATCCAAAAGTATTTCTTTACAGGTGTATTCACATGGTACTTAAAATGATATGATGCATGGTGAATTTAATTATAACTTTATAATTTTTTTGGAAGGTATCTAAAGGGTGTTTTGGATATGGTTTCATAGTTATTTTATATAATAAAATATATGGTTAAATGTAACAAAGTCTATGAGGCTTTAATAAAAGTGGGTGATTGAAGGAGATATACCTTAATGCCTTATATTGTAGTATATGATATTATAATGTCATATTATATGACATTCATGATTATAAGGTATATCATGTGCCTTGTTATGGCATTGAATAAGGTGTAGTATAGGATATATTTTACTACTACCTTTATCATATCATATTGTATAATTGATGAGGTAGTCTAACATTAAGAATTAATGATCAAAATCTCATCCTCATTGACTATAATTAATATAACTATTTCAACATGAAATGAATTGGAGATTTAAAAAAGCATTAATATGATGAATTTATGAATGACCAAAGATTTACTCAAGTGTTTAGTGATGAATAAGTAAATATGTGATCACTCAGGAGTGTATAAAGGGAATATAAAATGATATGATCACTATGATATGGGATCATTTGAGATTAAAAAAGACTTCATCAATTCTCCCTCTCCCACGACCTCTCTTCTTATTAGTCATTTCCTCTGAGAGGAACTATCATTTCATGGAGTGAAAGAGTATCTCACCAAAACATGAGTTGATTCATTCATCCCATGAATATACCACAGATGTGGGAGTTTATTGGCCACCACTTAGGGATTTTACTAAAGAATAATGGTTGAATATTGATGCAAAATATTTCTATGCTGAAAGGTTTAAACTAAAAATGTTATTCATTTTATATTTACTTAGTTTCAGTTTTCATGCATGGTGATCTTAGGTTATTGAGTTTCAATTTTTTTGATGAATTTATGAAGTGAAAATTAATCCTTAGAAACCCAAAAGTGGTAGCGGTGTAATGGTAAAGGGTTAGATGACTCCTAGGAATTTTAACTTATGAAATTACGAAGAAATGTTCTCACCACCTGATATATCTATTACTGATTCAAAAATTTGAAAATCCAAAGTGTTGGGATAATGGAGTTCTTTTATAGGTTCATATTAATTTTATATTCAATATATTTATATGAGGAATTGAGAATCTTCCTCCGAATAGGATATACTCTACACCATTTCAATTATTTATATATTTTTTATTTTATTGACTTAATTATATACCCTTTACTCTATGTTTCATGAATACCATATACTTTATTATTCTAATTAAAGGGTATTCACCTATAAATTTATATCATTCATCTCACCATGGAAATCATCAGAATCTGAATCTTTTTTTCTATATGGGTTATTATGGGTTGGTTATCCATGTTTATGTAAGATATTCCTTAAGTAATAGTATTTATTATATTTTTTATCCATTATTTCAATATAATGGATATATTAAGCTTTTTATGTATTGTATTTTTTATCCATTAGGTTGAATCTCATTTTATCTATCTCAGTTATGGTCGATAAAATATTAATGTAGAATTATAAAATTTATCTACTGAACACTTAAAATTGTTCAGTCTTCGTAGTTCTCAATGTTTCCTCATCTTCTTATTACATTACAACTTGGTATTAACATTTCATCTTCCAATAATACAAATTCTAAACTCCATGAATCTCTAAATTCGTCTAACTAAAAATACTAACATAAGAAAAAAATTCTTACTAATTAATTATATGGGATCAAAACATATTACACATAGATTAATTTTTTACCTTATCCATTTATTTATATGAAACCATTTTTAACTAGAGTAAATGACTCTTATAGTATTGCAAACAACTCTTATATATTTTCTTGAGGAACCTTATGAAAACTTCATAACTTTACCAATTTTGTCTTCATGATTATCTAGAAACAATATTATATATTTTATCAAATATATTACATATCATGTAAGTTAATTTCCTTTAACACTTTTCTCATACACCTCTTATTACTTTCATAATGTTGAACTCATATATTATAATGATCTTAACTACCTCATGTAACTGTCAAACACTTATTTTTCTCACATAGAGATCATCTAACAAGATTTTATCTCCCATGTACCATATCATCTAGAACTATATTTTCTATTATTTCATCTATCAACTAAATAATTTTCTATAATTTCACCTTTTAACCTATATATGAGTGTTTTCCATCTATTTTATCTGTTGAACTTTCATCTTTTAACTTAATGAAAACTTATCCCACCACCCAAGTGTATTTTTGAAGTTCACTCATATAACGACCTGAATCTTTGGAAAAGGTATGGATCATTAGTTCCACTTTCAAATCTTTACTTTAAGCTTTTATAATGTGTGTAACATCCTAAAGAAGGTTCAAGAAGTGTCTGGGGTTGGTTCGGAGCCTGGGAGTTTGAGAAATGGGCTTACTGGCAGTGGCGCATGACCTGCACACGGTCTGCGCACAGTTTAGGATAAACCATGTGGCTACAGACAGAGGCACCTGCAGAGGCGTATGGCCATGCAGACCAGGCCGCACGGCCGTTCAACCTTTTTTCTAGGAGGTAGTGAGGTGCGCACGGTTTGCGCACAGTTTGGGTAAACCGTGCGACCCTATTTTGGGTGAAAATTACCATTTTCCCTTAAATTCTATTTAAGCCTTAAGCTTTTCTTCTTCCCCCTTATCACAGACAGAACAGAGGGGGGCCCTATTTTGCGCTCCAAAAACCTCATCCCTCTCTTTATCTTGTGGATTATTCTCCTGGTGTCCGAATCTTGATCCGTCAGAAGCATTGGAAAGGCCAAGGTAAGGCTAACCACACCTAATCTTCCTTACTCAGTGAATCTTGGTATTCGTTTTGCTATTTTGATGCATGCTCATATTCCCTATTTCCAAGGCACTGGAATGAAACTCAGATCTCTTCCAACCCACTACGAATCTGAGGTAGATATCAAGAGAGCCTATGCCTAAATATCTAAGTTAGGTGGTCACATGGTTTCCATTTTGGGTTTTCGCATTTTTGATTTATTATCATCGTTCCGTGGTTTGTATTTCACCAAACCCCTTAGTTTTAATGACTACTTGTTGGGAAAAAATCCCTCAAGGCATCATTGAAGCATTTTTGAGGTGATTGTGTTTGTTGAAAAAGTGAACTTCAGTGTTGTGATTGTTGACAATGCAAACCATGACATACAAATTTGCTGAAAAAGGGGATTTCATGGTGCAATGTCGAGTTCAAGAGATGTGGTCAATGATCAATATTTTATTCAAGAACTTTGACAAATGAATGGATGATCTGGAGGCGGCATAAAACGAACAGATACAAGGTGGCGCCGTTTTCCAGTGTTTGGAAAATTTTTGGACCTGAAAACCAACAAATAAAGAAAAGTGGTTTTTGACAAAGGGACTTGCGCGCCGTGTACATGAAGGCTTGGAAACTTTCATGCCATATGTTTTTCAAGATCAGATCATCAAAATATGGAAAAGGAATAAGGTTCGCGCAAGTTTTGGTGAGGTCGCGCAGGTGACTTGCGCTCCGAGAAAGATACTTGCGCGCCGATGCCTTGGAAGTTTGAGAAATTTCACGCCTATTGTTTTCCAAGATTTGAAGATCAATATATGGAAAAGGAAAAAGGTTCACACAAGTTTGGAAGTGGGACGCTCAAATGAATTGTAGGGGAAGAGACCTGCGCGCCGAGACTTGCGTACCGAGGAGAGACTTGCGCGCCGACACGTAGGGTGGTCAATTTTCCTATAAATACTGGACCACCCTCTTCATTCTTCACCGGAGCTCAACACTTTGAGAAATCATAGCTCCCATCACGCAGGTGTGGTGGTCGTGCAAGTGGCGTGTGGGTCGCACAAGTGAAGTTGCACGCCGGTGGTTGAAGTTTCACGCCAGTGTGAGAAGTTGCACCCCGGTTGGCAGTTGCACGCCAATATTAGTTTGGGCGTAAAAGGAAGAGAGTCGTGAAAGTTTGGAGTTGGGGAAGATTGTGTCGCGCAAGTGTCTTAGGTGGAATTGCGCGCCCGTTGTGACTTGCGCGCCGATACTTGTGTGCCGAGATAGACTTGCGCTCCAATTAAGGTTTATTTCCAGCAGTGATTTTCAGGCTACGTGGAAGCTGGAAGTTTTCCTGATACCTTCGGTTCAAAGAGATATTCATCTACGGGTGAAAGTTGTACTTCAACAGAGCATCTACATACAGAGGAATATGCATTATTTCATGAAAATGAAGAGACCTACAGGTCTATAAACTGTGAGTGGATCCTTTCCGGAGCAGTGAGAAAAGGAAGAGTAAGAATGTGATCCTCTCCACCGGTAGTGAGCCATAGAGAGAGAAACATGGAGTGAACCTTGGGAAAGCAGTGAGCTGACCCTAAACTTTCTAAAGGCAGTGTGCCTGGGCATAGAAGTGATCTAGACCAAACTTTGTATCCACATCTAGAGAAGATTAGTGGAATTTGGTACGACCGGAAACTTGTCGGCGTATGCTCCTTGGACGTAGCCCAGTGAGGGTGAACCAAGTAAAAATCTCTGTGTCTGCCTGCTTATTTTCCTGCATTGCATTTAAAGAATCATCATCAGATAAAGAAGAAAGTAAGTGATCATAAAAAACACACAAGTGAAAACAAAGTGACCCTTGTAACAAAGAGGTCAAGATCTAGTGGGGTAGGAATAATTTTGAAAAATAATATCCACACCCTGATTCACACCCCCCTCTCAGGGTATATAGTCCCTTATTAGTCCTAACAATTGGCATCAGAGGAAGGTTTCTTTTATCAGATTTGTTTTCTCTGACTTGGTGTAGTCGATCTGTGTGTTTAAAGAATCAGTCTTCTCTTATCTCGGTGAGCCATGGAAAAGGGAAAAACATCAAAGAAGAATCAGAAGTCATGTGGTATTCCTCAGTGTGGAAGTGTGTATGGAAAAAGTGTGATTTAGTTAAAAGAATCAAACATCTTATTGAAAGAAGGGCTGGATGAATCTGACAGGGAAAACATTGATTCACTCAATCATGATGTAGGAACGAGTGAAGTAATCAAACATCAAAGTGATACTGAAACAATTGATGATGAAGAAGTTGCAAGAAGGAGGCCAGTAGTAGATGTTGTCAACATGACAATGATATTGGACCGAAAGTTGGATGAAGAAGTCAAATCTAAAGATATTCGAACCAAAGTATTGGTGATTGAGGTCAACAAGCTAAGAGGCTTACATCAAAGGCTTATTAATGCGGTTACTGACCTAGAGGAGAAGAATGATTCTCAAGGTGATAAACCACAAGAAATGGAAAGAATTAAAGGAAAACAAAAGGCTGGTGGTTGTGAAGAAAATAAAAATTCTAATGAAGTTCAAAATATGAAAGCTAGAATTGATGATCTAGCTATACAGCTGTCTGAGCTAGTTCAGTAGAATAAAATGCTACAACAAGAGAATGTATGTTGTTCAGATTCTGTTGAAGAATAAAAATTGAAAGTGAAGGATAAAAGTGACATGGTGGAAAATCTCACACAAGAACTAGAAGATGAGATGAATAGAGGAAATAATCTCTGAAGAGAACTCAATGCCCAAATTGAATCAAGGTATATGAATATTAAAAAGTTGTAAGAAGAGCTAGAATCAGTGAAGAAAGAAGTGGAGAAATCCAATGCTAAAGGAAATCCCAAAATGAAGGATGCCTTACACTTGCTATTTGATTATCCTTCGACAGGTTATGACGAAATGAAAAGAAAATTTTCTATTTCTGAAAAGAGGCAGGAAAAAATTTTCTCAGGTCAAAGACCATATAGTCTGGGAACAACTGGTATCAGATTTGATGAATCTCCTCCCGTGCAAGATAGAAAGAGAGCTGCAAACAGTTCTAGTTGTGAAGGAAATCCTATAGGTGCTGGAGATAGGCCTAAGAGGAAAGTTACAAAAATTAGTGATGACATGTGCTATTTTTGTGGGATTCATGACCACACATCAAGATTCTATTTAGAGGCTCATGAATACATATCAGGCTATGAAAATATAAACTTTTTTGAATCTGAGAATAAGAAGAAGCATCCTGAGAAATCATAGAGTAGAGTCTCTCAAAGGAAAGCATTCATAAAATGCTATTACTGTGGAAGAATGGGAAACGCCATGAATATGTGTCAGGAAGCTCATAAGCTCAATGTCAGAGTAAGAACTCTAGCTAAATCAACATCTTGACATAGAAATGATGAAATGAGGTAGGTCTTTGATGGAAGATGTTTCATATGTTCTGATCATGGGAATTTTTCCAGACAGTGCAGCAAGAAGAAAGCAGGGAAAGAAAAGGAACCTAAGAAGAGAATTTCAACTCCAATGATGCATAATGAAAAATTATACACTGAAAGACAAAGTGGTAAGGTGAATAATAGGCTTAGAGTCTCAGGGGAATCACATGGAGCTGAACGAAAGGTGTATCTATCACCTCCTCTGTCACACTCACAACCGCCCTCTAAGAAAGAACACGAATATATCTGGAAGAAAAAGGGAGGAAACACAACAGTTGTGAGTAAGGAGAATGTACGTTTATTGGAGGACCCACCACCAATGAAAAATAGGGTGGTCACTCATAAATCTGATAAAAGGCAGATAAATAAAGAATGCGTTGAAAAATTCACCAGTCATTTTCCACAGAGAGGACTGGAAGAAAAAGGAAAATCCCTACAATGGTGGAAAAAGCAAGGGAAGATGAAAATCAAGGAGATTCTTGCTCAGAGAAATAATCAAGGAAAATGGAATTTTGGAAGAACCTCAAAGAAGGAAATGTGTACTAGTGGGTCTATACCCCAGGTGATGAGAAAGGTCGGGCCTACAAAATCTACATATCAGAAAAAGGCTCAGCATGTGGGTAATGAATGCTTAGTCATATGGCCAGAGCAGTTGAAGTTGGCCAAGTAGCTGGAGGAAGCAAGAAATGAGTGTGATGCACTCTAAGAAAGAATCAAAGGGTTGACCCATCAGGATCAACCAATACCCTCATCTTGAGGATTAGAGAAAAGCCCCTCTCCCTATGTATATAAATGCAATTAACTAATGATTCATGAGTTTCAGGTTTTAGGGAGATACGATCCAAGGGGAAGTGGCATATAAATATGAAAAGTGGAGAAGTGATGTGCCCCAGATTTTTAATTGGATCAAATCAGGTACAACTGTTGAAGAAGAAAGGGTGCAATAGAGCACAATAGGAAGTGATTGTGTTATTGAATTTATCTCTTGTTTCCTACACTGAGTTTCAACTCAGTAGGCTTAGAGATTTTGTTAATGGATCAACTCTGAGTGGAAGATAAGAACAAATGATGTAGGAGGAAAATAATAGTTATGGGTCTAAACTATTGGGCCTAACAACTGGAAGAGTTTCATAACACAGTGGGATCTTTCTATATCCTAATCAGATGCATGATCTCAATATGGTATGAAGGATGAATTTTTATGCTCATGAAGAATGATTGGTGAAAAAGCAGAAACACATAGGTTTTCATGATTAACTATTATGTTCTAACAATGTGGTATCAGCTGACTGCTTTTAGGATACCAAGAAGCTGCGAGAGAAAATCAATGGTGTGTCAACAAAAATCTGAGAGAAGATGTTCAAAGAAATGACATCATTGAACAATGAAACAGAGAAAAGTAGCTGAAATAAATGAAGCCACTGAAAAATGAGTCAGTGAAAAATTTCCTAATGAAAGTGTTGAGGAAGAAAGCAACAAAGGGGGATAAGAAGTGGTTGATGATGATTCCGAAGAAGAAACTAATGATGAAAAAGAAAGTGTCAAGTATGTGTCTACAAGGAAGTCAAATAGCTGAGCTGAAACTGATAGACAGAATACCATTGTTGATCAGGCAGCTCTAGTTCAGACTAGAATAATAAAGTCACTACAGAATACATCATTCCTATCTTAGGTAGATCCGAAATGCTTTGCTGATGCAGCCGAAGTTGAAAACTGGGTTCTGGCTTTGAATGAAGATCTTGACCAGATTGAGAAGAACCAGACATGGGAGATTGTTTCGAGGCTAGTAGATAAGAATTTCATCAGAACTAAATGGGTATATCACAACAAGATGAATGAAGATGGCACAATGATTCATAACAAAGCACGACTGGTCTGCAAAGGATACTCCCAAATATAGGGTATTGACGTTGATGAGACATTAGCACCGGTAGCAAGGATGGAAACAATCAGATTATTCGTAGCCATTGCAGTGCAACAGAAGTTTAAAGTGTTCCAAATAGATGTCAAATCAGCATTCTTGAATGGAATTCTAGAGGAAGAAGTGTATGTTGAGCAGCCAGATGGTTTTCTCATTCATGAGGATGAGAACAAGTTTTTTAGGCTGAAGAAGGAGTTATATGGGATAAAACAAGCACCGAGAGCATGGTACTCAAGGCTATATCAGTATTTGAAGAATCTTGGTTTCTAGCATGGTGGATTTGATTACAATCTCTATTTCAACAACAATAGTAATCAAAGGATGATGGTGCTGGTCTATGTCGATGACATAATATTTGGTGGATCAGATTAAGCTTAGTGCAGACAGTTTTTTGAATTCATGAAAAATGAGTTTGAAATGTCAATGATTGGAGAGCTAACATTTTTTCTTGGTCTACAAGTGACACAAGGAAGGAATGGAACATTAATATCTCAATATAAATATGCCAAGTAGGTCCTGAGAAGGTTTGAAATATAGAATTACAAGGAGATGAAGAATCCAGTTGCTACCCGGATGAAATTATCAAAAGATGAGGATGGAAAGACAGTTAATATCACAGAATATAGGAAAATTATTGGAAGTCTGTTGTACTTAACCACAACAAGGCCTGATATTGTTTTCGCCACATGCCAAGCAGCAAGATATCAGAGTAATCCCAAGGAAAGCCACATGATTGCAGTGAAAATAATACTTCGGTATATACAGGGCACAGTGGATTTCATCTTGACATATACTGACAAATCTCAGACAGAGTTATTGGGATATACTGATGTAGATTGGTCCGGTTCAGCAGATGATAGAAAATCAACGTCAGGTGGTGCATTCTATCTTGGTGGATTGTGTATTTCTTGGCTAAGCAAGAAGAAAGATTGCATTTCATTGATCACCGCGGAAGCTGAGTATATTGCGGCCACTCAAGCATGCACACAATTATTATGGATGAAGCAGAATCTTGAAGATATGGGAGTTGAAGTGAAGTCTCCGATCGGAATCCAGTGTGATAACTCAAGTGCTATAAATCTCAGTAAAAATCCCGTCCATCACTCAAGGACAAATCACATTGAGATAAAGTACCATTTTATCAAGGAGAAGGTTGAGCAGGGAATTGTGAAGTTGGAGTATGTGCCTACAGAGCTACAGGTTGCAGACATTCTGACAAAGGCCTTACCCAAGGAAGATTTTGAGAGGCATTTACTGGCTCTGGGAGTTCAGTTGATTCCCCGCACTTGAAATAGTGTGGATGTGGAACCACCCCTCTCCCCGAGGTATGATGTGTTTTTCCCTAATGTGCTGATTTGTTTTCTACTCTGTTACAGCCTACAAAGGATTGACCTTTGGGTTCATTGACAAAGGGGGAGAAAATAGTGATTGTTCAAGGGGGAGACAATGTGGAGACTTGATAAATCATGAATGATATGGGGAGAAGCTGACAGGTGGAGCAGCCAGATAGGGGGAGTTGAATCTAGTTGAACGTGCTTAAACAGATCTTAGCTTGGAAAATACATGAAATAAGGCTAAAGAGGTTTTGAAGATGACAAGGGATGAAGATGTGACCAGAAAGGGGGAGCATATAAAATCTGACGATGCTAGAAGTGATCAATCAAAGAATAGATATCACGACAGCTGCGGATCATGATAAAAGCAGAATAGTAGTGTTGGAATGTGGTAAAAATATTTCAAAACAAAAATTGGTCTTCCAACAAGTCCTTCAACAATTGGTATCAGTTTAGTACAAATTGTTATCAGTTTGGTGTGAACATTGGATGTCAGAGATGAAGTGATTCATTGATTAACTTTTCATTTACTCTTGTTTCTGACGCCGATCATTGCTCATGTGGGCTTAGAGTATGTGTTGAGTAAATACTTGATCGCTATCAGAATCTCAAAAGGTTAATGGTGGCTGAAGAATCAATGATGTATCTTTTTATGAAAGAGTTGTCAAAAAACCCAAAGGGGGAGATTGTTGGGAAAAAATCTTTCAAGGCATAATTGAAGCATTTTTAGGTGATTGTGTTTCTTAACAAAGTGAACATCAGTGTTGTGATTATTGACAATGCAAACCATGACATACAAATTTGTTGAAAAATGGGATTTCATGGTGGAATGTCGAGTTCAAGAGCTGTGGTCAATGATCAATATTTGATTCAAGAACTTCGACAAATGAATGGATAATCTGGAGGCCGCATAAAAAGAACAGATACAAGGTGGCGCCATTTTCCAGTGTTTGCCAAATTTTTGGGCATGAAAATCAACAAATAAAGAAAAGTGGTTTTTGGCAAAGGGACTTGCGCGCTGTGTACATGAAGGCTTGGAAACTTGCACGCCATATGTTTTTCAATATCAGATCATAAAAATATGGAAAAGGAATAAGGTTCGCGCAAGTTTTGGTGAGGTCGCGCAGGTGACTTGCGCGCCGAGAAAGATACTTGCACGCCGATGCCTTGTAAGTTTGAGAACTTGCGCGCCTATGGTTTTACAATATCTAAAGATAAAAATATGGAAAATTAAATAGGTTCACGCAAGTTTGTAAGTGGGATGCACAAGTGACTTACAGGGGAAGAGACCTGCGCACCGAGACTTGCGCGCCGAGGAGAGACTTGCGCGCCGTCGCACAGGGTTGTCAATTTGCCTATAAATACTTGACCACCCCTCTTCATTCTTCACCGGAGTTCAAAACTTTGAGAAATAAGAGCTCCCGTCACGCAGGTGTGGTGGTCGCGCAAGTGGGGGTGTGGGTCGCATAAGTGAAGTTGCGCGCCGGTGGTTGAAGTTGCGCGCCAGTGTGAGAAGTTGCGCGCTGGATGGAAGTTGCGCGCCAATATTGGTTTGGGCGTAAAAGGAAGAGAGTCGCGCAAGTTTGGAGTTGGGGAAGATTATGTCACGCAAGTGTCTAAGGTGTAATTGCGCGCCCATTGTGACTTGCATGCTGATACTTGCGTGCCGAGATAGACCTGCGCGCCAAGTAAGGATTATTTCCAGCAGTAATTTTCGGGCTGTGTGGAAGCTAGAAGTTTTCCCGATACCTTCGGTGCAAAGAGATATTCATCTACGGTTGAAAGTTTTACTTCAATAGAGCATCTAAATACAGAGGAAGATGCATTATTTCATGCAAATGAAGAGACCTACAGGTCTATAAACTATGAGTGGATCCTTTCCGGAGCAGTGAGCAAAGGAAGAGGAAGAAGGTAATCCTCTCCACCAGCAGTGAGTCATAGAGAGAGAAACATGGAGTGACCCTTGGGAAAGCAATGAGATGACCCTAAACTTTGTAAAGGAAGTGATCCTGGGCATAGAAGTGATCTAGCCCAAACTTTGTATCCACATCTAGTGAAGATTAGTGTAATTTGGTACGACCGGCAACTTGTCGGCGTATGCTCCTTGGACGTAGCCCAGTGAGGGTGAACCAAGTAAAAATCCCTGTGTCTGCCTGCTTATTTGCCTGCATTGCATTTAAAGCATCATCATCAGATAAATAAGAAAGTAAGTGATCATAACAAACACACATGTGCAAACAAAGTGACCCTTGTAACAAAGAGGTCAAGATCCAGTGGGGCAGGAAGAATTTTGGAAAAGAATATCCATACCCACATTCACCCCCCCTCTCAGGGTATATAGGCCTTTATTGGTCCTAACACTGATTCATATCTAAATGAATCGTGTGGTATGATATTGATGAATCTAACCTTGTTAGGGTGTTTAGATTTGGTGTGGACTAGGAGTGGTCAACCATAGGTGATATGCCTTGAGATTTGGCCCTTTTTCACCTTTGGACCTTAATGACATGTCTTGGAAGGCATTTTCCATGTTAGGAAAATGAGATGACTTGGTTAGAGGTTGGCTAGGATGAGATATCTTGAACCTATTGAATGAATTGAAATGTATGTTTCCTTGAGATGTGTTTATGTGATATCTTAATATGGAAATTCCATGCTTTGTTAATATGATATAATATAATATGGATTGAATTATATATTGTGATGTGAATGGTTATGCCTTGCTGTGTTGACATGCTTGTGATAACCCATGTATGGTCGGGAAGCATTCTTACCCCATTCAAGATGAATCTCCGTGTGTGGGCGGGATGAATTCTTAACCAGTTCCAGATGAATCTCTATGTGTGGGAGGGAAGCATTCTTACCCCGTGCCAGATGAATCTTCATGTGTGGGCGGGAGGCATTCTTACCCCGTGCCAGCTGAATCTTTGTGTAGTGGGACATGAATCATTCATACCTCAAGCCTATATATCCTTTATGGGTGGGAGGCATTCTTCCCCATGCTAGATATAGTGCTTGTGGACGAGAGGAATTCATACATCAGGCCAGTAATGATTATACGTATGTGAGAAGCATGTATAATAGGCATGTTTACCTCATGCCAGTGATAAACTATATCTATGTACTTGTACCTCTAGTTATTGTTCAGATTACTAGCCATGAGCTGAAGCAGGTAGACCTACCAGGTGTCCCTCCGAAACCTGAGCGGAAGGGTTGTTTATTACATTGCTTTACTTACTTGTAGTTTACTACACACTGTTTATTTTCCGAACACCTATTTGGATTACACTTAGACCCCGTTGGTGGTGGCCTACTGAGACTTGTCTCACACCCTACCCGGGCGGCCTCCTTGGAACCCGTGTAGAATTTACTGCTACAGGTACTAGTAGGAGAAAGGGTCCAGCTTCAGGTTGTTGATACATATACATTCTTGCTAGAGTTCCAGAGCAGAGGACCGAGCTTGGCTAGGGATTCTCATGGACTACTTTTATTATCTTTTTGTATTACTGTATAACATGTATTCCATCTATTTATAGTGTATCATCATGCCATGCATCCATTTTGTATCATACACTACATATGTGGATTTTGTATATTTATCAGGGTTTTCCTTACTTCTGTTGTTTGGTTTGTATGTTTCCCTTTTTCTCCTATTTACCATGGGTTTTGCTTCTTCTATTTTTATTACTTTGCTGCTATACCTCTATGTACTCTGAGATGGGGGTACAGTCTCCCCACTGACTTACCATTACACCCCCGCTGCTAGTCGGTAGCCCCTAGCCTATGGGGAGACGAGCCATAGGTTATGTGGCCAACCGGTTTCGAGGCTCGGGTTGAGGGGCAGCCGGGTCTGGGACGTCACAACTGAACATCCATTAACACTTACCATAGATTTACTTAATATCATCACAACAATAATTTTATATAAATTCTACCCTTAATTAATATTATTTAACATATTTATTATCATCTGGGTGAAACATACAATATCTATCAGTGTCATTATTTTGGTAGTATAACTCGCATCTTCCACCACTATCTGATGTATTAAATTTTGATGTGTTAACTTCTAGACCACTATTAGGCAACATCATCTTCTTATTTAATTTTCTTCTTCTCCTACACATATTGAATAAACATACCATTAACATAAAATAAAAAACTTATCGTCACAATACTTTTATGATCTTCAATATCCCATATTATATTTTTTGTCAATATCATCTTCAATTGTAAATTCAATATTATTCTCCCCATTGTTGAAAATAAATTCAATGTTTCTTTAATTTCATTATTTCAAGTATCTAGAGTGAGGTAAGGATATTATTATCTCATAACCCATTAAAATTTATTCCTCTCTACTTATTTTACATTTAACTAAATATATACCATGTATAACATCCCAAAACCCACACTCCTAGATTCGGTGATGAAATATTAAACTTTACATTTTCAGCTTTGATACTGACATAGGTTACCCAATTTTCCCCATCCAAAACATATAATATTAAAAGTAAATGTTGTATCACTTACATTATACATTTTCTTTTAGGTTTAGATCTTTATAAAACTAGAACAAAAGGCTACATAATCAATTTTCATGTCATTAAATGGGAATTTATCCCACTTAACTCATATTTTATTATTTCACATTAAATCATCATCATCATCAAAATAAAATCCTTTCTAGACATAATTCATTCAAATTATTTATTTATAACCTAGGTTAAAATTAAACACAATAAAGATGAGCTCAAATTCATAATAAGGGTAAAAATAATCATTAGAAATTTAGTGTCATCACTGAGTGTAAGAAGTGAATATGTGTATAACATCATAATCAGAGTAAATGAGTGAATTATAAAAGAACTCATACCCATAAATACTTGGATCACCAAATATGAAAACATGAAAAATGTGTGGTGGATATGGCATATATCTCACAAAAATAAAAGTGAGATTAGAAAACCCTTACATCGAGTTTGATTTTTCATCTTTATTATTTATCTTCTTGAATTATAAAAATATATTAATTATTTAATTACATAAGGAAATTTTTAAAGTTTATTATTTATTTTATTTCACTTATGATTTTTTTTTATTTTATTACTTAATCAATTATGTTTATAATAGATGTTTTGACCATATTCGATTTAAATATCAAAAATTACTTCGATAGGTTGACTATTGTCAAATAGGTTATTAAATAAACATATAAATAATAATAATAATTAAATAATTATAATAATTATATATAAATTATGCTTTTAAAAACAATACTGAAATATAGTTATGAAAAGCGAACTAATGTTACGATCATGGAGACAATATGTTGTACATACACATGAGTAACATTTCTATTTTACCAATGATCATTATGGAATGAAGGTAAGTAAAATTTATCTTTTAATAATGATAATAATATATTAAATAAAATAAAATTTTATAATATATAATTATATATATTATTATTATGTTGTAGTGATGAAAAAAATAATCACATTTCTTCGAGGAGGTGGTAGTCCACACATCCATGAACAGTGTTACTATTTTTTCTAGTGAGTAAAAAGGTAATAAAGAAAAATAAATATTATATTTCAATAATTATAAATATTTAATTAATATAATAAAATTTTCATTTATATCACATATATTTATTATATTTACCATTATTATCTTCCATGTAATGTGTTATTGAAAAATGAATCACAACACTTCACGATGCGGCAGTCCACCGTACACACAAGTAATGTTATTGTATCCACTATAGTGTGGAATGTAAAAATTTCTATATAATATAATGACTCCATAGGTATAATTATGTTATAAATATCACATATTAAAATTATATCCATCATCATATCCCACCATGATAGGTGATAATGGAAAAAATAATGACACCATTTCGTGAGGCGGTAGACCTCCGTACACATGAATGATGATTTCATAACCCATTTGATAGAAGTGTGAGTTGTTTAAGGTAATAAAATTAACATAAATTTTTTTAGTATATTAAATATACATAGTATATTATATCATAATGTTATATGAAAAATTTATGTGGGTGGATAAAGAAATAAAACAAAAATTCCTGTTGATGAACATTACCTCTTCTTCGAGAAACTACTTTTAGTTTTCACCAAATGCCTTACTTGGTTTGATTTTTTATGAAATTAAGTATTATTGGATAATATGAGGGAATTTGGGAAGTTATTTGTTCAGGTATTTTCCAAACAGAATAGTTTTTCATGTGTGAATAGGATATGAGTGGAGGTGTCCTTTTCTAAGTGGGGTGAGTCGAACACTTGTAATTTTTTGAAAGAGTGAATTCCACCCATGTTTTGTACATGTCACCATGAAAAAATAATGGTAAATAATATATAATAGATGGAAAAAATTATAAATATTTATAATAAATGGTTTCTAGACATGTTTTGGGTAATTGTTACACCTTATACGCTAAGTTTATCCATTAAGTAAATTACTTTTACCCTAATCATTGTAATTAATTTTTATTTTTTCACCAATCACTTTGGTCAAAAATATAAGTTAGTCTTATAAGAAATTATAAATTACTATGATTAAAAATATGGAATCAATTTTTATAAATTCATTTCACAAAAGTGTCAAAATTTAATTTGATATTAATCCTACAGAGGCGATGATATAATAAGGTTTTTAAGAAGAGTATTTTTATAGAAAAAGATCATTGTATATTAACACTATGAATAATAATAGTCAATTTATGAACCTCAATTAATATTTAATAAAATATATTATATTATTTAATTTAAAACAATCCCCATTATTTATTATTTTAATTAATTAAAATGGAGAAACATTATTCATTTTAAAACAGTATTTTAAAAAACCCATTTAAAAACCCAAAAACAAACTTATATGAAACAACCCAATATAATGTTGATTAAAAAGTAATTTAGTGGATTATAAATAAATAAATAAAAAATATTTTACTTGAAAACATATTAAAAACATATTGTTACTTTTAAATAAATTAATTTATTAAAAAGAAATGACTTTTTACAAAAAATGGCATTTTTTAGTATTCATCAAAATTTTATTCATTTCAGAAAAATACCAAAAAAATACCCTAGGATAATTTTTGAATTATTATTTCAAAAATAAAAATTATATTTTCAAAAAAATATTATAAATTTTTCAAAAATTATTTTAAAACATAAGTGCACCATAATAAGGCGATAAAACTACTTTTTTGAAAAACACAATTTTAAGTGTAAATTTGGATTTACTTTTTTTATCATGTCTATAAAACAAAAAGGATTAATGATAGAAATTATTTTAAATATATAATATATAAATTTAATTAATATAATCCAAAAAAATAATTTTTAAAATTTATTGGTATAAACCACACTTGTGCGCATAAATTTTTTATTTCATAAAATATTTCCTTTTATTTTTAAAAGGGTTTTATTTTCTTTTCTAATTAATTGGTCACTAAAGAATTCATTATATATACATGTTTAAGAAATATTTTCATAATTGAATTGAAAATTTTATGCCCTCTATTTCAACATCTAGGTGATAAGGGTTACATATTTTACATGTCCTTTGAGCTTGGTGTTGTGTGTCGTTTACACCATTGAAGGTATGTTTCTTCTTTTAAAATATCAGGCTGTTAAATCCTCCCCATACTTTTAACAAATTTCATCACCAAATTTTATTTTTTTGGTATTAAAAGTTGTATATTAGAAAATATTTTTTTTGTAAACCGACATCATTAAAAGGGTTAATAAAACATCCTATTAATAATAGAGAAAGATAAGTACAAAGGTCATATAGAATAACACTAACTAGGTTTCCAAATTAAACATATGTGGGAATAGTATAAAAGTGTATATAATTATAGTGATTGATCATAATAAAGGTAGTGATCAATGGAATGTTAAGTGCCTCAAAAACATAAATCTTTGATAATCAAAAAGACCATTAGTTCATTAGAATTTAAGGTATTAGGATAAAAAAATCCCAGATCCTTTTCCTAGTGTTGTAGAATTATCCCACCATCTAAACTGAATACATTGTGAAATATACTTACTTGAAAATTAGAATTTCATTTTTTATCCTAATTCCATAATGATCTAATTTTTCCTCCAAAGAATGATTATTTTAGAAGAATTTTTTATACCTCGAGCACTAAAAATCAACATTTAAAGGATTATATAACCATAAAAGGGATAACAATATATTCCACCATCCTTTTGACATTGACCAAATCTAAAATGGTTTTCACATGGTCAGATAATTTCCAAAATTATTAAACTATCATATGAAACATATTCTTCAAAATTCTATAGTAACACCCAAAGTTAAAACTAAATCATTAATGTGTGTTTAAAATTAAAGTGTTAGATCATATATTTCTTCCTTCACGACAAAAATATAGAGATCTATTTTTCCACATAGTCAATAAATCACTTTTAAATACTGTGCTTATCAATATGATAAAAATTATGTTCACACAGTTATCTAAATATTCAAGATCATATATACCCTAAAATTTATCAATAAATTAAATATTATATCCATAAAAACATAAATTCATAGTTAAAGTCAAACTAATGATTTACATATACTTCAACTTAATATATAATCACATAAAGTTTCATTAATCACTTTAAGATCTCATCACTTTAAACCTAAAAAGGGTTGTATAGTACTTTTAACTTATGATCATCCTTAACCTTATAGGCCTGTGAGGTTATATATAACAATTAAGATAACATCACCTGAAAACATACCAATACCCAAAGTTATCTAAAACTTTTATTCTGATACCAACTATAAAATCCCAAAACCCGCACTCTCAGATTCGGTTATGAAATCCTAAACTTTAAATTTCTAGATTTGATACCGATGGAGGTGACCCAATTTTCACCATCCAAAAAATAAAATATCAAAATGAAATATTTGATTACTTAAATTATCCACAATATTTAAGGTTTATAGTTTTATATAATTATGAAAAACTCATATATAAACAATACCCATGTTGTTAAATGATCATTTCGCCCACTTAACCTAGATTTTATTATTTCACATTAAGTCATCATCATCAACCATATGAAATAAATTCTAGAAACAATTAATTTAAATTCATTATTTAAAAACTGGGGAAAGGGGGACATAAGAAGGGTGAGATCAAATTCTTCATAAGGGTAAAAAAAATCATCATAAAATTAATTTTATCAATGTTCATAGTAATTTACTATGGGTATAATGAAATAATCAGAGTGCATGAGTGAATTATAAAATAACTCATACCCATCAATACCAGGATAATCAAATTTCAAAACATTGCAAAGGAAAGAGTTATCAAGATCAATAATCATGATCCATGTGATATCAATATGGATTATAAAAAACATTATAAACCAATTATATGAATAAAAAAATTGTGTTGGTATCATGGCACATTTTTCTTTATAACTCTTGTTAATTCCGTGTTTGAAATAACTAGAGCTCAGCTAAATCCATAGGAGAACCCCTCAGGTAAATCCCTCCTTCATTCACCCCATGTCAACATACATTACCTAATTCATTGGATCAATCTATAGGTCCACCCATCATAAAATCTATAACAGGATCATCTAACTCTTTATGGGTTGCCCCATCATATAAGTTGAAACATGATTACTCACCTCTATCAGGTACACCCCATCATATAAGATTTAATGGACTTACCTGATGCTATCTGTGATTCCCCATCATATAAGTTATAAAATAACCCCAAATAAAGTACATATAGATTAAAAATCATCATAAAAATAATAAAAATATTATTCCATTAATAAAATTAATAACATGTGGATAATAAATGGCTTCTATAAAAATCTATTTGATACATAATTAACCTGTGGAAGAAAAATAGGTTTCATAATAATCTATTTGAAACAATATTATTACATCGAGATAAATAATGTGGATGGTATAAATTCCAAATATCCCTAGTGGAGGATAAGTAACAACAATGGTTGTTGATATTGATTAATGGAAATTCCATTAAAATTTCATTAAAAACATTCTTGAGGAAAATATCTTTTTCATTTTGAATATCACTTTATAAAACATAAAAAAATTGAAAATATTTTTTTTTGAAAATAACCAATAATATCCAGAATATTAAAAAAATATTTTTTAAAAATAATAATAATCATATAAACTTGAAAAGGAAGTTTCAATGAAATACTGTTCATATCGGTGGGTGAATTCATACAGGCCATAAAGAACATTACTTTTACTTTGTAAAAAGTTTAAAAAAGTGTCTTTCTCATAAATAGACAGGAATATTCCATTGAAAAAATATTAAAAAGAAATAATTGGAAATAATTATTTAATAAATTATTTTGTAATGTTTAAAAATATTTTTGAAAACATTTTAAAAAAATGGATTTCTGACTGAAGAGATAAATGAAATTGAATTTTCATTAAAAATTATCATTTATTTTAATTAAAAATGAGTAGAAAATGGTACAATTACTTGAAAATATCATGAATAAAAAAAATTAAAATCATGAGAATTATTGATAGATAGATCATAATATCTCATCATTGTAAGAATAATCATATACAATACTGATAAATGATGAGATAGTAACATAAGAATCTTACCACTTGGGTAAATATGAATCATAATCCCCTTAAAATAATAACATTAATTGAAACAATTAATATTATAAAAATAAGTATACTCATGATAGAACATGTAAAATGATCATCATATAAAAATCATAAAATAAGATAGGTGTTTAACATAACGTACATCCCAAAGATGTCAAGTTGTGAAAAAATACCTTTTCTGTTTTGGTATCATTAAAACCGTAAACCCCAAGAAAGAGATATCATCAAATGGATATGTAAATAAATATAAATTTAAGGATGATAATATTAAAATACATCCATGGGAATTATATACACCAAAAAACAAAATAAGTGGTGAATATGGAATATATCTCATACAAATAAAAGTAAGACGAGAAAACCCTTACCTTGAGTTCGATTTATCATGATTATTCTTTATATTCCCAAATAATAAACTCATATTAATTATTTATATTATTTGGAATCTTTATTTAGTTTATTATTGGTTTTATTTCACTTATTATAGTATTTTATACAATTAATTAATCAATTAATTTTACATCAGATGTTTTGACCATGTTTAGTTTATACATCAAAAACAACTTTGGTAGGTTGAATATGGAAAAATAGGTGATTATTTAAAAATATCTAGAATAATAATCATGAAATAATTATAATATTTATACATAAATTATAATTTTAAAATAAATCATGAAATATGGTTATGAATAATTAACAAACAATAACATCATGGAGACGGTAGGTCATACATATGCATTAGTAGCATATCCATTTTTCAATGATTGTCATGAAAATAAGGTAAGTAAAATTTATCTTTATATAATGATCCTAAAATCATAAATATAATCTTATTTAATTATATATACTTATATATTCCATTCTTGTGATTTTGTGATGAAAACAAAGAACCACATCTCTTCAAGGATGCGGTAGTCCACATGTCCACAAATGACGTTATCATTTATTATAGTGAGTGAAAATGAAATAAAGAAAAATATATATTATATTTATGGAATGAAAAATATTTCATGTATATAAAATATATTTATTATATTTTCCCTTATTACCTTCCATCTAACACATTAGTGAGAGACAGATCACATTGCTTCGTTAGGAGGTAGTCCTACAAACACACAATCGACGTTATCATATCCCATATATTATGGAATTTAAAAAGGTATACATGATACAATGACTCCATATGCATAATTATTTTATATATATCATATATAAACATTATATACACCATTATACCCAACCATGAGAGATGGTAATGGAAAAAATGAATGACATCGTTTCACGAGGTGATAATCTTCCATACATATGACTGATGATTCCGTAACCCATTTGATATAAGTGTTTGTGGTTATAGGTAATACCCTTAACATAACAATATATAAATATATTGAAGATACCTAGGTTATAATATTATTATTGTATAATAATAATTTAATGGGGTGGATAATGAGATAAAAAAACGATTGTTGATAAATGGTACCTCTTCTTCAGGCAATTCCTTTTTCTTTCCACCAAAGTCCTTACATGATTAGATTTATTCCTAAAGTAAGGTATCTAAGATTATAATAGGTAATTGTAGAAGTTATTTTGGAATTTATTTTCTGAAACCAAAATGTTTGAATGTGTGAAGAAGAGAGGAGAGGGGGTGGCCATTTATAAGTGGGGTGAGTGACACTATTATAAGTTTTTGAAAGAGTGAATTCCACCCATGTTTGATTCATGTCAACAAGCCCCAATAATGGTACCTTATCGATATTATAAGGTATAAGGTAGAAATATTTAATTTTAATGTGTTTTGGACATGTGTTGGGTCATTTTTACACCTTATATTCTAAGTTTAACCATTATGTAAACTCGTTTTTACCTTAATCATTGTAATTAATTTTAATTAATTTCACTAATCTCTTTGGTAACAAAATTAAGTTGGAATTATTTAAAATTATAAATTATTATGATTCCAAATATTTAATCAATTTTAATTCACAAAAGTTTCAAAAATTATTTTAATATTAATCCCACATACATGACAAGGCAGTGGGTTTTTAAAAAGAGTATTTTTTTTTGAAAATGATGATTCTATGTTAACTCTACAACTAAAACTGATAATAATATAAAAATAAATTAATATTTAATAATATATATTCTATAAATTTAATTTAAAAAATTTCCCATTAGGTATTATTTAAATTAATTGAAATAGAGTAGTATTATTCATTTTAAAATAGTTTTTAGAAAAAATCTATTTATAAACCCAAAAACAAACTTATAATAAAAAATAAATATAAAGTTGATTAAAAAGTAATTAAGTGGATTAAATATAAATATATAATAATTAAGTTACTTTAAATCATATTCAAAAAATATTTAGGCTTTTAAGTTAATTAATTTACTAAAAAGAAATGAATTTTTTACAGAAAATAGTATTTTTCACTATTCATCAAAAATTGAATCTTTCAGAAAATAACAAAAATTCACCCTAAGATAATTTTGGGGTTATTATTTCAAAATTAAATTAAAAATTTTAAAATTATTTTTAAAAAAGTTTCAAAAATTATATTTAAAAATAAGTGTTCCATAAATTAATGATAAAACTGATTTTTTCAAAAATACATTTTTAAGCATAAAATTGGATTTATTTTTACCTCATGTCTATAAAACACATATGATGAATTTTAAACATTATATTTAATATATAATATATTAATTTCATTAATATAATCTAATAAGAGTTATTTTTTTTAATTTATTGTTACAAAACACCCTTGTACGCATGAAAAAATGTTTTTCAGAAAAGGATTTTTTTTTTATTTTCAAAAGGTTTTTATTTTCATTTCTAATTTATTGGTATCAAAAAATTAATTTTATATACATATTTAAACCATATTTTCAAAATCTAGTTAATAATTTTCAAACCCCAATTCCAATTTCTCGAGGATAAGGGCTACCGATTTCACATTTCGTTTAAGCTCGGTGTTGTGTGTCATTTATGCGACCAAACAAAATTTTATTCTTTTAAAATATTAGGGTGATACAACCTGAGTTACCTAGGATATAGATCAAATATATTTTTTTATGTGAGATTCCATACATTAATTAACTCTAACTCTATGTGAGTCATGTTCAGTGTAGAAAGAAAGAGTTACTTACTTATACATCAACGTTGTCTATAAAATATTCAATAAATGATAACCATTTAAAAAAATTATTTTAATGGTAGTTAAAAAGGAATTTTTTATTGAACATATTTATAATATATAACTCAAAAAATATATTTAAAACCACAAAACCAATATCAAGTTACTTCCTTGCAAAAACGTTCGTTAGTTTTTTTATCAATAATCAATTTTTCCCTTTTGGATTTAGAATTGATGTTTATCATAAGAATATGAGAGGATGATAGACATACATTATTAATGATATAATCCCTAATTTCTATAAATATAATATCTAAAATTCAATCATAAAATGTAACATAGGTTTCTGAAATATATAATATTCTAGTTTTATGAAATTTAAGCTCTTTGACTCTGGTTTGATAAATATTTGGAATAACTTGGTTTATCACTTCATTAAGGGTTATTCTACATCAAAGTTCACCATCATGGTTGGTACCAACTATTATAATGTGGTTGATACAAATTTAATTGTATCAAGGAGGAAAAAATATTATAATTATAATAATGTACTCCATGATAAATTTCTTTTATTATTTTTTAATAAATAAAAAACATTTATTACTTTAGGTATCCCTCAAATTTTGTGCATCAACTTTAATTACCTACACTGATAAAATAATTATATATATATGGGAATAAGGTAGTTCTTATTTCACTTCTTAGATATATTATAAGGTAAAATATTTATTTCTTAACCCCGAAACACCTTACAATTCATCTCAAGATATATGAGAACTTTTCATACATGGTTACATTTTTTTGATTTTAAATTCATGAATTTCCGTGGGACAGATGGACTTTTTCATTCTACATTTAGCTTCTATTTTGTATGTAATATCAATTTTCTCAGTTTATAATAAGGTAAATGAAATATTATTTTATATTTCTTCTAAATTCATTTATTCTTCTAAATCCTCCAACCAAATAGTCATAAAAACTTTTATAAAATTCTTATTTTTCTTTCTATACAACGATATCATACTTAATACAAACATAATAGTTTACATATCTTCTAATGTTTGATTCATTTTATTTACAAACATCTCATATCTTGGTATTAATTTAATTCAATTTTCAATGTTTTGTCCATCCTATTTACACCTTCAGCATATATTCTTATCTTCATTTAACCATCCTTCACTGGGTAACATATCATAAATTTCAACATCTATGTTGGAGATGTCTTCCAACAAAACAAATGTACAATTTCATTCCCAAACTGATTCACTTTTTTATTTCATCTTATTATTCTTAACATTAACATTTTTTTATTTATTAAACTTGTCTATGATGTATATTTTCCTTACCTAAAAGAAGAATATTTTCTTAGATGATACATATTCGACCACTTCCTTCTTGGGTGCATTTTACTTGGTAAAATTTATTTATATACAACCTATGGATGAGTTACCTTCTATATTCCTTTTGTTTTTTCATCAAAATTTGTGGAATTATTCATTTAGTAGAATTTTAATCTCACATGGTTGAGGTAATATAATATTCATAATCACAATGACTACCTTTATTACAATATTCACAAATTTTCCCAAGATTTTTAAATCTGTTAGTAGTAAAAAAATTTCCCATCTTCAATGTATATTTGTTGATATTATAATTGAAATCATCTATTTTTATCCCCCTTAATTTATGCCTCCTTTATATTTGAATAAAATACATGTTATACTATAAATTAATGACCTTGTAAATGAATTTACTATAGCATATTCAATAACTAATAAATATTGACTTATTTGATTGATTTATAATATAACAAAATTTGATACCTTGATACTTTGGAGTATAATTTCCCTTATTTTTGAAACTATATGGATAACTCAATCCTATTTCTATATTTTCAACCATCTTTAAGTAATTTATGGGTGTCTAAATAGTTTCCCCAACTATGTTTCTCCAAAATGTAAATTTCATTCTTATTTAATTAAAGGATTAGAATCAGTGCAATCAAAATTTCTAGATCCAAAGGGTACCTATTTGAATGATTTTTCAGAAGATATATCTTCCAATTGTTTCCAGGTACTTCTATCTCTAGAATAATTCTCTCTAAAAATTTTAATATTTTGAGAAAAATTAATTCAAGAAACTATTTTATTTTCATTTTGGGAATAATCATCCTAAAAAACGTCCATGATTGTAAATTTTAATTCTAACTCTAGAAACTTTAAATTTAAAATTTTAGTTGTTCTTAAAGAGTTTTCAATTTATATTCACATTCAAATTTAATCTTATAATCCATTTCTTTATATAAGTTCATCATCTCTTATAAAAAATTATCAGGTTCCTTTACTCATTGTACCTTGATCTTGAGTTGATTATTCTTGATATCAATGATTTATTCATGAGTATTCTCTAATACATGGAACTTATCCTTTAAATCTTCCTTAAACCGAAATTTCTCAAAAATAACCCTTTATAATTATTATTCAACCATGTATAATTTATTATTAAAATATAATAAGGATTCTTACTTGGATTCAACAATTTTAGTGAGAGTTTCATAATTTTATAAATTTCTTCCCAATTTCTTTTCCATTTCATCAGCTTCCTACTCCAGTTGAGTTTTTATCATTTCTTAGATAAAATAAAATATATAGATGATAAATATCCATTTAAATGTATTTATATAACCCAAAACTTTAGAGTAATTATATTCAAGTTATTTCATAGTTTTACTTTTCTTCTACTCTACAAATCTTATAATAGATTCCTCAATAGGATCAAAATAAATATATTTAACAGATGAAAAATTTCCAATTTGATTACCTTTTAATAGTTTATGTACTTCTTTTACTTCTTATAAAAATATAAATTATTTCTAAACCAACTTCTTCCTATTTTTTAGTATTCTAGCCAAAATTTCTATGGTGACATAATCATGAGAAACTTCTACTTTCTTCAACTAAGGTATTATTTTAAATTCTAAAAATCTATTCTTCTTAAAAATAAGATAAAACAACTGCAAAAAATTAATCTATTCAAAGGAAACCTTGCACTATGATACTAATTTAAATGACCAGTGGATTGTGCAGTCATGTTGAGAGATGGGTAAATTAGAGTCAAACATTTTACTTAATTATTCCACCTTAAAAATTTTACCCTCTTTTTTATTGAAACTATTATCAAGGATCATATGTATGGATATTTTTAATCATTACTAACACACATTCACACTAAATCAATGTAATAAAGGAAATAGAGTGAAACACATAATTCATATAAGGTTTAGTCAAAATGTGGGTATTTATTCCTTTCCATGTTCAATTGTTGTCATGATACATGTATATCCACTATATTGCACAAGTGAATACAAATGGGATGTTTTTATCCTAACCCAAATCATCAAAATATTACATAAGTGAAGATATATTTATACTATATCCGGACAGTATTCAATATCCTAACTTGAATGCTAATATTATTGACACTAGAAACACCAGTCAATAGAGGTAATTCTTAAAAAACTCATGAAAATGATATTCCTTCCAACCTATGATACCAATAAACAATATGTTAGATAATATTCCTCAATATATTTCAATTATTTCCATTAAATAATCTTATCAAACTTCATGAACATAAAAATTATGTTCTAAATTCCAAAGTCTCTTTTTTTAGAGCACTCACTATATAAAATTATTCAACATCTAGAACATATGTAGGCTTCCTCTTGGTTTTGGAATTTATTATGGTTTCCATACATCCAAAAACATATTTTTGATGATTTATAACTTGCAGTTTTTGATTTTTTATAAATTGAACAAATTGATCTTAAGGAATTTTTTGGTAAATTTCTCCCTCTCACCATCATTCTTCACATATTAGAAACTCTTGCTAATAATATTTATAATTATGATATTAGTATCTATTTAAAAAAATATTGGTCTAGATGAACATTGAATCCTTTGTAAATCTATAAAACACAATGTCATTCATTTGAATATAACATTATACTCACTTATTATGGATTATATGACCACATTTCTTCTACATAGCTCCAAAAATCTTGGTTCCAATAATATCAAAATATTCCAAAACGTTTAGCTAGAATAGTGATACAATAATTTTGAATATTGTATATTTATGATCCAACTTATCATCATAGTAATTACTATGAATTCACATTAATAATATGTGAAATCTATTAGCATGTTTTTGTTGTCTTTATTTCGTACACTTTACTATGACCCTTATTTCATATTTTCCTTTGTCTCTTCCTCACTCAATAATCTATAACCTTTAAACCTTAAAACAAACTCTAACAAGGATCTTGATTATCTAGTGATCAACTTCCAATTCACCATCACTTCGTTCAATTTTTGGCTCATGCACTCTCATATTAAATTCAAAATTCATTTTCAATTTCTGATCATCATACCATCTGATCCTATTCTCTTTTAAATATATTCAACTCACAATCCCCATATCGTTTTATTAACTCATCTCCCGATCATTTTATCTTTTGATCGTATCTTTCTTCCAATCTATAGTACTCAATCTTCACAGATTTATCACATATGAGATTCATCAACCTTCATATTCTATAACTTTGGATCTATTGGAGATAGGTAAGCATAAAATTTAACAACCTTCATGTTGGAACTAATATTCCATCTTCTATGATTCAGAATTTTCTATATTTCAACTCTCACATAATGGAATCTCTTTTCCTTCAATTTATTTCATGGAATCCTTCAGAATATAGAAAATTTAATCATGAATTACATTAATTTGATAATTATTAGTTTACATTTACACGATTTATCATCATTACAAAATTCTTTAAATTATTCTTCTCATATTAGACCCTTTTAACTTTTTCTTTCACTTTAGTTTCAATCCTAGTGCATGATGCTCTATAAGTATCCTTATATTCGATTAATTTAGCATCTGTATTGTAAGATATACTCATTTGATCTCCATAAAATATTTTTAACTTAACACCACCCTACTCAAATTTCATTACTTTAGTAATTGTAATTATGATAAGATCATTCTCAAGATCGTGCTAATGATTATATTTCCTTTAACAAATGTCCCTTTGGATATTGGAATTTAGCTCATCTTTAATCACATTTTATCTATCCCTATGATGTTTGATAAAATATTAATATACCATCTTAAAGTTTATCTATAGATATCTTTAATTAGACCAGTCTTAATAGTTATCAAATCTACCTCATATTATAATTACATTGCATCTTAGCATTAGAAACTCATCCTATAGTAGTACACCTTACAGACTCTACAATGACTCAAATTAGGATAACTAATAAAGCTTACTACATAAACAATATTCCTTATGTATCACTTATATGGTCTCCAAGTATCGTACACATTTGGCAGTGCTTTCCCCTTATCAAATTTTATAGTCAATAACCCCTTTCATAAGAGTAAATGACTCTTATATTTTTTTAAACAATTGTTACAGATTTCCTTACTGAACTTTATGAAAATATCATTCTTTTTCTTATTATGGTTTCATACTTTTATGGTATGAATCTTTGGTATGCAAACAAATATCATACATATATGTAATATTTTTTTCCTTAACCACTTTTATTAAAAAACATTATGTAATTCTATCATCCTTACTTCTTAGATTCATGTGATCTTCACTACCTCATGTAAATACCAAACACTCATCATTACCACTCACAATTTAACTATTGAGAGTGTATATACAAGCTATATTATCTTAAAACATTGTATTTTTTTGTGATTTTATCTACCAAATTACTCATTTTCTACAAGTTAAACTTATTACTTCAACATGAGTTTCATCACGATATTTCATATACAAGACATTCATTTGTATTCTGAGAAATATTTTCCCTTCACCCAAGTATATATTACAGTTCACCTAGTAACTTTATACACTTATCATAGATTAACTTAATCTCATTATATTAATTATAAGATATAAATTCTCTACATCATTACTACAAGACACCTTTTATCGTTTGTGTAAAACTTATGACCTTTTTCATTGTAATATTTTTGGAAATAGAACTGGCGTCTGCCTCCATCATTAGATGTATTGATTTATAAATTGTTAACATTCAAAATAACTTTATATAGCACCATATTCTTCTTTACTTTTATTATTATTCTTCATCTCTTATTGATATTACTTATCATTTAAAATAAATACAATACTCTTTATCACAATACATTTAGGATCATTAAAATGTTTTACAACTACATTATCAAAAATACATTGAATATCATATAATGTTGACCATAAATAATTATAATAGTTTGGAATATAATTATAAGCTCAAGTTAAAAATTATAACATAACACATGAATCATCATTAAAAATATCACAGTGTAGTGAATGTAATGAACCAACTTGTAATTCCATCTAAATCGACTTCTGATTCGATCTTCAACTAACCCACAAAGAATTTATGATCTCTATTAGATGATTTCAAGCACCTAGGCATCATTAAATACACCTTGTGAATGATTTCTCGCAAAATGGAAAAGCATAATCAAAGTACACTATGGAAACATAATTAGATAAATAAATCAATGCAATCATAACATGGAACAAAGAGATGATACAATACTGAAAGCATAACAAAAATGGACAAAAGTCATCTCCTAGGGGTCCATGACTACTTACCATGACCAAAGAAAGATTCCATCAGACAAAAAATGATGAATACACATTGATAGGCAATGAGTAAATGATCACCAGATATAGGAACATAGAAGCTACAAACACAAAATGGAACAAACAGGGTGCGAGTAATAGAGCCCGGTAGGATCTCACCAAAGTGTCAATGCAGTTAATTTATAGGGTAATTCAAATATTATAAAATATAAGTGTTATAAATTATGTGAAATAGTTTACATTTTATAGAGGAAAAAATAAATCCATCGAAATCATTTTACAATAGATCTTGGCTTAAAATAGAATCTTAACCATTTAAAAAACATTTAATAAACAAAAGTTGGAAAACATTTTATTTCAGAATTTTAAAACAAAATATTTTCTTGAAAGTATTTGAAAAATATTACACAAGATAGAGTCATATTATCTAAGAAAAGTGAGAACATACACCTAATATAAATAGTTGTACAAGAGTCAGTAAAATATATTCAAGTCGTATCATTTCAATAAATAGATTAATCAAGATCACAAATCTATCATGTAAGGAATATTTAACACCAAGTAGTAAAAAAAAACATTATCCTGTATCCAATAACATGTGTATTGATTTCATGGGTACAACCTAGATATGATAATGATTCCACCATGGAAAATATAATAAAACTTTATTATAACTAATAATCTCTCTTACATAAAGCCTCACAAGCCTCAAGAAAACCAGTTCCACAAACACACTTTTCTAGCTACATGTAACAACTGGGTCCTGATGACAGCACATACACCCTGCCTTTAACTTGGTCATTGGGTCCTGGCCCGCCAGGTACGACCAGTTGCCCTGTAGACACGTGGTACCTACCCTGGGGCCCACCCACATGCCCGAACGAGTCATCTGACTAATGACTATACCCATAGGACAACGCATGTCCTTTCCAGTGTGCCTTGTCCTCACTCACACACACCCTAGGAAAATTCCCAGAAGGTCACCCATCCTGATCACTACTCCAGGACAAGCACGCTTAACTATGGAGTTCTAATCATGTAAGCTCTCGAAAATAAAGGTTCACCTTATTGACATTAGTCATATAATTTAGTTATTTAACCCTTTTATCATTTGGGGGTGTTACAATCACCACCCCTTTAGAGCAAAACATCCTCGTTGTGAGCCCTACGACTCCACCCAGACAGTGCACCACACTTAAGGCTGAGTTCCTCCTCTGATACCAATTTGTCCTGACCCATCCTCAGGACCAGTGCCATGACTACCCCAAGCTTGCCTTCCATAGGCCAGGGGCAAGTGACTAGCACCAAATGCAAAAATCCTTAAAACTGGGAAGGCATTGCCTTTATAAATTATACACACACACACAACAAAGTATAAGATAGAAGAAAAACAATAAGTAAAACTGTTTACAAAAGGAGTGCTGAAAAGTAAAGGGGCTGGAAATACAAGCCCAACTATAAAGTAAAAGTATAACTAAAAGGGACAAAAATAGTTGAAAGGTGTAAAGAATATCCTGTATCATCCTCCACAGATCCTACTTGAAGGGTGGGTATACATAGCCTCCACATCACTCCATGTCCGTCCGTCTCCTCTGTGTACCGTCATACCGTGTGGTCCACCTCCGGGTTCCATCCAGTCCTGTCCACTCAGCCTTGGTCAGCGCTGTCCGTCATCTGCAACCAACACAATGAGGTACGGGCATAACCCATGCAGGGGTGAGTATAACGATACTCAGTAGGGACCTCGAGACCCTCAAGGTCTCACAAAATCCAACACATATAAACCAAAAAGTATTAAATCAACAGATAACCTCACTTAGGTATATGCCCATACATATACCTAAGTTACCAAGTAATCCATCTCAATCATGAGGTAAAAAAAAGTTACTGACTCAGTTCAACTAGGATTTTTATTCACATTTTTGAAACCATGGCTGCTGGAGAACTTCTCCCCTATCGAGTATAGTGGGCCTGCCACCAACTACCAGGTGCTTCCCACTAGACTTGGACTACTAAGGTACTCCTCCTGTCGAGTACTGTTGGTCTACTTCTCTCACACTGAGGCGCTCCATAGTTAAGCGTGCTTAGCCTGGATTAGTGATCAGGATGGGTGACCTTCTGGGAAGTTTCCTAGGGTGTGTGTGAGTGAGGAAAAGACACACTAGAAAGGACATGTGTTGGCCTGTGGGGACAGTCATTAGTCAGATGACCCGTTCGGGCATGTGGGTGAGCCCCAAGGTAGGGACCATGTGTTTGTAGAGCAACTGGTGGTACGTGGTGGGCCAGGACCCAATGACCAAGTTAAAGGAGAGGTGTATGTGCTATCATCGGGACCCAGTTGTTACAATTAGTATCAGAGGAGTCGGTTCTACCGTAGAACTTAGGACTCTGATCTTTCTTTTCTATGAAGCAATAGTGTTAAGAGTACTGATTGTGGTTTTTAGTTCAGGGAGTCTAGTGTTGGTGTGGTGGCCGACATATCCATACACCAGGACCCTGACTTTTGATTTTTGACTCAGTGCATGAAAACAATGATTGCGTGTGTGTTTTAAAAAGTTTTTCTTTAAGTCATCTCAACCATGTTAGCTCACCAGGTATAAATATTTGACCGTGTCACATCTGTTTAATTCAGAATGACTCCCCGCGGATGACCAGATAGAGCCCCAGGAGTCGTACGTGCAGATATCCCACCGAGAAACGAGGCCTCGGTGCATGGACCTCTTCTAGTGGAGGCACCAGTAGCACCACTACCCGTTGGGCCACTGATGCCACCAGCCCCAGTAGCAGACGATGCACGCTTCTTGAGCGCATTGAACGAGTTCTAGTGCTTGTGACCACCCAGGTTCTGGGGAGAGACAGACCCACAGGCGGCTGGGGATTGGTTGGAGGCTGTGGTGAGAGTCTTCAGACTGGTACGGATACCAGCCGACTTCATGGTGATCCTTACCGCGAGTCTCCTCTAGGTAGCAGTAGGCAAATGGTGGAGTTTGATGCTCCAGGAACATAACGAGATGACGCTACTCTGGATAGACTTCTATAGCCTATTTCAGGTAGAGTTTGTTCCATCCACCCTTCAAGTAGTGTGGATACAGGAGCTACTGCATCTATAGCAGGGTAGCATGATGGTAGCTTAGTACTCAGCGAGGTTCACCGACCTCTCACGCTACTCCACATATATGGTGCAAGACCCTTTTTCATGGCCCATACCTTTGAGAAGGGACTTAAGAGAGAGATCAGGGCTTCAATGATCTCCCTCAGTATCCCGAAGTAGGAAGGTGTGTTGGAGATAACCCTCTTAGTGGAGAGATTCCTTGCTGACCAGTCTCCAGCAGCGAGACCCACCACTAGTCAACATGCAGTGGAGTCTTCTATAGTTAGCAGTAGACAGATGTCATAGATGTCCAAGAGGACTGTAACTACAGGTGGACGACTGCATGAATCAGGATCGGTTGTGCAGGGCACCAAGAGTGGAGGAAGAGCCAGACATTCCAGGAGCGGCCAGTGTTACTCATGCAGTGGGCATGGTCACATGGATCATGACTGTATGACCCGCTATTCGGATGATCAGAAGACGGTCAAAGGACTGCCCAAGTAGAGACATAGACTCGATTGAGGTGGTCCACAGGGAGCAGGCAGATGTGGCAGAGGAGCTGGCCGTGTAGTTGGTGGTGGATGGCGTTTCGAGGTGTTACCACCACCACCACCAGGAGGTCCACCCCGACCGTAGGGAGCAAGTGGACAGGGGAGAGCTCAGCTCCTGGTAGCTGAGTCTTATGATCATGGCACTCCAGATATGATTCGAGGTATGATCTGTGTCTACTCCACCTTAGCTGCAGTTCTTATAGACACAGGTGCCAGTCACTCTTTCATTTCCACTGCCCTCGTTCAGAGATCAGAGATTCAGACAGAGCTATTGGCTCGATTTTTATGTCTAGAGACTCATACAGGAGTAGAATTGAAGATTATGCACTGGTTCCATCAGTGTGACATTACTCAAGTAGGCGATAGCTTAGGCTGAGATCTCCTCGTAGCGGTGTCGAGGCCTTACAATGTCATATTGGGTATGGAATGGTTATCTACAGTCCATGCTCAGATCGATTGTATTAGGATCAAAGTGTGGTGTGTCCGCATGGATAGGACCAGGTTTACCTTCACCGGTGAGAAGGGAGCCTTTTCAGTATAGGAATGACTTACTCAGAGGAGGGTGTAGCCAATTACTCATTAGTTGGCCTGCCTTACCCTCAGAGTAGTAGATGTGGAGTGTCTGAGCTATCCTGTAGTGGTGGACCAGTACGCGGTTTATTTCCCCGACGATGTTCCAAGACTACCCCCTCATAGAGAGGTGGACTTCTATATTGACCTGTACCCCAGTACGACACCGATATATACACCAGTATATCAGATGGCTCCTACTTAGCTTAGTGAGCTTTGGGTACAGTTGGAGGACTTACAGGGGAAGGGATTCATCCAGCCCAATGTTTCTCCCTAGGTAGCCCTGATTCTGTTCACCAAGAAGGTGGATGTGATATTGAGTCTTTTTTTCAACTACCATCTCCTGAACCAGGTGACCGTGAAGAAAAAGTACCAACTCTCGATTATTTAAAACCTATTTGATCAGCTAAAGGGAGTACAGTGGTTCTCGAAGATAGACCTCAAATCAGGCTATCACCAGCTCAGAGTTCGAGATGAGGATGTGCAGAAGACGACCTTCAGGTGTCGGTACGACCACTACGAGTTCTTGGTTATGCCTTTCGTCATAACCAATGCTCCAGCAGTGTTCATAGGACTCATGAATAAGATATTTCAGCCATGCCTCTATCGCTTTGTTGTGGTATTCATCGATGACATTCTGATCTACTGGATTATTGAAGAGGAGCATGCCTACCATTGTCGGGTAGTACTGGACACACTATGAGAGCACAAGCTATATGGTAAGCTCTCGAAGTGTTAGTTTTGGATCCTAGAGGTTCAATTTTTGGGACATGTCATCTTGGAGGCTGGAGTTGCAGTGGATCCAGCGAATATTGAGGCAGTACTTGCTTGGGAGCCACCCAGGAGTGTGACGGAAGTGCGGAGTTTCCTGGGTTTGGCTGGTAACTACCGAAGGTTCATACTAGACTTCTCCAAAGTTTCAGCACCACTATCAGCCTTAACGAATAAGGGGAAACCCTTCATGTGGTCAGAGAGATGCCAACAGAGATTTCAGGAGCTGAGGCAGAGCCTGACTAGTGCCCCAATCTTGAGGCTTCCAGAGGAATGCATAGGGTACGTTGTCTACTATGATGCATCAGAGACCAGAATCGGGTGTGTCCTAATGCAGGAGTGAGCAGTGATCACTTATGGTTCTCGTCAGATGAGAAAACATGGGAAGAACTATGCTACCCATGACATGGAGTTAGAAGTAGTGATCTTCTCCTTGAAGATGTGGTGACACTATCTGATGGGCAAACATTTTACAGTGTAATCTGATCACAAGAGTCTCAGGTATATCTTCTCTCAGAAGGACCTGAACCTGATACAACGATGATAGCTTGATTTCCTCTAGGAATATGAATTTGAGATAGTCTATACTCCTGGGAAGGGGAACATTGTGGCATATGCACTCATCATAATATCTGGTATACAGCCGCTAGGTGAGGAGACAGAGCATCTGGCTACATTATAGATATCCTTTGTGGATAGAGATGGAGCAACTTTCCTTCAGTCTCTTACAGTCACTCCCCAACTTCTTCAGCGAGTCAGGGAGGCATAGCTTGGAGATGCTTACTACGAGACACGCCGTGCTGATATATCCACAGGACAAGAACCTGATGGATTTTCTGAAGGTGGGGAGCACGTCATCCTCTTTAGAGGACATACTATGGTGCCAGTGTCATTTTAAGAGGAAGTGTTGAGGTATTTCCACACATCCCCTCTAGCGGTACATCCAGGTGTGGTGAAGATGTATCAGGACCTCAGATGACAGCACTGGTGGTGAGGTATGAAGAAGGCAATATCAAAGTTTGTCTCTCGATGCCTCACTTGTCAGCAAGTGAAGGCGGAGCACCAGGTACCAGTAGGCTTGGTACATTTTTTAGAGGTCCCAGAGTGGAAGTGGGATGGGATATCCATGGACTTCATTATGGGTCTTCCACGTACGTACATGGGTCACGACTCGATTTGGGTGATCGTCGACCGACTCACCAAGTCCGCCCACTTCCTACCGATCAGAGAGTAGGGTTCAGTAGAGATCTTGGGATGCCTCTACGTGTAGAAGATTGTGTGGCTACATGGAGTAACTTTGACAATTGTCTCCGATCATGACACACAATTTACTTTCCGGCTATGGAAGAGGTTGCAGGAGGCTTTCGGGACGCAGCTTCATTTGAGCACCACCTTCCATCCTCAGACAGATGGTCAGACCGAGCAGACTATTCATACCCTCAAGGACATGCTACGTGCTTGTGTCCTCGACTTCAATCATATCTAGTAGGATCACTTAACTTTGGTGGAGTTTTCCTACAACAAAAGCTATCACTCCACCATAGGGGTGGCCCCTTTTGAGGCATTGTACGAGCGACCTTGCAGATCACCCTTGTGCTAGACAAACCCTGGGGAGTCAGCACTGGTGGGACCATAGATGGTACGAGCTACCATGGAGAAGGTTCAGACCATCAAGGAGCGGATTAAGACTGCACAGAGAAGGCAGAAGTCATATACTGACAGGAGATGGAGGCCTCTAGAGTTCGAGGATGGTGACCACGTCTTTCTATGGGTCTCACCTCGATGAGGCCTACAGAGATTTGGCCGAGGCGGTAAGATATCTCCAAGATTCATCAGACCTTTCTAGGTCCTCAGTAGAGTAGGCGAGGTGGATTAACACCTGGCTCTTCCACCTCAGTTGCACCGGGTGCACGACGTCTTCCACATATCTCAACTAAGGAGATACGTGCATGAACCTACTTACATCATCGATCATGGAGAGATGGATGTCGACGATGGGGAAACTTTCACAGAGGTTCTAGTGGAGAATAAGGATAGACTGGAGAGGGTCCTACATGGATAGTAAGTAACTATGGTGCACATATGCTGGCATCATGAGAACCTCCAAGAGAGCACATGGGAGCAGAAGGCTCAGATGCGTGCTCAGTACCCCCACTTGTTCCCATAGTTCGAGTTGTAGCTTAAGGGGATATAAAGCCCTGAGGTGGGGAAAATGTAAAGACCCGGAAATCCTGTGGAATTTTTTTTAATACATGGGAATTTTAAAAGTCCATGAAAATTTACAACACTTGATTCCGAGGCCTGGTGTATCTGGAATCAATTTCTGAAGTTTTGTTCAGGTACGTTCAGTAAATGTACGAGTGGGGTTTTATAACTTTTCAATTAGTGCTCAGAACTGAAATCTGAGGGCACCTTTGAACACGCAGAACCCGTATTTTCTTAATAAGACTTTCACCACGATGAAAGTTGGTTGAGAATAAAAGTTAGTGTTGGGTTTTCTTAAAATAAAATAAAATAAAATGTGCTAAACTTTATTATATTGAGCCTCCAAGTGAGTGTTGGTGGTTAAAAACTCCTCATGGGAGTTGGAGGTGGGACCACGACACCTTAACCTCCCATGAGAGGTTATGGTGGTGGGGATCACCTGAACATAAACTCCCATGTGAGGATTAAAGTGGTGGGGACCACCCAAGGATGAAACCCCTTGAACTCCCCATTAAGTGGGGAGAAACCTCTTGAACTCCCCACTTAATGGTGCCACCACCCTTGGAGCCTCTTGAACCCCCTAATTAATTTTGTGCCTACACACATGAATTAATTAGGTGGAGACCCTTAATTTTTTCTCCATTTTAATTCATGATAACAATTAAAATAATACAAAATCTATTATTTGTTTTGGGTTGGCATCTTTCATTTGGTGGAACATGGGAAGAGGAGAGCTAGGGAGAAAAGCTCCCAATGAAGAATGAAGAATTCTCCACTGAAGAATAACGCCAATCCTCTTCGACTTATTCCCCGGACACCTACCAACGTGGAGCATCTTCCATGAGCTGACACAACTCGGAATTAGAAGTGTGTGGCAGACGTGAAGAATGATGGGCGACTTCGTCTTCTTTCTGCAAATCCTTCAACAAATGAAGAATGCCCGACAATCCAGGTCGGGGGTTCATTACTTGATGATGTTATATCTTTTCTTATATTCTTTATCAGATATAAGGGATTTGTTATGGACGTGTTAATGATCAACTTCTTATCTTGTTGAGCCAATTGATACCTCCCTAAATGCGGAGGGTGTGGGCCAACCTAAAATGGCCCGACATGCTCCGTCGTTTTTCCTTCTTGTGGTGTTCTTCTAAGAAGAAACGAGGTGATGAAGTCGGAAAAGAAAAATGCCACGCTACCCACGACCTCCATGAACCGCGCTACCCGCGGCCTCCATGAACTGCGTTGCCCCTGAGGCCCACCGTTGTTCCTGGCCGAACACTGCCGACCCGCACTGGCCTGAGCCGTGCCAAACTGGCCTGCCCAGTGCCCCATAGCCTGCCTGTGCGCTGCCCACGCCCCACCGGCATCCTTGCGCGCTGCCCACTTACCCCGCTGGCCTACCCATGGGCTGTCCGCGCCCCTCCAGCCTAATCACGCCCTGACCGGCACCCTGCGGCCTTCCTGCGCGCTACCCGCGTGCCCCGCCGGCCTGCCCGCGCACTACCCGCCCCCCGCACAGCTTGCCCGGGTGCTGCCCGATGCCCTGCCAGCCTGCCCGCACCCCGCACGGCCTGCTCATGCTTTTCCCAGTGCCCCACGTGTCCTGCCCACGCCCTGGCTCCCTATCGAACCGGCTGAGCCACGCTGGCCACCCGAACCAGCCCGCGACGTCGCTGGTCGAACCAACTTGGATTTCCGGGCCGAGCCGCCCGAGCCATGCCCCACGTGTTGCTAGCCGAATCGTCCCCGACCTCCGGGCCGAGTTGCCTAAATGATGACCTCGGGGCCAAACCGCCCCTGCAGTCCGCTGGACCGGGCCCAGCGGACCGGGAAGAACCTAGCAGGCGGACCGGGTCAACCAAGACCGGGTCAGCCCAGTCTGGGTTGGACCGAGTCGGTCCGATCGGGTCAGACCGGGACCAGACCCACTACTGACCGTTACTTACTTTGGCCATATCTTTGGCACAAGAAGACCATTTGACGAACCTTCAGTGACACTAGTTTCCTTGGAGCACGACGGTCCCTTTGAGTATACCCCACTAGAGTTCAGGGTGAAGTAGAGATACAGTGAGGTTGGATCATACCTGAATCCAACCAGGCCCCTGGGACTAAAAATATTACAACTCACAGACTAGACATCTGATTGACGTGTCGTGTGTTGCGTTGAGACCCCTATGATGAGACAGACCTTTGAGATACTTCTATGTGGGACTTCGTGATAGTTAGAGTATCAACTTGTAGCTCGTGGAGCGGACCCTCCCAGAGATGAAGCAGCAGAGTACGGAGACCTAGTAGCTGGCTGAGACCTGATGACTACTTGACCAATTTGACTCAGAGTGATTTGACTAGCCCAGTGGGGAGTGCATAGTAGTTGGTGGTAGACCTGCAGTACTCGACAGGAGTACCTCTATAGGCTATTAGGGGGAGCTCCTGGTAGTTGGCGGCAAACCCACAGTGAGGAGCGCCTCTGTGTGAGTGTGACAGACCCACGATACTCGACAGGAGGAGTACCTAAGTAGTCCAAGGTTAGTGGGAAGCTCCTGGTAGTTGGAAACATGCCCACTGTACTCAACAGAGGATGAGTTCTCCAGCAGGAGTGGTTTCAACAATGGGAATAAAAATCCTGGTTGAGCTGAGTTAGTAACTTTTGTGTCTACCTCATGATTGAGATGGATTACATGGTAACTTAGGTATATGTATGGGAATATACCTAAGTGAGGTTATCTGTTGATTCCATACTTTGTGGTTTATCCTTGTTGGATTTTGTGAGACCTTGAGGGTCTTGGGTTCCCTATTGAGTATCGTTATACTCACCCCTACACGGGCTATGCCCGTACCTCGTTTTCTTGGTTGCAGAAGACAGACAACGCTGACTGAGGCTGAGTGGATAGGACTGGACGGAACCTGGAGGTGGACCACATGGTGTGACGGTACACAGAGGAGACAGACTGATGTGGAGTGCTGTGGAGGCTATCTGTACATACCCTTCAGGTAGGATCCGTGGCGGACGATCCAGGAGCTTCTTTACACCTTTCAGTTATTTTCATCCATTTCAGTTGTACTTGTACTTTATAGTTGAGCTTGTATTTACGACCCCTTTACTTTTCAACACTCCTTTTATATACAATTTTACTTTTCGTTTTGCTTCCAACTTACACTCTTTTGTGTGTGTATACAATTTATAAAGGCAATACATTCCCAGTTTTAGGGATTTACGCCTTTGGTGCTAGTCACCAGACCCTGACCTATGTAATACGGGCTTGGGGTAGTCACGAAACAGGTCCCAAGGATGGGTCGTGACACTACACAAATATAGCATTAACATTTCAAGTTCTCTATGGATACACTAGATGGGGTATGATTCAACTAGAAAAGTATAAATATTTTTTTTCTCATTTAACTACCCATGTTCTTAAGACTAGTCAAAAAAGGTGAGTGAGATAACAAAGGTATGAGGATCACCACAAGTATCCTTATCAATATCAACCATGGGCTCATGCCCTCAACATTTCAATAATTGGCTCATTCCCTCAAAACACATCTCAATATCACCCATGAACTCCCTCAAATTAAATAATCCAATTTTCAACACCCATCAATTTGAAATACAAGAATCATGAAAGTTACATTAACATGTTATCCTAATATAGGATCATCATAAAGTGCAAACTAGGCTGCCAAACATAAACAATTCAATTCAAAACCTTTTATTTAATTCAAAATTTAAAAATGGTAAACATACCTTCTTACCTTTAAAACCATCATCAAAATTCCAAAAAAACCTTTAAAAAATAAGTTCTTTCAATATAGATCAAATATATTCAAAGAAGTTTCCCAATTTAAAAAAGATTAAGTTCATTTCAAAAACATGGGTTGAAACCCTCATTCTAGGTGAATAAATCACTCATTTAAATTAACTCACAAAACCCTATTTCAAAACCAGGGTAAAATCATTCAAAGAGGGATCTTATACATTTAATAAATTCAATAAATTTCACCTCTATGGAAATCATAAAATATTTTAACCCATTTCACACAAGTTAAATCATTTCACTTTAAAAATAAAAAATATGGTCTAATCCCAAACTTTATACAAGGCAACCATGATAAAATATTTAAAATGGAATTAAAATCATCAAATAATTCATCCATTTCATTTTTTTTGAGAAGGAACCCATTCCATGTTCAATTGATTTAAAATTTTATCTAAGAGGATTTTGACAAGGAAATTAGAGATCAACAATAATAGAACATGTGTTATATAGAGGCACATATCTATAAATTCCCAAGTAATAATGAATTAAAATATAAAGAAAAATCATAGAAAAACCTACTTGTAATATCTAGAATCTGAGATGCATCACCATATATGGTAATCACAAAATCAAGGAATACAAACCCCCAAAGAAGTGATTAAAGATCCTAGATCCACAATTCCACATCAATCATCCTTGATTCTATGAATCTCAATGTTTTCATAACCTCTATGAAGAACGAATCAAGATAATTGAAGAGGTTGAATTCCAAGAGGATAAGAATTTACCAAAATAGGTTTAAAACTTCAATCGAGACTAAGATCTACTATGTTATGAGGTTGGGTCATCCGAAATACCTTTATAGGGATCCCAAAAACCAAAGGATTGAATTAGTTTTGATTAGGAGGTGTTTGGGGTTATACAAGGGGTATTAATATTTTAATTACAATTTTTAGGGAATTAAAAACCCATTCACATAGTTTTCTAGGTAGGGTGCATGGTTAGTACTAACTGTGCACCAATGTGTGTTCCCCAAACCTAACCACTGTAAGAGAAGCACGGTTTGGCTACATGGTTTAAAAAATCATACACAAACCGTATGCCACCACCTTGACTAATAGAAGAGGTTACATGGTTTGGATGCATGGTTTGAAAAACCATTCCCCAATAGTTCTCCCTCCTCTAGACCTCCAAAAGAAGGTGCACAATTTCTAAGGCAAGGCTGCATTGTTTTCACTAATCATTAACCAACTATGTTAAGGACTAGAAACCATAAAAATCACCATATTTCACCAACAACAACCTAGAACAAGATCGACACAAAGGGGAATAAAAAAATAGAGTCAAACACACATGAAATCCAGTAACATGATCTTACAGTGAACTCCACAACATCATGGTTTATACACTACAATAGATAATACCTTTAACAACACTTAAAAATGGATTTTTCGGTCTAAAAAAGTATTGAATACCTAAGTTCCATTAAAATAATGAGGCCTTTATTAGTGCTAGAAAAAGCACTGATAAAGGTAAAATTTATTGGTGCTTTATTTTTAGTGCTGATAAAGGTACCCTTCATCAACACTTTCTCTAACACTGATAAAGGGGGACTTTATCATCATTTTTTCTAGCACTAATAAAGGTCATATCAACTAATACATAGGTGAAGTCCTATAAATACAAAACCAATTAGAATATATAAATAGAATTAAATATATTTAAAAAATTGATTTGGAATAAAAATATCACTTGTCACTATAATTTCAATTCAAAAATTATATAAAAAATATTTACATTAATGTATTAATAATAAGTAATAAAAAATAATACAACCCATATCCAAAATCAAGACTAGAAGAATTTTTCAAATGATCAACCTCCATATAAAATATTTTCCCTGCAACAAAACCAATGATTATTTAAATAATAATAAATAAAAAATTAACAAATTTTAATTTTAATGTTATACAACCCATGTATGATAAATTATATTGTTAATTACTATATATATTAATGATATTATCTGTTAATCATGTTTTGGATTGATTTTCAGTCAATTCCTACGTGTCAAAAGTCAATTATGGGTCATTTTTATATAGTCTGAAAACAATATGAGCTCTATTTCTCACTTTTGGATATCTGATACATGTTATAAACCAAAATGACACTTTTATATTAAAAACAAACATATCAATTCATACTGGCCATATCTTGTGTAATATTTACATGTAGTAAATTACTATATTTCATAAATGAATTATGGATAATTTTTCTAAATTTTTAAAACAATCCAAGTTCTTTTTCTTGGTTTGGGATAAGTGAAATGTGTTTTAAACTGAATTGGCTCTTTTATATTGAAAACTAGCACTTTTAGTCATACCAACAACATCGTGTGTCATATTTAGGTGTGGTCGATTCCTAAATTTCACAAATGAATTAGGGATCATTTTCATAATGTTTTAAAACAATAAAAGGTCATTTTCTAATTTTATCTAGTGATTCTAATTTTAAACTAAAATGCTAGTTTTATATTGAAAAATGTATATCGTGTTATACAACCAAATTGTACGTCGAATTGACATGTGGTATATTACTACAAATCATAAATGAATTATGGATCATTTTCTAGAAGTATAAATAAATTCTGAGCTCATTTAGAAGGATAAGGTTATTTGAGGTGCATTTTAAGATAAAATGAAATTTTTATATTGAAAACATGCACTTCAAGTCATACTAACCACATAGAGTGTAGGATTGATGTGTGGTAAATTCCTACACATCAAAAATGAATTATAGAGTATGTTTATAATTTTTAAGACAATATGAGTTTGTTTTTCTGATTTTTATCTAGGTATGTGTGTTTTAAACTAAAATGACACTTTTTTATTAAAAACATGCACTATTATCCATATCTTCCACATTATGAATTGGATTGATGTTACATAAATTACTATATGTATCAATTGACTTATAGTTTTTTTAATTATTTTTGAAAACAAACCAAGATCTTTTGATCATTTTTGGTATGTAATTTATGTTTTAAACTAAAATGGAACTTTTATATTGAAAACATGACCACATAATGTGTAATATTATAATTTAATGGATTACTATACGTCAGAAATCAATAATATATCATTTTACTAGTGTTTGAAAATAATACGATCTTGTTTTCTCTGTTTTGGCTATGTAATACACATTTTAAACTATAATGAAACTTTTATACAGAAAACACACACTTCAAGTCACACCAACCACATCGTGTATCAGATTGACGTGTGGTTGAATAATACACTTGAAAAATGAATTAGGGATCTTTTTACTAATGTTTGAAAACAATATGTTCTCATGTTCTTTGTTTTGTCTATATGATGTGTGTCATAAACTAAAATGGAACTTTTATATTGAAAACAAAAACTTTGAGTCACACTGACTTCATCATGTATTAGATTTAATTGTCTTTCATTCATACATGTTACAAATGAAATAAATATCATTTTTTAAATGTTTTAAAATAATAAAATCACATTTTATCATTTTTTATCTAGTGATATGCATTTTAAACTAAAATAAATCTTTTATATTGAAAACATATAATTCTATTCATATCATCTATTTCAGGGATTAGATTGATGTGCGGTCAATTAATACACATAAAAATGAGTTATGGATCATTTTTATTATGTTTTGAAATAATCCAATATCATTTTCTCAATTTTGGATATGTGAGGCACATTTTAACCTAAAATGGTAGTTTTATATTGAAAACACACACTTCAAGTCATTATAGACACATCTTATGTTGGATTGACTTGTGGTAAATTCATACACATCAGAAATGAATTTTGGATCATTTTCATAAAGTTTGAAAAACAATTAGAGTTCATTTTGTCATTTTTTATAGCGACACACGTTTGAAACTAAAATGACACTTTTATATTAAAAACACACACTATGAGTCATATCAGACACATCATACATCATATTGATGTTTTGTTGATTCATATATATCAAAATTGAATTATGGATCATCTTCTTAAAGTTAGAAATTAATATGAGCTTGATTTATTAGTTTTGGCTTTGGGATTCATGTTTTAAACTAAAGAGGTACTTTTATATTGAAAACACACACTTCAAGTCATAATAATAATAAAATGTATCAAATATATGTTTGGTTGATTTCATAATGTTTAATTTTAATTATGTATTATTTTACTAAAGTTTGAAAGAAATCTGAGATTTTTTTTCTTTTTATTATCTATGTGATTCACATTTGAACTACAATGAAACATTTATATTCAAAACATGCCCTTGAGTCATACCAAACACATCATTTTTTAGATTTATGTGTCTAAAATTCATACATGTCAAAAATAAATTATGAATCATTTTCCTAATGTTATAAATTAACATGAAAACATTTTATCAATATTGTCTATGTGATGCACATTTTGAACTAAAATAACACATCTATATTGAAAACATACACTTTAATTCATACAATATAAATCATGTTTTAGATTTTTGTGGGGTCAATTCATACATGTCCCTAATAAATTGTGAATCATTTTTATAATATTTGAAAATAATATGAGGTATTTTTCTTATTTTTGGAAATGTGACATTATTTTTATTATAAAATGGAACTTTTATATAGAAAACATACACTAGAAGTCATATCAACAATATAATGTGTCAGATAGATGTGTGGTTGACTCCTGCATGTATCAAATGAATTATGGATAATTATCACAATGTTTGAAACTAATAAGAGATCAATTTGTAATTTTTATATGGTGATGTGTGTTTTAAACTAAAACGATACTTTGATATAGAAAACATGTACTTTGAGTCATAAATTCCACATTATGCATTGGATTGATGTACGGTTTATTACTACAAGTCATAAATAAATTATGGATCATTTTCTAATGTTTGAAAATAATATGATATCTTTTTATATGTTTTGGATATAGGATGCTTATTTTAAACTAAAATAGAAGTTTTATATTGAAAACACACACTTCAATTCATATCAACTACATCAAGTGTAGGGTTGATCTATGATCCATTTATACACATCAAAAATGAATTATGGACAATTTTCCTAAAGTTAGAAAACAATCTAAGCTCATTTTCTCATTTTTTTCTTGTGGCATGTGTTTTAAACTAAAATGACACTTTTATATTAACAACCATAATGTCATGTCATACCATCTATATCATGAATCAAATTGACATATCCTCAATTCCTAGACATTATACATTAATTATAGATAATTTTCCTAAATTTTTGAAAAAATATAATCTTGTTTTCACAAATTTTGGTATTTGATGTATTTATTAAACTAAAATGGCATTTTTATATTGAAAACACGCGCTTCAAGTCATACCAACCACATAATTTTTCATATTAATTTGTGGTTGATTCCTACATGTGAAAAATGAATTATAATTTATTTTTTGATAGTATAAAAAAATTGAATATTTTTTCTTTATTTCGAGTATGTGAACTGTTTTTTGAAGAAAAATGTCAATTTTGAACTACAAACATGAACTTTGAGTCATACCGGGAACACCGTGTATCAAATTGAGGCACTCTTAATTCGTACATGTCACAAATGACTTATAGATAATTTTCCTAAAGTATCAAAACAATATGAATAGATTTTATTTATTTAGAGCATGTGATGTGTGTTTTGAACTAAAATTACAATTTTAAACTAAAAACATACAATTCGAGTCATATTGGGTACACCGTATATCAGATTGGGGTGTGTCTAATTCTTACACATAAAATATTTCTTATATATTTTTTTCATAATGTATCAAAATAATCTGATTTTTTTCCTTATTTTGAGTATGTGATGTTTGTTTTGATCTAAAGTGACAATTTTAAACTAAAAACATATACATATAGTCATACTAGGATCACCATGTATCAGATTTTTGTGAGGTTTATTCCTACATATCACACCATTTCTTATTATTCTAAAAATAATGTTCCCTTGAATTTCCTCAAATCTATGGTGATAAGAAACTCTCACTATAGATGTAAGGAAATTCAAGAGCATGTTCTTTTTAGAACAACAAACCTTTACCTATCACCCCCTTTCTCATTCATCTTAAAGTACTATATCTATGAAAATTACTAAATCAGTAATAGGAAGTCACCTTTTTATGATGTTTTTATACATTATTGACACATTTTACTATCTCCATTATCTCAATTGCATCATCGATGTCCAATATCTCACAAGCATGAGAAGCTTCAGATATGTTACTAGATATACCAAAATTCATAGAGCATAACCCTCCACTATACTTCTCCTTGAGAAACGGGTAAAAATAATATAAAATCATTATGATAATAATTCTAAAAATCACAAATATATCTCTAAGGTCATAGATTATGCTAGATCAAAAATATAATAGGTAATCACCAAAATTTGTTGTTGGAAAACATTTTGACACCATATACTCTACCCACTAATCTCTAAATATTTTTTCTTCTTCTATTGAGTATGTAGATTTTTGTATATCTTGGTAGTGCTAAGAATATAGAGACAAACAAAACACATTAAAAAACATTTTCAATGAAATTGTAATTACCTTTAGAAAATACCTATTCATAGATGAAAATATTTTGATTGTATATGATATTATTCATAGTTTTGGAAACATAATATCCAAAAAGTTTGGTGGTTATATCGCTTCATAAACTACATAAAAAATAACTAAAATAAGTAAAATTTTATGACATATGTTTTCAAAGTTAAATATCACTATATATACCTTAATCTATTACCATTAGAAGAAATTTATAGGATTATTATGTTTAATTTACAACATTTTACCATGATTTATCCAATATTAATAGATCAACCTATCATAAAAAAATTATCATTAAGAAAACTAAAACATATAATTTATATATAAAATATAGATTTAAATGAATTAAAAAAATAATGGATATCATGTGTGGTTGTTTTAATAATAATCCATGCATGGGATCCAAAAAATAAACATTTGGTCATCCAAATTGATTGTGATTAGAATCCAATGGTTCCTAAAAACAAAGAAAAAATAAGTAATGATAGAGGAAATTATATTTTACATGATTATATTGTAGACTTTGACCTCTGCATTGTAGGAATCAAGAAGAGGCTATTGTCTGATATTTTTTTTCTCAAACACCTTATTTAGTAATACATTTTTCTATTCAATTTATTTCAAATCCAAATAAACTTTTTCCATAGAAATTATGGAGGGATTAATGAATCCAATATTTCTTCACATGGTTTCCTATTTATATAATAGTAATATATATTACTGTAGAAAATATGAATAGATTTTAACTATAGTGAATGTAGTTAATCATTTTTTGGATATAAATATTATGAAAATATACGTCATGTTTGTATTCAAAACTAAAAATACCATCCCTTACAACTATATAATATCATTTACACTCTCCATAACAACCATTTCTATAATGACATATCCAACTATTTATTCTTCATATTGAATATATGATATATTTCTGTCCTTGAATGTTGTTTTTTATGAAATTATAATGTTAATATATTTGGTAGTTGAAATAGATGGGAGAAGGTACTCCTAGAAGTTTGTTTTGCTTTCTTTGTTGATCTTATAAATTATCTTGGTCAGACCTCTTGTCCCTCCACCATTTTATCTGTGTGTAATACAATACCTCATTTCAAATCATTTTTCCGAAAAAATTAATGGTTTTTCAATTGAAAAAAATTATTAAGGACATAAATTAGGTATATTTATAATATTAGACGAACATGATATGAATTTTCCAATAATATTATCAACTGTAATAGCATCCAAATAATTAAGAAGAACATGAAACTCAGTACTCGTCTCATGATCTACTTCAAAACCCACTCTCATGTGATACTATGGACGTTTTTATTGTGTATCATGTCTCCTGTGATATTATAAATCGTACCCCTAAAAAAAACCCAATGTGTGGGTGCTTATATATTTAAATAACATCAAACTTAAACTTGTAAAATTTCAGTAATATAAAGTTACCATAAGTTTTTTGATTCACATTTAGGTGAAAGAGTAATGAAAAATTTATTTACCTCAGGTAAGGTAAGCAATTGAGGGGAATTTCAAGCCTCAAATCTAGTAGGGAAATTTGGCTCTTCATGTACTAATATTTGATCTAGTACTGGTTCCCTTCGATCCTTTGGCATTAATTGTCTCACCAAACTAGATCAGATGATAATATAATTAGAAAAATCTATTTTTACCTATAATAATTCCATCATCTCTTAAATATCTCCTTGTGGATTTGTCTTCTTGAAATATGTTTGTGGTGACACTCTAAAACCTGAACCTCTAATACAACCATATTTTTCTGGCCACTTCAAATCTACAAAAAGTAAATATTCTTTAGGTATGGTCGTTAATTATTTTATGTATAAACTATATTAAAATATACAAACATAAATGGTAATTTTAAGTAATAATGTTATAAAGAATAAAAAATTACTATAATGTAATAGTTACACATGCTTCCAATATTGGTTGTGCATTAACATCAACTAGTTAACTGTAGTGACCCGGAACTAAAAAACCACCCTAATAGTGCTAAATGGGTTGGGTGTTACTACCTTAGGTGCACCTACCCGAATTCTAAAGGCTAATGACTAGAAGAGAGGGTCTTATAGGTATAGTGGGGAGACTATACCCTCTCAGAGGATAATAATGGTACTAGTATGAGTATAATAATAAATATGAAGCATGATAAACGACTCAGACGACTTGAACCAGACCCGCAGAGTGAAAGCACATTCAATATCGATAAACAACAAAAGCAAAAAATATAAACAACAGTAGTGGAAAGTAAGAAGAACAACATGATGATCACTTGTAACTACTACTGAAAAACAACACATGCATCCAAAGTAGGTCACACATATCCACATATATATAAAGGGATCTAATGGCTAACCAAATGTAGCTACATAACAAGTAAACATGCTGATACAGGAAATGAAGCAAAAAAAAAACTATCTCCAGCTAGGAAATACCTCAAGGTCCATACCATCTCCATGAACCAGATAATGGAGTCTAACTCTGGAAGCTGGCCTCTTTCCTACACACATCTCGAAGGGGCCATGCAGGGTGTGAGATGAATCTCAGTAGGATACCACCCAATGGTGCATACCTAATATGAGTGTTTAAGCAGGCATGGAGTTATAAGACAACAATAAACTATACATTGCATAAGTAAACATAAACTCCACTGGTTCTCTACAGCCACCATGAAGTGTCATCTGCTTTGGCTAACACAAGAATCTCTATCATGTAACCCAGAACCATGTGTCCTTGGAAACCGCATGTCTTATGTACCGACGTTCCGAAGGCACGCTTAAGAAATAGTAACCCGGAGGAACAACAATGTATGTCCTAAAATAAGTAACCATAGGGACAATGATATCTACCCTAAAATAAAGTAACCAGAGGGAAAATGATGTCTACCCTCAAGTAACGTAACCGAAGAGACAACGACGTCTGCCCTCAAGTAATGTAACCAGAGGGACAATAATGTCTTCACTGAAGTAACGGCGAGCCTCTTACCATAACCCAATAGCCTCAATGTTATACCTTGAAGGCTCCTCACCTTCCACGTGGATTCCTATGAAAATCATCCCAAACCAAAAGTACCTAAACCAAAACTAACGAGGCCTCTACCCACACGAGTGGTCAAAACCACCTCATCATAGAGTCTCTCTGTGTGCACACTACTCAAACTTCCAAGTGAGTGGTAATCATCAAAATTGTACCCAAGCCACAACCTATCTGAAACCTTGTGCCCCTAAGACCATTCCACTCATGTCTGATGGCCTTTCCATCCAAGAAACCCAGGCCATGCCCAACTTGACAGTCACCCTGCCTCATGCCGACATCCAGGATGCCCAATCCTGTGGTCAGAACCACCCAACATAACCCGAGCCAAAGCCCAACCTGTGATCAGCATCACTCAAGAATATCCATGCCATGACCAACACAACACAAAGGGTTCCAGCACATGAAATTCCAAAATTACGTATATAACACGTCTAAACAAGTCACATAAATAGGAAAAAAATCTAAACAATTGAATTTTCACTAACCCAATGGTTATCACACAGCAGCACTGAGGTCTTGAATGCCACTAAACAACATAATCATGCTTTACCAGATTAAACAAACCAGTTCTAAACAAAGCAGACCAATTATAACCATTTTGGCACCTAGGCCAAAATGTCCCATTGAACGTCGGCCTCTTGCCTAGACTTGCTCAATAAATATAGGAAATAGGGAATTCCCAAAGGCATCACATGGGTCTAACAATTAATTAAATATGTAATAGCAGATAAAATAGGGTCACGCTCAAAATACCCAAATGCACAATTTAAGCCGTGCCACCCAAAAGTCTGAAAAAACACAAAAGAAGGTATGCACCACCTACCTGAGACTCGTAGACATAGGCACATACGATATCGATCTCCAATTAAAAGTTGATATTTATAGATCTACATTTCTGTAAAATCACAAAAACTCTCCTTGGATGGAAACTGCGATGCGTAAGGCAAGGAAACAGGAACAGAACAGGGTGCGTGGGTTTAGCCTCGCTGTTGCAATCCCGCAGCCACTGACAGATTGAAGAACAGACATCAGATGATGATTCTAGGGTAGGAAACATTCATCGGAACTTTGGAACAGACATGTTTTGAAGTTAGGGAAGAAGAATATATTTTCTGAAATAATACGTGACACACTTTCATTCAAGCGAATAAAAATAAAAGTACATGACATGTATTTAAGGAATACACACCATGTAGTGGCCTTTTCTATACTCAGAATTAAGCAGGGTAGTCACACGGCTTGGATGCACCACACAGGTTAACACATGGCTGGAACACAAACTATACACCGAAGGGAGGATACACAACATGTCGAGCAACACTACACGCCATGTAATAGGAAATTCCTACATGATCATCACACAACGTGTAATTGGAGAACACAAGACCAGTACTCGCATAACCCATACACGACATGTACTTTAGAGTACACTACATGTAGTCTATAAATTTCTAGAACTTCCTATATTTTCACATTTTCTCAGGAACAAGCCAAAAATTCAAGTAGGGTCGGGATTTTGACCCGTTCAAAAAATCCCGAGTTCTTACAATCTCCCCTCCTTAACATAGCTCTTCCCTAAGCTAACAAATGAAACCCATAGATGGCACTGAAAATGCCACCATGATAAAAATAACCCAGACTTCCCAGATCTCAAAGGTTCTAACTAAATTTATAAAGGGGATCCCCACCTTAGGAATTGCCTAACTCGGTCTCAACCCGACAGAACTCAACAAAAAATGGGTTCACTAACCTGTTTCTGGACTCATGGTCCTCACATGACGCATCGTCACCCCTGTGCCTCTTTGGTTCTCCCGTGTCTTTTCCGACACCCCAAATGTCTCCCGCACCGCATCAGTGTCTGCCTCCACAAGTTCCTACATCCCATGGATGCTCAAAATGAACTTGGAACCTAGCACCTCAAGTAACCTACATCCTTCATGCCCTGATGCCCATGGCACCTCAAGTAACCCGCATCCTCGATGCCCCTGATGCTACGTATCTCATACATATATATAAATATATCACCCACCTGATATGGTTCCAATACCACCGACCATCATCTAGTCAGTCCACATAGGTCCTGTGCATCACGTTCACTCAAAACGGACATGCCTCTATAGGTCATGCCAAAAAGAAAAAATGGAAATCACAGCAGCACCCATGGTGTACCTCTAACCTTCATTGGCTCACCAGTCTGTTCAGCCTCTGGAAGTTCCACAGTGTGCACCTGGCCTGAAGTACGACTTCCTGATGCCTTACCTCCCTGTAGTGATTCTATAGCCACCATCCACTGAACCCTTTGCTGGATCCCACTGTCTCTGTCACGTCCTCTGTGTGCAACTGATCCTCGACTACCGTCACCTGGTACCGAACCTAAACCAACTCCAGATGCCACCGTCTGTCCTGGTCCCTGCTTGCCGGCTGTCTGAGAAGGATTCTTACAGAACCTCTCTAGATGAACATCCTGTCCACATACCCAACACTCCTTTTGAGGCCTATCTCACTGAGTCCTAACATGTCCTGGATATCCACACAGAAAGAAAACCATTGAAGAACTGCTACAAGGTGGTCTAGCTGAGTCCTTGGCCTAACTGCCCTTCTGGAAATTATCCCGTCCTCACTTCCTGTTGTTCGAATAGTCACCTAAAACTGTTCCCCATCCAACCCGGTGCTTATCACTCTGGTTGCCCTCTATTATGAGTGCCTAATTCACCACCTCTGAAAATGAACCCAGACTGAAGATATTCAACTATATCCGAATGGTGTGTCTCAATCCATCCTCGAATCGACTCACCCTTTTCGTGTCATTGCTTACCATACCAGGTGAAAAGCGAGACAACACAGTGAAAGTATATGCATAGTCCATGACAGACATGTCTCCCTGTTGAAGGCTCAAGAACTCCAAATCTATCTCGGCCCTCAGTGTCTCTGGTTAAAAGTGCTCAAAGAACCTGTCCTCAAATTCCTTCCATGCTATCCCTTCGAGTCTATGATCTTGCACCTGCATATCCCACCAATGCTTTGCTGGTACTCGCAGAATCTATGTTGCTAGCTTGACCCTCCACCCTAGAGGCGTCTTGAGCTGCTCGAAGATCATCTACATGCTCTCTATCTAGTTATCAACCGCCTGTGGAACACCTTCACCCTAAAAAAGAAGCAGGTGTTGTGACTGGAACTCACATGTTAGATACGCCATAGATGGCTCTGTACACTGCACACCTCTGTCGATCCCCTGAAAGACATGTACCAGGATAGCTCAGAGATGCTCGTCGAGCAATGGTCCGAACGCTGCCAAAATCGGCTACTGTCCTACCTACACTGGATCCTGAACTAGATCCTATACCTAAGCCTGTACCTGCGGCTCATGCTCTGCCTACACCAGATCCTGAACATGATCCTGCACTTGCGGCACAGTTCCATATCTTACCTGACACTCCATCAGATTCAATTAAAAGGAACCCACTGAATACCATAAATGGTCAGACAACATAGATATATATATATAACAATATATATTCAACATAGATAAGGAAAGCTGTAAAGAGGAAGTATAAAAAACTACCCTTACTCTCCCCTATCGCAACCCATGCCCATGGAATCCTGACCTTATGGCCTCCTTACCCGCACTCAACAGAGCCAAGTATCAAAATTACCTCATTCCATGCCTGTCCTGACAACCAAAGTTACCGCAAACCGACGACTCAGTCACCCAATCCTGGTGATCAAAATCACCTCAACCATAATACCTACCTGCTCGTACAAGAGCCAGACCTAAATACCCTGCCACATGAAATTCTACAAATATATAAATCATGGAATAATACATTGTAATAAACAAGCAATTTTATTAGTAATTTCATCTATTCACATTTTCAAAGCATTCAAAGCATGAAAATTTGATATTATTCACATGGAATTATCACTTCATAAAGAATACATGCAGTTATGAAATTGAAATACCCTAAAATGTTCCTATAAAATCCAAACCAACAGCCTTGCCATACTGGGCCAAGGTCAAATTTTCATTTACCACACCAGGCCAAAGGTCACATATCACAATCAGTAACATCACACACCAAGTGATCCATAGAGGTGTAAATCATATAAACTGTAATCTGAGAAAAAACCAACAGCAATTACCACCCATGGAAACTTGGTCCATCCCTCATACCTGGGGCCACAGGCACCCAAGCACAAGCTAGAAACCCAGTTCTAGTCACAACCTATCTCCAGTCTACAATATCCTAAATAGTAAAACCAGCAGAAATAAAAAGGGAAGCCTCAATCTCATTAGTAGCCAGAAAAACACTGTTACTAAATACCTATCAAGAACTCCTCTGAAACCACTTTATAATGACCCAGACCGGAACAACCACCTGAAAAGTGGAAAACGGGTTAGGTGTTATTACCTTAGGCGCACCTCCCCGAATGCCAAAGGCTGCCGACTAGCAGCAAGGGTCTTATAGGCCAAGTGGGGAGGCTATACCCTCTCGAAGGATAATAATGGTACTGGTCCAAGTATAATAATAAAAATCCAACAGAATAAACGAATCAGCAGACTTGATCCAGACCCGCAGAGCGAAAGCATATTCAATATCGATAAACAACAAAAGCAATAAATATAAACAACATTAGTGGAAATTAAATATAACAACATGCTGATCACTTGTAACTAATACTGAACAACAAAACATGAATCCAAAGAAGATCATACATATAAATATATATATGAAGGGTGCCAATGGATAACCAAATGTAGCTACATAACAAGTAAACATGCTGACACAGGAAAGGAAGAAGAAAAAATCTCCAGCTAGGCAAGATCTCAAGGTCTATACCATCTCCATGCAACAGCTAATGCAGTCCAGCTTCTATGTCAGGCCTCTTTCCTAAACGTAAATCCATAAAGTCTACACGCGTCCCGAAGGGCATGTGTAGGGTGTGAGATGAATCTCAATAGGATACCACCCAACGGTGCATACCTAATATGAGTGTTTAAGAAGACATGCACTTATAAGACAATAATAAACAGTAAAATGCACAAGTAAACATAAACCCCATTAGTGCTCTACAGCCACCATGAAGTATCACCTGCTTTAGCCAATGCTAGAATCTCTCTCATGTAACCCAACACCATGTGCCCCCTGACACTGCGTGTCTCAAGTATTGAAGTTCAGAAGGCACACCCAAGAAATAGTAACCCAAAGGAACAACACTGACTGTCCTCAAATAAGTAACCGGATGGACATCAATGACTTCCCTCAAATAAAGTAACCAGAGGGACAAAAATGTCTGCCCTCAAGTAACGTAACTGTAGGGACAACGATGTCTACCCCTAAGTAACGGCGAGCCTCTACCCCAACCCAATATCCTCAATGCTATCCCCCAAAGGCTCCTCACCTTCCACGTGGCTTCCTACGACAAGCACCCCCAAACCAAAAGTACCTAAACTGCAACTAACGAGGCCTCTACCCACATGAGTGGTCAAAAAAACCTCATCACGGAGTCTCTCTATGTGCACACTACCCAAAGTTATAGGTGAGAAGTAATAACCAAAATATTACCCAAGACAAAACCTCTCTAACACCTCATTCCCCTGTGACCATGCCGCTCAAGTCCGATGGCCTTGCCTTCCAAGTAACCCAGTCTATGCCCAACCTGACAATCACCCTGCCTTAAGCTGACGTCCAAGAATCCCAATCCCATGGTCAGAACCACCCAACATAACCCAGGCCAAATCCCAACCTGTGATCAACATCACTCAAGAATATCCGGGCCATGCCCAACACAACCCAAATGTTTCCAGCATATGTAATTCAACAATTACATATATAACACTTCTAAACAAGTCACATAAACAGGAAAAACAATCTAAACAGTTGAATTTACACTAACCCGATGGTTATCACACAGGAGCACTGAGGTATTGAATTCCTCTAAACAATGTAATAATGCTTTATTAGATTAAACATACTAGTTCTGAACAAAGCTGACCAATTATAACTATTTTGGCATTCGGTCCAAAATGTCCCAATGAGCATTGGAATCTTGCCTGACCTTGCTCAAGAAATATAGACAATAGGGCATGCCCAAAGGAATATTCTGGGTCTAACAATTAATTCAATATGTAACAGAAGACAAAAAAGGTTCACGCTCAAAATACCCAAATGCGCGCTTTAAGCCGCACCACCCAAAGGTCTGTGAAAACAAAAAATAAGGTATACACCACCTACCTGAGACCCGTAGACATAGTCACGTCTAATATAGAGCTCCAATTTTTTTGTGGATATTCGTAGATCTACGTTTTCGTCAAATCCCGGCAGCTCTGCTCGGATGGAAACTGCGACGCGTGAGGCAAGGAAACTGGAAGAGAACAGGGTGCGCGGGTTTAGCCACATTGTTGCAATATTGCAGCGACTAATTAATTGAAGAAAGAACACCATATAATGATTCTAGGGTAGAAAATGTTCTTCAGAACTTTATAATGGACCTGTTCTGAAGTTGGGGAAGAATAAGCTGTTTTCAGAAATAAGACACGACACCATTTCATTTAAGGGAATAAAAATAAAATTACACAGTGTGTATTTAAAGGCTACACACCATGTAGTGGCCTTTTCCATACTCTGACTTAAGAGGGGTAGCCACATATCTTGGATGTGACACATGGGTTGACACATGACTTGATCACAACTGATACACAGTAAGGAGGATACACGGTGTGTCGAGCAACACTACATGCCATGTAGTAGGAAATTCCAACACGATCATCACAAGGAATGTACTCAGCGACCACCAGGCTGGTACTTTCCCAACCTATACACAGTGTTCACATTAGAGTACATGGCGTGTAGTCTAGAAATTTTAAGAAAATCCCAGATTTTCCCAGTTTTCTCAGGAACAAGCGAAAAATTCCAACAGGGTTGGGATTTTGACTCCTTCTAAAAAACCTGGGTTCTTACATTAACCCTATTTAATTACATGGTCCTCCTTACATAGTAAATGAAAATGGATAAAATTGGCTTCAGATTTTGATTCATCAATGTACATGTAAAAAAAGGAACATATGAAATTTCATATCACATAAAACTTTTATTATAAATTTAAAATTATTAACATTTTCTATTCAAGTTAAGAGTACCTCATCTTTATTTTAGATAGGGGTTCATTGGTTTTTTTGCGTGTTTTTTATTTTCAAAACTCCTTTTTTTTTTCATAAATTAATACTTTTTTAATAAAAATGGATAAAATAAATAATTTAAAATAAAATATTATTGACTACATTGAACATAAAATGATTTCTTATCTGTAAAACTAATGAAATATTTCCATGTATCCTATTTTATAATTTGTCCATATGTAACTAGTGAGTGGGGATTTACTTTCCCTTTAGTATCCCTGAGATGGTGCTTTGTAAGAAGTGTCTGGAAGCCATTATGATATTTTTACAGTTAATATTAAGACATATTTCTTATGTAAGTCATCTAAAATGAATGAAATATATATGGGATAATGAAAAATAAATCTATATGTTTCATTATATAATTTTTTGGTAAAACAAAGAAAGTATATCTTAACATTAGCATAATATCTTCTTAAAGGGTTTCTTAATGTAACGACCCGAAATTTTGAATAAATCTTGTTTCCTAATTTTATGTGTTATGTTATTTTATTTTTTATACTCAACAAAAATGTTTCATTTGATAAAATGAGTATAATTAAAATGAGACCATTGGGTTTTGACTGTTATATGACCATTGGTCAATATGACCGCTGTGAACAAAATGTTTTGATTATTTTATCTAAATACAAGTAATCTTGGTTAATTAATATAGAAAGAAGATTCGATGACCTCACCCAGTAGTCTTGGACTGATCGAAGCCCATTTAACAGAACTTGGGAAGAAGGTAGCACCACTGGGCTTTGCTCTGGACCAAACCCAAGCCGAACTTCATCGTGTGAAGCTAGAACAGAATCGCCTTTGCGAGAAGTTCAAACTAATAGAAATTACTACTCGTGTGATGTTGGCCGAGCCTCCCTTAGATTCTCTCACCTTAGCACACCTTACACTTAGGTTTTATGCTGGTGTGATAAGGGGCTATGTAAGGAGACCGTAACTGCCTTGTGTAATCCTTTGTTTTAAATAAAAATTGGGATATCTTCTTATGAAGTTTATGAATTTTCAAATGTTCAGATAAATATAGTATGCATATTTTTGGTGAATTTTAGAGAAAGGATATTTTAAAAAAATGTTTATGTAAACCTTAAATAATTAAAAATGTGTAATGATTTTCAAAAAATGGTCTTCTACAATTATGTTCAGTACAAAATTTAGAGTCTAATAAGATCAAATTGATTTTTGATGAATAGTAAATTATGAATAGTGATTTTATGATTAGGATTAGTAATGTGTCCAAATGGATTAGTAATCTCATATAAAGAAAGTATTAAAATAATCTAGGAACCTTGATTAAGTAATGTGATTCAATAAAATGGTTAAATAACGGTTTCATAAATTATTATTCAAGTATTAGTTTTATCGGGTGAATAGTGTTTTTTAATTAAAAATTAAATTAAAAATATTTAGAAAATTATTTTTATAAAATGTATTTCATTTTTGAACTCAGAGCATCGATATTATGTTAAGGTAATTTTTGGGGTTTTTTCTGAAAAAATGAATTTTCGGTGAATAGTGTATTTATTTAAAAATAAAATTAAAAATATTTAGAAAATTATATTTATAAAATGGAGTTAATTTTTGAAATCAGAGCATTGATATTTGGTTGGTGTGAAATATTTGGATCTTTCTGAGAAAGTTGAATTTTCAGTGAATAGTAAAAATATAGTTTTAGGGTTTCAGTATGTTTAGTGACATCATAACTGTGTCATGGTGATGTCATGAGATATTTTAAGGGTTTTACAACCTAAAGTGATGGATATTTGTATTGGGGGCCCCATGTGGCTAAAATTAATGGGAAATACCATGGGAGAGCACATGGTTTTGAGAAACGCACATGTGAGGTGTCCCTTGGCCATTAATGCCTTGTCCCCTCACTTTCCCTATAAATACCAAGCCCTCCTCTCATCCTTTCGACTCCAAAACCATCCTCAATAACTTTCGGGTCTCCTTACCTCCCAAGGAGTCCTCCCAAGGTGCCCCCAAGCCCTCAAGGTCCAAACCTTGGAGTTTTAAGAGTTACGTTTTAAGGTAAGGGATCCGATCTCTCTCTCTTTCTTTTCAAGAAATCTCTTTTATGTAATTTATTTTATGCTCCATGTTCTTATGTTAAAGGGTGTTATTTTATACTCCTATTACTTCCCTTTTCATGTTCACATAATGAGAGATCCCCTCTTACTCTCATTATTTCGTTTTATGAAGTTTTAAGTGGCGCCGTTAGGCTGTCGAAATATTTGTAACGAATTCTTTCTCCCTTCTCATTTTTCAAGATCTATTTTCATGTAAAGTATTTCAAGTTCCTTTTTATTATGTTGGGGTATGATCCCTAAATTTATCATACTGATCTTTTATGATCATATGATGAGAGACCCCATTTGATCTCTTCAATTCAGTATTTTGAAGTTTTAAGTGGCGCCGTTAGGCTGCCGAATTTTTAAGTGGTTCTTCACCCTTCTCGTTTTGAAGTTCTACTTTCATGTCAATTCTTTCAAGTTCCTTTTTGTTATGTTGGGGTATGATCTCTATATCTATCATACTGATCTTTTATGACCATATTATGAGAGACCCCATTTTATCTCTTCAATTCAGTATTTTGAAGTTTAAGTGGCGTCGTTAGGCTGCTGGATTTTTAAGTCGTCCTTGCACCTTTCTCCATTTTCAAAGTTCTAATTCCATGTCAAGTCTTGCAAGTTCATTTTTATTATGTTGGGGTATTATATCTATATCTATCATACTGATCTTTTATGTTCATATGATGAGAGACCCTATTTTATCTCATCAATTCATTTTTGGTTGAAGTTTATGTAATGCCGTTAGGCTGCCGAATTTTAATAAGAGAAATCTTATTTTTGTCTTCCTTTCATGTTCTTCATTTCATATGGTATATTTTCAAATTTCATTACCATGTTCTTAAATCCCTTATATTCTGTCCCTATACTGTTTTATGGGTCATTTATGAATGTTTGACCCATGTCCCCTCTATTTTCAATGTTTTCTAAAACCATGTATCATAGTCGTTATGCTGCATAATTTTCGTCTCAAAATGCCTCTCTCTTTTCTCAAAATTATTTTATTTTATAAATAAAATACTCAAAGCTCTTTTTTCTCTATAGGGGTATTCACATATATATCAAAATGTTCTATTTTAAATTCTGGGATTTACATATATGAAACCCGCTTTCCCTTTCCGTGGGTTTAAAGTGACATAAAGATCATGTCTTTAAAGTAGTTTTTAAAACGTTATGATTATGAAATGAAACCCATTTCTTTTATGCTATATGGGTTGTTTATAAAATGATTGATGATGATATATTTGGCTCACATGATAATAAAGACATTTCAAGAGTGCGCCCAGATAGCGCTCCAATGCATTGGGTAAAGACTTAATCTCTAGAGATGACTTTTTAGACTGATACCTTGGTGAATAACCTTGGTAATTTTTAATGACACCTTGGGGATGGACCTTGGTGAAACGAAATGATTGTCAATATTAAATGTTGTAGCCACATCTTAAATTTATGAAAAGTGTTATTTTTATTATGTTATATCTCATGATTTCTTTCTCATGACTTAAAGTTCTTTTCATGACCTTATTGAAGTGTCTCAAGTTCACATGTAAAATGTTTCTCTTGTTTCCCTTATTGGGCCTTCTGCTCACCCTTTCTTTTGATGTATGTACCCAGGTTATGAGATACAGTAATGAACCTAGGATGAACATGAGGAGAATCCTTTCAAGTGTTTAAGAATAATGTTTTATGTTTTCATATTTTAAGTTCCTGGTTTCCAAGACACTAAACCTTAAAGATCCTCAGTTTTGTAAAATGTAATGAAAGTTTATGTGATAAAAAGGAGAGATTCTATACATAAAATATAGGCTAGACATTGTGCCAAATATCTATATCAATTGGAACATGAATTGTCAGTGTGACCCCAATATAACTAATGAATATTGACTTTTTGGGGTCAATAGGTTATTTTCATTTATTTTATCCAACCTCAAATTTTTTTCCTTTGCTTATTACATTGATAATTTCATTAAACACAGTGATGCTATGAAATTATTATTTTTTAATCAACATGTTCTTCATCCTATAATAATTATACAGTTTCATCATCAATAATATATTCTTACTTGAGACTGGTAACATCACCATGTACAGAAGACATTATCTTGATGAGTAGTCAAACATTCAATTTAGATTATGTAAATTTTGCAGAGAACAAATAATATTATGAGGAAAACAATAGATTGTAAAAAAAACATTAACATTCTCATTGGAATCTCCCTTTATTTATTTAATGGTTGAAGGGATTTAGATCCTCTATCGAGTATCCAAATCACATATTTTTTGTACCCTCTAATGTATAAGGAATTATATACATCAGGACCATTGTACAAGTATTTTAACCTCCAAATGAAAGGTACATACTCTATTGAATTTTCATCTGACCCTACTATTATTTTAGTCCCAAATATGTCAATTGACCAATTCTTATTTGCTGGATATAAGAAAAAAATACCTTCACTTGTGATTCCATTATGAAAGGCTCATCCTTATAACCTTTCACATTGAAATTTATAATCATAAAAGCCTAATTCATCGTCTTTCGCTGGACTCATATTGTCAGTCCATTTTCAATAGAAAATAAATACTTGAAATATTGTATAATACAACATGTATAACTATTTGATAATGAAAAAATATGACATATTCACATAAATTATATTTCCATCCATGGAAGAGGATACATGCATCTATTCTGGTACAAGCGTAACTCCACTTTTTTCATCATACTCCATTCATATTTTTTGTTTTTCTGAATTTATAACCATTAATTAAAAAACTAGTTTAAGATATAACATTTAAATTTGGTCCACTGGCTAACCACCAGAGTCATTCAGTAATTGGATTTATATATTCAGACAAATACTTACAAATATGATCTCAGAACCATCCTAGAAGATACTTATTATGTGTATTTTATATCCATCCATTATCCATTAATGGATTAAAATTTCTAAAAATCATCTTGTGGGATTTAACATATTAAGATACCTATGCACTATTATGTAAAATTCAAAGGTTATCTTGTTCCTACTCTGTGATGGTAATTATAACAATATCTCTTTCATAAATTTATTTTCCAGTAAGGTTTCAATTGTGATGAGACTTTGGGAGACTGATTTTATCAACATTTGATAGGTTATAGGTACAACATTTAACAACTTATTCAATGATATATAATTCTACAATACAACCTTCTGGATGACTTCGATTCTTTATGTACCCTTTCTAAATATTCATATATCATTCAATGGGGTGAATCCATTTTTAATGGATAAGATCACATAGTTGAACCTCTCTAACCAAGTAAACCATCCGATAGAAAATTATATCGAAGAATGATGGTGGGGAGAGTATTTCTATTTCACATAATATGACTATAATATCCTTATTAATAATTGTAAGATTCATCAGGTCTATAACTTTACTGCATATTGCTATGAAAAATAAGTAGTGGCTGGCTATTTTATTTCATACATTTTAGGCAGAATGAATCATAGAGTGACCAGAATCAAATATTTCATAAAAACGTGACAGTTGTTTGATTTTACAACATGTAACTTCAAATTTTCCATTAACACAAAATTGTTGATATTTCTTGAATACCCTCTAGAAATTTTACACAAATAAGTAAAATTAAAAATTACAATTTTCATTATCTTGATAGAGTGTAAGCTATTGGAGGAAGAAGTCTACCTTATATCCTTCATTAGTGCCAACTCTTCCCTTATCCCCCTGTTAATAATGCCCAACCTAGACTTTATAAAATCTTTTGTTTTTTCATAAACATGGAGTAATGTTTCAATAATAATATCAAATACATTTTTTCTACAGGTAAGACATCAAGAAAATTCTTGGTGTACAAAACAATCCTGTATAGTTATTCAAATAAATTGATCAATTTTAAAAAAATCATTTTATATGGGTTTTCAAAAAGATTTGTCCAAAAAATGTGTCTATATATTTTACTTTATCAAATAGTTAATCCCCATTTATAGATATTTTAACACCCCAAGATTTCATAGTATGTTATCTCTTCTAAGTAATTCAATAACTTGCACTACATGCAACACCGAGTTCAAGCACACCACGACTTACCAAACTAGCTGTTCCAAAGAGGTTATGAATAGTATTAATTTAATTTTTAATTTTATATATTCAATATAATTTTAACATCCATATTATTTGTTTCTTAGACATAATATAATAACAAATTCAATTTTTCAGATAATGGAAGTATTTTACAGAAAATGCAATTTTACCACCATTTAATGGAAAACCCTTTTTAAAACCAATATTTGACACTTTTATATATTAAATTTCGTTAAATTAAATTCTTATTTATAATTGGGATATAAAAATTTAGTTTGGATAAATTTTTGGTGTTTCTCTGATAACTTTCATATTTGGATGAATAGTTAAAAACACTAAATTTTAATTGAAAACAACTTTTTTAATTGAAATAATTTATAGTGTTGAATTATAAATTTGAATGGTTTGGAAGTATAATTAGATTATATTTTTTATAATTTAATACAATTTAGGTCATTATAAGTAATTTCACATTTAAATTTGACATAAACACATGTTAATCTTTGGATAGTTTTTACTTTTTTAAAACCTTATTTTTGGTTTTGACAATGGGAATTAATTTTAAATTAATTAATGAAACTTCTATGTTTTGAATTTGAAAAAATATAATTAGTTTTTGGATTTTGAATATCAAAATTATCTTAGTGTAAAGTTTTGGCATTTGTCTGAAAAATTTCAATTTTTGATGAATAGTGAAAAACATTGTGTTATTCTTTAAAAACGAATTTTTATTTAAATAATTAGTTATTTTATTTTAATTAATTTTAGTTCAAAATAGATACATAATACATATATATGTTCAACATAATTAATTGGAGCCATTTTATAATAAGTTTAGATATATAAAATTTTATCGAACTTTTACAGTCTTTTACCCACCTTTTAGGAGCATTTACAAATTTGCATAAAACTTAATTTCACTGCTTCTATGAGTTGAATTTCCAAAATCAGAGATACACAGTATAAATCATTAATTGAAATGTTTTTCAATAAGATGAATATAATTTTTGGTGAATAATACCTTTTGACTTTTATTTACCACGGTTAAAAGTAAATAGGGCAATTAAGGTTAAAAATGATATCATAATTACCCTAACACATTTACTAATTCTATTTTATAAGTGTAATTAGACAAAAAAAACCTTAGTAATTAAATATGACCCCCTTTGGTCTACTTGGATTAGATTATGAAATTTATTAATATTTTATTTAAAGAAGAGTTTAAAGTGTTAAATTGAATGTTTAACAACTAAACCATTTTTAATATAGTGTTACACACAATATAAATTAAACTATAATTATTCATTATAAATATAAAATAATTAGCTACATAATGGTATTTTATTTATAATTTTTAGAGATTAAATTATTAAATTTATTTATGACACAATGATGATGTAGTAATTAACTTCTTAATGAAATATTAAAATAGTTTATATTATAAATATTAAAATAAATTGAATTTAAAAGTTTTGATGCTATTCACGAATTTTATAGGTTAATATAACATGTTAGGGTTTATTAGATAAATTTTGTTTGAAGTGATAAGGTTGTTATGACTTTCAAAAAAACAAAATCTCTAATAGTTTCAAAATTGATATAAATTAGTTTTTAAAACAAATACTATATTATTGGTTGATATAATATTCTTAAAAATATAAGGTTCAGAAAAAGAGATTAAATAATATTATATACATCATTAATGAACCACTTGAGGTTATCTTGAAAGTTTAGAGTATGTTTATTAACCATATAGTGTAAGAAAGAAGAAGACACAATAAAAGTTGAACTATTTAGCTAAGAGTTTAATCTAAAAGTTAAGGTTAAAATGGTAACCTACACTTTTCTAAAACCTATTGGTTGAGAGTATTTCGACCCATAACCACCTAAGTCTCGAAATAAATTCATTTTAAGCCATTATAAACTGAATTTTATTGTATAATAAATTAATATTTTAATCATTTCCTAAAGTGACCCTCACCCCTCTTATAAAAGGGCACTTCCCCTTCTCTCAAAATCACACCTACAAATCCATTTGTCTCAGACAACCCCTACCCAAATATCCTAAAAGATTACCTCACATAAACCTAGAGTCCTTTATTTGATCAGAAAGCCAACCTATGGAGCCCTTTTGATCAACTCAAAAGGAAACACCCAAAGAAGTGGTAACAATTTCACCACCCTCTTTCAAGTTCTTTTCTTCTCACACTTCCTATTTATTTGTTGTTTCCATAAACAAATAATAAATTCAGTACCACCTACATAATCTGATATTATTATAAATATGGTATAACCATATTTGTTATTCTATCCAACCTATAAATGAAAAATTCACCATACATGCATACGTACGGCTTACCATCTCCACGTCGTGGTGTAGTTTTTTATTCAAACACTTCATTATTTTTATGGGTATAATAATGAGTATAACTGATATAAATAATAAATATAACATGTTAATCATTTTTTTATATGATATACCATCCAATTATATATTATTTCACCATCAAAAGAATTATATTGTCTCTCGTGCGTACGTATGACTTACCGTCTCCACAACGCGATGAGATGTTATTCCCCATCATAACCATTCAAGACTAATTTTCATTTTATGATTAAAAATAATGTTTAAATACTTGATATCATTATGGATATAAATAAGATACATCCTATCCATAACAAACATGACTTTCATGACAAATAATATGAAGTAAAATGAACCAGTTAAAACTTGAAATGATGATACTACTGAAATATCATTAACAAAACAATATTTGAAGATCATATATGATATCATATTAAAGTATATGGTTCTTTTATAATTTAATAACAATGATTAGCCATTATATAGGAGTTTAACCTACCCTCTACCAAGAAAAGTACAAGGTAAGGGTTAATTTCACAATCTCATTATTATCTGAGGTTGTTTTTACATAAGTATCTACTGGGACATATTTATTATCCATGTCCATGTTTCATAAAATAGTTATAAAATGGATTAATTTTAAGGTACTCTTTTAATAAAACATCATTCTAAATGTTTTAAAGATTTATTCTTCTAAACCTTTCTCAATAATGTACATGTTTTTATAATGGATTTAAGGATTTATTTATATGGACATGAATGTTTTAAAATGTTAATTACTTTCAAAAGTTTCAAAGTGGTATGTGACACTTTGATTCAAAACAATCTTTTAAATGACTTCCTTTATAAATTATATGCATTTTAAATGATTTCATGAAAAAGGGATATTTCTCTCAAATATTTTTACTGACCATTTTCAACTATGTCAACATCCATTATGAGATATTATTCTTGATTAAGGTTTATTTATTATACAAATCTTCCATATTGTATTGAATGTTTTGTGATATTTTTGAATGTGGATGTTTTATTTTTATACCATTCATGTTTTATGGATAATATATTGACATTTCATATGTTAGTTTTAATATAAATGTTTATTTTATATTTAAAACTTTTCATATGAGGAATGCATTGGACTTAGTAAGTGATGGGTGGAGCCCGCTATAGCTCCTCGATGCATCAGCAGGTCTCATGTGAGAAACTAGTGTCTTGGCACCAGGCCTTGAAAAAATCTTATTTTTAGTCTTGGCATGAGGCCTTGACTATGTTCTTATGATGTCCGACATTATGCATTCCATAATTATGAAAGTGGCTATTAATATTGAATTTGATTATTCGACTAGTAGAATATCCATGTGAATAAGTAAATCGAATTATTTGATTTATATTGGCCATATTATGAAGAAGTTTATGTTTATTTATGAAATTTTCCACTATATTTTTATCCTTACTGAGAATTTGAGCTCACCCCTTTTTATGTCTTATTTTTTTTCCAGAATGTGAAGAAGTATATTATAACTTACATATAGTGATATTCTAAGGGTTATGAATATAGTAAATGGAGATAATGTCGTTTTTGTTGTTTTTTTATTTTGTAATGTAATTCAAAACTTATGAATGTATCTAGTACTTCCAAGACTAATAATGATTGGTTTTTCAGGACATGATTTCTTACATCATTCTAATATTATGTAATAATGCACTGACTTAAGGTAACTAGGGTCGGGGTGTTACAGTTGGTATCAGAGGAAGTTTAGTACATACCTTGGAAACTAGATTTAGAAAAACTCTGATTAGAGAACATTACCCTAAGATAGACTTTGAGGATTAGTATTGAAGAACTTCATAGAATTTTGGTAATGTAGAGATTTTATGTATTTTCTAAGAAATACATCCCTGTCTGGATACGAGAAGGTAGAGGTGGCTCTAGAACAGATGTAATAAGGATTGAAAACTCCGACAAGGAGTTTTGGGCATGACCCGGGGTATCCTAGTACACGAAAACATGCCTTGTTTCCCTCTTCATTACGAAAATCCTGAGGGATATGCTTAAGACAATTCACATTTTCATTACAAGGCATTATAAAGGATTTTGGAGTAAATAATTCCTCAAATAACACATTTTATGGATATGGATTATATGCATAATCTTTTCAACTTACATTAAGTATTTCAAAAGTTTGGAATTATGCATTTCAAATCATAAACTAACCTAGTTTTTTCCATTGTTTAAAAATGGTGCCTAGTTGAAGGAATGAGAATTCCAATAATACGTGTGATCAAAAGATTAAGAAGAATCATATCTTTCATGGTATTAAGACAACATTTAAAAGGGAAATAGTCTCCCACATATTCTCATCATATTAAGAAATAGTATCATGTGTTAATAAGATAAGTAAACAATTCTCTGAGTCCTATGGATTTAAAGGGAAGCAAGATAAGAAAAGGATGGAAGAGAGAAAGATATATAAAGGGAAGAGGGGAAATAATGATTTTCCCATATGTGATAACTGTGGAAAGAATCACCTTAGTAAATGATTGAAGGGAATGGGAGTTTGTAATAAGTGTAGAGAAAAATGACACCAAGTATGTGATTTCAAGGGTAAGAAAAATATTTCAAATGTACAATGCTTCATCTGTAAGGAGTTGGGACACTACGTGAATCAATGTCCAAATCATCAGAGTATACCTGAAATGCTGCTATTAGATAATAATCAAGTTGTGATACTACCGAAGATGAAGAGAAATGCTCAGAGTTCTTATGTTATTATTAAAGTATTGTGTAATATGAGTATTTTATTAATGATTTACATGTTATAAGAATTATAAATTATATAAGGATTATACTACAATACTATTTAATTAAGGAATTGAGATTGTGTGGAGCCAAGAAAAGTGACTCAATAACATGTTATTTTTTTTGGAAAATATATGGTTGAAAAAAATATAAACCTTAATATGGTTCTGATACTGAGGTAGTGATTTTGGAATAAGATATGATTGATTTGGATAAATTATATTAGATATTTTTGACTACCTTGAAACTGATTAATGATTTGTATATTCCATCATTGTTGGAGTTTACAACATTTTTTGATATAAGGAGTATATACAGTATTCTATAAGTAATAAGGGATCATGAATGTAATAAATAAGGTTTTATGGTAATTCAGGGTGTCACCATGTTTAAAAAAAAATACATGATGAAGTCATTCACATGTTATTACGTATAAAAAGGGATCTTGATTATGTTTAACTTCCTTATAAATTCTGGACTGTGAGTTTGGACATAAGTATTTTGGATAAGTCTAAAGGTTGTAATAGATTAAGTTAAAAATTGTATACTATTGTTTAAGGTTAAAAAACATCTTAACATTATTTTTTGGATTATTATAAAAAGGACAACCCAGAGGTTGGGTGAAAACTCATCACGTCTGGTAAGGCCGCGAGACTTAAATCCGCAACTGAAGGGAAATAAGGGTGCATCACCTATCACTGGCCTACGTGATGTCCTGGTTTGTATAATGTAGTTTTTTATATAGTATGATAAATGAATTATAAATTCATTATTTTTGGAACCCTATACGATTAGAATGAATAGAATATTTTTGAACTCTATTATCTTTTGGAGTGAAAGATGAGTTTGTGGTAGGAATTAGTTGAAGGATGAAACTCTACATGTAAAATATATTTTTTCTTTTCTTATTATATGAATAAATTAATTCTTAAAATTTAGGTAAAGGATCTTAAAAATAAAAATGTGTTACCCAAATACCTTATGTTTTGTTGAACCGATGATATTTTAAATAATCATAGATTGATGGCTTTGAGGCCCTCAATTTTACACTTATTTATGATTTATGACCTCAATCACTCCCTATAAATATTTACATTTTCCCTCCAATTATGTGTCTCTAATTTCCACCAATTTTATCCTAATCGAGATCATAATTTGGTGGTGAATTTTTCATTTCCCTTTCCCTCTTATTAAGACTAAATTTTTCTAAACTAATCTCCTATGTGGGTTTTCCACAAAGGTATTTTTCTCTTTTTATCCTTTTTGAAGAGCAATTTAAAATTGAGAGGATGAAATTTATTGAAGTAGGGGAGAATGTAACACCCCAATATTTCACTGTATGTTATATCTTCTAAGTAATTCAATAACTTGCACTACATGCAATACCGAGTTCAAGCGTACCACAACTTATCAAACTAGCCGTTCAAAAGCAATTATGAATAGTTTTAACTAAATTTTGAATTTTATATATTCCATATAATTTTAACATCCATATTATGTGTTTCTTAAACATAATATAATAACAAATTCAATTTTTCAGATAATGGAAGTATTTTCCAGAGAATTCAATTTTACCGCCTTTTAAAGGTGAACCCTTTTAAAAACCAAAATTTGACACTTTTATATGTTACATTTCATGAAATTAAATTCTTCATTAAAATAGGGACATAAAAATTTAGTTTGGATAAATTTTTGGTACTTTTCTGATAACTTTCATATTTTGAAGAATAATTAAAAATACTAAATTTTAATTGAAAACACATTTTTTAATATAAATAATTTATAGTGTTTAATTATGCATTCGAATGGTTTGGAAGTATAATTATATTATAGTTTTATCATTTAATACAATTTAGGTCATTATAAGTTATTTCGCATTTAAATTTTACATAAACACATGTTAATATTTTGATTGTTTTTACTTTTTAAAAACCTACTTTTTGGTTTTGTCATCAGGAATTAATTTTAAATTAATTAATGAAACTTATATGTTTTGAATTTGGTAAAATAGAATTAATTTTTTTATTCATAATATCAAACTTAGTTTAGGGTGATTTTTTGGTATTTTTCTGAAAACATTCAATTTTTGATGAATAGTGAAAAAACACTGCATTATTGTTTAAAACTGACATTTTATTTAAATAATTAGTTATTATATTTTAATATTTTTAGGTAAAAATAGATAAATAATACCTATATATGTTCAAATTAATTCAATGGAGTCATTTTATAATAAGTTTAGATATATAAAACTTTATCAAACTTTTACTGTCTTTAACCCACCTTTTAGGAGCATTTACAAATTTGCATAAAAATTAATTTTACCACTTCTGTGTGTTTAATTTCAAAAATAAGAGATATGCGGTTGACATAAGTAAGTAATTTTTTTTTCAATAAGATGAAAATAATTTTTGGTGAATAATAACTTTTGACTTTTATTTACCACGGTTAAAAGTAAATAGGGTACTTAAGGGTAACAATGATATAATAATTACCCTAACACATGTCCTAATTCTATTGGATAAGTTTAATTTTACCAAAATAACCTTAGGAATAAAATATGACCCCCTTTGGTCCACTTGTATTAGATTAGTACATTTATTATTATTTTATTTAATGAAGAGTTAAAAGTATTAAATTCAAAGTTTAATAACTAAACAATTTTTAATATAGGGTTACACACAATATAAATTCAACTATAAATATTCATTAGAAATATAAAAATATTTCCTACATAATGGTATTTTATTTATAATTTTTAGATATTAAATAATTAAATTTATTCATGACACAATGATGATGCAGTAATTACTTTCTTAATGAAATATTAAAATAGTTTATATTATAAATATTAAAATAAATATAATTTAAAAGTTTTGATGATATAAAATAATTTTATAGGTTAATATGACATTATAGGGTTTATTATATAATTTTTTTTCGAATTTATAAGGTTGTTATGACTTTCACAAAAATAAAATTCCAAATAGTGTCAAAATTGACAAAAATTAGTTTTTAAAACAAATACTATATTATTGGTTGATATAATATTCCTAAAAATATAATGTTCGGCCAAAGGGCTTAAATAATATTATACATGTCATTAATTAACCACTTGAGGTTCTTTTAGAAGTTTAGAGTAATTTTATTAACCATATAGTGTAAGAATACAAGAAGACACGTTAAAAGTAAAACTATTTAACTAAGAGTTAAATCTAAAAGATAAGGTTAAAATGGTAACCTAAACTTATCTAAAACCTATTTTTTGATAGGATTACGACCCATAAACACCTATGTCTCGAAATAAATTCATTTTTATCCATTATAAACAGAATATTATTGTATAATAAATTAATATTTTAATCTTTTCCTAAAGTTACCCTCACCCCTCTTATAAAAGGGCACTTCCCCTTCTCTAAAAATAACACCTCCAAACCCATTTGTCTCAGACAAAAACTACCATAATATCCTAAAAAATTACATCAAATCAACCTATATTCCTTACTTTGATCAGAAATACAACCCATGGAGCCCTTTTTATACAATCAAAATGAAACACCAAAAGAAGAGGTCATAATTTCACCACCCTTTTTCAAGTTTTTTTCTTCTTCCACTTCCTATTTATTTGTTATTCAAATAAAAAAATAATAAATCCAGTACCTAATAAATAATTTGATGTTATTATAAATATGGTACAACCATATTCATTATTCTATCCATCCTATAAATGACAAAGTCACCATACGTACGTACGTAAGGCTTACCGTCTCCACGTCGTGGTGTAGTTTGTTATTCAAACACTTAATTATTTGGATGGGTATAATAATGAGTATAAATGATATAAATAATAAATATAAATTGTTAATTATTCAGTATATATGATATACCATCCAATTATATATGATTTCACCATCAAAATAATGATATTGTCAGTCGTGCGTACATACGGTTTACCATCTCCACTACACAATGAGATGTCATTCCCCATCATAACCATTCAAGAATAATATTCATTTGATGATATAAAAAAATGTTTAAAGAATTTATATCATTATGTATATGAATAATATACATCCTATCCATAACAAACATTACTTTCGTAACAAATCATATAAACGAAAATGAATTAGTTAACACCTTAAATTATGATTCTACTAAAATATCATTAACAGAGAAGTATTAGAAGATAATATATGATATCATATTAATGTATATGATTTTTGTATAATTTAATAATAATTATTTAACCATTATATAAGAAGATAACCTACCCTCTACCAAGAAAAGTATAAGGTTAGGGGTAATTTCACAATCTCATTATTATCCGTGGTTGATTTTACGTAAGTATCTATTGGGAGATATTTATTATCCATGTCCATGTTTCATAAAAGAGTTTTCAAATGGATTCTTTTTAAGGGAATCTTTTAATAAAACATCATTCTAAATTTTTTAAATATTTATTCTTCTAAACCTTTCTCATTAATTTACATGTTTTTAAAATGGTTTTCAGGATTTATTTATATGGAAATGAATGTTTTAAAATGTTAATTCCTTTCAAAAGTTTTAAAGTGGTATGGGAAAATTTGATTCAAAAATATCTTTTAAATTAATTACTTAATAAATTATGTGACTTTTAAATGACTACATGAAAAAGGGATATTTCTCTTAAAGATTTTTACTGATCATTTTCAACTATGTCAACATCCATTTCGGGATATTATTCTTGATCAAGGTTGATTTATTATACAAATCTTCCATATTTTATTAAAGATTTTGTGATATGTTTGACTATGGATATTTTATTTTTATACCATTCATGTTTTATAGATAATGTATTTACATTTTATATGATAGTTTTAATACAAATGTTTATGTTATGTTTAAAACTTTTCATATGGGGAATGAATTAGACCTAGTAAGTGATGGGTGGAGCCAACTATAGCTCTTATATGCATCGATAGGTCTTATAAGACAAACTAGTTTCTTAGATAAAGGCCTTCACAAAATTTTATTTTTAGTCTTGGAACGAGGCCTTGACTATGTGGTTATGATGTCCGACATTATGCATTCCATCATTATGAAAGTGGTTGTTGATATTGCATGTGATTATTCGACTAGTAGAATATCCTTGTGAATAAGTAAATATAATTATTTGATTTATATTGGCCATATTATATAGAAGTGTATGTTTAAAAGGATTATGTTTTAGTCTTATACATATCCTTAAATATTTATGTTTATTTATCAATGTTTCTGCTATATTTTTATACTTATTGAGCATCTGATCTCACCCCTTTCTATGTTTTATTTTTCATAGGATGCCAAGAAGTATATTAAAACTTACCTGTAGAGATAATCTAAGGGATATTAATGTGTTCAATTGAGATAATGTTGTTGTTGTTTTTTCATTTTGTAATGTAATGTAAAACTTATGAATGTATCTAGTATTTACAAGGATATTAAACTTATCGGTCTTTAGGAACACTATTCCTTGTATCATGCCAATGTTATGTAATAATGCACCAACGATAAGTAATGTGGGTCAGGGCATTTCAAAGATGATGATGTACCTTGTTCTTTATTCTCATCAAATGTTGTCATCCATGTTTGGTATTTATATCATCGAGGTAAAAAAAATTCCTAAAGATAAATTCATTGACGAATGTTTCAATAAAATTGTGTTTGTGAATACTTTACAAAGGGTACACCCCAACATTCCTTTAATGTTATATCATAGAGGATTTACATAGGTAGGAAATTCATTTATCATCCCATACAAAATGGATCTCAATGTGAAATATTTACATCTATGATTATGATAAAATGTAACATTGATATCCAATATCAATTTCAGATTTTTGGTCAATGAATCCAAATAGACATAAATATCATTATTGGGTTGTTTTGGTCTGGATATAACCAGGGACAACAGAATTTATTTTCACTTCCTTCATAACCATAGTGGAAAGTTATAGTTTACACACATAACTATACATATATTTTGAGTACTAATCTAAACACCAAAAGTAATTATTCTCTCTATAAATAATTCAATATGGATGTTTTTAGACTTTTTTACAAATTCTGGATACTTATAATCAATTTTCTTCAATTAACAAGATTATAATGGGTGAAATAGTCTCCTATATTCAATTTTTGTATCCCCATTCCATGTAAATTTTCTAACAGTTTCCTAACATCCATATAGTCATATAAACTATGGAATGGTATAAATGTACCATGCATCTTTTAAAGGACTTTATTCACATTTATTACTTCGATTTGTGCTACACTTAGCGAGTTTTTTGATATTTTCATGGTCCTTGTGAAATGATATGCAGTCATTTTTATAGGAATGTAATTTTTTGGTGATCATTCCCATTGAATGTAGTATTAATTTAGCATCATATTCTTGAAAAGGAATCCCATTTTCTTGTGGTATGATTCAGGAGACCATGTAGTTATGTAATGCGTGTTTCATTAAATCCACTTCCAAATTTCAAATTATATAACTTCAATACAACTAAAAGTGTGGTATATTTAGTACAATCGGTAAAAAATTGTCTCTTAACATAGCTATTCATCTTTTCAAACAAATTGGACAATCAAGAAGGTCATCTTCAATTTCTATTTTCATTTCTTTTATATGATCACACTCATCATTTATACTGGTATTCATATTAAATGATCCATAAATCATAGCATCACCCCAATTAGTGTGTACATTAATTTTCACCCTATGTTTAGTCCAACATTTATAAATCTGATATATTCCATGAAAAATCAAATGTTCTTCCAACTCATCCATAATAGTTTTTATTGAATAAATAAATGTAAACATGGATGATGGATTTGATAAGGGTTGTATGCATTCTCTATTGAAAACTAGATGGAGTCTTTAACTCCATACTCATATACTTTTTTTTATGATTTTTGATCATCTATTTTTTATTCATATTCATCCAATTAGGTTCATAAAATATTAATTTTGTAAAAAAAATACACATAAGGTATTCAAAATTAAAGGATAAAATTAGATATACTTCTAATAAATGGATCCCAGTATTTGAATTTTATTGGTGATGATTTTAAACAAGTTATCATTTCACACAAGAGTGACATAAAAATAAATAACCAATAGTAATGAGTTAGTGTTTGTTCATTTTATCACATGGTACATGGTGGTTCTGGTGGTATTTCAATAACTGGGTGCTTAGGAACCAAAGTTGATGATATTTTATCATATGATGAAATAATAAAATTCAACATAAGTTAAATAAGTGTCTTAGTGGGGTTAGAAGAAATAATCATCCCAAAATAATGATTCTATTATAATCCCAAGTATATGGGATCATCTAATGTAACGCCCCGACCCCAGTTGCCCAGAGTCGGTGCATTAATTACATAACATTGGCATGATCACAAGAAAGATCAAATCTCGAAAGACCGATTGGTTTAGTAGCCTTGGAAACACTAGATATATTCATAAGTTTTACATTACATCATAAAATGAAAAACTACTACAACAACATAATGTTTCCACAGTCCACACTATAATCCCCTCATAATATCCCTGCAGGTCATTCATAACTTACATCTTCACTTCATGGGAAAAATAAAACATAGAAAAGGGGTGAGCTCAAATGCCCAGTAAGGATAACAATATAGCGGAAACTTTCATAAATAAGAATAAACATTTAAAGCAATGTATAACTAAAACAAAAGCCTTTTAAACATGAACTTTCAACATGGTATGGCATAAATAAAATGAAATAATGCCATTTACTTATTCACATGGATATTCTACTAATCGAATAATCACATGCATAAATCAATAACCACTTTCATAATGTTGGAATGCATAATGCCAGACTATCATAACCACATAGCCAAGGCCTCGTGCCAAGACTACAAATAAGATTTTGTCAAGGCCTTGTGCCAAGACACTAGTTTGTCTCATGAGACCTACCGATGCATCGAGGAGCTATAGCGGGCTCCACCCGTCACATATTAAGTCCAATGCATTCCCATATGAAAAGGTTTAAACATAACATAAACATTCGTATTAAAACTAGAATACGAAATGTCAATACTTTCACCATAAACTATGAATGGTATAAAAATAGCACATCCACAGTCAAACATATCACAAAACCTTCAATACAATATAGAAGTTTTGTATCATAATAAATCAACTTCAAATAATCTTAAAATCCATCAAAGGATGTTGACATAGATGAAATCAAAATTCTTTTTAAAGAAATATCTCCTTTTAATTTGAAATCATTTAAGATCCATTTAAAATAAAACATTTTATTTGAAAATATTCTTATAAGCTTGTAAGGAAAGCTTTGAAGATTTTGTAACGGCGTAAAATAACCGCACCCGCCGTATAAGTTAAAAAAAAACATTCTTACCTCAATTATGTCGAAAAGGTTAAAAAGGACCTTGTTTTGAAAATGACGGAAAGATTCCTTTATAAACCACTTATAAAAGTCAAAAAGGGTATAAATGACTTTAACTCATATTTTAGTAAATAGTAAAAATGTTTTGAAATACATTTTTAAGAAACATGGATGTGGATGATAAAGAGATCCCAGTAGATTATTACGTATAAACAACCTCGGATAATGAAGAGATTGTGAAATAACCCTTACCTTGTACTTTTCCTTGGTTGGGGTAGGTTAACCTCATGTATAATGGTGAAATAATTGTTATTAAATTATACAAGAATCATATACATTAATATGATATCATATACGATCTTTTAATATTGATTTGATAATAATATCTTAGTATTATCGCTGTTTCGGGTGTGAACTTACTTGTTTGCTTTTGTATGTTTTGTTACGTAAGACATGTTTGTAAAGGATAAGTTGTATATTATTCAAATCCAGAATGGTATAAAGTCCTTAAACATCATTTTTAAATCATAAAATGATAATTATACTTGAATGGATACGATGGAGAATGAATCTCATCGCGTTCGTGGAGACGGTAGTCCGTACGTACGCACGAACGCTACTTCCATTTAATTTTTATTTTAAAAGAATCGAATACAAATGATACATAGGTATATTAATATTCCAGTATAATATAATATTTTATACATGTTACTTAAGTTCATTAACACCATCCTTTATACGTTCCATGTGTGGTATGAACGAGTCATATCATTTTAAGGGGGCGGTAGTCCGCACTTCCTCAAATGAAATTATCGTATGTATATACAACATGAAACGAATAATGGTATGAAATAAAATGGAATTACAGAAGCTTATATATAAAATATATATCATTAATATCATATTTAATTATAGTACCATCATAATGGCCACTATGAGAGGCGGTAAGATGTATTTGAACAATCATCGTTTCGTGAGGCGTTAGTTTGCCATCCACATAAACATTATGTTCATCATCCATTAGATGGAGTTGTGTGTATGTGTAGTTTGAATCCTTCTTATAACAACATCCTAGTATATTGAAGATACTGGTGTTGTTACAAAAGAAAGGAAATAAAAAGAGTTTGGGGGTTGAAGAAGCAAAATAAATGAAAATAATTTAAGAGAAACCGTTACCTTTAATTTAGGTAACTCACTTTGGTTGGAACCAAAGGACTTCTTGAAATGCTTTTTGCCTAAGGGGAAGCTTCAAGGAGGAGGAGAGGGATGTGGGGAGCTTAGTTGGGCAGAGTTTGGACGAGCCAAGTGGCTTGAGAGGTGTGAGGAATGAGTAGAAGTGGTCTCCTTTTATAAGGGAGAGGAGGGGCTCTTTAGGAAAGAGTGAAAGTATTACTTTATAATATAATTATATTCGGTTTATAATGGTCCAAAAATCATTGAGGTAGAAGATAAGATGACTAATATTCTAAATAATATCAACCAATAAGAATTGGACAGGTTTTAGATAATATTTTAATCATTATAATCTTATTTATTTAAATGATTTATTAATGAGGTAAACATTGCATCATTATTGTGTCATTAATAATTTAAATTATTTGATGTCTAAAAATTATAAATAAAATATAATTATGTAGGAAATCTTTTTAGATTTCTAATTAATATTTATAATCAAAAATCCAACATGTATAACCCTATGTAAAAATTGTTCTTCTAAAAGATGTAAGCTTATGCCATTTTTATTTTTATTTTAACTTTATTAATATAATGTGTCCCTACCACATACAAGTGGCTCCAAGGGGTCCCCAAATTGACCCAAGGATGCCCATGGTCGGGTATGTGTCCACCAATAAGGTTAGGACACGTTTTAGGGTAATTTTGTATTATTATAATATTATTTTTTAACCCTTATTTACCGGATTTAACCTTTAGCCATGGTAAATAAAATATTTACCGCAGTAATTATTCAAAATGTGTAAAAATAAAAGTTACCTATTTAAATAATTTGGACATCCTGATTCCAAATATGGAATCCATTTTCCTAAATTCAAAACACAGAAGTGGCAGAAATTAATTTAAAATTAATTCCCGCTGTCAAAACAAAAAGCGTGTTTTTAAGAGATAATAACTATCAAAATATTGACACTTGTTTATGTTCGGTTTAATTGTAAAATTATGTCCAATGATAAACATTAAATTGAATGGTAAAAATATATTCTAAATATACTTTAAAACCACTCAAATTCATAATTTATCACTATTAATTATTTTGATTAAAAAAGTTGTTTTTAATTAAAATTTAGAAATTTTCACTATTCATCAAAATATGAAAGTTATCCGAAATGTACCAAAATTTCACCCTAGGCTAATTTTGATATTCCGAATCCAAAAATGAAGTCCATTTTGAAATATAGAATATATATGATTTCAAAAAGTAGGTATTACTATTCACAATGGCTAGTTTAATTAGTTGTGGTGTGTGTTAGAACTCGAGGTTGCGTACAACACACGCTATCGCATTATTCGAAGGGAAACGTACCGTAGAAGCTTGGGGTGTTACATTCTCCCCTCCTTCAAATAATTGCGTCCTCGCAATTTCTAGGGTATTACTGCATAAAAAGACTCGGGTGGTTCTTCATCATAAGTTCCTCGGGTTCCCACGTTGCCTCTTCCATCTTATGATTTCTCCACAAAACTTTTACCAGACGCGTCGTCCGGTTTCTCAGTACTTGTTCTCTTGTATCAAGAATCCTGACGGGCTCTTCACAATAGGAAAGATCAGGTTCCAGTTCTAATTCCTCATAGGTGAGTACATGCGTCGGATCAGGCATGTATTTCCTCAATAGAGATACGTGGAACACATCGTGAACTTTGGAGAGACTTGGCGGCATTGCCAATCGGTAAGCTACAACCCCAATTCGTTCTAGAATTTCGAAAGGTCTGATGTACCCGGGACTCAATTTACCTTTCTTACCAAAACGTATGACTCCCTTCCACGGAGATACCTTCAGGAAAACATGATCACCGACTTGAAATTCCAAATCCTTCCTTCGATTATCGGCATAGCTCTTCTGCCTACTTTGAGCTGCTCTGATGTGATTTTGGATTACCTTCACCTTTTCCATCGTTTCCTCCACCAGTTCTGGACCTACAAGTTTTCTTTCACCGACGTCATCCCAACAGGTTGGTGTACAACATCTCTTTCCGTATAACGCTTCATATGGTGCCATCTGAATACTTGAATGGAAGCTATTGTTATAGGAAAATTCTACCAGAGGTAAATATTGATCCCACATACCCTGAAAGTCAAGTGAGCAAGATCTCAACATTTCTTCTAAGGTCTGAATAGTCCGTTCTGATTGTCCGTCTGTCTGAGGGTGGTAAGCAGTGCTCAAATGAAGTTCAGTATCCAGGGATTTCTGAAGACTTTTCCAGAATCTTGAAGTAAAACGGGGATCACGATCAGAAACAATTGATAAGGGTACTCCATGAAGTCTCACAACTTCATTAACATATAGTCTTGCTAGACGTTCCAGGGGTAGATCTTCTCTTATAGCAAGAAAATGTGCTGACTTGGTAAGACGATCAACAATAACCCATATTGCATCATTCCTTCTAGGAGTCTTTGGTAGCCCCATGACAAAGTCCATCGTAATATTGTCCCATTTCCACTCCGGTATGGGAAGAGGTTGCATGACTCCTCCAGGCTGTTGCCTTCCAGCTTTCACTTGTTGACAAACCATACATCTTGACACAAAATCAGCAATCTCTCTCTTCATGTTGTCCCACCAAAAATGTTCCTTCAAATCTCTATACATTTTGGTGCTCCCAGGGTGTATAGAGAAATTGGAACTATGAGCATCATCCAGCAATTCCCTTTTTAGATCAGGTATATTGGGAACACAAAGTCTCTTCCCGAATTTCAAAATTCCATCTTCATACACAAAGTCTCTCAATCTCCCATCATTCACAGCTTTAATCTTCTTCTGAAATTCTTCATCATTGGTCTGAGAACTCTTAATCCTTTCTAGTAAAGATGGTTTGGCAACCATTTGAAAAAGAATTGATGTTTCACCTTCACTGGTTATTCCCATGTCCATCTTCACTAGATCCATGAAAATTGGATCCCTTTCAATTCTCATCATGTTCAAAACTCCATGGTCTTTTCTGCTCAAAGCATCTGCTACTTTGTTTGCTTTCCCTGGGTGGTAGTGTATCGTGCAATCATAATCCTTGAGTAATTCAAGCCATCTCCTTTGCCTCATGTTGAGTTCTTTTTGTGAGAAAATATACTTCAAACTCTTGTGATCAGTATAAATCTCACATTTTCACCATAGAGGTAGTGCCTCCATATCTTCAAAGAAAAGATCACAGCTGCTAACTCAAGATCATGAGTAGGATAGTTTTGTTCATGAATTTTCAACTGTCGTGATGCATAGGCAATAACTCTATCATTCTGCATAAGGACACAGCCAAGTCCTTTCTTCGATGCATCACTATAAATAACGAACCCATCATTCCCCGATGGTAGAGTCAATATAGGAGCATTGACTAATCTTTTCTTCAGTTCTTCAAAACATTCTTCACACTCTTTTGTCCAAACAAATGTAACCCCTTTACGTGTGAGCTTCATTAATGGGTTAGCCAATCGGGCAAAATTCTGGACGAAACGTCGATAATAACCTGCCAAACCAATAAAACTGCGTACCTCAGTTATACTCGTAGGTGCTGGCCATTCTTGGATTGCCTTGGTCTTAGAAGGATCAATAGAGATTCCATCTTTAGAAAAAATATGGCCAAGAAAAGAAATCTCCTGAAGCCAGAATTCACACTTGCTAAACTTCCCATATAATTCATGCCTCCTCAGAGTCTTCAAGATAATGCGCAAGTGATTTTCATGATCTTCGTAGGTTTTGGAGTATACCAAGATATCATCAATAAATACCACCACAAATTCATCGAGATACTCCTTGAAAACTCTATTCATTAGATCCATGAATACAGAGGGTGCATTAGTTAATCCAAACAGCATTACAGTAAACTCGTAATGCCCGTACCTGGTTCGAAATGCTGTTTTCGGAATGTCTTCCTTCTTCACACACAACTGATGGTATCCAGATCGAAGGTCAATCTTTGAAAAGTATTGAGCTCCATGCAGTTGGTCAAATAAATCATCAATACGAGGTAGGGGATACTTTTTCTTTATCGTTATAGCATTGATCTCCCTGTAGTCGATACATAACCTCATAGATCAATCTTTCTTTTTAACAAAAAGAACAGGGGCTCCCCATGGAGAAACACTAGGGCGAATAAATCCCTTATTACTCAATTCCTCTAGTTGTTTCTTTAGTTCGACTAACTCTACAGTGGCCATTCTATAAGGGGTCTTCGATATAGGCCTTGATCCAAGAATCAAATCAATGGAAAACTCAACTTCTCGTTCTGGAGGATGTCCAGGTAAATCTTCCGGAAATACATCTACAAATTCTTTCACAACAGGTACATACTCTATTTGAACATTCCTTTCCTCACCGACAGTTATTTCATTCTCTTCCTCCCCAATAATTGAATTAAGTTGAGCTACTGGGGGTGGATCTAAATAAGAATTAGGTGGTGACGATTCTGCTCTAAAAATAAGGTGTTCCTTATCATTATCATCAAGAATCGTAACCTCTTTCTTCTTACAATAAATCTTCGCATCATAGTCCGAAAGCTAGTCCATACCAAGGATTATATCAAACTCAATCATAGGTATGACGATGAGATCAGCAGATAAAGAAAATTTATGTGCTCTAATGGGGACTGATTCACAAAACTTTGTTGCAACGATACTTCCCTTAGGAGTTTTAACTGACAACTCCCTTATTAAATCAAATTGGAAATATCTAATTTTCTTAGCAAACTGGGAAGATATGAAACAATGCGATGATCCAGAATCAAATAATGCATTTTCTAAACATGAGGAAACCATTAAATTACCTGCCACCACGTCTTTTGGAGCTTCTACCTCTACAGTAGTGATAGCATAAGCCTGGCCTTGATCCCTTGGCCTTTTCTGAGGTAAGTTCTCCTGACGCTTAGGACATGCATTTGCATAATGCCCCATCTCCCTGCAATTGTAGCACTGAACGTTGGTAGCTTCCTTCTTCCCCTTGCAATCATGAGCTTGGTGGCCTTTTTCACCACACTTGTAACAGACTCCCATTCCCTTCAGGCAAGCACCGGGGTGTTTCTTCCCGCATTTACCACAACATGGATATTCAACCTTTCCCTTCTTCCCCTTATTTCCATGCCCAGATTGATCAGCAGGTCTCTTCTTCTCTTGCTTTGCTTTAAAGTCATAAGACTTAGAGAATTCCTTTTCGGTCTTGATAGCACATGAGACAATGTCTTCGTACGATGAAAAGGATTGTGAGACTAATGCTCGACGGAGAAATGGTTTTAACCCATCAAAGAAACGATCAATCTTACTTCTTGGGTTGCGAATATAATCACCAGCATACCTCGCTAACCTTGTAAAGTTAGCCTCATACTTTGTGACATTCTCATCCTCCTTTTGTCTCAGACTCAGAAATTGTCTTTCCATATCTGCTCGATGGTCGCGAGGAAAGTATTTTTCTAAAAACAGATCTTTTAATTCCCTCCATTCCATATTTGATACTTCATCATCTTCCTTCATATTTTGAATCAATGACCACCATTGATCAGCATCTCCAGTGAGGCGGTAAACTGCCATGATAACTTTTTCCCTTTCACTGCTCCCCAAAGCCTGAAATATTTTCTCTAGGGAATTTATCCATTGCTCAGCTACTAAGGGATTTGTACTCCCATTGAACGTTGGTGGTTGTTGCCTCATGAATCGATCTAACATTGATCCTCCACGCTGCGGATCAGGGTGATCCATACGGGTAAGGTTATTATTCATAACCTGAGTAAGTTGTCCCAGTATGGTGATTAGCTGATCAGCACCAGTTGCATCACCAGCCCCACTATAATTATCTTGAGCAGGAGGGCAATCCCTACATGGAGTGCGTGCATTGATACGGTTTCCATTTCTTCCACTAGGCGCCATTTCTAAACAATGGCATAAACTAGATCAGTTTATGAATCAAAATACATAATCCCATACTTATAAAACACTTAACATAAATTGAACTATTTATGGATATAATCCATAATCATAAAAATGTTTTCTTTGAGGAAGTATATACTCATAAACCCTTCATAATGATTTTTAAAGAAAATGAGAGTTATCCTAAGCATATCCCCCGGGAGTGTCGTAACCAAGAGTGCAGCAAGGCCCGTTGTCGTGCACCAGTTCCCGTTCGAGTCTAGCTCAAAGCGGTGTTTTCGGGTTTTACCCCTAGGTACATCTGTGCCAGAGCCGCCTCTACCTGCTCGTATCCAGACAGGGATGTATTGCTTGGAAAATTCACAAAATCTCTACAATACCAAAATTCTAGGAAGTTCTTCTATACTAAGCCTCAAAGTTCATCTTAGGTCTACGTGCTCTAATCAGAGTTTATCTAAATCTAGCTTCCAAGGTTTGTTCTAAACTTCCTCTGATACCAACTGTAACGCCCCGACCGCAGTTGCCCAGAGTCGGTGCATTAATTACATAACATTGGCATGATCACAAGAAAGATCAAATCTCGAAAGACCGATTGGTTTAGTAGCCTTGGAAACACTAGATATATTCATAAGTTTTACATTACATCATAAAATGAAAAACTACTATAACAACATAATGTTTCCACAGTCCACACTATAATCCCCTCATAATATCCCTGCAGGTCATTCATAACTTACATCTTCACTTCCTGGAAAAAATAAAACATAGAAAAGGGGTGAGCTCAAATGCCCAGTAAGGATAACAATATAGCGAAAACTTTCATAAATAAGAATAAACATTTAAAGCAATGTATAACTAAAACAAAAGCCTTTTAAACATGAACTTTCAACACGGTATGGCATAAATAAAATGAAATAATGCCATTTACTTATTCACATGGATATTCTACTAATCGAATAATCACATGCATAAATCAATAACCACTTTCATAATGTTGGAATGCATAATGCCAGACTATCATAACCACATAGCCAAGGCCTCGTGCCAAGACTACAAATAAGATTTTGTCAAGGCTTTGTGCCAAGACACTAGTTTATCTCATGAGACCTACCGATGCATCGAGGAGCTATAGCGGGCTCCACCCGTCACATATTAAGTCCAATGCATTCCCATATGAAAAGGTTTAAACATAACATAAACATTCATATTAAAACTAGCATACGAAATGTCAATACTTTCACCATAAACTATGAATGGTATAAAAATAGCACATCCACAGTCAAACATATCACAAAACCTTCAATACAATATAGAAGTTTTGTATCATAATAAATCAACTTCAAATAATCTTAAAATCCATCAAAGGATGTTGACATAGATGAAATCAAAATTCTTTTTAAAGAAATATCTCCTTTTAATTTGAAATCATTTAAGATCCATTTAAAATAAAACATTTTATTTGAAAATATTCTTATAAGCTTGTAAGGAAAGCTTTGAAAATTTTATAACGGTGTAAAATAACCGCACCCGCCGTATAAGTTAAAAAAAACATTCTTACCTCAATTCTGTCGAAAAGGTTAAAAAGGACCTTGTTTTGAAAATGACCGAAATATTCCTTTATAAACCACTTATAAAAGTCAAAAAGGGTATAAATGACTTTAACTCATATTTTAGTAAATAGTAAAAATGTTTTGAAATACATTTTTAAGAAACATGGATGTGGATGATAAAGAGATCCCAGTAGATTATTACGTATAAACAACCTCGGATAATGAAGAGATTGTGAAATAACCCTTACCTTGTACTTTTCCTTGGTTGGGGTAGGTTAACCTCCTGTATAATGGTGAAATAATTGTTATTAAATTATAAAAGAATCATATACATTAATATGATATCATATATGATCTTTTAATATTGATTTGATAATAATATCTTAGTATTATCGCTGTTTCGGGTGTGAACTTACTTGTTTGCTTTTGTATGTTTTGTTACGTAAGACATGTTTGTAAAGGATAAGTTGTATATTATTCAAATCCAGAATGGTATCAAGTCCTTAAACATCATTTTTAAATCATAAAATGATAATTATACTTGAATGGATACGATGGAGAATGAATCTCATCGCGTTCGTGGAGACGGTAGTCCGTACGTACGCACGAACGCTACTTCCATTTAATTTTTATTTTAAAAGAATCGAATACAAATGATACATAGGTATATTACTATTCCAGTATAATATAATATTTTATACATGTTACTTAAGTTCATTAACACCATCCTTTATACGTTCCATGTGTGGTATGAACGAGTCATATCATTTTAAGGGGGCGGTAGTCCGCACTTCCTCAAATGAAATTATCGTATGTATATACAACATGAAACGAATAATGGTATGAAATAAAATGGAATTACAGAAGCTTATATATAAAATATATATCATTAATATCATATTTAAATATAGTTCCATCATAATGGCCACCATGAGAGGCGGTAAGATGTATTTGAACAATCATCGTTTCGTGAGGCGTTAGTTTGCCATCCACAGAAACATTATGTTCATCATCCATTCGATGGAGTTGTGTGTATGTGTAGTTTGAATCCTTCTTATAACAACATCCTAGTATATTGAAGATACTGGTGTTGTTACAAAAGAAAGGAAATAAAAATATTTTGGGGGTTGAAGAAGCAAAATAAATGAAAATAATTTAAGAGAAATCGTTACCTTTAATTTAGGTAACTCACTTTGGTTGGAACCAAAGGACTTCTTGAAATGCTTTCTGCCTAAGGGGAAGCTTCAAGGAGGAGGAGAGGGATGTGGGGAGCTTATTTGGGAAGAGTTTGGACGAGCCAAGTGGCATGATAGGTGTGAGGAATGAGTAGAAGTGGTCTCCTTTTATAAGGGAGAGGAGGGGCTCTTTAGGAAAGAGTGAAAGTATTACTTTATAATATAATTATATTCGGTTTATAATGGTCCAAAAATCATTGAGGTCGAAGATAAGATGACTCATATTCTAAATAACATCAACCAATAAGAATTGGACAGGTTTTAGATAATATTTTAATCATTATAATCTTATTTATTTAAATGATTTATTAATGAGGTAAACATTGCATCATTATTGTGTCATTAATAATTTAAATTATTTGATGTCTAAAAATTATAAATAAAATATCATTATGTAGGAAATCTTTTTAGATTTCTAATGAATATTTATAATCAAAAATCCAACATGTATAACCCTATGTAAAAATTGTTCTTCTAAAAGATTTAAGCTTATGCCATTTTTATTTTTATTTTAACTTTATTAATATAATGTGTCCCTACCACATACAAGTGGCTCCAAGGGGTCCCCAAATTGACCCAAGGATGCCCATGGTCGGGTATGTGTCCACCAATAAGGTTAGGACACGTTTTAGGGTAATTTTGTATTATTATAATATTATTTTTTAACCCTTATTTACCGGATTTACCCTTTAACCATGGTAAATAAAATATTTACCGCAGTAATTATTCAAAATGTGTAAAAATAAAAGTTACCTATTTAAATAATTTGGACATCCTGATTCCAAATATGGAATCCATTTTCGTAAATTCAAAACACAGAAGTGGCAGAAATTAATTTAAAATTAATTCCCGCTGTCAAAACAAAAAGCGTGTTTTTAAGAGATAATAACTATCAAAAGATTGACACTTGTTTATGTTCGGTTTAATTGTAAAATTATGTCCAATGATAAACATTAAATTGAATGGTAAAAATATATTCTAAATATACTTTAAAACCACTCAAATTCATAATTTATCACTATTAATTATTTTGATTAAAAAAGTTGTTTTTAATTAAAATTTAGAAATTTTCACTATTCATCAAAATATGAAAGTTATCCGAAATGTACCAAAATTTCACCCTAGGCTAATTTTGATATTCCGAATCCAAAAATGAAGTCCATTTTGAAATATAGAATATATATGATTTCAAAAAGTAGGTATTACTATTCACAACGGCTAGTTTAATTAGTTGTGGTGTGTGTTAGAACTCAAGGTTGCGTACAACACACGCTATCGCATTATTCGAAGGGAAACGTACCGTAGAAGCTTGGGGTGTTACATCTAAAAACAAAAATCAACCTCAGTGGAACCAATATATAGAATGAAATTTGAACAAAATTCAATGTGGAAAGTATTGTAGTTTATGTCCTATGACTAATTTTTTTACTTTTATTACATGTATATTATATGTATTGAATATTAATAAAACTTCTTATTATATATTTTTCATTATTATGAATTAATCTAGTGTAATAATTCCCTAGAGTATAAGTCACATTGATAAATTCATAGTAGTTCCCTGCTATAATGAGAGAATTGAAGTGCTATGATGATATTCTTAAATATAGTTATATGGTATGATAACATACTATTATGGGACACCAATTATAAAGATTATTATGTGGTATTTCTCATACATCGATGATGATTCATCTCATGATGTTTTTATTTAGAAATATTTATGATAGTGGATTATGAGAACAAACCCACCTATAGGAACTCTACATGTTTTGGTGTCATCAAATTTTCCTATATGTTAGAATTTATAATGTCCCTTAGAATTTAATATTATAACTAATGAATATCATGACTCAAATAATTTTATTTTTTATGAAAACCATGATTCCATATATTCGTGGGGAGTTAGGGCGTGTTGGGTGCGTCAGGATTGACATGTCATTAATGGATTAGTTGAGAAAGGATTTGTCCCTTAAATCTCTATAGAAGTTGACATATCATCCCTTTCATTGGAATGAAATATCCATATTAAATTATATATTCATTATAAATTATCACATTTAATTTAGATAGTGAATGAAATATGTATCGAGAATATTTCTTAGTGACATAAATGTGAAACCTACTTGAGGAGATATTGCAACAAAGAGATTACATTACATAGTGAAAATTTGTATGTGGTTGTCATAATTATGACATTAAGTTCATTATCTTGTGTGTCCTAAAACATTTCTAGAAAATAATATTTTACTTTAGTAAATCCACCTAATTCTAATGATAAATAATCCTAGAATGCCACAAACTAATTGTTTCTGATGATCTTGATTAAATTCTATTTGAATTTAATTAATTGAATAAATATTATTCTCAAGAATGAGGGATGATTTTTTCACATTTTATCTATAAAAAATACTTATTGATGAGTGAAATATTTAAATTAAAAATTTATTCAGGAGTTCAATAAATTATATAGGAGTTGGAATAGACTAAGACCGAGTCTGGTGAAAAATATTAATTAACAAGACGATTAAAAAATATTTGTAATTGGACAAGTTGGCGTATGTGAAAATATATAATAATATTATTATTATTATTATGTGGAATGGTGTTTATTAAATATTATTATATTATTTAAGGATTTTAATGAAATTAAATAATTATTTTAACCTAAATCGTATCTCTAAAAATAGACCATTATGTCTATTGTGTATTGAACCCAAAAATGGAAACTTGAGAATTTTTGCGCATAAAGAAAATATCTCATAAATCATCCTTTATCTCTTACTCCTAAGAATAATAAATTCAAGAGTGATCCCTTAAAGATCTAAGGATAATAGATAAACCCAAATAACACAAGGCAACGGACTCACTGCACTATCACTCAGAGACATATTAGAATGCTCAGAGATCAAAGTTGTATGTGAATATAATCGCTAGGAAAATTCTAACATTGGATCCTCACATCGCAATGAAGGAAATATAAAAGGGTATTTTTTAAGATCAATATCTACATCAAAGAAATAATTCTTGTATCATGTATTTATTTATTCTGATATTTAATAAATTAATTATAAATCTTTCTCTGAAATATTCTCTCTTGGGGTTTCAAGAAACTCAATATTAGAATAAATTTTTATATATCATCTACCAGAGCACACTTCCACTATACCCAAATACTTTAATTTGTGATATAGGGGTCACATTTAAATTTATAATTATTTATCTGATTTTTTATCCATACATAATCAAGGATGAATTTTCATTTTATATTATTTGTTCATTAATTTGTTTTGAATTAACATGTTATCGAAATATTAATCATGACCATTAAATGTCTAATTTTTGTAAATGTATAAGAATAAATAAAAAACTATGGGATATTCCAATGAGAATTGCCAATTTTTTTCTTCAAGACAGGGTTACACAACGTGTATCTACAGTGAACATTGTGTACCCATGTATGCTACACCTCGCCATGTTGCGGGATACACAACATGACACACAATTATTTCATACGGTGTACGCCACAAGATTGATTGGAAAACCATGTAAATGTTATATCAGATTACATATCATGTATATGATGTACACTCCATGTAATCAACATGGGTTAGTGGATAAATTTACGCAGTCCATGTGGTCATTATACAAGGTCAAACTGTGTGAGACTAATAGACTAGGTATTAGTGACATACATGTAGTGTATCCAGTGTACACGACATGTAGTTGATCATTTCCCATGTTCAAGATACATGTTAATTCCTCAGTATTGTTATCTGGACACATGAAATTATAGATACATGTCATGTATCTAGAGTGCACATGTCGTGTAGTCTCTCTCTTAAGAACACATCGAGACTTTCATCGGGTTAGATGGGAACAAGGAATTTGTACAACACAACATGTATCTAGAATGTATACATCATGTAATCCTCTAAGATAAACATTTAAGACCCAATAATATATCTCAAGAACATGGAAGGTGGAACACATTGTGTATAGATCATTATTACATGGCATGTGGTCTGGCTGTGGTACATGCCGGAGCCCAAATCTTGTACCCTGGATACATGGTAACCAAGGTACATGGCATGTAGTTGGATATTACATGTTGTCTAGTCTCCCAATAAATTCATAGAATTAAATTATATTAAATTGAAAATTATATCATTAAAATATTATTTTATTATTTAGAACCATATGTGTTTGATAATTTAATAATGGTTTTAAATAATTTTAAATGATCAATTAATTTATTATAATAAAATATATAACTATTGGGTTTTCCATTTATTTTCCATGAATTCCATTAATGATGGGTATCTCCAAAATGAATTTAGATGGTCATTAAGATAAAATGGAATTAATTAATCAATTGATTGATTGATTTATTGATGCGAGAATGTTATTCTTAATGATAATGAATGGATTACGAAATGAATGTTATCCACATACATTTTTGTATATGTTGCATTTATGACTATTCACGAGCTAGACCAAAACTAGTGTGTGTGTTTGAATTTATTTAATTTAACTTATTACATGGGTTTCCAATTATTCATTATTAAATTAATTTTTTTCACATGTGAGTCATCCCTCCCACCATTATTATATAATATATGTGTGTCGAAGGATATTTATGTAATCCTCTTTTAACCAATTCTTTGGTACCCCTCACCAATGTTTGATTTATAAATACTTGTAATTAATGGAGTTTTCAAAGGTGTGGGGAGTCAGTTCAAGACATGACTATAATGATTCCAACCCAGGTTTTACATAGGTGGACATGTGGAATATTGCAAATCATTCCAAGACATGAAACATGAGTTATTTCCCCAAGGTCATTGCTTTATTTAATATTTTTTCATTAAATCAACCATTAGATAAAGATCATTAATGGGTTAATTGTTTATTTATTTATTTATATCTATTAATTTTATTAATTTTGTGGATGAAATATTTTGATCATAAATAAATGAATTAATGTGTAAAGATAGAATTTAAATAAATGGAATGTGCATAAATTTTTTATCCAGCATGGTTAATTAATTAACATACACTTAATATAAACATGACATGTAAAGGATAAAATAGGATTTAATTTATGCACAATTAATTAAAATCTCTCAAATATAAATTACTATATACTTGGCCTTCCATTACTTGATTAGGAATAAAATCCTTAGAACTAAGTGTTTGACAAACCCTCATTGGGCACTTACTTTTAACATGGAGTGCTTATGAAGGTTATGGGTTGACTTAACCATCATATATAAAGTTAAGTTACCATATATATACATGATATAAATTAGATTATAATGCTTAGGAAATTAAAGTTAATATTTTAGGCTATGTAAGTCCACTTAATGGATCAACAATCTACAAAACCATAGTTAGAAAAGACCTATCTACATAAAAACCTTCAAGTAGCTTGACCAACCCTCATTAGGATTATAAGAAGGGGAATATGGATATGTGCCACTTGAATTTACATAAAACTAGAAATTCTTACTTTAATAGTGATGTGTATTAATACTTGATAAAATAGTGAGAGATTTAAAAAATTCCATTACATATTATTTATTAGGAAATTTTGTAATCAAGGAAAATACCAATAATCTAGTCTTTTATTAGTAAAATAAAATGGAAAGTTCATCATCCAAACTATCCCTTAAATCTAAATTAGAGAAAGAAAATCTCTTCACTTGTAGTAACTTCATGGAATGGTCAGAAGACTTTGGGTTGTATTGCTCCAAGAATGGAAATCTTTCATTCTAGAATCCTAAATGCCTGATCCGCCTTCGTAGGCGGAAAGTGATGAAGATTTTCAATATCTATAGAAAAATATTTGAATGATATGGTCAATGTTAAATTATTATTCTTTCCTATATGACTATTTAACTCATTAATTCTCATGAAAACATGGATGCATATATCATGATCGAGAACATTTGTGGTCTTTACCATAGGAGTTATATATAGGAATAGTTTGAGATTTCCAAGGAAATCTTTCATAGGAATCTTGGAGCGGGTGCCCCAACTTTACCTCATTTAGTAAATATCATTTGATATGTTGTGTGCCTATGGATTATAGGGTTTAAACTCCACAAATAACTAGGAACTAATCTCATTTTGGCTTCACTCCCTTTGATATTTTATAGATTTTTCATACATTTTAATATGAACATCATTGAGAAGTATCTACCAGATCTTCTCAATCTTCATCACTATATAGGTAAGGATTCAAAGCGTGGAAATACTTTGGTCCTTATGGGGAAAAAATTGAAATGGAAATCAAAGATCTCCAAGCCCCAAGATTCTTCACACCCTTCCAAGAAGATGAAGATCAAGGGGAAATCAAGGGAATATTATGCTATTTGTTCTACATATGGAAAGAAGGTCCACTAGAAGAAAAACTACACCCATCCAAAAGAATAAAGGGACAAAATCATGTTCATTTGTTATCAGGTGAAATTTATCTATTTATAAAAATTTGATATTAGATATAGCTTTTGGTGAACACTTATGTATTCAAATACATGAACCAAGTAGATTCAAAAATATTGACTGAGGGGAGGTAAATCTATTAGTGATGAAAAGAGATAAACTTATTGTTTTAGCTATCATGGACTAGCACCTCATATTGTTGACTTAAATGATCATGGTTTTAATGGGTTTTCAGTGTGTGCCTTCAGTTATAGAAAACATTTTTTGTGTATCCATACTTGATACAGATGGTTATATTTTCATGTTTAGAAATAAATGTTTCTTATTTTAAAAAGATATAATTTTTATGGTAAATAAAATTTAAATGATAGTATTTTTTTTGGATTACAAGAACCAAGTAATGGAAATAGATAACGAAAATGCTTCACATGACTCATACCACACCCAACTTTGGCATCATTGGCAAGGTCATGTAAACAAAAATCACATGACTAAATTATACCAATATGGATATGTAAATATTTTTATCTAAAACCACTTGGTATATGACACACATGTTTACAGTGTCAAATGGACAAATACCCATTTAGTAGAAAAGGTGAATGGTGTTAGGCCAGAATATATAAATCAACACAAGAGGGGGTGAATTTTATCTTTTCAAAAATCATCTACAATTATGGATTTTAACACCCATTGTAATTTATGTGGATATTACATATTTTTATTCTGTATGAAAATATGTAACAGATAGATAGAAATAAATAAAATATATTTTTATAGTTGTTCAGGGCACAAAGATACCCTAGTCCACTCTACCAATCATTCAAACTGTGAGCTTGGTAAATTTCACTAAAATGGTCCTCTTATAACATGAAAAAGAATCCATAAATGAGTGTATAAAATTGACACCTTTAAAAAAATACTAAAAACAATGTCTTCTGGTTCTTAAATAGAGAACCAGTTATCCACATCTTAGATCAAGAAACTGATACTCTGCCACAAATGAGTATGAGTAGTTAAAACTCCAATAAATCAAGAGTTTGATTTGAAAGATCCAGGTTGATCTTCACAGTTGTAGTACCAAAAAATTGAAAAATTATGGGTCTTCTTATTTACAAAATAATATCATTAAGAATTAAATAGTCTCAAGTGATCCTTGTTGAAAAAATATCTTCAATAATATATCAATGTAAACAAAAGTAGTTATCTTACAATAGTAAAAGATTGAACATGTATATCTCCAAAGTATAGCTTCTCTTAGAATTGATTATTCATTGAAGCATCACTGTAAAAGATAATTTCAATAATATAGTCACATATGTGAATCTCTTATCACACATGCACATATATATTTTTGAATAGATTCTCTGAAAGAATATATGGAACAAAAAACATTCTTCTATATTCCATATCCAATAGAATAGAATGATTGATCCTGGCAATTCAAATTTTAATCGACCATGGGAGTCATAAAATCCCATATTAATAGGAAATATTTCTTCTTATTAGCACGGTTCTTTGAAACAATCAAAATAATACTTTAATCGGTCTTTACTTCTAACTTGACCATTTCAGCAATCTCGGATTGAAAAGACGGCTTGAAAACATCATCGTTGATAACACAATGTAGGTGTGATATGCATAGAATTGGGTTCCATTGCCTAGAATAGAGATCCTTTTCATATCATAGGGATCCTTTGTGTAGAATATGGATCCACTGCATAAAATAGGGTTCCTTTGCATAGTGTAGGGTTCCTTTGCACATCGTAGGGATGATAATCCATATGTTCAACGTTTTTAGAAAAAAATATAGAATGTATCATTGATTACCCATATGTTCATCTTTTTTGAACGTAGGGTATGAACAGTAAATCCAGAATCCAATGTAGGGTTCTTGATCCATACATTTGACGATTCTCCAAATGTAAGGATGTTGATCCAAATCCAAATTATTTTATCATAATGTAGGGCTGATACCATACACAAGAGTTTCACTTCTTAGAATACCATAGGGTTGATACTATATGTAAGAGTTTCACTTCTCATCGTAACATAGGGTTGATAACATTGTTTCTAGATTCATTCTTGTAATGGTAAATTCCATAAAAAAGAATATAAATTTCTATAGAACTCACTCAACAAAACATCATTAGAAAAAAATAAGGGTATTTGTGAACATAAAAATCATCATAAAATATAGAGTATTGTTGATAGAATACATGCTCAACAATCTCACCCTTTTTGATGATCACAAAACCCATAAAATAATTCATAAAAAAATTAAAGATAATGTAGAATTTTTAAACATAAAAAATAGATATAGAAAATATTTTTATATTTTGATTTCATAGTATTATTTCGATAAACAAAAATAGATACATGTAAATTAAATAATTTATCTAATGAAATTTTTTGGTTATCAAATATTCTCCCCAAAGGGTATTCATATATATTCTCTGTTCTCCCCTTATAAATTTTATCCCCCTTTTGTGATATCACAAAGACCGTTCAAAATATTAAATGATAAAAACCAAATTTAATATAGTACTGAACTATTATGAATAGTGAAAATTACTATCATAAGAAAAAAAAATCTAGTATTGGAAGTTTAAAAATTGAACTAAAATAAAAGATACTAAAAAACATTAGATGAAAGTAAATTGAAATTAAAATTAATTCAAATGTTGTGACAACTAAATTAAAATCCTCCATCAACGAAAGGGTCATCAAAATGAAGGGTTTTGGTCTGAAATGGTAGGGAAAGAGGGATCATACGTATGAGTAATGGATTTAAATTCACTATTAATATCAATAAGCTTCAAAATAAGGCCTTGGAAATAGTTTTTAAAGAATTCTAACCATTTATGTTGTAGCTTCCTTAAATAATTTCCAATATTCAAATTCTCAATTAGATTAACCTTAAAAAATTCATTCACCACTTCCTCTGACTGAATGAAAGAGGTCATATTGCCTTTGACTTAACTAATAATTGGTCCCAACCAGGATTCAATTGAAGTCATTTGAATTATTAGATGCCTTTGATTGTCCAACATAACATTTAAAGGAGTACTATCATACTGATGAGTGTGTATTCTATCATTGAACTTAGCCAGTATAGAGGTAATAACTTCAAAATTTATGAGAATTTATGGTGGTGCCTATTGAGAAGAGGCTGATACTTGATTACTTTCCTTGAGAGACTGAAATTCTCTCCCTATCATCAACTTAAACTCATCAAAATCTATCTTCTTGATAGACTCGTCCTTTAACAAAAAAATATTATCCGGACATTTTTTCTATAATCTCTTTAATATCTCCAAAAAATAATATTTTCTTTGAATTCTATTAAATGAAGCTTCTGATCTTCAAAATCTGTTATTGGCACTAAAGAAACCTTGTATTCTTCAAATTTTATTTTCTCATCCTCTAATTGTTTGCTAAGAAACGAGTTTTGAGCCTCCAATAGATTTAATTTCATAGTTAATGCTTCATTATGGGAATAAAAATATTCATAAGATGTAGTTATAGGGTCAGGAATAGCTTTCATTTGACGAACTTCTATTAAGGACAAAATTGGATCTTCATTATTAAATGATCTGTTTCCTAAGGTATATCCTCTATCAATTTAAAAATCAGGAAGAACTTGAGTTTGAGTATCACAAATAGATTCCTTGATAAGATCTTAACTGTGAGAATATTACTCATCATTATCATCAACTAGATTCTCACACATATAATCCTTGGTATAATAGTGGTTTAGATATCTTATGATAAACTGATAGAAATTAAACTTTCTTTGATGTAGAAACAAAAATATGACATAAATTTCTGGGTAAAGGACTTTATCAAGTTCTGTAATACTAGGAAAAATAATTGATTGAACAAAATTCAACAACACTCGACAGTCAAAAAAAATTTATTTTTTCAATACCTTATTAACAATTCTTGTTTCAAAAAAAGAAATCATAATATCCTCTAATTAATATCTTCCACTATAGATATTCCTTAAATCAAATTGAAACCCCCATTATGGGGAAAACGTAGAATCTCATCAATTTCCATAGATGACAAAGAAAACTCAAAATCATTAATCTTATAGAAAGTAGTGTATTCTTCGAATCCAAGACTAAATGAATAATTTTTGAAAAATTACTTTGCTTCAAAGTCGTAAACCATAGGCATATTATCTTCTACAAAACTATAAACCAAACATTGAAATCACATTGCTTCCTTAAGCGAAAGATTTATAGAATATAAATAGCCAAAATCAATTACCTTTCCCTATAACACCTTGCAAGATTTACCTAAAGCATAGAAATTGTTGTCCAACTCAGCATCTACATATATTTATGAGGTTTCCATCTCTAAGGATTTTGATATTGAAGTGATTGAAGGTTTAGGGTTTCATCACATGAGAATCGAAAGAGATAGAGATACTATATAAGTTGAGAGGACATGTAGGAGAGGATAAATAGAGTAAGAGAAGGAAAATAGTATGCTAATTCCTATTAATAATGTACTCATTAATTTAAAATTATGAAAAAAACTAAAATAAAATAGAAATGAAACTATAAATTAAAACATAATTGAGTAAAATATATTAAATAAATCATACTAAAAATTAAAATAGTTATATTGGAAATAAATTAATAAACATTTACTTAAAATTAAATATTCATAACTCCCCCTTAAAAAATAAAAACTAGAACATGGAAGAGGTTTAGTAAAAATATCATCTAATTGATATTCAGTGTTAAAAAATTCAAAGGAAATATCCATTTTATGGACATGATCACATAGAAAATGATGTCGTATATCAATGAGATTTGTCCAAAAATGGCTTATATGATTTCTTTTGAAATATTTATTGCACTAGTATTATCACATGAAATATGTATACTGTTAATGTTTAGTTCAAATTCCATTAGAGTGTTTTTCACCCCCAATACTTGTGAACAAAAACTTCTAATAGAAGAATATTCTTCCTTAGTAGTTGGCAGGGCAACTAAGTGTTGTTTTTTTACTAGACCATGAAACTAAATATTTTCCTAAAAAGTGAAAAGTTCTTGATGTACATTTTCTATCTAATTTACAACCTCCAATGTAAGTACCTAAATATAAAATAAAATTAATATCAGAATTTTTGGGGTAAATAAGTGATCAAAAATAGTTCCTTTAAAATATCTAAAGTTTATTTTAACAGTATTAAGATGGGGCTTTTTTGGGTTTGATTGAAATCTATCACAAATACATATAGAAAACATAATTTCTAGTCCGCTAGTAGTAAGATATAACAAACTTCCAATCATACCTCTATATTACTTGTTGTCAACTGGTTTTCCAGCTTCATCTAAATCATGTTTTATATTGGTAAACATAGGAGTTGTATATGTCTTGTTGTTCTCAAGTACAAATTTTTTCAATAAATTATTATTATACTTACATTGATTTCAAAAATTTCCAAATTTTTTTTGGAACATTTAAAATCCTAAAAGTAAATTTAGTTTTCCCATTATACTCATGTTAAATTCTTTTTGGATTAAATTTGAGAAATCATGACATAGATTTTTACTAGTTGAACCAAAAATGACATCATCAATATAAATTTGAACTAATAAAATAGTAGAACAAATGTTTTTCTTAAAAATTGTTGTATCTTTCAATCCAATAGAAAATCTATTTTTTAAATGAGTCAAAGTTAATCTATCATACCATTCTCTAGGGTCTCATTTATGTCTATAGAGAGCTTTGGTGAGTTTAAAAATAGTGTTTGGTTTTTGAGAATTATCAAAACCAAGGGTTGTTCAATATAAACATCCTCCAATAATAACCATTTTAAAAGGTAGACTTAAAATTCATCTGATATAATTCAAAATTCAGATGAGTTTCATAGGGTAAAAGGATTATAATGGATTATAATCTAGCTATAGGGTAAAAGGTCTAATCATAATCTATACCTTCTTATGAATTACATCCTTCAGCTACTAATATGGCTTTATTTTGGGTTATGATCCCTTGATCATCCTGTTTATTTATAAAGACCCACTTGGTTCCTATAACTGGACAATTGGTTGGTCTATCTACTAGTTCCCAAACTTCATTTCCTTTGAATTTTTTTAGTTCTTCTTTATTTGGTAATATCCAAATCTCATCTTATAAGGCTTATTCAATACTTATAACTTACAACTATGACAAAAAGGCATAGAATTCATTTAGGTTTCCAACATTTTGTCTAATTCTAATTGATGTGTTCAGTTCTCCTATAATAGTTTCTAAAGGATGGGTTTTTAGAGTTATAGAGTTTATAGACAAGACACTTTCAGGTTCTTCAGTATCATGTTCTTCTTAACTAGACTGAATTTTATTAATATCATTTTAAAAATATTTTTAAGGATTTCAAGTCTCATGTTATCAAAAGAGTCAGTAACTTCATTAGTTTGATCTTTCTATTCAATAAAAGTGTCAGTTTCATCAAACTTCACATGAACCAATTCTTCAAAAATCCTTTAATTTTATAAAACACTCTATAAGATTTAGAGGTAGAAGAATATCCCAAAATATTGCTTCATAAACTTTTCGATTTAACTTACCTAGGTTATCCTTAGTATTCATGATATACACCTTGCATCCATAAAAATTAAAGTTATTTAATTTGGATTTCATTGATTCTAAAGTTCATAAGGTTCCTTTTCTAAAATAGGACTTATTAAAACTAAATTCAGGATATAACAGGTTTTTCTTACACCTTCTTCCCAAATAAAGGTAGGAAGACTATATTCATTCAGCATAGACCTTTCCAATTCTGTAATAGACTTATTTCTATTTTCAAAAATTACATTTTTAAGGTGTTATTGGTGTAGAGAAGGTGTGTTTAATACCCCTATTTGAGAAAAAATAATTGAATTCATGATTCTAAAATTATCCACCATGATCACTTATTAATGAGATTATTTTTAAAACCTTTTTCATTTTGACCAATTTTGCAAGAACTTTCAAAAACACCTTCTCATGGAACATTCATTTAGATAGATCCATAACATAATTTGGATTTAGTTAAGTCAAAATGAATCCATAACATAGTTTAGTATGATGCCTATATGAAACAACCCAAAGGGTTTATGAATCCATATGATTTTAACAAGATATGAACAATGTAAAAAATTCATTTATGGATTAAATTAAGCATCCAGGTCATGGAACATTCATTTTGATAAATCCATAACATAATTTGGTTTTATAAAGAATGAGTGTGTGGTTTGTGTCTAAAAAAGGATTAGTGGGAGTGAAATCATTTTATTAATATTATATATTAATGAGATAATACCTATTAGAAACAAAATACAAGTCTTATTGTCTATTAAGGAATGGTTAAATAAATATTTCTCATTGAATTAATTGTGCAAGGTAGTATATATTATTGGGATCAAGACAATCATGATAGATATAAGTGACTAATTAGCTTAAGTGAAAGTACATACATCTACAAGATACTGAAGAGATTCAGAATGGAAAAATCAAATAGGGTATTGTTTCTAGTATCACATGGTATTCAAATTTCCACTAAGATGTATCCTCAGACACATGAGAATATAAATAGAATGTAAAGTATTCTATACACATCAAGGGTTGAGTCAGTCATATATGCTATGATATAAACTAGAATTTATGATTCATATGCATTAAGTGTGGTATAAAGATATCAAGCTAACCCAGGTGGCCTCCATAGGATGGCAGTCAAGACTATCCTCAAGTATATTCAGCATACTAAGGAAATGTTCCTAGTTTATGGATGAGATGATGAATTGGTTATTATGGGATATGTAGATTCTAGTTTTCAAAAAGATCAATAATACATGAAGTCACAAATGAGATACATATTCACATCCAATGGAGGTGTTATGAGTTGGAAGATCTCAATGAATTCTTCAATCATAAATTCTATAGTCGAATACAAGTATATTGTTTATTATGAGGTATCTAAAGAAGTAGTATAGATTCACAACTTCATCCAATATCTTTACATATTACCTTGCAACAGGGATCCTATAACAATCTGTTATGAAATTAATGTAGTGGTGGATCCTTTAAAAGATCCAAGGTCACATCAACGGATGAAGCACCTACTTCATAAATATCATCCCTTGAGGGATTTTTCTTTGATAGGTGAGGTTATAGTAAGAAATATTTCTCTAGAAGGAAATATGGAGGACACCTTGACTAAATCCTTAACTTGGAAGAAACATTATTATCAAGGTATTTTTAGAAGACTAAAAGTCATATGTATTTGGATCTATTCCAAGTGAGAGTTCTTTAGAGTTAGTGTCTTATGACCAACTATTTTTACATTGACTATATGCATATTTGATATATTGATTACTAATAAAAATTATTATTATATATTGTTCATGTTGGAACCTCCTTATTTTAGTGGGAAGAGTGCTGGAAATCATTGTTTTAATGCTCACAAATCAGGATTTTTATGTTTTTAATGTGGTTAATTGTATGATAGTATTTTGTTTTATAAATCATAATTTGATGAAATATTGGATAAGTATTTAAAAGATTCACCAACAGACTTGAATCATAGCCAGAAAAGAGACACTACCAGACTTGACTCACCACCAAAAAATGAGTAACACCCAGAATTTGGTCACCACCATAAAAGAGTCACTACCAGACTTAACTCCCCACTACAAAAGAGTCACCGATAGATTTGAATCACCACCAGACCCGAGTCACTGCTAGAAATTAGTCACCATAAGATGACCTATAACTAGATGACATACCATCACATGAGTCACCACTGAACATGAGCCACCATTATATGATCTACCATCAGATGAGTCACTGCTAACCATGAGTCAACTCAAGATAACCTACCTCTAGCCTGACTCACTACTAGACATACTAACCGCCGGACATGAGTCACTGTTATCATGTTCCACCATCACTATTGTGAGGAATTTGAATGAAGTTCTCCCAATATCTATATTATTGAAGTTATTGTGAATGATTATTTAATGATTATTATTTAGGTATTACATTCATGCATTGAAGACAATGTCATAGTCCAGTATGAGGTTTCAAGAAATCATTATGATTATCCTTCAATGGTTGTTCATTTCTTTATATATGTATATTTTAAAAGTAATCTATCTCAATAGAAAGGGGGAAATTATATACACATGATAAATACAAACGTGATATACATTGAGATCAATTGAGGCATATATAGAGCATATTGAGATACACAGACTCATGCATGTTTCTTGAACTATGAAAGAGAGGATCATCATGAAGATCAATATGACACTATGTTTTACCGCTTCTTTTAAAGAAACATATCAATATCTTCACCAAGCCACATTCAAGGAGACTCAAACATCTGGATCACTCAACCTTTTTATATGTTATTTATTTCTCTTTATGTCTGTTTCTTTTACATTAAAGTAGTGTGTTGTTTGTTTTTTTATCAACACACTGACTCATATTCTAGAACTGGAGAATAATAGGTATTATCTTCACTCAATTTCCATCTATAAACCAAATATTATTACGAAGGAGGTCCCAATGTGGCATGTATTGTTTTTCTTCCCACGGTTATTATGGAAGAGGCCCCTACGTGTCAAAGACAACTTATTCACTATTATGTGAATGCCCAATCTAGGTTGTGGTTGAGATTATAGTTATATAATATTCTTGGGAGTGGGTGATTTATAGGTATATGGGATTAGGTCTTGTCTTGAGACTGAAATAGTTTTTTTATTCCATTCCATGATTTTATTTTGGTTCATTATTTTCATATTATTAAACTAATTTTTATAGATGCAAACAAAAAATGTACATTGATAGCTAATCTTATTTAGTTTTTATATAATTATTTGTTTGATTAAATAAATTTTAATGTTAAATTAATTTTAATTTTTTTTAAATTAGTAGTAATCAAGATTTGAGGAATCATTTAAAAGATAAAAATTATATTAAACTAATCTTTTTATTAACATGGAGAATTTTTTTTAATTAGAGGATTTTATTTGAACATATTTTTAATATAAATTTTAATTAGGAACTAAATTCACCCCTATTGAGTTACTCAATACGCCAACATTTGGTATTAGATGTATTTTTAATATCTTTCCATATATGATTTTAGTTTTGTTTTCAAGATACAAAATTTCTGTTAGTTCTAAATTTATTTATTTAATGGATAATATAAAAGAAGGTTCTGAAACTAACATACCTCCTTATTTTAATGGAACTAACTATTTCCAGTGGAAAATTAAGATGAAAATTCATCTTGATATCATGTGTTTTGATATATGTAATGTAATATATGATAAATATGAATTAAATAAAACTAATAGAGTTTCCTGAAGTGATTCTACTAGGGGTTGTTATAAAAATAAAAATAAAACATTGAATTCTATTTATTGTGATTTAGGAGATGAATAATTTAATAGAACATCTATATGTAAAGATACTTTTAAAATATCATACACATTAGCTATTTCTCATGAAGAAACAACTAATGTTAAAGTAATGTTGTTAAATAACTATTCAATTAAATATGATATATTTAATATTAAACCTCATGATCTTATTTCTAAAATGTTTCTCAGGTTCAATGAGATATTGAATAAAATTAACTCTTTAGTAAATCATGTTTCTGATAATAATTAAATGATGTGACTATTAAGATACTTACCATAAATATTGAGGAAGCTTAGTCTCAATTAGAAAGTCATGTGATTTTAGAAAACTACATATTAAGGCGCTAATAGGAAAGTTAATGATATATGACGAATAATATAATGTGAACTGATAATAGGATGAAGATCCTAAAATAGAATATGCTGCATTCAATCTTACAGCCTCAAAACAAAAATATAATGTTCAATTTGAAATTTCAAGTGATGAGGAATAACTAGCTGGTAGTGATAAAAAAATTTCTCATCTATCCATAAGGTTTTAAATATTTTACTAGAAAAAAATTTCTCTAGGAAACTATGCTACAAAAGAAAAATATGAATATTGATGAAATTATAAGAAGGATTGGAAGAGATATGACACATCGAATGAGATAATCTTCTATGAGTTTCAATGGAAAGGTCATGTCAATATTTACTGCCCTAAGATGAAATATAAAAGGAAATATGATGAAAAGGATAAGAAGTTTAATAAATAAATTAAGGAAACTTAGAGTGATTATGAAGATAGGTCAAGTGATTTAGACACTACCAAAGAAGAAAATCATTACAACACTAATATGTATTTCATGGAAAACACATATGAGGTATCCCATGCACCTACTGCTTCTCCAAAAACTATTTTTAATCATTTTGAAGAAGAAAATTATGATGAAAACACGTATAAATAAGATATGTTTGAATACTATAACATGATAAAAGATACTTTCAATGGTCATAAGTATAAATATAAGACTTTGAAGAAACATAAAGTTTTGACTACTAATTTTAAAAATAATATTGCTGTAGAAAAAGATAAAAGTTATTGATTATTGAAGGAAAATATTGAATTGAAATTATCTGATGAAAAACTAAAAAAGGATTTAGAAATATTGACTAGTGTTATAGATACTCTCAAAAATATATTCTTAAAGTACATATCACCTAATCACATCACCAGATTAGGTTATCACCTGATAAAATAGGAGAATTATAAAGAACAGTTTTATTCCTAAATCTAGTTCTATAAAAATATGATTCTAGTTTTTATTAAACTTGAACAAACAATGTTTATATTTCCAAATGTTTAGAAACTAATTATTTGAAAACTATTAATAAATTAGGGGTTCCGAAAACCTTAACTACTGACATTTTTGGACCTAATAAGACTTGGGTAACAAAGTAATTTTTTTTATAAATTTTTTTTAAAGGGAACCTAATTGAAGATATCTAGTAAAATAATATGGTACCCAGATAGTGGCCATTACAAACACATGAATGGAAATTATTCAAGCTTCAAGAATTTTTTAAATATAGATGGTGGACATGTCACCTTTGGTGACAATTCTAAAGGGAAAATTATTAGCCTTTCTAAGTTGGTAATTCAAACTCAGTTTTAATTTCTTAAGTATAATTTTTTAATGGTTTAAAATATAGTCTTCTTATCATTTCATATCTATGTGATGATGGTTTTCACGCAAAATTTGAAAATAATTCTTGAAATGTAATTTATTCTAAAAATGATTTACTATTTACTTCTTTGAGAATTGAAAGTGTTTATACTGATAATTTAGACTTTTTTTTATCAAAATATTTCTTCTCAAAGTGTATTTCACAAAGAATATTGGCTATTGAATAAGAGACTATTCCATTGAAATATTTACTAACTTAGAAAGATAATTAGAAAAGGGTTAGGAAAATAACTACCTGAACTTGAATTCCCAAATGATAATGTATGTAACCGATATCAAAAGGGAAAACAACACAAGATATCATTCAAATAAAATAAATAAGTTTCAACTTATCAACCCCTAGAGTTGGTTCACAGGGAATTTATACTATCTAGTGTATCTATTTTAAATGGGAAAAACTATGGATTTTTCCTTGTAGAAGATTTTTATATGTATACTTGGGTATTATTTTTATCTCAAAACATGAAACATGCTCTTATTTTACCAAGTATGATAAATCTATATAAAATCTATGTGTACTAATGTTTAATAATTTAAGAATTGATCATTTCCATGAGTTTGAATATTAGGAATTTGAATTTATTTAATCACAAAATGGCTATCACTAAAACTTTATTTTCTCCATGGACCCCCCCAGAATAATGATGTTTTAAAAAGGAGAAATAAGTTACTTTAAGAAATTTCTAGGACCATGATTAATTAATATGAAATTCTTATTTACCTTTGTTAAGAGGTTGTGAATACAACTTGTTATATAATCCAGAGAGTTTTAATCATACATCTCTTAAATAAACCCCATTATGAATTATAGAAGAGTAGAAAGACTATAGACAATTACTTTAGATTTTTTGGTTTCAAAGTCTTTATTATTAAAACTAAGGACAATATTTCAAAATACACTTCCAAGAGTTATGAAATAATTTTCCTTATTTATTTTACTTCTAGTAAATCATATAGGGTTTTAAATGAAATAACCATGAATTTGGAAGAATCTATTCATGTCATGTTTGATGAGATAGATCGACAAAAACCTAACGCCACTTTAGAAAACACTGAGGATAATTTTTCAACTCTGAACATTAATGAAAAAACTTCTAAAAATTCTTTGAGACAAGCAGAAAAATCATTGAGTTTGAAGGAACAACCTAAACCGACACCTAAATCTGAAGAATACCATGATATTTCTAGATCTTCTTCCTAGAATAGTTAGGACTCATAAATATATTCTTATAGATGATGTATTTATAGAGCTAGAAATAGGTACAAATACTAGATATTCTCTTGTAAATCAGGTTGAAAAACAAGAATTCTTATCACAACTTTAAACTAATAACATCAATGATGTAATTAATAATGAATTATAAGAAACAGAAATGAAAGCAGGACATAATTAGTTTAAAAGAAATAATGTTTTGGAACATGTAGTTAGACATAAATAATCATTCACTATTAACACTTAATGGATGTTTAGAAACAATGTTGATGAGTAAGGCACCATAGTATTAAATTAAGCTAGGTTGGTAGCACAATGATATAGTCAAGAAGAGGGTATTGACTATGAATAAACCTTGGAAATGGTGAATAGACTTGAAATAATTAGAATAATTCTTGTCTATATAACAAATTTGGATTTCAAACTATGTCAAATGGATTTCAAAAGTAAATTCTTGAATGGTTATATAGTAGAGGTTGTTTTTGTGGAACAACCCCCTGGATTTAAAATCAAAATTTTCTAAATCATGCTTCCAAATTAACAAAAGCACTGTATGGTCTAAGACAAGCTCCTAGAAATAGTATGATAGGTTAATCTATTTTCTAATTTCAAAATGTTTTTCAAAAGGTATAGTTGGTTCTAATAGTTTTATAAAATTAATTTCAAAATATGTTTTAGTTATTAAAATCTATGAATATTATATTATATTTATATAATCTAAAAATTAATTGAGTACTACTTTTTAAAAAATGATCCAAAATGAATTTGAAATGAGTTTAATGGAAGAACTAAAATTCTTTCTTGGTTGTGAGATTTCTTAAAATAGAGAAGGAATTATATTAAATCAATGTATGTACACCAAATATATTCGAAAAGAGTTTGGTTTGGATAGAACTAAAAGTATTGATACTCCCTTGAGAACCACCTATAAGTTAGATCTTGATGAAACTAGAAAGCTCGGGGATCATACCAGTTATAAAGGCATGATTCAAAGTCTGTTATACTTAACTACTAGTCGGACTGATATTATGCTTAGTGTGTGTATATGTGCTTGTTTTCATGCATCCTAAAAGATTCACTCTTACATTATATTAAAATAATTTTCAAATACCTAAAATATATAAACAATTTAGAATAGTTCTATCCTAGAGGGAAATAATTTTACTTAGTGATTAATTCACATGTCGATTTTGGTAGTTATAGGTTACATAGAAAAAGAACATCTCAAACAAGTCATCTTTTGGGAATGTATCTAGTATCTTGGAGTAATTAGAAGCAAAATTTTGTTGCATTGCCTATTGCTGAATCTAAATACATGGTTTTAGGTAATTTTGTACTAATATTTTATAGAGAAAACACATGCTACCAGATAATGGATATCAATTAAGTCATGTACCTATAAATTGTGATTACAAATATGACCTAAATATTTATAATAATCATATATATCACTCCAAAATAAATCATATCAATGAAAGACATAAATTTTTAATTGATCATTTTTAAAAGGGTGATATAAATCTTAAATTTATAGGAACAAAACATCTTCTTGATAATATTTTTACTAATCCATTGAATTCATATATATTTAACTATATTAAACATGAATTAGGAATGATAAATTTTGGTTAGACTTTAATTTTGGGAATCCAGTGTTGGATAACCCACTATTGGATGACCCACTTTAGGATGAACCACAATTGGAAAACCCACCATTGGATGACCATCCATTGGACAAGCCACTGTTGGACCACCCACCATTGGATACTCCACTATTAGATGACCCACTTTTGGACAACCCACTATTGGAAAAACCACCATTTGATAACCCACCATTGTAAAATTGACCATTGGAAGACACATTATTGGATGAACAACCATAGGATGACCCAACATTGGACAACACAACATTAGAATGACCCATCATTGGAAATAAACAATTGTTTCTATTTTTTTGGGCTAATATTTTTATTTAACTTATATTTTTATATTTTATTTTTATTTCTATTTTAAAATCACTAAATGATATAAATTGGGTATTATCTCTAATTTATAATCACTCTCTTACTTGCACCTTTTTCCCTTTAAATATATATGCTACACTTTCTCTCCAAAATTTTAGTCTTCTCTCTTCCTTGCCTAACAATTCACCCTGTTTCAATGGTAAGAGTAAAATGACCTGCGAAGGCATCTCCTAATGAGTTATGACCTTGGAAAAAGCCTATATAATAATAAAGTAGATCGGTAGTCAATCCACGAAAGCCATAACTCTAAATAGTAAAGTGTTTTCTAATAAATAAGTAAATTATAGATGGGTTTTTTTTATAAAATTTATCGTGTTTAGGGTGGTCCAAGACTAGGTATGGATAGACTTGTTCCTAAATATTGATATACTATTATATCCTAGGTTGGTTAACCAATTTTATCAATATGTTAAGTTTAGTTTTGGGAAAAATAAATATTGGATTATAAGGATGATAGATAGACAATAGGTAGTCTTCTATTAAAAAAGGGATAAGTTCATTAATTTACCTCATTAATGAGTATTAAATGACTCTCAAGGGTCTATTCCTAGCGACATTGAATATTTTATGTATGATAATTCCTTAGTGGAGACAACAAGAGATCTAAATCTGAGAAGACCAACTGTAACTGAATTGGATGTTGAGTGAGGATTTTTTTTATGTTTATACAGTGCATGTTATTCCCTAGAAAAGTAGACTTTAGAAAAATGATATATCAGGATGTGTATCTCTTATACATTATGAAATGAGGAGACATAATCAATTTGTGTAGGTATATAATGGTTCATTTGATGGATATTTTCAAGACATCATCCATGAATAATTACCTTATTTATCCTAATTTTATTTTGTCCATGCATGAGGACAAAGGATTATTTGATGATGATGAGTAAAATGAAGTGAATTGTGGTGGTTTTTTTGACTGAAGTCATTGGTAAAAGAATGAGGGTAAACTGGAACCCCTAGATGAAGAAGTGGGTTGATGATGTTGATACGATCTATGAGGATTTTAATCCTATATATTAGCCAACCGTACCAAAAAAACCATGTTTATCTTAGATGAGATCCATATGGGTAGTAGAGTACTCCTATAAAGATCAAGAAGAAGTGGAGTTTGATTTACCTGGTGATGAGGAGTTACCATTTGAGGAGGGTAGAGACCCTAAAAAACCTAAGAGCCCTCTGGTCACTTTTTGTCTGGATAGTCCTACAATATCTCTACCTTCAAAAGAATGTATTTTAAGTGAATGTGATGAATAATAGGAAACTAATGTTTTATGAGAAGAAGAGTTTAATTGTTCTTCATGTAAATTTTCTATTGAAATAGTGGATGTATATGATATTTAAAGTGATGACGATTAAAATGGAAATGATGTAATTGATGAAGATGATAAAAAAAAGTATATGATGATGTAGATGTTTGTGATGATGGATCTGATCATATTTGTCATGATGATCTTCAGATGACTCAAACACATCATTCCTCTCAATTTTTATTGGTTTCTACTTGATCTAAGGAAAGACAATGTTTTTTTCAATATGGTGACGAAGCTTCTTTTGTTAGAGATGTAATGAGGGAATCTGTTACGGAGGATAATCCACCTAGTTTTTTTATCTATAAATTTTACCCTAACAATGTTGAACCCTCTATATTATCTTTTTACTATCTGGATGTCACAAATTTTGATGAATGGGAAAGATTACTAGAGAATGTGATTCTTGGATTGGTTTATTCTGACTCAAATGATGATGGGATCATTCTACAAAATGAGGGTGGACGTATTGTCCCAATTTGAGTTGAGATCGATCATAAGGGATACTTGGTTGAGAATATTGATGTTGTAGGAGGGCTTCAGGAATTTATTTCACATGTACCTATCCGGCCTGATCTAGTATAGGTTGTTGTACCTCATACTGAGAGATATGTTTTTCCCCTTCCTATAATTTTTAATCATGTTATTTCATATGTTATTTCCAGATATGATCTAGAATCTTTCTAAGAAAGCATTCTTTTTAATTTTTGATAGGATTATTAGGAATAAGGATCGTCCAAACACACATCTCATTCATTCTAATGATAGATGCCTATTTGAGTTGGTTGTGTTCCACATCCATCCAAAAAATGATTCATTACATTCAAAAGGATGATATTGAAAATAGACGGTTATCTATTGAGATGGATTCCATGAGGTTTATAGTGGAGGATATGAAGAAAATTTTTATTAATGGTCTGACTGCTTTGTTGGAGAGGTTTGAGACTTTATCTTAAGTGGATTCTACTTCTAGTGTTCCACCTACCTCATTATCAGTTATTGTAGAGTTGATTTGGAATTTTGTTAGAAATGAATTCTATATAGTTTTGGGATTTGTTCATGCTACCCATTAGGAGGATTTAAGGAAGATCAAATAGAATAGTGAAAACATTTAAAAATTAGTAAGGGAGGGTTTAAATGAATCCATAATTGACCAAGAAACGATCACAAAGGCCATTAAATATTAATGTTCCATGATTTAAACTAAACATGAATTAATCCCATACTTCAATTTTTTAGGTGAAATCCTTAATATTCCAAAAGTTATATAATATTTAAAGGAACAATTCAATAAGTGGATGGTGATGAAACCTGTACTTAAATTTTTTATGGAGGAAAAGAATTAATTCTTCAGTTCCATGGAGTGTAGAGTCAAAATTATTATGGATTTTATCAATCACACAAAGCCTTTATTACATGTATATGGTACTGTAGTATAAGCTCATGAGGCCATTACAGTGACCTCTATCATCTCTAATATAACTAGTTACCCTATACATTTCAGAATAGTTGTTTCCCTGGATCCATATTCATATTTACCTTCTCATTTTTAGCCTCTGATTTTATCACCCATGGAAGATGTTAGGCATCTTCAGTCAATTGTTATCAGAGAGCTAACTACTCCTTCTATTTCTGTAGTACATACTACTATTTCCAAAGTGACCTCATCCTATCCCTATCTACCCCTATCTCTAACAAGGGAAAATCAAATGTTTTTCTCCATACCAAAGATGAGAGTGATTATGATTAGATATTTTTCTTTGATAGGGGATTTATTGTACCTTTTTTTGGATGTAATACAATCACTTTTACCTTTAATTTAATTTCCATTATTATTCATATTTTTATTTTTTGACTTTACGGTTTCTTATCTTGACTTTTTTATTATCCCAAAAGGTGTAGAATGATTATGGAATTTTGTTATGGGGGGGGGTCCACATTTTTGGGAATGTTATCCACTCATAATATATGTTTGATATCATATTTATTTATCTTAGGTTTTAAATTTTATGATCAAACTCTCACATTGTATTTTTAAAGTGTTTAAAATATATCACTACTTCTTAAAATAAATAGTTTTTATGAAATATTTTATTCTATACATGGTTTCCAAAATCCCATGATTTTTGATCATCCAAAAGGGAGATATTGTTGGTGCCTCCTTATTTTAATGGGAAGAGTGTTAGAAATTTCTTGTTTTAATGCTCAAAAATCATGATTCTTATGTTTCTAATGAGTTTCATTGTAAGATTGTATATTGTTTTATAAATAAAATTTTGAAGAAATATTAGGTAAGTGTTAAAAAGAGTCACCTCCAGAAATGATTCACAACCATACTTGACTCACCTTCAAAAAAGATTCATCTCCAGACCTGACTCACTGCAAGAAAAGAGTCACTGTCATACTTGACTCTCCATAAAAAAAGAGTCACCACCAGATGTGACCCATTGACATACTAAAGTCACCACCATGAATGAGCCACTTTCAAATGACCCACCTCTAGATGACCTACCACCAGATGAGTCACCATTGCACATGATTCATCATCAGATGACATACTACTAGATGACCTTACATCAGATGAGTCACCATCGAACATGAGTCACTACCAAATGACATGCTGCCAGGTGACCGACCTCTATCCTGACTCACCGGTAGACCTACTCACCGTCAGATATGAGTCACCATCATCATGTGCCGCCATCACAATTATGAGGCCTTTGAATTAAATTATCCCAACAGCTATACAATTAATGTTGATGTGAAATATTATTTAATTATTATTCTTTAAGTATTCCATGGACACATTGAAGATAATGATAGAGACCAGTATGGGGTTTCCTGAAATATTTATGATTATCCTTCAATGATTGTTCATTCCTTCATATATATATATTTCTGAAGGAATCACTCTCAAAAAAGGTGGTGTGATAAACACATTAGACATACAAATGTGTTATTGATTGATATATATCAATGAATATATATAATACATTCAAATACATTGGAAGAATACGAGTTTCTTGAACTGTGAAGGAGTGAAGCATCCGGGAGATCAATATGACCCTGTGTTTTACTACTTCTTTTATAGAAACAGATCAAGATCCTCACCAAACCACATCTTAGAAGACTCAATAATCTGGATCACTTTAGACCGAGTAGCTCTACCTTTTCTATATCATATAACTTATTATTTATATTTGTTTCTTTTACATTCTAAAAGTGTTTTGTTTTCATTGTTTATAATTACACAATGACTCATGTTCCATAACTGGACAATACTGGATATTCTCTTCACTGTCTTTTCATATGTATATTCACAATTATTTTGTAAGAGGTCCTTGTGTGGTATTTATTGTTTTTCTTCCCATGGTTATTGTGGAAGATGTCCCATGATGTCATTCAAAACTTATACGTTGTTGTGTGAATATCTGATCCATGTGGTGGATCAGATTATATTTATATAATATGATTGGTAGTGGGTGATTCCCAAGAGGAGGGGATTAGGGATTGTATTGAGACTTAACCTCTTGTCTTATTATGTTTTTTGATTTTTTTGTTCATTCATTACAAAGATTTAAACTATATTTTTTTAAGCTATAAAAAATAGGTTATTTTATAGTTAATAATAACAAGTGTTTATATAAGTATTTGGTTGAGTAAATTTATTTCAAAAGATAAAGTAATTTTCATATTTTTTAATTGAGAATTAATAAAGCTTTGATGAGTCTTTTAAAAGATCAAAATTATTTTAAACTGCACTTTGATTAACTGGGTGAATTTATTTTCATTGGGGGATTTAATTTAGACTTGGTTTTAGTAGAAATTTTAATTAGGAACTCAATTCCCCCCATTTTGAGTTACTCAATCTAAGAAAAAAATAATTATTCTTCATTAATATAATGTAATAATGTACTAGATTATGTGTCACATTGATAATGTCATAGTAGTTTCCCGCTATAATGATAATCTTGAAGTTCTATGAAGATATTATTAAATATATTTATGTGGTTAGATAATGTGATATGATGGGAAAATACTATATAGATTGTTAGGTGTGAGTTATCATGAGAAGATAATGTTTCTTCTCAGGATGTTCATACTTTTTAATATCCATGATGGAGGATTATGAGTATCAACCTACTAGTAGGAATTCTACAGGTCTTACTATCATCAGATATTCATATCTGTGAGCATTTGTAATGGTTCTTAGACTTTAATATTATTATTAATGCATGCCATGACTCATGAATTTAGATTTTTTATTGAAACATATGATGCCATATGTTTGAGACAAGGTAAGGAACATTTGGGGAATCACAATTGATATGCCATTAACGGATAAGTTAAGGAAGGATTTGTATCTTCCATATGTATGGAAGTTGATATCTTATCCATTTGGTTAGAATAGAACCATATTATTAAATTCTTTGGGCATGGTAAAATGAAATCTTTATTTCATATATTTAAAGAAATACATTTCAAACACCATTTTTTAAATGTTGGTGCCGAAGCCTCATTTATTATTAAAGAAAAGCAAAGACCTCTTTAACTGGGTAGAGGGAGACCCATTACATAGCCCAAAGGCCCAGTGGGAAATTAGCCCATTACATGGAACATAGCCCAATTTTTTTACCAAGGCCCATTTTGTGAATAGTAATTCTACAGTACCTGCCTGCTATAGTACCACACAGTACCCACTGCTGCTGTAATGCCTAGCTGCCGCTACAGTGACCCACCGTTGCTACAGTGCCTGCCACCACTACAGTGCAACCGTTGCTACAGTCCACTACAGTACTGCTACAGTACTATGCCTAATGGGTTTTGAACCCCAATTTTCATATAGGATTACATGGTTCTTACCAGTAAGCAAAACCCCAACTACATGTTTCAAAAATATAGTATGGTGACACTGATGTGAAACCTTCTTGATGAGATACCGAGACAAAGAGATTCTATTACACAATGAGCGTTCAAATGTGGTTGTCTTCACTGTGACATTGAGATATTTCTCTTTGGTTATTTGACCCATTTATTGATATAATTCATGGTCTATTGGAAATAATTAATAATTACAATGAGAATGAATCATATATGGTCACACACTAAGTGTTTCTGATGATCTAAATTAAATTTTATTTAAATTTAATTTATTAAATAAATATTATTCTCAAGGATGAGGGATAATTGTATTCATGATTTATCGATCGTTGATGTTTTATTGTTGAATGAAATATTTAAATTAAATATTTATTCAGGAGTTTAATAAATTCTAGAGGAGTTCGAATATACCAAGACCAAGTTTGATGACAAATATTTATTAACAAGGCGGTTAAATAATATTTGTTTTTGCTCAGGTTGGTGCATGCCACAAAATAATAATAATAATATTATTATGTTCCATGGGGTTTATTAAGGATTATTATATTATTTATGGTCTATAATGAAATTAAATAATTATTTTAACATAAACACTAGCTCTATAAATATTCCATTATATATATTGTGTATTTCATCAAAAAATTAAAACATGAGAATTGTTGTGCACAATGAAAATATCTCTCAACTCCTCATTTCCCTCTCACTGTCAAGAACAAGAAATGTAAGAGAGGTACCTTTAAGCTTAATGAAAAGGAGAGAAACATGAATGCCATAATAAAACCGAATCGCCGCACTAGCATAAGGAGATCGATTAGAGTTTATCAGAGATCAAAGGAGCACATGTGGATCACTACTAGAGAGATTTTATCCTTAGATCCTCACAGCACAATGATGGAAATTTGAAAGGGTATTTTTGGATGATCAGTATCTACATTATAGATATAATTTTCAGATAATACATTTGTTTCATACAATATTAATCATATTAATTCTAAATTTGATGTGAAAGATCCTACTCATAGATTTAAGAAACTCATTTTTAAAATAAATTATAATTTCTCACCCACCATCACATGCTTCTGCTACACCTGAAACCTTCAGAAACTAGGAGCAAGGGTTAAAAAAGAGAGAAGTATATATAGTTGTTTTGAATTGGTTCAGCATGAGTAAGGAACTACTATGAGTGAAAATTTATAGAACTAGGGCACTAAAAATGAAAATGTATTTTAATCAACCTAATTAATAATGATACAGATCTTTCTATTGTGTTCAATAACTTTTTCTAACATTCTTACAAGAAATGATTTTTTAGCAGAACATGAGTTTTATGGGTTGTGTTGAAAAATGTATATCATAGATGTTCATGGAAATATAAATAATAAAATCGTTAGGGATCTTTTTCCTACTGATGGAAGAAAATGGGAATAATTGTTTGATTTTAATCAATGAGATCAAGAATGATACTTGTAACTTGGATTCCTCTCCCAAGGATTTGAAGTTTAATCCAATACCTCTCTCAAATATTTCCTATTCATGTAAAATGAGTGTGAAATTTTAGGTGACCGACACCTTTCAGTGGCCAAATGTCATGTACAACAAGTATTAGTCACCCAAACATTCACACTCCTTCCACTTCCTAAGGTAAACTAAGAGATATTAAAGTAGTATGTGATGGTGGTTTCATATCATGTATGTGTGAGGTATGTGGCTTGCATCAAGGATGGTATCAGAAGGATAAATAAATTTATAATAGAGAACATGTTATTTTGATTAAATATATATATTTTTAAATAAAGTATATACATCAATATTGATAAATTTAAATGATGTTATGAAAAATATAATAATAAAATATTTAGAAATGGTATTATCATATATTATAAAAAATACGATCTCCAAATATTTTTTAGGTATGCTGTATTTTTTAAAAATGATTTAATTTAGAAAATAATATCATATACACTTCTTATAAAATTAATTAACATCGTTCTAAAAATAATATTCTTCCTATTTTATGGTAAACTCTATATAAACTGGAAAAAATAAAATTTAAAACTATTTTTTATAAGATATTTAAGAAACACACTCAATTTTTCAAGAAAAAAAAAATCAAAAAACCCATTTATATGAAACAAAATTCAATTTAACTTCAAACGATACATTCAATGAAAATTTCAACACATTTAACTCTCAGAAAAAATGATTGATTATTAATATTCATTTTAAATTCCGCACAACCAGATTTCAAAATATGCACATGTACTCCTCATGAAACTTTAATAGATTAATTGAAAACTGTGAACTAAAAAAATTTAATAGATAACATCATAACCATTTCTAAATCTTGAATGTATTTACACTTTTAGAAAATACGCTAGAAACATCAAATAATGATAGGCTTAGGAACATCCTAATTATATAGACCATAAACTTATACAACAATGGAATCAAGAACAACATAGCCTCATTTCAGAATAACAGTTAATAAATAGTAGGGTGAGGGAGATAGTGAAACAAAAGTGGCTCGAGGCGGGGGATATTGGTTGGAGAATTAGGGAAGTAGATCGAGGTAAAATTGCTTGTGCACATCATTCAAATACTTTAGGAAAATTAAAAACACCCAAAAAATCATTGAGAGGGGAAAGAAATAGTGGCTCAAGACAAGAAATATTTTTTGGAGAATCAGGGAACATGATTGAGGTAAAATCACTGGCGCACGTTGTTCAAATCCTTAGGGAAAATTTTAAAAAAACCAAAGAATAGATACAAAGTCTAAAATAATGAATGATCTTGAATGACGGAACAAAAATCACATATTTTGGGTTCGATCAACCAAGGAGTTTGAGGGAGAATAACAATTAAGTTTCAGTTCCATTAGATCCTGAACAATGCAGAAAACCGGGTCCCTATTTATATTATAAGAGATCATAAAGGTTTTATCAATACTTTTAAAAAATCCTTGATAAAGACCCATATTTCTGAGCACTAAAATAGAAAGCACTAATAAAAGCTACCCTTTATCAGTACTAACTCTTAGCATTAATAAATATAGGTCTTTACCATCACTACATACTACTACCGATAATGATCGGTCTTTATGACCACTTTTTAGTGGTGAAAAAACCGATCTTTATCAACATTTTCCAAAAAAACGTTGATAAAGATTAGTCTTTATCAGCGCTTTTTAGCATAGAGAAAAAAAATCTTTATCAACGCTTTCCAGAAATTACATATAAAGATAGTTTTTATTAGTACTTTAATTTTAGCGCTAAGAAAACCAAAACTATACAAAATAAATTAAAAAATATTAAATGAATATATATTAAAGAAGAATAAATAATAATACAATTAAAAATCAACTTACATTATTAATGAATAAGTAATATTAAGTACATGAATGATATAAATGAGTGAAATTTAGTAACTAATAATGCATTGACTTTAAAAAAATTTAAAAAATGAAGATTTTTAGTAATTATATAATTTTAAAAAAAAATACAAATGAATATATATTAAAATGAAATGATTATGTATTAAATATGTATTATACAACCATATTAAAAGCCTTAAATGTTTATGAATAAATATGTATAAATAAATATTAAAAATGTATAAATAACAAAAATATTAAAAGAATTAATATTAAAACTAAATAAATTATAAATAAAAGTAAAAAATAAGAAACATTATTAAAGAATAAATAATACCAAATAATATTAAACAAATGAATGTAAAAAAGAGTGAAATTTACTAACTAAAAAAATATTAGACGACAAAAAAATAACAAAAATGAATATGTGCTATTAATTATATATATTATTAAAAAATATAAAAATGAATATATTTGAAAATGAAAATGAAAACATATTAATTATATAAATTATAATCATATTAAAAAATTTAAATGTTAATGGATAAACATATATAAATAAATTTTAAAAATGAATAAAATTTTAAAAATATTAAACAATGAAAAATTGAAAATAAATAAATTAAAAAAATGTTAAACATATTATGATTATCAATGAATAAATAATATTAAAAATGAAATAATTTAAATATAATATTAAAATGTAATAAATAGTATATATTTAATAAAATTAATAAATGAATAAAATTTAACTATTAAATAAATACTATATTTTAAATATATCATGTCAATTAATATAATTCTAAAATAGATACTAAAAATTAAATAAATTACAGAAATATTATGCGTGTGAGCGTTCTTTATAAAATTGCATTTATTATGTATATGTATGTGTAAAATTAACACAACATATGTTTGATATAAGTTAAATTAAAAAAACAAATGATATTTAATTAAACATCCATTAGTAGATATAATTAGTCACTATTTTTAATTAATATTAATTTTATATCAGAAACCATTTTCACTAAATATATGACTATTTTAATGTAAATATACCGATTTTTTATTATATATAAATAATATTTAAGGAAATATTATATATATTGATATATATATATATATATATGAAGATATTTCTATATTATAAATATTAAATATATTACTGAATAATCAAGTATAAAAAATATTAAAAACGAAACAATTAAAAAACTATTAAACGAATAAATTCTTAAAAACTATAAATTATATAAAGTAAAAAAACCCTTATCATTATTAATAAATAAATAGTATTAAATGAATGCATGTTAAAAATGAGTTAAATTTAACTAAAATTTGAATAGAATGAAAAAATATTTTAAAAAATGAATAAGATATTAATTATATAAATTTAAAAAATGATTATATGTTAAAATAAAAATTAATATATGTTTAAATGAAAATGAAAATATATTAATTTTTTAAATTAATATTGTATTAAAATAATAAATGTAAACCAATAAATAAAAAATAATATTAAAAATGAATTAAATTAAAAAATATTATACAAATAAAATTTAAAAATGAATAAATTACAAAAATATTAAAAATTAAATTAATTAAATAACTAATAACAAAAATGAATAAATTTAAAATATATATATATTGTAAATAGTAATAAATTGAATATATTAAATATAAATATAGGAAATGAGTAAATGAAATAATTAAAAACACATTATATTAAATTTTAAATATTAAATATTAATGAATAAAAATATAAAATGATAATATGAGCAATTTATATTATTTGTGTATATTTGTCTCATTTAGATGTTAGAATATTTAATATCTAGCATTGTGTTATAATCCTCCTTGTACTTTATTACATCGACTCTTTATTGGTGCAATCTTATTTTAGCTCATTTAATCATTATATCTCTTTTCTATAATAAATTTTTGGCCAGCATTAGTTGTCTTTCAACTCAAGATCCAAGTCGTTTTTATAACATATTTAGTAAAAAAATTGATAATTAATTATTTTTATTTGATATATATGTCATATTCATAAAAAATCACATTGATAAAAAATTTCTTAATTAATAAAAAAATTAATTAATATTAAACATTTGAATTAAATTAAAAACAAATTTTCACTAAATATATGACATATAAATATATAAGATTTATAACAATTATTTTGTATTATTTAAATAATATCTTGGAAAATTATATATATATATATATAGATATATAATTTTTATTTTATATGACATTTTTTACTAAATATCTTATATATCAAGTGAAAATGAATATTTAGTCATATGAATTATATTTAATAAAATATGTTATATTTTTATCAATATAAATATATAAATATATTTATATATTTTTTTAATGGTGTATATTTTCCTAATAGAGTATAATCTTTATCAATTCTTTTTAGTGTTGATAAAGGCTGTCACAATGTTTATTATGGGTTTTGTAATAGTGACACCTACAAAAATCATGAAATGGTTTAAATGTCCACACTCTGGTTTAATCTCTAGTACATAATTTTAACATGAATTTCCATGAAAATAATCTATCATACATGAATGTGCATGGGAATTTTAGTCACATAAAGTAAATATATCATGAAATTAAAATTAAAATAATCATACACAAAATTTATCCAATATTAAAACGAAAAATATATGATAATTACAGGGAAGTGGAGGAAAGTTGCAAAACTCCTAGAAAATTGCAAAAATAATTTGATTTGTATTTTAACAATATTGAGGGAAAAAATGTAAAACTAATGGGTGGGGTGGTTCAAATTGTTCCCATTTCATGGGTCAATGCATGGTTTGGAATGGGATGGCTATGAAAATCAATAATATATCATGGGAGATTTGACTTCTCAGTGCATTTCATCCCATTCATTGACTTTGTTATAGTTTTCACTTTAGAATTTGGTCCCACATGGATGCCCATCAACAAAAAATGGGTTAAAAAATTTTAGGGTGAGGATTATAAAATGGAACACATAATTACCTCTTTGATACCTTACATCAAGTCTGTATTTGGTTTTGTCACTCATAAATCGACGTTTTTGGTTTTTCAAAACATGGGTTCATCGACAGACGAATATCTTTTTCTAAATATAAGACAATAATAAATAAGTATTGGATATTATTACATAGAATAATTATAACTTACTCTAAGAATACTCAAATCTCAGGAACCAAAGAGGAAAATATCATATATTTTCATTGATTGAAGGGAGACATCTATTAGATTATTTTCCTCCTTCCCCAACATGGAACTCTCCTTACCATCCAACACAATATCAATCAAACCCTATCCCTCTTATTCAGAATGAAAAACTATGAGACTAGTTTGGGTAAAGGGGGCTGCAAAGGACGTACAAGAAACGAGGGGGTTGGCCCCTCCAAAAAATTGGTGGGGATCAGAAGAGAGAGCAAGTGGAAGTTTAAGAGGTCCTTCGATGGGTATTTTACGAGGGAGCATATTTCCCAAAAAGCAGAGGGCCAGACCGACTAAGGTTGTGATTCGAGTCCTGTGCGGAAGAAACTTCAGCACTGTTATTTTTCCATCTCCCCCTGTTTACTCTACATGGTGAAGTCATAACGCTACTCGAGTCTCTCCTGCTGTATGGCTTGACTTTTTCTAGGTTCATACTAGGTTACTCTGTTTCGATGGTGGTGATACGTCCTACTGGTGCATCATCTAGGGTACTTTCAATAACAAAGATAAATATAAGGTTCTTAGAAGAAGGTTGTGGTCCTTCGATAACCAACTCATCATTATTGAAAATTAAAATGATGATGCCGATATCCAAAATATTTATCTGTCTAAACCCCATTCTTGATAAGTCCTAAAGGGATCCATTTATGTGGTAGAACCTAGTATGTTATGCGTGGAATTGGAGGCCGCATTGAAGATTTTTTCAATTGGGATACATCAGATTCTACTAAATGGGGCCTGATATTAAGAATTAGGGTGATGGTTGATGTGGCACTGCCCCTTCTAAGGGGCTTGTTCTTAACGATAGAGGAATCCAATGTTCGAATATCCTAAATTTTTTTTAATAAGTTATTTTATTTTTTTTAAAAAGGATAGGTTTAATTTATTTTAAAAAATATATCGTAAAGGAAGTATCGGTGATGTTACCTTTCCACTAAAACAAAAAATAATTAATTAATTTTTTTAAAAATTTTAATTTTAATTTTATTTTCTTGTTTATATAATATAATATATATATATATAAACAAACAAAAATTCAACAGAATTTATGTGCTATTTAAAATCTACCAGTACTGCCATTACAACAGTCTGGACTCTAACAAAAGCTCTCACCCATGTCTTCATTTTATAAAAGATATTACCTTTTAAATTATTCATCATTTTTGATTTGATATTCAAGTTCTTCCTTTCTTGCGCAAAAAATTCTATATTTCTGATGTAGGATTCTGTTTCAAGTATATGGCTATAAAAGACTATAAAATATAAACTATATAACCAATACAAATGAAACACAAAACAAAGATTTAAAATATAAGAAATAGTTGAAAACAAAAATAATTTCATAAAAAATGTGGATGGAAAATAATTTATACGGTTTCAAAGAGACCTACATGAAACATAGAAACGTCTCAAGTACGTGAATTTGAAAGCATATAAAATATAAAATACAAGACCAAAATAAATGAAACCTAAAACATGGATTAAAATTTTTATAAATAGTTGAAAATAAAAATAATTTACTAAAAAATATTTATGGAAAATAATTTATAAGTTTTCAAAGACACCTACTTGAAAATTAAAAATATTTCAAGTATGTGACTTTTAAAGTCTATAAAATATATACTATAAGACCAATATAAATGAAACTTAAAACATCAAATAAACATATAACAAATAGTTGAAAATAAAAAGAATTATATAAAAAATGTTAATGAAAAATAATTCATAAGCTTTCAAAGACGCCTACTTGAAACTTAAAAATGTTCCAAGTACGTTCCTTTGAAAGACTATAAAATATAAACTATAAGACCAATATAAATGAAACATAAAACATGGATTAAACATATAATAAATTATTTAATTATTTAATTAATATTATTAATACTTAATTATATAATAAATAATTATTTAATTAGTAATTATTAATAATTAATTATATAATAATTAACAAATTAATTAGTAATATAATGACTTTTAATAATTATATTGAAAAATTATAATTTATAATTACATATCTAATTAATTATTATATAATTACTAATTATATTACTAATTAACTAATTAATTATTATATAATAATTTTTCATAAATACTAATTAATAATTATAATGAATAATTATAATTTATAATTACATTATTAATTAACTAGTTATAAAAAGGACCTCGACTCTATATTTCTAGAAAAATTAACTAATTAACCATTATATATTTAATAATTTTATTACTAATTAACTAATTAATTATTACATATTTAATGATTAATAATTACTAATTAACTAATTAAAATTATATAATTAATAATTATATTACTTATTAACTAATCAATTATTATGTAATTAATAATTATATTACTAAGTAACGTATTAATTATTAAATAATAAATAATTATATTACAAATTTACTAATTAATTATTATATCATAAATTAGTAATAATTTCTAATTAACTAACTAATTATTATACAATTAATAGCTATACAATTAATAATTATATTAGTACTAATTAATAATTAATAATTAATAATTATAATGAATAATTATAATGGATAACTATAATGAATAATTATAATGAATAAATGTAAAGAATAATTATATTAATAATTAACTAATTAATTATTATATAATAATTTGAATAATTACTAATTAATAATTATAATGAATAATTATATTACTAATTAACTATTTAACTATTATATAATTAATAATTATATTACCAATTAACTAATTAATTATTATATAATAATTTTTAATAAATACTAATTAATAATTATAATGAATAATTATAATTTTTAATTATATTACTAATTAGCTAATTATAAAAAGGGCCCCGACTATATCTTTCTCAAAAAATTAACTAATTAACTATTATATATTTAATAATTATATGAAAAACTAAATAACTAATTATTATATAATTAATGATTAATAATTACTAATTAACAAATTAAAAATTATATAATTAATAATTATATTACGAATTAACTAATTAATTATTATATAATTAATAATTATATTACTAAGTAAATAATTAATTATTAAATAATTAATAATTATATTACAAATTAACTAATTATATTACTAATTAACTAATTAATTATTTTATAATTAATTATTATTAATTTCTAATTAACAAACTAATTATTATACAATTAATAGTTATATAATTAATAATTATAATACTAATTAACTAATTAATAATTAATAATTAATAATTAATAATTATAATGTATAATTATAATTTATAATTATATTACTAATTAACTAATTAAATATTATATAATTAATAATTATATAACCAATTAACTGATTTATTATTATATAATTATTTTTAAAAATTATTAATTATTAATTATAATGAATAAATATAATTTATAATTATATTACTAATTAACTAATTAACAATTATATACGTAATAATTATATTACTAATTTATTAGTTAATTATTATATAATTAATTATTAATAATATTAACTAAATAAATAAATACTTCATTATATGTTTAATCTTTGTTTAACTTTAAATTAAATCGGTCTTATAGTTAATATTTTTTAGTCTTTCAAAGCAACATACTTAAAACATTTTTATGTTTCAAGTAGGTGGTTTTGAAACCTTGTAAATTACTTTTCATGAACATTTTTACGAAATTATTTTTATTTTTAACTATTTGTTATATGTTTAATCCATGGTTTATGTTTCATTTATATCATTCTTATAGATTATATTTTATAGGATTTCAAAGTTGCGTGCTTGAAATATTTTTAAGTTTCATGTAGGTGTCTTCGAAAACTTATAAATTATTTTCCATCATCTTTTTTTAGGAAAATATTTTTATTTTCAACTATTTTTATATTTTTAAAAAATTTATTAAGTTTCATTTATATTGGTCTCATAATTTATATTTTATAGGCTTTCAAAGTCACATACTTGAAACAAGTTTAAGTTTCAAGTAGGTGGTTTTGAAAGATTATAAGTTATTTTGTATCAACATTTTTTATGAAATTATTTTTTTACTATTTCCTATATGTTTAATCTATGTTTTAAGTTTCATTTATATTGTTTTTATTTTTTATATTTTATAGTCTTTTAAAGTCACACACTTGAAAAAGAATCCCACATCGGAAATGCAGATTGTTCTACGCAGGAATGGGAGAACCAAGATCTCACATCGGAAATGCAGAATGATTTCTAGGGTAAGATCACTTATAAAAGGGAGCCATGGGTGAGAGCTTCTGTCAGAATCCAGACTGCTGTAATATTAGTTCTACTGGATTTTAAATAGAAGATAAATTCTGTTGAAATTTTTTGTATATATATATAAACAAAACAAAACAAAAATAAAAACAAAAAGTTTTAAAATACAAAAAATAGTATTTTTTAGAAGAAATGCGACAATGGGGTTGCCTCCTTTCTCCCGAAGACTAAAGTTGGAAGATGTGCTTCTGCCTTTAGAGCGTATTATTTTTAAAAAAATTTAACCTAAGCGTTTTTAATTAAAAATAATTATTTAAAAAAAATCCGATATCCTACGAATTTGAATAGTTATATGTTTTTGGTTATTTTTTGGGTGTCTCGAGCATATAGAAAAATACTATGTCTCAATGAGGGAGGATGGAGAAGGAAACATCTTCCTTTAATATGGTTCTTGTCTCCATGATAAAAAAACAAATATGTTATTCATCCTTGAATCAGAAAAGTAATGGGACCGTGATAGATTTTCCAAATCCTTGGTTAAACAATACTATCAAATTCATAGTAATATCATCATGTTGGGGCCTCCAGGTTTTTCTACAGTTTTAGCATGGGGAATTTTTCCCGAAACATTGGGTATTTCAAATAGTCGTAGAGGGTTTGGGTGACTTGAATGGTAGATATGAACCCCATGGCTTGGTCCCTACTCAAATCACCCCCATGATATACTCCTATAAGAGGAGGGGGCTTGATCATACAATGCTCCAACACAAAGAGTATATGTTCATCCCCTATAAAAAAGTGTGTTACCTCAATTTTTGAAGGCTCCCTACATCCTCCCTTTCATGGGGAAGTTTCAATTGAATCCTCCATAGTAGGTCCAAAAAAATTACAATGGTGGAGGAGGAAATTGAGAGTTGAAAATTGGATTGGAAACAGTTTGAACATAGGTGAAAGAAGTGGAATTAAAAGGTGCGTGAAAGGTCCACTTGTCTATGGTAGGTATCCCAAAATATGTAGAGTAATGAGGGATGAATCTTTCTTTGAATGTTTACAGGTGAAGGATAGATTGAGCTAGCCCCGCCTATCCCCATGAAAATCTTGTGCTGGAACTATTGTGGGCTTGACCACCCACAATCAGTTCAGATGCTCCAACACCGATGATCTAAAAGTCACTATAATATGGTTTTCTTCTCCAAAAAATATTTGAAAGTATGGACATGGATCTCATCACTAAAAAGATAGCATCACTGGTTGCATACCGGTCCCTTGAAAATGCCATTGGGGGGGGGGGTAGTATGCTTTGGAGGGACAATGTGGATGTGAGAGTAAAAATATTATCCTCTAACCATATTGGCGTGGTTATTAATCAAAGTGATGAACTAGAATGGGAATTTGTAGGTTTCTATTATTGTCCCTCACAAAGTGAGAATTGGAAGTCATGGTAGTTGAATAAATACCATTGGGAGAATCTTCTCATACATCTTCTTCTAGGGGCGACTTTAATGAGATTCTGCTTCATTTTTAGAAGAATGTGGGTTCTCTTAGACCTTATGCTTCATTGAAGGAATTCCATCAAGAAACACAGCAACTAGGGCTCTATGATTTGGGATATTCAGGTAACCCTTTTACTTGGTTTCATGGGATATTTTTTCAAATTGGAATTTCTGAAAGAATGGATAAATTTATTTGGTCAGCTGATTGGATCATATTTTTCAACTAATTCCAAGTTTCTCTGCTCTCCCCTACATCCTATGACCACTACTTGATCTTTGTTGTCACCTATCTTGGGTTCAGGAAGAGCATAAACGGATGCATTTTCAGGATTGAGAGTTTTTGAGTGGAGGATAATGATTCTGAACATTTTTTCTACTCAGGATTGAATAATGGGGAACCAGACATCAGAAAAAACATTCAATTTGTAGCTTCCAGGTTGAAATACCGGACTGATGTCAAATTCCACAAACCTGATCAACAATGTGATGCTATTGAAATATGTTTTAATGTCTTGTATTCTCACCCCTTCTAATTCTATTTTATCCTCCATTTCAACCATGGAAACTAATCTTGATGCCACAATCATAATTAAATAATGTTTTTGGGATATTTGCGACTATGAATACCAAATCAAAGAAGTTGGATCTAATAACCTCTATTTTCATAAGAAGGATTTTTTGAGGAGGAGAAGGAACACCATATCATGACATACTGATTCTGAGATTAGATCTATTTCAAACACAAAGGGATCCATGATCTTATCAATAAATTTTACCAGGACATATGGTAGGGGATTTAGTCACCCCCTCAAACATTGAGTCTTACATTGTAATGTATCGCCCTTCCTCATTAGCTTGAGAAGATGAAAGGACATTACTTCATCTTAAGCAACATCCCCATGGCGTAAAAGGATGGAAATAAATTCCAAGGGCTTCATGAATTGATATGGGATGAGTTTCCCTTTTAAAATAAAATAACCCAACTAAACATGACATAACCAAGTAACCACTACATGATGCATGATAACCATATAAAACTACTCAAAACAATACCTTAAATATCAAAACCGAACTACAAAAGAGTACCATAGCATATGACTAAAAAACATTAAATCACAAAAAAGAAGAAAAAACTAGCAAACTCCAAGAGTCCAAAACAGGACTCCAAATCTCAAACATGCTCCATGGTCCAACTCCACAAAACTAACCAAGTATCATGATGCACTACTATATAAGTGTGATACTTTACCATTTCCTATGTCATAATGAATGATATATGAAAAAGCACAAAAGATATAAAGTAGGGTTGAGTAATAAATCTCAGCAGGCTTTCACCAAAGGAATTACCTAATCAATCCACAAAAATAGAACAAGTCCGCACATATAAAAAAATTATATACAAACCATTTAAAAATGTTCCACAATTTATCACAAATCCAAAACTTTTTATAGCAAATAAGTTTTCTCAATTAAACCAATTTCCAAGGAAAACAACCAAATATTTCATCCTAACTATTTTAGGAATTTAATTGGTATTACCCATTCCATATCACATAGCCACACACACCCACACACAATCTTGGTGTTACCATTTAGGGTGGAACTTCACATCCTTAAATCGTACCCTTTGATGGCTGTACTTTATGACCAACATCCCTCACATTCCATACATTATTAACAATTTAATCCAACCACATGGGAATTCAAACTTTTACAAACCAATCCAATCATTTAATTAAAACCACACCGTTATTAAAACTAATAACAACAAACCATTTCCATAGATCCAACCATTTATTGAAAACCATTTTTCCAGAAAACCATTTCAATAAAAACAAAATTTTTATTTAATTTTTTCCCATACATAAAAATAAAATAAACATTTTAAAATCATCAATTTAAAATCATATTTCCAAATTTTCCTTTATCTAACACACCCAATTTTGAAAAATAGCTTAAACTGTCACCAAATATGATTTCCATCATTAAATTGTAAAATAATTTCACAAAAAATTTCACAAAAAACAATCAATACGAAATTAATCCATCATGATATAAATATTAGATTCGAGAGTGAAGCCACCCACCTTTGTATTTATCATGAAAATGAAGAACATCATGAAAACAACCACGAAACTGGGTTGAATCTCCAAAAAACCACCTTAGATCTCTTCCTATATCATAAAAAAAATCCAAATATAAACATTATTGGCATAGAAAACTTTATATCTATCCACAACAGAACTAGATCTAATATTCTAAGAGATAAAGAGAGATAGATGTAAATATATATAAGAAAAACAACCAAAAACTACCTCAATCAATGACTTATCATGAGAATCGAGCTTCAAAGCCCCAAGAAACACCTCTGGATCGCTTCCAATTCACTAGGGAAGGGTTCCATAGTATTTGGAAGGAATAAATATCATGTTAGGATCAGTTTGGGGAAAAAAAGTGTTAAAACATAATACAGATCTACATACACCTTTTGAGGATCTAGTTTTTAATCATTTACGGTTAGTCGCATAGTTAGGAAAACTTGGTGATAATAGTGAGAAAACATTTTTATCAAAGAGGAACCTTACACAACTGTCCTACATGGTTAAACAAACCATTACCCAAATGTGAAAAATCCCACTGTACCACTTTTCATGGTTTCTCTTAGGCGGCCGCATGGTTTGGAAAAACTGTGGGCCTTACCCTTAACCCCTACCTCACTGTCCATGGTTTCCTGTAAGACATGCACAGTTTCCACAAACTTTGATCAAACCGTTCACACGTATAAGATCCCTAAAAATAATCAAAAAGGTTTCAAAACCCTCTGAAAACCTCTACCAAACACTTCAAATACTTAAAATACATAAATTAATGGTTACTTACTTAAACTGGGGGGGGTGCTACATTCTCCCCACCATTGGACTTTACATCCTCAAAAAATAGAAAATTATTATTTTTTGAACATGTTGTGGTCATTTCACTTTGATTTCCATCTCCCATTCCCATGTATCTTCTTGAATTCGACCATGTTTCCACAAAACCATCACTTGATCGATGCTATTACCATGCAAGACATTCTCTTACTTAACCACAAGCCGCACTAGCACATGCACCAAGGAAACATCTGGATCTATGTCAACATGATCCCATAAAATTACATGGTCAGGATCAAGCTAATACTTTTTCAATTGAGATACATGAAACACATTATGCATCACAATGAACATTGATATAAAATCCAACAAATATGTCACCTCACCAACCCGTTCCAGTATCTCAAGAGGGCCTATTTATTGAGGACATAACTTTATATAATTTCCAAAAAAATGATGCAGAATCCTTGAAGAGATACTGAAGAACACATGATCACCCACCTTGAATGAAAATGGCTATTGACAATGATACACATACAATTTCTAATGATTCTAAGATGTCTCCCTCCAATTTCTAATCAAATGAGTATTCTCTTTTATTTCTTTGAAAATTCTTGGTCCTTCCATTAAATTCAATCCTATTTCCAAAATTTGTATCATTATTTTAAATTCCGCATCTATCTGAGGATGACACTCCATACTCATAGTCAAATGAGTCACAAGGGATTTCTGTATGGATTTTATGAAATGAGACATAGACCTAGGATATCTATCTGACAATATTGAAATACGTATTCCATGACTCTTTATGACTTCTTAGATATATGTTTTTGAAAAGTCTTCCACCATAGTAGATTCATGAATAAGGATGAAATAAGATGACTTTGTGAGCTGATCCAATATCACCCATAAGGAATTGTGTTTCTGAACCATTCATTAGAGACCTATTACAAGATCCATAACTATATTCTCCCATTTCCAAATTAGAATATGCAAAGACTACAACATAACTATTGGTCACTAATGTCCTCTCTTAACCTATTGATAAGTTAAGAAACTCAAAACAAACTCATCCAACTTTATTTTCATACAAACCCAACCAAACTATGAATTCAATTCATTAAACATATTTTTTATTCTAGGATGAAAAACCTATATATATTAGTTATAATCCTAAATAATTTGTTCCTAAAAAGATATAGGTACGACCATATGATTTCTAAACCATAACACTAAACTCTTATCCAGCTTCCAGCCCACAACGGTCTCCCCCACCATTGAGTTTCAACCTCATAGTCACACATTTTATATCAGATGTTTGTGCCTCTTTAACTAACTTCACTAAATAAATAACATACAAAAATGGAATCAAAACCACAATATCACCTCAGTCTTCACATTCTAAGTGAATGTTGTTTAGGATCAACATGAATCACTACTCATTAGAATCTTATTTTTCATACTGATCATATGAATTTCTTATTAATGAATCCACCACTAAATTACACTTTTCAAGTGTACACATCAAGTAAAAGTAAAATATTTCAAGATACTCCATTCATATTCTTTATCTCAGTTTTCAATCCCTATGTGAGAAAATATGTTTCATGATCTTATGATCCGTAAATACAATGAATTTATTACCAAAGAGGAAACAATTCCAAGTCTTCAAAGCATGGACTATGGTAGCTAACTCCAAATCTTTTTTTGTGCATTTATTCTCCTTAAAACATAACTATTTTGATCTATTAGAAACTACATGATCTCCCTGCATGAGAAAACCTCCCAATCCTAGTCCTAAAGAATCAGAACACACCAAGTACCCCTATTCTGATTCTGGAAAAATCAAGATTGCTTTTGATGTAAGGAAAATTTTAGTCTCCTGGAAAGACTCCAAACATTCATAATTCCATTGGAAAAGAAAATTTTTCTTTTTAAAAGCTATAATTGGTGAATCTATTCATGAAAAATCATGAATAGAGTGCTGGTAATAACCAACTAGACCAATGAAACTATGTATGTCAAAGACATTCTTTAGAGGTTGAAAATAGATAACAAACTCTATATTTTTTGGATAAAAAACATCTTTTTTAGACATTACATGATTAAGTAAACATACCTCTTATATCCAAATTTCACTCTTTAATAATTTTAAATACAAAAATCATCTTTCAAGATTCCCAACATTGTCATGAAGTGTTTCTCATGGTCAGCCCTTGTCCGTGAATACACCAATATGTAATCCACAAACACCACTACAAATGAGTCCAGATATCTATAAAATATTTGATTCAACAATTTCGTAAATACAATTGTCACATTTGAAATACAAAAATTAATTACCACATATTCATAATGGCCTTATATACTTATGAAATCTATCTTTGGAACATCCTCCTTCTGAACCTGCAATTGGTAATATTCCGATCACAAGTTGATTTTAAAGAACCATTGAGCTCCCCTAAATGGATAGAAAAAATAATCATTGTGTGGTGGGGATATTGTTTCTTTATTGTAACTTATTAATATTATAATAATCCACACATATACAAAGAGTTACATCCTCTTATTAGACAAACAAGACTGTTTTTGCCCACAAAGACATGATCAGTCGAATGAAACCTTTTCCTTACATCTCTTCTAAATTCACTTTCAATTCCCATAATTCTATTGGATCCATATGATAATATGGAAGGGAAATTATATTGGTCCCTATAAGGAGATCAATCATAAGATCCACTTCCCTTATAGGTGGTAACCATGCAATGTTCTCAGGAAATACATCAGCAGAAAAATCCTCAACAGCTAGAAAACTATTATTCTTGGAATATTCCATGAATGCCAAAGTCAATTATTGCTAACTAGTTTGAGATAGTTCCCATTAATGGTTCCAAAAAGCCAGTTACACTTGAATTTACACTTCTGACTCCTCTAAAGAGATGCTCGACTCAATATTTAGTTGTAAAACTGACCTTTCTGGTATAACAATCGATGAGAGCCTTGAACATTGTAATCCAATCAATACATATAATTATTTCATAGACATTCACTTTTAATTATAGAGAAATTCCATATCAGCTCATACCCATTAATAGTTATAGAACATTCTATAGACAAAAAGGATTGACATTATCTATGAACAAGAGAAGTTTGAAGTTTCAAAACAGAGGGCATCATCTCAAGAATCAGACATAAAAAATCAACAACATGAGAAGAAATAATGTAATGGTATACACCCATATCAAACAAATATTACATAAGGGTAGAATTCAAAATAAGCAAACCTATCATGGTTAATGGCCCAGATTGATCATCCACAATCACCCACTTAACTCCATATAATTTATTTCTCTCAACACTTTGAAATTTATTTTCCTGTAGAGATTCCATTTATAGAGGAGTCATTATATTCATATAATTATCATGGTTAGGTATATTCTAAAGATGATATTTATTTTTATACCCTCATCTTGTTGAAGAATATAACTTCTGTGAGACCTAAGAAGTGTCTTGAATACCTAACCTCAGAGCACTATGACAATAGTGTTGAAGATTCCCCATCTGATTACAATTATGGCATGATCTAAGTGGTGTCATACAGTCTCGCTTCATGTGACCAAGAGAACCACATTATAAACATCCTATATTTAACTTGGTCATTGGATGATGATTTACTAATCTAACCATCTGATTCTAAATAATGCTTCTACCTTGGAAATAGTTTTCCCTCTTCTCCTTGTTTCCAACATTAGAGTGACCACCGTTTCCAATAGGTATTAACATACTTCCTCCTACCATAGCTCCAGATTTTTTTTGAACCACCATATCTCTATAGACCATCTATGTATAATCTGTTACACATAGTATGTTAATATTTGAGATAATATCCTTCCATATCCTTAATTAAATGATGTATTCCTTCAAGGATGCACTATAAGTAACATCATGTGAAAGGATGGTTTTTTTTAATTTAGCTTCACATTACGTGATAGAAATATTTTCCTAGTTCTAGATAAATAATTTAATCATTCTTTGAGTTCTAAACATGTACGGATAGATTTTTTTGTTAAACAATTCTTTAAAATCCCCCAACCAATGCCTTGGTCTAATTTAGCCTAAATAGATAAATCCTACCACCAGTGTGTAATATCCTCAAGAATATATTTCACCCTCTTGAATTTCAACTCTACTAGTGTGCTAAGGAAATCAAAGATATGGTTCATCCTATTCAGCCACACCTTCTCCTTCTCTAGTTCTGAATCACCCTCAAATACGGGTAGATTCTGCTTCTGGAATTGGATTGAATGATCCACTTGTCTTGGTTCATCGCTTATATTCCATGTATCCATAGCTTGAAAATCTTGGATTATACTCTGAACCAGCTGTTTCTTAACTTGTGTATCAGGTGCAACCACATTCTTAACAACTTACTTTAATTGGTTTCTACAATGCCTACTAGGTTCCATTTTCTAAAGTAACAAAAAAATTTCATAAGTCTCACTCTCTAGGAACTAAAGGATTAACATTTCAAATTCGACCACATCATACTATCACAAAATTTCAAAGTAACAAATGTTTCAAAGTAGGGGTGAGTAATGAAACTCAGTAGGCTTTCCCCAAATCACTTCCTTACTCAAACCACTTTGATAGAATAAATAATCACATTTAGATAAAAAATTATACAAAAATAATTTAAAATAGTTCAAAAATTTATCACAATGCCAAAAAATTCTATACCAAAGCAGTTTTATCAAATAAAACAATTTCCAAGGAAAACAACAAAAAATATCATTCCAACCAATTCATGAATTTAATTGGAATTACCCATTCAATATCACATAGCCACACACACCCACACACAATCTTGTTGTTAACATTTATAGTGAAATGTTACTTCCATAACTTATACCCTTTGATTGTGGTATTTCACAACCAATATCCATCCCATTCAATCCATTATTAACCATTCAAGGCAACAACACTCTAATTATACCTTTTCCAAACCAATCCAATCACTTCCATAAAACCTCACCCTTATTGAAATCCATAACAACAAACCATTTCAATAAATCCAAACTTCTATTGAAAACCATTTTAAAAAAATCAATTTCAATAAAATGAACCATTTTATTGAAAACACTTTTCCATACATCGAAATAAAATAACCATTTTAAAATCATCATTTTAAAATCATAATAAAAAACTCACCTTTATTAAAAACACCAAATTTTATACAATAACATAAACCATCACATGTGAATATTTCCATCAATCAATTGGCGAAAAATTTCACAAAATACTTCACAAAAAAATAAATTTCAAATTAATACTTCAAGTTATAAATAGATCAATTGATAGTGAATCCACATACCTTGGGATTTACAATGAAACCGATGAACAACCTGAAAGCACCCACAAAATCAGGATGAATTGCCAAAAACTGGCCTTAGATCACTTCCCCTATCATCAAAAATGAAAATTTAAATATTATTGGAGTCAAATACCTTTGATCTATCCATAGAATAAGTAGATCTAATAGAGAGAGAGAAGGAAGTAGATATAATAAAAACCAATAAAAATTACCAAAAACGATGACTTACCATGAGAACTGGGCATCATTTAACTAAGAAACACCTTTAGACCTCTTACAATTCACTGGGTAAGGGTCACACAGTCTTCGGGATGGAGTAATATTAAGTTAGGGTTGGTTTGGGGAAAAAATGAAAGGTAAAAACATAATCCCAACCTATATACACCTTTTAGGATCTAGTTTTTTAAACCATTCAAGGATAGTCACACAATTAGTAAAACCATTCTCTAACTATGAACCAGCCTCTACCTCAAGGAGGAACCTCAAAAATTTGGCCAACATGGTTTTAAAAATCGGGCGCCAACCGTGAAAAATCCCACTGTCCAAAATTTTCGTGCTTCTCCTAGGTGGCTTCACAGTTTAGAAAAAATATGTTCCTACTTGTGTACCTTCTCCTTAGCCATTTTCTCACTATTCATGGATTCCTATAGGAGATTCATAGTTTCCAAAAATCATAATCAAATAATGAACCTATAGAAAATCCCCAAAAACATTCCAAATATTTTCCAAACCCTCACAAACATCACTCAAACACATTACATACATAAAAACATAAATGAAGGATTACATTATTAAAACCGAGGGGGGGGGGTGATACATGAATTGAACTAGTGATTATAGATTCGATGAATTTATAACTTGCACGCGACTTCCCTGATGTTTAGATTCTATTATAAATGAAAAATGTTCACTATAGAAAATTTCATAGGCCTGATGGATTCTATGCCGTATTAGTTAAGAAATATTATCACATCGTTGGATCCGACATTGTGGAACTCATGGAAAATCTTTGGGTGGGAAAATCCAGCTTCTATTCCCTTAATGAAACCATTATTTCACTCATTCTGAAAATAAAAAAACCCAATTATTTCTAAGGTTTTATTCGAATCAATAAATAATTTCTAAAATTTTGGTCAATCTTCTCAGGATGCTACTTCTGTTTGCTCGGAAAACTAATGTGTGTTTTTTCCCAAGAATGTAATCCTTGATAATTCCATTTTTGTGCATGTGGTGTTTCATTCTATGAAAACTAGATCAATCTCCAAAAAAGGTATTATTTCATGGAACATTGACATGAAATTGGATTATGATAATGTTGAATGGCAATTTCTCTATGTAGTTATGAGAAATCTAGGTTTCTTATCTAAATTTATTGATGTCATCATCCCATATGTTTCTTCTATTTATTTCATGATTAAGATCAATAGTGGCCTCACTCAGAGCCTTTCCCCAAATAGGGGTCTGCGTCAGGTTGAACCACTCTCTTCCTTTATTTTTATTATGGTGGATGATGCCTTTTCCAAGATTTTGTCAATGGAAGCTATGGAAAATTTGGTACATGGGGTGAATGTCTTTCGGCAGTGCCTCTATTACCCACCGCTTCTTTACAGATGATATTTTACTTTTTTTTATTTCTACTTTGGATGAATGCGGTTCTATATGTAATATTATTCATATATATGAGATGGTTTATGGGAAATAAATTAACACTTCCAATTCATAGATCTATTTTAGTTATGGTATTCATCCAAGTAGGAAGGATTAAATCCAAACCACTTCTGGGATCTGGGTGGTTGATAAACATCATAAATATCTCAGGTTTCCAGTGATGTTTGGTCACCTAAAAATAAATTTTTCCAGTATTTTCTACAGGGTTGCAAATAAGATACTAGGTTGGACCACAAAAAGGGTTTCTAAGGATGGTAAGAAGATACTCATAAAGTCATTGGCCTAGGATATTCCCACCTATGTGATGTCCCTCTTGAATTTTCTCGGATTTTTTTATGACCAATTGAATTCCAAACTAGAAAACTTCTGGTGGGGATGAAAAGTGGATTAAATAAGATCCATTTTAAGTCTTAGGCTATGTTGTATATCCCTAAGGATTGAGAGGGAATCTGTTTTAATGATTTTCAAAATTTAAATGATGAAATTCTTTCCAAGTTATAATAAAAGATTCTAGAGAATCCTTTATTTCTCTACACTTTGGTCCTTCGAGAAAAATATTTCCCACTCGGATTTCATAGGTTCCAACATTGGATAACACCTAAGCTTCTAGTGGAGAAGCTTGTGGGGGTCACATGATATACTTGTTAAAGGCCTATATTGGAGGATTAGATATGGTGGTAGTGTTGATATCTTGAATTTCATGTGGTTGGTGGATAAAGGGGGCTCCATGGAAATGATGAAGACTGTTTTGGGTATGGAAAATGTAAAGGTTCATTATTTGTTCAATGAGAATAGAAAAAATGAAACTATGAATCCTCATATGAATGGTTAAATGAGAGATAATGAAACATTATTTTCAGCTTTCCAGTGTTAAGGGAGATGGGGGTCGAACGAATCTTCAATATTTGAACTTAATTAGGTGAATACCGATTGAAATGGTGTTTTTATTTGGCTCTAGACTACCCAAAACTGGACTCAATGGCAATTGGGAAAACCATATAGTGACTTTTTATTTCCCCAAAGGATTGTTTCTTCTGGTGGAAATCATGCACTGATATTCTCCCTATAATGGTGTTCCTCAAGGATCTCCATGCTTCTGATGACCCATACTATCCAATATGTAGGGTGGTACCCTGTTTTCTATTCACATGATTTTTAAATTCCTAGGAGATGAGGAAATTTGGTATGGTTGGAATGATCATTCCGATTCCTTCATGGAATCAACTTATTGGTTCACTAAGACCCTTTTGTGGTGGTATTCATCCTTAACTGTGGACTCTGTTAGCACCACATGCACTATGGTGTGGGTGCTTTGGGTTTAAATAAATGACATTGTGTTTTATTGTATGAGAAGTCCAAATTTTTTCTAGTCCAAGAGCACATTTTCCTAGTTGTCCTCCTTTAATAACCCTGAATCTCCAGTTTTTGAAAACAAATAAATCATGGATTTTCTTCCTATCATCCACCCCTAAGATATCTAATGAATATTAATGTTGATGAAGTTGGAACTGATGGACCCTTCTCTAGAATGGGGGTTATCGGTCGAGATTCTTATGGGTATATATGGCTACATGACACAAATCATTCTATATGAGGTGAAGCCCACACATTTTATAAGCTCAAGCGATCATTTCTGGTGGGGAATTTTCCCTAGATAGAGGATGGAGTTCTAACATAATTATATCGATTTTTCTGACAATTATCAATTCTATTTCATCCCCAGAGATTGGCCTCCAACCATTTCCCTATTGGTTAGGAAGACCTAGTCTTTGTGTAATCTCTTATACAGATGTTCCATTTTGTTTATGAAAAGAGAAGGTAATAAGGAAACACACCATTTGGAGACCCATGGTCTTTTAGGAGATTCTTTGTTTGGTTTCTTGATTTCCCTTTGTGGTTGAACAATGTCACACTATTTGATCACCTATTATCTTCATAATGATTATTTTCCCTTCATGATAAATTCATAGCACCACACAAAATTTATTTTTATATATCATAAATAATTAATGAATAAATAATAAATGAATAAATGAATATATAATTATTTATATATATAAAAATGTAATAAATAAATAAATATACATAAATGTATATAAATAAAAAAAGACATATACACACCAACCAACATAATACATATAAATATATATAAATACATCATATATATAAATAAACATTGATATATATTAATATACATAAATGGATATATATATATATATGGAAATTTATATAAATATATAAAAACAAACATTTATATTACATAAATATCTATAAAAAACACACACACACATATAAATGTATATTAATATAATTACGTATATAAATGCAGGTAATTATACATATCTACATATATACAACCACATAATATATGAATATATATATATACATTTAAATATTTATAAATGTACATAAATAAGGAAAAACATATATATATATATATAAACATCTATTCATAAATAAAACTATATATAATTTTAAGTAAATGTTGATTAATATATATAAATTATAAATAAATATACATAAATGTATAAATACACACACACACACATATGTGTATGTGTATGTGTTTGTGTATAATAGATAATAAATCACCAAAAGAGGGAAAACTAACAGAATTACAACATTATCAATTCAATATAAATGAAAATCGATAAAATAAAATTATAGACAGCCTAAAAAGAACATGAAGACCCTCTAAAATTATTCTAACATAACATTGAATGCTTAAAAATCTTGATATACGAACAAAAAACTTAGTGTTGGAGGATTTTAAGGCCTTTTTAATCTCGAAAATATAGTGACTATGATCCCCCCATGTCATCATGGTTTAGATATTATCACATTATTCGATATGATATGTGGTATGGCCTAAATAGACACCCATGTCAAAAATTATGACCCTTTAAATTTGATGTTCAATAATCAAATTCTCCTAAAATAGTAATAAATTTTATTCTATATACTATAACAATTCTTTTGTAATTCTATTGTAGTTCATTTTATAAACATCAATTTTTGATTTTTTATGGAACTAAATTGGACACCCATATCAAAAGTTAATGTCATTTGATGTTGAAGTATGATTTTCAAATTATCATATATTAAATTTAAGTTTAAAATAATTACTAAATAATAACTATAAAAAATTAATAACTAACACATAATAATAAACTAAAATTTTAAATAATAAAATAGATGGTTATAAAAAATTAAAAAAATAATATTAATAAATAATAATTTTTTACATAAATTTGGAAGATGCAACATTATAAAGAAAAGCATGCAACACACAAATGTAGTCAAATACCTGGTAGAGCTCAAATTCAAACCTCTCTCAGACCCACAGGGGAAACTACCACAAAGTTTCACCCCAAGGGATAATAAATAATAATTTATTATTTAATATTTAGTATTTAATATTTTTCAATTAATTTAGCAGCGTTTTTTAAAAACCGCTGCTAAAATAAAATAAAAAAATTATATTTCAGGACAATTTTCTTAAAAAAACCACTAAATAAATTTGTTGTGGTTTTTCAAAAACCATCACTCCATTTTTTTCACGTAATATTTAGTGGCTGTTTTCAAAATCGCTACTAAAACCCACCATTTAATTAATTTTTTTATAGTGTAAAAATATTCCCTTCCATCAACATATTATTGAGTATTGAAAATTGGAGTTCCTCATTTGTGTCAATTTTTGGGTCTCCCGTCTACGTGAAGGCATTGCATCATGAGAGGGGATGGAACCCTCATAGGATAAGGTAGGGGAATGTTGAAACTATAGTGAAAATAGATGCACAACCTCAATAATCTAGAACTGATGAAGACAAAAATGATAATTCCATGAACCTAAAAAATAAACATGCTTTAGATCACATTGGTCCTTCATAGTTTCAAGAAATGAAACTAGAAGGGATGACCAATTTTAATCATGAACCCACCTTAAGATACTAGATAAAATAAACACTATATAGAACATATAAAGGGAAGAATACAAACTTACAATCCCAAACTTACACCAAGAATGTGAAAATGATCCTTGAAAAATTTTATGGTATTGTCAGAGTCTTCAATTTACTCAAACCACATAATTAATTCACATCTCATTTGGAATATGCATAGTGGTATGATGGTGGTGAAATAAAACAATCCCATCATTATATCTCGTATTATCACTCACCAAAAATTAAAATATCTCTCTACCTTTATTTGAAGAAGGAAAGCCTTCAGAATTGAAAAGGGGATTCCATAATCACCCTTAACTATCATTGATACAGGTGTTCTGATAACAAACTTGTTGAAGAAATAATCATTGTAGAAAACTTAAATAACTAGATTCCCATGTAATAATCAACCATGTGGTATGAAAAATGAAACTCAGAAAGCATGAACATATATGGATCTTCAATAAGATATATAAAGGTATTAATCCAATATTTAAAGGTCATCTTGCACCATAAGGGGGAATACATTGGGGTCACTACCTTTTCAATTGCGGTATATATAAGGGTCTCTCCATTGGAACAAAGGGGTATACATAAGAGTCACCCACTAACATAAAGGGGTATAAACAAGGGAGATCTTTTAGAAAATAAATATGTAAGGGTTATCAAGAACACCACCTAAATACGTACAATCCATCCATTTGTCATAGAGAACCTCATATAAGTGTCAAATGGACCTCATTTGAGTATTGGTGCCTTTCTCACTACATAATTCTGAGAGAAAAAAAGACAATACATCAAAAAATCAAACAATAATAAAAAACTGAAACACATGGTCATTTAAAATGGAAATATTACATTGAAAAAAAATATCAAAAAAAATTAAAATGTAACAGAAAAAACATGGAAAAAAACAAAAAATCTCCACCTTATAAATTAAAATTTAAAACATAGAGGCAATGCTCATGGAAACTATTCTATCATATTATCTATATTGTAGAATTTTCAAAAATAGAAAACACTAAACTCGATCATAATCATCCAAGTCAGATTATCTCTTTTGTATGACCAATGTGGAAAATGTATACATGTACCAACCCATAAATTACTATCAACTATTAAACATGATCATAAACTAAACCTATTCTATGTAACAACATTAATATTATCTTACCAAACCCATACACTTGAGCCTCCACTTGAACTAATGTTTCTGAAATATCTAAGGGAATCAAGAACACCTGAAACCTAACAAAAACATATGAGAAACTTCAATGGTAGTTAAAATAGTAATCTTAAAAATAAAATAAAAAACAATGATGAAAAAAATCAAATAGAAATGTAGTGGAAAAAACACATCAATAAATCTTAGCAAGACATTAGGAGATAAGCCTCCACCTGGACCTAAACAAACCTAGACACCCATCCCAACTCACACCCATCCACCAAATCAGGGGAACCTATAAATGTCATGAAAATATAATAATATGATAAAAAAAAGAAATAAAACCTAGATATATACATAACAATACTATAAGGGACAATAAAAAAACTTAGAGAAATTCAATACTATCATAATCAGAGTATACCACATTTTTCTCATCCATAATTTCCCCAAATGTATGCTATGGGAAATATCTCTCAATTTTTCCAGTCTATCTACATTGATAACACATAAAATTCCTAAAATGACTACCATTATTATTCTCTTTATTATTTTTCTTTATTTGAATCCTAACATTCATCAACTGAGGTTCAATCTTCACCCCACCAGCCTCCTCCTTCAAACCATGGGTCTGAATATCCCTATACAAAAAACCTCCTTGAATTCCTATAAAGTAATAGACTCCCAACCACATATCATGCAATCTTTAAAATAATTATAAGAATCATACAAGGAAGTCAAAAAAATAATTTCCTAGTATTCTTCGCTAATCTTATCATATATATTGGGAAAATCAAGAAATACTTTATTGAATTCATCTAAATGAAAACAAAAAAGTACCTAGAATCATTTTAATGTTATAAAGCCTCATATTCTTATATAATCTACCAAGAAGTTACATAGTCATGAATAAATGTTCATTTTTTAGTGAAATACATTTATTTATTGTCTCATATTCTACTTGATGTAAAACCTAATATTTTAGGATTAATAATGGTATACAACAAGGTTTTAAAAGAATTCTATGGTTTGAATCAACATAAGTGGTGGTTGTATTTACTTAAGAGGAAAAAATGGATAGTGGATTTTTTATTCTAATAAAATCATCCACAAGTCCATTTTAAATAAGCAAGGAACATATCTTAACTCTTAAAAAACTATAATCCTTCTCTCTATCAAGCTTCTTAACATCAAACAAATCAGAAGGCATCATTAAACTAAAAAAACTATGATACAATTGTTAGGGGATAAAATACCATATAACATCAACTAACCCATAAAAAAAGGTGTACAAAATGTATCTAATTTAATGAAGGCAATCAAATGGAAAAGAAAAAGTTTAAAACATTTAGAAGTAAGGACTAAATGAACATAACCGTAATAAAGACACAAAGATAGAAGAAAAAGTATAGAATAAATTAGAGAACAAATAATATTAATGTGTTTTGGACCATATTTATTCTATATGCATTATAATAACACCACCCATAATCTATATTAATTCAATAATACAATAAATAGCTACCGATATAGAATGTATATTTGAGGAACACTTCTACTCAATCACCCACGTAATAAAACTAAACAGAATAAAGAAACATGGACCAGAACCTTGAAAATGAAGTAGAACACTATTAATATCCAATTCCTATACCAAGAACCTTATATTGATCCATGAAAAATTAAATGATTCTAACACTACCTTTATCTTTTTCTAATCAAACAATGATCAAGCTTCTCCAACAAAATAGGCACGATGTCATGAATGTGGTGTGATCCACCAAGTTCATCAACATTCTCTCTAAAATTATCACTTAGTGGGAATATATATATATATATATATACATATATATACATATATATTATCAACAAATGAAATAATAAATAGTTGATAAATGTGTCATGACCTGACCCAAACGAGGATTGAGCAGTGACTCCCCAAGCTTGCCTCTAATAGGCCAGAGGTTGGAGACTAGCACCGAGTAGGCTATCACACTAATGGGAGGAATAAAACCTATCATACTTGTACCCAAGTACCTATATACACATCCATGAAACAATGAAAATATTTATAAAAACTGAAAAGGAATGCATGCATATATCTATTCCCAACCAGAGTACAATAGAAGAACAAAAAGGGAAAAAAGGCCCACCAAAGGAAAACTACAAAAGCATCCAAACTACCCAGATGGAGGGGATCACTATCAAATTCGTCCACCAGAAAGCTCCTAGTCTCAACTCCGGAAAACACCCTGTTCAGTTTGGTCCACTAAGCTCTTCATGCTCTGGGTCCTCCAGGGACTCCATTGAAATGCTTATGGTCTGCACAAGACACCAAACATGTGCAGGTAAAGACCGTGTAGGGCGAGTATAAAGATACTCAGTGGGAACCCAAAAAACCCCCAAAATAAAAGGGACCAAATGAAAGGCAACAATATGCTTGACCAAGCTAGAGGGAACCTATAAATGAGAGAAAATCCATCTCAAGACCATCCTAGGCTAAACGCACTAGTCATCTAATACCACAACGTGTATCATCCAATATGTGACCACACAAAAAGAGAAACCTAGAAAAACACCCATATATACTCGTCTCGGGCACCAATCCTCCTGAGTTTTTGATATCATCACTAGTGGCAGGTTCCTACTCGAGGATATAAAGAAAACTACTTAAAACATACTCCAAGATATGTGTCATCACATATGACACTCTACCAGAAGATTCCACTATATTAGTAAAAAGAACTAACAACACTACCCGACCAACCCTCATGGTGTCTATCCGTGAGGACATGCTCGATGGAAAACACCACAGAATAATTAACCTAGTGACTAAACCAACTACAACTCCTCATGTAGGGAATCACACCTAGGTTCTTATGGGGGAACAAAACCCTAGCCGAAAACACCGAACAAATTAAGGGGTATCATGCAATAACTAGAATATGGAACAAATCACTTAGTATAGGATCAACACCCATGTAGTGTTGGCCACCACAATTTCAAGAAATATTCTTAGGAAAACATCAGGATATATCCCAGAAGAAATGCATCTCTATACACAAATTGTTAGTCCATGACCAAGGCTCACTGGGGGCTCCATACCCTACTAGAACATCCTGGGTATAAGATTAGTGACTGAGTAAATATTAGTCAAGCCGAAACCAAAAACCCTACTAGGGAAACACGAAGGGATGTGAGGATCACACTGGGTTTCTCGGGGTGATATATGCTCTAAATCTACTAAGACTATTGTCAAAGAGGATTAAGAAAACTCACTCCAGAAAGTGGGAAACCCACTCTACACATACGCAAGAAGCTAAATAGGGGTCACCGTCTAGTGAAGAGAGTATGATACTAAAAACCCTTATAGTATCCAAAAAGGGGTTACAATTCGATGAAGGTGATGTGATACCAAAAACCCACATAGCTAAAGGACCATGGGAACCCACTCAACCTAACTGATCGGAAGGTCACAAACAAGGACCAGGGGGACCCACTCAACCCTGCCTATAAAGGAATCGTAGAACCAAGCGAACCTCACGACATCACTCACACACCATATCTCCTAGTCCCAAACCATGGCCACCATCGTGTTATATGTGAAAAAACATACAGAATAGAATATTTGTTTTCCCAAAATGGATAACAAGTGAAAATATAACTTTTCACCATAATACACTTGAGCGGGTTATTGTGGGACATGTTCCTCAATCAAAAATCATATTATACGGATCTCACCATTGTGATACTCACAATAAAAAACACAGGATCTACTATTCATTCATCCAAAGAAAACATTTGGTGAAAAAGTCACATTTCACAACAAACGCCCAAATCAGGCTTTATGGGACACATGCATTGATTTTGTTTTAAGTTGATGAGATTGATCTTGAAATGTCCGCATCAATTTCAAGGTATCATCTCCAGTTACAACGCGTTAATCGGACATCAGATGAAGTAGATACATCCGATATAAGAAACTCTAAATAATAATAATTATATTATTATTATAATTGGAAATTTCGTGCCACCAAGCCTCTATCCTGAGACTTAAACTTATAAAATAGAACTCAAAAGTTCCTCCTAGAAGTTAGGGTCACATTCCCATAGATGGTACGTAAATCAGACATTCAGTTTAGTAGTTATTAGGGTTTGAAGTCCCCTCAGTCTGGGCTGGCCTACCCCTGCCGGCCCAGCCTATTCAACCTGAACAACCCAGAGCTTTGGCCCGACCTACCACTACATCCCACAATACACCTCACTAGATTTTGGAAATGCCTCCACTTGCACTCCCCATGCCACCCCCTTAGCCTCCCGCACCACAGGTGGTCCTTGCATAGACCACTAGGACCACCAAAAAACTCAGAAAACTAATATGAGACCAAATCTAGAGACCTCAAGACCCTATATACACTACCTCAGCCTCAACTCAAAGATCCATTGTCAATTTTAACACAAAAGAATCATAAACAATGGGAAATGAGATTAAAACTTAAAAACACCTACCTCGTGGAGAATGTCAAAGCTCTGGGATCGAATCGATGCTCCGAAGCTACTATTGCACGATCTGGGAGAGACCATCTTCAAGATTCAAGTTCGACGGTACCTCATTTGCTCGATTCATCTTGGTAATTTGTTGTCAAAGAGGAAGAGGGTCTACTACCATTCACACCAACGGGGAAGGGGGAGGATATTGATTTAATTTTTTTTAAATCAATCCTCCCTTTTAACTCCCCACCACCAACTCGTGTCTGACCGGAAACACCAAAATAAGAATGTTTATGTCATTCCTAGGGTAAACGCAACATTCCATACTCAACTACAGTCTCATAAATTTGATCCGAGACTCCACTCATGAGTTATTCAATCTGACTTTTAAAAATTAATTAATTAATTTATTTTAGAAACATCCTCGATAACGTTTTCCACAGAAGTCATGCGCCCACAAAACTTATACCTCGTGTAGGGTAAATGACACACTCTAGATTCAACTATGGCCTCATTTTTCTAATAAAAGATACTATTTAAGAGATAATACATTTCCTCCACATGAATAGTATAAAGATACTTAATATTTTTATAAAATTTATTCCGGGACACTGGGCCACAAAATCGCACACCGTCTTAGCGCTTAGCTCTAGAAATATATGTAGAAATATTACAAATTATGATATGGAAAAACCCTAGTTGATACATCCTCCCAACCATAAGGCCTTTCTTCCTAAAAAAGAAAATAAATTAGAACATGGGAACGAATCTGAGCTATCCACTAGGACTCCCACACCATCAAGCTCACCTGAGGTTCCTTTGATGTAACCATCACACTCTAAGAGGAACCACAACACCGAAATACCACGACAAAGGCTACCAGGGGCTCCCTTTTTTATGACAAGCACACACTTAGGGGAACCAAAAGGGCTATAAAACCCAAGTCCATATCATACCAGGTCGACAAAATGAAACTAGTCACATGTTTCCTCAATTGCAATAAGTTGGAAACACCATGCACCTAGTATCCTGTAGTCATAGGGTCTAGCGGTACGACAACTTACCAACCTGATGTAGAGACCAACAAACCTAATAAAAACACACAAGTCATAGAGAATCATCCACCACACCTAGATACCATCCACTTTGGGTGGAAAAAACTTGCCTTCATGGTTTCACATCACGTCTCAATAATGAATCCTAGTGATAAAAATGTCTATCATTCTTATGAGTCTTAATCCACATCAAACTGTACCAATACCTCCTCAGGTGACTCACATACCAAGATGATTCCAAACAAGTGGGGGTAAAAATGAACACAACAGGGCCACCCAAGAACACACCCTTGGTCTTACAAGGCCTTCACATAAACTACCCTACACACAACCCCACCCTGAACACACAATCCAAAGGGAATCATCTGCCACACCTCGACACTATCTTCTTTGGGTGGAATTAACTCGCTTGGATGGTTTTAATCGCATCAAAAAAGTACATCTCCATGGGGGAGGGATCCCTCTTCTTCATGCGTTTGAAGCTATGTCAAACAACACCAACACATGGTCATACCAATGCCCCGAACAAATCTCAAGAAAGGAATAGAAATGAATGAATACCTCTAAACTACTGCATAACGTAGAAAGAAAATAGAGCATACCACTATCCATCAACGGTGCCTCATGGTCAATGGCCTCTACGACCCAAAGTTGTCTCCACCACCATCATCCAGTTCTCTGAGCCTAGCATGGAACACCTAGGGGTAGTGATGGAAACTCATACTATCTAACACCTCCTACTACTACACCCACTCCTCCGCCATGTCCACTCCACTATAGAACTCTGTACTTGAAACACAGCCTCTGCCAAGCTGTTCCATCAATCGTCTCCCTCTCAAAATAATGACAGGTTGTAAAATCGCTAGAAATATTTACCCGACCATCACAAGAATAATACAACTTCACTTGAGCTTGGACAAAACCAGCTGAAGATCGTTGAGCCTCAAATCCTCTATCCTGGGGTTTCTTCTGGAAATTTCACTCACGCCCAGACCCCTAAGCCTGACGTCGGCTACGATTTACTGAACTATCCACTGAGGTCTCAACTCCCTCGTGCCTAACACTAACAGTTAGATTCTTCTCTGCAAGAAATATCTTCACCGTCAAGGCATGCTACAACACTCCAGCATAGGTGGGAATACCCAGAGGTACCACCGATGACCTGATATCCTGGTACAAGCCCTGCTTGAAGGTCTATGCTAGGAAGAATAGATCCCAAACCATATCTAGAGAGTAACGCTATAGGTCTGTAAACCTATACGAGTACTCTGCCATGGTCTTGCTCTCCTTCCAAAGCTGCAGAAGCTCCTGGTTACATGCATACCTCAGTGTGGCAAGATAAAACTCCTCACTAAATATCCCCTCAAACTATTCCTTATAGAGTATCTCTTCATCGTGGTTCTTCATCATAAAACTCCTCCATCACCCGACCAAACCCCGAAAAAGGATCGTCACTAGGACCACCATCTGATTGGGACATGTCCTCACAAGGTGAAAAATGCACGTGACTTCCACTAACCAGTCGTCATCTAATTGAGAGTATGGGTCACCCCAAAACCTCATAGGTCATTTCCTCTATAACTCATGTAGCACACTTAGCTTGCGCACATCCTCATCCTACACCACAAGAAAAACCCACATCTCTATGGGCGGTGATACAATAGGTGGGCCACCTGGAGGTCTAGCCCCAAAACCAGTGACCTTAACTAAAGCCTCATCTCTGACCAGATCATCATCATAATCCCACTGTGGGACCCTGTATGACTGTCATTGTGGAGGAATACAAAAATAATATTAAGATAAACCATGAACAAAGAGTATATATGGGGAGCTGACTAAAAAAGGACCAAAAAACCCAAAACCTAGTCCTATAAGATGCATGTGACATTATTTCATGACCATCAATGCCCTAAATTCTTGATCCTAAAGGTATGTTATCAGAGTCCTAGTAAATGGATATGTCAACTATAGCACCAACATTAGAGTCCTTGGCCTAAAATTCGAACTTGAAACACTCAAGAAATGTCTCTATGCAACCCAAACCAAGTTCATAGATAGACCAACTATTATCTAAGGTCCCAAATGTGGAACATCCTTTGATAGCCCTCTTTCATGACCCAACCCAATGGGGCTTGAGATTCAAATCCCCAAGCCTGCCTCCAATATTCCAGGGGACGGTGACTAGCACTGAGTAGAATATCACACACATGTGAGAGCTTATCCTATTGTACCTACACACACACACCCACATACACCTTCACAAAACTATGTAGAGATATATAAAGACTAAAAAGAAATTCATGCATATATCTATTCCCAACCAGATTACAGTAGAACAACAAAAAGGAAAAAATAGGGCCCACCAAAAGAAAACTACAAAATGTCCAAGCTGCTCAGATGGAGGGGATCTATGTACGATGCACCCAAAAAATATAAACATATATAAGAAATACCTTATCACTCAAGGTAGGGTGTATCAGTCAGGAATCACATTACATAATGAACTATCCCTCTCATAGGTGGTCTTAAACCCAATCCAACTCATGGCATGGTCACTTATCCATGTCTTGTATCAAACCATGACCTAGCCTCTAGAGTAGTCCTCCACCCAATAAACTCACAACAAGGTCCAACACTTGACCTAAGAAACTCATTGAAAGGTTTAATTCATGAAAATTGGGATATGTTCACACCCACGATGATCCCACCAGGAAATTCATTCCGGGTGAGGCCAAGCCTTGTGACCCACCCCCACGAAAATCCACCTTCTATCACAAGTACATGCACAAATAATCATCAGATTTGGGTCCCATAGTCCATCACATAGATCGAAAATGGATCCTTAGGTTCCAATCACTAGAGAGATATACCCTCATCTTGAACAAGCATCATCTATCCCATTAGGGTGTCTACTAGGTCCTCCATACCCACCACATAATATTCTCTTTAATAAAATCTCATGATTTTCACCAAGTGGTGAAAAAAATCATAATGTCTCATCCTAATCTAGACCTTTAGGCCTGGTCGAAACTCACCTAAATTGTAATTACTCTCACTCCTACTAACCAGGAACCCTCCTAAAACAATGCAGTTTACCTGAGTCTGTATTTAATAGGAGATTGGAAATTCCTATCGAAATCCCTCTTGACATCCCAATGTTAAGTCTAAAATAACTCATACAACCATAACATGTTTCATCTCACATATACTAAGGGTGATATATCATCCCATTATCTAGAGGATATCCCTATCATTCATATATGAAAATTTTTTATGGAATTACCCAACTTTCTCCTCACACAAAGACTATCCACTTTCCTTAGGTGTGAGTTCTTAGTTGCTCAAGAGATGTATGCCCATATCAACCATCATCACTTTTCCCCAAGATTCTCATGCATGAACAATTTATCTAGGATCATAACCTAGGATACCACTCATCACTATCCATTCCTCAATCCTCACACAAGGCCACTTGTCAACCTAACTGGTACCTTCCCTACCATGATTACATAATCCCAAGGTGATCCCATTTCAGCTAAGTACTTAAAAGAACTTATTCCAATTATTGGAACCCTCATTCTATCCAATTTCATTTATCCATAGAACCCTTAGTACTTAAACTCCACTTATAGGCCCATACAATTATACATACATGAATACTCTAAAATCGATATGCATATGAAATTTTATCATATGGGAAACTACCTCAAACATGGAGTGAATCCCTCACCAAAGTTTGTTAAGCGTCATCCATGATCTTCCATCCTCCTGAGAAGCTATCTCATCAAACACACCAAAAATAATTAATGAAATTTAATTAAAATTAATTATTTAAATGAAATTAAATATGAAATTTCACTTAAAAACTCACCACTAATAAATTATTTACCAAAAATTCTTCTAAAGGCATGTTATCGACATTCCAAAACATCCACTAGTCACCATAGAAGAAACACATACCATTCAGGGATGATTTAACTATTCTATAGTGATATAATATCCAAAACCAATCTTGAATTCATCATATATCAAATGCCTAGTAAAGGAAACAAAAACATAAATAAAATTGATCATCTTACCCTAAAACTCCATTAAACCACATCAAGAATCATGTCCCACTAATACGAATCAGAGGAGATATATAGGGAGGATGAAACAATTGGAAATAGAGTTATATAGATTCCCAATTCACCTAAGACATAAAGCACCATGGTAATTAAATGATGAAACTACCCCCATATAAAAACCACCTCAGAAACCATTCATTTCATGAAAATAGGGTCCATGTTGTGAATCCTTAACAGTCAATCATTTCAAGGCATAAACATTGGTTTATGACCTAAAACTATTGATGTAGAGGGACCCCTACTCACCCAAAACCCATCAATGATGTGAAAAAAGTATCCCAATGTAAATGGATTGAGGTAGTGGGCTCTTCCACCCATCTGAATCCCTTCATAATGGGACCCCTATGGGTTATGGTGTGAATTGTTGTAGCAGTTGTAATTTTAGTTATTGTACAACCTGGACCTCCTCTAACTTCCACCTAAGAAAATTTGAAAACAAATTGTCCTTGTTCCACATCCAAAACACCTACTTTAGATGTTTAAATTCTTGGATTCCCAATCTAAATTCCTATTCATGGAATGAACATTGATCCATATCAATAATTACAACTTCTTCCAAAATGTAATGACCTAATAATCTATAGGGAATTATAGTTTATGTCTATATATAGGTATACTTTTTGGGGTTCGACATTAATGATATGACATTGATTGGAAAATCATGAAATTATTTTCCACTTCCAATAATTGGATATGATATCTTGAGCCCTATTGATCAGGATGATAATACCTTCATCAATTCCATGTACATGGAGGAAGGGGGAATATTTGTCCAGTATAGTAAAATAAATAAAAAATAAATCATGAAAGTATGGTGATATATATTATGAATCAATATTTATGATATATCCTTTGTAAAATATATTATATTACATAATTTACATTCATATGAGAGGTTATCATTACTATGAAACAACCTTATCTCTTTATGGGTCTTAAAATGTAGCTAGACACTTCTTCTAGTTTGTGAGTGACACTCAATACTATATATATAAGGTCCTTAGGAAAAAAAAACTAAAATGTGAACAACTCTAATGAATTAGAGTTTAGTATATGGTGGGCCCCATGACCAGGTTCGAGTAATTTATAAGTATGAATGGTTATAAATAAATAAATAAATAAAATTAATATTATTTGAGTTTATAAATGAGTAGAGTAAATTTCAATTATTTTATCACTTAACTTAATCTTTATGTAACAAGTAAGTTATAATATATTTATGAAAATTGTGAAACATTTTCTAAGTCATGAATTTAATATCTAGTTTATTAATAATGTTATACTCATTAAAGGGATAAAGTAAAATTTTAATAAGTTTTAACCTAACCAATTAATATAAATAAACCCAAATTCACTTCTTTTATTGGTATCCCAAATTTGAGAGACTCTCCCTCATCTATTACAGTTCCTAGAGTGATAATTGAGAGTTTTTAAAACCCCAATCCAAGATCACCTTCACATATCAATTAATTAGTACCCCAAAGATCATATGAATTTTTAAATACCCTTCAAGATTTCTTGCAAGTACCTAGAGTTTGAGGACTGATTTACCAGAAATATATTGAAACATGTGTGGATGATATAGAGGATTATTTATTTGAATCCATTTATCAATAGGAATAAATGATGATAGGAACATTACAATGTGTTAAAATTGAACTTGGTATAAATTTGATTTATTTTTCATGCTTATTTGATTTATATGAGATGTTTGCATTGATAAATGGGGACTGACATACTAGATATTATGTCATAACATCAATATGGTGTAAATGTTTTTTAAATTCCCATACATCCATGATTTTGTGGAACAATCGGTACCAGAAATAGGTATCAGAGTTGTTGAGTAATTAATTAAAACAAATTTTAAAATAAATTTCCTAAAATTCTGATAGACGACATTGATATGGTACAAAATCCACTAATTTTTTTGATTATAAGTAATATGGTTGAATATTCCCATCTTAAGATCGATTATTATTTAATACAAAAATCTTAAACTAATATATATATATATATACATACAGTCATATATAGATATGTTGAGTGGAAAGTGGGTGGGGGGGGGGGGGTTGGGTTTCTTTCACAAAATAATAAGATTAATTTAAATTATGGATCCAAATTTGATTGAAGATAATAATATAAATTTAATCATAAATAATAATTATAGTGATCTGTGAAGAGTATAAGTAGGATAATAAAGAAAAAAGAGATAACATGATTTTTATAGAAGTTTGGATCCAAAAAATCTGACGTATACTCTATACACCCCTATACTTATTGAGAGGTATGACATACAACATTAACACTACACTTTTGATGGAGTGTGATTTTTTTAAAAAAATTACTTTATCAACCTGGATGAATAAACCCTAAACCCATGTCCTTTACATGTTAAAAAAACTAATCCTTTTTATGTTATAATAAATAACAATTAATTTCAAAGAACAACCCTAATCACATATCATTATTTTTGAAGTGTAAGAAGAAAAAACCATTTATATTTCAAGATCATGTATAACTTGTTTCATTTTTTTTTCAGCTAGACATAACCAAACATGTACCTTTTATGGGAGGTATAACTCATTCATGAAACACACAATAAAATATTATAGTGAAAAAAATAAATAAAAATAATGAAACCATTTAAAGATAAGGATGGAGTTTTTAGCATATATCAGTGATAATATACACTTTAAAGTAAATGTAACTATGAATATAAAGAAAACCAAAAAAATTAGTGTGATTAAGTTTCCAAAAATTTGAATAAAAAATAAAGGATTATGTATCTTATGGGTTTCCCCTGATAGTAGCTCCAAATTTTATAAAAAAATAATGGCTACAATACTTTAATTAAAAATACATAATATTCCATTTGAAATGATAAATGGTAATCTTCATGTGGACGCATCATGTACAACAATCGATTGAATAATAAATAAAAACATCAACATTTAAATCATCAATAGATACCCCTTAATCATTTCCATTAATCTATGATAATAATCCAAATAATCCCATGAACATAAAATCATTGAAATTATAACTAATATTAATTTTAATATCATGATCCAAAATATCATTCAAAATAACATTCCATAAATGTAATATAAAATACCATAAAGTAATTTTATAAGTAATGAATTAACATGCAAAAATCACCGATATTAACACTTAAGAGTCTTTCTGTATAGACCTGAAGCTTAACGTACATGGACATTACATTACTTTTTCAGAATACTTAGTACATAACAAAAACACACACATAAGGACCGTAATAGTTTAGTGTCTTTGGAAACTCAGAAAATAATCCTCTAATAGTGGTGAAAGATCTTCAACATCTCCCATAAAAATCTTCCTTTTTTTATACCTAAAACCTTTCATTATATCCTGGGGAAAAGAAAACATAAAAGGGTGAGATCAAATGCTCAGTAAGGGTAAACAAAAGAAATATCAATCACATTATATTCATAAGAACATAACATTTTGTAAATCTAAAACTGCAATAGAGATCATAATATCATAACATGGGATAAATCATAGTAGTGAAATATAATCCCAATAATCATAACTTAAAACATGAAACTTTGTGGAATATACATATAATCATAGAGAATCATTTATTATTAGTCAAGACTCATTGCCAGACTATCTTAGTGGAAAAAGTCCATTTATGAACTGAGTTCACTCCTCGTTTCAGTCCTGTTTCACTGAACCGGTTTAACCTGCCGTTCTAGCCATGTCTATCTCATGAGATATAAAATCTTTACCCAATGCATTGGAGAGAGATATATGTCCTACCCATCTCATAATTATACCATTCTTATGTGTGCCACAAAATCAAAAATCATACATCATTGCATAACCCATGTAATAAAAATGGTAATCTTAAACATCATTTCATCATAACATAATTCATATAAGATCAAAGGAAATCAAAAAAATAACTCCATAATAACATAATCAAATCAATGTAAAAATAGGGATAGAAACATAACCTTTTGTTATCTTATATGGAAAATAATTTTGATAAAACACTTGAACTCCATTCTTGAGGAAAATATCCTTTCTACTTCAAAAACATTTTACTTTCTTAACATGTCATACAATTTTAAACTAAAAGAAGTTGATTAAAAATAAACTTGAAAACTTGTAAAGGAAGCTTCTTGGAAATAATGTTTTAAAAATCCATTCATGCCGTATAAGTTAAAAAAACATTCTTCTCATACTTTTGTCGGAAGAGTCAAAAAGTACTTCGTACGAAAAAACGACAAAATATTCCTTTCATATCCTTTACTAAAAACTCACCGAAGGGTAAAATTGGATTTAAACCATTTTTGGTGGATGTAAAAAATATTACATATTGAGGAAACATGGATGTGGATGATAAAATACACCCTAGTAAATTCCAAAGTATAAACAATCTCAGATAAAAATGAGATTGTGATATTTCCCTTACCTTAGGTCCAATTTGCTTCGTAAGTGTCCGAACCTCCTGTATAATGATTTAAATAATGTCATTGACTTATTCCAAAATCATAATAATTGTTATGATATCATATATGGTTTACTTATGACTTTATATTCCCCGTTCTTTTTAAAATTCCATGTTAAAGAGCGTTTTGGGTAAAATCGTTTCATTTGTCATCCGTGTATTGACTTGTAATTATTCATATGATTAATTAGATAATGAATACTTAATTACATAATATAAAACATGATTTATATATAATATATATTCAGAATATACATATATATAATAGATCAGTATATGGAATGAAATACACCATTCATGGAGATGGTAGGCTGTATGTACGCATGAACGCTGTTTTCGTTTCCTTATTGAGTTGAATGGAATTACGTAGATGACATACATATATATACAAATAAATCCATTATCATTATTATTTCATATATTTCATGTTTACTTATTATATATACTTTATAATCATTCATGAATGGTTAATGTGGAGAATGAATCACATCGCGTTGTGGAGACGGTAGTCCGTACGTGCGCACGAGCGATGGTATCGTTCTCATGATCGTGGAATTGTATTGGAGTGTATGTATACTATTTCAGAATAAATATCACTTTACAATAATCATATATAGTTATTATGTACACCATTATACCCATCAAAGTAAGGTGGTTGTGGAAAATAGATTACACCACGGCGTGGAGACGGTATTCCGTACGTACGCACGCGCGGTGATTTCGTTTTCCGTAGGATGGATAGATGGTGAAATAGGGTTGTTTCATACTTATAATAACATATCAGTATATGAGTGATACTGGTGTTATTAATTTATAATGAAACAGCCTAAGAAGAAGAAGTGGAAGAAGAAATAATGTTGAAATAATCGATAACGGACATTACCTCTTCTTTGAAGCGCCTCTTTGAGTCCTCCTCTTAGGGCACTAAAATTGGTCTTTGAAGAAGACCAGGACCTCTAGGATGTTTCTAAGTAACTTGAGAAGATAATTTTTCAGGGGTTTGCCAAGCTTGAAGGCTCAAAGTGGTGTGAGGAAGAGAGGGAGGAGGTGCCCTTTTATAAGGGAGGAGAGGGGCTCCTTTGGAAAAACTAAATATATTATTTTATTATAAAGGCATATTTGGTTTTAAATAGCTCCAAATTGATTTATTTAGAATCTAAGGTGGGTAGGGGTCGAAATAATCTCATAAAATAGAATTTAGACAAGTTTAGGTTCCTATTTTAACCTTAACATTTAGATTTAACATTAAGTTAGATAATTTTACTTTTACCGTGTCTTTTTGTGTTCTTACACTATAAGGTTAATAAACTTACTATAAAAAACCAAAATAACCCCAAGTTGTTTATTATTAATATATATAATCTTATATAAGTCATTTGGCGGATCCTTAGATTTTTAGGAATAAAATAACAATTAATAATATAATATTTGTTTTAAAAACTATTTTATGTCAATTTTGACACTATTTAGTAATTGATTTTTGTGAAAATCATAACAGAATGATTAGTTCTAAAAAGGATACTTAAATCAATACTAACATGTCATATTAACCTAGAAAATTAGTTTAATTCATAAAAAGTCTCAAATTACATTTATTTGGGTATTTATAACATCAATTATGTCAATATTTCATTAATAAGATAATTACTGCATCATCGTTGTGTCATAAATAAATTAAATTATTAAATGTCTAAAAATTACAAATAAAACACCAATATGTAGAAAATATTTTCATATTTCTAATGAATATTTATAGTCGAATTTATCTTATGTATAACGATATATTGAAAATTATCTACTTATTAAACATTGATTTTAACTATTTTAACCCTTCTTTAAATAAGTTAATAATAAATGTCCTAATCTAATCCAAGTGGGCCTAAATGGTCATATTTTATTCCTAAGGTTGTTTTTGGTAGAATTACACTTATCCAATAGAATTAGGACATGTGTTAGGGTAATAATAATATCACTTTTACCCTTAATTACCCTATTTACTTTTAACTGTGGTAAAAAAAGTAAAAAGTTACTATTCACAAAAAATTATTTTCATCTCATTGAACCACATTTTACTTACTGACATCAACCGTGTCTCTCGGATTTTTAAAATTCCACTCACAGAAGCGGTAAAATTAAGTTTTATGAAAAATTCATTTTTTTAACTACCACTTAGTGGTTTCACTATTCATCAAAAAATGAAAGTTTCCAGAAAAATACCAAAAATTATGCCTAAGCTATATTTGATATTATGAACTCAAAAATTATGTCTATTTTACCAAATTCAAAACATATCAGTTGCATTAATGAATTTAAGAAATTAATTCCTGTCGTCAAAACAAATAGCGTGTTTTTAAGAGAAAATAACTATCAAAAGATTGACACTTGTTTATGTCTGGTTTAAATGTGAAATTACATCCAATGACCAAAATTGTATTAAATTGTAAAAATATATTCTAAATATACTATAAAACCACTCAAATTAATAATTTATCACTATTAATTATTTCGATTAAAAAGGTTGTTTTTAATTAAAATTTAGTAATTTTCACTATTCATCAGAAAATGAAAGTTATTCGAAAAGTACCAAAATTTCACCCTAAGCTAATTTCTATATTCCGAATTCAAAAATGAAGTCCATTTTGGAAAATAAAATTTAAAAAATTTCAAAAAATGGTTATCACTATTCATAACGGCTAGTTTTAATAATATTTTAATAGCATATCGTTGTTTAGTGAAACTCGGTATTGCGTACAACGCAAACTATTGAGGAAGGCCGCAGTTGCGTGTAATGCAATGAAAGTCAAGGATGCGTGCTGTGCAAGATCCTTTTGGTGTAGCGTACAACACAAGACATTAATGAAATTAAAAATAATATTTTTCATAACATGTCAGGGTGTTACATTCTACCCCCTTAAAATGAATTTCGCCCACGAAATTTGTCGGGGTTATAAATGGTTTACTACTCGAAGGTTTATTTAATAGAAACCCATATCGTAAAAAAGAATACAAAAAACAATCTTTTAAAAAATGTATGAAACGTAACGGTTACCCAAATAAACTAATCACTGGGTTTCCACCTAGGTGAAAATATGGATATGGAAGAGAAATCTATCCATCATGTTCTGATAGAGAGTGGTAGAGAACATGGCTATGGAAAATCCAGCAATCACAAAGTCATAAATTTGTGATGATCTAAGGTATCATCTGATTCATCAGATATAAGAGCACTAGGACAACATTTTTGGTTTTCAAGATAATTTCCCTAAAGTTGATGAAATTGGAATTAGAAGAAATACTTTCGTGATTTTGGTATAGTCTCACCGTTGGTCGTTCTTTGGACAATTTCCACTTCATCTATTAATGAAATGAAGTTGAATTTTTTATTCGTGATGTGTTAGTAGATCATGTGATAGAATGATGGGTCATTCCATCTGTCTCAAACAAAAGGTTAGAAAATTTATCAAAAAATACGTTAGTCTATCTATAGTGAGATTAATCATATATGGTTCCTAAAATGGACTTATATTTCATATATCATACTGATTAATATAATAAAACTAGTTTCTAATAAACAGGGACTTCCTGTAGGCCAGTGGTAGGCAATAAAGGCCAGTCGCACTTCGGTTGTGGGTTCGATTCCCACAGCCTTGTCCGACGCGATGGGTTGTCGCCCATCCTGCAGGTTGTCCTTTTTCTAAAACTACATTACTATAAAATCCCATAAATAATATCGAAAAAAAACTTCTATCCGTAAACAATACTAACTTATGTCCAACATAATCCATTCCAATCTTTAGGCTTATCCAAAATAATGCTGTCTAATCTCATATTATAGTGAAAACGATTACCAAAGAGTTCATACAACTAGCATGTTAATACCATTGTTGATCCCCATATATCATGAGATATGTCTTGTTGGTCACATTCCAAAAATTCTAAGGCTTTAATCATGTATTCTCTTGAAAAAAAATGAATACCCATTGAACCTTATTGAAAACATGAATGTTGTTAAAAGTTAACTCTTTCCACATACCAAAATCCTCAAAATTATATTTACTCAAACCATGATATCACTTAGTCCTTATATCAATCATGAGCTCATGAATACTGTCAAACATTTCATTTTCTCGTTTTCCCTTCATTATGCGCATATCATATTTTTTTCCAAAAATATCTCAATCACATTCCATGGTTACCGGTACCACTGAAAACCACAATAGAACAATACATAAATATCCTAGTATTCCACGATACTATATACAACATTATTTTGGAATCCCATTACACAAACACTTAATCATACCACCACATCATTGTTATATTCAACATCGCCAATAGTGATCACATGTGACTTCCCTTTGTCCTTTTCCTTAAGTGGTTGCTCATGTCGATCATCACTAACCCTTGGATTAGGGAATTTATTAGCATAATGCCCCAATTCCTTGCACTTGAAGCATTGAAGTGTTTGTGGTGCGTTCTCTGTAGTCTTTTCTTTATTCACATCATTAGAAACCCTTTTTCCATTACTTCGACACTCAGCTGCTCGATGAACTTCTTTTCCACACTTAAAACATTTTTTAGTCCCTTTAAGACAATATCCACCATGCTTATTTCCACACTTTGAGCATAAGGAAACATTCATCTTCTTTTCACCATTATTCTGAGATTTCTCCTTGAACTCCATCTTTAGTTTCTTTTCAAAACTATGAGATGGATAAGTAACACCCATTTCCATTTCTACCTTGATAGCACAATGCATAATTTCTTCATAGATACTGAAGTCTCTTATAGATAATGCCCTTCGAATATTTGGTTTTAAGCCACTGAAGAATCAATAAACTTTACTTTCATGTGGGATGATAAATCCAGATGCATACCTTGCAAGCCCTGTAAAATTCACTTCGTATATACCAACAGATTCATCATCCTTTTTCTTTAGTTCAACAAAACTCCTTCTCCATCTTTGTTCGAAGAATACGAGGGAAGTACTTATTGAAAAATAAGTTCTTGAACTCGTCCCATTCCATGGACTCAATTTCATCTCTTGGCCTCGTATCTTGATAAGATTCCACCATTGATCAGCATCACCTTCCAAACGATACACTGCTAAGATGACTTTATCATGTTCAGAACATTGAAGAACTGAAAATATCTTTTCATTAGTACTGATCTATTGTTCAGCAATAAGTGGATTAGAAGACCCACTGAAAGAAGGTGGACGTTGCCTCATTAAGGACTCAATAGAATATTGTTCCCTTCTCTGCTCATTTGGAAGTCCAGAATGATTCATAGCTTGTGTAAGTATATCAATAAGATTTTTCACTCCATTTCCCATAACATTTGTTTGTTCAGGAGGAAAATCATTGCATTGTCCATTACATTGATCAACACGGTTCCTTCAGGTTCCAACCATTGTCTAAAACCCAAAAAGAATTGTGTGAGAAGCAAAAATCACACTAGGTAAAACAATATAATAAAGGGGGAGTACCTTCAATATCTAACATCTTGGGTTACCGTAATTATAGTACTATAACCTATACTTATACTTAACCTTATATAAATCCCTAGACATACCGTAGAAATATCTCTAGGGATCTCACTAAAGTTCTCGCATCCTAGTTTCCAAAGGTTGACTAAACCTTTCTACTGAAAGCAACTATAGAGACCCAAAGCTTAACGTACATGGACATTACATTACTTTTGTGGAATACTTAGTACATAAAAAAAAAACACACACAAGGACTGTAATAGTTTAGTGTCTTTGGAAACTCGGAAAATAATCTTCTAATTGTAGTGAAAGATCTTCAACATCTCTCATAAAGATCTTTCTTTTTTTACCTAAAACCTTTCTTTATATCCTGGGGAAAATAAAACATAAAAGGGTGAGCTCAAATGCTCATTAAGGGTAAACAAAAGAAATATCAATCACATCACATTCATAAGTACATAACATTTTGGAAATCTTAACCTGCAAAAGAGATCATAATATCATAACATGGGATAAGTCATAGTAGTGAAATTTAATCTTAATAATCATAACATAAAACATAAAACTTTGTGACATACACACATAATCATATAGAATCATTTCTTATTAGTCAAGACTCATTTCCAAGACTATCTTAGTGGACAAAGTCCATTTCTGAATCGAGTTCACTCCCCGTTTCAGTCTTGTTTCACTAAACCGATTTAACCTGCCGTTCCAGCCATGTCTATCTCATGAGATATAAAATCTTTACCCAATGAATTTGAGGGAGATATTGGTCCCACCCATCTCATAATGATACCATTATTATGTGTTCCACAAAATCAAAAATCATACATCATTTCATAACACATGTAATAAAAATGGGAATCTTAAACATCATGTCATCATAACATAATTCATATAAGATAAAAGGAAATAATAAAAATTATTCCATCATAACATAATCAAATCAAAGTAAAAATAAGGATAGAAACATAACCCTTTATTATCTTATATGGAAAATAATTTTGATAAAACACTTGAACTCCATTCTTGAAGAAAATATCCTTTCTACTTCAAAAACATTTTCCTTTCTTAAAATGTCATAAATTTTAAACTAAAAGAAGTTGATTAAAAATAAACTTGAAAACTTGTAAAGGAAGCTTCTTGGAAATAATGTTTTAAAAATCCATTCATGCCGTATAAGTTAAAAAAAACATTCTTCTCGTACTTTTGTCGGAAAAGTCAAAAAGTACTTCGTACGAAAAAACGACAAAAGATTCCTTTCATATCCTTTACTAAAAACTCACCGAAGGGTAAAATTAGATTTAAACCATTTTAGGTGGATGGAAAAATATTACATATTGAGGAAACATGTATGTGGATGATAAAAAACACCCTAGTAAATTCAAAAGTATAAACAATCTCGGATAAAAATGAGATTGTGATATTTCCCTGACCTTAGGTCCAATTTGCTTCGTAAGTGTCCGAACCTCCTATATAATGATTTAAATAATGTAAATGACTTATTCCAGAATCATACTCATTGTTATGACATCATATATGGTTTACTTATGACATTATATTACCCGTTCTTTTGTAAATTCCATGTTAAAGAGCATTTTGGGTAAAATCGTTTCATTTGTCGTCCGTGTTTTGACTTGTAATTATTCATATGATTACTTAGATCATGATTAATTAATTCTAGAATATAAATCATGATTTATATATAATATATATTCAGAATATACATATATATAATAGATCAATAAATGGAAAGAAATTCACCGTTCATGGAGACGGTAGGCCGTATGTACGCATGAACGTTGTTTTCGTTTCCTTATTGAGTTGAATGAAATTAAGTAGATGACATACATATATATACACATAAATCCAGTATCATTATTATTTCATATATTTAATTATTTCTTATTATATATACTTTATAATCAATCATGAAGGGTTAATGTGGATAATGAATCTCATCGCGTCGTGGAGACGGTAGTCTGTACGTACGCACGAGCGATGATATCGTTCTCATGATCGTGGAATTGTATTGGAGTGTATATATACTATTTCAGAATCAATATCAATTTACAATAATCATATATAGTTATTATGTACACCACTATACCCATCCAAGTAAGGTGGTGGTGGAAAATATATTACACCACGGCATGGAGACCGTATTCCGTACGTACGCACACGCGATGATTTCATTTTCCGCAGGATGGATAGATGGTGAAATAGGGCTGTTTCATACTTATAATAACATATAAGTATATTATTGATACTGATTTTATTACTTCATAATTAAACAAAATAAGAAGAAGAAGTGGAAGAAGAAATAAAGTTGAAGGAATCGGTAACAGACATTACCTCTTCTTTGAAGCGCCTCTTTGAGTCCTCCTCTTAGCGCACTAAAATTGGTCTTTGAAGAAGACCAGGACTTCTAGGATGTTTCTAGGGAAGTGGAGAAGAGAATTTTTCAGGGGTTATCCGAGCTTGAAATCTCAAAGTGGTGTGAGGAAGAGAGGGAGGAGGTGCCCTTTTATAAGGGAGGAGAGGGGCTCCTTTGGAAAAACTAAAAATAATATTTTATTATAAAGCCATATTCAGTTTTAAATAGCTCCAAATTGATTTATTTAGAAGCTAAGGCGGGTATGGGTCGCAATCCTCTCATCCAATAGAATTTAGACATGTTTAGATTCCTATTTTAACCTTATCATTTAGATTTAACATTAAGTTAGATAATTTTACTTTTACCGTGTCTTTTTGTGTTCTTACACTATAAGGTTAATAAACTTAATATAACAAGACAAACGAAACCAAAGTTGTTTGTTATTAATATATATAACCTTATACAAGTCAGTTGGCCAAACCTTATATTTTTAGGAATAAAATAACAATTAATAATATAATATTTGTTTTAAAAAGTATTTTATGTCAATTTTGACACTATTTAGAAATTGATTTTTTTGAAAATCATAACAGAATTATTAGTTCGAAAAAGTTACTTAAATCAATAATAACATGTCATATTAACCTAGAAAATTATTTGAATTAACAAAAAGACTCAAATTAAATTTATTTGGGTATTTATAACATTAATTATGTCAATATTTCATTAATAAGATAATTACTGCATCATCGTTGTGTCATAAATAAATTAAATTATTTAATGTCTAAAAATTACAAATAAAATACCAATATGTATGAAATAGTTTTATACTTCTAATGAAAATTTATAGTCGAATTTACCTTATGTATAACGCTATATTAAAAATTATCTACTTATTAAACATTGATTTTAACTATTTTAACCCTTCTTTAAATAAATTAATAATAAATGTCCTAATCTAATCCAAGTGGGCCTAAATGGTCATATTTTATTCCTAAGGTTGTTTTTGGTCGAATTACACTTATACAATAGAATTTGGACATGTGTTAGGGTAATAATAATATCATTTTTACCCTTAATTACCCTATTTACTTTTAACCGTGGTAAAAAAAGTAAAAAGTTACTATTCACCAAAAAAATATTTTCATCTCATTGAACCACATTTTACTTACTGACATCAACCGTGTCTCTCATATTTTTGAAATTCTACTCACAAAAGCGGTAAAATTAAGTTTTATGAAAAATTCATTTTTTTAACTACCACTTAGTGGTTTCACTATTAATCAAAAAATGAATGTTTCCAGAAAAATACCAAAAATTAGGCCTAAGATATATTTGATATTATGAACTCAAAAATGATGTCTATTTTACCAAATTAAAAACATATCAGTTGCATTAATTAATTTAAAAATTAATTCCCGTCGTCAAAACTAATAGCGTGTTCTTAAGAGATAATAACTATCAAAAGATTGGCACTTGTTTATGTCTGGTTTAAATGTGAAATTACATCCAATGACCAAAATTGTATTAAATTGTAAAAATATATTCTAAATATACTTTTAAACCACTCAAATTAATAATTTATCACTATTAATTATTTCGATTAAAAAGGTTGTTTTTAATTAAAATTTAGAAATTTTCACTGCTCATCAGAAAATGAAACTTATCCGAAAAGTACCAAAATTTCACCCTAAGCTAATTTCGATATTACGAATCCAAAAATGAAGTCCATTTTGAAAGATAAAATTTAAAAAATTTCAAAAAATGGTTATCACTATTCATAATGGATAGTTTTAATAATATTTTAATAGCATATCGTTGTTTAGTGAAACTCGGTATTTCGTACGACGCAAGCTATTGAGGAAGGCCGCAGTTGCGTGAAATGCAAGGAAAGTCAAGGATGCGTGTTGTGCAAGCTCCTTTTGGTGTAGCGTACAACAAAATACATTAATGAAATTAAAAATAATATTTTTCATAAAATCTCGGGGTGTTACACTTTCCCTTAACTTTCAATCTATATGTAAACTTATTTAAACACTTTCCTTTTGAATGATTAACTTGTAGATATATATATTGTAATCAATACATAACAGTATAATAATTATAAAAAATATAACTATTCTCAACATTAAATAAAACATAACAATAAATATCTTATATAGAATCAATACATAAAATTAAAGTCTTTATTGCATACTTGATACATAAAGGTAATGTCCCTAAATATGACAAAATAACACATTCATATGCAAATTTCCAATAATTTATCAAAAAAATAAATATGTTAGATTACTCAATATTTCTCCATAAATACATAAAAATAAAACACTTAGCCAAATCATCAAAACTCTCAACACTTGAGAGTAATATTTTTACTTCCACTATAATGAATAAATTTCATTTACTTTATAAAAGTCTAATCATTCGAACATATAAAAGTAAATACTAGGCACCTAAAATCTCATTCTAGGAAAGACTATTATTCATAAGGGTCATATAATTTTTCCAACTATCTATTATTGCCAATATATAAATGTATTATACTAAAATAAAATTCCAACAAACCAATACATAAGTGTAATAACTTTAATATGTAAAAGTAAACTTGCTAAATATAAGATTCATATGCTTTTATAAATACATCAACATTGAATCCAGTATAAAAATATAAATAATATAAAAATAATAAAAAATAACAATAGATAAATAATAGAAAAATCCTCTTCAGAGTCAACATTATTCTTTTCTTCTACAAGTAAAAAAAGATTCAAATAGAGATTTTGAAATACATTATTCCATGAAATATGAAAATTAAATGATGATAATAATTAAAAAATAAGAATAAATAATGATATAATAATAATACGAAATACATAATAAATAAAAAATAATTATAAAAATAAATACAAGATGAGAAAGTGAATTAATTATAAAAAAATAAAATAGTGGAACTGAGCTACTACTACACACACACAGATACACACCCAATTGTGGGGATACTTTATGGATAGAGTTAATACTGATATATGTACCTTCACTGAAGGGTGGGTGGGGTAGGTATCAATGTGTCCAAATAAAAACTAAAATATTTTAAAAAATAAGGACATTTGTTGTAAAATCCGGCCACACATTTTGACTAATGATTGTCCTCATCAATTTGTATCATAAAATATATATAAAAATTATTTTTTAAATATATATGAGGGTTACACATGGATACAAACTCACTAGAACATGTGCCTCATGTGAAGTTCACCTCCACCTCTGACCCAGGCCTGGTCAAGCTCTACTTGACCCACCTTACCTATTCATAATCAGAAATGGTCTAAAACCCCTTCACACGGGGGGGGGGGGGTATTCTATTTCTCATGAAATTCCCGGTAAAATCAGAAAAAATTATTAAATATTATTTTAAATAATTATGAATATTTTTAAAACCATTTTCACACCATTTGGGTCATAAATTATGGATTAAAATTTGTTTAATTTATTTTAATTCATGATTAATCGGCTTAATCAATTTTTTAATATATGATTTTATTATGAGAGTTTAATATATATTATCAAAATCATGATCTAGGACATATAATACATGTTTAGGGATTATAGTTTATTTATTTAATTGTTGCAATATGGACTGTAAGAAATAAAAACTTGATAAACAAAGATTTATGCATATTCTATTGATCTCACTATATATATAAGGAAGTGTGTTTCCATGAGAGATATTATTTATATATTTCCACCATCCTAAAGACCCCCTAATCTATGAATGATAATTATTGTAAAATTTGGAGGATAAAGACATTGTGTTTTTTTTATCGAGGCTTAGTGAAGAACCAAACAAAAGATGGATGGATTGGATAGGGTGGAAAAAATATTCAAATCATATATGACTGAAAGAGTTACCTCAAGAGTCTTGACTGATCTATAATCTTATTTATGGATCAACCATTAGAAACAACACATGATCATGTTATTTATTTAATCATATGCATCTTTTATTGTTTTTATATTTGCAGTTCATATAAGACTGTAAGGAATAATAAAAAACCATGTGTATATACAATGAATTAACACATGATTATTTTTTTCTATTTATGCATGGTTTTGTAGTGAGTTTGTTAACTTATTAAGAAGAATAATAAATATAAACACATTTCATTCACCGTAAGAAATATAAAACTCCAAATGAAATATTTTTTCAAATGATTTCCATAATTTGAATTTGAACAAAATCACAAGTATAAGTTGTTTTTAGAAATAATTGAGAGTGTATTATTATATTGGTATTGGTGATGAGTCAAATTAACTAAAACCTTAATCAAAGAAATAGACATAGTTAATATTTTGAATCTTCAGAGGAAAATTATTGATTAAATCCAGGGTTAGTGGAATGACCCATATTTTCAATGAAGGTAAAGATAATTTTTTTAATTTGAATACCTTAAAACACGCTAATAAAGATATAAAATCAATCCAAGGAGATATTAGGAGCATTAAAGAATTTTTAGGAGCTCATACCCCCAAAAGGTAAAAACAGATAGGGCCGCATGGTTTTCCTACAAATGTGTGGCCTAGGGTGCCTGGTCGTGCGGCCAGTTGTAGATACCGGGCACAACCATTCTGCACGGTCTATTAATATCTAGTAAAACTATGCACATAACCAAGTAGGGTTCACCATATCTATATAAAATTGGGCATATTTGGTGCACTGTTTGGAAAAATTGCACCTAAACTGTGTGATTTGACATTTTAGGGTGAAATTACAACTTTTACCATCACTTAAGTTTTTATCATTTTCATTCATTTTTCTCCTACCTCCTGTAGCTAGAATTGGTTCTTCTTAATACTTTGAGATAAAGAAAACCTAAATCTAATAATTGAATCAACTTCTCAATCTGATGTCCTTTCTTTGATATTTCAGAAGCATTGGATCCGTCTTAGTAAGCTCCCCTAGTATCTTAACTCTTATAAATATTAATCTTCAAATACATTACACTATTTAGGTGTAGAATAATTTTCCCTATTTTTAGGGAATTATACCATTTATCATTTCTCTTAAAACCTAATATTAATATGAGGTTTATATTGAGAAAGGAGTTGTCTACTACCTTGAGTTAGGTGGTCACGTCATTTTCCCTTTGAGTTTTGTCATTTCATATCTACACCATTGTGTCATGTGCCATATTTTGTCAAGAATCACAATTATATTGATTCCTTCATGTCTAATTGACCCTTTTACCTATATACAATTCAATTGATCTTTTTTTGGTGGTTTAGAGGTTGTACATATCTTGTATGGTAACCACAAGGGCATGCCAAGTAGAATTGGCCATTTTCACCAATTGATCCAAAGGCTTGAAAATCCATTAATTGTCCAAGTGAGTTTTTAAATGAAATTTCCCTTGACCAATGGGTATTAGATGAAACCCAAAGCACCAATTAGGTGTTTTTCCCTCTTATTTTTGGAATTTAAAAAGTGGTGAAATTTTTTAATGATCCTGCCATCTTCTAAATGACACTTTGAGACTTATAAATGGTATTTCCATGTATAGATGAATGGGATTGACTGGTTATGCTGAATGAATTATATAAGAAGGCTTATACAAGATGGTGGTTTTATTAAAATGAATTGGACATTAGACATTTCAATTGAAAAATTATCCTTATAAGTGAATTTATTATGTTTTGGTAAATTGAATGGGTTGATTTAATGAACTAATTGATTTTAAATGGAATATCCCCAAGGAATGGTAAGGAAATGCACTTTGTTTATTCTTCAATTTTTCTTATTATTAATTGTACTGTTTGAAATGGAATTCATCTTGACTTAAGGAACATGTGAGAGGTATTTCCTCATATGTTATATTATAAGAATGAATATACTATATTCATATTTAAAGGTTTAGTAAAAAATAATACTTGATAGGTATTACCTCATGTTGAATTTTAAATGTGATTAAGCCTGAAAAGAGGCCATGTGGGATGATAAGGGAACATTGTGTATGGGAGTATCATGCTCCCTTACATCAGGTGTTGATAATGACATCTTGAACCAGTGATACTATATGGGTGTTGGGATTTATGCAGCACATTAAATGATTTGAGTGTTCCCATGAAAGGTCACTCACCATCATGAGTTTTGTTGCATGAAGTATCTCAATCTATTGGGAAGTGGAGAATATACCCTATTTCATGTGCTTATAGGATCGTTAGGCTGTTAAGGGTTGTCTGAGTTTTGCCCTGATATTTCCAGCAACTAGTATTCCTAGTATATGGTCACTTATGTACACACGTAATTGGTTCATATAGGTGGATGAAATATGTATATTTATTATATATATATATATATATATATTACTACTATATATATAGTGACCGTCCAAACATTCATTCTTGAAATGACCCAAAGCAGGTAGAGTGGTCAGGTGTCCCTTAAGAACATGATCGCCCTGATTATTTATTTATTTTTCATTGTTAATTAAATACATATTATTGCACACTATTTAGTCACAAAAACTATTTATATAACACGTAAACATCATTGGTGGTGGCCTACTAAGATTTTATCTCACATCCTACTTGGGATGCCTTTGGTACCTGAGGAGATTATCTTTTGACAGGAAATGATCAGGGAAAGTGACATGCTACTGGTGTTTGACATGCTTACTTTTAGTTGGAGATTATTAGAAGAGGATTGATCATAAGATCAAGATTCTTAGAGCTATTTTTCCTATTTTTTCTTTTTATATTATTGTATAACATACTTGTATCTACCTGTTTATTTATTGTATTAGAGCATTCCATGCATCCTTATATCAGAAACATTCATAGATGATTTAGATTATATTATCAGTTATTCAGTTATCAATTTATTCTGTTGCTTATTTATTCAGTTAACTATTTATAATTACATATTTTATTGATTCTATCTATTTATATTATGCTTATGTTTTTAATTATATATGATTTTATATACTATGGAATTCAAATAGAGGGTATAATCTACCAATTGCACCACCTTTAAACCCTCACTGCTAGTTGGATGCCTATGCCATTCAGGGAGGCACACTTGAGGCCATTTGACCCACCGACTCGAAGCACAGGGTAAGTGGACCCTGGTTCATGATGTTTCAAATTTCTGTTAGAGCAGTTACTTTCTTGACATAACAATTTGAGACAATATATTGGATATTGGGAACACTTTTAACGTTTTCAAAAGTCATGATTGGGCATCACGAAACCATGTTTGGGGTAAAGGATGAGTTTCTATAATTATAATTGTTTTTATATTTTTATGTATTACTGTTGATATCATTTCACCATTGAGTGACACACATGTTTTGTTGTAATTATTATTATTTTTCTTATTAAGGATTCATTTTATCTTTCTCCCAATGATATGAGGGTAAGGATCCTTGTTACATCCATCATTAATAAGAAAAATAGGATTAATATTTCATGCATGTTTCCATGTCACATTTATTTTTAGAATGAATTTTCATGTCATATATTATTACTGTCTTAATTATATTTGAATTTTTCTAACACTTATTTCATGGATTTGAAAAAATAATTGACACTTAAAGTGCCTACCTTAATCCAATTGTGTTTTTCTGAATAGGTTAAAGTAGAAATCGTAAGTAGGAAATTATTCCATGTTGAGACATTAGCCAGTGGTCACATTAGTTGGAAAATGTTATGGTATGGGATATGTAGATTCCATGTTTTGATTCATAAGGATTATGTCCCCAAATATATATCAAAAAAATGGTAGACAATCTCATTCAACCATTCTTAGTGATTTAAATGTTTTAACTAAAAAAAATTAAAAATGAATATGACTTTTAATTTGGAAAAAACTATCTTATATATGTATAACATAGAGACTTGGACCTGATACCTGCCTTAATATTGGTCAATAGGTCTCTCTTATGTTTTTATAGAATGTTATGGTCTCTTTATACCTTCTAAATCTGGTTTTTGATGCAGAAAGAGAGGTGTGATAGTTTCTATAGGTAAGATTTATGCCTATCCTAGTTTCTTAAATGAAATATTATAAATTGATTAAATATATTATGAGGTGTTCATTTGGAATTGTAGTGTTATGCCGCTGTGACATCCTCCTATTTTATTCCCTGAAGGTAGTGATGATGATTCTCCTGAGGTGGCCAGCACTAAGAAGCCAATGATTCCTCCTACAGTTCCACTTGTGGAACCTCTAAATATTCATTATATGGGTGAAGACACCCATTTCCATGAGGGTTCCCTTCATATGTTGTAGTCAATGCAAGGTTTATTTGAAACTACTCTCATTATGGCAGAGTTGATCGGTGAGTTTAAATAGCAGCATCCTCCCAAATTATCGGGGGATGGAAGACCGCATGCTGCAGAGTATTAGATCATGGTTATATTATTTATTTTCAAGCATCTAAAGACACATATAGAGTGGAGTGTCAACCTAGAGGTGTATATGCTATTAGATTCATCCAAGAGGTGGTTGGATGTTATCATCCAAGAATATCGACATCATGATATGGTCTTGGAATATTTTCAGACCATCTTCTACTACTATTCCTTTCCCCAAAATCTGAGGGATGTTAGAGCTATATAATTCATGAACCTACATCAGGGGAGTATATTAGTTATGGAATACTCAGCCTGTTTCAATGAGCTACAATGATTCGCTCCTGCTAAAGCTGATGATGATCTTATGACTGCAAGGCAATTTGTGGATGGGTTGGTATATGCTGTTTAATCACAGGTCAACATGTTTAGGTTGATGCTAAATTATTTAGTTGTTAATCGATACCTTATTATAGAGAGGAAATTGAGGGAAGATAAAGGATAGTGTGTTTTAGAACCTAGATATATTAGTGGTTCTTCTTCAGTGTGAGAGTGGATCTTTCTGGCTACTTGTGGAGGAGGTAGTAGTCAAGCTCCTCATATAGATAGATTTTGTGATTTTCACCAGTATGGGAAGCTGAGACATAAAAAACCCCAATTTCTGTGTAATACATTCTAGTGTATAGGTTTCAGCATGATGAGAAATATTCAACATTTCTATTGGAAATTCCCTCCAATTTTTAATGAGTGGGGATCTATACCTAATCCTCATCCAATAGATGGTCCAATAAGATTATACCTGTCAGGTAGCTGGAATAGCACCAGCCGGTCATGCTGAGGTGGTGGGCGAGCCAGAGTCATTCAGAATTATGATTATCAATACCAGTAGACCGAGCTTGTTCAGGGTATTTTTTTAGTTACTTAGGGAATTAATCCATGCCAATTACATGTAGTACAATATATTCCATAAGAGAAGAGTGATGGACCTTCTACTGTACGAGGTACTATTCTAGTAGCCTCAACATTAGTGTCTTCTTTATTTGATATAAGAGCCTCTCGCTCTTTTATATTTGAGAATATTATGGGATGTGTGGGCCTCGATATTGAGAACTTTGATGAAGTTATGAAACTAGAAATACTATTAGGTATCCATTTAGAGTGTTTTCATGGTTGTATAGACTTTACCCTTGAGATAGGTGGTTACATTTTCATGTAGAATCTGAACACCTCGACATGATTGGATTTGATGCAATCATCATGGCAATCTGGTTAGTTCCCTATCAACCACATATTGAATTCCATCATCATAGGGTGATGTTTACATCACCGGAGGGCATTAGTCACATGAATAAGGGTGAACGGGATGTTTGTGCGATACAAGTAGGACCCGAGCAATAGAGGCTGCATAGTGTGAAATATTAGATAATAGATCTTTTCCTTGTTAACATGGGGTTACATCCCACTTTTTAACCCCCTGTATTGGAGTTTTTTAGATATTTATTTCATGGAAACTTCTCTAGTCTACCTATGACCCGAGATGTAGATTTTTCTATGTATCTTTCATAAGGAACAACACCCATGACCATTACTCTATATAAGATGGAACCTAATGATCTTTTAGACATCAATAAGAAATTTTAGGATCTAGAGGATAATGTCTTTATATGCCCCAAAATTTCTACTTGGGGTTCACCAATCCTTTTTTCCAAGAAGGGATATGGTACACTTAGGCTCTATGTGTATTATTGTCGATTGAATAATCTCACAAAAATATTGGAAAAATTTCCTATACCAATGGTTTGGAACCATTGGTATAGGTTCACAAACTATTGGTACAACCTATACAAACGGGCTGGGAATCCATTAGGTGATTTGGCGTTGGGAAAAACCTATCCCAACGGTTTTGAGAAAACCGTTGGGAAATACCTATCCCAATAGTATGAAAACCATTGGTATAGGTATTTCCCAATGGGTTTCCCAAACCTTTGGGACAAGTAAACATAAAAAAAAGTTCGAGTAGAGGTTTAAAACCACAATATATACATTATATATAGATGAATTTACCATTATCATACAATTACCTTTTTAAATATATATATATATATATATATAATTTATATATTGATTTATTTGATGATATTTGACAAAAGAATTCATAAAAAATAAGGGTACCTATCCCAACAGTTCTCAAAACCCTTGGGAAAGACATATCCCAACGTTTTTGAAAACCATTGGGATAAGTACCCACCCATTCCCAATAGTTTTCCCAAATAGTTTGGAAAAGTGATCTCAATGTACCCTTTCCCATGAGAAAACAAGACCCTTTCCAAACGGTTTGGGCAAACCGTTGGAAAAGTTGGTGTCAAAGTACCCTTTCCCAATAGTTTAGGTAAAACTATTTGGAATAGTGGATCCTTTGTAAAAGGTTTGGGAAGAACATTGGGAAAAGTGGTGTAAAAGTACTATTTCCCAATGGTTTTGGAAAAAATATTGGGTAAAGTGGACCCTTTCCCAATGGGTTTTCCAAACCATTGGGAAAATTTGACCCTTTCCCAACAGGTTTCCCAAACCATTGGGAAAAGTGGTCTCAAAGATCACTTTCCCAACAGTTTTGACAAAAATGTGGGAAAGGGGACCTATACCAATGGTTTTTATAAACCATCGGTACATATGCATTGGTATAAGTAGGATTTATAGTAGTTCAATAAATAATAGGTATCCATTTAATAAAATAGACTACCTCTTTGAACATGTATAAGGAGAAAAAGTGTTTTCAAAGATAGATATATGGTCAGGTTATAATCATGTGCATGTTGGAACTTTAGACATATCTCACATAGCTTTTAGGAGAAGGTATGGTCTATATGAGTGTAAGAAACCAGGTCTTATTTTCAAGAATGTCTTTATTTTCTGGTTGTCTTTGAGAAAAAGAGGATTTTATGGAAATTTCAGGAGTACATGCCGTGTACTTATAGGTACATGCCATATACCCAGTTGTCGTGAGTATCCATGTGCTGGCCGAGTAACAGCCGAGCACATGGACATATGTAAGTGACCTGAAGACCGCCTAATTTAGGGGTTGATTAAGGCAATTACATGCTGTGTATCTCTAGTAAATAAGCCGTGTAATTTTAATTTTATTTCATTAAATGGGTCGGGGTCACGTCTTGTTCAAAAATTTATCTTCTTATCTTCCAGTATCATCCAAAAGTGTCTTTAGCCGACAATTATTCTCCATTCCCTTGACTCGCCATCCGTTCCCTAAATAGACCACCATTGATTGCGTTTGAATTGCCACGGTAAGATCTTCCTTCTTCCAGAGCCTTGTTTCCTGATTTCTCATCTTTCAGGATATACCATCAGTTGAATGTTTTTAGAATTTTTATAGATCTATGGATTTCTAGGGTGATTCAAGGACTGTGGTTCATGTATATCATCATACAACGCCGAGGTAGGTGGTTTGTGACTTTCCATAGTTAGTCATTGAGTTATATGTGCGAAAGTTCCCAATACCCTCGTTTGGGGTATTGCATGTTTAGGGATTTTAAACCTGTAATAATTTCCATGAGTAGTTTTCTAAATAGAGGTTGTTGATCATGAATAAGGATAATTACAATGCTTTGGATGTGTTTTCTCATGCTTGTTTGATTTGACCATTTGGTCTAGCTTTTCTTGTTAGTATTTTTGTTTCCATTCCTAGTGTTATTAGTATGGAGTCATTATTTATCTGATATGTTGTTCAATGACTTGTAAATAATTATCCAAGTAGCATTTTGAGGTTTAATTTGGTTGCTGATTATCCTTTGTGAATGATTTTTTTACACGGGGTTGTAGGAAACTGGAGTAGTGATACCATAGGGGAAATTGACATTGAGGGATTTCCCAATGTGTCTGTTATAATTTTCATGTTGCAAGACCATAGAGGGGATTGAATTTGAGTTCTCCCTCAGAGTGTCTATAGATATGTTACGAGACCACAAGAGGAATTTACATTGAGTGATTCTTCAGAGTGTGTGTCGTTTACCATTAAAAGGATATAAGGGGAATTTATGGTGAGTGCTTCCTCAGAGAGTCTTTGATTACATTAGACCACATGGGTAATTGACAGTGAGTGCTTCCTTAGAGAGTCTTCTTAATATCCTTATTGTGAATTGAACTAGAGGGGTTAAACTATGAGAATTTCCTAGTGGTTTTATTGAATTTGTGTTTGGTTGATTTAATTGTTAAATGTAAATGATGTAATTTAAACTGTAAGACTGTTTACTTTCGAGTAATTATTTGTTTATTTCTTCATTTTAATTATTTCCTGCCATATATATATTCACTGACTATTAGGAACATATATTTGGATGGTTTCCTACTGGGATTCATCTCACACCTAGTTTGGGTTATGCTTTGGGCCCAAAAATATTATAATTTTGAAGGTCTAGATAAAGAAAAGCGCCCTTCTACTTTAAGTACTTGATTGTTGTGGATATGGAGAGCATAGGACCAAGATGAGGCATGTGAATCTACTGGAGTTTAGTTGTTTTTTGTGTACATGTTTTATTAATGTATTCCAGCATTGTGACTTGATTGACTTCCTTCCTATACATATGTATCATGAATCATTTATTTATGTTCTCCAATTGTTTATTTACTTGTAGTATTTCGCAGTTTACTGTTGTATGGTATCATTACTACTTCTGCTATTGTCATCTATTTATTTTCGCTAAATTACTATTCCAATGAGGGAATGGTTACCCCACTCTCACACCCAAGGCCCTCACTGCTAGTCAGCATCCTATGGCATTTGGGAAAATGCCCTTGAGGTCATGTGACCAACCGGGTATAGGGAACCTCTGGGAAACACCTATAATGTGGATGTTAAAAAGTGTTATTAAAAGAATTATTTTCTTCTTGACTTACTGTTTGTAGCCTATAGCCAGGGATAGGAAGGAATAAGTACTTGGTAATAAGCTGTTCCCAGAAGTAGCTAACCCATGTAAATGGAAAAGCTAATTTACCTCAATTATTGAAATTTTTCTGGTTTTGAAATTATTATAGTTGATTTTATTTCACCATCGGGTGATTCACATGTTTTGTGCTGTTATAATTGATATTATTGTGGTTATATTTTTGTTTCAACCTGATGAGATGAGGGTATTCCATCTCATGCATCATATAGGCACTTTCTAGAGATCACATGCCATACATTCATGACATGCCATTTAGGGTGAATTACTAATTGCATGTTGTTGTGATAGATGTTGTGCAAGATATGCATGCTATTGTGATAGATTCCTTGATAGAATACCTGCTATTTGATAGGGTATTGCTAATATGTAAGGATTAATTTTGAACGAATGCAAAACATTGGTTCTTGAGGTGTCATGGGCCCTCATAGACCAAATTTGATGGATCATTTCTATGTTATTTGGTATATGACATGTGGAAGATGCCATGATTTGATTCACGGGGAGTATGGGCCCTCAAGGATCATAATTTAGCACTTTAATCTTTTTTTCCATGTTTTTTTGGGTTCTGAAGTAGTTTATGAGGATTACGGTTTGGAAAAACCCAGAATACATGGTGTATATTGCTAAATAAAAACAATGTGTCATTTAGTTCAGGAAGGAACTACTTTTCTTAAGTACACATTGTGTACTGTTTACACACTCCGTTTAGTCTCTAACTGTGTTTCTAGTAGTGTGGGTAGAAACACGGGGTTGGGAAATCCTTGGTGGAACACGCCGTGTGTATAGACCATGTGTCCAGCCATGTGACCAATGAAACGGGAGTATTATGGGTAGTAAATACATGCCATGTATGGAGAAAGCAAACCATTTGGAGTCAGCCGTATAACCGGTCGTGTGACTAACAACATGGGTTGGTGAAGTTCCTCATATTACACACCGTGTCTGGCACAAAATCACCATGTAGTCTTATGTTAGGAGAACCGTGTGGGTTAGTCATGTAGAAGAACTTAGGAAGGGGAACATGATTCAAGTAAACGCTGTGTTTTAGGACAACATGCCATGTGTATGGGGTGTTACATGACTAGGGAAAGTGTACATGCCCATGTGAAGGCTTAAAGAAACACATTGTGTAGGGGATATACATGCCGTGTATCCATGTTTTGAATAAATTGAATGATTTATTTCTACTATTAACTTCTTTAACTTCTAAGTTTAAGTACTTTATGATCTTAATCTAAAGTGTGCGCTTGACCTTGCAGATTCATGCCACCGAGAAGTCCTTCGGATGTACACCACTTACAGGGAAGTGATCAGACACCGGACATGGGTAATCAGGGACCACCAGCAGATCCTCTAGTCATGCCCATCTTGGAAACATCAGTTATTCCGAATATAGGTGCCGATGAAAAATTCCAAGAGGTATTTATGTGGATGATGTAGACCTTCTAAGGATCACTGCCTCCTTCCCTGTCGATGGAAGATTTGACTCGGGTCTTTCTGCAGCAGCATCCTCCCACTTTCTCAGGGTATGGAGGACCCCAGGATACAGAGTCATGGCTAGAAGCCATGCTGGCGATCTTCGAGAATCTAGAGATTCCTCCAGAGAGTAGGATCAAGCTTTCTATATATATGCTTCGGGACTCTTCCAAGAGGTGGTGGGATGTGACCTCACAGGTAGGATGCCCATAGGTTATGGCTTGGGATGAGTTTCAACATACCTTCTATGATTACTTCTACCCAGAGACTTTGAGGGCCGATCGAGCCCGAGAGTTCATGAGTCTGGAGCGGGGTACTCTTTTAGTTATGGAGTATTCTCCTCACTTCATAGAGTTGCAGTGCTTTACACCCATTCTAAGAGGTGATGAATTATTCCTGGAGAAGAATTTTGTGGATGGTATTAGGCATGACATCTTATCTTAGGTGAACATATTCATATCAACTTCTGTATCTTCTATCATTAATAAAGCACTGCTCAAAGAGCACAACCTAAGGGATTTTGTGGCGGTGGTCCAGGGAGGTTCAACATCCAAAGTTAGTGATTCTCCAGCTGATAATAGGAAGCACCACAGGGAGTCTACACGTGGAGACCTGAGTAGGTAAGATACACCTTCAGGTAGCAAGGTGGTATGCTACTAGTGTGGGAAGGTCAGGCATACGAGACTGCATTTTTTTAGAGAACCAGTGGAGTGATGATCTTGTGGTAATATGGGGTATCTTTAGTGGTTCTATCAATTTTTCTCACAGTAGTTGGCGATCAGAGTTCTTCTATGACTCCACATTTAGAAGAAGCACCACCAGTTTCTAATTTGTTTGGGAAATAGAGTTCTTCTTGACATTCAGGCCGATGTGGAGGTTACGACCATGGTAGCCAGTTATAAGGTTTTCTGCAACAACGTGGTGTATTAGCTCAGGATGGTCAGGTAGGGTCACAGGTCTACAGTACATGCCAGACTTTTGTAGTGGAGTAGACCCAATAGGAGAAGGATCCCAGACCCTCTACAGTTCGAGGTATGATCCTAGTTTCCTTAGTTTTATCTTCTACACGTTTTGATATAGGGGCTTCCCAGAGTTTCATATCTATTGCGATTGTGGAGAGCCTTGGGATCTGTATCTTTTCTTATGGTGATGTCTTGATGCTAGAAACTCCATTGGGGAAAGGAATGACTAGTGTAAATCAGTGAAAGGAGTGCCCTCTAGAGGTTGGTGGGTGTCACTTATTATGGGACCTCTATGTCTTATAGATGACAGGTAATGATTTCATTCTTGGAATGGACTGGTTAGTTCCTTTCCTAGCTGTTGTCAACTATTATCGTCATAGGGTGAGATTCACATCATCAGAGGTTGGTTTGTTTCTACACAAGGGAGAATTGTATGCCCATGCGAGAAGAGGGGGACCCGAGCATCATGGGTTGAGAAGAGTTACAAACAAGATTGCTAGTCTATATCTGGATTACCAGGGGACTTCACAGTTGGAATTTCTACTACTGGTGGATTTTTTCAGGGATTTCATTCCACAATACATTTCTAGTTTTCCTCTAGAATGAGAGGTAGACTTTTCTGTTGAGCTTGTGCTAGGAGGAACACTGGTATCCATTCCTCCTTATAGGATGGCTACACTAGAGTTACATGAGCTCAAGAAGAATTTGGAGGAGGTGCTGGAAAAGGGTTTCATCTGACCCAGTACTTCTCCCTGGAGTTTTCTTATCCTATTTTCAAAGAAGGTGGACGGTACGCTCATACTTTGCATGAATTATCTGAATTTGAACTAGTTGACGATCAAGAACCGATATCTCGTGTTGAGGATTGATGATCTCTTTGATTAGCTTCTAGGATCCTGGGTGTTCGTGAAGATTGAATTGAGATATGTTTATCATCAGTTGTGTGTTTGATCATCAGATATACCTCTTACAACATTTCATAGAAGGTATGGTCTATATGAGTATGTGGTTATGTCGTTCGGTCTCATGAACACGACTTTAGTTTTCACGGAACAGATGAAACTAGTGTTCCATCCATACCTGGATTCTTTTTTGGTAGTCTTCATGGATGATATCTTGGTGTACCTTCACACTCGACACGACCATGACACACATCTTGAGATAGTTTTGATTACACTGAGAGAGCATCATTTATATGCTAATCTCTCAAAATGACACTTTTGGATAGAACAAATTCACTTGTTGGGATATGTTATCTTAGAGACAAGAGTGTCAGTAGACCCAAAGAAAGTGGGAACAATACTATCCTAGGAACATCCGAAGAACGTCTTTGAGGTATAGAGTTTTCTAGGGCTGGCTGGTTACTATAGACATTTCATATAGGATTATTCACTCTTAGCAATGACATTGAAGGGCCTAACTAAGAATTGTATGAAGTAAATATCATTAGATTCTTGTGAGTTAGCCTTTCAAGAGCTGAAAGGGAGATGGAATTCAGTATTGATACTAGTTTTTTCAGAGTCGGTAAAGAGTTATATAGTTTACTGTGATGCATTAGGTATCGGGATGGGAGTAGTGCTTATGCAGGGAGATGAAGTCGTTGTGTACGGATGTCGGCAATTGAGGATACATGAGAGGAATTTATCTATGCATGATCTCGAGTTAGCTGTGGTTGTTCATGAATTACGATGTTGGATACATTATCTTCTGGGAGAGCATTTTGTGGTTTTCACCAACCAAAAAAGTCTCAAGTATATCTTCACTTAGTGTGATCTAAATTTGAGACAACAAAGGTGGGTTGAGTACCTTCAGTCCTTTGACTTTGAGCTTGCCTACACGCATGGGAAAGGTAACGTAGTGGCTAATGGCTTGAGAAGGAGGACGCAAATATAGGTAGTTAAGGAGGCCAATAGTGAGTTCCAGCTTATGTCTCTGTTCTCTGAGATGTATTTGGTGGTGCATGACAGATAGGGGCATACATTTCTTTATTCTATAGATATTACCTCTAATATACATGATTGTGTGAGAATGAGTAATATATCATATTATGATGGCCTATTCCTCTGGGAAAGTGTGTTTGGAGAGAAACCTATTCCTTGAAGGACCATAGTCGAGGATGAGATCTTGATTTTTCGTGGGTGTGTATGTGTGCCAGCAGGCATACATGAGGATTTGATGTGGGACTTTCATTCCTCGTTTTGGGTAGTTCATCCTATCATCATCAAGATGTATCAAGATCTAAACCATTAGTATTGGTGACTAGGTATGAAGAGATATGTTTCTAGGTTTTTCATGAGGTGTTCCACCTTTCAACATGTGAAAGCGGAGCATCAGCGACCAGTAGGGATTTTGTAGCAATTACCCATTCCCAAGTGGAAGTGGAATGATGCTGTAATGGATTTCATGATTGGTTTTCTGAGGCCACCTTGACGGAATGATGCATTTTGGGTTGTCATTGATAGACTCACGAAGGATGATCACTTCTTACCGATCAAGGAGACCATTCGTGTTGATTAGTTTGGAAGTCTATAAATCTGTGAGACTATGAATTTACATGGAGTTCTACACTCCATTGTTTTAGACAAGGATAATAATTTTACTTCTCAGATCTGGCAGGGATTACAGAGGGCTTTGGGTACATAATAACTTCTAATTACAACTTACCATCCTTAGATATATGGCCAGTCCAAGCATACGATTCATGTTCTAGAGGACGTGCTTCAAGAATGAATCTTAGATTTTGGAGTTTATTGGGAGAAGCACATACCTCTTGTGGAGTTTTCCTACAATAATAGTTTTATAGAAACTATTCAGATGGACCCATATGAGGCTTTGTACGGTAGGCCAAACCAATCACCCATATGTTGGCTAGAGGTAGAAGAGGCAGCTATGCTGGGACCTCTTCTTGTTTTGGAGACCACAGAATAGATATAGTTTATTCGGAAGAGGATGGATTCTACACAGTGATGACAGAAGTCTTATGTTGATTGACGAAGACAACCTCTAGTGTTTGAGGTCAGAGATCAGGTTTTCCTGCATGTCACACCAAGTGTGGGACACAAGAGAATTAGGAGACAGGGAAATATTTTACTGAGATACGTTGGGCCGTTTGAGGCATTGGAGAGAGTCGGGCCGATTGCCTATCGGTTGTAGTTACCTCAGAAGTACCAGGATATGCACGACATCTTCCATGTTTCTCAGCTACAAATTTACTTCTCATACCCATATCATGTATTTCAACCTAAGGAGGTTGTGTTTGAGGTGGATGCATAGTTTGAGGAGCATCCTATATGGATTTTTGATCACAGTGCAAAGGTTCTTTGTGGCCGGTCTGTTCCTCTAGTATGAGTGCTATTGTAGGATGAGTAGGTATAGGATGAGAATTTGGAGAGGGAGGCCGATGTACGATCACAGTGGCTGGAGATGTTTTAGGATTCTTCTTCTACGTCGCCCTGCTAGGGAAATTCGGGGACAAATTTTGTTAAGGGGGGATGTTTTTAAGAACCGAGATCTTTTTTTTCAGATATTTATTTCTTTTTTGGTTGTTTTTTAGAAAAAGGGGAGTTTTTAGAAATTTCAAGAGTACACGCCGTGTACTTATAAGTACACACCGTGTACTTATAAGTACAAACTGCTTACCCGGTTTCCAATGATATCCATGTGCTAGCCGTGTAACGGCCGAGCACATGGCAGTGTGTAGGTGACCTAGATACCACCTAAATCGGGGGCCGGTTAAGGCAAGTACACACCATGTCTCCATAGTGAACACACCATGTACTTTTAATTTTATTTCATTAAACGAACCGAGGTTGTGTCTCATTCCCAAATTTATCTTCTTCTCCGCTCGTCTCGTCCAGGAGAATCTGTAGTCATCAATTCTTCTCAGAGCCCTCAACTCTTCATCCATTCTTCGAATCGACCACCATAGAATGCATTGGAATTTCCACAGTAAGCTCTTCCCTCTTGTAGAGCCTCATTTACTGATTTATCCTCTTTTACAAGATACTCTTAGTTGAAAATTTTTAGAATTTTTGTAGATATACAGCCTTTTAGGGTGGTTCAAGTCTTGGGGTTCATGTATATCTCCCATACAACACCGAGGTAGGTGGTTTGTGCCTTTCCATAGTTAGTCTTGAAGTTATATTTGCAAAAGTTCCCAATACCCTCATTTAGGGTATTGTGTGTTTATGGATTTTAAACATGTTAATTCCTGTTATGCCTAGTATGCTTGAATAGAGGTTGTTGATTGTGAATAGGGTTAATTTCAATGATATGGATTTATTTTCTCATACTTGTTTGATTTTAACCACTTGGTCTAGCTTTTCTAATTAGGATTTTTGTTTCCATTCCTAGTGTTGTTTGGATGGAGTGATTATTTATCTGATATTCTATGATATGCCTTGTAGCTAATTATCCAAGTAGTACTTTGAGGTTTACATTGGTTTATGATTATCCTTTATTCATGATTTCTTTACATAGGGCTATTAGAACCTGGTGTAGTGAGACCATAGGGGAAATTGACGTTGATGGATTTCCCAGAGTGTCTGTTATAATTTTCATGTTGTGAAACCATAGGGGGGGTTAACATTGAGTGCTCTATCAGAGTGTATATAGATACGTTTTGAGATCACATGAGGAATTAATGTTGAGTGCCTCCTTAGAGTGTCTATAGTTTATAGTTAAAATGTTATAGGGCTAATTGAGGGTGAGTGCTTCCTCAGAGAGTATTCATCATATCCTTATTGTAAATTGAACTAGAGGGGTTAAGCTTTGGAAACTTCCCATAGGTTTTCTTGTATTTTTGTTTGGTTGATTTATTTATTAAATGTAAATGATGTAATTGAAACTGTAAGACTATTTAATATTGAGTAATTTCTTGTTGATTTCTTCAATTTACTTATTTCCTTCCATGTATATATTCACTGACTATTAGGCATTGATCTTTGGGTGGTTTCCTACTAGGATTCATCTCACACCCTATTTGGGTCATGATTTGGGCCGAAATAGATTATATTGTTGTAGGTATAGATAAGGGAAACCACCCTTCTACTTTAGGTACTTGATTGTTGTGGAGCGGGAGAGTATGGGACCAAGCTGAGGCTTGTGATGCTGCTGGAGTTTACTTGTTTTCTGTGTACTTGGTTTAGTACTATATTCTATCATTTTGACTAGATTGACTACTTTCCTAGACATATGTATCATTCATCATTTATAGGTGTTCTCCATTTGTTTATTTACTTGCAGTCTTTTTCACTTTACTGTTGTATGGTATCATTACTGCTTTCTCTATTGTGATCTGTTTATTTCCACTGCATTACTCTTACAATGAGGGCCTATTTTCCCCACTATCACACACAATTCCCTTGCTGCTAGTTGGAAACCTCTAGCATTTGGGGAAATGTGATTGAGGCCATTTGACCAACTGGGTATGGGGAACCTTGGGGCGACACCCTAAACCAAGACGTTACAATGAGTACCTAGATAGGACATTCAGACTCACAAACTCTCCTATGGTTTCCTTAGCCCTTATGAATCAGTTATTCCACCCATATCTAGATTCATTTGTAGTTGTCATTGTTGATGATGTCTTAGTGTATTTACACTCCAGATATGACCATAAAACTCATCTTGTCATTGCACTTAACACACTAATATAGAACCAGATCCATGATAAGCTTAGTAAATGCCACTTTTGGATTGATAATGTCTACTTTCTGGGTCAAATCATCTCAGATTTAGGGTTTTCAGTAGACCCAGATAAGGTGGTAGTTATATTTCACTAGGGATATACCATTAACATCTTCAACATTTGGAGTTTATTACTGATAGATGGATATTACAGACACTTCATCCTAAATTTCTCTTTCCTTATAGTTATTCTTATAGGGTTGATAAAGAATCTTGTGAAATTCATTTAGTTATAAGCTTGTGAAGAATTATTTTAGGAGTTAAAGGGCAGATTGACTGCAACACCGATACTGATTCTTCCAGAGCCAGGAATGAGCTATACTGTATATTATGATACATTAGTTATCAGGGTTGGATCTATTCTGATAGATGATGAGTGAGTCTTTCCCCATGGGTCTCATCGATTGAGGCCTCATGGAAAATATTACCCGATGCACAACCTTGAGGTCACTACTGTTGTTCATGCCTTATGCTACAGGAGACACTATGTATTGGGAGAGCGTTTTGGGGTATAAAATGATAAAAAAATAGTCAACTACATCTCCACACAGTGGGATCTCAATAATAGGTAATGAAGGTGGGTAGATTACCAACAATCATTTGATTTCAATCTTGCCTACATGTTTGGAAAGGATAATTCAGTAGCAAATGTTATGTGAAAAAATAATCCGACACAGGTAGTTCCATAATCCAATGGTAAATGTAATATTATGAACTTATTCTCAGAGATGCACATTGATTCTTAGGGGGAAAATGGTCATACTATCCTCCTAGTCTTAGCAGTGACTTCTAATCTTCTATAACAGTTAAGAAGGATGTAGTTATATGATATTGAAGGCCTTGTCCTAAGAGAAAGTGTTTTATATGATGATACATATTCATCTTGGACTGTGGTTGGGGATGAAGCCTTATTTTTCCATGGGTGTGTATAGGTCCTGAAAGACATCAAATAGAAGATTATATGGGAATTCCATGTACTAGTATGGGTAGTTCACCCCGAGGACACCAAAATTTACCCGGATATTCAGTTCTAGTATTAGTGGCCTGGTATAAAAAAAAATATTGTCGGCTTCATCACTAAGTCTTATACTTGTCAGTAGTTGAAGCTATAACATTAGCGATAGATAGATCTTTACATCCATTGTCCATTCTTGAGTAGAAATTGGATCATGTTTTGATGGATTTCATGATTTTTCTACCCAGTTCATCCCAGGGAAATGATACCGTGTGTGTTTCATTGATAATTTGATGTAGTTATCACACTTCATACCTAAGTGAGAGAAATTATAAATAGATAATCTAGGAAGGATATAAATCAAATAGGTTGATTGTATTCATAGATCTCCTCATTCTATCATATCTGATAGATACAACCAATTCAAGTCTCGGTTCTGGAAAGGGTTTCAAAAGGCCTTGGGTATGTAGGTACTTCTGAACATGACCTACCACCCACCGAATGATGGATTTATAGAGTGTATGATTGAGGTTCTAGAGTACATTATCTATGCATGTGTCTGTAAATTTAGAGGTTCTTGGGATAAATAAATTCCTATTGTGGAGTTTTCTTATAATAATAGCTTTCAGGATTCCATCGAGATGGTTCTGTAAGAGGCCTTATATGGTAAGACTTTCCGCTCACATTTTTATTAGCTAAAGGAAGAGGAGGAAGTTTTTCTTAGACCATGTCTTGTGGAGGAGACTATCAAGAATTTCCAGTTAATCTGAAACCTAATGTTGATAGATTAGTCTAGATAATAGTCATATGTCAATAAATAGGGGAGACCTCTTGAGTTAGAGGTTGGAGATAGGGTTTTCTTACGAGTCTCATCCAGGTTTGGTCATTGATGTTTTCAGAATTAGGGTAAGATCTCACTGAGGTTCTTTGGACCTTTCAAGGTTATGAAATCCAATGGACTAGTTGCTTATGAGTTTACACTTCTTTAGAGATACTGGTCTATGCCTGAAGTCTTTCATGTATTCCAACTTCACTAATAGTATCAAGACCCATCACTTTCCTTTAATCTTGATGAGGAAGAATTGGATATGGATTCTTCATTTGTGGAGTATCTAGTGCATATAGTATATTGGTGCATAAAGACACTCTATGTAAGGTTAGTTCTACTGGTATGTGTACTATAGTAGAACAACTGAGTACATGATGAGACTTGGGAGTTGGTATAATGACCCATACTTTACATACATTTTTAATAATTCAAAATTGAAGCACACTTATTACAAAATATAACAAAACCATGAAATGATTTTATAGGTATAGTGTCTTTAAAAACTGGGAAACATAAACAATTGGTTCATAAAGCATCTACATTGTCTCCCATTTATTTCATCATATCTAGAGTCACTTTTGGCATATCCTACTTAATAAACTTATTCCTGACCTGGGGGAAAGAAAACATACAAAATGGTGAGCTCAAATGCTCAGTAAGGGTAAACAAAAGAAACATCAATCACATCATATTCATAAGAACATATCATTTTGAAAATCTTAACCTGCAAAAGAAATCATAATTTCATATCATGGGATAAATCATATAAGTGAAATGTAATCCCAATAATCATAACTTAAAACATGAAACTTTGTGGCATACACACATAATCAAAGAGAATCATTTCTTAGTAGTCAAGACTCATAGACAAGACTATCTTAGCAGACAAAGTCCATTTCTTGAACCGAGTTCACTCCTCATTTCAGTCCTGTTTCACTGAACCAGATTAACCTGCCGTTCCAGCCATGTCTATATCATGAGATATAAATCTTTACCCAATGCATTTGAGGGAGATATAGGTACCACCAATCTCATAATTATACCATTATTATGTGTGCCACAAAATCATAAATCATACATCATTGCATAACCCATGTAATAAAAATGGGATTCTTAAACATCATGACATCATAAAACAATTAATATAAGATAAAGGAATTCATAAAAATAATTCCATCACAACATAATCAAATAAATTTAATAATAGGGATAGAAACAAAACCCTATATTATCTTAGATTGAAAATAATTTTGATAAAACACTTGAACTCCATTCTTGAGGAAAATATCCTTTCTACTTCAAAAACATTTTCCTTTCATAACATGTCATTCAATTTTAAACTAAATGAAGTTGATTAAAAATAAACTTGAAAAATAGTAAAGGAATATTCTTTTAAATAATTTTTTAAAAATCCATTCATGTCGTATAAGTTAAAAAACATTCTTCTCGTACTTTTGTCAGAAAAGTCAAAAAGTACCTCTTACGAAAAACGACAAAAGATTCCTTTCATATCTTTTACTAAAAACTCACTGAAGGATAAAATTGGATTTAAACAATTGTAGGTGGATGGAAATAATATTATATATTGAGGAAACATGGATGTGGATGATAAAATACACCCCAGTAAATACCAAAGTATAAACAATCTCGGATAAAATGAGATTGTGATATTTTCCCTTACCTTAGGTCCGATTTGCTTCGTAAGTGTCCGAACCTCCTGTATAATGATTTAAATAATGTCATTGACTTATTCCAGAATCATACCCATTGTTATGATATCATATATGACCATATTCTTAGCTTCTTTTTAGTAATATTTCATTGCTACTTGTTATTTGGGTGTTTATTACTTTTTGTTCTTATGCGTGTTTTGTCGAATAAATTCTTATTCTTCTCTTTAGGTTAAGATACCTCATTTCCATAATGTTATTAGTGTAATATATATCATATTCATTCATTAAATTCATTTATATAATCATTATGAAATGAATATCATGTAGAACGAGTCACATCACATTGTGGAGACGGTATTCCGTACGTACGCACGAGCGATGATATCATTCCCATGATCGTGGAATTGTATTGGAGTGTATGTATACTATTTAAGAATCAATATCACTTTACAATAATCATATATAGTTATTATTTACACCATTATACCCATCCAATTAAGGTGGTGGTGGAAAATAGATTACACCACGGCGTGGAGATGGTATTCCGTACGTACGCACGCGCGGTGATTTCAATTTCCGTAGGATGAATAAGACTTGAAATAGGGTTGTTTCATATTTATAATAACATATCAGTATATGAGGGATACTTATGTTATTACCTCATAATGAAACAAATAAAGAAGAGGGAGTAGAAGAAGAATAGAACTTGAAGAAAACGGTAGAAGGTATTACCTCTTTCTCGAAGTGCCTCCTTTAAACTTTCTCTTAAGGCACTAGAGGTTGTCTTTTGAGAAGACCAGTACCTCTATTAGGTTTCTAAGTAAGTGAGGATGTAAAATGGGTAGGGTTTGGCCAAGTTTTAAGGCCCAAATTGCTGTGAGGAAGAGAGGTAGGAGGTTCCCTTTTATAATGGAGGAGAGGGGCACCTTTGGAAAAACTAAAAATATTATTTTATTATAAAGTCGTATTCGGTTTTTAATAGCTCCAAATTGATTTATTTCGAAGCTAAGGTGGGGATGGGTAGCAATAATCTCACCCAATAGAATTTAGACAAGTTTATGTCATTATATTAACCTTATCTTTTAGTTTTAACTCTTAGTTAATTTGATTGACATTTACCATGCCACTTTGTATTTTTATATTATATAGTTAATAAACTTACCATATACATCCAAGAGACCCCCAAGTGGTCCATTAATGATACACCTATCATGATATAAGTATCTAGGCCGAAAATTATATTTTTAGGAATATAATAACAATTAATAATATACTATTTTTTTAAAAACTATTTTATGTCAATTTTGACACTATTTGGTAATTGATTTTTTTGAAAATCCTAACAGAATTATTAGTTCACAAAACGTTAATTAAATCTATAATAACATGTCATATTAACATATAAAATTATTTTAATTCATAAAAAGTCTCAAATTACATTTATTTGGGTATTTATAACATCAATTATTTCAATATTTCATTAATAAGATAATTACTTCATCATCATTGTGTCATAAATAAATTAAATTATTTATGGTCTAAAAATGAAAAATAAAATTCCATTATGTAGGAAATATTTATATATTTCTAATGAATATTTATAGTCGAAAATATAATTTATATAACCCCTTATAAGAATTAATTACTAAAAGATTTTTGTTAATGTAAATTTTGTCTTTACATTAAATTAATTAATCCAAATTGTCATTGTCACTACCAAGTGGCTCAATGGGGTTTCAAAATAGAACCAAGGATGCCCATGGTTGGCCACTACTCATCCAATAAGGTTAGGACATGTTTCAAGGTAATTTTAAATTATTATAATTTTCTTATAACATTGAATTACCCTATTTACCTTTAACCGTAGTAAATAAAATTACCGTAGTTACTATTCATAATATCAAAAAAATAAAAGTAACCTATTAACATAATTTGGACCCACTGATTCCAAATATGGAATCCATTTTTCAAAATTAAAAACACAGAAGTTGCAGTAATTAATTTAAAATTAATCCCGTTGTTAAGCAAACGAGTTTTAAAAGTTAAAACATTGCCAAAGATTGAAATGTTTTTACCTATGAATTCAATGTGAAATTAATGACAATGAGATAAATTATATTAAATGGTAAAAATATATTCTATTTATACTTTAAAAACATTCAATATTATAATTTATCCATATTATGTATTGCGATGAAAAAAGTTGTTTTTAAATAAAATATAGCGTGTTTTTACTATTCATTAAAATATGAAAGTTATCAGAATAATATGAAAAATTTATTCAAAGTAAATTTTTATATCCTGATTCTAAGTAAGAATTTTATTTTTTCAAATTGAAATTATAAACTTGTCAAAAACTATATTTAAAGTGGGTGCGCCATCAAAAGCCGGTAAAACTGCATTTTTTGAAAAATACTTCTTTTATCCAAAAAACTGATTTTGTTTTCATACCTCATTCTAGAAAATGTATAAGATGAATTATAAAGTTATAAAATTCAAAATTAAGTTAATAATATTTATAAAGGATAGTTTATAATATTATAATATATCATTGTTTAGTGAAACTCGGTATTGCGTACTACACACGCTATCGAGGAAGGTCACGATTGCATGTAACACAAGACAAGCTAGTGTGGTGTGTAGTGGAAGATTAATTTCTGTATAACATATTACATAAAAAAATATACTTCTCATAAAATGACAAGGTCTTACATTCTACCCCCCTTAAAATGAATTTCGCCCTCGAAATTTGTCACTTCGTAACAAAAAGATGAGGATACCTCTCCCTCATCATATCCTCAAGTTCCCATGAAGCTTATTCTAATTGGTGGTTCCTCTATAAATCTTTCACCAAGCGAGTGGTCTTGTTCCGTAGGACTTTTTCGCTACGATCCAGAATCTCTATCGGCTGTTCTTCATAAGAAAGATCTTGTTACAGCGGTATAACCTCTGAGCTTAGTACATGTGAAGGATCAGGTATGTACTTTCTCATGAGAGATAAATGGAACACATCGTGAACTTGAGAGAGAATTGGTGGAAGCACCAATCGGTAAGCTACCTTCCCAACATGATACAGAATTTCAAAAGGACCGATATATCTAGGGCTTAACTTTCCCTCCTTTCGAAATCTCATTACTCTCTTCCAAGGAGATATTCGTAAGAACGCTTTATCACCCACTTCAAACTCTAGGTCTTTTCTTCGGTTGTTGGCATAATTGTTTTGTCGACTCTGAGCTGATCTTATGTGTTGTTGAATAGATCTGACCTTTTCTGCCATCTCATCAACAAGATCAAGTCCTAATAGCTTTCTTTCCCCAACATCATCCCAGCAATTTGGAGTCCTGCATTTCTTTCCATAGAGAGCTTCATAAGGAGCCATCTGAATACTGGAGTGAAAGCTATTATTATAAGAAAATTCCACCAAAGGTAGGTGTTGATCCCAACCACCTTTGAAATCCATAGAGCAAGCTCTCAACATATCTTATAGAGTTTGAATTGTCTTCTTAGACTGACCGTCTGTCTGAGGATGATAAGCAGTGCTGAAACTCAACTCTGTATCCAGAGTATTCTGAAGACTTCTCCAAAACTTTGAGGTAAACCTCAGATCCCGATCAGATATAATGGAAATTGGTACTCCATGCAATCTTACCACTTCCTTTACATATATCCTTGCAAGCTGATCCAGAGAGAAATCCTATCTAATAGCAATGAAGTGTGACGACTTTGTAAGACGATCAACTATGACCCAGATAGCACTATTGCCTTTGGATGTTTTAGGAAGTCCAGTGACAAAGTCCATAGTGATGTTTTCCCATTTCCATTCTGGTATGGGTAATGGTTGTAACATCCCCTTGGACTTCTTTCTCTCAGCTTTAACTTGCTGACAAACCAAGCATTTAGTGACATATTCAGCAACATCTCTTTTCATGCCATCCCACCAGAAGTACTCTTTCAGGTCCCTATACATCTTTGTGCTTCCATGATGAATAGAGAATAATGAACTATGAGCCTCATCCAGTAGCTCCTTCTTTAATTCTGGGATGGGAGGAACACAAACCCTATTCCTGAACTTTATTATCCCATCACAATCAAGGTTGAATTTTGGAACATTTATCACCTTCTTTTGTAACTCGAAATCCTCTTTATGCGCCTCTTTAATCTTCACATGTATAGATGGTTGACCATTCATATGAGAAAGATACGATTTCCCCCTTCCATTATAATTCCAAGACCCATCCTTTGTAAATACATAAATATTGGATCTTTTGTGATCCTCATCATGGATAAACTGGCACGGTTTTGTCGACTTAATGCATCTGGCAACTTGTTCGCTTTCCCAGGGTGGTAATGAATTTAGCAGTCGTAATCCTTAATCAGCTCCAACCATCTTCTTTGGTGCATATTCAGCTCCTTTTGTGTGAAAATATACTTTAAAATTTTATGATCAGTATAAATATCACACCTTTCTCCATAAAGATAATGCCTCCAAATATTTAATTCAAAGATTACCGCAGCTAACTCCAAATCCTGAGTTGGATAATTTTGCTCTTGGATTTTCAACTATCGTGAGGCATAAGCTATCACCACATCATTTTTCATAAGAACACACCCCAATACCTTCTTGGATGCATCACTGTAGATCACAAACCTTTCTCCACTACAAGGAAGTGTGAGCCCATGTGCACTGGATAACCTTCTTTTCAACTCCTTGAAATTATCTTCACATTCCTCCGTCCAAACAAAATTAACTCCTTTTCGAGTCAACATGGTGAGTGGATTAGATAATCGTGAAAAATATTTCACAAAACGTCGATAATATCCAGCCAAACCAAGAAAACATCGGATCTCAGTTACTATTGTTGGTCTCGACCATCTTTTGATAACCTCTGTTTTTGCTGGATCCACAGATATCCACTCTTTTGAGATTATGTGACCCAAAAATGAAACTTTTTGAAGCCAAAATTCACACTTGGTAAATTTGGCATAAAGCTTCTCCTTTATCAGGGTCTTCAATATAATTCTCAAGTGATCTTCATGTTCTTCCTTTCTCTTTGAATAGACAAGAATATTGTCTATAAAGACTACCAAAAACTGATCAAGATAGTCTCTAAATACTCTATTCATCAGATCCATGAAGATAGTAGGGGCATTAGTAAGACCAAATGGAATCACTATAAATTCATAGTGTCCATAACTTGTATGGAAAGCCGTCTTTGGTATATCCTCCCTTTTTACCCTTAATTGATGATACCCTGAACGAAGATCAATCTTGGAAAAGTATTGAGCTCTGCATAGTTGGTCAAATAAGTCATCAATGTGTGGGAGAGGATATTTGTTCTTAATAATGATCTTGTTAAGTTCTCAATAATAAATGTAGAGTCACATTGATCCATCTTTCTTCTTAACAAACAGAACAAGTTCTCCCAAAGGGGATGCACTAGGGTGTATGAATACCGTATCAAGATTCTCTTGGAGTTGCTTCTTTAATTCCTACAACTCAATTGGGGCCATTCTATAAGGTATCTTTGAAATAGGCAAAGCACCCGGTATGAGTTCTATTGAAAACTCTACTTCACGATTTGGTGGAAGACCTGGAAATTCCTCTAGAAAAACATCGTCAAACTACCGTACAATGGTCATATTCTTAATAGTGAGTTTCTCACCAACCATTTGAGATAAATAACCTTCATTTAGTGGAATCAAGACCCATAAGATGGAAGAAATTTCCACTGGAAGGTTATGTTCATCCTTGCATCGATAGACGATCATAGATTGATCTAGAATATGAAATGTGACTTCTCTTCTTTGGCAATTCATATGAGCTCCATATAAAGAAATCCAATCCATTCCAAGAATCACATCAAATTCCACTATAGGAAGGATCACAAGATTTTCAGGAAGCACTTTCCCACAAACTTCAATTGGATAAGAATTATAAACTTTTGATGTGACTATTGTGCCATTAGGAGTTTTCACAGCTAACTCAAAATCTAATTGTTGAGGTAATACGGTGATACCCTTAGAAAATTCTTCAGATATAAAAGAGTGGTTGGATCCAGAATCAAATAAAACATTTTATACTTTAGAGTGGATGGTAAGTGTACCTTTCAGCACTTCGTTATCGTACTCCACATCACTGATAGAAATTACATGTGACTTTCCTTTCTCTTTAGCCTTAAGAGTTTTTTGACGACGATCATCATCATCAACCCTTGGATTAAGGCATTGATTAGCATAATGCCCCATTTCCTTGCACTTGAAGAATTGAAGTGTATTAGGTTCATTATGTGTATCCCTTCCTTTGTTTGCATCATTAGACATTTTCTTCCATTTATTTCGACATTCAATTTCACGATGACCTTGTTTTCCACACTTATAACATTTTCTTGTCCCCTTAAGACAATTTCCTCCATGTTTCTTTCCAAAATTTGAGCATAAGGGAAAACTCATCTTCTTTTCAGTGTTCTCTTTATATTTTCCTTTGAATTCCATTTTTCTCTTCTTATCAAACCCATATGACAGATGGGTTACTCCAATCTCCATATCAACCTTGAGATCACATCGAACTATTTCCTCATAGCTATTAAAGTCCCTTATGGCTAATACCCTTTTAAGAATTGGTTTTAAGCCACCAAAGAATCGATCGATCTTACTCTCAGGTTGGATAATAATACTAGAAGCATACCTTGCAAGTCTTGTAAAATTTGCTTCATAGGTACCAACAGATTCATCACCCTTTTGCTTCAGTTCAAGAAACTCTTTCTCCATCTTTGTTCGAAGAATACGAGGGAAGTACTTATTGAAAAATAAGTTCTTGAACTCGTCCCATTCCATGGACTCAATTTCATCCCTTTGCCTCGTATTCTTAATAAGATTCCACCATTAATCAGCTTCACCTTCCAAACGATAAACTGTTAAGATGACTTTATCATGTTCAGAACATTGAAGAATTGAAAATATCTTTTCAGTGGTACTGATCCATTGTTCATCCACTAATGGATCAGAAGACCCGCTGAATGAAGGTGGATGCTGCCTCATGAAGGATTCAAAAGAATGTTGCTCCTTACTTTTCTCGTTTGGAAGTCCTGTATGATTCATATCTTGAGAAAGTTGTGTGAGCATGGATACAAGATTTGGCATTCCAGCTCCCATAATGTTTGGTTGCTCATGGGGACAATCATTTCATTTCCCGTCGCATTCTGCATTAACATGGTTCCTTTGGGTTCCAACCATTGACTAATACCAAGAAGAATAGTGTGAGCAACACTAATTATAATAGGAAAACCACATAATCAAGAATAAAATTTCACCCTTAAGGTCTTATCTTAGGTTGTTCATGGCCATTTCTAAAACACTAAGATTGTGTTCTATGCTTAGACTTATCCTAAGGGTTCTTACTAAGGCTTTCACATCCTAGTTTCCAAAGGTTGACTATACCTTTCCTTTGATACCAACTATAATGACTCATACATTACATACATTGTTAATAATTCAAAATTAAAGCACACTTATTACAACATATAACAAAACCATGAAAGGACCGTATAGGTATAGTGTCTTTAGAAACTGGGAAACATAAAAAACTGGTTCATAAAGCTTCTACATTGTCTCCCATTTATTTCATCATATCTAGAGTCACTTTTGGCATATCCTACTTAATAACCTTCTTCCTGACCTGGGGGAAAGAAAATATACAAAAGCGTGAGCTCAAATTCTCAGTAAGGGTAAACAAGAGAAAAATCAATCACATCATATTCCTAAGAACATATCATTTTGGAAATCTTAACCTGCAAAAGAAATCATAATTTCATGTCATGGGATAAATCATAGAAGTAAAATGTAATCCCAATAATCATAAATTAAAACATGAAACTTTGTGGAATACACACATAATCATAGAGAATCATTTATTAGTAGTCAAGACTCATAGCCAATACTATCTTAGCGGAAAAAGCCCATTTCTGAACTGAGTTCACTCCTCGTTTCAGTCCTGTTTCACGGAACCGGATTAACCTACCGTTACAGCCATGTCTATCTCATGAGATATAAATATTTACCAAATGCATTGGAGGGAGATATAGGTCCCACTCATCTCATAATGATACCATTCTTATGTGTGCCACAAAATCATAAATCATACATCATTGCATAAACCATGTAATAAAAATGGGATTCTTAAACATCATGACATCATAAAACAATTCATATAAGATAAAGGAATTCATAAAAATAAATCCATCACAACATAATCAAATCAATGTAATAATAGGTATAGAAACAGAACCCTATATTATCTTATATGGAAAATAATTTTGATAAAACACTTGAACTCCATTCTTGAGGAAAATTTCCTTTCCACTTCAAAAACATTTTCCTTTATTAACATGTCATACAATTTTAAACTAAAATAAGTTGATTAAAAATAAACTTGAAAACTTGTAAAGGAAGCTTCTTTGAAATAATGTTTTAAAAATCCATTCATGCAGTATGATTTAAAAAAACATTCTTCTCGTACTTTTGTCGGAAAAGTCAAAAAGTACCTCATACGAAAAATGACAAAAGATTCCTTTCATATATTTTAATAAAAACTCACCGAAGGGTAAAATTGGATTTAAAAAATTGTAAGTGGATGGAAATTATATTACATATTGAGGAAACATGGATGTGGATGATAAAATACAACCCAGTAAATACCAAAGTATAAACAATCTCGGATAAAATGAGATTGTGATATTTTCCCTTACCTTAGGTCCGATTTGCTTTGTAAGTGTCCGAAACTCATGTATAATGATTTAAATAATGTCATTGACTTATTCCAGAATCATAATCATTGTTAAGATATCATATATGGCCATATTCTTAGCTTCTTATTAGTAATATTTCATTGCTACTTGTTATTCGGGTGTTTATTACTTTTTGTTCTTATGCGTGTTTTGTCGAATAAATTATTATTATTATATTTAGGTTATAGATAAATCATTTACAGAATGGTATTAGTGTAATATATATCATATTCATTCATTCAATTAATTTATATAATTATTATGCAATTAAGATCATGTAGAACGAGTCACATCACATCGTGGAGACGGTATTCCGTACGTACGCACGAGCGATGATATCATTCCCATGATCGTGGAATTGTATTGGAGTGTATGTATACTATTTTAGAATACATATAAATTTACAATAATAATATATAGTTATTATTTACAACATTATACCCATCCAAGTAAGGTGGTGGTGGAAAATAGATTACACCACGACGTGGAGACGATATTCCGTATGTATGCACGCGTGATGATTTTGTTTTCCGTAGGATGGATAAGAGGTGAAATATGAGTGTTTCATATTTATAATAACATATCAGTATATGATGGATACTGATGTTATTACCTCATAATGAAACAACTAAATAAGAGGGAGTAGAAGAAGAGTGGAACCTGAAGAAAACGGTTGAAGGTATTACCTCTTTCTCAAAGTGCCTCCTTTAAAATTACTCTTAAGGCACTAGATTTGGTCTTTTGAGAAGACCAGTATCTCTAGTAGGTTTATAAGGAAGTGGGGAAGTGAAATGGGCAGGGTTTGGCCGAGCTTGAAGGCTCAAATTTGTGTGAGGAAGAGAGGGAGGAGGTGCCCTTTTATAAGGGAGGAGAGGGGCACCTTTGGAAAAACTAAAAATATTATTTTAATTATAATGTCATATTCGGTTTTCAAAAGCTCCAAATTGATTTATTTTGAATATATGGTGGGTAGGGGTCGAAATACTCTCACCCAATATAATTTAGACTAGTTTAGGTCATTATATTAACCTTATCTTGTAGTTTTAACTCTTAATTAATTAGATTGACATTTACCATGTCACTTTGTATTTTTATATTATATAGTTACTAAACATTCCATATACATCCAAGAGACCCCCAAGTGGTCCATTAATGATACACCTATCATGATATAAATATCTTGGCTGAACCTTATATTTTTAGGAATATAATAACAATTAATAATATAATATTGTTTTTAAAAACTATTTTATGTCAATTTTGACACTATTTGGTAATTGATTTTTGTGAAAATCACTACAGAATGATTTGTTTGAAAAAAGTTAATTAAATCAATACTAACATGTCATATTAACATAAAAAATTATTTTAATTCATAAAAATTCTCAAATTACATTTATTTGGGTATTTATAACATCAATTATGTCAATATTTCATTAATAAGATAATTACCGCATCATCATTGTGTCATAAATAAATTAACTTATTTATTGTCTAAAAATTACAAATAAACTAAACTTATTTAGGAACTCTTTTTATATTTCTAATGAATATTTATAGTCTAAAATATAATTTATATAACCCCTTTTAAGAATTAATTACTAAATGATTTTTGTTAATGTCAATTTTGTCTTTACATTAAATTAATTAATCCAAATTATCATTGTCACTACCAAGTGGCTCAATGGGGTCCCAAAATCGACCCAAGGATGGAAATGGTCTGCCACTACTCATCCAATAAGGTTAGGACAAGTTTCAAGGTAATTTTGAATTATTATAATATTATTTTAACATTGAATTACCCTATTTACCTTTAACCGTAGTAAATAAAAATTACCGTAGTTACTATTCATAATATCAAAAAAATAAAAGTAACCTATTAACATAATTTGGACCCACTGATTCCAAATATGGAATCCATTTTTAAAAATTCAATACACATAAGTTGATGTAATTAATTTAAAATTAATCCTGTTGTTAAGCAAACGAGTTTTAAAAGTTAAAACATTGCCAAAGATTGAAATGTTTTTACCTATGAATTCAATGTAAAATTAATGATAATGACATAAATTATATTAAATGGTAAAAATTTATTCTATTTATACTTTAAAAACATTCAATATTATAATTTGACCATAAAAATTATTGCGATGAAAATAGTCGTTTTTAATCAAAATATAGCGTGTTTTTGCTATTCATTAAAATATGAAAGTTATCAGAATAATATGAAAAATTTATCCAAAGTAAATTTTTATATCCTGATTCTAAAGAATAATTTTATTTTTTAAAATTGAACTTATAAACTTTTCAAAAACTATAATTAATGTGGGTGCGCCATCAAAAGGCGGTAAAACTCTATTATTTGAAAAATACTTCTTTTAACCAAAAAACTAATTTTGTTTTCATACCTCATTCTAGAAAATGTATAAGATGAATTATAATGTTATAAAATTAAAAATTAAGTTAATACTATTTATAACGTCTAGTTTATAATATTATAATATATCATTGTTTAGTGAAACTCGGTATTGCGTACTACACACGCTATCGAGGAAGGTCGCGATTGCATGTAACGCAAGCCAAGCTAGTGTTGTGTGTAGTGGAAGATTACTTTACATATAACATATTACATAAAAAATATACTTCTCATAAAATATCAGGGTGTTACAGTTGGAAGCTGATATACATTCTCAGTGGCTGGAACCCTTTGCTGATGATACTTCATTACCCTTAAAAGTTCAACTTAGGGATGAGTCGCTTTATGGATGGGAGGTTATAAGGACCCGTATTTTCAAAAAGGTAAAAATCATTATTTTTTCAATTTTAATACCTTTAACAGACCTAATAATGATTTCTAATCAAGCTAAGGAGGTATTCAAAGCATTAAGGTCTCATTCAACACCATGATCTATGAAATTAAAAAAACATTCTAGGCCACACGATTTGAATCTAACCGTGAAACCTAGGGTGAACAACCGCATGACTGATTGAAGATATTTGATAGATCCATTCGGAAAGTTCTACTCATTATTAGTCAAACTGTTCACCTAATCGTTTGAGTTCCCCTTCTCTACAGATAACCATGAACAGTTGGCACGTGGTTCTAAAACCGTGTGGCTAAACTATGCACTTTCATATTTTGTTCTAAAATTAACTATTTTCTCCTCACTTATGTTTTAATCATTATTATTATTTCTACTCCTCCCTCCAGCAACCATCCTTGGTTTTATTCTCCCTCTGAGTAAATTAACACTTAAAACTAGGAATTAAATCAACTTCTTGATCTGGACTCGATTATTAAATCCGTCAGAAGCATTGGATCCATCTCGTTAATCTCCCATAGTCTCTCAACTCCTATCAAAGTTAATCTTCAAATCCATTTCACTATTTAGGTGCAAGATCATTTGTTCTATCTTTCAAGGCATTGGACCATTTATTTGATCTCTTATAACCAACTCTAAATATGGGTCCAATTTTGAGAAAGGAGTCATCTATGACCTTAAGGTAGGTGGTCACATCGTTTTCCATTTTAGTTTTTTTATTTCGTAGTTACATAGTTTTTCTTCATGGTAGGTTTTTCCAAGCATCTAAATTATATTTATTTATTCATGTCTAAATGAACCTTATACCTTGATAAACATATATTGATAATTATTTGGTGGTTTAGAGGTTGCACATACCGTATATAGTCATCCCAAGTTCACTCCAAGTACAATTGTCCATTTTTTCCAATTGGTTTAAAGGCCCAAAACATCTTTTATTGTCAGACTTAATTTTTAAATTAAATTTCTCTTAGCTCATAGGTACTAAATGAAACCCAAAGCACCTATTAGGTGTTTTTCCTTCTTATAGTGGGAATTCCCTAGTGAAAAATTTCAATAACCCAACAAGTCCAGGAGTCAGGTGAACCCACTCCAACAAAATTTTATTAAAAAAGAGAGAAATTCATGGAATTACAAGGGGGTTTACAAATCCGGGTATGGAATTGACCATTCTCATCATCCTCAATAATCTATGAGAAGAAATATGGGGAAATAAATAACTATATTGAACATGTATTTATAATGGTTCTCATAGATAATTCATCGACAACCTTGCCTGCTTCCCTGTAGATATGTTTCACTTCAATAGAATATTGATAAATAAGATGAAGACACTCAATCCAGGGTGCCAAAATTTTCTATGGAACATTACTAGACTTTTTTTATAATTTCAACTACCAGAAACGAATCAGACTCCATCCAAAGAAAAATCCATCCAAAATAGACACCATATTTGATGGCCTTAAACATGGACAATAATTCAGCTTCAATGGCATGATCATTTCCAATGAATGGATAGAAGAAAACTTAAAAAGAACTATTTGGTATAGAATAAACCATGATAACCCTAGTTACATGGTGTGACCAAGGCTTCCCCATCAACATTAATTATTATCCAAAAAAATATGGGAGGGATCCACCTAATCATTTTAATCACCTAAGGTTTTCTGGTACTATCCGGAACACCAAAAATTCTCATAATGATAAGTTAATTCATGTAATTCCTCATGAATCTTGTTTGAATTTTTGAAGAAGTGGAGATATACCTATGAATAGATTTTATCCATGCATGAAAGTTGGGAGAACTATTTTTAAATATTAAATCATTTCTATATTTCCAAACATGATACACAATGGCAGTAGCTGCAACATGTAAAATTCCCTGGATAGCCTTAATAATCATGTCATATTTTAAATGACCCTTTGACACTTATAAATAGTGTTTCCATGAATTGATAAATTGAATGAATTTTTTATAGTGAATGGATTATATAAGCTGAATTATGCATGATGGTGGAATAATTTAATTGAATTTATTGTGACACCTTCAACTGACACTTGAGCATTAAAAGTGAAATTTTCATGTTTTGGTAAATTAAATGGGTTGATTTAATTGAAATGGATAAACATTATGGATTTAATTTCTTTAATGAATTAATTGGTTTTAAGTAGAATTCCCCCAAAGGATGGTATGTCCATGCCCTTTGTTTATGCTTTAGTTATGGTTATTATGAATTGTAATGTTTGAAATGGAATTGAACTTGACTAATGGAACAAGTGAGAGGGATTGGATAATATGTTATTTTATAAGCATGGATAATTGTTATTCAAATTTATATTCTTGGTAAACATGTTACATGAGAGGTATTGATTATTTTTGAATATTAAATGTCATTATTCCTTCATAGAGGTCGTGTATGATGATAAATGGACATTTATAATGAATATATAATGCTCCCTTACATTGGATGTTTAGTAATAATTCACCATATTAAATGATATTATTGGCTCGTTAGACTGGTAATGGATGTCTAGGTTATTCCCTTGTCCAACCAGTGACTAGTATTCCATGAATATGTCCAATTACATCTTCATTTACTTGGTTCATATAGTTAGATGAAATATATATATAATTATAATATTTATATTACTAATATATATATATATGGTGACTATTTAGACACTTCTTCTGGAAATGAGTCGAAGAAGGTAGAGCCATTAGACCACCTTAGGAACTTGATCAACCTAGTTATTTATTTATTCTACTTTGTTAATTAAATACATATGTCTGCACACTATTTAGTTACGATCACTTATTGGATGAAATGTAGACATTGTTGTTGGTGTCCTTTTATGATTTTATCTCACACCCTACTCGGGATGCCTTTTGTACCCAAGAATATTATCTATCTATAGCTACTGATAAGAAAAATTTCCCTACTAATAGTCTATAACATTCTTACCTTTAGTTGGAGTACATGATCATAGGATTGGTTGTAGGCTTGAGATACTTGGAGATATTTTATCCTTTTTTACTTTTTTGAATTATTGAATAGAATGCTTGTGTCTACCTATTTCCTTTCTATATTACAACATGTGATGTATCCTTGTAATATAAACTTCCATAAAGGATTTTGATTATATTCTATTTTGTTTAGTTATCTATTTCTTCCACTTCTTATTCATCCAGTTTTCAATTTATGCTTTCATAGTTTATTAATTCTATATTTTTTATATTATGCTTATATTATTTATTATATATGATTTCATATTCTATTCCACTATGATATGAGGGTATAATAATCCCACTATACCACATTTACAACCTCGCTACTAGTCGGATGCCTCTGGAATATGGGGAGGTGTGCTTGAGGCATTGCGACCCACTGGCTCAAGGAACATTTTAAGTGGATCCCATCTCAGGATGTTACAGTTAGTATTTATTATAGTTGGGAATCCACTATGCATATCAAGAATCCCTGACTCAATGTCATTACCCATCTAAAATCCTACCTTTAAAATCTCAATAGGTGAGGCTGTCTTCATTCATTATGATAAACAATTTAATGAAGGAAAATGAAATGTGTTTGATGCTTAATTAAAATCCCAAAACACCAATGCATCATCCATATAAAATTGAAAAGACATAAAAGGAATTCAATGAGCAGGAAGTTGTCTAATTTTCCTATATCAAGAATTACAACTGGAATAAGAATTACATATCTAGGAAGTACAATCAAGGTGATGCTTCTATTTCTACAAACCAGGTATTAGATTCAAAATATATCTCCCATAATTTTATTAAAATATAGGGACCATGTATATTTAATAAGATTGAAAAGTGTGATATGGATATTTAGGTAGAAAATGGTATAAGTATGGTAGCATTATAAATTAGTGATTATCATCTTACATTATGTATTTTTTTGGTTCCAATATTAAATAGTTGTTCTTATATTGTTTTTATTACTAAAAACATTATATCAGTGTTGAGTCTAGTCACTTTGAGATTTTAATTCATTTTCGGAAATAAATTTTATTTCTTTTACAAGGATGAAAAAATTTATGGTACACCACATCTTAACAGTATATTATACATACATTAACTTTTAAAAAAGTTTTATATTTAAATGAAAAATCTAGGGGTAAAGGCTCATATCCTACTCATATTTGTAAGTTTAGGCCTGATCATCTTAATTAAAAGAATTTAGATAAACCACATCAAATAATATATTTACACTATGTTATGTTAAATTAATTATTTAAATTTCATGTTTATTTTCTTATAAAAATGACCGAAGAACCATTATTTGGGGAATAAGAAATGGATATAGAACTATTAGAGTATATTCATACTGATGTAAATGGAAAATTTCTAGTTGAGTCAAGGGGTGAGTTTTCCTACATAATTACTCTTACTAAAATTATCTGTAGATATGAACATATCTACTAAATGAGGTTTAAGTCCAATTTCAGCAACATGTTTAAGGAATATCAGAAGGAAATAGGGAATTATATTTGTAGGAAGATTAAGAAACTATCCTTGGAACATGGTAGTGAATATATTATCCAAGAATTAATTGATCACTTGAATGAGTGTGGGATAGTCTCCCAACTCATTCCTTCAAATACACCTTAATTGAATGGTATAAGTTAAAGAAACAATCACACCTTTTGAGATATGTCGAGATAAATGACGAGTCATGAAAATATTCCTTTATACTATTTGGGATATTCAATTCAGATAGTGTAATGTACACTAAATTTAGTACCAAATAATATGGTATATGCGATTCGATAAAAGTTATGGTAGGTAAAGATATACAGACTATCACACATATGTGTATGGGAAAGAATCAAAATTTTCAGCACAATATGTAATGGAAAAATAACATCTAAAAAAATTAATTACATATTTATAGGATACCCTTGTATAGTAAATGATATTACATATACTATACATTGAATAAAAAAGTAATCATGGTAATACATTCCATATTTTAATAAATGGATAACATTTACTTTGGAAATTTAGAGATAAATATTGAATTCGATCATGTTGAAGCTCTATATCAACGATGTTTATCCCATAAAGAAACTCCATAAGATATTGTTCGAAAATAAGAAGTTACAAAGACATAAGAATAGGTCTACAAGTTATTTTAGAGTACTATCAAGATTTTATTTTATTATCATCATGTTAGGTGAAACATTTTACATTTTAGAAAATAAAACACTATCCCACAAGGAAGTAATATATGGAAATTTTACTACTAAATGGAAAGATTCTTTGTATTTATAAATGTATTCCATGTACAAATACCATGTTTGGACTTTTTTAGACACATAATATAATGTAAAAGCTATTGGGTGAAGATGGGGTTTCAAGAAAAATATAGAAAAAGATGGTTTTGTAAATACCTATAATGAATGATTGGTTAAAATATTTTTAAGACTTTACCAAGGCACTGAATATGATGAAACATTATCATATTCCACAATTCTAAAATCCATTATTATATTACATGACATAACAAAATTATATGTTTATAATAATTGAAAACTAGATTCCAAAATTACTTTCCAAAATAAGATGTTTTTTGATGATTTTTATATGGAACAAGTGGAAGGGTTTGAAATATATAAGAATGAAAATATAGTGTGCAAGATATAAAGATCCCTTTTTGGAAATAATATGGTATCATGATCACAAAATGATCATTTTAATAAGGACATCCAAAAATTTGGTTTCATTAAGAAAAAAAGTGTGACATATGTCTATAAGAAGTTTAGTGGTAATGCCATAAATTTCATATTATTGTATAATAATGTCATAAAATTAACAGGAAATGAAGTAAAAACCATATAATTAGTAAAAGGTTTGTTAAATGAACTATTATCCAATAGAGAATTAGGTTATGTAGACAACATTTTAGAGATCAATATTATAAAGGTAGATATCAAATGATTTTTGGACTATTTTAGAGCATATAAATTGATAAGGTAATCAAAAGGTTCAATATAGAAAAATCTAAGAGATTATTTTTATCAATGTCACATGGATTTAATTCCTTAATGAAAATGTTTTTAAAGATATTGGAGCAGAAAAATAGAATGAGAAGAGTTATTTATTCTAAAAAAATGGGTTATATCATGTATTCCTTTCTATATAATAATTCTTATGCCTCAAATACTTTAATAACTGTGGGAATATATCATACTAATCCAAGATAGTTTTATCAGGTAGTATTTAAAACTATCCTAAGGTACTTTAGATGTAAAAAGGATACTTTTCATATGTAAAGAGTAGACAAAGACATAGTGGTTAAGGTATATGTGAATTCTAGCTTCTAGATATACCAAAATGATCTTAAATGAATTTTATACTATGTATTTTTCTATTATGGTGGTATAAGGAGAGAGAGTAGCGAAAGAAACCCATGGTTGATGATTCTACATAAAAATCAAAGTATATAGTGACTTTTAATGCTACAATGGAAGAAGCATGGATATATACATTTGTCTTATCTCTTGGTATTGTACCAAGTAGAGAAACCCTATTATAGTATTCCCTGATAATATAATAAAAGTGGTACTTTCCAGGGATATCATATCACACCAGAGGATGATTAATATAATTGAGAAATTTTATCTCTTGAGTCATTTTACTCAAAGAAGAGAAGTTAAATTTAACAATGTATCCACATATGATAACGTATGAGACCCCCTAAAAAATAATAATTTTAGAATAAGAATTATTCTTTCTTGATAGCTACTAAATTGAGTGTTGGTACCTATTAGATCTTTTGTAAGAGTGGGTGTTGTCAGGGTGGGTGTCATAGACCTAACTTATATGTGTAATCTGATTACCATCACATGTATATATATTGATATATAAATGTGTATCACTTAAAATGATAATAATATGACTTATATATGTATTATATATGGTATTTTCCTTAAATTACAGGTCGTATCAAAAGGTTATAATATTTTCAAATTATAATGATTTCCACTATATAATATAAACATAATTTTAAAAAAATATATTATGGATTAAATTCATCATTATAAATTAATTAAAAATAAATTTTACTATAAACTTATATAGGCTCATAATCATTGAGGCTTCTCACTGAGAAGTTCACTTTTGCTGACCTCGAGTACATGAGATCATGAGGACTGACCTGCCAATAAAAAACCACCTATTTTGGGTGAGATTTGTTGTTACTATCATTTAACATGTGTATTGGTCTCATGGAATGGGATTATTATTAATTTGTATTATTTTTCTTATAATTTTATTCTTTATGAAAAAAATAGTTTGCATATATTTTTAAGTAGCATATGTTGGGATAACCATTAATGATTTTGCGACTCCTGAGTATAGGAAGAGATACCTCAAGCACTATTTACCAGGATGTTAGTACCTTTATTAAATAAATTTCCTTGCTATAAGGAGGAAATTCCATTTATTATGGTCAAATGAGGAATAAATTAATCATGTAAGGATGGTTACATAAGATATACATATAGCATTATAAGATATCATAAGACAAAGAGATTATATTACATTGAGTATGATCATTGATGATGTTTTCCTTGTTCTAAAATGACTGTATCACTTTAGGGACCTTGAAATGTTTCTAGAAATCAATTATTGTTTTCGAGTGACACTCAATACTATCTATATAAGGTTCTAAAGAGACAAACAATAAGTGAATTCAAATATTTTAATATAATGAATTGGATTTTAAGACATAGTGGTACCCATGAAAAGTGGATAAAAAATGTATATGTATGAAATATCATATGAAAATAATTAAACTCAATATTATTAATGGTTTTGGTAATCAGTATTGAATCTATTATTATAATACCAAATTATTAAATAAATAAAAATACAAATATTTTATGAAAAATATTCATTATTCAAGATTTGATAAATATATAATATGAGAAATGAGTTTAGTTAATGACTTTTATATTATCACACAACATAATATTTATGTTACAAGTATGTGATAATATACTTACGAAAATTATGACACATTTGCTAGGTCAAAAGTGTAATATATTGTTTATTTTAAAGGTTAAACAGATTAAAGGAATGAAGTGAAATTTTAATAAGTTTTAAACTTTGTATTTTTTTCTAAAATTATCCAAAATTAATGGGAATTATTTAACATATGAATTTGAGATCTTCTCTATCACCTTTCTCACATCCAATAGTGAGAAAGTAGAGTCTAGAGCACCTCGAGCAAGGATCTGCTTCCCGAATCAAGTAATGAGTTCTCAAATGAACACAAAAACATTAAAAGCTATGCTAAATATTTATTTTAGCATTCAGATTTCAAATACCAACATACCAATTATATTTGGAAGCATGTGCATAAGATCTATAGGATTTATGCTTTAAATCACTTGAGAAGAAATCATCATTAATGAGAAAAAGATTCCAATATATTGAAATCAAATTAGTTATCATTTTGATTTAGTTGTTTTTCTTATTTTAATTATAAAATTTTTCCATGTTGATAATCATGTACTACCGCATTATGTATGATTTTATGATGTCAATATGGTGTATTTTTTTTAAATTTATTTTCTTTTATGATTTCACAGGGCACTTGGTACCAATATAAACTATATGTTTTTGTAGTTTCTATGGTTCTTTTTATAGTTCATTTTTTTTGAAATTTTTCTTAAGAATTATTTTTTTATTTATATAATAAAATTAATGTGAGGTGGTGTTCTTTCTATGAACATATGACCAACACAATATGAATAAATTTATATTTATGTGTTATTTAATTTTTAAAATTTTATTTTATCAGTTTATGGGATTTTTTCAATCATATTTTCATTTTTATTCCTATTTTGGATGTTTATTTTTTATTTTTTTAAAAAAAATTAATAAACTTAATATTTTTGAAATTAATTTATTTGATATTTGTGCACTATAGATCCCTCCCTTAAAAAAATGGTATAAGAACATGATATCATTTTTAATAATGTCTTATTATATATTTGAGATTGATAAGTATGACAAACAGAAGGATTTTATTTTTGGGAGTGTTGATATGAATTATCTTCTTATAAATAAGGCAATTGAAGTTCTAACAAGTATATCAAAGAGAAAGATCACTACTATCTCTACCATTTACAAGAATTTGACATCTTATGTTGATGGTGACTGTATCCCCTATAGAATGAACCTTATTATTGTTGATCTTCGGTGAAAAATTCCTTTGTAATGTGGAATATGAAACCTCTTTAATTGATATTTTTTTTTTGAAATTGAACACATTAATATGAATAAGTCTCTTCTTGGTTGGTTTCAAAAAACACTTCATATTTAAAATTTTGATATATTCACTATTAATACTACCTGAGACCATTTATATGAAATTAATAATATGGTATCACTCATAGTAAATGTGAATCTATAGATAATAGATGAGGATTGAGTGTTCATGTTGTTATATTTTTTATATGATTGATTTAACAATGTAAAGGATTTGGTGATGTATTCAAGTGATAATATTACCATAGAGGAGGTGGTATCCATGGTTCTATTTAGGGATCTTCAAATGTATAGTATCATGTTATAGGAATGTAGGGTGAAGTCTAGTCTTGAGATGCTCAATCTAATGAAAAAAGCGAATAATAGTTTAAAATAGAAGAATAAGGGAAGTTATTTTAGGAAATTTAAATACTATCAATTTTTAAAAAATGGATACATAACAATTACTACCATAATAATAATCCTAGGTATAATATGACTAAAAAAATGTGGTATACCATAGTTTTTATAGAATATATATTATTTAAGTTTATTTAGTATCCCTTAGAGTAGAGTTAGGTATAGATCTGTGTTCTTTTTAATACCAAGGAATGTATCTACATGTGATTTACTAGGGACCTTGGTTGGAAGGAAGGATCTGAGTATATCTTCTTTGTGGGTATATTTAGGTCTTGGTAGAGAATTTACTCTCATCATCTTGTTGTGATTTCTTACGGTGTGTTTTCTATCACCCAAATGACTTGAATTTGTGCCTTTTATTTTTTAGTTTCAAGACAATTATTTAACTATTGGTGAAGGTTTTACTCTATGTTTATATTCAATTGAAAGGGATCATAGTCCCTTTTAGTGATTTCAAGTACAACATTTCTAGTTGAGACTTAGGTATATGTGTTGGTAGGATCTATTTAAAGACATTTTTAAATTGGAATGTTTTTGGATCATGTTTATATCTTATTGTAGTACATAGTATGATACAACAATACATGTGGAACTATAGTAATATTAAGAAGATAATCAGACTGGGATAATATATCAGTTTGAAAAATATCCAAATGAGTTTATAGGATTGGATATAGTAGTTTTCAAGTCCATCTCTTCTATTTTATAGTTTAATTAGTAAGGATGATTTTTTTCTTTTTGAATCATTGTTTTGAAAAATTAAATTATAATATTGTTCATTCGAAGTTGTTTTTTATTTCATCATATTTCATTAATTTTAATAATTCCATACATTATTTATTTAATAATAAATTTTATTGTTATTTTTTTTAAAATATACATTTTTTTATAACAGAGTTTATTTCATGTTAAATGAGTTGGGTTTTGAGATATTTATTATAAAAAATCCTCTTGGTTAATATTAGGTAGAATTTTTTTAATCATAGGGTATTGATTTTAAACTTCTATGAGATGATTTTTTCTTCTTACGTAGGCTTGGTATGTGTTTGTTTAATCTTCCATGAGAATTTTCTTATTGTGATGTGGGATGTAGGATTTAATGTCACATGGTTAAGGGATATAATTTTATAGGAAATATCTGAGGAGTTACTCTTCTGTACTGAGAAAATTCAGTTGATATAGTTATGTTATGGGAATAGGTTATTCTTATATGAATTTTCACTTTTTATTTTAGACTTATATAGTGAATGAATCATTTTTATTACACAACAATTATTTTTAATCAATTTCAATAAAATATTCTTCAATGATCCCTCATTGACACATGTGTCCCAATTTTTTGAGGTGCGATGATTTGTTTTTATTTATTAGTTCTTGAAATTTTTCTTTAGAAAGATATTGATAGAGATAGAGTGATAGTGTTTTGAATTACCATTGAGATAAATTGAGAGAGAAAGATAGATATAGAGAGATTGAGAAAGAAGGGTTGATCTAGATCTCTTTCGATGGTGATACAAATTCACAACCTTTTAGAAACATTATCTTAGTGGGTTGTTCACACATTATGATAAAAAAGGAGGTTAATTTTTTTATAGGATTTCCACCCCAAAAGTACCACAAAAATATTCCATTGATTCATCATTAGGTTCTTTGTTTAATATTGGTTTTTAAAACATGAACTTCTTTCTTATTTAGTTATAGGTTAGTATATTATGGTTGGTATTTTCTTATCTATGTGTGTAGTTGAGTCCGTCTAAGATGAGCGTAGATGTCACATCCATAGATTAACTTCATTAAAATTACTATAGCTCTAATAACTCTATATTTAGATAGTTTCTCTTGTTATTTATGTATGTTTATTATTATTATTATTTCTATTTGATTCTTTTTATAGTAAATTGAACTTGTGGTTTTGTTACTATCATTCGTGTATGAAAAATGTTTTCTAAAGCATATCATATCGCTACGTCTTTACTTTATGAACTTTTATTTACTGGTTTGTACCATTTTTAGTGTTGTTTTCATCATTTCAATTTTGATTTTCCTTTTTTTTAAATAAGTTTAATAAGATCAATCTTAACCACATATTTTTAGTGGATATTCATGTTCAATGGAACCCTCCCCTTAATATGTTTTTATCCCATAACTAAAATAAGTGTTTTTATTGAGGTTTTATGATCTATTAATTATTGAAATGAAGTCAATGAAACTAAAAACTTGGAGGCAATGGTTGATGATTTACTAATTGATGTCATTTTCAATGGGGATATTTATACTGAAGGTTTAGTTCCATTTTTTAGAATGTATTTCACAATTACGTATGTTGTTAGGATATTTTTAAGTAGTATATAGTAAATATTGGATTTGAGTACATGGATACTAGATTCAAGAAAATATTTGGTAGAGAATTAAGTTATTTTAATGTTAATTATTCATAGAACATATCTTATATTTTAAAATATCCAACTTTGGTAGATACCCTTATTATAAATAAAATAAACTATGAAAAAAAAAATAATTATGATTTTAAAGGATAAAGGATTATGGTATATTAAGAAAGTAATTCTTGACTAATTTCATTATTTAAGCCCCACAAAAGGAAGGTTTTTTAGAGTGAATACAAATATCAACATGAACATTAAATGTAATATTCAAATAAATCATGATATTTGAGTCAGTTTGAAAATAATATAAGATCCCTTAAAATATACAACAAGATATATAGAAATATTACTTTCGTTGAGAAAATATATTTGAAAATATGTTTATAAAGATAGAAAATAATTCAATAAGAAGGATATTGAAAGGATCATAATGATTTGGCTTCTAAAATTGATAGTCAAAATAGTATTTTTTTCTATGAAACTGATATAGATGATCAATTTCATGTGAAGAAGTTTTTTGTGCAAAGGGAATAAGTAATGATATAAATAAAACATTTGGGGTTATTGTTAGTTTTTACACCACATATTTCTTCAAAACATTTGAGATGTGATTCGTATTATTTTTTGGATTTAATCATCATGGACACACAATTTTAATGGGATGTGGATGGTTTCCTATATAGTATACTAATTTAGTTCTTTTGTATTTTATTAAATACTTCATTTCACCTCTTTAAAGCACATGTTTTGTACTAGTATAAGTGAATGTATGGAAATGGTTTTTTTGTTAATGATGTATTTCCGAAAACATGGTATAGATGGTGCTTATAATGAAAATATTATTAAGAATGTGAATGAATATAAAAATTAAAACAATATTAATACTACTATAAAAAATTATGTTTATGATACCATAAATATTTAATGTTTTAAAACACATCATACTATTTTTTAAGAGTAATATTTTCTTCAACAAATTTATTGTCTGTGTGGTTTATATAGTAAATGTAAAAAATGGGCAACAATTTATTTGAAGAATTGGGGGGGGGGTAAGAATGTAAATAATTAAATGTTGGTGAATCACTCACACAATTCTTTATAGAATCAATAAATCATGTACTAAGTTAAAATAGTCTGTGTTATATCATGATAATGGATGTTACAAACATGAACCTAGTAGCCTAGAGTCAGTGATTATTTTTTTATATTGGTATAGACACTAGAGTTAACATCACCAATGATCGATAATTTTAGTTTTATAGAAGAACTATATAAGTACATTGGGCCCTTATTACATTGGTAATGAAATATAGAACATAAAAAATGACAATAAAATTCATCTTATCACTTATTTAAAGATTCCATCTTCACAACCTAGAGAAGGAAAACAAATAAAAGGGCGAGCTCAAATGCTCAGTATGGGTTATATGAGACATTAGTAATTGAAAAAAAAATCCAATAATACATAGAAATTATGGAAAGGTAAGTAATCCAAAAAACACATGCCAAAAAGAAACTAAGAATGACAATGCATATGTATATTGTTTTTCATAGTGAAAACCTTATCGAAAGTAATAACTGAATACTGAATGAAGAAAATTATTATTCATTAAACATAATGTATCTAGAACATGAACCATTATACCATCAAGAAAATTTAATTATGTGGGTAAAACCTCATCTAATTCTATTTGGAAATAAACACGAAGGTTATGTCACCAACTATTTTGTCTCATGAGACGAGTCAATGCATCTAGGGGCTATCTATAACCGGGGCCCACACGTTACTACAAGTACAAGGAGCTATTCAAACATAGATTCAATTAAATAAAAACATCATATATAATAATATTAAATTTCTAAGATGATAATAATATCCATGATACAAGAAATATGGATATTTAATGAATGATAATCATAAATCAAAGGGAAATATACATACACCACACACAAGGAATAAGTGGTAAAAGGGAATATTATATTTCCATGAATGAATGGATTTAACTAATAAATAGACATTAAAAAGAAAAATTAGAAATAAATCAGGACAAAATTATGTCCAACCTATGTGAAAACTTGTAAAAAGGGGGTTTTAGAAACATTAGAAAAGAGTATCTTTAGTGGGACTAAAGGAAAAAATATATAGAAGTGTCTCTAAAGAGGGAAAATAAATAATTGTTATCATAAAACCAGTAACAAAATATATATATTTTTTCATGATAATAAGAGTTATTTTATAAAAATATTGGTGGCTTAAACCATATTATAGAGTGTACTTGAAAATGGGTATGAAATGGGAATGCTCCCTTAAACCGGGCTTGGTTACCGAGAGGAATTAAAAAAGGAAGCTTAAAAAACAAGAATTTCCCTAAAAAAGGAAGAATAATTAAGCTAGGAAAATATATTTGGAAAATAAAATCTGAATTTATGTGGATTATGTAAGAATAATTATGAATTAAATCGGGGTAAAGATAGAGAAAATATAACCTTAATGAAAAATGGAGGTTTGGGGATAATCCCTTACCTTATGTCTAAAAGTGTTTGAAAATTTCACAAAATGTCATAGATAATGAAATTATATTCATTAATATTTTATTACATAACATCTTGAACATGTATTTGGTTTATTATAATTTTATTAAGTTCATTTATGGGGATTTTAATGAGTTATAATATTTATTTTCCTCATTTGGGAGTGTTTGTTTCATTGGTTTTCATGATTGGTTCAATTATATACATGTATGAAAGTTCATATAAAAACTGTATTAAATCTCTACAATTGAAATTATTTGTTATTAATTAAATTTAATAATACGAAATGGTATAATATATAATTGTGTTTCCATATATAAGTAGTAATAATTAGATAAAATGTTAATGATGAACATTAATTTATTTTTGTGAATGTCGATTATCATGAACGAGTTATATTTTACTAATTAATATTATGTATATATACTAGTTATAGAAAATTATATGAATTATAATATTTATAATAAGATATTATCTAACCATAATAATGGTTTTAACACCATCCTTGAATTCAGTAATGGAAAATGAAAATGCATCCTCCACAGTGGTGGTAAATCGACAAATCATGGTTGACATTTTCATTTTTAGAATTAAAGGGATATGAGAAGTGTATTAGTGATGTATTTTACATTAAAAAAATAAAATTACAAAATATATAATATATTTGATTTACCATGAATTTTCTGATATAAGTTTTTAGGTAAGGATAAGAAAATAAGTGAAATCAAAAAGAAAATAAAAGAAAACGAAAGAGGATTTTACCTCTTGAATTTATTATCCTTGAGAACACCCTTAAGGGGATTGGGATCTGTATTTTACTAAGACCAAAGTCTCCTATACATGTGTAGGATACTTGGTAAGAGTATGTTTCAATAATTTTTAAATAGTAAAGGCTTCATATGTGAAAGGAAAATAATTAGTGAGGGGTGGTATTTATAGTGGAGGAGAGAGGTGTTTTCCCTTTAATAAATTCATTAGTTTATTATTTTTCATCAAGGCAATGAATATTTTGAAAATAATAATTAATTATATTAAAATTTTGAATTATATTTTGATAGTATGGGTTTACATTAGGCATAAATCATATATTACTTAATAATTCATGTATTTAGCTTATAATGTAAATTACATTATTTCACTATTCCAAAAAACTTCATCTATTTTAGAAAAATTAAAAAAAAAATAATCCTATCAATTTTACAAGATTTAGAATTAAAAAATTAACACCATTTTATTAAAATAATTTTCTAAATATTATAAATTTAATTTTTATTTAATGGAATCATTTATTCAAAAAATACCCATTTTAAAATTATAACTGATTTTATAACACTTAAAAAATTAATTAAGGTCTTAGAAAATTATATTAAAATCATAAGACAACAAAATTTTAATTTAAGATTATATTTCAAGTAAATTAATTTTATTTTAAATCAATATATTTTTTATAAAATCTAAAATATAAATTTATGTTTATAAAAAATATCATCACATATTTAATAATTTCTTAAACAATTATTTAATTTTAATTTGATATAATTATATCATATTACCATTTATAATATTCCTAAATTTTATTTATACTTTTATATGTGAGGTTAATATTATATTGGTTGAATTTATATTCCTAAGGGTCAAGTTACTATTTCATTGATATATGTTCTTTAATTTCTAGAAAAATCCTATAATTTCATCCATTCCTCATTTATAATGTTTTTTTGTGTTATCTTTATGATTTTATATGATTTCTACTATATAGAATATTTTTCAGTGAAATATAATATAAAAAATGAATTGAATTTATTTAATAGGATTCATATTATAAAATCATGGGGTTTTATATTCTACCCTCCTTCATAAATTTCTCCATCAAAAGATTTCATGAATATTACCCTCTAAACAGATGTGGGTGGTTATTATAAAAAACATCCTCAAGTCCCCACAATGATTCTACATTTTATGATTTCTCCAAATAAATTTTACCAGTTGATTTTTTTTATTTATCAATAATTTCTCTCTCGTGTCAAGAATCTGAATAAGATCTTTATATTGAGACAAATTAGGTTCCAGTTATATTCCTTCATAGGCGAGTACATGTTTTGGGACTGTCTTGTAAGTCTTTTACAATAATACGTTGAACACATCATGAACTTTGGAGAGACTTAGATCTATCTCTATTTGGTATGGTACAAATCCAATTCTTTCTATAATTAAAAAATATATGATGTACCTGTGGCTTGGTTTCCAATTCTTACCAAACCTTATGGCACCCTTCCATAGAGATACTTTCATAAAGACATGATCTCCCACTTGAAATTCCAAATAATTTCTCTTATTTTTAGCATAACTATTTTTTCTACATTGATCTTCTTTAATATGATATTGAATAGTCTTTATCATTGTCGTTTATCTTCAATAAGTTTTGGACCTATAAGTTTCCTCTCAAAAACTTTATCCCAAAAAGTTAGTGTTCGAAATCTCATACCATATAATGCTTTGTATGATGCTATTTGAATACCAGAATGGAAACTATCATTATAGTAAAATTACACCAAAGTTAAATAATGATCCCATATACCTTGAATGTCATGTGAATGAGATATCAACATGTATTCTAATGTTTCTGTGGTCCTTTTAGACTATCCGTTAATTTGAGGGTGATAAGAAGTACTCAAATAAATCTCTGTATCCAAAGAATTATAAATGCACTTCTAGAATTTTGATATAAACCAATGATTTTGATCAATCCCAATCGATATAAGTTCACCATGAAGTCTTACAACATCATTAATAGAGTTTCTTGCTATGTTCTCAAAAGGTAAATATGATCTTATAGTAAATAAATGTGGCAATTTTTTAAGGATATCAACAATAACCAATATATTATCATTGTTTATGGGGGTATTTGGTAATCAAGTGAATATTTACATAGTAATGTCGTCCCACTTCTACATAGGAATTGGTAGAGGTTTCATATATCCTCTAATATGCTATATCTCACCCTTAACTTGTTGAAAAATTAGGAATCTTGACACATAGTCAATAATTTCCCACTTCATGTTATCCCACAAAACATTTTCCTTTAGATATCTATACATATTGGTACTACCATGGTTTCTAGAGATATTTTATCTATGAGAATCACCTAATACTTACCTTTTATCACAGGTATTGATGGAACACATAACCACTTTCCAAATTTTTGAATTCCATCTTCATACACAAAGTATTCCAATCTTCCATCCTGTACAGATATAATTTTCTTTTGAAAATAAAAATAATTATATTGAGAGATATTTATCTTCTCCAATATAGATATTATAACAATTATTTGAAAAATGAGTTATTTTTCCCTTTCCTCAAGAATCCTCACATATAGATTTAATAAATACATGAATATAGGATCTTTTTAAATTCTCATTTGGGTAAGAAGTAAATGATATTTCCTTCTTAATACATCTTCCATGTTATTTTCCTTTCTTGGGTGGTAGTGTATTGAGTAATCATAATCTTTGAGTAATTAGAGCCATCACATTTGCTTCATGCTGAGTTCTTTTCTTAGAAAATATTTATTTCAAATTTTTTTGATTAGTATATATCTCACATCTTTAACCATATATATAATGTCACCATATATTTAGAGAAACTATTATAGATGATAACTCAAGATCATGAGTTTGATAATTTTTTCACCAATATTCAATAGCCTTGATGCATATGAAAAAACATTATCATTTTTCATAACGAAATAACCAATTACCTTATTTGATGCATCATTGTATATCAAAAACCCATCATTTCCTGATGGTAGAGTCAAAATCAAAGCATTTACTAATCTTATCTTCAATTCTTAAAATAATTCTACACCTTTCTTTTATATTAACATGACCCATTTAGGAGTGAAGTTGGTCAATGGGTTAACCAATCAAAAAAAATTATGAAAAAAACACTAATAGTAACAAATTAAACCAATAAAACTACATACCTCGGTTATGTTCCTTGGTGTTGACCATTGTTGGATTGACTTTGTCTTCACAGGATCAACTGAGATTACATATTTAGATACAATATTGCCAAGAATTGTTTTCCTAAATCCTGAATTCTCACATTCTCAATCAACCATATATCTCTTTCCTTACAAGAGTCTCAAGAATAATCCACAAGTGATTCTCACAGTCTTTATAGATTTTAGAATACACCAAAATATCCTCAACTAATAACTAAACAAAATCATCAATATATCCCTTGAATAATCTGTTCACTATAACCATGAAAGAATAGGGTGCATTAGTCAATCAAAATGGAATTATTTTGAACTCATAATGTCCATATATCATATGAAAAGCTTTCTTGAGAATATATTCCTTATTTACTTGCAACTGATGATACCCAAAATGAGGGTCAATCTTTGAGAAATATTAGACTCCATGAAGTCGAACAAATAAATCATCAATGTGAGGTAGATGATACTTATTATTTATTAAAATAGAATTAATATCTATATAACCAATTCACACCCTCAAGGATTTATCTTTCTTCATAACAAAGAGAACATGGGAATCCCATAGAGAAATATTAGGAAGAATAAATAACTTATTAATCAAATACCCTAGTTGATTCTTCAAATCCACTAATTCCATAGTTTCCATTCAAAAATGTTTTTTAATATTTGTATTACATCACGAATTAGATAAATGGTAAATTCAACTTCATGCTCCGGGGGGGGGTCTATGATAAATACTCAATAAATACATCAATTTATTCCTACCCAATTTGTAGATCCTTAATTGGAAATGAATTTACCCATCCCTAGATATTGTTTTCTATTCCTCCCTATGAATTTCATTCATTAGAGCTACTATGGGTGGATATTGATTATAATTATATTTTGAAGTTTCTTCTCTAAATATAAGGGATTCAATATCTTCCACACAAATCATAATTTCCATATTCTAGGAATAAATTCTCACAACATATTTTTAAAGAGAGTACATATAAAGGATTATATCAAATTCAACATAGGATAAATGATAAATTCAGAAAATAAATCATGTTTATATACCATAATGGGAACTGCCAGGCAAAATTGTTTTGTAACAATACTTCCCTTATAAGTTTTTACTGACAAATAAATTTTCAAATCAAAAGAGAATTATATAATATTCATGTAAAATTGGGTATATATAAAAGATTGCAATGATCCAGAATCAAATAAAGCATTGAGAAAACTTAAATATAGGATTAATATAACCTCCACCACATCATTGGGTACTTCTAATTTAGCTGTAGTGATCACAAAATCATGGTCATCTCCCCTTTTAATCATCTATGGTAGATTACCCAAAAGCTTCAGATATTGATTTTAATTATGCTCAATTTAACTAAAATTTAATAATTAAACATCATTGATTTTGTTTCTTCCATTTTAAATAATTACCTTGATGAACCATTTCTCCACACTTATAGAAAACTCCCATGCATTTCAATAATTAAATAAGATGATTCTTTCCATAGTTTCTGTATAATGTAAATTTCTTTATTCCCTTATCCTTTTATAATGCTTCACCTTTTCCATGGTTATGAGAAGATATATTCTTCTCTTCATTTCCCTTGAACAAATAGGATCCAGTGAATTTTATCTCCATTTTAATGGAACTTAATACAATTTCATCATACGATAAAAATGGTTGATAATCTATTAACCTTCAGAGACATAGATTAATAAATTAAATGAAATGGTCAATATTATCTTTGGAATCACGTATAAAATCAATAGCATACTTGGATAGTCTTGTGAAGGTAACATTATACTTTGCAACACTCTATTCTTCACATTTATTTGAGCTAAGGATTTCTCTAAATTTATGTTCTTTTCTCAAGAGAGAAATATTTGTCGAAGAACATTTATTTTAAATTTCTCCATTCCATGTATTCTATTTCATCTTACTCATTAGTGTTCTTGATCAAAGACCACCATTGATCAATATTTCCCTTGAGGAAATATACTTCTAGTACTACCTTTTTATTTTCATTTCATCCCAATTCTATAAATAATTTTTCAAGGGAATTTATCCACTACTCATCTACCACTAGATTAGTTTTCGTACTAAAATATGGGGGATTCTTTTGCATGAAATGATCAACATAGGTAAAGTATGGTTATTCTTTATAACATGAGTAAGTTTTCCTCATATGGACATGATCTTCTCTTCTCCAACACTTACTGTGTTGGCTTTATCAGTATGTAAATCACTAATTTGTCTTCATGTATTGATTCCCTTCCTTCCATTAGGTTCCGTCTCTAAATAATGGAACTCAATAAGTTAGCACATAATCATCATGAGTATTGAGCCAAAAATCCACTTGAATGATTTATTACAATTCTCATTTTTATTTAACACCTAGTTCCCTATTTTCTTACTAAACATGCTCCAATACCAATTGTAACAACCCTGCCCCCATTAGTACAGAATCAGTGGCCATTTAATTACAATGTAATAGATACAAGAGATCTCATAAAAAAGGATCAATCAGTTTAGTAGTCTTAAATAAAAATATACATACATGGTTCCATTATTAAATTGGTAATAAAACATAGAACATAACAAAATAAAATAAAATACTTCTTGTCACTTATTCAAATATTTCATCTTCATAGCCCAGATAAGGAAAAAAATAAAAGTGTGAGCTGAAATGCTCAATAAGTGTTATATGGGATATTAATAAATCAATTGAAGTAAATAAGGAATTGATAGTATCACAATATAAATATTTAAAAAAAACATTCCAACAATACACTGAGAATGAAAATGCATCCATAGATTTTTTCATAGTGAAAAACTTAAGGAAATTAAAAACTGAATACTGAATGAAGAAAGTTACTATTCATTGGAAATAAAGTATTTGGAACATGAAACATTATACCATAAATATATTTTAGTTATGTGAGTAAAAACCCATTTTATTCTATTTATAAACAAACACAAAGGGTTTTTCACCGAGTATTTTTTCTCATGAGACATATCAATGCATTAAAGGGCTATCTATAACCAGGCTCCACCCATCACTATAATTACAAGGGATTATTCATAAGTATATTCAATTCAATAACAATAGATTATGTAAAAATATTATACAACTAAGACAATAATCATATCCATGATACATGAAATATGGATATTTAATTAATAATGATCATAAATAAAAGGGAAATATACATACACCACAAATAAGGAATAAGTAGTCAAATGGAATATCATAATGCATTCCGTGAAAGAATGGATTTAAATCATACATAGACATTAATAAATTAAAATAGGAATATATCATGATAAATAATGTTTGAATAAAGTGAAAACATAAATCAATATTTTTTAATAAACTTTAGAAAATATTCTCTTTAGTGTAAATAAAGGGAAAAAACATAAAAGAGTCTCTATAGAGGGAAAATGAACAATTTTTAGCATAAAACCAGAAATGAAAAAAAATAGATTTAATGATAATAAGAGTGGTTTTATAAAAATATTGGTGGTCTAAAACAAATTATGGAGTGTACATTAAAATGGGTAAGAAACTGGAATTTTCCCTTCAATCAAGCTTGCTTATTGTGAGGAATTAAAAAAACAAACCTTATAAAACATTCATTTCCCCATAAAAGGAAGAAAAATAGATAAATTAATATATTTTTAGAACATAAAATAATAATTTATGAGTATTAAATAATAAAAATTAGGAATTAAATTTGGTTAAAGAGAGAGAAATCATAACCCAAATGAAAAATGGCGAGTTGGGGAAAATTCCTTATTTTATGTACGAAAGTGTTTTGCACTAACACATAATATCCTAGATAATGAAATTAGATTAATTAATAACCTATTAAAATTTTATTATATTTAATATAATTTTACTAAGTTCATTTATGATCTTTTTTATGAGTTATAATATTCATTTTCATCATTTAGTAGTGTTCGTTTCCTTGGTTTTCATGATTGGGTTATACATATATGGAAGATCATTTAAAAATGTGATTTATTCTACAGAATTGAAATTATATGTTATGTATAAAATTTCAAAATATTAAATGTTTTTATATGTCCTTTTTTCTAGATATGAGGATGAATCATTAGATAAAATGTTAATGATGAATGTTAGTTTATTTTGGGGAATTTTTGATTATCGTGAACAAGTTTGGTTTTATTAATTAATATTATATATATAATAGTTAAATAGATTTATATGTATTTTAAAATGTATAATAATTTTTTAACCTTAATAATGGTTTTATGACTATCCTTTAAGGAAGTAATGGAAAATGAAAATGCATCATCCACGATGGCGGTAAATCTGCACATCATAAATGATATTTCCATTTTTAGAATAAAAGGGAGAAGAGAAGAGGATTAAAAATGGATTTTCCATTAAGATAATAAAAATTAATTATAAATAATATAATGGAGTTATCATGAATTTTTTTATATATTATTTTAGTGAAGGATAATAAAATAAATTAAATTGAAAAGAAAATGAAGGAAAACGAAAGAGGAGTTTACCTCTTGAATTTATTCTCATTGAGAACCACTTTAAGGGGATTGGTATTGGTATTTTGGAAATACCAAAGGATCCTGGATGTGGGTAAGAAACATGGGGTGATTATTGAGTAGTAATTGGGTATTTTTCAAGTCTTAAGAAGTGTGAGGTGAATAAGTGGAATTTTTAGTGGAGGAGAGGAATGTTTTCTCATTATATTATCCATTAGTTTATTATTTTCCCTCAAGACTGTGAATAGTTTCAGAATAATCACTGAATATATTAAAATAATTATGGATATTTTCTTTATTATGGGATTATAATAGGAATACATCATCTATGAGTCAATAATTCATGTATTTAGCTTATACTGTATATTATTATATTCCACTATTCATAAAAAATTCAACTATTTTAGAAAAATACCAGAAATTTTCCCTAAATTTTTTTAAACGTGTATAACTCAAAAATGAATTCCTTTTTATGAAAATAATTTTATAAAATTTAGACATTTAATTTTTAATTAAAGTAATCATTTACTAAAAAAATACTAATTTTATAATTATAACTAATTTTACAACACTTCAAAAAATTAATTAAGTGCTCATAAAAGTTTCTTTTAAACATCATACAACAAAATATAAATTTTGGTTATATTTTATAAAAATAATTTTTCTATTAAGGAATTATACTAATTATAGACATGAAAAAAATACATTTTTGTTTATAAAAAATATCAACACTTATTTAATAATTTCTAAAACATTTATGTACTTGTCCTATGATATAATTATATCATATTACCTTTTATAAGATTCCAAAATTATATTTATACTTTTATATATGATGTTACTATTCTATTGGTAAAATTACTTTTCCTAAGGCCCAAGATATTATTTTATTGATATATATTTCTTAATTTCTTAAAAAAAGCAACTTATTTCACTCAATCTTTATTTATAACGTTTTTTGTGTTCCCTATAAGATTTTATATGATTTATAAAATATGTAATAATTTTTAGTGGAATGTAAGAGATCAAATGAATTGAATTTATTTAATAGGATACATATCATAAAATATGATGGTGTTATAATTGATTATATAAAATGATATAGAAGGAAAATAATTGAGTATTAGTTCCAATTAGATTATACACATTCAATTTTCTAATTGGAAAAAGATAAATTTAGAGGAAATTTGATTTTTATCCTAACTAATTTACATAATGAAGGCTATAAGGAAACATTAATTATGTTAGATGAAATGATTGTTTGTGTAGAGTCAAAAGTAGTAAATTATATCATTGTGTTTATTAAAACTAGTCAAGTTGTGTCATATCAATCTCTTTTAATTTAGTTCAAAGGAATATTATGTATATAATATTTATGGATACTAATCTAGGAGTGTGTAAAATAGGTACCTTATAAACATAAATCACAGCGATGGGGTAAAAATATAAAATAAAATCACACTAATGTAATTAATGGTTAGGATGTTAGGAAAATAAACCAATATATAGAAATATTTCATGGGAATGGAAGATCTTTTAGGATGCTTCCAAAATGTTTACTAGTAACATAAAAAAACACCCTTTTAAGGCATAAATTCATTGAATGAGATGCATTCATTAAAATATTCTAATGGCGACAACCATGTTAGAAAATTTTGAGAAAAGGATAGAGAATTTAAAAATTTAGTGATAATCAAGATTCTAATAATGAAATTTATAATCCAATAAATATTTATCGTTGATTTTGACCACTATCAAAGTGAAAAATAAACTATTGGTAAAGTTGAGAAAATTATCACTCCAGATAAACTAAATAGAAGGGTGAAGAAATTTCTTATGAGGTCTATATCCATTTGAATTGAATTTTTTTCATTCAATTTAACTATTTATCCTATGATACTTTTTATTTTTCATCATAGACCCCTATTTCTCAATATATCCCTAGTATATCAATTCTAATGTAAGATGAAGATGGTAGATTTTTAGACACAATATATGTGTTAAATTCTAGTTATGTTAAATAACTTTATCCAATTGATAACATTTATAAAAATGGTTAAAAATATTGACATTGCTTACTGTATTTAAATATAATGGGATTTAAATATGAATTGTATTTATTTATTATCCATGGAATAATTTACGTTATTATGTTAAATGTATTTCCCTTTACTAGCATTAGTGGTACCATATTGAAATTTTTTTAGGCCCATCAAAAATATATTGTTGCAACTATTCGAAATATCCATATTGAAGAAAATTTTAAAAAATGTTTAAATTCTAGGATCCAAAAATTTATTTAATAAAAGGAACCTTTTACTTACCTCTATCCATTATAAATATAGGAAATGGTGGAATTAAAAATTGAATTTCTTATACACTCTTCACAGGGATATAGATGGTGTAGGTTTCCCTTGATATGCCGATTGAAGGGGTTTATATTTATAAGGACTTCTACCATCAAGAACCCACCATTAATTACTATTTCAACATGGAGTATTATTTTATGGAGATTGATTTCCATAAATGTAATAACTAAGTTGTTAAAAATTAATTTAATACATTATATATATATATATAATAAATTACTATACGTTTCATAACATGAAATATTAATATTTAGATGATATAATTTATTGGCCCGTTATTTATTACATTATTAATTAATTAATGGACCATTTTTTACATTCTACCACTTGGTCCAAACTAATTAATTTGAATGGATTCAATATCCCTCTTTAAAAATAAAAATTATATATGGATCATAGAGAAATTTTCTCTAAATAACAAGTTCTCACTTCCATGAATCATAATATATCATTTAACATTAAATAACTATAAGAATAAATCTTAACTACATGGTTTATTCTCTATATTAATAATCCTTAACTCCATGGTTTATTCAATTTCCACAGAAATATTTATCAAGTAATGAATGTGTACACTTAAACTGAAGTGATAAATACTTAAAAATACTGGGTTTTAAATAAAATTTAACAAATTTACAATGCATACTTAATCACATACACTTTATAAGATTCTTGAATTTAAATGGACTCATGAATTTAGTTAAATTATTTTCAATCATAAATTTTGTGTTTATGTGTTGAATTAACACATTTTTATCTTTTACACGTTCCTTTATTGATTAGTATTTTATGTCAATGTGCTTAATTCAACTCCCACTTTTATTATTCTTATCCATAAAGATAGAAACCGAATTTTCACAATATATTATCAATCATCAATAAATAGAATCCATAAAATTAAGGCCCAAAATTAAAATCCTTAGCTATATACCCTAGGAAGTGGCCTCAAAACATAAAATGAACTTATATTATATAGTATTAGTCATATTAGTATCTATTTGATACTTCTCTATGACAATTATCATCCAACAATCATAACGACATATCCTGAATTTGATTTTCATAAATCATCACAACCAGAAATGTCTCCATATTATTATCCAATGAATTCCAAATTGTGAGTGCATTTATATATAATCATGTAGTCTTTAGTCCCCTTAAGGTATCTTAATAATTTATTCAAGGACGCCCAATGGTCTATACTCAGATCACTCTTATATCTCCCAAACATTCCTACTAGAAATTCAATTTCAGGACTTGTGCAGACCTGAGCATACATTAAACTACCAATAGTGGAATCAAATGGGATGGATTTCATTTTTTCTCTTTGAAAATAAATTTTAGGGATTTGGTTCATGCTGAATTTATGACCCTTAATAATGGGTGATATACTTGATGCATATTTATTCATTCAAAGTCCCTCTAAGACTTTATTAATATAGGTTTCTTAAAAAAAACCTAGAAAGCCTCTAAACTTATCCCTATGAATATTTATTACAATGAAATAGGACGCATCGACCATATAATTTATGCAAAAGCTTTTGGAGGGAAACTGTTTAACCTTATATAGCTAACTCTTATCATTAGTGGCATGTAGAATGTCATCTACATATACAACAAGAAAACATATTTTACTCCCACCAACCTTCTGGTATATACATTGATCCAAAAAAATTTATTCCAAACAAAATGAAGTAATCACATCATGAAATCATAAATACCACTATTAGGATTATTGTTTTAATCAAATATATACCTTTTTCACTTAAACACTAAATTCTATCCTTTTCATGGTAGGAATCCTTCAAATTGGGTCATTTAAACCTCCTCATACAGATTACCAATCATGAAATAATTTATCACATCAATAAGTTGTAATTAAAAATAATAATGAGCTACAGATGCTGATATAATGCATAAGGAATCCTTTTTAGATACTGGAGAAAAGTGTAAATATAATTGATCCCTTCATATTGAATGAACAACTTAGAACTAGTTGGGCCATGTATCTTTCAAATTTTCCCTCTGAATTTTAGTTGGTTTTAAAAACCCATTTACATCTAATAGGTTTTACACCAAATGGAATCTAAAAAAGGCCCCAAACATCATTACTCTTCATCAAATTCAACTCCTTCATAATGGAATGATACCACATATTTGACTCAGAAATCATGGCATGTGAATATATTTCAGGATCATTTGTGGATCTAGTATTGAATTAAATTTTATATAGATACACTATATAATCACTAGAAATTAATGGATTTATCATCTTTTTAGATCTTCTCAATGTTCACCATTATTTTCTTAATTAATTTTTGGTTCATTTGATTGTTCATGGGCTTCTAATTCTTGAACTATTTGATCTAAAGGATGATTATCAACTATGTGTGGAATGAAATTATTTCAAAATGAGGGTTTTGTGAACAATTATAACTCTATCACTTGAGTTAGAAGGTTGATCTTCTAAATGGTATTAATTTTAATTTTTTTTGATATTATCACTCCCAGTAATTATGTCATTTTCAGGAAATGCTTCCTTTTTTGATTCCACAATTCTAGTGTTCAACGATGGAAAATAAAAACAATATCCTTTATAATATTTTTAATATCCAATAAAGTATCCACTAATAGTAATAGGATCCAAATTACATTCATGTGTATTATAAATACGCACTTCTAAAGGACATACCCAAATGGGTACATACTGCAAAGTTAGCGTCCAAACCTTAAACAATTCAAAATGTGGGTTTGAAACTACCTTTATTAGAACTTGATTCAAAATGTAGTCTATCTTGTTAAGTTCACCAGTCTATAGGAATTTAGGTAGCTTAGAGATACTAATCATACATCATACCAAGTCCATTAATGTTCAGTTTTTTATTTTAGCTACAAAATTTTGTTCTGGTGAACCTAGCATACTCTATTATTCAACAATTCTATTTTCTTGAAGAAACCATGAAAATAAATCAAGAAAATATCCATACTTTGTGTATATCCCATAATATTATCCACCTCAATATGAAATAAGAATCTTAACTTTTTACCATGTTATTTCGCTTATTCATCCTTAAAAATTTTAAAAGCGTTTAGTGCTTCATATTTATTATGAAGAAAATAGAGATGCATACATCATGAATAGTCATCAATGAATGAAATGAAGCGTTTTTGATTCTATAAATACATGTATGAGATAAATATGTATTTATATATGATTTATAATGTGGTTAAACTTCTATTTTCGCATTTCTTTGATTTATTGGGATTTTTTGCCATAATACAATCCACATAAGTTTCTAAATCGGTGAAATCAAGAGTACTAAGTAACCCCTTATTAACTAATATTTGAATAATTTATTCTAAGATATGACATAATATATGGTTCCATAACATTAAAGAATTTTTATTTATAACACTACTTTTACTATAAGTTTTAACATGCATGTTATCATTATTAATCTTACTTTGTAAATCAATGTAGAAAAGAGCATCTTTTAATGTACAACATTAACCAATGCCATTTCCATATATGAAGGAAAAATTAGTTTCACAAAAACTAAACGTAAAACTCAATGGTAAAATTTTTGAAACTGAAATCATATTTTTGGATAAAATTGGAATATAATGTGTATTTACTAAAAGAAAATTAAACCCTGTGGTTAATAATAAAACTAATGTCCCAATGACTTCCACATGTGAGTGCATCTTGTTTGTTAAATACATGCCAATATCATTGTCTACTGGTTTCCATAGTTTTTTGCATACCGTACAAGGTTTTGACAATATAGATTGTAGAACTAGAATCAATCCACCAAGTGTTGTAAATTTTATCAACCATATTTGACTCATAACAAACCAATAAGATTAAAATACCTATCTTCTCAATCCATTTATGAAATTTAGGAAAACATTTATTTACATGTATTTTTACTTTGGAGAAGAAAAAAATGAATTCCTTCTTAATATTAGGTTGAGGTATAAATTTACCTTTACCCTTTCTATTGGATTGTAATTTATGACCCTTTTATTTTTAGTGCATTGTTAACATATTGGTTTCTCCCATTTCTACCAAAATACTTTCCTCCTCCCAAACACATATAGTCATTAATTCATTAATTGACCATTTATCTTTATGTGTGTTATAAGAGATTTTGAATGGACCATACTGATGCAGTAGAGTGTTGAGAATAAAATGCACTAAAAATGGCTTGATATATCAACCTCGTGATTCTTAAGTTGAGATGAAATATCCCTCACCTACATGATGTTCTCATGCACACCTTTCGCAGTGGTGACTCTAATAGATGAGAACTTTAGAATTACTGTGCTTACTAATGCATTTTCTAAATATATGTACTGATTATATGTAGATTTTATCAATTTAGGAAAATTATTATTCCCATCGACTGAACCGTGAATGATAGTATATAATATAGTTTTTATGAACATTGTATTAAGTCTGTTTGACTGCTCCTAATGTTTATAAAGTGTTATATCATCTTGTGTGATATCATTATTAACTACAGAATGTTCTTCTTTCTAAAGATCATAATCAATGTCCATTCTTCCCATATGAAGAAGAATTATCTCTTTACAATTTTATAGTTGCCACCAATTAATTTAAGAATGTCATAGTGAATATTAGAAAAACTGGTGGTATAACTCTAAATTAAAAACATGCTTATTAGTACAAGTAGTAGTAAATTCTGGCAACATGAGTCTAAAAAATATCAAATTTCATATGGCCAAAATTTTAATTTAATATATTCATGAAGTCTGTAATGAATTATCAAGTAATAGTTTAATTCATTAATTGAATTATAATTTTATAATTCAACAAAATGTATGAAAAAATACTAAAATTTTAATATATCTAATACCTTGAGGAAAATAATAAAAATTAAATTTAATATTTCATCTAATGAAAATATTATAAAAAATGTTATGGGAAAAATTTTATTATATTTTTCATATATCATTTAATATAATATAATGATTATGTTGTTTTTTATTAAATTGGGAATGTAGTGGAAAAACCAAATTTTTAATAAAATTTACAAAAATCAGAGAATTATTTATTGATAATTTAATTAATAAATTATTGAATTATAATTTCACAAGTTAACAAACCATATGAAAAAATATTGAATTTATAATATTTATAATACCTATGGGAAAATTAAGAAAATTAAATTTCACAATTCATGTAATGAATATATAATAAAAATTAATTTGATATAAAATTTGCCATATTTTTCATATATCATTTAATGTGTTTTGATGAATATGTAATTTTTATTTAATTAGGAATGTTGTGGAAAAAACCAATTTTTAATCAAATTTACGAAAATCACATAATTATCAATTGATAATTTAATTCATAAATTATTGAATTATAATTTTATAATTCAACAAACTGTATGAGGGAATATTAAAAATTTAATAATCATAATTCCTATGGAAAAATTATGAAAATTAAATTTAATATTTAATATAATGAAAATAAATATATATAAATATCTTTTTATTAATGAAATTTCCACAAGTCCATGTATTATTTAATGTTATTTTACTAAATATGTAAATTTTATTTAATTAGGAATGTTGTGGAAAAACCTAATTTAAATAAAATTTACAAAAACCATGACTATGGAATTAAAGATTTGTAAACATTCTTCATTAATCGAAGATAAATAAATTAAAAAGATAACGGTAGACAATGAGATGATTCATTTCCAAAACTAAAAATAATTTTTTTTTTCAAAAAGAGGGCGTAAGAAGTTCTATTACAAAACATAGGTATAATCCTTGGTCTGATACCAAATATAAGAAAATTTTAATAAATTTTTAAATTCTAGGATTAGAAAATTTCTTTAATAAAAGGAACCTTTTACTTACCTCTATCCATTATTAAAATAGAAAATGGATAAATTAAAACATAAATACCTTGTGTACAATGAATGGGGATGTAGATAATATATGTTTCCCTTGATCCACTGAGTGCATGGGTATTTTATTTATTTAGGAATCTATCATCTAGAACCCACCATAATTGACTCTATTGATAATGGGTATTAATGTATGGAGATTTATTTCCATCAATGTAATAAATAAATATCTCAAACTTAATTTAATTAATTAAATAAATATATAATAAATTATTTCATTTAACGTGACGTACAATAAAAATATTTAGATTATATAATTTATTGGTCCATTATTTATTACATTGTTAATTAATTGATGGACGATTTGTTACACCCCATTCTAGGTAAATAATTAATTGACAATGATATGTAATTTTTTCTGTAGGAATATTATTTAAATTTATAATTCTTCTCTAAGATTGTGATTTTTGGTATATTATAAAAAATTTAAATGTGAAAGAATATTTGGTTTGTCTTTGGATATTCATGGTAGTGGGATGTTATCATACTAATATCGCGAGATAAAATTTCATGTAATAGTGAATGTGTCCATTTGTGTTGAATTTAAATTTTGATAGAAATAGTAATTTATATCATAATGATAGTTCTATAAAATTTATCTGTTAATTAAATGTGATAGTTTATTTATGTTGTATTTAGATTTTCATTGTAGAAGGAAGTTATCCAACCAATGTATTGAGAGAAAATTTCATGTTTTAATATGTGTTTAAATTTTTTTATAATTGATATTTCATGAAAATTGTAAGTTATCTCATAAATATAGTTAAATAAATTTTAGGTTCCATTTTACATGTAGTGGGAAGTAATGCCAAAAATATTGTGAGATACATTACATGTCTTAAATATATTTTTCACTCAATTTTCATTTAACCTTTTTAGTAGTAGTAAATTATCTTATCATAATAGGGAGATAAATTTCATTTTCGAAATGTATTTTTCCATTTTTTTATACATCAATTTTATTAGAAGAAATAATTTATCTCACTAGGACAATGTGGAAAATTTTAGGATATAAATGTTTTTATCCATTATGTACTTTTAATTTGTTTGAGGAAAAAGGTTATCTCACTAACACATTGCAATAAATTATTCTTATCATGTGTTTTACAAGTTATATCAATTTGATATTTCATTACCTTGGGAAATTATCTCACAAAAATAGTGACATAAATTTTAGTTTTTACATTCATTTTCAATCTTATTCTCTTTCAAATGTTATAGGAATGTAAAATTTGCTGAGTAGGTTAATTTTATAAAATTTTCTTGTATATATAATTTTCCCATTTTCGTATCCTTTTATTTTCTTGGTATATATTAGTTATCTAACTAGGATATTGAGATAACTTTTTATTTTTAAAAGTGTTTTCTATTATTTTATATTTCATGTTTTATAAAAGTGGTAAATTATCTCAACAACATAGTATGATAAGTTTAAGTTTCCAAATTTGTTTGTCTATTTTCATCACCTTTCTGATTATCATAAAAAATTAGTTATCTCAAAAGGATATGAGGAAAAATTAAAATTTTAATTATGACTATAAATTTTTTATCTTTCAACTATTATGTTAACAATCAATTATCTCAACAGGATAGTGAGATAAATTTATATTTCTAAATGTGTTTGTACATTTTACTTCTTCATTAATTTTCATAGTGAATATAAGTTATATCACAAAAATAGTGAGATCGGCATTATGTTTTAAATTTGTTTCCCTATTGTGTAATTTAATTTTTTTGAAAAATATTTATTATACTATCATTGTGAGATAAATTTTATTTATAATGTTTTTTTCGGATCAGATCGATTTCAATTTTTTATGTGTGTAGAAATTTATTTCACAAATTTAGGGATATAAATTTAATGTTTTAAATGTGATAGTTCATTAAGGTTTCATTCAATTTTTATATTAGGGAAAAATATCTCAATGGGATATTGAGAAAAATTCATGTTTTGAAATGTGTTTGTCTATATTAAATATTCTTTTCACTTATTTGGAAGATATAAGTTATCTCACCAGGACAGTGAAAGATATTTATATTTTGAAATATGATTATAAATTTTATTCTTTTTGAAATTTTATATCCTTCTTAAATTTTCGCACAATTAGATAAATTTATGTTATTAAATTTATTTTCTCAATTTTACATCACTTTTATATTTATTGGAATATGTAAGTTCTCTCACCAATATTGTGAGATAAATTGATGCTTCAAAATATGTTTCTTCATTCCATTATCCTTTAAATTATAAAATAGTGGTAAATTTTATTAGCAACTCATTGTTATGAATTTTTTATTTCTTACTATTATTGTGCATTTTTCTTCTATTTTAATTTTTTAGATGTTATAAGTTTTCTCAGAAGGACAATGAGATAAATTTTATTTTTCAATTTTTAGTTCCCATTCAACACAATTTTAAATTTTATAAGAGTAGTAAATCATCTCATTAGATTAGTGAGATAAATTCATGTTTCTAAATTTGCTCATGAGTTTTTTGTCTCCATTATTTTTGAGTAAATTTTATTAATATCACCAGGATAATGTGATTCATTTTTCATTTTAAACGTTTTTTTTCATTTGGTTTACCCTTGAAATTTATTTTAAAATAGAAATTATCTCACTAACATAACTGATAAATTTATGTTTATTAATATTTTTTTTATTCTTATGTTTTTTAATGTTTAAAGAAATGAGAATTTATTTCACCAACAGCAGGAAATAAATTTCATAGAAGTTGAAATTTATCTCATTACCATGGAGAGATAAATTTTAGTTTTTATATACAATGAAGGATAAGTAATTTAAGAGATTTTGAAATGTTTTATAGTTAACATAAATATGATATCAAGGACTTAATTTTGTTTATTATAGAGATTAAAACCATGAAAGAGACATCGAACATCTTATAACATATACTTTTAATCATGTATTCTAGTTTTTTGAATCCTTTCTACTAATATTAATCTACTTATATTATTAAGGAATCAATAAAATAAAACTACTCATAGTAGGTTAACACACTAAAAAGTAATGGAAATATCATGGGTCTTATAATTTATAATATTTTCCAATATATAACATATTATCACTGAACATCCAAGTGTAAAATAGTTGGAAATTTTTAAAAAATATATTTAGGTATTGTGTAGAAATTACATAAACAATATTTAAAATTATAAAAATTAATCATGAACGATTTGGGTTTAATGGTATCATCGATGAAACTATTTCAAGGAGTGTTTCTGGTTTCGAAATAATATTTTTGTGAATTTTGAACAAGTTATCATTATAATTTTTTCCCTGATAGAAATTTCATTCTGCATAGAAACACACAATAAATAATATTTAAATTAAAAAATAATTATTCATACTATATCAGGATCCTATGCTATATGGAAGTCTTCTCAGTTTAGTTATTATGGATTTAGGTTATTGTATTAGTTATGTTTTTAGGTTAAATTATCCTATACAACTAAAATTCTAGGATAAACAGTTCATTTAATTGGGAAATTATGAATGTGATGATTCATCACTATAGATTTTATTTTTCCATAAAAATCATTATTTCTTAAAAAATCATATTCAAAATTAAAATATTATTGTATAATATAAATAATATTAAAAACTATATTAATCATGGAATGAAAAATTTATAATGGAGATAATATAAAATAGTTAAAATCCAGTGCATTTAAGGCTTATAAGTATCTTTCTTAACAATAATAATTATTCATACCTCCTTCTCTTACATTCAAATCATATAAAATCAAAAATGTTTCACTAATGACCTATAAAGTTAACCAAAATTAATTAATTTTTTCTGAATATACAATTAGTGTTATTTTCTTAATAGTATAGAACATATAAAATATGAGGTTTCAATATTCCTTTGTAGAATGATATGATCATCAAGAAAATCCATGTCTCTATAATTCTTTGACTTCCATATGGACACATTGAATAATTATAAGATAAAAGTCAAAAATAATATTTAAATTGTCAGTGGATTATTCCAAGGAACTTAATCTAGTTCCTAATGTTATATAAACTTAATTATATCATTTTTTTATTATAAAATAATTTTATGTGTTTTTATCTAGTTGAATAGTCTTATATGGGATTTCATTGGAATATATTCCTTAAAAAATAGTGACTTCAGATATGAATATTATATTTCTATAAGCCATCTAGGAATGTATAAAAGGAAATAAACTTTTTATTCATTTATCTGAGTCATATATTTTTTAAGAGGTTCTATCTATGTCCATTAATTTTCAACTTTATTAGCACTAACTCATTGAGTAATCCACCAACTATTATCATATTTATAACTTAATAATTGATTTGATAACATTCACACACTTTTTTTAATCCTTTTAATCACTCTTCATATAATCTATATATATTGATTTAGAAGTTTATGATCACTGTAATATTCAATATTATTTCTATTACCCACTTTAATATTTTGGGTGATATTGTTGGAATTATTTCAAGTGAGGATATGAAATTTCCAGCTATCATGTCTTTAATTAGAAGCTGATTATCATTTTCCTTTCATTATAGAAGTAGTGAGATTTTTATATTCGAACACATTTCATTTATTAAATTGAAAATTAGATTCCATGTTATTATAATTTTAACCCTCACCTTTATGTTCATGAATGGGAAATTAATTATTTTTTGATTCCATTGTTGTTTTGATTTCATAAAAAAATTTTGATTTTTTTTGAACTTATGAATCCCAGAAGTTATACATTCGAAGATACTAGATAAAAATAATGTTCTTAAAGAATACATATATTTAATGTGAAAAAACATATAATATAACCACACCTCAGTCACCACATTGAAAATTCATAAAATTGAATGAACCAAACAATTTTTTCAAAAGACAACAATTGAAAAAAAAAGAAAAAGGACAATATAACATATTTTCAAGTTTTATACACGGTTTCAATTCCATAAGGGCATGTCTGTTAAATTTTATTAAAGATATCTATATATTATTACAATTTCATATGTCTATACCTATCAAGAGAAATCTCACCCAACTAATATAGAAAATTCAACCCGATAGAACTAGTTGATTTATCTATCTATCTTCATGGTGGGTTATTATATGAAACTCTTGTCTTTATGGATATACCACAACTTGAAAAAATATATCTACCTCTCAAATCCATTTTTGGTACACATTGCCTACTTCCAAAAATTCCCTAAATTGTCCCTTAAATTTCCTCTCTAACGGCCCATATATAACCCATTTTGAAAATACCACTAAAGGGAAAGAAACCCATCAAATTGACTCATACACATCTAATATGTACTTTCATGAAAATTCTTTTCATCTTCTATAATACCTCGATAATATGATTTCAAGTGAGTAATTCCCAATTTTACATCATCCAATGGTGACTTTCCAATCAGCATTATCTTTTTTAATAACATATATTTGGCTAGACTTTTTCACCACTACACCACTTATTCTATCGAATTATTGAATGTTAGTCTATCAAAATCACTTCTTTCATTGGATCAATTCCTTTTAATGGAAATGGTTTTCACATGGATGAAACCCATAAATATTACATTTGATAGTTGTTTTCTAGGTGTCATTTCCAAGTTCTCAAACATTATTTTTTGACCTCCTTTCGTTATTCAAATTTCTTTTTTAGATTTAGTGGTCCCCCACCAAGATAATGGTCATACTAATCCAATTATGGTACAAAACTACCACATAACATAATGGGAAACACCATTAATTTTCTAATCCATAATATTTCAATATATATCAATCTTTTATAGATCTAGAAATTCATTATTTAACAACTTTTGGATGAAGTGATACTTAAACTAAATATGCATCACAAAAAAATTAAATGCCATATTTTTGGTAAAGTGAATAACACTTTTTGAATAAAAAATTTGAATCCTATTAGATTTCCTCATTTCTAGATCTTCCATTAACCTCTTTATCCAAATCTAGTCCTTCCCAACACCCGTTAAAGAGATATAATCTAGTTCCATTGTTGAGTGTGAAACTAATGGTTGAATATTTAATATCCCAGTCAAAACCATCCCTAAAAAAGTAAACACATATTCAGTGGTGTTCTTATACATATCTATATCTACCCTAATGCCTTAGTTAGAAAACTACTATAGTGACTCATCAATTCTAAATAAAAGTGAAAATATTTATAAACCCTTTATGTGTCAAATAATACACATCAGTAATTAAAAATTCTCTATTATTAAATTTGAAATAATCCAAATAACTACTCACAATGGTTTCATAATTTCTGACTATATTTAAACCATGGTATACATCAAGATTCCAATTGATGACTTAGAAGGAACCTTTTTCATGCACTCTACCTCAAATTTTATTCATGGTTCATTCTACTTTCTAAACATAAAATTCATGGATTGTTTTATAGTTAACATTTTTTCTCACTCATTCTAAATAATTCCACCACCTTCTAGTTTTAATCTGGCTGAGTCAAGTACATTGTACCAGATCATAAGTCCCACTGAATATATATCCTTAAAATTCATTTTACTGGAATGATATAATTAACATTAATACTTAGAGAAAATTAAACCTCCATCTCATTGTTCATTTCATTCACTAGACTGATAGTAAATATATCATCATTGAAGATAAGTAAGATGATGAGACTCCCATCATCAAACAAATTTTAGTAACAAAAATTATCAGTATTTCTCTTGATAACTAACCATTATTCCATGAAGGTATTGAAATTCCAATTTCACTACTGTGTAACTTTCTTCAACCCATAAAGGCTTCACTTCAGCTTGAGCATACGATTTAAATTCCATAAATCAATTAGACCCTCTTGTTTCTCCATCTAAATCTCTTTATCTAAGTCAGTATGAAGAATGTTTTCAACATGTCCAGTTTCTCTACATGGAGTCCTTTAATGGAAACCATACTGAGTATCATTTTTTGGTCCCTATATAATTCTCAAAAGGGGGTGAATTGAGATTAAAATAAAAATATTGTGTTTTGAATATTATAAGTTTAAAATAAAAGTTTAAATCCCCATCTTTAAAAACATCTCAGTTAACAAATACAATAGCTGTATAGAATTTGATAATTTAAATTTATTTACCAAAGGTAGCAATCATTAAATATTTGAAATAAATGAAATTTTTTTATTTTGAAAATATTATAATCACATAAAAAATTATACACATCACTTATAAATTCTAACCATTAGTGTTTATTTTGTAAACATAGTTCTTAAAACTCAATGAAAATCCAAACTAATAAATTTATTTTCAAGTGAATTGAAATTAATTAGTGGAATAAAATATTAACATAAATAGTGAAATTAGAAAATAGGTTCAGTTTAAAAATAGAAAAAACCCCATCCACTCGAATGTAAGACACTTACAATAGAGTTTATTTATACAAATAAATTTATCCCCAACCAAGATCAAGTGTATTTATATACCACCTAGACAAAGATACAAGTAAAAATCTACATGAATGGAGGTATTGGATAAATAAATCCTTTTACACAGTTATTGATTTTAGAGTTATGAAAAGAAACAAAGAAAAAATTATCTGAGTACACTTATTTCCAAATAAAAATATTTGGTAAATAAATGCCTATAAAAGAAATAATTTTAAAAAAGTAAAGGAAATAGAATGAGAGATGTAAGATGATAAAGTGTGATGTTACTCAGTCTCTAATCAAATCTATTTAATAAGCAAGGTTATCTTCTTCTAAGATGATCGTTTATATGTTCAAGAGTTGTTTATATTTTTAGTGAAGATTCATATTGGATTTTGTGGTGGAATTAAGAAAAATAGAGTATCTTGGAGCATGAAAAATGAAAGAAGGATTCTGGTTGGCCTTCATTAATTTCAAAACATGAGGCTTATTTGTATTTTTAGAACACTCTTCCCCATATATCCATTGATAAATTATCATAAAGGATATAATCATATTAAAAAATAACAAATAATATGAAATCATCATGCAATGTTATAAAATATTGCCATTGTAATTTTATACTTAGACATTAAAACATTGAAAAGTGATAGTAATTAATGTTGAAATATTTTAATTTTGATGAGTCATGTTAAACTGTTGGTATGTCTGATCAAAACTCATAGTTTACCAACACTTTTTGTAAATATAGAACTTTTCTTTAGCTAATAATTTTTATTTTAGTAAATTCATTACATAGTTAGTTAGATTCACCGTGTGGAAACATGGAGTCAATGTGCGGTTGATCCAAGACATGGTTAGTATACAACTATAGTCCTTTGTTCGGTCAATGATTTTCATTATGAGGTAGGTCCAACACTTAGAAATGTTTTGATACTATTCCTCATAGTTTATTTCCTATCTTCATATGTTCAATCTGATTCATATACAGTCGACCCACTATACTTGAAGATGATTGAGTAATTTATAAATTCATCCCTATAGTTGGTAGTTTATACAAGCTTTAAATTGAGAGTACATCTGGTTGTTCCAGTGAAACACATAGTTGATCCAATAATTAACATATTTTTTTATCAAAAATAGTATACTATTATATAATATAGAAATCCTTAGAATAATAAAAAACACAATTTGGGATCATTAAAATAAGTAATTTCTTTACTAATCCAACAATATAATTTATTTATTGTAAAAAATGATAGCATGGATATTTTTAAATTAAAAAAATAAAATAAAAAAACTAAATCAACAATAAAGAAATTTCCTTTTAAGTTTATGGTAAGATAACAATATTAAGAATGTTTTTATGAACTTTCATAACATATTTATACCCCTTTTCATATTATCAAATATATATATATAAATGATTAGTGAAAAATAATAATATATATTAATATAAATTACTAAAATAATAAAAAATTAATTAATTTTCAAATTAATAACAACATAAAGATAAATAATTCCAGAATAAAATTTATTGAGAAAAAAATTGAATATTCAATAAATTTTTTTAACATAAATATAAAAAGATTCCCTATCATAGAATCTTATACAAATAAAAATAATCCTCTGTCATAGTCATTGGATCAAAAGGTTATTTTTCATTTACTATATAGGTATTAGGTGTTGGATTAGGAGTAGGAGAAGAAGCTTCCCCAATGAATGTACACATAAAAATAGGTCTAAGGAGATTTATAACATGATAAGGTATATAATCGAAGGATTCTGAGGTTGGTGTGGTAGAAATTGAAGAGGTAGGAGATTTAGGATCTGAAAATGAATCCAATTCATGAATTATGATAGGAATGAAATGGAAAATCACCACAATAGTTTTAGAAGCATACAAATATGGTTTTATCTTATTATGGAGTCCACTCTAGGAACCTGTGTCATTCCCCATAGTTTCAAAGATCGACTTATTTTACATTATAAATATCTCTAATATTGGTGCTAAAAATTCCAGATGATCCACATGAGTCTTGAAATATCTGGTCACTTGATGTATTTTGAGATCATTTGAAAAATTATAAAATGTGTATTTCAACTCATCCTTTATTAAATTCCTTGAAGAATAATAATTAATGTATTTTTTAATGGTTCTATTATTTTTTCCATCATTTTAGCATTATCTCCATATAATTCAATAATTTTATCCACAAGGGTTGAAAAGAAAGATGAAATCATCTCTAGTTTTTTTATAAAACAAATATGCACATACTTCATCTCATCCCCAATATTTTTTCTTATAAAAAATTCATTAATAGAAACAATAGTAGGAGGAGGAGAAATAATGAATAGGTAGTTGGATTTTATTTAGAGGTATTGGATTGATCAAACAAACTAAAGTCTATTTGATCTTGAACCCTCATAAAACCTTAAAATATAGATAGAATAACATTCATTTGTGAATTATAAATATTCGTATCCATTAAATCCATATTTCAAAACAACCTTGTATGTATGTGCTATTAAAAAGAGGATACAACTATAGATAAATATCCTTCTTTATTTGGATCAAACCTTGTTCAGAAATCCAAAAATAAAGGCTCTAACATGTTCAACAGATTAACTTTAAAGTCTTTCAAATAATGTATCATAATATAGGGAAACAATGAAATATAAGTGAGGGTAATACTTGTTTAGGAGGTGATCTTTCACAATGTTTTGATTCACCAAATTCAACCTTCATCAACAAGGGTTCTATTTCACTTTGCACAAAAGAGTCAAAGACCAATCAACCACTTCCAAGTTCATATTTCGATTTATCTACTCTATTTATTTTTATAAGAGTTAGTAAAAATATATAATTTATCACGTGATCCATATTTTGGTCTAATTACTTTTCTTCTATAGATATTCTAGATCAAGGGGACGGATTCTCAATTTCATTCTCTAGATCAATCTTATCAACTTTAGATCCTTTAACACTTGTATGTAAAACTATAATAGTATGTACACTAGGCCTAGTTTGATTGCCTCTAATATTATGATCACTTTTTTGGATCTTAATCAAAATAATAGATTCCCATCAAGTGTCTAGGGGTACTTATTTCCCTAAGGATGTGGAGTATAAACATGATATTCTTCCCATTTTTAATGCACCAGAGTATTTAATTACCCTCTCTCCACTTTCATCCTTTTATTCAACTATGGGAATGAACTTTTTTATTAGGATATTCCATAGACAACTCAGTTTCATCATAATTAAAAAAATTAATTCTCCATTATTATAATGTAAAGACTCAAGGCTTTTAGGAGGTACATAAGAGACATTTTGAGTCATGGGACTCTAAGAAACTACTACCTTGGGTGTAAGAATCCTATCTTCTTTGGGATGTGTCCCTTCCTATATTATTTTTATAGATTCATCACATTTATCATCTATTAACTATTCTATATCTTCTCTTATAGATTTTTCAGTCTGAAAAATTATTTAATCTTTATTAGAATAAAATTATACAAAAACATATGGTCCAGGACCTAGAGAGAAGTTTTTCCTTTGACCTAAAAATATTTTTAACTAGATTATATTTTTCACATAATTTATCATTATCATCAACCTACATATTTTTATACTGTTTATAGATAAATAAAATCCTTTTACATATTGTTTTATTTATGTACATACCATTGACAGATTTTGATATGTCCTACCTTGGAGAAACTATCACATTTTCATCAAGAAATGTAGAAATAAATTTTTGGTAATGGAGAGAGGTTAACCAATAATAGGTCTTAAAAACAACTTAAATAAGACACATAAACTATCTTGGAATAATTATTTAGAATCCATTCCTCAGTAGATATAAGAATAATACATCATGGGCCCTTTGGATACTAAAATCCAATTTTTTGGAAGATTAAACATTGAATAAAATTTATCAACAATATACACTCTATCAATTTCCATACCATTTGGTCTCTATAGTTTTCCACCTTCATTCATCTCTCCCAGTTATTTCTCAATCTCAATATTCCAATAACCAGTGGGATAATAGATTTAGAAATCCTCAAATTAACCTTTGTGTGGAATAAATAAGCAATTGGGCCATTTATTTGATGAAAAGACTAACAGTTTTCCATTCACAGTTTTATACATATAATCTATATTCTAATAAGTTTCAAACTAATCACTAAAATAATATCCATTCACTAACCTCAATTACAATTGAAGTCCATTTTTACTAGACTAGTCTGTCCAAACCTATTGCCTAATCACATTCCATACAAGTGAGTTTCTCAATTTTAACCACTCAACATCAAGTTATTTCTCTAGAGCTAACAAAAAATTTAACATATTTAGGGTAAAAAACATGAAATATGAACTTGATCCAACATTTCCATTATTCACCTGATTATTCTCAATATAAGGAGAGAAATTTGACATTTTATTCTCATCCACCATCATTAAATAGGAGTTTAATAGGTTCAAGGTAAGTAAAGGGAATGAAAAAGTATAGTCTTGTAGTTTTTTAGGGCATAAACTTTTGATAGTAGAATATTTGTTTCAAAATTAGTCAATTTTATGTAATTTTGGGCATATAATTAAGAAATAAAATAAATTGGGAGAAAATATTAATATAATACTACGAATATATTAAGATAGAGTGTCATGGTAGCTCGATATACCATGTGACTTTTGTTAAGGTCACTCAAGAGTGTTATGGTAGGTTGACCTACCACATGACCAATCTTATAGTAGATTAGAAAACCATAGTATCTTGACCTATTGAATTACTAGTCTTCACAACATCATGGACCTTACAGTCACTGATGATTTTTTTGACTGAAATTCAACTATTTTTTTCTTTAAACATGAAATAAAAATCAAGAAAATTTCATCATACCTAATTTATATATTATATAATGTAATCTATCTATATTAATTTTTTTTGAAAATATCAGTAGGTTTTTGTTTAGTTCCAATGAATTTAAGAGTGATATCCACTTTTTAAAAATGATCTATCAATAGTAATTTTTTATAATAATATTTTATCTTCTATAGTGTGATATAGAGTTCCAGTAAATGTTAATTTCACCTGTAATGTTACAATTTATAGGGAAATGTCTCAATTTATATTCATATTCTAGAAAAGTGTGTTTTGTCTAAAACCAATTTATGCAATAAATACATACAACTATTTACTTAGTTTCAATAGTAAAAAATTCAATTGTATTATTCTTTTTTTATAAACCATGATGCTAGAGACTTGTATGTAATGTGACAAGTAAAACCACTAAAATCAACATTATAGAAACCCACTAATTCAAATTCATGGCCTCTAGTGTAAAAAAAAATACAAAATTGGTTTTTTTCATGATGTATTTAAAATGCATCTTAACAGTGTTAAAATGAGATTATTTGGGGTTATCTAGAAAATAAGTAAACATGCACACACTAAACCTAATATCGTTATGACTATAAGATAAGTACAATAACCTCTTAATCATACATCTATAAACAGGTTTTTTAACAAGTTTATTAGTTTCATCCAAATCCAATTTATAGGTAGTACTCATAATAGTATCCAACCATTGATTGTATACCTCCAATGGCACTAAGGCCTTCATTTTTATTGATTTTCAATAATAAATCATTCAAGGGGTGAGGTGGAAACCTTACAAGGCCCGTAGGTGTAAGTATTACATAGAACACATGCCTTAGAGGAATTCATTACCTGTAGGCTTAAAACATTAAATACAACCCAGACTAACTACTTAAAACTGCTCCTCTCTAGCATCTTCATCGTGAAATCAGCTCTCCACCTTCAGTTTGCTATTCATCTAGGCTTTCCCATGCATGTACAAGCTTTTCCCGATGACAGGTTTCATACCCTATCATTCTTGCAATCCATTTAGCTTCTTCTACGGTGAAAGCTCTATGATCATCCCCCTTCTAGAGCTTTTTCCATGTAGGTTGTCTGGTTTTCATTTACACTTAAGGTGGCCTGAAGGCCTTAAGGTGGTCCGAAGGCCTTGAGGTGGCCTGAAGGCCTTACTAACCCAAAGGCCTAGGTGGACAAAATACCTTAAAGGACTCGGGGACCAAATAAGTGGCCCGAAGGCCCAAATAGAGGAATATCCCAGGATACTACAATTCCAAATAGTACCTTCTATAGTTCATGCTATAGTACCTGCATACTACTACAGTACTGATACAATCCCGCAACAGTACCTGCAACAGTACTGATATAATACTGCTATAGTACCTGGAAATTATGACTCTTCCTCGATTTGATATTAGGTCACCTGGATTCACTTAAAGAGTCCTCACCAACCAGGCTGAGGCTCATCTCCACAAACCATTGATTTTATACAATAAACAAAATTTCAAAAAAATATTGAATCATTAAATTGATTTAAAATATTTTTTTTAAAAAAATTTAAAATCCAAGAAATTATTTTTAGTCACCAATTAAACTCATTTATAATTATTTTTCACATGGCTATAAAATTCAATACAAAAAATAGTTTATAGTTGAAAAAAACTAATATCATTAATATATAGTTTTATAGAGACAAATCCTTTGAAATTATTTTAATAAATGCAATAGGATAATTTATACCATTTGAAAATATATTTGAAATCAATAATGAGTTATGAAAATCATACTAAGATCTTGAAGCCTATTTTAAATGATAAAGATCTTTATAATTTTTAAATACATTATTTGGTATGTATGTGTTTGAAAATCCTGAGGTTGTTCAACAAAAACATCATAAATAACATAAACATTAAGTAATGAAATCTTGACATTAATTTTATGTAGTTTCTAATTTTGTTGAGTTGTATATTCTAGCAGTATTATAATTTTTTAAGTCTAGCTGATTTTGTAATGGACTCTTTATATTCTATTCCATATTCTTGATTATAACATAGTGAAACCAACCTATATTTTTTAAAATATTTTTCTCAATTCATCAACCTTGTTTCTAAACACCAGTTTAGTTATAATAGCTAGTATATATTTAGGTCTTCGTAATTTATTTATTTGAAATTTATTCAGAAATTATGACATATCCATTACCCGATGTTTATCACTAATTTTAAGTATTCTTATAGGTTTTATATGATATAATAAATCTTTATGTTCTAATTTGTTTCTGATATATTCTTTGATTTGAGTACCTTTTTCCAGTCCACCTATAATAACTTATAAGGGCCTGTACTTAAGGGTCATAATAGTTATGGAAATTAATGTGTATGGTAATTCTATGTATTCACAAATCACGGAAGATTGTCACCTATCAAATGATAGATAACCAGTGGTCCTATATAATATAAAAAATGTAACATAGGTGAATCTTCAGTTATGGTACTAATATTTTGGAATCAATTGATTTTTTTGTTGATAGAAGTGTTTTTTTGTATATATTTACAAACAATGAAAAAATTTGAATTTAATAAAACTATTTACTATAATTCAATGTGATAACATTTAAAATATGATATGTGAATGATTATGTTTCTTTGATGTTTATGATATAATCCAGGACTCAACTCGACATAAAATCCATGAAAAACTGTAATTCAGGAATGGTTCAAAAATATATGAGTTGATATTTTCCAACAGAAACAATAATCAATAGAACCCTCAAATACATCAAAACTATCAATAGTTCATCACAATTATAAAGGTGGAACAAATGTTGATTTGAGAATCATGAAGTTTGATTGGTCTTGATCAATCCATAATCCCCATACACGGTCTCACCTCAAAAAAATGTTTAATAATCTATTGAAATGGAAATTAATATGTATAGAGTTTTCTATGAAATATGGGGAATTAAATTTAAAGATAAAGGGACAAGACAGGATCTCAACTAATAAAACCCATGCACATGAACAGAATGGAAACAATGAACACTTTTGATTCAATTGAAGGAGGATGAGGGAATAGATTAATAGTAAATTTAAAACATTTTAATAACATGAAAATATATCTATATAAGCTGATCTGATTTAATATAAGTTGAAAAAAGTTTCATTAACAATAAACATGCTATTGAAACAACACTTACTAAGTTATAATAATGGAATGAGGAAAAAAATAAGGAAATAATATTTGTAGATGGGTCTCTATAGTTACAACTAGGTTGTGGAATCCACTAAATACTTTGATTATTGTGTTTATGTGCCAAGTATCCTTCCTTAACTTCTAAAAATTCTAACCAATTGAATAAAAGTGGAAGTACCATTTTATTTTAAAGAGGTATATCTAGTTATCCTTAAAATATTTCATTTGAATGTTGACACATGTTTGAATTGTAAAATGAATGAATCATGAAAACTAATCATCTAGAGAGTTGTTCCTATAAATAAGTTTTTACCTCAAACAATAATTAAAATTCAATGAGATACCTATATCTAATTATATGGATGAAATAGTAAATTACTCATTCCTTCAAAGATAGACTTTTTAAATTTCATAAATCCATCTACTCATGGATTAATGATATTGAAAATGAATAAATATCAGTATATAAGAGGTAATTAATTTTTCCCATGGTATTATCCATCTTCAAAAAAATTAGAGCTTATTTTTACTCATTGTTTGAATGATATGGTCACACTAGTAAAAGTGTTCAAAAATATCGATAGATTTTGAAGAATTTACTAAGTGATTCAGTTGGGACACTAAATGGAGAAATTGAAACCTTATTTTTTCAAAAACAATAGTGTCTCAAATGTTTTTGTGAAATAAATGTATTTTCAAGTCATTTTATCTCATATATTCTTCCCATATACAAAAACGTCACACATAGTGTGGAATACTTGATAAAAATAAAGGGTATTGTTCAATAAACTAAATTACCTTCCAAATGACTGATATAAATTCATTATAATTGAATTATTTTTAGAAATATATTATTGGAATCCTAAAAATATATATATAAAATTAATATTATCACTTGATAAAAGATTACGATAAAAGTATGGAGCTCCTATCAAAATGGATGAATTAAAACAATGTTTTCATGTTTCATTCAATATAATAGAATATGAATTTGGGTGATAATTTGAATATTTTATGAATAAATAAATATATGAGGTTATTTGAAATCATTAATGAATGTGAATTATCACTTCTCCAAGTTAAATATGGTCATATTGGTCTCTATGGAAGATTTAGTAGATAAATTAGTAGCATGGTCAATGGTGTGAGAGCTATTGTTGGTAAGTAGATTTGATATATCATTCCCAATTTATTCTAATGAAAATTTAGGTTCATGTGGATCTATCTCATCGAATTTGACAAAAGTTAATTATTACAAAATCATGGTTATTTTATTAAATATCTAAAATATCCACTAGATATTGAATACACTATAATAACTCTATAAATTTTGGTCAAATTTTTTCTAAATTATCTTTTGTATTTATAATATAGGCTTTAGAAAAAACATTAAAGGTATTTACCTACTATTTTTACAATTCAATAATTAATATGGATTCATTATTAAAAGTGGTCTAATAAAAATAATTTTAATTATATAAAAATCTACACTCACAGTTGCTTCTCAAAAGTAAATAGGAAAATCATATTCACAAAGCATAGTCCAGGTAGTTTTTGTAGAGTTCTGTTTCTCCTTTCAACAAACCCATTTTGTAAGGTGTTCACGGTGTAGATAAATTTTTTATAAAACCATTTTTTGTACATATAGTTCCAAAATATTTATTCTCAAATTCATCACAATGATTAATTCTAAAGGTTTTAATTTCAAGTCCACTATATTTTTTTATACTATGAAAAAAAGAATATTCAGTTTTGTGAGCAAGGGAAAATACCTATGTGAATCTTAAATAGTGGTCAACAATATTATATTTATAATTATTTCTACCTAGATTAGAAAATATAATTTTTAAAAACCAATACATCTGAACTACTTATAGTGGTTGAGACGTGGATAACTATTTTTTTTCAAAGAAGTTTTATGTTTATTTCTCTTTTAATAAGGATTACACACTTTTACTTTTGGAAATTCATGTTTTGATTGATCCATGACAAAAACTTCTCTAATTATCTTCTTAAGTGAGTGTATATTTTAGTAACCAAGTATCCTATGCCACAACCAAGATTTATTTTGAATATTACATATGAAATAAACATTTTAAGAGAGAAGATATGTAAATTTACTTCAAAAACATTATCATTTATCAAAGTAGTAAAAACTAAATCATGCATATATTCATAAATATGAAAAAGAGTTCTTATCAAATTTAATATGATAAAAATAATAAAAATAGATAAATACTAAGAAGAATATATTTTTAAATAATAATCAAATAAAAATCTAGAAATGATAATAGTTTTAGAGTTATCATTTTTTTCATGGTCAATTATATATCTTTTTTAATTGTCACTAAATGTGACATTTACACCATCAACATTCATGAGATTCATGAAATTTGAGTAGTCTTCATCATATTTCTAAAACATCCACAATCAAGATGCCTTAATATTTAACAAAATATCTTCAAATATGTTTCCAACATAGTCAAACAAGAAATGATTTCATTGCCCAAATTTTCTTGGGTCCAAAACTGTTATCAAATAATTATTTGGGTATCCAAATTGTTTAAGGATTATTAATAGTATAAATAAAATATTTTTATAAAAATTTATTATTAGTTCTAAAATAATTTGATGATTTCCCTAACCATACATTATTTTATCCAATAAAATTATTATTTTTTGGGAACTAGGATAATATAATTCTTATACAACTTCAATTTCGATCCATACTAAAATCATATATGAGTACTATATTAATATGGTTTCTAAAATCCTAATATAATTTTAGAATTATATTCATAATTAGTAAATTAATATAGATCATATATATATTATTCATTTTATATTTTCATATCCTTGGTTTATTTTTATATTTTGGAATTATTTTCAGTTCAATTGAAATATCTATCTCTTTATTTTTTTTAAAAGGTGATTCTTTGGCCCAAAAATACCAATGAAAAAATATTATTAAAAGAAATATTACAAGATTATAAAATATGGGATGATATTACAATCATTTTCATGAAATAAAATAAGAGCATCGGAAAGGTCTTTAAACTAGGTAATGTTCTAATTTACTCCCATGATGGCCAGAGCATCTGCAACCATGTTAGATTCTCGATAAACATGTGTGATGATATAGTTATGATCGATAATGGAACGGGTTCATTCTATCCAATGGGTAGTAATTTTCCAAGAAAGATGTTTTATGATATTCTAAATCGCTTGAGTGATAGTCATCAAGTCACTTTTAGTCCAGAGGTTGTTCCAACCAAAGAGATTGGAAAAGGCAACAACATGTATCAAACTCAGCATCTCAGCTTCAAGGGAGGTGGAAATTCCACTTTTACATATGGAGCATACAAGTATCTAACCAAGGTGATTCCTTTAGAAAGCACCACAACCTACAGGTCCCATATTTCCCTTATAGGCGACATCAATATTGATTTTGATCCATTGGGTAGGGTGTAATCCTGAACACCTCCAGAGTGCAATATGGATGACATAAATTATCGTTAATCCTAAGATGTTTCAGGATCCCAAAGTTATGCATAGTGTTGTGGAAATGTACCTTTTGTACCAAGGTAGATTCATGTATGGAAATGAGGATCTTAATCAGACCTTGATTTTGATTTAGTGAGTAATTTTTATGAATAATAGAATTATGATTATACCGAATCACATGGAGGAGCTCAAAAACTACAACAAGGAAGAGGTTCCTTATTTATTAAGAGCCTTCTATTTCTGCACATTTTTTAGTTGAGCTTTGGTGGAATCAAGAATCAACCAACTGTAGTAAAAAATGTCAAGAATATATTTAAAAAGATCACAATTAGTAGAAAAGGAGATAAAGAGGTGGTTAGAATATTCTCTGTGTTGATTACATATATTACACTTAGAGTAGAGATGGATTCCAAAGGATTGGAGGAAAATTTCTATGGGAACTTTTTTGTCAGAAATATTCCAGATGAGATTCAATCTAGAAGGTTTTATCCAAGGTTTGTTAAAATGTTTTAACCAGCTGTAATCGCTCTTAGAGTTATATAAATAATGATTGAAGAACGTTTTTGAGTTAAGAATACCACTATGAGAAGGTTCCCAAGTTAAGAAATCACTAATGTGAGCAAAATAGTAGTTTTCAATGATGTTTAGAATAATATCAAAGAGGTGATCATGTTGAGAGTTTAAAATGTATCTAGTAGAGCTATTGGTATTATCTGAAGTTTGATCAAAAGATATCATAGATATTTAAGGATTTACAATCTATTTATCCATTAGCAATATCATTGAGCAGTCTCTGGAGACCATCCATATGAAATTAGTCATAATATCTATATTTTTATTAACTCACATAGAATTAAAATTATTCAGGTTTTTATATTTTTCTTTAAGTTTATCCGTGGTTTATTTAAGTATAGGGAAATAATCTACTAATTATTCACTTGTAATTTTAGATTCATCATTAAAAAAATTTCCAAAAATATTATTGGTAGTATATACCTCAGATGTAGTGGCCATAAAACAAAAATTATCTTTTTCACTTACTTCATCCTTGGAATAGTCTGAATTGGTCGATTTATCCTCTGAAACACACAATGTTGAATTTATTTCATTATTATAATTATTTTCTTTATCATTATACTTATTCTTATATTTTATCTTTTGGTAGTAATCTTTGACACAAACATTTCTATTACATTCATAGTAGGTAATTTCTAAATATTTTTTTTCTTCAAGTCTTCATTCATTTCATATTTTCCTGTGTAATTTTACTTTCTAAAAATATTATTCCTATATAGATTCTTTAATATACTAACTATGTGTTATGTATCTTCATCACTTTTAGAGTTTGATTTACCTCCACTTGGCTATCCTTGATTAATAACATTGATATAGAATCATATATTTTTAATGAAAGAAATTTATTATTTAGTTCAATATATTCAATGTTTACATTATGTTCTTCTTAATATATAATCATATTTCTAGTTAATTCCTTTAATTTTTTCTTACTAATATCATGTGATTATCTAATAGAAACTATTGTACTTATCCCTCTTTTATTAATAATTACTGAGTACAAATTATTATTTTTATTCGAAATGCTATTTTTTGGAGAAATTGGAAAACCATACTAGTTCACCATAGATAGACATTAAATATAGTATGAAATTAAAAAATCATTAAAAATGAGATTTAAATTATTGGAATTTATAACCTTGTATAAACCCAATGATGACCATGTACCTTCATATCCAGATCATTTATGGTTGTGTCTTCAAAATGGTTTTAAGTTGGTGCCATATTTTTATATATTACTCTACATTAATATTCCTTATGTTAAAGTTTCATGCTATAATTATATCATGTCTATTGATTCAAGATATTTTATATTCCCTCATGAGAAACAAAAAGGATATACCATATTTAAAAATCAAAAACAAATACTAAAATGTGATTAAATTCATCTTCCCCTAATACACAGATTAAATAATGCAAATGTTTTCAATTAAATTCATACATAACCTTAGTTTTATCATTCCCATATTTAAAAAAAAAATTGGTTTTTTTCATACTTATCTTCTTTTATACCTCAAATAAAAAATCCCATTCTTTAAATATATATATTGTGTGGATATTCCATTGATCTTAGTTCAAACTATTAAGAAAGGGAGGTAGATTGATAGCATGACCTTAGAATCATCCACAATAACAAAATGTAAAATAAATATAAATAGATATAATAACCATAGGACTTGATCAATGTATAAAGTAAATAAATATAAAATTATGTAAATATAAGAATTCTAAAATAATATTCTCTGATACAAAATGTTTTTCCTAATGGAATTCTGAATATTGGGTGACTTGAGTTTCCAATTAAAATATATATGTTTTGAAAATTTTAAATTTTAAATCCTTTATAAAATCCCCTAATTGAAAAAAACCTCATTAATAATTAAAGTAGGTATATAAAATTTTATACTTTAAAATAATGTCTCAAAGGCAGTGATCAATACCTTATTAAAATAAATGAAATCACTACAACATTCATAATATTATAGTCACTTAAAAAATGTATATATATAATGTAAACTATTTTAAATATCACATATCATATTGTAAACATAGTTTTAGAAAAACACAGTGAAAATAAATATAAAGGAAAATATTTTTTAGAGATTTGTTTAAACATAGGGGGACTAAAATAATATTCTTTGAGACCAATTTTTTTACCAATGGTATGCTTAAGAGGGGGTGAATTGAGTTTCCAATAAAAATATATATATTTTTTTGGAAAATTTTAAACTTTATATTCCTTTTAAAATCCTCCAATTGAAAAAATAACTCATTAATAACTATAGTAGGTATATAAAATTTTATACTATAATGTAATGTCTCAAAGGTAGTGATAAATACCTTATTAAAATAAATGATTTCACTATAACATTGATAATATTATAGTCACTTAATATAGTGTACATATATAGTAAAAAATTCTAAATATAAAATATGAATTTTTAAACATAGTTTTATAAAAAGAAAGTCAAAATACATATATAGAAAAATATTTTTGAAAAAAATTAAAATTATTTAGTGAAAGAAAAAACTAAAACACACCGTGGAATTTTAAAAAAAAGATGTTTAATTCCAAGATGGAACCTAATCATCTCCATCTATTATTAATCCACTACAAATAAAGATTATTAAAACAAATTAATTGATCTAAAACCAATATGAGATATAATAATCCACAAATTTTATTGGGTGTATTGATCTCCAACTCTGATCACGTAAAAAGTAAACTCCTATGAGAAGGGTATTCTAGGATTCGCTAATCCCCTATAGTAGTTATTCCAATGATAAAAAATGTAATAAAATAAAGGGAAAGATTATATTAATAATATTCATTACAAATAATGATTTTTGTGATAAATATGTATCTAAAAAAAATGAAAAAATCAATAAGTAAAATATACATGGATTGTTTGTTAATATGTTAAAGTGAGATGAAAATAAATATGTGATAAAATTTATTTGACCAGTATGGTCTGTTCTACTTGGATGATATTCTAATTGTTTAAGAGAATATGCATCAGTCAATGAATATTCCTACTAGTTTTTTAGTGTAGTGTATACAAATAGAGTAATATTGAGCATGGAAAATCAAATTAGAATAGTAGTTTGTCTTATATTATTTTCACATGATATGATTCCATGTATTTACAAAATAAAATTTTCTACATTTCCATTTATCAACATACATAAAGGATATCCAATGACTAACATATCTGAGCTAATCTAACACTATCATTTAATGATCTCAATTATAGGAGTTTTAATTACACACATAGACATGGAGTCCTTTAATACTCATGATCTATCATGTTGGTATCTCCAACTTATAGTTATTAATGTGTAACATTAGCTATAATAAATCATCCTTAGAGGTCATTCAATACTTTTAATTAATGCATGAAATTTCATTAGTATAGAACTTCTTATTATGGTAGCATCATCATGTGGCATGTTGGATTCAATGTTTAATCGATCCTATAATTCAAGGAATTTTTAGACTTAGTCAGTCGACATCTATGGTCTTTCACATCGTTAATGGTTTTATTTGTGTAGTAAGTCCGTTGCATATAAGTTTTTATTTTATTTTATTCCTTATTTATTATTTTCTATATTATTATAGTCTATCCAATTCACATAAAATCAATTCACTATACATGTGGTTGAATAAGTACATTAAAAAGTTTTTTTTTCTACTTTTTATAGTCTATACATGTGGTCCATTGAGTGTACATGTGGTTGATATAGTTTAATGAATGATTGATCTAACACTTAGAATATTTTTCATCAATAGTAGTATAATTTCATAAAATATAGAAATGATTAGAATTATTATAATAATGTGTTGGGATCATCAAAATAAGGAATTTTTGGTCTAAGTCATCAATTTAAATAGTCTCAATTTACCTTATAGTGAGAATATCTCAAATAAATACATACTGTATATTTGTTGAAATACTTTAAAGACTGGACTTTCCGTATACCTTTATATACCACCCACATCCTTCTTCTTCCAATAAATCCATTTTTAGGGATGTTTATTACAAGAATTTCCTTCTGTTAGATGAAATTTTCAAAAAACACAGATAGAATGGATATCACATCTCATGGAAAAATAAAATAAAATAAATGTATTTTATATATTTATCCTATCTTAGGGTATCCATCCTCTATGAGAAGGATGTATTCTAAGATAATTTCTTTTCTCTATATGTGGAACCTAACTTTGGTAAATATCTATAAATATCTCAAGATTATTTCCTTTCAATACTATATATTTTGGATATTTTTCTTCAAGAGACATTCCTTTTCAAACTCCACCCCAAGATTCCATAGTCATATAGTTTTCTAGTACTCCTGGTCTTGGAAGCACCATAATAACTGGACCTCATTCTCGAATACCCTATATTTATTATGATTATTCTGATATTGATATATTACTTGGATTTTTTGTAACATCCCTAACATACAAGTGTCCATTTGGTGTAATTTCAACATATGATGAAACATGGATCTCATCAGTAGTTTCTTCCAGGTTATGATCCTTCCATAGGATCTCTTCATTAAAGATCACATTGTTTCTTAATATAACAATTCTAAAGTTATTATCTGAGTTTCTAAAACTAAATTATTTATCACCATACCCAACAATGTCACATTTTCATGACTTTTACTCATGTTTTTCCCTTTCCATAGTATCAATGTGGATGTTGGAGTGTGAGTTGATAACTTTGATATGGGTGAAGTCAATATTCCTTTTCGACAAACATAATTTCAGAAGCACTTTCCCCAATAGAGAAGAAGGACTCATATTGATCATTTATTCTTCACAATTCACCATTTATAATCAGAATACCACGGGAAAACCCATGTGAATTCTTATACTTCAAGAATTTTTAACCAACGTATAATTCATATTCTCTTTGACTATATTATCATCCAATATTTTTGGTACATTTTTTTGAAACATATTCCTTTCCACTAGTAAAACCTATGGATCAATATTCTTTTGTACTCCTACGCATTATCATACTATAATCACTTATGATTATTCCTTATTTCCTTTTCCACCAAGTATTTTCATTTGAAATAGGTTTGAAACACTTTAGAATTATGTTTAATAAAAAATACGCACTCTTTTTTTCATTATATGATAAATGAATGAAACATAATATAGTGATCCAATTTGATAAATAAACAGAGATGATTCCCATATTTCAGTTTGAACCAACTATAACTCTAGATAATTAAGTTCCTTACCTTCCACTAAGAATTTCACCTTTTAATACTTTCCAAATATATAATATTCATATATTCTATAATAAATTCATTTTTTTAGCAAAACTTTAGTGGATATTATCTTAATACTCTTCTCACTTATTTGACCTATATTTTCATTCCAAAACATTGGTTACATTACTTAACCAGTATTAATTTTATGATTTAATAGTCCCATCAGGTACAATTTTTGTTCTTCACTCTTTTAACCACAACTATATACCTTTTATAATTATTAATTTCACCATCCATAGAGTATTTATAAAAACCTACATAATTTAGCTATCGAATGAAAATTAATTTCTCCCAAAAACCTAGGTTGTTTGTCATTACTTATAATGTTAAAAAAATTACATTCCTTATCTTGGGAGATAAATAACCTTTTACAACAATATTGAGATCCTCATTCTATACAAGATACACCTTGTAAAATCTTTTATAAGTATAGTTCCTCATATTTCCCCTCTTGGATGTAGAGTGAAATAAATCTATAGTCTATAATCAAATTGTCAAGTGAATTGGTGGTACTAAGTAGTAGACATATCATATCTTTAGATATAGTATTACAAGACTAACTTCTATATGAATATATTCTTGAATTTACTCTCCTCTAATTAAAATATTTCTTTAGGTGACATTTCTTCCCACAATTACAATACATCAATCCACCTTCCTTAAGACACTCTCACTTTAACTTCCCCTATATCAAGACTGTAGAGACCCGAAGCCTAGCGTACATTGACCTTACATTACATTTGAGGAATACTTAGTACATAACAAAAACACACACACAAGGATCGTAATAGTTTAGTGTCTTTGGAAACTCGGAACGTAATCTTCTAATCGTGGTGAAAGATCTTCAATATCTCCCATAAAGATCTTCCCCCTTTTTTTTACCTAAAACATTTCTTTATATCCTGGGGAAAATAAAACATAAAAGGGTGAGCTCAAATGCTCAGTAAGGTTATACAAAAGAAAAAAATTCAATCACATCATATTCATAAGAACATAACTTTTGGAAATCTTAACCTGCAAAAGAGAGCATAATTTCATAACATGGGACAAATCATGGTAGTGAAATGTAATCACAATAATCATAACATAAAACATGGAACTTTGTGGCATTCACACATAATCATAGAGAATCATTTCTTGTTAGTCAAGACTCATTGCCAAGAATATCTTAGTGGACAAAGTCCCTTTCTGAATCGAGTAACCCTCGTTTCAGTCCTGTTTCACTGAACCGGTATAACCTACCATTCCAGCCATGTCTATCTCATGAGATATAAAATCTTTACCCAATGCATTTGAGGGAGATATAGGTCCCACCCATCTCATAATGATACCATTCTTATGTGTGCCACAAAATCATAAATCTTACATCATTTCATAACCCATGTAATAAAAATGGGATTCTTAAAACAACATGACATCATAAAACCATTCATATAAGATAATGGAATTCATAAACATAATTCCATCACAACATAGTCAAATCAATGTAAAAATATGGATAGAAACAGAACCCTTTATTATCTTAGATGGAAAATAATTTTGATAAAACACTTGAAATGAATTCTTGAGGAAAATATCCTTTCTTCTTCAAAATCAATTTCTTTTCACAAAACATCATGCAATTTTAAAAGAAAGAGATTTTATTAAAAATAGTCATGAAATCTTTTTGAGGAAGCTTCATGAAAATAAGGCTTTATAAAACTGTAAAAATCCGTTCGTTCCATTTCAGTTAAAAAAAAACATTCTTCGTACTTTTGTCGGAAAAATCAAAAAATACCTCGTACGGAAAACGACAAAAGACTCCTTTCATTTCCTTTACTAAAAACTCACCGAAGGGTAAAATTGGATTTAAACAATTGTAGTTGGATGGAAATAATATTACATATTTATGAAACATGGATGTGGATGATAAAATACACCCCAGTAAATGCCAAAGTAAAAACAATCTCGGATAAAAATGAGATTGTGATATTTCCCTTACCTTAGGTCCGATTTGCTTCGTAAGTGTCCGAACCTCCTGTATAATGATTTAAATAATGTCATTTACTTATTACAGAATCATATTCATTGTTATGATATCATATATGGTTCAATTATGACATTATATTACCCGTTCTTTTGTAAATTCCATGTTAAAGAAGCGTTTTGGGTAAAATCGTTTCTTTTATCGTAGGTGTTTTGACTTGTTGTTCTTGACATTATTATTACTTATATCATGATTTAATTACTTCCAGAATATAAAATATGATTTATATATCATATATATTCAGTATATATATATATATATAATAGATAGATAAATGAAATGAAAAACACCGTTCATGGAGACAGTAGTCTGTACGTACGCATGAATGCTGTTTTCCTTTCCCTATTGTCTTGAATGGAAGTAAGTAGATGACATACATATATATATATACATAAATCCAGTAGCTTTATAATGTCATATATTTAATTATTATTTCTTATATATACTTTATAATCATTCTTAAATGGTTAACATGGAGAATGAATCTCATCGCGTCGTGGAGACGGTAGTCCGTACGTACGCACGAGCGATGATATCATTTCCATAAATATTGAATTGAATTGGAGTGGATTATACAATATATCAGAATCAATATGATGTTTTAATAACTATGTATAGTTATTCTTTACACCATTATACCCATCCATGTAAGGTGGTGGTGGAAAATAGATTACACCACGGCGTGGAGACGGTATTCCGTACGTACGCACGCGCGGTGATTTCTTTTTCCGTAGGATAGATAGATGGTGAAATAGGGTTGTTTCATACTTATAATAACATATCATTATATGAGTGATACTGATGTTATTACTTCATAATGAAACAACCTAAGAAGAAGAAGTGGAAGAAGAAATAAAGATGAAAGAATTGGTAATGGTAATTACCTCTTCTTTGAAGCGCCTTTTGGAGACCTCCTCTTAGGGAACTAAAATTGGTCTTTGAGGAAGACCAGAACCTATAGGATGTTTCTAGGGAAGTGGAGAAGAGATTTTGGCAGGGGTTGGCCGAGCTTGAGTGCTCAAATTGGTGTGAGGAGGAGGCGGAGGAGGTGCCCTTTTATAAGGGAGGAGAGGGGCACCTTAGGAATTCTTAAAAATATTAATTTATAATAAATCTAACCCCACTTAAAAACCTCCAAAAATGACTCATATTAGAAGATTAGATGAGATAGGGTTGTAATCTCATCAACCAATCAAATTTAGACATGTTTGGATCTTATTTTAAACCTTATCATTTTGATTTATCATTATTTAATCTATTTAAGTTTATTTGTGGTAATACAATTCTAAATTTTAAATTATAACAAATAATTACTTATTTGTTGTGAATTTTCCATAATGTTTTACTTTATAACATTATAGACCATATAAATATAAATTTATAATTTTTAAATATTTTTGTGATTTTTAAACAATTTTATAATTTGTTATTTTTGTAAAATAACAATAGTGTCAATTTTGACACTATTCATTTATTTGAATTTAAATAAAATATATACAGAAGATATGTTCGAAATAAAAGCTTTAATATATTAATAAAAGGTCATATGTATCTATAAAATTAGTGTATCACATTAAATAGTTCATATAATATTTATTTTATTATTTTTAAAAAAATTTATTTGGTTTATCTCTTAATAAAATAATTACTACATCATTTTTGTATAATTATTTAATATACTTATTTGTTGTATAAAAATTTAAAATAAAATTCTATGATGAAGATAAATATATTACCTTTCACAATAATACTTTTACTCGAATTTATCATCTTAAAATCACAATATTTAAATTGTTATATTTATTAAATTATGAAGGTGACAACTTTGGCATCATTTAAAATAAAATACTATACGTGTCATAATCGCTTTTATAAGTCTCCAAATGGTCAAATATTCGACCATTGGATGCTTATGGTTTACATTTACATGTTCAATATGTTTTGGTTAGGTATTTGTGCATTTTATGGTCACTATTAGTTTAAAACAACCTATATTTTTGATTTTTCACTAGATAAATAATTTCTGCATCACTATTGTGTCACAATTAATGATAATTATTTAATCCCAAAAAATTCTAAATAAATTCTCATGATGTAGATAATTTTGTTAGATTTCTGGAGACTATTCATGTCCGAAATTTTATGATGTTTATCACTAATTTAAAATTATTATACTTATAAGATTTAAGAGAGTGACATGTTGTCACTTTCTTTGGTTTTAATAATAATTAAGTTATTTTCATGGAAAAATGTCCATTAAATGATTCTAATCCGACCCTTAGGTGATATGGGTCGACTTTTAGTCATCCAATAGGATTTTGACATTTGTTAGGGTAATTTTAAAATATTATATTTACCCTTAATTACCCGATTTACCTTTAACTATGGTAAATAAAATTTACCGTAGTTACTATTCATAATTCCCAAAAATAAAAAGTAGCTTATTAACATAATTTGGACCCACTGATTCCAAATATGGAATCCATTTTTTAAAATTCCATACACAGAAGTTGCAGAAATTAAATTAAAATTAATCCCGTTGTCGAATAAAAACGGGTTTTTGTTTAAAACATTGCAAAAGATTGAATTGATTTAACCTATGAATTCAAGGTAAAATCAATGCTAATGACATACATTATATTAAATGGTAAAAATATATTCTATTTATACTTTAAAACCATTCAATATTATAATTTAACGACATAAGATATTATGATGAAAAAAAGTTGTTTTTAATTAAAATATAGCGTGTTTTTACTATTCATTAAAATATGAAAGTTATCGGAAAATTATCAAAACTTTATCTAATGTAAATTTTTACATATTGATTCAAAATAAAAATTTTCTTTTGTCAAATTTAACATATAAACATGTCAAAAACCAGATTTAAAGTGGGTGCGCCATCAAAAGGCGACAAAACTGCATTTTTTTAAAAATACTTATTTTACCCTAAAAATTTATTCTGTTCTTATACCATGTTCTAGAAATGTGTAAGATGAATAATAATGTTATAAAATTCAAAATTTAGTTAATACTATTCATAACGGCTAGTTCATGACAATATTATAATAATATAACATTGTTTATTAAAACCCGGTATTGCGTACAACACACGCTATCGAGGAAGGTCGCAATTGCGTGTAATGCAAGCCAAGTCAGGGTTGCGTGTTATGAAAGAATCCTTCAATGTTTCGTATAACAGAATCCAACCATATTTCATTTATACATTTAATATATATATATATATATACCCAATGTTGCGTAGAATAACTATTATCAAAATTGTGTGTAACACGGTCCAAGAATAGTGTTGCGTATACTGCAAGCTAATACGGTGTTGCATATAGCGCAAGGTAATCTTGGTGTAGAATACAACCTAAGACATTAATGAAATTAAAATAATATTTTTCATAAAATCTCGGGGTGTTACATTCTACCCCCCTTAAAATTAATTTCGCCCTCGAAATTCGTCGGGGTTATAAATGGTTTACTATTTGAAAGTTTCTTTGATAGAAACCCACATCATATAAAGGAATACCAAAACCAATCTTTAAAAACAAAAGTATGAAATGTAACGGTTACCCAAATAAACTAATCACTAGGTTTCTACATAGGTGAAAATATGGATATGGAAGAGAAATCTAACCATCATGTTCTGATGGAGAGTGGTAGAGAACATGGCTATGGAAAAGCTAGCAATCACAAATCCATAAATTTGTGACGATCTAAGGTATCATCTGATTAATTAGATATAAGGTCACTAAGACAACAATTTTTTTTTGGTTTTCAAGATCGTTTCCCTAAAGTTGAAGAATTTGAATTAGAATAAATACTTACTTTATTTTGGTACAATCTCACTGTTGTTCGTGCCTTGAACAATTTCCAATTCATCTCTTAAATAAATGAAGTTGAATTTGTTATTCATGAAGTGTTAGCAGATCATGTGATAGAATGACGGGTCATTCCATCTATCTCAAACAAAAGGTTCGCAAAAATTATATACATAAGTCGATCTATAGTGAGATTAATCATATATGGTTCCTAAAATGGACTTATACTTCATTTATCATACTGCTTAATATAATAAAACTAGTTTCTACTAAACAGGGACTTCCTGTAGGCCAGTGGTAGGCGATAAAGGCCAGTCGCACTTCAGTTGTGGGTTCGATTCCCACATCCTTGTCCGACGTGATGGGCTGTCGCCCGTCCTGCATGTTGTCCTTTTTCTAAAAATATATTACTATAACATCCCATCAATAATATCGAGAAAACTTCGATCCTTAAACAATACTAACTTATGTCCAACATAATCCATTCCAATCTTTAGGCTTATCTATAATACTGCAGTCCATTCTCATAACATAGTGAAAACGATTACCAGAGATTTAATACCATCGTTGATCCCCATATATCATAAGATATATCTTGTTGGACACATTCCAAACATTCAAAGGCCTTAATCTTGTACTCTCTTGAATACCCATTGAACCTTAGTGAAAACTTGAATGCAGTTAAAAGTTAACACTTTCCACATACCAAAATCCTCAAAATTTTATATACTCAAACCATGATATCACTTAGTCCTTATATCAATCATGAGCTCATGAATACTGTCAAACATTTCATTTTCTCCTTATCCCTTCATTATGCACATAACATCTGCTTTCCAAAATATTTGAATCACTTTTCATGGTTACCGGTACCTTAAAATTATTGAAAACCACAATAATACAAAAATATTATAATAAACAATAAAAGTACGTCAACAACATTATTCTTGAATACCAATACATATAAACTTCAATCCATCCTCTTCAATTATTGTCCTGGAATAAGTCCTTCCATGATTTAGAAGTAACTTTTTAGGTCAGGGCATTGAGTTGGGTAATGCCCATGTTCTCCACAAATAATACATTGAACTCCATAACAGTCTGTCACTATATGACCCTTATCTCCACACAAATAACATCGGTCCCTCCATTTGAGGTATTCTTCAAGGTTCTTCTTCCCTTATTTAGAAATCTCAATCTTCTTTTCTTTATGCTGCTCAACATGCGAACATGCATAATAGTCTATCTTCCTCTTCTTTGATGAATTAGGTATACCACTAAATTTCACCTTGTTAATCATATATCGCGATAACTGATTCGGCATAATCACAATATCTTTCTCTCTAGGCATTACATAATTTTGTTTCTTATAGTCACCAATTTTTCCATTGGATTCAATGTTAACCGAATTCCGTCTGGTTCCCTCCATTAACTAAAACACAAAAAGAATTCATTGAGAGGAAAAAATCATGCTAGAGAAAACAACATAGTAAAGGGGGAGTACCTTCAATATCTAACATCTTAGGTTTAATTCTATGATCGTTAGCGTAATTCTAGTACTATAACCTATACGTATACTTAACCTTAGGGACATCCCTAGACATACCATAGAAATATCTCTAGGGATCTCACTAAAGTTCTCGCATCCTAGTTTCCAAAGGTTGACTAAACCTTTCCTCTGATACCAACTGTAGATACCCGAAGCCTGGCGTATATTGACCTTACATTACATTTGCGGAATACTTAGTACATAACAAAAACACACACACAAGGATCGTAATAGTTTAGTGTCTTTGGAAACTCGGAACGTAATCTTCTAATCGTGGTGAAAGATCTTCAATATCTCCCATAAAGATCTTCCCCTTTTTTTTTACCTAAAACCTTTCTTTATATCCTGGGGAAAAGAAAACATAAAAGGGTGAGCTCAAATGCTCAGTAAGGTTATACAAAAGAAAAAAATTCAATCACATCATATTCATAAGAACATAACTTTTGGAAATCTTAACCTGCAAAAGAGAGCATAATTTCATAACATGGGATAAATCATGGTAGTGAAATGTAATCACAATAATCATAACATAAAACATGGAACTTTGTGGCATTCACACATAATCATAGAGAATCATTTCTTGTTAGTCAAGACTCATTGCCAAGACTATCTTAGTGGACAAAGTCCCTTTCTGAATCGAGTAACCCTCGTTTCAGTCCTGTTTCACTGAACCGGTATAACCTACCATTCCAGCCATGTCTATCTCATGAGATATAAAATCTTTACCCAATGCATTGGAGGGAGATATAGGTCCCACCCATCTCATAATGATACCATTCTTATGTGTGCCACAAAATCATAAATCTTACATCATTTCATAACCCATGTAATAAAAATGGGATTCTTAAAACAACATGACATCATAAAACCATTCATATAAGATAATGGAATTCATAAACATAATTCCATCACAAAATAGTCAAATCAATATAAAAATATGGATAGAAACAGAACCCTTTATTATCTTAGATGGAAAATAATTTTGATAAAACACTTGAAATGAATTCTTGAGGAAAATATCCTTTCTTCTTCAAAATCAATTTCTTTTCACAAAACATCATGCAATTTTAAAAGAAAGAGATTTTATTAAAAATAGTCATGAAATCTTTTTGAGGAAGATTCATGAAAATAAGGCTTTATAAAACCGTAAAAATCCATTCGTTCCATTTCAGTTAAAAAAAAACATTCTTCGTACTTTTGTCGGAAAAATCAAAAAATACCTCGTACGGAAAACGACAAAAGACTCCTTTCATTTCCTTTACTAAAAACTCACCGAAGGGTAAAATTGGAATTAAACAATTGTAGTTGGATGGAAATAATATTACATATTTATGAAACATGGATGTGGATGATAAAATACACCCCAGTAAATGCCAAAGTAAAAACAATCTCGGATAAAAATGAGATTGTGATATTTCCCTTACCTTAGGTCCGATTTGCTTCGTAAGTGTCCGAACCTCCTGTATAATGATTTAAATAATGTCATTTACTTATTACAGAATCATATTCATTGTTATGATATCATATATGGTTCACTTATGACATTATATTACCCGTTCTTTTGTAAATTCCATGTTAAAGAAGCGTTTTGGGTAAAATCGTTTCTTTTATCGTAGGTGTTTTGACTTGTTGTTCTTGACATTATTATTACTTATATCATGATTTACTTACTTCCAGAATATAAAATATGATTTATATATCATATATATTCAGTATATATATATATATATATAATAGATAGATAAATGAAATGAAAAACACCGTTCATGGAGACGGTAGACTGTACGTACGCATGAATGCTGTTTTTCCTTTCCCTATTGTCTTGAATGGAAGTAAGTAGATGACATACATATATATATATACATAAATCCAGTAGCTTTATAATTTCATATATTTCATTATTATTTCTTATATATACTTCATAATCATTAAAAAAATGGTTAACATGGAGAATGAATCTCATCGCGTCGTGGAGACGGTAGTCCGTACGTACGCACGAGCGATGATATCATTTCCATAAATATTGAATTGAATTGGAGTGGATTATACAATATATCAGAATCAATATGATGTTTTAATAACTATGTATAGTTATTCTTTACACCATTATACCCATCCATGTAAGGTGGTGGTGGAAAATAGATTACACCACGGCGTGGAGACGGCATTCCGTACGTACGCACGCGCGGTGATTTCTTTTTCCGTAGGATAGATAGATGGTGAAATAGGGTTGTTTCATACTTATAATAACATATCATTATATGAGTGATACTGATGTTATTACTTCATAATGAAACAACCTAAGAAGAAGAAGTGGAAGAAGAAATAAAGATGAAAGAATTGGTAACGGTAATTACCTCTTCTTTGAAGCGCCTTTTGGAGACCTCCTCTTAGGGAACTAAAATTGGTCTTTGAGGAAGACCAGAACCTATAGGATGTTTCTAGGGAACTGGAGAAGGGATTTTGTCAGGGGTTGGCCGAGCTTGAGTGCTCAAATTGGTGTGAGGAGGAGGGGGAGGAGGTGCCCTTTTATAAGGGAGGAGATGGGCACCTTAGGAATTCTTAAAAATATTAATTTATAATAAATCTAACCCCACTTAAAAACCTCCAAAAATGACTCATATTCGAAGATTAGATGAGATAGGGTCGTAATCTCATCAACCAATAAAATTTAGACATATTTGGATCTTATTTTAAACCTTATCATTTTGATTTATCCTTATTTAATCTATTTAAGTTTATTTGTGGTAATAAAATTCTAAATTTTAAATTATAACAAATAATTACTTATTTGTTGTGAATTTTCCATACTTGTTTACTTTATAACATTATATACCATATAAATATAAATTTATAATTTTTAAATATTTTTGTGATTTTTAAAAAATTTTATAATATGTTATTTTTGTAAAATAACAATAGTGTCAATTTTGACACTATTCATTTATTTGAATTTAAATAAAATATATACAGAAGATATGTTCGAAATAAAAGCTTTAATATATTAATAAAAGGTCATATGTATCTATAAAATTAGTGTATCACATTAAATAGTTCATATAATATTTATTTTATTATTTTTAAAACAATTTATTTGGTTTATCTCTTAATAAAATAATTACTACATCATTTTTGTATAATTATTTAATATACTTATTTGTTGTATAAAAATTTAAAATAAAATTATATGATGAAGATAAATATATTACCTTTCACAATAATACTTTTACTCGAATTTATCATCTTAAAATCACAATATTTAAATTGTTATATTTATTAAATTATGAAGGTGACAACTTTGGCATCATTTAAAATAAAATAATATAAGTGTCCTAATCGCTTTTATAAGGCTCCAAATGGTCAAATATTCGACCATTGGATGCTTATGGTTTACATTTACATGTCCAATAATTTTTGGTTAGGTATTTGTGCATTTTATGGTCACTATTAGTTTAAAACAAACTATATTCTTGATTTTTCACTAGATAAATAATTTCTACATCACTATTGTGTCACCATTAATGATAATTATTTAATCCCAAAAAATTCTAAATAAATTCTCATGATGTAGATAATTTTCTTAGATTTCTGGAGACTATTCATGTTCGAAATATTATTATGTTTATCACTAATTTAAAATTATTATACTTATAAGATTTAAGAGAGTGACATGTTGTCACTTTCTTTGGTTTTAATAATAATTAAGTTATTTTCATGGACAAATGTCCATTAAATGATTCTAATCCGACCCTTAGGTGATATGGGTCTACTTTTAGTCATCCAATAGGATTTTGACATTTGTTAGGGTAATTTTAAAATATTATATTTACCCTTAATTACCCGATTTACCTTTAACTATGGTAAATAAAATTTACCGTAGTTACTATTCATAATTCCCAAAAATAAAAAGTAGCTTATTAACATAATTTGGACCCACGGATTCCAAATATGGAATCCATTTTTTAAAATTCCATACACAGAAGTTGCAGAAATTAAACTAAAATTAATCCCGTTGTCGAATAAAAACGGGTTTTTGTTTAAAACATTGCAAAAGATTGAATTGATTTAACCTATGAATTCAAGGTAAAATCAATGCTAATGACATACATTATATTAAATGGTAAAAATATATTCTATTTATACTTTAAAAACATTCAATATTATAATTTAACGACATAAGATATTACGATGAAAAAAAGTTGTTTTTAATTAAAATATAGCGTGTTTTTACTATTCATTAAAATATGAAAGTTATCGGAAAATTATCAAAACTTTATCTAATGTAAATTTTTACATCTTGATTCAAAATAAGAATTTTATTTTGTCAAATTGAACATATAAACATGTCAAAAACCAGATTTAAAGTGGGTGCGCCATCAAAAGGCGACAAAACTGCATTTTTTTAAAAATACTTATTTTACCCTAAAAATTTATTCTGTTCTTATACCATGTTCTAGAAATGTGTAAGATGAATAATAATGTTATAAAATTCAAAATTTAGTTAATACTATTCATAACGGCTAGTTCATGACAATATTATAATAATATAACATTGTTTATTAAAACCTGGTATTGCGTACAACACACGCTATCGAGGAAGGTCGCAATTGCGTGTAATGCAAGCCAAGTCAGGGTTGCGTGTTATGAAAGAATCCTTCAATGTTTTGTATAACAGAATCCAACCATATTTCATTTATACATTTAATATATATATATATATATACCCAATGTTGCGTAGAATAACTATTATCAAAATTGTGTGTAACACGGTCCAAGAATAGTGTTGCGTATACTGCAAGCTAATACGGTGTTGCATATAGCACAAGGTAATCTTGGTGTAGAATACAACCTAAGACATTAATGAAATTAAAATAATATTTTTCATAAAATCTCGGGGTGTTACAAAGACTTTTTATGAATTACTCAAGCTATATATTTTACTTTTCTTTGTCACTATAAGAATTTTAAAAAGATACATAGATATCCTTCCGATAATGTTTATTTTTTAAGTTGAAATCTCTAACTTCCATAAAAACATGGTAAATCTCACCAATTTCTTTTTTCATTATGGTAGCCATGAAATCCCAATAATCTAAGTGTGATATAAGAAACCAAAGTATACTCTCCAAATCTCCAAAGTCTAAATTCACTAATTCAAACTGAATTCATATCATGCTTAAGACATTGATATGAATATCCACTAGGTTAGCTTCCAACATCATCATACTAAAAAACCATTTCTAAAGGAACACATTATTCATCATGGTCCCATTCTCATAGACATTGGTAATAAATGTCATATGTTTTGAAGTAGTCTACACCTATTATATGTTATAATCCATGTTTGAGGATAATGACACATAATCCACCATAGTGATTTCTCCTCAACCCTCTCCCACTCTTCCTTATTCATCACCTTTAACTTGGTACCATTTTGGGAAAGATAAAGGTCCTTATGCAATTAAAAATTATCTATCTATATTTTCAAGTACACAAAACCCATTCCATATAACTTCTCTATACCAACTTTGTACTCGTCCAATTCTATAACTTATAGTTGTAATTTATCTCCAACTAAATTCAAGAACACTTAATAGGGATATAGAATCACTTTCCAGGATTATTATAGAAGGAAAAAGGCAGAATAATTCTATTTAATGAAGCTATTAATCAACTTCACTAAGTAATAATCATCAAAGAATCTCCGATCTAAGCTGTGATATAACTTTTTGGGATCACAAAAAACTTTTAACTCATAATTTTTTTCCAATGAATCTTACCAGAAGGAATAATGTACTAGAATTATACCATGTAATCAATACATGGGAACATTGGTGAAAAAACACACCTAATTTACCCAACTAAAACACACACATTTGAATGAACCAAACAAAATTTTATAAAGAAAATGTTCAAAAGAAATAAATAAATAAATAATAACAAAATCTTTTTTCATGTTTTAGTTATGAGTCCTAATCAGTGGGGGGAATAATGCTTTAATTTTATTCAATATAGAAAAATATGATTATAATGGAATAAGAAAAAATAAATCACATGGGATTTCACCCAAATAGTATATAAGATTTTATCCCATGAAATAGATTGATAAATATTTAGATCTATATGGAGAGTGATTCTACATATCTCCCAAAATTTCAGGCATCCCTCTAATCAGTGAAATATATAAACTACCTCATATTCTTCCTTTGGTATACATTGACTACTTTTAAATAATAAATGAATTGAAATTTTTTATCCTCCCAAATGACCCTTAAGTGAACCCTATGAAAAAATCCTTTAAAGTTAAAATTAATGAGAATATATCATCTTTATCTCACAAGTACTTTAACACAATTTCATTATGTCTTACACACTTCCACCATCAGACAATATCATTGTGAATGATTTTGTTTTCCACCCTATGACTGTTACTTTTTGATCAGCCTCATCTGGTATTAATGAAATCTATATTTCTATAGTTTTTAATTTTATACCTTTTATATACATCATAAAATTAATATTTATTCCTTTGGAGTCTCTCCATTCATTGGATTAATTTATTTTCTAGAAAATGGGTTTCACATGACCAAAAATTAACAAAATATTAATATTAAAATATGATACCTTGCACTCCATATTTACACACTATTTTCCCACTTGAACTATAATATCACTATAAATCATTCCATTATTTTTATAAATCTTATTATTACATAGAAAAATTGTTGCATGGATGTTATTATATGACTCGTTATGACTATATAACAATGAAAAACCGCATTAAATATCCGCAAAACATATTAATCATATTTTTAGAGTTATTAATCATTATTTAAGATAATTTTAAAAAATTAAAAAACATTAAATTATAGATAAATTAATAAAAATCATATAGAATAATTGTATGAAATATTTCTAGAGAGATTTTTCCCTAAAATAAAAATTTACACCAAACAAATGGAGGCCCACCAGGTGGATATAATAGAGTCAATGCATTAGTATATTCAAATAACTAATATTTTATAAAATTTTCAATATTTATTATATTTTATATAACATAAGTTAGATAAATAAAACCAAAAATCAGAAAAGTTATATATTAGGAAATAAACAGTAACACCATTTTTATTATGTGGCTCCATATGGTGTTTTTTGATCAATGAAATTATATATGAATAGATAAAAATAGTTAAATAAAATATCATATGTTCCTTAACAACCTATATATATCTCACATAAATACATTGAATACAGTTGGTCATCGTAGTAAAATAGAAAAAATTATGAAAACGACATAATAGTCGAATTCACCAGTATACTCTGCATAATTGCTCGGTAATATAGCTATTATTTCATCCAAAATGTTTGGAATTAAACCCATTTAATATTAAAAATATTCTATTAAAAAACTCAGAATCCTTTTTCCTATAACTATATTGTTCATCCATCAATAAACCACCACCGTTTATAATAAATATTCTGTATATATAATCAACATTAATTTCAATAATATTTATAACTATTTTTGAAAAAAAAAACAATCTTTTATATTATATTTTTCTATATATAGATGAATATTGACATTAAAACTTATAAGATGACCAAAATAATTTTTCATATCAATGTTAACCTTGAATAATTTCTATAATATTGATTTTATAAAATAAAGTACATGATAGTTCTATAAGTAAGGTTTTATATCATTATGCAATTTGAAGACAACTAATATGAAATGTTTATACTAACTTAGCTATCTTGAATTCTCTTTATCCACAAAATGTACAGTAAAAAATTAAATAGATTTTGAAATGTTATATGAGTGAAAAATGAGATAATATTTTCCCCAGTTAATAGATAAATAAATCTTAATCTTCTGTTAATAGAAAGGGTAATATCAATAAAATATTATTCAAATTCGTTGGAATATTTTTTTTATAGAAGATTATAATGTTTAATTTATCTTACCACACACAAGAGGTTAATATAACATTGAATATAACTGAATAACTTGTTAACAAAATATGATTTAAATGTTTCCTCAAAATTGATATAGAACAATATAATAAAATAAACACAAAATCAATAATAAAATATCTCAATTAAAATATTGGAAAATAAAAAAGTAACATGATTTAATTTGTTATAATTTTTTAAAATAATTATGTAGAGAAATAAAATTCTTCTCAACATCACTGTTAGATAAATTTAATTTAAAAACTACCACATCTTATAACCAATTAGATTATAAACTTTAATTTCCTATTATTGACTAAAATATTTAATTATACACTCATATCTTTAAACCAATTCTCATTAAATAGTAATTATATTTGGATGTTTTGAAGTAAAAATGTATGCCAACCATATATGAGATAAATTAAAAGTTAATTTTTCATTTTCAGAGCTCTAATAAAAAATTCATATTTCAAATGACAACATTAAAGAATCAGGATCATACATGCTATTTCACTCACATTTCCACTAAGATAAATATATGATAAATTCTTTTTATTTTTTTAATCTATTTTATTACTATAATATTTCTTTGTAAACAATTGAGATAAAATTGTTTTCAATAGTTAACGAACCATGAAAATCACTCAATCCATGAATTATATACATGTGATAAAATCCATCTATAATTTTTAAACGAATATATGGATTGATTTCCACAAAACAAATAATAATATCAACTACAATATAAAATAATTTATATCAGGATAAATTAAAATTAAAATTAGTTTCTTCAAAACAATCATTTATTACAAAAATTAAAATATATTCCAATGAATTAGAAAGATAAAAATACCATTTTTAGTATGATATAAATATGTAATGAAATTAAAATCTGACATTCAATTTATCTCATTATCTTGGTGGGGAAAATTCTTTTCTCCCACCACAAGAAAGTTTTGTAATATATAAATTATAATAGATATCAATTAACAAAATTATTTAAACTAAATTATGAAATGGAAAAAATGCGGGCTAAAAAATTTCAAATGAAATATTCTCAACTTGAATTTTTTTCTTCAAACTTGTTCTTTTTTATAGTGGTAAAATCATAATTTTTTTATCTTACATACATTTTTAGATAATTTTAATATAAAAAAACAATACTAAATTATGTTTCTACCCTATATTTATTAAAAAAACAAATAATAAATTTATCTCAATGGAAATGTGTAAGAAATTTTAGTAATAATTTTAAGAAAATTTCATTATCCAATTGAAAAAATATAAAAAAATATAATTTATCTCAATGGAATGGTAAGATAAATTTCATCTTAACATTAACACATAAATGATAATTCCTACATATGGTAGTTTAAACACTAATCAACTAAATAATATTTATGGTGTAATAAATGAAATTTATGTGTTTAAAATAAGACCCAAAATATATTACCAAAGTATGAAAATCAATATTTGAAAGCATAAAATAAAAAAACTAAAAATATGATGGTGTTTAATAAGTAAAAATTAAAATTAAAATGTTTGGGTTTAAATGAAAAATATCAAACTGTCATGTGCTAAAAATACCAAATAAATGTTATTAAAAACCTAAAGATATCATTAGAGATTAATTCATGAAATGGGAGAAGAATGAAGTATTTTTTGAAACCCTCCTAGTGTGACACAATCCTATTAACTATAAATAAAAGGAACTAAAAGAAAAAGAAGATGAAGAATCAACCAGGGAAGACATGTAACATGATAAGTAATTGAGAAATAATGAATCAGACTATGAGAAATAAAATATACACACATAAGTTAGAGAGATATAGTGCTGAGAGGGAGGGAATGGGAGGGAGAGAGAGAGAGAGAGTGAGAGAAGGAGTAAAGGGGACTGGGCGTGTGGGAGGGAGGTAGGGATAGAGGGGAGATGGATATATGTTAATTTTTTAACCATTTGTGTTTTTAGAATTATATTACATTATTTTGGCTAAAAAAATAAAAACATGGAATATGGTGTTAATAAATGAGTTGATTTAATATGTCAAAGTTTAATTTCTAAGAAACTTCACATTACATTTGATGTTCAATAAACAATTTCATTATTTTATATTCCTCTAGTTTGGAGTATTTTACGATTATTCATATATTAATAATTTGTGTCATAAATTGTAAACTTCATGACTTCTAAATCTTTTTCCACATTCTTTATATCAATACAAAAATCTTGGATTATTCCACTAAATGTTTAATTAATGTTCATCCAAAATAATCTGAATTCATTTCTTATAATTCAATTTTCCATGAAAATACTCTATTATAGAGTTATTTACTATGGATTTATGAATAAATCATAGTTTGACTCTCCATCATCATCTATGAAAATAACTCATTTTACAACTCAAAAATCCTCTCTTGGGTTTTCACATTTACCACTCACATTACTAAGAGATATTATTCCTTCTCATGAAATTACCACCATAATAAGTTGTCAAAGAGCCTAACTATGTGTTGGGTTTGTTATTAAAAAAAGGATACTCAGATTATGAAAAATAGTATATAATAAATAATAAAATAAGTAAAGGGGCCCACATTCTAAAATTCATTATTATAAAAAAACTTGATACAACATAAAATCATAAATAAAAAAATACCAAAGAAACTATTTAATATACAATTATTATTGAATAAGTTATCCACAATTAACTATATCTTGAAGAAAAAATGAATGATATCATGCCAAATGGAATTAGAAAATTAAAATGGAAAACAAAATAAACCATTATAATCAAGATATCCAATATTGTTGTAGAGGATATAAATAATATACATAACTAGGAAAAACCATAGATCGAGATCACTCTCTAAAAATAAATTAAAACTATGAAACTTGATAGATCATAATTTTAGTACGTCCTGAAGAACTCTATCTCACATGTGGTATAATGATATCCATCCTAACCAGTAACATGAAATCTCATCACCACAAGGGATATGAGGAACACATATTAAGAATCATCTAGTTTCTTTCTTATTATCTTTATTCTCTTTATGTTTTCATTATTTTATTGAGAGTGACTTGAATATCTAGTAAAGGACAAGTGGAATTTTTCAGATAAAAATGGAGTCTCGTACATGAAAATTGATGTTCCAAGGGGTCATAAAGTCAATGATATAATATTTTTCGGAGTTATCCTCAATTCACATCTCGAATAACCAATAAAGTCCCAATGTACATTTATGCATTGATCAAATGAAAATAATAAATTTAACAGATCATGAAGATAGAAAATGATCTATTTTGGATTGAATCATAAGGAGGTTGGAGTGAAAAAAGCAGTCTCTATACTAATAAATATCCTTTATTTCACTGAATTAAAAAAACTAATTGATACATGAAAGGAAAATTCCAGTCATCAGTATAAGGGTTATGAATGTTTCATCATAATTCTAAGAAGACCTGGCAAGTAAATTAAGTAACACAAGACCAAGCATTACAACTTTGTGAAACAAGTGACATTCACTCACTAACAAGGACGCCCTAGTAATTAAATAATCCATGAAAATAATTAAACATGATAAAATTACACCACAACATAGAAATACAATAAAATTTAGTAAAAATAATAAAAACAAATTATGCCATTAAACAAACTTGTGAAAATAATTCAAACTTATTTTCAAACTAATGGAAACTAGTTCTAAAAAATATTTAACTTTTAAAATAAAATACGTGAACTAAAACATGGTGATATTTAACATAAAAAATTTCATTAGGAAAATTTTAAATTTATTAAAATTATCTTTTAATTTATAAAATAAAATAACCATAATAAATCATTTAGCTCGATCGTTAGAATAGTATACCTTTTTCACACAAACTATCGCAAACTCAAGGACTTATCTAAAAAAATTATATATATATATATATATATTTATTTATCAAACCTAGAATAAATATTTATTTTGATAAATTTAGATATGGATGGATATTATAAAATACATTAATATTATATGAATATAACAAATGATCAGTAAATAAACCATTTAACAACATAACTTCCTTAATGGAATTTGATAGTGAAATGTATTCAGAATTGGTAGTGGTTAATTAAATTAATGAATACATATAACACTTCTAGTATATGGATCTAGAAAATTTAGTTAAAAAATTACTAGTTAACGATTTTTAAGTATCATCATTTGCAACATAATACGAGTCAACACAGCCAATGAATTCATGTCTATGGTCAAAATTCACATCATATCATGATCAAAGATGAGGGAAAATATAATGTTACAATATTATCCACTTTTTAAAATATTAGTGAGGTTTCCCTAATTTACTTATTATCCTTCATAATTTGTGAATAAAAAAATAAACATCCATCCACGAATAAATCATGAAATTAATAATGTTTCCAAAAATATTAGCATAAAGTATCGTACTCTTATATTCATTATCCGATTAATTTCTTGGGGATTGGATTAATGAAAATTTAAAATGTTTCTTGAAAGGTATGCTAATAGGTGATAAATTTTAAAACATATAATGCTTCAGTATGTTTTTTTCTTTAAAATAGTGTGATAAAATAAGAAACTTTTCTTAACATTCCCTAATAATTTTGTTACCCAAAATTTTCGTTAAATAATATAAGTCATACAATTCAAAAGATAATTTAAATTATTCTTAACATGATATACTACTATCGTATTTTTGTATATGATAAGTATATAATCAATATATATCAATAAATATAACACTTCTTTAATAATATATTTATAATAATCACATGCATGAAATTTTCTTATTTTGAAGTCATTTTGCAACATAAAGGAAATAAATTTATTATACCACCCCAAGATTATTTCATCTATATATAGAGTGATTTATTTAAAATAAAAACAATATTTTATTTTAAATTATTCAATAAACCTTAAAAAATTTCATTATATATATATTTTTATTAATTTAAAAGCATGAAAGAAATTTTAATATCCATTTTTTTAAATTAAAATCATAAAATATTGAAAATTCTAAAAACAAGTGAATTGAAGGGTACTTACCAAAATTTTAAAAAAAACCCATTATAATAAATACCATTAAATTGAAAAAACCTATCATAAAAATTCTAAACTTATATTTGATTTTTTATTATTCATCATTATCCACTTTTTTCATAAATATCTATTTTCACTAAATTAAATTATTATCATCAAGAATATTCAAAATATTCCAGGTGTAATGGAAACAACCTGATACTTGAATAAAACATAAACTCAGTTGCCACAACACAGAAAAACCACTACCTAATCTCTAGAGGATGGTGTAAATGTTGATGGATTAATAACACAAGTTAGGAGATTATTTTACCTCTTTTAAGATAAGCTAATTCATCTAACAATCACCTAAAATATTTTTATGACCTTTTCAAATGTAATAAAATTGAAAAATACAAACTTTTATAATAGAGATATCTATTATATATTGAAAATATTATAAGTTGGATATCTATATTAATATTAAACTCCTTTTAACTTAATTTCAAAATATCCATACATACTACTAATAATGTGTAATTAGATAAAAAAATACATATAAAATATCCATATCAAGCTAAAATGAACTCATGTTTGAAAAATGGAATTCCCATGTGTACTATATCTTAAAAGGAATGTTTAGGACCACCCTTTTAACATAAAGAATATTTTCTGTCAATATCCTTAAAAGGATCCATCCTGAAAAAATCTTTAATTACTATGAACTTCCATGTTAATGTGTCTTTACATTTCATGTATAATGTATTAAAGGATTTACTGACATCTTAGATTGGAACATGTAGGGTGTCGGTATATCTTACTAAGTGGATGATCACCACATCAACAAAACCAATGAATCATCAATCTAAATTCATCTGATATTATTAAATGAAAGTTTATTCAATAATAAAAAGAAATAAATATACTTCCTACATAGTTTTGAACATAAATAATAACCACAAATAATAACAACCCATACTGGGAGGATCCACAAATATGTATACCTTCTTTGATAATAGCCCAAAATTAGAATTTGTACTATATCCTCTAGGTCAAACCATAGAATGAAAATTCAAATATATTTGGTTTACATTCCCTCTTACGCGGGAAAATATTCATTGGATTGGAACAATGTATTATTATTTAATTATAATGATACAAAAATATATGGATGGGGATCATTATACAAAAATATAATATGTTCTAATAATATCCATTAACTCCCATATTCCAATCCATCAACGTAAAAATATATTATTTGATACCCAATCCCACTTAATTATTTTAAATGACCAATAAATAGTATACACATATACGAGAAGAAACGTTTCAACATAATATATATCACAAACCATGTTCTCATTACATATAAATTAGAAAAATAATCCATGCAGTTATATACTTTGTATTATAAAATAACCAAGACATGGAAATACTAGGAACACATCCCATCAATCTAAAGTTATTCAACTAAAATGTTTAGCTTCAAGAGCATATATTTTTAATACAAAAATATGATTTTGATTTTATTCACTAATACCCATGAAACTTATAGCTAGTAAATTATTCAAATAATTTGTTAACTTGTGGGTCATTTATGAAAAATAGCAATGGACTTTAATCTCAAATTTGAGTAAGAGTATTATACAACTAATAAAGAGTTATTCAAATATTGGATATATTGGAATAATGGTTTAAAATAATTCCCTCACAAGAAATATATATCCAAAGGAGATAGATGTAGTATTAATTATAGATTATTGATAATGACCTATTGGTTACTCTTTATTTAAGCGATTTATTTTTAACTCTAAAAAAATATGAATTAGGTATTTAGAATTAATGACATCGAATAATAGTGGAAAAATAATAAGGTGAAATGCTACAAAAATTTCATCAAGGACTTAACTATACAACACCAAGAAATATAATCTAAGAAAGAATCAAATAAGTATCCCTTTAGATATTGTGATAATATAGGTAAGGACCATATGATATGATATATATAACAAATTTTATATAAATCCTAAAGGAAAGGTAAAATCAGTTTAAATTTGTGACTTAAAATAAATATTCTACCCAATAATTAAATGAAAAAACAATAATTTTACCATGTACCTAATATAAGGACACCATAAATACAATTTCTACATCATTATTAATCCAAGTTATTAAAAAAATCACTAGATATACAATACCACCCCATTAGTTACCTATTTCTTATAATACACCATTTCCCATATCCGACATTCTAACATCCAACATGATTCCTATAAATACTATTAAACTCAAATTTTGTTAACTAATATAGATATTGAACTCAAATTTAAGATTAAATTATTACTCAAATGACGAGGGTAATTACAACATGATTACTTTATGGATATAATATAGTTCATCATTCATTACAACAATTTACATTTCTTAATCAACACTTTGGAAAAGTAGTTTATATGCCTTATGACCGCTGTTATTTTTGTTTTGTGAAATATTAAAAGAATATAAAACCACATCTTTATAGTGGAACTGAGATGTAGGCTGAATGAATTTCCTAAATATATATAGGCTAAGTTGACAGTAATTGACATTTTCATTGTCTAAAGTATAATTAGATACTTATATATGTTGAGTCTCAGGTTTAGGTTCATGGTGTAAAGACTCTCTAGGAGACTCATTTTGGGATAGATATGAACCTTAACAACCTATGATGGTTTTTTTCTAAATTCATAATAAATCAGAATATTCAATGATGTATTATATATTTAGAACATGATATTGAAACTAATAATATAATTATTATATCCTATTTTTTATACTCCATTTTGGTCCCTATACTCTCTAAAGGAAACTAATGAATATTTATTTAAGATTACTTGGTTCTAAATATTTAAATTTATAATGGGTGTAATATTAATATTAAAAAAAATCATAGATTATAATATAAGTGAGAAATAATAGGCAATAGTTTTTATAGGTTTTGAAAAAATTATTTTGGTTTTAAGAAATTGATTGATGAGATAAACTATTGTGATAGCAACATCAACCTAAAAAGACATAAGTTTTCTGTGTATGATCATACACTATACAATCCTTCAAGTATTATTAAATTTATACCCCCAACTAAACTAGGTTTTGGGTTGTATCATTATATACTAAATTCCAAACTATACCCTCAATGTAATAGACTTATATAGATTTGGATGATAGATACATTAGTCCAGTATCAATTTTCAAATACTTATGTTTCCTATTGAATTTATTTTAAATAGTATATTTCTATATTTTAAAAGCACTAAATACAATAGATTTATACTTTATAATGAAGACCAATAATTTCCTAGAAAATTCATCATTAAAGGTAAAAATTATAATCCTCAACTATGAGAGACATTGTAGGATATACCCAAAATGTATATAACACATATTCAAAAGGATGATTGGCAATAAATTTGGATCATTTAAAACCTAAAATATTATATTTAATGATGATGAAACACTCATTAAAGGTTATATTACTATGTCTAATCTAATTTACCAAGCCCTGTTTAATATTCCCATGGTTGTGATGCTGAATAATGGTGTTATAATTATTAGAAACATAATTACTTTATATTATATTAATAACATATATCACAGTCATTAATTAATCCTTTAAAACTATGTGATCACCTTTAGTGATATTAAGTAATTCATAATTAGATTTGAAATATAAAACATTTTGAACTGGAACTCTAATTGATAAGATATTTCTATGATGTTTGGGTAATAATATTTCATAATACATGGTTACATTAATATCGTCATGATATTTTATTAATAAAAAACCCTTCTTATCAATATAATCATTTATTATAGATTAACATAAAATACCCTTCCTATAATGGAGTTAAAACAACAAAATATTAATTATAAGGGAACATATAAAAAGTACAATTTGAATATTAGGACATTTATACCACCACAACCATGTTAAAAAAATAGTTATAATCTATCTCTAATATTAATATTCTATTACTTATTTGGGATGTTCCTTAAAAAATATAAAATTATATTGTATATAATATTCCAACATTATTTATTTTTAGATTTAGATTAGATATATATATTTACTATAGTATTCTGTCCTAACAATATGTTATTTACTTCCACACAAATTTAAACCTTCTTCCTCTACCTTTGTTGTCTTCTTTGTTTAAATTTCATTAGAAAGTAGAGTAGATTTAAATTCTTCAAAGGATAGAGACACTATTCCATACATCATAAAATATCTCAAACAAATAAAAGATTTAATAATTATGGATGATAATATAATATCACGACTTTCATGTTTATAATTGAAGAAAAATTAGATATAACAATAAAAATATTTTTAAATTCATAAATGGTCGAATAAACTACAGTTCCATGATGAATTTATAATGTATATAATTTTTCATTATTATTAATTCTACCATATAATGATTTAGTTATATATAGATGCTTATGTTTATAAAAATAATAGATATATAAAATTAATAATCAATTCCATATTTTAATTTATATCCCTAAGATAATAATAATACGATATGAGCCTAATCTAACACATCAAAAAAGACATCAATGTAATAAATATTAGTTTTATCATCTGTGTATAGACTAATGATATTCTTCTACACACCATAAAGAGAACTAATTATTATATTTCTAACTATGAGAGTGTAAGAATCAATATTCTAATATAGTAAATAAAAAATAATTTCAATATGTATTAACCAATACAAATAATTTTCATAATATTATAAAATTACTTTTATTACAATCACTAAAACTAGTTTTATGGAACACATAAAAATATAAGACAGCACCATAATGTATGGTGGTTTTCATCCCCCACCCAATATCACCAATTTATTATCTAGAGAATGATCTACCAATAGTATATCCTTAGACCTTTATTCCTGAAACCAACCAGGTATAATGGATAGACCAACCTTTATCTCTTTGAATTCAAGATTTATGGTTTATCACTATAATTAATATCAAAAGTAAATGTCTCGATTCCCTCTTGGAAAGGATGTTTCAGATCAAATTTTTTAGTTTTAAGAAATCCAATAGTATAGATATTATCTTCTACAAATCTTAATATATATATATATATATATATATATAAGTTAATATACTTATTCTTCTTCTTTGACTTGAATAATGATCAACATATGGAATGATAACCTTTCACTCTTCATCATCTTCATTAATATATAGGATCAATCCTTTAATGTATCATCAATTCTATTTAATTATTTAACACATAGAATATGTATCTTTATAGAAATTTGAATCACACTCATTTTGATATTCATGGAATGTAACTAGTTATAGTAATCATTTCTTCCATCTATTGTTCATTTAATAAAATACATCAGATAGTAATAGAGTCACCTTAAAATTATTTCTTATTTTCATTTTTATAATATATATTCATAGACCATGTGAATGTTGTTTCTCATATTAAAATTTATTATATTCTATACTTTCTAATATATTAGTTTCTATATAAGGATATTAAACCCTTGAATAATATCAGTATAATAATATTAAAATTATCTTATATATAACTCCAAAAATATCATAATTTATTTCCTCTCGATATACCACATTATTCTTGGAATATTATCATTATTTAATATTCCAAAAAATTCATATGCTTCAAATTACATGGTTTCATGTTGACATGAAGTATTATGTTTAATGGTTGTGGAATAACCTATTGTGGTAAAAATATCTTCTCATAATATTCTCCATATCACACAGTGTGGTGTTGAAATATCTCAATAGTGTGGAGACCAGTTCATATTTTTATTCATCAAAATTGAAAACTTCAATCACTACCTATACATAATAAATATAATATCTAACCATTAAAGATAAACATACTACTTCCCCAATTAATTTTTCTACTTCTTGAAGTTATATTATAAAGACCCTAGTTTATCTTTCATAAAATTACAATGAACATTACATTTTTTTAGCTAAAGTATCTTACATAAGAAATTATATTTCATATGTATCATAGTGTAATTATCCAATTTTTTAATTTTTTTAATATGATAACTCATACATAGAATTTTATAAATCTTACCTATAGTCTAATTTTTTTTATTTTGTTATATTTTATTATGAGATCACAAATTTCCTACATATGCATGAGAAATATATTATCCATGACAAAACAATCTGATATATCAAATAGGATACTTAAATTTCTAATATTTATGCCAAAAACATCAACAACAAAACATACATATCATAAAATATATTATTTTTCAATATATTACCATGAAAATATAATATTTTTATTGAAGAATAATACCTTGAAATTTTTTATATTTTCACATCCTATCACACTGAATATTAGAAATAGACTCCAAATATTAGAATTTATTTGGAATCCAATCAAATTAAATTCAAACAACACATGAGTAATCACCAAAACTTAATGCAACATATAAATATTATTTATAATATTTAAATGAATATTCCACTACCTCAAAATTGTTTTTCATAAAAATAATAATCCATGTATACTTGTATACAAAAAAACACATAAATATTGATAAATACTAGGATGAAACTTTATTAAAAAATAAAACCCATATTTAGTTCAATTATAGGTTCATATGACTACTTCACAGTGGAATAATACTCGAAATTATTAATACTCAATGGAACTCTTATCCACATTTAATAAAATATTATTGAATAAATTATTCTCACAAAAATCTAATAAGAATCCCCATATTTTAAAAAATTTCCAATATATAAAATAGCAATCATTCAATATTATTATTTAAAGAAACTTAAACAATTCATTAATATCCAATTATATATTCCACTTTCCAAATCTAATTGATTATTATATAGAACTGCTAAGTAGTAACTTCTCATTTCAATAATATTTTCCATATAAATAAATCATCAAATTCATTTCAAATGGTATAAACTATGAAAAATATTATTTTCTAATGATTTATAGAATATTCTCATCCCCTATTTAATACGAGTTCACCAATTCGCTTTCAATAATAAATGTGTTTCTATAATACAAATTCAATGTTCATAACTCAACTTGTAATCAAAACTTATTGGGAACTCCACTACTATTCTATTTAATATAATTTGGATCTCCAAAGAAAAATACACAATCTTCTATTTAAATTCATATTTAGGTTATACATATTTCTATAATCTTTCATTAATTATTATTCATTAATAACCAATACAAAAAGTGGGTCCAATGATCTCACCTTTTTTTGTCAATACATATATTTAAAATACATGTTAATATATTATTCAACATATTCTCTCCTGATATTGACCAAACATACCAAGAAATAATGGAGAAGATGGTATTAATTCTATTTAAGTGACTTTTAATAAACTACTCTAGTCTAACTCTACATGATCCACGCTTGTTTAAGAAATTAATATGGAATTATCTTGATAAAAAAATATCCATAAACCGATAGAATTTGATACCAACTAAAAAAAATCATTTTTAGGATCTATTCAATTGTTTTCCAGATGATAATAATTATTTTATAAATTTAAAAGATACAAATTTCTAAATTAATTCTTATGTTATTTTTACAATTTGAAATTATTTAAATCATCTTAACTCATAGGATAAAAACATTCAAAAACAAAAAATCAGGATTAACCCTTGAATTTCACATTTTCATGTCGTTGATTAATTGAAATTTTACCCTTTGATGCTAGTCTTATTTTTAGGGATATGGATGAGATAATATTAATTCATACCTTTTTATGATATATTTTATATAAAATTCCAAATTTATAGATTTTTTAAGGAAACATATTTTGGGAAAGAAAATTTTCAAGCCGACTCAAAATGAATGAGATACTCCAATATATATTTTATGAATGTTGATTTATTCATCAAAAAATATATAAGATAAAACATATTAGACAATACAAATATGGTAACTTCTATAATTAAAAAAAATTAACAACAAGATCATATCCTTTATTATACCCCTCAACACATGCATCACCTTCAATTCCTTACAGTTGAAAAAAATAAAAAGTTTATGGGAATAATATGGAATGTTTTTTATAATTAATGAAATAAAAAATATTGAGAGTTTATTATCAAACATGATACACATTAATTTTCATCAACATAAATGGGAGAACCCAATATTCTTTATTTTCTTATTTTCATGACAGTGTTCCCTTTGTGAAATAATGAATTCATTCCATTCTAAAAAACAACATTGTTTGTAATATTATTCTAATCATTAGACATAAATTCATAGGAGTCTTTTGGTGCTTTCTTCTTCTTTTGTATAATTTTTTATTAAGATGGTATGATTATTAAAGAATACATTAAGACATGACCAGCTAGATTGGACCTCCCATAAGGATTATCATGTAGCATTGAGTTGTAATATTTTTGACAACCTCTCATGAAATTTGACTTATTTGTATGAAATTTTCCTTTCCTTATATCATATACATAATCTTGTACTTTATCCATTTTTTATACCATTTTCAATATGGTTGAACAAATAACCATACACAATTTAAAATCATAGTCATATTTATTTGAAATTCTACATGGTCTCATTGGAATTCTCTTCACCAAAACAATACCCTTGCTATTATATTAGGCTATGTTATCTTTTATTATCTCATTTATTTAATTAATAACAATAATAATTACTTGTTTTCATGAGATCATAGTGTTTCCTCTTCTTTGAAAATAGAATAATCTTATCCTTTGTGGTGGTACTCATCCTTGAATTTTTGGGTATTGGTACCAAGTGCAAAACTGAAGCATAAAATTAGGGAAAATTAATTTTTTTATATTAATTTATTTTTTGGTAACATCATCTTCAATGGGGTAGTACTTGATAATCATCCATAGGATATCATGTAAACTAAATAATCAAGGAAAAAGAGTCTAATGGGTACCTCATTTTATTTTTTAACGGAAGAGATTTCCACTAATTTGCAATTTTCATCTCTTGAAGGAAACGATGATAAAACTATCTAAATCATCTACACTTGCACCAGAAGTATATATATGAGTAAATTTACAATTTTCTAGTGTTATAATGGATAATTGATTAAACATTTGATATATTGGAAATAACAAAATCCAATTTCTTTAATCAATGAAGAAAAATTTGGATTAGTGTGATTGAATTGATTCCTTCTCACTCTAAAATGTGGTAGAGAGGAGGAAGAATGTTTTAGAATAATGGGATGGATTTTCAATTTTAATTTGGGATTCTCTTAAGTTATATAATCAAGTTAATACATACCAAAATTATACTTTATCGCTTTTACATGTTTAACATGATAATAATCCCCAAAATGGCACTAAACAATTTGTACTTGTGTCATACATGTCTTTTATATTTTATAAATTTATCGAAACATAAAAAATTATGTTATTTAATAATATTGTAATTATTAACTCAATTTAATTCTCCCATAAAAATAATTAACGAACATTGGATAATAAATAATAATCCATAAAATATTTTTCCTTATATTTACTAAATAACTTGTGAGTAAATAGAGTTAATGAAATCGAAACAAATTATTTTGAACTCAAATAATGTTGAATTATTTAGTTTTGGTGATTGTTCAAAACTGGGAAAAACTAAACCCCTAGGGTAGGGCCCATGACGTCCAAAACTCTAATTCATTATAATTTTATAGAAATATAAATATTCTTATTGTGTGACAATTGAGGACCATATATCCATAGCAGTGAGTTCTGCTCACAAAATATTATTCATTGTTTTTAACACATCAACACTCCTAGAGAGATAAAGTCTAGTCATAATAGTGAAATCCTCTCTTATGAACACACATTGTGTAATATAATCTCTATGTTCATGATATCGTATATATTATGATGAAAATATTATATCACCATACTTACATGATTTATTTATTCATTTAATTACTATACTGGCTGGACATACCTTACTCTATCATGGTTATCGATTTAGTGAAGCTATTACCATCCCAGTCATCTGAGCTCAAGATATCTCTTCCTCTAAATAGAAATAAGAATTCATGTATTGGTGATTCACCTAATGAAATACCACTAATGAAATACATGACACAATATACCTTTTCGAAAAGATAAATTTTTTGGATTTTATCTTGTATAAAATCAGATTATAAAATGGTACACAATAATACTAATCTCTAGTCAAAAAGACAATACAAATTCTCATAGACAAGAAAAAAATGAAACTTAAAAAATGTTAAATTAATATTGGTGTTTCAAACCTCATGATCTAATACACTAAAATCACAATGTAAAAAATTCATGAGAAGAAGCTCAAGGCTTATGAGTCCCCATAACCTGACAATAAAACCTCATCATTTTCTTATCAGTATGATGTATCTAGACTATAAGACATATGTTTAAGAATAATATCATTGAATCTCAAGTTTCTCAATATATTTGGGAACTGTTATAACCATTGATACTATATGTAATCTAAGGACATTACCATAAATATTGTACATGAAAAGGCAATGTTACTATATTAGTAAGAGAAAAACATTTATAAATTAAACTGTATACACATAGTATAAATTAAAGTACACCAAAGAGTTAGGTCTAATATACCCACTCTAAAAACACTATATCTTGTACTAGATCCAACTACTAACAACTCTCAGCTCGCAAGATCTAACATGGTAATTATAATTCTTATGAGATGTGGATTTAAATAGGGGGTCTTCCACATTATCCTATATGGATACTATATTAACTTTGACTTCACCTATATGAATAAAATTCATCAAAATATGAAACTTTTAAAGTATATCATTTATCATCAGGTATCACATTATATAATTTGAATGTACAAATACTGATTTATTATAAAAGTACACTATGAAATGGTCTATACAAATAGGTATATTACAAAGATTTGAGAATAAGTTATGTATACAGACTCTTTGTTTTAATTAATTACTTTCATTTATATATTTAGATACTACTGCTTAATTAGAATCAATAGGTTTCTTTAAGATTCTTCATCTCAATGATCAACCATTAAAAAAATACATGTCAACACTATGATGTCAATTCATCTGAATTTATCAAAAATATATCATTATTGGATCTACTAACTACTATCTCTTCATCTCCTTTATACACTTGGAACATATCTTTTATATGTTTGACGTACTTTAGGTAATTTTTAAAATTTTCCCAAATGTATCTATTTTATATTATATTATTATATTCCAAGAAATTATTAATGAAAAAAACATCAAACCTAGTATATAACATAAAATTCATGATAGATTCTATTGTAGAGGAATAAGGTATGCAACTCATTATTTCAATCTCATGATGTGTTTATAGACACATTTTCTAGGAGAGAGTAATTCCATATGACATATGAAATAACCCCCTATGGTATTTTTCCATGTTATAACTTTTTATCACTATTTAAATATATGTAAATTAACTTATCCCAAGCAGACTTTGATATCTATCTCAATAGTTTTTGATCCCAGGAATTTATAAAACTTTATCTAAGTAATTATTTGAGAATAATTCCTTTAACAATGTATTCACTAATTACAATTTTTAATATTTATCTCATATTAATAAAATTACATTGATATATAATACTCGGAAAATTTTGACACTACCACCAACCTTTTTTTATCAACATGTATCTCATTTTTTCTTTACAAAACTAAATTTTACTATCATCCTGTCAAAATAAACATTCCATGACAGGGTGCCTACATTAATCTATAAATATATATTTTTATATTTCACACTATTGTAGAATTATTAGAGAATATAAACCCCTTCTATTTTGTAAAATACACTTATTCAACCAAATTCCCATTTAGAAATTAATATTTGACATCCAGCTTCCAAATTTAATAATAATGGAAGGCTATTGTTTCATGTAATATTATAATGAAATTTAACATCGTAACTTGTGATAATGTCTAATCATAATAAATGTATGTATTTTTTATTAAAAAATTTTCATCTAATCATGAAATATAAGGACTTAATTTACCATCCATGTCCAATTTTTTATTAAACACTCATTTATACTAAATAGATTTTACAATAGTTAGAGGGATTTACAAATTATGAACATGATTTTTTAACATAGACTCTATCTCAAAATACAAGGATTCTATCCATTTTATATACTAAATAATTATAAGTTATAGTTTTATTATACTAAATTAATAGTGTGTCACTTCAATTGGTCACAAGAAAAACAATATCCCTGGTTCTCAAATCAATTTAGTAGATATATGTAGTACATATATCATAAAAAAAACTTTTCCCCCATATTTTCTTATAAAGATTGATATGGTATAAATTATTGTTCAAATAGATAATCTACTTAAAAAAATTCAATACTTTTCCCCTATTTTAATTTAGAAATTTGACCCCATTTATGAATTATGTAATTTATTTCCACAGTCAAATTTAGATATGAAGAACTATAATGGTAATATATTTTAGTTTTATTATAACAACCTATAAAGTTGAACTTCATACATACAGATGTTATATTTTCCTTAGATTTATATTGATAATGGAATCACATTCCCATAAATAAATGTGATATAATAAGTTCTTTTCCATTCCACTACTCACATGGAAATTCATTTAACACTTTAGTTAGCACTCAGTTTAGTGTATATTCCATTATTTGTAGTGTATATCCCAAAAAGTATTAAGGAATCATTTTATGACTCTTAATAAATATGAGAATGTTTATAATGGTATGATTTTTTATTTCACTTATTACATTCCCTTTATGTGTATAAGGTGGAGTGAGTTGGGAGAATATCCCACATTCCTTTAAGAGGTCAATGAATTCTTGTTTTAGATATTCTCTACCAAAATCTGAGAAAAGATTCATCATCTTATTAGTAATATGGTTATAAAATGAATTAGTATATTCATTAAACATGATAATGGAATATGATTTATTCCTCATTAATTATATATCCATGTCTACTATAGTAATTTTAAAATGTAGTGGAGTAAGAAAACTATCCACTTAGATCTATTGGAAATGGAACATATTTCATAGTACGAATAAAATATAGTGGTACCAAAACCATGTATCCTTTCCCTCTTAATGGGGATATATACATTTTATATTTTAATAAAGTGTAAAATATATCCAAGGATTTGAATATAATTTAGTCTCTATAAAACTCTTAATGTACTATTCATAAAAAGTTTTCATTTACATAATATAACTAGAAGTGACTTAGGATGGAATGAAATGAGTAATTATCGTTGGACTTGTCCTTGATTTCCAAAATTGGATTTCGATTTTCAATTATATATAAAAAATTATTAATATGTGTCATAACCTAATATATTATACCATTATAAAGAAGAAATAAAATATAGATCTAAGATTGAAATAAAATCACACAGTGTGTAAAAAGGAAACATATATAATGTTTCTTATAAAAAATGGTATATAATAACATTTATTAAGTTCAATAACCAAAAAACAAGGAAAATTGAGTTTATAATCTATAACTTCTAATGCTTTTAGACTTCACTTACTTCTTGGAAATCCACATCACCCTTTTCAATCTTCTTGAATCTACTTGGTTTCTGTATTTGAATAGAAATGTGTGAGCCCCATACTGTATCTAAGACCAAACATTGATAAATAGATATATTATATTTAACGAAAAATATAGCACCACATTTATTGTTCTTTCAAAACCAAAAATTATCCTTCTAGAGGTATTTCTTTCCATATATCAAGAAAATTACTTCCTAGATAGTTATTATGCTATTTTATATTTCTATTTTAGATATGTGGGGCATTGGTGTTTTTGGATAAAATTTATTCATAACCCCCTTCACCTTTACTTTTTACATCCTTTTCACCCTATGTACTGAATATTTAGTATTTTATATATCATTTTAATCTTAGAAAACTAAGGAAAATGGTCCTAGGAGGGACTTATTCATGATATAAATATTTTAATTAACAATGAAAGTCCGAAATCTAAGATGTAAATATGCATGGATGACACCGGTTTATAGTTCTTACATCACATTGAATCAATGGGACCTCATTAAAACAATTTAACAAATAATTTTGAGTACATTAGGTGCTCTATGACTCCCTAATTCTTCCCTTCACCTATATATTTCACTGGATATTTGATATCATTCTTTTTTATCACTCTCATGGTATAATAGTTTGATATGAGATAACATATTATAGGAATACTTATCATCATTAATTTTATAAAGATCACTAGACATAGATTAAAACATAATGACATGGATAACTAATGTATCATCTATATACTTCTTAAATTTATCTTTATTCCACTTTCTTCCACTATGGGAGGCATCCTTAGAAAGGTGGGATCTAGAACACATAGAATTCTTTCTTAGAGTAGTACTATACGCAAGTATTTGCACTAATAAAAGAAGTTATGAATGGTTAAGATATTATCTTTTTCTAATATTTTTTATAGTGAAATATAAATAGTAGTGGTGATTTCCATTTTTTCTAACATAAGAAAATTTTAGTATATCAGTAATTTATATTGATGTTAAATTATAAAAATTATTAATTTATTAACTATTGAACATCACCCAATATTTTTTCAAATCATTGTATCCATCAACTAATAGATTTAGAATTTTTTCACATAAATATTAGAGTGGAATGGATCCTCAAAAACTCTCATCATATTCCAATATATGGTTACACCACTACTCGGAGAGTTTGAAGGTATTCTTTTGGCCGTCCAAACATAATGATTCATGGATCCTTAATCTTTTTATTGTAGTCTATAATTTTTAAAATACCATTCTTTCACTACAATACAATTTTTCTTTTAAATTATTCCAATCTAGATATGGATACTTCTTTGTTTCCAATTTAATTCAGATGATCCACCACTTTCATAAGACATTACCAATAGTAGGAGGTACCCTAAACTATGGGAAAAACCAAAAAATTATTTTTTAATTTAAAAGGAAGTGATGGGTGTTGTTTGACATAATATTTCACTAAGGAATTTTTTATTCTTATTGAATGAAATCTTTTTTTAATTAATGTTCTTGTTCTATGTGATCACACCCAAAACAAATCCACTATTAATTAGAAAACATAACACATGTTATTTCAGTTTTATCTAGGAATAATTTTTTATTATTCAATGTTATATCTTATAATATACACATTCAAAAAATAATAAATCATGTGAAAATAAATTAATAAATTAATAAACAATGTGGTCATGAGGCTTTTAATGGCTGATTCTTTGGGTGGGAAATAGATCACGAAAAACTGTAGGGACAAATCCTTAAATCCCATTAAACTCGAGTTGTAGTGTCTAACTTGTCTATTGTATATTTTTCTCTTATAGGACTTCTACATGTATTAGCAAGAACTAATTCACATTTCATCATCCTCATTATGTAAAAATTATCACATGAATGTTCTGAGGGTCTTGATAATAAATGATACGGATAAATAATTATCTCTCATGGACACATGAGACCTTTTAAATATAAAGAGGTGAAAGGAATATAGAAATTCCATAATTTATTAATTAATTATTATAAACCATCACAAATTGAAATAATTAAATAAATAAATTCAATACTAGATATTCATTGGCTGGTTTTGCTCATGATTAGTCCATATGAAAAAAGCATGTAGAATAAAATATAATTTTTGATTAAATCCACTCAATTTTAATTATTATGAATTAAAAAAATTAAAAAAATATTAAATTGAAATAAAGATTTTGAATGGTTATAAAAATATTTTTATTAATTAAAAATTATTTTTTAGTTTTTTTGGAATGTAACCTGAATTTTTTGGCTTCATGTTTATTTAAAACAACCTCAAAGTGGTTTTAGAAATAATTTTACTAAATAAAGAAGTTTTTACATGGGAGTTTTCTCTAACCCCCCCTAAATAATTGGGGATTGTGGAATGGAAAATTGTGGTCGTATTTCGAGCCATAATTTCCAATGTTTTTTTTATTATTTTCCAATTTAATTGAATACAATGTAGATATTGTTTCACCCACATGACATATCTCAGATAAGACGCATCACAAATACAGCTGCACCTACTATTCCTCAATATATCATACATACATACATACATACATACATACATACATACATACATACATACAAACATACATACATACATACATACATACATACATACATACATACATACATACATACATACATACATACATACATACATACATACATACATACATACATACATACATACATACATACATACATACATACATACATACATACATACATACATACATACATACATACATACATACATACATACATACATACATACATACATACATACATACATACATACATACATACATACATACATACATACATACATACATACATACATACATACATACATACATACATACATACATACATACATACATACATACAGACACACACACACACACACACACACACACACACATACATACATACATATATAGATAGATATATTTATATTCGATTTCTTAAGCATCCACCCTCACATAAAAGTTCTATTAGTGGTGTTGGGATCATAATGATCCCCTATACTTGAATTCAAGAAAATATAATTGAAAATTCAACATAATTAGACACATAATCCCATAGATACACCATGTCTATATAGAGTGTGAAACATAAGTGTAAACCTTGGAAAATTAATAAATTTTTTATGGATTGAAATATCTATATCTTCTCGAGTATGGAACCACTCAAAAATCAAACTAAGGACTTCAGGTGAATTAAATATTAATTGAAAACAAAATTTAAATAACAGATTATTTGATTTTAATCAAATATGTGTTACCCGCATTGTTGGTGATATTAACATGATTAAACTAAGGCTAGAACACTCTAGATCATCAACATATACTCTAAAAGTACACTTATGCATTGATAATTAATTTTTATGAGCCAAAAAATATAATTGATGAAGTTATCCATGTATCAAAAATCATGAAAAAATTGTTTCATTAGTTGGAGATGATTAAATTAGACCAGGGTTCTTGAATCAACTTCTTCTCACTCTAAGATGTAGGATAAATGAGATATGAGACCTCAAATTCATGGGATGAATATTTATTGTGAATTTGAGTTTTTCTTAGCACATATAGTCTTGATAATACTTATTATCCCATCGACTTGTTTGACCTTATAAATATGACCCAAAATTACTCTAATGACATATTAGTCTTGTCTCAAATTTCCTTTATATTTTTTCACTTTTATAATGGAAAATAATGTCACATGATAACATATGTTTCGTTAAGTCATTTTTTTTATCCAATAACATATTTAATAAAGCTTGAATATTTAATCATTATTCATAAGATATTTTTCATTATGTTGATAGAGTAAGTTACGAGTAACTATAATTAATAAATTCAAAAATTATTACTCCAAACATGAATAATATTGAATTTGTTTATTTATTATTATCATAAAAAATATAATAGACCGACCCCTTTGGTGAGGTACCCCATGTCCAAAACTCTAATTCATTTTAATTGTATACAATTCTGAATAAGATTAGTCTGTGAAACTCCAGGGACATATCTCGATAGAAGTGTGTTCTAATAACATACCCGGAGTGGGTTTTAGCAACACATTGATTCCACTAAGGAGATAAGTGAAACAACCCAAGATTTTATGGTACACCATTTTTCATATAAATTTAATCTCTTCAATATCTTTTGTTTCTCACAACACCAAGTTCAAACAGATAATGATCAATTACTACATGGCCATTATAATCTATACATTAATTTAGAGTGAATTAATAAGGCTATATAAATTTTTAAAAAATATATGGTCTATACATTTAGAGAATAAAATTTATTTTTTATAAATTGATTAGAAATAATAATAATAATAATAATAATAATAATAATATCAAAAGAAGTTTTTTTGTTAGTACAATATAGTTATATCATAATAAAGTGAATTAGTCACTGTTGGTTAATTATTTTAATAAAATTTTTATATTATATCTTTAATATTATTTTTTAAAATGCATATAATAATATTTCTATGCATGGTATAATAATGATTAAATTTTTATTATTGAAAACAATATTTTAAAAAAATACAATTTTTCCACTTTTTTCAAAGTTATATTAAATTAATTTAAAACATTCTAGGAAATTAATTTCATAAAATTAATTAAATATATATAATCAGTGTAACAACCTGAGATTTTATGAGAATTATTCATTTTAATTTCCTTGATGTCTTGTGTTGTATGCTACACAAAGATAATCTTGCGCTATACACAACACCGTATTAGCATGCAGTATACACAACACTATTCTTGGGTTGTGTTACACACAATTTCAAGTTTGTTTGATAATAGTCATTCTACATAACATTGAGTGTATATATATATTCAATGTATAAATGAAATATGGTTGGATTCTATTATATAAAACAATGAAGGAGGATTTCACAACATGCAACCCTGACTTTTATTGCATTACACGCAATCATGACCATCCTCGATAGCGTGTTGTACGCAATACCAGGTTTCACTAAACAAGAGTATATTGTTATAATATTATTATGGACTAGCCGTTATGAATAGTATTGACTACATTTTAAATTTTATAACAGTATAACTCATCTTACACATTTTCTAGAATATGGTATGAGAACAAAATAAATGTTTTGTGTAAAATATGTATTTTTCAAAAATTACAGTTTACCCTTCTTTTGATGGCGCACCCACTTTAAATCTTGTTTTTGAAATGTCTATAAGTTCAATATGACAAAATAAAATTCTTCTTTGGAATCAGGATATAAAAATATACTTTGGATAAATTTTTCATATTATTCTGATAACTTTCATATTTTAATGAATAGTAAAAGCACGCTATAGTTTAATTAAAAACAACTTTTTTTATCGCAATAATTTATATGGTTAGATTATATTTTTAATTAGTTTTAAAGTTTAATTAGAATATATTTTTACCATTTAATCCAATTTTGGTCATTGGAATTAATTTTACTTTGAAATTGGATATAAACAAGTATCAATCTTTTGATAGTTATTGTTTCTTAAAAACACGCTATTTGTTTTAATAACGAGAATTAATTTTAAAATTAATTAATGCCACTTATATGTTTTGAATTTGGAAAAATAGACATCAATTTTGAATTTGGAATATCAAATAATGCTTAGGCTGAATTTTTGGTATTTTTATGAAAAACTTCAATTTTCGATGAATAGTGAAACCACTTAGTGGTAGTTAAAAAAATGACTTTTTCATTTAAATGAAATTTTACCACATCTGTGAATTGAATTTCGAAAATCCAAGAGACACGGTTAATATTAAGCACTAAAATGTGGTTCAATGAGATGAAAATAATTTTTGGTGAATAGTAACTTTTTAGTTTTATTTACCACAGTTAAAAGTAAATAGGGTAATTAAGGGTAAAAATGATATTATCATTACCCTAAAACATGTCCTAATTGTATTTGATAAGTGTAATTCAACCAAAAACAACCTTAGGAATCAAATATGACCATTTAGGTCCACTTGGATTATATTAGGATATTTATTATTAATTTATTTAAAGATGGGTTAAAATGGTTAAAATCAAAGTTTAATAACTATTTTTTTTTTAATATTGGGATATAAATAAGATAAATTCGACTATAAATATTCGTTATAAAGATAAATAGATTTAATATATAAAGGTATTTTATTTATAATTTTTATACATTAAATAATGTAATTTATTTATGACACAATGATGATGCAGTAATTATCTTATTAATAAAATATTAACATAATTGATGTTATAAATACCCAAATAAATTTAATTTGAGACTTTTTTTGAATTCCACTAATTTTATAGTTTAATATGACATGTTAGTATTTATTTAATTATCTTTTTTTGAACTAATCATGCAATTATGAGTTTCAACAAAATCCATTACCAAATAGTGTCGAAATTGACAGAAAATAGTTTTTAAAACAAATATTATATTAATAATTGCTATTATATTCATAAAAATCTATAGTTCAGCCAAGATACTTATATAATTATAGTTGTATCATTAATGGACCGCTTGGGGGTCTCTTGGATGTATATGGTAAGTTTATTAACTATATAATAGAAAAATAAAAAGTGACATGGTAAATCTCAATCTAATTAACTAAGAGTTAAAACTAAAAGATAAGGTTAATATAATGACCCAAACCTGTCTAAAATCTATTTTTTGAGAGTATTTTAACCAATTTCCACCTTAGCTTCGAAATAAATCAATTTGGAGCTATTAAAAACCGAATATGACTTTATTATAAAATAATATTTTAAGTTTTTCCAAAGGTGCCCCTCTCCTCCCTAAAGGGCACCCCTTCCCTCTTCTCTTCACAACCTTTTGAGCATTGAAGCTCTACCAACCCCTGCCCATTTCTCTTCTCCACTTCCCTAGAAACATTCTTGAGGTTTTGGTCTTCTCAAAATACCAACTCTACTTCTTTAAGAGAATGCTTGAAGGAGGTGCGTCGAAGAAGAGGTAATCTCTTCTTCCGTTTCTCTCAAGTTTTTTCTTCTTCTACTTATTATTATTTAGTTGGCTCATTATAAAGTAATAACTTAAGTATTAATTATATACTGATATGTTATTATAAATATTAAACAACCATATTTCACCATCTATCCATCCTACGGAAAATGAAATCACTGCGCGTGCGTACGTACGGAATACCGTCTCCATGCCGTGGTGTAATCTGTTTTCCACCACCAACTTACTTGGATGGGTATAATGGTGTAAATAAATAACTATATATGATTATTTTAAAGTGATATTGATTCTGAAATATTATACATACACTTCAATACAATTCCACGATCATGGGAATGATATCATCGCTCGTGCGTACGTACGGACTACCGTCTCCACGACGCGATGAGATGAATTCTCCATGTTAACCATTCATGAATGATTATAAAGTATATATAATAAATAATAATTAAATATATAACATAATAATGATACTGGATTTATGTATATATATGTATTTCATCTACTTAATTCCATTCAATTCAATAAGGAAACGAAAACAGCATTCATGCGTACGTACGGTCTACCGTCTCCATGAACGGTGTATTTCATTCCATTTATCGATCTATCATATATATATATATGTATATTATGAATATATATTACATATAAATCATGTTTTACATTCTGGAATTAATTAAATCAGGATATAAGTAATAATATCAAGAATAACAAGTCCAAACATGTACGATAAATAAAACGATTTTACCCAAAACACTACTTTAACATGGAACTTACAAAAGAACGGGTAAAATAAAGTCATAAGTGAACCATATATGATATCATAAGAATGAATATGATTCTGTAATAAGTCAATGAAATTATTTAAATCATTATACAGGAGGTTCAGATACGTACAAAGCATATCGGACCTAAGGTAAGTATAAGGCCCCAGCCTTAAACGTTACTTAATCTTGAGTTATTACAAGATTACACATTGAGGATCTTTTAAGGTTTAGAGTTTTAGAGAATTAGATCATGAAACTTGCATTACATTCCACATTTAAACAAAGTGGTTACATAAAAGAAAATATTCATTCTCCCCATCAACGGAAACCTATTTAAAATAAAACACGGATTCTTTCTTGACACATCCTTGACACTATCATCACATCATGTACCTTTCCCTTGACCTGTGAAAAACATTTCAAAAACTTGGGATGAGCATAAAAAGCTCAGTAAGGGTTATAAAAATATGGAAAGGAAACATGAGTTCATAAATACATAAGAATGAAATCATACTTTACCCATAAAAAATAGGCATATCAAATCATGAATAAATCATAGAAAACATAAGACATAAAGGTAACTTGAGGCATTCAGAACATTCTTACATAGGGAGTAACCCTCTTGGTTACGTTTGGAATACCCATCACAGTATATTACCTAAATCTCTTCGGAGAAACCTTAACGTTTCACTCCTTCGCATTACCCAATGCATTGGAGAGCTATATCGGGCTCACCCGCCCTTAGTTTATCACGGAACCACCCGTTCTTCATAACAATGCCCAAGAACCATAACATAATCGTATCACATAAACATGAATAAAGGAAACATAACATTTCCACATTTCAATCACAATATAACATTTTAGGATATTGAAATAATGAATCCATTAAAAAAGAAACCATTTCCAAAACCATTTAAAACATTTAATAAAGAGATTTTTGAATCAAAGTGTCCCATACCACCTTGAAGCTTTTAACATTTTAAACCATTAATATCCATATAAATAAATCCTTAAAACCATTTTGAAAACATGGATATTAATAAGAACAAATAATTAAAACATTTAAAACGATATTTTGGTTAAAGGGGTTTTACCAAAATTAGAGACACTTGAATACAATAATTGAGGAATAACATTTAGTCAGAATTTTATAATATCATGAGAATAAAAGTATTCATGATATAATACTCCAAAGGACAGTATATACACCATATAAGAGTGAATTGGTGCATATCAACAATGAGCCCTCAATAGAAATGTCAAATGTGATGAAATCCCTTATAAAGAAGGTATCGTTAAATTAAGGACAAATAAATCTCAAAAAAAATGTGTGACAAATATATATACACCCAATATAAGTAGATATTAAGTGTAAAACAATAAAAGGTCATTCACACATATTCAATGGATGACATATTCAATGACTACAAGTTGAACCCAAAGAAATCGAAATTGGGTTAAAAAGTTCCCTTGACAGCCTAACGGCATCACATCAAAATGAGTTGATGAGAGATAAAAAGTGTATCTCATCACTTGGACATAAAATTTACATCAATAAGGATGTATTAGAACATATCCCAACATAAAAATATGTAAATTAAAAGACCCAATAAAAGAAGTCTTTTAAAAAAGAGGAGGGTGAAAGGTTCCCTTACCGACTTGGGTATCTTTCAAAGCATACACCCCATGAAAGAAAGACAATAGGTCATTGATGTAAATACTCATAAACGAAAGTATATTACACAAAGAGTAGAATAATGGGCAGTACATACACCACTCAATGGAATTTGTGGCAAATGTAGCATAAATCTCACGGGAATAAAAGTGAGATGAAAAATCCCTCACGAAAACTCGGCAGCCTAACGGCGCAACATAAAACTTCCGAATATGGATTGATGAGATCAAATAGGGTATCTCATCACATTACAATATAATGTACAGAAAGAGTAATATAAAAGAACATCCCCCAACATTACAAATAAGATCTTAAAAGAAGTGACATAAAGGAGAGTACTTAAAAAGAAAGAGAGAAGTTAGATCTCTTACGAAAGTTCGGCAGCCTAACGGCGCCAATCAAAACTTCCAAAATGGATTGATGAGAGAGAATAGGGTCTCTCATCACATGAACATAAAAATTACAGTAGGATTAATATAAAAGATCATCCCAATAACAAGAAAGATGAGCTTTAAAAGGAATGACATAAAAGAGTGTACTTAAAAAGAAAGAGAGGAGTAAGATCCCTTACCTCGGGTCCGACTTGACTCGATCGTTCTTTAACGTCCTGAATAATAAACTTGAGTTAATTTCCACTTTATTAAGAACCTTTGTCTAGTTAATTATTCCTATTAGATCACTTATTTCCTTGTTATAAACATTATGTAAACATTTAAGTTAATAAGGTTTGTTTTGTCGATATTTGGTTCTTAAGTCGAAAGTGGACTTCTTACCATTACTTGTTGTTCGTGTGGTCAAATGTTTATTATATCCAGAATAATATTCATGATTTGGATATCATATATGTCATATATATCCAGTACATTCATGCATTTATAACATTACATAATCATTTAGAGGTAAGAAATGAAATGCACCGTTCATGGAGACGGTAAGCCGTACGTACGCATGAACGCTACTTTCATTTCTATTTCATATTTTATAGAATGGAATAATAATGATATAAAGGTATATTATAATTAAAGTATAATATCATATATAATTTCATAGTTCCATCCTTTATACGTCCCACATATGGTATTTAACGAATCAAATCACTTTGAGGGGGCGGTAGTCCGCACTTCCTTAAATGAAGATATCGCGTATACCCATAATGGAAGCCATAAAGGTAAGACAAAAATGAAAAATACAGTAGCATAAATAACAAATAAACATATTATATATCATATATAAAAATAGTGACATCATAATGGCCACCTTTGAAGGTGTTAAATGAATATTGAACAATCATCGTTTCGGGAGGCAGAATTTCACCATCCACGGAAACCGTATGTTCTTTAACCATTTGATGTAGTTGTGTGAGAGTGTAGCTATAATAAATCTTATAACAACATCCTAGTATATTGAAGATACTGGTGTTGTTACAAAAGAAGTAAATAAAAAGAGTTTAGGGGGTTGGAGAAGCAAAATAAAACAAATGAACATGAGAGAGTGAATTACCTTTAAAAGTGTAACTCCTTTTGATTTGAGCCTAAAGGCTTCCTTTGAAAGGATTCTTCCCAAAGGGAATCCTCTAGGATTAGGAGAGGGATTTGGAGAGAGTAAATGGGTAGGGGTTGGCCGAGCCAAAGGCTTGAGGAGTGTGTTAAATGAGGTAGAGGTGGGGGCCTTTTATTAGAGGAGAGGAGGGGCACTTTTGGAAAGTAAAGAAATATTACTTTATTTGAAAATGTGTTTCGGTTTCAAAAGGTCCCACATTGATATAATTCGTGGATAAGGTGATAAGGCTTCGAAATACACTCATCCAATAAGTTTTGGACATGTGTAGTTCATAGATTTTACATTATCTTTCCATTTTATTTAAATCGTCAAATAATGATGTCATCGCTGCATCATTATTATGTCATAAATAATTTAATTTATTTAATGTCTAAAAATTATAAAAAACTACTATGATGTAGGAAATCTTTTTAGCTTTCCAATTAATATTTATAATAAAAAATATGACTTGTATAACCTCACTTAAAAATTGTTTTAGTAAAACATATCATGTTTGTGTCAATTTTACTTTTACATTAAATAAAATGTTATTTATGTCATTTCCCAACCAAAGTGGATCCATGGGGTCCCCAAGTTGACCCATGGCTTGTCTTGGTCGGCCATGATACAACCAATGAGGGTAAGACATGTGTCAAGCTCATCTCATTTTATTAAAGAATTATTTTTACCTTAAACCACACTAATTACCACTAATCGCGATTAAAAACATAATAAGTTACTATTCACCAAAAAATTATTTTAATCTCATTGAACCACATTTTACTTCTTAATGACAACCATGTATGTCGGATTTTTGAAAATCAAAACACAATGATGGCAAAATTTCATTTAAACGGAAAATCAGTTTTTTATAAGTACCACTTAGTGGTTTCACTATTCATCAAAAATTGAAGTTTTTCAGAAAAACCCCAAAAATTCACCCTAAGATATATTTGATATTCTGAATTCAAAAATGAAGTCCGTTTTACAAAATTCAAAACATATAAGTCACATTAATTAATTTAATAATTAATTCCCGCTGTCATGACAAATAGCGTGTTTTATGAAACAATAAGTATCAAAAGATTGACACTAGTTTAAGTCTGATTTCAAAGTGAAATTGATTCCAACGACCACTATTGGATTTAATGGTAAAAATATTTTCTAATTTCACTTTAAAACCAATTCAAAATATAATCTAATCATATAAATAAATTAGATTAAAAAGTGGTTTTGAATTAAAATACAACATTTTACACTATTCATTAAAAAAAAAAGAACTTTATCGGAAAGATACCAAAAATTTACACAAAGTAAATTTTGATGTCCCGATTCTTAATAAGAGTTTTATTTGGTCCAAAAGAATGCTTAAGAGTGAACAAAACTATATTTAATGACGGTTCTCCATCAAAAGGTGATAAGTGAACCTTTAGTGAAAACTAGGGCATATATGCCTAAAATTGAATTCTTTCCGTATTTTAAGCCTTTATCTTTTATTGTATAAATGTAAAAATATTTAAGAACATATATAATCATATTTTAGTTATTTATATCCATTCCCACCATTACAACGGCTACATGTTAACTACCATTTAGAATAATATTATTTTATTATTAGAGTGCAACGTAAGATTCCCAAGAAACTCGTTGTTGCGTGTTGGGTACGCCATCGAGCATAGCGTCCCCTTTAAAGTCATATTAATATTTTATTCACAAATATGGATAAATATGAAAATGCCATATTCCTTATTTACCTGGGGTGTTACAGTAAGGGATAACTATTCCAATATCGTTCTTATCCGATATTGTTTATTCATAAGTATTTACTGGGGTTATTTTTATCGTCCATGTACATGTTTCCTAAAAATGGTATCATGTATGTTTAAAGACTTTTTAACCATTTTTTACTTTTACTATATGGTATGTAAAGAATCGTTCTTTTACACGGTGCTTTTTGACTTTTCCGGCAAAAGTACGAGAAGAATGTTTTTTTAACTTATACAGAATGAATGGATTTTTACGGTTTTATAAAGCCTTATTTTCATGAAGATTACTATACAATATTTCATGATTATTTTCAACAAATACCATTTCTTTTAAAATTTCATAGCATTTTGTGAAAATAAAATGATTTTGAAGAAGAAATTATATTTTTTTCAAGATTTCATTTAAAGTGTTTTATCAAAAATATTTTCCATCTTAAATAAAATTATTTAATATTTTTATGTTTCAAGTATAATGTATCCATTAGTTACATGGTTTTACTCTTCTTATGATGAAATTATATCTATTTTTTATATGGATTATGTTATGGAGGCATTATGTTTAATAATCCCATTCTATTACATTGGTTATGATATGATGTATGATTTATGATTTTGTGGCACAAGAAAGAATGATTTCATTATGAGATGGGTTGGACATATATCTCCCTCAAATTCATTGGGTAAATATTTATATCTCATGAGATAGACATGGATGGAATGGTATGTTAATCTGGTTCAGTAATACAGGACTTAAACGAGGAGTGAACTTGATTCAGAATGGGACTTTGTCCACAAAGATGGTCTTGGAAGCAATGCCTTGGATACTATGGAAATCATAGGATGTGCTTAATGTTTTTCCACAATTAAAAGTTTTATTTACAAACTATTTTATCATGATTGATGTTCTACTATGATCTATCCCTTACGTACTTCCATGTTTTATGTCACTGCTCAAGATTTTGATGTTTAAACATTATACTGATGTTTATATGTTCAAATGATTATGGTTTTGTTTATTTTCTCCATACTTACCCTTATTGATAATTTGAGCTCACCCTATTTATGTTTTATTTTCCCCAAGATATAAAGAATAGTTTTAGGTAAGAAAACAAAAGGGGAAGATCTTTATGGGAGATGTTGAAGATCTTTCACCACGATTAGAAGATTATAATCCAAGTTTCCAAAGACACTAAACTATTATGGTCCTTGGGTGTCTATTTTTGTTATGTATTAAGTATTCTGCAAAAGTAATGTAATGTCCATGTACGTCAAGCTTTGGGTCTCTACAGTTGGTATGAGAGGAAAGGTTTAGTTAACCATTGGAAACTAGGATGCGAAAACTTTAGTGAGATCCTTAGAGATATTTCTAAGGTATGTCTAGGGATGTCCGTAAGGTTAAGTATAAGTATATGTTATAGTCCTATAATTACGGTAACGATCATATAATTAAACCTAATATGTTAGAGATTGAAATTACTCCCCCTTGAATATGTTGTTTTTCTAGTACGAGTTTTGCCTCTCATACTATTTTTTTGGGTGTTAATAAATGGTAGGAAACCAGAGGATTCATGTTAATGAATAATATGATGGACAGTGGAATGATATTCTTCATGAGAAACCTATTGAAATGGGATTTGGAAGTCCAAACATCATTATTATGCCGAATCAGTCATCTTGATATATTATTAAAAAGGTGAACATTAGTTGTATTCCTAAGTCATAAAATAAGTGGAAGATGAAATTTTATGCATGTTTGCATGGTGAGGAGCATAGATAAAGGAAGATTGAGATTTCTAAAGAAGGGAAGAAGAACATTGAGGAATACCTCAAATGGAAGGGAAGATGTTATCTATGTGGAGAAAAGGGTCATAGAATGACAGACTATTATGGAGTTCAATGTCTTATCGGTGGAGAACATGGGCATTACCCAACTCAATGCCCTGACCTAAGAGGTTACTTCTAAATCAAGGAAGGACTTATTCCATGAAAATCATTGAAGAGGACGGTTTGAAGTGTTTTTGTATTGGTATTCAAGAATAATGTTGTTGAGGTACTTTTATGGTATAATGGAATATCAATATATTGGTCCATTGTGGTTTTCCATAAGAATATGGAATCGATAACAATAAAAATTGATTGAAATATTTTTGAAAAGCATATGATATGCGCATAATGAAGGGATAAATAGAAAATAATTTGTTTGATAGTATTCATGAGCTCGTGACTGATATAAGGAAAATGTGATATCATGGTTTGTGTATATTGAAATTTTTGGATTTTGGTATGTGGAAAGAGAGAACTTTTGACAATATTCATGTTTTCACTAAGGTTCCATGTGTATTCATTTTTCAAGATAATACATGATTAAGGTATTCAGATGTTTGAAATGTGACCAACAACAAGATATACCTTACGATATATGGGGGGAAAATGAAGGAATTTACATGCTCGGTAGATGAAATTTCTAGTAATAGGACAAAAAATTATTTTCAATAAGCCTAGAGGTTGTAATGAACATTATATAGTATTGATTAAGGCTATTACTATTTGTTTTTATTTCTGAAATGATATGATAGTATAGTTTTAGAAAAAGGAAAACCTGCAGGATGGGCAACAACCCGTCGCGTCGGACAAGGATGTGGGAATCGAACCCACAACCAACGTGCGACATGCCTTTATCACATACCACTGGCCAACAGGAAGTCCCTGGTTATTAGAAACTAGTTTTATTATATTATGTTGTATGATAGATGAAGTATAAGTCCATTTTTGGAATCATATATGCTTAACCTCACCATATATGGACTTATGTATATTTGATAACTTTTTCTAACCTTTTGTTTAATACAGATGGAATGACCCATCACTCTATCGCATGATATGATAACACTTCACAGAAGAAAAAATTCAACTTCATTTCTTTAAGAGATGAAGTGTAAATTGTTCAAGGCACAAAAAATCGTGAGATTGTACCAAAATCAAGTATTTATTATAATTCAAAATTTTCAACTTTAGGGAAATGATATTGAAAACCAAATATGTTTTCCTAGGGCTCTTATATCTGATGAATCAGATGGTACCTTAGATCATCACAAATTTATGGCTTTTTCATAGCCATGTTCTCTACCACTCTCCATCAAAACATGATGGATTGATTTCTCTTCTATATGCATATTTTCACCTATGTTGTCCCATGTCGAAACCTAATGATGAGTTACTTTGGGTGACCATTATGATTCTAAATTCCCTTTTTAAAATGAAGTACTAGTATTCCTTTTTACGATGTGGGTTTCTATGAAAGGAACTTTCAAGTAGTAAACCATTTATAACCCCGACGAATTTTGAGGGTGAAATTAATTTTAAGGGGGGTAGAATGTAACAACCTGAGATTTTATGAGAATTATTCATTTTAATTTCCTTGATGTCTTGTGTTTTATGCTACACAAAGATTATCTTGCGCTATACGCAACACCATATTAGTTTTCAGTATATGCAACACTATTCTTGGATTGAGTTACGCACATTTTCAAGTTCGTTTGATAATAGTGATTCTACGCAACATTGAGTGTGTGTATATATATATATATTCAATGTATAAATGAAATATGGTTGGATTCTGTTATACAAAACAAGGAAGGAGTCTTTCACAACACACAACCCTGACTTGGCTTGCATTATACGCAATCATGACCTTCCTCGATAGCGTGTGTTGTACGCAATACCGGGTTTCACTATATAACGATATATTGTTATAATATTTTTATGGACTAGCCATTTTTAATAGTAATAACTACATTTCAAATTTTATAACATTATTATTCATCTTACACATTTTCTAGAATATTGTATGAGAGCAAAATAAATTTTTCGTGTAAAATATTTATTTTTCTAAAATTGCAGTTTTCCCGTCTTTTGATGGCGCACCCACTTTAAATATTGTTTTTGACATGTCTATAAGGTCAATTTGCAAAAATAAAATTCTTCTTTAGAATCATGATATAAAAATTTACTTTGGATAAATGTTTCATATTATTCTGATAACTTTCATATTTTAATGAATAGTAAACACACGCAATATTTTAATTAAAAACTTTTTTTTTCATCGCAATAATTTATATGGTTAAATTATCTTTTTAATTGGATTTAAAGTGTAATTAGAATATATTTTTACCATTTAATCCAATGTTGGTCATTGGAATTAATTTCACTTTGAAATTGGAGATAAATAAGTATCAATATTTTGATAGTTATTATTTCCTAAAAACACGCTATTTGTTTTGATAACGAGAATTAATTTTCAAACTAATTAATTCCACTTCTATGTTTTGAATTTGAAAAAATAGACATCAATTTTGAATTCGGAATATCAAATAATGCTTCGGCTGAATTTTTGGTATTTTTCTAAAAAACTTCAATTTTCGATGAATAGTGAAACCCCTTAGTGGTAGTTAAAAAAATGAATTTTTCATTTAAAAGAAATTTTACCACTTCTATGAATTGAATTTCTAAAATCCAAGAGACACAGTTAATATGAAGGACCAAAATGTGGTTCAATGAGATGAAAATCATTTTTTGGTGAATAGTAACTTTTTTTCTTTTATTTACCACTATTAAATGTAAATAGGGTAATTAAGGGTAAAAATGATATTATTATTACCCTAAAACATGTCCTAATTCTATTGGATAAGTTTAATTCGACCAAAAACAACCTTAGGAATAAAATATTACCATTTAGGTCCACTTGGATTAGATTAGGACATTTATTATTAATTTTTTTAAAGAAGTGTGAAAATGGTTAAAATCAAATTTTAATAACTAAAACATTTTTCATATGGGGTAATACATAAGATAAATTAGACTATAAATATTCATTAGAAAGTTAAAAATATTTAATACATAATGGTATTTTATTTATAATTTTTAGACATTAAATAATTTTATTTATTTATGACACAATGATGATGCTGTAATTATCTTATTAATGAAATATTAACATAATTGATGTTATAAATACTCAAATAAATGTAATTTGAGACTTTTTATGAATTAAACTAATTTTTTAGGTTAATAGTACATGTTAGTATTTATTTAATTAGCTGTTTTTGAACTAATCTTGCTATTATGATTTTCACAAAAATCCATTACCAAATAGTGTCAAAATTGACAAAAATAGTTTTTAAAACCAATATTATATTATTAATTGTTATTATATTCCTAAAAAACTAAGGTTCAGCCAAGATACTAATATAATTATAGGTGTATCATTAATGGACCACTCGGTGGTCTCTTGGATGTATATGATATGTTTATTAACTATATAATATAAAAATACAAAGTGACATGTTAAATTTCAATCTAATTAACTATGGGTTGAAACTAAAATATAAGGTTAAGACAATGACCCAAACCTATATAAAATCTATTTGTTGAGATTATTTCGACCCATACCCACCTTAGATTCAAAATAAATTAATTTGGAGCTATTAAAAACCGAATATGACTTTATTATAAAATAATATTTTAAGTTTTTCCAAATGTGCCCCTCTCCTCCCTTATAAAAAGGGCACCCCTTCCCTCTTCTATTCACACCCTTTTGAGCCTTTAATCTCGAACACACCCTGAATATTTTACTTCTACACTTTCCTAGAAACATTATGGAGGTTCTGGTCTTCTCAAAAGACAAACTCTACTTCCTTAATAGAAGGCTTAAAGGAGGTGCGTTGAAGAAGAGGTAATCTCTTCTTCCGATTCCCTCAAGTTTCTTTATTATTCTACTTATTCTTCTTTAGTTGTATCATTATAAAATAATAACATCAGTATTACTTATATACTGATATTCTATTATAAATATGAAAAAAAATTATTTCACCTTCTATCTATCCTACAGAAAACGAAATCACCGCGCGTGCGTACATACAGAATACTGTCTCCACGCCATGGTGTAATCTGTTTTCGACCACCACCTTACTTGGATGGGTATAGTGGTGTAAATAAATCAATATATTGGATTATTTTAAATTGATATTTATTCTTAAATATTATACATATACTTCAATACAATTCCACGATCATGGAAATGATATCATCACTCGTGCGTACGTACGGACTACCGTCTCCACGATGTGATGCGATTCATTCTCCATTTTAACCATTCATGAATGATTATAAAGTATATATAATAAGTAATCATGAAATATATGGCATAATAATGATATTGGATTTATGTATATATATATGTATGTCATCTATTTAATTTCATTCAATTCAATAAGGAAATGAAAACAGTGTTCATGCGTATGTACGATCTACCATCTCCATGAACGGTATATTTCATTCCATTTATTGATCTATCATATATATATGTATATGCTGAATATATATTACATATAAATCATGTTTTACATTCTGGAATTTTGTAAATCAGGATATAAGTAATAATATCAAGAACAACAAGTCCAAACATGTACGATAAATCAAACTATTTTACCCAAAACGCTGCTTTAACATGGAACTTACAAAAGAACAGGTAATATAAAGTAATAAGTGAACCATATATGATATCATAACAATGAATATGATTCTTTAATAAGTCAATGAAATTATTTAAATCATTATAAAGGAGGACCAAATACATACGAAGCATATTAGTCCTAAGGTAAGGGATAATTATTCCAATCTCGTTCTTATCTGAGATTGTTTATTCGTAAGTATTTACTGGGGTTATTGTTATCATCCATGTCCATGTTTCCTAAAAATGGTATCATGTATGTTTAAAGTCATTTTTAACCATTTTTTACATTTAGTACATTGTATGTAAAGAATCTTTCTTTTACGAGGTAATTTTTGACTTTTTCGAAAAAAGTACGAGAAGAATGTTTTTTTAACTTATACGGCATGCACATATTTTTACGGTTTTATAAAGCCTTATTTTCATCAATATTCCTATAACAGATTGCATGATTATTTAAAAAAAACCCTTTTATTTTAAAATTTCATGGAATTTTTTGAAAAGAAAATGATTTTGAAGAAGAAAGGATATTTTTTTGAAGATTTCATTTCAAGTGTTTTATCAAAAATATTTTCCATCTAAAATAACATTATTAAATATGTATATGTTTCAAGTATAATGTCACCATTATTTAAATGGTTTGGTTCTTATTATGATGAAATGATATCCACTTTTATTATATGGATTAAGTTATGATGGCATGATGTTTAAGAATCCCATTCTATTACATGGGTTATGCTATAATATATGATTTATGATTTTGTGGCACACAAAAGAATGATTTCATTATGAGATGGGTGTGACCTATATCTACCTCCAATTTATTGGGTAAATATTTATATCTCATGAGATAGACATGGCTGGAATGGTAAGTTAATCTGGTTTAGTAATACAGGACTAGAACGAGGAGTGAACTCGATTCAGAAAGGGACTTTGTCCACTAAGATGGTCTTGGAAGCAATGCCTTGGATACTATGTAAATAATATAATATTATTAATGTTTTTCCACAATTACAAGTTTTATTTACAAGCTATTTTATCATGATTTATGTTCTATTATGATCTATGCCTTACGTACTTCCATGTTTTATGTCATTTACCAAGATTTCAATGTTTAAACATTATGTTTATGTTTTTATGTTCAAATGTATATGGTTTGTTTTATTTTCTCGATGATTACCCTTACTAATCATTTGAGCTCACCCTTTTTATGTTTTCTTTTCCCCAGGATATAAAGAATAGTTTTAGGTAAGAAAACAAAAGGGGAAGTTCTTTATGGGAGATGTTGAAGATCTTTCACTACGATTAGAAGATTATATTCCATGTTTCCAAAGACACTAAACTATTACGGTCCTTGTGTGTCTGTTTTTGTTATGTATTAACTATTCCGAAAAAGTAATGTAATATCCATTTACGTCAATCTTTGGGTCTCTACAGTTGGTATCAGAGGAAAGGTTTAGTTAACCTTTGGAAACTAGGACGCGAAAACTTTAGTGAGATCCCTAGAGATATTTCTAAGGTATGTCTACGGATGTCTGTAAGGTTAAGTATAAGTATAGTTTATAGTTCTAGAATTATAGTAACGATCATAGAATTAAACCTAAGATGTTAGAGATTGAAATTACTCCCCCTTGAATATGTTGTTTTTCTCTTACGGGTTTTTCCTCTCATGCTATTTGTTTTGGGTTATAAGAAATGGCAGGAAATAGGAGGATTCATATTAATGAAGAATATGATGGACAATGGAATGATATTATTCATGAGCAACCAAATGAAACGGGATTTGGAAGTCCAAACATCATTATTATGCCAAATCGGTCCTCTCGATATATTATTAACAAGGTGAATTTTTTTTGTATTCCTAAGTCATCAAATAAGAGGAAGATAGAATTTTTTGCAAGTTTGCATGGTGAGGAGCATAGAGAAAGGAAGATTGATATTTATAAAGAAGGGAAAAAGAACCTTGAGGAATAAATCAAATAGAAGGGAAAATTTTATCTATGTAGAGAAAAGGGTCATAGAGTGACAGACTATTATGGAGTTCAATGTCTTATCTGTGGAGAACATGGGCATTACCCAACTCAATGCCTTGACCTAAGAGGTTAATTCTAAATCAAGGAAGGACTTATTCCATGATAATAATTTAAGTGGATGGTTTGAAGTGTTTATATATTGGTATTCAAGAATAATGTTATTGAGGTACTTTTATGGTATATTGGAATACCTATATATTGGTCCATTGTTGTTTTCTATAAAAATATGGCATCAATAAAAATGAAAAGTGATTGAAATATTTTTTGAAAGCATATGATATGTGCATAATTAAGGGATAAAGAGAAAATAATATGTTTTGATAGTATTCATGAGCTCATGACTGATATAAGGACAATGTGATATTATGGTTTGTGTATATAGAAATTTTGGGATTTTGGTATGTGGAAAGAGGGAACTTTTGACAGCATTCATGCTTCACTAAGGTTCAATGGGTATTCATTTTTCAAGAGAATATAGGATTAAGTTATTAAAATGTTTGGAATGTGACCAACAACAAGATATATCTTATTATATATGGGGGACAGATGAAGGAATTCACATGCTCGGTAGATGAAATTTCTAGTAATCGAACAAAAAGTATTTTTGATAAGCCTAAAGGTTGGAATGAACATCATATAGTAATGCTTAAGTCTATAACTATTTTTTTTATTTTTGAAATTATATGATAGTATAGTTTTAGAAGAAGGACAACCTGCAGGATGGGCGATAACCCGTGGCGTCGGACAAGGCTATGGGAATCGAACCCACAACCAAAGTGCGACATGCATTTATCACCTACCACTGGGCAACAAGAAGTCCCTGGTTATTAGAAACTAGTTTTATTATATTAAGTGGCATGATAGATGAAGTATAAGTCCATTTTTGGAATCATATACGATTAACCTCACTATATACGGACTTATGTATATTAGATAACTTTTTCTAACCTTTTGTTTGAGACAGACGGAATGACCCATCATTCTATCGCATGATATGATAACACTTCAGGGAAGACAAAATTAAACTTAATTTCTTTAAGAGATGAAGTGTAAATTGTTCAAGGCACAAACAACAGTGAGATTGTACCAAAATCAAGTAAGTATTTCTTATAATTCAAAATTTTCAACTTTAGGGAAATGATATTGAAAACCAAAAATGTTGTCCTAGTGCTCTTATATCTGATGAATCAGATGGTACCTTAAATCATCACAAATTTATGGCTTTTTAATTGATGGATTTTTCATATCCATGTTCTCTACCACTCTCTATCAGAACATGATGGTTAGATTTCTCATCCATATCCATATTTTCACTTATGTTGTCATATGTGGAAACCCAATGATGAGTTACTTTGGGTGACCGTTATGATTCTAACATCCCTTTTTAAAATGAAGTACTAGTATTCCTTTTTACAATGTGGGTTTCTATGAAAGGAAATTTCAAGTAGTAAACCATTTATAACCTCGATGAATTTCGAGGGAGAAATTAATTTTAAAGGGGGTAGAATGTAACAACCTGAGATTTTATGAGAATTATTCATTTCAATTTCATTGATTTCTTGTGTTTTACGCTACAGAAATATTATCTTGCACTATACGTAACACCGTATTATCTTGCAGTATACACAACACTATTCTTGGATTGTGTTACACACAATTTCAAGTTCGTTTGATAATAGTCATTCTATGCAACATTGAGTGTATATATATATATATATTCAATGTATAAATTAAATATGGTTGTATTCTGTGATACAAAACAACAAAGGAGTCTTTCACAACACGCAACCCTAACTTGGCTTGCATTACATGCAATCGTGACCTTCCTCGATAACATGTGTTGTACGCAATACCGGGTTTCACTAAACAATGATATATTGTTATAATATTTTTATAGACTAGCCGTTATGAATATTATTAACTAAATTTTAAATTTTAAAACATTATTTTTCATCTTACACATTTTATAGTATATGGTATGAGAACAAAATAAATTTTTCGTGTAAAATATGGATTTTTAAAAAATTGCAGTTTTCCCACCTTTTGATGGCGCACAAACTTTAAATCTTGTTTTGACATGTCTATAAGTTCAATTTCACAAAATAAAATTCTTTTTTGGAATCAAGATATAAAAATTTACTTTGGATAAAATTTTCATATTATTCTGATAACTTTCATATTTTAATGAATAGTAAAAACACACTATATTTTAATTAAAAGAAACTTTTTTCATAGAAATAATTTATATGGTTAGATTATATTTTTAATTGTTTTAAAGTGTAATTATAATATATTTTTACCATTTAATCCAATGTTGGTAATTGGAATTAATTTCACTTTGAAATTGGATATAAACAAGTATCAATATTTTGATAGTTATTGTTTCTTAGAAATACGCTATTTGTTTTGATAACAGGAATTAATTTTAAAATTAATTAATGCCACTTCTATGTTTTGAATTTGGAAAAATAGACATCAATTTTGAATTTGGAATATCAAATAATTCTTAGGCTGAATGTTTGGTATTTTTCTGAAAAGCTTCAATTTTCGATGAATAGTGAAACCACTTAGTGGTAGTTAAAAAACAGACTTTTTCATTTAAAAGAAATTTTACAACTTCTATGAATTTAATTTAGAAAATTAGAGAGACACGGTTAATATAAAGGACTAAAATGTTGTTCAATGAGATGAAAATATTTTTTGGTGAATAGTAACTTTTTACTTTTATTTACCACGGTAAAAAGTAAATAGGGTAATTAAGGGTAAAAATGATATTATTATTACCCTAAAACATGTACTAATTCTATTGGATAAGTGTAATTTGACCAAAAAAAACCTTAGGAATAAAATATGACCATTTAGGTCCACATGGATTAGATTAGGACATTTATTATTAATTTATTTAAAGAAGGGTTAAATGATTAAAATCAAAGTTTAATAACTAAAACATTTTTCATATAGGGTTATACATAAGATAAAATCGACTATAAATATTACTTAGAAATATAAAAATATTTTATACATAATGGTATTTTATTTATAATTTTTAGACATTAAATAATTTAATTTATTTATGACACAATAATGATGTAGTAATTATCTTATTAATGAAATATTAACATAATTGATGTTATAAAATCCCAAATAAATGTAATTTGAGACTTTTTATGAATTACACTAATTTTATAGGATAATATTACATGTTAGTATTTATTTAATTATATTTTTTTGAACTAATAATGCTGTTATGATTTTCACAAAAAAATCCATTACCAAATAGTGCGAAAATTGACATAAAATAGTTTTTCAAACAAATATTTTATTATTAATTGTTATTATATTCCTAAAATCCAAGGTTCGGCCAAGATACTTATATCATTATATTTTTATCATTAATGGACCACTTGGGGGTCGGTTGGACGTGTATGGTAAGTTTATTAACTATATAATATAAAAATACCAAGTGACATGGTAAATGTCAATCTAATTAACTAAGAGTTAAAAATAAAAGATAAGGTTAATATAATGAACCAAACCTATCTAAAATCTATTGGTTGAGAGGATCTAGACCCATCCCCACCTTATCTTCCAAATAAATCAATTTGAAGCTATTAAAAACCGAATATGACTTTATTATAAAATAATATTTTAAGTTTTTCCAAAGGTGCCTCTCTCCTCCCTTATAAAAAGGGCACCCCTTCCCTCTTCTCTTCACACCCTTTTGATCCTTTAATCTCAGCCAACCCCTACCCATTTCTCTTCTACACTTCCCTAGAAACATTCTTGAGGTTCTGGTATTCTCAAAAGACCAACTATACTTCCTTAAGAGAAGGCTTAAAGGAGGTACGTCAGAGAAGAGGTAATCTCTTCTTCCGATTCTCTCAAGTTTATTTCTGCTTCTACATATTCTTCTTTTTTTGTCTCATTATAAAGTAATAACATAAGTATTAATTATATAATTATATTATATTATAAATATGAAACAACCCTATTTCACCTTCTATCCATCCTACGGAAAACTAAATCACCGCGCGTGCGTACGTACGGAATACCATCTCCATGCTGTGGTGTAATCTGTTTTCGACCACCACCTTACTTGGATGGGTATAATGGTGTAAATAAATAACTCTATAGGATTATTGTAAATTTATATTTATTCTGAAATATTATACATATACTTCAATACAATTCCACGATCATGAGAATGATATCATCCCTCGTGATTACGTACGGACTACCGTCTCCATGACGCAATGAGATTCATTCTCCATGTTAACCATTCATGATTGATTATAAAGTATATATAATAATTAATAATGAAATATATGACATAATAATGATACTGGATTTATGTATATATATATGTATGTCATCTACTTAATTTCATTCAATTCAATAAGGAAACGAAAACAACGTTCATGCGTACGTACGGTCTACCGTCTCCATGAATGGTGTATTTCATTCCATTTATAGATCTATCATATATATATGTATATGCTGAATATATATTACATATAAATAATTTTTTACATTCTTTAATTAAGTAAATAAGGATATAATTAATAATATAAATAACAACAAGTCCAAACATGTACGATAAATAAAACGATTTTACCCAAAACACTGCTTTAACATGGAAATTACAAAAGAACGGGTAATATAAATTCATAAATATTATATCATAAAAATGAATATGATTCTGTAATAAGTCAATGAAATTATTTAAATTATTATACAGGAGGTTCGGATACGAACAAAGCATATCAGACCTAAGGTAAGGGATAACTATTCCAACCTCGTTCTTATCAGAGATTGTTTATTCCTTAGTATTTTCTGGGGTTATTGTTATCATCCATGTCCATGTTTCCTAAAAATGTTATCACGTATGGTTAAAGTCATTTTGACCATTTTTTACTTTTACTACATGTTATGTAAGCAATATTTCTTTTACGAGGTACTTTTTAACTTTTCTGGCAAAAGTACGAGAAAAATGTTTTTTTAACTTATACGACATGAACTGATTTTTATGGTTTTATAAAGCCTTATTTTCATGAATATTACTATACAATATTGCATGATTATTTTCAAAAAAACCCTTTTCTTTTAAAATTTGATGGAATTTTTTGAAAATAAAATTATTTTGAAGAAGAAAGGATATTTTTTTAAGATTACATTTCAAGTGTTTTATCAAAAATATTTTCCATCTAAAATAACATTATTTAATATGTTTATGTTTCAAGTATAATGTCTCCATTATTTACATGGTTTGATTCTTCTTATGATGAAATGATATCCATTTTTTATATGGATTATGTTATGATGGAATGATGTTTAAGAATCCCATTCTATTACATGGGTTATGCTATGATGTATGATTTATGATTTTTTGGCACACAAAAGAATGATTTCATTATGATATGGGTGGGACCTATATCTCCATCCAATGCATTGGGTAAAGATTTATATCTCATGAGATAGACATGGTTGGAACGGTTAGTTAATCCGGTTCAGTAATACATGACAGGAACGAGGAGTGAACTCGATTCAGAAAGGGGCTTTGTCCACTAAGATGGTCTTGGCAGCAATGCCTTGGCTACTATGGAAATCATATCATGTGATTAATGTTTTGTCACAAATAAAAGTTTTATTTACAATCTATTTTGTCGTGATTGATGTTCTATTTTGATCTATTCCTTACGTACTGCCATGTTTTTTGTCATTGCTCAAGATTTCGTTGTTTGAACATTATGTTCATGTTTTTATGTTCAAATGTATATGGTTTGTTTTATTTTCTCCATTCTTACCCTTACTGAGCATTTGAGATAACCTTTTGTAACGACCCAAAGTTTCATTAATGGAAAATCCCTCTTGATCCAGTTAAATGTTTCTTTATGAAAAAAATGTTTTTATAAGATGTCAACTTCTTTAGTTTTATGTTAAGATTTGTGACCATTACTTTTATAGCCGTTGAACAGTGATCATCTGAGTAGTATAAATATAAGGCTTTAACGAAACCATTTCTACTCAGACAAAGGGAGTGATGGCCTCATCCAGTAGAATTGCCCCTTACGAAGCCCATTTATCGGAGCTCAGAAAAGAGGTGGCGTCTTTGGGCTTTGCCTTTGACCAAGCCCAAGCTGAGCTTCATCAAGTCAAGCTCTAACATGATCGTCTACGGGAAAAATGGAAGTTGATAGAGATTACCACTCGAGCGATGTTATCCGAGCAACCCCAAGAGTCTGTCACCATCGCACACCTTACCCTTAGGTCTTATGCGGCTATTTTAAGGGGTTATGTAACAAATAAGTAGAACCATGTTCATGTACATTATTTTTGTATATAATAATGAATATAATTTCTAGTCATTTTTGATACATTGTAATTAGTTTTTAAAGTACAAACGGTATTTTTAGTTATTATTTAATTAAGAATTATATTTTATTAAATTAAAGGATTTTTGAATTAAATAATATTTTAATAAAATATTATTATTAATATTAAATTAATTTTTATTAAATATAAATGATCTTATAATTTTATGAATGCAATTAAAATTTTTATTAAGGTTTGAAAGCCATTTCTGTCAAAACCCGTGAAATTTTTATAAATGTCGGTTTTTATTTTAAAAGTGAAAATTCACATATTTAGAAAATTATTTAGATAAAATAAATATTATTTTTGGAATCAGGACGTCGAAATTATCCAACGGTGAATTTTTCATAATTTTCTGAGACAGTCAAATTTTTGGGTAAAAATTAAATACCATTTAAATATATAATGTGTTTTATGACATCATAATGACCCAATGGTGATGTAATAAAATACCATAATACCTATGTTCGTCCAATATGTGTTTTATCATTAAAATAATGAGGTTTTGGGTTTGTTTGAATCACTTTTCAAAGCATTAATGGAGCCCTCAAGACTTATTCAACACTTTGCCTTTTTAAATTAATTTCCATGGGAGTGTGACTCACCTCCACATAAGCAACCCTAATTTTTTAATAAGTTCGGACCTTGGCCTTGTAAAATATTGTTTTCCTCTTTCCTTTTCCAGAAACCATGGGCTAATACCATGGGATGGTTTGTGGTTTGGATTATTTTAATATAAGGGGTCCCAAACCTAAATAATAAAGAATTCTCTCACCTTTCCTATATAAACCCACCCAAGCTTCCACTTCCTCCTCACCCAAAGCCCTTGAAGTTCGTCCAACCTCTGCCCTACTCTCTCTAGAATCCTCTCAAGGTGCCCCAAGCTCCCAAGAAGCCTCTCACAAGCCTCTCTCTAGCCTTTGGAAGCACACTTCCAAGTAAGGGTTTTTTCTTCCTTTCTCATTTTTGTCAATTTTCATTAAGTTGTATTGCCCTTTTTATTTCAATTATGAATGTTGGGATATGGTTTCTCACCTCCCCCATACTGCCCTCTTATTGTTTGAATGATGGGAGAACCCTTTCTCTCTCATTAAATGCCTCCCATGTACACCCGTTACTATGCCGAAATTCCGAAAGGAACTTCTCTCTCTTCTTTTACATTCAAGCAATACTTTTGTATCATGAATCTAAATTCCATTTCAATTGTTGGGACATGTATATATATGACCTCCTTACTGTCCGTTACATGTAAATATGATGAGGAACCCCTTTCTCTCTCATCAACTTTTTTTATGAATTCTTATGTCACGCCGTTATGCTGCCGAAATCGCACCGATTTTCTAAGTCAATGCCTTTGTGTAGTGAATACCATGCCCATTTCTCCATCAAGGGTATTCACCTTTATGCACATTTACATTTTGATTGTAAAGTTTCATGTATTAATTCCACATTTCTTTATCGTGGAAGAAATGATTATGTTTTATGAATCCATGTTTTATGATCCATGTGGCACACTTATGCATGAAATGAAATGTTTAAGAAGGGTGCGCCCTTTATAGCGCTCCAATGCATTGGGTAAAGTATAGTATCATGATACGTCATGTGCAATGAGTGTTGACTCATGCTAACTCAAGTGAAACGAGGGTTTACTCGTGCTTCAAGTGCAATGAGGGTTTACTCATGCTCCATGTGCAATGAGCCTTGGCTCATGCTAATTCAATGTTAAGTGTTGTTGCCACATTTCCATGTTATGATTATCATGCTTTATCATGCCTTTATGTTCATGTCTCTCTTATTCTCTATTGATATGCCTATTGCCTAACATGTATTTCACTCCTCAGGTTATTCATTATTTACTCCCTTACTGGGCTTTTTAGCTCACCCTTTTCTTATGCATGTCCTCAGGTTATCCCATGCAATGCTAAGTACGAGGAATGTAGTGGTCATGTAAAGGAAGTTTTCAATAAGGATGTTGTATTTCAAGTTTAAAGTTTTTATGTAATGATCCTAAGCCCCAAAGACACTAAACCTCTCGATCTTCTTTGTTGTATCAAGTGAAGTTTTATGTAATAAAGCATGTTTAAGTTGTAATAAAAAGCAGGGTTGTCATAGTTGGTATCAGAGGATATGTTTAGTTATTTTTGGGATTAGGAAACCCTAGTAAAGCCTTAGATACAAGACTAAGAATAATAAAAACATCCCTAAGTTTCGGTAAATACTAATTAAGTGTTTTATCAAATAAATACATCCCTGTCTGGATACGAGCAGGTAGAGGCGGCTCTGGTACAGATGTATCCTAGGGGTAAAACCCGAAAACACCGCTTTGAGCTAGACTCGAACGGGAACTGGTGCACGATAACGGGCCTTACTGCACTCTTGGTTACGACACTCCCGGGGGATATGTTTTGATAAATTCACAATCTTATTATGAACCCTTATTAAGGGAAAAATGCCCCTAAGAATATATGTTAGAAGGAAGATCATGAAAAGCCTGGATTGAATCCTATAGACTCATGAGTTGAAGAGATTAAAGTTTATTTATAAGTCATCAACTTTTGTCTTTGGATTACCCTTTATGTGTTACCCCTAACTTTCCTTTTATTCCATCCAATGGCCGGTAATAGGAGAACTCGGGCTAACAACCGTTGGGAAGATCAGTGTGATGATTGTACTTATGAGATGCCCAATCCAATGGGAGCGGGAATCGCGAACTTTGTCACGCTTCTCTCTCAGCTAACTCAAGTTTTGAATAGAAACACTGGTCAAGAGGAACGTTCAACCCCCCCTAAGAAAGAACAAGTCGCTATTGAAAGCTTCATGAGACAAAGACCTCCTACTTTTAGTGGATCATCCGATCCCAAGATTGCTGAACAATGGATCAACTCCATTGAAAAGATATTCTCCATCCTCCAATGCTCTAAAAAAGAGAAGGTTCTCCTGGCGGCTTATCGTATGGAGGGTGAAGCTGATCAATGGTGGACGTTGATCAAAAATACGAAGCCTGAGGAGGAGATCGAGGCTTTGGAATGGAAGGTATTCCGGAAGATATTTTTCGATAAATATTTTCCACGCACCCTCCATCCTAAGATGGAAAGGGACTTCCTTTCCCTCAAGCAGAAAGATGAGGAATCTGTGGGAGCGTACGAGGCAAACTTCACAAGGCTTGCACGATATGCTTCCGGCTTTGTCGTTACCCCCGAATGCAAGGTTGACCGCTTCTTTGGTGGGCTGAAGCCTAGCTTGCGGAAAGCATTAGCGATCCGTGACTTCGAAAGCTATGAGGAAATTGTCCGATGTGACCTCAAGGTTGAAATGGAGATCGGAGAATCACAGGGGTATCATGGGGACAAGAAGCGTAAGGTGGACTTCAATGCTGGTGTTCCGATGGATATATCCAACGACGCTAAGAAATTCCAGCACCCCACTTGCCAAAAGTGTGGAAAAAAGCACCCTGGAAATTGCCTTAGGGGGACAAGAAAATGCTTCAAGTGTGGAAGAGAAGGGCACCTAGCTGTTAACTGTCAGCAAGAAGGACCCGCGGCTGCGACGGAGGGGAGGAACGCTCCGTTCGAACCTCAACGCGTTGTTCAATGCTTCAAATGCAAAGAACCGAGTCATTTTGCGAATCAATTCCCTAATCCAAGGGTTATCGGAGGCAATCAACAACCTCCAAGACAGCAAGGAAGAGCTTTTGCCATCACTTCTGCCGAAGTGAACCCCGACAACGAAGTGGTGACAGGTACGCTAGATATTCATTCAAGAATAGCGAACGTACTTTTTGATTCAGGTTCTACGCATTCTTTTATATCTCAAAAGTTTATTAGAACAATCCCTGCACCACCACAAATCATGGAAGTAAAGATGTCGGTGAGTACGGAAAATGGGGCAATCATTGCATCCCATGAGTATATGTCCTCCCCTGTTATAATCTGTGGATTGAATTTCCCGGCGAACCTCGTCATACTCCCTTTGGTGGAATTTGATGCAATTCTTGGCATGGATTGACTTTCCTTATATAGAGCCAACATAAATTGTCGGGAGAGGGAAATCACACTCCATATGGAGAATCGACCCCCGATTCTTTACAAGTGTCAGGAGGAAGATGAATCTCATTTAGCTCCATCATCTCAAGCATGGATATTACTGCCTTATGAGCACGCATATCTGGCTCAGATGATTGAGTCCAAGGATGAAACCACCCTTGAAGAAATGCCTATTGTGAGGGAATTCGCTGAAGTATTTCCCGAGTAACTTCCTGGTCTTCCTCCAAGAAGAGATGTTGAGTTCTCAATTGAACTTATACCTGGGGTGCTACCAATATCCAAGACTCCATATAGAATGGCTGTGGTTGAGCTTGAAGAACTGAAGAAACAACTACAGGAGAATCTGGATAAAGGGTTTATACGCCCAAGTGCATCACCATGGGGTGCACCAGTCCTCTTCGTCAAGAAGAAGGATGGGTCAATGCGGATTTGCATCGATTATCGTGAACTTAACAAAATCACGATAAAGAACAAGTATCCTCTCCCAAGAATCGATGACTTGTTTGATCAGCTGCGTGGAGCACAATACTTCTCCAAGGTCGACTTGCGGTCGGGATATTATCAAGTAAAGGTGAAGAAGGAAGATATCCCCAAGACTGCTTTTCGTACAAGGTACGGGCACTATGAATTCATAGTAATGCCTTTTGGACTCACCAATGCTCCAGCAATATTCATGGACTTGATGAATAGAGTCTTTAGAGATTACCTAGACAAATTTGTGGTAGTCTTTATAGATGATATTCTAATATACTCCAAAACCAAGGAGGACCATGAGGAGCATTTAAGAACTGTACTGGAGACTTTGCGCAAGGAGAAGCTCTATGCCAAGTACAGCAAGTGTGAGTTCTGGTTGAAGGAGGTCTCATTCATGGGCCATATCATCACAAGCAATGGGATATCTGTGGACCCCTCCAAAACATATGCAATTGAGGGATGGCCGAGGCCAACATCGGTAACTGATATCCGTAGCTTCTTGGGGTTAGCTGGATATTATCGACGATTTGTGAGAAACTTCTCACGATTGTCCAACCCTCTTACCAAGCTAACTCGAAAGGGAGTAAAGTTTACTTGGAGTGATGAATGCGAAGAAAGCTTCAAGGAGTTGAAACGGAGGCTTATCACTGCACATGTGCTCACTTTACCCACAAGTGGGGAACTTTTTGTGGTATTCAGTGATGCTTCGAAGAAGGGCTTAGGATGTGTGCTGATGCAGAATGATAAAGTGATATCCTATGCCTCAAGACAGTTGAAAATCCATGAGCGAAACTATCCAACGCATGATCTGGAGTTGGCGGCGGTGATCTTTGCCTTGAAAATCTGGCGGCATTATCTCTATGGAGAGAAATGTGAGATATATACTGACCACAAGAGTCTTAAATATATATTCACACAGAAAGAGCTTAATATGCGCCAGAGAAGATGGATAGAGCTCATAAAGGATTATGACTGTTCAATACATTACCACCCTGGGAAGGCGAACAAGGTGGCGGATGCCCTAAGTAGAAAGGATCCAGCAATTCTATCAATGATGAGAATTGAGAAGGATCCAATCTTCTTAGACTTGATGAAGATGGACGTGGGAATCATAAAGAAGGGAACATCATCAATCCTTTCACAAATTATTGCTCAACCATCTCTTTTGGAAAGGTTAAAGGATGCTCAAAAGGATGATGCGAGAATCCAAGAAAAAAGTGGAAGCTATCAAAAAGGGAAAATCCTCAGAGTTTAATGTTAATGAAGAAGGAATTGTGCGGTTTGGGAAAAGACTATGTGTCCCATCAAGTTCGGAGATGAAGAAGGAACTTTTGGATGATGCACATAGTTCAAATTTCTCTATTCACCCAGGGAGCACAAAGATGTATCGAGATCTCCGAGAAAACTTTTGGTGGGATAATATGAAGAAGGAGATCTCCGAATATACATCAAAGTGCCTGGTGTGTCAGCAAGTGAAGGCAGAGAGGCAGAATTCTAAGGGGATGATGCAACCATTGCCCATACCAGAATGGAAATGGGAGAACATCACCATGGACTTCTTCACTGGACTTCCAAGGACATCCAAAAGCAACAATGCAATCTGGGTTATTGTGGATCGTCTTACAAAGACTGCACACTTCATTGCTATTCGAGAGGATTTATCTTTGGATCAACTGGCACAGATATATATCAGGGAAGTGGTACAGTTGCATGGAGTACCACTATCTATTGTGTCTGACCGAGATCCAAGATTTACCTCTAAGTTTTGGAAGAGTCTTCAACATGCTCTGAATACTGAACTGAACTTCAGTACGGCCTATCATCCTCAAACTGATGGCCAATTCGAGCGGACTATCCAAACACTTGAGGATATGTTGAGAGCGTTCTCAATGGACTTTAAAGGAGGATGGGATCAACATCTTCCTCTAGTTGAGTTCTCTTATAATAATAGTTTCCACTCGAGCATACAAATGGCACCATATGAAGCCCTGTATGGGAAAAGGTGTAGAACACCGGCATGTTGGGATGAGGTCGGTGAACGTAAGCTGCTTGGACCAGAAATGGTCGAAGAAATGGTGGAGAAGGTGAAAACCATTCAGCAGCATATCAAGGCAGCCCAAAGTCGACAGAAGAGTTATGCAGATAATCGTCGACGAGACCTTGAGTTTAAAGTCAGAGACATGGTGTTTTTACGCATATCTCCGTGGAAGAAGGTCATGAGGTTTGGAAAGAAAGGGAAGTTAAGTCCAAGGTACATCGGCCCCTTCGAGATTCTTGATCGTGTTGGGGCTGTGGCCTATCGACTAGCACTTCCACCTACTATGGCCAAGGTGCATGATGTCTTCCATGTATCCCTCTTAAGGAAGTACATAGCAGACCCTTCACATGTACTCTCTTCTGAGGTGGTACAATTAGAAGACGATCTTTCTTATGAGGAGCAACCAGTGAAGATCTTGGATCGTAGAGAAAAAGTTCTACGAAATAAGACAATGCCCCTCGTCAAGGTGTTGTGGAGAAACCACAAGTTTGAAGAAGCAACTTGGGAGTCGGAGGATATGATGAAGCTAAGTTACCCACATTTGTTTTAGTATGGGAAAAGGAAAATTTCGAGGGCGAAATTTCTTAAGGGGGGAATGTTGTAACGACCCAAAGTTTCATTAATGGAAAATCCCTCTTGATCCAGTTAAATGTTTCTTTATGAAAAAAATGTTTTTATAAGATGTCAACTTCTTTAGTTTTATGTTAAGATTTGTGACCGTTACTTTTATAGCCGTTGAACAGTGATCATCTGAGTAGTATAAATATAAGGCTTTAACGAAACCATTTCTACTCAGACAAAGGGAGTGATGGCCTCATCCAGTAGAATTGCCCCTTACGAAGCCCATTTGTTGGAGCTCGGAAAAGAGGTGGCATCTTTGGGATTTTCCCTTGACCAAGCCCAAGATGAGCTTCATCAAGTCAAGCTTGAACGTGATCTTCTACGGGAAAAATGGAAGTTGATAGAGATTATCACTCGAGCGATGTTATCCGAGCAACCCCAAGAGTCTGTCACCATCGCACACCTTACCCTTAGGTCTTATGCGGCTATTTTAAGGGGTTATGTAACAAATAAGTAGCACCATGTTCATGTACATTATTTTTGTATATAATAATGAATATAATTTCTAGTCATTTTTGATACATTGTAATTAGTTTTTAAAGTACAAACGGTGTTTTTAGTTATTATTTAATTAAGAATTATATTTTATTAAATTAAAGGATTTTTGAATTAAATAATATTTTAATAAAATATTATTATTAATATTAAATTAATTTTTATTAAATTTAAATGATCTTATAATTTTATGAATGCAATTAAAATTTTTATTAAGGTTTGAAAGCCATTTCTGTCAAAACCCGTGAAATTTTTATAAATGTCGGTTTTTATTTTAAAAGTGAAAATTCACATATTTAGAAAATTATTTAGATAAAATAAATATTATTTTTGGAATCAGGACGTCGAAATTATCCAACGGTGAATTTTTCATAATTTTCTGAGACAGTCAAATTTTTGGGTAAAAATTAAATACCATTTAAATATATAATGTGTTTTATGACATCATAATGACCCAATGGTGATGTAATAAAATACCATAATCCCTATGTTCGGCCAATATGTGTTTTATCATTAAAATAATGAGGTTTTGGGTTTGTTTGAATCACTTTTCAAAGCATTAATGGAGCCCTCAAGACTTATTCAACACTTTGCCTTTTTAAATTAATTTCCATGGGAGTGTGACTCACCTCTACATAAGCAACCCTAATTTTTTAATAAGTTCGGACCCTGGCCTTGTAAAATATTGTTTTCCTCTTTCCTTTTCCAGAAACCATGGGCTAATACCATGGGATGGTTTGTGGTTTGGATTATTTTAATATAAGGGGTCCCAAACCTAAATAATAAAGAATTCTCTCACCTTTCCTATATAAACCCACCCAAGCTTCCACTTCCTCCTCACCCAAAGCCCTTGAAGTTCGTCCAACCTCTACCCTACTCTCTCTAGAATCCTCTCAAGGTGCCCCAAGCTCCCAAGAAGCCTCTCACAAGCCTCTCTCTAGCCTTTGGAAGCACACTTCCAAGTAAGGGTTTTTTCTTCCTTTCTCATTTTTGTCAATTTTCTTTAAGTTGTATTGCCCTTTTTATTTCAATTATGAATGTTGGGGTATGGTTTCGCACCTCCCCCATACTGCCCTCTTATTGTTTGAATGATGGGAGAACCCTTTCTCTCTCATTAAATGCCTCCCATGTATACCCGTTACTATGTCGAAATTCCGAAAGGAACTTCTCTCTCTTCTTTTACATTCAAGCAATACTTTTGTATCATGAATCTAAATTCCATTTCAATTGTTGGGACATGTATATATATGACCTCCTTACTGTACGTTACATGTAAATATGATGAGGAACCCCTTTCTCTCTCATCAACTTTTTTTTATGAATTCTTATGTCACGCCGTTATGCTGCCGAAATCGCACCGATTTTCTAAGCCAATGCCTTTGTGTAGTGAATACCATGCCCATTTCTCCATCAAGGGTATTCACCTTTATGCACATTTACATTTTTATTGTAAAGTTTCATGTATGAATTCCACATTTCTTTATCGTGGAATAAATGATTATGTTTTATGAATCCATGTTTTATGATCCATGTGGCACACTTATGCATGAAATGAAATGTTTAAGAAGGGTGCGCCCTTTATAGCGCTCCAATGCATTGGGTAAAGTATAGTATCATGATACGTCATGTGCAATGAGTGTTGACTCATGCTAATTCAAGTGCAACGAGGGTTTACTCGTGCTTCAAGTGCAATGAGGGTTTACTCATGCTCCATGTGCAATGAGCCTTGGCTCATGCTAATTCAATGTTAAGTGTTGTTGCCACATTTCCATGTTATGATTATCATGCTTTATCATGCCTTTATGTTCATGTCTCTCTTATGCTCTATTGATATGCCTATTTCCTAACATGTATTTCACTCCTCATGTTATTCATTTTTTACTCCCTTACTGGGCTTTTTAGCTCACCCTTTTCTTATGCATGTCCTCAGGTTATCCCATGCAATGCTAAGTACGAAGGAATGTAGTGGTCATGTAAATGAAGTTTTCAATAAGGATGTTGTATTTCAAGTTTAAAGTTTTTATGTAATGATCCTAAGCCCCAAAGACACTAAACCTCTCGATCTTCTTTGTTGTATCAAGTGAAGTTTTATGTAATAAAGCATGTTTAAGTTGTAATAAAAAGTAGGGTTGTCATACCTTTTTTATGTTTTCATTTCCCCAGGATATAAAGAATGGTTTTAGGTAAGAAAACAAAAGGGGAATATCTTTATGGGAGATGTTGAAGATCTTTCACCACGATTAGAATATTATATTCCAAGTTTCCAAAGACACTAAACTATTACGGTTCTTGTGTGTCTGTTTTTGTTATGTATTAAGTATTCTGAAAAAGTAATGTAATGTCCTTGTACTTCAAGCTTCAGGTCTCTACAATCAAGAGGTCCATATTTATTAAATAGGACCCTTTTTTGGTGAAAATGAATAGTGATCATCGTAATTTTTGTTTCCACATTAAAGGGTTAATCAGGTATTTAATAGTAAAAACATTATTATAAGGACTATATATTGACCCTAACACATGATAAAATTTTATTATATTAGTTATATTAATCCATAATCATTTAATGTTCATATATATAACCTTTGATTTACATAATAAGTGATTATGACACATATAATAACTTTTTTATAGAAAAGTACAAAATGTCACATTCCTAATTTTAATAACTATAAAATTTTATATACGGTGTTTTATAGATAATATACTATAATATAAATTTCATTTTTAATGTTTAAATAAATTATATTATTCATGGTAATTTATTTTTAATTTTTAGAAAAAGATAATTACCTTAAATGCCCACAAAACTCTGATGTAGTAAGTATTTTATTAATGGAACAATTAAATAACTAATGTTTAAAATATAAAAATATTAATAGAATTTATCTAATAAATGTCATACTCATACATTATAAAATAATTTTAAATATATTGGAAGTATTAAAATATTTTTTTTGAAGTTATATTCTATATTTATATTTTTTAAAAGTCAATATACTAAATAGTGTCAAATTTGACATTAATGATATGTTAAAATAAATAATAATTTATTAAGTGATATAAAATTACTAATAATCTCACATTACACCATGTAATTATGATACGTTTTAAGATAATGAATTTTGATCCATTTTTAATTGATAATTAATTTATATTAATTTAATATTTTCAGTGTTTCCAAAAGCGATCCTCACCTGAATTATAAAATGGCACCTCATTCCTAACTTATTTACACAACTTTTATCATTATAATGTAACAAAAACCTAAAAATTTCTCTTCAAAAAAATCCTTATATATGTTATGGAGATCATGATATTCAAAAAAGACCAACCCTAGATACCTTAACAAAATATCTGAATGATGTTCACTAAAGAATAGATAATCATTTTTACTAACTCATTCGAGTTCATTTATTATTCTACTTCATTTCCATGTGATGTTTCCATCCTAAAATAATAAATATAATATAACATATATATTGAGATTTTATTTTGATTATGAAACAACCATATTCTAATTTCAATCTATCATATGAAAAAAAAATCATTAACGTACGTACATACGTCTTACTATCTCCACGTAACGGTGCATTTTTTTCATCACCACTTCCCTTGGATGATTATAATATTGGAAATAATGGATATGTATGATAATTTTGACGTGATATTAATTATGTAAAATTAATATTCCATCCACTTCCTTATTCTATCAAATGATATAATCGCCCGTGCGTACGTACAACTTACCATCTCGACAAATTGGTGAGATTCATTTTATAAGTTCAACATTAGAGAGTGGTAAAAAATGTATTTAATGGTTAAATATGTAATTAAAGATATTAATATTATTATTTATATGTTAGATATATATCCTATAAAGGGAACTAGGACATTCAAGATAAAAAAAGTATGAGAATATATGGAAACTATCACCCGAAACATTAAAATAAATAAAATAATATAAATAAATGAGTTGTAAAATGTTATAAGGGGATCGTTTATGATATAATAAATATTAATATGATGCTAGAATAAGTGATATTATTTTGAAAATATTTATCAACATGTTTCAAACATGTATAAAATAAAATCTATTTCATTATCTCATCATTATTTGGGATTGTTTTCCTTTATGTCTCAACTAGGGAATATTTCTATTATAGGTCCATGTTTTCTAAAAAGGTTTTTAAAAAGGTTTTTACTATTTTCCAATAAATATTAAAATTAATTTTTTAAATATGTTTGATTTTTTATAAAATGTTTTAAAAGGAATCTTTTTTTGACTTCCAAATAAGGCACTTTATGACTTTTCGAAACAAAACATGGAAGGGATGCTCTTTTAACTTATGTAGAATGAGCATATTTTCCAACCATTATGGCACCTTAGTGTTTTTAAGCTTACATTAGAAGTTGACAAGGATATTTTAAAATAATATTTTCCTTTTATAATTGGGATACCTTTTAAATAAATGATTTTAGAAGAAAATGGTATTTATCTAAAAAAGATTCAATGATTTTATTTGAGTATTTTAATCTATGTAAACAACATTTGTTTAATCTTTTTATTAATTTAGGTTTAACACATATGATACCATATATAATATTTTATTGAATGGAATATGACTATATTTACTGTGGATGAGCTATTTTGATATCATTAATGGTTTATGGTTAAAGTATTCTCATTTCGTATAATAGTTTTTCCATATTAATGTTGGTGTAGTTTATGTTTCACTAATTTTAAATGAGGAATTCATTGGACTTAGTAAGTGATGGGTGGGGATTGATATATCCCATTGATGCATTGTTAGGAATAATTAGACAAACTATTTTGGATATTTCCCAAGGTTTTTCCATTTATGTTGGGTGCCTGGGAAGAAGTATTGATGGTATATTAATGATGTCCAACATTATGAATTCCCTTATTATGATTTTAGTTATTGATTCCCTTTGGATTATCTGATTAGTTTTGATATTCATGGATATGTTCTATCTCATGTTATTATTGAATTATTTGATTTACATTAATTCCTTCCATGTTGTGCTCATGTTATTTATTTAAAGTAATGTGTTTCAGTTATTCAAATTGACATAAATGTTTGATTATTTATGATAGCCTATGTTGTATTCATAAACTCACTCCTCATATGATCTTACCCATTTTTATGTATCATTTTTTCCAGTGTTTTGATAAGTATATTATTAATGATATTCATGTTAAATCTATGATATTAATGGTGTTTTAAATTTAGTTACTATGTTGTATTTTATATTTTAAGTCATAATGTATGGTTAAATTATGTATCTAGTTTTCAAAAACTTCTAAACTATTCGATCATTTGGGATGAGATATATTGTACCTAGTACCAATGTAATAAAGTAACCATCGAATCTAGGCTACTAGGTCCATGGTATTTAATAAGGTTTATTCATAATATTAACAACCTACCATATGAATACACACTATACAATATATCCTCCCTGTATCAGGGTATCTTATAATGTAAAATGAAGAACTTTTGTCACCATAAATATAAGATTTATTTATTATTTCAATTACATTACTAGATGATAATACCTCATAATACCATGACCATAGATTTAGTAATGTTTAAAATATCCTATTAAAATAAGACCAAGATATATCTTACTCCAATTGAATGCATCACATTCTACCACTACTGGAATTCTTTGTATTTGCGATGGGATCCCGTCACAAATAAGCTTTAGCGATGGGGCCCCATCGCAAATAGCCCATTGCAGAAAATGCGGTCGCAAATACCATTATTTGTGACGGGTCCGTCACGAATAATGATATTTGCGATGGGAAACATCATCGTCACAAATAAGTCTATGATTATATGCATTATATATAGATAATCTTTTTCGCGACGGGTCCATCGCAAATAGTTTTTGCGACAGGACAGTGGGCTTGTCGCAAAAATATATATACACACACACAGATATATATATATATATATATATATATATAATGTTCTGCGACGGGCCCGTCGCAACAAAGTAATTGCAACTGGTAAGTAGTCTCGTCGCAAATATGTTTTTTAAAAATATTTATTTAGACTATTTGTGATGGGGTCCCATTGCAAAAGGTCCTGTCGCAAATATTAAATTAATTTTAATAAAATAAATTTAATAAAATTACGATGAATGAAAAAAATAATATTACTATTATTAAAAAAATAAAAAATATTAAAATTCTCAATATTCACCAAAAAATTAAAAAATCATAAAATATTATTATTATTATTATTATTAGTAAATAAAAAAAAACTATAATACTAAAAAAATATATTTAATAAAATAATATAAATATTATTAAAATATTAAAAAATAAAAAATATTAAAATTCTCAATATTCACAAAAAAATATAAAAATATAAAAAAATATTAAAAATTAAATTATGTAATATTTGCACCGATATAAAAGATAGAAAATGTAAATAATTCATTTTAAAATGTCAGATTCAAATGTTTTTAACATAAAACAAATCACTGGGGGGATCATCTTCTGGGGGAGGTGAAGGAGCTGAAGGAGATGGTGGAGGAAACTCTATCCCTAAACTACGAGTCCGACGGCGCATGTACTCCATCTTCTCGTGATGATGTTGCTTCCATCGATGCATCTCCTCCTCATGCCGCTTCTGCTGCCATCGATGCATCTGCTCTTCGTGATGCTGCTCCTGCTGCTATTGCCGCCAACTCATCTCTCCATGCTGCTTATGTAAAGTCTCTTTATGCTTAGCCTGAGTTCGTAACTACTCCTGATACTGTGAGCCAGAAGATGATGTCTCTCTATGAGCTCATCTCGAGCCGGAAACTGACATCACTGATGTACTATATTAATTTCCATGAGTCAAATGAGAGTCGATACCAACTACTCAGCCCTTCTAAAAGCCATACTTAGTCACCTACATCCATGCCACCTCATCGAAATGGTGAGCACCATTCTACTCTGTTATCTCTTCCTGACCCTCAGTCTGTGTTTAAGAGGACTCAGCCTCATATAAATTTTTAAATTACAATTTAAAAGTAAAATTGTGAAAATAATATATACAGTTAATTGTCAAACTGAAAAAATAATACTAACCAAAATCTGACACTGGCGATCACCTCTAATCTTTGCAGTGGCTGGATTACTGTACATCCTCCGATAAATGTCGATCTCTATAACATCGGGATACTCAACAACCTACAGAAATATAAAATAAAATATTTATATTTAACATTATTTAAAATATTTAAAACATATACTTACCAGATGCTCATTATGAGAACTGAATTTACGGCTACCAGCTCAATGTGTCACCTCCTGTCTCCCCTAGTTCTGTCGTCCCACTAAAGATCTCCTCTGTAATCCACCACCGAACCAGTGTAAATATAATCCATCCCAAACGTGAGATGAAATGTACTCCGATCGGTGAGCTCTACACGACTCATCAAATTCATTCACTCCTACTTTCTTAATGGCCGTCCTTCTCAAATTGTTCAAAAACTGACAGAAACGGTTGCGCATAGAAACCTTCCATGCCACTTGGATAGCGTCGTGCATACTATCATCAATAGGATACCATAAACCCTAAAAATAATTTATAATATCATGTCATTAATAAAATAAATTTCCAAATAAATATTATTTATTTATGTACCAGCCAATGATGGAACATGTTGCATTGCACATCAACGAGAATCTGTTCCCATGTGATCCATGGCTGAGAAAAATAATTGTGCAAGATAGTGCTCCCCTGTGCAACAGATACATGCTCAAAACTATGAAAAAGGAATAAATAATCAAACAATTAGTTTATATATAAATAAATAATGAAAGGTAACTAAAATATACATGTTAACATACCTATGTGTGTGTGGATCAAAACCAAGATGTGGACGTCACTTGGGGATAGGGTCAGGAATCACCAGTCGTGCAAGACCGTTCCCCCTCCACGTACCACCTGAACCGCCAGTAGGTTGAGGGTCAGATGATGAAAAATCTCCCTTATCCAAAAGTAGGTCAGCCTCCTACAACTCACGGAGTATATCAGAGTCCATCTAAAACACAAAATGATTATTGTTAGAAGATAGTTGAAAATATATTTTTAATATAGATATATATTATTTATGATTATAACCAACATTTAACTATGTCAATGTTCATCTTCATCCTCTTCTCCATAGCTGTCAATGTCAATGTATTCATCTTACTCCTCGGTATCATCAATATCCATTTGAGTTTTAGTTTCAGCATCTCTTGTCATTTAAAATTAATTTGTAACATCATTAACATCTTCATCACCAACGATATTTAATTGTGGGGTGTCATCATTGATATTCACGTCTCTTTGTGAATCAGTTTGATTTTGAGTAGTCTCTGGAGAAAATTCAATTCCTTCCACTTCAGTGGAACCACATTCATTTTGAGTAAACTTATTTTCCCAAGATTTTATTTTTATTATGCTCCACCAATCACTCAAGTCTCTTGAAGTAGCATAGTACTTTGCATAATAAATTTGTTGTGCTGGTTGAGCCAGTAAAAGTGGGTCATTTACTGCAAGAAGAATTTTATATTTATTATCGATGATTCCATGAGTCAGATGATTATGCAAGCCTCTCTCAGTATCCAACCACCGACATTTAAACATTATTATGTAGTTCTATCCTAGATAACACAACTCAATAATTTCATCCAAAATTCCATAAAAGTCAGCTTCAGTTTCTCTATGATTCGATCCTCTCAAGAAAACTCCACTGTTCATTGTTTTTTTTGATTCCACATATGCATGTGTATGAAATTAAAAACCATTCACCACATATCCATTATAAGATTTAACCATTTTGGATTGTGGGTTACCTAATATACACAATCACTTATGAATTTTATCATCATATTGAGACACCTGAAAATTTGAAAAACAATTATCAATATAATAAATAATAAAAGAAGTTTATATTAAACCATCAATAATTTATGTTACTAGTTTTTGAAACCATTGATAATTTTTTTTGTCTACGTTCTTCAAGAACATCTTCGGTAATTTGTGAAAGTTATTTCTTGATATGATTATTATATAAACTAAAAATAAAATCAGTTAAAATAATGTAACATAATATATAGAATAAGTGATTGAAGCACTCACAGAAAAAATGATGTCATTTCTTCATAGTTGAGCAGAACATTGAATGAGCTCTGTGATGTTCATCATCTGAAAGCCATCATTCATGAACTCCGCTGAAACCATGATTTGGATGATTAAAAATAGTTAATTGATTGTCCATTTCATCATTAACATTACTCTCATTTCATCCCATGCGATTGTGTTTTGAGGGATATTGAGATTCAAAATAATGAGAGCAGAAAAAAGCAATTTTCTCTTTCAAAAAAGCTTCAGTAATTGAGCCTTCAACTAATGCTTTATTACGTACTTTTTTATTCAATTTCTACATGCATATCTCAAATGGGTACATCCATCGAAACTGTACTAGACCTCCACATTTAGCTTCATGTGGAAAATGTAATATCTGATGTTCCATTGAGTCAAAGAAATACGACGAGAAGATTTTTTCCAGTTTACATATAATTACAGCAACATTTTCTTCCAATTTTCATAGCGCATCGTAGTTTGTTGTCGCTACAAAAATATCTCAAAAAATGATATGTTTGTTATTGAATCCCAAATCATAGAATTCAACAAACCTCAGAATCCAATCGACATTAGTCTTTCCATTATAACATGACAATCATGACCTTTTAATCCAGTAATATAACCATTCTTAACACATCTCCCCAAATTGGAAGCATAGCCATCTGGAAGTCTCAAATCTACAATCCCCGGACAAAATAATAAGCGACTCTCTTTGGATAGTGTATAAGCTGCTTTTGTCTTCATAAACCTCTGTTATCTGACATTTTCAAATAGTTCAATTTCTGGTCGCCTTGGGAAAGATCTAATCGTGCCTTTTCAGTATCTTTGGTCTTACATGGGGTATCCAAAACTGTATGAAATAAATTATAAAAATAGTTATTCTCAATATTCATAACATCCAACATGTGGCAATCCAACAAATCAAACCAATACGAAAGATCCCAAAAAATTCTCTGTTTTATCCAATTATGTTCTTTCCCAAAGCCATAAATTTTCTGTTGGTTTATTGTTGGTCCAAATGTGATGGGAGGTAATGAAAATACAACTGATTTTAACTCTATACCTGAGATCATATTTGGAGGTTCATCCCTTTCAATTGTACCTTTTCTGAAATGAGATATGTTCCTCCAAAAAGGATTATCGGAAGGAAGAAATCTACAGTGAAAATGAAAATAGCACGGTTTTTTTCCATTGACGAGCATACAGGCTTTGTTGTCTTTCATACAGTAAGGACTAGATTTCAGACCATGTCTAATCCAACCAGATAAAATCACATATGTCGTAAAGTCACTAATCATCTACATCAATGAATCTTTTAATATGAAATTGTGTTTCACAACAACATCATATGTATTAACACCATCACTCCAAAATGCATTCAACTCATCAATCAATGGTTTCAAATAAACATCAATATTCTTTTTCGGATGTCCTAGGATTAATAGATTAAAAAAGATATAAGGCTCCTTCATCAACATCCATAATGGAAAATTTTACAGAGTTATAAAGATAGGCTAATACGAATACTGACTACCATAAGAACCAAATAGACAGAAACCATCAGTAGAAAGACCCAATCACACGTTTCAGGCTTCTATAGAAAAAGACAGATTCATGCGGTCAAAATGTTTCAATGAATCACCATCAGATGGATGATTCAAGCTTCTATCAGTTGAAATCTTGGTTTTGTTCTATGACTTCATTGACATTGTATTCTGAGACATAAATAAACACTACATCATGGGTGTAAGGGGGAAATATCTCAACTGTTTTATTGGATTTGATGTAGACGTCCCTGGTTGAGCTTCTTTATACCTCGATTGTCCACATATGGAACAAATATCCAAGGACTCATTTTTACCAGATTATAAGATGCAATCATTTAGAAATTCATGAATATTCTTATAACTAAGGCCCAGATTACAAACTAGCATCTTTCTCTCATAGTAATTTGCAGGCAACACATTTCCTTCAGGTAACATTGTTTTAACCAAAGAAAATATATGATCAAAATAGTTGTTTGACATTGTATTATCTGATTTAATAGCCATAAATTTTGTAACTGATTCTAATTTTATTATCTTGTAACTAGGATATAATGCATCCTCAACAGACCTCAAGAACTCATAAAATTCAAATGGTACCAACTCAGGAGTTAAATAAATATCATCGTGAGTTTCAGTTTTTTGCACAGATGGACCTGCAACATCATGTACTAAATTTTGAAATCGTGATGGATCCAGAATCAATTTATTAGGATCTTATCTGGAACTACATTTACCGTGTTGATACCAAAAAACATAATCTGGTTTAAAACCAAACTGCGAGAGATGTCCCCCAATGTTGTCAACTGTGTTAAATATTCTCAATGAATTTTTTTTACAAGAATACTTAATTATGACTTCTGAAACATATTCTATTTTTGATGATGCAAATTCTAAGAAAGCTTCAACACCCTCAATATATACAGGATTTAAACCAGAGCCATTTGGATTTCTACACTGATTTATCCAAGCGCAATCATCTAATAATGAATGATTTCGACTTCCTTATTCCATATTTTTCTACATAAAATATAAAATCATCACTGTTTTTTATTAAAATTTCTCCATAACTATTTATAACTATTCATAACTGATTATTACTAATTATTACTTATTATTTCGATTTATTCCTATTTATTCTTATATATTCCTATTTATTCCTAGATATTGCTAATTATTACAATTTATTGCTATATATTTCCATTTATTGATAATTATTACTAATTATTACTAATTATTACTAATTATTAAAATTTATTACTAATTATTAAAATTTATTACTGATTATTACTAATTATTACAATTTATTACTAATTTAGCAATACTTAGAAATACTTAGCAAAATGAAAACTGCTTGAATAATAAAAAGAAATTTGGTAATCATCGTTGTGAAGATGATTAAAAAATTTCCTTTCATTATCCAAGAATATTTCGTTTACTAATTATTCCTAGTTATTACAATTTATTACTAATTAGTACAATTTATTACTAGTTATTACAATTTATTACTAATTATTACTAATTATTACAATTTATTACTAATTTAGCAATATTTTTCAATACTTAGAAAAAATGAAAACTGCTTGAATAATGAAAGGAAATTTGGTAATCATCATTGTGGAGACGATTACAATTTTTCCCTTCGTTATCCAAGTAGATTTCGTTTAATAATAATTACTAATAAAAAAAGTATATTATCAATACTTATGAAAAAACAATATTAATATTATTAAAATAATAAAATATTTATAAAATATTAAAATTATCAATATTTACAACAGGCTTTTGTCTATTCTTAACAAGTTTAAATCTCAAAGGGTTACCAATTTTCAAGTCATGCACAATAAAAAGTTTGTTTCAGCCTTGTCCAATGTAAACTCAATAATTGTCCTTGTATGGTTGATCACCTTGCAAGTAGTGTTGCAATAGGACGACCAAAGTAATGTTGTTCTCATCTCTAAGAATCATCTTTCTCCCTTTACATAGATCATTCTTCCTTAAAAATTTGATGGTTCATCAGTATCTTTCCCTTAAATTTTCAAGGGAGAATGGTCTCTGTAAAGGTTCATGTGAGATAATTCTTATAGATGAGAAGGGTATGACTGGGGTTGTCCTATTACAACACTACTTGCAAGGTGATCAACAAAACAAGGACAATTATAGAGTTTATATGGGACATGTCTGACACAAACTTTTTATTGTGCATGACATGACAATTGGAGACCCATTGATATTTGAACATGTTATGAATAGGGAAATTCCTGTTGCAAATATTGATAATTTTAATATTTTATAAATTTATTATTATTTTAATAATATAAATATTGTTTTTTTCCATAATTATTTAAAATATTTTTTTTTATTAGTAATAATTATTGCTAATCATTGCTAATCATTTCTAATCATTGCTAATCAATTCTAATCATTGATAATCATTTCTAATTATTCATAATTATTTCCAATCATTTCTAATCATTGCTAGTCATTCCCAATCATTGCTAATCATTCCTAATTATTCCTAATTATTCCTAATTATTGGTAATTAGTGGTAATTGTTGATAATTATTGATAATTATTGGTAATTATTGGTAATTATTGGTAATTATTGGTAATTATTGGTAATTATTGGTAATTATTGGTAATTATTGGTAATTATTTCTAATTATTGCTAATTATTGCCAATTATTGGTAATTATTGCTAATTCTTGGTAATTATTACTAATTATTTGTAATTATTACTAATTATTGGTAATTATTACTAATTATTCCTAATTATTACTAATTATTACTAATTATTACTAATTATTCCTAATTATTACTAATTATTTCTAATTATTACTAATTATTACTAATTATTACTAATTATTGGTAATTATTACTAATTATTATTAATTATATGTAATTATTAATAATTATATCAAATTATTAATAATTATATCTAATTATATCTAATTATTACTAATTATATCTAATTATTACTAATTATTACTAATTATATCTAATTATATCTAATTATATCTAATTATTACTAATTGTATCTAATTATATCTAATTATTACTAATTATTACTAATTATTACTAATTATATCTAATTATTACTAATTATATCTTATTATTACTAATTATATCTAATTATTAATAATTATATATAATTATTACTAATTATATCTAATTATTACTAATTATATCTAATTATATCTAATTATATCTAATTATTTCTAATTATATATAATTATTACTAATTATATATAATTATTACTAATTATATCTAATTATTGCTAATTATATCTAATGATTACTAATTATTGGTAACTATTACTAATTATTGGTAATTATTACTAATTGTTGGTAATTATTACTAATTATTGGTAATTATTACTAATTATTACTAATTATTGGTAATTATTACTAATTATTGGTAATTATTACGAATTATTGGTAATTATTTCTAATTATTGGTAATTATTACTCATTATTGTTATTTACTACTAATTATTGGAATTATTGGTAATTATTGGTAATTATTACTAATTATTGGTAATTATTACGAATTATTGGTAAGTATTTCCGATTATTGGTAATTATTACCAATTATTGGTCATTATTACGAATTATTGTTAATTATTACAAATTATTGGTAATTATTACTAATTATTGGTAATTATATCTAATAATTACATATTATATCTAATTATTACAATTTATGTCTAATTATTATAAATTATATCTAATTATTACAAATTATATGAAATTATTACTAATTATATCTAATTGTTACTAATTATATCTAATTATTACTAATTATATCTAATTATTACTATTTATTACTACTTATGTCTAATTATTACTAATTATTACTAATTATTACTAATTATATCTAATTATTACTAATTATATCTAATTATTACTAATTATTACTAATTATATCTAATTATTACTAATTATATCTAATTATTACTAATTATATCTAATTATTACTAATTATATCTAATTATTACTAATTATATCTAATGATTACTAATTATATCTATTCATTACAAATTATATCTAATTATTACTAATTATATCTAATTATTATTAATTATTACTAATTATATCTAATTATTACTAATTATATTTAATTATTACTAATTATATCTAATTATTACTAATTATATCTAATTATTACTAATTATATCTAATTATTACTAATTAAATATAATTATTACTTATTATTACTAATTATTACTAATTATATCTAATTATTACTAATTATATCTAATTATTACTAATTATATCTTGTTATTACTAATTATATCTAATTATTACTAATTATATATAATTATTACTATTTATATCTAATTATTACTAATTATATGTAATTATTACTAAATATATCTAATTATTACTAATTATATCTAATTATTACTAATTATATCTAATTATTACTAATTATATCTAATTATTACTAATTATATCTAATTATTACAAATTAACTATAATTATTTCAAATTATATCTAATTAATACTAATTATTTCTAATTATCGCTAATTATAACTAAATTCTGCTAATTATCTATAATAATCTCTAATTATTGCAAATTAACAATAATTAATTATAATTATCACTAAAAATATCAATTTTTTACTAAAAATTAATATAAATAAAAATCAATTTAATTCTAATTTAATTAGAACTAATAGACAACGATCAAAATTAATATAAAAAAAATAAAATAATAAAATAAAATAATAAAATATAAATTCCTTAAACTATGATATTCTGAAGGTATTGACGCCTTCCAATTGCTCTCGTATAAAAAACTTCAACTAAATGAAATTTTTCCCTTAAAACGAGAGAATGAAGAGAGAAAGAGCAGAAGATCAGAGTGATATGAAAATAAACGGGAAGGGTATATATAGGTTAGATTAGTTGCGACATGGTTATTTGCGATGGGTTTCCCGTCGCTAATAGTGGTATTTGCGACGGGGCCCATCCCAAATACCCTCGTCCGCATTAATTACGGTCCGCGGTTAAAAGGGTATCTGCGACGAGCCCATCGCAAATACCCTCGCCCGTATTAATTTCAGTCGGTGGTTAGAAAGGTATTTGCGACGGGGCCTGTTGCAAATAGTTCCTGCCGACACTCTTTTTTCGACGGGACGACATCCCGTCGCATAAAGCTATTAACCATCGCCGCGTATTTGCGACGGGCCCCGTCGCAAATACTCTTGCACGGTTTGGAGTGCAAGCCGCGCGGTTTGGCGCGCAAGTTGCGCCAAACTATTTGCGATGGGAGACAAAACCCCGTCACAAATAACCAATTATTTGCGACGGGGAAATTTCCCCGTCAGAAATAACCCGTCACAAATATTGATTTTTCCCGTAGTGTACATTTGTTATTCAAAAAATTCTATACCACCAATAAAATTTTGGATGCAAGATACCTCTCTACAAATATAAATTTCCAGATTTTATTCTTTCATAAAATCACTAGATCTAACGTTACAAACTGATAATGATATCAAGTCAATAGACTAATACACATGTTAATAGATAAGAACAACTAAGGTTATTTGAAACATGCAGTGTTCCTATTTGAGTTCTTTCCTAAAGATCTCATCTACTTCTGATCACCATGTGTGAAATTTGGGAGAATATTCCACAATGCTTGTGAGTCCCAAAACCTTATACTAAATCATCATCCTTATCTTATCATCATGCTATTTCTATATCATGGAATATATTTTTATGACTATTTTCATAATATATCGAGGTCCCCATTTTATATATGAACTACTCTAACCTTTGACACGACTTGTAATCTATGGAAATTACCATTTATATAATTCACACCAAAGTAATGTTACTATCATGGTAAGATAAACCTGTGTATATATAAAAATATATTAATTTAGTGGTAATCAATGTACACAAAAGAGTTTGGTCTTGGGAACCCAGTCTCATAACATTTGGTTTGTTTTGAAAAACATTTTTTCTTTTCATATTAACCAAGGATAACTCAACTTCACTACTCTTTATCTTATGATTATGAGATCTCTTTCCATCAATGGTTATAGTAATTTCCTTGTTTGACTTACACAATCATGCATCTTCACAATATCCAATTTGGTTTTAACTTCCAGAAGAATACTCAATTATTTTAAATCTTCTTGAGATAAATAGATTTCCATCCTTTTTTGTGTTTTTATTTATCATATACTTCCTCTCCCTTGGTGTAGATTTCCATTTCATTTCAAATTATTTGATATTATTCCAATAAACAAGTACCATTTTCCAAAAAATGTTACAACACGAGAAATGACCAATAAAACTTTTTTTATTACTTGGATATTTTTATGAGATCTTTTGTAGCATTATATTTTAGACTAGAATCAGAATTATTTTTGATAGATTTTAATGAAAATGTATTCTAAACATTATTACATGAACCATAGTTATAGGGATGGTTTTATCGTCATCCTTATTCATCGACTGTTATGGAGATTTTGATTTTAAACTTTCACTATGCACAAAAGTAAAATTAGTGAAATATTAATTTTATAATATGGGTGACACCTTTTGGATTGTGATTGCAATATATTATCATTATAAGACCCCAATCACTTATTTTCATAGGATAGAGTTATTTTAGACAAATAATACATCTTGTAATTATGAGTGGTATCTACTCTTGCCTAACCATTTCGTAGATACATTGATAAAGGTTTTCATGATTTTTTAGTTTCATTTCAAGCTCCAGAAATTTCATATTAAGAATTTTCTCTAACACTCTATTATAAATATTCCAAATTTATTTTATTTTATGAACTTTTAAAATTGATCTTCTATAATTTGGTTCTTTTTATATAAGTAAATATCAAGCTCATTAATCCTATTGGGTTTGATTAGAAATTGATAATCATTTAAAACAATTCCTTGTTGTAATTCATGGTTATATTATATAATAATTTTCATGTTTTCATCCCTATCATGGATTATATAAATCTAATAGTTCTTAGAAAAAAATAATTTTTAATTAGGATACAGATTCAAGGAATTTAAGGTTCTTTTTTTTGAGATATTTATATACATCATCACCATTTTTTTCCAATATTTCCCTAAATTGTCTAATTTTTATATAAGCTGGGAGATCTCTTGTTAAATGATTTTAAAATCACCAAAAATAAAAGTGGCTAATTTTGTAAGGAATCTATGAAATATATAATTTAAATAAGTAATTGATTTATCTTTTGAAACCTCTAAATTTTATCTTCCCTACAAGTGATTATCATATTTATTATAAAAATTTGATGATATAATTCTATTACCTCATCTCAATGGGGAATATTTGAATATTATAAGGTAAAAAGGTTATCCATATTCATGTTAGTATATTTAACCACTAACGTTTCATCATCCATATAAGAAAAATCCTTGGTGTAGGATGGTTTTTATCCCTCTCTCTCTCTCACACACAAGTACCATTTTATTATGAATAGAATTATTAGAAAAGGGTATGTCCTTCAACCCGTATTCCTAGAACAAGTAAGTTACAATGAATGTACTAACTTGAGGCTCTTAATATACATGATTTATCTTGTACCACCTTGAAGTAGATCAATAGTTAATGTCTAATTACTTTCCCAAATAGGATGTATTTGATCACCTTTATCAATTTACATCAATACAAGAGGCCTCATATTCTCTTCTTTAGAACTTATAATCTAGATATATTATTGGATGGTCTATAAAACATTCTTATTCATCTTGAATAATGATTGAAATTTAATAGGAAATTTTCCCACTTTTCTATTTATTCGTTTTAAGTGGTCATGATCAATCCCTCAAAAAATATTGGTCCTCCTCAAATATTCTTTACATAAAATTTAAAACATGATCATAATGTCAGATCTCTCCCACATTTATACTCATCACCTACAAAATGTTATAGAATCAAATCCATCATAATTTTCATAAAATCCCAAAATATATCACATAGTAACCAATTCAAAATTAACTATATGTTTTTATTCTCAAAAGTTATATTTACTATGAATATTACTTATTTAATTATCCTTTATTATAATCATTATATTCTGGGAAATAAGATTCTATTTTTGAATATGAAAAATCTTTTAATTATTGATTCTTTAAATCTATTCATGATTATCATTTTAGCATGTCTGATACAAATATCTATAATAAAAAAATGAATAACGAACCAAGACACATCTATGATTACTGCTTGTTTTTGAACATTTAATAATTCAATAATAACTATAGAATAATATTCAATAGCTTCCATATTTGACTTTATTAATCTCCACCTTTAATGCCATATAATCAACATTAATATTCCTAGCACCTTCTCCTTCTTTAAAGTTTCACAAAATCCTCACACTTCTAATTCCACATCTACATGATGATAAGTAGCATAACCTTTCAGGGTTGTGGAATCAATTATTATGGTCCAAATCCTCTCACAAAATATTATCCACATGAATCACTAAAAACTGGAAATACCTATATTTTTTGGAGAATATTTTATCTTATTCAACATTTAAATTAACATCTTAAATGAATACTTAAAAATAATCAATGTGATTCTTAACTTTTGAAGATAAATATACAACATACCCATTTACATTTTTCTTTGTGGAATTTATCTTCTAAACATCCATGTTTTACTTCCATAAAATCCCCATGATCTTATATTATTCTATTTAATTATCTTATTTATAAAATTTTATTTCTTATATATCATAATGAAATTCTTCCCATGATAATATTTTAACAATCTGATAACTCATGTATATATATATATATATATTTAAATATCATGTTTTTGTAAGGTTTTGGACTTGATCATAATTTAGTATTAGCTCATAAAAATTTTACATATGCCCTTGAAATATATTATGCATGATATAGAAATAATATGTATTTCATAAGATACTTCCCTTTTCAATATTTCTGCTGAAGGATTCAAAAAAACTTCTACATCATCAAATATATTATGAATCTTGTTGTGCCCATTAATTTTTCATATTTATGTCAAAGTAAAATATATTATGTAATATTTTAATATATTACACATCAATGAGTTGACATATTACTTCAAAACAAATTTATATTGGGAAATTTACTTTATATCACACACTCTGTCAAAATTTTACATCTTGTAATAAATAATCTAAAAAATAAACTCCCAATCACTAAATTACTATGTAATCCATTCAAAATTACCACAAGCAATATAATAGTTACCTAAAAATTATAATAATTTATTTAAATATTCCATAAAAATATTTTAATTAATATTCCAATACCTAAAAATATTTTTCTATATAAACATCCAAGTAATCATCAAGGTGATATAAAACTCCTAAATTTTGATATATACAAGGAATAAAATTCACAAAAAAATAATTCAATATTTATTCTATTATAGCTTCATCCAATTTATTTAGGGAGGCACAATATTTATCACTATGAATACTTTATATAAGTATTCTTGTATTATCAGCAAATTTGATAGAATGAATTATTCTCCTGAACATCTATGAAGATTTATCTTCCTATAAAATATATTTTTCAATCAATAGAACCATTTTCATGTAATATTATTATTGGAGTTTTCTCAAACACTAAAATGATTTAAAATCAATGATTCAACATTCAAAATATTTTAGAGTCTTATTTGGAGCCACCAATCAAAAACTTCTCATTTAAATAATATATTTTATATGAATCAATCTACCAATTTACCTCCAATGGTGTCAATCACATTTGAAATTCACCGGTAATAATTTAGGGATGCCTCTCACCCCATGTATGATATGAATATGATTGGTCAATTTTAATAACCAAAGTGATTAGCTAATATAGATTCAATGGTAAATAATCAACATGAAATCAAACCTTTCGTGAGTAATCCAATACTATTCTCTTTAACATGATTGGGAACTCAAAAAACTACAATGTTGTTCTCCTTTAACAAATATTGAAATTATAAATATTTCATTCATCTTAATTTATTCCATATTCACTGAAAAAAATCCAACCAGATTTTTTTTAATAATTTACCCCTTTTGGATTTGTTATCAAGAACTATATTGAAAAATCATGTCAATTTTTCTGTTGTTTTTCTTAACCCACCCCTTATTGAAAATAAATTCAAATAAAATTAAGAAAGGATGGTATCAATTATCTTAAATAGATGTTCCATAAATTATTACACTATATTTATACTTGATTAATAATCATTATAAAAAATAATAGGGTTAAACAAGGGAAAATATCTTTCCATAAACCAATAGAATAAGACACTAACTCAAAAAATATCATTTTTCAGGGTTTATTAAAATTTTTTAGGACGATAAAAAAAATTTCAATGATTTTAAACGATAAAAAATGTTAAATTAATTCTCATGTGATTTTCAATCTTGAAATTCCTACATTCATATTGACACATAGGATAAAATAGTAAAAAACAAGGAGGTTATACTTCATAAATCTTCCCCATATTTTATAATTATCATGTGTTTGATTAAGTGATATTCTTCCACTTATGACTAATCTTTTTTCAAATAAACAGATAAGAGAATAGAAATAATGTTTATAATAATAATATGTAACTTCTTTTCTCTTTAGTTGAAAAACCAAGTTTTATAGTTTTCTATCAACAATGATATATTTGTCCATGCAAATCCATATATAAGATAACACTTTATGCTTGATTTTCTATTTTTTAAGATAGTGTTCTCATTCACTAGCATGGAAATAATTCAATTCTTTAGAAATTATTTGTGTGGAATATTCTTCTCCCCATTATTCATCAATTCATATGAGTATTTTTAGCTTTATTTTTCATATATATAATTTCTTCTTTATATATTAAGATGAAAAACAATCCTTTGAGATGTGTATAACTAACTTCAACTGCTCAAACAAATTCTTAGGATACATTTAGGTAACATCACTTCAAAAAAACTCTTGAAATTTGAATTCTTCATATGTAATTATTTTTTTACTCTATTAATTAAATCGACTTGGTCTTTATCTATTATTATTTACATTTAAAATTTGTTTGAAAAAATGATCATATACTCTTTATTAGCATGGTAAATACGCTTGAAACTATTGTTTCTCAAAGATACTCTACACCAAACTAGTCGCCTTATAATTCTCTTTGACTATATTTTTCTTATAGTCAAAATTGTTTCCATTAATAACGATACTCATTTATTGTTTTCATGAGTCTATAATGTTTATTATTATTCCACAGTATAACTAGATTCTCCAATTTTTTGTGGAACTCTTCTTGGACTTGTTGGGTTTATTTTGAATAAAATTGTTCATTTTACTATTTCCGATGGATAAATCACATTTACTTCTATTTATGTGATGATTTTGTAGTCTTTATCCATAAATGTTTTTAATTATATGTTTGGTTTATTTATAAAATAATGAATCTTCACACACACCTCTTTGGTTGCATCTTCCATAACATTTCCCAAATATCTTGAAATGTATTGGTGATAAATATATTTCCATCATTATTCTGTTAACTTAATTTATCATAGATTTAACCTACCATGGGGTAGGATTCATATTATTTTAATATTTTATAATATTATTCAAATAATCACGTTTTGTTTCCCTAAAATTTAATAACACCAGAAATTTATATAAAACCTTTTTTCTCCCCTGATCATTATTCTTGAATATTTTCCACTTGATTTTTTCATATAAAAACATCATAATTTTAGACTAGTATTGGGGAATAAATTTTTTTATAGTTAATAAAAACCACCTTATATATATTAGTGTATTTTTAATTTTATATCTTTATACAGGTTAATTTATATTTTTACTTTAAACCTGTATAGTGCTCAAAACCAGAATTATTTTAAATTTAATTTTATAGAATGTATTAATATTTTTTGTTTGATCCAAAAAAATGATCATTAAATGACCCTTTTCACATCATGAAATATGATATACGTCTTTAAGAATAATAATATTCCTTCTAATTGTGAGTGGTAGTTTCTCTTCTTTGAATATATTTGAAAGACCCATCTTTAAAATTATCAGTATTTTATAGTTTTATTTCAAGTTGAAGACATTTATATTATGAATGTTTTTTCATTTTATTTTGTCATCATTATACCTTAATATTATTATTTTTATCTTCTAAAATTGATATTCATGTCTTTTCTTCTTTCTATACAAGGAAATATAATCCTCATTAATATTATTTTCTTTGATCCCTAATTGACCATCCTTAAAAATAATTACTTATTCTAAAACATGGTTCACTTACTCATGACTGTTATTATATTTTTACCACTCATGGATTTTATTGATTCACTCATTATTAAGACTAATTAATCCTTATTTATAATCAATATTCATGGAATTTAACAATTTTATTCATTTCAAAATATTTATACACATTATAATACTTTTTTCTAAATCTTTATCCAAATTTTATGAATCTTTCTCAAGCTGAGTGATCTATTTCTACATTCTATTCAAAGAGACAAAAATGACAGTGACTATTTATTTGTGGAATACATGTATGATATCTTATAAATAAAAATTGATTTATATTTTGAAACCCATAAAATTTGATCATTCCTACTATTTCTTGGTTCATTTAAAAGAGAATTTTAAGCAAGATATTTGTATTAACTTATCTCTAATTAGAATAAATTAATTTTATGAGGTAGAAAGGTTGTCTGTATTCTTATTAGAAGAGTGTACCCTGAATTTATCCTCTAAATTATAGATCTATCATTTTCATAATTATTGTTATAGTTAACCATACCCACCTTCTTGGATCCAATTCGAAGAAAATTTGGTACACATGAGATTTAATACCAACAAAAGTGACCATAATATAATAATATATAATTATAGTATTAATAAAAAAAATTTATTCACTTACATTACCTAATAATTTTTTATTTTATATATCTATATAAATAAAAAATCCAATAAAAATAGAAATCATTTCTTCCCTATTCAATGTGACTATTTCCACTAAAAAGGATTTATTTTTTATAATAGTTATTCAAAATATCCCAAAACACTCTCCACACATGATACACATATAAGCAAGTAATACTTAATAATATTCTTTATAAACAATTGATAAATAAATATTTTAAGGATGAGTTCAAAATACATAGTAATGGATAACATATAATAAAATGTATCATCGAATAATAAATATATAAATAATATGGAAGAAATAAATAATAAATAAATAATTTTATATAATAGATAACACGAGCATGTGATAAATCCAAGGATTACTTAATAATAAAAATAATCACATGTAAAATAAATTTTTTTTAATAGATTTGGAATTTATAATTCCAAACTTTCTAAATATACAACCAAGGACTCATAGATATATATCATAGGGTAATCTTTTCACCAAATACCCAAGCCAGTTTGTCTCATGAGAATGACTAATTCATTGAGGGACTATGTAATTTTAGGACCCAACCATCACTAACTAAGTTATATAAATTCATAAAATGAAGATATTATTAAATAATATAGTAGAAAACAAACATTCCTCAGTAGTTAATAAACATCCAAATTAAAATCACATGTATAAAGATTATCATTATTTTCTCAGTCAATAAATAGAAAAATATTCCTAGTAAGAAAAATCAAAAGATAGACCATACAGATTAATTGGTATAAAAAATACTATAAAACATAATATATAAATAGTGTAAGTGATATATAATACATCCCTAAAATTGAAGAATAGGGACATGATTATTAACTGTCGAGAGAGATATCAAGATTGATAGAGAATATAACCCTTATGAATAAGGTGCTGTATAAAATATAAATCATAATAGAATTTATGGGGAAATATATGAAACTAAACCATAATAGAGAAATATATATTATATTTTAATAAGAAAATTGAAGTGAAATTATAAAATAATATTTATAATTATTTTTCAATATGGTTGTAAAAAAACATCTGAGTCATTTCATGGGGTTAAATTAAAAAATTGAAGACCATAACATTAAATGAATTTAAAAAAATTTAATCTTGAAAATAGATGAAGACCCCAACATGAAATATTGGGTGGAAGATAAATATATAAATAATTTCAAGGAAAAACCATTACTTATTCTTGTAAAATATTAACTTGTTTTCAAAATGAAGATTTCATAGAACCATGGAAATAAAATTTTCTTGGTGAAATATTTGAAACAGGATTGGAAATATTAATAAATATTTTTTTATAATATTGTGAAAATGTTTTCATGTGATAAGACTTAAAAATTTGATTCTTTCCACATATTTTTTTAAATAATGTCAAAAATATACCATGTAGAAAATATAAAATAGTTTATTTTAAATAAAATTAAATAATTTCAAATATAGTGGGAAACGATAATATGAAATATTATAAATATAGATAATTATATTTTTGAAACAATATAAAGTATATGTATTTGAAGGAAAAATATCCTGAACTATAAATAAGAGATACGGTCAATCCCATATACAAACAACCATTTTGTCAAATAGTGAAACTAAGGGAGGTTAATTGTAAAGAAGACTTATAACAACATAAAATAAATATTGAATAAAACAAAATAAAATTATAGTGTGGATGAAATAAAAAATGGAAGGATAATTTTTTATAATAATGTTTATAACTCAATAAGAGTAAATTAAGTTAAGAATAATTCATACAACTTATGTAATGCATTATTGAAAAGAAAAAAAATTGAGAGACATTAAATAACAGATAAATTTACAATAATAAAAAATAAAATATTATTTATGTTTTCTGTAATTTTTTATATACACAATATAAATTTTAATTAGGGACTAATAAGAAGCGAAAATAAAAGAAAATAAAATTTAGAAAAAGATTACTTACCTTCAGTCTCATTTTATTTTAGAACATTTGTGAATATTGTACAATAGGCTTATTCTTATTAAAACAAGAGTATATATGTGAATTATATTCATTTTTATCATTCTATATTATTCATAGTCATTTGATTTTTTATTACTATTTATTTTGAAGAATGAATATCTTGAAGACATGTTATTTTTAAATTTAGGATGTTTTATTTAGATTACATGATTTTGACTATTTGTCAATTATAATTTTGTAAATTTTTTCTATAAGCTTAGAATTCATTAATATAGTATAATATTATATAATATACATTAAACATAAAAGTTGGTAGTGATAAGTAAAACATTGGAAATCTCCTCATAGGTGGATGCAACAGACCATTTATCAGGACAAGTAAAAAAGAGTGGGAGAGAGAGAGTATACTATAAATAGGTTAAAATTATTATTCTAGAATTATAATAACAACAATATTATATATATATATGTGTGTGTATGTGTGTATATTACTTTTTAAATGTAAATATTGTTAATTAATTGGGAGGGTAGATAGTTGAAAAGAAAGTAAACAATGAAAGATAATCGAGGTTACCTCTTATAGAATATTTACTCTTTTTATAAATCCTTGAAGTCTTAGGGTTGATAACATCTTTAAAATATCGATATTGGTTCTAATAAACATTATAGAGAGAAAATGGGAAGAGCTTGGGAATTTAAAAGTGAGTGAGATGTGGTTTTCCATTATATTGGAGAGGGAGTATATATACATGAAGAGATAGAGGTATGTTTTGGTCAAAATATTAATTATTTTATCATTTAGTGTATATACTTATGAATAGTATTTATTACCTTGAATTTTTTTGTTTATTATTAATTAAATGTTCTTTATTTGGAATTTAGATTAATACAAAATTTAATTGAACATTCTAATCACTCAATTAAATTTAAATAACCTATAATAGTGTTTTATAAGGAAAAAATATAATTTAGTTAAAAAATTAAAATTAATGGTTCTAAATTATATATAATATTATTAAATTTATCATTTTTATCAAAAAATTAATTTTTTAACTGAAAAATATTTTCATAATTTTTTATGTCATAATTAAATAATTATTATATTATAAAATTTATAGTATTCATAAAAATGAGTTTTCTTATTCACAAAAAATCCACTTATTCATAAAAGTTACAAAAAATAACTAATATATTAATATATTAATCATTTCTCATATGTATTAAATTATTTAATCCCAAAAAATCTATAAATTTGAGTTTATTTTAATCATTTTTAGATTTTTGTTGTGTTTTGAGAAAAAATGTAAAAATTGCATAATTTTTGAATTTTAAAAGATGTATATTGCTTTGTTATATAGAGAATAAATCTGGAAATATTGATCCAATTGGAGTGATTGGTTTTTCAAGATTCCTATAGTTTCTGTCTTCAACAAATTATTCTCTACCAATAGATGAGTCCCACATTTGGGGTCCCAAAATAAGATATCAATTTTGGCATCAAAATCTGTGCATGGATCTAGATATTTTTTGATGTTGGGAATATATATCATAAAAAGTTGGCACAATAAAGCTGATATTCGACATGGATAAATATAACATATTTAATAAAAAAAATAATAATTGTGTCCCACTTTATTCTTCTGATATCAAGCCATAAATTCTTGATAAATTAGATTTTAGAAATTCAAAGATTCTACCCAGTTAGAATAAAAATTTAGAGTAATTGGGTTATAACATCTTATACATGTGGAAGATGAAGTTGGAATTTTGTTGTCAAATGTGAAATAGTAATTTTAAGAACATTACAGAAGAATAATTTTCCTACTTTGGTTATTAAATGGGTCCACCAGAATAATATTTTCGTGAAACATTTTGGATATGAATTATCACCGTTTACTATAAAATTAAGCCACCCCACTGCCTAAGGGATCTACACTATCTAGGAGAGGGGGTGGGGGGATATATTATTATTAATTTTACCACTGTTTTATTTTCATTTCATTTTAATATTTATTTTATTTCTCACATTATTTTAATTTTAGTGAATTTAATAGTTCATGAATTCTTTTGTTAAAGTGTTTTATCCACCCATTTAATTCTTTTTATTATATTCCATTTATAGCTCTTTTATTATTTTTATTATTTATATTATATTATTATTTTATCATTTCTTTCCATAGAGATTTATTTCCCTAAAAAATTAAGGGTTTTCCTGAGGCTTATCCAAAGGGAGGTATGGGGTGTTTTCAATTATTCTATGCTTAAATTATAATATTTTATTAAGTTTATGATGAGTTAGAGTGATGGGAATATGTGTTTTGATCACCAACCATGACACTGATCTCAAACTAATTTATATTATTTTATTAAATATTATCCCTCACTTATACTAGAGACAAGATCTTTATAGGTTAGATTTGATCCATTAAGTGGATGGAATTTCATATGATGGAGAGAGGTACTGGAAAATGTCACACTCTCGATTGATGTGTTTCATCAAACTTGATTACAATAGGTGGTTGAATTTTTATTTTGAAAGGCTTTAAAAATTTGACACCACTAAATAAAATAATAGTAAATCAAGCATGAGATCTTAGAATTGAATTATCAAAATTAATCTAAAAAACAACAATGAGAATGACAAAACACCTGAACCAACCCATAAATGCTACACACTTTCTTTCTAATTTCATTCTGTTATCATTTCCTATTAGAATAAGTTTATAATTTTTCATATTTAATGTGTTTTCAAATAAATTGTTTCCATAAAATATGAAATAACAAAAATATTTGTTTTAGGTAAGATAGAATAAGTAGGTTAACATCAGATAAATATCCTCAAGTGAGATAACCCTAGGTAGCCTTTGTGCTATATTATGAAAACAAATTTTTTTTCCCATGCCCCATGATAGGCATGCATAAAAATTGGAGCAATTTACAAGGAGATAAAAGTATGTATTTTTATTAATATTTCTATACTTTTTTTCATTTTTTATTGAAAAAATAATAAAAAAACAATTTCCATGGATTATTTAAAAATATCATATCATTGTGCATGAAACAAAAACTCACATGTACAAGGAAACGAAACCGAATATTCTATGGAGGACCTCCAACATAGGGATGATAGAATTATGATAATGGTCAAATATAATCAAATATCTATACAGTCATGGATGTCACCTCATTATTTGATTAGCATGGTCAATGAACATAGAACTAACTAGCAATGGTTTGAGGCCAATAAGCAAGTTCCATCGGAGTTCCCTAATTTTACTAAAGAAATCAAAGAGGTTGAGGCCGAACTCGAGGACCATCAACAACCAAACCATCTCAAATATAAAATTGATGAGTATCATGTATAGATAGGGAGTGAAGATATAGACTCAAGTATTGATAGGAACATGAGAAAAGATTCAGATCAATTTTGGAGATGTTGGGAAGAATATTAAATGCAATAAGATCATTTCATCTATAATATTGAAGAATTAGTACCTAAATAAATATTTTTTTCCAGGAAATAATAATAATCTATAAAGTGGTGGAATTGAAATAAAAAATAGTGGAGCCCAACTATCTACCTCCACTTTCAACCATCCAACTCCATGAGGTACCCACAACTAGAAACAATATTATAGCTAAACCAATATTTGGAGTTGATATTTTCTCAAACTCTATTTATTTTTATTTTATTCAATCATAATTGAGTATTAATTCCTATTACATTGAATTAAAATATTTGAACAAACGTTTTTATGTATTAGAAGAAGATAAAGGAACAACACATGCACCTATTAAGGAACTTATGGAAATCCATAATATTTAGCAACATACATTTGAGAAGTCCCATGGAGAAGAACAAGTAGAAGATCATATGGAAATAAAGATAGAGGATTCCCATATTTAATGGAAAAAATTACTTATTTGAATAAAAAATTGAATTTTTTTTCCATGTAAAAATACCTATTTACTTTCCCTTTGAACATTTAATTCAAATAGTCCCTATTGAGTTAGCACTAGAATTATAAGAAAAGGTTTCAAAAGTGGATAAAAAATAAGATTAGGATCCATACATCATCCTACCACTGCCATGAATGGTATACCTAATTGTGCAGGGGAAGTATATGGTATACACTATCCATGGGCCACTCTTAACTAAGAATGAAAAATCACAAGTTAGGAAAATCCACATGTGGTGGTTAAAATAAAAGAAGCTTCATCCACCAACTTACTTTATATAATAGCTAGTACATACCTATAGAGGCTGTAAAAATTCTGGAACTACATGGGGGTTCCTACCAAAACTTATCTTACTACCTGATTTATGGTAATTTAGATTAAAAGTTCATTATTATTATTATTCCAGAATGTATCCCACTCCCTCTTATATTTGTGAGATTAAATAACACATTCCTTGTGATTAATTGAGTAATTATCTTTCGTAGGTTCATGATGGTAGAATTCACCCCAAGTAGTTGATAAAAATGACTAAGCATCAGGGTAAAGGGAGTTCACTTTTTATTTTTATCTTTTAAACTCCAAACATTTTTGTCCAAAAACATGTTTTGAACTTTAATCTTGAAAATTACATGCCCACATTTAGATTTATGATTTAATTGACTAATCTGAGAGACACGAGTTTTATAGGAATCCTATGATGTTGGGTTTTATATTTAAATGTTTCTAATATTTAATGTGTAAAATAGAGAACTAAATGATTAAATAGAATCATGGATATTAAAATGAGGACCCATGATTTTAGGGGAGAAAGGATTCATATAAATGAAATTTCCCAATAAGTTTTTATGCTTTGAATTTATGAGACTCATGTGAATTGATTTTAATTATTAATCATGACTTGAGTTATTTTACCAAAACAAATGTTCAATTCTCGAGAGGATTATGTAAACAAGTGATTCTTATTTTTTTCTAGAGAATATTTCTTGAGCGATCTTAGGACAATCCACTGACCAAAAATTTCATTTGAACTCAATAAAGCTATGAATCTAAAAACAAAATTAATATGATTGACATATCTTTTGAAAAATTATTATCCTATAAAGACCACTATTAGATAAATCATTGGATAGCCTCTAGAAATCATGAATGACCTAGTTTTGAATGAGACACATTTCAATCCAGTTTTATCCATTCACACCATCATTTTAGTATTTTCATGATATTTTTATGATGAAGTGTGTGGGTGAAGTAAATCATGAAGAATGTGATGAATTAAATTATAAGTAAAAAAGATTGGGGGTGCTACTAAGGGTATTGAAAATGGGGTTTTATTCATTAATTGTTCTCTATTTTGCCCCTCTAAAAAACAATATAAAATGAAAAAAAAGAACAAAAAAAATGGGCTGTGATTTGGGAAAGCCAAAAATCACCATCACTAAACCAATGATTATTAACTTATATGGTTAGGTGGTGGATGCGATGATTAGTTTATGAATATATTATTGAAAATAATAAAATAAAAACATCTTTGAAAAAAAGTATAAAAGTATAAAACAAATACATGGGGTTCCTAAATCATTCCTTATGATTTACTTTAATCGTAACCTTACATTGAATTTAGGGAAGTGGGTGTTGATAGAAATTGAAGGAGATAATTTCATTTATCTTTTAATTTTTAAATAATGCACGTTTGATTAGAGATTAACCTCCTACTTGAGCATTAATTTTTAATTCCTTTCAACCTTAAGCCTTGGAGTCATTTGAACCTTAAATTAAATACCCAATGATTTAATGTGACATTTGAATTTATAAAGTGGATAAATTAGTTACCTTATAATAATATGGATAAGGATCATGTATTCGTGATATGATCATAACTATAATTGAATTAATATCATGAATAAGGAGTAAATATTTTCAAAAGTTAGTTAAATCATGATTTTTTACATTTAATAATAACGAATTAAGGAACTTAAACGAATGAAAGGATAAGGTACCTCATTTTTCAAAGGGGAAAATGTAAAATGCTTGAATTTATTATTTATTTAAAAATTGTGAAATTAAATTAATATTTTATGAGTATTTTTAAAAATTTTTTTTGACATTAAAATTTATATTGTTTTATTTATTTGGAAATTGAATATTGGTGAAATTTTACCCTTTGAATTCATTTTTGAGAATTTAGGTAAGAGGAAAAGCATGATTTATGTGTGGGGGAATTTATAAGGATAATATTTTAATAAATTTTCACATGTATTTAAATGATTTAAATCCACCAAATTTACCAATTTGTGTTGATTTTCAATGTTTTAAATTTCTTTGAGTGTTTTGAAAAAATGTGATTTTTTTTAATTATATAATTTTAATATATTTTTATCACTTTGGTATTGTGAGAATAACATTAAGAATATTTATCAAATTGGATTGATTATATTTTATGATTATATTATTTCTTGGATTCAACTTATTCTAGACCAAGAGATTAATCCAACATTTAGAGGATGAGAATTGTAATGACTCATATTTTAAATGAATTATTTGTGGATATTTTATAGAATGTTTTTGAGACCAGTTACTAAGACAGAATGCGATTTAGAGGCCTAATGTTCCCAGAATAATTTTTTAAAATATATTAAATATATTAAATAACATGACACCGTAATTTTCATTAAAAATTGAAATAACATCTAAATGGGGTATTATTGGAACCACGACTATTCTTTAATAATAATGGATCCTTGTTTGTATTTTTTATCAATATACACATGGATGACTAGTGAGTTTTCAAGGATTGTGTTCATAAGATTGATGTTTATAGTGGTACTGAAGGTCACATTGTTTCCTAGTGTTTTCCAAATATTTGTGCCTCAAAATACAGAGTTTGATATTGGAAGAATAAGGTTTTTCAAGAATGACTAAATGGTATTAAAAATGGAAAATAAAAATGGAAAAACAATGGAATCAAATACCTCAAAACATATACCATGTACCATATTCCATGAATGGTTCACGACCACATATTATGTATTGGAAATGGTACAGGGAGCAGTTCATAGAACCAAAAATGGTTTTTGGTGAAGGTTCACGGCAATGACATGAAGTTCATGGAATGATAGAGGTTTGTGAGATTATTGTGGTTTTCATAAGTGAAAATGGTTGCCAACATAAATTTTGTGGTGGTGGCATACAATATGAAGAAAGAAACCGCATGTGGGAATAGTTTGTGGAAAAGGTGTGTGGTATGCGGAAGGCGAATGGTTCGTGGTGAGGCTCACAGTATGTAAAAGATACACGGTAGGTGGTGGAGGTGGTGTGATGTCAATGATTTGGAAAATCATCGATTAGCAGATTATTCAGATCCATTTTTTCCTATATAAGAAGCAGTAATCCCCTTCATTTAGCAGCACATAAATAAGATTAAAAAATTAATGAGGAATTTGGAGAAGTATAGAACGGTTCATAGGAAGGAAATTATACATCAGAAGAAGTGATCTATGGAGGAGAAAAATAGTACACAAAAGAGAGTTTGGTTTTCAGATGAATATATTGTAGTATGCAGTAACACAAGGCAGTATGTACATAAGGAAAGTTTATACACGGAGTAAGCAGAGGAAGTGCACAGAGCATGGGCTATTTTCGGAAGGTGGGTTGCGAAGGAAGTATACAGAGCTGGTATGAGGAGGAGCAGGTATGGTATGCAAAATAGTGGGGAAATATGTGGTGGAGCTGGGCGGTATGTGGAAAAATAAGTGGTATACAGAGGAGGTGATCCTCATAGCATAACCAAAAAATAGTACACAAAAGATAAGAGTGGTGCGCATGAAACTCAATGAATCCTATAATATGACCAAATCATTTTTCAATATTAGTTTCCATAGCATACTAGTTCGGGGAAAATGATATTCTTCTATGGATAAAAATGGGACTGAAAGATAACATCTATTTTCAGTTAAGGATGCATGATTCGATGCAAATCATTTAAGAAACCTTGAAGTCGACAAACTGAGTTAGAATTCTCTCATAGCCGTGAGATAGGGGAAGTCAAAAAAAGTGATCTGAAGGACGCAGTTAGGTATCCCTGAACATTTGTAAGGGTAGTGTTCCTGACACATAGTTACTGTGGACGAACCTTTATATTCCACAGCTAGTGAGGATTAGTGGATTTTGGTATGACCAACACAATATTGGTGTATACTCATTGGACATAGCCCCTAGTGGCAGACCTAGTAAAAGTGTTGTGAGTTATCTTTTCATGTGATTATTTTATTTTTGTTGTCATACATCATATCAGTTTAATGAGTTCCTACCAACATGGGAACTAGATCCATCACTTCAAAATGCTGACATTGTGATTCAACCATCCCCTCTCAGGGTGCTCTGGTGTTCTAAAAGTGGTATCATAGGAAGGTTTAGGTATTTTGAATTCTCTACAATAAATCTATTCTCTTTTGAAGAGTTGAGTTTCTTTCCCTTTTTAATAATGAAGTGCAGTCCTGATGAAGATTCAGTTATCTTTGAAAAAAAATCCTTATCCAGCAAGACTATGCTAATTATGAAAAAGAAAGAGAATTTTCAGTTGAAGAAGTCCCTCTTATCTAATAAATATGGAGCATCTAGTTCTCCATTCCTATCTGAAAATGAATGTATATCAGACTTGGAATGTAAATATGAGGTAGCTATGGTTTCTACTAAAGAGAAGGAAAACCTGTTTACCTCATGTAAATCAAAATTTTCAAATTATCTCAAGATATGTGTCAGCACATTTGGAAGCCTTCTTCAAGATGAAGTTCCAAGAAGAAGTTCTAATGTTCATCAATCTACAAACTATGATGAAATTGAAAGACTAAGAAAATATCTTCATGATATTCCTGATGAAAGTGTGTTAATTGTTTGTAGAATATTTCAATGTATGTAGGAGGAAATCACCTAGCTAAGAATATAAGTAGACTCTATGGATGTAGGCTTGGAAAGAAAAGTTTCATATTTTTATATGATCTCCAAATAGGATACAAAATTTGAAGAAACAAAGAGGTAACATGAAATATGATCTATGGAATATCTCAAATAAGTTTAAGAGAAGGAGGTAGATAAAAAGACAGTTCATGAAAAGATCCATGTACTTGAAGAGAAATTGAAAAATAGCACTGATGACAAGGGTTTTCAGTTGGATGAACTATCATAAAATATCACAGAACATGAATCTTTGATTTAGAACTATGTTTATCTACATGGAGGAGAAGTTGTCAGAATGAATAAGGCTTTTGATGAAAAGATGATTATGATTGAATATCATAAAATCATCCTCGATTTGAAATGTCTTGATTTGGAATCCCAGTTGTTCAATATTTAGATGCCATATATTAATACTTCACAAAATAAGGAAATAGTTTCTCATGTTACTCAATGCTCACTAGAGGATTATAAAGATGAAAGAACTCCAACATGTGATTTGAAGATCATGGAATCTTTGGATGATCTATCTCAAGTTACTGAGAAGAAATAGGTACCATCCAAACCAACTTCTACTAATTCCTTTAAACCTATTATCATGAAGAATGTCAGTCATAAGAAAAATATTGGAAAATTATAGATGAATAAATGAGATATGAAATCTACTACCAGGACTAGGGTAGATGGGATGAATATTATGCAAGTTGATTTCCCATAGGGAGGTCAAAAATTTAGGAAGAATAACCAACAATGTTATTCAAGAGGTACAAATAAATAAAGATTTTGGGGGGTCAATTTTGGCACTGCAATAGATTTGGGAATTGTTTATTTGATTGTTGGTACAATCCACTTAATTAAGAAGCAATCGAAAAGCCTATTTCAAGGGGGTCAATCGAGAGATTATGAAACAACAACCATAGGTCCATAGAAATCTGTCTACTAAAAACATATTACAAATGATTTATAAGAACCATGATGTATGAAATGGTAGTGTTCATAAGGTTGGTTCATGCTCATCTCAACATGTATTCATTATTGATAAGAAAAGGATACTGCAAATGCAGGCAAGGAATAAAGAAGTAACATTGGGAAGAAATTATAATAATATTGCGAACAAAAATTCTCTTAATAATATCTCATGTAAAAAAATAGAGAAGACCTTGGAATTTAAATACATGAATTTGAAGGTTAGTTCATCCAAAAGAGCTATAAATAGGGATGACACTCAGATGAACCCATGGGGAAGATCCAACCCTGATGCGATAGTTCCTAAGTACATGTTCGTTATCTGGATAGAATATTTGGAAAAAAGTATGAAACATGACAATAAAAAGGATAAGGATGCTGAAAGTGGAAAATAAAAGGCCTCATATGATGTGACAAAATGTCATGAGTACTTGTTATCAAAATGCGTATCTCATTCTAAAGAAGTTATGTGGGAGAGATTCTGGGAATCTAGTCACTTTTCAAAAGTATTATTCAGCTTAATACTAGACCAAGAAGAATCTCTTAAGAAGAGTAAGAATGTATCATCCATGGTGGATATTAAGAAGAAAAATTCTCCAAGCAAAGAAGAAGATAATATGAAGAGTGACATACCACATCAACATCAATCAGAATATATATTCATATGTGAACGCATGAATACTATAGAAAATGGAAGAATTTGGTTGAGAAAATCATATCAACCATGAAGTTCATATTGACGATGCTAGGAGGATCCACATTATCCCTTAATCACATGTGTGATTAAAATGCATGGAATTGAAGGTGAAGAAAGATCTCAGGGGGAGAACCTGAGAAGAAGATGGAGTTTTCAATTCTTGATAGCCCAACTAAACAAGTCACCAACTTTGAATGATTCCTCAGTTGATATTCAAAATGAATATATGATTGACGATCTTCTTTGGATGAAGCAGAAGAAGTTGTGTTCTAGATAACTAGTACAACTAATTTGTGAAAGTCTTCCAATGTGGAAATCCACAAGATAAAGATCAATTTTGGTGTTCTATCCATAATAAAATTCCTTGAACTCCATTCGTGACAAGATCCACCATTATGAAGATTTGGAGTGAAATTTACCTTGTGGATAAGACAGATAAAAAATGATGAATAAGCTTCTAGAATAATTATTTCAATTGTTATCTAACTAGATAACATTGGAAATTTTTTAAAGATAAAGTTAGTGGAAAAGGAGTTTCAAGATTCAAGATTATTGGTCAGGGTATAGATCCATAAGTAGAAATTGTGGAAGGCCTGTAAAATATTATGGGATGACCCATAGATTATGATCTATAAGAAGAAACAATGGCTAATGAATGATTATATGAACCCCAAAGGTGAAATAGAATAACTAAAACTGATCAAGCCAACATCATTGGGGATTGGACCACACCCACAACTACATGTGGAAATGGTGCACATTCTTCCTTCTTATCAATTTTGGAAATAAGAACATTTGAAGAAGTAGTGAAAATTGAATCACTGGATAAAGGCATGAAAGAATAACTCGACTAGATTGAATAGAACTAACCATGGGATCATGTTACTTGACCAGAATATCACAATGTGATCAGAAACAGGGCACACCTAGTGTGTAAAGGTTATTCATAGTTTGAAGGAATTGGTATCAAAGAAAGTGCTACTATAGTGGAGAGACTATAGTTGATCATATGGATTTTAAAGATAATATACATGAATTGAATTCTTGATGAATAAGTTGAAATTGAATGAATCTCACCGCGAGAGTGTTATTATCATCTAGGTTCTTATATGAAGAAGCTCCAATTCAAAAGGGGAGGTGTCGATCATAATCTTTTCATAAATAATTCATAAGAATATAAATTTATAGTGGTTGAGAATATGGATGATATTATACTTGGAGAAAGAAAGAACGGATCAGTTGAAATATTTTCTAATCACATTAAACCAGAAATTGATATGTTGACTCCTATTGGAGTTGGGACGAAAATGACAAATCATTAGAATAGAACATCTATAGATCCAAAAATTTACATGATAATAATTGGAAGATTACTATAACTAATAGTAACATGACCAGATAATTTCATTTCAATGTGATTAGTAGTCTGCTTTCAAAGCAATCTGAAGGAACTCACAATTGTGGCTTTCACTTTGCTGTATAAAGAAATAGTAAATTATAAGCATTTTGTGAGGCTTATTAGGTCAGGGATTTTATTGATATAAATTCCCCAAGTTGTGTCGCATACATTACTGGAAATAAATTTGTGGTATGGTTGAGTAAGAAATAGGAAAACACTTATCAAACTACTACTAAATCTGAGTATATCTGTTCTTTGAAGGCTTGAACTCAGTAACTTTGGATGAAGAAAGAACTGACAGATATTGGTGATGAGGTGAATCAACCAATGGTGATTCACTATGATAAAAAGAGTTCAATTTATCTTCAGAATAATCCTATTCAAAATTTTCATAAAAAATACATTCAAATCATATATCATTTCATCAAGGAAAATGTTCAATAGTGGATGATTAAAATGTATCATGTTAGAACTAATGATCAAGTGGATTATTTTTTTGGCCAAACCACTTGCAGTGACTGTGTTAGAGAAACATCGGGTTTCAACCACCTCCTAATGAATGAGAAGGTTACAAAACTCATCTCTCCCCTATTTTTTGATCTTTTGGAATATGTTTGTTGAAGTGATGTAGGTTTATGGGGGAGATACAATCCAAGGGGAGTATGCTTTGGGATTAGAAGAAAAAGTTTGCTTATTTGGGTTTACTACCAATGGGGGGGTGAATGGATAAATTCAATGGATCAAAAGAGGAGTATGAAATGTCTTTCAAAATGGAGAATATAGAAAGTCAAGAATGCTTCAACATGGGAGAAAAGAGAAATTAAATGAGTTACAAAGGGGAGAATGTGAAAATAGAAAACAATTTAGTGTTAGGAAATAGTCGGATCCTTCATTCAAACACACTAGATCATAATTCATATCATTCCTCTTGTTTTCTACACCATGCATTTCTCACGTAGACTTAGAGAGTTTGATGAGTTGTTTCCTGTATATAAGGAATTGTTTTGAGTGCATTTGGAGATTTAATGAATTTATCTGGAGATTTCCAACAATCCAAAGGGGGAGATTGTTGGAACCAAGGATGTTCATTGATAATAATGGAGTCTGGTTTGTGTTTTTTGTCATGATTTACATGGATTACCCATGAGTTTTCAAGGAATTTGGTAATATGATTGAGTTTGAAAGTAGTAATGAAGTTGGAACAATTTTCCAATGTTTTCGAAATTATTGGGCCTAAAATCGAGAGTTTGATGTTGTAAAAAAGGTTTATCATGAATGAGTTTATGGTATGTGGAACCTAAAATAAAATCATAAAAATATGATAATTGAATAACTCAGAACATAGGCTGCATACCATGTTCCTATAATGTCTTGTAGCCAAATACTAGGCAACATGAATAGTACATGGAGTGGTACATGAAACACTCAAGGAATCCTACAATGTGACCAAATCATTTTGAAATAGTAGATTCCATACCCCACAAAGTGCAGGGGAAAATGATTTACATATGTGGATGAAAATGAGACTACAAGAGAGCATTCATTTTCAGTTATGGATGCATGATTCCATGCTAAACCATTAAAGTGAACTTCAAGTTGATAAACTGGGTTAGAATTCTCTCAGAGTAGTGAGATAAGGGAAGTCAATGGAATTGATCCAAGGGATGCAGTCAGTTCTCCCTAAACTTTTTTAAGGGAAGTGTACCTGACACAGAATGACTATGGCTGAACTTTTTTATTCCACAGCTAATAAAGTGTAGTGAATTTTATTACAATAGAAACACTATCGGCGTATAATCCTTGGGCATATCCCTTAGTGGTGAACCAAGTAAAAGTGTTGTGTGGTATCATTTCATGTGATTTTTTTATTTCTATTCTTATCCATTATACATGTTTAACAAGTTCCTACAAACATGGGAATAAGATCCACCACTTTAAATGAAAAAGTGGACACCCTGATTCACCCCTCCACTAGTAGGGTGTTTCGGTGTTCTATAAGTGGTATCCGAGGCATGTTCACATATGTTGAATACTCTAAAGTAAATCTATTTTCTGTTGAAGAGATGAGTGTCTTTAGTATTTCATCAATGAAGTGTAGTACTGATGAAGACTAAGTTATCATTGAGTAGAAATCCTCATCCAGAAAGACCATCACTACTATAAATTTAAGCTATAGCCACAGAATAATATCCATGGTTTTATAGGTCTGTGGCTATAGTTCTCTATAGCCATGATTTAGTGAACCTGCATGGCTAAAATGTGTCGTCTCTCTTTTTTTTCTCTAAAATTCGTCGGGGCCCTCCTCCCTCTCCTCCCAGATAAATTCTGCGCACGACCCTCAGATATCATCTGACACACTCTTCCATGATACTCCTGGACCTTCATGGCGGCGCCCTCCTCCCCGATACCCTCTGCGCGCGACCCTCCGAACCCTCGACCTTCACGGTGGCGCCCTCCTCCCCAATACCCTCTATGTGCGACTCTTCTTCCCGGAGGGTACCCATCGTGACTTATCCTTTCCCCGATCCACCTCCACTGATGGTGCCCTTCGCGACGTCGACCCTCTCAGCGGTGCCACTCACTGCCACCGAACAAGGCAACACCACCAGGATCTCTCATCTCCGATTATCCTCCCCGGACGCTGCCACCAAATGAGGGACACCTCAACTCTCCCCACCGACACTGCTCCTAGGTGGCCTCCCACCTCCTCCGATGTGGCCAACCCACTCCCAGTGATCCTCCTCCTACTTGTTATGAACAATTATGGGTTCATTATTTTGTTATCAGTTATTCATAGCTATGTTGTATCAAATATATACAATTTTTTTGACATTTCATGAAATTATACCTACAATATCTCTTGCTGAACCAGTTATTATTGGATTAAGGTAGGTATTTTTGTGTATTTACTTTAATTAGAATGTCATTTTGTGGTTGGTGTTTTCTAAAACTTTTTTTATCAAAGTAAATCAATATTTAATTGATATTGTGGGTTTAAAATGTGTTATAAATGTTTTTCTGTCTTGGAAAACGGATTTATAATGGTTTTCTAAATTTTAATTAATTGGTTTAAATGACAAGAATATGTGGGAATGCCTATATGGATTGTTTTAAAACAATTTATATAACAAAAGGTCTTTGACCCCATTTGGGTATTAGTATGATTTTCAAGGATTTTTTTGAAATATAATTGGTTTAATGGATTTCAAAACGACTTGAGTGAAAAGGTAGTTAGTTTTATAAATGATTTTAAGTGTGGTTTCACATAGAATAGTTATAAAGAAGGTGATAAAGTCATGTTTTAAATGGTTTAAATGACTTGGCATTCCTATTTGGTTTCTGAAAAGGCATATTTTCACTTTATATAAGATATTTTTATAATGAGTATCAGACCGTTGATTATTCCCCTTGTTTTGATTATGCTTGATTTGAATTGTGGCTCTCTAGGAGGGATTTGGTATTCTATTTTTGATATGGATGAAGTGAAATGAGTTATTTCTTGTGAGGGACTTGATGTTTTAGGTGAGATGAGATTTATTTAAAATAATTGTTTATCAATTCTTGTGATTCTTTTGATTTTATACCTCCACTATATTGATTTATCATGGGAACTTAGGTAAATAATGGATGGTATAGCGGCATTTGATGCTAGCTTAGTGTATGTTAGCTGGATAGTGCCCTATGAGATTATCACCCTACCAGTGGTCTATTTTATATGTGGAGAGACCTAAAAGGGGAATCTAAATGGGATGATCTGATTTCACATAGGGTCCCATGAGTAATATGATGAACTATGTCTAGTATAACCCATTCTAGAGCCTAATGAGTTTCCCATAATGTCTATAATTCTTTTAATATTGATTAGAGTATCTCATCCCATGCCTTATTTGTATCCCCACTATTACTTCAATTATTTCTTATTATCAATTTCCCATTGATATCTTGGTGAATGTTATGTTTCTATATTCCATTTCAGTTTTGGTTTTGGTTTATATTCAAACTGAATTAAAAATTAGTTTTGGAAGTATATTATTAAAGAAAAGTATGTTTTATTTAAAGGTGTGGTTTTGAGATATGGATTTGGAAAAAAGGGAAAAGGATTAGTTTTCTTTTAATGGATTTGAAACTAATTTTTTCATTAGTTTGAAAGCATTTCCTTTTAAAATGAAATGGAAGTTGTTTTATAAAAGAAGTTATGGAATATTACACTTTTTCATTACACCATCTCGTGGAAAACCTAATCACTACTTATATTTTAAACTTTCATTAATAAAACATCTTTTCAAAAAAATTATACAAACTCCTTAGTGAAATCCTACGAGGCACAGTTTGGTTCACATCGTGCATACACCAATGGGTGTATGAAAATTTCATGTTTACTTTCAAGATCCCAGATTATGTTCTTTTACCTTGGTTAATGTTTGAGTTAGTCTGATGATAGATGGTATAGGATGGTATGGGGGATTGTGGGTCATAAAGAGGTAGTTAGTAGTGATCCAGGTTTGGTCATATTTTTGGATGTTTATATATAATCCTTGTTGGCCCATATATTTCTTTTTTTTTATTATATACTTGGGATTCTTCTTATTAATTTATTATTTGATGATGTGATTTACCTTTTATTATTTCGAAAATATTATACTATGTTTTATTGTTTTGTTTATATTGAAACACTTTATTTTTTTGCATGAGTGACCGATGTATAAATGAGTGATGTTGGATTTATGGGTGGATTCCTTGATGTGGTTATTCATATTTAGAGGGTGAAACTATTACCAATGGTTATACTTTGATACCTTGACATTTGTCACCATCCAACAACAATCAGAGAAATTATTTGGCCCTTATGGAGATTCGGGTTGGGTGACATGTCAGGTTGATCTGGGCTAGTTCAGTACAAAATGGTATTTGAGGATTCTCTTATTATTTAGAGTTCGTATTAGTATAAAGAAGATATGATCATCATCGAGACTAAATAGGTAGGTCATGAGTAGTTTATTGATCACCACTTTTCATAACAAAACTTGAGTTTCCATGGGTAGTTGTTATTTCAATATTTGATTTGGATTCTAGTTTTAATTATTTTGATAATGATGATTAGATCCCCATCGAGTTATATCAAATAATTTGGAGTATTTCTTTTAGAGTTGGTATGAAAGTATGAAGGAACCAAAGTATCATCATCATATCACTTGGTCTGAAAAAATATATAGAGCCTATGTGTGTGGTCTCAGAAATTTTTCAGATTTTATTTTATGATTGGTGTATGGTCAGTTATACCATGTGGCTAAGTCATGCACATCTTTTCATCAATTTTGGATTTATTTTGTAAACCTATTTTGATTTCTAATGCATCCTATGGAAATTTGAACCCTGGGAGATAGATCAAAGGAAGTTTTAGTGATTGTTTGGTGTTATTGTAATGGATTTTGTAAGTTGTGCCACATTATGGTTTTCTTTTGTTTGGTGCTTCATTTTTTCTGTACAGAAGTATATTTATTGAAATTATTTGATTCCAAAACTGGTTTGGTGGGATTATTTGTAAGGTGTTTTGAATATCATGTATAATTTTTTCAAGATTAGTAAGGTTTAAAAAAAATTGGGAAATAATTTAAAATGAAAATACATTTCATGAAGTATTTTAATTTAAAACCTTTTCCATGATTAATTTAAAAATGGGACTCACAGATGTTTTGGATTAAAAAATAGGTTTTATGATTTGTGTTGACTTTCACACAATGCTTTGAAAGTGTTTGATTACATTATATAATTTGGTAAATGATTTAAAATGAAATTAGATTTTAGGAAATTTTTAGGTCTTATGATGAAATTCATGAGGTGTTTTGAAAGTCGAGGATAACTTTATGAAGTTTGAGTGAAATTTTATTTTAAATAAGTTCATGATTATCAAATCTGGTGTTAATATTTTTTAAAATTCTATACTTGGGAAGTTGTAATTTTACCCTACGAAATGGATTTTGTATTTTTTTAAGGAAGTGAGATTCTTTTCAATGTTCTTTTCTTTTTGAATTGATTTTTTTATAATTATTTTTAAAATATGGGGATTTTTAAGAAATATATTTTTAGGCAGGTGGGGGTGAAAGGGATAGGGGGTGGGGCAGGGGGTGCTGGTGCAGGGGTAGGGGGTGCTGGTGCAGGGTGGGTGGTGCAGGGGGGGGGGGGGGCTGGGGATGTGCAGGTGGGCTGGGGATGTGCAGGGGGGTGGTGCTGGGGAAGGGGGAAGGGGGGTGTGCAGGCCTTCCTGATTCTCTGGAGGGAGTTATGGAATTTGTTATTTCTTTGACCGTTTTTTAACCATTTAACTTTATAATCTTTCTTTCTCAAGCTGTCCTTAAAAGTGAGCAAGGAATTGAGATTGACCGCAATGTTTATTTCTTGCATGGGATCAGTGTGGAGGTTAGAGTTGGTGTTTCTATTTTGTATATCATCGATTTCATTCTCAAGAAGAGTAATTTCATTGTTAACTTGTTTGGATTTGGTGTTACACCAAGATTTGAGAGTCTGTTTGAGGTGTTTTAGTTTGAGGTTGCAAGGAAAGGCATTATTGGTATTAGATATTGAGGACTACAAGTTTTGGATGACATGATTTAATTCTTCATAAGAGAGCTTCACATTATTGAAGAGGAAGGGTAACCTAGATTTCATGTCTTTGGAGGAAATGTTTACCAGGATAGGATGATGATCATAGTTCAGTCTATGAAGAGGGATGCTAGAGATAGTTTCCTATTTATCTAGAGCTAGGACATTCATGAAGGCTCTGTCCAATTTGGAAGCAACCACTTTATTGTAATGTCTTCTATACCAGGTGTATTTTTCACCAGTGAGATTAATTTAAATAATATTGTTTCCCTCGATCGAGGCTTTAAATTCTCTCGTGGAGATAGAGACGTGAGATGGACAATTTTTTTCACTAGAATTAAGAATAGCATTAATGTCCTCCCATAATAAACCAGTGGGAATTCGTGTTAGTTCCTAAATAAGAGAGGTCATTCCCAAGAATTATTCATTCGTGGTATTTATTCTTAGCATAAACAAAGGAGTAGTAAATACGAGTACCATCAATAGTAAAGGTACAAGTGAGAATCTGATCAGAGATACTAAAAACATTAAAATCCTGTAAAGATGAATGCACAAAAATCAATAAAGAATAAACATTTAGATTATTATTGATTGCACCAGAAAATATATAATTGTGATGAAACAAGTGAGAAGATTTAGTGTAGAAGGAGATTTTTGGTTCCTCAATAGCAAAACAAACAGGGGTGACGCGTGTTAACCATTAATTTCAAAACATTGAGGGTGTCAGAGTTGGAAATACACTGAAAATTCCAAAAAAGTATCTTCATTTAAACCTATGTTTGGAGTTAGAACTCCCTTTTTTCTTTTTTTTCCAGATCCTTTATTTCTAGTAGACCTTCTAACCTATTGAGTATTAGTGGTCTTTTCTTGTTCTTTGTGAGAAATGACATTGTAATTATTTGTGGGTTCTTTTATTTGTGTAGTCATATTTGAATCTGTGGTATCCTTTGAGCCTGGTGAAAGGTCATTGATACTTTGAGATACTAGGATTTCAGACATTGCAGCACAGTTTTCATTTAATAAAGTAAGGGGATTGGAATTACCTTGAGCCTTTGCATCCACTATTGATAGCGGCTTGACATAGTTAGATGAGAGTCTTTGTTTCTATTCCAGGGAGTTATTATTTTCCTGCATATTGACCAGTTCTAGCACAATAGGTAGACTTTCATGTAGAACAGGTTCTAATGGCATGTTAATAAGCAGTAAAATCAGTAATCGACATAGGGTCTGTGTCTAGGGTTGAACAGCCCTGTTGAGAGAGACAGTGTGAGCAGAGGGAGTTGAAAAATCAGGCGTTTTGGTTTCATTCCTCTTTTTGATAGTGATAGTACTTGGAGTTAAAACTGGGTCCCTGTTTCTAGTGTTTTTTGCAGCATTAAGGGTTGGGTTAGTGGTGTTCAGATCACATAAGTGTAATGCAGCAGAATCATCAGAGAAAACATTAGTGAATGAGTCTATGGAACACTTGGAACTAAGCAGTAAATTACTGACATTTTGACCATATAGCAGATTTTCAGACTTCATAGAATAATCTTGACCAGCTATAGTGGGAGGAGTAGGCGTACCTAGGATAGGTGGATCTAAAGTATGCAACTGTTTGACAGAGTTCAGATGACTCTGCTTCTGCTCCTGGGGGTCTTTAAAATCTACATATGTTTGGGTACTAGAATCGAAGGTGTATTGTTATGTAGAAAATGTTCCATGTTTGTTATCATGTATACTTTGGTGCAAGATTTTTCCTGCTTAGTGGATAGGCTAATAGTGTCTAGGACCAGATTTTTAATTCCAATTAAGAGGCTTTGTTTATTAATCAAAATTTCTTGTTATTAAACATCATTTTCCCAACAAAGAACAATGTCTAATCCCAATTTCATGCTTTTAAGTGATGATGGAGGTTTACATTAATCTCATATTTTGGTGATTTTTTATTTTTGAATTGGTAATTGAAGGTGATCTTTGAAAAATAAAGAGATTTATTAATGATCATGTTATTTAGTATTGGGATGTACATATCAATTTGAATAGTATTTGTTCATTGTTGGTTATGTATTCGTGTATCATTTATCATGTACGTTTGAGACACTAATCACATATATATAAGAAGTTATTATATCTCATTTCTTTTCCCACTATTTTATTATAGGTTGTTTCTTATGATAAGACCAGTTCTATACACCACCATCTAAGACAATGATTTCAAGATTTGGGTAAGGTTTATTCGGTTTTTATTCTTTGGCCCAATTTTAATTAGGGATTTTTTGATTTTTGGGTTCCTTATATTTTTTTCTTTGTTTTGGATTTCGTTGAGGTGGATTCGATTCACCGTTGACGATGGCTTACATGTGTATTCATAGGTAGGCATATGCATATATATGTTCCCCCTTTATATATATTCACTAATGGCAGTATGAATATATATATTGGGGCTAGGTGTGCTTATATATAGATATGAAAAATGCATACACGTGTAAGTGTAAAAGGGTATATGCAAGTATAAACATATATCTACAGACCCCCTTGTCCATATTTGGCCATGAAAATATGTACATAGGGGCTAGGTGTCCTTATATATATGTTAAGTTGCATATGCTTGCAAGCGGAAAAAAAGGAAGTTTCAATTTGTCATCGTCAAAAGAAAACGCGCCTTGAGGTTGAAGTAGGGTCCCTATCCTAGCCTATTTAATTCAAGAATGTTTTAAATTGCATTTAGTTACCTTCTAAATTCTGCATTTTTATATGACATTGAAATTCTTGAAGAAGTGTTAGTTAAGATAATTGTTTCCTTTGATAAATAAGTCATGGTTTTTAATAAAACCCCTCCAATGGAGGTGCGTTGTCTAAGAAAACTCACAGTGTTATACCTTGATTAAAATTATTGCATTGATGTTTTTCTTATACTTGCTGTTGTTGTTAGTCATAAAGAACACATCGTATATAGAAACATGTAAAGGTATGGGGTTTAAATTATATATATACTTCTATTGAATGAATAGAAACATGAAAATTCAAATTAAACTATGATTTTTTATTCAAATTAGTGGAATATTCCCTGAATAAAGAGATGGCTTCTTTGAATTTAAAAAAATCAGATATGGTTGAACATTACGTGGTTAAAAAGGAACTTGAAAATAAGTGGGTTCACTAAATTAATTAATAGAATGATGTTTAAAAATTATAAAAATTATGGATGGTAATAATGTGTTATTAGTAGAATGACAAAGTTTATTTTTTGGAAATATTCTCACTAAATATAAGAATTATATCATATAAACAATTCTAAGTATGGTGGAATTGGAAAATATGCTTCTAGATTTTGTGGACATCAAGACAACTTTGCTTCATGGTGAGTTAAAGGAATAAATCAACATGAAACAACGAATATGAGTACCAGAAATTGGGATCCATGACTTGGTTTGTATATTTTATAAAATCTTGTATAGAATAAAGCACGTACCAAGATAGTGGAATCAGAAATTTGAATCATTTATCACTTATGAAGGCTTTGGTAGTTGCAATAGAGATAATTACTTCTACTGAAAGAAATGGTATAATGTTACCTTCATAAAATTCATATTGTATTTCAATTACATGTTTCTACTTGGACAAGATGATTGAACGATTTAGAAATCTATGGATAATGTTTTGGTGGTTTTGAGATGAAAAATCTCAAGAAAATTGAGAAGATATTGTGGATAAGTATAGAAATAGATAATAATAATGTAGATTTAGTAATAACCCAGAATGAGCATATAAATAGGATCATCAAAAGGTTGGGCATGAATAGATGAGAAACAGTGACTACCCATCTTGCACGCCACTTCAACTTGACCAAGGCATAAGAACTCACAATGGAAGAAGAGAGCCAATATATGGAGAAAGTTCCATATTCCTCAGGTGTTGGAATTTCAATGTATACAATGACATGTACTCAATAATTTATTGTGATTATAGTGGTATTTGTTATCATATTCATGTAAAACCATGTAAAGGGACATTGGGATATCATTATATAGAATACCAACCTATTTGTACATGTCTATTAAAAACTTTTTAAGATAAATAACACAATAATACATTCAAGGATCTAAATGTTTAGTATAATAGGAAAATTAGGTTCATAAAACAATTTTACACAATACAGAAACATTATTTAGCAACAAGGAATGGATGGAGGGGGGCAGGGGGCAGTGCAGGCCAGGGGGATAGGTGGTGGGGGAATGGGGTAGGGGGTAGAGGGGAGGGTGGAGGGGGGTAGGGGGTAGGGGGTGTGGGGGGGGGGGGGGGGGGGGCTGTGCAGGCTAGGGGCTGGGTGGAGGGGGGTCGGGGGCAGGGGGTAGGGTGCAGGGTGGAGGGGTGCAGGGGGCAGGGTGGAGGGGGCAGGGGGTAGGGGTAGGGTGCAGGGGGGAGGGTGGACGGGGGTAGGGGGAAGGGGTCAGGGTGCAGGGTGGAGGGGTGCAGGGGGGGGGGGGGGGGGGTTGGGGGTAGGTTGGAGGGGCAGGGGGCAGGGGGGAGGGGGGAGGGGGGAGGGTGGAGGGGTGCAGCTGTGGAAAGGTTAAAAATATCCCTTGTTCGGGGTTTGAAACCTAAAAATTGCTTTCCATTTCATTTTATTTTATTTACTTTAGTTTTTTACTATTTAATAAAAAAATTCTTGTGTTTTCTGGGAATGAAAAATGCTGGAAAACACCTCATGAACCTGTTGAAGATTGAATCATACTGTTGTTGGAAGCATAAAAAACATCCAGGTTCATGTTTCTAGTTTTTTTTCAATTTTTTTTATGTTTTCCACCTTCCTATTTAAATTGTATGTGAGATATTGCCCATTTAATTTGAAGGCTTCTGTAAAATACATTTAATGTGTGAAGGTGTGTATACCCAGTGGGGGAGAAACAAATTTTAGTTAGAAAGCTCTAACACGCTGTGGTCACACCACGGTCACGCCGTGGTTACGCTGCGGTCACGCCGCGGTCACGCCGCGGTAATGCTATGATTTGGCCCTGTTCCAGCCACATCCAGCCCACACCAGCCCCCTTCCACCTTCATTTCATCCCACTGCCACCATCATTCTAGCCCACAACAGCCCACCCTACCACCTTCAAATCATCCTGCACCATCCCCCAACACTTTCAACCAGCCCCCTTCCACCAGCATTCCAGCCTCCTCTTGCTCCCTTTGCTCCTGGCTAGAAGATGCTGCCCCGTAGATGTCACTGGATCGAGCCAACATGCCGCGGTCATGCCGCGATCACGCCGCGGTCACGCCGCGGTCACTCCGCAGTCACGCTGCAGTCACGCCACGGTCACTCCGCGGTCACGCCGCGATAATCACATGATTTGGCCCTACTCCAGCCACATCCAGCCCACACCATCCCCCTTCCACCTTCTTTTCAGCCCGTTGCCACCAGCATTCTAGCCCGGAACAGCCCCCCTGCCACCTTCGAATCAGCCCGCACCATCCCCCAAACACTTGAAACCAGACCCCTTCCACCAGCATTCTAGCCTCCTTGCGCTCCCTTCGCTCTTGGCTAGAAGATGCTACCCTGCGGATGTCGTTGAACCGGGCTAACACGCCACGGTCACACCGTGGTCACGCGACTGTCATGCCGTGATTTGGCCCTGCTTCGGCCACATCCAGCCCACACCAGTCCCCTTCCACCTTCATTTCAGCCCACTTCCACCAACATTCCAGCTCGCAACAGCCCCCCCTGCCACCTTCGAATCAGCCCACACCATCCCCCAACACCTACAACCAGCCCCCTTCTACCAGCATTCCAGCCTCCTCCCGCTCCCTTCACTCCTGGCTGGAAGATGCTGCCCTACGGATGTCGCTGGACCGGGACAACACGCCGCGGTCACACCACAGTCACGCCGCGGTCATGCAGTGTTAATGTCGTAATTTGGCCCTTCTCCTGCCACATCCAGCCCACACAAACCCCCTTCCACCTTCATTTCAGCCCATTTCCACCGGCATTCTAGCCCGCAACAGCCCCCTTCCACATTCGAATTAGCCTGCACCATCCCCGCCAGCACCTACAACCAGCCCCCTTCCACCAGTATTCTATCCTCCTCCTGCTCCCTTCGCTCCTGGTCGAAAGATACTGCCCCTCGGATGTCGCTGGACCGGACCAACACACTACGGTCACACCGTAGTCATGCTGCGGTCACGCCGCAGTCACGCCGTGTATATGCTGTCATTTGGACCTGCTACAGCCACATCCAGTCCACACTAGCCCCCTTCCACCTTCATTTTAGCCCGCAACAGCCCTCTAGAATCAAGATGGTATCCCCACAATAATTCATGGGTAACAAGATTCATAGGATGAATTGGTTTGGGTACATAAGGTTGAGGATATTTTTATCCATCTCTAGATTTATGAGTCTCTTAAGGTTATTTTTGTAACCATCCTACTAGAGGGTACGAGTTATAAGTTGTGGAAGTATATTATTCAGACTAATCCTGGCAAAGATTATTCTTGGAAATGTTTCAAGGAATTGTTCATTTAGTATTCTTTCATAATGAAATGAAGGTATTGATGGCTATATAATTTTTTAGAAGGGGTTTTCCAGGTGGGGTGTCGAAGGGCTGTCCGGGTGGGGGGGGGGTGTGCCGGGGGGTCAGCAGGGCAGGGGGGAGGGTGCAGGTGGGGTGTCTAGGAGGGGCTGTCTGGGGGGGGGTGTATAAGGGTTGTCCGGGGGGGTTCTGCAGGGCAGGGTGAAGGTGGGGTGTCCAAGTGCTGTCTGGGGTGTCGGGGGGTTTTCAGGGCAGGGGGAGGGTGTAGGGTGGGGTGTCCAAAGGTTATCCAAGGGCTTTCTATGGACGTAGGGTTATTCCTGAACCACATAAATTTGTGTGTCCCGTGTCTATTTTTTTCTTTCTGCATTCTTCTTTCGTTTCTTGTTTCTGTCATTGCGCCTCCCGATGATTCCGCAACAATTGAATCCCCAATCCCTTTCCCATTCCCTCTCATTATTTTTATGCTACCATCAAAAATTCTATCATCATACCAAACAGAGCCTAGGATTCAGATAATCTTGGTTAACCATCCTCAATCAAAGGCTTAAATTTAAGCTCGGAAATCTCACTTAGGATCCGTTACTTCTTACATCACGTATCACGTAAGATAAGTGCTTCTATATAAGTGGTTCCAGATTTCTTATTGAAATTTTTTATTCTGACACTTATTTGAGTGGTTTTCTTCTGGAATTGGAAGTGTAAATGTTTTTCAGAAACAGAACGCCACGAATTTTTTCAAACTGTTTATCATAAGTTGTTAGGACTCTAGCCTAACAAGTAGTCGCACACCAGAACTAAGTAGAAGTAAATGAAAAAAAAATCAACATCTTTTATTTCTGTAGGAGTAAGAAGAATTATAGAGACAACATATCATATATGGCTATATCACTCTTTGAAATGTGCTGTTAAACCCTTCTCTTAGAACCCAATGGTGGCTCACTTCACCAAAAATCATAGTCATTCCATATCGTCATCCTACTAATGATGGAAAATTCAAAATATCATTTATACCCAACAAAAAGTTGAGCAAAATTACTTCTTTCTAAAGATGCATCTTCAGCTGTATCTATATTGGCCAAAACCAGGAGCATCTTTGTTTCTGAAATCACCTCCTAACCAATATTCCAAGAAATCATGCCACCGTTTGCTATCAAGAGGATAACAACAGTATTCATAACACTAACATCTTCAGGACTGGTTTCAATACTTTCCTTGCCTAAGATATACTGACAATGAAACTTCATTATTTTCTTTATAGCAGCCTTCCGCTCTCTTTGTCCTACTCTTGTTGATGATAAAATGTTTCCTTGTAATACCTTCTCTATCCATCAATAAGAATGGAAAAATTTGTAAAACTACTCTAGGTTCAAGAACATGCAGTTTATTCAGGAAAATTGCATTAAGCTGAGCAAAAACAATTAAGGTTGTCATCTATGCATCTGAAGCTTCCTCCCCTGCTGAACCACCGACCTTCAAACACAACATTACAGAAACCATCACTCCCCCGAGGAGACTATTCAAGTACCATTTACAGTTCCTGTTTTTAAAGTCATCCTTAGAAAATAATAAAGCTCCCACACGACAAAAAAACAGAGTAAACCTGCCCACATATACTAGCCTTAGTATCAATATATCCAAGATCTATCTTGCCTAATTGAATAAACTGAAACCTATCATTTGGAATATTCTAACTGCAAATTTACTTGCTTCCAGTGAGGAAGCAGACTTTCCAGCACTCATGTCCTGAGTCCACAATAGCCTTAGGAGCATTCATGTCCATCGCTGCTAGTATACCATGACTGCGAAAAAGTTTTAGCAACCATTCAGTATCTGGAAAGGCCTTAACCAAGCTCCATTGAACAATAAACAGTAGTAATAACTCCATTATAAGTTCAGTAGTTGTGCAAGGGAATCCACATAGTAATGTCGGCTATGGCATTGCACCATCACGCCACCAAACTATTTCCAAATCCCTCACTCCATCCACTTCTTTAGTATTCAAAACACAATGAGTCTCTTTTTGGTGCGAGGTTTCATGATCCCCTATTCCTACCCTCTTTAAGAAACCGTTTTTATCTTAATTTTGCAACCTTTTGAGCTGTTTGTATCCCCAAACATTCTCCCTCAGCACTTGTTTGAACTCTATTCAACATTCTCGTCACAAATTATGTACAATCTGAAACCACTATCATTTCATGTCCACCTTAAGCGCGGCCTTCCTCTTCTTTCCTACTCCCGCATTTACTCAGATAATCTATAGGTGCCTCTCTTTGTCCTCCAGTTTCTGAACTTTTTTCCACCTGTAGCTCTAGACCTTTAATTTTCTTTATTGTGTGCTCTTCCAAATCACATAAATTGAGCAATGCGTTTTTCAAAGTTTGTCGCATCTGTTCTTCTAGTAGAACAAATATGTAGTCATTCCGCACTGAATCAATATTTCCCTGACTAATTCGGCACAATTCCAAACTTACTGCCTCCAATTTTTTTCCTTCTCCCAAAATAAAATCTTCAAAAACTTGAAGATCTTGTGCAGTTTGCGTTATGCTGAAGTTAGCTGCTTCTTCCACCCCAATTGGATCCACTTTCTCTTCAATACGTTCTTCAAACTCTGGACCAGACCAATTCTAGTCCTTGAAACCTAGATTCGTAGGACTGATCTCTACTAACACAGGATTTTTTGACACCAACGTTGCAACAATTTGGTGTACATATTTCAATTCTTGTGCATTGATTTGAGCGGGCTGTTGTTGCACAAACTCCTCTTTTACAGCACTACATACTTGTTCTTTCACATGTAATGAATGAAATTCCGGTTCAAATAGCTTCTCCATACCACCTCCTAGTAATTGCGGACGCTTCTGCCACTCAATATTATTTTCCCTCCTTTCCACTCTAATAATCATGTTAACAATTTCCTTTCCCTGCTGTTCTTGAGTGGAAAAAAACTGCTACTCCAAATAATAGGTTGTTGAAACCGTTCCTTCTCCATCAGCTGCCCATACTTGTCTATTAGATCAGATTTAAACATTTCCTATGACAAGTTCCGCATTGCACTGTACTAGGACAAAAACCAGTATAGTGTGGTACCAACCATGAAAAGTTGCGACCAGTGTAATTTTATGTCCTCTATCATTTGAAAAAATTGAAATACCATTCTACTTTGATAATCCCACCATACGGATCATCTCCCATAAAATCTGGCAGCACAAATATTGTCAGCCATTTTGTATGGATTTCAACAGCACAACAAAATTAGTCTATCTTTTGTTTTTAATTATCATCCATTTACAGCTCCATGGATGCTTTCCATAGTTTTTTCCTCTTTCTCATCCATCTACAGTGCCATCATCGGACGCTAACCATGAAAAAACGTTCTCCCAATCGTGAATACTACTGGAACTAAAACAAACATTCTACCCATGGATTCTTTCTTTTTGAGTTTTGGTTTTGGAAAACTAAATTTAAATGTTTTGTTACCAAGAAAATCCATACTTGGGAAGAAAAGTAGTATAAAATAGAATACTTTATTTTTGAATTTCATTACATATTTTATGAACCAAGAGAGTTACCACCTAAGTTAGAGATCATTTTATTACTTTAATTCATGGTGCAACACCAATGAATATATATGACCATATAAGCTAGATCCTTCCTTGAATGAGGAGGATGGGAAACAATTATCTTGCAGGGGGGATACTGGTGGGGGGGGGGGGGGGTGCAGGTGGGGTGTCTAGGAGGGTTGTTCGGGGGGGGGGGGGGGCTGCGGGGCAGGGGGAGGGTGGATGTGCGGTGCAAGGGGGGGGGGTTTCCAGGAGGGGTAGGGGACCTGGCAGGGGGGATACTGGTGGGGGGGGGGGGGCAGGGGGGTCTGTAGGGTAGTGGGGAGGGTGCAAGGGGGGTGTCCAGGAGGGGGGGGGACCTGACAGGGGGGTATCCATGGGGGGGGGATGATGTCTTAAATCAATGTCCATCCATTGAGTGATGTGTCAAATTATTAGATATACACGAATGACACTAGTGTTATCATACATGATCAGAACATGTGTATGAGTGAAACCATTATCTAGCCCTTTGGAAATACCCTAGGATTCTAAAGAGTTCTTTTTAAACAGCAAGGATTTCTCTCAGTTATCTGGCCCTTTGCAGAGACTCTTCAATACACCCCTTGGTTGACCAATACCAATTCAACAACTCCTTTCCCGGTCCAAAAGAGATGGGCAACTGGGTAGTTTTTCCACACCCAAGATGTAAACAGTTTTTGAACAGTCTGGAGAAATCCCCCTGCTACATCAACCAAGACATATGTTTCTATATTTACAGAAATCTTTTATGCACTTTGGGGGGGTGCAGGTGGGTCTGCTTGTCCAGGGTCTGTCCGGGGTGGGGGGGGGGGGTCATGGGGGGTGTCTAGGGGGGAGGGAGGGGTGTCCAGGGGGGTCTAGGGGGGAGGGGGTTTCCAGTGGGGGTTCAAGGGGGCTGTCCAGGGGGGCATGGGGGCTGTCCAGTGAGGTGCAGGGGGGTATGGGTGTCCAGGGGGCATGGGGGTGCAGGTGGGTGTTCAAGGGGGCTGTCCAGGGGGGTATGGGGGTCCCGTGGGGGTGCAACGGGGCTGTCCAGGGGGGTGAAAGGAGGGTCTTGTTGTCCAGGGTCTGTCCGGGGGGGGGGGGGGGGTCCAAGGGGGTGTCTAGGGGGGGTGTCTTTGGGGGAGGGGGTGTCCAGTGGGGGTACAAGGGGGAAGTATGGGGGGTATGGGGGCTGTCCAGTGGGCTGCAGGGGGGAATGGGGGTCCAGGGGGGCATGGGGGTGTAGGGGGGTGTTCAAGGGGGATGTCCAGGGGGTGAAAGAGGGCTGTCAATGGGGTTGTCCCGTGGGGTGTTCAAGGGGGTTGTCTAGGGGGGGCATGCGGTCCAGTGGGGCTGCAAGGGTGATATCCAGGTGGGGCATGGGGGGTGTGGGGGCGATGTTCAAGGGGGTGTAGAGGGGTTGTCCAGGCAGTGCATGTGGGTGCGGGGGGGGGGGGGGGTGGGTGTTCAAGGGGGTGTAGGGGGCTTTTCTAGGTAGGGCATGGGGGTGCAGGGGGTATGTTCGGGGGGGGGGGGGGTCTGTGGGGTTTTTTATGGAATCGGAAGGCCTACAGCCAGGGTTTTAAACCATGGCTGTAGGTCTATTGCCACACTTTTAAACCATGGCTAAAACCATAGATCCATGGTTCTGAACCGTTGCAGTAGGACTTGTATGGTTTACTGTTCTTCCACAGTTTCAAACCACGGCTATTTCCCTTTAGCCATGTTTTTGAACCGTGGCTATAGCCCTTTAGCCATGGTTTGAACCATGGATATAGGTCTTGACCTATATCCATGCCAATACCCGCCATGGTCCGTTGAACCATGGTTATAACCTATATCCATGATATTTGGGCTTATAGCCACAGTTTTAAACTGTGACTATAACCTAAAGTTCTAGTAGTGCATGATGAATAGGAAATGGAAAGATACGAGATAGTTGAAGAAGTATCTCTTATCTAATGAATATGGAACATTTGGTTCTCTATTTCTGTTTGAAAATGATGGTATGTTAGGCTTGGAATGCAAAGAGGAGGTAATTAAGGTTTCTACCAAAGAGAAGAAGAACCTTTCTACATTGAGTAAATCAAATGTTTCAAATGATTTTGAGGTATGTGCCAACACATTTAGATGTTTTCCTCAAGATGATCTTTTGAGAAGAAGTGCCAATTTTGATCAATCTACAACCTATGATGAAATTTAAAGACTATAAAAACATCTTCTTGATATTAATGAAGAAAGACTCATCATTTTTTCTAGAATGTTTCAATGCATGTAGAAGGAATTCACCTAGTTGAGAAAAGAAACAGACTCTATGAAGGTAGGCTTTAAAGAAAAAGTTTTAGAATGTTATAATCTCTCCAAATATGTTAGAGAATTTGAAGAAACAAATATGGAACTTCAAATAAGATCCATTAAATACCTAAAAGAATTTGAAGATAAATAGGTTGTCAAAAATTCTCTTCAAGAAAAGATCCATGTTCTTGAAAAGAAATTATAAAATAGCATTGATGATAGTGGTTTTAATTTGGATGAACTGTCCAAAAATATCATGGGACCTGACTATTTGATTCATAAAAATGTTTATCTGCCTGAATAATAAGTTTTTAGAATGAATAAGGCTTGTGATTAAAAGATGATTATGATTGAAGATTAGAAAATCATCCTCATTATGAAATATCATAATTTGGAATCTTAGTTGGTCAATCTTGAGATAAAATATATAAATACATCACAAAATAAGGAAATAATTTCTACTACTACTAAATTCTCACTAGAGGATTATAAAGCTAAAATACCTCTAACATGTAATAAGAATATCATGGAATCTTTTGATGATCTATCTCAAGTTGCTGATAAGAAATAGGTACCATCCAAACCAACATTTCATAATACCACTAAACATTTTATCAGGAAGAATAAAGGTCGTAAGAAAGATATCGAGAAATTATGGATGAAGAAAGGATATATTAAATCTACCACCATGTCTAGGGTAGATGGGATGTGTATTATGGATGTCGGTAGCCCCCACGGAGCTCAACAATTCAAGAAGAATAACCAAAAACAATATACAAGAGGTAAAACAAAATCAAGATTTGTCGGTCAATTTTGGAGCTCCAACAGATTTAGGAATCGTGCATTTGATTTTTGGTACAATACACTTAATTAAGAAGCAATCAAGAATCCTATTTCAAGGGGTACCAAGCCAGAGATGAAGAAACAACATCCGTAGGCCCATAAACTTCTATCTGCTGTAAATAGATATGGAATGCTTTATAAAATACATGATATATGCAATGTTAGTTTTCATAAGGTTGGTTAATGCTCATATAAACATTCATTTATTCTTGATAAGAAAAATAGACCATCAATGGTAGAAATTAATAAACAAGCTAGTTTGGAATAAAATTCGAAGAATATTGTAAAAAAAAATTCTTCTAAGAAGATCTCAAGTAAGGAAACTGAGAAGAAATTGGATTTTAAATACATGAAAATGAAGGGATGTTCATCCAAAAGAGATTTTAAGAGGTATTACACTCAGATGAACCCATTTAGAATATCCAACCCTACTACAATAGTTCCTAATAACATATTGATTATTTGTCCAGAAGATTTGGAATGAATGAGGAATCCTGATAATGTACAATTCAAGGATGATGAAAGTGGAAAATAAAAGGCCCCATATGATGTGGAAAAAGATCATTATTTCTTGTTATCAAAATGCATATCTCATGAAAATGATGTTTTGTGTGAGAGATGCATGAAATATAGAAACAATACAAAAGGATTCTTAACCTTAATACCAGAGCAAGAATCAGATCTGAAGAGGAGTAATAATGTTTCATTCATGATGGTCATTAATAATAAAAATTATCTATAAAAAGAAGAAGAGAATGTTAAGAGATCTATAGTACATCAACATCAATCATAACATATGTTTAGATGTGAAATCATAAAGACTAGAGTAAATGGAGGAAATTGGTTTAGAAAAGAATCTCAACCATGTAGTTCATATTGATGGTGCTAGGAGAAGACACCTTATTCCCTTAATCATCTATATATTAAATGTGTTCTTATAATGCATGGAATTGAAGGTGAAGAAATATCTTAGGGGGAGAACATGAGAATAATTTAGGGATGTCACTTCTTGATAGCCCATCTAAAGAAGTCCCCATATTTTTATGTTTCTTTAATAGATATTAAAATGTAGATATGATTGAGGATCACCTTTGGATGAAGAATATGTTTTATTCTAGATAAATATGAAAAATAATTTTTGAAATTCATACAATGTTGAAAGACACAAAATGAAGATCTATTCTGGTGTTCTCTCTATAATAAAATTCTTTGAAATCCATTCTTGATGAGATCAACCATTGTGATGATACTAAGAATAATTCCCCTTAAGGATGAGAAAAATGAAGAATGATGAAGAAGTTTCTAGATTCATTATTTCAATTGTTATCTAACCAGATCACATTGGAAATTTATTAAAGATAAAGTATGTGGAAAAAGAGTTTTAGGTTTAATGGTAGATGGTTAGGGGATAGATTCAGAAGATGAAATGATGTTAGGATTCTAAAATATTCTGGGATGATCCAAAGAATATGATTTATAAGAAGAAACATTGGATGAAAAAACATTATATTAACCCCACAAGTGAAATAGAATAACTAAAATTGATCAATCCAACATCAATGGGGATTGGACCCCACCCACCCCTACACGGAGAGTGAGGAATGATGACCATTCTTCCTTCCTACCAATTGTGGAAATTACCACATTTGAATAATAAGTGAAAGTTGAATCATTCGGTAAAGACATGAATGAATAAATCGACCAGATTGATAGGAACCAACCATGGGATCATGTTACTTGACCAAAATATTACAATGCGATCAGAAAAAAGGCTTACCTATTGTGTAAAGGCTATATCTAGGTTGAAGGAATTGGTATCGAAGAAATAGATTCCCTATTAGAGAGATTTGAGTAGACCAGAAGGATGTTGAAGACAATATAACTAAACAAAATTATTTATGAATATGTTTAAATTGAATGAATCACACCATGAGTATGTAATTATTATATAGGTTTTTATCTGAAGAAGCTCTGATTCGAAAGAGGAGGTGTCGATGATAATCTTTGCATGAGGAATTTGTAAGGTGACCAATTTATAGTTCTCGATTATATGGATGATATTATACTTGAAGTATCAAGAATGGATTAGCAGAAGGATTTTCCAATCATATTAAAGGAGAAATTGAATTGTCGACTCCTATTGAAGTTGGGACAAAACTAAGAAATCATGAGGATTGAACATATGTAGATCCAAAAATGTATAGGAAAATCATTGGAAGCTTACTGTACCTAATATAAACACAACCAGATAATGTCATTACAACGTTATTATATTACTTCTTTCAAAGAAATCCAAAGGACCTCACAATTATGGGTTACACATTGCCGCATGAATAAATAGTGAATTATTAGCATTTTATGATGCTTATTGGGATAGAGATGTTGTTGAAAGAAATTCCATGTGGGGTGGGTCATTCATTATTGGAAATAAATGTGTGGTCTGGTTGATTAAGAAACAAGAAAAAACTTCTCCTAGTAATGCTGAAGCTGAGTATATCTCCACTGCAAATGCATGCACTCAGCTACTTTGGATGAATCACTAGCTAACAGATATTAGTGATGAGTTGAATCAACCAATGGTGATTCACTGTGACAATAAGTGTGCAATTTATCTTAAGAATAATATTGTTCAAAATTATCGTACAAAACACATTGAAATCGGAGATCATTTCATCAAGAAAAAAGTTGAACAATGGATAATTAAAATGGGTCATGCAGGAATGGATGATCAAGTGCTGATTTTTTTACCAAGCCGATGGCAGCAGTCATGTTCAAGAAAAATCTGTTTAACCTCAGTGTTTAACCACCTCCCAATGCACAAGAAAGTTATGGAACTCCCCTCTCCCTAGTTGTTGGAGATTTTGGTATAATTTTTTTAAGTGACGCATATTTATAGGGGAGATGAAATCTGGGGGGGAGTATGCTTTGAGATCTCATAAAAATGAGGTTCTTTGGGATTATTACCAATGGGGAAGATTGAATAAATTAAATGGCTCAAAAGAGGAAGACCGAATGTCTTTCAAGATGTATCATAGAGAGAGTAAAAAATTCTTTAATGGGGGAGAAAAGACAAATTCAATGAGTTACAAAGGGGAGAATGTGAATGTAGAAAACAATTCGGTGTTAGGAAATGGTCATAAATTTCGTTCGAACACATGAGATCAAAAATCATGTCTTTCCTCTTGTTTTTTACACCAAGCATTTCTAAGGTAGACTTACAGATTTGGCTGATATGTTTCTTGTATATATGGTTTTGTTTTGAGTGCAGTTGGTACTTCAGTGAAATTATCTAGAGATTTCCAACAAACCTAATAATAAAGATTGTTGGAACCAAGGATGTTTACTGATAATAATAGAGTCTGGATTGTGTTTTTTTTTAAATCTGCACATGGATGACCAATGAGTTTGTAAGTAATGAGGTCATATTTAAAGCCCCAAATTTTTCCATGTAATGTTTTTAATTAAATAGAAATATTATGAGTTTGTGAAAATTTACGGCGCATGATTTCGAGTCCCGGTGTTCCCAGAATGAATTTATGAACTTATTTTCATGTAATTTCAGTAAAAGCATTAGCGAAATTTTGTAACTTTTGAACTGTTACTCGGAATTGAAATCTGAGGACATCGTTGAACTCGCAGCGCTGATATTCTCTTAAAGAGACCTTCACCTCGATCGTAGTAGATTGATGGTGATGGTTAGTTTTCAAAATCATCATGGGTGTGTTAAAAGAATAAAATAAAACATATTTTATTTTATTTTAATTTCTGAAACCTCCCATTTTAATTCAGTATTGGGGACCACCCGAGATTGAAACCTGCTATTTTGAAATTAATGATGGGGATGACCTAAACCTTGAACTCCCTCTTTAATGTGGGAGGTGACTCTTGGTTTCTCCCCCTAATTAATTGCGACAACTTAAACATAATTGTTTTTCCAACACAATTAGTTTAATTTATATGTTGGATCATCAACTTTCACTGGGTTGGGGGAATTGATGGAAAAGATAGCACTTAGAGGGAGATATTTGGAGAAAAAAATCTCCAACAAAGGAGATTCTCCAATAAAGGATGATGATGACGCTCGAGCCAAATCAGAGACGTGTTGTGGGAGTGACGAACAGAGATGTTCAACGACTTCATCTTCTTCCTCGAACCACCTCAATCAGAAAATAAAGTTAGGGGTTTTATATATGTTTGAATTTATTTTATCGATTCTTCATATTCTGGTTTCATAACGATGATGGCCAAACTAATATGGCCATCATCCCGCACGTATACCTTGCCTCTTCCTTTTTATTATCTGTGCATTCTTCATGAATTATTCAATGCTAAATATTTATTGACACTGGAAACACAGAGTTTTGTTGATCACGATATATAGATGTGGAGTCCTCGAAACAAGGATCGTGAATATGCAATCATTTAATTTTCCGGGCTATGAACGGAGATGCAGTGACCCGCGGAAGAGGAGGAGGGCCGACACACAGGTCGGCCGCATAAAGGTACGGTGGCGTGTGTCCGCACCGCTGGTTGAGAAAGAGGCCACATACCATCAGTTGCGGTGGAGTTGGGTGGTGGATGATATCTAGACGACCGAGTGGTGGAGCGACGGCACGCGTCTGTGCCGCCGGTGGAGTAGGAGGCCCTGGCTGTTGGGCTACGGTGGAGGCTAAAAGCGGCCGACAACTGGCCGACCATTGTGGAGCAACAGCGTGCAACCATTCCGATGGGAGGAAGTCTGGACAGCCACACCACATATGGTAGGACCCCTCTTGTGGGTCCCATATTCCAGCAACTGAACGGTCCACATACCATTCGAGAAGACCGGGGGGCACCTTCCCCTGGGTGTTGGTCACGGCAGACCCCGCCTCAGCAGACCACCAGCCGAGCAGGCCGCCCCAGCGGGCTGGGCCGGGCTACCCCCTTTGTGGGATGGGTTGGACCGTGGCCCTATGGTAAAGGCCTTCCAAGGCACAAGCCATCCGGGATGCACCCATGTCGGGTCGGGTCTGTCCGACTATGTCAGACTGGTCCTAGGCCCATTCAGACCCATTTTTGCCATTATGGCCATATCTAGTGAACCGAGTGTCCATTTGATGAACTTTCTATAGAGTTGGAATCCTTGGATTGAGAAGTACCTTTGGTATAATCCACTTGATATTTGGAGAACGTTGGAGTATGACCGGGTTGGATCGGACCCCAAATCCAACTGGGCCCTCGGAGTGGAAACACTAATAACTTACAGACCATGCATCCGAAAGATGTGTCATCTATTATATTGGGTCCCTTATGATGTGAAAGACCTTTGGGATACTTCTTAATGGGACAGGGTGATTGAGGTATGACCGATGGCTTGGGAAGTTGTTCTCCCAAGTATAGTATGTACGGAACCCTGCGACTGGCTGAGACTTGACGACTGCTGATCTTTCAACTCAGAGTGACTCGAAAGGCCTAGTGGTGAGCACCTCTGTGTGACATAGGAAAACCATAGTGGGGAGAACCTCTGTGTGATGCGACAGACCAATAGTACTCAACAAGAGGAGTACCTCAGTAGTCCATGAGGGGGAGTGCCTCTGTGTCACGCGGCAGAGCCATGGTGGGGAGAGCCTCTGTGTGACATGACAGAATCACGGTACTTGATAGTTAAGTACCTCAGCATTCCAAGGTTAGTGGGAAGCACCTTTGTGTGACGTGGTAGGACCACTGTACTCGATAGAGGAGGAGTTCTCGCGTAGCTGAGGCGTTTGACGTTGTGATTGGGGATGTTACTTGTTACTTCCCCTAGAATAAATCCTAGTGAGATATGCCTTTACATTGTCCTTGTGATTGAGGTTATACTATGTGATACTTTAGCTGTGTGGTAATCTACCTTCGTGATGTTACCCTGTGGTTTTTCTTTGTGGAAATGTAGGATAACGTCAGGGTCTTAGGGTCACTATTGACTATTGTTATACTCACCCATGCATGGGCTACAACTACACCTTGTTGTGTCAGGTGCAGAAGACGAACATTGCTGACTGTGGATGAGGTTACCTGGTCTAGAGACTACTCATAGGTGGGCCTTAGATGAGGCGATCCATAGATATGACCATTCTATAGTTGTACCAACCCTTTAGGTAGGATCCTTTGTGGGTGTTCATAGGAGTTGTTCATAGTTTTTCTTGTACTTTCTAGTTTTACTTGTACCTTCTAGTTGGGCTACAATTCTGGCCCCTTTACTTTCAGTACACACCCTGTTTTCTATATAGTTTACTTTGTGCTTGTATCTTGTTGTGTGCTTGGTTTGAGAGAGTTTATAGTTTATAAAGGCAATGCCATCCTGTTTTAGGGAATACGCCTTTATGTGCTCGTTGCCAGCCCCTGGCCTATGTTAGGTGGGCTTGGGGTAGTCACGCCATGGGCCCCAGGGGATGGGTTTTGACAAATTGGTATCAGATTTTTTCAGTTCTATAGAATAAATTTAACTCTAATATTTTCTATGTGGAAATTTTGTTTAGTGTGATGAGTGTGATTTTCATTTAAGGGAGTCCAGTGTTGGTGCGACGACCGACATATCTATATACCAAGACCCTGAATTCTGATTTCCGACTCAGTGAATGAAAAAACAGATTGTGTATGTGTTTTTGAAAAGTTTTCATTGTGATATCTTTCAGTCAGCTCACCAGTTATAAAATTAATGACCGTGGCACACCTATTTTTTTTTAGGATTTATCCATGTAGACAACCATCCAAGATTCCTGTTAGAGTACGCGACGATAGCCCACTGAGCAACAAGGATTCAATGTAGGGCTACTATAAGGCATTTGGACCATCGGGTTGTGTACCAACAACACCTCTACCCATTGGGAAGCCGATGCCACTAGCCCCAGCAGTAGAGGGTGCATGATGATTGAGCGCATTCCACGAGTTCCTGTGCCGGAGGCCACCGAGGTTCTGGGGTGAGACAGATCCACATGCGGCTGAGGATTGGCTGGAGGCCATGGTAAGAGTGTTCTGACTGGTAGACACACCAACTGATCTCATGGTGAATCTTGCCACCAGCCTTCTTCAGGCAGCATCGAGAAGATGGTGGAGCTTGATACTCCAGGTTAACAATGAGGTGACACTCATCTGGGAAGACTTTGGGAGACATTTTAGGGAAGAGTTCCTTCCAGCGACATTACGCTCAAAGCGTATGCAGGATCTCCCCCACTTACAATAGGGTAGCATGACCGTGGCCCAGAATTCAGTTAGGTTCACCGACCAGTCAAGCTACTCCATAGACATGGTGCCATACCCTTTCATTAGGTCCTAGACCTTCGAGCAGGGGCTCATAAGGTAGATTAGAGCTTCAATGGTTTCTCTCAGCATCACAACGCTGGAGCGGGTGTTAGAGAGAGTACTCTTAGTGGGGATTTTCTTTTCTGAGCATTCACCAGCAGCAAGAACCACCACCAGAAGACATGTAGCAGAGTCATCGGCAGCTGGAAGCAGATATATGATGTAGAGGTCCAAGAGGACCCAACCTACAGGTTAATGACCATAGGATATAGGTTCAGTGGTGCGAGGCTCTTGAGTCGGAGCGGGACAGGTGAGGATCATGAAGTGTTACTCATGCGACGGGCATGGTCACATGGCTCGCGACTATCCGATCTGCCGTACAGATGACTAAAATACGGTTGAAGGACCACCTGGGTAGAGGGGAAGACTCGATCGAGGAGGTCCATAGGTAGGAAGATGATGTGGGAGAGGAGTAGGATGTGCATCAGGCAGTGGGTGGTGATTTGAGGTTCTACCTCTACCACTATCAGGAGGTCCACCCCGACCACATGGAGCTAGTGGACAGGGATGAGCTCAGCTCTAGGCAGCTGAGGCCTATGATCATGGCACTCCAGAGATGATACGAGGTATGATATATGTATACTCCACCCTATATATAGTACTTATAGACATAGGTTCCAGTCATTATTTTATTTCCACAGTCGTCGTTCGGAGGTCAGAGATTCCAGTGGAGCCTATGGATCGATCCTTGGGGCTAGAAACTCCTATGGGAGAAGATTCAAATATTTTGAACTGGTGTCGGCAGTGTAAGATTACTCTTTGAGGAGATATATTTAGCTGGGATCTTATAGCAGTGGCCTCAAGGCCTTAGTACGTCATCTTGGGTATGGACTAGTTATCCACAGTCCATGCTTCGATCGACTGTATTAGGAGAAAACTGTAGTGTGTTCGCATGGATGGGACCAGGTTTTCCTTCCTTGTTGAGAAGGGAACCTTTGCAGTGCAGGAAGGACTTACCCAAAGGAGGGTGAATCTGATCACACATCAGTTGTCTAGAGTTACCCTTAGAGCGGTTGATGTTGAGATTCTGAGCTATCTTATAGTGGGGGACCAGTATGCTGATGTTTTTCCTGATGATGTTTCAGGTCTACCTCCTCAAAGAGAGGTGGAATTTTACATCGAATTGTTCCCCGTGACAACACCGATATCTACTCCATCATATCGGATGGCTACCGTAGAACTTCAAGATCTACGGGGACAACTAGAGGACTTTCATATCAAGGGGTTTTATAGGCCTAGTGTTTCTCCTTGGGTAGCCCCGATTTTTTTTGCGAAGAAGGTGGATGGGAGTTTGAGACTTTTTTTGGACTATCGGTGCCTGAAACAGGTGACCGTGAAGAACACCTACCCACTATTGAGGATTGATGATCTCTTTGACCAGTCGAAGGGAGCACGATGGTTTTCGAAGATAGATCTGAGATCAGGCTATCACCAGCTCAGGGTACGAGAGAAGGATGTGCAAAAGATTAATTTTATATGTTGGTATGGCCACTATGAATTCTTGTTTATGCCATTCAGTGTGACCAATTCCCTATTAGAGTTCATGGGACTCATGAACAGGATCTTACAACCATACGTCGATTGCTGGGTAGTAGTCTTCATCGATGACATCTTGATATACCCAACGACGGGGGAGGACCATGCCTATCATCTGTAAATAGTTCTGGACACACTCTGAGAGAACCAGTTTTATGGTATGCTCTCAAAGTTACATTTCTAGATACAAGAGGTCTACTTTATGGGACACGTTATCTTAGAGGCTGGAGTTGTGGTGGATCCAGCAAATATTGAGGTTGTGCTAGCTCGGGAGCCACCCTGGAGTGTGAAGGAGGTGCAAAGTTTTCTAGGTTTGGCTGGTTAATACCAAAGTTTTGTGCCTAGATTTTCCAGAGTTACGGCACCCTTATCAGCTTTGACAAAGAAGGTTCAACCCTTCGTGTGGTTGGAGAGATTCTCAAATATTTTCTAGGATATGAGGCATAAACTGACGAGTTCCCCCATCCTGAGGCTACCAGAAGAGGGCATTAGGGATTTAGTCTACAGTGATGCATCAGAGACTGGGATTGGATGTGTCCTGATGCAGGAGTGAGCAGTGATTGTGTATAGTTCTCAACAACTAAGACATAATGAGAAGAACTACACTACCCATGACCTAGAGTTAGCAGTAGTGGTATTCACTTTGAAGATGTGGCGACATTAGTTGATGGGTGAATGTTTTATAGCCTACTATAATCACAAGAGTCTCAGGTATATATTATCTCAGAAGGACCTGGACCTAAGATAACGGTGATGGATTGAGATTCTCTAAGACTATGACTTCTAGATAGTCTCTACTCCTAGGAAGTGGAATGTAGTAGCAGATGCACTCATTAAGAGATCTGGTATATTGTTGTTAAATGATGGGATGGAGCAGCTAGCAGTTTTGCGGATATCCTACATGGATCAAGATAGAGTACCATATCTTCAGTCTTTGATAGTCACTCCCCCACTCCTTCAAGGAGTCAGGGAGGTGCATCTTGGGTTCACTAACTGCAAGGCTCGACATGCTTAGATATCCACAAGATAGTCACGTGATGGATTTTTTGAAGGTGGGGAGCACATCATCCTCTTCAGAGGGCGTACTATGGTACTGATTGTGCTACAGGAGGAAGTTTCGAGGGAGTTCCATACATCCCCTCTAGTGATACATATAGTAGTGTAAAATATATACCAGGATCTTCAGCATCAGCCCTGGTGGTCAGAAATGAATAAATCTATAGGAGAGTTTGTTTCATAGTTCCTCGCTTTTCAGAAAGTGAAGGCAGAGCATCAGGTTCCAACGGGATTAGTTAAGCCACTAGAGGTGCTTGAGTGGAAGTGGGATGGAATTTACATGGAATTTTTGACCAAAATTCCACACACATCCAAGAGTCATTATTCTATCTGGGTGATCATTGACCGACTCACCAAGTCGGCCCACTTCATACCTATCAGAGAACAAGGATCAGTAAAGATCTTAGGATTCATCTACATAAAATAGATTGTAGGGATTCATGGAGTTCCATATACGATTTTCTATGATCATGATGCATGTTTTACATCCCAGATATGGAAGGGGTTGAAGGAGGCATTCGGTACACAACATTGGTTGAGCATCGCCTTCCATCCTTAGTCAGATATCCAGACTGAGCGAACCATTCAAACCCTCGAGGACATGCTACGTGCTTGCGTCCTTGATTTTGGCTGTAGCTGGGAGGATCACTTGACTTTTTTGGAGTTCACATACAATAAATTCTATCACTCCAATATCGTTATGGAACTATTCGAGGCATTGTACAGTAGACCTTGTTGATCACCTCAGTGCTAGACTTACCTAGGGGAGTCATAACTTGTGGGACTAGAGATGGTATGAGCTACCACCGAGAAGGGGTAGATCATCCAGGAGTGAATGAAGACTGCACAGAGTAGGCAGAAGTCCTATGCTGATAGGAGACAGAGACCTCTTGATTTCAAGGATGGTGATCATGTCTTTCTACGAGTCTCACCTCGACGAGGTTTTAGGAGATTTGGCTGAGGTGGTAAGTTATCTCCAAGGTTCATTGGACCCTTTCAGGTTCTTAACAGAGTTGGTGAGATTCCTTACCAATTAGCTCTTCCACCTCATTTTCTCTAGGTGTATGACATCTTCCACATATCCCAGCTGAGGAGATATGTGCACAACCATTCACACATCATTGACTGTGGTGAGATGGATATCGACGATGGGGAGACATTTTTGAAGGTTCCAGTAGAGATCAAGTATCGACAGGAGTGGGTCCTTCATGGGAGGTCGATACCTCTAATGCACGTTCGTTGGTAGCATGAGAACCTCCATGAGAGCACGTGGGAGTGAGAGGCTCAAATTCATGCCCAGTACTCCCACTTGTTTCCTTATTTTGTGTTGTGGATTTTAGGGATGCAAATCCCTGTGGTGGGGAGAATGTAAAGACCTGGTTGTTTCCATGTATTTTTTTTAATTAAATGGAAATATTATGAGTCCATGAAAATTTACGGCGTGTGATTCTGATGACCATGGTGTTTGGAATGAAATTTTGAACTTTTTTTTGGGTACGTTCAGTAAACGCGCAAGCGACATTTTGTAACTTTTGAACCAGTGCTTGAAATTGAAATCTGAGGACACCGTTGAACTTGCAGCACCGATATTTTCTTAAGGATACCTTCACCTCAACCATAGTAGGTCAAGGGTGAAGGTTAGTTTTTGGGCTTTTCATGGGTGTGTTAAAATAATAAAAATAATAAAATAGAACATATTTTATTTTATTTTACTTTGGGTAACCTCCCATTATAATTCGGTGGTGGGGACCACCCTAGCTTGAAACCTCCTACTTTTAAATTAATGGTGGGGACCACCCGACCCTTGAACTCCCTCTTTAATGTGGGAGGTGACTCTTGGTTTCTCCCCCAAATTAATTGTAACAACTTAAACATAATTGTTGTGCCAACTCAATTAGTTTAATTTATATGTTGGCTCCTCACCTTTCTCTTGGCTGGGGGAATTCTTGGAAAGGTGAGCACTTAGAGGGAGAGCTTTGGAGAACACATTCTCCAAAAAAGAAGATTCTCAAATGAAGAATGAGGATGACGCTCAATCTGGATCAGAGACGTATTACAGGAGTGATGAACACTGACGTTCATCGACTTTGTCTTCTTCCTCATGCCACCTCCATCATAAAATCAAGATAGGGGTTTTATATATTTTTGAATTTATTTTATTGATTCTTCATATTCTGATTTCATAACGATGATGGAAGAACTAATATAGCCATCATCCCACACATATAATTTTCCTCTTCCTTTTTAATATCTGCACGTTCTTCATGCATTATTTAATGCCAAATATTTATTGATGCTGGAAACATGGTGTTTTTCGAAGCGTGATATACGAATGCAGATCCCTCGATGCGAGGATTGCGAATATTCAATCGTTTACTTTTTTGGGTTAAGAACAGAGATGCAGTGACCCGCGGAAGAGGAGGAGGGCCGACAGCATAAAGGTATGGAAGCACACATTCATGCCATCGGTGGAGCAGGTGGCCGTGGCCGTTGGGCCAAAGAGGAGGCCAAAAATGGCTGGAATCCAGCCTGCCACGGTGGACAAGCAGCGCGTAACCGCGCCGCTCGGAGGAAGTCTGGACGACATTTTGGCTGATCGCACCAGACTGGCCAAGACCCCTTTGGTGGTTCCTGCATTCCATCAGTTGAACAGTCCATGGATCATTCGGGAAGACCAAGGGGTGCCTTCCCCTGGGTGTCGATCATGGAGGACCCCGCCTCGGCGGACCACCGGCCGAGTGGGCCGCAGCACAATGGGTCATGCCCATTGGGCCTCACCGTAGTGGGATGCACCACAGTGGGACGTACTGCAGCGGGGAATGCAGCAACGAGCCATGCCGCAGCGGGTCATGCCCAGTGGGCTGCTCCTGTTGGCCGGACCTGGCCGAACCCATGTCGGTCCAGGTCGGACAAGACCCAGACCCATTCAGACCAATTTTCTCCTTTATGGCCATATATTGAGAACCATGCGTCCTTTTGATGAACCATCTACGACACCGGAATCCTTGGATCGAGATGGTCCTTTTGTTATACTCCACTTTAGATTTGGATAAGGATAGAGTATGGCCGGGTTGGATCAGACCCCAAATCCAACCAGGCCCTCGGAGTGGAAACACTAATAACATACAGACTAGGCATCCGAAAGATGCGTCATCTATTGTGTTGGGTCCCGTATGACACGACAGACATTGGGATACTTCATCATGGGACTTCAGGGCAATTGAGGTATGATCGATGTCTTGGGAAGTAGTTCTCCCAAGTGCGCTACGTATGGAACCCTATGACTGGATGAGACTTAACGACTGCTGATCTTTCGACTCAAAGTTACTCGACAGGCCCAGTGGGTAACGCCTCTATGTGATGTAGAATACCCATGATGGAGAGCACCTCTGTTTGACGTGAAAGATCCACGGTACTGGACATGTGGAGTACCTCAGTAGGACACAAGGGGGAGCGCCTCTGTGTGACATGGCGGACCCATAGTTGGGAGTGCCTCGGTGTGATGCAGTAGACCCACAGTACTTGACAGGAGGAGTACCTCAGTAGTCCATGGTTAGTGGGAAGCACCTTTGTGAGATGCAGCAGGCCCACTGTACTTCATATAGGAGGAGTTATCAAGTATTTGAGGCATTCGACAATGTGATTGGAGATGTTACTTGTTACTATCCCTAGAATAAATCTAGGTGTGAGATATATTTACCTTGTGCTTGTGATTGAAGTTATGTTATGTGGTAATTTATCTCTGTGGTAATGTACATTCGTGATGTTACCCTGACATTTTTCTATATAGAACTCTAGGAGACCTTCAGGGTCTTGGGGTCCCTACTGAGTATTATTATACTCACCCATGCACGGGTATGCCCACACCTTGTGGTGTCTGGTGCAGACAACAGAAAGCACTGACTGTGCACGAGGGTACCTGGTCTGGTGACTGCTCAGAGGTGGAACTTAGATGAGGTGATCCACCGAAACATTCGTTCTAGATCTGTACCGACCCTTCAGGTAGGATCCTTGGTGGGTGGTCACAGGATCTGTTCACAATTTGGATTTTACTTTCCAGTTTTACTTGTACTTTTTGGTTGGGCATGTATTCCGGCCCTTTTTACTTTCAGTAAATACCCTGTTTACTATATAGTTTACTTTGTTCTTGTATCCTGTTGTTTACTTGGTTTTTGTGAGTTTATAGTCTATAAAGGCAACGTCTTCCCATTTTAGATAATACGACTTTCACTGCATGTTTCCATCCCCTGGCCTATGGAAAGCGGTCTTGGGGTAGTCAAGACGCAGGACCCGGGGGACGGGTCGTGACATCATACAACTGAGTATGAAATTAGTATTTATGGTGGTAATGTTTCACAATATTTGAAAATAATTTGGGCCTCAAAATCAAGAGTTTGATGTTTGAAAAAGACGGTTTTCCATGAAGGAGTGAACGATTTTCAAAAAGGAAAAGAAAATCGGAAAAATAAGGGAATTGTATACCTCAAAACATGGACTGAAGGCCATGTTCTGGGAATGGTTCACGGTCACATACCAAGTAGTGGGAATGGTATGTAGAGCAGTTCAGAGAACAAAAAATGTTTTTGGGTGATAGTTCCTAGAGAAGGTGTGCGGTATGCAGAATTCTAGAAGTTCGTGGGATTGTTGAGGTTCACAGGACTAAAAATGGTTTCGACATACCGTTTTCTATGGTGGAATGTGATATGCAGAAGGAATATGCATATGGTAACAATTTGCGGTGAATGTTTGAAGTATGTGGAACTAAAATGGTTCATAGTAAGGCTCGAAGTTTGCGGGAGGTATACGGTTGGCAGTGGAGGTGGCGTCAGGTCAAAGATTTTGAAAATCTTAGATTATTAGATTTTTTAGATCCACTTTTGCCTATATAAGGAGCAGTAATCCATTTTATTTAATAGAAAGGAATGAAGATTAAAAAATAAAGGAAGAATTTGAAGAAGCCTGGAGTGGTTTGTGGGAAGTCAATTATGTAGAGGAAGCGGTGGTCTGTGGGGGAGAAAAACAGTATGTGAAAGAGAGTGTTGTTCGAGGAGGAATGTATTGAAGTACAAAACAAAATAAGGTATTATATAGAGAAATCATGGTTATATGTGGAGAAATCATAGGCAGTATGTGAATCAGGGTCTGTTTGCGGAAGGTGGTTTTTGAAGGAAGTATATGGAGATGGTATGTGGAAGATCAGGGAGGGTACATATAGGAGTACGGAAATACACGATGGAGGTGGATGGTATATGGAAACAAAAGCAGTATGCATAGGAGGTTTTCCTCCTATCATACCTAAAACACAGTACAGGGAATAGGAGAGTGGTACAATGAACACTCAAGGAATTATATAAAGTGACCAAATCATTTTTCAACAGTAGTTTCCATAGCCTACGATTACGGGGGAAATGATATACATGTATGGATGAAAAAAGGACTACGAGAGAGAATCTATTTGCAATTGAGGATGCATGATTCAATGATAAACCATTAAAGTGACCTCCAAGTTGATAAAATGAGTTTGAAGTCTCTTAGAGAAGTTAGATAGGGGAAGTCAACACATCTATTTTCAATTACTTTAGGTTTTACACTTCATGTATTTTTATTAAAGAATATTTAATATTTTATTCTAATGATATATTGATGTTTATATTTCATTATAAAACACAGATCTGTTAATTTTAGATTTATTTTTTATGTGAAACAAGATATGTTATATAATATTTCATTAAAATAAAAAATATATAAAAAAATACTAGGGTGTTACATTCTACCCTCTATAAATAAATTACACAATGTCAATTTATTTTGTTCTCACCAAGGAAAATTGATCAAGGTCTTGTAAATATTTTCAGGGATCATGATATAAAAATATATTCAAATCCTTTATAATGGTTTATAATGTGTATGCAATTAATTAAATAATATATGTTTAGTATGTCAAACTAGTTCTGCAGTTAGATTGGCTTGTTGTGGAATGAGTGAATATTGAGTTAGTACCCAACTGTCCCTTTTTAGTGTTTTTATCCATTTGTACATTTTAATCTGAGCTTATGTCCAGCTATTTGTATCTTTAAAGGGATTTAATTTCATGGATTCTATATAGTCCACACTTCAAAAAAATGATGATTTTCCCATATTTACACTTAAACTTAAGGCTTCCACTATTGTTTTCATGTCCTAATTTCCAATAATAATTTAACTAAAACTTATCTAGAAGTATTTTACGACATAATAACCTCACAATTATAGAAAACCTATAAACATATATTTCAACTTAACCATTATTTTCAAACAAAATTCATCACATTAAAATGTGTATATAACATATGTAGGTTAGAGTATGGTAAAATGGAAAGAGGGGGGGGGGGGGTGAATTTCCCCCTTTAAAAAATAATGAAAATGATATGGAATATAACTAAAGAATTGAAGTATATATTTTTTGAAATATTGAAGATAATAAAATTCATTTGATGATTTAAAAATAAAAATGTATCAATGTTTAAATAAAAATAGAAATAATATATGATTATAATAACATATGAATAAAAGAAAGCGTGATTCATAAAATTAACGACTTATAATATTTGATAGATTAAAATATTATCTAATTTATCTAATTAAAGTGATAAATAAATAGAAATGCAGAAATTAAATAAGTCACAATATCTAGTATGGATGTTTTTGCAATAAATCTAAAAGATCACCTATATCTACCACCCTAATTGCTTAAGGGTTTAATTTATTATTCCCTTGTATTTAATGGTGGAAAGGTAACCAAACATCCCTTTATTTTTAGGTTATAAAAAGAAACCTGAATTACAATAGACACTAGCTCTTTAATGAGGAAGTGAGAAACCTCAATGAGATAAATACCATAAATTTTTAATGGAAATGGAATAAAAAAACCTTTATCGCATTAATAATAGTGAGAACCAATTATACAAGAAATAGGAGTAAGAGGGAGATTACTGTGAAGATATAAATTTTATCTTAGTATCGATTCTCTAAAATAATATGATGAAACACCAGGAGAGAATTTGAAAATAGTGATGGTGAGAAATACATTACATTTTTTTCACATTGAAGAATAGAAGAGAAGTGAAATTGAAATTATATAACATTGATATAGATTTTTCAATCATAACATGTTTGCATTAGAGATTATAAGTGAAGGTATATTATTAATTACACCAAGGTATCTATTTATAGGATTGGAAGGCCTAGGTAATCTTTTTAAATTCTATAGGGGGGGTCATTATGTTGTTAATGAAAGTATTTAATGATATTTTGATAATCAATAAATTTTGGATTCATCATAGGTTTTTATGGCAAGGTCAAATTTATTAAACTGTGGAGGGGGTCTTTATGGCATGGAGGTTAGAGATATGGCATAGAGTTTGGCAATAATTTTTTGTGTTTCTATGGATTTTTATCTAGCTATGAGATAGACGTCGAATTTTGGCATGGAATACTCCTGTATAGAAAAATTGTGATAGGCATTCAACTTGCAAGGTGTCTTTTCACACTATTATAGGATCTTAGGTTTGACTGTGGTTTGAAAGACATTTTTTTCTCTATGATCTTCAGAGTGGAATTTATATCGAGATGAACTGATATGGGATGTAGCATGGTCCTCTATATAACACCTTAATTCATGATCTATAATTTATTGTGGTTTGGTGTTCAGTGTTGCCTCATTTTGAAGTTATGAAGCTCAAATAAGTTCTATTGGTTTGATAAATTCACTCTACACTTCCACAATGTCCATGAATAATCCTTCAAATATCATTAAATTCTCTAACATTATTTTAAGAATTTTGGTTATAAAACACATATAAGAAGATAAAAACCACTTAAAAGAGTGTTCAAGATTATTAAATTAAGGGATGGTGAGAAGCACAGTAATCTCCCCTTATTTATGATCACAAACACTTGAAAATATGTGAATAAAAATAAGAATATAAAAATTATATCATGAAAAGCATGATAATATTTAATATATTTTACCAATAATTCTCCCCCTTTGAAGAATAACAAAATATCCTTAAAAAACATTCCACATTAACATAAATCTTCTCTCTATAGAAACATTCTTCCCCATAAAAAAATTATATGACTCTTAAGTTTTATATCATTTTGAGATTAAATATAAAACATAAAACTCCTCCACTTTGATATTATAAAAGAGGGGTTTCTATGGTGGTTAGAGAATAAATAAACATAATATTTAAAAATATATTTATCATCATTAATGATATTTCGAGGGAGATGAAAATCATGTTTTATATATTAATTTTTTTAAAAAAAATTAAAATTAAGAAAGAGTTATTTTCAAATATTCTCAATATAAAATAGGAATAAACATTTTTCTGTTGAAAATAAAGTTCAAAAATTGAAATCATGAAAAATATATTTCTAAAAATGTATGAAAACATTGATAAATAATTATGGGGAAAATGTAAAATAAAATTCATAATAAAACAATTTTGAAAAAAATGGTTTCTCTTCTAGGATCATTTAGGAATTATAAATATTGACTCCCCCTCAAATAATGAATTAAGAGGGATATATGGATCATATTAAATAAAAAAGACTAAACAATGAATAAAATATATAGAAAATATTTTAAACCCCATTCTGTTATTATGGTTTATAAAATAGTGTGACAGTAAACCATATATAATTCCCTAAGTGTGTCATATCAAGGGTACATTAAAGGCCCATTAAATGTACCCATGATGGATAAAGGGTTAAAAATCCTCTTATTTTTAGGATAAATCCATGGGAAGAGTTATATAAAAACCACATATAATTGTTTATATCTATACATGATTTTTTTCTTAGAGTATCAAAATCACTTTAATTATAAAAAATTATTAATATTTCTAAAATATTTTATTTAAAATTATTTTTGTAAAATTATTTTTATAAAAAAATAGAAAAAAACTCTCAATATTTACATGGTTAAGAGAAAAGAATAAAAAATAATCATACCCAACTCACCTTTAATTATGTCATGGATATCAATAGGAAGAGGTTTAGTGAAGATATAAAAAATTTGAAAGATGGTTAAATAAGTAAATAATGATACCACATTTTTCAGTTATCTTATAGAGAATGATTTTTAGACCAACGTTCTTAGTGTGAGTGAGTTAGATATGATTTTTATATATACTAATCACACTAGTTCTTTCACAATTTATAGGTTCAAGATAATATGTAAGGCATAATGTCCATGGGATTATGTTTCATCTTAATAACTTGGGTACAACAACTACACACAACTATGAATTATTATTTGTCTGTAGAAAGTAAAAATAGTTTTTTATCCATAATACTCCATAAGATGAGTCTTTCATATTAGATGAAAAGTTCCACTAATACTTTTCCTATCTAGTTTACATCCTCTAAAATCACAATTTAAAAAATAATAAAATTGAAAATATATTTCCTAACGATAAAATAATAAAGGTTTTTAGTTCCTTTTAATTTTAAAAACTTTTTTTTATTGGATTTTAAATGGGATTAATTTAGATTTGATTGAACGTGACCACAAATTAGTACACTAAATATTCTATTTGGTCTGGTAACAGTAAGGTAAAGAAGACTTCCAATCATACTTCATAAATATTTTTTCTGATTGATTCACTACATTCATCCAATATTAGCTTACAAGTTATAATCATGGGTGTTCTAATTTCTGTATCATGAACCACGATAACCATTTTAAAAATATTAGTAGTGTGTTGAAATTGGTTTAAAAATCTTCCATCATAATATTAGGTAATTTTAAAACCAAGGAAGAGTTCCAGTTCTCCTACAAAAATAATTTCTAACACTTTATTCATTAAATCTGAAAGATTATTGTAAATATTTTCTTTAGATAATCCAAAAAATAACATCATCAATAAAAATTTGATCAATTAATAAATCATTTGAATTTTTTTAGAGAAATAGTGGAATTAGATTGTCCCTTTTGGAAATAAATTTATAAAAGGAATTTATTGAACCTACAATTTCATTCCTTATGATCTTATTTTAAAAAATATTGAACATTGGTTAAAATGAAAACATGACTCAGAAAACTATGATTTTTAAAACTATGTTTTTAATACATAATTTCTTTTAGAAACAGTACCATTTAGAGAATTACATTGGAAATCCATTCCAAAAGTATAAAATTAAAATAATATTTGAATGCCAAAAATATTCTAAATGATTATAACTAAGAAACAGGAGTAATGGTTTCACCAAAATCAATATCTTCTTCATGATTATATAATTTATAAACAATTCAAGGTTTTTTTCCAATGATAATTCCTTGATCATTAATATGGTTTACAAAACCCACTTCTAATAATAGAATGATTTTCAAGATGTCACATGAGAGTCCAAACACTATTCCATTGAAATTTGAAATGTTTTTAACTCCTCTTTCATATAATTTATCCAATTATCATCACTAAAAGATTAGTAAATGGAATGAGGTTTGATAATAGAGAGAAAATATTTATGTTCAACTTCTTTTATGACCAAACATCTAGTATGAGTTTAATATTGTAATTCCTTGATAAAATTGTCGACCGGATGGTCTCTAGATTGAATCTATGATTTAGTTAAAAGAGTGGAAGGGGGTTTGGTAATATCATTAATTAATATAGAATATTGGGGTTTAGTAAATGTTAGACTAGGTTGGTCATGATAATCATTAAATTGATGGATCCAATTAAGAATATTCTAATTGAATTTAATGAAAATTGACTGCTCTATGGTCTTCGTCCTCTTATTGAATACTTGGAAGGATTTAATTGAGTTTTAGTACCTATAAAAGATATATTCGTTGTATTTAGAGTGAAAAATTATGTTATTATCAATAGTGTTATGAATAAATCATTTACAACCAAAGTCTTTAAAGAATTATAAATTTTGAATTTTACCTTTATACAAGAAGTACTGACTACCTTAACCAAAAACAATTGACGGTCCTAACATTTCTTAGAGGTTACTATTTTTTATTTCTCCAAACCCATTTTTTTATATGTTATAGGTGTGGATATGGTGTGTTGATAATCTTAAGAAGAAGAAAAACTCATCAAAGTTATTATTTTTAAATTATCAACCATGGTCATCTCTATGGAAAAAGAGTTTGCAAATTTTTTGAATTTATACTTTCCTTGAAATATTGACAAATACATTACAAGACTCGTTATTTTGAGATAATAGGAAAAATAATGTAAATATTTTATAGTCATCAATAATTACACATGTATAATTTTTACCACTGATAGATGAAACATTATTTGGTCTAGAATGGTCAATGTGGACTAGTTATAAGGATTTAGAAGAGAGAACAACATTTTTTAGGTTCTAAATAATATTTTTGTTGATTTAAAATTTTGGAAGGGTGATAAACTAATCTATACTTGAAAGAAAATTTATTTGAATCTCATAATAGTTAGTTATTGTTGAGCTGGACAATAGGGTGAATATTAGAATGTCCTAGACATCGATAACAAAACCACGAGTAATTATATTTTACACCTAAACTCTTATAATTTTAGCATGTGAAGGGATTTATGTCTATACTATACACATTTTAAAATCAATATGTGTTAAAAAAAAATTCATTATATATATAAAACTTATAAAAATAGTGTGAAATGTAATTTTGAAACCTCTATCATATAATTATCTAATACTTACTAAATTATATTTCAATACATTAACACAAAACTCACCTAATAAAATAATATTCGTGTAACCAATCTTAGATACATTGGTAATTTTAACTTTTGAGTTATCTCTAAAAGTGACATATCAACCATCATAATTTTTGAGATTATTTAATTAAAAAGGATCACCACACATGTGCCTTAAGAAACTTTTATCCCTTTACAATGTATATTCTTGGGTTTTTATCTTTTTACAAAAAATAACAATAAATTATAGATTTGGATACCCAAATATAGTGTCTAAATAATTTATTAAAAAAATAGTTTTGAATCTAAATGTGTTTGGAATAAGTTATATGTTATAAACATGATATGAAATATAAATGATTTTAGGCCTACCATATCATTAATTTTTGAAATTTCATTCATAAATATGACAACTAACATTATTTCAATAATTATATGAATTATTTTGAGAAATAACTTTTATAAAATTATAATTTTTATAATTTTTGGGAAGAAATATTTTTTTTAAACCAAAACCACAATGATTTTTAACCGTCATTGAGAACCAAAAGTTTTATTCAAATACTATTCCCTTGGGTAAAATTATAAATATAATTTTTAAGATCCTCAATTAAAATTCCAAATCCTAAACTTTTTAATGTACATTTAGTTTTAAAACCAAATAATATTTATATTTTAAAATTGATCTTTTTGAAAAACAACTTGATTGTAATTGTTTCTAAGATCATTAAATATCAAAGTATGTTCACAAAAACTACATTAAAGTTTATCTAAAACATAAATAAGACCATAATATATTAAATAAGAGATAAAATAATTAGATTAATAATAACTAAAACATGTATAATTTACCTTTTCGCATACCATGATATTGGCCATTAGTGATTTAGTATATTAACCAATTGATTCATATGTCAAAATCGAGTCCCCAAAAGCACTACAAGTTGGAAATATTAGGAATATCTTAAATTTATTCTTCTTTTTGTTCTATTTTCTTGAGGTAAATCCAAATTGAGGTGACCCTTATTTTTTACTCAAATTATGTTGTAATGATGTTGACCCCTGTACCTCAGAGATGTTTTATGTTTTATTACATTTGGATTTGTTACAAGGAACCACATCCTGAAGGATTTGATAGTTTAGTATTCTTGGTAAACTAGATACATACCTAAGTATTACATTACATTTTTATGAAATATTTAAAATAAGTTTATTTCATATAGAATAAACCTACATATCAAACATTTTTCACTATATGGATTCCTGAGAAAGGAAACAAAATAAAGGTCAGCTCATATTATCATTAAGAGTTAAGTACAAAAGAATCTATCATGAATAAATAAAAAATAAATATGGAAAGCTAAATACGAGAAACAAATTCCATTAAAATAAAATCAATACATGAATATTTAAGGCATAATAAATATTTAAAGGAAAATAAATAAACACACAATCCATATAATCAATAATAGGAGAATGAAATGGATAAAAATATAATATCATTATGAGAATATCAAGGATAATAATAATAACTGGAATGAAGTAAATAATTAATTATCATATTTCATGTTTCCTATGAAGATGATAACATTACCATAAAGACCAATAAAAATGGTTTAAAACATACTGGGTACAAATCTATTTGGTTTATCCAACTAAATATATACTGTCAAGACCTTTCACAAGATAGTTTAGAACCACTGGTTACAAAAGAAAAGGGTTAAACCAACAAATTTTATCTCATGAGACCTATAGATAAATTTAGGGGATATATATAATGATCCACACCCATATCTTCATTCCAAAAGCATTCCACTTATGTCAAATAATAGATTTAATTCATGAAAAATATGTCGTATCATTAGATATTCATATTGAATAAACAATATAGATTTATCATCATTTCCCTAGTTAATTAAATTTCTTTCAATTTAAACAATGTATGTAAAAATGTTAAACATTTTAGGGTAAAAAAATATCCTTGATAAATAATACTAAAATTTAGGGGAAATTTAATGTCCATAGGAAAGTAAATAATTCAAATCAAATGTAATGACTAAAAAAATGAGTCAAGGACTTGAATTTCAATACTTTCCAAGGCAAAAATGATCATAAACCATCCAAATGAAGATTTAGTATGTAATTAATAAATTATATACTCATTGAAGTAATAGTATTTTTTTCAATTATGAATAGTAATACCATAAAAATATCTTTAAAAATATTATTGAGTAAAATATCATTTTCAATTTGGAAAATATCTTTTAAATCCTTTTATTTAGAATTCACTTTTAAAAATATATTTATTTAAAAGATCCTCATGAATGTGAATAGGTAGATTCAAATAAATTATGATCATGATGGATGGTAATTCCACACAGTATGTAAAATCTTATAATAACATTCCTTTTTCACAGTAAAAGGGTTAGGAAGTTTCCTTTTTCCGAAAATGACAAGAATATTTTTTTTAAATTTTCGGTAAAATCTAAACATGAATTGTTTTGAAAATAAAATAATATTCCTTTAAGTTTTTTTAAAGAGTATGAATGGGTGAAAATTAATTTCATAAATTGTTTTAAAATGTTAAATTAATTTTTTAAGAAATATTTAGAATACAAGGTTTTGGAAGAAAACAAATTTATGACCGAAGAGAGAAATGAAGTCCTATTTTTTAAAAATGAATTTTCTCAATTAATTTAAGTAAAAATAGTGAGAAAATGTAACTATTACATGAAAATATCATAAATAACTAGAGTATAGTAAAATTAATTGGGTTTATTGGGAAGTGGTAAAATAATTTTCTTCACCATAAATTCAAGAGTAAATGATCTCTGTAAGAACCCCATTATTACTTTAATGTTCATGATTATTTTTTTCATTTTTTTCTTTTTCTATTATTGAAATTTTTTTGAGATATCAGGGAAAAACTAGGTTGTTCTGGAAATTTCTAGGTTACACACTGGTTACTTAACAATACACGCTATGTACCCTTTCAGTTAGATATATCCATACATGGCGTGTAAGGGTGTTGGTCAGAAGGAGATGTTTAACCAAGCACATGTCTTGTACTCTTAGTACACATCGTGTAGTGTAGCCATGTATGGGGGATATACATGGTATGTGGGTATGTCAGTGATTTAGAGGTGAAAAAACAAGGACACGCCCTGTATGGCCTCATACACGCTGTGTAGTCATGTCGGCAAGTCCTCAGTGAATTTTCAGTCGTGTTAGGAATAGTAAAATGATATACACGATGTGTACTCATATATACACACCTTGAATTTTTTTTCACTTAAAATGTGTAGTATCCTCGTTTTAAGGTAGAGGGAATATGGAGTGGAATGGTTTCATGAACCAGGCCACCGAAGCTCCAATCCCTTCATGATCATTCATCTGAAGTCTAATTAAATTTTTGTTAGATCCATTTGAACCCCCTAGGTAAGGACTTGATTCCTCTTCGGCCTTTTTCATTTTTTTATTTACTAAAAAAGTTATAGGGGATTGATATTTTATGGTCTTTGTGTAGATCTATCGTGTTTTAGACCAAATTAGTGGCTTATACTGAAGGAGGATCATCATGCTAGTTCAAGGAAGGTGGTGTATACCTTTATTTGTGTTTTCATGGACATTTGGGTGGCATGGTCTATGGCTCGTCTTTGGGTATTTTTGAGATGGACCCATTTTATCTTATATTGCATATTGAATTAATTTTTAGTCTCATGGGAATCCTTTGGTCATACCTTATTGCCTAAATTTCTTGAGAAAGGCTGGGAAAGAGGCAAACTCTCATTGAGACTGTAACACCCTGACTCTAGTTACCCAGATTCGGTGCATTATTACATAATATTGGCATGATTAAAACGAATCAAGTCCCGAAGGACCAATCGGTTGAGCAGTCTTGGAAAATAGATTACATACATGAATGTTACATTAAACTTCATAACATAAAAACAACATAAATAATCCTTCACGAATTCCATTATTCCCTTAGCTTATCCTTTTATAACAATCACAATACACTTCTTGGAATCGTAGGAAAAATAAAACATAGAAAGGGGTGAGCTCAGTTTCTCAGTAAGGATAACAATATAGCGGAAACTTTTATAAATAAGCATAAACATTTAAGGAAATGTATAACTAAAACAAAAGCCTTTTAAACTTGAACTTCAGCATAATATAGCATAAATAAAATGAAATAATTCCATTTACTTATTCACATGGAAATTCTACTAATCGAATAATCACATGCAATATCAATAACCACTTTCATAATGAAGGAAATGCATAATTCCGAACTTTAATTTCTATGTGAAGGCCATGTGCCAAGACCTAAGGGATATATGTAACCGGAACCCAACCCTGAGAGCCTCTATAACCAGACTCTATCCTAGAGAGCCTCTGTAACCGGACTCCATCCCGAAGTTCCTCTAATAACCACACACCAACCCGGAGAGACTCTATAACCGGACTCCATCCCGATGTGCCTCTAATAACCGGACACCAACCTGGAGTGCCTCTAGTAACGAGATACCAAACCGGAGTGCCTATTATAACCAGACACCAACCCGGAGGGTTTTCTGTAACCGTACCCCAACCCGGAGGGCTTACTTTTACTAGTCCCCAACCCAAAACATACTAGTCCAACACATTCATCTTAAGAAGAGGATGAAATATAACATAAAAATTCGTATTAAAACTAGCATACGAAATGTCAATACTTTACCCATAAACCATGAATGGTATAAAAATAACACATACACAGTCAAACATATCAAAAAATATTCAACACAATATGGAAGATTTGTATCATGGTAAATCAACTTCAAAACAAGTTTTAAATCCATTAAATAATTTTGACATAGTTGAAAATGATTTGTAAAACTATTTGAGAGAAATACCCCTTTTTCATGAAAACATTTAAAAGTCACACAATTTATAAAAGAATTCATTTAAAGAAATTTTTGAATCAAAGTGTCCCATACCACTTTGAAACTTTTTAAAGGAATTAACATTTTAAAAACATTCATGTCCATATAAATAAATCCTTAAAAACCATTTTGAATACATGGACATTAATGAGAATGATTTAGAAGAGTAGATATTTAAAACATTTGAAATGATGTTTTAGTAAAAAATTCGATTAAAATAATCCCTTTGAAAACTCTTTCATAAAACATGGACATGGATAATAAATATGTCTCGGTAGATACTAACGTAAAAACAACCTCGGATAATAAAGAGATTGCGAAATTAACCCTCACCAATTTGGTAACTTACGACACATACAACCCATGAAAGAGGTATCATACAATGAATATTTAAATACACATAAATTATAGTGTTTTACATAAAGAATACAATTATGTGCAGTACATACACCACACAAAATGTAATAGTGGCAATATTGCACGAATCTCACAGGAATAATGAGTGAGATGAAAACCCCTTACCTTGAACTTTTCCTTAATAGATTGTAGGTTAACCTCCTGTATAATATTTAAATCATTGTTATTAAATTATACAATAATCATATACATAATATGATATCATATATGATCTTTTAATATTGATTTGTTAATAATATTTTAGTATTATCGTCGTTTCAGGTGTTAACTGATTCATTTTACTTTATATACTTCGTTACGTAAGCCGTGTTTGTTATGGATAGGTTGTATCTTGTTCATGTACAGAATGATATCAAGTCGTTAAACATTACTTTTAATCATCAAATGATAATTATTCTTGAATGGATATGATGGGGAAATGAATCTCATTGCGTTCGTGGAGACGGTAATCTATATGTACGCACGAAGGCTACTTCAATTTCATTTTTCATTTTAAAAGGAATCAAAACCAAATGATACATAGGTATATTATTATTCCATTATAATATAATATATTATATTTGTTACTTAATTTCATTAACACCATCCTTTATACATTCCATTTATGGTATGAACGAGTCATATCACTTTGAGGGGGTGGTAGTCCGCACTTCCTCAAATGAAATTATCGTATATATATACAACATGAAACGAATAATGGTATGATATAAAATGGAATTACAAAAGATTATATATGAAATAACTATAAAAAATATCATATTTAATTATAGTTCCATCATAATGGTTACCATGAGAGGTGGTAGGAGATAATTGAACAATCATCGCTTCGTGAGGCGTTTGGTTTCCATCCACAGAAACATTATGTTCTTCACCCATTAGATGGAGGTGTGTGTAAGTGTAGTTATAATACTTCTAATAACAGTATCATAGCATATTTAGGATACTGGTTTTGTTACAAAATAAAATAATAAGAAGTGTTTGTTGAGTCAATAAGGTTTTCCTTATGACTTTTCCATTCCTTCTTGTTTTGAAAATCACAAATATCTTATACTTAAGAAAATATATATTTTACCTTGATAAGGAAAATTTTCTTCCTTAAAGAAATCAACCATAACCTAGATTTTGTTATAAATAGAAATATTTTTCTTATGTACAAAAACCGGATTCATACCTAAAATCACGGAATCATATAATGTCAAGTATTGGCGTATTCTGTTTTTAGGATCCGAATTCTGGGTGTGAACTATAATGAAGTTCCACTCTGATTTATAGATACGAAAATTCATGAGTTCGACTCTGAACTCTTAAGTAGTTCGACTCTAATCTCTTATGAAGTTCGACTCCAAACTCTTATGAAGTCCGACTCCAAACTTTCGTAAGTTCAACTCCGTTCTCTTGAGTAGTTTGACTCTGAACTCTTATGAAGTTCGACTCCGAACATTCATAAGTTCGACTCTGAACTCTTAAGTAGTTCAACTATGAGCTCTTATGAAGTTCGACTCGGAACATTCATATGTTCGACTCCGAACTCATAATTAGTTCTCCTCTAAACTCTTATGAAGTACGACTTTGACCTTTTACTATTTCGACTTCAAACTCTGCAAGTTCAGATTCCGAACTCTGGTGAAACCAGGCTCCGAATTTCCTTAGAAATTCAGACTCCGGACTTCTATAGATTTCAAGTTCCAAATTCTTAAAAAATAGAATCCGGACATTTCTTTTTATAGACTCTTAATTTAATTTTTGGTTAGACTCCGAACTTTTAATTTTCTTACACTTCAAATTTTAGTATGGCTTTTTCTTACATATTCTCCATTACAAAACGATGTCGCACATTCAGTTATACATAGTTTGTTATTAAACGATGTCGTCTATTCTATTTCAAACTAACCGTTGGTTGAGTTACACATGTACAGGTCCCTCTGAATTTTAAGGAAAATATGACCGTTGGAGAGGGGGCCAACCGAGCCTATAAATAGGAGCTCATTTGAAAGAGCCCAACAATGAGTTGATCAATCTAGAGACCACACACTGGTAAGGTGATTTCTAGAGAGAGAATCGTTTCAAGCTTTGTGCGTACTGAACCGCTCAGTCATATTTCTTCGTGCGACTCCGAATGTTGGTGATTACATTCGAGGGCTTCCGGGGGTAGGAAGACAGAGGTGCTGACTACCATGAAGTTTGGGGGCTTCCTTGCTGAGGAAGACAGAGGTACCAACTAACCTTAAAGTTGAGGGATTGCGAGGATAGCAAGACAGAGACTCCGATCTTTGTATCGAGGGCTTACCCTGGTGTGGGTAACACAAACTTGCTTGAAAGTATAAATCAAGGGACCTTTATCCAAGGTTGTTGGATACCCTTCTCTTTAGGTTAAAAGAGTTATTGTTTGTTAGTTTTAGTTGTACTACTTGTTTTTCCGCTGCATATTTTATTGTAAGGAAAGTAGAACATTCTTGTGTTTCCTTGCACTTGTACTCTGATTCATTTAGATTCTATACGCTTTAGGGTAGAATCTCATATTGTAAAATTTAGTTAAGTTTAGATTTCCGGATCCATATATCCGAAACCTGTTTTTTGGAATCACTTTCCTGATTCAAGCAAGTGTGTTAAATTAGAAGTTTGTAACTTCATTCCTTGTTCCAATTTACAATTTTTTTAGAGGTTTTGTGAATATTCTTAGTTTAACTTTGTTAAACTTTGATCTTTCCTTTCTTAAAGAAATTTTTAAAATGTACAATTCACCCCCCTCTTGTATATTGAGCATCTACATCATTATTTCGATCCTAAAATTGGTATCAAAGCAGGTCTCTAAAATACTTATACACACATATAAGTTTTTCTCTCTCACTTTTTCATTAATCTTCATCGTTTATTTTAAAAAATGTTTGTCATTCCGAATTTTCATTCCAAATTTTTCATTCCGAATTTTCTCATTCCGAACTTTGTGGTTACGAACTTTTTCTACTAACAAGTTTTGTTGCCAAAGTTTTTCTTAGAATGGAAGGAATCAATGTTGGATATATTGACAACCTAAATCCTAAAAGACCACCAATTTTTTATGGGAATGATTATGAGTACTGGAGAGATCGTATGAAGAATTTCGTTATCAATACAGGAGTGGATAATTTTGTTATGTTTACTGGTGATTATAAAATTCCTGATAAGGAAGTAAGAACTTTCACTAACCAGGAAAAGAAAGAATATCAACTCAATTATAAGGTACGCAATACCTTACTATGTTCAATGACTAGAATTTTATATAGCCAAATTTCTTCTTGTGAAGCAGCTAATTGTATCTGGAAGAAGTTAGAGGTTACACACTTTGGCACTTCTAATGTGATTAAAACTAGGAGAGCTATGCTTAGAGCTGAATACCATGGATTCAATTTTCCTTATGGTGAACCAATTTGTAAAGTTCAACAAAGAATTATGACTATAGTGAATAGTCTTCAGTCTATGGGAGAGAAAGGTCTGGATGATGAAGCTCTTGTGGATAAAATAAATGATATTATGCCCAATGAGAGGGAATCCAAAAGAACAACTATTGATGAGAATAGGAAGGTTACTCAAATTTCCTTAGATGAACTATTTGGAAGTCTTCTCCAACATGAAACAAGAATGAAAAGAGATGCGGATAACATCAAGAAAAAGAATGGAAATGGTACTGTTGCTTTTACCACAACTTCAAATCATATGAAATCCAAGACTCCTGAGAGAGTAACCGGATCCAAGTCTAAGAAAGATATTATCCAATCCGAATCTAGTGAGAGTTAAGTCTCTGAAAATGAGTTAGAAAATATTGCTCGAATAATGAACAAGATAGATGGCCAGAGAAATTTCCAATCTAAGTATAAGAAAAAGGAAAGGAAGGATCGGAAATATGGAGAAGTTACCTGTTATGAATGCAAGAGAGGTAGACATATTAGACCAGATTTCCCTTTGCTCAAAAAGAAATAATGGAAAGAAAGTCATTCTGAAAGGAATTGAAAGAAGTAATATAAAGCCAAAGCTAAGAATGCTCAGAAAGATAATGACACCTGGAGTGCATGTGGTGGTGACACTTCAGATGAATCTTCTGATTATGAATCTTCAGGACAGAAGAATATTGGTTTTATAGCCAAATTACCTATTAACAATCATTGATTTATGGCTAAGGTATGGAATTCTGAATCATTGACCAATATTTCCTTAAATTCTAATGATAGAGAATATTATAACTCTTCAGATGAAGAATCCTCTTCTGATGAAGAATATACTTTACCAACCTATGAATAAGTTTCTAGGTTTGTTGAACTTCTTGAGATTGAGAATTCCAAACTCAATAAAAATCTTGATAATGAAAACTCTAGAAATACTATTGTTTCAAAAGAAATATCAGATCTTATTAAAGATCTTGATAGAAAAACTCCTGATTATATAAGTATCTCAAAAGAATATTGAGGAAGTAAGTTCTGAGAAGAACAAACTTTCTAAAGAGTTAGAAATAGTATTTTCTAAGAAAAGTGTTTTCAATCCTAGCTCTCGTTCTAAATATAATGATTTTGAATATAAAAACATGATTATAAAACTCATGTCTGAAATTTTTTCCTTAAAGAAGTGTTTATCAAAATTACCCATGGTAAAGAAAATTTTGATAAAATGTATTCTCAAATACAACCTTTAAGAAACAAATCCATATTTGGTTATACCCATGCTAAACCAACTTTTAGTAGCAACTATTTTGTTCCACAAAGTGCCCTATTTTGTACCAAGTGTCAATGTGGTGGTCACTGTGCAAAGAATTGTTCTTTAAACAAAACCCAATCTTTAGGTTTTCATAAGGCTTAATTTTATAAGAAGATGTGGGTGCCCAAAATATTGTTATATGGAAATCTCGGATCCAAACAAGTTTGGATTCCGAAAATCTAATTCTTTTCTTGTTTTCAGGAATAAAAAGGAAGTACCCACAACAATAAATGGTACATGGATAGTGGATATTCCCGGAACATGACTGGTAACAAAATATATTTTGAAAATATTATCAAGACCAAAGGAGGAAAGGTAAATTTCGGAGATAATGCTCAGGGAGAAATTGTTGGTATAGGTAATATTGTTCTTCTTGGTAAAACCTTGATTTCAAATGATTTATTTTTTAAGGGTTTTAAGCACAACCTCATTAGCATAAGTCAGTTATGTGATGAAGGATACCTTGTGAATTTTAGGAATGATAAGTGATTAGTTCACAATTCCAAGGAGGAATTTATTCTCTCAGCTAATAGGCAAGAGAATGTTTACACTTTGAACCTAGAAGACCTTAGGATCCAAGATTTACCTTTCATTAGTGCAATGTAATATCATTCTTGGTTATTTCATAGAAGATTAGGTCACTATAACCTTAGGAACTTATGTAAACTTTTTAATAAGAAACTAGTTAAGGATCTATCAGAGCTTAGATTTGATTCTTCAAATTTTTTTGATCCTTGTCAATATAGAAAGAAGCATAAATCTAGTTGTAAATCAATTGGTGAAGTCTCAATAAATGATGCATTATAATTGGTTCACATGGATCTTTTTGGTCCAACACAAATTGGAAGCATTGGAGGCAAATACTACGTGTTTATTCTAGTTGATGATTACATTAGATTTACATGGGTCTACTTTCTAGCAAAGAAGTCTGAATCTTTTTCCTATTTCAAAAGTTTTAGAGCCCATGTTAAAAATGAGAAAAACCTTCCACTGAAAACTATTCATAGTGATCATGGAGGAGAATTTCAAAATTCTTATTTTGAAACCTTTTGTAGTAGAAACGGTATTACTCACAACTTTTCAGCACCTAGAACTCCTCAAAAAATGGTGTAGTTAAAAGAAGAAATAGAATTATTCAAGAAATAACTAGAACCATGTTGAGTGAATATTCTATTGCTAGACATTTCTGGGCTGAAGCTGTAAGTACTTCTTGTTATACTATAAATAGAGTTTTGATTAGACCTTTTCTTAATAATACTCCTTATGAGTTATGGAATGGTTGAAAACCTAGACTTTTCTACTTCAAGGTTTTTGGTTGCAAGGTATTCATCTTGAATAATAAAGATAATCTTCACAAATTGACACCAAAATCTGATGAAGGAATTTTCTTAGGCTACTCCACAACTTCTAAGGCTTATAGAGTTTCAATAAAAATACTTGTACTATTGAAGAAACAATTCATGTAAAATTTGATGAATCTGATCCTTTTGTTTTTAAACCATCCCAACTTACATCCTCGGACGTGTTTTCCAAAATTGATTATCAACCTTTGATATAAAATCATTCTGATAAGGAAAATGTTCAAGAAGATACTTCTTAAACATTTACCCCAGAAGACTTTCACCTCTATGTTGATGAACTGGTTTTACAAAACCCAAATCAGGTGTTTCTTAAGAATCATCCCAGAGATAGCATCATTGGTGATGTAAATCAACCTGTAAGGAATAGAAGTTCCTTGAGTAATGAAGTAGAACATCTAGCATTTCTTTCCCAATTAGAACAAAAAATAACTGATGAATCTTTAGGTGATGATGATTAAATCAAAGCCATGTAAGATGAACTAAATGAATTTGAAAGGAATAAAGTCTGGGCATTGGTTGAAAGACATAAAGAAACTTTTGTTGTTCGAGTAAAGTGGGTCTTCAGAAACAAATGTGATGAAAATGGAGTCATTGTAAGAAATAAAGCTAGACTAATTACTAAAGGCTATAATCAGCAAGAGGGAATAGACTATGAAGAAACCTATGCTCCAGTAGCTAGACTTGAATCTATTCGTATTTTACTTTCCTTTGCAGCGTTATTCAATTTTAAAATTTTTCAAATGGATGTGAAATGTGCTTTTCTTAATGGTTATGTTCAAGAGGAAGTTTTTGTTGAACAACCTCCTGGCTTTGAAGATACAAAACATCCTGATCATGTTTTTAGACTTACCAAAGATTTTTATGGCCTTAAACATGCCCCATAAGCTTGGTATGATATACTTACATGATTTTTACTTCAAAATAACTATGTTAAGGGAAATGCAAGTCCGAATCTTTTTATAAATAAAGATAAGAAAAATGTTTTGATTGTCCAAATTTATGTTGATAACATCATATTTGGTTCAACTCAGCAATGTTTAACTGATTCTTTTGCAAGTATAATGAAATCTGATATTGAAATGAGTATGATGGGTGAGTTAACTTTTTTCCTTGGTTTCCAAATTTCTCAAAAACCAGAAGGAACCTATATATCTCAACATAAGTATATTAAAGATCTGCTTAAAAATTATGGTTATGACAACACTAAGAGTATAATTACTCCCATCGGTACATCAAACTCTTTAGATCTTGATAAAGTTGGAAAACCAGTAGATCAAACATCTTTTAGAGGCATGATAGGAAGTTTACTTTACTTAACAGCTAGTCGACCAGACTTGATGTTTTTAGTATTCTTATGTGCAAGATATCAATCCAATCCTATGGAATCTCAATTAAAGGTGGTAAAAATAATTTTTCGCTACCTAAAGGGAACCATGGATCTAGGATTATTTTATACTTCTGGAAATGATTTTGTTTTAAAGAGTTTTTCGGATGATGAATTTGGTGGATGTATAATGGATAGAAAGAGTACATCCGAAACTTGTCATTTCTTAGGAGATTCATTCATTTCTTGGTCATGCAAGAAGCAGCATTCTGTAGCACTTTCCACTGCTGAAGCTGAATATGTAGCAGCCGGAAGTTGTTGTGCTCAAGTGTTGTGGATACAACACACACTCACAGATTATGGCTTGAGTTTTACTAAGACTCAAATTTTTTGTGATAACACAAGTTACATTTCCCTCAGTAAGAACCCTACACATCACTCTCGTGAAAAACACATAGATATTAGGCATCACTTTCTTAGGGATCACACACTTAAAGGAGATATCATTCCTCAGTTTATCGGAACACAAGATCAACTTGCTGATATTTTCATAAAATTTTTACCCTCCGATAGATTTGAATACATTAAAAAAAGTTATGAATGATAACTGTAAGGTAATAAATCTTCATTAACTTCTTGTTGAACAATTCTCCTAATAGTAATAAACTCTTTTTCATAGGGGGATTACATTTGATTGTTAGTGTAACTAAAAGTTTCGTAATCTGTTTTTCAAACATAGTGCAACTAAAATTTTCGTAATCTGTTTTTTAAACTTTTTGTAACTAAAATTTTCGTAGTCAGTTTTTAAAACATTCTGGAGTGGAAATTTACAGAATGATAATTTCTGGAATGGAAATTTCCGGAATGGAAATTTTGGGAATGAAAATTCTCGGAATGGAAATTTCCGGAAGCTAGAACCTTCGTAATGAGATTTTTTTACTAAAACATTCATAATGTGATTTTCGTAATGAACATTCGTAATAAGTTTTTTTAGAAGAATATTACCAATTATGAACAATCTTTATAGCCAATCCGAAAGGTATGATTTCTTTACTTAAGTTATCGTAATCATATTTTTCTTGCCTGTATTTTCATGCTTTCTTAATAATTCGAATTCTAGTTTTCCTTAAATCTGAATGTTTTCTTTAAAACCAAAAAATATCAGAGTCAAGTTTTCCTTGCGGGAGTGTTCTTAACCGTCAGATCAGATCGAAAAGTTTATCAACTGTTAGATGGATTTTGGAAGACCAAAGGTCACCTCCATCGCCTATATAAAGGGGACCCCAAGAATCGTCCCACGTCAGTTTTTCAAAGCTTTCACATTTTGAAGCCCTGCTACTCATCTTAAAACCGGTTCCGATATTTGCAAATCCATTCCGAATCTTTCAGAACTCTTCACTCTGAATGTCTGTTGAAGAAACATATCAAGAAATGTCAACTTCAAAGCCAATCTCAAAGTGGTTAGTCTTTAGGGAAAGGTTGGTGCATCCGAATTTTTACAAGCCTATTTCTATTATAACCAATAATATCTGATTGAATGGCTGGGAAGATATATGCTTGCTTAAGTCATAGAAATAGGATCTGATTTATACTGATTTTCTGATCGAGTTCTATGAGTCTGTTTCCTTCCAGATGGAAGATGGCAGAGAGTGGTTTTCATTTAAGTCTTATGAGAAGACTTATAAGCTATCCTACACCAAGGCCGTGAGCTTGGTTGGTTTGACCTATGATGGGGAAGCTGAGTTTTTCTCACATAAGCTTCTAGATGATCAAGGAAGTTTCAACAAGGTGAAGGATTTAAAATTTCTTGGACTTAAGGATGCTACGACTGTTAAAATTTCTCATCTCACTCCGAACAATAAGATTCTATAGCTCTGGGTAGAAGGTTTTCTCGTACCAAGAATAGGTGACAAAGATAATTTGAATAAAAGTGATATCAATGTCTTAGATTTCTTGTTAACTCTATGAAAGATAAATTTAATGAGGCATGTCTTCATTACGATCAAGAACATCAAAGAAGGCAATTTGAGAGATCAAATAATTATATACCCTGACTTACTATCTACGATGATATTTTGGTGCTTAGAATCTTTTAAGGTTGCATGAAAATCAAAAGTCCGGAATTGTAAGCTTATGCTTGTAAGTGATGATATGTTGAAGAGGATGAATATGGGTTTTTCTAGTGAATCCGGAGAATTCTACCCTCTTTCTGTGGAAGTGGTTGAGGCAACTCAGAAAGATACACTGACTCTGGAACCGTCCAAAAAGGCAAGGAAGAAGAGAAAGGTTAAGGAAGTGGTTGTTGATAAAGAAAATCCCAAAGCTAAGGAAACTAAGTTTGTTCCCCCAAAACCAAAGAAGCAGAAAACATATACAGATGAAGTGGCAGCCAAGTGGAGGGAAGATAAAGGGAAGAGGAAAGAAGGGGATCCTTAGTTTGGATTGGACCTTGTAGAGGCTAAGGCCTTAAAATAAAGAGCTGCAGAAGAGTTATAGAAGTAGGAAAAAGAAAATTATATGAAAAAGATGTTGTTTGAAGCTGAAGTGGTGCAATATTTGCTGAAAGGTACAGAGTTAGCTTCTGAAATGCTTTCCATTCTGGAAACTTTCGGTCCTGAACCTTCTTTACCAGAAACTCCAGCTAAGAACTATGCCACTCCAGAAATATCCAAGGGTAAATAAGTAGTTGAATAATCTGAAAAAGAAGCTGCTGAAGAAGTAGAGGAAGAGGTTGAAGAAGAAGAAGAAGAAGAGGGAAGTGAAGATTTGGATGCCCTGATCAAACAAGTAGTGGATTACAAAGATAAGGAAAAATCCGCAAAGTTAGTAACTCTTGGAAAGGTAGATGTGGAAGGTATTAATAATGATGATGATTAATAGCAATAGGAATAAGAAGAAAATGTCTTGTATGATGAGGAAGAATCCTATGAGAGGAATTTCCTTGAGGAAGGACAAGAAAAGGAAAAACCAGAAGAAGACCAGATTATTCATGTTTCTTATCTGAGGAAGTATCTCCTGATGAGAAAACAATTCTGAAAGCTGATAAGGGGAATCATGTTCTCATGGAGACACCTATAAAATATGTCATTAGGAAGAATGAGTTTTGTGGTATGTCTAGAAGAAAGCTAGTGAATGTTTAAGAAGAGCTATCTCCAAGCAAATTATCTGATTCAGAGTCATCAGCTCATGGTCATGATTTTGTGGTAGAATCTCTGAAGAATTTGGTGGACACCATTCCATTTTTTCCAACTATAGATTCTAGATTCCAGATGCTGCAACAAAGTATGAATCAGAAATCTAATTCTGTATCCATGGTCATGGATAAATGTATAAATATTGAGACTGACCATAAAAGTTTTCTTATCAATTATGATGTGCATAGAAAGTCTTGAAGAAAAATAACAATGTTGTCTAAGAGAGTTGAAGAAGACTTGGCCGTCATTGATAATTTTCAAAATTACATGAAAGATGCTTTTGACATAGAGGATAAAAAGACTAAGAATCTTCAAGATGAGCTGATTATTGAGCAGAGTTCTCAGAGTCTACAAGTGAAGGAACTAAATGACAAGGTGAATTCTCTGGCTCAAAATTTTATAAGTGATAGAAATCTCTGGATCGAGCTTGATAAAAGACTGGTAAACCAAGATGAGTTGGTGAAGATGCAACAAGATGCCTTAAAAGATCAGGAAGAAGATTTAAAAGTTCAAGAGGAAAGGATCTCAAATTTGGAGAGACAAGCAGAGGAAGACCAAAGAGACCTGAAGAAGCTCAAAACTTTGTTAAAGAAGCTGATCCTGAAGGAAAAGGAAGAAAAATAAACCCATTCCGGTATTTTGTTATATTTTTTTTTCCTTATAAATTTTATTTTCCAACTCTAATGAAAATTTAAGTGCTTGTATTTTGTTATATACTAATGTTTCAGGTACCATATTTTCTTTTCCATTACCTTCAATTCTTTTTGAAAATCACAAAGGGGGAGAAGGAAAAAGAACTACTCCTAAGGGGGAGAAGGAAAAATAACCACTAAAAAAATTAAAAAGAAAAATTTAAAATATCCTTAAAGTAAGGGGAGTTTCTCCCTTTGAATTTTTTCATTCCCATGATAATGAAAACTCCACTCCGGAAATTCAGAATACAATCCTTAGAGTTTCAATGCCTAAGGGGGAATTAGTTGTATTAACTTTCATCCATGAACAAAGGGAGATAAATTTTAATTTCAAAGTCTAATGAAAATTTTCAAAGTCCTTATATTCTTTTTCATAAGGATGTTTGTGCTTTCTAAAAAGGGGGAGATTGTTGAGTCAATAAGGTTTTCCTTATGAATTTTCCATTCCTTCTTGTTTTGAAAATCAAAAACATCTTATACTTAAGAAAATATATATTTTACTTCCATAAGGAAAATTTTCTTCCTTATGGAAATCTACCCTAACATATATTTTCTTATATATAGAAATATTTTTCTTAAGTACAAAAACTGGATTCATACCCAAAATCCCGGAATCATATAATGTAAAGTATTGGAGTACTCTGTTTTTAGGATTTGAATTCTAGATGTGAACTATAATGAAGTTCCACTCCGAATTATGGATATGAACTTTCATGAGTTCGACTCTGAACTCTTAAGTAGTTCAAATCTGAACTCTTATAAATTTCTACTCCGAACGCTTATGAAGTTCGACTCAAAACATTCATAAGTTCGACTCCGAACTCATGAGTAGTTAGACTCCGAAATCTTATGAAGTTTGACTCCAAACTTTCATAAGTTCGACTCCGAACACTTAAGTAGTTCGACTCCGAGATTTTATGAAGTTCGACTCCGAACTTTCATATGTTCAACTTCAAACTCTTAAGTAGTTCGACTCATAACTCTTATAAAGTACGACTCCAAACTTTTACTAGTTTGACTTAGAACTCTGCAAATTCATATTCCAAACTCTGGTGAAACCATACTCCAAATTTCCTTATAAATTCAGACTCCAGACTTCTACAGATTTTAGGTTCTGAATTCCTATAAAACAGAATCCGAACATTTCTTTTTATAGACTCTGAATTTCATTTTTGGTTAGACTTCAAACTTTTAATTTTCTTACACTTAGACTTTTAGTATGCCTTTTGCTTATATATGGTCCATTACTAAACGATGTCATGCATTCAGTTATACATAGTTTGTTATTAAACGATGTCGTATATTCTGTTTCAAACTAACCGTTGGTTGAGTTACACATGTACAGGTCCCTCCGAATTTTGAGGAGAATATGACCGTTGGAGAGGGGGTCAACCGAGCCTATAAATAGGATCTCATTTGAAGGAGCTGAACAATGAGTTGATAAATCTAGAGACCAAACACGGTTAAGGTGATTTCTATAGAGAGAATCTTTTCATGCTTTGTGCGTACTGAACCGCTCGTTCAGATTGCTTCGTGCAGCTCTAAATGTTGGTGATTACATTCGAGGGCTTCTGGGGATAGGAAGACAGATGTGCTGACTAACATGAAGTTCGAGGGATTCCTTACTGAGGAAGACATAGGTTCCAACTAACCTTGAAGTTGAGGGCTTGTGGGGATAGCAAGACAGAGACTCCGATCTTCGTATCGAGGGCTTACCCTGGTGTGGGTAAGATAGACTTGCTTGAAAGTATAAATCAAGGGACCTTTATCCAAGGTTGTTGGATACCCTTATCTTTGGGTTAAAAGAGTTATTGTTTGTTACTTGTAGTTATACTTTTTTTCTTCTGCATATTGTATTGTAAGGAAAGTATTAAATTCTTGTATTTCCTTACACTTGTACTCTGATTCATTTAGATTCTATACGCTTTAGGGTAGAATCTCATATTGTAAAAATTAGTTAAGTTTAAATTTCTGGATCCATTTTTCTGGAACCTGTTTTTCGAAATCACTTTCCTGATTCAAGCAATTGTGTAGAATTAGAAGTTTGTACCTTGTTCCAATTTCCAATTGGAGTTAGAGGTGTTGTGAATCTGCTTAGATTAACTTTGTTAAACTTAGATATTTCCTTTCCTAAAGAAAATTTTAAAGTGTACAATTCACCCCCCCTCTTGTATATTGAGCATATACGTCATTATTTTGATCCTATAGAGTTTATGGGTTGGAGAAGTAAAACAAATGAAAAGAAGCTAAGAGAAATCGTTACCTTTAATTTGGGTAACTCTCTTTGGTTTGAACCAAAAGGACTCTTGAAGTGCCTTCTACCTAAGGTAAGGCTTCTTAGAAGAGGAGAGGGATGTAGAGAGATTAATTGGGCAGAGGTTGGACAAGCCAAAAGGCTTGAGAGGTGTGAGTAATTGGTTAGAAGTGGTTTCCTTTTATAAGGGGGTGGAGGGGCTCTTTAGAAAAAACTTAAAGTATTATTTTATAATAAATTCATATTCAGTTTGTAATGGCTCTAAAGTGGATTATTCAGAGAATAAGGTGGGTATTGGTCTAAATACTTTCAAACAATATATTTTATACAGGTTTGAGTCATTATATTAACCTTATCCTATAGTTTTAACTCTTGGTTAATTAGTTTGACACTTACCATGTCACTTTGTATTTTTATATTATATAGTTAATAAACATACTATATACCTCCAAGCGACCCCCATGTGGTCCATTAACGAGACACCTATCATGATTCAAGTCTTTTGGCCGATGAATATATTTTTAGGAATTTAATATCAATTAATAATATAATATTTTTTTAAAAACTCTTTTATGTCAATTTTGACACTATTTGGTATTTGATTTTTTTGAAAATCATAACAGCATGATTACTTCTAAAAATATTAATTAAATGAATACTAACATGTCATATTAACCTATAAAATTAGTGTAATTCATTATAAGTCTCAAATTATATTTATTTGGGTATTTATAATATCAATTATTTTAATATTTTACTAATAAGGTAATTAATGCATCATCATTGTGTCATAAATTAATTAATTTATTTAATGTATAAAAATTATAAATAAAATACCATTATGTAGGAGATAGTTTTAGTTTTATAATTATTATTTATAGTCGAAAATATAACATATTTAACCCTATGTAATTTTTTTTTCTAAATGATATAGGCTTATGTCATTTTTGTATTTACTTTAACTTAATTAATATAAAGTGTCATTATCACTTACAAGTGGATTCATGAGGTCCCAAAATCGACCCAAAGATGCCCATGGTCGGACATGTATCAACCAATAGGGATAAGACATGTTTTAGGGTAATTTATTATTATTATAATATTATTTGTTTACCTTATTTACCGGATTTACCCTTTAACCATGATAAATAAAATATTGACCGAAATAATTATTCAAAATGTCTAAAAATAAAAGTTACCTATTTACACAATTAGGACATCCTAATTAAAAATATGGAGTCTATTTTTAAAAATTCAAAACATATAAGTGGCAGAAATTAATTTAAAATTAATTCCTGCTGTCAAAACAAAAAGCGTGTTTTTAAGAGATAATAACTATCAAAAGATTGACACTTGTTTATGTCCGATTTAAATGTGAAATTATGTCCAATGACCAAAATTGTATTAAATAGTAAAAATATATTCTAAATATATTTTAAAACCCTTCAAATTAATAATTTATCACTATTTATTATTTCGATTAAAAAAGTTGTTTTTAATAAAAATTTAGTAATTTTCACTATTCATCAAAATATAAAAGTTATCCGAAAAGTACCAAAATTTCATCCTATGAAAATTTTGATATTACAAATCCAAAAAAGAAGTCCTTTTTAAAAGATAAAATATATAAAATTTCAAAAAGTGGGTATTTCTATTCATAACAGCTACTTTGATTGGTCGCGGCGTGTTAGAATCTCAATGTTGCGTACAACACACACTACTGTATTATTTAAAGAGAATCGTACCATGGAATTTTGAGATTTTACATTCTCCCCTCCTTCAATAAATTGCGTCCTCGCAATTTATGCTTGGTATTGGAAACTTGGGGTTGACATTTCAAAATATCTTAGTTGAAATCTCACATCGAAAAATAGATTAATGAGGCCTCTATTTAAAATAAAGAGTGGTAAGTATGAAGGTTACCGAAAATAATACATACTAGGGTTCCATGTAGAAAAATATGGATATGAAAGAGAAATATAACCATCAATATATGATGGAGAGTGGTAGAGAACATGGCTATGAAAAGGCCAACAATCCCAAAGCCATAAATTTGTGATGATCTAAGGTACCATCTAGGACAACATTTTTGTTCTAAGTTCCTTTTATTAATGTTGTGGAATTTATTTATGAGATTGGATAATATCATAAGGAGATATACTTACTATATAATTAGAGTTTGGTCCATTAATAAATTTCTACCACAAACTCATCTTTCACCCTAAAACATAATACAACTCGAAAATACTCTATTTATCCTAATCGTATAGGGTTCCAAATATAATGAATTAATAATTCACATATCATAATCTTTAAAAAAACTACATTATACCATCCAGGAACTTCACGTAGTCCAGTGGTAGGTGATAAATCCCAATTGCACTATGGTTGGGGGTTCGATTCCCGCTGCTTTGTCCGATGCGACATGTTGTCACACGGTCTGCGTGTTGCCCAAAAATAACGTTTCAAAATTAATCCCTTCCAACGTTTAGACTTATCCAAATTATTTATATAAACTCTCAGTCCAAAATTTATTTGAAATATAAACATAATGTATATACTTTTTACCCCATAATAACATATGAATACCTTCATCATGTATTCTTTTAAAACACTGAAACATCCTGAATTACCATAAAAACTTATTGATTACATTCATGTTCCTTTATAGAATCCATCCAAAAATGTTGTAAACTCCAAAAATAATAGAATATACAAATATTTAATCAGTTTCAAGGAATTCAAGAATATCCAATATAATTTACCCAAATCAACCATATCTTATTCCAAAATCAGTACCTCAATATTAGGACCATATTAAGGTTTATCTTTCCTTCAACCATGTAATTTCCAAAAACATTAACTCGTTGTAGAGTCACTTTTCTTAGTAACATAAAATATCAAATCCTCAATGAAATAGTACTTCAGTACAATCCTTATTTGTTTCCATTACATCATTGATACAACACTTCAATGAAATAATTCCAAAATAATAACATAAGAATACAAGTAATTCCTCTTCATCTATGGTAGTATCATTACTTTATTATTATCCAATAGCATCATTTGTGGCATAGTCTGATGACTAGGACATTGGTTTGCGTAGTGTCCAAACTCCTTATGGATGAAGCATTGTAAATTTGAAACCTTTTTCTTACCCTTGCAGTCATGTACTTGGTGTCCTTTTTCTCTACACTTATAACATACCCTCATTCCCTTCATGAATTTTCCAAGGTGATTCTTTCCACAGTTATCACATATGGGAAAATCCTTCTTTACCTTATTCCCATTATCTGTCCTTCTCTCTACCATCCTTTCCTTCTCTAGCTTCCCTCCATAGCCATAGGACTCTGATAATTCATTACTTATCTTATCAACACATGATATTATTTCTTCATATGATGATAACACATGGGAGACTATTTCCCTTCTAAATTCTAGCTTAAGACCATGAAAGATACGATCTTTCTTACTCTTTGGATCATGCGTATTGATGGAGTTCTCATTCCATCTACTGGGAACCATTTCTAAACAATGGCATACACTAGATTAGTTTGTGAATAGCAATACCTAATCCCAAACTTGTAAAACACTTAACATAAATTAAATAGTTTATTGATATAATCCATAATCAAAAAAATGTATTCTTTGAAGAAGTATATACTCATAAACCCTTCATAATGGTTTGTAAAGAAAATGAGAATTATCCTAAGCATATCCCCCGGGAGTGTCTTAACCAAGAGTGCAGCAAGGCCCGTTGTCGTGCACCAGTTCCCGTTCGAGTCTAGCTCAAAGAAGTGTTTTCGGGTTTTACCACTAGGTACATCTATGTCAGAGCTGCCTCTACGTGATCGTATCCAGAAAGGGTTGTATTTCTCGGAAAACTCACAAAATATCTACGAAATCAAAATTCTAGGAAGTTCTTCTCTACTAATCCTCAAAGTCTATCATATGACTATGTGCTCTAATCAGAGTTTATCTAAATCTAGTTTCCACGGTTATTGCTAAACTACCTCTGATACCAACTGTAACACCCCGACCCCAGTTACCTAGAGTCGGTGCATTATTACATAATATTGGAATGATTACAAGGAATCAAGTCCCAAAGGATCGATTGGTTTAGCAGTCTTGGAAAATATATTACATACATGAATGTTACATTAAACTTCATAACATACAAAACAACATAAATAATCCTTCACAAATTCCATTATTCCTTTGGCTTAACCCTTAATACTAGAAATACCACATATACCCATGGTTTTAAACCGTGGGTATAGCCCTTGAAACCGTGGGTATAGGATATACCCATGGTTTCAAGAACCGATGGCTACAGTGCCGTTGCAATAGGGCTATACCCACGATTTTCATAGAACCGTGGGTATAGATGAAGAAAAATTGACATTACCCACTATTTAAAAAACTGTGGGTATACTGATTTAAAGCTCCCCATATGTACCCACGGTTTGAAAACCGTGGGTATACTGAATTACAACTCCCGAAATGTACCCATGGTTTGACAAGCCATGGGTATAGACTTGTTCCCCAGGGCGAGAAGCTATAACTCCACCTCCATACCATTCTGCATCTACAGACATATCAATCCTTCCATTCAGATATATCATAAATCAACAATAATTTGAAAATACCTACTCTGGTATATCAATCCCAACATAAAAATACAATGGAAATTAGAGGACCTCGTCAAAGAATCTTGACTAAAAAACCAAGGAAGGCTCACATCCTTACCATAATAGTAGAATGGGTGTATATTCCCATTCCCTACAAAGATGATTCTTAGCAGATCCTAGAAATGATGGAATCTAGGACATCAATTCCTAAACATATCCTACAAACCTTCCAAAATGTGATTGAATCAGGGGAAATAGCTAGGAGTTTGGTCTGGTTTAGTTCAAGGATATGGTATGCGATGATCTGATAATATTTCAAGTGTTGAGTCCTTCATTTCATCAACTTGTCATCCAACATCAAAACATCCTATTTCATTTCATTCAATAAATGAAGTGGAACCAAACATGGCCTTATGGGAACACCAATATAGTGTCTTCAAGAAAACCAGTACAGTTGAAATAAAAGATGCTCACCTTATTGAGCATCAAACTTAAAGTAGGATATCAGATGATAAAGAGCATGGAAAATTTTGGGAAGATCCATTCCCTGGATTCATAGGGAAAAACTGAGAATTGTACATGAGAGGTCAACATGATATGAAAATCAACCCCCACCATAAATAAATTCCAAAAGTTTGACCCCATTTGATGAATGAATCCATTATACAATTATCATATCACATATATATAGATTTTATAATCATCAGTGAAACATACCAAAGTGGTGTGTACAACACCAAGTGAAACACAAACTACACTGATACCAGACTCAGTAGGCAGCCGCTTGTGGAGCACACTGCTAAACATGATCTGCAATGAAACAATGACACTGTTTTGAATTTCATTGTAAAAAAAACAGAATACCGTGAAGATTAAAAAAACAATTTCCCAGCCCATTCAAACACTTTTCCTACTTTTTCTAAATGTTTAGACTGAAGTTGAGGGTTTATAAGGCCTTTAAATCATTGGACAGCCAAACACCAGACAATTGCACATGCACCTGTGCAAGCATGCTACTGGAGTATCCCACTAAACTGGTGAACTTCCTTTCACCAGAAATAACATTCACATCTTCAGAGTCGACAAAGCCAACATGATGTATCTATTGAAACGAAGAGAAAAATTTATCTCAAAATCATAATTGTGGTGCAAATAAAGAAGTAATGAAATGAAACGCGGTAAAAAACAGCTAATAAATCATATAGATGTAATGAGTAAACGAGCAAAGTACTGAGACTGGACATGCTCATAAAGTTTTGCACTTTCAATTTAAGAAGTAATATGTAAAATACAATGAATTGTTCAGAAAAAAGAACTTACAATAGAATTCATGTAAACAATTCTACTTGGATAAGCTCTAATAAGAGATGGAAAGATCAAAACTGTAAGAAATGCTGGAGCCAGATGATTCACTTGCATATGTTTCTCATATCCATCCTCTGAAAACTTCTGTTGTTATAATTATAATAAAATGTTATCTCATGTTGAGTTATTTGTGTAAGATTCCTCAACCCTATCACATCCCGAACCTCTTTATGTCTAACCCAAACCTGTTTAACTCATGTCATGTCATGTCCAGATATCATGTCAATTTAAAAATTGTCACCTCCAATTGAGGAAAACAGAAAATAATTTTAAAAAATCTAATACAGAAATCTGATGCACCCATCAAACAGTATTGTCCTCCTATAATGAACATTAAAAACCTACGATCAAAACACGTGAAGGAATAATAAGTCATTTACCATTGGAATTCCCAAATTCTTAAGATCCCCATCACACATGTGTAATAGGGCTGCCATGTCAACTTAGAAAACATGAAAACATGAAAATAGAAAATAAAGAATGTGTAGACATGAGTTGAATTCAAAAGCTAAAATAAATAACCCTCACTTCCTCAGATTTTAATGTGATTGAATATTTCCCCAGGACAAGTGACCGTAAGAAACCATCCACCGACCCTGGCTACACCAAAACCATAGCTGATTAGAAAAATCAGGCATGATGTTTCTAGATTGATTATTGAGAAATTGATTTTCTTCTACTTAAATGGTTTTCTTCTGAAAGAAAAGTGCAATTGCTACTTCAGAAAAAAAAAACAAACAGAATTTATTTTTTCAAACTACTTATCATAGGTGATAAGTGATGTAAGCCGTTTTTAGTGAGTGTTGTCAGATGGAAACCTTAGTGCATAGACTAATGAGGATGGGGGAAAAGATGATACAATTTAGAACAGTTTATCTATTCACTTGATCAAACACATTTGGAAGCGATTCTTTTTTTTCTACAACAATATAATACTCATCAAATGAACACAACTCCGACTTACCATAAAAAACAATGAAGTAAATCACATGTACCTGGTTTAAACATGCCCTAATGAGAATTCCAACATTACTTCAAAATTCAACACACATATTCCAACAAGTACTCCATTAATATGATGATGAAAAGTCTATAACATAAAATTTATCAAAAACAAATAAAAAGTCATGTTATAAATTTAATTAACATGGAAAATAAAACTAATGGTTAATAATTAATAATGAAAATATTAACAACGTATTAATGTGCTAATGTTAGTTTATTTCTCCGACCAAGAGAACAAGATTAACCTAGGCAGAATCAATGGACTTGACCATATATAATTTCGTGATTTTAGAAAAATCTTGCAGCCAATTTATTTGACTCATTCATGATTGAAAGACGTAGACATATCTTGTTAAAAATCATTTGAAATTGATATTTCACTTCTATGTTTATTAATTGTCTTTAAATATCATTTAAATTCTTGTTTTAAAATTCAGTTTGAACTATTTTTTCTTAGAAATCCCCAGGTTAACAATTAAGTAATGTCGGGCTCTTGCGGATCACTCATGTTCTTTGTGGGATTGACCTTGGACTCTCATTGTTCTACACCTTAGTAGTATAGTGAAGGATCAAGTATATTCATAAATTCTAAAGTTGATAGTCAGTTGAAAGTAAATACATCGGTTGGCGAGTCAAGTAACTTCACCTATTTCAATTATAGAAATACCATTTTATCCTTCAATCAATACTTGTACATCTCTTCCAGTTTTCACATTCCTATTAATTTGATTTTACTTGTTTCTTAAAATAATTATTTGATAAATTAATTGAAAACTAATTAATTAACATTCAACTATGGGATATAGACTAATAATATTTTTTCACATCAAAATAAAAAATAAGAGTGAAGTTATGTATACCTAAATATCGTCGACTACTTGGTGTGAATTGATTGAATGCAGGATCTTTTGAAGCTGCTGCAACTCCTATGTTCATTAAATTTATTCCAAAATGGCATACTTTTCAGGTGAAAACAAACAAGTTCAATAATTTACAAGAACCTCACCCAACAGAAAAAAATCAAATCTGGATGATAAATAATAAAATACTGAGTATATCCTAAAACAACAAAAAATTTCACTATCATGCACAAAAAATAACAAAATAACCTGCTGAGTATATCCTGAAACAACAAACTTTTCCATCATGCATGAAAAAATAACAAACAATTTGATAGATTATGTAAATGTTTAATTAAAAGATGAAAATTAACCAAAAATAAACCGGTTGACGTGTGAGATAAAGATATAGTGGTTACATGACATACATAACTGGTTAATATAGTCACAAACTATAGATAAGATGCACCACCATTTTAACATCATGGATAGGAATAGAAAGAAGATCTTATACGAAAAACATCCTACCCTAACAGAGCAGCGGGAAGGGGATGGGTGGTGGTGTTTGGTGGTGGTGGCAGCTTAGAGCTGACTAATCTTGTGAGGGGTGGGAAAAGATAGATCTTTGGAAGATGGAGGCAGATGACAATGGCTTAGTAGAGCAGGGGATCGAGGGTGAACAAATGACCAAGGGGATCAGAGGCATCGATGGTCGGCCAGTGTCGCGCGGCTTAATGATAATCTCACTATCTCCTAAAAAAGTCTCATTTTCATCAAACCATCCCATTCGATTCCATTTTATTGAAAATTAAACTCTCAAACATACACGTATCCTAATTAAGAGGCGAAGCCTGGGAGTTCCAGGTCCAGAGCGGAGGCGGAGCCGAGAGGTGGAAGTCAGGGAGGGGATGAGATGGTCGGGAGGCGGAGGTCGGATGGCCAGGAGAAGGAGGTCGGAGAGGGCTGGAGAGGGCCGAGAGGCGGAGGTTGGATGGCCGGGAGGCGGTGGTCGGGGAGGGGAGGATAGGGCCGGGAGTCATAGGTAGGGGAGGTAGGGTTGAAAAGGGGGAGCGCGATGGAGATTGAGGAGGAGAGGAGGATCCCACACAATGGAGATTGAGGAGGAGAGGAGGAGCTCGACATTTAGGGCCTGAATACCCACAGTTTTAATAAAACCGTAAGTATAGATAATTAAAAACAATCTATCCCCACGGTTCTTTAAACCATGGGCATAGATGCGTGGGGATAAACCCAATTTCTAGTAGTGCCTGCATATCAATCACAATACACTTCTTGGAATACTGGAAAAAATAAAACATATAAAGGGGTGAGCTCAGATTCTCAGTAAGGATAACAATATAGTAGAAACTATCATGAATAATCATAAACATTTAAGGCAATGTATAACTAAAAAAAGCCTTTTAAACTTGAACTTCAGCATAATATGGCATAAATAAAATGAAATAATGCCATTTACTTATTCACAGGGATATTCTACTAATCGAATAATCACATGCAATATCAATAACCACTTTCATAATGAAGGAAATCCATAATGCCAAATATTAATTTATGTGCCAAGGACTCGTGCCAAGACCTAAGGGATAACTATAATTGGAACCCAACCCGGAGAGCCTCTGTAACCGAACTCCACCCCGGAGAGCCTCTGTAACCAGACTCCAACCCGGAGTGTCTCTAATAACCGGACACCAACTCGGAGATCCTCTATAACCAAACTCCATCCTGGAGTGCCTCTAATAACAAGACACCAACCTGGAGTGCCTCTAATAACCAGACACCAACCCGGAGTGCCTCTAATAACCGGACACCAACCCGGAGGGTCTGTTGTAACCAGACCCCAACCCAGAGGGCTTACTTTTACTAGTCCCCAACCCAGAACATACTAGTCCAACACATTCATCTTAAGAAAATGATGAAATATAACATAAACATTCGTATTAAAACTATCATACGACATGTCAATACTTTAACTATAAACCATGAATGATATAAAAATAACACATCCATAGTCAAACATATCACAAAACCTTCAACACAATATGGAAGATTTGTATCATGGTAAATCAACTTCAAAACAAGTTTTAAATCCATTAAATAATTTTGACATAGATGAAAATGATTTGTAAAACTATTTGAGAGAAATACCCATTTTTCATGAAAACATTTAAAAGTCACACAATTTAGAAAACTAGTAATTTAAAGACATTTTTGAATCAATGTTTCCCATACCACTTTGAAAATTTTTAAAGGATTTAACATTTTAAAAACATTCATGTCCATATAAATAAATCCTTAAAAACCATTTTGAAGACATGGACATTAATGAGAAACATTTAGAAGAATATATATTTAAAAAATTTGAAATGATGTTTTAGTAAAAAATTCCCTTAAAATAATCCCTTTGAAAACTCTTTCATAAAACATGGACATGGATAATAAATATGTCCCAGTAGATACTAACCTAAAAACAACCCCAGATAATAAAGAGATTGTGAAATTAACCCTCACAAATTTGGTAAATTATAAAAAATACAACCCATGAAAGAGGTATCATACAATGAATATGTAAATATACATAAATTAATTTTTTTTACATAAATAATACAATTATGGGAAGTACATACACCACACAAAAGGTAATAGTGGCAATATGGCATGAATCTCACTGGAATAAGGAGTGAGATGAAAACCCCTTACCTTATACTTTTCCTTGATAGAGAGTAGGTTAACCTCCTATATAATAGTTAAATAATTGTTATTAAATTATAGAAGAATTATATACATAAATATGATATCATATATGATCTTTTAATATTGCTCTGTTAATAATATTATAGTATTACTGTCGTTTCAGGTGTTTACTGATTCGTTTCCCTTTATATGATTTGTTACATAAGCCATGTTTTTTATGGATAGGTTGTATCTTATTCATATCTAGAATGATATCAAGTCCTTAAAAGTTACTTTTAATCATTAAACTGTAATTATTCTTGAATGGATATGATGGGGAAATGAATGTCATTGCATTCGTGGAGACGGTAATCCGTACGTACGCACGAACGCTACTTCCATTTCATTTTTCATTTTAAAAGGAATCAAAACCAAATGATACATAGGTATTTTATTATTCCAATATAATATAATCTCATATATGTGTTACTTAAGTTCATTAACACCGTCCTTTATACGTTCCATGTATGGTATGAATGAGTCATATCACTTTGAGGGGGCGGTAGTCCGCACTTCCTCAAATGAAATTATCGTATATATACAACATGAAACGAATAATGGTATGATATAGAATGGAATTAAAGAAGATTATATATAAAATAAATATCATTAATATAATATTTAATTATATTTCCATCATAATGGCCACCATGAGAGGTGTTAGGAGATAATTGAACAATCATCGCTTCGTGAGGCGTTTGGTTTCCATCCACAGAAACATTATGTTTTTCATCCATTAGATGAAGGTGTGTGTAAGTGTAGTTATAATAATTCTAATAACAATATCCTAGTATATTTAGGATAATGTTTTTTTAAAAAAAGAAAATAATAAGAAGAGTTTAGGGGTTGGATAAGTAAAATAAAAGAAAATAATCTAAGAGAAATCGTTACCTTTAATTTGGGTAACTCCCTTTGGTTTGAACCAAAAAGGACCCTTGAAGTGCCTTATGAAAAAGGTAAGGCTTCTAAGAGGAGGAGATCGATGTAGGGAGGGTAATTAGGTAGAGTTTGGATGAGATAAAAGGCTTGAGAGGTGTGATTAATTGGTTATAAGTGGTGTCCTTTTATACGGGGGAGGATGATCTCCTTAAGAAAAACATAAAGTATTATTTTATAATAAATTCATATTCAGTTTCTAATGGATCCAAAGTGAATTATTCACAGACTAAGGTGGGTATGGGTTGAAATCCTTTCAACCAATATATTTTAGATAGGTTTGGGTCATTATATTAACCTTATCTTTTTGTTTTAACTCTTGGTTAATTAGTTTCACACATACCATGTCACTTTGTATTTTTATATTATATAGTTAATAAACATACTATACACCTCCAAGCGACCCCCAAGTGGTCCATTAATGATACAAATACCATGATACATGTCTTTTGTCCAAACCTTATATTTTTTGGAATTTAATATCAATTAATAATATAATATTTGTTTTAAAAAATATTTTATGTCAATTTTGACACTATTTTTTATTTGGTTTTTGTGAAAATCATAACAGCATTATTACTTATAAAAACGTTAATTAAATAACTACTAACATGTCATATTATCCTATAAAATTCGTGGAATTCATTAAAATTCTAAAATTATATTTATTTATGTATTTATAATATCAATTATTTTAATATTTCACTAATTAGGTAGTTATTGCATCATCATTGTGTCATAAATTAATTACATTATTTAATGTATAAAAATTATAAATAAAATATCAATATTTAGGAAACCATTTTGGGTTTCTAACGAATATTTATAGTCGAAAATATATCATTTATAACCCTATGTAAAAATTGTTTTGCTAAATGATATAGGCTTATGTCATTTTTGTATTTATTTTAACTTAATTAATATAAAGTGTCATTATCACTTACAATTGGATCCATGGGGTTCCAAAATCGACCCAAAGATGCCCATGGTCGGATATGTATCAATAAATTAGGTTACGACACATTTTAGGGTAATTTATTATGATTATAATATTATTTGTTTTACCTTATTTACTGGATTTACCCTTTAACCACGATAAATAAAATATTTACCGAAGTAATTATTCAAAATGTCTAAAAATAAAAGTTACATATTTACATAATTTGGACATACGGATTTCAAATATGGAGTCCATTTTTTCAAATTCAAACTCATAAGTGACAGAAATTAATTTAAAATCAATTCCCACTGTCAAAACAAAAATCTTGTTTTTAAGAGATAAAAACTATCAAAAGATTGACACTTGTTGATGTCTAGTTTAAATGTGAAATTATGTCCAATGACCCACATTGTATTAAATGGTAATAATATTTTCTAAATATACTTTTAAACCACTCAAATTAATAATTTATCACTATTAATTATTTCGATTTAAAAAGTTGTTTTTAATAAAAATTTAGTAATTTTCACTATTCATCAAAATATAAAAGTTATCTGAAAAGTACCAAAATTTCATCCTAGGATAATTTTGATATTACGAATACAAAAATGAAGTCAATTTTAAAAGATAAAATGTATAATATTTCAAAAAGAGGGTATTACTATTCATAACAGCTACTTTGATTGGTCGCGGCGTGTTAGAATCTCAAAGTTGCGTACAACACACGCTACTATATTATTCAAATAGAAGTGTACCGTGGAAGCTTGGGGTGTTATAGGGACATTTTGTCCCGAGGTTCCAAAATGGTATATTTGTCCTTTGTTTTTAAAATAGTATGTTTAATTTGTTAAAGAGTAATTCGTCTTGTTAGAGGCATTCAAGACCTCATTGCTGCTATGTGATAGCTGTTGGGCTAGAGTAGTTTAACTGTTTAGATTTTTTTTGATTTATGCGATTTGTTTAAATGTGATAAATATGTAATTTATGAATTGAATATGATGGAACATTTGGGTTGTGTTGGATGTGGCCCAAATATTCTTGAGTGATGTTGATCACATGTTTGACTTGGCTCAGATTACTTGAGTGGTTTGACCATAGGACTGGGCATCATGGACGTCAGATTGATGCAATGTGACTGTTAGGTTGGGCATGGCTCACATTACATGGATGGAAATTCCATCATATTTTAGCAACATGGTCATAGGGAAATGAGATGTCAGAGATTTTTTGGCTTGGGTTCTTTATTGATTTATTACCTCTCACTCGTGATTTGAGTCGTGTGAACATAGGTTGACTATGTGATGAGGTGGTTTTGACCACTCGTGTGGGTAGAGGCCCCCAATATTTTCGGTATAGGTACTAATGGTTTGGGGGTGCTTTCCATAAGAAGACATGAGGAAGGTGAGGAGACTTCCGTTGGTAGTGATGAGGTTACTAGATTATGAGATTGGGTGAAGATATTTCTTTTTCCTCCGATTATTTATTTGAGGATTGACACTGATGTTCCTCTGATTATTATTTGAGGAAAGGCATCAATGTTCTTCTAGTTGTTGTGCCATGGGAATACATGAGATTTAAAGAATGGGTTACTATTTATTGGGAATGCCATTAGGATGTATGTAATTGAGGCACAAGCTATCTTGAGGCACGTGGTTCTGGGTTATATGACTATGATTCTGGTGTTGGTCAAAGCAAGTGACACTCCATGGTGGCTGCTAGGAACCAGTGGAAGTTGTGTTTACATTGTACGTCATACTGTTTACATTCTTTATAGATTAATGCATGCTTAAAGTCATATACTAGGTACACACAATTGGGTGGTATCGTACTGAGATTCATATCGCACCCACACGGGCCCTTCGGGATGCGTGTATACTTTATGGATTTACGTGTAGGAAAGAGATCACCATCAGGAGCAGGATCGTATTATCTATTTCATGGAGAGTGTATAGACCTTGAGTTCATTCCTAGATGGAGTTAAATTTGTTTTATAATTCATTATGTATCATCATGATTACTTTATTTCGTAGCTAATGTTGGTTAGCCATGGGTGCCATAGTTTATTGATATGTATGACCTTCTGTGGATGCATGCTTTGTTGTTTTAGTTGACATTATAAGTGATGTTAAATATGTTGTTTTGCTTAAATTTTTTCTACACTTGTTTCTATATTGCGTATGCTGGTTTACCTATTTTTTATTGTGCTTCCTCTATGTTGGTCTGGTTCGATTCGGCATAGTCTCTTATTTTATATTATACTTGGACCAATAATTTATTTTCCACTAAGAGGGTATAGCTTCACCACTATAACTGTTTACACCCTCGCTGCTAGTCAGAATCCTTTAGAATTTGGGGATGTACACCTAATATGGTAACACCCGACCCATTTAGCACTGTTCGAGTGACGGTTTGGGTTCAGGGAGGTTGTTCTTGATATGGATTTCATAGAAACTGTTGACTGACTACTAATGATATTGGGAGTGCTTTTTATTTTAATTGGTTTTACTATATGGGATATGGTAGAATGGAAATTGGTTGTTATTGGAACTGGGTTTCTAGCTTATTCTTGGGTGCCTGCATCCCCAGTTATGAGGGATAGACCATGTTACCCTAGGTGGGAATTGTTGTTTTTCATTTTATCAGATTACAGTTTATATGATTTCCAACTTGTCGGATCACTTGGTATGTAATTTTAATGACTGTGATATGTGAACGTTAACCTAGTGAGGTAAGGGAGAAAGAAATTGGACCTTGGACCTGTATGGAAATGCATGATTGTCTGGATTTTGGTTGGCACAATTTTTGGGTATTTCAATTTCATAACTACACTTATTCCTCTGAAGTGATAATACCATGTGAATTATATCAATTGACATGCTATAGATGCATTTGAAATGTGAAAGATGAAATTCCTAATAGAATTTCTTGTTTATTTTAAAGTAATATGCCCTGATTTAAAATATGTAAAATTGCATGTGGCATGACATTTGGGCCTGGATAGTATTTGAGAAGGTAGGTCCTAAGAATGAAGTGATGTTGATCGCCATGATTGGGTGTCCTGGATGTCGGTTTGAGGTAGTGTGGTTTTTAGGATTGTGCGACTTAATCATCGGTTTGAGGAAACGATGGTTGTTTGGTTGGGAATTTCCCTAGGAACTTTTGATACATGGCTTTGTCGAGGGAAGGAAAGGAAACCATGAGTCTGGTATATCGTGGGGCATAGTTGCGGTGGGGGAGAGTAAGGGTAATTGTTATGAGTTTCCTCTTTACAGATTTCCTTATCCGCATTGTGTGTGTATATATATATATATATACTGTTATATATGTGGGTTGTCTGTCCATTATGGTATTCAATGAGTTCCTCCTAGATGGATCGATGAAATGTCAAGCGGGTGATGTTACAGTGCCACAAGAGCACGACCAGGTTCTGATACCTGAGGGACAAGAAGAGCATGAGATGCATGTACAGGCTCTGGGACATGATTAGGTTCAGGATCTGGTGCAAGCAGAGCATCAGCGAAGTTTGGTGCATTTGAGTCATGGCTCGATGAGAAGCTCCAATATAGTCTGGTACATGTCTTGAAGGGGATTGACAGAGGTGCGTAGGGTACAGATCCCTCTATGACATATCTAATGAGGGAGTTCTAGTCGCATCACCCACCTCCTTTCTAGGGTGAGGGTGGTCCACAGGTGGATCAGAACTGGATATAGAGCATGCATATGATCTTTGAGCAGCTTGAGATGCCTCCATGGCGGAGGGTCAAGCTGGAGACGTAAATGCTGAGACGACTGGAGAAGTGTTGATGGGATGTGCAGGTTCAGGTTCATAGACACAAAGGGCTGGCCTGGAAGTACTTAGAGGATAGGTGTTTCGATCACTTATTCCTAGAGACGTTGAGGGTAGAGAGAGATCGATATTTCTAAAGGCTCTATCATGCTGACATGTCCGTCATGGGGTATGAAGCTACCTTTACCAAGCTATCTTACTTTGAACCAAGTATGGTAAATGATGTCACCTTGAGGGTGAGGCATTTCTATGATAGATTAGGACACGCCGTTAAGGTACAGGTAAACATCTTCAGGTTTACCTCATACTTAGAGGTGGTTAATGAGGAACTCATAGATGAGGGAAAATAGATGGAAAAATCTAGTTGGAGCTGGTCGGTGGCTTCAGGTGATGGTTCAGATAGCAGGAAGTGAGGTTATAATGAGTTCTAGTAGGGTCGTAAGGTCAAGTACTCATCTAGACCACCTCGTGGAATTTCTTTAGCAGTTTTCGTTCAGTGTGTGCAGCTAGGGAATGTACGAACTTAGTGCGATAGACCTCTAAAAGAGTGTTGAGCATGTGGATAGGTTGGACATTTGGAGAGGTTCTTCAGGAATCCTTCTCAGAAAGTTGGAAAACAGGGACCATGATAGACGGTCGAATCCGGGGTTGATTCAGGATCAGAACTAGTTGAGGGTATCCAAGGCTCATCTTCACATGGATTATATGGAAGAGACAATGAGAACTAGATGAGGTGTCAATGGCCGGTGATTGGAGAAGCACCACATGGAGGTCGGACATCAGAACATTTCACTTCCAACCAATTTTACACCATTGAGACGCCATAGGTTGAGCAGGCTAGTGATCCGGCAATGGTCAGAGTTAAGCCACATGCATGTCCATGATTTTCTTGTTTTATTTTTGGCATGTACTATTGAGGCATGTCCGTTTTGAGTGCACAAGGTGACAATTATTTATTTGGACGGACCCGACACTGGTTAGTGGTATTGGAACCATTTTGAGTGTGTGATGTATTTATTTATATGTATGAGATACATGGTATCGGGGGAATCGAGAATGTGGGTTACATGTGGTGTCGTGGGAATCAAGGCATCGATGATGCGGGTTTCCTGTGGTTTCATCAACATCGGGACATCAAGGATGCTGGTTAATTGAAACCAGGTTTCCTTTTGAGCATCCATGGGATGCAAGACCTCATAAAGACAGACACCAATGCAGTGTGGGATACATTTGGGTGTCAGGATTGACACATGATCACATGATGAGGTGTAGGGGTAACGAGGCATCACGGGGGGACCATGAGTCTGGAAATAGGTCGCCGGACCTTTGCTTGATTTGAGTTCTGGGCCTGCGTTATCAAAAGTATTTCTTCGCCACCCTTGGAAGGGAAATCCGGGGATGAATTTATTTAAGGGGGGAAGTTTTTAAGAACCCCATTATTACTTTAAGGTATGAGTTTCTTTTTTTTCTGTCATTATTTTTCTATTTTGAGATGTTTTTTGGATAATAGGGAAAAACTGGGAAGTTCTAAAAATTTCTATGTTTTATGCAGTGTACTTACAAGTACACGCCATGTACTCTTTCTGTGTGAGAAGGCCATACATGGAGTGTTGGGGTGTTCTCCGAAAATTTATGTTTTACCAAGTACACACTGCATACTCTTAATACACGATGTTTAATCTATCGGTGTATTGGGGATATACATGGTGTGTGGGTTTTTAGTGAGTTATAGGGGAAAACCAAGGACACGCTGTGTATGGCCTCGTACATTCCATGTAGTCATTTTGACGAGTCCTTAGTGAATTTTCATCCATTTTAGAAACAATAAAATGATACACATGGTTTGTAATAAAATATACAAACTGTGTATTTTTTCATTTAAATTGGGAAGTGGGATCGTTTTGAGGCAAAGGGCATAGAGAGTCACTAGGTTTTGTGAACCAGAAATTCAAAGCTTCAATCCATTACCAATCCTTCATCTCAATTTGGATTCGAGCGTCGTCAGATCTATTAGAACCCCCTCGGTAAGGCCTTGATTCCTCTTGAGCCTTTCATATTGATTTCTATTCTAAAACTAATTACAGGGGTTTGAGATTTTATTCTCCTTGTGTAGATCTATAGTATTTTAGACCGAATTAGAGGCTGATACTGAAGGAGGATCAGCATACTAGTTCGAGGTAGGTGGTGTAGACCATATTTTATGTTTTCATGGAAATTTGGTGTGGCGTGGCCTTTTGTGATTCTTTTGGAATTTTTGAGTGGGACCTGTTTTGTCTTCTATTTTATATTGAATTAATTATTTTACCCTTGAGATGCCATTGGGAAAACCCTATTTCCTAAATTACTTGAGCAATGCTGGGAGAGAGGTCAACGCTCATTGGGATATTTGGTCCTGGGTACCAAAATGGTTATATTTGGTATTCTTTGTTTTTAAACATGTGTGATTAATTTTTTAGAGGATTATTAGGATTGTTAGAGGCATTCAAGACCTCAATGCTACTTTGTGATAGGTGTTGGGCTAGTGCAATTCAGCTGTTTAGATTGTTTTTCCTGTGTATATGATTTGTTTAAATGTGATAAAAATGTAATTTCTGAATTGAATATTCTGGATCCTTTGGGTTGTGTTGGGAATGGATTGAATATTCATGAGTTATTATGGTCATAGGTTTGGATTGGCCTAGATTACTTGAGTGGTTTGACCCTAGGACTGAGCGTCATGGATGTCAGATTGAGGCTGTGTGATTTTCAAGTTGGGTGTGGCCGAAGTTACTTGGATGGAAAATCCATCAGATTTGAGCGACATGGTCACATGTACATGAGGTGTTAGAGATGTTGCAGATTAGGTTCTTTATTTGGTGATTACCGCTCACCCGTGACTTGATTCGTGTGCACATAGTTGACTTCGTGATGAGGTGGTTTTGACCACTCGTGTGGGTAGAGTCCCCAATAGTTATAGTTTAGGTACTGTTGGTTTGTGGGTGCTTGACATAGGAATCCATGTGGAAGGTGAGGAGAGTTCGGTTGGTAGCAATGAGCCTACTGAGTTATGATATTGAGGGCTGATATCATTTTTTCCTCTGGTTATTTATTTGATGACATACATCATTTTCCTCCAATTATTATTTGAGGATATGCATCATTTTTCCTATAGTTATTTTGCCATGGGAAGACATGAGAGTTCAATAATTGGTTACTATTGTTTGGGTGTAGCACCAGAATGTCAGTACTTGGGACACGAGCTGTCAGGAGGCACATGGTGCCAGGTTATATTATTGAGATTCCGGCATTGGCCAATTTTGGTGAAACTTCATGGTGGTTCTTGAGAACCTTTGTAGGTTGTGTTTACATTATGCATCATACTATTTAATTTACATATAGATTCATGCTTTCTTTAACACCTATACTAGGTACACACCATTGGGTGGTATCCTACTGAGATTCGTCTCACACCCTACACGGGCCCTTCAGGATGCGTGTAGACTTTATCGATTTACGTGAAGAAAATAGACCATCTTTAGGAGATGGATCGTTTTAGTTGTTTCATGGGGAGGGTATAGACCTTTAGGTCATTCCTATATGGAGTTTACTTTGGTTTATCATTCATTATGTATGATCATGCTTACTTTATTTCATAGCTATTTTTGGTTAGTCATGGGAGCCATTGTTTATTGATATGTATGACCTACTATGGTTGCATGTTTTGTTGTTTCAGTAGATATTATAAGTTGTGTTCAACATGATATTTTTCATAAATTGCACTGCACATGTTTCTATGTTTCTTCTGCTGGTTTACCTATTATTGATTGTGCTTCTGCTATGCGGGTCTAGTTCGAGTCTGTAGAGTCTCTTATTTTATATTTTATTTGGACCAGTAACTTATTTTCCTCAGAGATGGTATAGCCTCCCAACTATACCTATTTACACCCTCACTGCTAGTCAAAAGCCTTTTTCATTCGCGGAGGTGTGCCTAAGGTGGTAACACCCGACCTTTTTATCAATGTTTGGGTGGTTGTTTGGGTTCAGGATGTTACAATCTCAATTAGAATGAGATTCTTAAATAAACCCTTACGATGATCATAACGCTGAATGAGAATTATTAAATGATTCAATTATGTGTATAAACTATAAATCCACAAAAAACAAGAGGAAATAATACGTAATATAGGAAAAACCATTATATATTTAATCTTATAATGACATAATCAATGAATTACAAGTTTAACCCAATGAGTGGAAATTGAGTTAAGTAATCCCTTACCTCAAACTTCTTTTTGATAGAATGTTATTTAACCCCATAAATAGTGTATGTAAACATGTTTTTAACTTATTAAAAAACCATATTAACATTTTAAATATCATATATTATCCTTTTATAACATCTAATTGCACATTGATTTAATGAATATATGAATTTTCATTATTTTTTGTTTTATTTTCCATGTTTCCATGTGTGTTTCACCATGAAAGATCCAGTTCTTGCACATATTATATACTTATATCATATCCTGCATAATAATAATGACATAATTATCCTATTACAATATCAAATTTACTTATAAAAAAATTCATAATTAATGGTTATGAAAAATTAATTATGTTACGATCCTGGAGACGGTAGGTCGTATTTACACAAGAGTAACATTTCTATTTTTCAAAGGTTATTATGAAAAGGAGGTAAGTAATATTTTAATAATAATTATTGATCATAATATTAAATATACCATATTATATACTTATATATATCATCCATGTGGTTTGGTGATGAGAAAAGAGTCACATCACTTCGTGAAGGCAGTAGTCCACCCGTAAAATGAATGATGTTATCGTCTTTCCTTGAGTGAGAAAGTAAGAAAATAAAATGATATATTATCTTTAAATAATTAAAAATATTTAAATAATATCATAATTATTTCATGTATATCATATATAATCATTATTTTTATCCTTGTCACATTCCATGTGAAGGGTCAGTAAAAGACCAATCACATCGCTTTGCGAGGTGGTAGTCCACCATAAACACAAGAGATGTTACCTCATATTCTTCAAAATGGAAGGTAAAATGACATATATGATATATTAACTATATAAGTATAACTATTTTATGAATATAATATATATACTTTATATCATTCATCGTACCCAACCTTGAGTGGTGGAAATGAAACAATGAATGACATCAGTTCGTGATGAGGTAGTCTGCCGTACACACGAACGATGATTTCGTATTCCATTTTATAGAAGTGAGGATTATTTTAGGTCATGAAATTATTATAATAACATCCTATAATATGTGATATATTGATGTTGTTATGTAATCATGGTTTAATAAAAATTTAAGTAGGTTTAGAAATAAGTAAAATAAAGATGCTCGTTGAAGAATATTCCCTCTTCTTCAGGTATCCTCGGTAGGTTTCCACTAAAACCATCATAGATTGGATTTATGACCAAAATAAAGATTATAGGATTAGATTAGGTAATGTTTTCAGGAAATTTGGTAGCTATTTTCTGAACTAATGTGGTTTTAATGTCTATAGAATATAGGATAATGGCTGGGCTTTTATAAGTGTGGTAGATGACGTACTGGGTATTTTTGAAAATAATTGAGTGATCCAACGTTTTTAAAATGTAAACATGGTCATAAATGTTTCATTATTGAACCTTATTAGATTAAGGGTCTAAATAAGTTCATAAAATAGTTTTTATACAAGTGTATACGTCAGATATTTCATTATCTTTTTAGTTTAACCCCTAGAAAACCCATTTTTACCTTAACAATGGTAATTAATTTTTAATCACTTCAATATTAATTTTGTCAAATATTAATTTAAACATATTAGCCATAATAAATAATGATGACTCTAAAAAGGGAATAAATTTTTTAAAATTCAATATACATAAATTTCAAGATTTAATTAAAAAATAATCCAGCAGATGTGTTGTGAAAGAAGATCTTTAATGTGGAAATGAAAAAATATTCTATATATACATTCAATATTAAAATTATTTTCAATTCCATAAATTGAATTTAGTGATAAAAAATTTAGCTAATGTTACTTTGAAACTATAACACCCCAACCCCAGTTACCCAAAGTCGGTGCATTATTACATAATATTGGCATGATTACAAGGAATCAAGTCCCGAAGGACCGATCAATTTAGAAGTCTTGGAAAATAGATTACATACATGAATGTTACATTAAACTTCATAACATACCAAACAGCATAAATAATCCTTCATGAATTCCATTATTCCCTTGGCTTAACCCTACATATCAATCACAATACACTTCTTGGAATCCTGGGAAAAATAATACATAGAAAGGGGTGAGCTTAGATGATTAGTAATGATAACAATATAGCAGAAACATTCATAAATAAGCATAAACATATAAGTAAATGAATAACTAAAATAAAATCCTTTTAATAATTAACATCAAAATAATATGGAATAAATAAAATTAAATAATTCCATTTACTTATTCACATGGATATTCTACTTATCGAATAATCACATGAAATATCAATAACCACTTCCATAATGAAGGAAATGCATAATGCAAAACTTTAATTTCTGTGTCAAGGCCTCATGCCAATACCTAAGGGATAACTGTAACCGGAACCCAACCCAGAGAGCCTCTACAACCAGACTCTATCCCAGAGAGCCTCTATAACTGGACTCCAACCTGGATTGCCTATAATAACCAGACACCAACCCGGAGAGCCATTGTAACCGGACTCCATCCCGGAGTGCCTCTAATAACCGGACACCAACCCGGAGCGCCTCTAATAACCGGACACCAACTCAGAGTTCCTCTAATAACCGGACACCAACCCGGAGGGTCTGCTATAACCGAACCCCAACCTGGAGGGCTTACTTTTACCGGTCCCCAACCCAGAATATACTAGTCCAACACATTCATCTTAAGAAGAGGATGAAATATAACATAAACATTCGTATTAAAACTAGCATAAGAAATGTCAATACTTTACCCATAAACCTTGAATGGTAAAAAAATAACACATCCAATGTCAAAAATATCACAAAACCTTCAACACAATATGGACGATTTTTATCATGGTAAATCAAATTCAAAACAAGTTTTAAATCCATTAAAGAATTTTGACATAGATGAAAATGAATTGTAAAACTCTTTGAGAGAAATACCCCTTTTTCATGAAAACATTTAAAAGTTACACAATTTAGAAAAGAATTCATTTAAAGACATTTTTGAATCAAAATATCCCATACCAATTTGAAACTTTTTAAAGGAATTAACATTTTAATAACAATCACGTCTATATAAATAAATCCTTAAAAACCATTTTGAAGACATGGACATTAATTAGAAATATTTAGAAGAATAGATATTTAAAACCTTTGAAATGATGTTTTAGTAAAAAATTACCTTAAAATAATACCTTTGAAAATCATTCATAAAACATGGACACGGATAATAAATATGTGCCAGTAGATACTTACATAAAAACAACCTCAGATAATAAAGAGATTGTGAAATTAACACTCACGAATTTGGTAACTTACGAAACATACAAACCATGAAAGAGGTATCATACGATGAATATGTAAATACACATAAATTAAAGTTTTTTACATAAATAATACAATTATGGGCAGTACATACACCATAAAAAAGGTAGTAGTGGCAATATGTCATGAATCTCATGGAATAAAGAGTGAGATGAAAACCCCTTACCATGTACTTTTCCTTGATAGTGTATAGGTTAAACTCCTTTTATAATAGTTAAATCAATGTTATTAAATTATATAAGAATCATATACATAAATATGATTTTATATATGATCTTTTAATATTTCTTTGTTAATAATATTTTAGTATTATCATCATTTCGGGTGTTAACTGATTCGTTTTCCTTTTTATGATTCATTACGTAAGCCAAGTTTGGTATGGATAGGTTGTATCTTAATCATATCTAGAATGATATAAAGTCCTTAAACATTACTTTTAATCATCATATGATAATTATTCTTGAATGGATATTATGGGGAAATTAATCTCATCACGTTCGTGGAGACGGAATCCGTACGTACGCATGAACGCTACTTCCATTTCATTTTTCATTTTAAAAGGAATCAAAACCAAATGATACATATGTATATTATTATTCCAGTATAATATAATATATTATATTTTTTACTTAAGTTCATTAACACCATCCTTTATACATTCCATATATGGTATGAACGAGTCATATCACTTTGAGAGGGCGGTAGTCCGCAATTCTTCAAATGAAATTATCGTATATATATACAACATGAAACGAATAATGTTATGATATAAAATGGAATTTAAGAATCTTATATGTCAAATAAATATCATTAATATCATATTTAATTATGGTTTCATCATAATGGCCATCATGAGAGGTGGTAGGAGATAATTGAACAATCATCGCTTTGTGAGGTGTTTGGTTGTCATCCACAGAAGCATTATGTTCTTCACCCATTAGATGGAGGTGTGTGTTATTGTAGTTATAATACTTATAATAACAATATCCTAGTATATTTTTGATACTGGTTTTGTTACAAAATAAAATAATAATATGATTTTATGGGCTAGAGAAGTAAAATAAAAGAAACGAAGCTAAGAGAAATCGTTACCTTTAATTTGGGTAACTCCTTTTGGTTTGAACCAAAAAGGACTCTTGAAGTTCCTTATTCCTAAGTTAAGGGTTCTAAGAGGATTAGAGGGATGTATAGAGATTAATTGCGCAGATGTTGGATGATCCAAAAGGCTTGAGAGGTGTGAGGAATTGGTTCGAAGTGGTGTCCTTTTATAAGGGGGAGGAGGGGCTCTTTAGAAAAAACGTAAAGTATTATTTTATAATAAATTCATATTAGGTTTATAATGGCTCCAAAGTGAGTTATTAAAAGCCTACGGTGGGGATGGGTAGAAACCCTTTCAACCAATAGATTGTAGTCAGGTTTTGGTCATTATATTAACCTTATCTTTTAGTTTTAACTCTTGGTTAATTACTTTGACACTTACCATGTCACTTTGTATTTTTATATTATATAGTTAATAAACTTACTATATACCACCAAGAGACCCCCAAGTGATCCATTAATGATAAACCTATCATGATACAATTTCTTTGGCTGAAACGTAGATTTTTAGGAATTTAATATCAATTAATATTATAATATTTGTTTTAAAAACTCTTTTATGTCAATTTTGACATTATTTGGTATTTTTTTTTAAAATCATAACATCATGATTACTTTGAAAAGGGTTAATTAAATCAATAATAACAAGTCATATTAACCTATAAAATTCGTGGAATTCATTAAAAGTCTAAAATTATATTTATTTGGGTGTTTGAAATATCAATTATTTTATATTTCACTAATAAGGTAATTACTGCATCACCATTGTGTCATAAATAAATTAAATTATTTAATTTATAAAAATTATAAATAAAATACCATTATGTAGGAAATATTTTTATATTTCTAATAAATATTTATAGTCGAAAATATAACATACATAAACCTATGTGAAAATTGTTTTGCAAAATGATATAGACTTATGTCATTTTTGTATTTACTTTAACTCAATTAATATAAAGTGTCATTATCACTTAAACGTGGATCCATGGGGTCCCAAAATCAACCCAAAGATGCCCATGGTCGGACATGTATCAACCAATAGGGTTAATACACATTTTAGGGTAATTTATTATTATTATAATATTATTTTTTACCTTATTTATCGGATTTACCCTTTAACCATGGTAAATAAAATATTTACCGAAGTAATTAATAAAAATGTATAAAAATAAAATTTACCTATTTAAACAATTTGGACATCATGATTCTAAATATGGAGTCCATTTTTCCAAATTGAAAACAATGAAGTGGCAGAAATTAATTTAAAATTAATTTCCGCTGTCAAAATAAAAATCGTGTTTTTAAGAGATATTAACCATCAAAATATTGACACTTGTTTATGTCCGGTTTAAAAGTGAAATTATGTCAAATGAAAAAAATTGTATTAAATGGTAAAAATATATTCCAAATATATTTTAAACCCACTCAAATTCATAATTTATCACTATTAATTATTTCGATTAAAAAAGTTGTTTTTAATAAAAATTTAGTAATTTTCACTATTCATCAAAATATAAAAGTTATCCGAAAAGTACCAAAATTTCATACTAGGATAATTTCGATATTTCAAATCCAAAACTGAAGTCCATTTTAAAATAAAAAATGTATAAAATTTCAAAAAGTGGGTATTACTATTCATAACGACTACTTTGATTGGTCGCGGCGTGTTAGAATCTCGAAGTTGCGTATAACACACGCTACTATATTATTCAAAGAGAAGAGTACCATAGAATCTTGGGGTGTTAAATTCTCCCCTACTTTAATAAGTTGTGTCCTCTCAATTGTTTTGGTATTGGAAACTTGAGGTTGACATTTCAAAATATCTTAGTTGAAATCCCACATCGAAAAATGGATTAATGAGGCCTCTATTTAAAATAAAGAGTGGTAAGTATGAAGGTTACCGAAAATAACACATACTAGGGTTCCATGTATAAAAATATGGGTATGGAGGAGAAATATTACCATCAATATCTGATGGAGAGTGGTAGAGAACATGGCTATGAAAAGGCCAAAAATCCCAAATCCATAAATTTGTGATGATCTAAGGTACCATCTAGGACAAAATTTTTGTTCTATGTTCCTTTTCTTAATGTTGAGGAATTTATTTATGAGATTGGATATGATCATAAATAGATATACTTACTATATAATTATAGTTTTATCCATTAATAAATTTCTACCACAAACTCACCTTTCACCCCAAAACATAATACAACCCAAAAATACTCTATTTATCCTAATTGTATAGGGTTCCAAATATAATGAATTTATAATCAACATATCAGACCCTTTAAAAAAACTACATTATATCATCCAGGAACATCACATAGTCCGGTGGTAGGTGATAAATCCTAATTACACTAGGGTTGTGAGTTCTATTCCTGTAGCTTTGTCCGATGCGACGGGTCGTCACATAGTCTGCTTGTTGTCCAAAAATAACCTTTCAAACGTAATCCCTTCCAACCTTTAGACTTATGAAAAATACTTCTGTAAACTCTCACTCCAAAATTTATATGAAAGATAAACATAATGTAGATCCTTTTTACCACATAATAGCATGTGAATACCTTCATCATGTATTCTTTTAAAACACTGAAACATCCTAAATTACCATAAAACCTTATTGATTAAATTCATGATCCTTTATAGAATCCATCCAAAAATGTTGTAAACACCTAAAATAATGGTATATAAAAATCATTAATCAGTTTCAAGGCAGTCAAGAATATCTAAAATAATTTACCCAAATCAACCATATCTTATTCCAAAATTAGTACCTCAATATTAGGACCATATTAACGTTTATCTTTCCGTCAACCATGTAATTTACAAAAAAAATTAACTCATTGTAGAGTCAATTTTCTTAGTACAATAAAATCTCAAATCCTCAATGAAATATTACTACAGTAAAATCCTTATTTATTTCTAGTACATCATTGATACACCACTCCAATGAAATAATTCCAAAATAACAACATAAGAACACTAGTCATTCCTCTTCATCTGTGGTAGTATCATAACTTGATTATTATCAAATAACTTCATTTGTGGCATATTCTGATGACTGGGACATTGGTTCGTGTAGTGTCCAAACTCCTTGCAGATGAAGCATTGTACATTTGAAACCTTTTTCTTAACCTTGCAGTCATGTACTTGGTGTCCTTTTTCTCCACACTTATAACATACTCCCATTCCCTTCAAGCATTTTCCTAGGTGATTCTATCCATAGTTATCACATATGGAAAATCCTTCTTTACCTTATTCCCTTTATTTTTCCTTCTCTCTACCATCCTTTCCTTCTCTGACTTCCCTTAAAATCCATAGGAATCTGAGAAATCATTACTTATCTTATCAACACATGATACTATTTCTTCATATGATGATAACACGTGGGAGAATATTTCCCTTTTAAATTCTGGCTTAAGACCATGAAATATTTGATATTTCTTATTATTTGGATCATGCATATTGCTGGAGTTCTAATTCCTTCTACTGGGCACCATTTCTAAACAATGGCATACACTAGATTAGTTTGTTAATAGAAATACCTAATCCCAAACTTGTAAAACACTTAACATAAATTAAACAGTTTATGGATATAATCCATAATCATAAAAATGTATTCTTTGAGGAATTATATACTCAAAACCCATTCATAATGGTTTGTGAAGAAAATGAGAATTATCCTAAGCATATCCCCCGGGAGTGTCGTAACCAAGAGTGCAGTAAGGCCCGTTGTCGTGCACCAATTCCCATTCGAGTCTACCTCAAAGCGGTGTTTTTAGGTTTTACCCCAAGGTACATCTGTTCCAGAGCCACCTCTACCTGCTCGTATCCAGACAGGGATGTATTGATCAGAAAAATCACAAAATCTCTACAAAATAAAAATTCTATGAAGTTCTTCTCTACTAATCCTCAATGTCTATCTTAGGGCTATGTGCTCTGAACAGAGTTTATCTAAATCTAGCTTCCAAGTTTATTTCTAAACTTCCTATGATACAAACTATAACACCCCGACCCCAGTGACCCATAGTCGGTGCATTGTTACATAATATTGGAATGATTACAAGTAATCAAGTCCCAAAGGACCGATAAGTTTAGCAGTCTTGGAAAATATATTACATACATGAATGTTACATTAAACTTCATAACATACAAAACAACATAAATAATCCCTCACGAATTCCATTATTCCCCTGGCTTAACCCTGCATATCAATCACAATACACTTCTTGGAATCCTGGGAAAAATAAAACATAGAAAGGGGTGAGCTCATATGCTCAGTAAAGATAACAATATAACATAAACTTTCATAAATAAGTATAAACATTTAACGAAATGTATAACTAAAAAAAAGCCTTTTAAACTTGAACTCCATAATAATATGACATAAATAAAATTAAATAATTCCATTTAATTATTCACATGGATATTCTAATAATCGAATAATCACATGCAATATCAATAACCACTTTCATAATGAATGAAATGCATAATTATGAACTTTAATTTCTGTTTCAAGGCCTCATACCAATACCTAAGGGATAACTGTAACCAGACACCAACCAGGAGAGCCTCGGTAACCAGACTCCATCCCGGAGTGCCTCAGTAACCGGACACCAACCCGGAGGGCCTCTATTAACCGGACACCAACCTGGAGTGCCTCTATTAACCAGACACCAACCCGGAGGGTCTGCTGTAACCGGACCCCAACCTAGAGGGCTTACTTTTACCGGTCCCCAACCCGGAACATACTAGTCCAACACATTCATCTTAAGAAGAGGATGAAATATAACATAAACATTCGTATTAAAACTAGAAAACGAAATGTCAATACTTTACCCATAAATCATGAATGGTATAAAAATAATACATCCACAGTCAAACATATCAAAAAACCTTCAACACAGTATGGAAGATTTGTATCATGGTAAATCAACTTCAAAACAAGTTTTAAATCCATTAATGAATTTTGACATAGATGAAAATGATTTGTAAAAATCATTGAGAGAAATACCCATTTTTCATGAAAACACTTAAAAGTCACACAATTTAGTAAAGAATTAATTTAAATACATTTTTATTCAAAGTCTCCCATACCACTTTGAAACTTTTTAAAGGAATTAACAATTTAAAAGCATTCATGTCCATATAAATAAATCCTTAAAAACCATTTTGAAGACATGGACATTAATGAGAAAGATTTAGAATAATAGATATTTAATAAATTTGAAATGATGTTTTAGTAAAAAAGTCCCTTAAAATAATACCTTTGAAAACTCTTTCATAAAACATGGACATGGATAATAAATATGTCCCAGTAGATACTTACGTAAAAACAACCTCAAATAATAAAGAGATTGTGAAATTAACCCTCACCAATTTGGTGACTTACGAAACATACAACAAATGAAAGAGGTATCATACAATGAATATAAAAATATACATAAATTAAATTGTTTTACATAAAGAATACAATTATGGGTAGTACATACACCACACAAAAGTTAATAGTGGCAATATGGCATGAATCTCATGGGAATAAGGAGTGAGATGAAAACCTCTTACCTTGTACTTTTCCTTGATAGAGTGTAGGTTAACCTCCTTGTATAATAGTTAAATCATTGTTATTAAATTATAAAAAAATCATATACATAAATATGATATCATATATTATCTTTTAATATTTCATTGTTAATAACATTTTAGTATTATCGTCGTTTCGGGTGTTAACTGATTCATTTTCCTTTATATGTTTCGTTACATAAGCCGTTTTTATTATGGAGAGGTTGTGTATTATTATTATACAGAATGATATAAAGTTATTAAACATTACTTTTAATCATAAAATGATAATTATTCTTGAATGGATATGATGGGGAAATGAATTTCATCGCGTTCGTGGAGACAATAATCCGTACGTACGCACTAACGCTACTTCCATTTCATTTTTCATTTTAAAAGGAATCAAAACCAAATGATACATAGGTATATTATTATTACAGTATAATATAATATCTTATGCGTGTTAATTATTTTCATTAACACCGTCCTTCATACGTTACATGTATGGTATGAACGAGTCATATCACTTTGAGGGCGCGGTTGTCCGCACTTCCTCAAATGAAATTATCCTATATATATACAACATGTAACGAACAATGGTATGATATAAAATGGAATTAAAGAAGATTATATATAAAATAAATATCATTAATATCATATTTAATTATAGGTCCATCATAATGGCCACCATTAGAAGTGGTATGAGACAATTGAACAATCATCGCTTCGTGAGGCGTTTGGTTTCCATCCACAGAAACATTATGTTCTTCACCCATTAGAGGGAGGTGTGTGTCAGTGTAGTTATAATACTCCTAATAAAAATTTCCTAGTATATTTAAGATACTGGTTTTTTTAGAAAAGAAAATAATAAGAAGAGTTTTGTGGTTGGAGAAGTAAAATAAAAAGAAAAGAAGCTAAGAGAAACCGTTACATTTAATTTGGGTAACTCCCTTTGGTTTGAACCAAAAAGGACTATTGAAGTGCCTTAGGACTCGGTTAAGGCTTCTAAGAGAAGGTTAGGTATGTTTGGAGCATAATTGGGAAGATTTTGGACGATCCAAAAGGCTTGAGAGGTGTGGGGAATTGGTTAGAATTGGTGTCCTTTTATAAGGGGGAGGAGGGGCTCTTTAGAAAAAACATAAAGTATTATTTTATAATAAATTAATATTCGGTTTCTAATGACTCAAAAGTGGATTATTCAAAGACTAAGGTGGGGATGGGTCGAAATAATTTCAAACAATAGATTTTAGAAAGGTTTGGGTTAGATATTAACCTTATCTTTTAGTTTTAACTCTTGGTTAACTAGTTTGACACTTACCAGGTCACTTTGTATTTTTATATTATATAGTTAATAAACATACTATATACCTCTAAGAGACCCCCAAGTGGTCCATTAATGATACACATATCATGATACACGTCATTTGGCTGAAAATTAGATTTTTATAAATTTAATATTAATTAATAATATAATATTTGTTTTAAAAACTCTTTTATGTCAATTTTGGCACTATTTGGTATTTGATTTTTGTGAAAATCATAATAGAATGATTACTTTAAATAAAGTTAATTAAATAAATACTAACATTTCATAATAACCTATATAATTCGTGGAATTAATTAAAAGTCTCAAATTATATTTATTTGGGTATTTATAATTTCAATTGTTTTAATATTTCACTAATAAGGTAATTACTACATCATCATTGTATCATAAATATATTAACATATATAATGTCTAAAAATTATAAATAAAATACCACTATGTAGGAAATCTTTATATATTTCTAATTAATATTTATAGTCGAAAATATAACATATATAACCCAATGTAAAAATTGTTTTTTTAAATGATATAGGCTTATCTCATTTTTGTTTTTACTTTAACTTAATTAATATAAAGTGTCATTATCCCTTACAAGTGGATCCATGGGGTCCCAAAATCAACCCAGAGATGGCCCTGGTCGGACATGTATCAAACAATAGGGTTAAGACACGTTTTAGGGTAATTTATTATTATTATGATATTATTTGTTTACCTTATTTACCATATTTACCCTTTAACCATGGTAAATAAAATATTTATCGAAGTAATTATTCAAAATGTATAAAAATAAAAGTTGCCTATTTACACAATTTGGACTGATTCCAAATATGGAGTCCATTTTTCCAAATTCAAAACATAGAAGTGGAAGAAATTAATTTAAAATTAATTCCCGATGTCAAAACAAAAAGCGTGTTTTTAAGAGATAATAACTATCAAAAGGTTGACACTTGTTTATGTCCGGTTTAAATGTGAAATTATGTCCAATGACCACAATTGTATTAAATAGTAAAAATATATTCTAAATATACTTTAAAACCACTCAAATTAATAATTTATCACTATTAAATATTTTGATTAAAAAAGTTATTTTTAATAAAAATTTAGTAATTTTCACTATTCATCAAAATATAAAAGTTATCCGAAATGTACAAAAATTTCATCTGTGGATAATTTCAATATTCCGAATCCAAAAATGAAGTCCATTTTAAAAGACAAAATGTATAAAATTTTAAAAAGTGGGTATTACTATTCATAACGACTACTTTGATTGGTCACGAAATGTTAGAATCTCGAAGTTGCGTACAACAAACGCTACTATATTATTCAAAGAGAAGCATACCGTGGAAGCATGGGTTGTTACAGAAACCCATTATAAATATAATTTAACATTATAAATAATTTAAATTAAATTGTAGTTTTTAATTAAAATTCAGTATTTCTCACCATTCATTAAAAAATGAAACTTTTCATAAACACATCAAAAATTCACACTAAGAAAATATTGATATTATTATTTCAAAAATAAAGTTTATTGTTTCAAATAATGATTATAAAAGTGTTTAAAATTAATTTTAATGTGTTTTCACAAAGCGCAACTAAAACATCTTTTAGAAAAAAATACATTTCTTCTGAAAACAATTATTTTTATTTTAAATGATCATTATTTTATTTCAAATAAATAGATCAAAATAATTTTCATAATTTATTAAGTTTTATTATCACCTTAAAATTTACCATCTAGGTAATAACTATTATATTAAATAAAAATATTTTAACAAATTTTCACATTACATTTAAATTCGGTATTCTTTGTAACGTAAGCTAAAATCAATGTTGTATGTAATGAAAGAAAAACCCAGTTTTGTGAGTAATGAAGTATAAAATCATCATTAAATTTAATGTAATATTTTTAATAGATTTAATTTATAAATATATCATAAAGTAACTGGGTATATTATTTTCGTCAAAAAATGGTGTTGCATGTCGCATACAATATCAAATATAATCTTTTTTAAATCTCAGGGTGTTATACAAGTAACTTGCATTTCTTGATTTTTCTTTTTTAATATTTGGGTAGATATTTTTTGTCCATGTAATTTTATACCCATTTGGAAGTATGATCAGTCTTTGATTCACTTTTGGATGAGTTATTGTCAATCTTATTTAACGTAATATTATTTATAATTTCTATGACCTCCTTAAACTCCTTTTCAGCATGCATTTTCATTGTAATATTGTAATGTCCCAAACCACTCTGGTCCATTCCTTTCTGAAAATATGGGGTTTGAGGTGTTCTAGGAGGTTAAGGTGACTTATCCCCAACACTTTTCCAAATTTCCATTTATGTGAATAGTTCCAATGGTAGACTATATTGAACAGTGCATCGGTAACTTTAGGTGAACAATGTCATCATTGACCTTTTTTGAACACTGTCATCAATAACCTTTTGTGAATAGTGCAATGGTAACCTTAGGTGAACAATGTCCTCATTGACCTTCTGTGAACAGTGTCATCAGTAACCTTCTGTGAATAGTGAAACGGTAACCTTAGGCGAACAATGTCATCATTGCTATTCAATGAACAGTGTCATGAGTGACCTTTTGTGAACAGTAACATCGTTGACCTCCTATTTATAGTGTCATCAGTAACCTTCTGTGAACAGTGAAATGGTAACCTTAGGTGAACAATGTCATCATTGACCTTCTGTGAATAGTGTCATCTATAACCTTCTGTGAATAGTTAAATAGTAACGTTAGGTGAACAGTTTCATCATTGAACTTCTGCGAACAGTGACATCAGTAAACTTCTGTGAACATTACAATGGTAACCTTAGGTGAACAGTGTCATCATTGACCTTCTACGAACAGTGTCATCAGTAACCTTCTGTGAATAGTGAAACGGTACCTTAGGTGAATAGTTTCATCATTGATCTTCTATGAACAGTGTCATCAATAACATTCTGTGAGCAGTGCAACAGTAGCCTTATGGGAACAGTGTCATCATTGACCTTCTGTGAATAGTGTTATCAGTAACCTTTTGAAAATAGTACAATGGTAACCTTAGGTGAACAATGTCATCATTGACCTTCTGTGAACAGTGTCATTAGTAACCTTATATAAACAGTGCAATGGAAACCTTAGGTGAACAGTGTCATCATTGGCCTTCTTTGAACAGTGTCATATGTGACCTTCTGTGAACAGTGACATCAGTGACCTTCTGTGAAAAGTGACATAAGTGACCTTCTGTGAACAGTGTTTCCTGCTTCCTACGGTTTTGCCCCTTTGACGTTTTCTTTGACATAAAACGCATTCAAGTCCCTTTTTAAGGGATTTAAGGCCATATAAAATCCCATCACTTCTATATTAATTTATCCTAAGGTTCGGGATGTCTTCACTTGGTCAAACCACGTGGTTTAAAGCGATCTTCTTTTGATGGAGAATCGAGTGTATCTTAAACTACTTCTCCGTTAAATATTCTAAAGGGATGATATATCTTCCTTATTCTTCCACCTTGTTTGACCTTGTGTGAGATGCTCAATCCTCTCCTTCTTCCCATATGAACGGTGTGATCGATCCTTAATCCTCAGATCATTTTCCCCTTGATGTTATTACTACTGCATGTGCACCCCCTTCTTTGGTGCAAGCAGCAAGGGTCAATCCTTCATTGAAATAAGTTATGTTTTATAATGGTTCTTTTTGGTTAATCTCATCATATTTATCCTTTCCATATTACTGAATGTGATCTCCATGCTTCTAACGAAGTTTTCATGGGTTTCGGTTGGTGCAGTCTTACCGTTGCATCCTCAGGTGGATGTAGTTGTCGTGAGAGGAGGCGATGATGATCTTTTGTGTGGACTGTTTTCATATAAAGATTGTCAAGAACAATTTGATGTAGGGGATTCATTGCATCTATCTTCGTTTAAGTGCAACTGTATCATTAACATTTTTTATCCCACTGGATGACAATGGAATTGAAATTTTAAATATTTGAACCGGATAAATAAATTGATATTGATCATATGTTATTTCCTATTGTTTTTATACATAGTGTGATATCTATGTTGGCTTTGTTTAGAATTTTTTTCATGATGGAAATTGGTAAAGAACATAAACTGGGTTTACTTGATAATTGTTTTTCTAAAGACAAAGAGGCATGTAAATGAATTTGGTTGTTGTTGTATTTTTGAGGTTAATCAAATTGGTGTAGTAAGCATGTTCAATTATTTGTGATAGCTTATAGATTAGGTTTCCCAAATTTGGAACCTACGAATAATAATCGGATAATCAAATATAGATTAGAGAACCAGTTGTTCAATAAAAGATAAATCCTTTTAGGGTTCTGAGTTTCCTTCTTGTTTGTTAAAGGGCCAAGAACCCAATGGCTAATATGTTTGTTTTCATGCCACTTTTGTTGTGATGTGAGCCCAAATGGCTATTTTGATATGTCGGGGCATCAAGGTCTTTTAGTTGTGGCAGCATATGACACCTAGAGTGGTGAAATGCATCAGTTTATGCATGTGGGTGTCGGGGAGGACACCGGGGATGATGGAATGGGATGGATGTGATTGTTGGATTCCTACTAATTCTTATTGATTGAATATCTTCTTTACTTTTCCCCATTTCTAAGGTAGCTATTCTTTATTACCCTTCTTCTGAGATAGGTAAAGATGTGTAGGGTATTCCATGTTATTTCCATGTTTATCTTCTCAAGGGGGGATGGGTCTACACTCTTTCTATAGGCGGAAAAGACTCGACGGGTAGTACATATACTCACCGTGTTGATCCCCCTTGTGTTTAGTAGCATAGATTTTTTTTATAGATTTTTTTTGAATATGGGAAGTAATAATATTATTAATAAAGTATTGGAAAAATGATGTTAACCCAAGGGTTTGGATCTTGCTAGGCCACAATGCTGAGGTTGTGATTTAAAAAATCCATGTACATTGGGAGTGATGATAATGAAATTTAATGTGTAATTGTTATTTTTTAATTAATGTTTAAGGAATTAATTAATGTAAAATGAAATAGATAAAAAGGGAATGAAATAATGTATTAAATCTCTTTAAATGGTTGTGTTCTTATAGGATACCTATTCTTAGAAGTGGCAGCCCAGAGTTTGAGAGACGTTAGCTGTAGTTGAGTCTAAGACTTGGTTATTCCCATAGTGTGGTTGTGACCAATATTATATTTTGTACTTTTTGTGTTTCTATATGCCACTCCACCCTGTGAAAAAGGGAAACTAACACCCCAAAGATTTTGAGCCCTAAGGGGTGTTTTCCCCAACATTCTGGTGGGAGGATGGATGGCTAACTACCCCCTTTGGCCCAACTCTCTTATATTGGTAAATACTTGTGCTGGTAGGCACACTGGTTAGTTTTCCCTATATATTTGTGTAGAGAGCTGTAATGGTTTGTGGTTATTCACACACATATATTCTATATATAGTATCCTATGGACTACTCTAGGCGTAACATGTATAGGATGTGATGGCTTGAGGATCCTTACATGGTGTATGGTCTGTAATGGATTGAGGTATAATACAAGACATATGATACACGTTATTCAAGATGTGGTGGCTCCTAGAAACTACATAGTTACTTTCTTGCATGGATGCGGTGGTTTTGTTTCATGAGGTGTATATTGTGGTGCTTCGGCCAGGTGTCTGCGAGCAAGACTTTTTGGAGAGAGATGCGTAAGATGTGCGACATTGGGGAAAAGCGTCAAACCAGTGGGGAAGTATTATCGGGGTACCCTTGATATTATTTATTATATTATATAATCTTGTATGTGTTACTTGGTGAGAGTATCCATGGTGAGGCTAGGAACTTAGTATACCTGTTTAGATGACGAGTTAGTTACAGTTTCTATTCACTGTGATTTAGCATGGTTTTGTCACTTTTTCATGAGAGGCTTCAGGGAGGATCCTATTGAGCATACTGTCATACTCAACCTATGTATATATATACTATTTTTCAGGTCACTTGGAGAAGATTAGAGATCTTGTTGGTTTCTACTAGCTTGGGGTTGCAGGAGATGTTCGGTCTTGTGGTTGTGGTACTTTTTTACTTTCTTTTTGGTACTTGTAGTTTTCCCCTTATAGTTGTAGTTGTTTTTCATGACATTACATATGTGTACTTGGGTTTTCATTAAAATTTATTTTTGAGTTTGAGTTGGTTGGTGTCTATCTTATCTCTCTATTTCGAATGTATTATCTTAGAGGGTAATGCATCCCATTTGTGTGTTTAGTATTTCCTCAGTGCTAGTCGCCAACCTGGGGCCTACTAGAGGCGGGACTCGAGGGTCATTATCTCCCTTCTCACATTGCTGGCCTAGGAGGAGTACACTTTGTGGGGAGAGGGTCATGACAAAGTGGTATCAGAGGTCTGGTTGAGGGATACGATGGAGTTTTGAGTTAGGAACAAGTGAGGTTTCATGGGTTGGTTGGGAAATGGTGTCATTCATGTTTAGAAAGTGATTTAAACACTGGAGACCGGCTAAGATATAGGAATTTAGGGCCCCCTATGATCAGATGTACGGACCTTTAATTTTACAACGGCTACTAAATGAGGTGATACTATTTGCAGGGTAGAGACCTAGGAAATAATAATGCATCATTCTTCTTTGTTCTTGTGTTTTAATGGGTATACCTTGGGATAGGTTAACCAAAAATGAATAAAAGAAAACAACTAATTAATTATTTCTGAGTCTTCCATATCCCATGTTTAGAAGCTCTAACTGTTTGTTATTTTATAGGTATGGCTCCCGGTCGACCTCCTCGTCGGGTTTGCACAGAAGATGTCCAACAGGCTATGCCAGTAGATCGTCACCGGTTAGAGGTCGATGACAACGAAACTTGGAGAATGACACTCCAAGAGTTTCATTTCAAGATTCTGTAGAAGTATGAGGGATCTGTTTTAGATGCAGTTAACGAAGACTGGTTGGAGGAGGTCGAGATAGGCTTCAGTTCGATCCATGATCAGAAGGAGCACTCAGTTTCCTTGGTTGTGACGATGCTTCGTGGAGTAGTGAGGCAGTTGTGTCCTTGTTCCTTGGGGATCACAAGGAGTCATCGATCTCATGGGAGGAGTTATGAGAAAGGTTTAGGGTCGAGTTTCTTTCTTCGACTGCAAAGGAATCCAGTAGACAGGAGCTTCTTACCCTTTGACATGGGAGCTCTAGTATGCGAGAGTTTGGAATTTGTTTTAGAAAACTTTTAAGATATGCTTCAGACCTATTGCCAGATGAGGAGGCCAGGGAGAGACATTTTTAGGAGCCTTTGCATCCATATATCCAGTGCCAAGTGACCCAATTTATTTTGAAGACATATATTGAGGTTCTAGAAAATAAAGAGGTCGTTTAGAGGACATTGGCCAGATCTAAATCATCACGAGAGGGGAGTCATGCTGATTCCTCACAAAGTAGAGCAGTGGTCTGGGGTTCTCGGTTTCCAGGGCAGAAGAGTTTCTATTTGGCCAGGGGTAGGTCCTAGCCCTCATCATCTCGTTTCATTGGGGTTAGCAGCTCTCAATCCTATTCCATGGTATCAGGTGCTTGTTTTTCTTGTGGTGGTCGAGGTCATTAGTAGAAAGAGTGCCCAAAATTTCAGAGAAGTCATCTTGCACCAGTTGTTCCGCTCTAGGTTCCTCCATTGAGGCAATTCCAACTGAGGAAGCAGCAGTAGGTTGTACCAACTTTAGATCAGTAGAGGGTAGTTTGGGCGAGTAGAGGGTAGCCCCGTGATGCTCACTGTCCTCATAGAGAAGAGCACGGTCATGGTGGTGGTCTTCATCAGGGTTAGAGATGCTGTATAGGTGGTAATGGTAAGCTTAATGCTTTAGCATTGCCAGTGCAAGGTGAGCCAGATGTTTTTTGAGGTATCCTTTGATTGTTTTCTACCTTGGTGTATTCCTTGTTTGATTCATGAGCGACACACACCTTCGTATCACCTACCCTTGTCCATGCTCTAGGACTTGAGGTAGAGAGGCTTCAAATTCCTTCGGCGTTGAATACACCAGTTGGTGGTTGAGCTAACTTGTTTTAAGTATGTAGAGACTATGAGCTAGTGTTATGAAAGAACTGCTCTTAGAGATATTTCCTATGTTTACGAATACAACCATATGATGTCATCCTCATAATGGATTGGTTGTATTTAGTGCAGGCTATCGTGGATTTCTTCAGGAATCAGGTCGTTTTCTTCGATGCGGATGGAGATTCGGAGGTGTTTGTTGGCAATCGAGATCCTCAGATGGGTCATAGGTGTGTTCCATCCTTATCATCCATGAAGGCTAAGATAATTTTGAGTTTTTCAGTTGTCCAGAAGATGGAGTTTCCTAGAGTTATAGATGAGTACCCTGATGTCTTTCTAGAAGAGGTTGCAGAATTACCCCCTCAACGAGAGATCGAGTTTGGGATCGATCTACAACGAGGCTCATCACCTATCTCTATGTATCCTTATAGGATGGACCTTTTGAGTTATGAGAGTCACATATACATCATTATGTTCTGTTACAGTGCGGTTTTGTTTGGCCGAGTGTGTCACAGTGGAGTGCACCAGCTTTGTTCATGAAGAAGGATGACGACAGTTTGCGGTTGCGTGTCAATTATCGCAGCTTGAAAAAAGTGACAATAAATATTCTCTATCCTCTTCCATGGATTGATGATTTATTTGACCAAATGAAGGGTTAATTTTGGTTCTCAAATATTGACTTGCGGTCAAGATATCATCAGATGCATGTGAAAGATGCGGATATCCTAAAGACTGCTTTCGGTTGGAGTCATAGGGATTTATGAGTTCATTGTAATGTCATTCAGCATGACAAATGCTCCAGCTGTGTTCATGGGATTGATGAACGCTGTGTTTTGTGAGTTCCTGTACAAGTTTGTTGTAGTTTTCATCAACGACATCCTTGTGTACTCCATGTTTGAAGAAGAGCATGCAGAGTATATACATGCCGTTTTGGGAGTTCTTTGACAACATCAGCTTTTTGGGATCAAGAAGTCCGTTTCTTGGTGCATGTTGTGTCCCAGTAGAGAGTATCTATGGATCCATCGAAGATAGAAGCATTTGTGTCTTGGGAAGACCCCAAGACAGTGTCATAGGTGAAAAGTTTACTTGGTATCACAGGCTACTACAGGTGGTTCATAGTCGATTTTTCACAAGTTGTGACTCCTCTGATAGATTTGACCCAGAAGGATCAGGAGTTCATATGGACTGAGCAGTGTCAGTCATCATTTGAGTATCTAAAAGAGAAGTTAGTAAATTCTCCAGTTATTTGTATTCCAGAAGAGGGAGTTTAGTTTGATGTTTTCTGTGACGCTTCGCATCTAGGGTTAGGCTGTGTTCTGATGCAGCATAGATCAATTGTTTCTTATGGGTATCGGCAGTTTCATCCCCATGAACTTTACTGTGCCACCCATGATCTTGAGTTTTCATTCGTGGTGTTTACTCTAATGTTTTGGAGACATTACCTCATTGGTGAGTGCTTTGTGGTTTTCACCAATCATAAGAGTTTGAGGTATGTTTTCTCCCAGAATGACTTGAACTTACGCACAACCACAAAACAGGGCATGTGAAGTGCTTCCCTTTATCAGCGTTAAATAGAAAGCCCTGATAAAGGTGTGTGCCTTTATCGGGCTAGATAAAAGCGCTGATAAAGCTAACATTTTTCAGCACTAAATAAGCTCTGATAAAGGTGTACACTTTATCAGCGCTTTTTTAGTGCTGATAAAGGGAACATTTATGAGCGCTATTATTAATGATGATAAACTTTTTTATTCTTAATTTATATAAAATTATAATATTTATAATAAAAAGATGTTTTTTGTATATATTAAAAATTATATACCAATATGTATAAATATATACTCTTTATTTTTATAATTATTAATAAATAAATAAATATTTATCTTATATGTCGTTTTAAATAAATATATAATATATATAAATATATTATTAAATAAAAACTGTTAGAAACTTTATCAGCGCTCATTAAAAGCATTGATAAAGGTTTGTTTTATTAGCTCTAAAATAGAAATCACTGTTAAAACATTCCCTTTTCATCGCTTTTTTAGCGTTGATAAAGAGATACCTTTATAAGCACTAAAAAAGTCCTGATAAAATACCTATTTATCCGAACTATATAGGTATTTTATCTTCCCTTTTTTAGCAATGATAAAGGTATCTCCTTATCCACACTAAAAAAGTGGTGATAAAGATAGGTTTTATCAGCACTTTTATTTTAGTACTGATAAAACATACCTTTATCAGTGCTTTTAATGATTGCTAATAAAGGCTCCAATGGTTTTTATTTAAGAACTCTAATAGGCCCCTTATCTCTCGCATGTGTTCAAGATTTCTCGAAAGTTAAACCCGACCCATTTTCTACTGTGACCTCTCCTCATCCTCCCACTCCTCCTCCACCACCACTGGGTTTTCCTCCTCCACCACAACCATCATCCTCCTCTGCTGCCACTGCCTCTGCTGCCACTACCTCCGGTGTTCCTACCTCCTCTGTGGCTACCTCCACCGTGGATGACTCCTCTACCAATGCTTCAGTTTCTGCTACCTTCACAGCCACTGCATCCACCGCTACTGCCTCCACTGCCGCTACCTCTGCCGCTGCTGCCTCCGCCACATTTTTATGTCATTGAGTTGGTGAATCTGATTTATCTGGTCCCACATAAATACCATATGTTGATTTTAAATGATGTTCTTGATAAATTTTACATGTTTACAAAATGATCAGGATAATCTTGATGTGATCCAAAGGTAATTCCTGAGGTAAATCATGATTCATTATGTGATTTTGGGGGTGAAACCCATTCATTGCATTATTTAGGTGGTGAAACTATTTATTCACAATATTCAAGGATTGAATCATTTGTAAAAATGTAGTGGTAGTGTTTTTATTGATATTAGATGTTGTAGACAATAGAGGGAAATGGTTACTTTATATTGGGTATGACAAATTCATTTTGAGGTATGAATGGGACTTTTTGAGGGAAAGTCAGCATGTTAGGGCCTTGTTTATAAGTAGTAGAGACTTATTTGATTCTCTTTAGAATAAAATATGACAACTAGTGCTAGATTTTGGAGGGTTTTTTCATATGTGTTTTGGTTTGGTTATTTGTAAACCACACCAAGTGGGTTTTTGGATTAATAGATTATGTGTTACAATAGGCCTTTACAATGGTGGGGAGCACATTAGATCAAGATCATGTTGGGTATCACCATGAACTTGATGACGTGTTTAGTGAAACAATTGTTCCCTTGAATGGATGGGTTTCATGGATCATCATATATATAGGTTTCAATGAGGTTTAACCAGACATTTCCCATTCATAAATCTCATTGGACCTATTTTGGATAGGTATAACAAATGATTCTTCATTTTATGTTTTCTTTTCAATTGTAAGTCTCCTCTTCTGTGCGCCTCTCCTCTACCACGAACACACCTCTTCCGTGTGATGAACGACACCTTCTTGGTTAGTTTTCTCTTGTTACTCATTGGTTTACTCTTGTTCAAATGTTATTACTATTTGATATTGATGGTTATAATGTGAAATGTATGGGATAAACACCCTACTGAAAATTTTGGCCGTTGGTGGTCCGTGTTTGCACACTAAATGAATTGCATGATGGTTAGTTCCTTTTGAACATTTGAATTTCAAAATTAGTAATATACGTATACTTGAATTATGAATGAACTCCCCAGGATGATAAAACTTCTTTGATAACCCCTGAATTAACAAACAAAATTGAACAAGGGATGCTTTTTAAAATCTGAAATTGTGATTGTTTGGATTGTATGGTGTTGCGATTGCGAGCACTATTGTGTGTTTGTAAGGTGTTGTGGTTGTTGTAATGATTGATATGCCATTTTTTTCATGTTTTAGTTCTTCCACCATTGAATATAAATCCAAACATTACCCATTTCAATGGAACCACAACTTTTTTACTAGTTCAATTCCACTAAATCCTAGAAAAACACTTCACTAGAGGACCCTATTAGACACTTTATGGACACCCCAGTCAAAAATGGATTTCACCTAATTTTTTTTGTGTTGGAAAATCTATTGGAGAATAAAAACTCACATGAAACTCTATTAATAGAAAAAACAATTCTTTGTGTTTCTCATTTTCAATGCAGTGGTGGAGACAAAAAAAATTGAGGGATGTGATGTGATCGTCGATCTTTAGGGTAATTCCAATGAGGTATAATTTTATTATTTATGCGTTTGAATCATTCTCCACAATCCTAGAAGTCACTTCTTCTTCTTAATTTTTTTTCAATGATGACCATTTTTTATGATAAAATAATTACAGAGAGAAAATGATGAAAATGAATAATAATTAAATTAATTATTCTTCTTCTCATAAGGTGAACAAGATTAAATACTTTATTCTAGTTTAATTATTTTACATTGATTAAATTTTAACTATGTTCATGCATGTTTCATTATTTTAATATTTTATTTCTATCATGGGATGAACATGAGGACGATGCTTTCACATATTTTGTAAAATTTTATTTCATGGATTTTTCCTTGTATTTTTTTATATTGTTGGTTTTTTCGTATTAATGATTATTTAAACTAAAAATTATCCTCAATAATAATATTATTTGGTAATTTATTTATTTTTGGAATAAATTTTAGTTCAAATAATTGTAATACATTAAGAAAATTTTTCCCCATTAATAGAGAATTATAATATTGTCTAATAATAATTTTCTTTGATAAACCTAAACATGAGCTCACCCATGGGTGGTTGAGTATTTTTCCCACCACCACCGTCACAAATTTTCAGATGTAATACACATTTGAGTTTGATGGTTATTCTACAGTGCCATAATAGAGTAAAATTGAATTGTTATTGGGTTTAGAAGCATGATGATAATGATATGGTGAGTTCTAGGTGTATTTTAAAGAAAAATTAGATAATGATGGATTATAAAGTGAATGTTTAAAAGATATTAACCCATCAAGGTGCATTGGATGCAATGAGGGTGAAAAATTTGGTCGTTAATGGAAACACAACTATGAAACGAGGTTAAACTGGTGTGTATGGTGTGAAGATGATGTTTTTCAGATTCAATATATTTTTAAAATACATGGTATGTATTCTTGTTAAATAGAATATGCTTCACCATACATGGATTTCATATAGATTTTAATTCCACACAACATTTACCTCTAAAATATACACCACATGACTCATCTTCTGAATCAAACTTGGAATAAGTTTCATTTTAAATGTTACATGTCATGTGATCCTAGGTCATACAAAATGTATCTCCAAGACATATAATTTAGCATGAAACCATGTACATTTGATAAGATTATGTTAGAATCACATGATATGTGTTTTACATCACTCACACCATGTATAGATACCATAGAAACTTGATGTGTATAGACTATACACCCCTAATGGCCATGTAAGGACTACACACCGTGTATTACACAAAAATGTGATGCATAGCCGGTGAGGTGACTCAGTATATATCTAAAGTAAACACCTTTAGCTCAAGTTGTTCTATATGTCATGTATTTTTAGATGCATCATGAAATCTTTGTAAGAATAACTTGGAATTAATTTGATATATGTCAGATTAAATCAGGTAAATATTATTCATACATGATGTTCACCCTATTTGACACACCATGTATATGGATTTCACATGAGTTTTGAAATGGTAGTATACAACCAACCTTGAATGAGGACCCTACACATTGTGTACCCATTGAACAAATTGTGTGCTTTGTTATTTTCATTATTATTATTTATTTTTTACTTAGATGATAGTATTTCATGTATGAGTAGCCCATTATAAATATCTTCTCATGTAGATAACAATAGTAATATTTCCTCAATCATTGGAAATTTCAAATGATGTGGTTTGGATATTTTAGTTATATTTACTCTGCTTGAGAGTTTACAAGTGACAAGTGAGATTTTTGGAGAAAATATGGAGTATGGTACTCCCCCATGTTTCTGTGAAGTTCCCTCCATGTATAGGTTTTAGGTACTCCATGGAGAAATACAAAATATAGGGAATAATCCCCCATATATAGATAGAGTTCAAGTACTTTTACATGTTTTGGGGTAGGTTCCTCTATATCATCAGAGTCATTACTCTCTCATGTATCTATGGGGGTCCACTATCAGTGGATTCTGTACTCCCCCATGTAACGGGGCAGGGTCCTTCAAAAGGGTTAGGTACTCCCTCAGTATACACACATATAAATCAATGGTGTGTAATCCATAACTATAGTTCTAGAGATATAACATGGATGTTATTGAATAATTTAAGATCAAGAGTCTCAAAACTAATAAAATATTAACATATAGATTTCTTTGGGATATCATAATCATTTTGAGCATTTTTTATTTCCTTTCATTTATGAATTGCAGTCGGATTGTCCACTATCGGTTATGTGGGACTTAAACAACCCAAGGTATCACTAATTTCTTGTATGATATTATCCTTCATGGGAATGCACTATAATGACTGATTTCTTCATTTTACATGGTTTTCTTGAGATTGGATTATGTCTAGTTCTTTTAGGATACCTTATATTACCGCTTGGTCTTAGGTTTTTATTGACCTATTGTTATATTTTTACATTTTTTTTAGGGATTCCTACTGTTTATGTTTACAATCACACCTGTATGGCCTTTATAACCACATGTGATGTGTTTATATTAATATTTTATAGTTTGGAGATGAAATTTTTGGAAATAGAGTTAGTGAGGTTAGAGTAACAGTTAAATTGTATCCAATGATGGTTCATGGTAAAAGCATTTGTAACATGATTTTGTTTATAAAACCCAAGCAATGCTACTTGATTAATTAAAATATAATATTAAGAAAGTTTGAGATCAAACCCATAAAGATGATGAATATGAATAAAGAATGGATGAATTCCCATCGGTTGACAAAATAGTATGAAGATGTCGTGAAAGATTTTATCAAGTTTTTAGAAGATCATGCATGTGACCCTTGTCAAATCCATTATCCGTGTTTACACTATTTTTATTCAATACAAATTAGTCCAGAGGAGTTGGAAGAACAACTGATCTATCATGGAATAGATCGAAGTTATACATGTTTGAAAAAACACGGGGAAAAAACGAATGTAGGTAGTGGCTCGGATAACACGGCGTTTTATGGATCATCTACTATGATTACAATAGTGAACAATGAAGACAATCATATGGATAATGTGATTATAGATGTGAATGATAATGAAGATCGTATTGGGGAAATGACAAGGACAGTTGAAGATGAACTTCGTGATTGCCCAAAATTGTTTAAGAAGTTAAAGAGTTGTGCTAAAATACCATTGTATTATGGTTTCACTAAACATACAACATTGTTGGTTGTACTGAAGTAGTATAATTTGAAATCAGGCAACGGGTGGAGTGAAGAAAGTTTTACGAAACTAGTTGCTCTCCTAAATGACATGATCCAGGAAGATAATGAGCTCCCAAGCCGAACATACAATGCCAAACGAATGCTTCAATCGATGAGTATGATATCTAAATGATTACACGCCTGCCCGAATGAATGTATATTGTTTCTCAAGGACCAAAAATCACATAAATAATTCCAAAATTGTGGTGCTTCTTGATACAAGAAAGATGATTCTATTCCTACAAAATTTTGATGGTACTTTCCAATCATTCAAAGGACTAAGCGTCTATATGGAAGTGAGGAGAATGTATGAAAATTGACATGGAATGCAGATACAATAATTAAAGATGGTAAACTATGTCACCTGACATACTCTCCTTAGTGGAAGAGAATTGATCATGAGTATAATGAATTTGGAAATGAGCTGAGAAACCGTTGTTTGACATTATCTATAGATGGGGTGAGTCCTTTTGTTTTTCAAATAAGTAGTCACAATACCTGGCATGTTATTTTGTTAAATTATAACATTCCACTGTGGTTATGCATGAAATGAAAATCCATCATGTTATCTATTCTTATATCAGGATAAAAACAACCAGGTAATGATATTGATGTTTATTTGGATCCATTGATTGAGGATTTAAAATTATTGTGGGATTCATGTGTTGCATTGTATGATGCTTTCAAAAATGAAGACTTCATTTTGAAATCCATGTTGTACGGGATGATAAATGACTTTCTTGCTTATGGACATTTGTCAAGATATATAATTAAAGGAACTCAAGGGTGTCCCATTTGCAAACAAGTTACATTGTCAATTTGTTGAAATATTCTTCAAAAAACTGTGTTTCTAGGACAACACAGACTTTTACCTCGATGGCATAAGTACCGATCTTGGATGACATCATTCGATGGAAGTTCAAAAGAACGTATTGCACCGTCTCCACTAATAAGTGATCAATTTCTTGAGAAAGTAAAACATGTGGACACTACCTTTGGTAAACCATTTTCGAAAAACCTTATGAAAATTGGTTGGAAAAAGTGATCATTTTTTTTGAATTACCATACTGAAATTGTCTGTATTTTAGAAATTTTTGTGATGTTATGCTTGTTGAAATAAATTTATGTGTTATTTTCATTGGCATGTTGCTAAATGAACTCGAAAAAACAAAGGATGGAATTAAGTCCATATTGGACATGGTTGAGATTGGAATACAAGAAGAGTTGGCACCAGTGAAGGGTGAAAAACGAAAATTTCTTCCTCATACTGCTTACACTCTTTCTAGACAGGAGAGATATCAGTTTTTCAACTTCTTGAATGATGTAAAGGTTCTAGAGGGGTATTCATCAAATATCAAGAACATCGTGTCAATGAACGATTTAAAATTAAAGGTTCTGAAATCACGTGACTGCCATGTTTTTATGAAAGATCCAATTCCTATAGCTCTACGTAGAATTTTTCCCAAGAATGTCTGACATAAATTAATGAAGCTTGTTTTCTTCTTCAATGATATATGAAAAATATTTATAGACCTGGTGAAATTTCCAACTATGGAAATAGAAATTTCCGTCATATTATGTGAATAGGAAACTTTCTTCCCACCAACATTTTTTGATATGATGGTTCAATTGATGGTTCATTTGGTGAGATAGATTCGACTATGTGGTCCTGTACATTATAGATGGATGTACCCCATTGAACTTTATATTAAGATTTTGAAAGGGTATTCCAAATACTGAAGTTGGATAGAGGATTTTATTATAGAGAAATATATTTTTGAGGAAGACATTGAATTCTATACCGAATACCTTTCTGGTTTGGAAAATGTTAGCCTACCGAAATCTTTTCACACTGGGCATCTTGAGGGTGAAGGAATTTCTAGAAGAGAGGTTGTCACAAACAATATTATAGATTGGGAGCCAGATCACCATTATATTTTTCATAACAGTTTCGACATTGAACCATATGTTAAAACACACAAATAAATTCATAGGCATTTGAATCCTTCTAGTGATAAAAAATGGATATCAAATACACATAATAGATAGTTTATTGGATGGTTTCGAGACCATATTTTTAAGAATTTTGATTAAAATCCAGACTCAATTTTAGTACAAGTTCAATGGCTATCCAGCAGAGAAAGTGTGTACGTATTATCATAAAATGCTTATGCAGTTAATGGTTATACGTTCTATACTAAGGAACATGATGAATACAATACCATGAGGAATAGTGGGGTTACACTTGTGGCCGAGGCGATGCATGTTTCCGATGCTAAGGAAATAAATCCAGTTTATGCGAATATGTCATACTTTGGCATCGTCAAACAAATATGGGATATGAATAATAGAAAATTCAAATTGTTGTTTTTTGGATGCAAGTGGGTTGATAACAGGAGTCCTGTTAAAATAGATGAATTATGATTTTTGAAAGTTGATTTCAATATGGAAGGGGAGAAATACGAACCATTGATAATGGGATCATAGGAAGTATAAGTATTTTATGTTCCAGACCCCACAAACCGAAATTGTTCAATTGTTCTGTTATAGACCAAAACAAGTGAAGGGTTAGATGAAAGTTTAATGGACCCTTTTATAGGGACTTCATAATCATTTCATAGAGGTCACAATGTAGATAACGTTTTGTATGTCAGAGGAGACCATAATGAAGGGATTTATAGAGTCGATAGAGGGGTCGAATCTCTTCAGCCTTATAAAAAAGAGATCACAATAATCAGGTTATTTGTTTATTGTAATATACATTGTGTTACGTTATGTTATTATCTGTTCGATGTAGCTTTTATGTAATGAAAATTTAATTTTAAACCACTTCTGCAGATAATGACTTCTTCACCTGCTGATGCGCCCAATCCAGAGGCCCAAAAGGTCTCTCAACCAGCTGCTGGTGGTCCCAGTGCATAGAAACAATAGGTTTATCAAACTATTGTTGTTAGTCCCAATGTTGAGGTACAACAAGTTTCTAAACCTATTGCTGCTAGTCCCAGTGCTGAGGTACAAAAAGTTTTTCAACCAGTTTATGCTGGTCCTAGGGTCGATGCTAGTGCTCCGGAGGAACATAATGATGATTCTTCTGAGGAAATGGTATAAAATGAAACCCTGAAATCGGAATAAAAAAACAATAGCACCGTATTTTGACAATTTTATCCAAAATTATTAAGACAAAAGCAAAAGAAATCAAATATTAGGTGGGATAGAATAAGCGATGCCAACATGCTAATCCCGAAAGAGCCATCTTTAGTAGCTACATTAGAATCGTCACTCGGCAACACATTCTAATTGATTTACAATAGTGGAACCATGTTTTCACTGGGCGTAAGACACTAATGTTGGAAGTGATTATAGTAACATTATGATATAATTTTTTTAATTTATTAAAATAAAATAAAATACTAAAACATTGACTTAATATTCATCATCCATTTTCGAGTGCATTTATAGTAGATTCCTCACACAAGGAATATGTATTAAGAGTTTCATGAAGGATTCATAGAGGTTTCTACACAATTTTAATGAAATATCATCTTAAATATGTGGAACGGAAAATCCAGCCACACCCACCTCCTGTTTTTTCACACATGATATCCCAAGGAGTGTGGGATGTATTTATCAACCGTCGTGGGGAACATACTATTCAGGTACATTGTGTGGGGTAATATGTTGTTTGACGTTGCTTGTATTCATCATTTTGAATGACAATTATTTATTTATGAAACAAAAACTGAGCGCTAAAAATAAACAACATGCAACCAAACCTGTGTAACCTTACTACTAATCAAGGATGGGGTACACTTCAATTGAGAAAAAATTAGTATGTCTTTCAAATCTATTGTACTACATTTATGTGAGATAAAACATCACCATGACCATGTTTCTCTGTTTATATGCAGATTGATGAATCAAAATTGAACGCCATATCCATCCCATGCCATGTGCTATGGAAGGAGGCTCGTGTAAATAAAGAGGGGATATAGATGGATGAAAACACACAAAAAAGTGTGGGAAACATGTGTAAGTATGACATAATATAAATTATATTTTCTTTAAATAGCTATTACATAACGATGACTACATATTTTTCTATATTTTCTATCTGATATAGTCACAGAAATCAACAACACCCACACCAGATATAGATATAATTTCAGTGCCCTAGAAGAAGCTAGAACAGTATGGCCACATCATAGGTGTGGGTTTTGGCCTGACACCCCGATCATATTTTCAAAAAAAAAAAAAAAACAGAGGATCCAAATGAAAACATGGAAAAGTTGCAAGAAAGTTTTTCTATTTTTTTAAGAATAATTACAATAATAGAGAGATATGATAACAAGTTTGATGCGGGAGAGGAAAAGAGAAGAAAAAACTCAATAACAACCTGTGAATGATGATCCCGCCCCACCCCCCACCATCTTTGAGGTGAGCCATTCACCTAAAAAACCCAACTCAGCTGAGGTAATCAATGGTTTAATAATTTTTTATATGAAATGTGAATCATGTATACACTGATTCCATTCCTATACTAATATTATACAAGGTGAAAATGACTGTGATTTATATCTATCAACTCCCACCTATCGCCTTGTAGCAAGGTATATGATGTTCAATACGCAGAACGACATGCTACACAACAAAAAACTTCCAAAAAATCATTTCAAAGTGTCAATTAATGCAGCTAATGAGCTGGGTGCTGAGATACCCATTCCAAATGATGATGAAGAAATTTATATGGTTGAACAATATGTTATAACATTCATCACATGGCCAACAATTATTATAAAATAAAATTTCAATAAGGAGGTATCCATTTCCAATTTATTTTTCAAGCTGGACCATTAAAATTTAATGAAAAAAGGTCTGAACCAATAAATTTTATTACAAAATGACTAAGAGAAGCTGGTGAAATGAAATATAAGCTCCAAACTATCACAAGGATCAACCAACCGATTGAAACAATCTACTAAGAGCACCTTCACCCCACCCGAATGGCCAAAAGGCCTTATTTTTTATTTTATTATTGATAATCCCCCTTTTAAGGGTTTAAGGGGAACCCGTACATAACCAGTAATCCCAAGGCCCAAGGCCCAAAAAACCTGAAATACATAACCTGAAGGACCAGAGGCATACCATGCTCAATACATGACCCGTAGGCCCAGTCCACTTTAACTGCCCCTCCCCAGCTTTCTATGTCATTGATCACCTAGATCCCCACCGTTCATTGATGATCAGATAGCATTGCCCCGTACAAAGCTGCATAGTGCCTGGTCCCGATGGTGGCTGTCATACCCTCTCATTCGTCCAATCCGATTAGCTCTACATCTGGTGGCTGCTACTCCTGTTTCTCTGATCCTCAGTTGTAAATGTATACATGAGGTAAGTTTTCATGATTTTATTTTACAAAAGCTGATATACTCTAATAATTATGACCAAATACATTTTATATTTTTCGTAGGCGTATATATGAAAAACAATTGAAGGGATTTCCCCATGAATAAAAATTTGGACTCGTTAGTCCTCACATCATCTCTTCAAAAGAGTAAATAGATTCTAATAAAGAAGCTGCAATAATGTCATCCCTCCTCAAATCATTTGAAAACAAAATTACAGATGACAGACTATTTTTAATACCAATGATTCAGGGGTAAAACTATACAATTTAATCATATGAACTATATTTTCATTTCTTTCTTTACTTATTCCTTTTTGTGTTTTTAGGCAGCATTGAATGCTGATTGTAGTCAATTTGGATACTCCAAAAATTTATTTTCTAGATTCAATTCATGGATATCCAACAAACCGACCACGCATGATGGCGTTTGTTAATTTGTATTACACTAGATTCAACATTTAAAATCTAAACATCTAGTTGTATAATTTATATTATATTTTAATGATGATTTTGTTATGATAGGTCGGTGCATCAATATCGTCTACTTCATGGAATGAATCCAGGGACTAAGGATAAGAAAGCCTACAAGATCTACAACTGGAAAAGTATCCTGGTATATTTAATAACATATCACTATCCAAACACATATCAAAACAAATTACTTATTTTTGTCAATGTTTCTATAGTGTCCAAAACAAACAAAAGTAAAGGATTATAGTTATTATGTTTGTAAATTTTTGAAAGAGATCACATTTCATCAACAAAATAGAATCCCTGCAGATGGGAAAGGAGCTTCCACCACAAGCAGAAGCTACACATATTTCAAGAATGAGAGGGTATGACACCTACCATCAGGACCAGCCTGTGCATGCATGGGATAGCCTTTATGAATATCTATGCGAAGGTGGAGAGATAATTTCATGATGAAGATGTCGGGGAGGTGCAGTTCGAAGTAGTTCGTTTGGTTTGAATGTAATTTTTGAATCCTATGGGAAATGAATTCTTCTAAGGCCTACAAGACATGTAATATTTACACCTATGGGCCTTTTAAGGGTTCCACCTCACCACTAGAATGGTGTATTATCAAAATCAATAAAAAATGAAGGCCTTCAGGACATTGGAGGAGGAAGATGTATTTTTGAAAACAATTACGAGTTTATTTAAAATATTTATTAATCATTTGTGTAGTTATATTTCTTCAGTACAACCATTCCTTTCAAAAAAAATCATATTCACAAGATGATATAGATATGTTTATAAACGAATGGAAGCATAACTGATGGAATATTGTACAATAATAGGATGAAGGTGAATTCCTACTACTTATGTTATCCATATATGATCATTGATATCTCCCTTGTTTACACTTATTGATCATATATGATCACCATTTATTATGTTTTATATCCTTAAGATATGAATAATTGTTTTAGAAATGATTTTTCTTTCTAGTAAAGCATAACACAGTGGACTACACTGGTCGATAGTGTGGAAGTCGACAAATGCATAGTCATTCAGTCCAGTCACGAGCATCTTAAAAGCTTGATGGGAACCAATATCATGGATTTTCAATTTTCTAATTAGTTTCCATTATATGTGGGTGGGTGTTTCCAAGAGGGAGGGGTGTCCAAGAGTGAGGGGGTGTCTAAAAGTGAGGGGGGTTTCCATGGGGTGTCTTGGAGTGGGGTGTCCAGGAGGGGAGGGAGGGGGTGTGTTCAGAAGGGAGGGGGTGTCCAGAAAAATATCCATTAAAATCCATTCAATACTGATAATATATAATGGGTAGATCAATTCTAGAGTATCATGAAGTGGGTTCGTAGTGAGGCATCAAAAGTTCCAACCAACCTGTTGGCGCCAAAATATGGCACGAAAGGAAGGGATGAAAAAGAAGGCTGGCACGCCGCCTCACGAAGCACCGACGCGAAGCGCTGCCGCGAAGCACCCCGAGCATCGCGGTCTCGTGAAGATCTAGAGGCGGAAACTCTCCGCGAACTCATTTGACGTTCACGAGCTCGCCGCGAAGCTCCAGAGGTGGTAAACTCTCCGCGAACACATTTGACATTCGCGAGCTCGCCGCGAAGCTCCAGAGGCGGTAACTCTTCATGGACGACGTTGACGTTCACGAGCGCGCCACGAAGCACCTGAGGCGGAGCACGAGTTCTGCTTCGTGGTGCCCCTTCCCTACAAATACTGGACTCCCCCTGAGTCCCAAGGACAGACAATCTGACCTTTCGGCTTCTCTTATCCCGAATCACGAAGCACCCTTTGCCCCCGGGAATCATGAGCACCGCGAGGTACTTCTACTTCACGTGATGCCTTTGCTTGTCTCGTTTTGAACCCCTCTTCCGAGAGGGATTCCCTTCGCAAAGCTCAAGGGAATTCGCAAAGGAAGGGGATTCCCAAGGGAACCCGGGCAGCCGCGGAGCGTTTATGCTTTGCGAAACACCCAACTTGTACTAGTGATCCCTATGCTAAGGTAGGATTGCTCTACATCGCGAAGAACGTTGCTTCGCAGCATCCTGCTTCGCGAGGCACCTCTTCTTCGCGAGGCAGTGCTCCGCGAATACTGTTCCACTTTGCAAAGCACCCTCCACTCACACCTACGCCCCATGCTAAGGCCAAGGCACTCTGCTTCGCGAAGCACACTCCTTTGCTTGGAAATTCCTCTTCCCGTGCGACCCTCTAGGTTTTCACGATGTGATTTCAAAGTCCCATGGACAATAACACCCATAGCGTTGCTTTGCCTAATGCTTCTTCACATAGGCACGCTAACAACTATTTCTTCTTCGCATAGCCACGCTAACGTGGACCCCTTGATGGTTCGTTCCACAACCCCCCTTGACTATGGCCTTACTGGTACCTTCCCTTCCCCAAGGACCAGAGGTTACCGGTTATGTAAGTCCTAGGGGTGCGGAGTGAACCCACCTCGTCAGAGTTGTAGGACGTTAAACTGTCAAGCACCACGTCCTCAACACATGACGTTAAACTGTGACCCGGCCTCGTGCCTCTCATGAAGGGTCCCCCCATCTCGAACATTTTTTACGACACCTGTATCCACGAGGGTGGAATCACCCATCCATAAGGGATGATATCCTCCTTATTGGAGTGGCGTATGTTCTCAGGAGAAGGGCGACCCTAGTTCCCCAACAGATGGCTGCACCCCTGCACCTCCATACTTCCCCACTACCAAGGTCAGTGGAGGGTGTGATAAGGAACGAGGCACCTCCCATCATTAGCCCCGAGTCCCTCTTTCTCCGCGCTGTGTCGCAATCCGGGATTCCATCCTGGAGTATGTCCCAACACCATGGGCCGCCTAACGCGTAAGCCCCTATTCGCTTCTCACGGACGCATCCTTCGCGACGTGATCGTCAGGTCCTTGCAACCTCTTGTTTCTCACACCGAGCATGACTCAAGTGGGCTTAGAGTGAGCACCGGCCCTGACCCCTACATCCACCGAACTACGAGGACTTTGATCCGTGTCAAGTAATGGTACGTAGGAAGCCTCCATGAGGTTCAAGCCACATTACTCGGTCTTTCATTCACATCGAGTTTCGCCCTCGTCCAGCATGATGTTAAACTGTATGCCCCTTGTCCCGCATGTCATTAAACTGCACACCCATTTGAACTACGAGGTCTTTGATCCATGTAAAGGCATGGTACGTAGTGATCCTCCACGAGGTTCAATCCCACCCACCATCCAACTCACGTCGAGTTCTACCTGCGTCTAGCACGACGTCAAACTTCAATTCCAGTCCGACGACAAGCCGTTGTGACGAACCCAAACTACGAGGACTTTGATCCATGTCAAGGCGTGGTATGTAGGAAGCCTCTATGAGGTTAAAACCCACCATCTGGTCATTCCGACCTCATTCACGTCAGTTCACCCCCGTCCCGCATGCCGTTAAACTGTACTCCACAACCCGAACTAGGAGGACTTTGATCCATGTCAAGGAGTGGTACGTAGGAAGCCTCTACGAGGTTCAAACCCACCCTACGGTCGTTCCGACATCATTCATGTCGGTTCACCCCCATCCCGCATGACGTTAAACTGTACTCCACAACCCGAACTACGAGGACTTTGATCCGTGTCAAGGCATGGTATGTAGGAAGCCTCCCCGAGGTTCAAGCCCAACAATCATTGGCCCAAACCGTCTCCTTGTCGGTGTTCCAAGCCCCCATTTTCACCCGAACTATGAAGAATTTGATCCATGTCAAGGCGTGGTACGTAGGAAGCCTTCCAGAGGTTCAAGCCCATCTCCCATCGGACCAAGGTCCATCATTTACGTCGGTTCACCGACACCCACTGACCATCGTTTATTCACGTCAGGGTTCACTACCATCCCGCATGACGTTAAACTGTATTCCATCAATCCTTTGAACTACGAGGACTTTTATCCATGTCATGGCATGGTACGTAGGAAACCTTCCCAAGGTTCAAGCCCACCACGGGTGGACCCCCGGGTCTACTTTCACGTCGGTTCACCGATGAAACCCTTTGAACTACGAGGTCTTTGATCCACGTCAAGGCATGGCACATAAGAAGCCTCCCCGAGGTTCAAGCCCACCACCCATCGGACCACGGTCCACCTTCACGTTGGCTCGCTGACAATGCCCATCGGACCCAGGTTCACTTTCATGTCAGTTCGACGACGCATTGGACCAAGGTACACCATTACGTTGGTTTGCTGACGACATCCATCGGGCCAAGGTCCACCTTCACGTCAGTTCACCAGCACCATCCCGAACTATGCAGACTTTGATTCCCTACCAAGGGGATACGTAGGAAGCCTCTTCAAGGCTCAAGCCCAACATCACTATCGCCCTTGCGATGGTCCCATTTCATTCCCCCTCCACTCCATTCATCCATCTATCACCTATCCTGATTCTCACCTGGACCGTCATATCTTGGTGAGACCATGTTGATACGCTCTTCTTCGCAGCTGCCCATGGGCTGGTCCTGGTATCGGCATCCCTCTAAGGGAAACCCCTCAATCCGATCTATTCTAGCTATTGCTCCGATCGTGCTGATCTATCTCCGCTAGACGTTAAACTCGTGGCGTACCCTGTGTTAAACATGGGAAGATGAGGAAAACCTCAGATATGTGTCTATGGAATATAATTCCCCACGCTCGATGTTGGATGCCTCGGGCTTCCACGGCCTCAAGAAGCCATGTGACCAGGGATAATAGATAGACATACCAGGTTCCCCAGCATCCAGACACGCTACTAATGCATCAACGTGACTACTTCCCCGACTGAAGGTTGCTGCCCGGATCGGACCCTTTGGAATGTCCCGACATAATCAGTGTAATTAACCGGCATCCATGGAAACATGGCACTAGGGAGAGTTTCACGAATTACGTATTAAATCTATGAGGGAGACCCGGACTAGGTGATGGGTTCTGAGGAGGAATCCGCAGAAGGAAGAACCGACATCCCATCATCCCCTTTCGACCAAGGAGCAGACATCACTGAATAAGGAGCGAATGTCGCCCGCCTTTGGAAATCGGGAACACGGGGCAACAAGCGCAGCGCGTCCTCCTTCGCGGACGGACGGATGCGTGTGCCCCGTCAAAAGCGTCGGAAACAGAAATGGTGAACCCGACATGAATGTTTTCTCCTCAATATGGAGATTAGTAGCGTTTGAGACACCAGTAGATTGACGTGTTACCAGATCCAGATATCCGGCGCCTGGTCCCGCCAAGCAAATAGTGGGCTGTCGTGAAACTCACCGGAAGTCGGGGCAGTAGAACGTGGTGCACTCCGTTCTGTAGCGTGTTGGTGTGGATCCTTCTTACAGACATGGAGAATGGAAGGAAACTGGGGCACTGGCTGTCAATCCTTTTCCTCTCAGTGATGATGAGTTGATCCCTTCGTTTCTCAGAAACCAGGTTGTTGTTACAGAGACGCGATCACCACCCGCTCGCCTATGCAGGGGCAGGGGAAACATCGCCATAGCCACCCCACATGGTGCCGCTACTGCCACGACACCCGCCACATCACGGAATATGGGGTGCCCACGTCCCCTTTCCCCATCAGAAGTCATCCAGCGAAGCGTGATCAATAACCTCGTGCACAGGTACGAGGAGGAAGGGGTCATCCCAACTCGGGATATGGCCCGCCTGGACCTGGAGGCATCCAGGCCCTGCCGTCAACGCCGCCCTAACAGGCCGCGCAGGGAGCCCTTGCTCCCCACCCCAACGTTCAACCGTTTTGGGAGCCTGTCCCCAGAACGCCTTGACGACTCCTCGCATTATGCTGATGAGGCGGGCGTCGTCTGGCTCAGCTCGCTCAGGGTCCCGACCCTAGGGCTCCAGGAAAGAGCTCTCGCCTGGCCGCGTCAGCGCCGCCGTCCGACTCTGCAGGAAGAGAAGGCAGGCCACGCCCCTGCACCACCTGCACTCGCTCGCCTGACCCGACGTCAGCACTGGGCCCGGGCTGAGGACGCTCACCCAGATGCGTCAACGTCGACAGCTACACTGGGTCGCGCCACCGCCGATGTGCATCATTAAGTCCCTGCATACACTGAACAGGGGCACTCGTACACTCAACCAGGATCGAGACCCCAACCGCCCCACGGGCAGGCTGGGTTGACTCTCCGGGTTAAAGGCCCAAGTGGTGATCGCCGCGAACTAACCCGCGGTGATGTCACCCCGTACGGAGGCCCTCCCCATACCACTACTCCACAGAGCAGGGGCCTTCCCCGCTCCGAAGCTCATCATGGAGGTATGCCTCGTGCTACCCCCATCTCGAAAGAAGACCTGACCCGTGACAGTGATGCTCGGCGTGGAAACCTTTCCCGCGCCCACTATAAAAGGTATGGAGTCCATCCTCCTGCCCCTGATCGCTGATCTGAAGGCGCTTCCCATCCAGTCCTTCACCAACGTGGGGGCCCTCCCTACGTCCTCTCTGCGACCGGTGACGGTCCTCCTCGCCCTAGAAACTCGAGGAGTGAAGGTCAGCCTCGCTCCACCCGCATCGACCATGGAGGTCCTCCCCAGGATCCTGTCGGTTCCAACAGAGGCTCCGCCCACATGGGTACTGTCCATGGAGTCCATCCCCATGTACCCTTCGACATTTGACCCAGTTCCCCTCGCACATCGGCTATCTCGAGCGGGGGTCCTCTCCGCCACGGTGCTAGCGCCGCCCCGAGACTACATAATGGGGATCAACCCTGTCTCGGAGAGCCACCCCGGGGCAGGAGAGTGGGTCGTCACCGCCACAAGAAGAGTCCTGGGAAGGTCCAGGTGGAGATCAAACCTGCCCGCTTCTCCGAATCTGAAGCGGAATGCGACTCAGTGATGGAACCTTCTCCCCGCTCCTTCGTATCAAAGACTGGGGCAGGAACCAGATGCGTTATCCACATTCTCCCAGAATATGAGGTCCACCAGATTCCCATCTCTCTCCACAGGTACATCCAAGAGGAAGAAATATTGGGAATTCCGCCGGTCTCAACCACGCATTCACCGCCATTGTCACCAGAAGCGCCCTCTACCTCTACCAGAGATCACGGAGAGCTATTTTGGGGGCCAACGGCGGTAGAGCGACGACATGACCTGTCGCCGGTAGCATCGATTCTTGTGCCATAAGCTGTGGCTATCATCCCATCGTATCGTGACATCGTGGCCATGTCACCTTACTCTTCGAAGGATGGCCCGGAATTCGGCGTCCAGTCAGCTCGTTCGCCGTATTCTCCGCCACTGAGTTTACTATCCCAGAGGTCCGCCTCGGTACCGTTACCGGTCCCTCAGCCACCCCCGGCTGATGAGTGGGGAAATATAGGGCCCGACCCCGAGTCCGAACCCAGGAGCTTCTGGAGTATTCTTGCAGCAGATTACTTTCCGGAGAAGTTCTGGCTGACGGCGGTGCTGAATTTTCACGCACCAGAGTCCCTTACCCCTGAAGAAGTGGGGTGCTTTTGTCGAACCCTATGGGCGACACACTTCCGCCTTTGTTATGAACGGGTGGTGTACCCCAGAAGTCGAGAGCACTTTGAAGAAATCGGCGAGCAATGTCGCCTGATCGATTTAGCCGCACTCCTTGTGGCCCAGCACCCCGAGTCGCCAGGCCGTCAGAGCGCCCTTCAACGGAAATGTGTTCAGAGTTTTAAAGCACTCCGAAGAATCTTCAGGGAAGCTACCCCCCATGTGCAAGTCCGTGGTTGGGGACACTATGCCATTCTCCTCTTCGACCCTATCCGACGGCAGCCCGATTCGCTATGCGACATCGAGGACATTCCCTTGAGAGGGGTCACAGTCCACATGGCTGACGTAGAGGACAAGAAAGACGAGCTTGAATTCCTTGATGGAGACTTACCCCCCGAGGGCGTACCGCCACTGCTGGACCCATCAGGGAGGGTTACCCGTCAGCAGAGGAACCTGTTAGGCCTACCCATACCCACCGAGTAGCTGGTACTCGGTTGAAATACCGGCAAGGGTAAGGAGCACGTCGGAACTGTCAAGAACTCCGACCCGTCTGTCTCTGTACAGAATACTGACGAAGAACCCGAGAAGGCCACGTTACTCCAGTATCTTGCTGAGCAGAAGAGGCTGGTTGATGAAATCTTGGTTGAGCGCGCCGCAGAGTGGCGACCCGACTATGGTAATCCCAGGCCGGGGCAGCAGGGGCAGGAACAATTTCCCCCCGGTGAGATGCCTCAGGGAAACCCTAATCATGCTACTTCCAAAGACAGGGCAGAAGCCAGAACTTACGGCAAGAGGGCGCGATACGTCTCGCCAAACCCCCCCCCCCCCCCGAACGACGGGGAAATCTGAAGAATCCAGTCTGGGTTCCCCCAGCCGCCCCGCAGGTCGTTCTGCCAGTTGATCCACGAGCTGCGGAAGACATATACCGTGTTGAAGAACCTAGCAGTGCACTTTTAGTTAGGGATCTCCGTCAAGACAGGGACCCCCACCCAGATGATCTTTTTGCGGCACTCACAGCCTGCCTCGAAGCGTTGGAACCGCGGTAGGTGGCGGTCCCACCTGATGGCAAGCCGTATCCCACGTGGGTGGATGATATGCCCGCACCTTCGGGTTTTGGGAACCCCACTTTCTCGCCCTTTAATGGGACAGGGGACCCGCCACAACACTTGGAACATTTTTCTTCCAGGTGTGGTCCCATGCTGGGGACCCCGTCTCAGCAAAAAGCCGCTAAACTCCAGTGTTTCGTACAGACATTGGAAGGTCCAGCATTCTTATGGTACAAACAGCTCCCTATTGGATCAGTGACCGGTTGGGAGGACCTACGCCGGCAGTTCCTATACCAGTTCAGCTCCACCACACGGAAGACTAGCATTGCAGACCTCCTCAAGTGCAAGTAAAGGCCTAATGAGCGGGTTGCATATTTCATCGCCCGGTGGAAGGGACTTACGTATTCCCTCGATATGCCACTGACTCAGGAGCAATTACTGACGATGTGTGTGGGGAATGTCATAACGGAGCTGGTACCCTCCCTGATTACCCAGAACTACCCTGGAGGGTTTATAGATTTCTCAGATAAAGCTCAGCGGCTTGAGAAAGCTCTGCATCAGGCTAATCAGGCACGTTCGTTGCCCCCTATGATCCCAGCCAGGAGGACCGCCAGGGCTGAAACCACCACGGTGGCCCAAATAGAAGCCCCTAGGAAGCTGTAAATACTGCCGGTGGCACCATCCCTGCAACCTCGTAGAGGTCCTCCACGTCAAGCACATGCTCTTTCCCAACAGCGACCGCCTCAGAACTGACAGGTTCCCCCGCGAAATGCGCCACTACCACCTAGGCGAGACAATCAGGCGCCGCCTCCTCAGTAGGCCCCTCCGGCCCCTCGTTAGGGCCAGGCCCCCAGGGCCCCCTATCATGAAAAAAGGCACCAGAATTATTCGTTCAATGAAAATCAGGTCCCTTGCTACTTCTGAAGTGCTCTAGAGCAAGAGATTGTGCGCCTGCCCGAGTGCAGAAGGCCGACAGAGGTGAATCTCACTGATCACCCCAACTACTGTCCCTATCATCATTTCCTGGGGAACACCCTCAAGAAATGCTATGTGTTTAAAGACTGGATTCAAGACCAGGTCAACAACAACATAGTCAAGTTGGGCCCGACACCAGTGCAAGTGGCAGGTGTCTTTGCAGGGTCAGAAATCGGCAGCGACAACGAAGGCGAGTGGCAGCAGGTTCCCAACCGCGGATCCCAGAAATACGATGACTGGATGGCTCGAAAAACCGTCGTCCGTGCCCATGGTATCATACAGGCATGCCTAAAGGAGCCGAAACCTTCAGAAGAAGTATCTGGTACCTCCGTATCGTCTTCACAGTCGACCTCTTCCCAAAAGGGAAAGCAGTGGCAACGCAAGAAGAAGCAACGCGCACCGCCGTTGTCGTCATCATCCCACATTCTCGATGACTTTATGCCCCCTGAAATGGGGATTCCTCCTAGAATCTACCCGGTACTGGATGACTCCTCGATCGACAGCGAGGGGTACGCTTCGGTTAATACCGTGGAGCTGGTAAAGCCCTAAATGACTCCCGACGAGGGGGAATGCCAGGCGAACCTCCCCAACGTTTCTAGTCGACGTCAATGTCGGCGGAATCGCAACCGCGCTGGTCATCGAGGTACGTCAGCGAGCACTTTCAACCAAGACGTGCACGCTACTGAGACCAGACAGCAGGCTCAGCGCAGAGCTCAGCACGCGCAACCCCATCAAACGCCCTCGACTCTACCTCCACTGCCGTTTGTGCTACTAGATCAGGGAGAGCTGCCTCATTCATATCACAGTCAGTCTTGCCCAGCTACAGTCTATCCTCCGCTGTCCAATCCTAGTCCGGCGACTACTCTCCAGGCTTCAACTAGCAGGTAGCAGGATATACCCAGTACTAGCCGATCGCCGGTTCAGCCGGCAGGACCCGCTATACCTCCAAATGCCGAACGACCTCCTGTAAGCAGAGGTTCACATTTGGCATGAAAGTATGATGTCCTGAAGCACCTGGACGACATTCTGGAAAGGATTTCTATCCTTGAGGCCCTTCTCCTGTCATCTGAAATGCGCGAGGCACTTGCCGAGGCCCTAAGGAGCCCCCTCCAGTTTGAGACGGAGGTAGCAGCTGCAGAAGCCTTCCATACCGAGACGATTGGAAACTCCGAATGTCAGGCGGTTATCTCATTCTCTGGTGAAGATGAGGACCCTCCTATACAGGGGCACATTTTCCCATTGTACATCACTTGCCACTTCAATAGTGTGGAAGTCCACCGTTACCTCGTTGACACGGGTTCCAGAATCAATCTAATTCCGACTCGGACGTTGCGAAAGTGGGGTCTATCTGAAGGTGATTTAACTCTCTCTGACCTCAGAATCTAGGGGTACGACATGACCAAGAAAACCCCAGTCGGCAAAATCCTCCTAAATACTTATTTCAGTGGCTTAATTTCCGGCACCGAGTTCATGGTCGTCTCTCAGGACACGTCCTACAATGCGTTGATGGGTAGGCCATGGCTCCATCTGCATGCAGCGGTCCCTTCGTCATATCACCAGTGCCTCAAATACTCACTCAACGGTTGAGTAGGCGTGCTCCAAGGAGATGCATCCCCTTTCGCTTCTTGTGAGGCCCTCTATCTGGATGCGAGTTATTACAAAAGTAAGGATAAGAAAATCCTAGTAAGTGAGTATGAACCTGTCCCGGTCACAAGTGATCCCTGGGCAAGCATGGATGAAGCCTACGTCTTCCCGATCCACCGATTGGAGGCCACGACCCCCGATATGGGGAAATGTTTTGTTGTTTCGAGTACACAAGGAAGGCATGTTCCCTTGTCCAAGCAACGGTGGAAAATCACCTCGTACGCCTACATCAACCTGGCCCAGGTGATCCTGGAACCTACTACCCCTGTACGGTACCGGGACGTCAAGCTTATGACAACGGCAGTACGCCATACGTGTCACTTTCACCAGGATGGAATCCACTGACTCAGGCCGACACGTCACCACTGCTTTCATATTATCAAATGTGGCCCCTTAGGCCGAAGGCCAGATGGGATAGGATTGACCGCCTTCATTACTATGGTCTCAATAGAGAGTGAGTCTCCTGATATGATGACCACTACTGCCCAAGCCGGAACCAGTTTCCCCCCAGGTTTTGATAGACCAAAAGTATCTCCCATCGCAGGGAATTCCCCCATGGGTGGGGAGGAAGACCTGGAGGATCCCCCCCGCCTTTGAGGAAGGCGTCTCTACCACGGTTGATGAACTGGTACAGGTGGACCTTGGTAGCGAGGCCGATCCGAAACCCACATTGATCAGTGCAGCCATGTCCCCCGAGGAGCGGCAGTAGAACGTAGACTTCCTCAAACAACACTGTGACGTGTTTTCCTGGAGTTACAACGACATGCCAGGACTAGATCCCCAGGTAGCCGTTCACCGTCTGGGACTCCCGAAAAAACATCATGGGTTTAAGCAACCCCCAGGAAGATTCACCCTTCTCATGGTGCTATGGTTGAGGCCGAAGTTGACATGCTTATCAAAGCCAACTTCATTAAGGAAGTCCAGTACCCCATGTGACTTGCCAAAATTGTGCCAGTCAGGAAGAAGAATGGGCATATCAGAGTTTTCATCGACTTCTGCGATCTTAATCACCACTGCCCAAAGGATGACTTCCCACTCCCGGTGACGGAGTTATTGATTGACGCCATGGTCGGGTTCCAACCTCTCTCTTTCATGGATGGGTATTCCGAGTACAGCCAGATCCGGATGGCCCCCAAAGACGAGGAGTCCACTACCTTCAGGGCTCCCCAAGGTACCTTTTGCTACCAGGTTATGCCATTCGGATTGAAAAATGCAGGTGCCACTTATCAGAGGGCCATGAATCGCATATTCAAGCCGATTCTCGGGACATTGGTGGAATGCTACATAGATGACCTCGTAGTCAAATCATGTCAGCGCCCAGACCATCTCAAAGACCTCGAGAAAGTGTTCGGTTTCCTCCGTTCCCGTCACTTGAAGATGAACCCGTTGAAGTGTGCCTTCGGGGACACCTATGGGAAGTTTCTGGGCTTTGTTGTCAGATACCGAGGTATCGAGATCGACCCAGAGAAGATCGAGGCCATCAGCCAAATGCCTCCCTCGAGCAACATTCGGGAACTTCGAGGCCTCCAAGGCCATGTAGCCTATTGTTGGCGCCAAAATATTTCACGAATGGGAGGGCCGAAAAATAAGGCTGGCACGCTGCCTCGCGAAGCACCACCGCGAAGCATCGTCGTGAAGAACCGACGCAAAACACCACGATCATCGCGGCCCCGTGAAGCTCCAGAGGCAGTAACTCTCCGCGAACGCATTTGACGTTCACAAGCATGCCACGAAGCTCCAGAGGTAGTAACGCTCCACGAACACATTTAAAGTTCGCGAGCGCACCGCGAAGCTCCAGAGGCGGTAACGCTCCGCGAACGCATTTGACGTTCGTGAGCGCATCGTGAAGCTCCATAGGCGGTAACACTCTACGAACGCATTTGACATTCGTGAGCGCGTAGTGAATCTCCCGAGGTGGCGCGTGAGTTCTGCTTCGCGGTGCCCCTTGCCTATAAATATTGCACTCCCCCTGAGTCCCAGGCACGGACAATCCGAACTTTTGGCTTCACCTCTCCCAAATCGCAAAGTACCCTTTGCCCCGGCAATCATGTGCTCCGCAAGGTACTTCTACTTTGTGAGACGCCTTTGCTCTGTCTCGTTTTGACCCCGTATTCCGAGAGGGATGCCCTTCGCGAAGCTCAAGGGCATTCGCGAAGGAATGGAATTCCCCAGGGAACCTGGGCAGCCGCGGAGCGTTTATGCTTTGCGAAACACCCAACCCATACTAGTGATCCCTATTCTAAGGCAGGATCTCTACACATCGCGAAGCACACTGCTTCGCGAGGCACCCCTTCTTCGTGAGGCAGTGCTCCACAAATACTCTTCGACTTCCAGAAGCACCCTCCACTCACACCTATGCCCCGTGCTAAGGCCAGGGCACTCTGTTTCGCGAAGCACACTCCTTTTCTTGGAAATTCCTCTTCCAGTGCGACCCTCCAGGTTTGCACGATGCGATTTTAAAGTCCCATGGACAATGCCACTCGTATCGTTGCTTCGCCTAATGCTTCTTCTCATAGGCACACTAACGGCTATTGCTTCTTCGCATAGCCACGCTAACGTGGACCCCTTGATGGTTTTCTCCACACCCCCCCCCCCATGACCACAGTCTTACTGGTACCTTCCCTTCCCCAAGGACCAGAGGGTACCGGTTATGTAAGTCCTAGGGGTGCGGAGTGAACCCACCTCGTCCGAGCTGCAGGACGTTAAACTACCAAGCATCACGTCCTCAACACATGACGTTAAACTATAACCCGACCTCATGCTTCGCACGCAGGGTCCCCCCAACTCAAACATTTTTTACACCACTTGTCTCCATGGGAGTGGAATCACCCATCCAAAAGGGATGATATTCTCCTTATTGGAGTGGTGTATGTTCATAGGAGAAGGGTGACCCTAGCTCTCCAACGGATGGTTGCACCCCTGCATCTCCGTACTTCCCCACTACCAAGGTTAGTGGAGGGAGTGATAGGGACGAGGCACCTCCCGTCGTTGGTCCCGAGTCCCTCTTTCGCTGCACTTTGCTGCACCTCGGGCCTCTATCCTGGAGTAAGTCCCAGCACCATGGGATGGCTAATGCATAAGCCCCTCTTCGCTTCTCACAGACGCATCCTTCGCGACATGATCGTCAGGTCCTTGCAACCTCTTGTTTCTCACACCGAGCCTGACTCACGTGGGATTAGAGTGAGCACCGAACCTGAACCCCACCCTAAGCGAACTACGAGGACTTTGATCCATGTCAAGGCATGGTACGTAGGAAGCCTCCATGAGGTTCAAGACACATTACTCGGTTGTTCATTCACGTCGAGTTTCGCCCTCATCCAGCATGACGATAAACTGCATGTCCTCGTCCAGCATGATGATAAACTGCATTCCCTTGTCCCGCATGACATTAAACTGCACACCCATTTGAACTACGAGGTCTTTGATCCATGTCAAGGCATGATACGTAGGTATCCTCCACGAGGTTCAATCCCAACCATCATCCAATTCACATTGAGTTATACCTTCGTCCAGCATGACCTTAAACTACATTCCAGTCCGATGGCAAGCCGTTGTGACCGACCCGAACTACGAGGACATTGATCCGTGTCAAGGCATGGTACATAGGAAGCCTCCCTGAGGTACAATCCCAACAATCATAGGCCTAGGAAGTCTCCTTGTCGGTGTGCCAAGCCTCCCATTTTTACCTGAACTACGAGGAATTTTATCCATGTCAAGGCATGGTACGTAGGAACCCTCCCAGAGGTTCAAGCCCATCTCCCATCAGACCAAGGTCCCTCATTTACGTCGGTTTGCCGACACCCACCGCCCGTCGTTTATTCACGTCAGGGTTCACCACCATCCCGCATGACGTTAAACTACATTCCATCAATCCCTTGAACTACGAGGACTTTGATCTATGTCAAGACATGGTACGTAAGAAAACTTCCCAAGGTTCAATCCCACCACTAGTGGACCCATGGGTCTAATTTCACGTCGGTTCACCGATGAAACCCTTTGAACTATGAGGTCTTTGATCCATGTCAAGGCATGGTACGTAGGAAGCCTCCATGAGGTCCAATACCACCACCACTAGGACCCTCCTGGTCCTACCCATTCACATCAGCTTGCTGATGATGCCCGTCGGACCAAGGTCCACCCTCGTGTCGGTCCACCGACACCATCCCAAACTACACGGACATTGATTCCCTACCACGGGGATACGTAGGAATCCCTTTGAAGGCTCAAGCCTGAATTCATCATTGCCCTTGTGATGGTTCCTTGCCATTCCACCCTCCACTTCATTCACCCATCCACCATCCACCCAGATCCTCGCTCGGACCATCATACCCCGGTGAGACCATGTCGATACGCTCCTCTTCACAGCCACCCATGGGCTGGTCTCGGTATCGGCATCCCTTCAAAGGAAATCCCTCAATCCAATCTGTTCTAGATAATGTTCTGATCGGATTGACCCATCTCCGCTAGACGTTAAACTCGCGGCGTACCCTGTGCTAAGCACGGGAAGCTGAGGAGAACCTCAGATATGTGTCTATGGCACATAATTTCCCCCGTTTGATGTGGGATGCCTCGGGCTTCCACGCCCTCGAGAAGCCCTGTGACCAGGGATAATAGACAGACATACCAGGTTCCCCAGCATCCAGAAACGCTAGTGATGCCTCAACGTGACTACTCCCCCGACTGAAGGTTGCTGCCCTGACCGGACCCTTTGGAATGTCCCGACAGAAGCCGTGTAATTAACAGACGTCCATGAAAACATGGCACTGGGAAGTGTTTCATGAACTACGTATTAAATCTATGAGGGAGACCCGGACTAGGTGGTGAGTTCTGAGGAGGAATCCACAGAAGGAAGAACCGACATCCCATCATCCCGTTTCGATCAAGAAGCGTACGTCCCTGAATAAGGAGAGAATGCCGCCCACCTTTGGAAAGCGGGAATGCGGGGCAACACGCATCGCGCGTCCTCCTCTGCGGATGGACGGATGCGCGCGCCCCAGCGAAAGCATCAGAAATAGAAATGGTGAACCCGACATGAAATTATTCTCCTCAATGTGGAGATTAGTAGCGTTCGAGACACCAGTAGGTTGATGTGTCACCGGATCCAGATATCCGACGCCTGGTCCTGCCGAGAAAATGGCGGGCCTGTCATGAAACTCACGGGATGTCGGGGTAGTAGAACGTGGGGCATTCTATTCTGCAGCGTGTTGGCATGGATCCTTCTTACAAACGTGGAGAATGGAAGGGAGTTGGGGCACTGGTTGTCGATTCTTTTCCTCTTAGTGCTGAAGAGTAGATCCCTTCGTTTCTCAGGAACCAGGTTGCTGTTACAGAGACGCCATCACCGCCCGCTCGCCTACGTAGGGGCAAGGGTAACACTACCACAACCACCCCACATGGTGCCGCTACCGCCACAACGGCCGCCACATCGTGGAATATGGGGTTCCCACATCCCCTTTCCCCATCAGAGGTCATCCAACGAAGTGTGATCAACAACCTCGTGCACAGGTACGAGGAGGAAGGGGTTATCCCAACTAGGGATATGGCCCGCTTGGACCTGGAGGCCTCCAGGCCCCGCCGTCAATGCCGCCCTAACAGGCCGCGCCGGGAGCCCCTGCTCCCCACCGCAATGTTCAACCGTTTCGGGAGCCTGTCCCCAAAATGCCTTGACGACTCCTCACCTTACGCTGATGAGGCGGGCGCCGTCCGGCTCAGCCCGCTCAGGGTCCCGACCCAAGGGCTCCCGGCAAGAGCTCCCGCCCGATCGCGTCAGCGCCACCGTCTGGCTCTGCTAGAAGAGCATGTAGGCTATACCCCTGCACCACCTGCACCATCTCATCTGACTCGACGTCAGCGCTGGGCCCAGACTGAGGACGTTCACCCAGGTGCGTCAACGTCAATAGCTACAGTGGACCGAGCCACCGCCAATGTGCATCATGGGACCCCTGCATTAGCTGAGCAGGGGCACTCTTTCGCCCAAATAGGATGGAGACCCCAACCGCCCCACGGGCAGGCTGGGTTGACTCTCCGGGTGGCAGGCCTGGGTGGTGATCGCTCCGAACTAACCCGCGGTGATGTCACCCCGTACGGAGGCCCTCCCCGTACCACTACTCCACAGAGCGTGGGCCATCCCCGCTCCGAAGCTCGTCATGGAGGTACTCCTCGGGCTACCCCCATCCCGAAGGAAGACCTACCCCGTGGCAGTGACACTCAGTGCAGAAACCTTTCCCGCACCCACTATACAGGGTATGGAGTCCATCCTCCTACCCCCGACCATCGATTTGAAGGCACTGTCCATCCAGTCCTTCTCCAATGTGGGGGCCCTCCCTACGTCCTCTCTGCAACGGGTGAAGGTCCTCCTCACCCCAACAACATGAGGAGTGAAGGACAACCTCACTCCACCCACATAGAACATGGAGGTCCTCTCCGTGCTCCTACCAATTTCAACAGAGGCTCCGCCCACATGGGTGTCGTTCATAGAGGTCCTCCCCATGTACCCTTCGACATTTTCCCCGGTGCCCCTCGCACCTCAGCCATCTCGAGAGGGGGTCCTCTCCGCCACGACACCAGCATCGCCCCAAGACTACATGATAGGGATCAACCCTGTCCCGAAGAGCCACCCAGGGGCAGGAGAGTGGGTCGTCGCCGCCACAAGAAGAGTCCTGTGAAGGCCCGGGTGGAGATCAACTCTTCCCGCTTCTCTGACTCGGAAGCGGAATGAGACTCAGCAATGGAACCTTCTCCCCGCTCCTCCGTATCAAGGACTGGGGAAGGAACCAGGTGTATTAGCCTCATTCTCCCAGAATATGAGGTCCACCAGATTCCCATCTCTCTCCGCAGGTACATCCAGGAGGAAGAAGTTTTGGGAATTCCGAAGGTCTCGATCGCACAATCACTGCCATCGTCACCAGAAGCTCCCTCTACCTCTACCAGAGATCACAGAGAGCTATTTTGGGGGCCAACGGCGGTAGAGCGATGACACGACCTATCGCCGGTAGGCGCGACTCCTGTACCAGAAGCTGTGGCTATTAGCCCGTCATATCGTGACAATGTGGCCAGGTCACCTCACTCTTCGGAGGATGGACCATAATTCGGCGGCCAGTCAGCTCGTTCTCCGTATTCTCCACCGCCGAGTTTACTATGTCAGAGGTCCGCCTTGGTTCCGCTACCGGTCCCTCAGCCGCCCCCAGTTGACGAGTGGTGCAACACAGGGCCAGACCCTGAGTCTGAACCCAGGAGCTTCTAGAGTATTCTTGCACCGGATTACATCCCAGAGAAGTTCTGGCCGACGGCGGCGCTGAATTTTCGCGTACCAGAGTCTCTTAACCCTGGAGAAGTGGGGTGCTTTTGTCGAACCCTATGGGCGACACACTTCCACCGTCATTACGAATGGGTGGTGTACCCCAGAAGTAGCGAGCACTTTGAAGAAATCGGTGAGCAATGCCGCCTGATCGATTCGGCTGCACTCCTGGTGGCCCAGCACCCTGAGTCGCCAGGTCGCCAGAGCGCCCTTCAACGGAAATGCGTTCAGAGTTTCAAAGAACTCCGCAGAATCTTCAGGGAAGCTACCCCCCATGTGAAAGTCTGTGGTTGGGGAAACTATGCCGCTCTCCTCTTCGACCCTATCCGGCGGCAACCTTATTCATTATGTGACATCGAGGACATGCCCTCGAGAGGGGTCGCAGTCGACGTGGCTGACGTCGTGGACAAGGAAGACAAGATTGAATTCCTTGATGGAGACTTACCCCCCTAGGGCATACTGACACTGTTGGACCCATCAGGGAGGGTTACCCGTTAGCAGAGGAACCTGCTAGGCCTCCCCGTACCCACCGATTCGCTGGTACTCGGTCGAAATACCGGCAAGGGTAAGGAGCACATCGGAATTGTCAAGAACTCTGACCCGTCTGCCTCTGTGCAGAAAACAGACGAAGATCCCGAGAAGGCCACACTACGCCAGCAGCTTGCTGAGCAGAAGAGGCTGGTTGACCAACTCTTGGCTGAGTGCGCTGCAGAGCGGCGACCCGACTATGGTAATCCCAGGCAGGGGCAGCAGGGGCAAGAACAATTCCCCCCCCAGTGAGATGCCTCCGGGTAACCCTGATCATGCTACTTCCGCAGACAGGGCAGAAGCTAGAACTTACGGCAAGAGGGCGCAACACGTCTCGCCAAACCCTCCCGAGCGACGGGGAAATCTGAAGAATCCAGTTCGGGTTCCCCCAGTCGCCCCGCAGGTTGTTCCACCAGTTGATCCACGAGATTCCGAAGCCATCTACCTGGTTAAGGAACCTGGCAACGCACTTGTGGTTAGGGATCCCCGTCAAGACAGGGACCCCCACCCAGATGATCTTATAGCGGCACTTACAGCCCACCTCGAAGCGTTGGAAATGCGACAGGTGGCGGTCCCACCGGATGGCAAGCCGTATCCCGCGTGGGTGGATGATATGCCTGCACCTCCGGGTTTTGGGAACCCCACTTTCTCGCCCTTCAACGGGACAGGGGACCCGCTGCAACACTTGGCTCATTTTTCTTCTAGGTGTGGCCCCATGCTGGGGACCCCGGCTCAGCAAGAAGCTGCCAAGCTCCGGTGTTTCGTATAGACATTGGAAGGTCCGACATTCATCTGGTATAGCCAGCTCTCTATCAGATCGGTGACCGAGTGGGAGGATCTCCGCAAGCATTTCTTATACCAGTTTAGCTCCACCACGCGAAAGACCAGCATTGCGGACCTCTTCAAGTGCAAGCAGAGGCCTGATGAACGAGTCGCAGATTTCATCGCCCGGTGGAAGGGACTTATGTATTCCCTCGATATGCCACTGACTCCGGAGAAATTACTAACTATGTGTGTGGGGAATGTCAAGAACGAGTTGGTACCCTCCCTAATTACCCAGAACTAACCTGGAGGGTTCATAGATTTCTCAGATAAGGCTCAGCGCCTTGAGGAAGCCCTGAAACAGGCTAGTCAGGCGCGTTTGTTGCCCACTATGATCCCGGCCAGGAGGACTGTCAGGGCTGAACCCGCCGCGGTGGCCCAAATAGAAGCCCCTAGGCAGCTGGAATTACTGCCAGTGGCACCATCCCCGCAACCCCGCAGATGTACTCCACCTCAAGCACAGGCTCCTACCCAGCAGTGACCGCCTCAGAACCGACAGGTTCCCCCGCGCAATGCGCCACCACTACTTAGGCGAGATAATCAGGCGCCGCCTCCTCGGCAGGCCCCTCCGTCCCCTCGTCAGGGCCGGTCCCCCAGCGCCCCCTATCTGGAAAGAAGGCACCAGACTTATTCTTTCAATGAGAATCAGGTCTCTGGCTACTTCTGAAGTGCTCTAGAGCAAGGGATTGTGCGTCTACCCAAGTGCAGAAGGCCGGTAGAGGCGAATCTCACCGATCACCCCAACTACTGCCCTTATCATCAGATTCTGGGGCACACCCTCAAGCAATTCTATGTGTTTTAAGACTGGCTTCAAGACCAGGTCAACAACAACATATTCAAGTTGGGCCCAGCACCAGTGCAAGTGGAGGGTGTCTTTGCAGGGTCATAGATTGGTAGCGACAGCGAAGGCGAGTGGCAGCAGGTTCCCGACCGCGGATCTGGGAAATACGACGACTGGATGGCTCAAAAAACTGTCGTCTGTGCCCATGGTATCATCCGGGCGTGCCTGAAGCAGTCAGAACCTTCAGAAGAAGTAGCCGGTACCTCCACATCGTCTTTACTGTCGACCTCTTCCCAAAAGGGCAAGCAGCGGCGATGTAAGAAGAAGCAACGCGCACCGCCGTTGCCATCGTCATCCCACACTCTCGGCGACTTTATGCCCCCTGAAATGGGGATTCCTCCCAGAATCCGCCAGGTACTGGCTGACTCCTCGAGTGACAACCAGGGGTACGCTTCGGTGAAAACCATAGAGCTGGTAAAGCCCTATATGACTCCCGACGAGGGGGAGCGCCAGGCGAACCTCCCCAACGTTTCCAGCTGACGTCAACGTCAGCGGAATCGCAACCGCACCAGTCATCGAGGTACGTCAGCAGGCACTTTCAGCCAAGCCGTGCACTCTACTAAGACCAGGCAGCAGGCTCAGCATAGAGCTCAGCACGTGCAACCCCATATAACGCCATCAGCTTTACCTCCACAGCCGTTTGTGCTACTAGATCGGGGAGAGCTGCCTCGTTCGTATCACAGTCAGTCTTGCCCAGCCACAGGCCAGCCTCTGCTGCCCAATCCTGTTCTGGCGACTACTCTCCAGGCTTCTACTAATAGGTAGAAAAATGTACCCAGTACTAGCCGATCGCCAGTTCAACCAGCAGGACCCGCTATGCCTCCAAATGCCGAACGACCTCTTGTAGGCAGAGGTTCACGTTTGGCACGAAAGTATGATGTCGTGAATCACCTAGCCGGCATTCCGGCCAGGCTTTCTATCCTTGAGGCCCTCCGCCTGTCATCCGAAATGCGCGAGGCACTTTCCGAGGCCCTAAGGAGCCCCCTCCAGTTTGAGATAGAGGTAGAAGCTGCAGAAGCCTTCCATACCAAGACGATTGGAAACACCGAATGTCAGGTGGTTATCTCGTTCTCCGGTGAAGATGAGGACCCTCCTATATAGGGGAACATTTTCCCGTTGTACATCACTGTCCACTTCAATGGCGTGGAAGTCCGTCGCTGCCTCTTTGACACGGGTTCCAGAATAAATCTAATTCCGACTCGGACATTGCAAACGCTGGGTCTGTCTGAACTTGATTTAACTCCCTCTGACCTCAGAATCCAGGGGTACGACAAGACCGAGCAAACCCCAGTTGGCAAGATCCGGTTGAAGACTCAGTTTGGTGGCTTAATTTCCAGCATCGAGTTCATGGTTGTCTCTCAAAACACCGCCTACAACGCGTTAATGGGTAGACCATGGATCCATCTGTATGCAGCGGTCCCTTCGTCGTATCACCAGTGCCTCATGTACTCGCTCAATGGTCGAGTAGGCGTGCTCCATGGAGACGCGCCCCCTTTTGCTTCTTGTGAGGCCCGCTATCTGGATGCGGGTTATTACAAATGTAAGGATAAGAAAACCCTAGTAAGTGAGAATGAACCCGCCTCGGTCACAAGTGATCTCTGGGCAAGCATGGATGACGCCTACGTCCTCCCGATCCACCGATTGGAGGCCACGACCCCTGACATGGGGCAATGTTTTGTTGTTTCGGGTACACAAGGAAGGCATGTTCCCATGTCCATGTGATGGTGGAAAATCACCTCTTACTCCTACATCAACCAGGGTCAGGTGATCCCAGAGCCTCCTAGCCCTGTACGGTACCGGGACATCAAGCCTATGACAATGGCGGTGCGCCATACGTGTCTCTTCCGCTGGGCTGGAATTAACTGACTCAGGGTGACACGTCACCACAGCTTTGATATCATCAAACGTGGCCCCTTAGGCCGAAGGCCAGATGGGATAGGGTCGACTGGCTTCATTGCTATGGTCTCAATGGAAAGTGATTCTCCTGATATGATGACCGCTACTACCCGAGCCGACAGCAGCTGCCCCTCAGGATTTGATAGCCCAGAAGTACCTCCCGTCGCGGGAAATCCCCCCACGGGTGGAGAGGAGGACCTGGAGGATTCTCCCCCCACCTTTGAAGAAGTCGTCTCCACCACGGTCGATGAACTGGTACAAGCGAACCTTGGTAGCGAGGCAGATCCGAAACCTACATTGATCAGTGCAGCCACGTCCCCCGAGGAGCGACAACAGTATGTAGACTTCCTCAAACAACACTGTGATGTGTTTGCTTGGAGTTACAACGAGATGCCAGGACTAGATCCCCAGGTAGCCATTCACCATCTGGGCCTCCCGACAAAACATCGTGGGTTTAAGCAGCCTCCCAGGAAGATGCACCCTTCCCATGGTGCCATGGTTGAGGCCGAAGTTGACAAGCTTATCAAATCCAACTTCCTTAAGGAAGTCCAGTACCCCAAGTGGCTTGCCAAAATTGTGCCAATCAGGAAGAAGAATGGGCAGATCAGAGTTTGCATCGACTTCCGCGATCTTAATCGCCACTGCCCAAAGGATGAATTCCCACTCCCAGTGACGGAGTTATTGATTGACGCCACGGCCGGGTTCTAAGCTCTCTCTTTCATGGACGGGTATTCCGGGTACAACCAAATCCGGATGGCCCCCAAAGACGAGGATTCCACTGCCTTCAGGGCTCCCCAAGGTACCTTTTTCTACCAGGTTATGCCATTCGGTTTGAAAAATGCTGGTGCCACTTATCAAAGGGCCATGCATCGCATATTCAAGCCAATTCTCAGGAAATTGGAGGAATGCTACGTGGATGACCTCGTAGTCAAATCATGTCAGCACCAGGACCATCTCAAAGACCTCGATAAAGTGTTCGGTTTCCTCCATTCCCATCACCTAAAGATGAAACCGTTGAAGTGTGCCTTCAGGGTCACCTCTGGGAAGTTTCTGGGCTTTGTTGTCAGATACGGAGGTATCGAGATCGACCCGGAGAAGATCAAGGCCATCAGCCAAATGGCTCCCCCGAGAAACATTCAGGAGCTTCAAGGCCTCCAAGGCCACTTAGCCTATATACGCCGATTTATCGCGAATCTGGCCGGAAGTGTAATCCCTTTTCCCAGCTCATGAAGAAGGGCGCTACCTATAAATGGGATGAGGAGTGTCGGACCGCCTTCGAGGAAATCAAGCAGTATCTGCTCCAACCCCCGGTTTTGATGCCACCTGTCTCCAGAAAGCCGCTGGCCTTTTACGTGACCGCCCTGGAAATATCCCTCAGTGCACTGCTCGCCCAGAAGAATAGCGAGGGTACTGAGAATTGTCTCTACTATCTCATTCGCATGCTTCTCGATACGGAGGTCAGATACTCCCCTATCGAAAAGAGCGGCCTTGCGCTCATCTTCGCTGTGCAGAAGTTGCGACATTACCTGCAGCACCATGAGGTGCAATTGGTCTCCCGGGTAGACCCATTGAAGTACATCTTGAACCGCCCCATGCGGACTGGCCGACTAGCACGGTGGGCGCTGATTCTCCAGCATTTTGATATCATGTTCGTACATCAGAAGGCCATTAAGGGACAAGCGTTGGCAGACTTTTTAGCTTCCCATCCAACCTCAACGGATCAATCCCTGGACCTGGATTTTCCTGACGAGACGATCCTCTCAGTCGATCATGCCGCCCCGTGTTGGAAAATGCATTTTGACGGCGCCTCCTGGAGCCCCACTGGTAAGCGGCTCAACGATCCCAAGATCAACAGAGTGGGTCTGGGTATTGTCTTCATTACCCCGGCACAAGCCGTCCTGCCATACTCGTTCCTGTTGTCAGAAGGCTGTACGAACAACGAGGCAGAGTACCAGGCTCACATCACCGGCCTCGAGTTGGCCCTTGAAATCCATGTGCCCCATCTACATGTGAAGGGAGATTCTTAGCTGGTAATCAAATAGGTTAATGGCGACTACGTCGTCAGGAAACCGAAGCTTGTACCATTGCTAGAGTACACCCTCCGCCTAATGGCCCAGTTCTCTTCTCGACCAGAGGTTACCCATGTCCCACGGTCATAGAACGATCAAGCAGATGCCTTGGCTGGCTTAGTCGCGTCGCTCGCAGAACCCGAGCAAGATGATTTGATCATACGTGTGGCACACCGAAGTCATTGCCCCCATCACCCAAGAGGACAATGATGGCCTGCAGGTAAGTCATCTCACTATCGGACCCTCCATGTCAGGGGTCTCGGGTTCATCAGACGCGGTGGTAGAAGCTACTCCCGACTGGAGGGCACCTTTTGTCGAGTATCTCCAAAATGGTCGCCTCCCGTATGATCGGGCGGAGCGCGAGCGAATTCGACGCGGCGCGCTGCAATTTACCCTGCAGAGCGGCCCCAGTCTTGAAAAAATCCTTTATAAGCAGAGTTTCAATGGCATTCTCCTCCGTTGCATCCATGGAGTAGAGATACCTCAAGTTATGCAAGAGGTTCACGCTGGTTCCTGTGGCGCCCATCAAGCTGGGCCGAAGCTGTCCCATCAAATCCGGAGGTTGGGGTACTTCTGGACCTCTATGATCCACGATTGTATTGGGTATGCCAAGAGATGCCATGCGTGCCAAGTTCATGCCAACTTCCTACATTGGCCGCCAGAGCCCCTCCACCCCACAAAGTACTCTTGGCCATTTGCGGTATGGGGACTTGATGTAGTGGGACCGTACCCACCGGCAACAGCCTGCCAGTATAGGTTCATCCTGACTGCTACAGATTTCTTCTCCAAGTGGGCAGAAGCAGTTCTACTCAAAGAGGTCATAGCCCGTTCCATCATTGACTTTGTGAGCTCCAATATTATCCACCGGTTTGGAGTCCCTCACGCCATCCTCACCGATAACGGTACCAACTTCCGAGCGGCTGAACTGAAGAAATTGTATGCCAAGTATGACATCCGGTCGAACCATACCTCTCGCTACCACGCACAGGCAAACGGACAGATCGAGGCTTTCAAAAAAACCCTCTCTAACATTCTGCAGAATATGGTTGGTCAGAACAAGAATAGTTGGCCGTACAAGCTCCCCAACGCCCTTTGGGATTATCGAACGACAACTGGCAACTCTACCCAGGTGACCCCATATTCCCTGGTGTATGGAACTGAGGTCGTCCTACCCATTGAGATCCAGCTGCCATCGTTACGCACTGCAGTTTATGATCACCAGACATCAGATGAGGTAGCCGAAAGCTGTCTAGCTGAATTAGAAGCACTGGATGAGAACCGACTTCATTCCCTACACAATCTGGAAAGGCATCAGGATAAGATAGCAAGGGCCTTCGACAAGAAGGTTCGTCTCTGCTCTTTTCAACAGGGAGACCTAGTACTGGCCCTTCGAGCGCCAATGATTCCTGGTAGGAAACCGCCCAAATTAGAACCCAAATGGGAAGGGCCTTATATTATCCATAAGGTTTACCCCAATGGAGCATACTCTATGGTGACCACAGATGGAGAGCATAAAACCCCTCCCACCAATGCCAAATTCCTCAAGCGATACTTTGACTATGGAAAAAGGGTCCCGCATGACCCTAAACTGCGAAAGTGTCCCACATGACCTGCAACTGCACGTTGTGGTCCTGCCTGACCATAAACTACATCTTCGTCCTGCAAGACGATAAACTGCAAAAATGGTCCTGCATGACTTTAAACTGCACATTATGGTCCCACATGACCTTAAAATGCACGTTATGGTCCTGCATGACCTTAAACTGCATCTTCGTCCTGCAAGACGATAAACTGCAAAAATGGTCCTGCATGACTTTAAACTGCACATTATGGTCCAACACGACCTTAAACTATAAGGTGATGCATGACCATAAACTACATCTTCGTCCTGCAAGAAGATAAACTGCAAAATGGTCCGAGATCTATGACTTTAAACTAAGATCTCCCCCCCGTCCTTACTGCAAGACGTTAAACTGCATGCCAGTCCGGCCTTCTTGACCGAGGCTCAGCATCCGCCCCCTTGGCCTCCTCAGGCCCTCGGCCCCCCATCCTTACTGCAAGATGCTAAACTGCAAGCCAGTCAGGCCTTCCTGACTGAGGCTCAGCCTTAGGCCCCTTGGCCTCCTCGGCCCACGGCCCCATCTTCACCATGAGACGTTAAACCGCAAACTGGTCAGGTCTGCCTGACCGCGGTCTGGCCTCAAGCCCCTTGGTTTTCCCCGACTTACCCTCTTACGGGATTGTACGGTATGGTGTGGGACTACGTCCTCATTCACGTCGGATTGCTCGCCGTACGTTACATATCCCCAGATGAGATTCTCTTCGTCCCGCATGACGTTAAACTGCATCTTAAGAACTACGTGTGGCTTGATTCCCATCTTCATGGGATATGTAGGAATGCTCGGACGCCTCGTCTTGAGCCTAGACCCAATATTTTCTCTTCCACTATCCCCCCTGGGAATGGTTTCCTTGAAGGATCTTTGTGTAGAGGGGGGGTAGGCTTTCTTATCCCCACTCATACAACCCCGCTCACACAAGGATCATAAGGGTCGCACCATGTGCCCACTCCCGTTATTCTATCCTCCCACGTCCTCACCGCATGATGCTAAACTGCATGGCCTTCAAGAACTACGTACGGCTTGATTCCCATCCTAATGGGATACATAGGAACTCCCGGGCATTTCGTCTATTGGCCCAGCCCAAAAGCCAAAATCATCCCCTCGGGTCAAGACATATGGAAGGGTGCACACTTTTGCCCCAACTCACATCGAGCAAGCCTCGACCCGGCTGCACATCCCCCCTAGAGATGTTTTCCTCTTTCATGGATGCATACAGCTATGCTTCACCCACTCTTTGACTGGGATTCCATCATTTTTCACACCCGGAGAGACCCCCAAGAACGACATAGATACTACGCCCAAGGGCTCTCCTACCGATATGGGCCAGTGCACCCGAGGGTTTTCAAGCAACAAGCCGATACAAGTCCCGCGTTGGGAATTTGGTCAGCAGTCGACGCTCATTTTTTCTCCCATATCGGGTCACCATAGGAACACTGTGTTTCGAACATGGTCAATAGTGTCCTGGATCTCCGGGTCCACCCCGAGATGTCCCAGACATCGAGTGCAGTGATTTGTTTTGCCCCATCCCGAAGTAACAAAATTCCCCCCGGGTGGTGCTAGCGATCGGGCCCACAACCCTGATTTCCCATAGGGGTGTACGGTGTTGTGTAGGACTACGTCCTCATTCACGTCGGGATCATGTACCATGTCGTACGCCTTCCTTTATGAGGCCCAGCCTCAGGCCCCTTGGCCTTCTCGGGTCCCCGACCCCCGTCCTCATGTAAGATGTTAAACTGCAAACCAGTCAGGCCTTCCTGACTGATGCCTGACCTTAGGCCCCATGGCCTTCTCGGGCCCCCCAGCATAGTTCCTCTCTTATAGGGGTGTACGGTGTGGTGTAGGACTGTGTCCTCATTCACGTAGGGATCATGTACCATTCTGTACCCCTTCCTTTACGAGGCCCAGCCTCAGGCCCCTTGGCCTTCTCGAGTCCCCGACCCCCGTCCTCATGTAAGATGTTAAACTGCAAACCAGTCAGGCCTTCCTGACTGATGCCTGACCATAGGCCCCTTTGCATTCTCGGGCCCCCGGCCCAGGTCCTCTCTTATAGGGGTGTACGGTGTGGTGTAGGACTACGTCCTCATTCACGTAGGGATCATGTACCATGTCGTACGCCTTCCTTTACGAGGCCCAGCCTCAGGCCCCTTGGCCTTCTCGGGTCCCCGATCCCCATCCTCATGTAAGACGTTAAAATGAAAACCAGTGAGGCCTTCCTGACTGATGCCTGACCGTTGGCCCCTTGGCCTTCTCGGGTCCCCGAACCTCATCCTCACTATAAGACGATAAACTGCAAGCAGGTCAGGCCCTCCTGACCAATGCCTAACCATCAGGCCCCATGGCCTTTTTGGGCCCCGGCCCAGGTCCTCTCTTATAGGAGTGTATGGTGCGGTGTGAGGTTATTTTCTCATTCACGTCGATATCGTAATGACCACGCCATGTACCTCTCCCTCCTGACCTATTTCATCGATCCCTTTTCGGCAGTTCACCGATGTGCCTAAGAGTACTCTGGTTTATTACCTGGAATGCCAATCTTTACTCGGACATGTCCGCACCTGCTTTCCAGGCTTTGTGTATCCCTGCATCAGGGCTTTCATCATCTTTCACACCCAGAGGGACCCCCAAGAATGGCCTGGATACTATGCCCAAGGGCTCTCCTACTGTTACGGGCCAACGCCCCCGAGGGTTTTGGACAACAAATCGATAAAATCCCGCGTTGCGAATATGGTCAGCGGTTGATGTTCGTTTGTTGTTCCCACCTCAGGCTAACGCGATATGGACGTTGCGTCTCCACCATGGTAATAGTTTTCCTCTATCTCCACGCCAACCCATTAGGCCCAAAATGTCGGGTGCACAATTCACACCCTTCATCACTTCACCGTGTCCATGTGGAGTCTCGGAACTTTTGGTACTTTTCCTCCATGCACGTCCACGCGTTGGAGGAACAAGCTATGTAAAAGGTGTCCTTCGAGGCTCTACCAACTCCCATTTGACTCGCCCAAAGTATTGAGATGAGGATACCCCCCTTGTTTCCCACACCGTGTTTAACTCACACGGGCTTAGGAATCAAGTTGACATCTGTGCTTACTCGGGAAGTTGTCACCATTCACGGTCCGAGCTCTAAGACTATAAACTAAGATTATTATCTGGAACTATGCTCAGCTTGATTCCCATCTTAATGGGATACGTAGGAATGCCCAGACCCCTTGTCTTTGGGACCAGCTTGAGTTCAGAAAATTCACCTCTCTGGTCCTGCATTCAGGACCCCGACTACGGGACAGTGTGGCGTAGTGCAGGATTATGTCCTCATTCATGTTGGGTTTGCAATAGCTGCACCACGCACACCCCTGTTCTGAGAGTTATCCCTCCCATTCCTTGTCCATCATGACATTAAAAGGCACCCTTAAGAACTACGTGTGGCTTGATTCCCATCCTCATGGGATACGTAGGACCGCCCGGACGCCCTGTCTTCGGGTACAGCCCATTTAGGGAGCCAGTCTCTCCCCCTATTTCACCTCTTACCTCTATATAGGCCCCTCGGCCTAAGGTCTCACTCTCCGAATGGCGTACAATGTGATGTGGGATCATGTCTCAATCAATTGTGTTTTATAACACTACGCACATTTCCCGCCTAGCATCATCTCTGCTACGTCTGCGCTGCATGATGATAAAATGCATGCTTGGTCCTATCATACAACCCTAAACTGTGACATTATCGTCCTGGCTGCACGACGAAAAACGACACTGCATTGTGGTGACCTCGTTGTAGAGGACATCACGTTGGGTATTGGTCATGTGTCATGCCATTTTTCAATGCCCATCATGGTGTGATCCTTGTGGAGACATCACGACCTACTATTCTAGGCCTGCCGCTTCACAAAAAAAAACCACTCACCTTAAAGAACAAGCAAGATTTATCAAATTCCGCTTCTTTTAGTGCAAGGGCCACGCCCGCACTCCCCTTTTCCCCTGGCACTTGTACCTTACCGTGCCGCCCTTCAGAACTATGTATGGCTTGATTCTCATCCTTATGAGATACGTAGGAGCACCCGGGCACTTCCCCGCAGGCCCAGCCTAACCTTTGTGTTCGGTCCCTCAACTCGAGCATTTCCCCAGAGAAGTCATGGTAAGCGGAGCTTAGGCCCTCCTTTACGTCGGGTTTTGTTTCCATGTGTCCCCTGCTCCCTTTACCCATTTATGGTCTAAGGTCCATCAAGAACTACGTGAGGCTTGATTCTCATCCTTATGAGATACGTAGGAGCACCCATGCACTTCTCCCCGGGCCCAGCCTAACTTTCTCTTTCGGTCCTTTGACCAAAAACCTCTCCTAAGGGGGTCGGGCGGCGTGATATGGGATTACATCCTCATTCGCGTTAGATTGTTCATCACACCGTACACACCCCCTATTCCCATTCACACCAGGTGTTTGAGTTACTCCACCATGTGCCTCCTATGTCTCCTCTCATCCATGGCCCGAATTCTACGAACCTAAACTAAGATTTCCTTATGGAAAATGAATCTGCTCCCTCCCTCTAATACATCTCGTTGTCATATTCAGATGTGTCTCGATAAAGAGCCCGATGTGTGGGACTTTCATACGGACATTCCCTTCGTCCCACGACTAAGCTTCGTGAGATCACTATTTGGATCCTCATCCTCTTCCACATCCAAAAGGACCCTCAGACGACATGGATACTAGGCTTAAGGGATCTCCATGAATGATGGACCTAAGGGCCCTCCAATTGTTTCAGGCCAACGACCCTATGGATATTTGACAACATTTGTGACATGGTCCTGTGTTTCGAACATGGTCAACGGTCAACCCTCATTTGTCTGTCCCCATTCTAGGCTAATGCGACAGGATGCTGTGTTGCGAACACGGTCAGCAGTTATCCTCCATCGTCACGCCGTCATCATCGTGATCTGAATCTCCAGTGCCATGATTCACACATTTCCACATCCTCATGTTCAAGTGGAATTCCATCATACTCGGCTCTTTCTCATCACGAATCTAGGTGAGCTAAATGACCTTGTTAGTGTCATTGGGCCGGTATTCACCGAGCGTCCCTTTGCCCTAACCTGCCCCTTTTTGTCGGGAAATTCCCACTAATACTGCTTGTTTCCCACGCCGAGCACGACTCATGTGGGATTAGTAGTTTTGGCAGGATGTGTACCAACACGGCCAGGCTTCTCATCGTCCTGCATGACGTTAAACTGCGCTTCCAGAACTACATATGGCTTGATTCCCATCCTCATGGGGTACGTAGGAACGCCCATCCACTCTGCTTCAGGCCCACCTTAATCCTCACTCTTGGTCCCTCGACATGAAAAGTTTCCTCCGGGAGTACGTGGTGTGATTTGGACTCCAAGTCCTCATTCACGTTGGTTTCATACCTACCGCACCACACGTTCCCTGAGATCTTCCCTTTTATCCCGCGTCCTATCATATGACGTTAAACTACATGAGTCCATGTGTCCTAAACGCATGACACTAAACTGCGGTTCTACCCTGAACAAGTTCAGGATTCCCCAAGATCCCATTGGGAAGTGACAGATCCCCTCGCCAGAGAGGCCCTGTCCCAAAGAAGGAAGGATCCATGGCCAAGACAACGTGCCCATCTGGAGTACTCCCACCACGGTGGTGTAACTACCTAAGTGCTGGTTCTGTTTGGACGAACCATCCCTCCATATTCCACGCTTTGCGTGCCCCTTATTCGGACCATCTCCCCAAGGCCCGGATGGTTGGCCATCTCATCCCGATGGGCAGCATCTGCAAGCACCCCAAATACAGCCTCTTGATGGGCCATTTCGATTCCAGCCCTCAGAAAGGAATTTTTTTCAGCTGGATCGCGAAGCTGGATCACGAAGCTGGGTCGCGAAGGTCGGTCGCGAGACCAAGACGCAAAGTCTAGCTAAGGCTGACAAGAAGAAGTTCTCTTGGCGCGGACGCGGAGTCGGAGACCCACGGTTCGCCGCGAAGCTCGATTCGCGGAGGGCTATCGCAGAGTACGTGGAGCGTCGCGAAGTCGAGAGCACAAAAAGAAAAGAAAGTCACGTGAAGACAAAGGAGTTCGACCCCCTATTTATAGGCGGCGACCCCTGAGCATCGCATTCCGCCTCACCCACGCGGAGCATTGCGGCGCATCCGGATCCATGGCCCCGGTCAGCACTGCGGGCCTCCTTCACGAAGCTGCATCGCGAACCGCCGAATATTTTGGCGATTTACCCTTAGACTTTGACCCTTATCCCTCCACGGCTCCAAGTCTGAGGGGGGGAATTTGTTGGCGACAAAATATTGCACGAAAGGGAGGTCCGAAAAAGAAGGTTGGCATGCTGCCTCGCGAAGCACCGCCGCGAAGAAACGTCGCGAAGAACCGATGCAAAACACCCCGAGCATCGCGGCCCCGCGAAGCTCCAGAGGCGGTAACGCTATGCGAACGCATTTAACATTCACGAGCGCGCTGCGAAGCTCCAGAGGTGGTAACGCTCTGCGAACGTATTTGACGTTCGCGAGCGCGCCGCGAAGTTCCAGAGGCGGTAACGCTCCGCGAACGCATTTGAAGTTCGCGAGTGCGCCGCGAAGCTCCAGAGGCAGTAACGCTCCGCGAACGCATTTGACGTTCGCAAGCGCACCGCGAAGCTCCTGAGGCGGTGCACGAGTGCTGCTTCGTGGTGCCCCTTGCATATAAATATTGGACTCTCCCTGAGTCCCGGGCAAAGACAATCCGACCTTTCAGATTCTCCTCTCCCGAATCGCAAAGCACACTTTGCCCCGGGAATCATGAGCTCCGCAAGGTACTTCTACTTCGCGAGACGCCTTTTCTCTGTCTCGTTTTGACCCCCTCTTCCTAGAGGGATTCCCTTCAAGAAGCTCAAGGGCATTCGTGAAGGAAGGGGATTCCCAAGGGAACCCGGGCAGCAGCGGAGCATTTATGCTTCACAAAACACCCAACCCATACTAGTGATCCCTATGCTAAGGCAGGATCTCTACACATCGCGAAGCACGCTGCTTCGCAGCACCCTACTTCGCGAGGCACCCCTTATTCGCGAGGAAGTTCTCCGCAAATACTGTTCGACTTCACGAAGCACCCTCCACTCACACCTATGTCCCGTGCTAAGGCCAAGGCACTCTGCTTCGCGAAGCACACTCCTTTTCTTGGCAATTCCTCTTCCTGTGCGACCCTCCAGGTTTGCATGATGTGATTTCAAAGTCCCATGGACAATGCCACTAATAGCGTTGCTTCGCCTAATTCTTCTTTGCATAGGCACGCTAACGGCTATTGCTTCTTCGCATAGCCACGCTAACGTGGACCCCTCGATGGTTCGCTCCACACCCCCCCTTGACAACGACCTTACTGGTACCTTCCCTTCCCCAAGGACCAGAGGGTACCGGTTATGTAAGTCCTAGGGGTGCGGAGTGAACCCACCTCGTCCGAGCTGCATGAAGTTAAACTGCCAAGCATCACGTCCTCAACACATGACGTTAAACTGTGACCCGACCTCGTGCTTCGCATGCAGGGTCCCCCCAGCTCGAACATTTTTTACGCCACTCATCTCCACGGGAGTGGAATCACCCATCCACAAGGGATGATATCTTCTTTATTGGAGTGGCGTATGTTCATTGGAGAAGGGAGACCCTAGCTCTCCAAAGGATGGTTGCACCCCTGCATCTCCGTACTTCCCCACTACCGAGGTCTGTGGAGGGCGTGATAGGGACGAGGCCCCTCCCATCGTTGGTCCCGAGTCCCTCTTTCGCTGCGCTTTGCCGCACCTCGGGCCTCCATCCTGGAGTAAGTCCCAGCACCATGGGACACCTAACACATAAGCCCCTCTTCGCTTCTCACGAACGCATCCTTCATGACGTGATCGTCAGGTCCTTGCAACCTCTTGTTTCTCACACCGAGCATGACTCACGTGGGCTTAGAGTGAGCACTGACCCTGACCCCCACCCTAAGCGAACTACGAGGACTTTGATCCATGTCAAGGCATGGTACGTAGGAAGCCTCCATGAGGTTCAAGGCACATTACTCGGTCGTTCATTCACGTCGAGTTTCGCCCTCATCCAGCATGATGATAAACTGCATGTCCTCGTCCAGCATGATGATAAACTTCGTGTCCTTGTCCCGCATGACATTAAACTGCACACCCATTTGAACTACGAGGTCTTTGATCCATGTCAAGGCATGGTACGTAGGTAGCCTCCACGAGGTTCAATCCCACCCATCATCCAATTCACGTTGAGTTCTACCTTCGTCCAGCATGACGTTAAACTGCATTCCAGTCCGACGGCAAGCCGTTGTGACCGAACCGAACTATGAGGACTTTGATCCATGTCAAGGCATGGTACATAGGAAGCCTCCCTGAGGTGCAAGCCCAACAATCATAGGCCCAGGCCGTCTCCTTGTCGGTGTGCCAAGCCTCCCATTTTCACCTGAACTACAAGGACATTGATCCATGTCAAGGAATGGTACGTAGGAACCCTCCCAGAGGTTCAAGCTCATCTCCCATCGGACCAAGGTCCCTCATTTATGTCGGTTCGCCGACACCCACCGCCCGTCGTTTATTCACGTCAGGGTTCACTACCGTCCCGCATGACTTTAAACTGTATTCCATAAATCCCTTGAACTACGAGGACTTTGATCTATGTCAAGGAATGGTACGTAGGATACCTTCCCAAGGTTCAAGCCCACCACTAGTGGACCCACGGGTCTACTTTCACGTCGGTTCACCGATGAAACCCTTTGAACTACGAGGTCTTTGATCCATGTCAAGGCATGGTACGTAGGAAGCCTCCACGAGGTCCAAGCCCACCACCACAAGGACCCTCCTGGTCCTCCCCATTCACATCAGCTCGCTGATGATGCCCGTCGGACCAAGGTCCACCCTCGTGTCGGTCCACCGACACCATCCCAAACTACGCGGACTTTGATTCCCTACAACGGGGATACGTAGGAAGCCCTTTCAAGGCTCAAGAAAAACTTCACCATTGCCCTTGCGATGGTTCTTTTCCATTCCACCCTCAACTTCATTCACCCATCCACCATCCACCCCGATCCTCGCCCGGACCGTCATACCCCGGTGAGACCGTGTCTATACGCTTCTCTTCACAGCCGCCCATGGGCTGGCCTCGGTATCGACATCCCTTCAAAGGAAAGCCCTCAATCCAATCTATTCTAGCTAATGTTATGATCGGATTGACCCGTCTCCGCTAGGCGTTAAACTCGCGGCGTACCCTGTACTAAGCACGAGAAGTTGAGTAAAACCTCAGATATGTGTCTATGGCACCTAATTCCCCGCGTTCGATGTGGGATGCCTCGGGCTTCCACGCCCCTCGAGAAGCCCTGTGACTAGGGATAATAGAAAGACATACCAGGTTCCCCAGCATCCAGAGACGCTATTGATGCCTCAACGTGACTTCTCCCCCGACTGAAGGTTTACTGCCCTGACCGGACTCTTTGGAATGTCCCAACAGAAGTAGTGTAATTAACCGGCGTCCATGGAAACATGGCACTGGGAAGAGTTTCACGAACTACGTATTAAATCCATGAGGGAGACCCAGACTAGGTGATGAGTTCTGAGGAGGAATCCACATAAGGAAGAACCAACATCCCATCATCCCGTTTCGATCAAGGAGTAGACGTCCCTGAATAAAAAGTGAATGCCACCCGCCTCTAGAAAGCAGGAATGCGGGGCCACAAGCGCCGCGCATCCTCCTCCACAAACGGACGGATGCGCCCACCCCGACGAAAGCGTTGGAAACACCTATATACGCCAATTCATCGAGAATCTGGCTGGAAAGTGTAAGCCCTTTTCCCGTCTCATGAAGAAGGGTGTTGCCTACGAATGGGATGAGGAGTGTCAGACCGCCTTCCAGGAAATCAAGCAGTATCTACTCCAACCTCCGGTCTTGATGCCACCTGTCTTTGGAAAGCCACTGGTCCCTTTACATGATCGCCCTGGAAAGATCCCTCGGTGCGCTGCTCGCCTAGAAGAATAACGAGGGTACTGAGAATAGTCTCTACTATCTCAGCCGCATGCTTCTCGATACGGAGGTCACATACCCCCCTATAGAAAAGAGCTGCCTTGCGCTCATCTTCACCGTGCAGAAGTTGCGACATTACCTGAAGCACCATGAGGTGCAATTGGTCTCCTGGGTAGACCCACTGAAGTACATCCTGAACCGCCCCATGCTGACTGGCCGACTAGCACGGTGGTCGGTGATTCTCCAGTAGTTTGATATCAGGTTCGTACCTCAGAAGGCCATTAAGGGACAGGTGTTGGCAGACTTTTTAGCTGCCCATACAACCTCCGAAGATCAATCCCTGGACCTGGATTTTCCTGATGAGACGATCCTCTCAGTCGATCATGTCGTCCCGTGTTGGAAAATGCATTTCGACGATGCCTCCTGGAGCCCCACCGGTAGGCGGCTCAATGATCGCAAGCTCAATAGAGTGGGCCTAGGTATTGTCTTCATTACCCTAGGGCAGGACATCCTGCCATAATCATTCTTGTTGTTAGAAGGCTTTACGAACAATGAGGCAGAGTACCAGGCTCTCATCACCGGCCTCGAGTTGTCCCTTGAGATCCATGTGTCCCATCTACATGTGAAGGGAGATTCTGAGCTGGTAATCAAACTGGTTAATGGCGACTATGTCGTCAGGTAGCCGGAGCTTGCACCGTTGCTGGAGTACACCCTCCACCTAATGGACTAGTTCTCTTCTCGACCAAAGGATACCCATGGACCACGGTCACCGAACGGTCAAGAAGACGCCTTGGTTGGCTTGGCCTCATCGCTTGCAGAACCCGAGCAAGATGATTTGATCATACATGTGGCACACCGGAGAGTCATTTCCCCCGTCACCCAAGAGGAAAATGATGGCCTACGGGTAGGTCATCTCACCGCCAGACCCTCCACGTCTGGGGTCCTGGGTTTGTCAGACACAGTGGTTGAAGCCACTCCCGACTGGAGGGTGCCTTTTGTCGAGTACCTCCAAAATGGTTGCCTCCCGGACGACCGGGCCGAGCGCGAGTGAATCCGATGTCGCGCGCTACAATTTACCCTCCAGAGCGGCCCCAGTCTTGAACAGATCCTTTATAAGAGGAGTTTCGATGGTGTCCTCCTCCATTGCATCCAAGGAGTAGAGATACCTCAAGTCATGCAAGAGGTTCACGCCGGTTCCTGTGGCGCCCATCAAGCTGGGCCGAAGCTGTCCCATCAAATCTGGAGGTTGGGGTACTTTTGGCCGTCTATGATCCACGATTGTATTGGGTATGCCAAGAGGTGCCATGCGTGCCAAGTTCATTCCAACTTCCTACATTGGCTGCTGGAGCCCCTCCACCCCACCAAGTATGCTTGGCCATTTGCGGTATGGGGACTCGATGTAGTGGGACCGTATCCACCAGCAACAGCCCGCCAGTGTAGGTTCATCCTAACTGCTACAGATTTCTTCTCCAAGTGGGAAGAGGCAGTTCCAGTCAAAGAGGTCAAGGTCCGTTCCATCGTTGACATTGTGAGATCTAATATTATCCACCGGTTTGGGGTCCCTCACGCCGTCCTCACCGACAACAGCACCAAATTCCGAGCGGCTGAATTAAAGACATTGTACGCCATGTACAACATCCAGTCGAACCATACCTCCCGCTACCACGCACAGGAAAATGGAAAGATCGAGGCGTTCAACAAAACCCTCTCTAACATTCTGTAGAAGATGGTTGGTCAGAACAAGAAACGTTGGCCGGACAAGCTCCCGAACGCCCTCTGGTCTTACCGGACGATGACTCTCAACTCTACCCAGGTGACCCCATATTCCCTGGTGTATGAAGCTGAGGCCGTCCTACCCATTGAGATCCAGCTACCATCGTTACGCACTGTAGTCTATGATCACCAGACATTAGATGAGGTAGCCGAGATATGTCTAGCTGAATTAGAAGCACTGGACGAGAACCGGCTTCGTGCCCTGCACAATCTGGAAAGGCATCAGGATAAGATAGCGAGGGCCTTTAACAAGAAGGTTCATCTTTGTTCTTTCCTACAAGGCGACCTAGTACTGGCCCTTCGAGCACCAATGACTCCCGGTAGGAAACCACCCAAATTAGAACCCAAATGGGAAGGGAATTATATCATCCATAGGGTTTACCCCAATGGATCATACTCCTTGGTGACCACGGATGGAGAGCGTATAAACCCTCCCACCATTTACAAGTTCCTTAAGCAATAATTTTCCTTGGGAAAAGGGTCTTGCATGACCCTAAACTGCAAGATGGTCCTGCATGACCTTAAACTGCACGTTATGGTCCAACACGACCCTAAACTGTAGGGTCCTGCACGACCTTAAACTGCATCTTCGTCCTTCAAGACAATAAACTGTGAAATGGTCCCGCATGACCTTAAAATGCACGTTATGGTCCAACACGACCTTAAACTGTAAAGTCCTGCACGACCTTAAACTGCATCTTCATCCTGCAAGACGATAAACTGCAAAATGGTTTGAGCTCTATGACTTTAAACTAATATCTCCCCCGTCCTTACTGTAAGACGTTAAACTGCAAGCCAGTCAGGCCTTCCTGACTGAGGCTCAGCCTCAGGCCCCTTGGCCTCCTTGGGCCCACGACCCCGTATTCACTGTGAGATGTTAAACTGCAAGCTGGTCAGGCCCCCCTGACCGCGGTCCGGCCTCAGGCCCCTTGGTTTTCCACAACTTACCCTCCTGTGGGATTGTACGGTATGGTGTGGGACTATGTCCTCATCCATGTCGGATTACTTGTTGTACCTTACATATCCCCAAAAGAGATGCATCCTCGTCCCGCATGACGTTAAACTGCATCTCAAGAACTACGTGTGGCTTGATTCTCATCCTCATGAGATACGTAGGAACGCTCGGACGCCTTTTCTTGATCCCAGCTCCAAACTTTTCTCTTCCACTATCCCCCCTGGGAATAGTTTCCTTAGAGGATCTTTGTGTAGCGTGGAGTAGGTTTTTTTAGCCCCGCTCATACAACCCCGCTCACACAAGGATTGTAAGGGTTTCACCATGTGCCCACTCCCATTCTTCTATCCTCCCACATCCTCACCGCATGACGTTAAACTACATGGCCTTCAAGAACTACGCATGGCTTGATTCTCATCGTCACGAGATACATAGGAACGCCCAGAAATTTTGTCTGTTGGCCCAGCCCAAAAGCCCAAATCATCCCCTCGGGTCAAGACATATGGCAGGGTGCACACTTTTGCCCCAACTCACATCGAGCAAGCCTCGACCCGGCTGCACATCCCCCCTGGAGATGTTTGCCTCTTTCGTGGATGGATACAGCTATGCTTCACCCACTCCTTGACTGGGATTCCATCATTTTTTCTCACACCTAGAGGGACCCCTAAGAATGGCATGGGTACCATGCCCAAGGGCTCTCCAACCGATATGGGTCGACGCCCCCGAGGGTTTTCAAGAAACAAGCCGATACAAGTCCCGCGTTGCGAATTCGGTCAGCGGTCGATGCTCATTTGTTGCTCCCATATCAGGTCACCATAGGAACGCTGTGTTTCAAACATGGTCAACAGTGTCCGGGATCTTCGGGTCCACCCCGAGATGTCCCAGACATCGAGTGCAGTGATTCGTTCTGCCCCATCCCGAAGTGACAAACTTCCCCCCGGGTGGTGCTAGCGATCGGGCCCACGACCCCGATTCCCCATAGAGGTGTATGGTGTGGTGTGGGACTACGTCCTCATTCATGTCGGGATCATGTACCATGTCGTATTCCTTCCCTTAAGAGGCCTAGCCTCAGGCCCCTTGGCCTTCTCGGGTCCCCGACCCCCGTCCTCACGTAAGACGTTAAACTGTAGACCCGTCAGGCCTTCCTGACTGATGCCTGACCTTAGGCCCCTTGGACTTCTCGGGCCCCTCCGCCCAACCTCTTACCAGAGGTGTACGGTGTGGTGTGGGAATACATCCTCATTCACGTCGGGACCATGTACCATGCCGTACGCCTTCCCTTACGAGGCCCAGCCTCAGGCCCCTTGGCCTCCTCCGGTCCCTGACCCTCGTCCTCATTGCAAGACGTTAAACTGCAAGCAGGTCAGGCCTTCCTGACCAATGCCTAACCATCAGGCCCCTTGGCCCTTCCGGGCCATGGCCCATTTCCTCTCTTACGGGAGTGTATTGTGTGGCATGAGATTATTTCCCCATTCAGGTCGGTCTCGTAATGACCATGCCATGTACCACTCCCTCCTGAGCTGTTTCGTCGATCCCTTTTCGGCAGTTCACCAATGTTCCTATGAGTACTCTGGTTTATTACCTAGAATGCCAAGCTTTGCTCAGACACGTCCGCACCCGCTTTCCAGGCTTTCTGTATCCCTGCATTAGGGCTTCCATTACCTTTCACACCTGGAGGGACCCCCAGTAACAGCATGGATACTACGCCCAAGGGATCTCCTACCGTTACGGGCCAACACCCCCGAGGGTTTTGGACAACAAATCGATAAAATCCCGCGTTGCGAATATGGTCAGCGGTCGATGCACGTTTGTTGTTCCCACCTCAGGCTAACGCGATATGGACGCTGCGTTCCCACCATGGATAACAGTTTTCCTCTATCGCCACGCCAACCCATTAGGCCCAAAATGTTGGGTGCACAATTCAAACCCTTCATCACTTCACCGTGTCCAAGTATAGTCTCGGAACAATTGGTACTTTTCCTCTGTGCACGTCCGTGCGTTGGGGGAACAAGCGGCGTCAAAGGTGTTCTTCGGGGCTCTCTACCAACTCCCATTTGACTCGCCCCAACTATTGCGATGAGGATTCCCCCCTTGTCTCTCACACCGAGTTTAACTCATGTGGGCTTAGTAATCGGTTTGACGCCTGTGCTTACTCAGGAAATTGTCACCATTCACGGTCTGAGATCTAAGACCATAAACTATGATCCTCTCAGAACTACGCTCAGCTTGATTCCCATCCTAATGGGATACGTAGGAATGCCCATACCTCCTGTCTTTGGGTCCCGCTTGAGTTCAGCTAATTCGCCTCTCAGGTCCTGCCATCGGGACCCCGACTACGGGACCGCGTGGCATAGTGCGGGATTATGTCCTCATTCACGTCGGGTTTTCAATAGCTGCACCACGCGCACCCCTTTCTGAGAGTTAGCCCTCTTATTCCTTGCCCCGCATGACATTAAAAGGCACCCTCCAGAACTACGTATGGCTTGATTCCCATCCTCATGGGATACGTAGGACCACCTGAATGTCTAGGATTCTGGTCCAGCCCCACCTCTTTGAGATCTCCAGATCTCCCGATCACCTAGGCCACTTGGTCTATCCCTCTCCAGGAGGGGGATATATAGGTATGATACAAGGTTTTGGGCACCATGCCCCTTTCCCCGGGAACCCACCATCTCTTGGTTACCCTCAAGTTGAGTCTCTTGACCCCTTGCAGTGGTTCACCAATGTGTTAAGAGTACTCTGGTCTTGGACCAAGAGTGTCAGATTCAACATGATCAAGTTTCTTCCACTTGTCAAGCATCGTGTTCCCCTCCATTCGGGCTCCCATAACCTTACACACCCGAAGGGTCCCCCAATAACGGCCTAGATACAATTCCCAAGGGCTCTCCTACCGTTATGGGCCAACGCCCCTGAGGGTTTTGGACAAAAAATCGATAAAATCATGCGCTACGAATACGGTCAGCGGTCGATGCTCATTTGTTCGTGCCCATTTCTGGCTAACGCGACACGATGATGTGTTTCGAACATGGTCAGCAGTAATCCTCTGTCGTCACGCCAGCCCCTTCAGTCCTCGAATGTTGGTTGCATGATTCACATCATTTTCCACCCCATCATGTCCAGGTGGAATCTCGACACGTTTGGCGATATCCCTCAGTGCACCTTTGCATGTCAGGGGGACAAAGATTCAATAAGGCGTCCTTCGGGGCTCCCATGGTCCGAGATCTAAAACCATAAACTAAGATCCATCCAGGACTACGTTCAGCTTGATTCCCATCCTCATGGAATACGTAGGACCACCCGGACGCCCTTTCTTCGGGTACATCCCATTTAGGGAGGCAATCTCTCCCCTTGTTTCACCTCTTACCTCTATATAGGCCCCTTGGCCTAAGATCTCCCTCTCTGAGTGGCGTATAGTGTGATGTGGGATCATGTCTCCGTCAATTGTGTTTTATAACACTGCGCACATTCCCCTCCTAGCATCGTCTCTGCTACGTCTGCACTGCATGACGATAAAATGCTTGCTTGGTCCTATCATACGACCCTAAACTGTGACATTATCATCCTGGCCGCATGAAGAAAAACGACACTGCATTGTGGTGACCTCATTGTAGAGGACACCACGTTGGGTATTGGTCACATTCCATTCCATTTGTCAACGCCCATCACGACTTGATCCTTGTGTCGACACCACAGACTACTACTCTAGGCCTGTCGCTTCACAAAAAAACCACTCACCTTAAATAACAAACAAGATTTATCAAATTCCACTTCTTTTAGTGCAAGGGCCACGCCCGCACTACCCTTTTCCCCCGGCACTGGTATCTTACCATGTCACCTTTCAAAACTATGTATGTCTTGATTCTCATCCTTATGAGACACGTAGGAGCGCCCGAGCACTTCCCCGCGGTCCCAGCCTAACCTTTGTGTTCGGTCCCTCGACTCGAGCATTTTCCCAGAGAACGCATGGTAAGTAGGGCCTAGGTCCTCCTTCACATCGGGTCTTGTTTCCATGTGTCCCCTGCTCCCTTTACCCATTTATGATCCAAGGTCCATCAAGAACTACGTATGGCTTGATTCGCATCCTTATGAGATACGTAGGAGCGCTCGGGCACTTCCCCGCAGGCCCAGACTAACTTTCACTTTTGATCCCTTGACCAAAAACCTCTCCTAAGGAGGTCATGTGGTGTGGTATGGGATCACGTCCTCATTCACATCAGGTTGTTCATCACACCGCACACACCCCCTATTCCCATTCACGCCAGGTGTTTGAGTAACTCCACGATGTGCCTCTTATGTCTCCTCCCATCCATGGTCCGAATTCTATGACCCTAAACTAAGATCTCCCTATGGTATAGGAATCTGGTCCCTCTATCTGATACATCTCGTTGTCGTATTCAGATGTGTTTTGACAAAGAGCCCGAAGTGTGGGATTTCCACAGGGACATCCCCCTCATCCCATGACCATGCTTCGTGAGCTCGCTATTTGGATCCTCATCCTCATCCACATCCAAAAGGACCCTCGGACGACAAGGATACTAGGCTTAAGGGCTCTCCATGAATGCTGGACCTAAGGGCCCTCCAATCGTTTCGGGCCAATGTCCCTACGGATATCTGACAACATTTGTGACATGGTCCCATGTTTCGAACATGGTCAACGGTCAACCCTCATTTTTTTGTCCCCATTCTAGGCTAATGCGATATGGATGATGGGTTTCCACCACGGTCAACAGTTATCCTCCATCGCCACGCCGCCATCATCGTGATCTGAATCTCGAGCTCCATGATTCACACATTTCCACTTCCTCATGTTCAAGTGAAATTCCATCATACTCGGCTCTTTCTCTTCGCGCGTCTAGGTGCGCTAAATGATCGTGTTAGTGTCATCGGGATGGTATTCACTGAGCATCCCTTTGCCCTAACCTGCCCCTTTCTGTGTTGGGAAATTACCACCACTACTGCTTGTTTCCCACACCGAGCATGACTCACGTGGGCTTAGTAGTTTTGGCAGGATGTGTACCAACACGGCCAGGCTTCTCATCGTCCCGCATGACGTTAAACTGTGCTTCCAGAACTACGTATGTCTTGATTCCCATCCTCATGGGGTACGTAAGAATGCCCGACCAATCTGCTTCGGGCCCATCCTAATCCTCACTCTTGGTCCCTCGACCTAAAGAGCTTCCTCTGAGGGTACGTGTTGTGATTTGGACTCCAAGTCCTCATTCACGTCGGCTTCATATCTACCGCACCACACGCTCCCTAGGATCTTCACTTTTATTCCACATCCTATCATATGACGTTAAACTACAAGAGTCCATGTGTCCTCAGTGCATGACGCTAGACTGTGGCTCTACCCTGAACAAGTTCAGAATTCCCCAAGATTACATTGGGAAGCGGTAAATCCCCTCACCAGAGAGGCCTTGTCTGAAAGAAGGAATGATCCATGATCAAACCAATGTGCCCATATGGTGTACTCCCACCACGGTGGTGTAGCTATATAAGTGTTGGATTCTGTTCGGACAAACCATCACTCCATATTCCACGCTTTGCGTGCCCCTTATTCGGACCCTCGTCCCCTTTCATGTCTCGCGGGACCCCCTAACGGCCTGGTCTCATGCCGCATCGGCTCACCTAACGTCCTGGGCCAACATTCTGGGAAACTGGTCATGTTTGGAAGGACCCCCTAATAGTATGGATGTTTGACCTATGGTCCGCCAACTGTCCTGGGTCAATGTCCCGAAAGATTGACCGACAATAATTGTGACATGCTCCCATGTTTCGAACATGGTCAACAGTTGACCCTCATTTGTTGTCCCCATTACAGGCTAACACAGTAAGGATACCGCTTCTCCTCCATGGTTAAAGGTTGTCCCTTATTGTCACGCCATCCCCACAGTGTTCCGAATCTTGGGTATCGTGATTCACAATTCCTATTTTCATCTATTTGGACCGATTTCAGCGCCCCTGGCATTGCACTGTTCGTGCATAAGAGCACGCTGAAGAAACGGTAATTCGGCTATCTTGAAAGTTCGTTCTCTGATCAAGCCTCTCCCATATTTCAGAAATCTGGACTGGTAATCCGAATCCCGGATGCCCGGAGCATGGTCCCCATTCCTATGTTAGGTGGGATGAGAGGGCAACTATCTCCTATTTATCACATCGGGCTCGACCCACGTGGGCTTCGGGAATTGTCACCGAACGTCCCACAAACATTGTAGGGATGTAACAAGGTGATTCAAACAGTGGAAATCGGGCGCGCTATGGCATTCAAAACAAAAAAAAATTAAATTGAATCACGAAAGTATCAATAAAAGCTTTTTGGTTTGTTACAATACCCGGGGGTTGACTCCCCCCTTGGACGGGTTGACCCTATCAAAAGAGAGTTGAAGCTCTGCCACATGTTGTCTTGTGGCGTCCAAGGCTTTCTGCCGCTGACTTAGCTCCCGCTCCTCCTCGGCAGTGGCGGGGCACAGTTCGTCTGCCTTGGCTTTGGCCCTCTCTACGCCAGCTTGACCGGTAGCCATCTTTCCAGAGGCCTGCCTCATATGCTCTTCTGCCTCTGCCAACTGGGCCATCAACCATGAGACCAGCTCTGATGGTGCATTAAGAGAGGCTGAAAGCTCATCTGCCCAGGTCTGCATCTGTCGGACTTCGCCTTCATCCTCCGGGAGCTTCTTGATGTTGGTCACCTTACTCCGCTGCCAGCCCACACTGAGCCCACGATCATGCTCCCAGATCTTCTTAGCCATAAGATCTCGGATGAGTGCGTGAGGACGTTGGGCATCTACTCCCCCAACGCACAGTTCGCGCAACCGCAAGCAGAGACTATCCATTTCGGCCAGCCATTGCGCTTGGGGGGTGTCCTTGATGAAGCACATGATCAGCTTCCACGACCGACATCGGACTATGCTGCTGTCTTCCTCGTCAGAGGCCGTTTCATCCCAGTCTGTGCGATTGGCGAGCTCGTACGTAGGATACACCCTCAGGAAATCCTCAGTAGGATCAACATCTGGTGTTGAATCCAGTACGACACCTGGCGCCGAAGCAGGCGTGACAAGACTGGGACCGACCGGATGATCCTCTTCCTCAGAGTCCACGTCAATGACTTCGGGTACGACCCTGCTGGTGGTCCCGCCAGTGATGATGTGCATCGTAGCTTGAGGAGATGGGGGGACTATCGCCACTATCACCGGCATGCCCCTAGGAGGGATTCCACCAGACATCCCGACCAGTCTTGCTGCAGCAGCCCACGCCAATCGGAGAACTATACGATAGAGAGGGACATAAATTTTAGTTGGCAGGCATGCTCAACATATGACGACATGGAAACCGGTAGAGGAGACTTACGGAGATCGACTTCCTGGCGCTGTTCTTGAGCCGGTACTAACGGGGCCCCGAGGCGAGCTCCTCCATATACTTTTGGAAGGTCTGGAGATTCTGGAGGAGCCACCTCGGGTGCTCTGTTCCCCCCAGACGCGGAACTGGACGCAACCATAGGCGCGGGATCTGAAGGTCCCACATCATCACCCGCCGTGGGGCGAGAAAGAGGCCTGTGAACAAGTTCCTCCTGCATGGCTCAAACATCAGTGAGAAGTCCATAGTGACCCAAGAACGGATTGTAAGGAAAGAAGTTCGGAATGCTACCTCGAGAGCCTCCACGACGTCGTCGGAATCTGAGCCTTGATCTCCAACCTCGCCCTCCTCCAACGGACTCCCTCCTCCAGCCTCATCCTCCTGAGAGGAGTCCTCTAATTCTTAAGGCAAGGGGAAGTGCTCCCTCAGATCGGCAGCCGATAACTATGGGGGGACCGTCTGATTCAACAGTACCCTAAACTGGTCTGTCATTGGGTGACAGACACCACTGGAGTGGACGTAACCCTCCAGCTCTTCCAGGTACTGTTCTGCCTCCGCTGAGACACCATGAGTCCAGCCCGGACTGGGCCTATGCCCGGTAATTCCATCCCAAGGCGATTCAGGTGGGCCCATATCTCGGGTGGGCTGAGGAATTGCCGATTGACATCCCAAATGTCCCAGGCTTCCAGGAAGACAGAATCCTCTACCATGTCGATATGACACAGCTGCTTCCCCAGAGCCTGAGTGGATATCCTACGAAATCCCCTCGGTGGCTGCCCCTCCAGATGACCCTGCTCTTCAGGAATCACCGGATCCACCGCTGCTTCCATACCCTCGGCCGGTGCGGGTCTCGCCGCCATGGCAGCCCCGCTACCGCGAGTGGCCCTAGCCACCCTCCAACCCTGACCTCGAGATAGAGGAGGCCCACCGTCACCGACCCGAATAGTTGGTTGCTTCAACATCTCCCCTGGGTAAGAAGCCTCCCAACTAATGGCATACTCCCTCACCAATCCGAAAGCGATGGTGGATGGAGGAAATGCAATTCGCATATTCCCATATTCCCGTGTGAACATGAGCCACATATGCCTCATCACACATGGGTGATCCTCGTGATGCACCTCCCAGAAGACCTGCGGGGTCAGCCGCTGGAGGCACCGGAACTGCCTGGCAAACCGAGGCGGGGTGTACGGTTCGCAGAGTGGCTCACGATCTACTCGTGCCACCAAAACTCCACCTCGAAAGGCCAGGAGGTAATACCGATATTCTTTCGTTCCCCGCCCATCATCAGTAAGTATCCCCGTCGGCAATGGGAAGGGGTGGAAATTAAACTCATCTGCCCTCCACACCCGATTCAAAAACCATCGGCACAACTAGTTTGAATGGGAATCTCCCGACCACGTTCAGGATGGAGGGGCGGAAGTTCGATCCTAGCAGCGAAATGGGGTTTGGATACTCGTAAATCCCCCTGATATATGCTGAGATCCACCCATACAGGAGGTGGAAGGGCCCGCATATCCTTGGCGGCTTCTTACCCTCGCTAATGTGCCGCAGCATTTTGTACAGTTTGGTGAGCTTCAGAATCCCCAAATTGATCCGCTGCCCCATGGCCAACATGGACGCCATAATAAACGAGCTAGGCCGCACCCCCATGCATGTATCCCTCACCGGTAGGATCCAACAACATATGAGAGCTGCGATGAACGCCGCCAGCCTGACTATCGGCTGTTGTTCAGGGCTGACACTGAATCCCCAAGTGTTCCATTGGCTGTCCTCCAAGACCCGCCAATACAAGTTCCCCTTGCCCTGTTGGGCCACCCTCGGCCAAGTTCAAGGCCTCAGAGGGAACTCTCGATTCTCTGGGAAATTCAGGAAGCACTTGAACCATCTCCTAAAGTGGACATCCCTCACTGCCTCCTTGTCCTCTCCAGGGACGAGCGCCATCAGCACTGACGCCAGTCGCGACATTTGTTCTGTATCCTCCCACGCACTGATGACAGGGAGGAACTCATCATACATGGCCCCCAAGATCGGAACCCCAGAAATCTGGTGGACATCCCACAGGATGATGCCCACCTCCCCGTGGTGCAGGTGAACGGTATTGTTCCTAGACGACCATCTGCTCATCAATTCCGGCATCAGTTTCTTAGGTTGGTAAATGTGGAATTGGGAGGCCCATGCCACCTCATACAACCCCACTCTCCTCAGCTCGGCCCCAAACTCCTCGCATGAGGTGCCTACCTAGTAGCCCTAGGCATAGTCTTCAGTAAAGTTGCCGCCCTGGTGCAGGTCCCACTCATCGGACCATCCCTTCTTTGAATCCTGCAAAGCCACCTTCAGCATGGTACGTCAGAGAGGAGGGGACATCTCCATTTGCAGTGGCCGCCTGTCAATATCGTTCAAATGGTTGTAGAGATAGTCAGCAGTGACGGGTGTGAAGTCCTCCTATGCGTGGCCATCGGCTGCCCTAAACCATTGGTGCTAGCATAGTGTACTCCTGAACTAGCAAGCTGGTTCGTCCCTACTCACCTCAGGGATAAAGACGTCATCCCTCAGCCTGAAGCCGTACAATGGCCATTTCTTGCACTGCGGATAATTATTCTAACCCTCCAATAGCAGATCTGTCAAAGAAGCATGGTCCGAATGGCTTCAGACCATCTCCCCAAGGCCTGGACAGTTGGCCATCTCATCCTGACGGGCAACATCTGCAAGCACCCCCAATGCAGCCTCTTGATGGGCCATTTCAATTCCGGCCCCCAGAAAAGATTTTTTTCAGCTGGATCGCGAAGCTGGATCACTATGGTCGGTCACGAGTCCAAGCTGCGAAGTCTGGCCGAGGCTGACAAGCAGAAGTTCGCTTGGCGCGGATGCGGAGTCGGAGACCCGCGGTTCGCCGCGAAGCTCGATTTGCAGAGGGCTGTCGCGGAGTACGCGGAGCTTCGCGAATTCGAGAGCCCAAAAAGAAAAGGAAGTCACGTGAAGACAAAATAGGTTGACCCCCCTATTTATAGGTGGTGACCCCGGAGCATCGCCGCGTGCCTCACCCGCGCGGAGCATCACGGCGAGTCCGAATCCGCGGCCCTGGTCAGCACCGCGGGCCCCCTTCGCGGAGCTGCATCGCAAACCCCCGACAATTTTGGGGATTTTCCCTCAGACTTCGAACCTTCACCCTTCGTGGCTCCGAGTATGAGGGGGGGCATTTGTTGGTGCCAAAATATGGCACGAAAGGAAGGGACGAAAAAGAAGGCTGGCACGCCGCCTCGCGAAGCACTGACGCGAAGCGCCGCTGCGAAGCACCCCGAGCATCGCGGTCTCGCGAAGCTCCAGAGGCGGTAACTCTCTGTGAACGCATTTGACGTTAGAGAGCCCGCCGTGAAGCTCTAGAGGTGGTAACTCTTCACGGACGACGTTGACGTTCGCGAGCGCGCCGCGAAGCACCTGAGGCGGTGCACAAGTTCTGCTTTGCGGCGCCCCTTCCCTATAAATACCGGACTCCCCCCTGAGTCCTGAGGACGGACAATATGACGTTGTGGCTTCTCCTCTCCCGAATCGCGATGAACCCTTTGCCCCTCGGGAATCATGAGCACTGCGAGGTATTTCTACTTCGCGTGACGCCTTTGCTTTGTCTCGTTTTGAACCCCTATTCCGAGAGGGATGCCCTTCGCGTAGCTCAAGGGAATTCGTGAAGGAAGGGGATTCCCAAGGGAACCTGTGCAGCCGCGGAGCATTTATGCTTTGTGAAACAAACAACCTGTACTAGTGATCCCTATGCTAAGGTAGGATCGCTCCACATCGCGAAACACATTGCTTCGTAGTACCCTGCTTCGCGAGGCACCTCTTCTTCATGAGGTAGTGCTCCGCGAATACTGTTCCACTTCGCAAAGCACAATCCACTCACACCCATGCCCCATGCTAAGGCCAAGGAACTCTGCTTCGCGAAGCACACTCCTTTGCTTGGAAATTCCTCTTCCCGTGCGACCCTCCAGGTTTGCACGATGTGATTTCAAAGTCCCATGGACAATACCACCCGTAGCGTTGCTTCGCCTAATGCTTCTTCGCATAGGCACTCTAACGGCTATTGCTTCTTCGTATATCCATGCTAACGTGGACCCCTTGATGGTTTTTTCCACAACCCACCTTAACTATGGCCTTACTGGTACCTTCCCATCCCCAAGGACCAAAGGGTACCAGTTAGGTAAGTCCTAGGGGTGCAGAGTGAACCCACCTCGTCCGAGCTGCAGGATGTTAAACTGCCAAGCACCACGTCCTCAACACATGATGTTAAACTGTGACCCGACCTCGTACCTCTCACGAAGGGTCCCCCTAACTCGAACATTTTTAACGCCACTTGTCTCCACGGGGGTGGAATCACCCATCCACAAGGGATGATATCATCCTTATTGGAGTGGTGTATGTTCTCAGGAGAAGAGCGACCCTAGTTCCCCAACAGATGGCTACACCCCTGCATCTCCGCAATTCCCCACTACCAAGGTCAGTGGAGGGCGTGATAAGGAATGAGGCACCTCCCATCATTGGTCCCGATTCCCTCTTTCACCGCGCTTTGTCGCAATCCAGGCTTCCATCCTGTAGTAAGTCCCAACACCATGGTCCGCCTAACGCGTAAGCCCCTCTTCGCTTCTCACGGACGCATCCTTTGCGACGTGATCGTCAGGTCGTTGCAACCTCTTGTTTCTCACAATGAGCATGACTCACGTGGGCTTAGAGTGAGCACCTACCCTGACCCCTACATCCACCGAACTACGAGGACTTTGATCCATGTCAAGGCATGGTACGTAGGAAGCCTCCTTGAGGTTCAAGCCACATTACTCGGTTGTTCATTCACGTCGAGTTTCACCCTCATCCAGCATGACGTTAAACTGTATGCCCCTTGTCCCACATGACATTAAACTGCACACCCATTTAAACTACGCGGTCTTTGATCCATGTCAAGGCATGGTACGTAGGAAGCCTCCATGAGGTTCAAGCCCACCCATCATCCAACTCACGTTGAGTTCTACCTGCGTCCAACACGATGACAAAATGCAATCCCAGTCCGACGGCAAGCCGTTGTGACCAACCCGAACTACGAGGACTTTGATCCATGTCAAGGCGTGGTACGTAGGAAGCCTCTACGAGGTTCAAACCCACCATCCGGTCATTCCGACCACATTCACGTCGGTTCACCCCCGTCCCGCATGACGTTAAACCATACTCCACAACCCGAACTATGAGGAATTTGATCCATGTCAAGGAGTGGTATGTAGGAAGCCTATACGAGGTTCAAACCCACCATCCGGTTGTTCTGACCTCATTCACGTCGGTTCACCCCCGTCCCGCATGACGTTAAACTGTACACCACAACCCAAACTATGAGGACTTTGATCCGTGTCAAGGCATGGTACATAGGAAGCCTCCTCGAGGTTCAATCCCAACAATCATTGTCCCAAACCGTCTCCTTGTCGGTGTGCCAAGCCCCCATTTTCACCCTAACTATGAGGAATTTGATCCATGTCAAGGCATGGTATGTAGGAAGCCTTCCAGAGTTTCAAGCCCATCTCCCATCGGACCAAGGTCCATCATTTACGTCGGTTCACCAACACCCACTGCCCGTCATTTCTTCATGTTAGGGTTCACTACCGTCCCGCATGATGTTAAACTGTATTCCATCAATCCTTTGAACTACGAGGACTTTGATCCATGTCAAGGCATGGTACTTAGGAAACCTCCCCAAGGTTCAAGACCACCATGGGTGGACCCCCCGGGTCTACTTTCACGTCGGTTCACCGATGAAACCCTTTGAACTATGAGGTCTTTGATCCACGTCAAGGCATGGTACGTAGGAAGCCTCCCCGAGGTTCAAGCCCAGCACCCATCAGACCAAGGTCCACCTTCACGTCGGTTCGCTGACAATGCCCATCGGACCTAGGTTCACTTTCATGTCGGTTCGACGACGCAATGGACCAAGGTCCACCTTTACGTTGGTTCGCTGAAGACATCCATCGGTCCAAGGTCCACCTTCACATCAGTTCACCGGCACCATCCCGAACTATGCGGACTTTGATTCCCTGCCATGGGGATACGTAGGAATCCTCTTCAAGGCTCAAGCCCAACTTCACTGTCGCCCTTGCGATGGTCCCATTTCATTCCCCCTCCACTCCATTCATCCATCTATCACCCATCCTGATTCTCGCCCGGACTGTCATATCTCGATGAGACCATGTCGATACACTCCTCTTCGTAGCCGCCCATGGGCTGGTCCCAGTATCAGCACCCCTCTAAGTGAAACCCCTCAATCCGATCTATTCTAGCTATTTCTCCGATCGGGCTGATCCATCTCCGCTAGACGTTAAACTCGTGGCATACCCTGTGTTAAACATGGGAAGCTGAGGAAAACCTTAGATATGTGTCTATGACATATAATTCCCCGCGCTCAATGTGGGATGCCACGAGCTTCCACGCCCTCGAGAATCCCTATGACCATGGATAATAGACAGACATGCCAGGTTCCCCAGCATCCAGACACGCTACTGATGCCTCAACGTGACTACTTCCCCGACTGAAGGTTGCTGCCCTGACCGGACCCTTTGGAATGTCCCGACAGAAGCAGTGTAATTAACTGGCGTCCATGGAAACATGGCACTTGGAAGAGTTTCATGAACTACGTATTAAATCTATGAGGGAGACCCGGACTAAGTGACGAGTTCTGAGGAGGAATCCACAGAAGGATGAACCGACATCCCATCATCCCATTTCGATCAAGGAGCAGATGTCCCAGAATAAGGAGCGAATGCCGCCCACCTTTGGAAAGCGGGAACGCGGGGCAACAAGCGCAACGCGTCCTCCTCTGCGGACGGACGGATGCCCGTGCCCTGACGAAAGCGTCAGAAACACAACCAAACCAATTCTAAGACCATGTAAAGGACCAATAATTATATTTGAGTTCAATTTGAGGCCCAATATATCTTATTTAATGTCATAAGGACCCAAAATATGCATCATTTACCTTTATCACATTAGATTTATGTGAAATTTCGTTCTTATTCCTCTAATATATTTTTTGTTTGGTGTTTTTTTATTTGTTGAACTGTATCTCTTCAAAATATATATGATTTTATAATTCATATCAGTGAATGATGGTGTGTGAATAATATTTATTCTATTATCAAATAGATGATGAAAATATAGTTGGATAAATAAGGTTATTAATGGGTATACACTAAAGAACTGGGAGGGGGGGTGTCCAAGAGGGATGGGGTGTCTAGGTGGGAGGGTGGCTGGGTGGCTGGGGGTGTCCAGGAGTGAAGGGGGGGAGGTGTCCAGGAGGGGAGGGGGTTGTCCAGAGGGTGGGAAGGGGGATATCCTAGGAAAGGGAGGGGGCTGTAAGGGGAGGGACGGGGGGTTGTCCAGGAGGAGGGAAGGGGCTGTAGGTGGAGTGGTGGAAGGGGGGGGGATGTCAAGGTGTAGGAAGGGGGATGTCGATGGGGGATGTCTCGGGGAGGGGAGGGAGGGGGTTGTACAGGAAGGAGGGGGTGTACAGGAGTGGGGAAGGGGGCTGTCCAGGAGGGGAGGTGGGTTGTCCTAGAAGGGAGGGGGATGTCCAGTTGGTGGGAAGGGGGTTGTCCAGGGAAAGGGGATACAAGGGGAGGGGGAGGGGGGTTGTCTAGGAGGAGGGAGGGGGCTGTAGGTGGAGTCGTGTGAGGGGGGGGGGGTGCTGCCCAAGGGTAGGGAAGGGGGGAATTGACGTTAATCAGAGTATCAAGGTAGATCAGAAAACATAATGAAAGACTATTTTGAGCCTTTAATAAGATCACCATGTTGCCTTTAAATAGACTTTAATATCTTCATTTATTCCATCAAGGACATGACTAAAAGCACAAAAGTTAAGATTAAAATTCACTCAAAACCTATCAGTCACCCCTACAGCCAACATCAACTGATCATCTTCCTTTGGCTGTGTCTCAGTCATTCTCACCGCCCATTTAAGTCACTCCCCCTCTTGTTGCGGCACTTTCTCCGTGCTATGAAACATTTTAGTGGTGTGTTTTCAATATTCAGCAGGCTCTATCAACTCATGTTACCACCTCCACTACTCTTGATCCAACTGTTGTTGGTGAAATGTGAGAGCTTCTATTTTGGATACAATGTCTTAATTATGAAAATTTAAAGGGTTTCTTACTCTTTTTGTAACTGATTTTTTAATGACAATATGTTCATTTGGTCATACCCACTAAAATATATTATTATTATTGTTACTATTGTCATTGATAGATTTTCTATTGATTTTCATTCATTGCAAAAATATATGATTTGGTTTTTGCTGGTTCAAGTTCACTATAGATTTGTAGAACAATATGTTTTTGTTCTATCCAGTGGGCATGTCATGGGGAGGGGAGGGAGGGGGTTGTCTAGGAAGGAAGGGGTGTCCAAGAGTTGTGGGAGTTTCCAGGAGGGGAGGGGGATGTCCAGGGGGTGGTAAGGGGAATTTCCAGGGAAAGGGGCTGCTAGGGGAGGGAGGGGGGTTGTCTAGAAAGAGTGAGGGTGGTTGCAGGTGGAGTAGTGGGGGGGGGGTGTGCCCAGGGGTACAGAGGGGGGGGGCATTAATGTTAACCAAAGCATTGAGGTAGATCAGAAAACATGATAAAATACTGTTTTGAGACTTTAATAAGATCAAAATGTTTCCTTTAAATTGACTTTAATATCTTCATTTATTCCATCAAAGACATGACCAAAATCCCAAAAGATAAGAATAAGAATCACTCAAAACATGTCAGTCTCCTCTTTATCCATCATTAACCGATCGTCTTCCTTTGAATACATATTAGTCATTCTCATCTCCAATATATGTCGCTCCCCCTTTGTTGTGGCACTTTCTTTATGCCGCGCAGCATGTTGGTGGTGTGTTTTCAGTATTCAGCTTGTTCCCTCAACTCATGATCCCACCTTCACTGTTCTTGATCCCACCGCCACTGGTGCTACGTGAGAGCTTTTATTTTGGATAAATGACTTAATTCTGAAAATTTTAAGGGTTTCTTCTTCTGTTTTTAATAGAAACATATTTTTTTGACAATATGTTCATATGGTCATACGCACTAAAATCTATTATTACTGTTGTTTCTATTGTCATTGATATATTTGCAGTTGATTTTCGTTCATTGTCCAAAGATATCAATTGGTATTGCTAGTTCATGTTTACTATAGATTTGTATAACAATATGTTTTCATTCAATCCAGGGGGCCTGTCTCGGGGAGGGGAGGAGGGGGTTGTCTAGAAAGAAGGAAGTGTCTTGGAGTGGAGGGGGGTGTCTAGGAGGGGAGGGGGGCTGTCCAGAAGGGGAGGGGCTATCCAGGGGGTGGGAAGGGGGCTGTCCAAGGAAAGGGAGGGGGGTGCAAGGGAAGGGAGGGGGTTTGTCTAGGAGGAGGGAGGGGGGCTGTAGGTGGAGTGGTTAGAGGGGGTGGGGGCTGTCTAGGGGGAGAGAGGGGGCTGTCTAGGAGGGCTATCTCGGGGAGGGGAGGGGGGATATCCAAGAGGGGGGGGGGGGATATCTAGGAGGTGGGAAGATGTCTTGGAGGATGGGGGGATGTAAGGGGAGGGAGGTGGTTATCGAGGAGGAGTGAGGGGGCTGTAGGTGGAGTGGTGGAAGGGGTGGCTGTAAGTGGAGGGGGGTCTAGGAAGAGGGAGGGGGATGCAGGTGGAGTGGTGGGAGGGGGGAGGGGGCTGTCCAGGGGTAGAGAGGGGGCTATCTTGGGGGGCTATCTCGGGGAAGGAGAGGGGGGGGGGTTTCTTAGAAGGAGGGGTGTCCAGGAGGGGGGTGTCCAGGGGGTGGGAAGGGGGATATCCAGGAGGTGGGAAGAGGGATATCTAGGGAAAGGGAGGGGGCTCCAAGGGGGAGGGGGAGGGGGTTGTCTAGGAAGTGGGAGGGGAGCTTCAAGTGGAGTGGTGGGTGGGGGGGTGTCTTGTGGAGGGGAGGGATGGGGTGGTCCTAGAAGGGGGGGTGTCCAGGAGGGGAGGGGGCTGTCCAGGAGAGGAGGGGGTGGGGGGGGGGGGGGGCTATCTAGGAGGTTGGAAGGGGCTGTCCAGGGAAAGGGAGGGTGGTTATCTAGGAGGAGGGAGGGGGGATACATGTGGAGTGGTGGGAGGGGGGTGTCCAGGGGTAGAGAGGGGGATGTAAGGGGAGGGGGATTGTCCATGAGGAGGGAGGGGGGTTGCAGGTGGAGTGGTGGGACGGGGGAGACTATCTAGGGGTAGGGAGGGGGATTTCTAGAGGATGGGGGGGGGGGGGTTGGCTAATCACACTAAATAACTTGGAGATCAAGAGAAAAGTGAACTAGTATGATCATGGAATATCTAATTGTGTAGGTTCCCATTAGGCCCTCTCAAAAACAGAGAAATACATTTCTTTCATACCTTTAATGGGACCTTAGATATTGTATTGGGTCCTTGGAGATGCATAAGTGGTCCAAGTCCAAGAAAGGTTGGACCCAATGTCTAATGAGGGCATGCTACAACTCATTCCCTTTGAACTGACATGAGAGAGTACACTCTTAGAGGCTCCTAACATATGTAACTATTAGGTTTATAACCTATATAGGATGCTGGTATCACTTGGAAAATGTTATAATTTATTCTAAAATTGAATACTCCTATGAAATTGAATATACCATCCTGTATATGTCATATTGTATAAAATGTGGAGACTCCTCCCTTTTGTTATTGTCAATTAGTGAAGCCTTTTGGATTTCATGTTGTTGTTTACATTTATTATTCTTCTTTTCTCATCCATGTAATCTTAACAAAAGAATATTTATAAGTCAATAAATCATGTTGAGCCTCTTCTGAAATATTAATTCAACCCATGGAAATATGGACATGTAAAGGTCTTAACAGGTAACAATTGACACTTTATGAATGTATTATTTCATATTAATGTTTAATTTATTTCATTATTGTATTACTAAAAAATTATTTGTTTTCTTATATAGGTGAAATATTTTTCCTGAGTTTGAATGCTTTGTTTGACAACAAATACCATGGACGATAATTTTTTAGAGTGGATCATGGATGCAAAAAGGATGAAACATCAATGTTGTATACTGTTTGTTAGATAATTATAATTGTATCCAAATTAAATTTTTTTGAAATGTATATATAAGTGTGTTGTTTTGTATTCACGATTTCCAATATATTTATATAGTATTTTTTTTCTTCTGTGCTTTGTGTGTCAGTGTTGTTTATGCTGTGTGTGCAGGTGCTATTAAAATAGAGGTGTTCTGCAGGTGCTGGGTTTGCATAGGCAATTTGGTCTTTATCAGTACTAATTAAGCACTGATAAATGTATAATATATCAGCACTCAAAATAGCATTGATAAATGTGGAATTTATCAGCTCTATTTTTAGTGCTGATATATTATCCATTTATTAGTGATAAACATAGCACTGATAAAGGGGGCCTTTATCAGCGCTACAAAAAGCGCTGATAAAGATGGTCCTTTATCAGCCCTAAGAAAGCACTGATAAAGGTCCCCCTTTATTTGTGCTTTTTTTAGCGATGATAAAGGTCTTCCTTTATCTTCACCGTGATTAGCAATGATTTTTAGCACTGTTAAAGGTAGTTGTTAGTGCTATTAAAAGCCCTATTTGTAGTAGTGACGACATCATCAGTGGATGTATTTTTTACAGGAATATTACTTTGAGATATGATATACACCTAGAAAAGAGAATGTTGTAGCTGATGAGTTGAGTCAAAATTCACATAGTGATGTTGTGTGTGAATACAATGATTTATGGAGAGTAATAGAAGAAATATCAGCATTATATCTTGATATGGGAGAAGATGGGGGCATAGGTTGTCTTTTTCAGATGACGGTACAGTCATCTCTAGTGCAGAAGGTGGAAGAGTCCCAATTGGTGGATCTAGAGGTGGAGGTCTGGAGAGACTGAGTTTTTTGTGGCAAGGCCCCTGATGGGTGGTCTGAGGATGAACAACACCGAGTGTTGTATCATGGAAGGATTTTTGTTCCTTTGGCGATGCAGAAGACGATTCTCATAGAATTCCATAGTTCTCCTTTAGCAGTGCATCCTGGCATGGAAAAGATGTACCGAGCCTTGTGGAGCCTGTTTTGGTGGCCAGGGCTGAAGCATGTAGTTGCAGAGCTTGTGTCTTGATGTTTGGTCTGCTAGAAGGTGAAGGATGAACATCATGTTCCTGGTGGTCTTCTCCAGCTGTTAGATGTTCCTTAGTGGAAGTGGGAGGACATATCAATGGACTTTGTTACTGGTTTACCTCGAGCTCTGAGAGGATATGATGCTATTTGGGTGTTAGTGGATCACTTAACAAAATCGACCCACTTTATAGCAATCAAGGAGTCAAGATCAGTAGAAGTTTTGTCAATTTAGTATCTAGTGGTGGTAGTGAGACATCATGGAGTCCCAAGGATGATCATTTCTGATTGAGATCCTCGCTTTACTTCTAGGGTGTGGAGAGGTCTCCAGCATGCTTTTAGTTATCAGCGATGCCTTGGCACAGATTTTTATCCTCAAATTGATGGTCAGACAGAGCAAACTATCTATACTCTTGACTACATGTTACACTCTTCTGTTCTTGATTTTGTAGGTTCATGGAGGAGGAACTTACCCTTGGTGGAGTTTGCATACAATAATAGTTTCACTCCACCATCGGTATGACACTATTTGAAGCCTTTTATGGATAACCTTTCCGTTCTCTATTGTGTTGGGCTGGGGTTGAAGAGTCAGTAATTCTCAGACCGGAACTAGTGAAGAATATAACATAGATGGTTCAGGTGATTCGTGAGAGGATGAAGACAGTGTAAGATCATCAGAATTGAAATGATGATCAAAGGAGGAGACCCTTAGAGTTTAATGTTGAGGATCACGTGTTTCTAAAGGTGACTCTCCGTCATGGTTAGCGAAGGTTTGGTCATGGGAGTAATATTTCTACCTGGTTTATTGGGACTTTCTAGGTGTTAGTTTCTGTTGGAGCTATGGCGTATATAGTAGAACTTCCCCCAAAGATGATTCTAATACATGATTCATTCCATGTATCACAGCTCCGTCTTTTTCTTCATGGTGACTCTCACGTCATCTATTGGGGAGAGAACGATTTTGATGATGAAGAAAAATTTTATGAGTGACCTTTGGAGATCCAATACCACAAGGAGAAGGTGTTGTGCGGGCGTTCAATCGCCTTGGTTCATGTCTTGTGGCGACATAGTGGCATGAAGGAGAGTACATGGGAACGTATGTCACAGATACGTGATTATTACCTAGAGTTGTTTGATGTTTGACTCTTTCCATGAAAAAATGTCTCCATTTTGGTTAGACCTTTCATGTTTATAAAATTGTTTACTTTTTTTTTGCCTTTTCTGTCTTTCTCTCTTTTGAGAGGTATCTCTATGGGTGGTTATTCCGACCTCGTTTCTTTTTACCTTTAGGTGGGGTTTGAATTCTCAAGGAAGAGAATGTTTTGAGAGGTATATGATGTAATAGAAAAGACCTCTACGGTCCATTACTTTGTGAAAATATGGCATTTGAGGTGTTTCGGTAGGTGAAGGTGACTTATCTCCAACACTTTTCCAAATATCCATTTCTATGAACAGTCCCAATGGTAGACCGTTCTGAACAGTGCATGGGTAACATTAGGTTAACAGTGTCATCATTGACCTTGTTTCAATAGTTTCATCAGTAACCTTATGTGAATAGTGCAATGGTAACCTAAGGTGAACAATGTAATTATTTACCTTCTGTGAATAGTGTCATCAGCAACCTTCTGCGAAGAGTGCAACGGTAACCTTAGGTGAACAATGTCATCATTAACATTATGTGAACAGTGTCATCCATGAAATTCTGTGAAAAATGAAATCATTTACCTTCTATGAATAGTGTCATCAGTATCCTTCTATGAACAGTGCAATGGTAACCTTAGGTGAGCAGTTTCATCATTGATCTTTTGTGAACAATTTCATCAGTAACCTTCTATAAATAGGGAAACGACAACCTTAGGTGAACAGTGTCATCATTGATCTTCTGTAAGTAGTGTCATAAATAACCTTATGTGAAAAGTGCAATAGTAACCTTAGATGAATAGTGTCATTGTTGACCTTCTATGAAAAATGCAATAGTAACCTTAGGTAAATAGTTTCATTATAGACCTTCTGTAAACAATGTCATCAGTAACCTTTTGTGAATAGTGCAACAGTAACCTTAAGTTAAAAGTTTCATCATTGACCTTCTATGAACAATGTCATCAGTAACCATATGTGAATAGTGAAATGGTAACCTTAGGTGAACAATGTCATCATTGACCTTCTGTGAAAAGTGTTGTTAGTGACCTTCTATGAACAGTGACATTAGTGACCTTCTATGAATAGTGTTTCCCGCTACCTTCATTTTCACCCCTTTGACGTTTTATTTGACGTAAAATGTGTTCAAGGCCTTGTTGTAAGGGATTTTAGGCCAAATAAAATCTCATAACTCCTATATTAATTTTTCCTAATGCCTGAGATGTCTTTACTTGGTCGAAAAGTGTGGTTTAATGTGATCCACTTTTAACAGAGAATCCAGCGTATCTTAAACTTCTTCTCCATTAAATCTTCTGAATGGATGATATATCTTAATTGTTCTTACTACTTGTTATACCTTGTGCAAGATGATCGAACCTTTCCTTATTCCTGTATGAGCGGTGTGATCAAACCTTAATCCTATGATCTTTTTCCCCTTGAAGTTATTCCTACTGCATGTGCACCCCCTAATTTGGTGCAAGTAGCAAGGGTCGATCCTTCATCAAAATAAGGTATGTTTTATCATGGTTCTTTTGGGTTAATCATCTCTTGTTTTTTACTTTCCATATTATAGAATGTGATCTCCATGCTTCTAAAGGAGTTTTATTGGGTTTCAGTTGGTGCATTTGTACCGTGGCATCCTAGGGTTGATGCAGTCATCATGAGAGGAGGCGATCGTGATCCATTGTGTGGACTATTCTCGTATAAAGAGCATCAAGAACCATTTGAGGTAGGATATTCATTTCTTCTATCTTCTTTTTGTGAAACTGTATCATTAGCATGTTTTATCCCACTGGATGATAGTGGAATTGTAATAATAAATATTTGAAACAGATAAATAAATTGATATCGATCATATGTTATTTTCTCTTATTTTTCTACATAGAGTGATATCTAAGCTGGCTTTATTTATCTATTTTTTCTTGATGGAAATTGGTAAAAAACATAAACCAGTATTAATTGATAATTGTTTGGCTAATGATAAAGAGGCATGCAAACAAATATGGTTCTTTTTGTATTTTTGATGGTAATAAAATTGGCGGAGTAAGCATGTTTAATTATTTATGCTAGCTTATGGATAGTTTTCTAGAATTTGGAACTACGAATAATAATTTTTAATCAAATATGGATTAAATAACTATTTTATCAATAAAAGATAACTCCTTCTAGGGTTCTGAGTTACCCTCTTTTTTGTTAAAGGGCCAAGAGACCAATTGTTAAGATGTTTGTTTTCCTACTACTTGTGTTGTGATGTGAGCATGAATGGCTATTGTGATATGTGGGGGCATGGATGCCTTTGGTTGTGGAAGCATATGATTCCTACAGTGGCATAATGCATCAGTTTATGCATGTGGGTGTTTGGGTGGACACCAAGGATGATGGAACAAGATATATGTGATTGTTGGATGCTTGCTGATTCTTATTGGTTGATTAACTACATTACTTTTCCCCACTTCTAAGGCATCTTGTCTTTCTTACACTTCATATGAAAGAGGCATTGACGTGTGGGGTACTCCATGTGATTTTCATGTTTATATTCTCAAGGGGGGATGGGTCTATACTCTTGTTATAGGTAGAAAAGACGCGACAGGTAGTACATCTACTAACCACATTGACCCCCTTGTGTTTAGTTTCATATAATATTTTTCAATAATTCCTAGGAATATGGGAAGTAATAATGTTGTTAATAAATTATTGAATAAATGATGTTATCCCAAGGGTTTGGAGCTTGCTGGGGCACAATGCTGAGTTTGTGATTTGAAGGAGGAATGTTCTTTGGGAGTGATGCTAATGAAATTTAATGTGTAATTGTTATTTGTTAATTATTGTTTAAAGAATTAATTAATGTACAGTGTAACTAATAAAAAGGGAATGAAATAATGTATTAAATCTCTTTAAATTGTTGTGTTCTTATAGCATACCTAGTCTTAGAAGTGGTAGCCTAGAGTCTGAGAGACGTTAGCTACAGTTGATTCTAAGACTAGGTTATTCATATAGTGTGGTTGTGAGCTATTGTATATTCTGTACTTTTCGTGTTTCTATACGCTACTCCACCCTGTCAGTAAGGGAAACTAACACCTCGAGGATTTTGAGACCTGGGGGGGATGTTTTCCCCTATATTCTGGTGGGAGGATGGATGGATGACTACTCTGTTTGGCCCCGCTCTCTTATCTTGGTAGATACTTGTGCTTGTAGGAAAACGATTTAGTTTTCCCCATATATGTGTGTAGAGGGTTGTAAGGGATTGTGGTTATTCACACACATATATTCTAGATATAGTATCCTATGGACTACTATAGGCGTAACGTGTATAGGCTGTGATGGTTTGAAAATACTTACTCAGTGTATGGGATATAATGGCTTGAGGTATAATACCTGATGTATGATACGCGTTATATGATCTGTGGTGGCTTCCAGAAAATACTTTTTTACTTTCTTGTGTGGACTTGGTGGTTTTTTTGCATGAGGTGTATATTGTGACGCTTCACCCAGGTGGCTACGGGCAAGCATTTTTAGAGAGAGATTCTTAGGACCTGCGTCGTTAGGGTAAAGTGGAAAACTAGTGGGGAAGTAGTAGCAGGGTACCCTTGAAATTATTTATTATATTATACACTCTTTTATGTGTTACGTGGTGAGATTAGCCATGGTGAGCCTGGTAACTTAATATACCTCTTTAGATGATGAGCTAGTTTCACTTATTGTTCACTGTGATTTAGCATTCTTTATTTAATTTTTCATGAGAGGATTCGGGGAGGATCCTAATGAGTATACTTTTATACTCAACCTTTGTTTATATAAATAGTTTTTCAGGTCACTTGGAGTAGGTTGGAGATCAATCTGGTTTCTACCAGCTTGGGGGTACAAGAGATGTTCGGGCTTGTGGTTGCTGCTATTTTTACTTTCTTTTGGGTACTTTCTGTTTCCCCTTCTAGTTGTAGTAGTTTTTCATGAAATTACATATGTGTACTTAGGTTTTCACTTATATTTTTTTCTGAGTTGTAGTTGGTTGGTGTCTATCTTATCTCTCTCCTTTGAATGTATTCTCTTAGACAGTAATGCCTTCCATTTGTGTGGTTACATTTCCCTTGGTGCTAGTATCCATCCCATGACCTACTGGAGGAAGGACTCATGGGTCATTATCTCCCTTCTCACATTGCTGCCCCAGGAGGGGTACACTTTGTGGGTAGGGGGTCGTGACAGAGTGGTATTAGAGGTCTAGTTAAGGGATATGATGGAGTTTGGAGTTATGCACAGGTGAGGTTGCATTGGTTCTTAGGGAAATAGTGTAATTAATGTTTAGAAAGTGATGTAAACACCGAAGACCAGCTGAGACATAGGGGTTTAGGGACCCCTATGATCTGAAGTAAGAATATTTGAGTGTACAATGGCTACTAAATGAGGTGATACTAGATGATGGGTAGAGACCTAGGAAAGTATCATACATCATTATTATTTGTTCCTTTTTTTAATGGGTAGACCATGGGACACGTTAACCTAAAATTAATAAAAGAAAACAACTAATTAATTAATGTTGAGTCTTCCATATTCCAGCTTTAGGAGATCTAACTAATTTTATTTACATGTATGGATCCAGGTCGACGTCCTCGTCAGGTTTGCGCAGAAGATGTCCAGCAGGCTGTGCCAGAATATCGTCTCCGGTTAGAGGTCGACGACGAAGAAAACTGGAGGAGGAAACTCCAAGTGTTTCAACAAGAGATTCTATCGAAGTACAAGGGATCCATTTCAGATGAAGTCATAGATGATTGGTTGGAGGAGGTAGAGATAGGCTTCAGTTCGATCTGTGCTCAAAAGGATCACTGGGTGTCCTTAGTTGTGATGATGCTGCATGGAGCAGCGAGGCAGTGGTGGTTCTTATTCCTCGGGGATCGTGAGGATTCAACGATCTCATAGGAGGAGTTCTGAGACAAGTTTAGGGTTGAGTTTATTTTTTTGACCATGAAGGCATCCAGTCACCAGGAGCTCGTTACGCTTTGATTGGGGAGCTCTAGTGTGTGAGAGTTTGAAATACATTTTAGGAACCTTTTACGACATGCTTCAGACCAGTTTCCAGATGAGGAGGCTAGGGCGAGTCATTTAGAAGAGGCTTTGCGTCCAGAGAACTAGCGTCAGGTCACCCCATTTATGCTGAAGACATATCTTGAGGTGTTGTCAAGGAAAGAGGTTTTCAGGAGGACATTGGACATAATATGATCATCACGATAGGAGAGTCATCATTATTCCTCAAAAAGTAGAGCTGTGGTTCAGGGTTTCTGGTTTTCCAGGATGAAGTGTTTTTGTTCGGTATGGGGTAGGTCCCAGCCCTCAGCATCTCATTTCTCAGGCGGTATCATCTCTCAGGCCTATGAAAAGGGATCATGAACTTGTTTTTCTTGTGGTGGTCTAGGGCCTCAATAGCAAGAGTGCCTGACCTTTTAGAGAAGTCATCATGCACCAAGTGTTCTTCTCTAGGTTCCTCCGTTGAGGCCGTTCCAACAGAGGCAACAGCAGCAGGTTGCACCAGCTTTAGATCAGTTGAGGATAGATGGGGTAGGTAGAGGAAAATCCCGTGATACTCCCCATCCTCAGAGAGAAAATTATATTCTTGCTGACAACCATCATCAGAGTCAGAGAAGCCGTGGAGGTCGTCGTGGTTAGCTTAATGCTTTAGCGTTTCCAGTTCCAGGTGAGCCAGATGTTGTTTGAGGTACCCTTTGCTTTTTTTCTACCTTGTTGTATGCCTTGTTTTATTCAGGAGCGACGCACTCATTCATATCACCTACCCTTGTCCATGCTTTTGGAATTAATGTAGAGATTCTTCAACTTCCCTTGGCATTGACTAAGCCAGTTGGAGGTCAAGATGACTTCTTTGAAGTATGTAGAGACTATGAGCTAGTGTTGGGGCATCACCACTATTGGGGATATTTCCTATGTTTACAAATACAACCATATGATGTCATCCTCGACATGGATTGATTGTATTTGGTGCATGATATCGTGGATTACTTCAGGAATCAGGTCGCTTTCTTCGATGAAGATGGAGATTCGGTGGTTTTTGTCGGCGATAAAGATCCTCTGATTGGTCATAAGCATGTTCCATACATTTCATCCATGATAGATGGGATGATGTTGAGTTATTAAGTGGTTCAACAGTTGGTGTTTCCTAGGGCTGTAGAAGAGTAACCAGATGTCTTTCCAGAAGAGGTTTTAGAATTACCCCCCCAATGAGAGATAGAGTTTGGGATCAAACTACAACTATAAGCATGTCCTATCTCTATGTGTCCATATAGGATGGGCCCTTATGAGTTACGAGAGTTATGTATATTGATTCATGGTATTTTACTCTGCAGTTTTGTTCGGCCAATTGTGTCACATGGGGTGCACCAATTTTGTTCATGAAAAAGGCTGATGAGAGTTTGCGGTTGTGTGTCGATTATCGTCGCTTGAACAAAGTGAAAATAAAGAATCACTATCCTCTTCCATGGATTGAAGATTTATTCAATCAAATGAAGGGTTCAAGTTGGTTCTCAAAGATCAAATTGCGATTAGGATATCATCATATGCATGTGAAGGATGATGATATCCCAAAGACTGCTTTATGTTGTCGTCATGGGCATTATGAGTTCGTTGTAATGCCTTTCGGCATGAAAAATGCTATAGCTACATTCATGGGATTGATGAACGCGGTGTTTCATGACTTCCTACACAAGTTAGTTATAGTTTTCATTGATGACATCCTTGTGTACTCCACGTCTAAAGAAGAGCATACCAGGCATCTACACGCCGTTTTGGGAGTTCTTTGACAACATCAACTATTTGGTAAGTTGTCAAAGTTTGAGTTTTGGGATCAAGAAGTCTGTTTCTTGGGGAATGTTGTGTCCCAGTAGGGAGTAGCTATGGATCAATAGATGATAGAAGCAGTTGTGTCTTAGGAATCCCCCAAGATAGTGTCGGAGGTGAGAATATTCCTTGGTCTCACAGGCTACTACAGAAGGTTCATAGCCAATTTCTCACAAGTTGCGACTCCTATGATAGCTTTGACCTAGAAAGATTATACATTCAAATGGACCGACCAGTGTTAGGCAGCTTTCCAGTATCTAAAGGAGAAGTTAGTAAGTTCTCTAGTTCTTTGTCTTCCAGTAGAGGGAGTTCAGTTTGATGTTTTCTGTGATGCTTCACATATGGGGATAGGTTGTGTTCTCATGTATCAGAGATCAGTTGTTTCTTATGGGTCATGGAATTTGCATCCCCATGAACATAACTATTCCACCCATGATCTTGAGTTATCAGCCGTGGTGATTTCTCTGAAGTTGTAGAGACATTACCTCATTGGCGAGAGCTTTTTGGTTTTCACCGATCATAAGAGTTTGAGGTATGTTTTCACCCTGAGTGACTTGAACTTACACCATCATCAGTGGATGGAGTTATCATGGGAATATGATTCATGATATCATATACACCTGTAAAGGGGAATTTTGTAGCTAATGCACAGAGTTGAAAGTACTGTTGTGATGTTGTGCATCAATCTGGTGATTCCTAAAGAGTAATGGAAGAAATTTTAGCATTACATCATGATACAGGAGAAGTTGGGGGAAGAGGTTGTCTTTTCCAGATTATGGTACAATCATCTTTGGTGCAGAAGGTAGAAGAGTCACAGTTGGAGGATCTAGAGGTGGAGGTCTAGAGAGACCAAAATATTTGTGGTGAGGAAACTGATGGGTGGTCTGAGGATGAACTACAATGAGTGTTGTATCATGGAAGGTTTTTTGTTCCTTTGGAGATGCACAAGATGATTCTCAGAGAGTTCCATAGTTCTCTTTTAGCAGTTCATACTGGCATGAAAAAGATGTAACAATCCTTGAGGACCTAGTTTTGGTGTCCTAGGCTGAAGCATGTAGTTGCGGAGTTTGTGTCTCGATGTTTGGTCTTCCAGAAGGTGAAGGTCAAACACCGTGTTCCTAGTGGTCTTCTCCAGCCATTAGATGTTCCTCAGTGGAAGTGGGATGACATATCAATGGACTTTGTTACTGGTTTATCTTGAGCTCTGGGAAGACATGAAGCTATTTGGGTGGTAGTGGATCTATTAACAAAATCGGCCCACTTAATAGCAATAAAGGAGTAATGATCAGTGGATATTTTGTCAAGGAAGTATCTAGAGGAGGTGGTGAGACTTCATGGAGTCCCAAGGATGGTCATTTATGATCGAGATATTAACTTTACTTCTAGGGTGTGGAGAGGTATCCCACATGATTTCAGTTCTCAGCTATGCCTTAGCACTGATTTTCATCCTCAAACGGATGGTCAGACAGAGTGAACCATCCAGAATCTTGAAGACATTTTACGCTCTTGTGTTCTTTATTTTGGAGGTTCATTGATGAGGCACTTACCCTTAGTGGAGTTCACTTACAATAGTAGTTTTCACTCCACCATAGGTATGGTGCCATTTTAATCCTTGTATGGATGACATTGATTTTCTCCATTGTGCTAGACTGGGGTCGGAGAGTCAGCAATTCTCAGACGGGAACTACTGTAGAATACAACAGAGATGGTTTAGGTGATTAGTGAGAAGATGAAGACATCACTAGACCATCATAAATCATATGATGATCAAAGGAGGATACCCTTAGAGTTTAATTTTGTGGATCACGTATTTCGGATGGTGAATCTCTGTCATGGGCAGTGACAGTTTGGTCATGAGAGTAAGCTTTCTCTGCATTTTGTTGGGCCTTTTGAGGTGTTAGCTCATGTTGGAGATGTGGCTTATCGAGTAGCACTTCTTCTACATATGAGTCAGATAGATGATGTTTTCCATGTATTAGAGCTCCATCATTATCTTCATGATGACAATAATGTCATCAATTGGGGAGAGATCAATGTTGATGATGACGTAACCATCCAGGAGTGACCTCTAAAGATCCAAGACCTCAAGGAGAAGGTATTGTGTGGGCGTTCTATCCCCTTGGTTCATGTCTTGTAGTGACACAGTGGTATGGAGGAGAGTACCTATGAATGTGAGTCTCAGATAAGAGCATATTACCTAGAGTTGTTTGATGTTTAACTCTTTACATGTAACGATATCCATTTCATGGTAAGACCTTTCATGTTTATAATATGGTTATATTTTGTTGCTTCTTTTGGCTTGCTCTCTTTTGAGAGGTATCTCTATGGGTTGTTGTTTGGACCTCGTTTATTCCCTTTAGGTGGGTTTTTAATTATTGAGGATGAGAATATTTTGAGAGGTATTTGATGTAATAGCCTAGACCTCTCTAGTCCATTCCTTTGTGAGAATATGGTGTTTGAGGTGTTCAGAGAGGTCAAGTTTACTTATCTCCAACACTTTTCCAAATTTCCATTTCTGTGAACAGTTCCAACGGTAGACCGTTATGAACAGTTCATCGGTAACCATAGGCGAACAGTGTCATCATTGACCTTCTATGAATAGTGTCATCAGTAACATTTTGTGAATAGTGCAATGGTAACATTAGGTGAACTGTGTCATCATTGACCTTCTGTGAATAGTGCCATCAGTAACCTTCTATGAATAGTTAAATAGTAACCTTTGGTGAACAATGTCATCACTGACCTTCTGTGAACAGTGTCATCAGTGACCTTTTGTGAACAGTGACATCATTGACCTTCTATGAACGATGTAATCAGTAACCTTCTGTGAACAGTGCAACTGTAATCGTAGGCGAACAATGTCAACATTGACCTTTTGTGAACAGTGTCATCAGTAACCTTCTGTGAAAAGTGCAATGGTAACCTTTGGTGAACAGTTTCATTACCGACCTTCTATGAAAAGTGTCATCAGTAACCTTTTTTGAATAGTGAAATGGTATCCTACAGTGAACAATGTCATCATTGACTATCTGTGAACAATGTCATCAGTAACCTTCTATGAATAGTGTAATGGTAACCGTTGGTGAACAGTGTCATCATTGACCTTCTATGAACAGTGTCATTAGTAACCTTCTGTGAACAGTGCAATGGTATCCTTAGGTGAATAGTGTCATCATTGACCTTCTGTGAACAATGTCACCAGTAACCTTTCGTGAATAGTGCAACAGTAACCTTAGGGGAATAGTGTCAACATTGACCTTCTGTGAATAGTGTCATCAGTGACGTTTTGTGAACAATGACATCAGTGACCTTCTGTGAACAGTGACATTAGTGACCTTCTGTGAACAGTGTTTTCCAGTTTCCTACAGTTCGCCCATTTGATGTTTTCATTTATGTAAAATGAATTCAAGGCGTTTTATTAAGGGATTTAAGGCCAAATAGAATCTCATAACTCCTATATTAATTTTTCCTAAGGCCCAGGATGTCTTTACTTGGTCAAACTTTTTGGTTTAATGCGATCCACTTTTAAAGGTGAATCCAGCGTATCTCAAACTGCTTCTTTGTTAAATCTTCTAAAGGGGAGATATATCTTCCTTATTCTAACTTGTGTGAGAAGCTCAAACATTTCCTTCTTCCCATACGAGTGGTTTTATCAATCCATAATCCTCAGATCTTTTTCCCCTTGAAGTTCTTCCTAGTGCATGTGCACCCCCTGCTTTGGTGCAAGCAGCAAGGGTCGATCCTCTCTCGAAATAATGTATGTTTTATCATGGTCCATTTGAGTCAATCTTCTCATGCATCTCCTTTCCATATTATATCATCTGATATCCATGATTATAATAGAGTTTTCTTGGGTTTTGGTTGGTGCGGTCGTACCGTGGCATCCTCGGGTGGATGGAGTTTTCGTGAGAGGAGGCGATCGGGATCCATTGTGTGGGCTGTTCTCATATAAATAAATTCAAGAACTATTTGAGGCAATGGATTCATTTCTTCTATCTTCTTTTAGGTGAAACTATGTCTTTATAATCTTTTATCCCACTAGATGAAAATGGAATTAACATAATAAATATTTGAACCGGATAAATAAATTTATATTGATCGTATGTTATTGCCTCTTGTTTTTCTACATAGTGTGATATATATACTTTCTTTTTTAGCTATTTATTCTTGATGGAAATTGGTAAAGAATGTAAACTAGGATTAATTGATTATTGTTTGGATAAAGATAAAGAGGCAAGTAAATGAATCTGGTTCATGTTTTATTTTTGATGTTAATCAAATTGGATCAATAAGCATTTTTAATTATTTGTGATTGGTTACTGATTAGGTTTCATGAATTTGGAACCTATGAATAAAAAGAAGTTAATAAAATATTGATTAAAGAACTAGTTTTTCCATAAAAGTAAACTACTTGTAGGGTTCTGAGTTACCCTCTTGTTTTTTAAAGTGCCAAGAGCCCAATTGTTAAGATTTTTTTCCTACTTCTTGTGTTGTGATGTGTTCCTGGAAAGCTTTTGTGATACGTGGGGGCATGGAGGCCTTTTTGATATGGAAAAATATGATGCCTTAAGTGGCGAGATGCATCAGTTTATGTATGTGGGTGTTGGGGAGGACACCAGGGATGATGGAATGAGATGGATGTGATTGTTGGATGCTTACTTATTCTTATTGGTTGATTATCTACATTAATTTTCCCGATTTCTATGGCAGATGGTATTTGTTACCCTTCTTCTAGAAGAGGATAAGATGTACGGGGTATTCCACACGCTTTCCATGTTTAGCTTCTCAAGGTGGGATGGGTCTATGCTCTTGCTATAGGTGGAAAAGACTCAATGGGTAGTACCTATACTCACCACATTGAGCTCCATTGTGTTTAGTTGCATAGAATATTTTTTAGAATGCTTGGGAATATGGGAAATAATGAGGTTGTTAATACATGATGGAATAAATGATGTTAACCAAAGGGTTTGGGGATTGTTGGGGTGCAATGCTGAGGTTGTGATTTGAAGGGGCAATATACTTTGGGAGTGATGCTAATGAAATTTAATGTGGAATTTTTATTGGTTAATTAATGTTTAAATAATTAATTAACGTAAGTTCAACTGATAAAAAAGGAATGAAATAATGTATTAAATCTCTTTAAATTTTTGTGTGCTTATAGGATAACTAGTCTTAGAAGTGGCAGTTCGGAGTCAGAGAGACGTTAGCTGCAGTTGTGACTATGACTTGGTTACTCCCATAGTGTGGTTTTGATCTATATTATATTCTTTACTTTTTTTGTTTCTATATGACACTCCACTGTGTCAGTAAGGGAACTGACACCCTGAGGATTTTGAGCTATGGAGGGTTTTTTCCCCAACATTCTGGTGGGAGGATGGATTTCTGACTACCCCCTTTGGCCCGACTCTCTTCTCTTGGTAGAATACTTGTACTGGTAGGCACACTGTTTAATTTTCCCCATATATGAGTGCAGAGGCCTGTAATGTCTTGTGGTTCTTGACACACATATATTCTGGATATAGTATCCTATGGACTTCTATAGGCGTAACGTGTATATGCAGTGATGGATTGAGGATCCTTACTCGGTGGATGGGCTGTAATGGATTGAGGTATAATACATGACTTATGATCCATATTATGTAAAATGTGGGGGATCCAAGATACTACCTGGTTACTTTCTTGCATGGACGTGACTGTTTTTTACATGAGGTGCATATTGTGGTGCTTCTCACAGGAGTCTCCAGGAAAGACTTTTTGGAGAGATATTCTTAGGACGTGCGACGTTGGGGAAAAGAGGAAAACCAATGGGGAAGTAGTAGAGGGTTACCCTTGATATTATTTATTATATTATATACTCTTGGATGGGTTACTTATTGAGAGTATCCATGGTGAGGCTGGGAACATAGTATACCTATTTAGACAATGAGTTAGTTTCACTTGTTGTTCATTGTGCTTTATCAATATTTCATTATCTTTGCGCTTGAGGATTCGGGGAGGATCTTGCTGAGTATACTGTTATACTAGCCCTATCTATATATAAAATGTTTTCAGGTCACTTGGAGTAGGTTAGATATCAAGCTAGTTTCTACTAGCTTTGGGTTGCAGGAGCTGTTTGGGCTTATGTTTACTACTATTTTTTACTTTCTTTTGGGAACTTGCTACTTTCCCCTTCTAGTTGTAGTAGTTTTTCATAGCATTACATATGTTCACTTAATTTTTCATTTATATTTCTATCTGAGTTACATTCGGTTGGTGTCTATCTTATCTCTCTCTTTCGCATGTATTCTCTTAGAGTGTAATGTCTCCAATTTGTGTGGTTACTGTGCCCTCAATGCTAGTCACCAACCCGGGGCCTACTGGAGGAGGGACTCAGGGGTCATTATCTCCCTTCTCACATTGCTGGCCCATGAGGGGTACACTTTTTCAGAAGGGGGTCGTGACAGAGTTGTATTAGAGGTCTATTTTAGGTATAGGATGGATTTTGGAGTTTGGAATAGGTGAGGTTGCATGGGTTGGTAGGGAAAAAATGTCATTAATTTTTAGAAAGTGATGTAAAAACTGGAGACCGGTTGAGTCATAGGCATTTAGGGCCCCCTATTATTTGATGTATGGACCTTTATGTTTACAATAGATACTAAATGAGGTGATACTAGTTGCAGGGTAGAGACCTAGGAAAGGATCATGCATCATTCTTCTTAGTGACCGTGTTTGAATGGGTAGAACTTGGGATAGGTTATCCTAAAATTAATAAATGAAAACAACTAATTAATTAATTCTGAGTCTTCCATATTCTAGGATTCGGATCCCTAAATGTTTTTTATTTTAAAGGTATGGATTCAGGTCGATGTCCTCACAAGGTTTGCACAGAAGCTGTCCAGTAGGCTGTGCCCGCAGATCGTCTCCAGGTAGAGGTTCTCGAGGATGACACTTAGAGTATGAAACTATGAGAGTTTCAGTTCAAGAGTCTACAAAAGTACTGGGGATCTATTTCATATGCAGTCAAAGAATACTTGTTGGAGGAGGTGGAGATAGGCTTCAGTTCGATCCGTTCTCGAAAGGAGCACTTGGTGTCCTTGGTTGTGATGACGCTGCGTGGAGCAGCGAGGCAGTAGTGGTTCTTGTTCCTTGGTAATCGTGAGGAGTCAGCAATCTTATGGGAGGAGTTCTAAGACAAGTTTAGGGATGAGTTTCTTTCTTCAACCATGAAGGCATCCAGTCTCCCGGAGATTCTTACCCTTTGACAGGTGAGCTCTAGTGTGCGAGAGTTTGGAATTTGTTTTAGAAACCTTTTAAGATATGCTTCAGACCTATTGCCAGATGAAAATGCCAGGGCGAGGAATTTTTAGGAGCCTTTTCATTCCATAGATCTAGTTCCAGGTCACCCCATTTATATTGAAGACATATATTGAGGTTCTAGAAATTGCAGAGGCTATTGAGAGGACATTTTCCAGAACATGATCATCACGAGAGGGGAGTCATTATGATTCCTCCCGAAGCAGAGCTGTGGTCTGGGGTTCCCAGTTTCCAGGGAAGAAGAGTTTCTATTCCACCGGGGGTAGGTCCCAACCCTCAAAATCTTGTTTCTATAGGGGAAGCTTCTCTCATGACTTTTCCAAGGGATCAGGTGCTTGTTTTTCATGTGGTGGTCGAGGTCATCAGTAGAGAGAGTGTCCGATCTTTCAGAGAAGTCATCGTGCACCAGGTGTTCCACTCGAGGTTTTTCCTTTGAGGCAGTTCTATCAGAGGAAATAGCAGCAGGTTCCACCAGCATTATATCATCAGGGGGTAGATGGGGCAAGAAGAGGAAAACCCCGTGACGCTCTCCATCCTTAAAGAGCAGAGCGCCGCTATGGTGGCGATCGTCATTAGGGTCAGAGAGGCTGTGGAGTTGGTCGTTGTTAGCTTCATGCTTTCAGGTTTCCAGCGCCAGGCAAGCCAGACACTGTTCAAGGTACACTTTTCTTGTTTTCTACATTTGATTATGCCTTTCTTGATTCATGTGCGACACACTAATTCATATCACCTACCCTTGTCCGTGCTTTGGGACTTGAGGAAGAGAGGCTTCCAGTGCCCTTAGCATTGAGTACACCAGTTGGTGGTTGAGTTGACTTGTTTGAAGTATATAGAGACTGTGAGCTAGTGTTGGGGAAACACTTCTCATGGAAAGATTTCCTATGTTTTAAAATACTACCATATGATGTCATCCTTGGCATGGATTGGTTTTATTCGGTGCATGATATCATGGATTGATTCAGGATGAAAGTCATTTTTTTGATGCAGATGAAGATCTGGTGGTGCTTGATGGTGATCAAGATCCTCAGATGGGTCATATGCATGTTCCATCCTTATCATCCATGATGGATGAGATGATGTTGAGTTCATTAGTGGTTCATCAGTTGGCGTTTCCAAGGGTTGTAGAAGAGTACCCTGCTGTCTTTCCAGAAGAGGTTGTTGAATTACCCCTTCAACGAGAGATCGCGTTTGGGATTGAACTACAATCAAGAGAATCTCGTATCTCTATGTCACCATATAGCATGGACCCTTCTGAGTTATGAGAGTTACATATACATATTTATGGTCTATTATAGTGTGGTTTTTTTCGGCTGAGTGTGTCACCATGGGGTGCACCAGTTTTGTTCATGAAGAAGGTTGCCGACAGTTTGCGGTTGCGTGTCAATTATCGTCTCCCGAACAGAGTGACAATAAAGAATGACTATCCTCATCCATGGATTGATGATTTATTCAATAAACTAAACAGTGAAAGTTGGATCTCAAAGATTTACTTGTGGTCAAGATACATCATATGCATGTGAAGGATGAGGATACCGCAAAGTCCGCTTTCTATTGTCGTCATGGGCATTATGAGTTCTTTGTAATGCCGTTCGGCATGAAAAAAGCTACAACTGTGTTCATGGGATTGATTAATGCCGTGTTTAGTGAGTTACTAGACATGTTCTTTGTAGTTTTCATTGATGACATCCTTATGTACTCCACGTCCAAAGAAGAGCATGCAGAGAATCTACATTCCATTTTTGGAGTTTTTCGACAACATCAGCTGTTCGGGATGTTGTTGAAGTGTGAGTTTTGGGCTCGAGAAGTCCTTTTCTTGGGGAATTTTGTGTCCCAGCAGGGAGTAGTTGTGGATCCATTGAAGATAGAAGCAGTTGTGCCTTGGGCAGACCCCAAGATAGTGTCAGAGGTGCGAAGTTTCCTTGGTCTCGCAGGCAACTATAGGTGGTTCGTAGCTGATTTCTCATGAGTTTTGACTCCTATGACAGCTTTGACTAGGAAGGATTAGGTTTTCATTTAGACTGATCAGTGTCAGGATTTTTTTGAGTATCTAAATGAGAAGTTATTAAGTGGTCCAGTTCATTGTCTTCCGATTGTGGGAGTTCAGTTTAATGTTTTTTGTGATGATTCACATCTAGGGTTAGGCTCTATTCTGATGCAGCAGATATTAGTTGTTTCTTATTGGTCTCTACATTTGTGTCACCATGAATGTAACTATACCACCCATGATCTTGAGTTGGCAGTCATGGTGTTTTATTCTAAGTTTTGGAGACATTACCTCATTGGAGAGCGGTTTGTGGTTTTCACCGATCATAAGAGTATGAGGTATGTTTTCTCCCAGTGTGACTTGAACTTACAACAATATAATTGGATTGAGTTCTTATAGGAATATGAATTTGAGATATCATATACACCTAGAAAGTGGAATGTTGTAGCTGATGCACTGAGTCGAAAGTCACATAGGGATGATGAGCATGAATCCAGTGATTCTTGGAGGGTAATGGAAGAATTTTCAGCATTAAATATTGATGTTGGAGAATTTGGGGGTAGTGGTTGTCTCTTTTCAGATGATGGTATATTCATATCTAGTGTAGAAGGAGGAAGAGTCTGAGTTGGGGGATATAGAGGTGGAGGTGTGGAGAGACTGAGTGGATTGTGGCGAGGCCCCTGATGGGTGGTTTGAGAATGAACAACACCGAGTGTTGTATCATGGAAGGATTTTTGTTCCCTTGGTGATGCACAAGATGATTCTAAGAGAATTACATAGTTCTTCTTTAGTTGTACATCTTGTCATGACAAAATTTACTGAGCCTTGAGGAGCCAGTTTTGGTGGCCTGGGCTAAAGCGTGCAGGTGCAGAGTTTGTGTCTCGATGTTTGGTTTGTAAGAAGGTGAAGGCCAAACACCATGTTCCTGGTGGTCTTCTCCAGCTGTTAGATGTTCCTTAGTAGAAGTGGGAGGACATATCAATGGAATTTGTTACTGGTTTACCTCAAACTCTGGGAGTACATGATGCTATCTGGGTGGTAGTGGATCACTTAACTAAGTCAACCCACTTTATAGAAATCAAGGAGTCGAGCTCAGTGGATGTTTTGTTAAGGCAGTATCTAGAAGAGGCGGTGAGACTTCATGTAGTCCCAAGGACAATAATTTCTGATCGAGATCTTCGATTTACTTCTAGGGTGTGGAGAGTTCTCCAGTATTCTTTCGGTTCTCAGTTATTCCTTAGCACTGCTTTTCTTCCTCAAACGGATGGTCCAAAAGAGGGAACCATCTAGACTCTTGAAGACATGTTATTCTCTTTTTTCTTAATTTTTGAGGTTCATTTATGAGGCACTTAACCATTGTGGAGATCACTTAAAATAATAGTTTTCACTCCACCATCTGTAGGGAGCCATTTGAAGCCTTGTATGGCTGACCTTGTTGTTCTTCATTGTGCTGGATTTGGGTTGGACAGTCAGCAATTGTTAGATCAGAAAAAGTGTAGAATACAACAGAGATGGGGCAGGTGATTCTTGAGAGGATGAAGACAACAAAAAATCAACATAAATCATATGCTGATCAAAGGAGGAGACCCTTAGAGTTTAATTTTGTGGATCACATGTTTCTAAAGGTGACTCTCTATCATGGGAAGTGAAGGTTTGGTCGTGGGAGTAATCTTTCTCCCTGATTTGTTTGGACTTTCGAGGTGTTAGATCATGTTGGAGTTATGGAATATCGAGTAGCACTTCCTCTGTAGATGAGTTAGATACATGATGTTTTCTATGAATCATAACTCCATCAGTATCTTCATGATTACTCTCACATCATCAATTGGAGAGAGATCACTGTTGATGATGATACAACCTTTGAGAAGAGACCTATAGAGATCCAGGACCGAAAGGAGAAGGTGTTTCACATGCATTCTATCCCTTTGGTTCATGTCATGTGGTGACACGGTGGCATGGAGGATAGTACCTAGGAACGTGAGTCATAGATATGTAATCAGTACCCAGAGTTGTTCAATGATTAACTATTTCCTTGTAACGATGTCCCCTGTATGGTAAAACATTTCATGTTTATTATATGGTTTTCTTTTGTCTCTTATTGTGGCTTTCTCTCTTTTGAAAGGTATCTCAATAGGTGGTTGTTTAGACCCCATTTCATGTTCCCTTTAGGTGGGTTTTGAATTATTAAAGACAAAAATGTTTTTAGAGGTATCTGATGTAATGGCCCACACCTCTTAGGTCCATTACTTTGTGAAAATATGGTGTTTGTGGTGTTCCGGGAGGTCAATGTGACTTATCACCAACACTTTTCTAGATTTCCATTTCTGCGAACAATTCCAATGGTAGACCGTTGTGAACATTGCATCGGTAACCTTAGGTGAATAGTATCATCATTGAACTTATGTGAACAGTTTCATCATTAAAATTTTGTGAACAGTGCAACTGTAACCTTAGGTGAACAATGTCATCATTGTGCTTCTATGAACAATTTCATTAGTAACCTTCTCTGAAGAGTGCACCGGTAACCTTAGATGAAAAGTGTCATCATTGACCATCAGTGAACAGTGTCATCAGTGGCCTTTTGGGAATAGTGACATCACTGACTTTAGGTGAACAGTGTCATCAGAAACCTTCTGTGAATAGTGCAATGGTAACTATAGGTGAATAGTGAAATGGTAACATTACGTGAACAATGTCATCATTGACCTTCTATGAATATTTTCATTAGTAACCTTCTGTGAATAGTGCAATAGTAACCTAAGGTGAATAGTGTCATATTTGAACTTCTGTGAATAGTGTAATCAGTAACTTTCTATGAACATTGCAATGGTAACCTTAGGTGGAGAGTGCTATCATTGGCCTTCTATGAACAGTGTCATCAGTAACATTCTGTGAACAGTGCAACAGTAACCTTAGGTGAATAGTGTCATCATTGAACTTCTATGAATAGTGACATTAATAACCTTCTATGAATACTGAAATAGTAACCTTAGGTGAATAGTGTCATGATCGACCTTCTATGAACAGTGTCATCAGTAACCTTCTGTTAACAGTGACATCAGTGACCATCTGTGAATAGTTTTTATAGCTTCCTATAGTTCTCCCCTTTAAAATTTTATTTTACATAAAACGAATTCAAGGCCTTGTTTCAAGTGATTTAAGGCCAAATAAAATCTCATAACTCCTATATTAATTTTTCCTAAGGCCCGATATGTCTTTACATGGTCAAATCGTGTGGTTTAATGTGATCTGCTTTTAACAGAGAATCCAACACATCTTAAACAGCTTCTCCATTAAATCTTCTAAAGTGATGATATATCTTCCTTGTTCTTACTCCTTATTCTATCATGTGTGAGACACTCGAACCTTTCTTTCTTCCCATATGAGCGGTGTGATCAAACTTTAATCCATGGATCTTTTTCCCCGATAAGTTCTTCCTGCTGCATGTGCACCCCCTGCTTTGGTCCAAGCAGCAAGGGTCGATCCTTCATCGAAATATTTTATGTTTTATCATGGTTATTTTGGTTTATTCTTATCCTTTTTCTCCTTTCCATATTATATCATGTGATTTCCATGATTCTAATGGAGTTTTCTTGGGGTTCGGTTGTTGCAGTCGTACTCTGGCACCCTCTAGTGGATGCAGTTGTCGCGAGAGGAGGTGATCGTGATCTGTTGTGTGGAATGATGTCATATAAAGAACATATAGAACCGTTTGAGGTAAGGATTCATTTCTCCTCTCTTCTTTTACATGAAACTATATCATTATCATGTTTTATCCTACTATATGAAAATTTAATTGACATAATAAATATTTGAATTGGATAAATAAATTGATATCGATCATAAGTTATTGCCTCTTATTTTGCTACATAGTGCGATATCTATGCTTTCTTTGTTTAGCTGTTTGTTCTTGATTGAAATTGTTAAAAAATGAAAACCTAGATTAATTGATAATTATTTGGCTTACGATAAAGAGTCATGTAAATGAATCTGGTTCATCTTTTATTTTTTAAGTTAATCAAATTGGTGTAGTAAGCATGTTTAATTATTTGTGATAGATTACTGATTAGGTTTCCCAAATTTGGAACCGAAAAATAATAATCGGTTAATCAAAGATAGATTAAAGAACCAGGTGTTCGATAAAAGATAACTCCATGTTGGGTTCAAAATTACCCTCTTGTTTGTTAAAGGGTCAAGAGCCCTATTGTTAAGATGTTTTTTTCCTACTGCATGTGTTGTGATGTGAGCCTGGATGGATTTTGTGATATGTGGGGGCATGGAGTCCTTTTGTTTATGGAATAAGATGATTCCTAGAGTGGTGAGATGCATCAGTTTATAAATATGGGTGTAAGGGAGGACACCAGGGATGGTGGAATGGGATGGATGTGATTGTTGGATGCTTGCTGATTATTATTGGTTAATTATCTGCTTTACCTTTCCACACTTCTAAGGCAGATAGTCTTTCTTACCCTTCTTCCGAAAGAGGTGACGATTCTCTAGGTATGCCACGTGCTTTCCATGTTTATCATCTCAAGGAGGTATGGGTCTACACTCTTGCTATAGGAGACAAAGACTCGACAGGAAGTACATCTACTCACTGTGTTGAGCCCCATTGTGTTTAGTAGAATTTAATGTTTTTATAGAATGCCTGGGAATATGGGATATAATAATGTTGTTAATAAATGATTGAATAAATTATGTTAACCCAAGGGTTTGGAGATTTCTAGGGCATAATGCTGAGGTTGTGATTTGAAGGAGGAATGTACTTTGGGAGTGATTCTAATGAAATTTAATGTGGGATTATTATTGGATAATTAATGTTTAAATAATTAATTAACATAAAGTGAAACTGATAAAAAGGTATAGAAATAATGTATTAAAGCTATTTAAATGGTTGTGTGCTTATAGGATACCTAGTCTTAGAAGTTTCAGTCGAGAGTCTGAGAGACGTTAGCTGTAGTTGAGTCTAAGACTAGGTTATGCTCACAGTGTGGTTGTGATCTATATTATATTCTGTAATTTTTGTGTTTCTATATGATACTTTACCCTGTTAGTAAGAGAAACTAACACCCATGGGATTTTGAGCCCTGGGTGTTTTTCCCCAACATTCTTGTGGGAGGATGGATGACTGACTACCCCCTTTGGCCCCGCTCTCTTCTCTTGGTTGATACTTGTGTTGGTAGGCTGATTGGATAGTTTTCTACATATATGTGTGTTGAGAGTTGTAATGTATTGTGGTTATTTACAAAAATATAATCTGAATATAGTATCATATGGACTGTTATAGGCTTAACGTGTATAGGCGGTGATGGATTGAGGATCCTTACTTGGTGTATGGGCGATAATGGCTTGATGTATAATACCAAACGCATGATAAACATTATGCGAGCTGTGGTGGCTCCTGGAAACTACCTGGTTACTTTCTTGCATGGTCATTGTGGTTTTATTGCATGAGGTGCATATTTTTTTGCTTCACCTTGGTGTCTGTGGGAAAGCCTTTTTGGGGAGAGAAACTTAGGACGTTTGACATTGGGGAAAAGAGGCAAACGAGTGGGGAAGTATTAGTAGGGTACCCTTGATATTATTTATTATATTATATACTCTTTTATGTGTTACTTGGTGAGATTATCCATTGTGTGGTTGGGAACTTAGTGTTCCTCTTTAGATGATGAGTTTTTTTCTCTTATTGTTCCCTATTCCTTTTCATGCTTTCCTTACTTTTTCACAAGAGGCTTTAGAGAGGATCCTACTGAGTATACTGTTATACTCACCATATGTATATATAAACTGTTTTTAGGTCACTTGAAGTAGTTTGGAGATCAAGCTGGTTTCTACTAGGTTGGGGTTGCAGGAGCTGTTCGGGCTTGTGGTGGCTACTGTTTTAACTTTCTTTTGGGTACTTGCTATTTTCCCCTTCTAGTTGTAGTAGTTTTGAATGACATTAAATATGTTTACTTGGATTTTCATTAATACTTCTATCTATGTTGGAGATGGTTGGTGTCTATCTTATCTCTTTCCCATGTATTCTCTTAGAGGGTAATGCCTCCCACTTGTGTGGTTACTGTGCCCTCGGTGCTAGTATTCAACCCGGGACTACTAGAGGTGGGACTCGGGGGTCATTATCTCCCTTCCAATATTTCCATCCCATGAGGGGTACACTTTGTGGGGAGGGGGTCATGAAACAAATAAAATATAATTATAGAACTAATGAGCTTATAAAATTCCACAATCTTTATGTATTTATATTTTTGGATCACAGTGGCATTAGGATACCAATTATTTGACAAAACCTATCTAATTTTCTAGAATAATTTTTCTGTAGAAATAGAATCACCAAGAGTATTTCAACTATTAAAAATATTTGTAAATAGAAAAATAATGTATGTAATAGATTCACTAGGATACATATAGAAATTATCAATGTCTCATATAAACATATCTAAAGAGATAACTTTTAATTTTTTAGTTCCTTCTTACGTTACTTCTATGATTTTCCAAATTTCATGGGCATTATTTCATATGGAAATATGATTAAATTAATTCTGATACAAATCAAAATATAATGAATTCATATACATTCCATCTATTTCAAAAGTAGAGATAATATAATAGGTTTATCTATCGCCTTTTCCAGTTTTAGGAATGCTACCATCCCTAAAAAAAAATACTGAATAACCAATATATCTAATAAAATTAGAGCTTCTAGTTTTCTAATAACTATAATTATTTCCATAAAGGTGCATGGACCATAGAACGTCCTTTGGGAGAACCATGGGTGTTTGAAAAATAACGTTTCATGAAAAATAATTTGAATATTTTAAATAAAATATAAGAATTTAAATATTTTTAAAAATTAAAGAATTTCAAACAATGAAATTCAAGACCCCTTTGATACCAAATATAGGCCACTATAAAGTAAAATGAAAATAGGGGGGGTTAATTTCCTTATAAAAAATAAATAAAAATATATGGAAAATAATAAAAAAATTAATGTTTATAAGTTATTTTTTAAAGTATTGAATATAATGAATATATTATGATGGTTTAAGAAGAATAACTGATAAAATTTGGAATAAAAATGATAATAATATATGTTTATAAAAGAAGAAGAATGAAATAAAGTGTGATTACAAAAATAAACATTTAGGTGAGTTTAATGGATTAAAAAACTTATTAATCTAAATAATGAGAGAAATAAAAAATAAATATGCAGAAATTAAATAGGAAACGGTATTTGGTAAGGATTATTTTTAATATCTCAGAAATAGCCTTATCATCTACCACACAAGTATCTTGCAGTTTTATTGTATTATTCCCTTAACTTTAATAGTTTTCAAGATAACTAAATCCCTTTATTTTTAGGTTATAAAAAGAATCCATAATTATAATAGACACTAGGACTTTAATTGGTAAGATAGAAAGCTCAAATAAATAATTCCCTTCCTTTATTTATTTAAATATATAGAAAACCAATTCCATCACATTAATGGTAGGGATCACCAAATATAGAATAAATATAACAAAGAGGGAGATTTCTTAGGAATAATAACTTTTTACCTTAGTCTCGATTCTCTAAAATAATATTACAAAATACTATTAGAGAATGTGAAAATATTATGAGTGAGAAAGATACTATAATTTGTGTATGATTTATAATAGAAGATAGAGGAAATATAAATGAGAGTCCTTTTAGGGATAATTTATGATCGTAGCATGTCGACATTTGAGACTAAATGAGTACATATATTTATAAGGATAGTAAGGTATCTATTTATAGTATTAAAAATATTTGGTGAAGTTTTGGAATTCATTTTGGGGTTATTAAGACATTGAAGTATAGATTTAATGATATTTTTATCATCATTAAATGTTGGTTGGATCAGAGGATCTTGGGGCACTATCAACTTCTATGTGTCATAGAGGGTGTCTTTGCTGAATGAAGGTTAAATATTTAAGGCTTAGTCTAGTAGGAAATTTTGATGGTTATATATATATTTAGGTATCTACAGAATCTTCTTTGAATAGTGACATGGAAGAAACCTGTATAAAAAAATTGCATTGTATACATTTACCATGCGGTGTGGCCTTACATGAGATTGTAGGACCTTTTGTTTGACTATGTTGTGAAAGCCATGATTTTCTCCATAGTCATTAGAGGGTAATTTTTATTTATCTCAATTGAGTGGGGGATATTGTGTGGTCTTTCTTGTATATCCATAATTCTTATTCCAAGGATTTTTGTAACATGGTGAAGAGTGATACACCATGGTGAATTTGGGAATGTCAGAGTTATTCATTAATCCAGCAAATTCTCTCCATGAGTTCACTAATTCCATCAACAATACTTCAAAGATTTTTCATGATTCTGCTATGATGTTTTTAAATTTATCTACATAACACATAGAAGAAAACATCAATAAATTTAAAGTGATTATGTGATCATTAAAATTAATTATAGTGATAAGAAGAACACCTCAATCATATATAATCCTATAATTATATTAATATTTTCCCAAACATAAAATGAATTTACTTATCATAAAATAAATTTTAAATTCCCATGGATATCTCCTATTATATTCATAAAATAATGTAAATCCTTTTTTCAATTAAGAATAATTACCTTGACATATACAAACCCAAAGGGATATATATACCTTAATCAAGTATTCTTACATCAACCCAATCACTAGATTTAAAAATAGCATTAATTACCTTAAATTATAATCACAGAAGACCAAAAATGGGTTTATAAAACTCAAATTATCGTCAACCAATAACATCAAAGTCTACAAAATTATTGAAATCATTCTTTGAGAAAATATATGACATATTGGACCCACACTCCCAATTTTACGTATTTATGGAACACATACCCACTTTCGAAATTTCAAAACTCCATCCTCAGACATGTATTATTGAAATATTCTATCCTTAACAACATTAAATTTTGTTTGAAAATTCTCATCATCATATTGATATCTTTTCATATTCTCCAGTAAATATAGTTGAGAAATCATTTGAAAAGGGATTAATGTATCCCTATCCCTATCAATTACAATATCCAAATTTACTAGATACTTGAATATTGGATCTTTCTCAATCCTCATTTTTGTAATAAGTCCATGATATTTCATAAATAATTAATATTCGATCATATTTTCTTCTCCTAGATTTTAGTGTTTAGTGAATTCATAGTAATTGATTAACATGAGCCATCTATTTTGCCTCATGTTGAGTTATTTCTATGTAAAGATGTATTTTGAACTCTTGTGATACATATATATCTCACATATTTCACCATAAATATAGTTTCTACATATATTTATAGAAGATATTATGGTTTCTAAATCAATATCATGAGTTGGAAAATTTTTTTATGAGTTTTCAACTGCATCAATGTATAATAAATAAATTTATCATTTTTCCTAAGGACATAACCCAATACATTATTTGATTCATCATTTTATATTAAAAACCCATCATTTCATAATTGGAGAGTCACAATTTGATCATTGAACAATTCTTCTAGTGAATTCATTAAAAAAATATATACTTTCAATTGTCCATATGAACTTAACCCCTTTACGTGTGAGATTGGTTAGTGGGTTATCCAATCAGGAAACATTTTGAACGAAATTCCATTAGTAACCTACTATCCAAATAAAACTATGTACCTCGTTTATGTTTATTGGAATTTTCCATTAATTGATTTCCATTAACATCGTAGGATCAACTGAGATTCCATCCTTAGAGACAATATGGCCAAGAAAAGAAACTATTCAAAGATATAATTAACACTTGCTAAACATCCCATATAATTACTTTCGTCAAAGAATATTTTGAACAATCTACAAGTGGTGCTCATGGTCATCATAGTTTTTTCACTATATCATGATATCATAAATAAATACTAAAAAAAACCATAATGATATTACATGAAAAATATTTTTCTTAGATCCATAAAAATAGAGGGTGCATTAGTTATTCCAAATGGAAATACTGTAAACCCATAATGTCTATACCTGGTTCAGAATGTTGTGTTAGAAACATCTTCCATCATCACATGAAATTGATGATGTCCAGAATGAAGTTAAATCTTCTAAAATTATTGATCTTTATAGCGTTTATCAAATAAGTCATCAATTCGAGGAAGAAGATAATTATAATTTATTATAATAGCATTTATTTATCCATCATCATTGCATATCCTCAAGGATCCATATTTATTCTTAACAAAATGAAGATGGGCTCTCCATAGAGAAACACTTGGTAGAATTAATCCTTCATTACTTGATTACTCTATTTATTTCTTCAGTTCCACAAATTTTATAGTGTATATTCAATAAGAATACATTGATTTTGGTCTTGCATTAGGGATTAAGTCAATGGTAAACTCAAATTCATGCTCTGGGGGCTGTCCAGGTAATTCCATGGGAAATACATCAATGTGTTACTGTAAAATTGGTAAATTCCCAATTTGAAGATCAATTTCCCCATCCCTAGATGTTATTTTATCTTCCTCCCCAAGAATATCATTTAATAGATCTAATGTGTGTGGATTTAGATAAGAATATAACAATGAATTTTCTTCTCTAAAGATAAGGGATTCTACATCTTCCTCAAGAATAATAATTTCCATATTCTTGCAATTAATTCATGGATAATTTTTTCAAATCCAATCTATTCCAAGGATTATATTAAAGTCAACCATGGAGATGATGATAAGTTCAGAAACTAAATCATTTTTATGTGTCATAAATGTGATTGATCGAAACATTTTTTTCGCTAAGATACCCCCTTTGGATTTTTGACTGTTGACACCTTTTTAAATAGAAAGGGAAAAATCTAATTTTCTTGGGAAACTGGGTTGATATAAAATAGTGTGATGATACAGAATAAAATAAAGAATTGGAAATATTTGAAGATAAGATTAATGTACCTACCACAACACCGTTGTGTATTTCTACTTTAGCAATGGTGAGTTCATAATCATGGCCTTATCCCCTTAGCATATTCTATAGTAGAATCCCATGATGCTTGGGAAATTTATTTTAATAATGCACCATTTTATTATAGTGAATTGTTGAGCATAATTAATTTATTTCTTCCTCTTGAGTTAATTTGTTCTATGACCCTTTTTCACGCACTTATAACAAACTCTCATGCCTTTCATGATTTTCCAGGACTATTCATTCCATAATTTTGACATAATGAAACATTATTCAATAAATTATTCCTCTTACATGCTTCACCTTTTCCACGGTTATTAGAATACCTCTTATTCTCTTTATTCCCCTTGAAAAAATAGGATCTATAAAATTCATCTTCCTTTTCTTTATTAAACTTAATACTAATTCATCAAATGATGAGAATGTTTTAGAATCTAGTTCCCTCTATAGAATTGGTTTAATAACATCATAGAAATGATAAATATTGTCTTCTAAATAACATATGTAATGTATAACATAATTTTCTAGTCTTGCGATGGTATCCATATACTCTAAAACACACTCTTTTTCACTTTCCCTAAAGATATGTAATTATCTCTTCATTTCAGTTTTTTGTTCACGAGGGAAATATTTTTCGAACAATGATTCATTAAAATTTCTCCATTCAATGTCTTATATTTCATCTTCAACCTTATTTTTTTTGATCAATGTCCACCATTGATCAACATATCCCTTAAGACAATATATTTTCAGTAATAACTTTTTATTTTTATTTTATCATAATGCCAAATGTAAATTTTTAACTGAATAGATCCACTTCTGAACTACCATTGTATTAGTAGTCCCAAAAAATATGGGGTCCTTTTCGACATGAATCTATACAATAGTGGTGTATTATAGTTATTCATCATAATCTGAGTAAACTGTCCTAATATGGTCAAGATTTTCTCATATCCAACATTGGTAGTGTTAACATTTTCAGTGAGGTAATCCCAACATTTTCTTTTGTTATTAACTCATTTCCTTCCATTAGGTGTAATTTATAAATAATGAAATACACTGAATTAGGTTATCAATGATAATTCTTAATTTCAAACAAAAAAAAATTCACATTATGAATGGGTAATCTCATTATCATAAACATGGTTTTATTAGGAAAATATTTAATTTTAAATCATTCATAATGGTTTATAAGGATAATATGAATTATGATAATAATATCCCTTTGGGATTGTTAAACCAGGTGTGTTGTAATTCCCATTATTGTGTACCGGGTTACACAGATTCATACTCGATACACTTTTTCTGAGTTGTAACCCTATGTACATATATACTAGAACCACATCCACTTGTAGAATCCAAAAAAGGATTTATTCATAGGAAGACCGATATAATCACTACCTTTCAACAATTATTAGAATTTATTCAATGATTATCCTCAAATACTATATTAGGGTTATGTTCCCCAAAATATGTTTTCTAAATCTAGTTCCCAATGGTTTTACTAAACATGATCTGATACCAGCTATAACAATCCCAAACCTAGTCACCCCAAATAATATTTCATTTTACTAAAATGGAATTGATAGAAGAAATCAAATCACTAAGGATTGAACAATTTAGTATTCTTGAAGATACTATATAATTACCTAGGTCCCTTATTACATTTGTAATTAATCATATAACATAAAAAATAAAATAAAATGCTTCCTCAACACTTATTCAAATGTTTCATCTTCAGAACTCAGGGAAGAAAAATAAATTAAAGATGATATCAAACACTTAGTAAGGGTTACACAAATCAATAATAACTAAAACAATGTCAATAAGGCATAATGACAATGTAAATAAATCAAAAACACATTCCATAATTACACTGAGAATGAAAATGCCACATACTTTTTTTCATTGTGAATATATCAAGGAAAGTAAAAACTAAATATTAAATGAAGAAACTTATTAGTCATTTGGAATCATGTATCTGGAGAATAAAAAATTATACCATCAATACGAATTAAGTCTTTGGGTAGAAACACATCTTATTCTACTTGGAAACAAACATGAAGGGTTGTCGCAAACTATTATGTGTCACGAGACGTGTCGATGCACCAAGGGGATATAATAGGACCCACCCGTTATTGGAAGTCCAATGAAATATTCATATATATATATATATATATATCCAATTGATGAAAATTATGGTGTATCGAAATATTCATATTGAGTAGAGGATACAGATTTATCAATATTTCACTCTACAAAGTAAACACTATATATAGAAATAATATATGGTTTAGATAATAATAACATCCATGATACAAGATAATATGGATATTTAAGAGGATTATAATTTCAAATGAAAAATTATCTCAATGTGTTATTAGATAAACCACATAAAAAAAATATTTTCTCACAATAATATGTAAGTCTCAACGAAATTGAAATTGAGACAAAGTCCCCAACCTTATGTCCAAATATGTTCTGCACTTGATGTTAATATCATAGATAATTAGATTAAATCCATTAATTAATTTATTCAGAACCATTAATACATTTATTTGATTTATTATAATATTATTAAGTTCATTTATGGCCTTTTTTGAGTTATACGAAACAATTTTATTATTCGGAGTGTTTATTTCCATAATTTTCATGATCAGTTTAATTATATACATATATGGAAAATAATGTTAAATGAGATTAGTTTTCTAGAATTGAAATTAGATGTTGTCAATGAATTTCCATAATATTAAATGATTATATATTTCATTCATTTATATTTTACGAGGAAAAATCATTAGATAAAATGTTTGAGATAACCATTTAGATTATTTTTGTGTTTTTTCGATCATATTGAAATAGTTTTGTTTTATTACTTAATATTATGTATATATAATAATTATAGAACTTTATATAATTTGTAATACATATATTATAGTCTTTTTTATTCATATAAATAGTTTTGTTACCATACATGATGGAAGTAATGGAAAATGAAAAGACATCATACATGATGATGTTAAATAGGCACATCAAGGGAGATGTTTTCATTTTTAGAATAAATGGTACATGATAAGGGATTTTATGATTTATATTTAATTAAAATAACAAAGATATAGTATATAACAAATAATGAAGTTATCATGTATGTTTGGATATATGATCTTAGGTAAGGATAATAAAAGAAAAGAAAATGAAAGGGAATGATTAAGGGTTTTACCTCTTGATTTCTTCTCATTAAGAACCTCCTTAAGGAACTTGGGATTGGTATTTTATTGATAAAAAAGGATACTGGACATGGAAAAGAGACATTGGAACACGATTGGGTAGAAATTGGATAAAATTCAAGGCTTTGGTGGCATGAGGAGAAGAGGTGGGGACGAGTGGTATTTACAGTGGAGGAGAGGGGTATTTTTTATTATTCTAAAAATTATTTTATTATCTTAGATCAAGATAAGAAATAGTGATGATTCTAGTGAGTATATATAGTAACCAGTGCTTTTTAGTTTTAACCTATGGTTCTTACATCATCCATACAACATCTATGAATAAATAAATCATGTATTTAGCTGATACTATAAACTACTATATTTCACTATTTACCAAACATTCAACTATTTTAGGAAAATCCCAAAATTTATCCCTAACCATTTTTTGAAGTGAAGATTTAAAAGATGAGCACAATTTTATGAATATAATTTTATAAATATAAAATAATATTATTTTACTTAAAAGCATCATTTTTGTGAATAATACAAATTTTAAATTTATAAATGATTTTATAACACTTTGAAAAATTAACTACGTTCTCCTAAAATTATATTATAATCATAAGAATTTTTTTTTTAATTTTTGACTCTAATTTATGAAAATGTATTTTATTTTAAATAATTTTATTACTTATAAAATCTTAAAAAAATTGTGTTTTATAAAAATTCTAACTCTTTATTTTTCATTTTTAAAATAGTTATTTACTTATACTATGATATAATTATATCATATTCTCATTTATAAGATGAGTTTTTTTAATATCTTTCTAGGTGAAGTTACTACTCTAATGGATGAATTACTATTATTAAGAGTCACATTACTATTCTAAAGTCCAACATACTATTTTATTGCTATATGTTCCTTAATTTCTAAAAAAATCCTTCAATTTCATTCGTTATTTTTATACAGTTTCTTTTGTGTTATATTTGTGATTTTATATGATTTATACTATATGAAATATATTTTTTGTTAAATGTAAGATATTTACTGAAATGAATTTATTTAACCAGATACATGCCCTAAAGTCTTGGTGTATTAGATAATATATTTTCCATTCTATACAAGGGCTATATTTTCAATAGTTATGATTCCTAATGATATTTTAAATTTGTAAGGTTATAACTTGTAACAGTCAATAAAATCCAAAGTAGAGAATGTGTCTTCTATAACTACATTAATTGATAATGTATTTGTTCATTCAAAAGGGAATATCATTTTTAAAATCTTTGTTCATTAAAAAAGGATGGAAAATAAACTAGGTATATATGTTAGAAAAATATAACTTGAATTTAGAAGCATTCTATAAATTCTAAGGGATGGAGAATGGTAGTTAGAGAGAGAAAGGTAAATACCTAATGTAAAAGGTTGATTTAGAGAGACTAATTACCTTATGTTTCATAATAATTCAGTAATTTCATATAATTTAATAAAAAATAAGATTAGTTTGATTAATTTATTAAATCATAGAATTTTCTATTTCTATTTAATTTATTATTATTTTATTAATTTAATTAATAATCATTTCAATGAGATAAAATATTTAATTTCACTTTTTAAGGGTGTTCGGTTTATGGTTTCATTGTTAGGTAAGATGTGTATAATTAGTGATGTTATCCTGAAAGGAGACTAAAAATAAAGAAGTAAAATTTCATGGTATAAATTTCCTTATATAAATTGATATGTTACTAAATATCTTTTAGTTTTCTAACATTGGGATGACTTATTTAGTAAAATACTTAACATTATTTAGTTCTTTAATTTGGTGGTTTTAATAAGAATTACAAACTGCCTTTGTTTTATTTATATGTTTTCTTTATATTCACTATAGGATATTAACTGTGTTATAATATTCTGAATATCACATTATTTCAACATAATAATATTTATATACCACCCTTGATGGAGGTGGTGAAAAATAAATTGTGTTATTCATGGAGGTGATGATCCAATAATATTGTGTGCCTGCTTTCATTTAATGAACAAATGAAGGGAGGGTGGATGGTGAATATTACACTATAATAATAAAATATAAGTATATTTAAGATAAAAAAGTTACTATGTTTATGTGTATAGAGAACATATCAGTGTTACTGAAGAAGAGTAAAATTGAAAAATATTAGTCCATAATCTTAACATGTCCTTTGGATGTCTCTAATTATACTACCACTTAAAGCACTATGAAATGTTATTTTTGGTGGAAAAAAAATATCTACATCACAGGGACATGATTGATAATGGATTTGGGACGAAGTGCTTCAAGATACATTTCCGATAAGTTTTGAGTAGAAAGACTGTGTGGGGTGGTATTCTATTGGGAGGAGTGGGGAGTTTTAAATATTATATTCATTAGTTTAAAATCATAGATCAAGACTACCAATAGTGTTGATTATTAGGACTATATACATTAACTAGCTCATGTGAGTTTTAAATAAAGCGTTACCACATCATTTATGAATAAATAAGTTATGTATTTATCTTATAATGTTAAAAAGCATATTTTACCACGTTTCACTATTCACAAAAAATCACGTATTTTAGAAAATTTCAATAAATTCACAAAAAGAAGTTTTTCACAAGTAGATTCCAGAAAGGAAATGTATTTTATGTAAATAAATTTATAAATATGAGAAATTTATATTTCAAATAAAATCTCCATTTATTTGAAAATTCCTTTTTTAATATTAGGAATAATTTTCATAACTATTGAAAAATTACATCAATTATCATAAAATAAAATTATAATTATTATGAAAAAAACTAATTAATTAATAAATTTTCTGTAAAAAAAAATTATTCTTAAATAATTATAATTTCTATAAAACTAATATTATAACATTCATGTTATAAAAAAATAAAAAACTCTTATTTGTTCATTTTAAAAGAGTTAGTTACTTGTACCAGGACATAACTATGTCATATTCTCATTTTATAAGTACTTAAATATTATTTTACACTTACATAGTTGGTGTTACCATTTCAATGATAGTTCTACTATTTGTAATAGCTAACTTACAATTCGAACCGCCAGATTACTATTCAAATTCTCATATCTTATATGTTTTTGGTTTCCCCACACCCAATAATTATCACATAGTTATATATTATTCATTCCTTTCTATTTTATCTCAATAATATATATATTTTCGTTTTCATGATTAATATTATTTTAATAATATTCTACTTCATTTTTATACGGTTGTGTATGAGTGCACTCATTCACGAAGATCGAGAAGATCAATGTTTTCATATTTTATTTATCGTATTTAATATTTTTATCCCACTGTAATATTTTCAATTCCTATGGTAATTGTTTCCTCAAAATTTAAAATTTAAATTAATATAATAACATTTAGACCTTTTTATCATGTGTTTTATGTTCTTTAATAAATATGAATCACTTAATAAAATACAGGGGAAATTCCATAGAAAGAAGTATGGATCATAACACTTTAACAATTTAATGTAAAATGTATAATAAATTATTTATTTATTTTTATTTTTTATTTACATTATTGAAACAAAATGAGTACCCCTTAATCTTTAATTGAGAAAATTCCTAAGTTCCATTAAAAACTAGGTGCTTCTCTAGGGGATACCTCACCTCCTTCCAATTCCCCCTGGTACCAAGTATTTGTTATCAAGTACCCATTGATGTCTTCCCTCATAAGGAAAATCTCTATACCCAAATTATCTCATGAAAAAACCTACCTTTGACCTCCAAAATCACCTCTAGAAAACTAATGTTATCCAAGTACACATACATGAGTTAATATTTACCCTTAATTTCATAATCATACAACCATGTCAATTAAAACCACCCAATAATAACACAACTAAACTCCAAGATATCCCGAGACACACTTCCAAAAAAATAGTAAAAAACAACCCCATTACATAATGATGATTCATTGAGATCATGATATAATCCAATAATAAGACATATAAATGGTTATAAATTAAATGTTGTATTTTCCTAGACCATGAATCATTGATACACAATGAGGATTTCTAACTATTTTTTCCCCGTCATATGAATCAATTACTACATGAATCATTGGTTACTAAAGGCATAACCATCACCTGAAAACATTTACACAATAAACACACTCCATCAGGTCCATATAAAAACAATCATACTGAATCCTAAAATTTATAAAAAAATAATTTCACTAGAAATTATTGATAACTACCATCCAAACTCATCCATTTATTTCCCACTAAACCTTCTCCCTGAGTCCACTTAGTTCCTAACAACAATTCGACACCTAAACCAACGTCAAGTCTAGTTTAACCAATCCCACATGCACAATGACTCCATAATACTCCTTTTGAAATCATATGACATGTGAAACCTCCAATGATAGACCCTGACAAAAGAAATTCATCAAATCTCGAGAAACCATAGAAACGAACCATATCATGTACTCAACCAAATGTCAATAGAAAAAAAAATCTCACTCTATAGTGAAACCATACACTCCAACCTATGAAAACTCAACAAATCCAAATATTTTAAAACAAATTCATCCTAAAACTAAAAAAATACCACATTTTTTTCAATTCTAGGGATCCACCATCAATAGTAATTTTAATATGATATAATAAAATCTCTATGTATAAGTCCTATTCATATATAAGTACCTACAAAATATAATTTGGTGATACTGTATACCATGAAAGAACAATTTCATCATAATTAAAATCTATCAAGAAATTTATATGATAAAATTACATACAATACTTTTTCAACCTTTTAAATAGACAAACCTCACTTAAAAACTTGAATACCAAACAAAAAACACACACATATGACATTTCAGTCATTCATTCCAAAAAATATTCATTATCACAAAATATATTACCATATTGTCTAAGAAGAAAACTATAAATCAATAATTATAGTATATAATGTTTACCCAAACCAAATATCTCAAAAATAACCAAAAACACCATAATAAAAATAATAAAATCACTAGAAATGTGGACTTTTAATGATGAATTATAACTACACACACAATAAGTAAACTATTCCAAGTCCTAAACCATCCCTATATATCCATTTGACATACACCAAATAATAGAATAAATACCTCTTTGATATAACCTTATAGTACCCCCTGTCTAGTCGGTTGAAAAAACTACGAGATTCGTAAGACCACATGACCTCAAAAACACATCGTTGTGCAACATACACAATTAACTAGAATCCAAGGATTATGTTTGATAGTGGGTATATTAGACCCATATTTATAAAATAAACATGGAATAGTGTAAATAAATAAAAACACAAGATATATAGATAAATTAACATATTTGACACACACAACGTAAAATTAAATGTATTACATATATTTAATAAGAATACATTGGATGTTTATTTAGTCTATGACAATCATATAAATCAGAAAAATAAATAAATAACACTAATGACTATATCCTTGGACATTGGGGATATTTCTTGTTTTATTTCTATAACATCCATGTGACTATCTGACACCATAACACATAATTAACCAAATACAACTCCTGACGCAAGGACACACCATTAAATGAGATAAAAAACCAAAGAGATATGCACATCGGTATACCCATACAGGGTCTGAGTATAATCCTAGTAGGTGAAAAAAGTAAAACCTTGAATATTACCAATAATATATAGGTGAATCTACAATGTGAATCATGAAATAAAAACATCTATATATCTTCTATATACATATATAGAGATTCCATTTTCAATATGAATTTCCCATCTAAATTTGGCTAGTGCCAGTATGGGATAATCTACCCAATGTGTGAATACACCCATATACTCCTATTTTCCACTACATTACAATTTTGGATCATAGGGGATCCAATATCAACATAATAACCAAACAAATTCTATATCAACTTTCCCAAAAGTAGTGTATACTTCCTCAATATATCCATCTTAGTCACTCCATGTCATCTGGTGTCAAACCCCTCCTCAAATCCATGGACAACATCTATGGAAAATCCCTCCTCTCATATGTTGATCAAAATCATTACCCTTGGTTTCATATCAATAGAGGATCCCACCAATAATATAATTTTAATTTTAAACATCCCTGATGTTCACATGATCTAACGTACTGAATTTCCAATAGTGTGTATAAACACTACCATTATATGAACACAAACCAGAATAAATACATTTAATACAACACCATTGAATTTAATATCATCAACATAATAAAAACATGAATTATAAAACCTTACCATGTATAGATGATGAAAAAAACATTTCCCATGACCATGATATCATAAGTATTAAACCTGAGTGATATTTTGTTCACCAGACCAATATATTCTCAAAAGATTGTAGGCATAGTACAAATATCTTTAATTTACAATATGCATGATATATATTCAATTTCATATATAAAACACATTTAATTTCATCTATTATGTTTATAATAATTCACTTTTCTTAAAGAATCACATCAAATAGGCTACTTATGCATTCAATGACCTCAAAAAACCTATCTTGTACCACTTAAACCCTCATATAGCTCACTCTTCATTAAAAATATCTAAAAATATCTACTTACAGAATTTATGTTCTATGCTATACACATCTCATGACTGATTATTTAAAATAATGGATACTATCGTTTCACAATGTCCACAAAAATCCATTATATAAAATACTACCACTTAATCCTAAAAAAATCAATTTTTGATAGTTATTCGTTTTCACCATAACTATAACTATGAACCAATGTTGTCAGTGACATTTTCTACACCTCATCGATTTCAAAGTATCGAACATGTTGTATAACACCCTTGGAAACCACAAGATCCATGGAAACTAATGTTGGTTCAATTGAACATCTATCTAACTTTGTTCCTACCCCAACATTAACATATTACAAAAACAAGAATATATCAGTGGAAGAAATTCACGATCCACTTACCTGAAACATGAAATATCTTTTTGGTCAATTATCTCTAGTTAATTCAAGTCCAACTCAAAAGATCATAGTTATTGGGACCCCCACCAACAAAAACAATAACCAGTGATAAATAAATATCCATTTAGATAAATTGGAAATAAATTCAACATGACCTTAATTATTACCCATGACGAACCCCAATGAAACAAAACATAATAACTCATCAATGAAATAAATGAGATCTACCATGGAGTAGGAGATAATGAGAGGGTGGGGGGGGGGGGAGCCAGGTTCCACACCATCTAGAAAATTTGTTCCATGCATCATTTACTATAAATTTTTTATCAAATAATTAAATAAATTATTATTATTTTGGATAACTGTCCATGTTTCCATCAGGAACCCTACAACCATCCTTGGGAACCCAATACATCACAACACATCTTCCCTAGATTTACCGACTACTTAGTTTCCCCATACCGGATAAATTCACTATGATTATTTCCACTAGGTAACTAGTATGAATTATAAGGTACCCAATGCTATGTTTATACAATGATAATGAGCTCACGCTAGATACAATTAAAAATATATTAAGCACATATACCCCAATAACACATATAACACCATAATAGGGTATAATTACAAATTATTTAACGAATAATAGACCTGAATTAACTACCAAACCCTAATTCCATTATAACTACCCCTAAAATGATAACCTCCTTTTTCATATGTCAAATACTTTAGTATGTTGTGATCTATATTTCAAAATTACATTTCTTGTCCATAAACATATCATAATCCATTACTATATATAGTATGAAGTCATGTTTATCATATAATATATTACTTTTGGATAGTTAAGATGTTGAATATTTACTCAACACAATATATTTATAATATGAACGATATTATTATAGTATCATAATTACTAAGATTTCCCAAATATGGTATTTTAAAGGAATATTCCAAATACATTCATGTAATCTTATTAAGGTCTCCCATAACGTTTTTCCCTTTCAAAAGATAGTCCATGGACACCCTAATTTGGTTGAATCTACCCAAGTGGATGATCGAGGATGTGATTAGAATCACTTTGGATGGAATCCAATACTGAGTATTTCAAGGGGATTTTGAATCTCACCAACACATATCATATATTCCTAATATAGGTATGAAATCTTCTGATTATTTATTTTCAAATATTAATAAATTATTCCAAATCAATTTATTTAATGATCATAAATGTGTAACTATTTAACCAAACAATAGATTTTGTTAATAAAAAAATTAAATACCAATATATTTACACATATCTAAATTCATTTTATTGATAATGTACATGAAACAATTTCACGAGAAGGGTTTAAATAATTTTAAGGAAACAAATATGCATAATGATTCTTGGATTGAAATGATATATATATTATATGTATTTTATAATGATTCCCAATATATGAAGGGGGGAGGGGGTTAATTTTAAACTTTAAAAAATTCATTTGGAACTTTTAAATATGGTGATGTTTAAAAAAGTTAAACAAGGTAATTTAGAAAACCTCTAGTTCTACACACTTGCTTGATTATAGAAATATGATTCTAAGAATGTAATTCTGGAAAAGATGGTTCCAGAAATGAAACTTAACAAAAGTTTACAAAGGTAAATATTATACCTTAAAGCATATAGAATCTTACTAAATCATAGTATACAAGTATAATAATGTATAAGATAGTTATACATTCCTCAACAATCAAAATGCAGTAGAAAACTTGAAACAAACAAGTAAAAAGTAGTAAATATTTTAACCCAAAGAGAAGGGTATCCAACAACCTTGGATAAAGGTCCCTTGATTTATACTTTCAATAAAGTCTATCTTACCCACACCAGGATAAGCCCTCGATATGAAGATCAGAGTCTGTCTCATAATCCCCGCAAGCCCTCAACTTCAAGGTAGTCAGGACCTCTTTCTTCCTATCCCCAGAAGCCCTCGAATGTACTCAGAAACATTCAGAGTAGCACGAAGAAATTTTCAACAAGATGTTCAGTACACAATAAGCATGAAAGTATCTCTCTAGAAATAAATTTAGCCTCATGTAATCTATAGATTCATAGAACAGTATTGAGCTCATTCAAATGAGCTCCTATTTATAGGCGTAACTTCAATGGTCAGATCCCTCCCCCAACGATCATATTTTTCCTTTAATTTCGGAGGGACCTGTACATGTGTCACTCCAAAAATGGTTAGCTAGTAACTAAATACTAAAAATTGTTTTATAACCAAAACATGAGTAAGAAAAAATATGGTTACTTACCCAAATTCATTTTTTGGAATGTATGGAAATAAATGTTCGGAGTCTAACCAAAAACCATTCGATGTTTATAAAACAAAGATATTCAGATTCAGTATTCAAAGGTATTCATAAACTAAATTCTATAGAATTCAGGAGTCTTAATTTCAATAATATTTGGAATATGAATTTAGTATAATTCGGAGTCTGGTCTTACAATGTTCGGAGTCTGAATTCATAAGAATTTGGAGTCTGAACATACAAAGTTTAGTGTCTGAATTCCTAAGTATTCGGAGTCTAAACATAGAATGTTCGGAGTCTGAATTTATTAGAATTTGGAGTTTTATATTAGAAAGTTTGGAGTTTGAATTCAGAGAATTCATAATCTGAACTTCCGAAAGTTTGGAGTCTGAATTCAGAGAACTCAGAACTTGAATTCAGAGAATTCAGAATCTGAACATCATAAATTTCGAATTTTGAATTCAGTGAACTCAGAACCTGAATCTGGATTCTAAAAACAGAATGCTCTTTATCTCAGTATTTATAATATTTTGATATTTTAGATACGAAATTTATTTTTAAAGTTAGAAATAAAATTAAAAATTAAAAACATGGTAAAGGTAAATTTACATGGGGAAGAAAAATTTTCCTTATCAAGATAAAAAGTAGGGTAAATGAAATTTTCCTTAAGATAAGGTGTTTCTGATTTTAAAATATTGAAAGAATGGTAAAGTCATAAGGAAATATTATTGAATTAGTAATATCCCCAATCATGAAGGAATGGAAAAGTCATAATGAAACCTTATTGACTCAACAATCTCCCCCTTTTGTAAAGCACAAACAACCTTACGAAAAAGAACATAAGGTATTAGAAAATATTTTTCGTGACATTGAAAATAAAACATATCTCTCTTAACACATAGGCAATGATGAATATGACTAACTCACCCTTAGGCTTTGGACACAGTAAGGATCATATTTTAGATTTCCGAAATGAGACTTTACATTTTATTGCATAAGGAAATCTTCTTGGATAATAACTCCCCCTTAGATTAACTCCCCTTTACTTAGGGAATTTTTTTTATTAGTATGATTTTTTCCTTTGTCCACCTTTGTGATTTTCAAAAAGGAATATAGGGAATGGAAAATTAGATATGCTACATGAAATATTAGTACAAGACAACCAAAAAAAATATACGAATAGAAATCAAAAAAATTTATTATGATTGAAAAAAATTTACAAGGAAGGAATACAACAAATTATCGGATTTAAACAATTTTATCCTTAATTTTCCTTGGGAATCAGATTCTTCACCATTTTTGAGCATTTTGAGATCCTTGTGATCTTCCTCTACTCGTTTGAGAATCAGATTCCGATCCCCGGCTTTCTTTTCTAAGGCTTTGACTCATTCTTCTCGAGCCTTACGAACCTATGCCAGAACCTTCAAGGATTCTTCCTACTTGAAAATATTTTCTTCTATCTCAATCCGGAGATCCCTTTATCTCTTACAACCTTGAGATATGAAATAAAACTTTCTATTCAAATCATTCACTTATCGAATTCGGGAATTCTGTTCCAGAGTAAGCTTCTCTTCAAAACTATTTGTGAGATCCTTAATCTTACTATCTTCGGAGTCAAAATCATACATGCCACTATCTTAAAAATCATTAATAATTCTCATGTCTTTTATAGATTTCCTTGAACAACTGGTCATCTTCTTGCATGATCTTTTGTGGTCTTCGTATTTAATGAAAAAATTCTTGAAATCAGCCTCATGCTTAACACACTTGTCCTTCACCATAGATACTGAATCCACTTTCTGATTCAAGGAGTGTTGAAGAATTTTGAATCTCGAATCAATTCTTGGAAATATAGGAATAGTTACAAAAAGCTTATTAAATGATTGAACTATTAAATCATGTCTAAGGGATGATGATTCCGAATTAGAAACTATGTTTCGTGGGATTTCTTTCTCTATTTCAACTTCCTTCCTCTTTAATGATCCACCAACTTCTTTCTTATTCACAACATCTTTATTAGGTGTATCAACAACCTCATATTTTCCATTATTAGTTTTCGGAATGGCTTATTTGTCCGGAGATTCGTGCTCACTATTAGATTACTGTACAATTTTTTCTTCCTCTATCTCTTCCTTATCAGCTCTTACCTTGGCACCTTCTAGATGAATGAAATCATGATTAGAACTTTGTTCTTATTACAGATTATTCATTTCTTCTTCAACCTTGTCATATTCACATTTCTCATCTTTCCCAAGGGTAACAAGATTTGAAGATTGAGCTTCAGAATTTCGGATTGAAAGCTTCTCAAATGGACTTTCATTCTTGTGAAACTCTTCAACTTGCTTAGTGAGATCTTTGGTATCATCACAACCTTCTTATTCTTCTTCCCCTAATTTTTCTTGGAGTTTTCCAGAGTCATAAATTTAATCCCCAATTTCTCTAGTAAAGCTTCTACAAAGAAGGATTTTGGTACTAGAATATTTTTAGAGGCATTCTCAACATCCTTTAGTATAGATTTCACAATCTATGCTTCAGTCATCCTCTTCTTTTGCTTCTTTTCTTTTACTAGCTTTTCAAGCTCATCGGTAGTCTTTTCTCTTAAAGATTTTTCTTCAGTAGGATCTAAACCAATGCTAGGCTCCCTTTCTTACGTTTTCTTCTTGTCTTCCCTCCATTTAGGTAATACCTCATACATATATGATTTTTTTCTTCTTAGGATTTGGTGGTGCGGATTGGGTTTCCTTAGCCTCTGTAGTTTTTTCCTTTTCTTCCACTTCCATCACATTCCACTTCTTTTCACCCTTCTTATAGGTCTCTGTATCCTTTTGTTTCTTTGAGATAAATTTAAATTCTTCCTCAAGAAAGTCATAAAATTCTTTGGATTCCTTAGATAATCCAACATTAATTATTCTTAGAGTGTCATCACGTACCATCATAACTTTTGCAATTCCATGGCTTAGAACTACAAGGTATTTTGAAGGACTCTTAACACTGAACAATAATCTTTGAGAGAATGGCTAGATACATAATGATATGAGCCTTAAAATTTCCATTCTTTATATTTTTGATCATAATTAGAATATTCTTAACTAATTTTATCTTCTTTAGGTTCACCAGAAAATCCAAAATATACATGTCACAAATCTTTAATGTATCTTTGTAAACTTTTCTTGGTATGATGAATCCTGGAACACATAATTATAGAATCCAAAAATTTGTAGACAGATGAGATATTTTTGGAGTCTTTACTTTATAAAGTCCAAGGAAAGCCATAGCCTTAACCTTATTGAAACTTCCTTGATTATCATGTAGCTTATGAGAACAAAATTCAGCTTCTCCTTCATATAGAATACCAACCAAGCTAGCAGCCTTGGTGTATGAAAGAGAATAAGTATTCCCATAGATCTTGAAAGAGAACTTATCTCTGCCTTCTTATTTGAAAAAACTTATTGTTTCATAGAATTTTACTTGAAAATATAGATATACTAAATCTCGAGCACCTGTATTTGATACGATACCACTGTCCCATCTATTCAGCTTGATGTTCTTTGAAATGATGGAATCATACTTGGAGAAGAAGTTTGGATGCACCAACCATTCTCTATAAACCTACCACTCTAATATTGGTTTGATAGTTTGAATATATTCTTGAGAAGATTCTTTGACATTCATTCGGAGTTGTGAGAGATCTGAGAAGTTCGGAACGAGCTTATTAGGAGGGAAGAAGTTCAATACGCAAAGGCCTGAGTTTCATTGTGGGAAAACCATCAGAGGGTCCTTTATATAGGTACTTTAAGCGATGGTTCAACTTACCTGATTGATCCAATGTCTGGAAAACTTCTTGATAAGATCAGACGGTTGAGATGATAGTTGCATGGAGTATTTGATAGAATCTGATCTTTTGAGGTTTTAAAGAAAAACATTTGGATTTAAGGAAAAGAGAATCCGATTAATTTAAAAAACAAAATGAAAATACCAAAAAGTAAAATATGATTATGAAAACTCAAGAAAGGAAACATACCTTTTGTATTTCTTGGAAGATTATTCGTAGTGAGGAAAAATTCATCTTAAATAACTTTAGATTCTGAAAACATGATTATGATTTTTTTTGAAAAACTGACTACGAAAATTTAAGAAAATCATCATTATGAAAAACATTTCAAATCTTCATTATGAAAATTTAGAAAATCTTCATTACTAAAATTTAGAAAATATTCATTACAAAAATTTAGAAAATATTCAATAAGAAAAATTAGAAAATCGTCATTTAGTAAATTTAGAAAACCTTCATTATGAAAATTTAGAAAATCTTCATTACGAAAATTTAGAAAATCTTCATTACGAAAATTTATAAAGAAAAAATTTATACTACGAATATTTTTGAAATATAACGAACAAATGTACTCCCCCTATGAAAATGAGTTTATTACTGGAAGGATATTGGTTTCAAAAAGAAGTTAACAAGGAACATTACCTTACAGTTATCATTACTAACTTTTGAATAATGTATTCAATTCTATCGGAGGGTAAATATTTTTTTTAAATATCAGCATGTTGATCCAGCATTCCGATAAATTGAAGAATGATATCCCCTTTATGTGTGTGATACCTAAGAAAGTGATTCCTAATATCTATGTGTTTTTCATGAGAGTGATTTGTAGGGTTTTTACTTTGGGAAATGGATGTAGTATTATCACACAAAATTTGTGTTTTGGTAAAACTCATAACATAGTCTGTGAGTGTGTGTTGCATCCACAACACTTGAGCACAAAAACTTCTAGCTGTTACATATTCAACTTCAAGGTAGTCGTCTCCTCTGTCTTCTTATTCCCGGAAGCCCTCGATTGTGCTCAGCAACATTCATAGTTGCACAATGCAGTTCTGAACAAGATGTTTAGTATGCACTAAGCATGAATGTAACTCTCTATAAATCACTTTAACATCATGTAATCTCTAGTGTCATAGAACAGTATTGAGCTAGTTCAAATGAGCTCCTATTTATAGGCATAGCTTCAACGGTCCACTCCCTCCTCCAACAGTCATATTTTTCCTTGAATTTTAGAGGGACCTATACACCTGTCACTCCAACAATGGTTAGATAGTAACTGAATGCACGAAATTGTTTTATAACCAAAACATGAGTAAGTAAAAATATTGTTACTTAACAGAATTCATTTTTCGGAATGTAAGGATATAAAAGTTTGGAGTCTAACCAAAAACCATTTGATTCTATAAAACATAGATATTTGGATTCTATATTCAAAGGAATTCGGAACTTGAATTCTATAGAATTATAGATTCTGAATTTCAAGGAAATCCAGAATCTGAATTCAGTAGAATAGGGAGTCTCATCTTACAATGTTCGGAGTCTGAATTCATTAGAATTCAGAGTCTAAACTAAAAATGTTTGGAGTCTCAATTCATAAGTATTTGGAGTTAGAACAAAGAATATTCGGCGTCTAAATTCATTATAATTTAGAGTATGATCTTAGAAAGTTCGATGTCTGAATTCAAAGAATTCAGAATCTGAACTTCAGAATGTTCGGAGTATAAATTCAGAGAACTCAGAACCTAAATGTGGATCCTGAAAACAAAATACTCTATATCTAAATATTTATAAGATTCCAAGGTTTTAGTTACAAAACCGAATTTTACACTTATAAATAAAATGAACAATGAAAAACATGGTAAAGGTAAATTTCCTTGGGGAAGGAAAATTTCCCTTATCAAGATAAAACATAGGGTAAATGAATTTTTCTTTAAGATAAGGTGTTTGTGATTTTCAAAACATGAAGAAATGGTAAAGAAATAAGGAAAAATTATTGACTTAACAATCTCCCCAATTATAAAGGAATGGAAAATTCATAAGGAAACCTTATTGACTCAACAATCTCCCACTTTTTGGAAAGTATAAGAAACCTTACAAAAAGGAACATAAGGTCTTAGAAAATATTTTTCTAGACTTTGAAAATAAAACATACCTCCCATAAAACATGGGCAATGATGAATACGACTAAATACCCCTTAGGCTTTGGAAAGAATAAGGATCGTATTCTAGAATTCCGGAATGATACATAACATTTTATTTCATATAGAAATCTTCTTAGATAAGAACTCCCCTTTATTAAGGGAAATTTGTTCTTTTCTTAGTATTTTTTTTCCTTTCTCCCCCTTTGTTTTTTTCAAAAAGGAATATCGGGAATGGAAAAGTAGATATGGTACCAGAAATATTAGTATAAGACAACCAAAAAATACATATATGAAGAGAAATCAAATTTTTTGTTATGATTGAAAAAAATTGTATAAGTAAGGAAAACAACAAAATATCAGATTTAAAAAATGTTATCCTTCATTTTCCTTGGGTATCAGATTCGTCACTATTTGTTTGAGCTTCTTGAGATCCTTGTGATCTTCCTCTACAAGCTTGAGAATCTGATCCTGATCCTCAGCTTTATTTTCTAAGGATTTGAAACTTTCTTCCTGAGCCTTAAGAACCTATTCCTGAACATTCAAGGCTTCTTCCTACTTGAAAAGATTTTATTCTATCTCAATTAGAAGATCCCTTTATCTCTTCCAACTTTGAGCAACTGAATAAAACTTCCGATTCAGATCTTTCACTTCATGAATCGGGGAATTCGGTTCCAGAGTAATCTTCTCTTAAAAACTATATGTGATATCCTTAATCTTACTATCTTCAGAGTCAAAATCCACCCTAAAACAATCTTGAAACTCATCAAGAATTATCATGCCTTTTATAGTTTTCCATGACCAACTGGTCATCTTATTTCATGATCTTTTTTGGGCTTTATAGTTAATGATAAAATTATTGAAATCAGCCTCAAGATTGACACACTTGTCCATCACCATGGATGATGAATCTGCTTTTTGATTCAAGGTGTGTTGAATCATTTGGCATCACGAATCAATTCCTGGAAATATTGGAATAGTTCCAACAAGCTTCATCAAATACTGAACTATGAAATAATGTCCAAGGAATGATGATTCCGAATCAAAAACTTTTCTTGGTGGGGTTTCTTTCTCTATTTCTACTTCCTTCCTCTTTGATGATCCACAATCTTCTTTCTTCTTCACAACAACTTTACTAGGTGTATCAACAACCACCTGTCTTCCCTTATCAGTTTTTGGAATGGCTTCCTCATCATAAGATTCATGCTCACTATCAGATAGTTGTACAATTTTGTCTTCCTCTATATCTTCCTTCTCATCTCTTGCCTTAGCATCTTCTAGATGAATGAAATCATGATTAGATCTTTCTTCTTCATATAGATTATTCATTTCTTCTTCAGTATTGTCATCTTCACATTTTCAACATTCCCAAGGGTAAAAAATCTTTGAAGGCTCAGCTTTAGAAGTTCAGATTGAAAGCTTCTGAGATGGAATTTCCTTATTATGAAAATATTCAACATGCTTAATGAGATCTTTGGTATCATCACCATCTTCTTATTCTTACAATACTTTTTCTTGGAGTTCTTTCGGAGTCACAAATGTCTTCCCCGGTGTCTTTGGTAAAGCTTCTACAAAGAAGGATTGTGGTAATAGAATATTCTCAATTGCTTTCTTATAATCCTTTAGTAGAGATTGCACAATCTTTGCTTCATTTATCTTCTTCTTTTTATTCTTTTCTTTTGTTTCATTTTTATGCTCATCAGTAGTCTTTTTGCTTAAAGCATTTGCTTTAGAAGGATCCAAACCAATGTTTGTCTCCCTTTCTTTATTGTTCTTCTTTTCTTCCCTCCATTTAGCTACTACTTCATATGGATATGATTTTTTTCTTCTTAGGCTTTGGTGGTGTGGATTGGGTTTCCTTAACCTCTATTGTTTTTTCCTTTCCTTCCACTTCCATCACTTTCCAATTATTTTCACCCTTCTTAGAGGTCTCAGTAGACTTATGTTTCATTATGATAGATTCAACTTCTTCCTCAAGGAATTCATAAAATTCTTTGGATTCCTTAGAAAATCCAACATTCATTATTCTTAGAGCGTCATCACTTACCATCATAACATTGAAATTCCATGGCTTAGAACTACAAGGTATTTTGAAGGACTCTAAGCACTGAACAATCAGCTTTGAGAAAATGGATTGATACCAAATGATCCGAGCCTTCACATTTCCTTTCTTTATATTCTCAATCGTAATCAAAATTTGCTTAACTAAGTTGATCTTCCTCAGGTTCACCAGAAAATCCAAAATATACATGTCACTCTTCTTTAATGTATCCTTCTCAAATTTTCTTAGTATGATGTATCCTTGAACCCATAATTCCAGAATCATGAAATTTGTAAACAAATGAGAAATATTTGGAGTCTTTACTTCAGAATATCTAGGATAAGCCATAAACTTAGCGTTATTGAAACTTCCTTGATTATCAAGAAGCTTTTGAGCACAAAATTCATCTTCTCCATCATAAAAAATACCAAACAAGCCAGCAACCTTGGTGTATGAAAGAGCATAATTCTTCACATTGATCTTGAAAGAGAACTTATCTCTGCCTTCTTCCTTGAAAAAACTTACTGTTTCATTAAATTATACTAGAAAATCTAGATATACTAAAACTTGGGCACCTATATTTGATACGAAAACACGGTTCCATCCATTCAGCTTGATGTTCTTTGAAATGATTGAATCATACCTGGAGAAAAAATTGGGATGCACCAACCATTCTCTATAAACTTGCCCCTCCGAGATTGGCTTGAAAGTTGACATGTCTTTCTAAGAAGATTCTTTAACAGACATTCAGAGCTGAGCGAGATCTGAGAAGTTCAGAATGAGCTTATTTAGGAGGTAATAACTTCAACACACAGAGGCTTGAGTTTCGATGTGGGAAAACCATCAGGGGATCCTTTATATAGGTGTTTGAAGTGATGGTTCAACTTCCCTAATTGATCCAATGACTGGAAAACTTCTTGATAAAATATGACGTTTGAGATGATAGCTGCAAGGAGTATTTGATAGAATCTGATCCTTTGAGGTTTTAAAGAAAAACATTCAGATTTAAGGAAAAGAAAATCTAAAAATTTTAAATAACAAAATTAAAATACCAACAAGTAAAAGAAAATTACGAAAACTCAGGAAATAAAACATACATTTCAGATTTCTAGGAAGATTATTCATAGTGAGGAAAAATTCTCCTTGAAGAAATTTAGCTTTAGAAAATATGATTAAGAAAATATTTGAAAAACTGACTACCAAAATTTTATAAAATCTTCATTTCAAAAAACATAGCAAATCTTCATTACAAAAATTTATAAAATATTTATTACGAAAATTTAGAAAATATTAATTACGAAAATTTAGAAAATCGTCATTATGAAAATTTAGAAAACCTTCATTAGAAAAAATTAGAAAATATTCATTATGAAAATATTGAAAATATTCATTACGAAAATTTAGAATATATTCATTAAGAAAACATATAAAGAAAAAACATAGACTACATAGTGTTTTGAAATATAATGAACATATGTACTCCCCCTATGAAAATGTGTTAATTACTGTAACGAGATTGGTTTCAAAAATAAGTCAACAATGAAGATTGCATTATAGTTATCATTCCTAACATTTGTTTAATGTATTCAAATCCATCATAGGGTAAATATTTTGTTAAAATATCAACATGTTGATCTTGCATTCCGATAAATTTAATAATGATTTCCCCTCTATGTGTGTGATCCCTAAGAAAGTGATGCCTAATATCTATGTGTTTTTCATGAGAGTGACGTGTCAGATTTTTAATTAGGGCAATGACACTAGTATTATCACGCAAAATTTGTGTTTTGGTAAAACTCATACCATATTCTGTGAGTGTGTGTTGCATCCACAACACGTGAGCACAACAACTTCCAGCTGCTAAATATTCAACGTTAAGGTAGTCAACACCTCTGTCTTCCTATTCCCAGAAGCCCTAGAATGTACTCAGCAACACTCAGAGCCGTATAAAGAAATTCTGAACAAGATGTTCAGTATGTACTAATCATGAAAGTATCTCTCTATAAATCACTTTATCAGCATGTAATCTCTAGAGTCATAGAACAGTATTGAGCTCATTCAAATGGGCTCTTATTTATTGGAGTAGCTTCAAGGGTCGACTACCTCCTCCAACAGTCATATTTTTCATTGAATTTCAGAGGGACCTGTACATGTGTAACTAAAACAATGGATAGTTATAACTGAATGCACGATAATGTTTTATAACCAAAAAATGAGCAAGAAAAAATATGGTCACTTAACCAAAATAATTTTTTGGAATGTAAGGATATTAATGTTTGGAGTCTAAAAAAACCATTAGATGTCTATAAAACATAGATATTCGGATTATATATTCAATGGAATTTGGAACATGAATTCTATAGAATTCCTGAGTCTGAATTTTAGGGAAATTTAGAATCTGAATTCAGTAGAATTTGGAGTCTAATCTTAAAATGTTTGGAGTATGAATTCATAAGAATTTGGAGTATGAAATTACAAAGTTTGGATTCTAAATTCATAAGTATATGGAGTCTGAACCTATAATGTTTTGAGTCTGAAGTCATTAGAATTCAGATTTTGATCTTAGAATGTTCAGAGTTTAAATTCAGAGAATTCGGAATTTGAACTTCAGAATGATTGGAGTTTGAATTCAAAGAACTCAGAACCCAAATATGGATCATGAAAACAGAATGCTCTATATCAAATTATTTTTAAGAACCTAAGGTTTTAGTTATGAAACTGATTTTTACACTTATAAATAAAATGAACAATGAAAAACATGGTAATGATAAATTTTCTTGGGGAAGGAAAATTTTCCTTATCAGGATAAAACATAGGGTAAAAGAAATTTTCCTTAAGATAAGGTGTTTGTGATTTTCAAAACATGAAGGAATGGTAAATTCATAAGTAATCCTTATTGACTTAACAATCACCCCAATCATGAAGGAATGGAAAAGTCATAAGGAAACCATATTGACTCAACAATCTCACCCTTTTTAGAAAGCACAAACAGCCTTACGAAAAAGAACATAATGTCTTTGAAAATATTTTTATGGACATTGAAAATAAAACTTATCTCCCTTAACACATGGGAAATGATAAATATGACTAACTCCCCCTTAGGCTTTGGACATAGTATGGATTGTATTCTAGATTATCTGAATGAGACATAACATTTTATTGCATACAGAAATCTTCTTGGATAAGAACTCCCCCTCACTTCGGGAAATTTTTTCTTTTCATAGTATTCATTTTTCATTTCCCCCATTTGTTATTTTCGAAAACAATATAGGGAATGGAAAAATAGATATGGTACCTAAAATATTAGTACAAGACAACGAAAAAAATATACGAAGAGAAATAAAATTTTTGTATTATGATTCAAAAAATTTGTACAAGGAAGGAATACAACAAAAGATCTGATTTAAAAAAAGTTATCCTTCCTATTCTGTGGGCATCAGATTCTTCACTTTTATTTTGAGATTCTTGAGCTCCTTGTGATCTTCCTCTTCTCGCTTGATAATTTTATCCCGATCCTCAGCTATATATTATAAGGCTTCGAATCATTCTTCTTGTGCCTTAAGTACCTATGCCAGAACCTTCAAGGTTTCTTCCTACTTGACAAGATTTTCTTCTATCTCAATCTGGAGATCCATTTCTCTCTCCCAAATTTGAGCAACTGAATACAACTTCCCATTCAGATCTCTAACTTTTGAATCCAGGAATTCTTTTCTGGAGTAAGCTTCTCTTCAAAACTATTTGTTAGATCCTTAATCTAACTATCTTTGGGGTAAAAATAATCACTGAAAATATCTTGAAAATCATCAAGAATTCTCATTTATTATATATTTTTCCTTGACCAACTGGTCATCTTCTTGCATGATATTCTATTGGATTCATAGTTAATGAAAAAATTCTTGAAAACAACCTTAGGCCTGACACACTTTTCCATCACCATGGATAATGAATCCACTTTTTGATTCCAGGTGTGTTGAAGCATTTGGAATATCGAATCGATTCTTAGAAATATATGAATAGTCACAACAAGCTTCTTCAAAGACAGAACTATGAAATCATGTCCAAGGGATGGTGATTCTGAATCAGAAACTTTTCTTGGTGAGGTTTCTTTCTCTATTTCAACTGCCTTCCTCTTTGATGATCCACTAACAACATTCTTCCTCACAACAACTTTAATAGGTGTATCAACAACCACTTATTTTCCTTTATCAGTTATCAGAATGGCTTCTTCATGTCACGACCCACCTTCACCAAAAAAAGGAAAGGGTCAGCAGACGGCCAGGACCTTCCTATTTTAAGTTGAAGGAGAGATAATTACCCCAGAAACCCGCCTTCAATATGTCCCGGAGTGGCGACTAGCACCAAGGGTATAGAATCACACACTAAATGGAAGGCATTAACCTTTTTCTATTTTACAAGATCGGGAGATAAGATGATGGAACCCAACAACTACAAAACTAAAAGAAAAGTAAAGCCAAAAGTAAACCATTCCCACATGCATGTTTCAAAAGTAAAATCCACAAAGTACAAAAGGTGACTACAAAGGTAAGTACTAAATAAATAAAAAAAGCAACATTAACTACCCCAAAGGTCCGAGCTAGTTTGGTCCCACGTGATCCCCAAAGTCCTCCCGGAAACCTGAAAGCAGTTTTATATACGTAGGGTGAGCATACAAGTACACTCAGTAGGGAAAACCAAAGACTCTCGTGCACAAGTGGGGGAACGTACTAAAGTACCATGAGAAAAAGGAGTAAACCAAACACCTTTCAAGGTAAACTATCCACCCAAGCCTCACCAAGGAACACTCCCAAAATAACAAAAGTCAAGTAATATATATAATAAGAGCACATTGATGTTTGGGTACCCCGAACCACTTTACCACTAGTTATTGAGATATCCTGTGCATCAAACCAATCCCGCCATTCTCACTACAGTCCCACTGCCACACCCACCTGCACACACATGGGCCACAACCGCACATAGTCCCACTGTCGAATCCTTCCCACAAACACCTGGGCCACAACTATCACACGTAACCACGCCTGAAAACACCTAGGCCAGAACAACTACCACCACGCCCGTAGACACCTGGGCTAGCAGATCCACTGCCACGCCTGAAGACACCTGGGCCTCATCCCAAACACACTTGGGAAACCACCTGCCACACACACCTAGCCAACCATCACACTACCCCACCCGAAGTTTCTTGGGACAATAATGGACCTCAGGCCATCAAAGCCTGCCCGAAGATACTTGGGCTATCTGGGAAAGGGAGCAGAAAAGGAGATAATAACAAGCCACTAAAAATAGTGTTTGGAACCCCCCCATGAAATTGGGGTTTTTGGCACTAAGTTCTCAACTTGGGTGGGGCACGAATAAGAAACACAAAGCTACAAGTATATATATAGGTAACAAGCACTCACCCAAGCTAGGTTTTTCTTCAGACACACTACAGATCACAACAACACTGATGTCCGGGTCACAAATCTCGCCAATAAAACCCATTTTTCCCATTCGTGTTTCATGTTCTGTGATAATGTTCAAATAATTTCATGAACTACTGGGCAACTAACACCATAAGAATAACCAAGGAAAATAATCTAGTCAATCGTCAATTTAAACATTCACACTCGATTCTCTTGTAATGTTACAACAACAAGGAATAAGTGAGATCCCCTGAAGTACTGGAACCAAAGACTACCCTGAGACACTACCCCGTGTCCGCTCCCCAAAAAGTTTTTTCATCAACAGAGGATCCCACCCCAATTCGTGATATAAACAAGTAACCATCGGGTTATAAAACTCACAACCAACGAATCCATAACAACAGGGGATCCCATCTCCGATTCCAAAACCATCGAGAGTATAAAAACATGGGATCTCATCCCCTCCAACATATTCAGCAATCGTCCTATGAAAGAAAACAAGCAAACCACTGCCACCAAAACTAAGCAAGACCATGCCTATATTTTCAGATTTAAAATATTTCACACGCTCCATGATTTCAATTCCGTGTTTTGACCGAGGTTATCAAATAAGGGATTGATCATGGTTCTTTCAATTTATTCAGACAGTTATACATGATTAACCAATTTACTTTTCACAGCAGGAGTTTAAAATTAGGAACAAGCCATTTAAAACACCACGAGGGGTTCATTAGTGCACAGACAACATCCACCAACGACCTAAATTTTCAGAAGGCACAAGCAATAACAATTCAAAAAGATGATCATAATATAAAATAGCATCAATGATCACAACCCACCCTTCTTTATTTATAGAATCCGTTCATTATCATTATTAGGTCTGGTTTATCCAATTCCATAGAAAAAAAAGCACGCCCACCCCGCATGATACACCAAAGGGAGAGGCGATGAATTAATTCCCTACCCGTTGGATCAACATTCTACGCTGAGGTCGGGGGAGGAAGTTCACTGATAGCGATGCAGCTCGCCTAAACGAAAATTTCTTCGTCTATCAATGATTAGGCCGGGCGCAGAACTCTACCCATAACGATGCGGCTCGCCCGATGCACCAGAAGTTGTTCATGAAAATCCGCGATCAAGGAAAGAAGAAACCACGTCTAACCCTTGGTTTATAAGATCTGCGGGCGGTTGAGATGAGAATGCCAAACTGGGTAAGGAGTGGGGGTCGTGGGTTGACAATGCAGTTGGGAAGTTACACACGGAGGTCTCTTGGGATTTTTAGGAATTAGTTATAGGATTTAAATGGTTTTAAAAGGAGTAAAAGAATTAATTTACATAGAAACTTATGTTGCGGGAGCGGAAAAGTCAGGTACTAGAAAAATAACGAAAGGCTCGGTGAGGGGACACGTTGCCACCGTCACGGTGTCACCGCCATAGTGCCACCCTCACGGTGTCACCCTCACGGTGTCACCCCCCCCGGTGTCACCGTCACGGTGCCACCGTCACGGTGCCACCGTCACTATGCCACCCTCACGGTTCCACCGTCATGGTGTCACCCTCACGGTTCCACCGTCACGGTGCCACTGTGACCGGTGTCACCCTCACGGTACCACCGTTTTGGTGGAGCCTCACTTTGGAAAAGTAATGGGTCAGGAGGGTCCGGGCCATTACATTAGATACCTCTAAAATGATTCTCGTCCTCGAGAATCAAAACAACCCAAGAAGGAAATAGAGGGTCCAAAAAACCACCTTGAAAGATACCTCTTAGACGTGAACCCATGATAACTAAAAAGACTTCTCTGTCAAGAACCAGGAAACATACCATGCCAAACTACCCAGGCATGTGGGTTGGGGAGTCTCCTCCCCCATGTCAAGATATTATCCTCTTTGGGTGGAACTGACTCGACCACACAGATTTAATCACATCCACCTTAATGGGTCTTTATTAGGGGTCGGGTTCTCTCCTCCCCCATAGCCAGGGCTTTTCACAGACAATCAGAGGAAAGAAAACCAGTACATTTCATAGCCAAAAGACAAAACGTTCTACCACAACATGTACAACAAGGAATGAAAACATAAAACAACTCTAGGTATGGGTATGCATCTGTGCTTCCCTCTACCACATACACTCCTCAAGCCCACCATGTCTCCACAACACACGAACCAAGGGAATGGTTCGCCCACGGAGCACCTTCTCCTTGCGATCCTCGATCATCACTGGTCTCTCCACAAAAGTCACATCTTCCTCGATGTCCAGCTCACCCCAATCAAGGATGTGTGAATCGTCGTGCAGATACTAACGGAGCTAGGACACATAGAAGACATCATGTATCCTTATTAGCGGTGGTGGTAATTCTAGCTGATAAGCCACTTCGCCGACCCACCGCAACACTTCGAAGGGTCCGATGAACCTCGGAGAAAGATTACTCTCCTTGCCGAACCTCCGCTGCCCACGCCGAGGGGAGACCTTCAAGAACACGTGGTATCCAACCTCAAACTACAAGGGACTCCTTCTGGTATTAGCATATGACTTCTGTCGGTCCTCGGCCGCCTTCATCCTTTCTTGTATGAGTTGAAACTTCTCTGTCGTTATTTTCACGACTTCCGGGCCAAGGATGCATGCCTCTCCAACTTCGGCCCAACACACAGGTGAATGACGTGGCCTCCCATATAAAGCTTCAAACGGGGCCATGCCAATGGTAGAGTGGTAGATATTATTGTAGGAAAACTCTACCAGAGGAAAGTATTTCACCCATGATCCTACTGAGTCCAGAACACATGCTCGCAACATATCCTCCAAGGTATGGATGGTGCACTCAGTTTGTCCAACTGTCTAGGGATGGAAAGAAGTGCTAAGGCGTAGCTGGGTGCCAAAAACATGCTGCAATCATCTCCAGACTCGCGAGGTATACCATGCATCCCTATCCGAGACAATAGACCTCAGAACTCCATTCAACCGCACCACCTCATCCACATACCTTCGTGTCAGAGCATCCACTACACTCGACTCCCTGATCGCCAGAAAGTGAGCTGATTTCATCAACCTGTCCACTACCACCCAGATGGCATCGTATCCCCTTGGACCTTGGGTAGTCCCATGACGAAATCCAATGAGATGTCATCCCACTTCCACTCGGGGAAATCTAGAGGCTGCAGTAGGCCGCCTGGAACTCGGTGTTCAACCTTCACTTGCTGACACACTAAGCACATGACTACAAACTCTGCCACTGCTCTCTTAACTCTGGGCCACCAAAACTGTCTCTTCAGTCCCTGTTAAATCTTGGAAACTCCTGGGTGAACTTCCAGGGGTGAGTTGTGGAACTCATTGAGAACCCTTCCACGCACCACCTCCGGAACAAACAACCTTCCCTGGAAAAGCATCATGTTTTGACCATCCTATGTCCATCCTTCCAAAGAATTTCCCTAGTCAACACGGTCACACATCACTTCGCATTCCGGGTCTCCCCACTGAGACTCCTCCACTTTCTGAAACAGAGATGAAAGCACTGCCATCTGATATAGGCAGCCTCTACTGCTATCCATCATCTCATCCAGGTGTAATGCATCCAACTCCTCCATCGCATTCCAGGCATCCGCCGACTCTCAGACTGCATCCTTCTGCGTCCTCCGACTCAAGGCACTGACCAATACATTTCCCTTGCCCTCAGTATAAGAGATCTCGAAGTAGTAATCCTGGAGGAACTCCACCCATCTCCTTTATTGAAAGTTTAGGTCCCACTGGGAGAAGATATACCTCAATATTTTGTGATCCGTGAAGACCACAAAGCGTTCTACGATGAGGTAGTGCCACCATAACTTTAGAAAAAAACAACCACTGCAAGCTCCAGGTCGTGGGTGGAATAATTACATTCATGAGGGCGTAGTTTCCTGGACCCATAAGAGATCACCCCTTGTTGTTGCATCAACACACATCCCAGACACTGTCCTAAAGCATCGCAGATCACCTCATATGCCACCCCTTCTTCTGGAAATCTCGGCACTGGGGCACTGACCAACTTCTCCTTTAGATAGCTGAAGGATGACTCGTACTGCTCACTCCACATGAAAACCTGGTCTTTCTTGGTCAGGGCTATCAAAGGGGCTACAACTCGGGAGAATTTTGGTACAAACATCCGATAGTAACCTGATAGCCTGAGGAAACTTTAGACTTCTGGCACATTCTTGGGTGTGGCCCAAGAAACAACTACCTCAACCTTTGATGGGTCCACCGCTACCCCCTGCTCGGACACCACGTGCCCGAGGAAGTGCACTTCTCGTGTCCCAAACTTTCATTTTGACAACTTCCCATAGAGATGATGATGTCAGAGGACCTCCAGAACCGTCCTCAAGTTCTCTTTATGGTCCTCCTCTGATCTTGAGTAGACCAGGATGTCATCGATGAACACAACTGTGAACCGATCTAGGTACTCCCGGAAGATGGAGTTCATAAGCCCCATGAAAACAGCCGAGGCATTCGTAACACTGAAGGGCATGACTAAGAACTCAAAGTGTCCATATCTGCACCTGAATTCCATCTTCGGGATTTCGCCCTCCTTCACTCTCAACTGGTGGTACCCAGACCACAGTTCGATCTTCGAGAACCATCCTACCCATTTCAGCTAGTCGAAAAGATCGTCTATCCTTGGAAGAGGGTAGCGATTCTTGATCATCTCCTGATTCAGCCTCCTATAGTGCATGCACAACCTGATACCACAATCTTCCTTCTTTGCGGACAAGACTGGAGCACCCCACGGTGATGCACTTGGCCGAACATAACCCCTCTTCATCAGATCATCAATCTGGATCCGCAACTCCCGTAGCTCTAAAGGTGCCATTCGGTAATGAGCCATCGAGATCAGATGAGTGCCGGGCTGCAGGTCTATCTTGAACTCGATATCATGTCAAGGGGGTAGATTCGTCACCTCCTCAGGAAAGATGTCCATAAACTCATGGATAACCTATGGCACCTCCACCATCTCAGCATCTACTGACTCTACTGATAGCTCGACTATCAAGGAGAGGAGGGGTTTCTCTCACCTGTTGCCTTTCTGACCACACCACTTGCTGATGAAGGTAACACGCTGGCCACCCAAGTCTGAGAACACAACCCTTCCTCAGAAACAGTCGATGACGGCACACACAGAGAATAGCCAGTCGATGCCTAGGATGACATCGTATGGTTGTATCTGTAGTAGGAGAAGATCCCTAACAAACTGATGTGGCCCTATCATCAGTCTACATCCTCGACAAACAAACAAAAAGTCCGTATGACCTCCGGCTTGTGTGCTCAACACCAGAGGCACTGGAAGTCTCTCAGCATCTAGACCCAAGGCACCAGCTGGATTGGGTGCAACAAAAGAGTGTGAAGCTCCGGTATTGAACAAGGCATAAGCAAGAGTTCTAAACAATCTAATCGTACCTCGATCAACCTCCGACCCTGCTGGAACTGATGCCTCCGCGGCGTGTAGCTATCCACGCCCGGGTCCTCTGCCCCTCGGCTATCGGCCACCTCCCCGACCACGCCCTGGTCGAGGTACCTGAAGAGCGCACGTAGGTCTGCCTCCTCCTCCAACGTCTATCCTCAGAGGAGCAGGAGCTCGCTGTCCCTGCTGCTATTGCTGGAAAGGTCTCTCTGGAATCTACTACTAGGGCGGGTGCTGGGGATATCCTCCACCGCTGTACTACACCCGGTCTGGGTACTGACACCGGAGATGTCCAGGGCTCCCACAGATAAAGCACCGCGGTCCCTGGCCCGATGGAAAAGGGCGAGGACCGGGGGATCGAAACTGAAACTACTGCGGTCTGCTCCCTGCTGGTCGGAACCTGGAGGGTCCTGACACTGGAGGCCTAGTGCTGACAGCCTTCCCCTTCGATGGTCCCAGCTGGATCCCCTCTCATGACACACATCCTAGAGCGTGCATCCTCTCCACCACTTCGGCCTTCTTCTGGACCTCCATGTACGTCGGTAGGGTAAAGGGGGTAACAACATACTGGAGGGATGGTCAGAGCGCCTCCTCCAAACGTCATTCCTGAGACTCCTCATTGGGAAATAGGTCCGAAGAAAAATGTAGGAGGTCCTTGAACTTGTCCCTAGCTCCCTCACGGACATACTCCCCTGGTGGAGGGATAGTAGCTCCTGTCTCTTTTCTGCCTTCATCGTCGAGGAGAGGAATTCCACCCGGAACTCCCTCTCGAAATCAGCCCATTCCACCTCAGCCTCTCTCCTCTCCCCCAGGTAAAGCGTCCACCACTAACACGCCATTTCCCACATCTGGATGACAGCCAGAGGGTCCCAGTACTCGGTCAGGGCCGGAATCAGGCCGAAGGATATCACTAGCTCCTCTAGCCAGCCTTCTGTTTTCATGTTAGAGGTGACACCCTTTTACTTCTTGAGGGTCTTTCACAGGAAGGCACGAAGAGTCTTCTGCCACTGGTCATCCTCTTCCTCTCGATCAACTCTCTGTCGATCGGCCAAAGTAGTCTTCAGGGCCTCGATCACCTGTACCACACGTGCTTTCCTTCCAGGTGCTATAGCTGCAAGGTAAAAAGGAATTCCTAAGGCCAAGTAGTTCAGAATATCATTCTTAAAACTTCTTAAAATTTTATTTTTTTTCTTAATTCCCAAGACATATTAGAAACACGAGAACACAAGTCGTTATGATGCATGTACCTTTCCTAGGGTCTCTACCCTTCAATTAGCGTGGCCTCACTTGGTTGTTTGGTAGGTCCAGAGTCCTTACATCGGATCATGGGGGGCCCTAAAATCCCGTGTCCTAGTCGGTCTTCCGTGGCCTAATTCATGCACCAAGGTCACCCAAAACTGTTGCCTTACCATCCCATGCAATACTCACTATGCCTAACTCTAGACTCCATCCTATCTCTCAACCATCACCTTTGATACCATTCTGTCACGACCCGCCTTCACCAAAAGGAGGGAAGGTTCAGCAGACTGCCATACCCTTCCTTCTTTATGTTGAAGGAGAGATAATGACCCCCCGAAACCCACCTTCAATAGGTCCCGGAGTGGTGACTAGAACCAAGGGTATAGAATCACACACTAAATGGAAGGCATTACCCTTTTTCTGTTTTACAATATCGGGAGATAAGATGATGGAACCCAACAACTCCAAAACTAAAAGAAAAGTAAAGCCAAAAGTAAACCATTCCCACATGCATGTTTCAAAAGTAAAAGCCACAAAGTACAAAAGGTGACTAAAAAGGTAAGTACCAAAGAAATAAAAACACCAACAGCAACTGCCCCAAAGGACCGAGCTAGTATGGTCCCGTGCGATCCCTGAAGTCCTCCTAGAAACCTGAAAGTAGTTTTATATACGTAGGGTGAGCATACAAGTACACTCTGTAGGGAAAACCAAAGACTCTCATGCACAAGTCGGGGAATGTACTAATGTCCCATGAGAAAAAGGAGTAAACCAAACACCCTTCAAGGTAAACTATCCACCCAATCCTCACCAAGGCACCCTCCCCAAATAACACAAGTCAAGTAATATATATAATAAGATCACATCGATGTTTGGGTACCCCGCACCACTTTCCCACTTGTTATTGAGACATCCTACGCATCAAACCAATCCCACCATTCTCACCATAGTCCCACTGCCACACCCGCCTACGCACACCTGGGCCACAACCGCAAGTAGTCTCACTGCCGAATCCCACCGACAAACACCTGGGCCACAACTGTAACACGTAACCACACCCGCAAACACCTAGGCCAGAACAACTACCACCATGCCCGAAGACACCTAGGCTAGAAGATCCACTGCCATGCCCGAAGACACCTGGGCCTCATCCCGAAGACACTTGGGAAACCACCTGCCGCACACACCTGACCAGCCATCACACTACCCCTCCTGAAGGTTCTTAGGATAATAATGTACCTTAGGCCATCACAGCCTGCCCGGATATACTTAGGCTATCTGGGAAAGGGAGCAGAAAAGGAGATAACAACCAGCCACTAAGAATAGTGTTGGGAAAAAACACCCTCCCCCATGAAATGGGGGTGTTCGGCACTAAGTGATCAACTTGGGTGGGGTGCGAATAATAAACACAAAGCTATAAGTATATATATAGGTAACAAGCACTCACCCAAGCTAGGTTTTTCTTCAGAAATCCTACAGATCACAACAACACTGAAGTCCGAGTCATGAATCTCGCCAACAAAACCGATTTTTCCCATTCTTGTTTCATGTTCAGTGATAATGTTCAAATAAGTTCATGAACTACTGGGAAACTAACACCATACGCATAACCGAGGAATAGAATCCAGTCAATCGTCAATTTAAACATACACACTCGGTTCTCTTGTAATGTTACAACAACAAGTAATAAGTGAGATCCCCCAATGTACTGGAACTAAAGACAACCCCGAGACACTGCCCCGTGTCCCCTCCCCAAAAAGGTTTTTCATCAATAGAGGATCCCACCCCAATTCGTTATATAAAGAAGTAACCACTGGGTCTTAAAACTCACAACCACCAAATCCATAACAATAGGGGATCCCATCCCCGATTCCACAACCATCGAGAGTATAAAAATAGGGGATCTCATCCCCTCCCACATCTCCAGTAATCGGCTGATGAAAGAAAACAACCAACCCACTTCCACCAACACTAAGCAGGTCCATGCCTGTATTTTCAGATTTAAAAGATTTTGTACGCTACATCATTTCAATTCCGTGTTTTGACCGGGGTTAGCATAGAAGGGAATGATCCTGGTGCTTTCAATTTATTCAGCTGGGTATACGTGATTAACCAATTTACTTTTCACTACAAGAGTTTACAATTAGGAATAATCCATTTAAAACACCACGAGGGGTTCATTAGTGAACAAACAATGACCACCAACGGCCTAAATTTTCAGAAGGCGCAAGATGACACAATTCAGAAAGATGATCATAATACAAAATAGCATCAATGATCACATGCCCCCCTTCTTTATTTATAGAATCCGTTCATTATCTTTATTAGGGCCGGTTTATCTAATTGTACAGAAACAAAAGCACACCCACCCCACATGATACACCAAAGGGAGAGGCGATGAAGAAATTCCCTACCTGTTGGATCAACGATCTACACTGAGGCTGGGGGAGGAAGATCATGGATAGCGATGTGGCTCGCCTGAATGAAAATCGCTTCATCTATCAATGCTTAGGCAGAGAGTGGAACTCTACACATAACGATGCGGCTCACCTGATGCACCAGAATCTGTTCGTGAACAGCCGCAATCGAGGAAAGAAGAAACCACGGCTAACCCTTAGTTTATAAGAGTCGCGGACTGTTAAGATGATAATTCCAAACCGCGTAAGGAGTGGGGGTCGTGGGTTGACCACGCGGTTGGGAAGTTACACATGGAGGGCTCTCGGGATTTTTAGGAATTAATTATAGAATTTAAATGGTTTTAAAAGGAGTAAAAGAATTAATTTACGTCGAAACTTATGTTGTGGGAGCAGAAAAGTCAGGTACCAGAAAAAGAACGAAAGGCTCGGCGAGGGGACATGGTGCCACCGTCACGGTGTCACCCTCACAGTGCCACCCGCACGGTGTCACCCTCATGGTGTCACCCCCACTGGTGTCACCCTCATGGTGCCACTGTCACAGTGCCACTGTGACCGGTGTCACCCTCAGGTGCCACCATTTTGGTGGAGCCTCACTTTGGCAATGTAATGGGCCAGGAGGGTCCGGGCCATTACACCTCATCAGAAGATTCATGATCAATATCAGATAGATGTACAATTTTGTCTTCCTCTATCTCTTCCTTCTCAGCTCCTATATTGGCTTATTCTGGATGTATAAAATAACGATTAGAACTTTCTTCTTCAGACAACTTATTCACTTATTCTTCCACCTTATCATCTTCATCTTTCTTATCTTTTTCCGGGGTAACAAGATTTGAAGACTGAGCTTCAGAACATTGGATTGAAAGCTTCTTATATGGAATTTCCTTATCATTAAAATCTTTAACTTGTTTAATGAGATCTTCAGTATCATCACTGAATTCGTTTTCTTCTTCCACTACTTTTTCTTAATGTTTATCCAATGTCACAAAGTTCATCCCCGGTGTCTCTGTTAAAGCATCTACAAAGAAGGATTTTGGTACCAGAATATTTTTAGTGGCTTCATCAACATCCTTTAGTAGAGATTGCAGAATCTCTACTTTAGTCATATTCTTATTTTGCTTATTTAATTTATCTTTCTTTTCAAGATCATCAGTCATCTTTTTACTTAAAAAGTTTTATTTAGAAGGATCCAAAACGAAGCTGAGACCCCTGATTTATGGTTCTTCTTGTCTTCCCTACATTTAGCTACTACCTCTTCCAGATATGATTTTTTCTTCACAGGCTTTGGTGGTGAAGATTGGGATTCATTAGCCTATGGAGTTTTTGCCTTTTCTTTAACTTCCTTCACTTTTTTCTTATTTTCACCCTTCTTAGAGGTCTCATCAGCCTCCTGTTTCTTTGAGATAACTTCAACTTCTTCCTCAGAAAGATCATAAAATTATTTGGATTCCTTTTAAAATCCAACATTCATTCTTCTTAGAGATTCATCACTTACCATCATAACTTTTCAATTCTTTGGCATAGAACTACAAGGTATTTTGAAGGACTCTAAACACCGAACAATATTCTTTAAGATAATAGTTGGATACATAATAATCTAAGCCTTCAAATTTCCACTCTTTAAATTCTTGATTGTAATTAAAACATGCTTAACCAAGTTGAACTTCCTCAGGTTCACCAGAAAATCCAAAATATACATTTTACTATTCTTCAATGTATCATAGCCACATTTTCTTGATATGATTAATCCTTGAACCCATAATTCTAGAATCCGTAAATTTGTATAAAGATGAGAAATCTTCAGATTATTTACTTTAGAAAGTCCAAGACAAGCCATCGACTTAACCTTATTGAAACTTCCTTGAATATTAGGCATCTTATGAGAACAAAATTCAGCTTATCCTTCATAAGGAATACCAACCAAACTAGCATCTTTGGTGTTTGAAAGAGTATAAGTCTTCCCATTTCTCTTGCAAGAGAACTTATCTCTGCCTTCTTCTTTGAAAACACATACCGTTTTATAAATTTCTACTATCAAATATGGATCTACTAAATTTTGAGCACCTGGATTTGATATGAAAACACTATCCCATCATTTCAGATTGATGTTATTTGAAATGATGGAATCATACATGTAAAAGATGTTTGGATGCAACAACCTTTCTCTATAAACCTACTACTCCAAGATTGTATTGACAGTTGACATGTATTTCTGAGAATATTATTCAATATAAATTCAGTGTTGAGCAAGATCTGAGAAGTTCAGAACAAGCTTATATAGGAGGTTAGAACATCAACACTCAAAGGATTGAGTTTAGATGTGGGAATACCATCATGGGATCCTTTATATAGGTGTTTGAATTGACGGATCAACTTCCATGATTGATCCAACGGTTGAAAAAATTCTTGATAAGATCTGACAGTTGAGATGATAGACACAAGGAGTATTTGATAGAATCCGATCTTTTGAGGTTTTAAAGAAAAAAATTTAGATTTAAGGAAAATAGAATCCGAAAAATTTAAAAAACAAAATGAAATTACCAAAAAGTAAAAGACGATTATGAAAAATAAGAAAAAGGAAATATAACTTTCAGATTACTAGGAATATTATTTGTAGTGAGGAAAAATTAATCTTGAATAAATTTAGATTCTAAAAATTTTATTAAGAAATTTCTTTAAAAACTGACTACAAAAATATTACAATATATTTATTACGAAAAACTTAGAAAATATTCATTATGAAAATTTAGAAAATCTTCATTATGAAAATTTAGAAAATCATCATTACAAAAATTTAAAAAATATTCATTACGAAAATTTAGAAAAACTTCATTATGAAAATTTTTAAAACCTTTAATATGAAAATTTAAAAAATATTCATTACGAAAATTTAGAAAATCTTCATTACGAAAATTTTGAAAACCTTCATTACAAAAATTTAGAAAAAAAATCTATACTATAAATATTTTTTAAATATAATGAAAAAATGTACTCCCCTTATGAAAAAGAGTTTATTACTGTAAGGAGATAGGTTTCAACAAGAAGTTAACAAGGAAGATTACTTTTTGGTTATCATTCCTAACTTTTTTTAATGTATTAAAATATATTAGAGGGTAATTATTTTGTGAAATTATTAGCATGTTGATCTTGCATTATGATAAATTGAAGAATGACATTCCCTTTATATGTGTGATCCCTAAGAAATTTATGGCTAATATATATATGTTTTTCACGGGAGTGTTGTGCATAGTTTTTACAAAGAGAAATTTCTCTAGTATTATCACAAAAAAATTTGTGTTTTTGTAAAACTCTTACCATAGGTTGTGATTGGGTGTTGCATCTACCACACTGGAGCACAAAAACTTCCAGCTGCTGTATATTCAACTTAAAGATAGTCGGAATCTTTGTCTTCCTATCCCTAGAAGCCCTCCAATGTACTCAGAAACATTCGGAGTCGCACGAAGTAGTTCTGAACAAGATGTTTAGTACACACAAAGAATGAAAATTTATCTCTAGAAATCACTTTAGAAGCATGTAATATATAGATTCATAGAACAATATTGAGATCCTTCAAATGAGATCCTATTTATAGGCGTAGCTTTAACGGTCAGCTCCCTCCTCCAACGTTCATATTTTTCCTTGAATTTTGGAGGGACCTGTCAATGTGTCACTCAAATAATGGTTAGTTAGCAACTGAATGCACGACATCATTTTATAACCAAATCATGATTAAGGAAAAATATGGTTTCTTAACCAAATTAATTTCAAGTAATGTAAGGAAATAAAGGTTTGGAGTCTAACCAAAAATCATTCGATGTCTATAACACATAGATATTCAGATTCTATATTCAAAGGAATTTGGAACCTGAATTCTAAAGAATTTCAGAGTCTGAATTTCAAGGAAATTCAGAATCTGAATTCAGCAGAATTTGGAGTCTGATCTTACAATGTTAGGAGACAGAATTCATAAGAATTCAGATTCGGAACTTACAAAATTCTGAGTTTGAATTCATAATTATTCGGAGTCTGAATTCATTAGAATTCAGAGTCTAATATTAGAAAGTTCAGATTCTGAATTCAGAGAATTCAAAATTTGAACATCAGAAATTTCGCAGTCTTAATTTAGAGAACTCAAAACTTGAATTCAGATAATTCAGAATCTAAACATCATAATGTTCGGAGTCTGAATTTAGAGAACTCAGAACCTGAATCCAGAACCTGAAAACAAAATTCGTTATATCTAAGTATTTATAAGAATCTGAGGTTTTAGTTAGGAAACCTATTTTTACACAGAAATAAAATGAACAATGAAAAACATGGTAAGGATAAATATTTTTGGGGAAGGAAAATTTTCCTTATCAAGATAAAACATAGGGTAAATGAAATTTTCCTTAATATAAGGTGTTTGTGATTTTAATAACATGAAGGAATGGTAAAGTCATTCAGAAACCTTATTAATTAAACAATATCTCCAATCATGAAGGAATGAGAAATTCATAAGGAAACATTATTGACTCAACAATGTTAAGCATGGATTAATATGAATTGAGCCCATATATTCCTTGAAAATGCCTAAACTCAAATTCTAGGGAGTAGTTTGGCCAAAGGCCCCTTTAAAAATGGTTTTTTACCAAAGAGAGTCTTTAATTGGATGAATATTTTTCCACCTAATATGTATAAAATATAATTAAAATCTGAAATAATGCTCATTTTTTAATATAATCCCAAGTAAAGGAATAATGATTAAAAACGAAATATCATACCAATAATATATATACATTAATGTATAAATTATTATTTAATGATGTATTTTAACACATTATGTAAAAAATAAATTATTCATAATATTAAAATTTTATATTTACAAAAATGATACAGAATAAAGTAAATAAATGAAGTGTTCATAAATTATTAAAATATATAAAAATTTACTAATAATTCATAAATGATGAAAATTGTCAACACTTTAAAATATAATTAATTTAAGTTTCATAGTATAAGAAAATATCAAAAAATTGACATTTATTCCAATATTAACCAATTATTACTCTAAAATTTCAAGGAATTTAATGTGATATCCTTCAAATTAAAAATATGTCATTATTTATAACATCATTTATTGAAATGTAAATACTCCATATTTTATGTTAAATAATTATATAAAATAAGTGTAAAAGATTCTTCAAATACAACCATTCAATATAATATTTCATATTATCATTTACATAATATTAATAAATCAATATAAACACATTAATATTTAATATTTACTAATTTATAAATAATTTATAAAATATTTCAAATCTTAACAACATTTTAATGTTGATCAAATCATCTAAAATTGTTGTATGGTTTATATAAACCCCATAAATTTAGAGTTTTAAATAAGGGACCACATTTTAGATGGTTTTGGATAATGGTAATAACAAATATTTTTTTATTAAAATCAGCAAACAACAGATATTTTGGATGATTACCATGGTGTGGTGGAGCTCCAAATGAAAAAAATAAGTGGTATAACTAAGACCACATTGAAATAGTTATTTCATTTTATGTTAATGTCTATACCATAACCATGATCATTTTTAATAGATACAAGATGTTATATTAGATGTCATAATTATAACACTAGAGTTAATTACCCTCTCAAACATGATGTGGGTTAACCTCAGTCATAAGATTTACCATGCCAATTTTCAACAGGTTAATCCATTTGTATCTAAAGGTCTAAAAAGATACAAATAACTTTCATATAAATAGTGTCAAATAATAATGATTTTAATTTCAGTACACATTTATATTTTTAATTTACACATATTATAGCCCAATATTATAAAATTTTAGGGTCATTAACATCTTCACCTTGAAAACTCATCAAAGTGTGAAAATATTACAAAATAATTCCAATTTTCAACTGAAAAAGTCACAGGTTTTCCATTTTTATGAGTTCTTGATTCAAATTGAGACTCATTCCAAATATGATGGAATAAGATCTCATATCACTGGTGAGTTTTAAAGGGTTTAATGATTTTACAATCATGGTGGAATAAATAAACCAAATATTTTGCAACAATAAAATATTTCACAAATTTTATACAAAAGAAAAATTTAAAAATGGTTTTCCTTTTCTCTAATGATCCAAATAAATCTAGTATCTTCTCTATAAACATGATTACTTTCATTGAAAATAAGTTAAAATACTCCATCATCCATGTGTATCCAACTGTTGGATAATATTCCAAAGTTTTTTAAGTACCTATTTCAATACCTGATCTTCTAGAACATTTTGTTTAATGGATTGAATATGTTTTTGGAAAGAATAGATAAACATAAAGATATTAATAGAATTTAGGTACCCACATAACATAAATTGAATTCTAAATTATATAGTCATTCAAAAAATACATTGGATTCCAACCATATGTCTATATTAATGAAATTTTCCATTTTTTACAACACATTATAATTATTAAATCCCTAATATTAAATATTTAAGAATTTTTTTGGTATGTTTAGACTCATGTAGATCATCATCACATGATAAAAAACCTTAAATAATGATAACCTGTAGGAGATTAATATTAACCCATGTGATATTACATATACTATAGGATATAGTTTAGAACACCATGGAATAATTCTCCTCACTATTTTATCGTTGACACCGACATTGATCATCACATAGTCCAAGGGACAAAACTACGGTAGATAATTTAGTGAAAATGTCTAATATTTAGAGCCAATGTTGATATCATAGAAGGAATAATTAATAATTAGAACATATTACCTTATAAGACATGCTCTGTCATGAATATAACCACAATATAGTAACAATGTATATGTCATGGTTTATAGCATCATAAACCACAACTCAGTTTATTCCTCTACACTATTATTTAACATTAGGGAATATTTCTAGCAGTCTATTTCCCTAAATATTTGAAGATTTTGTACACACTTAATATGTAACATCTTATGTAACCATATAATAATCTATTTGAATAGCTTTTAAAATGATTTTTAAAATATATATTGATAATTTTTTAGTAAGATAGAAATAATACATGTAGTAGATTTTGGGGTTTAAAAAAATAAAATCCAAAGGGAATTGGAAATAATTACATTGAATATTTTAATGACCTTGAAAATTTTATAGTATATTGATGAGGTTTTATTCTCTACAGAATAAAATATGGTATAATCCAAAATGTTTTAAACAAAAATATTGATTATGAAGGGTTATTCATTTAATATATAAAATTTTACTTTAGTTATTTGGTTAAAGAATAATTTTTTAAATATATTTTTTGGGAAATATCACAATTGTAACACTAATTTCATAATTGGGGTGGCATGAAATTCGAATAATTGATGACCAGAACAAATATTTAACATTATAGAGTCCATATGGAATGTCACACCACAATGAAACCATTTTGATAACTACTTATTTATTTATCAATGAGGATTTCAAAGGATAGATGTTAAATTATGTTGATAACACATCTAATAGATTTTAGGAATTTTGGATTTCATCATGATGGTAATGGTTATGCGACTTATGATAAAAAAAATATATTTTTACACATTTAATTATCTCATAAAGATTAATTTATGAATTTTATTAGCCCACTATTTTCAATGGAAAATGTAATATTATAGAGTTACACCATAATAATTTTTATTTATCTATGATGAATTGTTTGGTTTAATAAAATTCAAGATATGTCTCATATTAAAATTATTATCTATAGGCGTGAAATTTTGGTTTAATTAAATTACCATTTTCATCAATTATTACTATATATAGGGATACATTATCCTTTTTTATTAGAAACATATTTACCTAATTAGAGGTAAATATTGAGTTTTTATATTAATTTATAAAATAAATTTATTATGGTGATAAGAGGATGGAGAGTGAATATTATTACATGAAATAGGTTTGTAACAATTATAATGGGAGTTTTATTTTTATAAATCAATGTAAATTGACTATTATTGATACATCATGACAAATAAAGAAGAATATATCTCAATTTTGAAGGATAAAAAGCATATTATTGTATTAAAGGAGGTGTAATACTTTCTTAACTAAATTTATTCCCATGAAAAATAGTGAGTTTTTATTGATTAATTGAGTAGTGAGTTATTGTTCTTTTGAATGGTTGTAAACCAATAGTTATAATGAGTACTATAAAAAATATTTCATGGGGTTATTAGAAGTGTTATTAATCCAATTTTTATATAATAGTATAGAAAATCCTAAAATTTTATGTAAGGAGGTTAGGATGTTTATAAGTGTCACTATGAAATGATCATATTGTATATATGTGCGTCAAATACTGTGTGTGTGTTGTGATCTTGGGTGGGGGTGGATTTTTATTTTTATTATAACATTGAACTATATTATAATATATAATAGAAGAATTTACAAAGAGAATGATCAATGAATCCGACTGAGATTGAAATCATCCACCAGTGTATAAACAATATATAATTACATCACCGCCAACTATAAATATTTTAGAATATAAAATAATGATTAATTATAGGTATAAATGAGCTTAATTACCTATGAATAAAATAATTTTCATAGCTCCTAACTGATTAAAAACAAATATTAATCAAGAACCCAACTCAATATAAACTGAGATCAATAATCAAATGTACAATTCTATAGATATACTAAAACTCCAACATAATGATAGATCTATCTACATAATAATTAATATGTGTGTGTTTTATCCAACCATATTAAAGGTTATTAACAATTCAATATATTTTAACATAAGATTAAATGAGTAATATGAATCCAATATTCTCCCCATTAATGAAGTAACATTGAACTTTAAATAGAGTCCTACTGAATTTAATTAATGGATATATGTACAATATTGATTTATTCCACATGTAATATGATCTATCTATTATCTATAATTTTGAATTTCAAACCACTATTTCTATATTACATAACCATATCCATAAGAAAGTGTAACATCTATAATGTCAATTTCTCCAATACCTAATTTGGATAAAACATTCATATAAATATCCTTTCTAGTCCCCTTAAAAATAGTATTCTGAATCCCAAATTATGTTCAAGTCTGATATCCAAAAATCCTCAGGTTCACCTCCAAATAACATGATATTTTCATTAACTAAATACATGATCTATTTATATGATATTATTTTCACATATAATATAATATAGACTGTATTATTGTCTAAAAAATTAATTTGGTTCCCTGATATGGTAGAATACATCAATTATAAAAATAAAACTAAATATAGAATATGATGCACTTATATTAACTCATTGAAATAGCTCAAAATATAAATATGTAAGAGAAATTTTAATTCATGATAGAAATGGAATATATAATTTTTTTGAGTCCAAAACATGACTCTATGTAACCAAATTTGTAGTTTTGATGTTTGTGACATTCTAAAAGAACTCCATCGAAATCCCATATGTCTAAATATAAACATGAATCAAAATACCAAAAACAAACCATCTTGAATCCATGACTATATGAAACTAACTTCGTTAATCAAGCACAATTATATTATTCGATTCATATAAAAATAAGGTCTCATAATTCCCAAATGGTGCCAGTTATAGTTGTGAGTATAAAATTAATAGTATGCAGTCCCCTACCCCCCTTAAATACCTACCATGATCTATACTATATACTAAAATGGAGATATGATATTATAATAAATAGATAAAAAACATCATTCATTAATAGTTTTAAAATATATAAACTCTGATAATAATAACAAAATACCTATACATAGATGGTCTATAATTATTTAATATAATTTTTAAAAACTGGGAATTTTGGATGATTGATAAAAAATATTCCATGTGAAACAACTATATCATTAGAAAAACTGGAATAAGGTTTTCAGGATTTAGGGCTACTGAACTACCCATCTCATTTTAGAATAGAATAAGGGATAAATATTAGTTAGGTTATAAATATCCCATCCCATAACATTAAAAAACATCAATAATATGTACAGATAATTATCATTTAAAAATTCATATCATATAAAATTTTAAGTGTAATTTATCACGATTATATGACAATAAATTAACTACATTAAATGAATAAATTTTTTAATCTCATAATGTGTAACATGGATAAAAATATGAATTAATAATGTGGAAAATAACCAATTAAATGTCCAAGAATAAAAATAAAACTTACTTCTAGCCAAATTAAATAAAATTTATACACATTATACAAAATGTAACTGAAAAACATATATCAATTATATAATTAAAGTATGTAAACACATGAAAAACTACCCATGCCACATTATATCCTCATGGAAAAAATATATAGAAAATTATATGATAGACAATAATTAGTATTATTTCTATTTCTCAAATTATTTGGTCAATGATATCCTAAATAAAAAAGGATACATGGGATATCATGGGGTCAATCATCCTAATAAATTATATATTTTTTCTATTATGGTATAAGTGTCTATACCAAACACAAATTATATAAGAATTATTGATTGAGCTAAAATTACATGGAATAATTGAATGTGGATTAAAAAAGAAATATGTAGTTAATTTTTTTAAAACATCCACTATAGTTACACTATAATAATATACTGGATGTAACAGGTCACACAAAATCAAGGATGGAATAAAAAATATTTACATCCGAAACCTTTGAGTTTATGAGAGTGATATATGATGAGAGTGTAGTACGAATTACATTATATTAATTAATATGATATTTTAAGCATGATTAAGTTAACCTATATCAAATATTTTGGAGGGAATATTATTTTATTGAATAGAGAGATAAAGGATCTATCATTGGGGTTATGATCTATTAGTGAGGAAATATTCAAATGGTTTAGGTTTATAGGGTAATCATTATGACTTATAAATTCTAAAATTTCCAATTAAATTAGAAAATATAATGACCTCCACTGATTACTCAGTTAAGGAAAACAGAAATGTGAAGGTGTTATCCATGGATCTGTAGCTACTTATCTACAATTAGGTAACTAGTTTTAGTTTGCAGTGTGCCTTATTATTCAATTAGTAAGGTTCATTCTTCCTTTCCTTTCTTTATCTTCATAATTACTCTAATACCCCAATCATTTCATGAATAACACAAAATGATATATATATATTACTTTAAATTAAATTATTGAGTCCCACGAGAGTTTTATACTTTTATACCAACCCCTTTATTACTATTATATTCTATAGAAATATTCCAACAACTTCAAGAGTAGGAAAACTTATACATTTTGATTTAATATCAGATTATCACTCCTAAATTTGATCATGAATATTTTTATACTAAAATATTAGTCAATCTAGAGGAAGAATCTTGACTCTCAACAGGATTCAATTTTGATAAATGATAAAGATATTATATATGGATATAATATATAAAGGTAACATGGATTCACTTTTTCCTTCCACATACATTTGAGGGTATACATTATAACATATATCATCAAAAATCAAATATGATTTACTGATAATATATTTAATACCAATAAAAATGGTGGTGACAATTCAACCTAATGGTGCTTCCTTGGCTTCCAAAATCGTTAAAATAATATTTATTAAAGGATTCATTGATCTGTATATATGATGAATGATATAATAATCAAATAGTTAATCAATCATATTAACACATCAATTGAAACTATCAATTCTAGATCATATTTATGTAAGTTTTTTTTATCAAAACGTAGAAATATTTTACAACTATACACCACCCCCAAATGATCTTATAGGAAAATATACTGTGAAAAATTTATCGAACACTCTAATATTACTCAGACTCTTTATTTTTTGAGGTAGGATATGAATTATAGTTTCAATGACCACCTTACATAGCTATAAAATACATTATAATTATAGAAATACATTAATAATAAATCCCCCTTTATTATTATTTTTTCATTGGAGAAATAAACTTATAGAAACAAAAATTAAAATGTATGTAATATCTTGTGAGTCTGAGGAAATTTTTTGTCTCAAAACAATTAAATAGATATTCAAAGAAAGAACTGATTCCAAACATTTAGGATCTAATATAACATCAATTTCATAAATACTATTCCTAGAAAATGTAACATTTAAATCAAGATAATAAAAAGAGATTCCTTGGAAAAAATCATTTCTCTTAGAATAACTCTATGATGGTGTAAAAAAATAAAACATGTTTTTATGAGGAATTAAATTAGATGATGATTTCATCCACATTTACTATTACAAATGAGTCCAAAATGGATGTAATATCAAATTCAACAAATCCATAAATATTAAAAATAATTATCCAATATAACAAGTGTTACTAGATACTTAATATGACTATATTTTCATATAAAATTTATAATGGGAAAATATTCCTCACTGAAAAAAAATTCATCCATAACCTTAAAATAGGGAAATCATGGAATGCCTCTTTCCCCCTAACTAAAAAAATGTATATTTATTATATGAAAACAGAAATGATTCGTTATCAAATAATTTTTCCGCATCAATTAGTCTTCCAATAAATTTAGACACTAATCAACCTTCTTGGTGAGAAGGACTGAAGGACCCTAATAATATGTGTTATATCTAATACATCCATTTTCATCAAGGTCCATCGACTTGATATTAAATAACCTAATATCTTTTAATTACATTCATTAGTAAGTAATTTAAATATTTTTACTTATAGTCATGGGGTAAATTGGAATCTCCACATCTCCATTAGATGGAAGTTGTGATATTTATTTAGGGAAAACAATAAGGAAATTATCTACTAAAAAAGAAAAAAACTTGTCAACCAGTAAATTATTGAAACCATAATGATACAAATCATTTCATTTGTGATTTCATCAACCATAATTTTATCAATATATGATAAAATATTTTATACATCCCACTCCCCCAAAAACACTATATTAATCCCAAGTTAGTAAAAATTAATACACTGCTTTAACAAATAAATTGTATTAGCCTCACAGATTATTTAGAAAGTCTCTTCTATAAATGATGTGAAAGGAAGAAGTATTCAAAATTATAATAAAATAGAAATAGAAATAATAAGATCAATGTAACGAATAATATGGAAATATAATTATATTCTCTATCCTCTTTTAATGGAATGTATGAAGGATATTATATGAAAATAGAGATTCCACATCATGTTTACGAAGTGAAACTAGTTGTGTAGATGAAAAACTATATGTAGTGATTTTATAAAATAATGAACAAACAAATGTATACAAGATCATAACAATACCATCAAAAGAATAAATCCACACTCCATAATTATAAGTATATTTTACTAAAATATAAACTCTTCTTATAACCCATGTATATTCCAATATTTTAAGACATTATTATTTATGGTTTCATATAATCCATTGTTCCTTAACTACCACATTAACCTTTATAAAATATTATCTTAAATGGATTTAATCATGAAATAGTACATTGAGTAAATTTATTGAACCTGTATTTCTTTTGTTGGATGAGGTCACTATCAAAAATTATCTGATGCACTACATTATAGAACCATTATATATTGTCTTATTTATAACATGAGTGTCACTTATTCACATTGAAAATAAAAGATATAATTATATACACAAATCACCCACACTAGTGAAAATGATGAAGGGTTTACCCTAATGTATATTTCAGTGTATGTTTCTACTATGCATTCACTTTTTAGAATAACCCCTTTAATTTCTAATGTCGTAAAATCTGTAAATTTTATGAATATTTTCCTATAACCAACTTGTTAGATAGAAACCTTATAATGTTTTTCCTTTTTCACCATCATAGTGTGGATAGACTTATTTAAATGTTCATAGAAAATATATTAATTGAGTTGCGAACCATGAGTCTAAAATGGACCCTTCATGAAAAAATTGATGTTCCCTGACATGGACTCATCACATAATTTTTGATATAGAGGGAGTTGCGGAAAATATATGAATTGGGTACCATAATCTATCACTGACATAAATAATAGATAATTATTCAAGAATGCATTAGGGTTATCTTAATTTAAAGTGGAAGGATAAATATCATAATGAATAATTGTTATAATTTTTTCTATGAATGTCCAAAGGATTAATTTAAGACTATTATAATATTACACCAATGGTTGGCTATGCATTCCAGTATGAACATGTTTGGATTGACCTGAAATTTTATGATGTTTTTATTCTTCTAAATATATAGTTAACTGATCTTTTAGTAAATAATTTTAAAATTTAAAAGGTAATATTCTTATCATTTTTTTCAAATAACTTTAAAATTAAAAATTATTTACAAAATCCATTAGATAACCACTTTATTGATAAATGTTATCTAACATTTTATAAATTATGTTTGAATTGACAAAGAGAAAAAATTAAAAAAATCATGGTTTCCTTATAAAATTAATATTATGTGGAAAAGGGAATGCTTTTTATTATGAAAAGGTTTTAAATTGAAGATCAATATTTTAAACTAAATGTTACATAAATGTTATTATAGGGTAATTTAATATATTAATAACATATAATGTGTAATTTTCATTCTTGGAATAACTTTTGATCTTTGTTGTTTCATGTTTTTTTGAGTAATATCACCTAGAAATGTATTGATGAAAAATTGATAAAACACAACATTATTGAATACTGTATTTATTATAAATGATATAATTTACTCACATTATACTAAATATGATCAATTATGAAATATTTGGGATTAGAGAATTCATTTTCAAATTTGATGAAAAATATAGTTTTTCCCTTTTAAAATTTACTGTAGTATTTCGAAAATAAATATTTTTATCTAAAATCTTTTGACTTAAAATTTTGTTACTATGTTCCTACGTTAATGTTAAACATATTCTATTTAGAAAATGGGAGTTGGATCATGCATTTGTGTGGAGTAAGTGGGCCATGAATACAAATTTGGACAGAACCATCCAGATTGGACACCACTTCACTTTTTGGGCCGTATCATTTTCATCCGGACTTGGATTGAGCCCAAATTTGGAGGGAATCTCAAGAAAATAATTATGAACAAATCATTCTTATAGATGTCCGGTAAAGTCATGAGTTTTGGATGTAAAATATGCTGTGAAACATGGAATAAAATATTTGTCTGAGTTTTCATTTCACACATAAAAAGGTTATATAACCCTAGCCTCAAAAACACTATTTAAATAAGTTTTTTCACTCTTTTGAAGGGCTGGTAGAACCTGTGGGAAGGGTTGTTTGAAAGGGTGTCTCTTGGGATCCCCTCACAACTCTTGGAAGAAGTAAGTCTTTGTGAAAACATCTTTTCAAAAAAGGCTCTCCTTTCCCACCTCCTCTTTGTATTTGTTTTATTTCTTGTTTGTATCTTGAATTTTCATCCAATTAATCTTTTGTGTTCTTCCTTTTTATTCTTCTATTAATCATCCTAGTTGTGTTGGAATCATGGGTGGAGATTAGATTGAGTTCTACCCTTTCAATCTTTGCTCATGCAAAACGTCTCCACAATGACCACACCACCCATGAAAGAGTGGTTTTCTTAGTGATCGATCTATCTGATACCCTCTTCATTTAATTATTCTGAATCATTGAGATAGTTTAATTAACATAATATGATCCATGAATTGTGTTTTTAAATTATAATAAACTATGCAAGCAATTGAACAATTAACACAAAAACATGCGAGGACGAGATTTTGTGTGAATTGTTAGAGCGCGATCTTAATCGGTAATACAAGACCACATGGGATAAATTTCTAGAGTTAAAATATATTCAATAAACACAATTCATCCCCATTTATATAATGTATATGATCTCTAATTAACCACTGACCATAAGCTAACCTTATAACAACAATCAAAGGAGGGTGCTACAATTGCATGTTCTGAAGCTAGCCTAGGGTTTATGTAATTTTATATTAGTGGTTAAGATAACTCTAGTAGGGTTATAGGGTTAGAGGATTTAAATTATAATGATTAATAAGTAAATTAAGAGGTAGAGTTAGATCGATTTTGATTTTTAACATATTTTCTAAAAAAACATCTTCTTGTTGTGTATTTTTAATCGAACTTCATTTCAAAAATAAAAATAAAAAAAGAAAATCTTCTTCAAGAAAAATTCTTCTAGTTTTATAAATGATAATCAACCCACCATACTTATAATTATTGTTTTTATTCTCTTTTATTTTATTTTTAGAATAACTTTAAGAAGTTGTTATAATTTTCTTCCTCCTTTGAGAGACGACCATGGTCAGCCACTCCGCTGCACCTATGTAACCCGAAACCAAACATCATTTGAAAGCACCCACGACAGTGCCTTTCAAATTGGCGCCATTACCGACACACGTGAATCATTTCTAGGAGACACGAGATGTCCCAAGAACCCATACTATTCTATTAAATATTTGATGTATGGGGCATCGATTTTATGGGTCCTTTTCCAAGTTAATTTGGGTTTTTGTATACTTTGGTTGCTGTTGATTATGGGAGAAAATGGGTGAATGCTAAAGCCACAAAGACTAATGATTATCATGTTGTTGTAGAATTAGTCAAAGAAAAGATTTTTTTTCAGGTTTAGATCACCGAATTCCATCATCAGTGGCCAAGGGACACACTTATATAATCGAAATTTGGGTTCCCTCCTTCTGAGGTATGGGGTGAAACACAAAACATCAACACCACACCACCCCCAAACAAATTGTCCAGGATGAGGTTTTAAATCGTGAGTTGAAAAAGATTTTGGAGAAAATTGTGCAGCCAAATAGGAAGGATTAGATCAAGTGCTTGGATGATGCACTATGGGAATACAGGACAACATACAAAAATCCCATTGTTATGTCCCCAGTTCAGATTTTTTTGTGAAGGCATGTCATCTTCCTGTGGAAGTCGAGCATCAAGCTTATTGGGCTATAATGAAATACAACATGGATTTGGGCCAATCTGGAATCCAAAGGAAGATGCAAATTCAAGATCTTGAGGAGATTCGATTGTCTTCATATGATAAATCAAGGCTATATAAGGAAAGAATCGAAGCATCTCCTGAAAAAATGATCCAGAAAAGAGAATTTCAAGTTGGAGATAAAGCCTTACTCTATAGTTCGCGAACAAAGCTGATGCCTGATAAGTTTCATTCCAGGTGGTTAGGTACTTATGTTTTGACAAACCTTTTTCCTTATGGTGTAGTTGAGATCACACAAGAGGACACTAGAAGGAGATTTACAGTCAATGTGCAATGTTTAAAGAGGTACATTAATGGAATTCCTACTGATACAGTGAATTTTATCACACTACATGACCCCATCATCACATGAGCATATCAGACTATTTATAACACTTTAACTTTTTTATTATTTGTCCTATCTAAAATTATACATTTCATGTTCATATATCATCTCAACCAATTAGAGGTATTTATTTTATTTTACATTTTATTCTCTAATTCTTTTCTTTATCTCTTGATTACCCAATCTGAATATTTTTTCTTCTTCTTTTTTTTCTTCGCCTTCTTTTTGGACCATAAACTAAAACATCACATTTTTATTATTTCCCAAATTAATTCTTTTTATTTTTATATTATTAATGACACGAACTATTCCCTCAGATCTCTTAGATCATGACCCTGAGATTGAACATAGCCTTATGGCTCGAATTAGACATTCTATGTCTACGGGAAGTTTTGACATTCAACCAGTAGGAGAATTCCTCCCGTCCAAGATCATTAAAATTGGATGAAATTCTAATTTAAACATAAAAGAAGAACCAATTGCTAAAAATAATGGAAATGAACTTAATAGGACGATTCAAGAATTGGATGCAACTGATATTAACTATAAACCAAATTTTATTGCATACCTGAATCTCGAATCAGACTTTAAACTGAAATCATGGATAATTCATCTTCTTCTAAAGTTTCATGGATTTTCTACCGAGGATCCAAATAGTCATTTGAAATATTTTAATGTGGTTTGCTCAACCCTTAAACCCAGAAGTTTTTTGAAGATCAAATCAAATTAAGAGCATACCCATTCTCACTTGATGGAGCTGTGAATGAATGGATGTATTATTTTAAACCTGAAGATGTAACTTGTTGGAATGATTTGAAAAGTATTTTCCAGGATCGTTTTTTTCTATATTCATGGACCACATCCATTTGAAATGTGATCTCAAGGATCGAGAAATCCCAGGGGGAGTCAATGTATGAGTACTGGGAGCAATTTAAGAAGTAGTGTGCATGCTTCCCACATCATCAAATCAGTGAGAAACTCATCATCCAATACTTATATGAAGGAATCACACCTATGGAGAGAAGCATGGGGGATGCTGCAGCTGGAGGAACATTGGGGGACAAGACACCAGTTGTTTCACGTGTGTTGATCGAAAAAATGGCCCAAAACTCCCAACAATTTGGAGATCGAGGTACACCACATGTCAGGGGAGTTCATTAGGTAAGTCCTTATTCTCTTAAGAGTCATTTAATTGATACCATGTTGTAATAATTGACAACTATATTGAGGAAAATTAAATTGGATCAAAAGACTTCCCAACCCCCTCCTTAAAGGTCGTGTGGAATTTTCACTAAGAAAAGTGTAGAGACCCGAAGCCTGGCGTACATTGACCTTACATTACATTTGCGTAATACTTAGTACATAACAAAAACACACACACAAGGATCGTAATAGTTTAGTGTCTTTGGAAACTCGGAACGTAATCTTCTAATCGTGGTGAAAGATCTTCAATATCTCCCATAAAGATCTTCCCCTTTTTTTTTACCTAAAACCTTTCTTTATATCCTGGGGAAAAGAAAACATAAAAGGGTGAGCTCAAATGCTCAGTAAGGTTATACAAAAGAAAAAAATTCAATCACATCATATTCATAAGAACATAACTTTTGGAAATCTTAACCTGCAAAAGAGAGCATAATTTCATAACATGGGATAAATCATGGCAGTGAAATGTAATCACAATAATCATAACATAAAACATGGAACTTTGTGGAATTCACACATAATCATAGAGAATCATTTCTTGTTAGTCAAGACTCATTGCCAAGACTATCTTAGTGGACAAAGTCCCTTTCTGAATCGAGTAACCCTCGTTTCAGTCCTGTTTCACTGAACCGGTATAACCTACCATTCCAACCATGTCTATCTCATGAGATATAAAATCTTTACCCAATGCATTGGAGGGAGATATAGGTCCCACCCATCTCATAATGATACCATTCTTATGTGTGCCACAAAATCATAAATCTTACATCATTTCATAACCCATGTAATAAAAATGGGATTCTTAAAACAACATGACATCATAAAACCATTCATATAAGATAATGGAATTCATAAACATAATTCCATCACAACATAGTCAAATCAATGTAAAAATATGGATAGAAACAGAACCCTTTATTATCTTAGATGGAAAATTATTTTGATAAAACACTTGAAATGAATTCTTGAGGAAAATATCCTTTCTTCTTCAAAATCAATTTCTTTTCACAAAACATCATGCAATTTTAAAAGAAAGAGATTTTATTAAAAATAGTCATGAAATCTTTTTGAGGAAGCTTCATGAAAATAAGGCTTTATAAAAACGTAAAAATCCGTTCGTTCCATTTCAGTTAAAAAAAATCATTCTTCGTACTTTTGTCAGAAAAATCGAAAAATACCTCGTACGGAAAACGAAAAAAGACTCCTTTCATTTCCTTTACTAAAAACTCACCGAAGGGTAAAATTGGATTTAAACAATTGTAGTTGGATGGAAATAATATTACATATTTATGAAACATGGATGTGGAAGATAAAATACACCCCAGTAAATGCCAAAGTAAAAACAATCTCGGATAAAAATGAGATTGTGATATTTCCCTTACCTTAGGTCCGATTTGCTTCGTAAGTGTCCGAACCTCCTGTATAATGATTTAAATAACGTCATTTACTTATTACAGAATCATATTCATTGTTATGATATCATATATGGTTCACTTATGACATTATATTACCCGTTCTTTTGTAAATTCCACGTTAAAGAAGCGTTTTGGGTAAAATCGTTTCATTTATCGTAGGTGTTCTGACTTGTTGTTCTTGACATTATTATTACTTATATCATGATTTACTTACTTCCAGAATATAAAATATGATTTATATATCATATATATTCAGTATATATATATATATATAATAGATAGATAAATGAAATGAAAAACACCGTTCATGGAGATGGTAGTCCGTACGTACGCATGAACGCTGTTTTCCTTTCCTTATTGTCTTGAATGGAAGTAAGTAGATGAAATACATATATATACATAAATCCAGTAGCTTTATAATGTCATATATTTCATTATTATTTCTTATATATACTTTATAATCATTCTTTAATGGTTAACATGGAGAATGAATCTCATCGCGTCGTGGAGACGGTAGTCCGTACGTACGCACGAACGATGATATCATTTCCATAAATATTGAATTGAATTGGAGTGGATTATACAATATATCAGAATCAATATGATGTTGTAATAACTATTTATAGTTATTCTTTACACCATTATACCCATCCATGTAAGGTGGTGGTGGAAAATAGATTACACCACGGCGTGGAGACTGTATTCCGTACGTACGCACGCGCGGTGATTTCTTTTTCCGTAGGATGGATAGATGGTGAAATAGGGTTGTTTAATACTTATAATAACATATCAGTATATGAGTGATACTGATGTTATTACTTCATAATGAAACAACCTAAGAAGAAGAAGTGGAAGAAGAAATAAAGATGAAAGAATTGGTAACGGTAATTACCTCTTCTTTGAAGCGCCTTTTGGAGACCTCCTCTTAGGGAACTAAAATTGGTCTTTGAGGAAGACCAGAAAATCTAGGATGTTTCTAGGGAAGTGAAGAAGATATTTTGGAAGAGTTTGGCCGAGCTTGAGTGCTCAAATTGGTGTGAGGAGGAGGGGGAGGAGGTGTCCTTTTATAAGGGAGGAGAGGGGCACCTTAGAAATATCTCAAAATATTATTTTATATTAAAGTCAAAATCGGTTTATAATGGTTCCAAAGGGTCTTATTTCGAAGCTAAAGTGGAGATGGGTCGAAATCCTATCAACCAATAAGATTTAGACAAGTTTAGGGTATTATTTTAACCTTATCAATTAGATTTAACTCTAAGTTAAATAATTTAACTTTTACCGTGTCTTTTTGTTTTCTTTCACTATATGGTTAATACACTTACTATAACATGCCAAACGAACCCCAAATTGTTTATTATTAATATATATATCCTTATATAAGTCATTTGGCCGAACCTTAGATTTTTAAGAATAAAATAACAATTAATAATATAATATTTGATTTAAAAACTATTTTGTGTCAATTTTGACACTATTTGATATATGATTTTCGTGAAAGTCATAACAGAATTATATGTTCGAACAAAGTTGATTAAATCAACAATAATATATCATAGTAACCTAGAAAATCAGTGGAATTCATAAAAAGTATCAAATTATACTTAGTTTGGTGTTTATAACATCAATTATGTCAATATTTCATTAATAAGATTATTACTGCATCAACTTTGTGTCATTAATAAATTAACTTATTTGATGTCTAAAAATTACAAATAAAATACCATTATGTGGGAAATCTTTTTAGATTTCTAATGAATATTTATAGTCTAATTTATCTTATGTATGACCCTATATTAAAAATGTTTTAGTAAATAAACTTTGATTTTAACTCTTTTAACTCTTCTTTGAATTAAATAATAATAAATGTCCTAATCTAATCCATGTGGGCCTAAATGGTCATATTTTATTCATAAGGTTGTTTTTGGTCGAATTACACTTATCCAATAGAATTAGGACATGTTTTAGGGTAATATTCATATCATTATTACCCTTAATTACATTATTTACTTTTAACCGTGGTAAATAAAAGTAAAAAGTTACTATTCACCAAAAAATATTTTCATCTCATTGAACCACATTTTACTTACTGACATCAACCGTGTCTCTCGGATTTTTGAAATTCCATTCACAGAAGCGGTAAAATTAAGTTTTATGAAAAATTCAGTTTTTTTAACTACCACTTAGTAGTTTCAATATTCATCAAAAATTGATGTTTTTCAAAACAATGCCAAAATTTTATCCTAAGATATATTTAATATTCCGAACTCAAAAATGAAGTCTATTTTTCCAAATTCATAACATAGAGGTTGCATTAATTAATTTTATAATTAAATCCCGCTGTTAAAACAAATAGCGTGTTTTTAAGAAACAATATCTATCAAAAGATTGACACTAGTTTATAACTGGTTTAAATGTGAAGTTACATCCAATGACCAACATTGTATTACATTGTAAAAATATATTCTAAATACACTTTAAATCCACTCAAATTAATAATTTATCAATATTAATTATTTCGATTAAAAAAGCTGTTTTTAATTAAAATTTAGTAATTTTCACTATTCATTAGAATATGAAAGTTATCCGAAATGTACCAAAATTTCACCTTAGGCTAAATTCGATATTCCGAATCCAAAAATGAAATCCATTTTGAAAAATAAAATTTACAAAATTTCAAAAAGTGGTTATTACTATTCATAACGGCTAGTTTTAATAACATTTTAATAGCATATCGCTGTTTAGTGAAACTCGTTATTGCGTACTACACACGCTATCGAGGAAGGTCGCGATTGCGTGTAATGCAAGGCAAGTCAAGGATGCGTGTTGTGCAAGATCCTTTTCGTGTAGCGTACAACACAAGACATTAGTGAAATAAAAAGAATATTTTTCATAAAATCTCGGGCTGTTACATTCTACCCCCCTTAAAATGAATTTCACCCTCGAAATTCGTCGGGGTTATAAATGGTTTACTATTCGAAAGTTTCTTTAATAGAATCCCACATCGTAAAAAGGAATAACAAAACCAATCTTTAAAAACAAAAGTATGAAACCTAACGGTTACCCAAATAAACTAATTACTGGGTTTCCACATAGGTGAAAATATGGATATGGAAGAAAAATCTAACCATCATGTTCTGATGGAGAGTGGTAGAGAACATGGCTATGGAAAAGCCAGTAATCACAAAGCCATAAATTTGTGATGATCTAAGGTACCATCTGATTCATCAGATATAATATCACTAGGACAACATTTTTGGTTTTCAAGATCGTTTCCCTAAATTTAAAGAATTTGAATTAGAATAAATACTTACTTTATGTTGGTACAACCTCATTGTTGTTCGTTCCTTTAACAATTTCAACTTCATCTCTTAAATAAATGAAGTTGAATTTGTTATTTGTGAAGTGTTAGCAGATCATGTGATAGAATGACGGGTCATTCCATCTGTCTCAAACAAAAGGTTAGCAAAAATTATATACATAAGTCGATCTATAGTGAGATTAATCATATATTGTTCCTAAAATGGACTTATACATCATATATCATACGGCTTAATATAATAAAACTAGTTTCTACTAAACAGGGACTTCCTGTAGGCCAGTGGTAGGCGATAAAGGCCAGTCGCACTTCGGTTGTGGGTTCGATTCCTACGACCTTGTCCGACGCGATGGGTTGTCGCCCGTCCTGTAGGTTGTCCCTTTTTCTAAAACTATATTACTATAACATCCCATCAATAATATCGAAAAAACTTCTATCCTTAAACAATACTAACTTATGTTCAACATAATCCATTCTAATCTTTAGGCTTATCCATAATACTGCAGTCCACTCTCATAATATAGTGAAAACGATTAGCAGAGATTTAATACTATCGTTAATCCCCATATATATGTCTTGTTGGTCACATTCCAAACATTCAAAGGCCTTAATCATGTATTATCTTGAATACCTTAGTGAAAACATGAATGCAGTTTAAAGTTAACACTTTCCACATACCAAAATCCTCAAAATTATATATACTCAAACCATGATATCACTTAGTCCTTATATCAATCATGAGCTCATGAATACTATCAAACATATTAGATTCTCTTTATCCCTTCATTATGCGCATATCATCCACTTTCCAAAAAAATATCTGAATAACCTTTCATTGTTACTCATACCATTCATCATAAACTTTCAAAACTTAAGGAAAGACAACAGTGTAACAATCCTTAGATGTCTTTTTATTCTATAGTACAACATTACACTTGATAAACATGTAATCATTCAACTACCTTCTTAAACCATTGACCGAGCTTCAATAATTCTTTCATCTCACATATCATTTGTAGTCTCTTCATCATCATCAACATAAATACTTCCCATACGACCATACTGATTATCTTCATGAGACTTTCCCTTAGGGCATTGGTTTTCATAATGCCTATACATTCCACATTTAAAACATTTAACCATTGTTGATGTCGTAGCAATAGCATTATCCTCATCCATGGTGTTAACTGAACCTTTTCCTTTGCACTTACTTGCTTTGTGTCCTTCTTTTCCACACCCAAAGCATCTTCCAGTTCCTTTGAAACATTCTCCTTGATGCCTCTTCCCACATGATTTACATAGGGGAAATTGAACTTTCTTTCCTCTATGATCATCATAAAACTCAATCTTTCTCTTATTAGCCGAGTCAGGAAACTTACCAAATTTTAATTTATTGATCATATTATGAGATTGCTGATTCGGCATAATAATGATGTTTGGACTTCCAAATCCCATTTCACTATGAAGAATATCATTCCATTGTCCATCATATCCTCCATTATCGTGAATCATCTTGTTTCCAGCCATTTTCTAAATCCCAAAAAAGAATAGTGTGAGAGGCAAAAATCATGCTAGGGAAAACAACATAATAAAGGGGGAGTACCTTCAATATCTAACATCTTAGGTTTAATTCTATGATCGTTAGCATAATTCTAGTACTATAACCTATACGTATACTTAACCTTAGGGACATCCCTAGACATTCCTTAGAAATATCTCTAGGGATCTCACTAAAGTTATCGCATCCTAGTTTCCAAAGGTTGACTAAACCTTTCCTCTAATACCAACTGTAGAGACCCGAAGCCTGGCGTACATTGACCTTACATTACATTTGCGGAATACTTAGTACATAACAAAAACACACACACAAGGATCGTAATAGTTTAGTGTCTTTGGAAACTCGGAACGTAATCTTCTAATCGTGGTGAAAGATCTTCAATATCTCCCATAAAGATCTTCCCCTTTTTTTACCTAAAACCTTTCTTTATATCCTGGGGAAAAGAAAACATAAAAGGGTGAGCTCAAATGCTCAGTAAGGTTATACAAAAGAAAAAAATTCAATCACATCATATTCATAAGAACATAACTTTTGGAAATCTTAACCTACAAAAGAGAGAATAATTTCATAACTTGGGATAAATCATGGCAGTGAAATGTAATCACAATAATCATAACATAAAACATGGAACTTTGTGGCATTCACACATAATCATAGAGAATCATTTCTTGTTAGTCAAGACTCATTGCCAAGACTATCTTAGTGGACAAAGTCCCTTTCTGAATCGAGTAACCCTCGTTTCAGTCCTGTTTCACTGAACCGGTATAACCTACCATTCCAGCCATGTCTATCTCATGAGATATAAAATCTTTACCCAATGCATTGGAGGGAGATATAGGTCCCACCCATCTCATTATGATACCATTCTTATGTGTGCCACAAAATCATAAATCTTACATCATTTCATAACCCCTGTAATAAAAATGGGATTCTTAAAACAACATGACATCATAAAACCATTCATATAAGATAATGGAATTCATAAACATAATTCCATCACAACATAGTCAAATCAATGTAAAAATATGGATAGAAACATAACCCTTTATTATCTTAGATGGAAAATAATTTTGATAAAACACTTGAAATGAATTCTTGAGGAAAATATCCTTTCTTCTTCAAAATCAATTTCTTTTCACAAAACATCATGCAATTTTAAAAGAAAGAGATTTTATTAAAAATAGTCATGAAATATTTTTGAGGAAGCTTCATGAAAATAAGGCTTTATAAAACTGTAAAAATCCGTTCGTTCCATTTCAGTTAAAAAAAACATTCTTCGTACTTTTGTCGGAAAAATCAAAAAATACCTCGTACGGAAAACGACAAAAGACTCCTTTCATTTCCTTTACTAAAAAATCACCGAAGGGTAAAATTGGATTTAAACAATTGTAGTTGGATGGAAATAATATTATATATTTAGGAAACATGGATGTGGATGATAAAATACACCCCAGTAAATGCCAAAGTAAAAACAATCTCGGATAAAAATGAGATTGTGATATTTCCCTTACCTTAGGTCCGATTTGCTTCGTAAGTGTCCGAACCTCCTGTATAATGATTTAAATAATGTCATTTACTTATTACAGAATCATATTCATTGTTATGATATCATATATGGTTCACTTATGACATTATATTACCCGTTCTTTTGTAAATTCCACGTTAAAGAAGCGTTTTCGGTAAAATCGTTTCATTTATCGTAGGTGTTCTGACTTGTTGTTCTTGACATTATTATTACTTATATCATGATTTACTTACTTCCAGAATATAAAATATGATTTATATATCATATATATTCAGTATATATATATATATAATAGATAGATAAATGAAATGAAAAACACCGTTCATGGAGACGGTAGTCCGTACGTACGCATGAACGCTGTTTTCCTTTCCTTATTGTCTTGAATGGAAGTAAGTAGATGACATACATATATATACATAAATCCAGTAGCTTTATAATGTCATATATTTCATTATTATTTCTTATATATACTTTATAATCATTCTTTAATGGTTAACATGGAGAATGAATCTCATCGCGTCGTGGAGACGGTAGTCCGTACGTACGCACGAGCGATGATATCATTTCCATAAATATTGAATTGAATTGGAGTGGATTATACAATATATCAGAATCAATATGATGTTGTAATAACTATTTATAGTTATTCTTTACACCATTATACCCATCCATGTAAGGTGGTGGTGGAAAATAGATTACACCACGGCGTGGAGACGGTATTCCGTACGTACGCACGCGCGGTGATTTCTTTTTCCGTAGGATGGATAGATGGTGAAATAGGGTTGTTTCATACTTATAATAACATATAATTATATGAGTGATACTGATGTTATTACTTCATAATGAAACAACCTAAGAAGAAGAAGTGGAAGAAGAAATAAAGATGAAAGAATTGGTAACGGTAATTACCTCTTCTTTGAAGCGCCTTTTGGAGACCTCCTCTTAGGGAACTAAAATTGGTCTTTGAGGAAGACCAGAACCTCTAGGATGTTTCTAGGGAAGCGAAGAAGAGATTTTGGCAGAGGTTGGCCGAGCTTGAGTGCTCAAATTGGTGTGAGGAGGAGGGGGAGGAGGTGTCCTTTTATAAGGGAGGAGAGGGGCACCTTAGGAATATCTCAAAATATTATTTTATATTAAAGTCAAAATCGGTTTATAATGGTTCCAAAGGGTCTTATTTCGAAGCTAAAGTGGAGATGGGTCGAAATACTATCAACCAATAATATTTAGACAAGTTTAGGTTATTATTTTAACCTTATCAATTAGATTTAACTCTAAGTTAAATAATTTAACTTTTACCGTGTCTTTTTGTTTTCTTTCACTATATGGTTAATACACTTACTATAACATGCCAAACGAACCCCAAATTGTTTATTATTAACATATATATCCTTATCTAAGTCATTTGGCCGAACCTTAGATTTTGAGGAATAAAATAACAATTAATAATATAATATTTGATTTAAAAACTATTTTGTGTCAATTTTGACACTATTTGATATATGATTTTTGTGAAAGTCATAACAGAATTATATGTTCGAACCAAGTTGATTAAATCAACCATAATATATCATAGTAACCTAGAAAATTAGTGGAATTCATAAAAAGTCTCAAATTATACTTAGTTTGGTGTTTATAACATCAATTATGTCAATATTTCATTAATACGATTATTACTGCATCATCTTTGTGTCATAAATAAATTAACTTATTTGATGTCTAAAAATTACAAATAAAATACCATTATGTGTGAAATCGTTATAGCTTTCTAATGAATATTTATAGTCTAATTTATCTTATGTATAACCCTATATTAAAAATGTTTTAGTAAATAAACTTTGATTTTAACTCTTTTAACTCTTCTTTGAATTAAATAATAATAAATGTCCTAATCTAATCCAAGTGGGCCTAAATGGTCATATTTTATTCATAAGGTTGTTTTTGGTCGAATTAAACTTATCCAATAGAATTAGGACATGTTTTAGGGTAATATTAATATCATTCTTACCCTTAATTACATTATTTACTTTTAACCGTGGTAAATAAAAGTAAAAAGTTACTATTCACCAAAAATTATTTTCATCTCATTGAACCACATTTTACTTACTGACATCAACCGTGTCTCTCGGATTTTTGAAATTCCATTCACAGAAGCGGTAAAATTAAGTTTTATGAAAAATTCAGTTTTTTTAACTACCACTTAGTAGTTTCACTATTCATCAAAAATTGATGTTTTTCAGAACAATGCCAAAATTTCATCCTAAGCTATATTTCATATTCCGAACTCAAAAATGAAGTCTATTTTTCCAAATTCATAACATAGAGGTTTCATTAATTAATTTTATAATTAAATCCCGCTGTTAAAACAAATAGCGTGTTTTTAAGAAACAATATCTATCAAAAGATTGACACTAGTTTATAACTGGTTTAAATGTGAAATTAAATCCAATGAACAACATTGTATTACATTGTAAAAATATATTCTAAATACACTTTAAAACCACTCAAATTAATAATTTATCAATATTAATTATTTCGATTAAAAAAGTTGTTTTTAATTAAAATTTAGTAATTTTCACTATTCATTAGAATATGAAAGTTATCCGAAATGTACCAAAATTTCACCTTAGGCTAAATTCGATATTCCGAATCCAAAAATGAAATCCATTTTGAAAAATAAAATTTACAAAATTTCAAAAAGTGGTTATAACTATTCATAACGGCTAGTTTTAATAACATTTTAATAGCATATCGCTGTTTAGTGAAACTCGTTATTGCGTACTACACACGCTATCGAGGAAGGTCGCGATTGCGTGTAATGCAAGGAAAGTCAAGGATGTGTGTTGTGCAAGATCCTTTTCGTGTAGCGTACAACACAAGGCATTAGTGAAATAAAAAGAATATTTTTCATAAAATCTCGGGCTGTTACAACAAGCCACCCAACTGACTGTTTCCCCCAACTCTAAGAAATATAATATTGTGTTGTAGTGTTCCCTGGGAGACCATATCAGCAGCAGCAACCATATCCCAAAAATAAGTTTGATTCAACATATAACCAAGTGTGGAAGGATCAATCAGACATGAGGTATGACCTTGGACAACAATGAAGGCCCCCTTTTCAATAAAACATCCAGCAACCTCCACCTTACCAACTGGGTTTCCAAAAACCCCAAAGGCGATTTGAAGCTCAAGCATCAACCAGTCAACAACAATGTAATCCCCAAATGGTGGTATATTCTAACACTGATGATATTTTGGAACAAATTGTTCTCAATCAACAGAATGAGCTGAATAGTCAAGGTTCGGAGTTGAGGAAGTTGACAACTCAAATGATCCAGATATCCACCACCCTCCACGAACTGGTAAGTAAGAACTCTAGAAATCTACCTTTCCAACCTACTCCAAATCCCAAGGGAAATTTCAGTGCCATCACATTAAGAATAGGGAACAAAACAACTAATGCTTCTCCACCTACTATTCCATTAGGATTCACCCCAACTCCGGGCAAGCCCCATTCAAAACTGACTGATGATAAACCAAAGGAGAAAGATAAAGGTAAGCAAATGATTAATGATTTACCTCCTAAACCCCTTCCTTTTCCAAATAGGGTAGTACAAACAAAGAATATGGTTGAGTAGGCGATGCAAAAAAGAAGTTTTGGACACATTCAATCATGTGTAGATAAACATCCCTTTACTTAAAGCCATTAAAAAATACCAAGGTATTCCAAATTATTAAAAGAACATTGTACCAATCGAAGAGGGATCAAGGTAAATGAGAGGATCAATTTTCTAAGGAATGTGTCAGCGCTTATTACACCAACTCTAGCAATTCCAACAAAGTGTAAGGATCCATGGACATTCACTATACCATGCACCATAGGGGAGTTTCACTTTCCTCATGCTCTTTGTGATTTGGGATCTTCCATAAATGTGATGCCTCACTATGTATTCTCTTCTTTGCAGTTTGGTGAGCTAAAGGTGATGATATTAGTGGTGTAGTTGGTGAATAGAGCTACAACATATCTAGTGGGTTTCCTTGAGTATGTACTTGTTCAGGTGAGAGACATGATCTTTCTAGTAGATTTCTACGTGCTTAACATGGAGGATGATCATGTAGGTTCTCGTGATGCCATTATCTTAGGTAGAACCTTACTCCAAACTGAAAAAACTATCATAAATGTCAATGAGGGTATACTTTCCATGGAGTTTGGAGAAAATGTTGTTATATTTAATGTTATGGACTCCATGAAGTACCCAACAAAGGACCATTCTGCATTTGTTATCTTCCATTTTGAACCACCAAATAAAAACCCCATGGAATTTGATTGTGTTAAAATAGGGAGATTTTGAGTATCGGATCTAGTTTGATGTCTAAGAGTACATCCACACTTGTTTCTGATATACATGACTCTCATAGATATGATTTTGAAATGGAATCATATTCTGATTTTGATCATTTGAACATTGATTATGACATGGATATTGAGTATGCTGATGAATGTGAGGCTCTATTATCTGATTATAATGATTTATATTCTGGTACTGATACTCTCTTTTCACATATTTCAGTTCCTTCAATGTCTCCATCCATACACCACCACCCTTCATTGGAGATCAAGCCATTTCCACCAAATCCCAAATACTCATACTTATTGATTGGTGAGAGATTACCTAATATCATTACTAAAAATCTATATTTTTAACATGAATAAACTTTTAAATCTTTTTAGGGAGAACATTACGGAAATCAGATGGACCTTGGATGATATATCAGGTATTAGCCCATCCATTCGCTTGCATAGGATAATTTTGGAAGATGGGGCTAAACTGGTTAGGTAGCCACAAAGGATACTCAATCCAACCCTTTTGGAGGTTGTTAAAAAAGGGTCTGAAAAATTTATCGAGGCACGTATAATCTATCCCATTATAGATTCCCAGTGGGTGAGTTCTATTCAAGTTGTGCCTAAGAAAAGTGGTGTTAAAATTGTTAAAAATGATAAAGATGAGTTAGTTCTAATGAGGGTACAAAACAGTTGGTGTGTGTTCTGATTATAGGAAACTAAATCAGTCCACCCGTAAGGACCATTTTCCACTCCCATTTATTGATCAAATGCTTGAGAGACTAGTTGGGAAGAAACATTATTGTTTCATGGATGGATTTTATGGATAATTTCAGGTTTCTATAGAACCATAGAATCAGGATAAGACAATATTCACTTGTCCATTCGGTATGTTTTCCTACCAAAGGATTCCATTATGAATTTTCAATGCCCGAGGTTCCATCCAGAGATGTATGGTGAGTATTTTTTTCTGATTTTATTGAGACCTGCATAAAGGTATTCGTGGATGATTTTACAGGGTATCATTTTTCATTTGATGAATGCCGAAGTTGTTTGGAAAAGGAGTTGAATTTTTTTATTGAGAAGAATCTACTCTTAAACTTTAAAAAGTATCATTTCATGGTAGAGCATGGATTTTTACGGTATTTAATGTCAAAACATGGGATAGAGGTTGATAGATCTATGATAGACATTATTTCATCCTTACCATATCATTCATGTGTGCATGATATTAGATCTTCTCTAGGGCATGTGAGATTTTATCAGTGATTCATCAAATCTATCAGTAAGATTGCTCTTCCTATGTCACGATTACTTTAAAAGGATTCTTATTTTGTGTTTAATGATTCTTAAAGGACTTCCTTGAATGAGCTAAAGAAGTGTATGACCACTCCATAGATCATACATCCCCCATGTTGGGATATTCTTTTTGAGCTTATGTGTGACGCCTCCAACTTTGCGATTGGAGCTGTCTTATCTTAGTGGGTGGAGGGACGTTCACATGTGATTTTTTATGCATCTAGGACACCTGATTTAGAGAAATAAAACTAAAAAACCATGGAAAAGAAGTTTCTTGCTGTTATATTCACTTTATATAAATTTCTTTCATATTTATTGGGATCTAAAGTAATTTTTTCCCCTAACCATGCTGCTCTAAGTACCACTGGAAGTAGCCAGACGCAAATCCTAGGCTAATCCACTGGATTCTCCTTCTTTAAGAATTTTACATTGAGATAAAGGACAAAACATGGTTGGGAAACTTAGTGGTGATCCACATGAGTAGGCTTACTCACATACTAGAGGATAACACCTTGGACTAGGTACCACTTCGAGACACATTCCGAGATGAGAATCTTTATGCTATCTTTGGTATGTATCCCTGGTATGCGGATTTAGTTAACTAACTAGTTCGCTCTGAAATCTCGACAAATTCAAAGAAACATCATGTGAAAAAAATTAAAAATTGAGTCTTGGTATTATGTTTTGGATGATCCATACCTTTGGCCTATGTGTAGTGGCCAAGTTATTAGGAGGTGTGTTCCTGATAATGAGTTTGAGTCTATTATGAAATTATATCATACACATGCTTATGTTGGACACTTTGGACCCCAACAGATAGCTATGAATGTTTTCGACTCTCGATTATATTGGTCTAGATTATACCATGATGCCCATTTGATTTGTAAGTCTTTCTCATGTTGCCAACATATGAGAAAAATTTATAAGATACACGGGATGCACTAACAACCCATACTATTTTATAATTTTTTTTATGTATGGGGAATCTATTTTATGGGTCATTTTTCTAGTTCATTTTGGTTTTTGTATATTTTGGTTTCCGTTGATTATGTGAGAAAATGGGTGGAGGCTTAGACCACCATGACAGATGATTCTCATGTTGTTGTGGACCTCTTCAAAGCGTAGATTTTTTACTTAAACTTTTATAACTGTGTTCCTACCATAATAGAATACATATTCTATTTAGGACATGGGAGATGGATTGTGCATTTAAGTAAAGTAAATGGGCCATTAGGACAAAGATGGATAGAACCATCCAGATTAGACACCACTTCACTATTTGGGTAGTATCCTCTTCATATTGACTTATATTGAGACCAAATTTGGAGGGATGCTCAAGGAAATAATTAAGAACAAATAATCAATCTAGAAGGCTGGAAAATCCATGAATTTTGGAGGTCACATATGCAGTGTAACATGGAATAAAATAATTGTATGAGTTTTCATTTCACACATAAGAAGGTTATGTAACCCTAGCCCTCACAAAATATATTTAAATGGTGTTTTCACTCTTCTTAAGGGATGAAAGGGGATTTTTATAGGTGTTTCCTAAAGGGTGACTCTTGGGATCTCCTCACAACTATTGGAAGAAGTAAGTATTTTTGCAAACATCTTTTTCAAAAAGGATCTCCTCTCCCACCCCCTCTTTGTATTACTTTTCTTTCATGTTTGTATCTTGAATTTTTCATCAATTAATATTCTATGTTACTCCCTTTCATTATTCTCTTAATATTACTAATTGGGTTGGAATCATGAGTAGAGACGATATTGAGTTCTACCCTTTCAATCTTTTCTCATGCAAAACATCTCCACGATGAACACATCACCCATGGAAGAGTAGTTTATTTAGTGATCGATCTATCTTCTACCATCTTCATTTAATTATTTTGAATCATTCAACTACTTTAATTATCTTAATATGATCCACTATTTTTTTTAAAATTATAAGAAACTAATAAAGAAATTTAAAAATTAACAAATAAACATGTGAGGTTGAGATAATGTGTAAACTATTAGAGGACGATCTTAATCAATAATACAAGACCACAGAAAATAAATTTATAGAGTTCAAATATAATCCCTAAACACAACTCATCTCATTTCTAGAATGGATATGTGCACTAATTAACCACTAACCATAAGATAACCTTATAACAACAATCAAATCTGGGTGCCGCGATTGCATGTTCTGAAGCTAGCCTAGGGCTTAAGTAATTTCATCTTTGTGGTTAATTTAACTCTTATAGGGTTAGAGGGTTAACAAATTAGGGGACCATAATTAAGTTGATATTGATTTAAATGATAATGATTAATAAGATAATGAAGAGGTAGAGTTTGATCGATTACACCTTTTAAAATATTTTCTAAAAAAACATCTTCTAATTGTGTATTTTTAATCAAACTTCATTTCAATAATAAAAAAAAGAAAATGAAATCTTCTTCTAGAAAACTTCTTCTAGTTTTATAAATGATAAAAATACCCCCATACTTACAAGTAGTGTTTTTATTCTATTTTATTTTATTTTTAGATTACCTTTATGAAGTTTTTAATAATTTGCTTCCTCCTTTGAGAGAAGACCTTGGTCAGCCACTCTGCTGCACCTAAGTAACCCGAAACCGAACAACATTTGAAATTCCCACACCAGAAAATTTCAAAAATCAAGAGAGAACATCATATTTTTAATACTTAAACACCCTTTATTTTTTCAAAATCTTCATTTATCAAATGTTGTCATTCATATGTTAAGTATAATTGTGTCCATATTTACCAATTTAACATTCAGGATGAAATATTTATTTTTACAATTTTAATCCTACTATATTTTTAGAGAAATGGAATCCATGAAGTGAAATGGTATATTTGTAATGATAATAGTATCATTGATCCTATTAATACAATTATGTCTTTTATGGTCATTCTAGATACATTCACACTCATAGTTCCATTATTAATGTGGTGTAATTTTATTATTGTAAAAAATAAATAGTAGGAACTATTTTTGGAACATTTAATGAATTTTTTATACCCTGCTAGTATAAAAAAATATTAAACTAGTGTGAGAAATAGAATTTTATTTCATCATGAAGAATTATTTATTTACTATGTAATACACTCATTGTATCAATGATATAGAAAAATATTTTTAGGAGTTAATCATAGTTAATTCTTTCAATTCTTGTTGGTTTTAAAGGGTTATTGATCTATTTTTTTGGGGGTGATTATTTATGAAATAAAATATTTTATTGATATAGTGAGGTACACTTCCAAAATCAATGTGGTTGATGAATATATGTTATATATTGGTGATTTATACACAATACTAGGAATATGTAGTAAAAATTCTTATTTTAAAAATGGAAATTATATTAGATCTACTAATATCGGTGGTTTGATGAATTGAAAATTCCTTTTCATCTCAATAATATCAGCTAAGAAGAAATATCTAATGTTAAAAAAATTAAATCTAGGTCATAAGAAGTATTAATGATATGTGCGTACTAAGACGTTTATTTGTTATGGCTAATTAAGAATATTGAAATGAATTTGTAGTGGAGGATCATGTAACATAGGCAAACCCCATTTTATTCCTTCAATTAATATTTAGAATCAACTATATATATTTTATGTATTGCTCAAGGATCACCATATTAGTGGATATAAAGGTAAAAAGTAAGAATTTAAATTTCCCCTAGAAATTTATATTTTCGTTATCATAAAAAAATTATTTAATTTCATATACCATTATATTATATGAATTTCTATATAGGTTAATGATCTTATTTATGGTAATATTTTATATATATCAACTTTAGTGATGTTTATTGATTTTATTTAATTCATGTATTATTATTTGATATTTCTATTCCTTGGTGAACATAATTGAGAAATTTCTTTGAACAGATAGTTTCATTTTTTTGTATAGTCACTCATTTTGTTTATGAAGAACAAGATATACTATAGTTATTGAGGTATTTTCACATTTTTTGAGTCATTATCTAAGAGGATCTATAAATGACAAGGATACCACTATTTAATCACTTTTTTCTTTAATAAGGATATTTGTATCTATATTTATTGTGATTTCTAATTAATTTTAATGGCAGTGGATCTATAATATCATTCTTGTATATACCTAGAACATTTGGGTGAGTAAATATTATTAATAATTTAATCATAAGTTCTATTAATATTGGATTGGGAGAGATGAGACTTATTACATATTCAACACTCCACTTGTGAAAAATTAAAATGCTTCTTCCTTAACCCATCCTTACACAAATTATAATCCAAGGGTCCACCAATGATAAAGTCGGATTATCATCAATATTTTAATATTGAGGTATTTCATTGATTACTAGTCCCTAATTTCATTTAATGAGACCTTCTAGATAAAAATTTATATATTAAAATAAATATGTAATATTAATTTATTCATTGAGCAGTCATAAAAATATACTTTATAGAGGTAAGATTTTATATAGTGAGGATAATTGTGAAACTACAATATCATTCTATAGCATTTAATTTTTTATATATTTTTATATAATATTTCATCTTAGTTTTCGGTAAAACATTTATTTATTAGAGGGTTCATTCATGTTTACATGGGAATGATTCACACCCATATATTAAACCATGAATTTAAAAAATTAAATAAGGAATTAATTAGTGAGGGTTATAAGTTTCAGGGGTAGCATACAAGGTCTCCATTAATATTCAAGTTACACTTTTAGATATAAAAACGAAATATTTTTATAATATTTTAGTACATTTTTTAAGGAACCCTTCCCATTCTTCCCGAATAGATCGATACCTTACCCAACTCATCTCCTCATGTTTCTGACCCAATTATCCATTAAGGAAATCTATCAATTAGTTTTTTTTATCTAAATTCATTTAATCAATTGTCTTTATATATTTTCATATTATATTATTCTCCCATATTTCTGATTTTTCTAGGTTTCCCTTAGATATATAGGTTTTTATTTCTGGATAGAATGACATTAGATTTTATTTTAAAATTTTTCGTTTCAAAAATATATTTCTAATGGTTATATGTGTTTCATTATGAAGTATTACATATTAAATCCTTTATTTCATCTAACCTGAGTATATTTATCCATCTTAAATCCTTAAAATGTTGATCCATGATTGATTTATGAATATAAGTATTTTTTTATTACAATATATATAATTATGTTTTTAATAATAATTACATTCTTTTATTTGTGTTTATTAACAACATATTGATTCAATGGAAATATTCCATTTTTAAAATCCTAAGAAGAATTTCAATGAAAAAAAATTCAGATAGTGTTTTATAAAATGTGATGGATTATTTTAGAAAAAATTAACAAATGGACATCCATGTGTGAATTTTTTGGGAATTATAGAAATTTTTATCATGGTTTTTTTATATAATTCAAGGATTAAAGAACCTTTTCACTATTTTAAAGTCGACTTATTCAATAGGTAATATAAAATTTTATTACTTATTCATTTTTTTATGAAATATTATGTTACATTTTCAATAGTGAAATTTCTGAATTTTTAGTTATTAAATAGATTTTATTACATTTTTGGGATTATTCATATGATATATTTAAATTTGAACACTTTTAAAACACTATAAATTATTACCCTTGTTTTTCATGAGTTTAAAGACAAAATTTAAAATTTTAAGGAAGAATAAAGGAATATATATATTATGAACAAGTAATTGGTCATATTATAATGAGCTGTTATACTAAAATAGGTTTTCAAATGTAAATATGTTTTTATATATGATAAATAATTATTTAACAGTATTATAATATTAATGGTATATTTTATTTTTGACCTCAATTTTTATATCATGTATTATTTTGAGTAACTAGGTTGTTGATCATAGTTTGAGATCTATAATTCCCATGATCAGACTATATCATGTGGTCCAATGTTATCACTTTTCTCTACATTGTCATTTTAACCCTCATTCAGTCTAGGAGGAGAAAAAAAGTATTGCTATTAGATCAGATTGGAAATTCCAATTACATGATACTACTATTATGTTTCCTTATATCACATATAATGAACATAATAACATCCCATGATTGATCTTATTCTTATTTTTAGGGTTAGTAAATTCATATTATTTATATTTTTTTGTGTTTTTGTCTACATTTTATAAAATATGGTCAAGGTAAAAACCTAAAATGGCCCTTTATTATTGTTCAATTTTTATCTTTAGCTCATTTTTTACTTCAAAATCAAAATAACTTCTATACATGCTTCAATTAAAAGGATTAAAATGTTTAGTTTTATATAATAAATGATTAATTATTCTCAAAACATGATTTTAATTTGTGTTTCATTAAATAATGTATCATTTGATGCTTTCTAATTGTGAAATATATTTTTTTCTAAATGAAATAGTTGGTCAATTGAAATTTATTTTTCAAATGTGAAATCCACTATTATATTATTTTGTTTAATTGAAATCTATAATTTTATACGTGTACATCAAACTAAAATAATGAAGATTAATTTTTGTATGTTATTTATTATGAATTCATAAAAATGTTATTGGGAATTATCTCTCACACTATATATATAGACTCATTATGTATGTACACTTTATAGTTTTAATGAAGGTTTAAGTCACATAAAACTTGTTTCAGTGGATGATCATTATCTCCCTCTCCAATCAAAATTAAAATTATTATCAAAAATCACAATTTTTTAGAAGAAAGTGAGAAACCATGAGAGAAAAACACGATCATTTGGCCCTACAACATCCTTAAAGTCCAACTTCAACATATTTAAAGCATACTCTATATATAAATTCTAGGAAAATTCAGTTACCGTTTTATCAGGTTCATTTAAGATTTTCTCTTCAAAATAAAATAAATCAATTTATATCATGTCTGCACGAACTCTTACCCAATTATCTTTTTGGAATTGAAGACTCTGGTCATGATTAGGTGTTTCTTGGTGATCTAGTATTCATGATCCCTATTAGTGTACACTTGAATTGGTTCACCATTTAACCTTACTTTAACCTCTTTAGAAGTATTAAAATTCAAGACCATTTCAAGTATCATACTCTCAGAGTGCATAAGAAGGTCACATGGCTCCTCCATGTCCTCTGCAACAACATGCCACAATATGATAGCCGCGATAACAAATGGTTCACCCTCATCACCTTCCTTTCCCTCCTACTGGTTCCAAGTCTGACCTTCTATTGCATCATCCTCCATATCCAGTCTTTGCTCCTCTAGCCAGGGATCTTCAGCCAGTCCAGATCCACACACAAGGTCATCCTTTTTCTCCTGTGATTTTTTTAATAAGATCACCCATAATTACTTTATTCCCACCATTTTAGCTGATCTATTCTCCATAGGCATTGGGAGATAGGATTAATCCTTTCAGCATTTGGAATATCTCATCTTATGCACAATGCAGCTACTCAGATCCCTATTTTCTTTCTGTCCCTTATTCCTCCTTGGGTTGTGGAGACCCCTTATAGACCATCCATGCACACTTTATTCCGAGTTAAGGCCATAGATTCCCACCTCCCCTGACTCCATACCTGAAGGGAAGTCATCCCCATTGGACAAAGGATCAATAGAGCCTAATCCTAGATCATCAAAATGGTTACTGATGTTAATCATGGGCAGGTTCAGAATCTGATTAGCTCTTCCCACACCCTTCATCCACTTCTTCGGTTCAATCGATGCCACTGGTGCACCTGGTACTCCTTGCATCTACCTTTTGATATCCCTTTTTTATATTTCCTCAAGACCATTTTCTACCATAGAAACTTCAGTAGAAGAAGAATCCTCAAAGGCTCCATCACACTGGTACCACCTAACCCCGAAACAGCCTCTCCAAAACCATTAATCCCTTGATCCTCCATATGATCCCCCACATCAATAGTCACATACTCCAGAACTTAAACTCTATTCACATCATTCAGAACCACTATGTATTCTCTCACACTACCATTGTGGATCACCTTACTACAGGAAGAAGGTTTGGACATGTCCATCCTCAATATTCTATATACTTGAGAAACCGTTGGGTTGTTTTGATGCACCACAACCTTCTTCACAGGTAGGGAGAAGCCATGATCTTACTCCGAGGCTGCGTTGACGCTCCCTGGGTTAATGGAGGGGAACCCCCCCTCTTCACCTTAGCCTCTAGTAACATCCAAAAAATATGCTACTGCTCAAACACCTATTCATTAGACACCTCAGGATCCTTCTCACAACCACTGCCCCTCCTCCTCGCAGACATCTGATACCCCCAATGACAGACGTCCAATGAGTGTCCCAGGATCTTAAATACAGAACAAAAATCAGTCCTAGATTCATAGACCACCCACTTCTTTCAGTGATAATCCTAACCCGTTGTGATTCACATATATTCGAATGAAGTTTTGGACACATCCATTTCCACGCAAACACACGGATTAACTGGGTGACATAGAGCCTCAGTCCGACTATATGATCCCATATATCTACCAATTATATTTCCAAGAATTCACATAACAGAAGAATTCTGGAACATTTGGGAGAGATTGGGAAAGCATACCCATGTTTCCATTGTAGGAGTATCACACTTCATTTGAAAATCGAAGGACCACCAGAATAGGTAAAAACTGAAGTCGTTGAAGCTGCGAGTAGAATATGACTAGGCCCTGACAAGGTCCGCCACTGAAGAAAAATGAAACTATATGTTCTAGTTATCCAAAATACCCACCATCGCCCTATATTGCAACTACCAAGCACCGAATACATGCACGTTGAACGAATCAATGGAGGGGCGCCACTATTTTAACCTAGCAATCAAGGTATGATTCAGTAGATTCAAGGACTCTAAGAACTCCGCAGTCAATAGAGGAAGATTAGGGCACCAAAAAATCATGTCCAGAACATTTGGATTGAGCGAAACATGAGGGAAAGGGGGGAAAAAGTAGGATATAATAAAGGAGTGAAGGAGAATTCTGCTTTTGGCCTCTGATTCCCATTTATTTATCTTTTTCCTATCATTGGTCATTGAATATTTTTTTTGTAGTTTGAGTGTGGTTTTGTGTGATGTTTCTTGACTATCATGTGTAACTAAATTTTAAAGATTTATTGGAATAATTTTAATAACTACATATCTGATATATATAGTACCTTGATTTTTAACAATATACTGAAAAAAATATAATTGGATGTCCTCTATAGTTATTATCTCATCAGGTTAAATGATTCTCAATAATGAATATTTTATATTCCATGGAACTAGCTACTAGACTATGGTGACTGTGATCATTCATTAGGATATGTAATGACCTTATTTTGGTAATAAGGATGGCCGAACTAGTTTGGTTCATTAAATAATTTTATCATATCCTAGTTTTACATTTATTTATTTGAGGATTTGACGTAGTTAGAAGATATGATCATCCAAACTCAATAAGTATGTTATAGGTTTTTTTCAAGACAACAGTTGTCATAGAGAGCATTGGGTTTCCATGTCATTTTTTGTATATTTAATATTGTTTTCTAGTATCATTTATTGTCTCTTTTTAGTGCATCTTTATATTTACTAAAATGTTGAAGGGAAATTACCTGAGTAGTTTGCATGAGTTACAAACCATATACACAGGTCATATATCTTATAAATGTATTTGTTTTATTGTTTTTCCAACATTCAACAATTATAAATATTTTCTATTATTCTTTGTATATTTTTAATAGATATTGATGATTTTATATTAATTATAATTATTTTAGTCATATATTTATATATAAATAGTTGATATCTATGGGATATTATTTTTCATTAATTTTTTTGAATATAATCTCATATATTGTCACTTATGTTGTTCACTTTAGAAAAGTGTACTTTATTAATCATAAGTGGTTTTATAAAATGACATGAAAATATTACATTGATGATTTAAATTGTTGTGAATTACACCTAAAGGTAATTTTATTTCATTTCAACTGGTAGGAAATTTTAAGAATGAATTATTGTTAATTACTTAAAATAAATTAAATGATCAACTAGTGGAATGTTTTAAATATTAAAAGGGGGATTAATAATATAATTAGTAATATGTTCTTATAAATAAATGAAATTTCCCAAATATATTAATTTAGTATTTTATTTGTAAAAAGGCGTTTCTAAAATGGTTGTAATGTATGTTATGAATGTCCATAAGTTACCATATGAACATGGTTGCATGGATTCCTTTTTAAATTATTATGATTATAATGAATGGGTTTTCCTTTAATTATTTTAGTGTTTTATATTGATGAGTAATATAAATATTCAAGTGAGGAATTTATGGTCTTCTAATATTGTTTAAATTATATATATTAGGTCTTATATAATAATAAATATTATAATATAAATGAATTATATTGAATTTATTATTATTTCATAGTCCTTTGTCATAAACATTTCATGATGAAAAATTAAAAGGATCCACATATTTTAAACACATGTGGAACATCTAGTTGATTGAACTCATCTTGTGTCCACTATTTATCATGTTTAACTTATGGATGATAATTTCTCTCCCTATTTAGTAACACGTTGATATTTTTAACGAGTGTTTTAGAATTAAAATCTGTTAACCATTCTAGGAGAACAAGGTCAGTATAAAATTGATAAATTGAGTGGGCTGGTTGATGGGATATTTATATGAGTCTCTGATAGTCATATTATCCTCATTCAAATTTAAAAATATATGATGGACTTAGCGGAAGTGCACTATTATGACTATGTTAGATAATGGCCATTCATGGTAATTTTTCAAGGTTATATTTGTACAATAATATTTTCCTAAAACTATAAAAGTAATGATCCAGTGGAATTTTATTTCATTTAAAATTATTGTTTCTTAGTATTTGAAATATGTTTGATATATTCCTCCTGGGAGTGGGTGGTGAATCTAGGTGTTTTGAGATTAAAACATTTTCTCTTGATCAAGTCTTCCCCATTGATAGATCAAGTTCCATTGTTTTAAGGAACGTGTTTAAATTATAAAAATCAGAATTTTTCTCTCACTGAATCATACAAAACATACACAAAAATATAACTCCTAAATCGAATTAAGACATTAAATTGTTCACCTATTCAAGGAATATCTCATGGAGCACATAATGATGAAGTTTTGATGTCGACAAGTAAACTATTTTCACATTATATGGATACAATTTTAGTAATGAACACTTCATTCCAAGGAGTCGCACATTAAGAATGATTAATTCTATCTCACTTATCATCCAATAGGTACTCCCTCATATTTTTCCACTCACACCTATACAGAAGTCCTTCAATAATTTATTGATGCAATGATATCATCAATAATTAATGATCTCATCAAAATCAGTGTATAGTACAATTTTGTTTTGTATATACGATTTCATAATGGATTCTCTATTGTGATACACATTATAATGTTAAAAAACATCCAAATACATATGATAGTGACCTATTCATGGGAGTTTCAACTAGTTTTCATCCAAATTAAAAAAATAATCTCAAAACCACTTTTATATAAGAATAACATCATATTAATCTTATACTTTATATGATGTATCATTTTCTTCTTCCAAATAACCAAATATAATAGAGGATTACCAATTTGCTTTCTCTCAATTATTCTTCTTATATAAAATTCATATACAGTAATATTTTATTCTTCTCCTCTATGAAAGGAAAATATTTAATATTTATCTCTCTTCATAGAATAGTTATGATATAGTTCTATAAGGAATTCTTTGAATCCAATCAATTGATCATTTTTTCAAATCAATTCACCTCCATATAAAATTCCATGAATAAGCCAAATGTACCACATGTTTTAGTATATTAATCCATGACTTTAAATGTAAAATAAATACAAAAAATAACTCCCCATTATCCCTGATTTCTATTTAAATTTTTTCTTCAATATTTTTTGGAATATATATCTCCATATTAAATAATATAATTTCATTTGAATTTAAAATAAAAAACATACATCATACATATTCTAATTGGGAAAAAATATATTCATTAAACCACCAGATATCTCATGTTTCGGTACCTCTATTTTTTTATTCATCATCTTCCATATTATACATGTAGTATTCCAATAATTCTCTTCTGTTTAATATCTTAAAAAATACTGAAATTAATATTCCTATAAAATCATTCCAATTTATTTATTTGAAATCTTCCTCAAAGTTTATATTTCAATCATTATATCCTTCCATTAAAAACAACCAATTTTCTTTAGTTAAAGTATTATTTAATTAAAAAATATATTATTTATACTCAATATAAATAAATATTGGCATGAATAAAATTCAACAATTCCAAAGATATTCCTCTTAAGCATTGAAAAAAACAATTTGAATCCCACATTCATATAATTTATTTATTTATTTACAATTATATTCTTGTTAATAATTTAATTTTATTTTTATATAATTTTATATGATTGAAAATCATGAATTTTTTTCCTCAATTCACTTAATTTATTTACTTCTTCAATATAAAAAGTTTATCATTTATGACCATTCGGTTTTTAATTTCTCTTGACTTAAGGCCCTTATATTTATTTACATTTTTATTTTACTTCAAATTTATTGAAATATCCTCCTATTATATATCCTTAGTATCATTCCCCTCCCTTTAATATATTTACACATCAATCCATCATTGAATGAGATCAAATTTTTTAGATATTTTTCACCGGTCCCCTGAGACTCATTCATCATTCTCAACTCTATAATTTCACTCAACAACTCAAAATGAAGCTCCACATATTTATTTATAGCTTCCAAATACGGATCACTTAACATATTATCATTATAGGTAAATTCAACATTGTTTTCCAAATTAGGATATTTTAATAGTCAAAAAATCATTTTACGATAAATTAGATTAAAAATTATATTCATATATATATATATAAACATTTTATATCTATATGAGTCTCCCTTGTGAATCAATTTTTCCAAAAATAAGTTTCAAATAATGGAATTAATTTGGAGATATGCTTATTCGTCATATTTTTTTCTTATTCCCATGATATATAGAGAAAATATAATTGAAGTCAATTTTTTTTTGATAAATTAAAAAAATCAAACAATATAATGGTTTTATATAATACTAATTTATGGATCCCCCACAATTTATTAATTAGAGATAACATATGTGAAAGTCTGTATAAGGGTATGGATTTTTTTTGATTCTAACACCTATAACATTACACTCCAAATACACAAAATGTTGTTTAACTCAAATTTAGTAGGTTCATCCTATTGATATTATTTATGCAATGATACGATTGATACTTTACAAATCATATCCTGAATCTAGTTTTTTTAATGAATGGTAAACCCACACACACTAAATTATATCATTAATATTCTATGAAAAATAAGAAAAAACCAAACACACATTTTAAAGGGTTTATCTGCTCTTGGTTAATCATAGGTTCCTTTCAAGTGAAACCACTCCACCTTGTAGTGAGTGGTTCTTTATCCAGTGCAATACTCCTTCCCCTTGTCTTCCTCTAGGAAAATCTTTTTCTCCTTCCTTGTATTTTTCTTTTTCATTTTGTGTGGTGATACTGAGGTTTTTTTCTACTTCATGGACATCAAATGATGTATATATCACTCTTAATGTTGGAATCATAAATAAAAAACCCCAATTGGTTGAACATGATGGATATTGGAACATTTTTCATTGATATTGGGTCCCCGCTAGGATTGATCATTGTTTTTTTGTGGAGCTTCTTCGGCTGGTTGGTTATTTTCTTATTTTTTCATATTGTTGTTTCAATGGTGATGATGGATTCTGGTGGGTGGTTTCTTATCGGTGAATTGGTGCTCCCGTGGGATATGCTCTACAGCGTTGCAAGCAATGATGACAATGGTTAAAAGTTTTTTTGTTTGGTATACAATAGATCCCATATCTCATGGCATGACGTGAGGTTCCACTAGTCATAATTCTACTGTTTTTAATTTCAAATTTTAATATGACATTATTGTGGATCATGGTGCAATTGATGTTTTGTGATGCGTGTTTCATTTTTGAAGTTTTTTTTCTTCAAGACAATTTCTGGTTGGATAATTGGCATGAGATCCCAATTTTGGACTCCTTCTAGCGGTTCCAACTTAAACTCAATGTTTTTTAATTTGAAAATAAAAAAATGGGTTGAAATTCCAAAACACACTAAATCACTCTGATTGGTTTTTTAGGCTCGATCAATCATTTTCCCTAGTTACCTCAACATAAACGATTTCAGGGTGGATGACTGATATCAAGGGGTCAATTTTTTCCCTCACTCATTAGTCACTACTCCTAGAGGGATTTATCTGTGGCATTTAGATAATTTATGATTTCTCTCAAACATTATTCTCCCATCGATGGATTCTCATTGATCTTCATAATAAACTATCCCAGACTAGCTATGTTCTATTCTACAAAATACGCCTCACTTTCTAATATGTACATCAATATTCATAAAATTTAATCTCCCTTCGGAAATTTATTTAGTGGGGTCCCATAATTTTATTTAATATTCCCTGTTTTAAAAATGTCCAACAATAAGTTTCATTAAACTCATTAAATTGAAACATCTATAATATTCATGAAAGCATACTACTATAATTCCCTAAAAAAGAACATATTTAGGGTTGTACATTTTCTTAAAAGACCTTTTTTCTTAAATAGAGGTTATCAGAAATATTTTATTCAAAAAAATCAGTGTGTTGAATATGGATCCTCTGGAACAAGGGATTTTTTATAACATAATTCAAATTACATTACTTTAGTTAATTTAGATAATTTTTATATCCAGAATTTTCCTCCTCAAATTCCCTCATAATCTTCTCATGAGGATAATTTACTTATAGAGAAATATCAACTCATAAGTAAACTTTGAACTTCTTACTCACAAAAATCCACCATCATGTCGCATTCACCCACAATATTTGTTCACGCACCTCGAATTTACATAATTTCTCTGTGACTACAAAACATGTCACCTCAATTGACATCTGTTTCATGATACTAAATGTATTTTTGGAATACTACTTCTATATGAATCATAATTTTACAAATACAATTTGTCACGTATATATAACTTGTGACATACACTTTTATCTACCAAAAATCTCATAATATGACATTATATTAGAACATTCATGGAATTATGACTATATTTATAGAACATTTTAGTTGTGAAAAATTCAGTCGTCGAATCTAATTTCCTTATGACTTCTTAGATTCACTAAGTTCTTTCAATGTTTTTTTGGCATGAATCTTCTAAAATTTCACTTTTTGGTTGAAATCATCCTCTATGCACTCAAAATATTTCAAACCCATTCCTTTAGGAATTTATCAAGCCCTTTGTATCCCTTGATCCACATCAATGTATATTCACTATGAAATATTATCACGATAATTTTACTTCTTATGAAAGTTCTATTATAATTTAATTAAGTGGATTGTCATGTAAAATTATTTAATCACATAAATGTGTAATAAATGATTTTATATAATCCCAAAATCTCATATAGATGGATTCAGTACAATTATACATAGAATTTCCGTGATATAAATTATACGCAAGAAAAAGTATTCGTCAAACAACCCTATTTAATATTTCTACACAGTATCAGGAATTCCCACATCTACCACACAATTAGACACATGAGACTCCTTCATCAACTCCTCACACAACCGTGGAGGAAACTAGACACATATATATAAAATAAGGATATCACCAAAACCAAGATACTATACTAATGGTGGATCCCCACTATATAAGAATCCCCTTAGATCTAAGACACTATATATGAATGAATAATCTCTCTTTATCTGGTTTATAATCACATTTGTAACAGTTTTCAAACACAAAGCAACTCAACCCTAGGAATCATAATCTTCCTCATACATGTATACAATGAGTACCATAATCTAAAACTCATCACAAGGCTCCTACACTATCCCATTATAAATATTATTGGTCAAGGAATGAAAAATGATGTTTCCCTTGTATGGTTTTTATGAAAAATCTATATTTAATGAATGTAGATACTTGTACCACCTCACCTGATGAGGTTTCATCACCCACTAAAAACATATGTACTTGGGGCACTTATTTTATGTTGACACCAAAACCCTCTCACCCAAGTGAGAGTGCCACAATATTCTCAGGGTTTGTAATACCACAAAAATAACTAGGTCATGATTATAATACTTAATCTCATTAATTCTAAACTACCTTGACCTACAAGTAACCAATAAGTACTACTAAATAATAAATGATCAAATTTAGACTTCAGATACATTATATTTCATGGTATACTACCTACCCTAGATAGACATGGTGAGGATCAAGGATGATAATATAATTCAATTATACTCATTGATATCACCCTCATATGAATATTATAAAACAAAATCACAACCTTTTTATAATGATGGACTTCAACACTAACAACTGAGAGAATTCCTTAGTAAAACTCTCATAATAGCCTACTAGACCCATGATTCCTAGAATCAAAAATAAATTCTTTTTATGCTCCCACAACATCATGGGTGGGACCTTATATGGGTCCACTGATACTCTATACTCTACGATAACATGATCTAGAAAGTTTACATTATCAATATTGTAGTTTCATTTGGATGTATTTTTGTAAATTATATTCTATATCAATATACTCAAGGTGATGTTATGATGTAGGGAATGATCATCTATAGTCAGGGAGTAAAGTAAGATTTCATTGAAATAACAACCACAAACTAATTTATTTATGGTTGAAAGATCATGTTCATTAAATCCATGAATAACTCATAGTAATTTATTTAGAATTAATGGAATCACTGCAAACTGATACAAGCACTATATTCTATTTAATGCAGTATGAGGTATGTAAGATAATCTCACTGACAAGTAATGACACCCTAATCTCAATTTAGTCTTTGAGGAAATATGGGAACCTCTCATCTTATCAATGATATTATTGATGAATGGGAGTTGATATCAAATCTTGATTGTTATTTTGTTATCCTCTAATAATTTTCACATAAGTGAAAAATTTTGTAATCCTTCTTGGAATAGAGCACATGAGAACTCTATGGTGCATCACATGGTCATATGAATATCATAGAATCCAGTTCTTCCAACTGATCATTCAACTCAAGAATCTCTACTGGTTACATTATGTAAAGAGGGGTAAAACCTAGCATAACTCCAAGAAATAAATCAATCTCAATATTAGCTGGTAAGTAGTATATCTATTTTAGTAATGTTTTAAAAAAAAAATACACTAATGGAAGAAAATTGATGTTGTAAAAATCTCAATCATCCATAATAAGAATCACCAATTAGACCTCGAGACAATCCAATCTTCAATGAATTTTTCAAGTAACTGATTCCCAATGATCTGATTGAAAATTTCATTTTTTTGATTCAAAATAAACTTTGAGGTTGAGTGGTAAACAGAACATCGCTAGCAGGAGCAGAAATCATAGGATAAAAATAAAAATTTTAAAATTGAAAACACCGCCATATTCATGTTTCTCATTATCATCATCATTATCACCATCAATTTCATCACCATTCTTACACCACCATCATCATTGCAATCCTAATGTTGCAACAAATTACCAATGTTTCCTATCGACCAATGTTCAATGTCACCACTGTAAACGAAAACCACCTGCACAGAGAATCTAAACACATCACAACGCCACTAAAAACAGCTCGTCACCATCATAGATCATTGACAACTGCCGCAAAAAAAATGTAACATCACCCTTGAATGAACTAATAAAATACAAAAAACATTAACCACACCATGAATAATGATGATGCCAACACTGTAGGTCTCCATCATCAAGGGAATCATACCAGGAACAAGGTCCACCTAACCACAAATCCCAAAATCCACATTGTGACCACTACTCCAGATCCAACATGGAGAGAAGTAGGGGAATGTGAGTCTAGAGTAGGGGATAAAGCAGTTGAGGGTTCCACACTAAGACATGTTCAAAGAGATTGAAACCCAAAATAAATAAAATTAGAGTGATCCAACTCAATTATCTCCTTACAACCTATCGATAACCAAACCAAAAATCCCAAAACCCCTTTGTTACCTCTGCTCGATATACAATTTGGAGAGACACAAAGGAACATGAGGTCAGAGACAGTTGAGAGGCCAAGGATAGAACAAGAAACAACCATTTTTAGTATTAGAAACCACATTAAAATAATCAATCATCGTATCCATCTCAAAAGGGAACCAAAGCGCCTTTGTCTCAGTGGGTGTGATGAACATGACTAAAGGGAAGAAAAAAAATGAGTGCGTCACGTCATGAAATGCACACATAAGGAAGAACCCATGGAGATGATATGATGTTGAAGAATTAAAATGGAGGATAGAGGAAAAGAAAGGGAAGCACAGAAGGATAACAATGCTCACATGCACCGCTGACCCTATAGAGATGGGTTTCAAGAGGACACCCTTGGCAGAGCTAAGGGTGGGAGGGGGAAATCCAGAAGGGAATGACGCTATTTTGAATTGATTCCCAATGATCACATTAACCAAATTGAATATAGATTCCCCTATATAAGGATAGAAATGTAACGATCATATGATAATAATCAATATCATCTTGGTATAGATCTATGAAATCCATTCCAGGAATCAAATATATTCTTTTAATATCCATCACAAACATATCTTAAAAAAAACTAAAGCCCCCAACATTAATAGAGGAATAATTACCACATTTTATACCCTCTCATTACACTTATAGTGTCATGATTATGTTTATAAATCAATACATCCTCTCCAAAACTAAACCCTAAGAATCTCAAACTTTACTAGATATAAAAGAATATGTTGTACCCATATCAAACGAAACATAGGAAAGGGTAGCTGGAACAAGTATTGTACCTTTTATAGTAAAGTTTTTCATATTTAGACTACTTAGAGTAGAATATATATCATGAATATGACACATACCTCTACCATGGATCCTAGTTTGAATCACATTTATTCCTCCCTCTGGCATGTATCGTCACTCCTATGTTAGGGAACCATGTCCCCAACCTCATCTTGAGAAACCAGTGGAACTGTAGCTAGTAGTATTCTAATCCTTTCCTAGAATCTAGATATGATCATGGTCCCATGATAACAATAAAATGTTGAGGGTTCCTTCTAAATATCTATATATGGTCCATTATTCTCCAAGAGAGGCATACCATAGTGGGGTATGAAACCTATTAGAACGTTTTTCCAACCATGCCACACTAAAATGACTACACAAGGCAGTATTCCTAAGATGACTACCCCCTTCCCTAGATACTTGGCCTACAACTACCATGGAAATAAAAATATAGTATAGATTCTTTCATCAAGAATACGAGCTTCGTGATTTCCCTACCAAGGACATCTTTCCATAACTCAGTTTTTCTCTTACATTTTATTGGTTGATGAGTTCCCAACTGAATATTTCAAGGATTTTCATATGAATAAGAGATTCAATTGTAGCCTAATCCCATATAATATCCCATCCTAGAAATGATTCATTCTATAAATATAAGAAACTACAAATGAAATAGAGAAATATTTCAATTTGGTGATTCATATTTCATAGTTTACAACTGAAAATCTACCCTATGTCAGGTGCGTGGACTCCCAGTATATATTATACCAAAATTTGTCAATAAATAAGAACTCTTGAAATTAGTCTCAAATTACATCAAGGTAAAATCCTTATACAAACTCAAATTATCCATAATGTCCCTATATCACTTGACCGGTCCTCATAACCTATAAGAATAAAGCATTACAATTCCATATTTGGGTATCTCTTGATTCTTAATGATTATTTGGTATGAATACATCCAAATCTCAATGGCTAAGGGGCCTCCATCCCTAGTTTAAATTGGTGGATGCTATTTATAGAACCTCTTAGTTAGATAATACATCAACGGTAAGGGGTGACTAGTCTCCCTCTCCATAGATCAAACAAATTGCATCAATCTATTATAAATCTATTCATCATTATGATTCACATGTACTATAAGAATATGTTCTCATCTGTGTTACAAGTGTTTATGTTACCACTCTCTTCATGTTCAACTCAATGATGATATGGAGGTATTTACCTCTTGATGTTCAACTCAATGATGAAATGGTGTAATTTTCTCTAAAAAGGTAAACAAACTTACTTGAAAACATGACACATGAATAGATCAACAATAAAAATTTAAGAAAAAAAAATATAACTACTTACTCAGTGTTCCACATAAAGTTTCATAAAAAGAAATTTTTATAACATAAATGTTTATTTCCATTATTTTTATTATTTCTATAAATTTATTATTTTTAATAGTTTTTATAACTAGATATGTCACATGAAATATATATATATATATATGGAATGAAAAACTCATTTTAATATATATCCCTATTTTCTTACCATGATACATTTACATGAATCTCATGGTGTACCTACCCACGAGTAAAAATTCCTACAATAGTAACTTCACCTAACCAGTGAATCACTCAATGTTAGATAACAACATAACTCTAATAAGGATAGAACATGAACAAAAGTTTCATACCTTATCCCCTATGTTATCCCCCACACATAGATTAACTACTTCTACGAACATGCTCATTACAAATCACCAAAACATCATACTATCCAGTCTAAATATCACAAAATATTAAATCAAGAGAAAAAAGACTCATCTAATAACACTTGTATAGTCCACAGAATGGTATACCCACAAGTGAATGAGAAAAGTGATTATATGACCTTAGATGCACCTACTCATACTCTAAGGGCTTCCAACTAGAAATGAGGGTGTAAGAAGCATTTTGGGGAGACTACACCATCAGGAAACAGAGTTGATGAAATAACATAAAAAATATAGAATCAAATGTGAACCCCTTAAGAATAAATGTATCATTGAAGAATCTTGAAAATAATAAATATCATGTATTTACATAATTAGTATAACTAAATGAAATGATAATAGTAATAAAAGTAATGGATAAAATAGAAATAGAAAATAAGACTCAATAATCCCCATTACTAAATTCCATTACATTCCCATATCCATGATTTAATCCATCGAGTAAGAAAATAATAATTCTTAGGGTCCCATTACCATATCCATATGGTACAAAATAGTTCCTGACTAGGCTGGGAGTACAACTCTGTTCACTTTCACCCATGGTGAATAAACAATAATGTCTAAATGTATAGTGCATGAAATAGTATGATCAAAATGTGTATTGCTTCATAAATTAATAAAAAATGTAAAAAAAAATTCTACCATACCATGAGATCAAGGATTACACTAGGTTTCACTTAAACTTGATTCTTAATTCTTGTATATATTTCTAGAAATTAGAATATCTTCATACATAAGAAAGATTACCCCAAACATTTATTGATTCCCATACATAAGATGAATCCCCCATATTATTTATAATGTAACTATGTGTCGCTTCATCATTAATCAAGTAAAAAATCCATGTTCTCCTCTATGCGAGTTACCTATGAAAGAGAAAATTACATGGTTTATTGTAACATTCCTATGTCATAGGAAATGTTACCACATCATAATCTGATATATATTAATTTTGCATTCAATATATATTTATATGTCTATATAATGAATATCATTGAAAATTTAAAAACATCCACATCATATAGGTCACTATAAAATGTGTCCACGCTAGATCCACTTAAATGTTTCTATTGTAAATGCTCATTTCAATTAGAAGGAAAACATATCATATTTTCCTCTATGAAAATTACCCATGGTAAATATACAAACGAGTATCTAGGGATTGTATCTATGCCAATTGTAAGGTTACCATATCAATTGGTGGATTTTCCTTTCTAGTATGAATCACCGATTTTAGGAATCTTGTATCAAATATTAAGTATAAGAAATTTAAATAACATTAAGCATAAAAAATGATAACAAATAATTATAATTTGTTTTGGTTAATTCAAAAATTTAGAAATTATCAATAAATTCATTATGTTATTCCACATATTTTTTTTCACCAATACTATTTTTATAAGAATTCAAAATTTTAATCCAAATATAAAAAAATTCAAAAACATAGTATGAAAATAGATTCAATAAAACTTTGTTTTTTCTATAGAAAATTGGTTGGAACACATCACAGGTTGCCAAAACACCCAATATCAATTAGATATGACTCAATTAGAACGATGTGATGTCATATAATATAGATATAAAAAATAAAAGGGATACCAATTTGGTTCTATCATGTTTATGGTGAGATGACACAGACTAAATTATTATACACACTAGAAATGAAAACTGATATTAAAGATTATTTCTATACTAGCCACCACATTGAAGTGAATATATAGAGATCACATAATGTACAATGTAGGGAAGGCTTTGCAATTAATTACATTTAATGAATACTTAGAAATTATGTCAAAAAGAGATTTGAAATCTATATATGTGATTGAATATCTCGAACTGGTAAGAGAAATTTAATGTATCAAGATAGAGTAGAATAGAAAAAATGAATCACCTTCAATATATAGGCTTGAAAAACCAAGAGATTATGGAACTTTCTTATTTATTAAGGATGAAAAAAATATATAACATATATAACAGTGATAAATCAAGAAAAAACAAGGTTGACCGATAATATATATGTTAGAATGGGTGAAAAGAAAAATAGTTGGACACACCACATTCACTATGCGAATCATTAATTCAAATCCTGTATTCTTAGATTCCAACATACCATGAATAAAATGAATCCTTGGACCAAAACATGAGTATCAGTTCATGTTTGGAAATACAGTTTTCTATTTATACAAGTGATTCAGGTCCTGAAGGGGATTCATGGGATCTACCTTAACCCATTCAGGACCTGAAGATCTTTCATGGGGTCTACACAGAATACTTCCCATCCAGACTTACACATTAATGGTGTGAATTAATCCTATAGGAAGATTCTCATACACATTATCATTTCCCATATGAATACTTATTTAACTATGACCGATTTTTTATGAGGACTCTACTATTAGGGTAAAAACAATTTAACCAACTTAAATATTATGATCAAATTTATATAGGAACACACATGAAAATAATGAAATATTATAATTTTATTCCATTTTGTTATATTATATTTGAGTATATGATTATATTTTTTTTCATATTGGCATACAAATATTAGAATTGGGTTATTTTGTTTGAAATTTTATAAAAATATTTTATATACCATGAATAGGGAATATACCGGTTTTTGTATATAAATTCATTTAATTTTAATTTAAAGTAAAATTATTTTTTAATATGATCCTAAAAAAGCATAAGACTATTTTAATTGTAAAATTTATATTTAATTTTATATAAATTATCATAATACTTTGTTTTTTTGTATAAATTCATTTTTGGGATTCAAAACATATTTTTTTAAAAACTACTTAGAAGCACATTTTTTTCATATTATATTAAGTTAATATTTATTATTAATGTTTATTGAATTTTCATGGTATATATTCAACCATATAATCTAACATTATTTTTTTATAAGGTACTTAATGGATGTAAAATCTGTTTTATTCTTGAAAGTTCATTTATCTAAATGTGTTTTTATTGAAGTTAATGAGTTTATTTAAATTTAAATTCATCATGTTATAAAACTAAAATATGAAAAAAATTCAATTATATGAATCAATAAAATTAATATAAATTAATATCATTATCAAAAAAAAATTTCATAGTGAATTTTAAAAATAATAATATTTCATTACCACAATTATGGTTAAAACAAGTTTTCCTATGGTTATTCCAAGAGATATACGTTGTATTTACACCCATAATTGAATAATTATAATTTATATGAGACATTATTACTTCAAATTGTCCTAAATTTGAATCCTATTAAAATTAGGGAAACATTCAATTGAATGTGACCTTATATCACTGAAATATTTTAAAACATTACACAAATATCTATCAACAACTTATAAAAGTAAACCTCTTATCCTCAATAATTATTTTTTAAACTTTCTTGATTAGTAAATACCTAATAAAGGTATATCCAAAATTGCTTCCCTTATCCATATATCGGTTTTTTCTTGTCCAAAAACACATTGGTCAATTCTTAAATTATAAACCAAATGATGTCTCTCAAGAAAGATGCATAAATCTCAACCAAGCTCTTTCAGTTTTATTTTTTTTCACGCATAATCTAAAAGTGTTGAATACATCAAAAAATATTGTATAAAATATCATAAATACACTAATATGTGTTTATTATGAGGATGTAACTGGTCACCACCTCTCTTCTATCAAAAGGTATATGAAAGTTTCACGTCTTCTTATGTGAGGACTGTAGCCTCCATATAGAAATATGATTTTTAATAGCAATATATTATGGGTACTTATTATCATATATTTAATAATTATAAAAATATATAATATTCATTTAAATATAATAGTTCTTTAATCAATAATAAATACTTTCCTTTCTTTATTTCAAACAATCAAAAAATTAAAACATCACTTGTGAGTGTATATAGACCACTGTTTCAATATGGTGATGTATATTATTTTCAATCACCAATTTGTATGAATTTTTATTAACATGTATATAGTTAATATATATGATATTTATATTAGTATTAATTTTTTTTAAAGAAACAACCATGATTAAATTTCATGGAATATAACTTCCAAACAAATAAAAATACATAAAAAGCATTGCTGGTAACATGCAAAATGATGGTGATAATGAATGGTCATTAAATAATAGGTGGGAAGATGTTTTAATAAATTTATTTTATTATATTAATGATTGAGTAATTTTTTTATAATAAATTTCATTTTTGAATAAAGGATGTAATATTTCTTACAAAATAAGACAAACTTTTGGTGAGATTTCTATTTTAAAAGCTCATGTTTTTCCTGAATTGTTTATTATTAGATTTATGATAAATAAATTATAAGATATATCTCTCCCTGATATTAAATGTTTTAGTCTGCCATATTTAATTATTTTTATTACATGTTTTCATTTTATTTTTCTATATTTATACACTCATGATACCAATTTGTTTTGTAAAATGAACATTTTTTCACTTAAATCAGGAATCATTTCTTACGAATACAAAATTTTAATAAAATGTTTAGAAGAATGTTTTCATAAATATATAAAAATTATTTTATTTCACTTTTATCTATATTTTAATTTCATTAAATATTATTTAAATGGATCCTTATTAACATTTTGTAAACATCACACTTTTGAAATTTTACAGAAAATGTGAAAGGAATTCATTTTTCACACACACCACATGAATATATTTCCCAACCATGATGAATTATATTTTTAGAATACATTATCCATTTCATTAAATAATTTAAATGTTAATTTTTTCCTTAATATTTTTTAATTTTTTATATTTTATATATGTTATTTCAAAATGATATGATATTTTCCACAAGAAATGTTTTAGTTATATTTTAAATATATTTTTTTCTATAGTAATATCATTTGATGTTTGTTATGATATACTTTGGAAATTATCCAATGATTTAATATATATTATCTATCTATATGGTTTATTATTCCTATTATGAAATTTTTATGAAACCCACATCCTTTCCATTGGTTATTATTTGATGAAATAATGAATGTTTTATAATATTGTGGCATATATATGTATGGTTTTAATTATATCACAAGTTGGGTCTGAATTATATATCACTATAATGAAAATTCTAAATATGGATAATTAATTAGATAATAAGGATTTTAATTGGGTGTTCACCCAGTTTTGTAAGGGAATTTTTATAATAAAAATATTTTTCCGCATTAACCATAACTAAGAAAATGAGAAAATTGTGAGTGAAAATAATCTACAATGACAGACTTGACTATGAAACATGACTAAGGAAATTATTTTCAATAATTTTGTGTATGATGATTTTTTTAATTTTTCTCATGTTATGTTCTAATGGATTATGATTTATTATTGACAATTCCACAAACTTTTGACATATATATTTTTCAAAAAAATATTTTTCAATGTATAATGATAAAATTTATTTAACTAATTGTGTATGATTATTTCAAGTCATGAAAATGTTTTCATTACCTTGTTTTTATAATTTTTTCAATCATGATTATTAACTAATATTAATTATGTTTACCTTTATTAAGCATCTAAAATCACATTTTATTAATTTTAATCCCCATGTTATGAAGAATAATTTTATGTATGATATGTCTATGTGGGAAACAATATTTAAGGTATTAAATAGAAATGTTTTATATCATTTTTATACATATTATATATTTAGACATGTTTCTGTAGAAACTACACCACTATAATTCTTGCATGGATCATATATGTATTTAATGAATATTTCACTAATCTCATAAAGAGTTTAGTTATGAATTTTTTTGGGGTTCAATAATTTTTATTTCATCGTGGTTTAGTTATTTTTTGATACTTAGGTGAGAAAAAATTATTGAGAAACCTCATTATATACCTATGATTTGGATAACATCCTAATTTTTTTCGAAGTAAATATTAAGTTACATTCCATGAAATACAACAAAGTATGGATATTATATGTGGATGTGGGTTTATGATAGATTAATCTAGGATTAATAACCATGAAAAGAGGTGGTTGATTATATCCTATAAATTGTTTCCCTACACGAGGAATGCTCCCTTACTACATGCATAGTTTGACACTTCGAGATTATAGGATTCAATTAATTTAAATTTTCATTATAGATAATTATGAATGTTTGGAATAGATTATAAGAAAGGATGAACAAGGTTAAACCTATGTATTCATAGATTGAAAATTATGTTTATATATTTATAAATCATTTGAATGATTTACTATGATCAATCAATTTGATAAATAATGAATGATGCTAATTCTTACCCTTTTGGTTCTATTAAAGAATTATAAATAGAATAATTACTCAAGGTGGTAAAAAATATTCTCAAATATCAATGTACCTTATTTGATATGAGATATATGAGTTCTTTTATGTCATGAAAAGTCTCATGAAATGATAATTCATTTCTTCAAATATTACATGTACCATTTTTAGTAAAAACAATATTATTATGATGATTTCATCTCAGGTCTATGATTATTCCCAAAGTGAATTTTTTGTGTATGAGTTTCCTTCATGTTTTATTATTATGCCTCTAGTATAAAATTTTTCGACAATAGACACATATTGGAACTCTTTTTATATATAACATATTAATTAATAAGGAGTAAAAATCACTATTATTTTTTTAAGCCCAGGTATGATTGTCTATTAGTGTAAGGGTAAATATGAACATCTAACAAAATTTATTTTTTTGTGGGTATTTATTTTTATTTAGAGGGGTCATTTATCTCATATTATTTATGAGAAAAATAACACTGAGGATATCTTAGAATTATGGTAGTTTGTTGATGTCTTTGTAGTGTAATTTAATATTTTTCTTTTAATTCTCAATTTTTGATTTTAAAAATTAACTCACAATCTTTGATACACATATATTGAGGTCTCGATATATAATGAACCAAATTGAATTGTAGGATTCGAAGAAAAAACTGTAAGATAATTTTGATAAAGGGTTTATTTGGCCATGTGAAACACTATGTGGTGCACATGTTTTTCTTTTCAAGAAGGATGACAGATCAATGAGATTATGCATTGAGTATTGCGAAATAACCAGATAATGATCAATGATAAGTATCTTATTTACCATATCTACTATTTTCTTAATCCATTATGAGAACATATATTTTTTATCATTATTGGTCTATGATCCTGTTACAACCAGTTGGAGGAAAAAGTAATGAAATACACACGAAAGAAAATTACTTATAGATATGGAAGATACGAATTTATATTGATTCCATTATTATATACTAATTTATTAATTGTCATCATCGATTTAATTAATAGAATATTTAGATATTTCCTTGATTAGTTTGTGGTATTCGATATAGATGACATTCTTATATATTCCAAGATGAAGGAGGATAATGAAATACACTCGAGGAGAGTAAAAAAGACATCATTAAAAGGGAATCCATATGAAAAATTTACCATTTGTGAATTATTTATTTTGAATGTTTCATTTGGGTTCATATAATCTCAAGTAGTGTATATCGGTGGATCGATCAAATAATGGTGTTATTGAACATTAGGCTAGACCATTCATTCAAATTTACATCCATATTTTTAATGGATTTATGAGATATTATAACTAATTTATGAAGGATTTGTCATGGATATCTAAAAAAATCATTTAATTAACTATAAAGGGAGTTATGTTCCATTTGAATTATGTATGTAATGAAAAATTCATAGAGCTCAAGAGATAGTAAGTACACATATGCACACAATAACCTTTGGTGAAGAAGGGTTTTTTGATTCATTGAATAAAGGGGTTATAATGTGTTATTTTATCAAATGAAATTTCTATAGCCTATGACTCATGATAATAGAAGGTTCCTGATAAAAAATAATTTTCCATTCATATAGAGTTATTAGAGGTAATCTTTTAATTAAAGACAAAGAGGAGTTATCTTTATGAAGAAAGGTGTGAGATATATACTGATCATAAATTATTAATGTATATATTCAACCATATAAATTACAATATTATCCTGGGAATATGGTAGTAGTTTTTAAAAATTATAACTTCTCAATAAATTACTACCCTCAAGGGAAATATGCCCCAAGGTAGAAGATGATTTAGGTCAAAAGGATCGTTCTAAGTTATCTATGATGATGATAAAAAATATCCAATATTTATTTATTATCAAATGAGGGAATTTTAAATCTTGATTTAAATTGATAAATTTTACTAAAAAGAGTGTCCATCGATCTATCCATGTTAACATTACAGATGTGCATAATCAAGATGTCAAAATGAAAGGGAATGTGAGATATATTGATGGGTTCAACATTGAATGTGATGAAATGATATAGTTCATGAACTGAGTATCTTTCTTACCAATACTATAATGGAAAAAAATCTCATAGATCGCAATTATCAATTAATCAATGAGGTATAAACAAATCTTTGGATTAGAGATATTGATTCTGGTGGGATGACATGAATAAAGATATTGTAGATCATGTAACCGAATGATTGATTGGACAATATGTTAAGGCTATGTGATATATATATATATAATTACAAACATTACTCTTACATAAATGATAATGGAAAAAATATCAAAATGCATGCCATCACAAGACATCCCAGAACCTCTAACAACTATAATTATATTTGGGTTTAAGTTGATCTTATTAAAAAAATTGCACACTTCATTGTAATTAGAGAATATTTCACACTTTAATGGAATTTTAAGATACAAATTAATCATGTTTTATGATTTCATGGATTGCCATATTCTATTATACCAAATTGAGAACTGAGTTATAACCAAATGTTTTAGAGAAGTCTTCAAAAATATTGGAATATGAAGTCCTGTTTGATTATTTTTATCATCTTCAGATAGATACGAACTTCTATAGTATAATTTAAACCATGAATGAAATATTTAGATCATATTATATATATTTTAAAGGAGTTTTGTAACAAGATATTACTCTTATTAAATTATCATATAATAATATTATTTATTCATGTATTTAGATGGATCTATTTGAATCCCTTTATGAAAAGATAGAGTGAGACGAAGCTAGAGAAAGAACTAAATTATTATATGGTCAAATTTATAAAATGTAAAAGAAGGTTAGATCCATTCAACTACATATCAAGGAAGCATGGAGTCCATACATGATTTATATTGAAAATCATATACAAGATCTATAATATGATGTTGTTGAGCTGTTATTTCTAAGAATTTATTCATAGAATAATATAACGAGATCTTCTAATAAGATAATGTCATTCCCCAAGTATATTTTTCCCTTAATGATTCCTAATGAATTCATTACTTTAGTTTTTCTCTTGGAACTCTCTCATAACCACTCTCAAATTTGTGATGTCATCCATGTATCTATTCTAAGGATTTAAATACACTATCTATCACATGTAGTGAACCTAGAGTATGTATCTCTTGAGAATGGTATTTACTATGAAAAGAAAGTAGTATAAATCATTAATTACATAATTGTTTTCTGAAATACTTCTACACATATAGATAAATTTATTTATAGGAATATAGAATTTTAGGATTCTATAAAGAAACTCAATGATGTTTTGAATCAAAGATATCATAATTTTTTTGGTATTGGTGTGATTGAATGTTGAGAGAGAAAATATTTTTATGGTGAGTAGAATATAACAACCCAATATTTTTTATGTATATATTTTGAAAAGAACATGAGTTATTTAAATTCTTTCCTTACACACAACCCTGTGTTTAAATGAACCATATTAAAGTAATCCTTTATAACTTAGCTGTTAAAAGGTTATAAAGGAATAATAATAGGCACAATATTTAAAAAATATTTTTAAAGGTATTAAATAATGATAATTTATTTATTAATCTATATAAATAAATAAAATAGTTTATGAAATATAATTTTATGCTTCAAAAATATAATTTCATAAAAAATACTATTTTATTGAATATTCAACATAAGAACATTATAATAAATTTTTACTATTTTAGAAACTTTATTCAAGAAAATAAATATCATTATATATATTATAATGTTAATATTACCTTGGAGTGTTCATTTTTTATTTTTATAAAATGATTTATTTCTCTATGAATAGTAAAAATATCTATCTTTGTTAAAATTATCATTTAATTTCAATTAAAAATACCATTATATTTTTTGTTTAACAATAATGTAATTTAATACTTCATTATTTATAAGTTTATTATTTAATATTAGAATAATATTACTTAAACTTTATTTTTGTTTATGTATGTTTATTGGCATAAAAACATTTTTTTTGTAAAAAACGTTCTTAAGAATACAATGTGTTTTTATGTTCATAAATTAAATTACTCTTTATTGATTAATATTTTATATGAAATTTATATATTATATATTCAGTGTTATATTATAGAATTTATATGATATTTTTACAAGGAATTGAATGGATGTAAAATAATTTTTATGCTTAAGAAATCATCTTCAAAAATATGTTTCAGTTGTTGTTTGTTTGATTATTAAAAAATAAATTATACCACATATATAATTAAAATAAATTAAAATGGATTACTTATTGGAAATTTTAATATTTAATATAATTTAATAAGGTCATTTGAATGGTTTTTAGAGGTAATAAAAAGATATTGTTATCATGGTTACAATTAAAACATGTTTAAACAAAGAGATTAGAGGGTGATTTCCACAAAAACGTTTCTAATTACCATTGGTTAATGTTTTTAAACCTTCCATAAACATTAAAATAATTATAAATATGGAACCAAATTACTATGATTGTGACCTTATATTGTTCATTTCATTTATGAAATACCATGTGTGTTTCTCCTCTTATATATAAAAGCGAAACTATTATCCTTTCATATTAATAATTTTTTTTCCTTATATACCATTTAATCCCTTAATAAAAATAATTATTACTTATCTTCATCGTAGAGATTTTTTTTCTCCTCTGACGAACAATCCATCAAGGATTATGGTGTAATCTATGGGAGGTCACTGAAAAAATTGGTATAAATCATAACAAAGACATTTTATTTTTTTCTTCCTCTTTTACATCATATAAATTTTTTAATCCATGAAAAAATAATAATATACTATAATATATTTTTTCATATGTTATTATAAGAAATAAAAAACCATTCATCACATTTTCCCCATTAAATGGAATGTGAAAGTATCACTCATGCTTATATGTGGTGTACCACCTCTATGTAGATATATGATTCTTTATCCATCCCTATAATCAATGGTTATATATTATTATATATTAAATAAATAAATAAATATATAGTAGATTTATTAATAATAATGGTTCTATAATAGTTAATTAATATTTACCTTTATTTCATTTCATTAATCGAAAAATGGAATCTTCACTCATGCACACCTATAGAGTATCATCTCTAGGAGATGATATAATTAATTTATTATCTAGAAATTGTTAATTATTATAAATATTTATATTATAAATATAAATTATATTTATATCCATATTAAAATTAATTATATTAAGGAACAAAGATTAATTTGCAAGGACATGAATTGTCGAACAGAAACATACATGAAAAATGATGTTGTTAACAGCTGAAATGATGTCAATATTGAAAAGAAATCAATGAATTAGTGAGAAGATGTATTATGTTAACCATGTATATTGTTATATTTATTACATTTTTATATGTGTAAATTTGAATTATATTTAAATTTACAATAAATTTTGATAGAGGGTATATGAAGAAATAAAAACATTGGGTAAGGGTCTTTTATTACAATCTCATTTTTCAATAAGTTTTTATACATAAATCAATGATAATAGAAATATATGACCTAAATCCTAGAGATAATATTTAATTTATTCTACTCTATTTAATTCTAGTGACTACACTATTCATTCTATTTTCATCAATTTATGTACAAATGCAACATAAAGAATATTAAAAAGGATAACATACCTCGTTTTTCTCATTGGCCAGGAATCATTTCATCATTGTCCATATTTTTTAAAAATTATTTGAAAAATATTATATCTAATATTAAAATGTTATTTAAATAAAATATTAACTATATTATAATTTTTATATTATATTTTAAAAGGTCTCTTTTATCATTTTCATATTGATTTACATTTGATTTTCTTAACGAAAATTTGACAAGAAATATGTTTAATATACACTTCATGAATGAATTTCCCCTCCAATATGAATACTATTCTATTGATGTTTATTCTATATTATTTTGAGGGTATTTTCAAGGAAATTTTTTTCATCAATATTTATTATATATGTTCATTTTAAATAAGATTTATGAAAATAAAAATTCATTTTCTTCCTGAAATGTTATAGTGATATTAAAATTTATTTTCCACTATAACAACATACATGGGTGTTTATTATGATTAAATTAGAATATTATACAATGTTTTAATGAATATTATTTATATTTATGGTTTATTTTGAAGGAAAAATGTATAAAAATCATGTATACTTTCCATGAGTTATTCAATGATGAAATGATGAATTCTTTATGATTGTGTTTCAAAAAATATATGGGTTTCATTATGTTACATGTTATACTGTAATTATATATCACTTAAATATAATGGGTAAAAAATTATATCTCATTATAGAATATGTACTTGAGAGGGGAGTGAACGTAATTCAACAAGGAAAATTTTCAACAAGATAGTATTGGGAGTGAACCTTGACTAAGGGATTGATGGAATGTGGTGTGAAGCTAATCCACAATGATAATATTAGTTATGATACATGAATAAGGAAATTATTATCTAGGATTATATGTATTACAAAATATTAGAACTTATTCTTATGGTATATTCTCATGGATTATGAAGTATTATTTAATATTCTTCTCTCTTGTATTTTATTTTTCTCATGAAACTATAAGCCATGATACATGATTAAAAAACATTTACTGATTGGATGTGACTATTGTAAGTCATGATGATGTTATAATACTCTTATGAATATATTATACTCACTCCAGATTATTTATTGATATCATTTATGTTTACCATTAATGATAATTTTATCTCTTACATTATTAAGTTTCCCACCCCCAAATTATAAAAATGGATTTATATATTATAACATTAACTGGTGTGCTAGTTTTGATCAATATAATTGGAAATGATGTAGATATTTTTTATACAATTAGTTCAGGTATACATGTTTCCAAATACACTAAATATTTATATTTATGGTAAGGTTCTTATTTTTATTTAACGACTGTTCTTTTATTAATATGATGTATTTATGTTTCTAATATTTTGTATGCTATACATTATGAAGTCGAATGTTAAAAATTTCACCAATGATTAATTTAGCAACTTTGTAAGTGAATAAAAGAATACTAAAATGTAGTTCATTATAATATAGAGTTAATCTTATTTCACTGTAAAATAAAAAATCGTTAAATGGAGAAAATGAATCCAAAAAAGGGATGACAAACTTATTATCCAAATTGAATTATAAGATATTGAAGATAATTTATAGTTGAAAATATTGATAGATAATATAAGATAACTTCTTGGTGTCGAGAAGATCTAAAATATTTTTATGGTTGAAAAGGTGAATAAAAACTATAAGGAGATTGATCATATTTAATATTAACGTGATATATGAGAATGAAATGAATAAATATAGAATAAATTTCCCTTACACTATTCTATAAAATTGATATTCTTATAAAATGAAATAGGCTCAAAATGACATGATTAATTATTCTCAAAGGAAAAAAACAATACTGATGATATTGGTATAATGTTTGAGAATGACGATATGTTTGAGAATGCATTTTTTATTGTAAAAACATGGGATATTCAAGTTATTTAGTGAATCTAAAACAAAAATTTAAATGAATAGCTGTTATAAATGATAAAGACAAAGAGAATATAAATAATTATAATGTGAATAGAATAATTTTAGGGTTTTCCAAAAAACATGTTTTAAATAGATGATCAATGATTTATAGTATAAATAAGGATGAATATGATGTTCAATATGCTAGGAAACATGTATTTTATAATGTAAAATAACATTTTTATGGTTGTTTCTAGAATTGTTGTGGTTTTGAGAATATATAAATAATTTATTGGTCATATAGAAAATAGGTATATGAATCTAGGTTGATTTAGAGCAATAAATTGACGTATTGGGTGGGGGGATCATCATACACTATGTTAGGATATCCAAAAATAACATGAAAAATATAGACCAAAGGTTGAGAATAGGTTTTTATTTATTAAATAATAATTTTAAATGAAAAAGAAAATAAAATTTACAAAATGATTCATAATAATGATAATATCCAAGATAAGTGAAAACCTAAACACATGAATGTCATATGAGAAGAAGTATATAAGCATTAAAAATGTTATCATTTTAGAGGTTTCTCTATATTATTCTGAAGGAAATGACCAAGGATCTTGTAATGTTGATGTTCTTTACATATGATATGTTTAATAAATAAGTACATTATTGTGGAAAAATATTATAGAAGGTTACATGAAAATTTGTAATTATGGCTCACTCAATATTCAATGAGTTAGTATAACTCTGATTTCTAAATAAAGGATGATGTAAAAAATAGAATATGTTCACTAGATGAAATACAATATCATATGATTTTCTCAACTCTTGTATGATAGGAATGAGGTTTTTATCATAAATTTTTTCTTTTTTTAAAATGACAAATAAATAATATAATTGTAAAAATAAGGCTGTATACTATTAATAATTTGTTTAATGTAGGAGATTCTCAGAATTCCCTTTATCTGGGTATGATTGAAAAAATATAACTATGGAACTTACAACATAATAATAATTTCAAATGGAATTTGGGAAATAATGGTTAATAGGAAATAATTTTATAAATTTTTATGATCAATAGATAGTAGTATTGGATATTCTCAACATTTAATTATGGAAATATTATAAAATCTTCACAAAATAATTTTTATATTCATGCATCTCATTAATTATAGCTGGTAGATCATAACATATACAGGTCCATGTGAAATAAATAAGTGGATCAAGATCATAATTTTATATTCCTAATTAATTAATTTACATTAAATTCGGGAATCATGTTAATGGAATTCAAATTAGAGGCTCTAATGATGTTTAATTTTTCAAAATGAATGAATGAAAAAGTGATGTTACTCCTACAATATGTTTCTAATAGTTAATCATGAAGCATAAAAAATAAGATCTTTGAAGCTTATCATGTATGTCATGGTATTTATTATATATTTAGTATTCCGTATACACAAAACAATATAGAGTGTTTGAACATATGAACATATGATTAGTGATGATGGCTTAGTAACTATTGATAGAGAAATACACTTCTCTGTATTTTGGCAGATAAGCTATTAATGTTACAATATATAGGAAAATAATTGTTTATAGAGAGGAAAATTATAATATTTCACCATATGAAATATATTGTAATAATACCCCATGTTTTTTACCAAATGGTATTTTTCATGCAAAAACATTATTAATGAAACGAGTGAACATCACGTGGGCTTTGATATAAGGGGTTCACTATTATCCTTATCTAATATTATACAGATAGTAAAGGATAATGTTGAGAAATAATGATAATGTAATTATAATTTATACATATTATATTAATGTACAATTACATTCCATTAATGGATTCAGATATGAAATTACTCATTCCAAAAGTGATGTAGATGAAACTATTTTGGTTCAATAACATGATGAAGATGAAGAAATTAGTGTAAATTCTTAAGAAATTTATGTTGATGGAGATGATTCATCCAACTAAAGTGATGCCATAAAACCCCAATCATATCATCCTTGGTGGAGAGGTTGTTTGGATAGTCAAAATATAATTATTGATCCATGAGAGTATTTCTAATGAAGAAGAAAGTTAAGGATAAAATCACATGCCTAAATATTTTCTTAGGTTGAACCAAGGGATTTCAAAGAAGTATTTGATCATCAATATTTGTTACAATTCACAAATAGATAATTATATCTTATATATAATAATGATACAAGGTATTTTTTATGAATACTATATACATGAATATCCTTTTGAATAAAATTGGTAACATGAAAACAATTTGAATGATAAGGGTGATGTGATTTGATGTAAATCAAGAGTTTTCTTTAAGGGATATTCATAAGTCGAATGAGTAGGTTTAAATTTGCAATTTTCACTATTTTCTATAATATAAATAATATGAATATTTCATTCTATTATTCACCAAATGGAAATTTTTATTTTTCTAAATGTATGTCATGTTTCCCTTCATCAATGACGTACTTAAAATGGTGTTTTATTTTGATAAAACTTATTGTTTCCATTGTAATGAATATAAGAATAATATTTTTTGATAAAAAAAGACTTATATGGATTGAAACATTCCAAAATATATTTCTTTTCTAAGATAGACACTTTCATGAATATGTTTAGAGTTAGTGGTGGATGAGTATAGTACCTTATATATCAATGTTTTCAACAATATATAATTTTTATTATTTGTGTGGGTGATATCATTTTTGAGAGAAATAAAAAAGAAAGATGTTAATAGTTTTTCAATGAGATGAATAAGATGTTTTAATTATCCATACTTTTGGAAATTATATACATTCTTTTATTTAAAGTATCTCCATAGTGAGATCATGTATTCATTTCCCAATATAACTACGATAGGGGATTTCTTAATTTGTTTGGAATATAGAATTCAATAATAGTTTCTATACCTATAACAGCATGAACCAATTTTCCTTATGGATGGGAAAGGAATTGTTAGCCCAAATAGGTCAAATACCCCAAGAGAGAGAGGGGTGAATTAGGGTATTATAGATTAAAAGAAATACCCCTTCAAATCTTGTTTCATTGTACAAAAAAAATTATTTTCTCCATTTCTCATAGAAATATTTGAAAAAAATTCAAATCATGAACGAGACACAACAAATTTACTTGGTTCACCCTCACTGGGCTATGTATATTGATCATACAATGAAAATTTTCTAGTGTACCATATACACTAAATCTCACTACCAAATTAAAGGTTCAGGCTAGATCAATTATATGCCTAGGCTCACTGCCTTTACAATGATAGGAGTGGACTCATTTCCCCTCTAGGTTTACAAGCTATCACAATTTGAAATCTGACTTCTCTCTCAAATTAAGTGTTCTCAATGCTCCTTGAGAATATTATACTATGATATCTTGAATCAGTATGTTTTACATCACATTTAGTGTATTAGTACGTTCCACTTTCATTCAATCGATGAATAGATCTCTACTATAGAATAAATGGGAAACTTCTATCTTTCACGCAACATTTGGATGAATTTCTAGCAAGTTTATCACTTTGATCACAACATTTTCACTTTGTGTGAAACATTTTACATTTTCCTGGAAAACCAACATGCACCCAATAATTATGTTTTGTGAATAACTCTTTTTGTTTCAAACAGCTCATTTTTTGTGCACAAATCCCATTGTTAATATTTATTACGAGGTTCAGATCCCTGATTTTCTCTAAGTGTCAAGATACTAAAATGAGTGGGGTATCTGTTCGTCAGAGTGGATACTCAATAGGGGGGTGAATTGAGTTCCAATTAAAATTTCTGTTAAAAAAATTTCTCTTAAAATCCCCCAATTTAAAAACCAAGTTAAACTGTAGTGAATTTTTAAAAGTATAATGCTTCGATTAGGTTCTCAAAATATAGATTAGGTCTCAGTTAATTTAATCAGAAGATTAAATTATCTATTGATACTAACCTACTGATTTAAAATAGTTACAAACACTTGCTAGATTAACTATCAAAGTAACTTTAAAACAAATTGAATTTCAAATTTATTAGCAGCAGAAAATAAAGTATGTAATATACTTTAGAATTAATATAAGATGCACAACATATATAACCAAGATGTTCAGTCTGAAGACAAGACTTATTCCTCTCAAAAAATTTATATAAATTTGATCCACACCCAGGATCGGGGTAAACAATAGTACAAAGACTATCCAGGTACTAAGACCTCTACCACAGTTCTACGTCGTAATAAGAACAGTAGCATATAGGCTATCCAGGTCTTACTGAACTCTACCACTATCCACAGTGGGAAATAAAAGAATGGGAAAGCAATGAGTGTGGATTAAATCCTCCAGTTCAGTACAGGAGTCACTCTGTGCATATGAAATATACAGAGAACACACACTGCTCTAAATTTAAATAAAAGAATCACTAAGAAATTGGATATGAGTTTTAGAAAGATCTAGTGATTTGAAGTGCATATCTAGACTCTTTTTGATTTGTCAGAATTGGTTCTGAGTCCTCTCATTTTTTTATGAAAAACAGAGGGTCATTTTCTTCAAGTTCATTTTGATCGTCTTGAGTGTATGAGTAGCTCGTTGTAGTACTTCACTCCTTGACTGAAGTTCAGTTTGCGTTTTCTTCTTGTATGAATCACTTCATTTATGTCCAATGTTCTTCAAGTATGAATGTAGTATTTCTGTATGCACCACTTTACAACTCTCTTTTTCCCTTTTTGTGCACATTTTTATGTCCGGCTGTGGTCCTTCCTTATATAGCTTTCAACTTGGGAAATGGGAATAATTACCTCTTTACATGTTTAAGGTACGGTTCCCTAACATGACAACAACTATCGTTAAATAACATTAATTGCATTAAAATCATCAAATAAAACCCTTTCTTAATAAATAAATAATATTGAAAAAGGTATTGTTTAGTAATCAGTGACTGGAAGTCTTTCATCAGTAGCCTTCTATCAGTAGATATGCAGCGACAACCTTTTTATAGTGGTGAGCTCCTATCAGTAGCTCTTTGATCTTGTACTGGTAGCTCCTTGTATCGGTAGCAGTTACTCTATGTATCAGTAGCTCTCTTATCTATTAGTAGCTCGCTTGTATCGGTGACTGAATATATCGGTAACTATACTTATCAGTAGACTTTGTATCGGTAGCTTGTGCATATCAGTAGACTTGTTCCATCGGTAGACTTTTTCTATCGGTAGCTCTGCTTCTATCGGTAGACTTAGTATATCGATAGCTCTTTACCGGTGGACATCATATTGGTAGCTTGTCTGCATCGGTGGACTTGATCTATCATTGATGTGTTTACCAGTGGACTTATAAATACCGGTAGCTTTGTGTATCGATGACCTTTGCTTATCAGTGAATATTTCTATCAATAGACTAAGTACCGGTAGATCTGTATCAGTAGCTATAAGTATATCAGTGACTTAAAACTTATTTTCTTTATGAAAAACATATTCGATTGAGTTAAAATTATTTAATATTTCATATAAACATAGATAAACATTGATTAACATATTACAAAGATTATTTTAATATTATTATCATCTTGATAATAGAATGACATTGATTGAAAGAATTAATACATAGGTAAGCATTATTTGGGATTATCAAAGTCTGTGAAAGCATAATTTGGATTATCAAAATAGGTGAGGTCAACAATCTACCCCTTTTTGATAATCACAACTTATGATATTATAATCCTAGAATAATTATAAATGTATTAGAGGATATATCATTAAATCCAATTGTATCAGAGAAAACAATATATTATAAAACACATGTACTAAAGATAAAATGTAAAACAAATGTACCAGAGGGAAATGAATTAAGCTCATAAAAGATAGTATTGCTCCACCCTAGACAAAAAATATATTATTTCTCCCCAAGATATGTTTCCCTTATAGAGTATTTCTCCCCCTTTTTGATAATCAAAAAGTGGTACAAGAAGGAAAAATAGGATAAAAAAAGTCATAGAGAGTAAAAGAAGGTAATATCACATATATTACCTGGAGAAAAAACTTTCAAAGAACTAAATAAATGAAAAAAAGAAATACAGGTGATTCCTATCAAAAGATCCTATCCACTGATCAGTCCACATCCTCAGAATGAGATTTCCCCTTGGGATCAGAAGAGGATTTTGGTGTGGTGGATGCAGGTGGAGGCTTAGGAACACCAGAGATGATCAGAGTTGACTGAGCTATTGAAACTGTACATGGCCTATATTGTGTATCTCTCTGAGTGATCATAGGATTACTTCTTTGGGTGGCTTGAGCAGGTTTAATCTGAGCAGGAGAAGTAGTAGAGGAAGATGCAGGTAAAGCTAGAGGTATAATAATTGGTCGAGCATCAACATGCAAGAAAGGAAACAAGATATTTCTGAAATCTATAATTATTCCTCATCCTCTTTCCATGGAATAAATGAAATAATCCTTGTTTTCGAATAATTTTTCCAGTGCAAGGGTCAACTCTCTAAAATTTCTGACTTGTTCTCGGAAGGCTTGGTTGACAGGAGGCAACTTCATGTTTTCTAACAGAATTTAGAAATGATTATTGAACATATGCTTTGTATAAAACCTTTGGAAATAATAATCTACCTTGTATTTAACCTATTTTTTAGAAACATGTGCTTCTCTAATATAGTCTTGATCAATATCCATGATATCTCTAGTGGGGTCTCTAGTAGAAGTTACCACTTTGGTCAGATCAGATGAGTCCACAGAGCCAGTGGTTGATGCTGAACCAAGCTCCTCCTTCATAAAATCTCTAATCTAATCCAAATCCACTGAAGGTATGGAAGAAGGAGAACTAATAGAGAAGGTAAGAATTTCCTTGAAACTCTTATTTAGCCCACTAATAATATTTGTCACTGTAGAATCTTGGGAACCAATATGATTCTCCACAAACTTTTTAAAGCCTTCAAAAACTGAAACCATCTAACTCACCACACTCTTCACATAGGCCAAATCCTTGTATTATTGAGATTTAAACTCATATAGGATTCTTGAGAGACAACTGATTTATTTAGAACTTCAACATCCTTTGGAAAGCTAGATATCTGATTCTGGTAAGCTGTGACTTTATCTACTATACCTGCCAGAAAGGATGATACATTACAACCAAGAGAGAGTTCAAAAGAATTTTCCAAATTTCTCATATCTTTAACAAAGAGATTTCTTAACCCAGCAACAGAAGCACTCAAAGACTCTTTCAGCTCATCCTTTAAGGATGCTGAGTCATCCCTAGCGATCATACCAGCAGGTGCAACCACAATAGGTTCTCTTTTAGATACTATACTGGACACATATTCATTCATAATCAATTGAATAGATGACACCAGTGAAGCTTACATTTTCCTTATTTCTTCCACAAAACTGATTTTGAGATCAGAATTGATCTTATCCAAATCATGTGTTCTGACCACATGTTCAAGTAATATCTCAGAATAAATATCATAATTGATTTTTGGTCTCTGAAGGGATGTCTCATTATCAGAATCTGGATAATCTAATCCACAAACAACAAACCCTGGGTCCTCTGCCTAGTCTTCAAACTCAACAGCCACTGATACATTGCCAAAATTGGTTGGATGCTCCCCTCAACTGGTGCATTCTCTTGTACAACAACCGCATATTCAGAAACTCTTTCTTCCTCAGAAGAATTTTGCACAACCATCTGTATTTTTGCAACAGCAGGAGGCTCCTCAAGAACAGGTACATGTCATTCTTTTTCAGCCAAAACAATCTCAACTGGTACAACTGAGCTTCAAATCAATGGACTCAGACTTGAGAAAATAGAATTAGACGTTCCAGATTCATATTCTTCTACTTCTTTAGTCTCTCGGGTAGGTTTTTCCTTCTCATCAACATGTTCTTCTTCTTTATTTTCTCAAGTATCCTCTTCCTGATCTGATTTCTACTAAACTTCCTTTTCTTGTGACACACATTCAGAAGCTGGGCAAGGAGGCAAGTCAGGATCTCCTCTAGCTGCCATAGAGGAATCTTCCTCTTCCAAATCATCACTATATTGTGTCTCTTCTTAATCAGGTCCAATACCGGGATCCCTCACATCCTTAGGCCTAGATGGATGATCCACATGATTATACTTATCATATAGCTTCTCATTATCACTAACCCATTCTCTCTTCCACAGATTCCAATTGATATTTCATGTATTTTCATATTGTGCTTGTGATACAGAAGTTGTTATTTAACACCACTATCTCATCCTAAGACTCATCTACTCCTTTCACTTTGATCATCACTAAGATCAAATTGGAAAAGAATAAGGCATTTATTTTTTACTTTGGCCTCGTCATATCATCAATATGAACTATTAACAACCTGTAAAAATTTATCTTAACACCATTTCTCAACAGATGCATCAAGTAAATATAATGGTATTTAAGATTTGAAAAATCCAATCTCTTTGGAATTAAAACAAGCTAAATGAACTTAAACAGCAGTCGGTTCTCTCCACTCATTTTTGCAGCCACTACTTTTCTTAGGGTGCCATCTCTTGTTAGCTCTTCCAAATAAGTTTCATACATAAAGATATTACTGGTAGGAGGTGCTGATTTCGAGAAATATCCAAAAACACCTTCGTGTAGAACCTTCAGGCATTCATCCCACTCAATAGAAGAAAAATATATCTCCTTCCCATTCACAACAGATACCATCGTATTCTCGACTTTTGATTTCTAAAATTGAACATACTCATAGAAATAATTTACTAGCTTCAGATAGTAGGGGACATTGCTATTTGAGAAGCATTCTATCCATTTCTGATCTTTCAGAACTTTCAGAACTAACAAATCACTGGACATCATCCATTCGGCGCACAGTTCCCTTTTAAATACTATCTTCCTTTCAACAAGATGCAGATTTGCGGGTTTTTTCACTTCACTTCCATTGCTAGACTCACCTTTTATTCTCTTAGAACTCAGTTAATCTCCATTTCCATTGATTTACGGTCTTTTTACTCTTTCCATTGAATCGCGAGGCTTAGGGTTCAAAGGTATGATAGTGGTTTGAAGGTAAGGGGATCGAGGTGGATCAAGAGAAGTTAAGACTTGTGTTTTATCATTTATGAGTCGTATAATAAAAAACTAAAATATGTAAAGTGTAAATGATACAGCTTCTGGCGGCTAGACAGAAGTTTGAAACATCGCATATTTAATGGTAGGGTATACTAGTGAGAATTCCTAACGGTGAGGTCCACTAATGGTGAGATTCTTACCGGTGAGGTATAACAGTGAGGATTCATGCCGGTGAGGTATAAAAGTGAGGTTTGATGCTGGTGAGGTATAATAGTGATGTTTCATACCAATGAGGTATAACAGTGAGGTTTCATACCAGTGAGGTGAAAGAGTGAGGTTTCTAACAGACAGAGTCTATCATCCCTAACTCATGTCTAATGTAACTTAATCTATCCGAACATAAATATTTGGTGAAAATGTCAGCTAATGGATGTTATATACCTATAAATTCAAGAGTAATATAACCTTTTTGTTAGTGATCTCTTAGAAAGTGGCGCCTTAAATCAATATATTTGGTCCTAGAGTGAGATATAGGATTCTTTGAAATATTAATTGCACTCTTGTTATCACAGTTAATAGATACAAGTCTAAATTGATATCCATAGCCCATAAGAGTGTGTTCCATCCACATAATTTGTGCGCAACAACTACCAGCAGCTATATACTATGCTTCAGTAGTAGATAAAGCAACCGAATTATGTTTCTTACTACAACAAGATACAAATTATTTTCCCAATAAATGACATGTTCCATATGTGATTTTTCTATCCAACTTGCAACCAGAAAAGTCAGCATCTGAATAACTCATTAATTCAAAAGATTTTACTTTCAGATAAAACAATCCCAAATTTGCAGTATTTTTAAGATACTTAAAAATTATTTTAACAGCAATAAAATGCGATTCTTTAGGATTATATTGAAATATTTCACACATACACACACGGAACATAATATTTTATCAACTAGAAGTAAGGTAAAGTAGGCTTCCAATCATACCTTTGTAATTTGTTTGATCCATAGGTTTCCCAGTTTCATCTGTATCCAATTTACAAACATTACTCATAGGTGTATCACTTTCCTTAATACTATCCAAGCCAAAACGTTTTAAAATATACTTTTATATTTACTTTGATTCAAAATAATACAATTTTCATTTTGAAAAACTAGAAATCCAAGAAAATATTTGAGTTCTCTCATTAAACTCATTTCAAATTCATTTTTCATACTATTTGAAAAAGCAGTACATAAAGAATGTTTAGAAGATCCAAAATTAATATCATCAACATATATTTTTACTATCAAAACATCTTTATAAATTCTTTTAATAAAAAGAGTTGAGTCAGTAATCCCTTTAGTAAAACCTTTTGAAATAAGAAAATTACTAAGTCAATCATACCAAGCTCATGGAGCTTGTTTCAAACCATATACGTCTTTAGATAGTTTGAAAACATGATTTGGAAAATGAGGATTAGTAAATCTAGGTGGTTGTTCATGAAAAATATCTTCAATTATAAAACCATTTAGAAAAGAAATTTTAACAACAATTTGATATAACTTGAAATTCACATGATTAGCATAGGCAAGTATAATCCTAATAGATTCTAATATAGCTACAGGGGAAAAGGTTTCCTCATAGTCTATTCCTTCCTCTTGACTATACCCTTGTGCAACTAACCTAGATTTGTTTCAAACAATATTTCCAGACTCATCAACTTTTTTCATAAAAATCCATTTAGTGAATATGGTCAATGTGTCCTTAGGTCTGTTAACTAATTCCCAGACATTGTTTCTTTCATATTTATATAATTCTTGTGGCATAGCCATTACCCAAAATTCATCATTGATGGCATCAATGAAATTTTTATGTTCTAACTGTGAAATAATGTCTTGATGTTCAAATTGGTTTCTTAGAGAAGCTCTAGTCTGTGTCCCTCTGTCAAGATTACCAACAACATCATCCAAAGGATGATTCTTTAGAATCCTAGTTGATCTAGTAAAGGTAGAACTAGAAATTTTAGGATCTTCTCTAAGTTCAGGTTCTATAGAAGCAGATTCTATAATATGTCTAGAACTGGTTGTCTTTAAAGAAGGTTATTTGGTTTTATCATTAAGGTCCAAAACAGACAAATCTTCTTCATGATTTTGAAGAGAAGACTTAGGTTCATGTGGATCTGTTTCAAGAAATTTGATGTGAACAGATTCTTTCACACATTTGGTTCTTTTGTTAAAGACTCTATAGGATTTTCTAGTTAAAGAATAACAAAGAAAAATTCCTTCATCACTTTTGTATGCAATCTTGTCAAGATTATCCTTTCTATTGAGAATAAAGACTTTGCAACCAAAAAATCTAAAGTAACTAACCTTAGTTTTCATATTATTCCACAACTCATAAGGGGTCTTCTTGAAAATGGGTCTATTAAATACTCTATTGATAATATAAAAATCTTTGTTTAATGATTCAGACAAAAATCAAACAGGTAGGTCATACTCATTAAGCATGGTTCTTGAAATTTCATGAAGGGTTCTATTTCTTCTTTCTACTACACCATTCTGCTGAGGTTTCCTAGGGGAATAAAAGTTGTGACTATAGCCATTGTGTGACAAATAATATTCAAACTCATGATTTTCAAACTCACGACCATGGTCACTTCTCAGGTTCTTAATCTTAAGTCCACTAAGGTTTTCTACAGACTTGGAGTATTTAATAAAGTAAGAACAAGCTTCACTTTTCTGAGCTAAGAAGTATACCCAAGTATATCTAGAAAAGTCATCTACTAAGACATAGACATAGTGTTTCCCATTTAAACAAGAAAATCTAAAATGTCCAAACAAATCCATGTGAACCAAATCGAGAGGTTGAGAAGTTGAAAATTCATTCTTTGATTTAAAAGAAACATTATGTTGCTTTCCCTTTTGACAGGGATTACAAACATTATCAACTGGGAACTCGAGTTTAGGTAGGCCTCTAACTAAGTTATTCCTAGTAAATTTTCTAAGTGAATGAACATTATAGTGTCTTAATATGCTATGCCATAGCCAAGTCTCTTTATGAAAAACATTTAAATAGGTAATGTTTTGTTTAGCTAAAGAATTCAAATCAACAGCATAAGCATTTTCATTTCTCAAAGCTGAAAATACTAAAACATATTTACAATTAAAAACATTACATGAATCATTTTCAAATTTAACATTGAAACCACCATCACATAATTGAGATATACTTAGTAGGTTATATTTAAGTCCATCAACAAACTAAACATTAGAAATCAAAACTCAATCAGTGTTACCAATCTATCCTAGGCCGATGATTTTCCCTTTAGAGTTATCACCAAAGGTGACATGGCCTCCATTAACTTTGATTAAGATCTTGAAGAATGAGTAATCTCCAGATATATTCCTTGAATATCGAATGTCCACATACTATAACTTCTTATGAGAACTCTTCAAGCAAGTCTCCTACAAAACAGGTTTAAACAGAAAATGATTTTTGTACCTAGATTTTCTTGGGTCCAGACAAGTTAGAAATCAAAGCTTTAGGTACCAAAATTTATCTTATGGGTCTCAAATAGTTTACATAATAGATAAATTTTGAAAGATAAAATTTATTTGATGTATAGAAATGTTAATAACGCGTTGAAGTATATGAATTCCCAAAACATGAGCTAGCACCATTCTATCTTGATTTGATAATAAATCTAGTTTTAGCAATTTGTCTTTATCCATGATGGTAGCCAATTCCAGTGGTATATTTTGGTGGCACTTTTTTTCCTAACATTTGTGTAAGTGTATCTTTTCCAATTTTGAATTTTTCTAAGCCCTTCCTTAATTTCTCATTAGAAAATTTTAGTTTAGTATTTTCCTTATGTAATTGATCATTCTTCTCCTTCTCGATATCAAGGGAAAATTTAACAGAACTGGATAGAGCAAGATGTTTCTTTAAGGGTTTATACTTGTCCTTCAATTTATTACAGGTTTCTTCTAGAATATTGAAATATTCAAATAATTATTCACTAGACATATTTTCATATTCAGAATTACAATCAACTCTAGAGTAATATGAATTTAAAACATGAGTATCCAATTTTACCTCAGATGTTTTTGTCATGGAACACATATTGACACAATTATTTTTAGAATTAGAAACATTATCCTCACTTGTGCTATCTTCTGAAGCACTCTAGGTAGCTTTCATATCTATCTTGTACTTGATGTCCTTGTAGTCATATTTCTTCTTGAACATTATCTTTGGGCAGTCTGATTTTACATATCCTTTCCTTTTTCATTCATAGTAGATAATCTCATCACTTTTATCAGTCTTTTTCTAGTCCTGCTTACAATGACATTTGTTTTAATATTTTCCATTTTAATTTGATTTTATGAAGAATATATTCTACCTGTAGAACTTCTGGAATTTTCTGGATATTTGAGCCATCTCAGCATCACTGTTAGATGCATTCTCATTAATTCTTGAACCATCAATTTCTGTCTTAATTTTTCCTCCGTCTTTACTCTTTGAAGCATTAGATTTAAATGCTACCGACTTCCTCTTTGGTTCATTATATTCTACCTTGTTGACTTTCAGTTCTTCCCCATACATCATTAGATTACCAATTAATTCTTTAACATGAATTTTGCTGATGTCGCACGATTCTCTAATGGAACAAATGTGCCTCTCCATCTTTCTAGCAGACATAATAATATCCTCATGATCTATTCTTTTGTAGGAACAACTTTACCAAGAGAATTCATAGTGTTGACAATCTCATTGAACCTAAGATACATGTCAGAAATGGGTTCATCAGGCTTCATTTTAAAATTATCATATTTAATACTGTATATTTTCAGTATCATCTCCTTAACATTGGTTATAACCTCATAGGAAATAGCCAAAGTGTCCCAAATTTCATAAGCATTTTTACAAGTAGATATTCTGTTAAATTACTCATCACCTAAAGCATGATACAAAGTATTCATTGCTTTAAAATTATTATTGTATGTAGTTTTAGTAGGTTCATACCAAGTAGTTCTTTCAGATTATGGAATCCTATATTGAGTCTCTATAGAAGTTGAGATATCAAATCCCATACTCTCCAAAATAATTTTCATTTTAAGCATCCATTGAGCATAATTTGTACCATTAATGATGGGTGGCCGGTTGGTAGCAGCAACGTCTAGTCTAATATCTATAATTTGATATTAGAAAATGTATTTAATGAGATAAAATTTAGAACTAACAGATATTTGAGATATTTGAGATATAAATAAAATCAAATTTTAAAAACACAGTGTTTCGAAAACCTTTACTAATAAAAAACCTCTAATACCAAATGTTGGTCAGAGTGGATACTCTAGAGGGGGGTGAATTGAGTTCCAATTAAAATCAAATTTGAAAAATATTTCTCTTAAAATCCCCCAATTTAAAAACTATGTTAAACTGTAGTGAATTTTTAAAACATTAATGGTTTGATTAGGTTCCCAAAAGATTGATTAGGTCTTAGTAAATTTAATTAGAAGATTAACTTAGCCTTTTAAACTAACCTACTAATTTAAAATAGTTACAAACAGTTGCTAGATTAAATATCAAAGTAACTTTAAAACAAATAGAATTTCAAAGTAATTAGCATCAGAAGATAATGTATGTAATATAATTTAGACTTAATTTAATATGCACAACAAATATAACCAAGAGGATTAGTCTCAAGCCGAGACTTAGTCCTCTCAAAAAATTTATATAAATTTGACCCACACCCTGGATCGGGGTAAACAATTGTGCAAATACTGTCCATGTACTAAGAACTCTAACACCGTTTTACATGGGAATAAGATCAATAACACACAAGCTATCCAGGTCATACATGACCTCTACGACTATCCATAGTGGGAAATAAAAGAATGGGAAAGAAATGAGTGAGGATTAAATCCTCCAGTTCAGCACAGGAGTCAGTGTGTGTATATAAAATATAAAGAGCACACACACTGCTCGAAATGTAAATAAAAGAATCACTAAGAAAGTGGATATGAGTTTTAGAAAGCTCTAGTGATTTGAAGTTCAGCTCTGGACTCTTTTTAATTTGTCAGAATTGGTTCTGATTCCTTCTGTAGTTTTTTTCTGAAAAACAGAGGGTTGTTTTCTTCACATTCAGTTTGATTATCTTGAGTGTATGAGTAGCTCGTTGTATTTATTCACTCCTTGACTGAAGTTTGGTTTATGTTCTATTCTTGTATGAATCACTTCGTTTATGTCCAATGTTCATCGAGTATTAATGTAGTCTTTCTATATGCACCACTTTACAACACTCTTTTTCCTTTTTTGTGCATGTTTTTATGTCCAACTGTTGTCCTTCCTTATATAACTTTCGGCTCGGGCAATGAGAATGATTAAATTTTTACAGGTACGAGGTACGACTCCCTGACATGCAAACAACTATCATTAAATAACATTAATTCCATTAAAATCATCAAATCTGATAGTTTCTTAATAAATAAATAATACTGAAAAAAGTTGAGTTTAGGAATTAGTGACTGGAAGTATTTCATATGTATCCTTCTATTGGTAGATAGATAGTGGTGAACTTTGTATAGCAATGAGCTCTAATCTATAGCTATTTGATCTTGTATCGATAGCTCCTTTTATTGGAAGCAGTTACTCCGTGTATCAGTAGCTCGCTTTTCTATCAGAAGCTCTCTTGTATCGGTGACTATCTGTATCGGTAACTACACTTATCGGTAGAATTTGTATCAGTAGCTTGTGAATATCGGTAGAATTGTTCTATCATTAGACTTATTCTATCGGTAGCTCTACTTCTATTGGTAGACTCGTTCAATTGGTAGCACATTATCGGTGGACTTCATATTGGTAGCTAGTCTGCATCGGTGGACTTGATCTATCAGTGATGTGTTTACTAGTGGACTTATACATACCGGTAGCTCTGCGTATCGGTGACCTCTGCTTATCGGTGACTATGTCTATCGGTAGACTAAGTATTGGTAGATATATATCAGTAGCTATAAGCATATCAGTGACTTAACACTTATCTGATTTATGCAAAACATAACCAATTGAGTTATAATTATTTCAAAAATCATATAAACATAGATAAACATTGATTAACATATTTCAAAGATTCTTTTAATATTATTAACATCATGATAATATAATGTCATAGATTGAAGGAATTAATATATAGGTAAACATTATTTGGGATTATTAAAGTATGTGAAAGCATAATTTAGATTTTCAAAACAGGTGAGTTCAACAGTATCCAATTATAGATTTAAATGGTTGACCCTATAATAAATATTCTCACCCACTAACGTCCATGTACGCAACATTCCCCCCATGCAGGGAAAAATATTTTTGACATCACATTGGGATCAGAAGTCTCTTTCACACGGATCACATTATCTCTGTTTCACGGACGTGAACAACTATTCCTTTGGAGAACAAGATCCTATTTTAGGAAAATTAAAACATTTCACTTTCTTCCTAAATTTTCCATATATTGATCGATGTTAAGCTAACAGGAAAATTAATGGATAAAATTAAATAAAAAACTATAATTCTAACAAAACAATTAACCCAAGAAATTATAATCTTACCCTGGGGGATTTTTTATTAACAAGAATTTAAATGGATAAACTACAATTTCCAAAATAATATTTAATTTCTGTAATGCATGATATCATCAAGGTAGGACATAGTCTATATCATCACCCTTTGTGTAGAACATCATCGTTTATAAAAATATCCCACCTCATATTGGGAAAAACATTTATTATACGTGAAAAATAATTATTAATAATGGGATGCAAGATGACAATATTTTTTTTTTAAATATACATGGTTATGTATAATTTTAATGATTATGATTTTTTGATGCCATAAAATCCACATCTTGTGGAGTTTTTACACTACATGATTTTTTTTAAATATGAAGTAGTGGATTTTTGTGACATTGAGAATTTATGGAAAATATAGGTGGTTACATGTAATGTCACTACTCAATTGTTGTGGTCGAAAATTTTCATGGAAGAATGAGTGGTGTGTAACACCCCATTTACTTTTTGATAGGTATGTTATAATCATTTATTTTGGTTTCTATCTTCATTGGAAAGTATTTTTGACCCTGGAATTGGAAGGATATCTCTAATGGTGAAGTAAATGATTTGTTGTAGTTTTCAACTTAAATCCAAGATTTTATACTAATTAAAGGTAATGGATTCTAGGTAGAATTCATGAATTGGGTACAAGGAATGAATGGTATTCATGTTGTGTAAAAGGAACATTCCATGTATATATAAAATTCAGTTTCTATTTCAAAAAGAAATTAGGTTTTTTAAGAATATAAAGTCCCTAAGGATTACATGACATGTAAATCAGTTAAACATAGGGTAAATGTCCAAATGTTGATTTTTAGGGTGTCGTATGAATGATATGTTTCAGTCTGCCCTTGTGAAGGAATCCTCTATTAACATCGAATCAATCCTAGGATGTTTTGGGTGAATTATTTCTATCTAGATTGATTTTCTTTATTAGTGATCACCATTGGGATAGAATTTATCTTATTTGGGTAAGCATACCCCTTGGTTATTATTCTATTTGTGTTGTGTATATATTTTGGATGTTGATTTTTTATTTGATATGGTTTTTTATCAATCATATTAAGATTCATTGGGTGCCTTAATTCATGAAGGCCTTTCTCTTGGGTTCGTATCATTTATTTCAAAGGGAGTAAGGTTTTATATATTTTTAAGGTAGGTTTATGTTTTTAATTATTGTAATTTATTAAATTTCTTGTTGTTCTTATTGATTATGTGATATTTAAAATGGAATTTCATGCATTGAAATTGAAAAGGGTATGGGTTCTTATTTGAAAATGAGTTTTCGAATTAAAAATGGAATTTCCATGATTTGAAATGAAAAATGGATTTTCAAACACTAAAGAAGATTATCTTGGAATTGCAATGGTTAAATAAAAATTTTATGAAGGTTTTAAAAACAAAAACTGATAAACATTTCAAACGAGAAACCATACATGAGTCATGAATGATAAATGAGTAGAATTAGTGTGTATCACACCCTTCGGAGGTAACCTCTATATGTAAATGGTCATTGGTAGGACATTATTCTATTTTCTCCATCATTATTCCTTGTTACGGTTGTGAGTTTCTAGTACATATAGTCCCATAGGATAGAGCATGGCGTGTCGGCGCATTGTTGTTTATGATTTTTTATTTCATGATATATCATACCATTGATGTTGTCTCATGGGTATATTTATATTTTTATACCTTTACCTTATTTTTTCTAGATTTGGTGACATGGTATGTAATAAATGAAAACTCAATGATTTTTTTAAAATAGTTTCCAAAGTTTTTTATTTATAAATATTATTTTAAATCTATTATTGAAATATTTAATTTGTCTACTATTATTATTTTAACTTGGTTAGATTCTATTATGTAATCTTACTGGGCTGTGTTTCACAGACTCTTGACATACATGCAGTAGGACTGAAATTTTTCTCAGCAGGGCTGATCGCTTGAGGACATCAACAAGGCTGTTTCTCTACATTTCTCTTTAGTTTTCAATGTATTTTTTGTCTGTTTCATTAACTTTCAGAGGGTGTAAGCAAATTACACCTCGAGATTACCATGTAACCCCTTTTTGTTTAATAAATTCCTTTGACATGAATTGGGAGACCAGTTCATGTCAACTTTCTTCAAAAAAAACCCACCAGACTTCCTACATTTGTTTGGATATATTTTTTTTATATGATACAAATAAAGGGAAGAGAAATTGTTATAATTATAATATATCTTTACATCGCTATTTATATTTGTGGATAATTTACAGGTGAATATTGTTCATGTGGAGACAGGTTTTTCTATATTTGGTGTACTTTATATTTTATCCTCTTTGGAATAGTGGTATATATATTTGTTTCTACTTTTTAATAAATTTTTATGTATTTTTATCCTTATATATGAGAATTTTTTATCATTTCTCTACCTAACCCATGATGATATTCATGGGAAAATGGTCTTCTAGACTAGGGATGGTCTCCTAAAATTTGGTATCAAAGGGGTTACTCACCTTGAGGTGTGTCAAAATTGCCAAAGTTGGTTCTGTTTCTTAGGAAGACATGAGTAGAACCATCATAATTCAGATAGTATGTGTTAAAAGGTGGCCATGACAACTCACTCTTGTGACTGAATCAGAGTTTCCATGTGTGGTAGAAAATTATTTACTAAGTTTGAGACCAAGTATTTACCTTCAATTTAATAAATTTTATAGGGAATCTATTTAAATCAACTTATCTATAGATTTGGTAGTATGTTTTGTTTATTGTTATTTGAATAAACTATTTAGGGAGTTTATTTAAGTGGAGGGGTCAGTTTCTAATGTTTTCCCCTTTTCTGTTATAATTCACAACTACATTACATTATATTGTTTTAAAGATTTTTTTGGATTATTGTTTTACTTTATATGATTTTGGACTTTCTCTTGACTAATTCGTTATTTTTTTGTTTCTAAAATTCAATTCCTCCTAAAAGATCTCTCAATAATATGGTAGGGGAAGTTTCAAGGTAGGTTATATAGGTGGATCCTCTAGTTGTTAGTTCTTTGGAAGAGGTAGAGATCTATACCATTCAGAATATGGGGTTAGTGGGTGCAGTGAATGTAGGATAAGTAGTGGATCATCGCTCCTGATTCACTAAGAAGAATCCACCTATCTACTATGGTGAAAATGGAACACAAGATTAAAAGGATTTGAGTGAACAGACTATGAGTATCCTCAAAATATTTAAGACTCTTGAATATTATCAAGTGTGTATTTCATAGTATATTCCTAAGGTTCCATGAAGATTATGGTGGCACTATATAGTGAAAAATATGTTTTATGAGTTTTTTATGTAGATATTTTTTAAGAAAATATCTAATCATTGGTTTTATTCTATGCATTTTTGTCTAGACTGTACATAGGCAATTCTTAATTTGGAGAAAGGGGAGCGTAACATTCTGGAGTACTCCACCCACTTTTTTTATTTGGAACATATCACACCAGATCATGTCATTGATGATTACTAGATGTCTCAGATATTAGATATGGGGATGAGGGATGATATTCAGCAAATGATGGTTATTTGTTTCCTTTCAACCCTTTTGGAGGTATTATATAAGGAATATTTGGATGAGGATGATATAGCTAGAACGATAGATTTGGACAGAACTTCAGTTGGTGACGTTTTTATCCAGGGTGTTTCTTCTGGTCCGAAAAAGAAGTCCAATAGTGTCTAGTTTTCTATAAAACCAGTTTTAGGGGATTCCTTAGGCATGCAATAGGTTATTTTCTACCAGTTTGGGAGGCATGGTCAAACCAAGAATCATTTCATAGAGTATCCTTGTACTTTTCAACATTGTGGGTGATATTTCCATCTTAAACATTTTTGTGATAAGATATCCCAATGCAGTAAAGTGGAATCCACATTCACCATGGGATCGAAGGTTCTAGTCTATAATTCAAAGGGTGTTAGGTCTCATTATTAGGCGAAATGGGATGTCCAGATAGCTTTTTTTGGATAACATTAAGAGTTAGAGTGTGTTATAGAGTAATTTGAATTGAGCCCATATACTATTAGATGTATGGTGTTTATTTAAACTTCAATAGTTCCAAAATTGTTTAACATAGGTGATACTCATTATTTTGTTTCTTTAGTGATGGTTGATGAGTTGGGTTTGATTTTGGAGCTTATATTTCTCTTCTTGGACATTTTAAAACCATTTAGAAAGACGATTGAATGTGGTTTTAATATTCTTGTGTGTTGGATAGTAATTGGAAACTTTGAGGTTGTTTGAGACCTCTTTGTGACTAATCATGAATTATTTTACTTGATTATTGACATTTATTTTATGATCAACCTGAAGGCCCAAGTAGGATGTTATTGTCGTAAGGTAGGTTTCTGAACTACTTATGGGGTCACTCTTGTTCTATATGGTGATAGGGACTATAACGACCAAACATTTTACTAATGGAAATCCCTTGTTATAATCATTCCCTAAAGTATAATAACATTAGAAAACCCAATGACATATAATGATACTAAATACTATGTGACCATTAAACATTATTTTTCATCTTCTGGGTTTTGAATTTCATAAATCCGATATACATGGTTGTGCTCATGGTGATTTTGGGGATCGGATGGAACAAACATAATCTTTTATGAATAGTAACTTACCTTTAATGAATAGTTACATTCACTTATGAATAGTTAAATACAATTATGAATGGTAACATCACCTATTACAGTATATATATAATATTTTAGTTAAATTAGGATGTAAATATGTTTTGGAATAAGTAAATAAATGTTTTAAAAATTGTATTTTTCATGTAATTATGATTTTAATTAAAAATTAAATGAATGATATTTAGATAACTATTTTTGAAAAATGGGCTTCATTTTTGGATTCTAAAAATCTAAAAATTGTAAGGGTGACCTTTTGGGATTATTCTAAAATACATGAATTTTTGGTGAATAATAAAATACATTAATTTACTGTATAAATATGCTTTAATTTAAATCCACTTTCCCTGACATCATAAGTGGTGTAAGCAACCAAATATCGAACTCACATGCGCTTATTACTATTACTGGTCATTGAATCATCCCTACTACTTGTCTTGTAGATAAATAATAAATAAGTTTTTATAATATCGAGAAACCCCCTCTCCCTCCACTATAAATACCACCCTTGACACCCTCATTTCCTCACACCTCTCAAGATTAAAGCCTTGTCTAAACTCTACCAAAAAATCTTCCCTATCCAATCCCAAACATCCAAGGGCTTATGGTATCATAAAAATAACAAGACTATGTTCCTTAAGAAGGATCTCAAGAGGAGGATTCAGGAGGTAATTCCTCTATCCCTTTCCTTTAATTTCCTTAAAATTTGATGTTCTTTTCTTCATGTCTCCACACCAATCCTCAACCACATGGTATGTTAACTCCAATATCTTACATATATTTTTCTGTTATGATAATAGTGGGGTAATATATCATCTAAACCCATTATCCTCGTCTTCTTATTTTAGAATTGAAAATGTTATTTGTGATGTGTTAATTTATCACTTTTAAGAATGATATGTTTTCATTTTCCTTTAACACCTTTATATATGGCCATGAAACAATTTTAATGGTTGAAAATGATTATGTTATATTGATTATATCTAATTTAATTTTATGGAACTAACTTATGTGCATTCTATTAAATTATTAATCAAAACAAGTTCGTTGTGGTTGAAAAACCGCACGAATTTACCCAAACGATCATGATTAAATAATTTTCTAATTATTCGTCGACTAGGAATGTAACATAATTCATTATAAGATAATTTAAACTCATGGAATATCATTATTAACATGAAATATTAGTTCTGGATGTTTATCCATGTTCTATACAAACATCCATTCATGAATACAAGAGAACCGTTCAAGAAAACAATAAAAACAAACATTCCCGAACCTTGAATTTCAAATCAATAACTCATCCAATGGCCTATAAATGAACTTAATAAAAACATCGATGAATATTATTTATGTATAAAATGTTTTTTAATTGTTAATTATTGAATCAATGTGGTTATAAAATACAATGAAGTGAATAAATCATTCAGATACATGGTAAGGTGAAATTCTCAAACCCAACACTCATACATTGGGTTTTCCCTATTTCAACCTATTTTCAGTATAGACATGCCTTAGGAATTATTTATTCATACTAATCTTACCTATTTTGAGATATACATGTTTTATATGTTTTTCCAAAATAACTCTTCTTACAATTGAACACCCTCTTTCAAATTATCAAGGATTGTTTCTACAAAACTCCTCATTGATTATTCTTTTTGAAGAATGTTATCACATATTTATTTTTGGAGAAATATGTTTGTGAATGTTTTATTTATGATGTGAAACACATTACATTACATAGTTTATTTTATTTTAATTTTTGACATCTGTTTTATATGGAATGAATGGTAATGTAAATGTTATGATGTGATGGGTGCGCCCAGAATTATATAGTGCAGTATGAATGTTATGATTTGATGGGTGCACCCAGAATTATAAAGTGATCCAATGCATTGGTTAAAGTGATTAATCTCATGATTTAAATGAAAAATTATGTGTGAAAATGATTCTATAATTATTCACAACTATTTGTGATAGTTTACCACTAAGACATGATGTTTCATATTTATGCATTGCCATAGTTCATGTCTTTTATTAATGCATCATCTTTTGTTCATGATCCATTACCTATGTTATGATTGTCCTCAACAACTGTTATATTGTTCATATTTATCCTACTACTTGTATTTTATCTCACCCCCTTTTGATCTATATCCTCAGGTGATTATGAATACTAAGGAGTTTTCAAGGGACAATAAGAAGATGGAGAATAATGGATTAAATAAATGTTTTTAATTTTTATTGTAATTATTATGTATGGTCCAAGATTTCCCAAGACACAAATCATTCAGATCCTTGATGTGTAATAATATTATGATTTTTATCTTTAAAATGATGTAATAGTAATATAAGAATTTGCAGGGTCACTATAGTTGGTATGAGAGGAATGTTTTAGTTAATTTTGGAATTAACACTAGTAAACCTTAGAGAAAACCTCTAGTATGAGACTAAGTACAAAAGCACATAATAAGATTTGTTAAACATAGGGATCCCATAAAATATAATTTTAGTTTAAATTTCAAAAAGTAATAAGTTAATCATGACTCATTGACATATGGTTTGTTCTAACCTTTTCTATGTTATTAAATGGTGGGAACCACGAGAAACTAGGCCAATAACCCATGCAAGGGATAATCAGGTGGTTGGATGAACGACATATCCAATGCCTTGGGAGGTGGAGTTGTGAACTTCATGGAGATTCATACCTAGCTATCTTAGGTTATGAATAATAACCCGAATAACGGGGGATGTACTCCTTCACCTTAGGGGCAGTAGCTATCTATAAAGTGTTTTATGTAGCAACAACCACTGACGTTTAGTGGACCTTCTAATCCACTAGTTGTAGAAGTGTGTATCAAATCCAAGGAGAAGATCATTTCTATGTTTCACTATTCTGAGATGGATAAGGAGATATTAGCCTTTTATCTTCTAGATAGAGAGGCCAATGATTGGTGGGATTTAATTAAGAACATGATGCCAAGGGACCAAATTGAAGAGATTGAATGTGAAAACATTAATATCATGTTTCTTAATAAGTATTTATCCTGAAATATTCATAGGAATATGGAGAAGTAATTCATAGAGATCAACCAAAATGAAGGAGAATCTGTCACAACCTACGAAGCGAGTTTCAAAAGTCTTTCAATTAACACTTCAGGTTTTGTTATCGATAATGATAGAAAAATTGATAGATTCTTTTATGGATTAAAACCACAACTTCAAAAGGATCTTACAATTCGAGTCTTTGGGAGTTATGAAGAAGTTTTTTTGGTGTTCCCTAAAAGTTGGTATGGTGTTTGGAGAATGGTCCCATGGCTATGATGATAATAAATGAAATATGGAGTTTAATACAAGAGGATCTAATGATAAAGGTGGGAAGGAAACTAAATGACCCACATGCCAAAAATGTTGGAAGATGCATCATGAGAACTTCCTCAAAGGGATGAAGAAATGTTTCATGGGTGGGAATGAAGGATACCAAGCTCAATAGTGTAGATAATACATGAGAAGGAAGGAGAATGTGGTGGAAGAAAGTAGAGAACTTCCCATGGTCCAATTCTAAAACTGTAGGGAGCAAGGAAATTATGGAATCCAGTGCACTAAACCTATACTTCTCGAGGGATATTAGTGTCAGCAAGAACCAATGCCAATGTATCAAAGGATGTCTTATGCCATCACTATTATAGAAGCAGAGCAAGATAATGATGTTGTACAAGGTACACTTACTATTTACTCAAGAATGGAAAAAGACTTATTTGACTATGGTTTCACACATTCCTTTATACCTTGCTAGTTTTCTAAAACTATTGAATCAAACCCCTAAAACCTTGATGTAGAGATATCTATAAAAAACTATGTGGTGAAATCATTGAAGCCCAAGTGTTTGAATCTTCTGTTATTAGAATTTTTGGGAATATTCTTCTAGTTATTCTTATAATACCTCCCTTGGGGGTATTTGATGCTATAATGGAAATTTATTGGATCTATTTATATAGAGTACACATCAACTGTTGGGATAAAAGACTATCGTTACATATTCCAAAACATCCCATGCTCCTATAAAAATTTAAGGAAGATCAGGAATCTCCTTTAAAAAATCCTTAAATGGAATGGCTTTTGATTCCCTATGAAGAAGCATACCTCACCCAAATGGTTGTGTCAAAATAAAGTTCCATCCTTGCAAAAATTCCCATCATGAAGAAATACAATGATGTGTTTCACGAAGAGTTACTGGGACTTCCCCCAGATCGTGATGTAGAGTTCTCCATAGAACTCATAACTACAGTTACTTCTATCTCATGGTGTCCCTATAGGATGGTTCTTGTCGAACTGGAAGAGTTAAAGATGTAGCTACAAGAGAGTTTGGGAAAAGGGTTCATATTCCCTCATGCATCACCTTCAGGTGCACTAGTGATCTTTGTGAAGAAGGTGGATGGATCAATGTGGCTGTGTATTGATTATCAAGAACTCAACAAGATCACAATAAAGAACGAGTATCCTCTTCCATGAAATGATGACTTGTTCAATCAGTTAAGTGGAGATCAATAATTCTCAAATGTGGGTCTTTATTCTGAATATCATCAGTTAAAGGTGAAGAAGGAAGATATTCAGATGACTGTCTTCCGTACAAGGTATATACAGTATGAGTTTCTGGTTATGCTCTTTAGACTTAATAATTCCCATGGAATGTTCATGGATATCAGGAATAGTGTTTTTAGACATTACGTAGACAAAATTTTGGTTGTGTTTATTGATGATATTATCATCTAATACAAGAACGAATATGGAAATAAAAAACATCTAAGACTTGTGTTGGTGACATTGAGAAAATGAATTTGTATTCCATGTTCAGAAAGTGTGACTTTGGATGAATAAAGTGATGTTCTTGGGACATGTGATCACAAGTGAGGGAAATTATATTGACCCTTAAAAACGTGATTAAGGAATGGACCAAACCATCTAGTGTCACAGAAATACATATTTTTCTTGGATTAGATAGGTACTACCTATCTTTTTTGAGAAATTTCTCACAATTTTCCAACCCACTAACCAAGTTGACAAGGTAAGGGGTAAGTTATGTCTGGAAAAAAGAATATGAGGAAAGCATCAAGGAGCCAAGTTAAAGGCTAATGACTATACCTATACACACATTACCATAAAGTGGAGAATTTTTTGTGATATATAGTGATGCTTGAAAGAAATTATTGGGTTTTGTACTCATGAAAAATTATAATTTGATTTCCTACACCTCACGGAAGTTGAATATCCATGAGGAGAACTACCCAACACATGATATAGAGATGGAATCTGTGTTTTTTCCTTGAAAATATGGTTTCACTACCTTTATGGTGAGAAGTGTGACATGTACAATGAACATAAGAGCCTAAAGTATATACACTCACAAAAGGACATCAACATGTGTTAAAGGAGATGGTTAGAGATAATCAAGGACTATGATCTCTCTATTCACTATCATTATAAAAAGGGAAAACATGGTAGCTGATGATCTAAGAAAAACCACCTACTACTCTATCCATGTTATAGATTGAGAAAGACCCTATCTTCTTGGATATACAAAAGATAGATTTGGAAATAATAAGGGCATGGGATACATACTACCTTTCCAGAATGATTGTGCAACCATCAATCCAAAATATGATTAAGGAGGAACAATGGGATAATATGGAGTTACAAAAGTGGGTGAATGTAGTAATATAAGGTATGATACAAGAGTTCCATATTGATTATAATGGTGTGATTTGGTTTGGAACACATCTTTGTGTGCCTTCATCACCCCGGATAAAGAAGGAGCTATTGGAAAATGTTTATAGCTCAACATTCTCTTTCCGTCTTGGTAGCACCAATATTAATGATATATATGAGAACACTTTTTGTGGGATAAAATTAAGAAGAATATTCCAGAATATAATTCAAGATGTTTGGTATGTCAGCAAGTTAAATAAGAGTGTCAAAATTCATGTGGGATAATGAAACCATTGCCTATACCCATGTGGAAATGGGAGAATATCACTATGGACACTCTTATGGGTCACCCGAAGACTTTGAAAGGAAATAATGCGATATGGGTGGTGGTTGAATGACCCTACAAGACTACCAATTTTATCACTATTTTTGAATATATCTCACTTGAACAACATGAAATGATATATGTGAAGGTAGTGGTGTGACTGTGTGGTGTTCAACTATTGATTGTTTCTGATCATTATCTAAGGTTCACACCTAAATTCTAGATGAGTATTCAACATTCTCTGAGTACAAAATTAAATTTTAGCATGACCTTTGACCCCCCAAACAGATGGATAATCTAAAAGAACTATTCAGATACTTGAATATATGCTAAGATATTTCTCATGAGAATTAAACGGTGGATGGGATCAACATCTCCCCTTGGTTGAGTTCTCATACAATAATAGCTCCAACTCGAGTATTCATATGGCTCCATATGAAGCTCTATATGGAAAGTGATGTAGAACTCTAACCTATTGGGATGAAGTTATAGAAAGAAATCTACTTGGACCCGATCTTGTGAAAGAGATGACAGAGAAGGTCCAATTCATCTAGAAACATATCAAAGCATCTCAAAGTATGAAAAAGAGCTATGATGACAATTGTTGAAGGGAAATTGGAGTTAGTTATTGGTGATAAATCCTTCCTTCTAATATCACCATGGAAGAGAGTCATGCCGTTTGGAAAGAAAGAATTGCTATGCCCAAGGTATATTGGCCCCTTTGAGATACTTGACCACATAGAATATGTGCCCTATCATCTATAACTTCCAATGAATATGGCTCAATTTCATTATGTGTTTCACGTATCACTCCTGAGGTGGTACATACCAGATTCCTCACATGTACTGAACTCAGAGGTGGTACAGTCGGAAGACGATCTCTCTTATGAGGAGTAGCTAGTAGAGATTTTGGACCAGAGAGATATGGTTCTACACTACAAGACAACCCACATTGTCAAAATATTGTAGAGGAACCATAAGTTTTAAGGAGAAACTTCGGAACTAGAGGAGGCGATGAAGGAGAAGTACCCCTACCTGCTTTTATAAGATGAAATTTCAAGGGAAAAATTTCATAAAGGGTGGAGAATATAAGGACCCAAAATTTAATCAATTGAAATACATTATTAAAATCATTCCTTAATGTTTAATCACATTAGGAAACCCAATTACATATAATGAAACTAAATACTATTTGACCAATAAACACATTTTTTCCAATTCTGTGTTTTGAATTTAAAAAATATGACATACACGATTGGGTTTATGGTGATTTTTGGAGTCTTATGGAACAAACATAATTATTTGTGAATAGTAACCTACCCTTATAAATAGTGTGCAACCCTTATGAATAGTGACATACCCTTATGAATAGTAACCTCACATATGATAGTATATATATATAAGATTTAAGTGATAGTAGGACGTAACTATGTTTTGGAATAAGTAAATACATGTTTAAAAAAATCAAATAAATTTTGATTTTAATTAATCATATTTATAATATTATTTTTAAAATACATAATTCATTTTTTGGATTCTACACATTGAAAAATGGTTAGGGTAATTTTTTGGTATTTTTTTAAAAATACAAGATTTTTTGTTGAATAGTAAAATACATTAATTTACATTATAAATACATTTGAATTTAAATCCTTTATTCCTGACATCATAAGTGATGAAAGAACCTAAATCTAGAAATCACATGCTCGTATTACTATTATTGGTCATGGAATATTCACTTTTTCTTATCTTGTGGACAAACAATACGTTAATGATTATACTATTGAGAAAACCCCTCTCCCCTCCACTGTAAATACCACCCTTCACACCCTCATTTCATCAAACTTCTCCAGCATAACTCCTTTTCTAAACTCTACCTAAAAAATTCCCTAGCCCCTCCCCCACATCCAAGAGCTTTTGGTTTCATCAAAAGGTGAACCCTAGGTTCGTTAATGGGGATCTCAAGAGGAGGATTTATGATGTAATTCCTCTATCTCATTTCCTTTAATTTTCGTTTAATTTAATGTTTTTTTCTTAATCTATCCCCACCTATCTTCATCCACACGGTATGGTAACACTATTAACTTACATATAATGTAATTTCATGATACTAATGGCGTAATATATAATCCAACCCCTTCTCCTCTTATTTTTATTTTAGAATGGAAAACATTGTCTATGAGGTGTTAATTTATCACCTACAAGACTGATATGTTTTCTTTTTTCCTTTACCACCTTCAAATATTGTCACGAAATTTTTTTTATGGTTGAACCAGATTTTTTTATATGTATTATATCCTATATAATTTTTTGGAACTAAATTATGTACATATTACAAAATATTTAAACAAAACAAGTTCATTGTTGTAGAGAAACTGCACAAATTAACCCATGTGATCATCATTAAATTATTATTTAATGACTCATCCACTTGGTTTATAATATAATTAATTATAAGATAATTTGAAATACTATATAATCATTAATAACATGAAATATTAGTTCTGTATGTTTTTCCATTTTCTACACCAACTTTCATTCACGAATACAAGGGAATCGTTCAAGAAAACTATAACAATGAACGTTCATGAACAATGAATTTAAAATGTATAACTCATCCAAAAGTCCATAAATGATATTATTAAAATTTTAGAGATCATTATTCATGTATTAATGGTTCTTTAATTGTTAATTGGTGAATCTAATGTGGTTATAGATCACATTAAATTGAAGAATGTGTTCAGATATAAGGTAAGGGAAAATTCTCGAACCCAACTCTCATACATTGGGTTTCCCTATTTCAACCCAATTTCGTTATGGATGTTACATAATAATAATTTATTCATCATCATCTTACCATTCGTAGATATACATGTCTTATGTTTTTCGAAAATAACTCTTCTTATAAATAAATAAAAATTTCTTCTCAAGGATTGTTTCTATTTCACTAATCATTGATTGTTCTTTGTTAAGAATGTTATCCCCTCTTTATTTTGGGATCCAAATATTTATGAATGTATTATTTATGATGTAAATAACATTCCTTTACATGGGTTATTTAATTTTTAATTTGTAAATACATTCTACGTGGAATACATGATAATGTAAATGTTATGATGTGATGGGTGCACCGAAAATTATATAGTGCAATAAAGATGTTATGATGTGACAGGTGTTGCAAGAATTATACAATGCTCCAATGCATTGGGTAATGTGAATTATCTCATTAGTTAAAGGGAAATTTTGTGTGTACATTATTCTATCATTTTTTAAGACTGTGTGTGGTAGTTGACCACTTAGACATGATGTTTCATTTCTATACATTGCCACATTTCACATCATGGATTAGTGCTTCTTCTCATGTTCCTGATCCATTTACAATGTGATAATTATACTAACCCAGTTTTATATTTTCTAAATTTATCCTCCTACTAGGATTTTATCTCACCTCGTTTTGATTTATATCTTTAGGTGATTATGTGTACTAAAGAGTTCTCAAGGGTCATTAAGAAGCTGGAGAAGAATGGATTAAATAAATGTATACACTTTGTGTTGTAAATATTATGTAAGTTACTAGTTTTCCTGAGAAACTAAACCTTAGGATACCTTATGTGTAATACTATTATATTTTTTATCTTTACAATGATGTAATAGTAATGTAAAAAAGGCAGGGTCACTATAGGGACTCCAAATTAGGATGTCCAGGGCATGTTGTTCATTATGCCAGTATAATCTAATTCCATTTGTCAGAAATATTTATTGATGTAGTTGAACCTTGCATGGGTGTTCATCTACCTTCTATTGTGTGTTTATACCCAGAGATCATTATTGATTATTTTTCTGGTTTACTATCACATAGGAATATTGATTTTACTATTAACCTCCTCCATGGAACGATTCCCATTTTTATGTCATCCTATTGAATGAAACAAGTCTAGTTTGTGGAAGTTGTGGTGCAACTTAAGTACATGGATCTGAAATGATTTATTCTTCCAACTATTTCACCATGGGTTTGACATATACACTTATCTAGGAATCTGGTGGAGAGTCATATACTTTTTATTGACTATTGGAAGTTTAATCAGGTGACTGTTAAAAACAAGAATCCTTTACGCAGAATATATGATATCTATGATTAACTAAGAGGGTAAACTTGGTTTTCTAAGATTGAACTATATTTGGGGTACCACCACATGAGTGTACAATAATAAGATATACCCAATACATCATTTTAGAGTCTATATAGAAATTTAATGTATTCGTTTATTCTATTCGGTCCCACCATCTGCCCAATGGTATTTATTGATTTGATGAGGAAAATTATTCATTGGTTCATGGACTCTTTTTGTATGTGTTCATAGATGATATCATGATTTAATCCAAGATAGAGGAGGATAATATATAACATTTTTAAATCATTCTTCGACCCTTGAATCAACATCATCTGTATGGTAAGCTTTCCAAGTGTGAGTGGTTCATTGGATATGTAATGTTTTTGGGAGGAATTTGATATTTCAGAAGGTTGTCTCAGTGGATCTTGAAATGGATAAGGTAGTTATGTCTTATGAGAAGTCCAGGAACGAATTTGAGATTCATAGATTCTTGGGATTTGTGGGTTACTATAGATGGATATCTTGGGACTACTCCAATCTCACATACTCACTGACAGAATTATCCCATAAGGGAGTAAATTTTCAATGGAACAATGAGTGTTATAGATATTTTGAGGAGACGATGATGAGGTTGAATTTAGCACCAATTTTGATTCTACATGAACTGGGGTCGGGTTATGATATTTTCTTTGATGCTTTAAGTATAGGTTTGGGTAGTGTATTGATGTACGGGAAACCTGTTGTTTCTTATGGATAACACAGGTTAGACCCTAATGAGAAGAACTACCCTACCCATGTTCTTTAGTTTGAAGATGTTATGAATACATTCAAAACATGGTATCACTATCTCCTTGGGGAAAATATTATAATTTATTATGATCATAATAACCTAAAATATATCTTCACTCAGAGTGATCATAACTTACAATAGGTATTCTTGGTGAAGAATCTTCAGACCATTGATTTTAATCTCATATACCCCCTAAATAATGGAAATATGGTTGCTAATGTATTGAGAAAAAAGTTTCCAACATAAGTATTGAAGGAATACGTTGAGTAGTAGTCTCTTGTAAGACAATTTTCCAAGATGATTTTGGGAGTACAAGAGGGTGGTGGACAAGTGTTCATAGCATCAATAAAGATTGACATGTCTTTTAATGAGTGGGTTCTACATGAGAATATGACATAAACTGATAGCTGATGCTTAGGATAAATCCTAAATTGTGGGGAGACGTTAGGCATGTTTTCAATTCTCTTAGTAGATTTCTTTTCTTCATTAACAGGTTGGTTGTTCCATTTCCTTTAAGACATGTGTTTCTTGAATGGGTACACTATCCATGTTGGTCCATGAACCCTAGCATTACAAAGATATACCATGATTTTAGACATTGGTATTGGTGGTCGCGGACGAGGTAATTAGTTGTAGACATTATATCTAGGTGTCTCACATTCCAAATTATTATGTCATGACACCGAAGAACTGCATGTTTGTTTCAATATTTACTAATTATAGTATATAAGTGGGATATAATTTCCATGTATTTCATTTTTTGGTATACCATGTACTCATATTGGGAACAATGTGAGTTGGGTGATTATTGAAAAACTCAATAAATAAATGAGTTTCTTACTAATAAAGAAATCAAATAAATTGAAAAACCTTGGGTACATGTATATCTGAGAGATTGTGATGCCTAATGGGATTCCATCTACAATTTTTTCGGATTGGGACTTGAGGTTCACAGCCTTATTCTACCAAGGCTTATAAAAGGCAATGGTATCCTAGTTTATATTGGTAATGTATTATCATCTAAAGATGGAAGGACAAAAAAAGAGGGCTATCTAGGTTCATGAGGATATTAGTTTGGCTTAGGAGCTTGATTTTAGTGGATATTAGGATTTGAATTTTCCTTTTTCTTATGTTTTCCTATAAAAATATTTATCAGGATTTAATCATAATGGTTCTCTATGTGGCTCTGTATTGGTGGCCATGTCAATCTCTCTTGGGTTGGGTAGAGTTGGGAGAGCATATTTTTGGTTTGTCTTAATGTTTTTCATGAGAGGATAGGTGTGGTGTAGTTTATAAAAAGGAATTTGTTCAAAAAATAGATTTTTTATAAATATTTTGTGGAATGTCATCATTTGCCGCTATAGTTTGAGGTTGGTGATCAAGCCTTTCTCATTGTTTCATCTTGCTTGGGAAATTATCGGTTGGTAAGTGGGGTATGTTGGAATTGATGTCATTGGTCCTCTTAGAGATCATTCCAGGTCTATGGAGGGTTTCCTACTAGTTTATTTTACCACATCACTGGACTTCTATATGTGATGTGTTTTATGTTTCCTTGTTGAGAAGGTATATACTAGTTCATTCCAATGTAATTAGTTTGGGGGATGTTGAGCTTGATTTTATTTTTGTTGAGTAACCAGTTTAGATTATAGACCTCCAGGATAAGGTATTTCGTAGACCATTATACACCTAGTCTGGTTACTGTGGAAGAGAGGGCGTGATCACCATGAGATACATGATAGGGATTCTTTGATGAGGAAACAATGGCATGCTCTTTTTGAAGATCTAGTATATAGAGATATTTCCGAGGTTAAAAAGATTTTATGGTGGGGAGATTGTAATTACCCATTACCTTTTTTTCAAGTATGTTCTAATCATTTATTTTGGTTTCCATTTTCATTGGGTTATTATTATCGACCCTATAATGTGTAGGATACATATAATGGCAAATTCAGGGATTTATTGGAGTATTAACCATAAATCATGGGAATTATACTGCTCGCTGGGGACTTAAACCCCATGAAAATTTAATAAATTTCAAGTAATGTGTCAGGACCCGTCCTCGGGACCCCTACCGTGACTACCCCAAGCCCACCTCCCATAGGCCAGGGGCTGGCGACTAGCTCCAAGGCGTAAATCCCGAAAAAAGGGGAAGGCATTGCCTTTATAAAGTAAACAAACACCACAGAGTAAGCAAGAAGAAGTAAACACTAAGTAAAACTGGGTACAACAGTAAGTGCAGAAAGAAAATGGGCCAGAATACAAACCCATACTGAAAGTAAATTACAACTGGAAAGAAAGTACAACAACTGAAAGTAAAGACGAAACGTCAAGCTGTCCACTGGAGTCCCACCTGAAGGGTGGGTACAGAGAGCCTCCTTTGCTCCTCGGTTCTAGCCATCCGCCCGTGTACGTCCCGCCCAGTGGTCCTCCTCCAGGTACCATCTTGCTCCACAAGCCTCAACCACGATCAGCGCTGTCCGTCGTCTGCATCCAACACAACGTAGTGCGGGCATAGCCCGTGCAGGGGTGAGTATATGCTACTCAGTAGGGACCTCGAGACCCCCGAAGGTCTCCCAGAATCCAAAGAGGATAATCCACAAAGGAAATATACAATCACAAAGTAACATCCAACACTACTGAGGTATATTCCCATACATATACCTAAGTCATCAATTCCAGATTGGATCCAACATCCGAGCCCAAGTTCGATCATGTTCACATAGGATAGTACAACCCAATCCACACAGGAAATCACAACCCAATCTACACAGGAAATCAATCCAATCATATCGAAGATAATGATTGAAAGTCAAGACTCAGCTCACATAGGTATACTTCTTCGCAAGATGAAAGAGATGATCAGATGTAGCCACTGAGTCATCTAGACGGAACCCACGTAGGATACTAGATCAGCTAAGCTGTCGGACCAACATAAGATACTACAACATAGGTCAATACTATTAGACCCATGTAGGATAAAAGTATTATAGTCGTCACCGTCGAACCCACGGAGGATTCTAGTATGGTTGTCGTCATCGTCGAACCCATAGAAGATTCCAGTACGAAAGTCTTCACCGTCGAACCCATAGCTGCAAGGGAACTCCTCCTATATCGAGTATTGTGGGAATGCCGCAACAACCAAGAGCTTCCCACTAACCTTGTACTGCTTTAGTACTCCACCTATCGACTACAGTGGGCCTGCTGCTAAAACCAAGCGCTTCCCACCATTGGTCTGCCGCTACAACCAAGCGCTCCCCCACATAGCCTACAGTGGTACTCCTTCTATTGAGTATCATAGGTCTGCCGCTATAACCATGCACTCCTCCACTGTGGGTATGCCACTACTACCAAGCGCTCCCCACAGGGCTATCTGTAACACTCCGAGTCGATCGATCAGTAGTCGTCAAGTCTCAAGCAGCTCTAGGGTTTCCGCACACAGCACGCTCGTTCCGGGAGGGTCCGCTCCACAAGCCAAAAGGTCGATACATGAGCTATCACATAGACTAGAGTTGATGTATCCCATGGTTCTGTCTCTTCGATAGGAACACAATGTGAAAGATGGCGCGTCATTCAGACGCCCAGTCTGAGAGATATTGCCTTTTGTCATCCTAGGGGCCCACTAGGTTTTTAAGCTAAAACCAACCCGACCGTACTCCAGCTGCGTCCAAACCTCGTGCGATGTAAGGAAAAAGTTCCGTCTCACTAAGAGTAATCCAATAATGTCAACGACATGTCAATCGGATGTCCGGAGATCAAGTTATAAGCATTTCCGCTCCGAGGGCCCAGTTGATTCTATGTTCGAACCAACCAGGCCGTACCCAAAGTTCTCTGAAACCTTGAGTGTAATATACCAAAACGACCGTATCGTTCCAAGGATCGCATAAAAAATGAAGGTGTGTCTATCTGAGGTGTGTAGCCCATGTTATAGACATTTAAATGAACCTGTCCGTTTTTAGGGGGTTTTGTGCCCAGACCGACCCGGCCCAAGAACCCCTGGGTCGGCCCGGCCCAGCGCGGGTGGATCGGCCCGGAGCGGCCGGTCAGGCCTGGGCACCCGCTTGCTGAGCAGACACGGGGGGGGGGGGGTGATGTTCTCCCCAGGTTGACCGAACGGTGCAACTTTAATGCCGCGCCGCCTCCCCTAAACCCGGAACGGAAAAGCCGTTCTGGTCTGTCACAGCTCGGCTGCTGAAGCTTTTTCCCGGCAGCGTGCTGCCGCCGCCGGTCACCGGCCCCGCCGCGCCGGGGTGGCACCACTGCTGCTTTCTGCGGACCACCGGACGCGCTCCGGTGGTCCGTTTTTCTTGCCGACTTCGCCAGAGGTCCTCCCGGGACCTGCTCTTTACTGCAACGGCTTTCAAACGTCGTTGCAGTCCCGTTTCGGCCACAACCTCTTTGTGGTTCTCTAGTGAGGCGCGACGGTGCCGCGACCCCTTCACTGCGGCCCGACTCTGGCCGCGGCTTCCTTCGGCCTCACGACGCGACGCAATGACGCTGCACTTCTTCACCGTGTTCCTCCTTGTTCCCGGGCGGTGCCGTTGCACCGCACTACTTTTGTTCGTGCCACAATAAGAACAAAAACAAAGAGGGAGGAGGGTCGGTCGTGTTCGTTTAGTTCGACATCCTCCCGTTATAATGATAATAGTCAGCCCAAAAATAAAAGACGATGAACGGAAAAGAACATTCACAAACAAAATCAACCCCCTCCTTGATGAAGTTTGAGGAAGTTCGTGTTGCGGAATACGACATCACGGTGAGGCTCCGTATATGTTGATGGAGAACGCCCAAAGAGGAGCGGCGTCTCCCTTCCTTTGACACGGGAAGAAGAACGAAGGATGGTACGTCGTCGTTCTTCAAAAAATGTGTCTCTCACCGGCTACGGGAGGAGATGAGACGGTACGTCGATCTCCCCTTTTAGTGACAGAGTTCTTCATCATAGACTCGGCGTTCTTCACGTTCTTCTCCGAGGAAGAAGAATATCTACAAGACTTGAGCTCTCCTCTCCCAATACTCTCCACAGAACGATTCAAAAAATAATTAAATAAGGCTTTTCCTTATTTTAGTACGCATGCCAACCCTTTTCGAAATTCAAAAGATCACAATCAATTAATTGACTTAATTGATGAGCGTTTAATAATCCATATTTAATTTCGAGAGTTGACATGTCATTAACAGGGGGGGTGCGGGTGTGTTACACAATTAAATGCACGTGGTAGGTTTTAAGGGATTTGAAGGGGTGGAGCTCATGTGGGCCCCTCATCACTAATATCATACCTTCTGGAGTTAGGATGTAGTGGGTCCCACTCCAACCACCATGCCTAGGTTATCACTACTTATAATAGAAAATAAAAATTGTTACACAAATTTTTATTTCATTCCATAGTTAACCCATTTTTTTTAATAACCACACCCGAGAAAACACAACTCCATAAAAGTTGTTCCTAAGAAATTATCGACGCTACAGTTTCATTGGTGCCGTCGGATTTCGATTCTGAACACCGGTTCAAAAGTTAGGAAAAACCCGCTCGTTCGTTCACTGAACGTACCCTAGCTAAACTTCGGAAAAAGATTCCGGGCACACCGGGCCACAGAATCAGGTTCCGTCAGAAACTACATACTTGTAAAATCCCAAAGAAAATTAAGAAAAAATTTCCCTTGAAATTTACAGGTCATTACATTACTCCCAACTCAGGGCTTTACGTCCCCGTAAAGATACATCACAAACTAGGGAAATAAATGAGGGTACTGGGCATGCATCTGAGCCACCCGCTCCCAAGTTCTCTCCTGGAGGTTCCCATGCTTCCATCTGATGTGCACTAGAGGAATCGATGGCCCATGTAGGACCCACTCCTATCGATCCTCGATCTCCATCGGAACCACCACAAAATTCGCCCTATCGTCAATGTTGAGCTCCCCATGATCAATGATATGCGTCGGGTCATGAACGTACCTCCTTTGCTGAGATATGTGGAAGACGTCATGCACCCGGTGCAACTGAGGTGGTAGATCCAGGTGGTAAGACACCTCGCCTATCTTTCTGAGAACCTGGAATAGTCCGAAGAAGCGCGTAGATAACTTGCCACCCCGGACAAAACTCAGTAATCCACGTAGAGGTGAGACCCGTAGGAAAGTGTGGTCACCATCCTCGAACTCTAGTGGTCTCCTTCTTCTATCAGCACATGACTTTTTTCGGCTCTGAGCTGTCCTCATCCACTCTTGGATGACCTTGAAATTCTCTGGTCTTGCAAGAGCTTCTAAGATTTCATCTTTTCCGATAAGAGAAATCCGGTCTCATCCACAGGATGAACCATGTTCTTCGCCTAATACAGTCAATCCTGACATGGATGATACTAATCCATACCAAGGATGATGCCGTAAGGCCTCGACACTACTACCAAGAGATCCAACTGTTACTCTCGCCTCCAAGGGTTGAGTCACATAGTCGGCATCAGTGTGTGGTCACTAGGTCTCCCCCAGTAGGTATCACAAAAGTGAGGGTCAAGTCAATGGTTTTTAAACCAGAACCTCTTAGTACACATAAAGAGAGAACAAGAAATTAAATTACACAAAGAAATGTGTCTTTTATTAATGCAGCTCAAAGTACAAAGACACAAAGCATCCGTAAACAAAAATAAACAAATCCAGAAGAAACATGAACAAAAGTATCCATGTATGGAACTAGTCCCGCTCCTGTCCATATACTCCTAGAGCCCCATGGTTGTATGCCTCAGCTACCTGAAGCTGAGCTCTCCCATGTCCATCTGTTCCCTGCGGTCGGGGTGGACCTCCTAGTGGTGTTGGTGGAAACACCTCGAAGCGTCGTCCACCTCCAACTGCACGACCAGCTCCCCAGACTCGATCTCCTGCTCCATGAGGTCCGCCTCGATCGAACCTATGCCTCTGCCTGGGAGGTCCTTCGTTTATCTGCTGATCATCTATATGGCGGGTCGGACAGTCACGTGCCATGTGACCAACCCCGTCGCAGGAGTCACACTGTCCGCTCATGGTAAGTTGTTCTCCACCCCGGGTGCCTCACACAAACGATCCTATATCATGCGGTTGACCACTTGTAGTTCTGGTCCTCCTGGAACTCTACGTCATCTATCTATTGCCCGCTGCAGATGACTCTGTCGCATGCCGGCTAGTGGTGGGTCCTGCTGTTGGAGACTGCTCAGCAAGGAAATGCTCTACTAAGAGGGATCTCTATAACACCCATGTCTACGTCGGGATGATGTGAGAAACAACTGATGCTATGATCTCTCTCCTGAGCCCCTGATCGAAGGTTCAGGCCCTGAAGAATGGGTCCCATACCATGTCTGTGGAATAGCGCAAGAGATCGGTAAATCTCGCCGAGTACTGGTCTACTGTCATGCTGCCTTGCCGTAGCTGTAGTAGCTCCTGAATGCGTACCACACGGAGGGTGGATGGGAAGAAATCTTAGTGGAAGAGACTCTCAAAGTCCATCCAGTGGATAGATGCCTCATCGGGTAACTAGAGCATCAGGCTCCACCATCTTCCTGCTTCTACCTGAAGGAGGCTGGCAGCAAGGATCACCATGAAGTATGCTGGCATCCCTACCAATCTAAAAAAACTGAACAACAGCCTCCAGCCACTCCTCGGCTTCCTGGGGGTCCATCTCCCCGTGGAACCTAGGCGGTATCTGACGCTGAAACTCAAGCAGTGAACTAAGGTGACATGCACTCTCAGCGGCTGGGGTTGGTGGCATCGGTGGCTCGGGGGGTAAAGATACCACCGGTGCCTCTGCTATAATATGGCCCTGCACCGAGGACTCATCGCTTGGTGGGCTGTCGTCTCGCAAAAAGCTCGGAATCCTACCTGGATACCATCATGGGGCCCTCCTGAAAAGAAAAAGGTGCGCCACAGTCAAAACAATATATTTGGTGAGCTGACAAAAGGTAATCACAAAGAACACTTTTGAAACACTCATGCTATCACTGTTTTCGTGCACTGAGTCGGAAATCAGAATTCAGGGTCCTGGCGTATGGATACATCAGCCGCCACACCAACACTGGACTCCCTGGACTGATAACCACACTCAATACCCTTAACACTATTGCTTCACATAGAAGAAAGATCATAGTCCTGAGTTCTGCGGTAGAACCAAACTCCTCTGATACCAATTTGTCACGAACCGTCCTCGGGACCCATGTCGTGACTACCCCAAGCCCGCCTCCCATAGGCCAGGGGAAGGCGACTATCACCAAGGCGTAAATCCCGATAAAATGGGAAGTAATTGCATTTATAATGTAAAGAAAACCACAGAGTAAGCAAGAAGAAGTAAACACTATGTAAAACTGGGTACAATAGTAATTATGGAAAGTAAATGGGCCAGAATACAAACCGAAACTGAAAGTAAAGTACAACTGGAAAAAAATTACAACAACTGAATGTAAAGCAGCAATGTAGATCCATCCACTGGAGTCCCACCTGAAGGGTGGGTACAGATAGCCTCCTTAGCTCCTCGGGTCCAGCCGTCCACCTGTGTACGTCCCGCCCAGTGGTCCACCTCTAGGTACCATATTGACCCACAAGCCTCAACCATGATCAGCGTTATCCGTAGTATGCATCCAACACAACGTAGTGCGGGCATAGCCCGTGCAGGGGTGAGTATATGCTACTCAGTAGGGACCTCGAGACGCCTAAAGGTCTCCCAGAATCCACAAAGGATAATCCACAAAGGAAAGATACAATCACGAAGTAACATCCAACACTACTTCGGTATATGCCCATACATATACCTAAGTCATCAATTCCAGATCGGCTCCAACATCCGAGCCCAAGATCGATCACGTCGACACAGGATAGTACAACCCAATCCACACAGGAAATCATAACCCAATCTACATAGGAAAGCATGTCAATCATATCGAAGGTAATGATTGAAAGTCAAGACTCAGCTCACACAGGTATACTTATTCATAAGATGATAGAGATGATCAGATGTAGCCACTGATTCGTCAAGTTGGGACCCACAGAGGATACTAGATCAACTAATCTGTCGGACCCACATAGGATACTACAACAGAGGTCAATACTGTCAGACCCATGTAGGATATAAGTACTGTAGTCGTCATCGTCGAACCCAGAGAGGATTCCAGTACAATTGACGTGCCATCGACTTTGTTGGATTCCTCTTAGTGAGACAGACCTTTTGGATTACTCCGCTCGAGGTTTGGATGTAGCTGGATTACGGTCGGGTTGGTTTTTGCTTACAAACCAACCGGGCCCATGGGACAAAAATGCCAATATCTCTCAGACCGGGCATTCGATTGACGCGCCGTCTGTCGCGTTGTGTTCCTATCGACGAGATGGAACCATGGGATATATAAACTCTGGTCTATGTGATAGTTGATGTATCGGCCTATTTTCTCGTAGAGCGGACCCTCCAGGAATAAGCGTGCTGTGTGCGGAAACCCTAGAGTTGGGTGAGACTTGATGACTACTAATCGATCAAATCAGAGTGTTTCGGATATCCCAGTGGGGTGCGCTTGGTTGTAGCGGAAAACCCACAGCGGAGGAGTGCTTAGTTGTAGTGGCATACCCACATTAATCAATAGAAGGAGTACCTCTATAGGCTACGAGGGAGAGTGCTTGGTTGTAGCGGCAGACCCATGGTGGGAAGTGCATGGTTGTAGCAGTTGGCCCAAAGTACTCGACATGTGGAGTACTACAGTAGTCCAAGGTTAGTGGAAGCACTTGGTTGTAGCGGCAGACCCACTTCACTCGATAGAGGAGGAGTTCCCCAGCAGCTATGGGTTCGACGGTGAAGACATTCGTACTGGAATCCTCGGTGGGTTCGACGATGATGACAACCATACTGGAATCCTCTATGGGTTCGACATTGAAGACTACAGTACTTATATCCTACGTGGGTCCGACATTATTAACCTCTGTTATAGTATCCTACATGGGTCTGACAACGTAGCTGATCTAGTATCCTACGTGGGTCCCAGCTAGATGAATCAGTGGCTACATCTGATCATCTCTATCATCTTATGAAAAAGTATACATGTGTGTGCAGAGTCTTGACTTTCAATCATTATCGTTGATATGATTGACTTGCTTTCTTATGTGGATTGGGTTGTTCTTTCCTGTGTGGATTGGGTTGTACTATCCTGTATGGACGTGATCGAACTTGGGATCAGATGTTGGAGCCGGTCTGGAATTGATGAATTAGGTATATGTATGGGAATATACCTATGTAGTGTTGGATGTTACTTAGTGATTTTATCTTTACTTTTTGGATTATCATTTTTGGATTCTGGGAGACCTTTGGGGGTCTCGGGGTCCCTACTGAGTAGCGTATACTCACCCCTACACGGGCTATGCTGACACTACATTGTGTTGGATGTAGATGATGGACAGTGCTGATCGTGGTTGAGGCTTGTAGAGAAAGACGGTACCTAGAGGTGGACAACTGGGCAGGATGTACGCGGGCGGACGACTGGACCCGAGGAGCTGAGGATGCTATCTGTACCCACTCTCCAGGTGGGACTCCAGTGGATGGCTCGACGTTTCTGTTCTACTTTCAGTTGCTGTAATTTCTTTCCAGTTGTACTTTAATTTCATTTTGGGTTTGTATTCTGGACCATTTACTTTCCGCACTTACTATTGTACCCATTTTTACTTAGTGTTTACTTTTTCTTTCTTACTCTATGGTGTTTGTAACTTTATAAAGGCAATGTCTTCCCCTTTTTTCAGGATTTACGCCTTGGTGCTAGTCGCCAGCCCCTGGCCTATGGGAGGTGGGTTTGGGGTAGTCACGACACGGGTCTCGAGGACGGGTCATGACATAATGGGTGTTGGGATGAATTCCTAAACTGGGTACATGGAATGAATGGTTTACATTCCATTTTAATAGTTAAAACACAAGTATGTATAAAGTCTAGTTTTCCATTAAAAATGATATGGGGTTTTCCACATATACAGACCCTAAGGAATACACAACGTGTAAGTCAGTTACACACTAATTAAATGTTGCAGTGTTGTTATTTAGGATTTTTTTTGAAAAATATGTTTCATTCATTCCTTATTCATCCCTCCTCACTCAACCCTAAATCATCCCTACAAAATTTTGGGTGACTTCGTTCCATCGAGATTGACTCATTATATGATTGATCATTGTTCAGATTGGATTTATCCTATATGGTTAAACCTTTATTTTTATTTTTATTTGGTTTTGGTTTTGGTTGTGGTTATTTTTTTTATATGGGTTTGTGATTGGATATGGGTTTTTATCAATCCTTTTTCTTATTATTGGTCTTAATTGGTTTGTGAAGACCATTCTTGGAGGATATGATCCCCATTGTTCAAGTTGGATAGGTTTTATACATCCTTTAGTATAGTGGAACTATTAAATTATTATTATTTATTGAATTTAATATTTTTCTCTTTGATACATTGAAATTGTACGTAGAAATTCATTTGTTGATATTGAAATGGGTGTGGATTTGCATTTGAAAATGTGTTTTTCATTGAAAAAAATAAATTCCATGATTTTAAATTGAAAATGGATTTTCAAAGCTTGGTGTGGATCATATTTTCTTTGAAATGACTTTATAAAAATTTGAGAATTTGTTTTAAAATATAAATTCACAGTCTTTCCATAGTGGGAACCGTGGGTACATCCATAAAGAGGCACATGTTCGCCTAGTGTGTGTGACCCCAATAAGAAGTAACATTTTTTATGTAGATGGTATATGGTATGCCTTTATGTTAGTTTATTCTAAACATATTCTTGGTTCATACTGTGATTGTCAAGTATATATTTTCCCATAGATGAAAGCCCAATTGGTAGGTGAATTTTATTTCTGGTTGTTTATTTCATGATCAATTATTTCATGGATGTTGGCCCACATGTATATTTATATTTCCCTATCATTACCTTCTTTGTTTCAAGATTTGGAAACATGTTTGAAATTTTTTATAACTCAAGGATTGTTTTAAAATGGTTTTCAATTTGTTTTATTTATAAAAATTCGTAAAAAATTACTTTATTTTAAAGCTTCAACATATGCATTTTTATTAATAGATTTTGTTTATATTATTGGGTAGAAACCTAATAGGATCTGTTTCTCATAACCAACTACTTATCTTTTGGTGGATATGGATCATGGTTTGCATGATACAGGTAAAGGAATGGGAACCGTCTAGCAATATGGTGTCTCTATACATAGTCATTTTGGTTTGGGGATAGTTTGGATGTGATTATTTGTCACATAGAGACTGGATTGTCTATAAATTACATACATTGGGGTATTTTTTGTTTTGAATAGTATAATTTCACTTTGATACAACATTTTAATATGGATATATGTTTTTTATCCTTATATACGAGAATTTATTATTATCTTTGTTTTACCCCACCTCAAGATCGGATTAATTGAGCGACCATTCTGGTTGATTTAGTTTGGTCTATTAAATGGATCAAGTAAGGATTCTACTTAATTTTGATCTTGATAATCAATGTTCAATATTTTTTGAATAATATTGACCAACATTCAAAGTACCCTCACATTCATATCAATTATTACATCATAAATGGGATTGTGTAGAGTAAGGAGCTCAATTAGAAATTTGATCCTATATGGGAGGAAATAGTTAAAGTATTCAAAATACCATTATTAGTGGATGGATTTTAAAGTCTAACTTTACAAATGGGGGAACAATATCTCATCACAAAACACTATATCATGGTGATCCATTCACTATATCATGTTGTCATAGGATCTTATTATCCAAGGGGGAGAAAAAAGTGACACAAATATCATCATGTTTAATCCTTTTTTGTATTCATAAAGGTTGAATCTATCTATTTCAGTTTTTTTAAGAGGAATGTGTTTCAATTATTAGGATGTATTATATACTAATGATTGTGTTTTAAATGGGTTATGTTTTGATTTAGTACTATGATGTGATCTTTTGATGTGTTCTATGTTGTTTATAAATGAATAAAACATATTTTTGAGAATGAATTCAGTGACCTGTATTTTACAAGTTTATGTATATTTATTGTAGACAATGTTGTATTTATTTAAGAATTAAAATGATCAGGTTTTATTTTGTAAAATATAAATTGATGTATTTATTAGAAACATAATTATGTTATTAAACATTCGTTTCCCACGAATCAAGTTCTCTATTATAGGATTTGATTTATTGGATGACGATTCATTACATTTTTTAATGATATTGATAGTTATTTATATTATTTAACTTCAAATAAAACATAAATGGGGATATTATAGATTCCAAGATATTTTATTAGGAATTTATTGACATTTTATAAAACATATTATGTTCTAATATAGTATTAAAGTGGATATGATTATATATTTCATGATTTTGTTGTCAAAGAAAAAATAATGTTTAAATTTACATTATAAAATGTTTTATGGGTGTATTTAATGATTTTTTAAAGGATGTAAATACATTGATGCATTGCAATATTTTTTTAGAATATTGATGGTTGATCGAAAATTAAGATATTTTTTTCGAAAATCAATCGATGTTCCAAAATCCCATAAATATGATTAGGTTGAAGTTATAGAATCACCAATATCATTATAAATCATGTGGTCAATATGTGTCTCAAAATAACCTCATGAACACCTACACATATTCCAAAGGCTATTAACTAGTGGTGATGGACTTATATGAACAGTTAGGATACTATATACTTTTTATATAATAAATGAATACATATAACATGTAATAAAAAATAAATATAAATGTACACCAATAGATAAATAATAGAACTATAAATTAATTAAAATGTAATAAATAATTCCATTCCAAATTGCTTATTAAAATATATTTCATTTTGAAAGTAATACAAAAAAAATTTAAATGAAAAACTATGTCTCTCTACAGAAGTCCTAATCCCTATTTGCAATCATATCTCTAAGATCAAGCCCACGTAATTAGGAAATCATCAATGAAGTGAAGGTAAACATTAACTTTTCAATATAAAGCTACATGATCTACTCAGTTACCATATGGTGGCCTGAATATGGTGGTAGTAAAAAAGAATATTCCAACCCCAAAAATGTCAAAAAGTTATTTAGTTTAATAGTTTAGAAAACCACATGTTAAATATGTAATTAATTACTAAATTAATATTGGATAACAATGTAAAACCACTGAACCTGTATATAGAGGTTGATAGATGGGGTCAGCTCATTACTTCCCCAAAATGATATTATAAGCGTCTATCCTTTCACCCTATAGAAAATAACTAAAATCCAATTTTATTTCCCTCCTCTATTCTCACACAAAATAATAACATATGGCCACACATTACACCCTTAGAAACCAAGACATAATGAATCACACCCTCATGGATATTGTAATCATACACCTTGGACTTATTCCCAATGAAATATCACATCCCACCCCTAGTGGAAAGTAAAAACATATGTGTCCCCATCATACATCTTTTATCCATGAATCTCAGAAACATGTATTACACTAAAAATGGCTTCTCCCTTTGGGATCAAGACAATATGTTTCTCACCATCAGGAACTAGGAAAAATTCAAATCAAATAAAATCACTATATATTCCAAAAAATCTATAAATTCATTATTGTTTAATCCATATCATTACATATTATACACCATTAACCATTTCAAACAATGTAATTATTTGTAGAAAACCTATGAATATTACAATATTAAATCAACATAAACTCAATTTGAACATCCCAATTAATTTGGTTATCAATCATCAAGATAATATAACATATAAAAATTGTATTCCAATTACCCAATCACAATATATTAATCCCAGATAATTATAATTTTCTAATTTAATCCAACACACTCTCAATTTCATATATTTTTTATAAATCTATGGGTATAATTACAATTTTCTAGTCTATGGTCAATGGATGGAACAACTATGAGGTGTACTATGTTATATTCTAAATCAACATCAGAGCCAATGGGGTCCATGGGTGGTATGTTGACATAAATTCAATCCAAAAAGAAGAATTCTAATTAATTGAGACAAAACGCACATTTTTCTATGTGATCAAATTGGTTTCACTTAGTAGATTAAAACTCAAAACATATAGAGTGGTTATAGAACACCTAAATCATAAAATGGAGAAAAAAATCATGGGATCAAAATCATGGATCTATGTTAAATATCAAGAACCATTATGGATAATTATTGAACAATCACATCAAGGAAATAATAAGGAGACCCAAAAGTAAAATTAGAAGAATACATCAGCATTAATCAAAACCCATTGATTGAATATGTTCATATTGAATAAATGATCAAAGAGACTAGGAAAAATCATATAGAATCAATGTAATCCTTAGTGAGACCTTCATAGTCATAAATATCATGATATAGTCAAAATAAGGGATTAATAAGATTCAATGGTGGTTTATTGGGTAGAAAATACATTTCAAAATTTGAAAATCTTAGCCCAACCCAATTCGATCGGCTAACTACTAGGAACAATCGTCTAGCTCGAGGTGTCAAACTGATCCAGTACTTGGCAGGGAATCCTACTAGTTATAATGTGTGAGAGAAATACCCTTCAAAACCTATTATCATGCCACTAGAAATATAGTAACACAACACCAAATTCAAGTCTACATAGCCCCACTATTCACCTCAAATCAACAACCTACTAGCCTACGATCACCTATGAAAAACTTATATTAAGACAAGAAAATAATCACTATTTAAATATGATGTAGTTAATGAAATAATAAATAGAAAAAAATGGTAATGATATATGGATCTTATTACGTCCCCATAAAATAATTCTTCTTCCCTATATTATTCTCCCAGGAAACACTGTGGGGGATCAGTGCACAACTCAAAAAATTATACCTATATATCTGACTATCTATCCTAGTTTCCCCTTCAAAATCACTATGATGCCACTAAATTTCTAAAAGAAGAACAATATTTCTTGTATAATTCTTACAACTTCATTCAATGATATGTTTAAGATACTCCTCAAAGGAAGAATCAGTATCAAGCTCATTGTTATCAGCATCTATCATTTGAGAAGTACTAGGGTTATATATCAAATGTTACATCTCATAAAAAACATATTGTATTGAGTTGTAGGGATATTAGAGAGCTAATTGGTATGCCACTTGATATATTATCTATACTGTATCAGGTTTCAAACAAACTTCATCACTAGTTTTTCCTATTTATTGATATGTAGCTGCCCCAGCCAAGGTGGAAACTAAAGAAAAACCTTATAATTGGCCTAAATTTGGAGTTCATCTCAAATGTTTAAAATAATATTTATTCCTACTATGTGTGATTAACACCAATTTTATGATCAACTTGACCAAGTTATATATCTCTTACATCCAACTTGGTCAAATGAGTGAATACCCTCCCCTTTATTACAAATATAATGGTAATTGATATTAACTTCCTCAAAAATAATTAAAATGTTATAATTGGATCAATTATTAGAAGTTATTATTATCTAAAAATTACATGAGTGTAATATGTTTCTCACAATATTCATAAATTCCTTGAGAATATGATCAAAATATATACTACTAAAGTTGAATCACCCATATATATTGCCTATCAATATATTAATGGTAGGTTGTACTCAAAAGTATATGGTATTCTATCACCATATAAATACCATTAAATAACCGTGATATAAAATTAAGATATATATCTAAAATAGTTCTCTATAGAACATCATAAAATCGAGCTATCTTATATATATATATATGTATGTTTCTATCATTGTTGGTGGTGAAGAAATCCTGGATTGAATAAAAGTAGGGTACCATCATCTGTACATCCATGATTACAAGAACTACCTCATTTTTAGCTATCATAGGTACTCAAATAATGATGTAAATTATGACATTATCACACTTACATTCTATAATGCGTAAATGATCTAATAACCCAATAGTCTACTCATGCATGTATTTCACCTATTGATAGGTGAAGCATATTTCTGGGAAGCCTGATATATTCTTATACATCCATAACCACAAATATATCTTATAGATATCATGATATATCTTTTTCCTCTTTGAATATACCACCAAATTAGAATTATTTAATTCCATAATTATAAACTTATATAATCCCATAGGAACCCAAATTCAACCATAGACATAAAGAACCTCATCACAATCACAAAACTAGCAGGATGGTGGTTGCCAACAATATTTCATTTTTCATAGGGGAAAACCATCAATATTATATAACTTCCTATTAATGATCTAATCAAGAAGTTATAGAATGAAAATTAGTGTTATATTAAATATCATATATTACTCTATTGTAAGTATAGTAAAATTAAAAAAATTATACTTCATCCACTATTAATCAAATTATTCCCACATTTCCTCTGACTATGTATAACAACACAATGAATTAGTAATGAAATTTGTATTTCTAGGAGAATATTATATCCTGAATTCAATGGAAAATATAAATTATCTCCACCTCTACTACTAAGGGTTTAGGTCCCAATGAAAAATGATATATTAAAATCTATTGTAGTTCATGTACACAAAAAGTTCTATGAAATCATATAATTTATTTATCATCATAAAGAGTGTACGAATAAATTAGACTATCATATATGAATGGGATAAATCCTCTTATATAGTTTCAGATCCCAAGATACATAAAAAAATTAACCCACCATTAAATTATGTGCTCTGATCCCAACCCATAATGCATCATCATACATGATATACTCCATACCTGTCATATGTAAGGTGAGTAGTGGTGTTGAGTTAAAAATTTTATTCAATTCTTAAGAAGGATCATAGAAAAAATTTAACAAAAAAAATCACCCCTTTATTAATGAAAGTAGAAATCTATGCTACTAAAAAGTATAATTCTTGAATGAAACACTGATTGTTTGTTGGTTTTCCTAGAGAGGTAAAAATATTGAAAACAATATTGGTCCAATCCAATGGTACCCTAGTTATCACATTATATGGATCCAATGACTCTATGTGCTCAAAGATTACATGGAAATGATGTACACTTTGTCTAAATGACATTAAGATATATTGTTTTATATAGACTACTCTATCCGAATAATCTGGATGATGTGAATATAATGGTCATGAATGTATCTAAAATTTGTATAAACCAATATTAATATATGAGGAATAAAACCAACATATATAGACATGGATGGAAAATATTTTTAATCATTTACAGGAATTATTATGTTGCATTGATGAAACCTTAAGACATTACCATGAACTCATATAGGATATACATTCTAGTAAAATATTTTTTGAGGGTATATCAGATTGTTTTACCTTCAAATGATGGTAAACTAACCCCATGTCAATCTTGGGTAAATATCAGAGAACATCTAAAATAATTTATTAAATATTCAATACATAATAAGAGATAATAGTTTTATATTATCATCTTTCTTAGTCTCCAGTAATTCATATTCAGGAGGAATTCCCCTTCTATATTGTTCTAAACTATAATAGGTGAACCCCATAGTGAAGTAAAAGGATATATGAATCCATTAGCCTCTATATTATCCTAATATAATATTTAATCTTGATGATCCACTTGTTAAGTCCTATGAGGAGGTATATAAATTGTTTTGTCTCCCTTGACCCACTCAAATGGGAATATATTCCATTTCTCTCATGTGAATTAAAGGAATTATTTAGATAGGACTTCATGAATATGTTCCACCACATGAAATATAATGGCTCATAAATTTCATACACACACACACACATATTATATTAAAAGGTGAATATTAAATAAAATACTTTTTGATCTAATGCATACTCATTTAGGTCATCTGTAACAACCAAATATTTTTAAGGAGGAACATCATGTTCCATTGAGTATATGAAATGAAACACAAATAATTAATGAGACTAAAACACCCTGAAAAATTAGGATATATTTATTTTTAAATAAAATATATCTCTTTGACAGCTTATGATTCATTTAATATTGGGTTTAAATGAAACAAAATAATCTATTTAAAATATTTTATTCAAAATATAGCCATTATAAAATATCCATTAAGATAGAGGGTAGGAATATAACTATATATTTTATGAAAATAAATGGTTTACACAAGTTCACTGGTTATTTATTTATTATAAATAAATTTTAAATCAATTTTAATGAAAAAGAAATGTTTACTAGAAAATAGTTTTATAACTGTTGTATAATCGCACATTGCATAGAAAAATTACAACTAAAATAGACCGATTTTATATTTTTTTTAAATAATGATATAAAATCTATCTTAGGGTTAATTTTTCATATTTTTCTAAAATGGTTCTTTTTTTTGAATGTTGAAAAATAATAATTTTATTATGAAATTCCTTTTTTGTAAATAGTTTTAAAGCATAAAATATAAGTTATTTTTTTAAAGTAACAATAGTTAATTTATATTAAAAGTTAAATAATTTAAGTTATTTTAATAAATTTCATAATAACGTTTGATATTTAAAACATTTATACATATGAGAATTTTTTTAGAAACATGATTTTTCATCACATGTACATGTATAATATTAAAGTGGATTATGTATATTAGATGAATTGAGTTTGAAAAAATGTATTCCATATTTTTAAATAAAATAATTTATATTATCTAATATGTTCTACATAATTTTTTACCTCTATGAATTATTAAATAATATAAAATTAATTATCACAGTTAGTGTAAAAATGGAATTACTAGGGGTGAACTAAAAAGATAAAAATTAAAATGACCTAAAAAGTATTCAAACAAAAATTTTATTGAAATATTTATATATTATAACAAATAAGTGTCGATAATGACCAAATTTTATTCTATTTTCTATGAAAAATCATGGGTGTAATTGATTCCTTTCAAGAATTCCATGTATAACCTCTCCCCCACTTATAAATGGTGGCCCCTTATCCTACCTTATTCATACATAAAAAGAAATTTTATTTTAAAAATATATTCCCAAATAACCTATTTAATCCTCTAATAACATCCTAGACCCCTTTATTTTATTATATACCCTTCATTGGAAGGATTCTAGTGAAATCCTATTGAGGTTATTCAAGGAAGAGGTATCATTTTTAAACAATAATTTTTATTTAATTTTTTCTTCCACCGAATTCGAATATTATTCAATAATTATATTAAAAAAAGAATAATTCATATCCTATGATATTATTTTGTTATTGTTCAGGACCTATATTCATCTATTATTCCCAAAAATGCGAAACAAAGACATTGATCGTTCGTATATGAGATACTGCCCCACGAATAAATATAATATGTTTGCAATCACCACCATTAAAGGATGCATATAATGTAATATATAACATTCTTTTATGATATTTATGATATTATTATAATAAATTAACTATAACATCACATATTCCTTTTTTAATTTACATAATTGTTAAAATATGATAATGTCACTCGTGTGTACGACGGACTATCGCTACGCGAAGGTATTTGATTGGGCTTTCACTTAATATTTACATGTAATGTAATGAAGAAAACGTTAGTGAATATATGTGATATATATTGGATGATATTGATTCTTTTAAAGTAATATATCACCAACTTACTTACACTTTGACTCGTTAATGGAATGATATTGTCCCTCATTCGTACTTACAATTAACCATCTCCATGAAGTGATGTGATTCTTTTCTAAGTCCAATATTCTAGAATGATTATAAAACTTATATAATTTTTAAATATGATATTTATAAAATTAATATATTTCCATATTTAGTGGAACTATATCCGATACCCATGAACCATAAATTTCATGAAAAAGCACGAATGACAAAATTAGGCAATTAAATACTGAAAAAATGAAACTAATGAAATATTATAAACAAACATGTGCAAAATTTTACAAGAGGATCATATATGATCTTAAAATTTTTAATATGGTTCTGTTCTAAATTAATAACATTCCTTTAAAATTTATACATTATATTTATCTACATTCAACCAAATGGAAGCAATAGGTAATAGATTTCTTCCCAATCTCTATTTAATTTATACATATTTGTCAATAAGAATATATTCACCCATATGGGGTGTTTAATCTACCACATTGATGTATTTTCCATGAATAAATATTTATTCATGATTATAAATATTTTGTTTCATTCTTATTATTGAAGGTCTTCCAATTTAAAATATACCACAGAGTTCAATAATTAATTTTACCGTTTCACATTATTTTATTGTTGTTTACTTTCTCTAGATAAAATCAATTTATTATGAAATTTTTTTATTAGAAATTAAAAATCTATTATATATACATATTATTTTATGATTGATATAATTATTTCCTAAACCATATACCATTTTTACATATGGTGTTTATTTTAAATGTTTTTTATTAACTAGGGAAATATTGTTAAATACATTTACTTAATCAATATAATGATTTGATGATAAGGAATATTTATTAATGAATTAAATTAACTATTCAAAATATGATGAATGATTTGGAAATTTAGTTATGGGTGGAGCCCAATTATAAATACACCATCAATTCCTTGATAGGCCTAATTAGATAAATTAATTAGCCAAATCAGACTTGTTATTAACCATAATTCTAAAATATCTTGTGAAAGGAATTAATAGAAGATGTATCATGATGCCTAAAATCATGAAATCCAATAATTGAGCATTTAATTCATTTAGAATTTGGTCATTATATATATCCATGTTATTCTTCACATTGATATTTTCCTAAGACACATTTAATTCCTATATTATTTATTAAATTTCTCGGGTGTTAACTTAGTTACCATTCAATATTTATTATTTCATATTAAATTATTGAGTTAATGATTAAATGGAATATATTTTATGTTATTCACAATTCCATATGGAATATAATTATTTATTTCAGATATGCTCCACTAGATATAATATTTACCAAACATTTGAGATCATCCTTATTTTTTCCCTTTCCATAGGTTATGAGGACGATTTCATTGAATGAGTTTGAAGGATACTGAGCATTTTATTATTATTTTTTTATATTCCCAATGTGAATTGGGTATGATGTAAATATATTATTCTCCAAAATATCTAAACTGATCAATCTATTTGGATTTAACCCTTTGTATATATGATATTATAATAAAGTAGGAACTAAAATTAGGTTACTAGGGTTGGGGTCATTAATATTCCTACCGAAAAAGTTTAGTAGGATCCATAAGAAATATATTATGGAAGATATAGAAAAGGGTGTATAATTCTATGATAGAAATTGAGGATAAGTATATAATAACATACTAATGTTATGTTGAGGAATCTATAATTCTGTTTCAACTAGAAATACATCCATGTGTAGATACAATAAGTAGACATTGTTTCTAGAACATATGTGCCTAGGCGTAATAATTACGAAAAATATAAATTAGGATTGAATCAAGAATTACCCAGTACACAAAACTGTACATTTCTACAAATTAGGTTTGACAATCCATGGGGATATACATTGGATAATTCAAATTTACATTACAACCCATTATGAAATATTTAAATATTTGATGAGAATGAATTACATAGTTATACATAAGGTGTCTAAGATTGAAAATTTGGTGTCAAGATTGAAAAATCAAATAAAATATTATACAGTTTTTCCACTATGATTATTATTTCCGAAACTAAACATTCTTATTTTAATCGATGGATAGAACCAAATGAAGTAATGTTAATGATAAACTTGAAGCACAATGTAGTGAGTATAAAAACCCAAATGGGATAATAAAAAGAGTGAAAGATATCATTGTAATGACCTAAAATTATAATCAATGGAAATTCTATTATTAAAATTATATATATATTATAACACACATAAAACCACATTTAGAACACAATAAAAACATTATAAATGAAGAATTAATGAAATAAGATTTCTTTCAACTAGGTAAGGAACTAATACTAGTAAAATTGTTACTTGACCATTGGAATAGTAATGTGACCATTATGTATAGTATATTAGCCAATAGAAAATTGATATAACCTATGATATTATAAATAAAATTTATCCATCTTATAAATTATAATATGATATAATTACATCATACTTTGTGTAAATAAATATTTTAAAAATTATTAATTAACAGTTGGAATTTTTATAAAACAGAAATGTTTACTTATAATTTTATATATAATGTAGTTATTTAGAAGAAAATTTATTTTTATAAAATATATTTATAAATTAACATTTTTTTATTATGATCATAAGATAATTTTATGAGTCCTCAATTAATATTACAAATTGTTATAAAATTATTTATAATTTTTAAGTCTGTATTTTCCAAGAAAATGATGATTTTGATTTAAGATTAAATTTCTCCTATTTTGAATATTTTATTCATAAAATGTTTTTAATTTTTAATTATAAACAATGAAAATTGTTAGGATAATTTTTTGGTATTTTTATAAAATATTTTCATTTTTGGTGAATAGTAAAATATGGTAATTTATGATAAATATACATTGTAAGGTAAATACACTATTAATTGATTCATATCTAATGTAAAAAAATAATATTGAACCATAATTAATTATTTTAATATATTTAGAGATAAGGTTCATAATATTCATAATCTTGATCCAAAATAATAAAAAATGAATAATATAATGAGAATACATCCCCTCTTCCCCTCTAAATACCACCCTTAAGAACAAATTCTTCTGAAAAATCTAAATCATTTAAGAATTTCTATATTCTACGAATTCCATTTAAAAACCCTTTCTTAAATGTCTATGATCCTTTAGTCTCAACAAAATTCCAAAACCATTTTCAATAAGGATGTTCTCATAGGTGATATTTTAATGATTAATTTCCTCATTATTTTTCTTTTAATTTCCTATCAATTTAATTTCATATAACATTCTATCCTCACATAACCTTTTAAATGTGGAATGATAACTTCATTATAATTTATATACTATAAATTTTTCATGTTATCTTATTAATCCATTATAAATCTTAAACCCATATCCCTTTTTCTAAAAATGAAAACATCATCCGTGAGGTGTTAATTTAACACCTTTGAGGAAAGAAAGTTTTCATTTCACATTACCACCATAAAGGATGGTTATAAAACAATTATAATGGCTGAAAAAGATTTTAATATATGTGTAATAACCTTTTATATGTTTTGGAAATAACATAAATTCCAACTTTTAAATAATAACACATAGATAGTTTTTGATGATTGAAAAACTACAAAAATAATTAAATGATTATCTAGAAAATTCAATCTAATAATTAAGCATCATACTATATAAAATATAATCTATATAACCATTTAATATTATATAATTCCATTAGAAACATATAATATCAATTATGTATAATTTTACCCATTCTACATGAACATTCATACATGTATAAAAGTGAAACGATAATGAAATCTAAGAAAACAAACACTTCAATATGATGAAATTGTTCTCCAAAACTCATAAAAATGTCTATAAACTAACATTATAAATTTTAATGAATCAAATAAATGCATAATAGGTTATATATTTACTAATTAATGAATTTATTTTTTTCTATAATATAAATGTTATGAAAGCAATCAGATATAAGGTAAGGGGATACTCGAACTCGATGATATTTATTTTTAATTTCATTCAGTCCTTCAATCCATTTTTAGTATGGATGTTCCTTTAATGTTTCTTAAATATCATTTATTTATCCTTCCATTTTATTTTCTGTATATAAATGTGTTGGTCAGAGTGGATACTCAAGAGGGGGTGAATTGAGTTACAATTAAATTTTTTTTAAAATACTTTTAGGATGAAAATCCCCCAAATTAAAACGGACCAGTTAATTAGGGCAGTAGAGATATAAGTTATTTATTATTCAATATGTTTCTCTAGGGTTGACTACTCCTCATTTGAATCAGTATGAGTAATAATTCAAATTTTGAAACAGGTTTACTAAATGAATCACATATACACACTAACCAGAACTAAATATCAGAGTGAATGTAAAAAAATATTTTTGTCTTTGAAAATATAAGTAGTGGATTAATGTAAAATAGAGTAATTGAAAGTTGAACAAAACAACATAAACAAGAGGTTCAGTCTTAAGCCAAGACCTAATCCTCTCCACTTGGTGATCACTAACCACCAAGCAGTTATATTTAAAGAATGATACACAGCCTGTATCGGGCTTTACAATAGTTTTCAAACTGTCCAGGTTTAGCAACCTCTACCACATTTATATGTGGGAAAATAAACTACCAAACCACACTAGGCTTCATCCACATTAATGCATGGGAAACAAATGTAAAGAGAGTTTGGTAAAGGGATTTTCAGTATCCCTCATTTCAAGAACAAGATTCAGTGTGTGTATGACATACACACTGCTCACAAATGTAAAATACTTAAACACAGTAGAGCTAAAGATATTAGGAATAAGTTTAGAATGCTATGTGTGGTGGAAGATTTGCTCTGGACTCCTTGAAATGAAGGAAATGAAGTTTTGGCCCTTCTCTGCCAGTTTCCACTAAAACAGATTGTCACAACTTTTAGGTTCTGACTTCCAGATTTAGATATGATCAGCTTCTTGGGTTTGAATCTCTTTGTAGCACACCACCACATCTTTACAAAATGTTGTTTCAACAGATCTTTTGGAAGCTCTCGGATCTTCAGAATGATTGCTCGAGTGCTCTTCTTCTTTCTTCATATTTCAGGTACTGTATATGTATCTCTTATGTGTGTATATTCAATATACTTAATATCTTCAATATCTTGATGTCTATCTCTACTCATATACATATATATACTTTTATAGCTCAAATTTTTCTCATTTGGTTCAACAAGGGCCGATAAGAGAAATGTTTCAACCACGTGTGGTCTTCCACGTACCTCGTACTGTCTCCGGATATGCCTGAAAATATCATTAAATAATGTCAGATGCATTAAATGTTCTAGACATGACCGTTATGATAGTATTAATAAAACTGGTAAAGGAATGAATAGGTTATCATTTTACTGGTAGCAAATGCATGTCACACGATAAACATCAAAGGTAGGATCTTCAACTATAGACTTACTCTGTATGCTCATAATAGACCTTTAACTATAGGATTCAGTCAGTAATCTTTATCAGTGGTATACTTCAATCAGTAAGCTTCTACGGTAGCTCTGTAACATCAGACAACTTCAACAGTGACCATTCCAGCGGCAGACTGTCTTAACAGTTGACTTCATCAACGGTGGAGTCAGTCTATCAGCAGAATTCTACTAAAAGTAGAATTGAAAAACAGTGGACTACATTGATAGTAGGATTTTTCTAGAATTAGACTTCTACTAATGGTAGACATGTCCAATGGTAGACTTGAACTGTGAATCTCTTAACATAAGACTTGAGAAAGAGTCTAACAGTGGACTTCTAACAGAAGCTTTTTCATAGAGGTGACCTTGTAACAGTAGGCTTATAATAATAATCATTGATCTTCAACGGTGACCTTTTAGCAATAGTGACCCAGAGTGATAGTGAGATGTAACAGTGACCTTGAACAGAAGACTCTTATCAGTAGCCTTTAACAGTAAACTTATACGTAGAGAAATGTAAACTGTAGCTGATGAAAAAAATTCATGAAACTAAAAATATAAATTTTTCATGATAAATAATATAAATACAGATTGAAAAGGATTATAAAATTACTTAATATATCATGATCAGTGTTTAAACATGATTTTAGAATATCAAAATAGGTGAGCCTAACATTTTCCCCATTTTTGATAATCACAAATTATGCCAGTACATATTAGTTATACATATCATAGGTAATAATATAATACAGTTACTAAATAGAGATAAAAAAAGGAACCTTACTTCAGTTGTAATTTCTCATGTATCTGAGATTAATAAGAGTGTAAAATCAGAAAAGGTACATTAGAGAGTAATAAATGCACAACATTTGGTACAAGTAATAAAATCACATCATTCACATTCACACCATTTCTCACGCTTTGTGATTAGAAAAAATAAACACAAATAGAGCTTATAGAGAAAGATTGTATTAATGGAAGTACATTACATGACCCAAAATGAATACACAATCCCTATCAAAATATATAAACAAACTCAATCCACATCATCTATAGGAAAGTGTTATTTCCCTTTTGAAGAAGAATATGGAGGATGAGCTGGTGGATCAGTAGGTTTAGGAATTACTGCAGGAATGACTGGAGGGGCAGCAACCGAATCTTATATGGGTCTGTAGTGGGTAGCTCTCTAAGGTATCAGTGTAATAAGGATTTTGATGGCCTTTGCATGAGACATCATGGAAGAACTACTGGGTTGAGATGTATGTAAGGCAGGAGGGATTATGACAGGGGTACAATCCACATGGAGTAAGGGTAGGAGCATGTTTATGAAGTCCATAATAATGATTCATACTCTTTCCATAGTTGATATGAAATCATCCTTGTTCTCCATAAGCTTCTCTAAGTCTATAGTCAATTGGCCCAGCTAAGTGACTTTTTCCTTGAAGGATCTGGTGAATGGTGGAATCTTGAGGTTTTCCAACAGAATCTTGAAATGAGCATCCATATGATGCTTGGAGTAAATACTTTTATAATAGATATTAATATGTTCCATTATACTCTTTTGAACCTGGGTAGCCTCTCTAATGAAGTCACTAACTACCTTCAGAAATTATTTGGTAGTCGAGATAATCTGAGTCACTGATTTAGGGTTAGGTGTACTGACACTGGAAATATTTGCTAACTCTTCACTGACCCATGTCCTGAAAGATGACAAGTCCATAGGTGGTGTAGTAGAGGTTGAAGTAGAGGCAGTCAAATGTTTTACAGGGAAAACAAAAATTTCCTTAAAGGACTTGGTCAACCTACTGATAGGTTTATTCACATATTCATCCCGGCCCTTCACACGAGCTTTCATGGATTCCATAAAACATTCAAACACTGCAACCATCTGTTTCACCACACTTCTGATGTAGTGAATGTATTTGTCTGTTTGGCCATTAGAATCCATTAGAGCATTCAGGATTACCACTAACTGTCTTAGAAGTTCCACAAACTGGGACACATACTTGAGTTGATTTTGGCATTGAGATATTTCTTGGGAAATTTTAGCTTGAATGGAAGACTAAACTCTAGCCATCTCTGAGGCAGTGATATATTGAATTAAGACCATTGCTTTTTCCATTTCAGAGGCCCTATTATCAAACATCTGGTGGAGATCTCTTTTAAGATTTTCTAGATCATACTTAGTGACAAGGTCCTCAGAAATGGGAACCCCAGGAGGCACTACGGCAGGTTCTAAAACAGCAGGTACATGATGTCTTTTTCTTGACATATCACAATCTGAATCATCATAATCCAACCCAAGTACCATATATCCAGGGTCCTCTGACCATTCTTCAATGTCATGAAGAACAAATACAGAACCAAAATTTCCCCCTCACTTGGAGCTCTGTCCTGAGTATTCTCCTCTACTATTTCTACTCTAGGTAACTCCACAACATCCTCAGTAGATTCAACATCTGTCTGCTCCATTGGTTCACCAGTGGGGTGAGTCACAACCTCCACTGAGTCATCAATGACTTATATTTCAATGGCAGTAGATGCCACTCTTGCTTATTGATCAGACATTGTCATGTCTGTATTACCTATCAGAGGTCTCAAAATAAGCTCCTCTTCTTTATTTTCCTCATCATCAGCTTCAGCAACAACCTTTCCTTCATCCTTATCACTAGCCTCCTTTGCCTCACGAGCAGAAAGGTCTAACTCAGTAGGCTCATCAATGGGGCTCTTCTCTCTTTCAGGTTCCACATATCCTTCAAATTCCTCCTCATCATCTGAATAAGCTGGTTCTGGCTCATCAGGATTCAGGCCTGGATCTCTCTTGTCTTTTGGCCTAGATGGGTGAATAGTAGGGTCAAACTTTTCATACACTTTTCCTTTATCATTTGCCCATGCATTCTTTGAGGGATTCCATCTAATTTTCATGAATTTTAAAATAACCTTTGAGATACAAACACTTTTCTTATCCACTATCATATCTTCTTTTTTTCCAACTACACCCTTTACCTTTAGCATTACTGAGATTAGCTTGGCATGAAATAGGGCATTGGACTTTGAGCTTGCCTTAGTCATGTCGTCCAATTATGCCATCAGTAACCTACATTGGTTGATCTTCACCCCATGATTCAGCAAGTACATCATGAATATTTCCTGATACTTAATACAAAAAAATCTCCTCTCCTAGGACTAATCACATGCTGAATGATCTTAAACAATATATTGTCTTCTCCATTCATCTCAGCTGCAATGATCTTCCATGATTTTCCATTTCCTGGCATCTCTTTCAGAGCTTTTTCATACTCAAAAATTTCACTCTCTAGAGGAGCCACTCTAGAATAGTTTTCATACACTCCTTCATGAGGAACTCTCCAGTAGCTAGCCCACTCAGCAGAAGAAAAACTGAAATCATTGCCATTAACTTGAGATATAATCCTCTGTACATCATCTTCCTCTTAGAACTTCAGGTATTCATATAATTATTTCACATGCTTCAGGTAGTATGGTCCATTATTTTTGGCAAATCATTCAGTCCATCATTGAGCATCTAGTGCTTCCATCACTAATGAATTTCTCAATATAAGACATTATCCACTCAGTTTTTTCTCATCCACGATTTCTCTAATTTTTAGATGCGGGTTGATAGGTCCCATCGGGGTATTTCTAGTGCCACTGGACTCAGATCAAGTCCACTTTGGCCTTGGAGCATCCTCATTGATAGACGAGGGTCGGTTGGTTCTAGCCATGGAGATTGATGGAGGTTTGAGAGTTCAAATGGAGAGTTAGGATTTAGGGATTTCGAGAGCAAGGTTCGAGATTGAGGAAGAAAGTGGATTGAGATATGTTTGTATCATTTCGTTTTATCAATTATGGATTAAAACAAAATAAACATAAATAATTAATAGGAATAAATACGGTTTGAATTCCTGCAAAAAAACCGGTAAAAATCAAACAGTGAGGTATCCAACAGTGAGGTTCTTAACAGTGAGGTACACCAGTGAGGTGCAACGGTGAGGTTCAACGGTGAGGTCCAATGGTGAGGTCCAACGGTGAGGTCCAATGGTAAGGTCCAATGGTGAGGTGTATCAGTGAGGTCCAACGGTGAGGTTTCCTATACTGAAATTAATCATACCTAACTCATGTTTGATGTAATTTAACCTATCATAATTAAAAGGCTTAGTGAATATATCTTCCAATTTATTTTTAGTGCCAATGAATTGAAGAGAGATATCACCCTTTTGATAATGATACCTCAAAAATTGATGTCTCACATAAATATGATTTGTCCTAGCATGAGATACTAGATTTTCAGAAAAGTTAATAGCACTTGTATTGTCACAATTTATAGAGACATGTTTGAATTGATATCCATAGTCTAGTAAAGTGTGTTTCATCCACAGAATTTGAGCACAACAACTACCAACAGCTATGTATTCAGCTTCGACAGTGGATAATGCAACAAAATTATGTTTCTTACTACACCATGATACTAGTGTCTCACCTAAAATGTGACATGTCCCAGAGGTTCTTTTTCTATCTAAATTACAACCATCAAAATCAGCATCAGAATAACTCAACAAATCCAGTGATTATCCTTTAGGATAGAATAGTACTAAGTTGAGAGTATGTTTGAGATATTAAAAAATCATTTTTACAGCAGTTAAATGAGACTCTTTTGTATTTTCTTTAAAGCGAGCACACATACATTCACTAAACATAATTTCAGGTCTACTAGCTGTAAGATAGAGTAGACTCCCCGTCATACCTCTGTAGTTGGTTTGATCCACTGGTTCTCCGTCTTAATCAGCATACAACTTACAAGTGGTACTCATAGGTGTGTCACTACCTTTACTAACATCCAAAGTAAAAAGTTTTAAAATATCCTTAATATATTTACTTTGATTCAAAACAATGTGATTTATATTTGGAAAGATCTGACATCGAAGGAGAAATTTGAGTTCTCCCATTCAACTCATTTCAAACTCATTTTGATTTTTTTTTGGAAAATCAACACATAACTAATTTTTAGATGATCAAAAAACAATATCATCCACATAAATTTGTACTATAAAAAAATCTTTAGAAATATTTTTAATGAAAAGAGTAGGATTAGATACCCCTTTGGTAAAACATTTTAAGATATGAAAAGAGCTGAGCCAATCATACCATGCTCTTGGATCTTGTTTTAAACCATATAAAGCTTTAGAAAGTTTAAAAAAATGATTTGAAAATTGTGGATTTGTAAAACCATGGGGTTGTTCAAATAACACATCCTCAACTATATACCCACATAGAAAAGCACTTTTAATATCCATTTAAATTTTTTTGAAATTAAGATGATCTGTATAAGAATGTAGTTTCCTAATGAATTCTAATATAGATACAGGTGAAAAGGTCTCCTCATAGTCTATTCCTTCTTCTTGACTATATCCTTGTGAAAAAAACCTAGCCTTAATTTTGAAAATATTTTCAGACTCATCAACTTTACTCCTAAACACCCATTTAGTGCCTATTGTGAACGTGTCCTTTGGTCTTTCCACTAATTCCCAGACTTTGTTTATTTCAAACAGATTTAATTCTTCTTGCATAGCCAGTACCCAAAATTCATCATTGATAGCATAATTAATATTCTTGGGTTCAAGCTGTGAAAGAAAAGATTGATATTCAACCTAGTTTCTTAGAGAAGGTCTCGTTTGTGTTCCTCTATTTAAATCACCTACAACAGAATCTAGATGATGATTCTTAAGAGTCCTAATACCTCTAGGAAGGGTTAAACAAGATTCCTCATTGTTGTCTGTTGGTTCAAAATCAACAGGTGCAGATTTTGGAAAATTCCTAGAACTGGATATGTATACAGGGGATTCACATTCTTTATCATTAAGGTTAAAAATTAAAAAATCTTCATCAAGATGTTCAATAGAGGTTTTAGGCTCATGTGGATCAGTCTCATCGAATATGACATGAACTGATTCTTCCACTAATTTGGATTTCTTATTGAACACTCTATAGGTTTTACTTGAGATAGAAAAACCTAGGAAAATTCCTTCATCACTTTTGGGAGAAAATTTGTCAAGATTATCTTTAGTATTAAGAATAAAGACATTGCATCCAAATACTCTAAAGTAATTAACCTTAGGCTTCCTATTGTTCCAAAGCTCATAAGGCGTCTTTTTTAGTACAGGTCTAATTAAAACTCTATTGATGATATAATAGGCTGTATTTATAGCTCCAGCCCAAAAATAAACAGGTATGTCATACTCATTAAGAATAGTTCTAGAAATTTCTTGAAGGGTATTATTTGTTCTTTGCACTACACCATTTTTTTAAGGTGTCCTAGGGGAAGAAAATTTGTGACAACAGCCATTATGTGAGTATTATGACTCAAACTCATGATTTTCAAACTCACGGCCATGATCACTTCTCAGGGTCTTAATTCTAATTCCACTAAGATTTTCTACAGACATGGACTATTTGATAAAATATGAACAAGATTCATGTTTGTGAGCTAAAAATTATACCCAAATATACCTAGAAAAGTCATATAAAAGAATATAAACATAGTGCTTCCAATTTAGACTTGAAACTCTTGATGGTCCAAACAAATACATGTGAACCAAATCAAGTGGTTGAGAAGTTGAAACTTATTCTTTGGTTTGAAAGGAATTTTTTGTTTTTTTCCCTTTTAATAGGGATTACACACTTTGTCATGTGGGTATTCTAATTTAGGTAAGTCTCTAAGTAAATATTTTATAGATATATTCCTAAGTGAGTGCACATTGTAGTGTCCTATCATTCTGTGCCACAACCATGACTCTTTATGAAAAGCATTTAAGTAGGAAACATTTTGTTTGGCTACAGAATTTAGATCAATAGCATATACATTATCATTTCTAAATGTAGTGAAAACTAAATCATTTTTTAATTAAAAACATTTCATGAATCTTTTTCAAAAATAACATTAAATCCATCATCACATAACTAAGATATGATAATTAAATTGTACTTTAATCCATTAACAAAACGTACTTTAGAAATTAATATTGTATCAGGGTTACCAATCTAGCCTAAGAGGACAATTTTTGCTTTTACATTGTCACAAAAGTGACATGCCCACCATCAAATTTGATTAGACTCCTGAAGAAAGAATAGTCTCATGTCATATGTCTTGAACATCCACTGTCTAAGTACCATTGGGTCTTATAGGAACTCATTAAACAATTTCCCAGCAAAATAAATTAAACATGGGGTAATTTTGGTACCCAGATCTTCTGGGGTCCATAGAGGCTAGCTAGTAAAATTTTGGGAACCCATATTTGATTTATAGGTTTTTTAAAATCAACAAACATATTTTGAGACATAAAAAATTTGTTAGGTCCTTTATAAATTTGTTTCTCAAAAGATGGTCCAGAACTAGAACTAGCAGCGAACTGTCCAGTTCTTGGAAAAAATTTGGTTTTGCTAATTTGTCTCTATCCTAGTTGATATCCTAGACCAGTTGTATACTTTGGAGTAATATGTTTTCATTGAAACCGAGTCAAGGTATCTCTACCAATAGTGAAATTCTCAATATCATTTCTTAATTGTTCATTAGACAATTTTAACTCTGTATTTTCCTTTAGTAGTTTAGAAAATTTCTCTTTTTCTATATCCTGATTGGATTTTTAAGTTCCATTGAAAGCATGATGTCTTTTTAATGACTTATATTTATCCTTCAGTTCATTAAAAGTATCCTCAAGTATTTCAAAATATTCAAATAAGTCTTCTTTAGTCATATCTTCATTATTGTGCGAGTCACTTTCATTCCCAGAATAATAAGTATTATGCACAGGGGAATTAATTGTTACCTCATATGTCTCTATAATAAAGCCTAGATTGGCTTTTTTGTTTTGTTATGAGTCTAAAACATCAGATCCACTCGAACTATCTTTTGAATCACGCCATGTTTCTTTCATAGCCTTTTTATAACCTTTTCCCTTTTTATCACATTTTCTCTCTAATTTCATCTTTGGGCAGTCAGCCTTTACATGACCTTTTTGTTTACATTCATAGCATACTATTTCACTTGTGCACTCATTCCAATTCATATCTTTCTTCCACTGTCCTTTATGATCATATTTTCCTTTGAATTTTGACTTCCTAAAGAATTTCTTCTTTCGGAAGAATATTTTGAATATTCTGGCAAGTTGTGCCATTTCCTCACCACTGTCTAAATTTGACTCTTCACTTGTAGAACTATCTATAGGTACTTGAATTTTTTCTATGTCTTTGCTTTTTGAGGAAGAAATCTTGATTTCTACTGACTTCTTTCTTAGTTGTTATTCTGTATCTTAATTCCCCCTATTCTCTTCTTCATACATCATTATTTTTCCAATTATCTATTTTAATGGTTGCTTTCTAATGTCACATAATTCTCGGATTGATACAGAAGTGCCTCTCCATCTATCAGGTAGGAATCTAAGCATCCTCATGATTTTTTATTTTCTACCCACTGGCTTACCAAGAAGATTCATAGTGTTTACTGTCTCATTGAACCTGAGATACATTTCAGAGATAAATTCATCAGGCTTAATCTTAAAATTATCATATTTAATAGTATATGTATTTAATCTCATTTCATTAACATTGGTTGTTCCTTCATGATACACAACCAAAGTATCCAAAATTTCAAAATCATTCTTACACATAGATATTCTATTAAATTCTTCATCACCCAAAGAAAAGTATAAGGAAATCATTACTTTACAATTACTATTATTAATGGTTTTAGATATGTGAGACCATGTGTCCCTAGTAGTAGCAGGTAATAAATGTTTTTCTTCAATTGTGTCCCAAATTTCAGGTCCCAATATTTCAAGATACATTTTCATTTTAATTTTCCACTGACCATAATTATGGCCATTAAAGAATGGTGGTCTGTTATTAGTAGCACCCTCAACTTGGTTATCCATATAAAACTAAAGGATTAAAGAACTAAAAATTTATATATAACTGAAATTTTTATATCTTTAAGATAAAACTAAAATCATAGTTGAATATTAGTGGAAAATACTCAAAAACTCGTTTGATGGTATGAATAATGAAATATGTGATACCAAATGTTGGTCGGAGTGGATACTCAAGAGGGGTGTGAATTGAGTTCCAATTAAACTTTCTGTAAAAAACATTTAGGATTAAAATCCCTCCAAATTAAAACATCCCAGTTAATTAGGGAAGTAGAGATATAAGTGATTTATTATTCAACAGGTTTCTCAAAGGTTTATTTCTCCTCAATTGAATCAGTATGAGTACTAATTCAACATTTGAAACAAGTTGAATAAACGAATCACATATGCAAACTAACCATAACTAACTATTAGAGAGAATGTAAAAATAAGTTTCTGGCTTTGAAAATATAAGCAGCGGATAAATGTAAAACAGAGTAATTGAAAGTTGAACACAACAATTCAAACAAGAGGTTTAGTCTTAATCCAAGACCTAATCCTCTCCACTTGGTGATCACCTGCGACCAAGAAGTTATATTTAAGGAATGATACGTAGCCTATATTGGGATTTACAACAGTTTTCAAACTGTCTAGGTTTGGCAACCTCTACCATAATAATACATGGGAAAACAAACAACCAACCCACACTAGGCTTCTTCTATAGTTATGTGTGGGAAACAAATGTAAAGAGAATTTGGTAAGTGGATTTTCGGTATCCCTCAGTTCAAGCACAAGAGTCAGTGTGTGTATGACATACACATAGCTCAAAAATGTAAAATAATTAAACATATTAGATCTATGAATATTAGGAATATGTTTAGAATGCTCTGTGTGTTGGAAGATCAGTTCTAGACTACTTGAAATAAAGGAAAAGAATTTTTGGTCATTCTCTGCAAGTTGTCTCTAAAATATAGTGTGGAAATATCTAGGTTCTGACCTCTAGATGTAGAGATGATCAACTTCATGGGTCAGAATCTCTTTGTAGCTCACCACCACAACTTTGAAAAATGATCTTTCAACAGATCTTTTGGAAGCACCAGGATCTTCAGAATGAGTGCTCAAGTGCTCTTATTGTTTCTTTATATTTCAGGTACTGTATATGTCTCTATTATGTGTGTATATTAAATATAATCAATATATTCAATATCTTAATGTTTTTCTCTACTCATATATATATATATATACTTTTCCAGCACAACTTTTTCTCATTTGGTTCAACAGGGGCCCACAAGAGAAATGTTTCAACCACGTGTGGTCTTCCTCGTACCTTGTACTATCTATTGATATGCCTAAAAATATCATGAAATAATTTCAGGTGCATTAAATTTTCTAGACACGACTGTTATGATGGTATTAATAAAATTGTTAAAGAAAAGAATAAGTTATCATTCTACTGGTAGCAGATGCATGTCACACGGTAAACTTCAACGGTAGGCTCTTCAACTATGGACTTCATTGGTAGGATCACATTAGAGTGTTAACTGTAGGCTTCAGTCAGTAAGCTTGGTCAGCAGTGGAATTCAATAATTAATCTTCTAATAGTAGCCCTATAACATCATACTACTTCAACAGTGAACTTTCCAACGGTAGACTGTCTTAACAGTTGACTTCATCAACAGTGGAGACTGTATATCAGCAGACTTCTACTGATGGTAGACTTGAACAACAGTGGACTACATTGAAAGTAGGAGTTGTATAGCGGTAGCCTTATACTAACGATATACATGTCCAATGGTAGACTTGAACTATGACGCTCTTAATAGGAGACTTGAGAATTATTCTGACAGTGGAATTCTGACAGAAGCTTTGTCACAACAGTGAACTTGTAACGGTAGGCTTATAACAGTAACTGTAGATCTTCAACGGGGACCTTTTAGCAATAGTGACCCAGAGTGACAGTGAGCTGTAAGAGCGACCTTAAAGAAAAGGATCTTACCAGTAGCTTTTGATAATGAACTTATACGTAGAGAAATGTAAACTGTAAGCTGATGCAACAAAGTCATGAGACTAAAAATATAAAATTTTCAGGATAAATAATATAAATACAGATTAAAAAGGATTATCAAATGACTTAATATATCATGATCAGTATTTAAACATGATTTGGGATTATCAAAACAGGTGATTCCAACAAAATTCTTCCAATCTAATTTTATTAAAATTTCAATGAATTTTCCAGTAGAACTATTCTTTCTAAAAACACATCTTTTACTTCTTGTGAGATTTTTTATTTCACACTAACGATTGACGATTCTTATACCAAGTATGTTATTCCCAATTAAATTTTTGAACCCAAATGACTATTTATGAATTTATGATTTATGAAATTAATACCATTCCTTACCATGGTTTATTCAATGTCCAAGATTGATATATGTTCTATGTGGCATGTATGATAACATAAATTTTAATATATGACAGGTGCACCTGAAATTATATAGTGCATGTAAATTATATGATGTGATGGATGTTCCCAAAATTATATAGCGCTCAAATTAATTAGTTTAAGTGATGAATCTCATTATATAATGTGATGTATGTGTGAACAAGATGCTAGATTTATTCATACCAATTTGTGGTATTTGACCACTAAGACCTAATGTTTTATTTTTACACACTACCACATTTAATGTTTTTTATGACGCAACCTCCCCTAATTATGATTATGATCCCGAGTTAATTTTATGATGAATTTTATTCTCAAAAATGTTTTCAATCTCTTATTCATCCTCTTACTAGGATTTTATCTCACCACTTCTTTTGACGTATATCCTCAGGTGAATACTTATACTAAGGAGAACAGGAGGGATAATAAAAAGCTATATAATAAAGAAACACTACTAAAATATTAACCTATACCAACGATCCTATACTAACTATTTGAAAAACCATTGGTATATGGTACATATACCAATGGATTTGGCTAATTCATTGGTATAACTACCATAAAATGGCCCTTTACAATGGTTTAGAAAACATTTGGTATAAGTCAAAGCTATGTCAATGGTTTTTGTCAAACAGTTGATATATATTAAATACAATAACTCTATTGCAATTGATATACCAATGGTTTGGTGAATATAGTAGGTATAGTCTCCAATTGAATACCATATACAAAAATATTTTCTAATATCATTGGTATAGGTATGCCCCTATACCAAAAGTTTTTTAAAATCATTGGTATAGGAACAAAAAATCCATGCAAATATTCCAATAGTTCAGAAAACCATTGTTATAGGTATATACCAATGGTTTTCAGATACATTGGTATAGGTTCATAGATTTTTATATGAACTATGTTTTCAAATATCATAAAATAAATCAATATATAATATATATATATATATCCAATTATATTCATAAAATTAATTTTAGGGCTGTGGAAAACCTTAGTATAAGACTATGTATAAGTAATGACCCATGAAATATTGGTTTATAAAAATGTTAAACATAGGGATCCCACAAGATATGGATTTAAATTTAATTTCACTAAGGAATAAATTATTTATTCATGAATTGTTGTCTAATGTGTTTTTCTTACATTTTCTATTTCATAAAATTGTTGGAACTAGGACAAACCAATCCCACAACCTTTGTGAGGGACAACACAATGATTGGCAGAACAACATCCACAATTCCTTGAATGGTGGAGTATAAAATTCAATTATGATTCTTACCCAGCTTCCTCTGGTTAGGGAAAAAAACCTGATCATTGTGGAACATCCCACTTCACCTAAGAGTGAGCAACTGGATATTGAGTCTACTATGAGGCAACGACCACCAACATTTATCTTCTGTTCCACTTGTTGTATAACAGTAGGTCAACTCAATGGAGATTATATTTTTCTATTATTCGTTGTTATATTACGAAGAAGTTAACTCTATCCATTTATCATCTATATGGAGAGTATAATAAATGGGGGGAATTTTTTAAGAACACCAATCCAAAGGAAAAAATTGATGTGATGGCTTGAGAAGACTATAAGATAATTCTTCATAACAAGTATTTACCCAAAACTATTTAAACATAAACAAAGAGTATTCAAAGAGACGAAGAAAAATTAAGGTGAATATTTCATGGCATTTGAATAAAATATCATAAATCATTCAAGGTACATTTGGGGTTTTCATTAAAAATATATAAAAATTTATAGATTCTTTATTGGTTTAAAACCACACCTTCAATGGTCTATAACAATCCGATGCATTAGGAGTTATAAAGAAGTTGTTTGATGTGATCTCAAAGTGGAGATAGAGTTTGGAAAATGGTCCCATGGATATAGTGATAAGAAATGAAATGTGGAAATTCAATAAGGTGGATCTAATGAAAAATGTGGAACAAAATCTTAACCACCCACATGCCAAAAACATTGGAAGAAGCATCATGGGAACACCCTCAAAAGGGATGTGGAATTTCTATAAATGTTGGAGAAAAATCCCTCAAGATTATTAATGTAAAAGAAAAATAAATAATCCATCCTATATGAAAGAGGAAAAGAGAGATCCACCCACAATTCAATGCTTCAACTGTAGTGAGAAAGGGAACAATGCAATCTAGTGCACTAAACCTCATTTCCTTGAGGTTAATCTTCATCATCAACCACCAAAGCCAAAGGATCAATCCAATAATTATTTTTTCACTACTACTAAAGTGGATCATGAAAATGATGTGGTGAAAGGTATGTTGTTTAATCCTTCATGAACAACGAATGTACTCGTTGATTCATGTTCAACAAATTCATTCATATCTTTTACGTTTAGTAGAACAATTCGAACACCACCTCAAAATACAGAGGTTGAGTTATATTTAAGAAAATAAAATGGGGGAAATTATGGAATAAAAATTATTTTAATCCATCCTAGTTATTATTTGTGGAGTGAACCTCCAAAAAAAATATGGACTTACTTCCTTTGGTATTGTTTCATGCTACTTTAGGCATGAACGGGATATATTTTTACAATTCCAACACAAAAATCTAGAATGGTAGATCACTATTCACCTCTTGAGGTATTCTCCAATTATAAAAATGTGTAATGGGGTGGATGAATATTTTTTTGAACTATCATCTCATATGTGGATATTATTTCCTTATGAGTAATAATATATCACTCAAATCGTTGAGAGAAAGGATATAATCATGCTCGAAGATATTCCCTCTATGGGGGACTATACTGATGTATTGTATGAAGAATATTCCAGTCTTCCACCTGACTGATGGGTTGAGTTCTCAATTTATAATAATCCTATAGCTCTACCTCTTTCAGACACACCTAATAGAATGGGATCCATTTTGGTAGAGGAATAGAATAAGCAGTTAGAAGAGAATCTGGAAAAGTGTTTTATATGCCCAAGTGCATTACCATGGGGTGTACTAGTCTACTAATTCAAGAATAAGGATGTATAATTGCATCAATGAAATAATTATCATGAGATAAATAAATTGAAAATAAATAACATGTATACCCTCTATGGATATATGACTTGTTTGATCAACTATTTGGGGAAAATTATTTCTCTAAGGTGGACCATTAGTCAGGATATCACTAATTAAAGTTGAGAAAGGAAGATATTCCCAAGAATGTATTTTATATGATGTATGGAAACTATGAGTTCATAGTGATTCCCTTCATACTCATTAATTCTCCCACAATAATCATTTAATTAATGAATCGAGTCTTTATATAATACCTCGATAAAATTTTTGTAGTCTTTATTGATAATATTCTGATGTAATCTAAGAGAAAGGGGGAAAGTGGGGATAACTTTAATACTTTTCTAAAGAATTTTCAAATGGAGAAACCTTATGAATAATATAGAAAATGTATTTTATGTAAGAAGGAAATATAATTATTGGGGAATGTTCTTTGTAACCAAGAAATATATTTGGACCATTCCAAGGAAAAGGAAATGAAGAGTGGAACATGAAAACATCAGTAACTGAGAACAGTAGTTTATGGGTTTTGACAGGTACTACCAATTATTTGTGAAGATAATATCATTATTTTAAACACCACTAACTAAGTTTACTTGAAAGGGAGAAAAGTTTGTCTGGACCAATGCTTATGATGACTAATTTAAAGGGAAAATAGAGTCTTATCACCACACTAATACTCAATCTTCTAAATTGTGTGGAATTGTTTCTGTATATAATGATTCTTTAAAGAAGGGATTCAGATTTTTACTAGTGGTAATTGATAAAATAGTAACCTACGCCTCAAGAGAGTTAATATTAATGAGAAAAAACTATCCCACGAATATTCTAGAGTTGGTAGCTATGATATTCTCATTGAAAATATAGTGACATTATCTTTATGGGGGAGAAGTGTGAAATATGTTCTAATCATAAGAGTCTCAAATATTTATTCACATGGAAAGAGATAAATATGTTCCAACGAATAAGGTTGCATCTCATCAAGTATTATGCCTTCTCAATCCATTACTGTCTTTGTAAGGTAAATAAAGTGGTGGATTCTCTAAGTATAGATGATCCTAAACATTATCAATTATGATAATTGAGAAGGATCCTATCTTCATAGATTTGAACATGATGGACATGGGAAAATTTAAGTAATAAACATCACCAATCCGTTCTCAAATGATTTCTAAACAATCCCTCATGGTGGAAATGAAGTTTTATCAAAGATATGATGCGGAAATTTAGAATAAGGTGTTGGATATAAGAAAGAGGACATCCTAAAAATTTTAAAATTGATATGTAAGGAGTTATATGAATTGTATAATGATTATAGGTTCCATACCAACTATAGATAATTAATTATATTCTGAATTATGTACATAGATCAACATTCTCTATTCACCCAGTGAGCACAAAGTTGTATATAGAAGTCTAATAGAACTATTGGGAAAAAATTATGAAGAAAGAAATCCTGTAATATACATCATGGTGACGGGTATATCAGCATGAGAAGGATGAAAGAAAAATATCCCAGGTGATGATTCAACCATTGACCCTTAAAACATGGAAATGGAAAAACATCCCAATGGAATTTGTCATCAGACATCTAAAAACATCTAGAAGAAATAATTATATATTGGTTGTTTTGGATTCTATTACCAAGATAACTCAATTTATTTCAATTTGAGAGGACATTTCACTAGATCAAATCATATGGATAAACAATAAGGAATCATGGAGTACCATTATCGATTTTATCCGATCATGATCCATGATTCACCTCTAGGTTTTGGAAAACTCTCCAACATGATATAAACATAGATCTAACAATCAGTAAGGCCTATCATCTTTATACGGATGCCCAATATAACTAGAATATTCCTACAATATAAGATATGTTGAGGGAAATTTATATCAACTTAATAGGAGGATGAGACCAACATTTACCTCTATTTTAGTTTTCTTACAATAATTGTTTTCACTTGATCATACAAATGGATCCATCTATATATTTTTATGGGAAAATATGCAGAACACCAATGTTCTGGGATGATGTCTGTGACCGTAAGATTCTTGTACCAAAAATGGTTGGAGGAATGGTGGAAAATGTGAAAACAATTTAACATCACATCAAGGCAGCCCAAATTCTATAGAATAAATATGAATAAAATCATCAAAAAGACCAAGAGTTTACCACGGGAGACATGGTATTCCATCAAATATCCCCATGGAAGAGGATCATAAGATTTTTGAAGAAATGAAAATTGAGTCTTAGATAAATATTTGACATCTAGATTTTTTATCATGACGTAGCTATTTCCTATTTACAGTTACTTGCAGCTACCATGTATCAAGTACATAATGTATCCCGTGTATCCCTCTTGAGAATGTACAAAATAGATCCCTCACATGTACTAAATCCAGAGGTGGTGTCGTTGTAAAATGATATCTCTTACAAGGATAATCCAATGAAATATTGGATCATAGTGATAATTTTCTACAAAACAAGACAACTCACCTGGTCAAAATACTATAGAATAACCAATAATGATGAAATAGTAAATTGGACTTTGAAATAGTAATGTGGCCCTTATGAATAGTGAATTGGTCAATAGAATAGAAACCCCACTGATTAATGTCTAAATAAAATTTATCCATCTTATAAATGATAATTTTATATAATTATATCATAGTATATGTAAGAAAATATTATAAAAATTATTAATTGTGTGTTAAGTATTTTTTTAAAACATAAATGTTTATTTATAATTTTATAAATAATATTAACTTTAACAGAATAATTATTTCATAAAATATATTAATAAACTTATTTTTTTGTCATTATAAGATAATTTTATGAGTCCTTAGTTAATTTTCTAAGTGTTATAAAACCAGTTATAATTTTAAAATAGATATTTTTAAAGTAAATAATATTTTTAAATAAGGTGAATTAACTATTCATTGATTCATATCAAATGTAAGAACTATATTACTAAAATCCCATTATTTATTTTGTTATATTTAGTGATAATTCTCAATATATTCATAGTTTTGATCCAAAAAAATAAAAATTGAATAAATTAATTAGAAACACCCCTCTCCTACCCTATAAATACCACCCCTCAACACCTATTCTCCTCACACCACCAAATCCCTTATGTTTTTCCATATTATCCCCAATCCACTTCCAAATACTCTCCCCCATTTCTAGGAAATATTTTTCAGAAAAATAATCCAAATCTAGTTTCCCTAAGGCTGTTCCCAAGGATGAGAATTCAAGAGGCAATGCACTCTTTATTTTTCTTTTAATTTCATGTAAATTTATTTACTTTTCTTATTATCTCTTCAACTCCCATTATCTAAGTGAAATGAAAAATATAGTATCTTTTATATAATATTATTTTATTATGTTATTGTAATAATCCATCATTAATCCCCTTATCCTCTCTCTTTTTCTAAAAATGAAAACATAGTCTGTGATGTGCTTATTGATCGCCTACAAGTATACTGGTTTTTATTTTCATTTACCACCTTCAATGATTCTAATTATTCAATTAAAATGCTTGAAAAATATAATAAAGTGTGTGTCATAACTTGTTTTATGTTATTGAACTAAAAAATATAAAAGGTATTAAATAACTACAGAAGGATAGTTTTTACTGATCAGAATAAGAAAAAAAGATTATCATAAATGTTATATCTAAATATTCATCCTTATACCATATAAAAAATTGATAAATATAACCATTTAATATTTTATAAGTCTATTAATATCATCTAATATCTATTCTAGACAATTTTACCCATTTTACATGAACTTTCATACATGTATACAAGAAAACTGATCATGAAACCCCAGAAAACGAACACTTCCAAATGATGAAATTGTACTATATAAGTCATAAAAATATCAATAACAAAAATAAGAAAATTATAATGAATAACATACTTGTAAAAGAGGTTATTAATTTATTTATTAATTATCTAATTTTGTAATAGATGATATCAATGTGAAGAAATAATTTAAACATAAGGTATGGGGATTTTTGAACCCATCATTCTTTCTTTGAGTTTTCCCTCTTTCAATCCATAATCATTATTTATATTTCATTAATGGTTCATAAATATTATTTATCTATCCTTACCTTTTATTATTTAGATATATAATATTCCAATCTTATTTTATGAGAAATTCCATGATTTTTTCAAAGGAACTCTTTTTTTCTACCAAAAAATATTTTACTTCTCTTTAGATAGTTTCTTTCACACTAAATATGGATTATTCTTATACCAATTATTTTATTACCAATTATCTTAATGAAAAATAATCCTTTCTATGGGTTATTTTATATCTAATATTGATAAAAATTTTATGCGGCATGCACAATAATGTAAATGCTATTATGAGATGGTTGCACATAGAATTATATAGCGCATGTAAATGTTTTGATGTGATGGGTTCACACAAAATTATATTGCACACCAATGAATTGGTTAAAGTGATTAATCTCATGAGATAAATTGAAATATTCATTAACATGATGTATGTTTTTTCAAAACTATGGGTTGTATTTGACCTCTATGCCATGATTATTATTTTTTATGAATTTCCACATTCCATAATTTATCTAATTATTCCCCTCATGATTATGATGGTGATACATTTATTATGTTATGATTATGTTTATTCTAACCATTTTTTATGTCTCCCTTTCATCCTCTTATGGGGATTTTAGCTCACCCATTCTTTTGATGTATATAATCAGGTGAATACTTGTAATAAAGAGAACACAAGGGCCTATTATAATCTAGATAATAATGAATTAAATAAATGGTAATTTTTTCTCATGAAATATTTATGAACGTTCATATTTGTACCCAGACACTAATCTTTTGGATCATGGTTATGTAGCACTATTATGTTGTTTATCTTTAAATTTATGTAATAATCATGTAAGAAAAAGATGTTTTTCTATAATCATGATTATTAGTAATTATTTATCATGAAATATGACCACCAAAAATTTATGTAACCAACTATTGGAGTTACCAAAGAAGGGATAGATGATTTTCACTAAGTGATTGGGTAGTGGATACAACATATGAATGAGGTCATGAATTATTTTATGTCAAAAGTATAAGGAGACACACCTAGTAATGTGTTATGAAGTAAATATATTTTTTTTGTATAGAAGGGATGAAAACAATTAATGGTAAAGGAAACTTATGATTATAATTTAGGGAAATAGATTTCATTATAAGGATATATCTATAGATCTTTGTCATAAATGTGGGGAACCTGGTCATTATCCATGTTTATGCACTCTTCTAAAGGGTTACCCCCTGATTATTTAATGACTAATGTGGAAATATAATGGATAATGTATTTATGTATTAGGATTAAAGAATTAGATTTTAGAGGTACTTTTACCTATTGTACTTTGGTTATAATAATTATGAAACATCTGTGGGATGTTCCAAATTTAAGAAGAATATATGTCTCCATTATCTTAAGACATATGAATGCCATTAATAAATTATGAGTATAAGGATGATCATAAGATAAATGACTTAAACTCTCAATTTTAAAAATTTTCAACTATAAATATAATATGGTTACAGATTATTTTATAAATCATTACTGCAATACACCCAATTGGATTAGTACGTGAAAAATTTATTTAATGAATAATAGCCTTAATGTTTTTGACTTTAAACAAAATATATCAGTAACCAAGAAGGTTTATCTTTTATTTAATGTTTTTGTAATTATGGTTCATCACAATTTGGGCTCATTATAGGAATTATATTAATTTAGTTTTAGAAAAAGGGGAAACTACATATTGGGTAATAACCTATCACATCCAGAAAGTCCATAAGACTTGTTCCCATAACTAAAGGATGATAATGGTTCACACCTACCACTAGATTATGTGATTCTTTAGATAATATTTCATTTTTTTCTTAAATTATTTGATTAATAAAAATAAATGAAGAACTATTGGTGTTACTATTGAGGTTTAGAGATTATTTTATTATATTGGATATCTTGTGACAACTGTATTCTACAACCCCAAGAATTATTGTTTTTAAATAAATGAAATTTCAATGATGGAATGCATTATACACAACAGAACGTTTTGTATGTACTACACGTAACACTAGCATATCTTACATTACATGAAATAATGAGTTTTAACACAACCATAATATATTATTAATATAATTATTTAAATGTGATCTTTACAACTTAGCCGTTAAATATATAAATATTAACAGTAATATGCACTTTTTAAATATCTATCATAATGGATTTATATAAAGAAAATATATTGATAATAAAATGCATAATTTTTAGTAAAGACTTTATATGTTACAAAAATACTATGTTCTGAAACAAAATTTTTGTCTTTTATGAACAATAATAAAAATAATTTTTGACACTTAAAGATAATGAATTTTTTTTAAAAAAATTAAATTTTAATTCATAATTTAAAATTATCTTACGGTGAATTTTCATTATTTTTCTGAAATGTTTAATTTTTTGATGAATAGAGAAAGTAATGAATTTGAATTTATAACTACATTTTAATTTAATTTATTTATAATGTTAAATTATGTAATAATTTTTTTAAAGTTTAATTAGTTCAATCTGAAATAAATTAATCTAATTTTGGTAATTTAAATCATTTTCATTTAAAAACTAGATATAGATACATTTTAAATGTTTTATCATTTTCTCTTTAAATCCTCGCTTTCTCGTCGCATCTATGGGATTAATATTATAATTATTTTTAAACATAAATTAATTTAATTTGGAAATATTGAATCCATATTTGGAAAAATTATATCTTATATTATAAAATATGTCCAACATAATGTTTTATATAAATTAATATTGAATGAAATAAAAACTAATTACCTCGACTAATGAAAAAAAGGATTCATCAGGGGTTAAACTAAAACAATAAGGGTCAACCTCACATGTAAACATATCCAAAAAATATATTTCTTGGAAACATTTACACATTATAATGTATGAATCTATAATTTGATCCATTTTGGACCATTTATCCATATGACCATTTTTTCATCACTCAATTATATTAAAAAATATTAAGTGTGTCCTCTCCCCAACATGAAAAGACCACCCCTATACTATATTATTAATGCCTTAGAACAATTTTGTAATGGCCATGATATTAAAAAATCACATCCCAAAATCCCTCCCCTAATTCTAGAAGCATTATATTTGTAATAAAGACATCCTAGAAAGGAATTTTGTTTATTCCTAAGGAGGATACCCTATAAAGACGTAATTTTCAACAATGAAAGTCTTTTTTATATTTCTTCCTCCACCCATTCAATTTACATTATATAATTATTACAAAATAAAATTATTATATTTTATATACTAAGATGTTTTTTAAACACATTTCCAATAACCATCTCCACTTCCATCAACTGGGTTACAAAATCATCATTCGTCTGTATGGTGGACTACACCATTATGAACTGATTTCATTCTTTTTTAAATTACCATATCCCATGATTGGACATAATCATGGATTTATGGTTTATATATGATATTAATGATGTTATTATAATTCTGAAATTATGATATCACACATACCATCTTACTCTTCATTTTTTGGGAATACGACATTGTTGTTCATCTGTATGGAAGACTACCACCACATGAAGAGATGTGATTAATTACCTCTTTACATAGAAGATATTAAGGATATATTTAATAATAATAGGTGAACTATATGATATAATATATAATTTTTAATGATATATATATATATATATATATTATTTACTTTTCATTCTTTAATTCTGAGATGAATATGTAAAACAAAGTACATGCATATGTACGACCTACCGTCTAAATATATGCTGTATTTTAGTTAATATCAATAAATTATTTGGATTACTATAAATACATATTTACTAAATATATATTATATTTATATAATAGATACAATTATCAGGATTATGGAACCATGATCAATTTATGAGGATAAAAAACATAACAAATAAAAAAAATGAAAAAAGAGTATTTATTACCCGAAACGTAACATTAACATGGAATTATTAATAAAAGTGAAATAAAAGGTCATAATAAAAATAATATATGGTAATATATATATGAATATGGTTATTTAATATATTTTTAATAATATTACTTTTGTTATACTAGGGTTTTAAATGTGTATCATAGAAGCTAAGAGGTAACATAATGGATTTCAATCACACCCTTTTTTCTTTGGGGTACAATCCGTATTCACCATATATATATTTCATGAGGTGTATATACTAAAAAATAATTTATTTTATGATAAATATCATGAAAATTAGTGGGGTATAAATTTCCTTTTTAGGAACTATATTTCATGATGTTTATGGTTCAAAAGTTAAAAAATCTGTAAGGTATTTTTATCTCAATTAACCTTCTTTGAGACGTACATTATGTAATACACCTATATTGTATCATGAGTTTTAGAGACATACCATTTGTCATGTAATATCATTAATAAATTCCTACTCATAATATTTTCTGTATCATTTTATGTTATTCCATTTCAGGGCTTATGATTCATTGTTAAAGTAGTTGTAAATATTCTATTTCAAAATATCATAATTTATCAGGATTGTTTATTATTTAGTCTCCAAGGATGAAATATCATTATCTTTCTTCAATAAGAAACCAATTTTTATCAAAAACAGTGTTATATAAAAAAAGTTTCAATTTTTTTATTACTCTATTATTATTTTTAAAATACATTTATACCCATGTTTCAGTTTAAAAAAATTTAATGGAATATTTATGTCCTATTCAAATTAATACACATTTGAATTTTAATAGAAATGTGAAAGGAATATTTGGTTTAATATGTAAGTCATGAATGGAGTTTTATAATTATAAAACCAATAATTTCATCAAACATTACATTATATTTTTTCAAATATATTTTCAAAGAGAAGGTATCTTTAAATGTTTTGTGTTTTAAAATGTTTTTTTTCAAATTATAGAGGATATTTTCCACAAGAAATGGTTTAAATGGTCTTTAAAATTTATTTTCCATCTAAGGTGACATCCATTGGTGATACCTAATAATTACTCAGGATATTATCCAATCATTCCATTAATATTCATTATCTATATGGTTTATTTTTTATGCAATTATGTTTACAAAACATGTTCCCTTTCATGGGTTATGAGATGAGGAAATGATTATGAAATCCACATATTCTCATGGGTTATTCTATGATGAAATGATTTTAAATCTTGTATGTTTTCCATAGGTTATGATACTATAAAATGAGTATGATAGCCATTTCAATTTATTTCATTGGTTATGATTCGATGAATTTTTATGATCATGTGACACACATAATTATGGTTTTCTATTAATTTATGTGTGGGTCCTCCATCTACCTCCAATGATTTCTGTAAAGACTTATATCTGAAGATATTTGAATGTAATTAATTGGAATTTAACTCATTCCAATAAGTCAAGGAATGAATGGGGAGTGAACCCAGTTCATTAATATAGGTCTGGAATATGCAGTAAACCCATTTTAAAATATTAAATGATCAACTATGATTTTATTGGTAGTGGGCCTTGAATAATATGGAAATCATTTTCTATTCTAATATGTATTCCAAAAATTCAATGTCATGTGACAATTTTATGATTTCATGGTTCATGTTTTTTGATTCCCTAATGATTCATGTCCTATTAACTTTCAAAATTTATTCCATGAAATAAGAATATGATCTTTGATATGTAAGGTATGTTATTAAAATGTTGTTATCATATTTTCATACCATTGAGATCATGTCATGCTTACGTATCAACCTTGTTTACCATTTCATGGAATATAATCCCTCCCTTCCTTATGTTTACATTCCCTTGGTTATGAAAAAATGTATTATGTATGATATTTATAAAAGGGTTCTATTTGTGATGAATGTAGTGTGGGATGATGTAGTTCATTTATGGACTAGGGTTTTTGTTTCATAGGTTCACCATGCACTAAATTATTATAATCCTCAAGAAGGTGTTTATGTAATGTAATGAATATTCAAATATTTTGATGTAATATCTATTTATAAAAATCCTAGGTCTCTATAGTTTGTATCATAGGAATCTCTTAGTTTTCCTTTGGAAAATAGGATGATAAAAACATAATGATATCCATATGTACATGAATTAGGGCTTGTCCAGGGATGATACAATGTATAGGAAAATTTCATGGAGGTTTGGAAAAGGATTTAGAGATTGGTTTCCAAGAACTGACATCCATATGTCGATAATAGAAGGTATTTCTTATATATTATAGATGTACCTAATGGTAAATCCCTTGAATGAATAGTATTGAGATAGATTCGGTAAGGAATTGGTGGATAACAATGAATTTTTCTAGACACCTAGTTTGAGGCTCTTAGGGTATATGATCTAGAAATTTTCAAATGATTTACAAAACAACAGGATGGTTTTAAATATATGATGAGTATGAATGAACTATGATAAACATCATGTTTCATACAATAAATAAGAAGGTTTAATTATTTAGACATACTATAAGTTATTTCTCTTGATTATGTAGTTCCACCCAATGATTATTGTTTCATACACTTTGGGTTTTAGTTATAGTCAATTTATGGAACCAGAATGAACCATGTAAATGATGAGTGCTAAAAAACTGAAATGAGTAACTCAAGACTAAAAAAATGTTATTTGATATGGAATGAATATCTCATTTCTATTCTCACATAAAATTCTTATGCTCTAAATAATTATGGACTTCTAAACAAACAATGGAGGGAACAACATTCTGTTGAATCATTCATGAGGCAACACCAAACTTCTTATAGTGGGTCTTTTGATCCACTTTTTACATAAAAATGGTTTTGTACCACTGAAATGATTGTTTCTATTATCCTATGTCCATAACATGAAAAATTAAATTTAGTTGTCTACCGTATGGATGGTGATACATATCAATGGTGGAAACTTATCAAGAATACGAGGTAATAAGATGATATTGAATCTATGGATTGGGATTCATTCAATAAATTATTTCTCAGTAACTAATTCCCTCACACTCTATGTATGAAAATGGATTAGGATTTTATTGAACATATTAAAATGTATAATGAATCTATTGGCACATATGAGGAATCATTAACAATATTTGTGAGGCATGAGTCTGTAATTATCATCCAACAATAAATTTTGGTTGATAGAATCTTTAGTAGATTAAAATAAAGTCACAATAAAGCACTATCCATAAGTTAATTTTTTATATTTGAAGATATTGTTTGATGTTATATCATGGTTTAAATGGATGTTATAGTTACATATTAATATCATGTTTTTTACTATAAAATGATGATGTTATTTATACTAAAATATAAAAAACATGGAGGGAATATTATGTGCTTTCTTTTATTCTCAATATATGGGAAGAAAAAAAAAGGAAATTTCTTCAAGGGAAAAAGTAAATGTTTTAATTTTAGAAGGAAAATTCATTGGGAAATTTTTTTCTTATTTGATGGAAAGAAGTTATATAACTTTTCAAATCGATAAAATGATACAAAGAATGAAACACCCACAATTCAGTGCTTTATTTATTATGAGATTTCATATTTTGTTAACCAGTTCCGAAATATAAGGGTTATTGATGAAAATAGATGTCATCAATCTCTTAATTCAAGGGATAAGGGAATATCTAATCTGATCGCAAGGAGGGGTGTCATAACGACGATGCGAATGGAACATTTACAATCCACTGTATAACTTCTAATGACTTATTTTGATCTAGAAAAACTCTTTCATTCATATCTAAATAATTTTCAATGGGTATATAGATTCCAACCCAATTATTAGATATATAATTAGATATGAAATCCCATAATGGTATGATGATCACATCTGAATTATATGATTCCTCTCTAGTTGATGTTATAGTGAGTTTTCATCCTAAAAATATTTTCATTATTCCTCTAGTGGAATTTGATATGATCCTTGGTATGGATTGGATTTCTCTACACAAATCCCATATTTATTTTCATTGAAGGGAAATCAAATTTGATATTCCAAACCAACAAATGAATTTTTATCAATGTGATAATAGGTACCAACTTCTTATGGAGATCATATCTACTATATGGTTTTTTATTCTCATTATAAATATATGTTTATCTAAAATGGTTAGGGATAAAATTTATAATGATAACATTCCTATTGTGTGTGAATTTTTTGATATCTATATTCAAGTATTTATTATCCTAAAAAAAAATTGAAGTTTATTTCTCATTGTAACTCATACCTAGTGGAAAACTTATTTGAAATACTTCCTATAGAATTTCACCAATTTAGTTATAAGAAATAGAGAAGAATTTATATGATAATATTTAAAAAGGATTAATTTGGAATTGAGTCTCATCATGGAGTGAAATTTTTCATTTTATTAAAAAACATTACGGTTGAATGTGACTATATATTGAATATCAAGATTCCAACAAAATCATGATCTAGAACTAGTATAATATACCCAATATTGATGAGTTGTTTGATCAAATGTTCAGAGCATAATACTTTTCTGATATTGAACTTTTTTCTATATATTATCAATTAATGGTCAAGGATGAGAATATAACCAAGATATCATTCTGTACATTATATGGAAACTATGAATATATAATGATGCCTTTAGGTATTTATAATTCAATTAGTATTAGCATTTATTTAATGTATAAAATCTTTATATATTACCTTAATTCGTTTGTGGTAGTCATTATAGATGAAATTGTTATATATTTTAATATCACAAAATAAAATGTATATCACTTTGATAATTTTACTACAAACCTATTAAAAATTGATAAAATTTGAAATATTTAGAAAGTATAAATTTTTTGATAAAAATGTTTCATTTTTGGTTGAAAACTAGTTCATTTTGGGTAATATAAGCTCAATAGATAGAAAATCATTAGTTACACCAAGGAAGAAGGCTACTAAACATTGGCCTAGACCAACCACATTGACTGATATCCATAGTTTTCTTTTTTCATATCTATATTTTTAATGGTTTTGGAGTTTTTCCACTGAAAATTTAATCATATAACAATGTTAACTCTAAATGGGTCCAAGTTACCCTAGAAAGATAGATATGAGAAGAATTTTAAGGAACTGAAGAAAAGGTTAGTAAGTACATGTATGATCACTTTAACTGTTATTTGAGAAGGGTTTTAAATTTATAGTGATTCATCCATGAAGGGATTATAATGTGTTATTATAGATAATGAAATGTTTATAGATTATTCCTCACAAATAGGTGATGGTTCGTGAGAATAATTACCCAGATCACGATTTTGAGTTATCTATTGTATTTTTTACATTAAAAATATGGGGGAAGTATAATTTTGTATTGAATTGTGATATATATAATGATAAAAAAATATTAGTGTATATATTTACACAAATGGTTTTGAATATGTTCTGAAGAATAATTATTATAGATGATTAAATATTATGACTTATTAAAAAATTCCCACATTTGAAAAGTGAACATGGTGGCTGATGCTTTGAATCATAAGTATTATACTTGATTTTCAATTATGAGGATGCTAAAAAGTAAAATATTTTAGTAATTAAAGAGGATAGATATGGAAATCATTAAGGAAAGGGAAAAATCTTATCATTATCAATGAAAAGTTCTACTGTCTATCCATGTGAAGAATAAATTGTTACAGTAGGAAGATATAGACTTGTATAAGTTGGTTGGAAATGTTCAAATGTTTACCCTTGGTCAGGAAAGAATGATAAGGTTTTAGAATCGTGTATGTGTTCCATCCAAATCATAATTGAACAAGGGGTTTTTATAAGAAGATCATAGTTCATTATTTAGTATTCATCCTTGAATTATGAAGATATAAATATATTTTAAATAATAATTGTGATGATATTGCATGAAGAGTGATATCATAGAGTTTATATATCAAAGGTTGGTATGATAGTATGTTATGGTAGAAATAAAAAATTATTAGGGGGTGTCACACCCATTTCCTTTTCTAAAATGGAAATGGGAAAACATCACCATTAATTCTTTCATCAGACACCCCACAATTTTTAAGGGGAATAATGTTTTTTGGGTTGTAGTCAATCGCCTTACAAAGTTAGCACACTAAATTTATATTATAGAATATGTCTCCCTTGAACATATTTTCAATAAATATATTATGGAATTGGTAAGGTTTCATAGAATACAACATTCCATTATGCTTAATTTGGTTCTGATGTTTACTTCAGTGTTTTAGAAGAGTCACCAACAAGATATTAATATATAATTGAGTTTCTTCTATGCGTATCCTCCTCAAGTAGAAGTTTAACGTAAAAGAAAAACCAAAACATTGTAGGATAAATTAATAACTTATTCATTGGATTTCAATGGTTTTTGGGATCATCACCTTCCCCTAGATAATTTTTCGTAAAATAATATATTTCACTCAAACTATCATATAGATCCCTATGTATCCATTAATGGAAATAAATGTATATCTCTAATGTGATGGAATGAATTTGGAGAAGGAATTCTATGGGGACCTGAGATCATTGGAGATGTGGAAGAGAAGTTTATATCCATTCAAAAACACATCATGGAAGACCAGATTCAACAGAAATTTTATTATAAAAATCACCAGTATGATATAGAATTTACAGTTAGTGATAAGTTGTTACTCAAAATTTATCCATGGAATAAATTTCTGATAATTAAGAAGAAAGAAAAATTGATTCCAAGGTATATTATCCCCTTTAAAATTATATATCATATTGAGATTGTGGCCTATATATTCAAACATCCACTGAACCCTTCTCAAGTCCCTGATTTGTTCCATATATATCTCTTAAGAAAGTACAAACCTATCGCTTCTCATGTACTACAATCGGAATTTATAATGTTGGAAAAAAATCATTTTGATATTGATCAATTGGTAAATAATCATGATAATGGAGGGAATGTTTTATGAAATAATTCGACTAAACCGACCACATTTTTGTGGTGAAAAGAATCTGTTTACAGAAGCTACATTGTAACTTGATGATATGATGAGGCAGAATTATCCTTATTTGATTATATCATAATGATGATGTTTGAGGGATAAATTCATTTTAAGGGGGTGAGATGTAACACCCTGAGTTTTTATGACTTATTTGAATAAATTAAATTTCTTTTATGTATTTTATTATATGTAACCCAAGTTAAATATTGTTCTACACACCAAAATGACATAACTCATGATGTATGGAACAATATGATTTAAAAAAACTATGATATATTATTATTATAGTTATTTAAAGATTAATGTTATAACATAGACCTTAAATCAAAAATTTAATAGTAATAACTAATTTTTAAATGTTAATCTTAATGGTTTTATAAAAATAAAAGATATGGACAATAAAATATATAATCTCTTGTAAAGTTTTTATTTGTATCAAAGATATTATTTTTTTAAAAAATGATTTTATTTCCTTATTAAATAGTAATAATACTATTTTACACAATTATAAATTATCAAATTGATAAAATAAACACCCCTTTTAAATCGAAAATGTAAAGATTATCATAAATTGAATTTCTAAGACATTTTATAAATGATTGATTTTTGATGGATAGTGAAAATTAATGAATTTTAATTGAAATCATATATTTCATTAAAATTATTTATATTAAATTAATTACAATTTAAATTTCATTAACATATAATTGGTTTGATAAAACTTCAACTTATAAAATTTAAATTATTCAAATCAATATCATATTGAAATGGGATGTAATGTTTTTAATATTTTCATCACTTTCACTTTAAAAACCACTATTCTCATCAATTCTATAATAATAATAACAAATTAATTATTTCCACATATGTGATTAAAATTTCGAAAAATGTATTCAATATTTAGAATTAGAATAATTTATATTATCTAATAAGGATAAAATATTTTTGGACAAATATAATAGATAATGTAGTAAAATTTAACTTCCTCAACGATGGAAAAATTGGTTTATTAGGTGTTAAACATAAAAGAAATGTGTCTAATATTTCTATAAACTTGTGAAAAAATTCTTTTTTGAACACATATCAACATTATCATATTAGTGGTTTGAATTTGATTCATTTTTACCCTTTCAACATCTAAAATACATGGGACCACTCAACTATTTTAAAAAATTCCAAGTGTGTCCACTCCCACACATATAAAAGGATACCAACTCTCCTATATTTTTCACACATTCAAACACATTTGATTCATAAAATATATCAAAAAATCAATTATAATATTTCCTCCACTAAATATTGATGACTTAGATTTGGAATGAAGCCCTCCAGAAGGGTTTTAGTGTATTCCTATGTAGGATACAAGATAAATAGGTAATTTTCATTAATAACCGTATATTTTTTATTTATTGTTCAGAACTATAAATTTTTATTATTTGTTGTTAATATAATTAATTCAATAGATTCCATACACTCAGATGTTATTGTGTTACTTAAAATAAATACATGTTTCTCCACTTCTATCAAATGGGATAAAAAATTAGTATTCATGTGTACGGCAGAGTACTGCTTCTTGAACTATTGTCATTCGTTTTCCCCCTACCATCTCTCAAAGATGGACATACTAATGGGTATATAGATTATATTTCGTTCTTTATATATTTTTTTATTATAATTCATTAATTATTATCTCACACATACCATCATAAACTCCATTTTTTGGGAATATAATACTGTCGTTCATGTGTACAGCGGACTACAACCTTGTGAAGTGATGTGATTCGTTCATGATTTATATAGAATGTATTAAATTTAAGTCTGATAAAGATATTCAAAATATATTATATAATGTATTTATAAAATGATAATATATATGTATATATTTTTATATACTTTCTTTCAAACTGAGAATAAAATGAAAACTGGCTTTCATTCGGCCGTACGCACCACCGTCTCCATGAACGGTGTGGTTCATTTTCTATCACTAAATTTAATGAAACACCATTTATAAATATATAATTTATATATAAAATATTTATGTCATGGTTAAAATTATTTATATGTTTTATCCCTAATAAAATTACGAAGACTAAAAATATAACATTACAAATCATATACGCAAAATAAAGTTGTTATTACATGAAATGAAACATTAAAATAAAATTGTTAAAAAATGGGCAGTAAAAGTTCATAATAAAATAATATATGGAATGATATATATGATTATTTTACTTTAGTATTTTTATAAACAAAATATATTTATTATACATGAGGTTTTAATGTGTATGATAAAAATAAAGATATAAGGTAATGGATTTCTGTCACACTATTATTTTTCGTGAGGAAGAAGCCATAATCAACATATATTTTAGTGATGATGTGAATATAAATAAAATAAATGAATATTATGATAATTATCATAAAAATTATTATTTTTCAGATATATGTTCCTGGATATCTATTTCATGGGGTTTACAGTTCAAATATTGACAAATCGATAAGGTATTTTTGTCCCAATTTTCCTTCTTTGAGATGTATGTTATGTTGTTCATGGATATTCATTAATTTGGTGTACATGTAGAATCTTGTATACATAATATCATGAAAATATTAATCCTTGTGATATTTAATGTTATTCCTTCACTTTTCTTATTATATAATGATACCAAAGTTGTAAATATTTTATGTTACAAGTTCATCCTTTATCGACATTCTTTATGATCAAGTCTATAAGGTTGAAATATCATGATCTATATCTCAATAATTATCTTTAATTTTAATATATTATATTTATTAATTATATCATCATGTATTTTTACTATTTTTACACTCTTCTATGCATAATTTAAATTGGAATATGTTTTAGGAAAATTTGACTTTATTTCTCTCTTCATTCAGAACACTATTTTATTCCAATACCATATTTTCTAAAAATGTTTTAATTAATATTATATTAATATCTTATGAATTATAAACCACATTCATAAACATGATTTAAAATTTAAAAAATTATTTTAATGGAATATTTATTATGGTTTTTGTACATTTTTTTCTTAGCATTTATAAACAATTTGTAAGGAATCATCATTTTTTCATATACTACATAAATATTTTTTAAAACATCATGAACATTCATAACATTAAATATTCCTTTATATATTTTCAAGGTTATATTAAATGAAAAAGTCTATATTTTTTTATATTTTAAAAGGATGTTTTCAAAGAGGATGGAATTGTTACACATTTACAGATCTCATGATCGATTAATTTATATTTTTAGTTCTTTGTGTATATCATTAAATTTTTTATATTTATTAGATGGAGTTAGTGATGAAGTGAAAATTTAATTATTCATAATAGAGTGATGAAATGGTTTTTATGAAATATAAATATATAAAAATTATTTATATTTCATTATATTCATAGATCGTAAAATAATTATACAACATTGGGAAAATGTTATTAAAAACTGTTTTCCAATTCAATTCAGTTATGTTTAATGAAATGGATTTTTAAATCACTACATAAGTATGATTTGGATTTTGAAAAATTTCTATTGATCATTCAATTTATTCTGATCAATGAGAACAATCACTATTTATTATTATTTATCCTTCTCTTCCATGTTCATATAATCGATTACCACTTATTTTGTCCAACTTGGAAACCTAGTTATGTGTTACTTCATATATAATTTTTTTATTTATAATTCCCTCTTTTATGAGGAAGATTGTTTAAACATTTTATGATGTTTGTTTTCAATAACCGGATGTTCATATTTAAAACCCAGGATTTACCATTCATAGTAAAAATCACAAGGAAAACATTATTGATGGTGGGGAGAATGTAACAACATGAGATCTTAAAAGAGGAGCATCCTATTTGATAGCATATATGACACACATCTCTAACATTACAAGATAATTTAACTCCCCAAAACATCCCAATATATATTTTTAATAAATAAATAAATTCAATTTCTTTGATAACTTTTTATTCTGGCAACACTAGGTTTAAGAAAACAAAATATTCTATAAAAATATTATTATTTAAAATGTGACCATTATAACATAGATGTTATATTTCAAGGTATAAATAATATTAATATATAATTTATAAAAAATATATTTTTTAAATATTTTAATTGGTTATCTATTAATTATAATTGAAAATAAAAATCAATTGAAGGAAAAAATATTTTCCAAAAAACACTACTTTTTAAAGAGTTTTATTTACACTTTTTGAAGATAATTTAAAATTAATTTTTACCGAATTTTGATGAATTATTAAAAATATGGAATTTTTATAAAACTGTAATTTCATTTAAATAACATAAAAGGATAAATTATATTTTAAATAGTTTATAATGTAAACTTAGTTCTACTATATTACAATTTAACTAAATTATTTCATTGGAGTAAATTTAAGGATTATTGTTAACAATAAAAACTTTTATACTTATAATGATTTTTTCTTTGGAAACCTTCCTTTTCATCACATTAGTGTGTATAATTTAAAATTCGATTTTTCACTAATTTCAGTTGAATTTGGAAAAATTGAATAAAAATTTGGAATTAGAATAATTTATACTATCTAAAGAGTTCTATATATGTTTTTACAATTACTACTATGAAATTCAATCAAAATGTATTACTTCTCTTATGACAAAAAATTATTTACTCATAGGTAAACTAAAAAGATAAGGGATAAAATGACCTAAAAACTTATTTTACCTCCATTATATAGGCATATATAAATTTATCACCTAAATGTTTTTCTAACGACACAATTTTTATGATTTAGTAATTAAATATAAATTATTTTAATTGAATCTTTTCAAAAATTCCATGCCTGTCATCTCACACACTTATTAAAGGCCACCCATCTCCTCCCCTATTAAGATATCCAACACCATTTTGAACATCTATTCCCTGAGAAAATAATTTCATTAATACCCTACCAAAATCATATATCCATTGGTTTTATTTGATATACTTCCTAAGAATGGTTTTTGTGAAAACATTATGAGGTCGTTGGAAGAATAAGTAATGTTCTTAAACGATCATTTTTGTTATTTCTTTTTTAACCTCTTTCAAATATTATTCAATAATTTTAGAAAAATGACATCATTATATTCCTTATATTTAATGGCTATTATGTTATGTTAACTCAATATATCATTCCACTCTTTCATCAAATGGGAAAATAATCCATCGATTCTTTGTATGGTGGAATACTGCCCCGTGAACCGATATAACTCATTTTCCATCAACACCTTTCAAGGATGGATATAATGATGTGTTTAAAATATAAATACTATATTAATTATATTATTATACATATAGAATTATAATATTACATATATAATTTTACTTTCTATTCATTTAACAAAATGATAATGTCACTCATGTCTATAGAGTACTACCGTCTCGCGAAGCGATGTATTCATTTTTCATGTACACATTTGATGGACTATAAAATGAATAAATTTAATAAATATATGGGATAAATATTACATGATTTTGGTTATTTAATATTAATATAAAACCCTATACCTTACACATCCACTCATTAATGAATCTCTATCATTTCTCATGTTTACATACGACTTAGCTTCTCCACAAATCGGTGTGATTCATTTTCCATGTGAAGTCCTAAATAATGATAAAAAAATATATGTAATGATTCAACATTATATTTATAATATTAGAATCATTTTGGGGATGATGGATCTATATCTTTTACCCAATAACCTGAAGGTTTATAAAAAACATTCATGGGAAAATAAGGAAAGTAACACCCAGATCAATGTAAATAATGGAATATTTGTAACATACATGTGAAAATGTTATCAGAGGGTGATAAATAACCTTATAAATATTAATATGATTTTGTTATAAATTAATAACATTATGAAAAATATTATAAGTTTATTAATGTATTGTCATCAAAATAGAAGTGTGAGGTAAGGGATATCGTCTAAATTTCCATTTTATTAAGACATATTTGTTAATATGCACTTATTATCTTTAATGTGTGGTATATATGACCCCTTTGATATAAATAAAGTTAATAAAAATTTATTAATAATGATTTATGTTCCATTATATACATATTTTTTCAAGGGTTACAATTTAAAATTTACCGAAGAGGTAAATAATTTATTGCACAATCTCATATTCATTAATAAGTGATTGGTTTCTCTTGAAATAACCACTTTCATGTAATGAATCATATTTTTAAGGTAATTTTATATTAAATATCTATACTACAAATTTATGGATATTATTATTTTATGAACTTTATACCATTATTATATAATTTTTTCACATTTGACGTTATTTGATTGGCTAAGAAAATAATTGATAAATATATATCCATACAAAAGTTATATATTTTATTATAAAGCACATAGAATAATGAATTTAATTGATTATCACATTTTTGTGGAATTATTTTTACATGAAATATAGGAGATTCCTAGTTATAAACAGCTTTTTAATGCATCAATAGGTATAATGAGAAAAATTAGGAGACAAATGAAATGGGGTTTTACCCCCAGTTTTAAGCCATTGGGTGAATGGTAGTAAAAGTAGGGATGTTATGATTTCTGAGATAATTATGTTGAATAATTAAGAAATTCCTTCAACGTTAATCTCATTATTATTATTCTCCATGATATTTTTACATTGATATTTTCTCCAGATAAATTTCATTGTTATTTTACTGATTTAATGTTATTAGTATTTAGTATTTCACCATGACGTGTTGATTGTCCCTTATTTCATGTTCAAGTTATTAATTCAAGTGCATGTGTTATAAATTATTTTACATTACCAATTTAATGTCATTATTGATTCATGATATCTTCCATTTTACATTTCCCTAACATAGAATTTTATCTCACCCTTATTTTATACCTCTTCTTATTTTATAATGTTTAATCCTTTGAATGAGTTTGAATGGTGAAACAAATTTCTTTATAATGTTTTATTATATTTTACCAATTTTAAATGGATATAATGTACATATCTAGTTCATAAATACTTCTAAATTATTCAATCATTTGGGACATTATCATTCATATATATGATAATGTAATAGAGTAGGCATTGGATTTAGGTTACTAGGGATATGTTTATTAAAATTTTTATCAGGGAAATATTAGTCAGAACTTCGGGATCATCATTAAGGAATAAATAGATTTTGAAAAATAAACCTACAAAAATTTGTATGATTAGTATAGAAGAAAATACTAATGACTTTTTAGGAATAGATTATGTGGGTTTTCCAAGAAATACATCTCATTTTTCAAACTGCAAGGCAAAGTTGTTTTTGATCAAATGTATTTAGGGGTAAAAGAATTAAAAAATGAATTTTTGGAATGACTAAGAATTTTCTTAGTACCCAAAAATATGCCTTACTGTGCACCTGGTTTGACACTCTTAGTTGATATGCTTCAGATTATTTAGATTTTCATTATAAACCAATATATGGGATTTGAATAGATGATGTAAATGAATTACCTAAGTTAAACCTTATATTTAGTTAATTTAAAAGAAGGTGTCATCATTTAGAGATCCTATAAATCATTATATGGGTTTCCTATAATAATTATTTTTTCACAAACTATGATTTTTTGTTTTATTTTATAGATGTAAGCCGAAGGAATATTGTAAACATTGAACATGGTGCACAATATGGTGACTATAAGAAACCAAATGGGGATAAAAATAGAGTGAAAAAGTTTCTGATTATTCCAAATCATTTATCCTAAAATATTATTTAATGTCTATTTCGTAAACAACTCTCAGACTCACCAAATAAGATAAGGATGGAGTTCACTATGTGATTGAGTGGTGGAGACCTTGAAGGAAATAGGTTATGACAACCTTTATGTCATACATGTGTCAAGAGATACCCAGGATAATGTCTCAATGGAGAGGGAATTTTTGTGTGTGTTGTAAGGAAGAGTATAATTCAATTTATTTGAGGGGAAAATGGATTGTAAAATAGAAGGAAATAAAATTCATCAAAGTAATATATTTAGAGTTATTTTTATTAAATTTGGTTGACCATGGAATTATCCATTAAAATTCCCTATTCTAAAGGATAAACCATAAATTAAGAAAGGAATAATAATTCAAAAAATAGATAATGTTTTTATATATTGGGATTCATGGATTAAAAATTAAAAGTATATTTACAATCTTTATTTTGGTTGTAATAGCCATGAAAAATATAAAGATAATTATTATTATTAAAATACTACATGTCTTTATAAACATAATAGTTATGGATACTATCATGGGGTTTAAATGAATATGTTTGATAGTTAGTACAATGTCTTAAGTTATCATTTTGAAAAACTGTATGGTAGAAAAATAAAATGGTGAAGGATTCTTTTAGAAAACATTAATTGGAATACATCCTTTTTTTTAGTATGTAAAAAAATTATTTGAGAAAAAATTTCCCATATATATTTTTTGGAATTATTATTATATATGTTGGTAAACAATGAGGGTTCTATTATCATTTGTCTTGTATTAATTATGGTTCTACAGAATTCGGGAGTGTTATAGGAATATTATTAATATAGTTATGAAAATGTAAAACCTATGTGATGGGTGAAGAACCTTCACATCCAGTTAGTCCATAAGGCTTGAACCAACAAGTGACATGTGATAATGGTTTAGAATAAACAACTTTCCCACATGATGTTCTATTTAATATGTTCTTGTTTTTAATTAATTGATTTGATGCAAAAAATAATGATGAACTAGAGGTGTGAAAGTTGAGGTTTATAGATTAACATAATATTGGATAATTTTTTATAAAAATTTGTATTAGAAAATATATTGAAATAAGTGTAATGAAGTTTCAGTCTTTTATGGATATTACGAACCGTTAATATTTTTTATACTAATTTAGGCATAAAAATTAATTTTGGATATTAATTTCATGGATAAATAGGTATTTTGGAAATTGATGGAAGCACCAATATATGATGAAGTTGTTCTTATTAAATATACTGATATCAAGTAATTATATTTCTTTATATTCCTAGAAAGTAAGAAAATTCCTTAACATTAGGAAAAGGGTCATAAAAACAAACTAAAATCCTATTAAATGAAATTATCTCAACAAAAAGATATTTTAATTCCTTACTGAATTATTTTTTTCAAGTCTATATATTTCAATTAATCATTGAATTTATTTCGATCGATGATCTCTATCACTATCTATAATTATATATAATTTTCACCCATATTTGTATCATTATATCCCAAAAATTTCCCACTACATGAAAGACTAGTAATTAATTATTCTAGATGACCTTTCAAATTAAACATAAAATATTTTAATAGTTTTTTTATTAATCCTTATACATTTTTATTTTTTAACAAAGTAATTTTAAAATTTCAAACCCTTGATTTACAAGTGCGAGTTGAGATTTTAAGGAAGGAATTTATTTATGGTGGGGAGAATGTAATGTCCCATTATTTTAAAATAGGAACCTTATTATGGATAGAAGATATAAAATTAAAAAATAATATTAGAATATAATTTCATTCCCTAATACATTAATATATATATTTTATAATAAATTAAATCTCTTCGGTATCTTGAGATGCATGCATCATCGGGTTCAAATGAAACAGAATACCATATTAAAATATTATTTTTTAATATAAGAAAATCATAACATAGTTTTTATGTTACTGAGTATGAATAATAGTAGATAATTTTAGATTATATATTTTTACTCATTTTCATTGGTTATCTATTGATTAGAAATAAAAATTATATTCACGGGAATGAGAATGATTTTTTTGGGAAAAATAAATTTTTTATGAAAGGTAGTTTATTTAAGCTCTACACAAACAATTTAAATTCAAATTTGGAAAATTTGTAAAATGTTATTAGAAATTTAAATTTTTCGAATAAAAATTAAAAAATCATAATAGGGATTTTTATTGTATTTCTATGAAATTTGCATTTTTTTATTAATAGTAAACAAACTGATTTTATTGAAAATTGCATGAATGTTTAAATAACTCACAAGAATAAATTATATATTTAATTTGTTTTAAAGTGAATTTTACTAAAATTATATTTAAACATATAAAATTTATGTTATTTTAATCATTTTCATATTAAATACTAATATTGATATTTCATATACATTTTAATTTTTTTTTGAAACAAACTTTTCATCACATCTGCTGGTAATGTTTTAAATTTGATCCTCGAATACCACTTAACACAATTTTGATAAATGTATTACATATTTTTAAAATAAAAAATATATGTTGTCTAATATGTTCAAATCAAAATTTTACCATTATGGATAGTGAAACTGTAAAAATTGATTATCGCTGTTAAGGCAAAAACAGATTAATTTGGGGTAAACTAAAAGGATAAGTGATAAAATGACCTACAAACTTTCAAATAACCCATTTTATAGACATATATAGATATTAAAACCTATTGAGGTCCACAATTAACCATTTTTAAGGCTTTACCATGAAAAAATTATGATTTAATTAATATATTTCCAAACATCCATGTGAGTCCTCTCCCCCTTTTATAAAGGGCATCCCCTCTCCTCACATCTATTCACTAAAAAAGAAATTTTTTATGGAAACACCCTTTACAAAAAACATTCTTACTCCCCTAAAAACATATTTCCCATTTCAAAAAAATACATCCTAGTATGGCTTTTGGTGAAAACCAAAAGAGTTCATTAGAAGAAGAGGAAATGTCCTTAAATGGTAATTTATATGTTATTTCATCACCCACAACCTAAAAATCATATTATTTAATGATAGTGTAATAAAAAATAACTCCCATATAATGATTTTTTATTATGATTTTTTCATGAATTATATCAATATTAACTTCCATAAAATTGGAAATGAAATTGTTGATCGTGTGTACCATGGACTACTGCCTCACGAATCAATAAAATTCATTTTTCATCTCCATATTTCAGGGATGGATATAATTATTTGTTTATCAGAGATATATATATCTAATATTTATGATGTTATCATAAATATATAATTATAATATTCCTGATATCTTCTTTCATTCAATTCTGTTGGAATAGAATAACGTTTCTCATGTGTACAACGGACTACGACCTTGTGATATGATGTACCACTTTTTTCACATACAAATTACTTGGATTTTAATAAGGATACATTTTGTAAATATATGTGATATATAGTATATTAAATATATTGTATAAATTTAATATTTCACTTATACCTTTAGGCTTTCATTCAATAGTTGAATGTTATCGCCGCTTTTACTAAAGTACAGTTTACCATATCCATGAAGTGATTAAATTCATTTTCTATATCCAACTATTTAGAATTATTCTAGTAATGTATATGATTAGTGAAAATAATATTAGTAACATTTATATCATTTTTCACATTATTTATATATATCATATACCAAATAATTATAACATTAATGACATAACATGCATGATAAATCAAGGCAATTTACACCCGAAATAATGAAAATAATAGAATATTATTAAAAAACTTGTGGAAAGATTTCAAAAGAGTTTTATATATGTTATTATAAATATTAATATGGTTTTTTATAATTTTTTTTCATTCATAAAACCATTAAATTGTATATTAAATCATATCCATTTAAAAGAGATAGTGTGGTAATGGATTTCATCAAAATTTTCATTTCATTGAGACATATTTATTAATATGTACCTATTCACATTTTTTGTGTTGTATATACATTTGGTTTGATGTGATAAACATGAATAAATATTTAATATATATTATTAATGTTTTATTTCATGTTTATTTGTTAAGGTATTACAATTAAAAATTTACCATAGTGGTAAAAATTTACAGTACAGTCTTAGTTTCCTTACTAATAGTCACTTTCTTTTAAAATAATCTATCTTATGTGATAATTTTTCATTTGAAATTGAATTTATAATAAATATCCCTATTCATTTAGGATGAAAAAAATTATTTCCAAAAACAAATATTATTTTTATATATAAATTTTTCATTGAATGTTATTTTATTAGCATTGAAATTATTAAAAAATCTATATTATTTATAAAAATAGATATTTGATGATAAGGAACATGGATTAGTGAATTAAGTAAACTATTATATATACAAGGAATTATTTGTAAATATATATATATATATGGGGATTTTTTTTATATATCCCCATGATGCATCAATAGGTCTCATGGTAAAAACCAGTTGGCCAAATCTGATGGGTTTTTACCTATAGTTATAAATTATCTTTTGATTGGTCTTGAGAGTAGATTTATCCTGATTCTTAAGATCATAAAATCCAATTATTAAGAATTTACACCTTTTATAATTCATTTATTAATATAATTAATGATATTTTCCATTATATATAATCTATGTATTCATTTCATTATCAGTTTATTAATTAAGTAGAATTTTCTTTTACTAGTTATCAAGCCCTATTGATTATGAATAATTCCTCGATAATGTTATTTATTAAATTTCATGGTATATTATTTATTTACCTTTACATATTTAATATAATTATTGTTTAATTATATATTTCAATACACATAAACCATACATATACTTTAAGATCACCATCATTTATTTTTGTTTCCCATGTTATGAAGATGAATCATCTGAATGAGTTTCATGGTATCTTGGAATTTTATCTACTGTTTTTTATTTTATATTAAAGATTTAAATTGGGTATCATAAATGTAACTAGTACTCCATAAATTCTAAACTGAGAGGTCCTTCGGTGTAATAATGTTGGAACCATCTCCAGGTTATTGGGGTCATGGCCACTACAGTTTGTACGCGATCAATTTTAGTAGAATACATTGGAAATATATTAATGATGAAATATATTAGGGAACCTAAACCTATGACATACTTTGAGGATATTTATAGATGGAAATCCTAAAGTTTTAGTAAAGATGAAATTTTGATGTTTTTTCTAGAAATTAGTCCATTTTAGGATGCTACTTGTTGATGTGGTTTTAGAACAGATGTACATGGGGGTAATAAATCCTAAACAATTATGTGAGGATTGACTAAAGACTTACCAATTAGATGAAATATGACTATACTTTTATCTTTTTTTGACAATATTAAGAGTTTTTCTAGGTACAATTCGAATTTTATTTACAAAACATTATGAAAAATTTAAATAAGAGGAGATAATGAATAATCTATATTAAATATAAGGTGTCTTAGACTGAAAATAATGTGTCCTGATTTCAAAATCCAAAAACTTATTATTTGTTTTTTCCCTAATATTATTGTTTGTAACACTATTATTATGGGTTTTATTCAGTAGATGGAACCCGAAGGAATATTTTTAACATTGAATGTGCAGGACAATATAGTGACAATGTGAAACCATATATAATGATACCATGAGTGAAATATATAATTATCACTCCTAATTAGTTATCATAAAATAATATTAAAAAACAATACCTTAAAAAGCTTACAGAATCACCAAAGATAAGTAATAAGCTCTATATGTGCTCATGTTGTAGTGAACATGTATTAAAAAATGCATAGTTTAATTCATGTAATCAATGTGAAAAGTTTCTCCACAAAGTTATTCTAAAAGGTATGGGGAAATTGTTTATTTGTGTAAAATCAGGGATTAATGAAATGAATTGCTGAGAAAAAATTATGAATATGATGGAGGGAAATAAATTCAATCAAAAGGATCTATTTATAGTTATTTATATAAATTTTTGGGAACCTAAGCATAATCTGAACAAATTTATTATTGTAATGGTTAACCCATAGATTAAGGAGGGAACAATTTTGAAATAAAATGGATAAAGTATTTAGGTATTTGGATACAAGAACTAATTTATAGAAGCATTTCTGCTAATGGTATTTTGATTAAAATAATCATAAATAATCTAATTATTATGTTAAATTTTAAAATAATTCATGTCTTCATTAACATAGAAGTTATGGATAACATCATGGGTTTATGATTATAAAGTTGATCATAAGTTGAAATTATTAAATCCCCTTTTGAAAATGTGGCTGGTAGGAATATAACATGATTAAGGATATTTTTCAATGAAATTTATAGGAATACAACCTATTGGTTTACTATATGAAAATTTATATTAGGAAGAATTCCATTAATTTTTTTGACTTATGATTAATGTTATTGGTAACCTTTAATCTAAATTTTTTCTTGATTATATAATAATTGTGGTTCATCACAATTTGGGAGAGTTTTAAGAATTATATTAATTTTTTTTTGAAAATGAAGGACCTACATACAAGGTTAAAGCCCTATACCTCATGAAAGGTCATGGGATAACACCCGTAACTAAAAGAAGGTAAGGGTTTAGAACACACATTGTCCTATGTGATATCATGATAATATTTAATTGTTTTTACATAAATGATTTGAAGAAAACAAATAATGATGAGAAATTTGTGTTACTATTTAGTTTCAGGTATTGATTTATTATACTGGATAGGTTGTGTTACCCATATTATTTGTTGAATATATTTAAAAATAATTCGAAGGAAATGTCATTCTTTTATGGATATGAAAATGCATTAAAATATAGTTTTAGTTCTTTGGGGGAAAAATCATTTTGGATATTTATTTTGTGGAGTATTGGATGATGTTCAAACTGATTGAAGAATATCCAAAGCATGAAATTTTTATTATCAAATATAAATATGTCAAGTATGTATATGTCCTCATTTTCATAGATTGTAAAATAATTCTCAATATTATGAAATGGATCTTAAAAAACATGATATTGTATTAAATTCACATCTAATGAATCTGAGGGTCTTTTAAATCATTATTGATATATGGTTTCTAGGTCATTCAATTTCTATTGATCATTCACTTTCTTATTATCAAGGATCTCTATGGGTCACTATAAATATTTAATCATTTGTTCCATTTAAAAAAATTCAATTCCCATTTATGTTCTCCTACTGGGAAACCTATTTCTATTTTATTTTTGATGGTCATTCAGATATATGTTTCCCCTTTTGAAGATGAATTGTTATTAATACTTTTATGATGTGTTTTTTCAATATAGTAATTTTCAAATTTCAAAACCTTGATTTACATGTTCCTATTTTAATTAGGAGGGTGTAATTTTTTAAATGTGGTGAGAATGTTACATCCAAATATTTTAAAATAGTACCACCATTATTAATAGATTATATAACACAAAAACTCAATATTTTATGATAATTTTAAACTACATATTTTTTAATATATTTATTTCCAAATAAATAAAAATATCTATGATATCCAATGATGAAAGAACCACTAGGTTTATACAAAATACAATACTCTAATAAAACATTATCATTTAAGATGTGTCTACTATAACATAGGTGTTAAGTTGGGGGGTCTGAATTAAACTAACTAATTTCCGAAAATATATATTCTACACATGTGCATTAGTTTTATATTGATTATAAGTAATAATAAAAATCATTTTAAATAAAAGGAATGGTTTTTTGAAAAACTATTTTTTTCTAAATAAAGGTTTTGTTGAAGTTTTCGTACACAATTAAAAATTAATTTAATTCTTTTTATAGAATTTAATTGTAAAAAATGAAATTTATTTTTTAAATATGAATATCTAAATTAGATTAAGGTGAATTTTTGGAATTATTCTAAATTTTATCATTTTCAACGAATAGTGAAAAATATAGATATTTATGTAAAACTAAATTTTCTTTTAAACAATGGAAGATGATATATTATATTTTAAATTCGTTTTAAAGTTAAATTATATTAATGATATTAAAATTTAACTTCTTTAGGTCATTTTCATCAATTTTTATATTGAATTTTGTTATTAAAACCATTGAGACTTGTATGATTTTTTTGGAAATTCTCTTTTTCATAAAGTTTGTGCGTAAAATAAGAAATTTGATTCTTCCAAATATGGGGGATAAATTTATAAAATTGTATTCCATACGTATAATCAGATTAATTTATATTATCTAATATGTTCAATATAATTTTTCACCATTATGAATTATAAAATATGTAATAATAAATTATCTCTATAAAGGTAAAAACTGAACTACCAAGTGGTTAAATTATAATTATAATAGTTAAAATGAAATAAAAACTTATAAAATGACCATTGGATTTACATATATAGATATTATACCTATAAAAATAGATAATGACCCACTTTTGTAACTTCTTTAATGGTTAAAACATGGTTGTAACTGATTATTTTGAAAAAATCCATATGTGTCCTCTCCCTCAAATATAAAAGGAAACCCTCTCTCACACCCCTTTCACACATACAAATCCATTTAGAAAACCCATTAAATAAAATACTAAACGTCAATGATACCCTCCCAATAACATAGATCCATTTTATTAATGATAAATACATCTTTGGATGTATTTTGGTGCAAACATAAAGAGTAAATTTGAAGAAGCGACATCACTCTTAAAAGAAGAATTTTATTTTCTTCCCATTTCAACCCCTTGAAAATATTATTAATTATTAATAGAATAATAACACAATTATATTATTAATATTTAGATGATAATTATTAATGTTAATAACCAATATCATCTATCCCTTCTATCAAATGGGTAATGAATCTTTTGATCTTACGTTCGACAGACTGCCCCCTTACGAGATAATATAATTAATTTTACATCACTACATTTCAAGGATAGATATAATAATGGAATTATAACATATATATGATATTTATGATATTATTATAATTCTGTGATTATAATTTAATATAAAACATCTTACTTTTCATTCCGTTTAAACTATGGTAACACTACTTAGGCATACGATGAACTACCACCCCATAAAGCGATGTGAAACATTTTTCACTTATGATTAAAATTGAATGTAATGAGGATAAATTTAATGATTATATATATATATATATATTTTATTTTATGGATTATTTAAAATTACATATCACCCACTTTCTTACCCTTTGACTCGTTAATATAACGATATAGTTACTTGTGTGTATATATTGTCCACCGTATCTTCCAAGAGATGTGAATAATTTTCCAAGTTAGAAAATAAATATCGATTCTAAAAATTAATATAATTAATCAATATTATATATACAACATTAATTTAATTATGGAGTTATGGGATCAATATACTATACCCAATAACCTTAACTTTCATTAAAAATCATGCATGCCAAAAACAAGGGGGAAAACCCAAAAAAAAAATAAAATAAATTAATATAATTAACAAAAGGGTCATAAAATATTATAGGTGGATCATATATGATATTATAAATATTAACATGGTTTTATTAATATTTAATAACAATATTGAAACTGTTATATTTTAGATTAAATCATATTCAACCAAATGAAAATGTGAGGTAACAAATATCATCTAAATTTATAGTTCATTGATGTGTATTTGATAGTATCCAACTATTCACTTTTATGTGGTGTAAATACATCAATTTTATATATTTAATAAGAATTCATATTTATTTACAAGGTTTCATTTTTCATTTGATTTTTATTCCTCAAGTGGTCATAATTTAATGTTTACCAAATAAGAAAGGAATTTATTGTACAATCTCATATTCTTTATTTGTTTATTCCTTTATAATGAAACTATAAATATGATTGGATAATATTTCATTTGAAATTTTCTTTATCATAAATTAAAATGTTCATGTTTTACGGATATGACTATTTCTGAAACCTTATATCATTTTTATAAAATTATTACACTTTGAATGTTATTTTATAAAATGGATAAATATTTTTAAATATGTATGCTTACTAATTTATATATTTAAATATATGGAATATTTATTCATAAATTAAATTTATTATTAAATTATATGGAATGATATGGATATGATGTTACCAGTGGGTAATAGTTATAGATACCCCCTCGATGTATGGATAGATCTTATGAGGCAAATCAGTTGGCCAAATCATTTAGGGTTTTAGCCTTAGTTTTAATTTATATTGTGAAAGGCCTTGACTGTAGAGATATCATGACTCCATAGATCCTGAAATCTTATAACTAATAATTTAAATAATTTATATTTCACTTATGATTATTATCCATGAGATATTAACCTTGATATTATTTCTAGATGAATTTCATTCTCATTTTCTTGATTAAATGGAATGGGTGTTCAGTTAGATAATATTCCATATTTACTATGCCTTCTTTCATGTTCATTTTATAGATAGGAAGGAATGAGGATTTAGTAATTTAAATTTTCATATTGAATATTCTTATTGATTTAAGATAGCTTCTACCACTTATAATCCTTACTGATTATTTGCTAACAACATTATGTTTTTCATTCTCTAGGTTATGAAGATGAATCATTTGAATATGTTTTATGAATTCTAAGAATTTTCATTGAAAAAATTATCTTCATTTACCAATTTATAATGGGTATCATGTGCATATTTAGTTATCAAAAACATCTAATCTAGCCTTTTATTTGGGATTTGACCGTCTTTATCTATAAAAATGTAATAAAGTCAGTACCATCACTGTTTTGCTGGGGTTAATATTATTTCATATAGTATTTATAGATACATTGAACCATAAACAACTAGTCCATAATATTTCAACAATTTCCAACCTATTCCATCATAACATGATCCCTTCTTACATATATCATAAATAATAACATTATTTATAACATTTGAAATGGAAAGAGAAGAATGGGTGAGTTGTAATTCCCAGTAAGGGTAAATAAGTGAGGTATAAATATATAAGAATAAATTGACAAAAAATGTTTTATAACATAATATTAACATTTTAAATCCACAACCTGTATATCACATATCATAATATTGAGATTTATAATAAATCATGGCTGTTCAAAGGAACTGAATTATAAATAAATAAAAGGCCATGAACCATGAAAGATTAACATAGGTATATGAAATTTTTTTATATTAAAAAAATATGAGGAAATCATTTATTAAGTAGTAAATTCTGATTTATAAGGCTATCATAGTGAAATGGGTTTACTCCATAAACCATCCTAGTATTCTAGGTTATCTCCCAAGACTATCATAGTTGATAGTGTCCTTTGACTGATCTTGGTTTACTCCCCAATTTAGTCTCGTTGACTTCATGAGATATCAATAATTATCAAATTCCTTGGTGGGAAACATAATCCCCACCTAATACATAATTAAAATCATACAAACATGTTCAAAATTATTATATACCACTCAACATATTCAAACCAATGAAATAAATCGGTATATTATACATTTCACGATAGAATAGCCCATAAATAATAATTGTTATTCATAAATATCTCATATATTCATCATAGAAAGCCCTTTTAAAATAAATGGTTTTCATAATCATCATTACATCATATACCATTTATAAAACCAATAAGGATGGAATCATTGGATTATATGCCGTTTAATGTATATAGGAACATAATGGTTGTTTTATTTGAAGAAATTATACACCAATAAAATATCATTAGAACAATTTTAAGGAAAATAATCATTCCATGATAAAATAACATATTATAAAAAATTAAAAATATAATGGAAAAAATTTTCATTGAAATTAATATTTTAAAATTTTAATGGAATTACCAATAAAAAAATTATTAATCACAGCAGGAAAATACCTTAATGTTGTATAAGAAAATAATATATTTCATCATTATATTTGATAGAAAAGTCACAAAGTACCTCGTTTATTAAATTACATAAATATTATGTTCAAAATATTTATTAGAAATGAAAATTTGGTTAAACATGTATTTTAAAAATCAAAGGATAATATTAGAAACCATATTTAAAATAATATTACAAAAAAATGATATAAAAGAAAATTTTTTCTCTGACCAAAGAGAGTAATGAAGTCGATTTTCCATAGAAACAAATTATTATTATCATGAGTGAAAACAAATGTGAAAAACTGAAATTAATAATTTAATTTAAATAAATAACCATATAAGAAAAAATTAAATATTTTTCTTTAGAGTAATATCATAAAATTTTATAATTATAGGAATAGTCATAATCAATCTTGACAAATAATGACATTGTAACAAAAAACCATTACCTTGAGTTGCCTTTCCTTATAAATCACTAAAACACCCTATATAATAAATTTAAGTTTATTATAATCATATAAAAGAGTCAATATCACACTTATAATATCACATAATATACCTTTATAATAATTCAACACACCCCTTTATCAATAAATCCTTATTAAAATTATCATTTTAGTGTGTTAAAAATTTCATTTATCATTAGTATTTTAGTTCAGTAGTTTTGGTCCCTGTAAATTTAACTCTATTCTATTATCACCATAATATTAATCATGATATACATATTCAATACATTTATTTTATTTATATTTTTATTCATCCATAATATATATATATAAATTAATTACACTTTTCATTGAGATGATATGTCATATGTACACATGAATGGTCCTTTAATTTTTCATTGAATGGAATGAAATAATGGTAAATATAAATTCAATTTTCATGTATCAGTATTATATAATATATATATATATATATATATTATATTCATTGATGTCTTCCTCAACAACATAGATGTAAAATATAAATAAAAAATGGATCATATGACTTTGTGGAGGTAATAGTCCAAACGTATACATGAATATCAATATCATTTCCCAATAGATGGGATGTAAAGTAGGTTTATGTGATATTATAATTAAATAATTATAAATATTTAATAAATATATTATAAAAATAATAAAAACATCATAAAAACATTCCATTAACTATATTGATTAAAAATTAATTACATCGTTATATGGAGATAGAAAGTCATACGAACACACGAGTAATAATTTTACTTCTAATTTCTTTCGAATGAGTGAGTATAATGGTTTTTAATTTTCATAATAAATTATAAAAATATTTAGTATTCTGAAGTTATTATTGTATGAAAATCACCATATTTTCTTAGGATTTAATCTAGAGTACAAAAAACTGTGATTTGTTAAGGAGATTACCACTTTGTTGAAACGAAAATTTATGTCTCCTCCAATTGGGTTTAAGGATACTATTTTGGGAAGAATAGAATCTCTATAATAATCCAAGGGATGTTTAGAAGTGAAATTTTATTGGGTTTTCAAGATAAAATGATGATATTTGTGTGATGTTGTGAGTTGCAAGGCTTCCTTTAAAAATTGAGGTGAGGAGAACTTTTGTAATTTCTTATAAGATTAAATTATAATAAACTAATTCACATGAAAATTATTCCAAATCACCAAGGAATAAAATATATGGTAGTATAGGGTGGTATTAACGTCATCCAATATAATTTATAAATTTTTAGGTTTCATTTTAGACTTTATCGTTTTTATTAAACCTTAGATCACCAATTTTAACATTATCTTTGGTAACATAATTTTTAATAAAAAGGGCATAATTTTTACATAATGGTTAAAATTATAACATAAATAAAACATTTATGAAATTTTATACCATATCATTTCCACCTTATCTTATTTAAATATTTTTATTTTCTATATATAATAAAAAAATATTATTTTCTTAAAATTTGATTATTATCAGTTTTGAAACTATTAATTTAATTTGACTTTAAAGAAATAAAGAAAGATTTATAATTAAATTATATACATTAAACACATAACATGTGTTTCATATTTACTAATAAAATCATGTTAAACTATAACTTCATCATTTTCAATTTTAATATTTTCAATATATTTTATTTTATTGTTTCATTTCTGAATGTGTACAGTTTTGGTGTTGTGAAAGAATTTAAAGTAATTATATAATCCTAAAAATTATAAATAAATTACCTTAAAATTATAATTTTATTATTAAAAAAATTTATGTATTTATTAATTAATAACTACATTATTTCCAGATCTAGAAACATAAATAATATTTAAAACTAATAGAGTGATGTTTTTGTAACTTTCTTTGATTAATAAAATATATAAGTTATTATTTGGAATATTTTCCCATTGAACAACTACAATTAGATCCTTTAGTGATAAGGGTATAATTAACATAATCTAATATAAATTAGGATGAAATATTGTTTTGCTTTCATGGATTTTTATTCAAGAATAAAAAAATTTACTCTTTAGAGATATGATAAATTATTACCAGGTGAATATTTATGCTGACCAAATAATAAAGGGGGATATTTATCAAATTATTTATTATAAGTTATAATAATTTAATTAATTTTATCTAATTATATTACAATATTTATAATAAAATAATTTTAATGTATGTTCACAAAATTCCATTTAATAGCTTTTTAGAAACAAAATACATTTTAAGAATTAAAATTGATTTAAAATTGTCTTATTCCAAGAAATAATATATTATGAATGTTTAAAACATTTCATGAAGTAAATAACATATAAATTACATTAAAATTTATCACCAAAAGTTATAATTTTAATTTATCAGTATAAAAATAAATTAAGTGTATAGAAATATGTTTTTAGAAAAAAATGCTACATTTTATAATAAAATATTTTTTGTTTTTAATTATATTCATTTGGAAACTAATGAATTAATTTTATAAATTTATAAAATAAATATTCATACATAATTTAGTAAATAAATTTTTGTACCCTCCAAGATAACAACTCTGTGATAATGGAAACTTAATATATTAACAATTTTATGTGGTTTTTATAAACATAATATTTTATGTAATGTATTCTTTTGATGAAATAAAATTATTTAAAGAGAAAATTTCATAAAAATTATAAGGGTGTTAGATTCTACCTCCATTAAACTGAATTTCACCCTCAACATTCATGAATCTAATACAAATAGATGACAAAACATATTTCTCATCACATCCTCAATTTTCCATGTACAATTTTCAAATTTTTAGTTTCTCCACTAAACTTTGACTAGGGTAGTGGCCTTTTTTATTGCACTTTATCTATATTTTATATAATATATACACGCTATCGCTTATAATAATGATATTTTTCCAGTGGTGTGAATTTTGAGTTCAGTTAATGTGACCGATCATGTATGTACTTCCACATGAGTGATACATGGAACACATTATGAATATTATGTAGACTCAGTGAGAGTGAAAATCAACAATATTCCATCCAAATAAATTGATGAATTAAAAAATAGATAACATAGCTATGATAGACAATTCAATTATTTCTAAATCTCATCACATCCATCTATGGATAAATGCATTGAAATTCCTTGTACCCAACTTCAATCTTGAGATCATTCCTATAATATTCAGCTTAACTTGTCGAATCTGAGACAATCTTATATGATATTGATTGGATATACCTTTCTATTCATTTCAATATCTGGATTAGTCATCAATAACTATTTTTATCCATATTTATCCTATCATAATGTATTTATGAACTTTCATTTATATATGCCATTATAAATATTTATCTAAATGCTGGACTGAAATCGATTATTGTAAGAGAATTAAAATAATAGAATGTATTGATTTTAAACTCCATTAAAATCCGTAGATAAATCTATCAAACTTTATTATAGAGTTTTAATGGCCCACATAGAATAATTATTTGTTTTATTATTACAAGTAGTTCTAAAAAATAGAATTATATCAAGATCCTTGAGAATAATTCTCAAAAATATCACGATAAACCTCAATACCCGAACCGATACAATTTATGGTTCTACAATTTTTTTTAACAAAATACATATTGTATAAATAATTATGTTGATCAAGATAGAAATCTAATTAGATAATGAGGAAGATATATGATTTTATAAGGTGATAAAAAAAACCCAAATTGCATTATTACTTTTAAATGTTTTGTGGAGTCTGATGACAAAATACCTGAGGATGTTTTCCCAATTCCATTTAGGTAAAGATAATGGGTGTAATATGCCCTTTTAAATATATTTCATATCCTTAAATTACTGACATTACAGGCTCTGATAAATATACACTATGATATCATTCTTCATATAATCCCACTAGAAATAATCTTTTCAATCACTATATAACCTCATCCTTCTATGATGAATAGTGAATTATGAACTATAGACTTCATCCATTAGATCCTTCTTCAAATAGGGTACAAAAGGCACACATACATGGTTATTAAACCATAATACTCCATCATAATCAAGGATGAACTAAATAACTTATCTCAAATTTATTTCACCTCTACATATTTCTTCCATGACTCTTTAATAATCACATTGATAGGCGATGGGACAATAATTTGAGAGAGATAAGATTTCTCCCATTAATGAATTCAAGATCCATCCATTGAATGTACATAAATATTGGATCCTTCTTTTCCTCATCATATATAATCTATCATTATAATTTCAACTATGTGCATCTACTTCCTTATTTTATTTCCGATGTTGGTAATGTATTGGGTAGTCATAATAAGTAATTATATCCAACCTTATAATTTAAAGCATGTCCCGCTACTTTTGAGTGAAAATATACTTTACATATTTTTGATTAGTATATATATAACACATTTACCAAAGAGATGATTTATAACTATATTTAATATAGAAATCACCAAATCTTACTCGAAATCATTAGTTGGGTATTTTTTCTCATTAATGTTCAATTATCAGGAGTCATAAGCTACAACCATAACATTCTGTAGGTGGAAAAATCATAGTACCTTCATTGATGGATAAATATATATTAGAAAACCTTCTCCATTGTAGGGTAGTTTAGTCATAGGTTCAATAACTAGACCACTCTTAATTTCTGTAAATAATTCCTCAAATCCCTCCTTATAAAGGAACATGTTTTCTTTCTGAGTTAACTTGAGGATTAGATATAACAGCCAAAAACATTTATCCATAAAGCAATGATAATATACTTGAAAAAAATGGTTCTCAATCACATTAGTTATTCTTGTCCAATTTTTAATAACCTATATCTTCAATTGGTTTACTGGTATACAACTGCATCAGACTATATGACCCAAAAAAATAATTCAAATGCTAAAATTTACACTTTGTAAATTTCTCTTCAATATTTTCTGTCCTTGGGTATAACTCACAATTATTATTTGATAATTATTATCTTTCATTTCCATTTAATATAAAATAATATCATCTTTATAGACCACCAAAAGCTCTTCAAGATAATATCTAATGTCTATATTAACAAAATCTTTGAATATTATAGGAGAATTTCTATGATTTAAGGGCATCAATATATATTTATTGATTCTATACATTGTATGGATGGATTTCATGGCTATATCCTACTTTTTGGACCATAATTGATGATATATTGAAAAAATATAAATTATAGAGGAGAATTAAGATCTACATAGTTGATTTACAGGGAATAAAAATGATTAACAAGAGATTTTTTCTTGATAAAGGTCTAGTTATATTGTTAAAAATCAATGAAGTGTCACATTTATCCATTTTTTTCTTAAGAATTAAAACATGTGCACCCATGGGGAGACACCTGATTAAATGAGTCCATTTCCAATATTCTCATGGGATTAATTCCTTATTCCATGAACATAACACCCCAATCTTTTACATTACGCTTCCTTTTTAATAATACAATAGCTTGCATTGTACGCAACTTTGAGATTCTAACACACCGTGACCAATCAAACATGTCGTTATGAATTGTACTACACATTTTCTGAAATTCTATAAATTTTATTTTTCAAAATTTACTTCTTTTTGGGATTTGGAATATCAAATTTAGCTTAGGGTGAGTTTTTGGTATTTTTCTAAAAACTTTTAATTTTTGATGAATAGTAAAAAAACCCTGAATTATAGTTTAAAACGGACTTCTTATTTAAATAATTTTTTATATTATTTAAATTTATTTTAGTTAAAACTATATAAATAATACATATATAAGTTTAATTTAATTAATTGGATTCATTTTATAATATGTTTAGATATATAAAAATTCTATTGAACTTTTTACCGTCTTTTACCCACCTCATAGGAGCCTTTGCAAATTTGCATAAAACATAGTTTTACCACTATTGTGAGTTGAGTTTCAAAAATCCGAGAGACATGGTTGATATCAGTATGAAAAATGTGGTTCAATAAGATGATAATAATTTTTGGTGAATAGTAACTTTTTACTTTTATTTACCACAGTTAAAAGTAAATAGGGCAATTAAGGGTAAAAATGATATTATTATTAACCTAAAACATCTCCTAAATAAATTTTATTAGTGTAATTCGATCAAAAAAACCTTATGAATAAAATATGATCCTTTAGTTCCACTTGGATTAAATTAGTTTATTTATTATTATTTTATTTAAGGAAGAGTTAGAATAGTTAAATTCAATGTTTAATAAATAATATTTTTTAATATAATGCTACAGAAAATATAAATTTGAACATAAATATTCATTAGAAATATAAACTTATTTCAAACATAATGGTATTTTATTTATAATTTTTAGACATGAAATAATTAAAATTATTTTTGACAAAATGATGATGTAGTAATTACCATATTAATGAAATATTAAAATATTTGAAATTATAAATATAAAATTAAATCTAACTTTATACTTTTAATGAATTCCAATAATTTATAGGTTAATATGACATGTCAGTGTTTATTAAAGGTATTTATTTCGAAGTAAAAAAGTTTTTAGGACTGTAACAAAAATCAATTATTAAATAATGTCAAAATTGACAAAAAAGGATTTTTAAAAGAAATATTATATTATTAATTTATATTCTATTCCTAAAAATCTTAGGTTTAGAAAAGTGACTTATTTAATGATAATTGATTCATTAATGAACCACTTGAGGTTCTCTTGGATGTTTATAGTATGTTTATTAACCATATAATATAAAAATTCAAAGAGTCATGATAAATGTCAAACTATTTAACTAAGAGTTAAATCTAAATGATAAGGTTAATATAGTGACCCAAACCTATCTAAAACCTATTATTTGAGAGGTTTTTGACCCATCCCAACCTTATCCTTTAAATAATTCATTTTGGAGCAATTATAAACCGAAAATGATTTTACTATTAAATAATATTTCAATCTTTTCCAAAGATACCCCTCACCCCTCCTATAAAAGGGAACTTACCATTCTCTCAAATTCACACCTTCAAATCCATTTTTCTCCGCAATACACTGCCCAAATATCATACCAACTATCCTCCCTTCATCCTAGAGTCCTTCCTTTAGTCATTAATCCATCCTAAGTATCACTCTTGAACAATCAAAAGGAAGAACCCAAAGAAGAGGTAAATATTTCATCACCAATTTCATGTTCTTTTCTTCTTCCACATCCTATTTCATTGTTGTTTACATTCGAAAATAATAACTCTAGTATCCTCTATATACGGGGATGTTATTATAAATATTTTACAACCATATTCATTATTATATCCATACTTTAAATGACATGTGACCATACATGCGTACGTACGGCTTACCGTCTCCACGTCGTGGTGTAGTTGTTATTCAATACATTATTATTTGGATGGGTATAATAATGATGTATAATTATAGTAAATAATAAATATAACATGATAATTATTCTATATATATATATTATAAAATCCAATTATATACTATTTTAATATCAAAATAATGATATTGTCGCTCGTGCGTACGCACAGATTACCGTCTCCATGAACACGATGAGATTCATTCCCCATCGTATCCATGGAAGAATAATTTTAATTTTATTATTAAAAATAATGTATAAGAAATTAATATCATTATGGATATGAATAAAATACATCTTATCCATAACAAACGCATCTTATGTTATAAAACATATAAAGGAAAACAAATCAGTTTACACCCAAAATGATGATAATACTAAAATATTATTAGCAAAGAAATATTAGAAGACCATATATGATATCGTATTTATGAATATGTTTCTTGTATAATTGAATAAAAATTATTTTACTATTATATAGGAGGTTAATGTACCCTCAACAAAGGAAAAGTACAAGATAAGGCTTAATTTCACAATCTCTTTATTATCCGAGGTTGTTTTTACGTAAGTATCTAATGTGACCTCTTTATCATCAACATCCATGTTTTATAAAAATGTATTCCAAAACATTTTTACTATTTACTAGACTATAGGCTAAAGTCATTTATACCCTTGTTTGACTTTTTATAAAATTGTTTGAATGGAATCTTTCTGTCGTTTTCAAAATAGGTTACCTGATGACATTTTTGACAAAATTAAGGTATGAATGTTTTTTAACTTATACGGCAGGTGTGACTATTTTCCACTATCATAACATTGTCGAAGCTTCACATACAATCATATAATAATATTTTCAAAATAAATGTTTCCTTTTATAAATATATGACTTTTAAATTATTTCAAAATAGAAAGAGATATTTCTCTAAAAAACATTTTGATTTCATCCATGTCAACATCCTTTGATGGATTTTAGGATTATTTGAAGTTTAGTTATTATGACACAAAGCTTTCATATTTTATTTACAGTTTTGTGATATTTTTTACTATTGATGTGTTATTTTTACACCATTAAAGGTTTATTTAAAAAGTATTAAAATTTCATACGATAGATTTAATTTGAATTTTTATGTTATGTTAAAACCTTTTCATATGAGGAATGAATTGAACTTGGTATGTGATGGGTGGAGCCCGCTATAGCTCCTCGATGAATTGGTAGGTCTCATGAGACAAACTAGTGTCTTGGCACAAGGCCTTGAAAAAACCTTATTTTTATTCTTAGAACAAGGCTATTACTAAGTGGTTATGAAATATGGAATTATGTATTCCATCATTATGAAAGTGGATATTAATATTGCATGTGATTATTCGACTACGAGAATATCCATGTCAATAAGTAAATGGAATTATTTGATTTTATCGTTTCCATATTATTCTGAACTTTATGTTTAAAATGATTTTTTTCTATTCTTATATTTCCTTAAATGTTTATGTATATTTATGAAGGTTTTCGCTATATTTTTATCCTTACTGAGCATCTGATATCACCCCTTTCTGTGTTTTATTTTTTCCAAGATGCGAGTAAGTATATTCTGACTAACCAACATAGATAGTCTATGGGATATCAGTGTGGCCTATGGAGACTATGTTGTTGAAGATTGTCATTTTATTATTTAATGTAAAACTTATGAATGTATCTAGTACTTCAAAGAATACTAAACTAATCAGTCTTTAAAGACGTGATCCTTTGTGATCATGCTAATGTTATGTAATAATACACCAACCCTAAGTAACTAGGGTCAGGGTGTTAAAATTGGTATCAGAGGAAGATTAGTACAAATCATGGAAACTAGATTTAGATAAACACTAATTACAGAACATTATCCTATTATAGACTTTGAGGATTAGTATAGAAGAAATTCCTAGAATGTTGGTATTGTAGAGATTTTTTGAGTTTTCTAAGTAATACATCTCTTTCTGGATACGAGTAGGTAGAGGCGGCTCTGGAATAGATGTACCTAGGGGTAACACCCAAAAACACCGCTCTGTGTGAGACTCGAAATTGAACTAGTGCATGACAAAGGGCATTGCTACATTCTTGGTTATGACACTCCTGAGGGATATGCTTAGGATTATTCTCATTTTCTTTATAAACCATTATGAAGGGTTTATAAGTATATACTTTTTCAAAGAATACATTTTTTATGATTATGAATTATATCAATAAACTTTTCAATTCATGTTTTTTGTTTTAGAAGTATGGAATTATGTATTTCAATTGATAAACTAATCTAGTTTATGCCATAGTTTAGAAATGATCCCTAGTGGAAGGAATGTAAACTATATCAATGCAGGTAATCCATTTAGGGATTTCCCTCCAAATCAATTTAATTATAGCAGATCTGGTGATGGAACTGGTGCTGATGAGCTTATCACCATACTGGGACAACTCACTCAGGTTACGAATAATAACCGTACCCGTATGGAGCACCCTATTCCACAACATGGAGGATAAATGTTAGAACGATTCATGCGGAAACAACCACCAACATTCAATGGGAGTACAAATCCATTTGTGGATGAGTAATGGATATATTCATTAGAGAAAATATTTCAGGCTTTGGTTAGTAGTGAAAGGGAAAATGTTTTCATGGAAGTTTATCGCCTCACGGGATATGCAGATCAATGGTGGTCATTTATTCAACCCAGAAAGGAAGATAATGAAGTATCCAATGTGGAATAGAGGGAGTTTACAGATCTTTCCTTAGTAAAATACTTTCCTCATAACCATTGGGCGGATATGGAAAGGAACTTTTTGAGTCGGAGGAAAAAGTAGGATGAGAATGTTGCAACGTATGAGGCTAACCTTAAAAGGCTATCAAGGCATGCAGAAAACTATATACGTAACCCAAGAAGTAAGATTGATTGATTCTTTAATGGGTTTAAACCATTCATTCGGTGAGTATTTGTCTCACAATCCTTCTTGTCATATGAGGATATTTTCTCATGTGCTATCAATATGGAAAATGAATTCTCTAAGTCTTATGACTTTAAAGTAAAGAAAGAGAAGAAGAGATCCACTGAACACTCTAGAAATTTAAATAAGGGGAATAAAGGAAACGTTGAATATCTATCTTGGAGTAAATGTGGGAAGAAACACCCTGGTACTTGCTTGAAGGGAATGAGAGTCTGTTACAAGTGTGTTGAAAAAGGCCACCATTCTCGTGATTGCAAGGGGAAGAAAGAGGCTATCAAGGTTGAATGATACAACTGTAGAGAAAAGGGTAATTATGCATATTAATGTTCTAAGTGCCAAGGAAAATTACCTTAGAAAATACCAAGGGATCAAGGCCATGATTATACTATCACTATTGTTGAGGTTGAAGTTCTGAAAGATGTGGTGGAAGATAATTTAATGGTTTCCCCAAGTTTAGAAAATGCCATATTTGATTCTGGATAATCGCATTTTTTGATATCATCCCAGTTTTCTAAGAGAATTAGAAATTTTCAATTTGACGTAACAAGGGAGTTGTTAGTAAAAACACCAAATAGAAGTATCATTGCAACAAATATTTGTGAATCAGTTCCCATTGGGGCATGTAAATGTTATTTATCTGTTGATCTCATCGGCCTAACCATGATTAAATTTGATATAATCTTTGGTATGGATTGGATTTCGGACCATGATGCAAAACTTTATTGTAATAATAAGGAGGATACAATTCGTGATGATGATAAGGAGTACCTTATCTTTCGAGAAAAAATTTAACCACCTAATTATTATCTAGATCCACCCCCAGTAGCCCAATTAAATTAAATCTTTGGGGAGGAAGAGAAAAAAATAACTATGGATGGGGAAAGGAAAGTTCAAATTGAGGACGTACCAATAGTGAATGAATATATTGATGTGTTTCCATAAGATTTACCTGGACATCCTCTAGAATGAGAAATTGAGTTTTCCATTGATTTAATTCCTAGTTGAAGGACAATATCGAAGACCCCTTATAGAATGACCACTATGAAATTAGTGGAAATAAAGAAACAATTAGAGGAATTGAGTAATAAGGGATTTATTTGCCCTAGTTTTTCTCTATGGGGATCACCTGTTCTTTTTCTTAATAAGAAAGAGGGATATATAAGGTTGTGTATTGAATACAAGGAGATCAAAGCTATAAAAATAATGAACATGTATCCCATACCTCACATTGATGATTTATTTGACCAACATCATGGAGCTCAATATTTTTCAAAGATTGAACATCGATATGGATATCATAAATTGTGTGTGAAGAAGGAAGACATTCTAAAAACATCATTTTGAACCAGGTATGTGCATTACGAGTTTACAGTAATGCTTTTTGGGATGACTAATGTACCCTCTATTTTTTTGGATCTAATGAATAGAGTTTTCAAGGAATATCATGATGACTTTGTAGTTGTATTTATTGATGATATCATGGTATACTCCAAAATATATGTAGATCATTAAAATCACTTGCGCACCATTCTAAAAATCCTTATAAGAAATTAATTATACGGGATGTTTAAAAAGTGAGAATTCTGGCATTAGGAGATTTCTTTTTTTTTTCCATATTTTCTCCAAGGATCGAATCTATGTTGATCCTTCTCTGAAAAATGCAATCCATGAATGGCCAGCACTGACAAGTATAACTGAGGTATGCAATTTTATTGGTTTAGTTGGTTATTATCGACATTTCGTCCAGAATATTTCCTGATTAGCTAACCCATTAATGATGCTCACACGTAAAGGTGTTAAATTTGTTTGGACAAAAGAGTGTGAAGAATGTTTTAAGAACTGAAGAGAATATTAGTCAATTATACTTTTTTCACTCCTCCATCGGGGAATGATGGGTATGTTATTTATAATGATGCCTCAAAGAATGGAGACACTATATCTACGGTGAAAAATTTGAGATTTATAATGATCAGAAGAGTTTAAAGTTTTTTTTCTCTCAGAAGGAACTCAACATGATGCAAAGGAGATTGATTGAACTACTCAGGGATTATGATAGCATGATACACTACCACCATAGGAAGGAAAATAAGGTGGGATATGCTTTGAGCCGAAAAGATCATAGAGTTTTGAACAAGATGAGAGTTGAAAGGGATCCTATTTTCATGGATCTAGTAAACATTGACATGGGAATAACCATTGAAGGTGAAACATCAATGGTTTTTCAAATGTTTTCCAAACAATCTTTACTGGAAAGGATAAAGAGTTTTCAGACCAATGACTAAGAGTTTCAAAAGATGATTAAAGCTTTGAATGATGGCATATTGAGTGACATCATATATGAAGATAATATTTTGAAAAATGGGAAGAGACTTTGTGTTCCCGATATATCTGATCTGAAAAGGTTATCATTAGATGATTCCCATAGCTCCAATTTCATAATACACCCTGGTAGCACTAAGATGTATAGATATTTGAAGAAACATTTTTGGTGGCACAACATGAAGAGTGAGATTGCTAATTTTGTGTCAATATGTATGGTTTATCAACAAGTGTACGTTGGAAGGCAATATCCTAGATGAGATATGAAACCTATTCCCATACCTGAGTGGAAATGGGATAATAATATGATGAAATTTTCATTGGGACTAACAAAGAATCCTAGAAGGAACGATGAAATATTGGTCATTGTAGATCGTCTTACCATGTCAGCAAATTTTCGGGGAATAAGAGAAGATTTACCACTTGAACGTTTAACAAGACTGTATATTAATGATGTTTTAAGATTTCATGGATTACCCCTATCGATTGATTCTGATCATGACCCCATTATACATCAAGATTCTGGAAAATACTTCAGAAAGCCCTGGATACTGAACTTCATTTGGAACTTCCTACCACCCTCAAACTGATGGAAAATTAGAATGGACTATTCAATCCTTAGAAGACATTTTGACATCTTGATCACATGACTTTCAAGGTATGTGGGATCAATATTTACCTCTCGTATAAATTTCTTATCACAATAGCTTCAATTCAAGTATTCATATGGAACCATATGAAGCGTTATATGGAAAGAGATGTCGTACACCAACTTTTTGGGATGATGTTAGTGAAAGAAAACTTGTAGGCCGAGAACATGTTGTGGAAACGATAGAAAAGATGAAGGTTATCCAACCCCACATCAAAATAGCAGAAATTAGAAACGAGAAATATACTGATAACTGAAGGAAGGGATTGGAATTTCAGGTAGGAGATCATGTTTTCTTGAAGGTACCTCTATGGAAGGGAGTTATACGATTCGGTAAGAATGGTAAACTAAGTCCCAGGTACATCAGATCTTTCAAAATTCTATAATGAATTAGAGCTGTATCTTACCGGTTGGAAATGCCGCCAAGTCTCTCAAAAGTTCATTATGTGTTCTATGTATCATTGTTCATAAAAAACATGCCTGTCCCAATGCATGTGCTCACATAAATGGAATTAGAACTAGAACACGATCTATCTTATTGCAAAGAGACTATCATAATTCTTGATTCCAGAGAACAGGTGTTGAGAAAATGGACAACTAGTTTGGTAAAAGTCCTATAGAACAACCATAAGATATAAGAGGAAACATGGGAACCTGAGGATCTTCTGATGAAGAACCACCGAAATCTTATTATGTAGTAATATTCAAGAAATTTCAAGGAATAAATTATTTGAAGGAGGTGAGAATGTAAAACCCCAAGCTTCCACATTATGCTTCCCTTTGAACAATGCAATAACTTGCATTGTACGCAACTTCGAGATTCTAACACACCGCGACCAATCCTAATAGCTGTTATCAATAATATTACACAATTTTTGAAATTTTATAAATTTTATTTTTCAAATTGGATTTCATTTTTGGATTTGGAATATCGAACTTAGCTTAGGGTATATTTTGGGTATTTTTTTGAAAAATTCAATTTTTGATGAATAGTGAAAAACATTGAGTTATAGTTTAAAACCGACTATTTATTTTAATAATTATTTATTTTATTTAAATATATTTTAGGAAAAAATAGACACATAATAGCTATATAAGTTTAATGTAATTCATTGGAGTCATTTTATAGTATGTTTAGATTTATACAAATTTTATTGATCTTTTTACCGTCTTTTACCCACCTCTTAGTAGCATTTGAAAACATTCATAAAATTTAATTTTACCACATATATGAGTTGAATTTAAAAAATCAGAGAGATACGGTTGATATTAGTATGTAAAATTTGGTTCAATTACATGAAGATAATTTTTGGTGAATAGTAACTTTTTACTTTTTTTACCACGGTTAATAGTAAATACGGTAATTAAGGGTAAAAATGATATTATTATTTCCCTAAAAAATGTCCTAATTCTATTGGATTAGTGTAATTCGACCAAAAACAACCATAGGAAGAAAATATGATCCTTTAGGTCCACTTATATTAGGTTAAGAAATTTATTTTTATTTTATTTTAAGAAGAGTTAAAAGAGTTAAATTTAATGTTTAATAACTAAACCGTTTTTAATATAGGGTTACATAAAAAATAAATTCTACTATAAATATTCATTATAAATCTATAATGATTTCCCAACTAATGGTATTTTAATTATAATTTTTAGACATTAAATAAATAAATTTAATTATGGCACAATGATGATGTAGTAATTTCTATACTAATGAATGATTAAACTAATTGATATTATAAATATCCAAAAAATCTAATTTGAGACTTTTAATGAATTAAAATAATATTTAGGTTAATATTACATTTTATAGTTGATTAAATTTATTTATTTCTAAGTAATAAATTTTTTAGGACTTTAATAAAAATCAATTATTAAATAATGTTAAAATTGACATAAAAGCATTTTTGAAACAAATATTATATTATTAATTGGTATTCTATTCCAAAAAAATAAGGTTCTTCCAAAAAACTTATATAATGATATTTGTATCATTAATTAACCACTTGGGGTTCTCTTGGAAGTTTATAGAAAGTCTAGTAACCATATAAAATAAAAATATAAAGTGACGTGGTAAATGTCAAACTATTTAACTAGCAGTTAAATATAAAAGATAAGGATAATATAGTGACCCAAACCTATATAAAACCTATTGGTTGAGAGGTTGTCAACCCATACCCACAATATCCTTTAAGTAATTCTTTTTTGGATACATTATACACTGAAAATTATTTTATTATAAAATAATATTTCAATCTTTTCCTAAGGTGCCCCTCACCCCTCTTATAAAAGGGTACATCCCCTTCTCTCAAATTCACACCTTTAAAGCCATTTTTATCAGCCATACCCTACCCAAATTTCTTCCTAAATGTCCTTAATTCATTTTATAGGCCTTCCATTAGACATAAAGCCATCCTAAGGAGCCCTTTTGATCAAATCGAAAGGAAGAACCCGAAGAAGAGGTAAATATTTCATCACCTCTTTCAAGTTCTTTTCTTCTTCCACATACTATTTCTTTGTTGTTTCCATTATAAAATAATAAACCTAGTATCTAATATATAAATTGATGTTATTATAGATATGTTATAACCATATTCATTATTCTATCCATCATTTGAATGACATGTCACCATACATGCATACATACGACTTACTGTCTCCACGTCATGGTGTAGTTGTTATTCTATTCATTATTATTTGTATGGGTATTATAATGATGTATAATTGATTTAAATAATAAATATAAAATGATAATGATTCTTTATATATGATATAACATCCAATTATATATGATTTTAATATCAAAAAATGATATTCTTGCTCGTGCGTACGTACTGATTACCGTCTCCGCGAACATGATGAGATTAATTCCCTATCATATCCATTCAAGAATAATTTTCATTTTATTATTAAAAATAATTTTTATAAACTCAATATCATTCTGGATATGAATCAAATACATCCTATCCATAACAAACACGTCTTATGTTACAAAACATATAAAGTAAAATGAATCAGTTTACACTCGAAACGATGATAATACAAAAAACAATTTAACAATGCAATATTATAGGTTCCTATATGATATCATATTTATGTATATGTTTCTTGTATAATTTAATAAAAATGATTTAACTATTATACAATAGGATAACGTACCCTAAACCAAGGAAAAGTAAAAGGTAAGGGTTAATTTCACAATATCATTATTATCTATGGTTTTTTTTACGTAAGTATCTACTCGGACCTCTTTATCATCCACATCCATGTTTCATAAAAATTTATTCCAAAACATTTTTACAATTGACAACACTGTGGATTAAATTCATTTATACCCTTGGTTGAATTTTTATAAAATGTTATGAAGGGAATCTTTTCGTTTTTTTCCAAACAAGGTACCTTATGACCTTTTTGAAAAAATTAATGTAAGAATGTTTTTTAACTTATACAGGGGGTGAGGCTATTTTCCACCATTATAAAATAATTGAATATTCCCTTAAAATATTATAAGAAAAATATCAGAATAAATGTTTTCTTTTATAATTACATTACTTTTAAATAATTTCAATATAGAATGTTATATTTCTCTAAAAAAATATTTGATTTCATCTATGTCAACATACATTGATAGATTTTAAGCTTATTTATTGTTTATTTATTATGATAAAAAACTTCCATATTTTATTGAAGTTTTTGTGATATTTTTTATTATGGATGTGTTATTTTTACACCATTTATGGTTTATGGATAAAGTATTGACATTTTCTATGCTATATTTAACAATACGTTTTATGTTATGTTTAAACCTTTTCATATGAGGAATGAATTTGACTTACTATGTGATGGGTGGAGCCCTCTATAGCTCCTCGATCCATCGGTATGTCTCATGAGAAAAATTGGTGTCTTGGAACAAGCCCTTGAAAAAAACTGTATTTGTAGTCTTGGCACAAGGCCTTAACTATGTGGTTTTGAATTCTGGCCCTATGCATTCTATCGTTATGAATGTGGTTATTGATATTGCATGTGATTATTCAACAAATAAAATATCCATGTGAATAAATAAATGGAATTATTTGATTTTATTTTTTCCATATTATTCTGAAGTTCATGTTTAAAATGATTTTGTTCTAGTCTTACATTTCCTTAAATGTTTATACTTATTTATGAAGGTTTCTGATATATGTTTATCCTTACTGAGCATCTGAGATCACCCATTTATATGTTTCATTTATCCTAGGATGCAAAAAGTATACTATGACTGACCTATCGGGATAGTCTATCAGATGTGATTTTGGCCTATGGAGACTATGTTGTTGTAGTTTTTCATTTTATAATGTAACGTAAAACTTATTAATGTATCCAGTACTTCCAAGGCTACTACATTAATCGGTCTTTAGAGACTTGATCTTTTGTGATCATTCCAATTTTTTGTAATAATGAACTGACTCTAGGTAAATAGAGTCAGGGCATTACAATGAAACTATATTAGGGACAACCTATATAGAGTCTGGGAAATCGATGTACCACTGGGTATGGTTCAGTGGAATACTCATCATCATGATTCAATGGATGACTAGAAAAATCTATTAGAATGACACCAATGAATATTTAAACAATAAGTATATTATCGATATTTATTTTAACCCCATATATATGAGACAAGTACCCAATTTGAGATGGAATCATGACCCATATATGGATTTAATTTCCCTCAAATGTTTAGTTTTTCCTTCACATTGATAGGAAATCAAAGGTTGGGATCTAATATCAAACATATCTTACCTTCTTCAAATATTGATGGTGTTTTTAGTAAATAAATCCTATAAATTCCGAAATTTAGATTATATTCATCTATAATATGGATGAACTGATTTTGAGGGAAAAACTTCAAAAACAATTCAACCATATAACAATCAATAAAATGGGATGTAATCCTCATAAAATTATGGTTTTTTATTTCGAAATCAATATAAATTTTTTTTGTAGCTTGAAACCCTTATAAAAAGCATTACATATAAAATGGTGGGTAGATAAAAAATAAAATAAGATGTTAGTAGTTCTATTTTAATGATATGTTAACCTTTACTCACTCTTTTATGGTAACCCTCATCAGAGAATAGGTTAACATGAAATTTCCCTTTGTCTCAATGATTAAGAGGTTGTTGACATTGATTATCAGCATTAACCAATAGAACTAGGAACTATATAGAGTAGTTACCATACTCAATGTATTTAAAACAATTGAATGTGTGTGCCTCATTATGTGGAGCTTTCACTCTACTCACATCATTACCAACCTATTTCTTATCACATACACATTCAATTTCCTAATGACCTTCCTTTTCAAAAATTTAGCATTAACTAGTTATTTGGATAAAATTACCCCATGTCTCCTTCCACACAACAAGCACAATGTTAGGCTCGTCGTCTTCTATCTATAGTTTTTATAATTTAATTTTAATTAAATTTTTCATTTCTTTTCAAAAATCTGAAATTGATTGGTATCTTCAATTTTTTTATCCACCTTGAGAAAATACTAAGAAATATATTCATATATATTGATGTACCTAATGTCAAATTTAATTCATAGATTGGGTTTTAATCCAATGAAGACTTGATCAACTTCACATTTATATTGTATGAAAATAGTATAAGTGTACCTATAATATATTATGATATTGTCCATATATTTATGATAATATTAATTATTATTCTACTTTATATCATGGAATTCATTCACCATTTCCATATGAATAATAATAGGAAAGTAATTATTAAAAAATAAGCTTTTAGAATCATGCCAACCTATATATTTAATATCTATTTTATCTCTCATATTCATGAAAAGAGTCCACTATTGATCTTCTTCACCTTCAATGTGGAAAGTAGTTAAAATAATATTCTAATGCTCAAAACACTATAGAATGGAAAATATTTTTTAGTGGTACTGATCCATTTCTAATCGAATAGTGTCTCAGTTGACCCAGGAAAGGAATTATCAAGTTACCTTACCAACAAATCAACATAATATTGTTACCTACTTTGTTTATTTGAACACGTCGTGTGATTCATATCTCGAAAATGTTGGGTAAGTAGTGAAACATGATTTTGCATTCAATATCCCTTAAATTTTGGTTTCTAATGAGTGAAATAATTTCATTTTCCATTATATTTAGTATAACAAGTTTCTTTCAGTTTCATTAAATTAATTAAAACCAGAAATATTAGTGTAATCAATAATAATCATGATGGGAAACCACATAATCTAGAAAATATATTATAATATTATAAACTGTGACATCAAATTTTGGACACCATAGGTTTAACCTAGGTCATTCACGATCATTACCAAAACATTTTGACATTATCCTATATATAATGTTATCCCTAAGGTTGTTACTAATGTTCTCTTAACAAACATTCCAAAGGATAACCAAACTATTCTCCAATACCAACTATAGACACCCATAATTTTCATTAATATATATTACATCTTAATTTATGAATATTAATTATATGACATTTTTTCCATGCTATATGTTTTCTGGTCTACTATCTTTAGAAATGTGGAAACATAAACAACTACTTCATAATATAACTAAATCATCTCCCACATATGTAATTGTAACTAGAAACATTTTTGACATGTTTTACTTAATAAATTTCTCAATATCATGGGTAATGGAATCATAATAATTAATGAGATAAATTGAATAGTCTTGGTAAACTATGGATATATCTATATATGATTATAAAATATCAATATTTATGATAAAATTATTGTAACATTTGGAGATCATACGATACATATCATTGATCAAAATCTTTTATCATTGAATAAATATTTTTAGTTCACAATACAGGAATCCTAAAAGAGTTATTGAACATGAAACCTGAATTTTTTACATGTGAATAATAAATTTATTTATGGTTTAATCTATTTTTCTTCTATGTAACTCTTTGGAATACATATATTAATATTTTCAGAGATGGGTGCTGAGATGGTATAACAATCCAAGAGCCTGTGATCCCAAGATGTATATTTGAAATTTATTAAATATATTAAATTAAATTTCACATAGGTTTCTTAAAAACGTTTCATAAATCCATAAAGGAGTCTCAGGACTACTATTTTTCATCATCATAGAGTCCAATGAACTCCTTATAATATACAAGTAACATATCCTTGGACTATGTCAAAGTATCGAGTTGTGTGCGGTCATGGGGATATTTTTAAATAAACAAATTAAATTGATTGTTTTTATTAAATTGTGATGTCTCAAGATTTCCTATAAATATATTATTATAAGGGGAACTTATGGTTATCCACATAACCTTGGAGATCTAGAGGGCCCCTTCAGGGAGATCATTCCAATCACAACAAATGTCGATCGATAACCTAGGATCATCTTCACCATAACCACATTTGTATCTTCCCAATGACTATGAAATATGATCATTATCCATCAACAGTTGATCCAAACCAAGGTATGATGTTTTTTCGAATTCATCTAATTTATTTATCCCATGATGAACATGGATTAATTTTAAATTACAATAATTGATTCACCCATTAATGAATCATTTAATCTACATTTGATTTATTTATTTGTTATTGATTATTCCTCATCATTTAAAGTTATATGAAAATGATTAATGTACCAAAACATTCAGGGTTCATTCAATATATCTATAGTTTATGGTTTCATCTCCTATTAATTAACATGTTCATTGGGGGGAATTTATATAGCCCACAGTTTGATGTATAATGTGTATTTGATCATTACGCTATTAGTCTTTAGCATGACACTTCAATACCACAGGTGTGGTTAACAATATGGATTATGGAGAACGTGTGAAGATAAAGGATGAATAAAGCTATATTATATTGGACCGTAGATCCACAATCATCCGTGTTTCATTTGTGAAAATGACAATGCTACTCAGTGGAGTGATTTCTGAGTGTATTGAAGACCTGCTTCTAGTGAGGGATGATAGTGAGGTGTGGTAAAAATGGGACTACAGTTTCTAATGGTATTCATATTGTATCTATAGGTGAGGTTGGAGTGGGTTTATATAGATAAATAACCATTTTTAAAAAAAATATAGTAGTACACAACATTTAATTTGAAGATACACACAATGTCTACCACCTTGCTTGCGGCAATATGGTTTCCACAATAATTAAATATCACAAGCCTTTTGACACCTCTCATAGGTCATGTGACCTTTGGTAGGTAGATCAAAATTTACAATGGGAGTAAATAATATTTAATATGACTATGCAAAAATTCATGGGCAGAGTACATATGGACAACCTGGTACTCAGACACAACTAAGTACATGGACACGACTAGATAAACAAACACGATTAGAGTACACTGAATCCAGTAGAGGAACATGGGTACCGACATGGGATGGTTCAAATTTGTGGTACATGCCATGTACCTTATGTAAAAATTGTTTACATCATTATATATAGTATGGAGGACTTCATTCACTCAGTATTTAATAGGTTTAGTTGAGTGACATTCCTTGTTGCTTTCCTGTGAGGGTGAAGTTTGTCATTATGTACTTGTAAGAGAATTATCATCCAATATAAGGGTGCATTATTCGATTGCGTTTAGTACATCCCCTATGGGATAATTATGGGTACATCTATTTTTACTGTTTAAGGATTTTGTTATCGACCTGACCAATATCGATAGTCCATCGATCCCCAATTAAGAAGGAATATCCATTAAGGATTTTAGTGTCCCAATGTATACTTGTCATTGATTCTCTACCTATATGATAAGATTTTCTAAGATCTAGTGAGTACTTATTGGGTGGTTCCAAATTATCATGATCTCTTGAATTCGAATCACCAGTGATAGAATGGATCGTGGATTAAACACTCTCAAAATGAGTGTGACATCAAATCTTCAATTCGTATCATGTGTCTCTTAGTATTGGTTGATTCCACAAGAAAAATATTTTCTATTAAGAGTATTTATATTTTTTGTTACAACTATATTTTTGTTAAGAGATGATTACTCTTGATACCTTATGATCAGTCATTACAGGGTTTCTTACTAGGTATTGTTATACTCACCCTTGCATGGGATCTTCCAGCACATGTTATGTCTTATGTGGATGATGGAACTTTTCATAGTGTCTTAAAAGGATATGGAGTAGGTAGAGCATTGTGGGGTAGACAAACATATGTGTTTTTCAAGTGGTTTGGTTTAAATGTGTTCCACTCTTTAGTAGGTTGGACTCTGTTTAATTTTTAGCTGGGCCTATTTTTTACACCCTTTATCACTATTTATAATAATTGTGTACTCTAATATGGAATAGATTTTTTGAATTCATTTATTATATCATATTTTTATACATTCTCATCATTGTATGGTCATGGAGATGTGTGTGTGCATACATATACATTAGGTTAATTCCACCCATGTGTGTGATATAACTACTCATAACTATTCACCAACACCCATACAATAAGATGTAGTTTTATATTAGTCACACACATCTAACTAGAGACCAAGATGACCCTGCTAGGTTATTTCATGATCTGGTAGTATTAGAGAATCCATATATACAACTAGATCATAGTGCATATTTTTATTTAGTTATGATAATTAATTGAGATATATGAAAAAAAATCATTAAATTGACTTTATTTCATCTTTTAGGATTGGTACTCAAGTGTTGGTGTGGTTGATAATGTAACCATTCACCGGGATTCTGATAACTTTCTTATTGAATTTTTTCATGTGCATCTTAGTCTCAGATAAAACATCTTGTATATGAATCATATAGGAATGTGTTGTTGTTTTCGTATCCTTTTTTAGTTCGCTTCAAAGATATAATCAATTGATAACGATGTGTATATATATTATTCAAGGATTATTCCATGAATCATCCTATCTATAATTCAACATTTGGATCATAAGGATGGACCAATTAGTGATGAGGCTACACTATAATTACTTGTTTCATAGGTGGATCCTCTGGGTGGATTTCTAGACATTAAACGACCCATTTAGCCAATGATAGTGTTGGAATAACTAGTTGATGATTAAAACATGATGAGTATGTTCAATGAGTTCTATTTGTAGAGAACTTTGAGTTTTAAAGGAAAGACAAAACCCTATGTGGATAAGTAGTATCTATAAGTAATGGCCTGAGTTTTACTCTGAATGAGGATGCCTATAGATTTGTGGCAGTCCTCACACGAAGTCGATTTCAAAGATCTATTTGGATATGGTGGATACTGGTGACTCAATCTCACAACAAGGCTGATCCCTCTATGTAATAATATGAATACCTCCTCAAGGAGACGTTATATTTGACAATATTGTGAATAGTATAATCCAGGAGGTTCTACATCTATTAAAGGGATGTATGAATGTTGATGATTATTCAGTGAAGTCCACTAATCTTTCCTAAAACTCCCTAGATATGCATGTGATCTGTTCATTATGGAATATACTTTCAAGAATAGATTATATAGATATATCAGTGAATCAGTTATATATCGTTTCATTCCCACTTGTGTGAGAGTACTCAAGAAAAATTTATTTGTGGAGTGATTATTGGAAGGGAATAAGATGAACATGGGTGAAGGCTATGAAGAGACCTAGAAAGATGGTATCTAATGGTTGTATCAGATATTTTATATTTCTATACTTTTTAGGACATGATCTAAGGATAGTGGATTTGTGTTTCATGGATATAAAAATGTATTTATTTAGCCAAAGGAGAGTAAATGTTTCCCATTTAATGGGAATGGACATATTTTTTAACATTTACCTACCCTTTTATATATATGATAGTGAGATGGTTGATATCCCACCAAGGATGAGTTATAGGAAGGGTTAATAATTTCTTCTGGAAAAAAGATGTCGAAAAAGAGAGTGTAGATATATAGGTGGTGTCAGAGGAATTGATTTATTGCCACAACCACCCCAGGTGGTCCCTGCAATGATCATGGAGTTGGTGGGAAGTGGAGAGGATAGTTATAGGAACTAGAGGTCTATGGCCTTGATGTTTCATAGATTACATGGTTAAATTTTGTGTTTTTTACCGTAACTACCATATTGAAGTACATAGGTGCAATTAAATACATTATTTCCACATACATGGTATAAAAAATTGATATTGTGTTCATCCCTTATCTCAAAAAATAATATTGGAGACTACAACAAAAAGTGACTCTGTGATCACACAATTATTTATATAGTTTTAAATGACTCTTATAGAATACATATTTTTGTGGGATCCCTTTTTATTTGTGATAAAACCTTGAAAATTTATCATAGGTATGGAACGAATATACATAGTTCATATGTATATTGAGTGTTTTAGGAATAGGATGTGGTGTGTCTATGATGATGGAGAGAAATTTTTTTTCTTTTCTAAGAAGGAATCTCAGGATGTGTATAATGGGATTTTATGTAGGAGAGTGAGGTTGATTAAACACCACTTGTGTATAATGAAATTTTTATAAGAAGATATTTTGTGATACAAGATTACTATAATGATGGAAGAGTACAAGGACATATTTCTTATAGATGTTCCCAAATTAACTCACTACTGAGAGGTATACTTATACATTGACATTCACACTAGGATTTACTTGATATCTTCATCATCATATTGGATGTATCTTATTGATCTTTGAGAGCTGAGGGTGTAGTTAAGGATTTGTAGAGTAATTTCTTTTTGAGACCTGATGATTCACACTCAGTAGCCCATGTGTTGTTCATCATGACATAAAATATAAGCTATCAGTTCTGTTTGGATTATAGTAATTTGATCTTGGTGACCATAAAGAATAATTTTCCACTATCATGTATTTGTGAAATATTTGATCAATTGAGGGAGAATGAAGGTTCTCAATGATTGACTTCATATCAGGCTATCAATATCTACAAGTATGCCTTCAGGAAATAATGAAGATTAAATTATGATTTTACTACAGTAACAATGAGTGTATGGTAATGATTTAATTGTGATTAATTCCCCTGATGTGTTAGTGGTACTCAAGAAAAAAATCACTAATCCATTCTTGGAATGGTTCATTGTAGTCTTCATCAATGAAATATTTGTGTAATCTAACTCTAAGGAGTAGCATGATAAACAATAAATAATTGTTCTAGAAACAATCCAAGGGAACCATATTTAGAGGAAGCACTTAAACTGTCAGTTCTAGATTTAGGAGGTCTACATTTTGGGACATGTCTTCTTGGTTAATGGTGTTATAGTTGACCCATCCATGGTAAATAAAGTGTTAGAATGGGATCCAACCTAGAGTGTGGAAGAGTTATGGATTATCCTTGGTTTTGATGGATCATAAAAGATATTTTTCGACAATTTCTCTAGGATATTGGAACCATTATATTTTTGACTGTGAAGGGGTGAACATTCTTTTTTTTTGGAAATATTCCATTACGATTTTTAGAAGTTGAGACAGATATTGATGAGCACACCTATCGTGATATATCTAGAGGGGGGTGTTGATTATATAATGTCCTATGATTCCTTAGAGACTATACAAAATTTTGTGTTGATTTTGAGGTAGTAAATGATTTACTATGAGTCTCATCATTTGAGACCACATTAGTGAGAAAACGAAATTCATGATATTTAGTAGGTAATGGTAGTATTATCCATAAATATTTTGTAAAACTACCTTATGGGTGAGGTGTTTATCATGTAATCTATGAATAAGGTACTCAAGTACATCTTATTTCATAAGGATATTAACTTGATATGTAGTAATTGTCTATATATCCACCATGATTATTACATTGAGATAGTCTATACTCTTGGTAAGTAGAAATTAATAGTAGACACACGTAGTATGAGATATTTTTCTTAGTTGATTGATGAGGCTCTAGAGTTTTTAGCATTATAGAAGTTCTCCTTAGTGGATAAGGACTATGCTTTATATTTATAATCTATGTTTATTACACCACTTCTTTTATAGAGTTTGTTGGAACATAAATGTCGAGATACATAATTTGAGACCATACATACTCAGGTATCCATTGGACATGACTCCGATGTATATTATGAATTTGTGGAGAACAGTACACTTTTTAGAGGATAAATGATAATACAAATGATAATACAAGAGGAGGTGATGCAGAATACACATAAACCCCCTTTGTAAGAATATCATGGTGTGTAAATGATCTTCTAGGACCTCCAATGTCAGTTTTATTTGTTATACATGAAGAAGTTAGTATCATTGTTTGTGTCTCAATGCTTCACATTTAATTAAGAAGAGGGTATTCACATGTTCTACTAATTTCATCCCAAACCATTGGGGTTACAATGTGTAATTTGGATTAGATATTAATGGACTCTATCATGGAGTTTCCATGTATTTCTAAAGGACATGAATCCATCTCGGAGATTGTAGTCCGAATCACCATGGTTTAAAAAATCATAGATATTTATGAGAAGGGTTTAGTGGTGATATTAGGAAACCATTATGTGAAGAATATAGTCTAACCTCAGAGAGTTCCCTCAACAAATGTTTTATTATGTAATTATATCATTACATCATGATTATGGAGTGTATTATAACGTATTTTTGGACTCAGTTGCATTTGAGAATGGTGTTTCACCTCCGAATGATGGATAAACTGAGTGAAACATTTTAGTTCTTGAGGACTTGTAGTATCCTTGTATGATAGACTTTAGTTGTACTTTGGAGGATCATATACCATTGGTGGAGTTGGCATACAACAATTTCTTCCATTCCAGAACTAATATGGAACCATTTTAGGCCTTTTCTGGGAAGCCCTACAAGTCACCTTCTTGTTGACCTCATCTAGGTGAGTCAACACGTATTGGACAAGATATTGTGTGAGCTACCATAGATAAGGGGTGGATCATACTAGAGTGTATGAGGATAATATAGATTCATCAAAAGTCTAATTTTAATAATGATGAATGCCTCTTTATTTCGAGGAAATATACCTTATGTTCGTAAAGGTCTCACCTAAATGTGCATTTTATAGATTTGGTTGGGAAAATTAGTTATCTATATGATTAATAAATCATTTAAAGATAATTCACAGTGTTAGTGAGGATGAATAAAAATTGGCACTAGTGATTCAGTTGGACCATGTAAATGATGTATTCTGTATTTTATAGATAATGTGGTGTGTGATTGAACTGTCATATGTTATCGACTAGAGTAGGCTATAAATAAATGACTAGGATTACTTTTCTGATTAGCTGGTGTAGATTGATGAATGGTAAAAGATGATGCTCTATGGGTGAGTAATTCTTTTGGTGTCTATCTGGTGGCTATATAAGAATCCATAAGGGGGAACCTCAGAGCATGAGTACCAGATGTGAGATCGGTTCTCACATATTTTTTAGTTGACCATTTTTCTTTTCATGATAAAAACACCAAAGGTTGCTAAAATTTAATTTCAGGTTTTATTTTTATTTAAATATTTCAGATATATCTAAAAACTATTTCGGATCCGGATGCAAAGATGATGTGAGAATCTGACGCACGGTGAGCCCAAAATTTATATTTGAAAAAATAATAAATTAATTAATAAAACACACACAAATTTCCAAAAAATCACGAATAAATTTTGAAAGTATTTTTTGATTATTAATCTAAGTCCACCGTTTAGTATAGAGTGATGGTTTTACCCTATGTATGGCATAACCTTGGTGTGCGTCAGACGCTCATGTTTGGGAAGATAATAGTAAAATTCATCAACAAAAAAATGAATTAAATTAATTTATATTATTAAATTTACATGGTCCATGTTTTATATATCTATAATATTATGTTAGGATCTCATGGTAACCCACATAACCAATGATATATAAAGGAGCTTACGGATGAGATATTGGCGAATGTAATGGTTGCTGATCGATAACCAAGCACCGTCTTCACCGATGAAACTTGTGGATCTCACAAATGATAGAAACATATGATCATTATTCACTAGTTATTGATACAAATCAAGGTTTGATGTTAAATTTATGCGGATTCATCCAATTTAATTATCCACTACTTAGAGAATAACAATTCAAAAAAAATAAGAATAGAATTTTGAATCAATGGTTGATTTACATTATAGTTTATTTATTTGTTCATTGTTGATTTTACCTCTACATTAATCTATTATAATATAATGGATTGAGGAAAAATGTAAAAATGATAAGGATAATTCCTCATTTTTATGTTTTGTGGGTTTCTAACACGTTTTATTGTAAATTCATCATGAGAAATTGATTTGATGTTTGGTTTTACAAATACTGGTTATTTGATCATTGTGTGACCATTCATAGTTAAAAAAAATCACAAATATAGGTGAATATCATGATCATGGTTTTGATTTATGTATGATGTTGTTGTATGAATATATGAAGGTAATATTGGATATGTGTTCCTTATTCTTCCTTGATTGATGTGTGGTGATGATGGTTCAACATTAGAGAGTTATTTCTATGTGGATCAAAGAATGGTTTCCAATGAGTGGAAAATGTGTGGGGGGGGGGATAACAAAAATCCACAATTTACTATGTGATTTAGAGTAGATCTAGAGATGAAAGTGGAATGTGCATGATCATATATTGAAACAAATGTTTCTACAAATAGCACAATACATGTTGTGTAAATCAAAGATACACATCATGGGGGACCCACAGAACAAAATATTAGGTTTTATCTGTAAATTTAAAATAAAATGTTTTTAACACCTTTAATGTTCAATATGAACCCAGGTTTCTAGATCATCATGTACTACTGGAGTACAAGGGAAATTACATGGGCAAGGACATTGGAATGGGTGAATTACATGTGCATGCACTGGTAATCAGAGATATCCAGGTACATGGGAATAGACAAATAAACAAGCATGTCAAGTGTATATGAGAATTAGTTGGGGAACACTGTAATAGACATAGTGAAGTCCCAATTTAGTGGTATATGATAAATACCCTAATTATATTCCATTTACCTCATTAGATATGGATTGGAGACATTATTATCTTCATTATTGGTATGGTATGGTGGATTTTGTTACCTTAGACCTTTCTCAAAATATTTTATCATGACATTATATCTAAAGAACATTATTGTGAACCCTTCTATGGGTATGGTATATGATTGATTTAAGTGCATCCATCTATTTGAACACGGTGGAAACCCAATTATTTTTTGGAAAGGTTCAACATATCAGTGCAAAAACCATGAATTGGGAGTCAATCACATATCTAGAAGAATGATCAAGAAGTGTGTTTTTATTCCCCCAGTTCCCCTAGTTTCAATCCACTTCATGGATGATTACATCTACTACGATTTAGTGAGTACATCATGGGTGGTGACTAATTTTTATGACCTTTGGTTGTCATAAATGATAGCATGGATCATGGAGTGAGTATTACTAAAATAACCTTTTCCTTGAAGTTTTGAGTAGTATCATCTGGATAGATATATTGGTTAAGGCCACAAGATACTAATTGTCTATTATGGTTATATATGGGTCTTGTTTTTAATAAAGTTCTATTATTACCTAGACACTCTTGATTCCTTAAACTTAATGATTTCGATGTGTCTTACTAGTTATTTTCATACTCAAACCTTTATAATATATGACCACATTTTTCCTGTAATTATTAGACAATGATACTTTGGAAAGTCTCCTATGGGGATAGGAAGTAAGTGGAGCATATTTTCCTAGACAAACCAAGGTATTTTATGAGTTTTTTCACCTGAAAATGGTCACCTCCTTATAATAAGGTTGGAATCTCTATTTTTTTATATTTCATGTCCCCTTTATTTGTTTCAGAACATTTTTTCATATTATGAGGTGGCATATATGTTTTGAATGCATTTATTGTATCATATGTTTCTAATTTCTCAGTATTGTATGGTCTTGGATATTTGTACCTGGGAACATGTACATTAACAAAATTACTATCATAGGTGTGATATTCCTACTCATCACCATTCTAAAACCCTTATCCTATAAGAGGAAGGATTACATTATTCGTACATGGTATATCATTGAACAGATGGGCCTTAGTAGGCCTGGTCATGAAAGAGTGGTATTTGAGCAGTCAGTTATACCTAAGTACTAATGCATTGATTTTTTTCTTACTATAACATTATATTGGGATTAATGGTAACATTGTTATGATGTTTCAATATTGGGCTTAAAACCACAAATTGTAGTGATGGTGTAACAACCAAAATATCTATTCAATTGGATTTTGGTAACCTAATTTTTAACATGGTACATGTTAATTATTGTTTAATTGAACATGATTTTTACAAGGATCATATATAAATGTGTTTTTATTTCAATGCCTTTACTGAGTCCTCTACCTAGATATATACTATTTAATATTGTTAATCTTGATCTTATTTTTGGATGACACTATGTTTTTTATCATCCAATACTCTATAGTGGGATCAAAATGATGATCCATTTTGTAAATAGGAACTACTATATAGTCTTGTACCATAGGTGGAACCTCTAAGTGGTTTCCCAACCATGCCACCACCCATGTCAGACTCGTTATCTCCAACAGTACTATCTGATGTTGCACACAAATGAGTGAAATGTATGAGTCCCAAAGGTAGTGACCTCCAATGACTAGAGGAATTTCATACCCCTCTATAGTTTGGGGATGGATATAGGTAGTCACCCATGTTTTCCATCCCATGAGGATTACTATAAATCAGATGGGCATCCATATAGTGGGATTTCTTCATGGATTTTTTGGGGGTGGGGGAGTTTTTGTATTTGTCACTTGATTAAGAAAATCTATCTAGGTCATAAATGGACTATCTCGTTAGGGATGAGTTCTATTCATCCATGATCTAATTTTTACTCATCCAGGAGAATCTATATTTAGTATATGGAAGAATGACCATTATGGAGTATTCATAGAGGTTTAAAAATCTATTATATTACACACTAAATATGTAGTGAGGTCTGTTATTTAGGGAATATACATTTTGTCAGTTCTCATATAGAGATATTAGATCTAAAGAGATATATCTATACATTCCAACTTATACTGGATTACACGAGTAGGATTTAGTTATACAGAGGTTGTTGGTAGAGAAAATGATATTTTTTGGTGCTACTAGTGGGAACCCAAGAGTAGAGACCCTAATATACAATAGTTGATGGTAGTCTCAAAGATGTATTCATTAAATTTACTTTTAGAGATCATCCTAGTATAGGGGATTAATGGTTAGGGTCTCTCAGTATGAATTGAGTCAGCGGAAGGAGTAGTAGTGCTTTTTATGTGATAGTTGATGAAACATTTCTTGAAATTTACCTACCAATTATATAATAAACAAGAATTTTATTGAAAGACTACCATATTAGAGATAGTAGAAGAATTAGTGATTTTAAAAGGGTGGTAGATGTTATAGGTGATATGGTAGAGTGGATGTAGGTGGAATGTGATTTGACTTATTTCCTTCACCAACACCAAGTGATCCGTGCTAGGATTAGGGAGCCAGTGAGAAGGGGTGAGGAAAATTTCAGGTAGTGGATGAATATGACCCAAAGGCTCCATGGATTATATGTGATATGATTTCTCTTAACATAGCAGTATTATTGAAAGAAATATGTATTATTCATTCCATTATTTCCACTTTACTTGTTCGAGACATAATGATTATGGTTGATCCCTTGGCTCGACCATTTTATTTAGAGACTTCAGTAATATTTGACTTAGAGATCGCATATATCTACTGATAGTGTGACCTGACTATTGTATGGATGATATTTTTATAATATCCCTTTGTTGTAATGATGAGAATATAATACATAATTGTAGGAACGGACTGGATATCCAATGTGCATACCCTTATTGAATATTTCAGGCTGAGTGTGTGGTGTGTCCATGGTGACATGGTGATTTTCCCATTTCATGGGTGAGAAGGAAACCCAAGAAGATAATGATTGGATCATACATTGGAGAGTGAAACTAATTACTTTCCAATTTTCTAACATTACTCTTGCATTAGGGGATCCTATGGGATACCAGTTCCCTACAGTGGTGGTGAAGTATGTGGATTTATTTTATGAGGATGATCTTGGATTACCTCTCTTCAAAGAGTTAGACATCTGCATTAATAAACACCTTGGTATGGCTTTGATATATTTACTAGTATATAGGATAGATCCCATATATCTATTAGAGATGATATTGTTGGTGGTGTATTTGAAAAGGAAGGTCTTTTTGATACCCAATGTTATCCTTAACTAGCCCCGATGTTGTTTTCCAAGAAGTAGGATGAGTGATTGAGGCTCTTTTTGATTATTGAATATTGACCATAGATAATTTCAATTATATTCATCCAATATAGTAGAGCAATGAAATATCTTTATATTTGAGAGGGTCCCATTAGTTCTTGACTATTGACATCAAATTATGAGATCACCCCTGACACATTGTGGATTCAGATATACTAGAAACGACATTCAAATTTTTCTATGGTCACTAAGAGTACTTTTTGATTCCATTATTCAGGATAAACACCCAATTAATTATTAGGGTACTTATGGACTATATCATTCTTCCAATATAGGGTTAATTTATTATAGTCTCCATCAATGATATCCTAGTACACGTGACATCCAATGAGGGTTACTCAGGACAAATAAGGGTGTTTATAGACACAATATGAGGGATCTACCATTATGGGAATCTAAAGAGGTTCCAATTCTTCATTTATGATGTCATGTTTCTAGGAAATGTTATTTAGTTTGATGGTGTATCACTAGACCCGACCAAATTTTAGTTAGTGTATGGTTGAGACCCACCAATTTTCATAGAATAGGTAAGAAGATTCCATTGATTCGAAGGAAAATATATGAAATTTTTGTCATATATCTCAAGGATATCGGCCCCTTTAACTATTTTGACCTAGAAAGGTATGCCATTCATTAGTATGGAATGGTCATGGTGGGTATTCTAGGAATTATTGCATAGGTTTATAGGAGTAAGAATATTGATATTTACAGAGTATGGTGTGAATTATTTGGTGTTATGTGATACATCAGAGTCTATGAATCATTGTGTGCTAATTTAGTAGCATTCTATTATTTCCTGTTGGTATCAACAATTTATAATAAATGATCAATACTATGTGACCCAATATTTCTAGTTTAATGTTGTTGTATTCTCCCCAAATATGAAGTGAAACTACCATATAGAATTACGGTTTTCCATTTACTATGTACACATGAGGCTGTAGAATATATTCATTAATAGGTATTATAACTAAATATAGTTTAAATGGATATCATTACTCCAAGATTATGATTTGAATATTGTATTTACTCCTTCGATGGGGAGTGTGGTAGAAGATGCTCCCAATAGGAGATCTTGTCCTCAATTTTTAACTGGGGATTCAAAGACATTATCATTAATTAAATTGTCTTTAATGGATAGGAATGGAGTTCCATATCTTCACTTAATGTTTTTCACCGAAACACTATTATAAAAAGTAATGTATTATCTGTATGTAGATAAATATTATGATACCATACATACTCAGATATCAAATAGATGTATTCCAGATGAATTTTATGAATATGGAGAGAATGGTATACATTTCAGAGGATGGACGATGATACCAATGACATTGCAGGAGGAGGTGATGAGGGAGTTTCATACATTGCATTTAATGATATATACAACTCTGGGAGGAATGTACCAAGACCTCTAAAATATGTTTTGTTGTCTAGCCATGAAGAAATTAGTAGCAATGTTTGTCTCTCAAGGCCTCACTTATTAGCATGTGATGGATGATAACGAGGTTCCATTAGTTTTATATAAACCCCTAGAGTTTCTAAGGTGGATGTGGGATGTGATATACCCGGAAAACATGATTGTGTTACCACATATTTAAAAATTAGATAATTCCATCCAGGTAATCGTAGACCGACTCACCATGTCATCCCAGTTCATAGATATGCAAGAGTAAATTTTAGTAGAGAGATCATGACACCATTACATGAAAGAGATAGTCCATCTCCATAGAGTTCCATTGATGATCATTTCAATCCATGATTCTAACTTTACATGTTGATTATAGAGATGATTTTAGGAGGCCTTTTGGGCATATTTACATTTGATCATGGTCATTCACCCCCAAACTAAGAATTATATTGAGAAGACCATCTTAATTCAACCAGAAATGCTATGTGAATGCATTTTATAATTTTTCATTGTTGGGAGGATAAAAATACATTGGTGGGGTTTTCTTACAACAACAAATATCATTCCACCATTGGTATGGCACCATTCGAGGCCTTGTATAGGAGAATATGTAGTTCACCACTTTGATGGACTGATCCTGGTGATTTAGGATTTATGGTCCTAGAGGTGGTCAATTTCATGTAATAGAATGTGAAGATAATATAGGAGTGGATGAGGAACCCACATAGCCATCAGAAGTAAATCTCAGACCAACGATGGATGGTTGTGCCAATTGAGAATGGAGATCTTGTGTTACTTAATGTCTCACGTCAACATGGGTTATAGATATTATTATATGTGTTATGACATCTCTAATATTCAATAGAACACTATATATATAGTGTAGTGTTGGTCAGGAGTCATGATCCATGGGACTACCTATGTCGTTGGATCGGGTACACAATATATTCCATGTGTCACATTTAAGGAGGTATGTTCACGACTTTCACATGTTATCGACTGGGGTGATCTTGATATCATTGATGGATCTAGATTTGATGAGTACCTAGTGAAGATAGATGATAAGTAAGAGATACACCTTATTGGGTGAGAGATTCTTTTGGTATTTTTTCTAGTGGAATCATAAAAACCATTAACAGAGAACCTAAGAGCGAGAGTCCAATATGAGATATCAGTACACACATATTTCTGAGAAGTCCTTTTTTTAATTTTATTATTAAAAGCTATAAGTTTGGGAGAATTTAGTGTATTAGTATTTTCCATGTAATTCATTGAAATATATCTAGTAATTGTTTTGGATACATGTGCTATAAATATATATAATTCCAAGTCTTGATGATCTTCAAAATAAATATTTGAAAATTATTAAATATATTATTTCACATGCATGATGTTTACATGAAAAAGTTAAGAAATTTCATTACAGTGAATTGGATCAGAAATATGAGGCTACGATTAAGTTGATAGCATGGGTTATACCATAGTTATGAAAAATCATTGACTATTTTAGACACTCAGGATGTGCATGGTTTTGAGAGAATGTATAACTAATTAATTAATTAATTAAATTTATTATAATAAATTCCTATTAAATGAGTTTGGCTACAAATATTTGGTATTTAGGGGATAAAAGGGTTATCGTTAGAAAATTTTAGATCTAGATAATCCATTGTAGGAGATCCTGGTGGATGTATTAGGTATCCACTGATAACCGAGGATTGTCTTTGCCAATGCTGCGTGTTGATCTTACAAATAACAGTTATGTATGATTGTTATTTTCTAGTGATTGATCTATATAAATGTAGGGTTTATGATTCATGAAGAAGAATAATTTTTACAATCCAATAAAAAATAATTTATTTTTATATAAATGTATGATACTATTTACTAATTTTTTTTATTATACAACTTCCTTTATCTATAATACTACAAATGATAATGGACAAAATGAACATAGGATGAGGGTTAATCCCAATATTTTTTGTTTATGAATTTCATTAATGTTTATTTGTATATTTGTTTTGTGAAATTTTTTTTCCCATGGTTTGAATAATATTTGGTATTTGATTCTTGAATGATCATTATTTAGTAAAATTGAACAATTCCATAGTTGTGGTTCATGATTTAGTGTGCGATCGAGTTTTAAATAATTGATTATGATCAAAGGGGGATCGTGTAATGACTTGACCCCAGTTTCCCAGAGTCAGTGCTTTATTACATTACATTGTCATGATTACAAGAAAATCATATCTCAAATGAATGAATAGTTTAGTAGATTTGGATAGCTAGATATATACAAAAGTTCAACATTACAACATAAAATGAAAAACAATGTAAACTTTACATTGGTAACATCTAGAACCCTAAGATTATCCTTTTAATTCAATCATAATATACCTCTCCATTTCTTGGGAAAAATTAAATATATGAAGGGGTCATATCATGTTCTTAGTTAGGGTAAACAATACATCAGAATATATCATAATCATAAACATTAGGCATTGTGAATAATTAACAACACATGCCTTTAAAAATAAAAAACATTCATAGATTATGGAAGGAATATGAGTGAAGTAAACATTTCCATAGTAAAACATAATCATGGTTATGCTAATTGTTAAATAAACACATGAAATATTAATTTATAGACTCATTATATTGTAAATGAATATGTTGTACATGATAAATCATACCATCAAGGCCTTTATGAAGACATCTAGAAAAGGATAAGGCCTCTGAAAAAACCATATATAAAAATGGGCAAAGCCTCAGCCAAGGCCATATCCATTTGTCTCATGAGATATACCGATGGATCGATGTGATATAGCAGGCCCCATCAGTCACATAATAAGTCCAATGAATTAATCATATTAATGGGGATAAACATGAAATATATATACTTTCATATTGAAACAACCATATGAAATGTAAATAACTTTCCACAAACATTAATCATAAACAACAACCATTCAGAGTAAATTGGTGAATGGTTTTAAGATTGAACATCCAAAGTGAAACTAATCATAATCAATTAATCTAAATAGAAAATATGATATCATAATATATTAATCCCAATAATACAAAAGAATCAACAATATTGTCGAAATAGATGAAGATACTCTTATATAATTATAAAGTAATTATTGAGAAAAATACTCATGTACTTTGAAAAGAAGAGTACTTTTGGAAAAGTATTTGTAAAAAACAAGAAATGAAGTAAGATATTATTTTTCCTAATAAAATGAGTGATTTAAAAAAGATAATGTTCTATTAATATCTATTATAGAGTTCCCTAGGAAATAGGCAAGAATTTGAGAAATTCCCTTGAATCAGTCTTGTATTTTGGGAAGAATTTTTGAATGATCCTTTCAAAACACATAACTCATCATTAATTAAGGTAATATTATGGTTGGAAAACATAGATAGAAATTTCACAAATAAATTATGAGGAGTACATATGAATCAATAAACATTTAATGGAGGTATGTAGATAATAAAAGTATCCTGAATGAAAAATGGAGGTTCAGTTGAAAAATCCTTACCTTAAGTCTGAAGGTGTCCTTCACTTGATATTAATGAACTGAATAATCAAATTTATGTTCATAAATTAATGATTCAGTAATATCATATACATTTAATTGATTTATTATAACCTTATTAGGTTCATTCATGTCCTTTTGATTGGTTAAGAGATTCAATTTCATTATTTTTGACCGTTTTATTCCATGGTTTTCATGATTGTTTTACTTATATTATTGAACGAATAAACATGTTTAATGGGAATGGTTGTAAATAATTTAATCCATATTTTATTATATAACATCCATAATATTACATAGTTATAAAATTAATTTGGTTATTTATAGTGAATATGTTTCATTATATAAAACTTTAATGATAATAGTTTGGGTTATTTGGAGATCCAGGATTACAACAAAATAATTTTGATCGGTAAATTAATACCATTTGAAAAAAAATATTATAGAACATTACATAAGATATATTAACTATATAATAATTTGGTTCAACCCTAAAAATGGTTTCATGACCAAAATTTAAGAAGTTAATAGAAATCAAAAACCTATCATCCTTAAATGTGATAAATTAGCACATCTCATGTGACATTTTCATTTATAGTATAAAAGAGGGGTAAAGGAGATATGGTGATGAATTATTAAATTACCATAGAACAATTATAGTACATTTAAGGTACTAGATTTATCAGAACATATGAATTAGGATAGATGAGGAATGAAATTAAAAAGAAAGGAACTCAAAATAAATGAAATGAGAATATGAATTTACCTCTTAAAGTTATCTTCCTTGAGAGACTCTTTAGGGTAGTGGTTTTGGTCTATTTATGATACTAAGGGATAATGGAAATGGGGTAGGAGCTTGGGAGGAAATTGGGGAAGAATTAAGACAAGTAACTAGGATTGTGAGGATTGATGATAAGATTAATTGGGGGGGTTATAGTTTAATAGAGGAGTGAAGAGAAGAGGATGTGGGGGGGGGGGGGGGTTATAGTGGTGGAGAGGAGTAGTTTTTAAGTATTTTAATCATTATTTTATTATTTTCTCAACACAAGAAAAAATGTTGATTATTATGACCAATAATAGTAATATGTTCATGTGAGTTTTAAAAAATGAACATTTTCATCAACCATGACTCAAGCATGATGCATAAATTCACTTAATTAGCATTTTCCCTAAATTATCAAACATCACTATTACCCAAAACATTGAGTATTTCAGAAAAATCCCAACAAATCACCATAACCATTTTTTTATTGGTAGTTATCAAAAATGATCTCCATTTTATAAAAAGAATTCCCTAAATAAGAGATATTTAATATTTAAATAAAATCATTATTTAAATAAAAAATACATATTTAAATTTAAAACTGATTTTATAATACTAAAAAAAATTAACTAAGGACATATTAAATTATCCTAAAATTATAGGATAATAAAATGTTTATTTAGGAATATATTTTATTAAAAGGAATGTTTTTTTAAATGAATTTATTAATTTCAAATTTTAATTAAATATTTATTACTCAGAAAAATACCAGCACTTAATTATTAATTTCTAAAATACTATATTTTATTTATATGTTTTATAAATTTTACTTATACAATCATGGGTGTGTTTACTATTCATATGGGTCATATTACTATTCATAATGGTATCTTACAATTCATAAGTGTTAAGTTACTATTCAAAAAAAATGTAAGTTGATATTATCCGAATCTAAATATCTTACTAAATGCAATAGTTTATGTCAATGTTTTGAAATTAAAATCCCAGAGGTGGTAAAATTATGTTTACTAGCATGGTTATAAAAAGTGGTGTTTTTTAGAGACTTAGTGTTTTAAGCATACAATATTAAATTTATTTTAAAAATCTTGGGGAGTTACATTATCACCTCTTTCAAAATAATTATTCCCAAAAATTCATATAATATTACCTCATAAGATGATTTGGGTGGGTTTTCATCAGAACCTCCTCAGGTTCCCATGTTGCTTTTCAATTTTATGATTTCTCCAAAATACCTTTACCAGTGATGTTTTCAAATTCCTCAATTGCTATTATTTAGTAACCAAAATCTGGAAAGGATCCTCACAATTTCATAAGTTAGGTTCCAATTTTAGAACTTCATAAGTGAGGGTATGCGTTGGGGTATGGAATGTACTTTCTCAACAATAAGACATTAAACACATTGTGATCGTTACACAGGCTTGGTGGAATTTCGAAATGAAAAGTTGTGACCCCAATTATCTCTAGAATTTCAAAAGGGAAAATATATATGGGGTTCAGTTTCCCTTTCCTCTCAAATCTTATAACACTATTCCATGGAAATAACTTAAGGAAAACGTGATCTCATACATGTAATTCCAAATGCATCCTTCGATTATCAGCATATCTCTTTTCCATATTTGATATGCTTTGATATGGGTTTGAATATTCTTTACCTTTTCTATTATTTCCACCAAAAACTCTTGTCCCATAAGCTCCTTTCACAGACTTTATCTCAACAAGTCAGTGTGCGACTTATCTTCCCATACAATGCGTTATATGGTTCCATTTGAATACTTCAATGGAAACTATTATTGTAGTAAAGATCCAGTATGGGTAAATATTGACCCCAAATATATTTAATTTCAAGGGAACATGATATGATCATTTATTATAATGTTTGGATCATCCTCTCTGATTTCCCATCAGTTTAAGGGTGATCAAAAATACTCAATCGAAACACAGTATGCATAGATTTCTGAATAATTTTCCAGAATTTTGAGTAAATAATGGATCACAATCATGGAAAATTGAGTGATGTTCCCAATGAAGTCTCACAACATCATTGATATAGAGTTATTCTGGTCTCTCTAGTGGAAAATTCTCCCTTATAGTGAGGAAATGTATCGATTTCTTAAGTCAATCATCAATTACACATATCGAATCTTAATTCATTGGAGTTTGGGGGTAATCCAATGAAAATACATGGTGATGTCATCTCATTTCCATTGAGGAATTTTTAGGGGTTTCATGACTCCTCTATAATGTTTTCCTTCGGTATTTACTTGTTGGCATACTAGACATCTTGATACAAAATCATCAACTTCCACCTTCATGTTGTCTAACTAGAAATGTTCCTTCAAATATCTATAGATTTTAGTGGTACTAGAAATGTTCCTTCATTCACAGCTTTAATTTCCTTTTAAAGGTTCTCATCATCAGATTGAGAAGTTTTATTCCATTCAAATAGATATGTTAGGGGAACCAAATGAAAAATTAGTTATGTTTTACCTTCTTTGATAATTCTCATGTCCATAATTACTAGATCCATATACACATGATCCCTTTCAATACTCATTTGGTTTTAGACTCAATGATCCATGCTTTTCAATCCATCACCTACCATATTTGTCTTTACTAGGAGGTAGTGTATGGAGAAATCATAATCCTTGATTAACACAAGTCATTTTCCCCCATTATGAGTTATTTCTATGAGAAGATATATTTAAAGCCCTTTTGATCTGTATATACCACACATCATTATCCATAGAGACAATGTCTCCACATATTTAGAGAAAATATTGCAGATTCTTACTCAAGATCATAAGTAGGATTGTTTTTTTCATGAATTTTTAATTATCTGGATGTATAGGTAGTAATGATATCATTATGCACATGGACACAACCATGTTCTTTCTTTGATTCATCACTTTAGATCACAAATCCTCTATTCAGTAATGGTAGATTTAGGATCATATAATTCACTAATTTTCTCTTCAATTATTCAAAACATTTTTCACATTCTTTTTTCCATAAGAACATAACCCCTTTACGTGTATTCTTGGTCATTCAGATGGCTAAATAGCCACATTTATGTACAAAATGATAATAATAACCTGCTAAATTATTAAAACTATGCACCATAGTTATGTGTGTTGGAGTAGACCATTATTTCACAAAAATTTTTATTCATAGTATCAATAGATAGTCCATCCTTAGAGACCATGTGGAAATTAATGGAAACTGATTGAAACCAAAATTCCCATTTTCTAAACTACCCATATAATTCATTCCTTCAATGATTCTTTAGAATTCTTCTCATGTGATTTTTTTGAGGTTCATTGATTTTGGAGTATACTAAGATGTCATTAATTAATACCCCCACCAAGTCATAATGATATTATTGAAAAATATATTCATTGGATCAATGAAAATAAAGGGTGAATTAGTCATTCTAAAATGTATTAATGTAAACATGTAATGCACATACCTTGTTTGAAATACTCTTTTAACAATATTTTCCTTCATCACTCACAACTAATGTTTTCTATATTGAATTTAAACCTTCATGAAATTTTGTCCTCTATGCATTTTTTCAAATAAATCATCAATATAAGGTTGGTGATACTTTTTATTTTTTGTTATAGCATTGATCTTGTGGTTGTCAATGAACAAACTCATAGATCCATCTTTATACTTAATGAAAAGAACAAGGGATCCCTAGAGAAAAACACTAGGGAGATTAAATACTTTATGAATGAATTATTCTAATTGTTTCTTCATATATACTAATTCCACAATGTCTATTCTATAAGGATTTATTAATATATGTCTTGAATGAGGAACTAAATCAATTGAAAATTCAACTTCCTACTCTTGAAGATATCCAGGTAAATCATTTGAAAAAACATCAATATATTATTTCATATTAATTACATCCTCAATTTGAATATATCTTTCCTTACCTATATACATTTCATTCTCATCCTTGCCAGGAATTGAAATAAGAAGAGCTATAGGGGTTGGATCATGATAAGAGCCAGATGATGATGATTTCACTATAAAGAAAAGGGATTCTACATTATTCTCATAAATTGTAAACTCAATCTTCTAGAAATATATTTTTCTCATCATGATTTTAAATCCAATCCATACTAAAAATTATATAAAATTAAATCATGTTTTTATAATAAAATTAGTAGATAAATCATGTTTATATGCCATAATGGGGACATCCTGACCGTCTTTATTGCAATGATACATACCTTAAGAGTACTGACTGACAAATCCCTCATTAAATCAAATATTAAATGTCTAATATTCTTGGAAAATATGGAAGATATGAAAGAATTAAATGATCCATAACCAAATAAATCATTGTCTAACTGTGAGGAAACAATTAAAGTACATCCCCCAATCATTAGTAACTTCAATATCAGCGGTTGTGATCACATAAGCTTATCCCTACTCCCTTGGCCTTTTATGTGGCACATTATCTTAACACTGTGGAAAATTCTTATTATATTGTCCCATATACCTATAATTATATCCTTTATCATTAATATTTTCTTTATATCCCTTGAAATCAGTATCCTGATGGCCTTTATCTCTACACCTGTAGCACTCCCCTTTTTCTTTTAAGTAGGAACCTGGGTGTTTCTTTCCAAAATTATCATTGGGTGAAAAGTCCTCTTTTTCATTCATCCCCATTTTTTATTTCCTTTTCCATAGTTTCCTTTATCCCTATTCTTCTATTTATTTCCCTTGAAGTCATAAGACATAGATAACTCATTTTCCATATTGACCGCACATGAGACTACGTCCTCATATGATGAGATAGCTTTACAGGCCAGTGCCTGTCAGAGGAATGTATTTAGGCCATCAAAGAATTGATCAATTATTCTCCTTTTATTATATATATATTCCACAACATTCATTGTTATACATATGAATTTATCATCATACATTAGAAAATTCATGTCTTCCTTTTTTCTAGAATTTAGAAACTGCCTTTCTATATCAGCTATTTGTTCAAGAAGAGAGTATTTTTATAAAAAGTGTTCTTTAAATTCAATCCATTACATGTTTTATATTTCTTCCTCCCCCTCTATGTTTTGAATTAATGACCACCATTGATCTGAATCTACTGATAGACAATAAACTACCCAAACAACCATCTCCCTTTTGTTACTTCCCAAGGTGAGAAATATCTTCACTATGGAACTTATCCACTATTCCGCTACAAATGGGTTTTTAGTCACATTAAATTATAAAGGTTGTTATCACATAAACATAAATAACATATTTCCACCATACTGTTGATCAAGATTCCCTATACAGGAATGGATATTGTTCATAACCTGAGTAAGATGTCTAAGTATAGTTATAAGTTTCTTTGCACTAGTCGTAGCTCCATAGACAACATAATTATCTTTGGTAGGAGGGAAATCCATACATGGGATACATGCATTCATGTGGTTTCCATTCCTTCAACTAGGTTCCATTTCTAAATAATGGAATGCGCTAGATTAGGTTATAAATCATATTGTACTATCTCAACATAGAAAAATACTTAACATAAACTGAAATCCTTTTCATGGATAATCTAATTATCAATAAAGGGGTTTCTTTAAGAAAAATTTACATTTAATTCCTTTTATAATAGATTGTGATTAAAATGTGATTTATCCTAAGAATATACCCTTGATTTTTCAATCACGGTGTACAGAAGGTCACGTTATTGTTTACCCAGATACACCAGGTCAAGCCCAAAACTACTTGTTAGAGTTTTAACTCCTAGGTAAATCTGTTCCTAAATGACATCCACATGTTATCCAGACATGGATGTGTTATCTAGAAATATCCACTAAATCTATTCCTTACCAACATTCTATTATATTCATCTGTTCTTATCCTCAAAACTATCTTAGAGTTTTGTTTTCTAATCTGTATTTTGTAAATATAGTTTCCACATTTTATAATAAAAATACAATGATACCAACTATAAATATCTGACCTCAGTTTCCCAGAGACAGCGCCTTATTAAATTACATTTTCATGATTACAAAAAAGTCATATCCTAAAGGAACTAATAGTTTAGTTGGTCTATAAATCAAGATACATACAGAAGTTCGATACTAAAACTTTAAATGAAAGCAGACAAAATAGTTAAATTGGGAACATCCCCTACTCAAAATTTATACCTTCAAGTCAATCATAATATACAACTTCATGTCATGGAAAAAATGAAACATAATAAGGGGTGATATTAGATCCTCGGAAAGGGGAAACAATAATGTGGAAGATTTCATAATCATAAACATTAGGAATGGTTAATAATTGAAAACCTATTCCTTTAAAAATAATAAACTCAAACACATTATGGAAGGAATATGAGAAGGGTAAAAATTTTCATAGTAAAACATAATCATGGGTATTCTACTAGTTGAAAAACCACATGAAGTATGAATTAAAAGCTTGATAATGAGGAAAATTCATATGTTTTACATTCTGAATCATACTATAAAGACCTCATCCAAGAAATTTAAAAATGATTAGGGCCTCAGCCAAAACTATATATAAAAATGGGAAAGTTCTCAAACAAGTACACATCTATTTGTCTCATGAGACTCATTGATGTATCGAGGGGATATAGCAGGCCCCAACAATCACATATTAAATTCGATGAATTCCGCATATGAATGAGGATAAAAATAAAAAATATATATATTCCTATTGAAACAAACATATAAAATGTAAATAACTATCCCCAAACATTAAGTATAAACAGTAACCATTTGGATTAAATTGGTGAATGGTTTTAAGATATCACCTCCACAATAAAAATATTCACAAACCATTCAATTAAATATGGAAAATTATATCATAAAATATTAATCCCAATAATACATATGAATCAACAAGAGTGTTGAAATAGACGAAGATACTCTAATAAAATCATCGACTAATTCGTGGGATAAATACCCTTTTACTCAAAAAAGAAGAGTTCTTTTGGAAAATTCATTTTATAAAACCAGAAATGAAGTACGATTTTATTTTTCAAAATAAAATGTGTGATTTTAGAAAGATAATTTTTTCTAAAAAAATATTTGCGAGTTCCCTTGAAAATAGGAAAGAATTTGAGAAATTACCTTGAATTTGGCTTATATTTCAGGATTATTTTTGAAAGATCCTTTAAAAACATATAACTCCCCATAAATGAAGTTATAATTACAGCTGGTAAACATATATATGACATTAAAAAATAATTTATGATGATTTAATATGAATGAATAATAATTTAATTGATGTAAGTAGATAATAAAAGTAACTCGAATAAAAAGGGTGGTTTGGATGGAATACCCATACCTTAAGTTCAAATGTGTTTCTCACTTGATCATAATGACCAGAATAATCAAATTTAGATTGATAAATTAATTAATCTATATCCTCCTTTACTTTTAATTTATTTATTATAACTTTATTAGGTTCATTCATTTCCTTTTTATCGATTAAGAGATTCAATTTCTTTGAGTGAGAGTGTTTTATTCCTTGGTTTTCATGATTGGTTTACATATATTCATGTATGGATAAACATGTAGAATGAAAATAGTTATATAAAATTTAAGAAATATTTGATTAGTGAACATATAGAAGATATCATAGTTATGAAATTCTTTTGTTTATTTAGAGTGAATATGAAATATTATATAAAACTTTAATGATAATTATTTTCGTTATTTGGCGTTTTTGATAACAAAAATCTCATTTTGATCTGTAAAATAATAAATTTTTTAAAAGAGGATTAAAATATATTAAATATGATAAATTATCTGTATAATAATTTATTTAAACCATAAAAATGGTTTCATGAACATAATTTCAGACATGAACATAAATTGGATACTCGTCATCCTTGAATGTGATAAATTAGCATATCTTGGGTTGTGTTTTTTATTTCTAGTATAAAAGAAAGGGAAAGGAGTTATTATGATTAACTATCCCATTATCATAACATAATTATAAAAAATTTAATGTATTTTAGTTATCATAACATCTGTATGAGGAGAGGTGATTTAAGAAATAGAAAATAAAGGAACTTGAAATAAATGAAATGAGAAGAGGAATTTACCTCTTGAAGTTCTCTTACTTGATATCCTCTTTAGGGTTGAGGTTTTCATTATTTTATGAGACCAAGGGATTAAATATGTGGGGGAGGATATTGGGAGGATATTTGTTTAGAATTTAGTGAAGGAATAATTCTTGAGAGGAGTGAATAGAAGATTATGTGAGGGGGTTATATAGTTGAGGAGAAGAGTTTTTTTAAATATTTTGTTCATTATTTAATTATTTTTCTCTAGACAAGAAACATTGTCGATTCAAGTGACCAAAAATAGTAATATTTAAATTTTAATTTGAAATAATTTTGAATTTATATCATCCATGACTAAAGAATGATTCATAAACTCTCTTAATTTTCATTATTCTTTAATTACCAAATTTCACCAATCACGAAAAATTAATGTATTTCATAAAAAATCCAAAAATTGGCCCAAATTGTTTTTCGATGTGTATAATTAAAAATGTAAGTCCATTTTATAAAATTAATTTTATAAATAAGATAAATTTATTTTAACATAAAATTAGTATTTACTTAACAAATATAGAATAAAATTTAAAATTTATTTTAAAATATTTTAAAAATTAACTAAGGTATTATTAAAATATACCAAAATTTTAAGAAAAAAATATTTATTTAGGAATGAATTTTATTAAAATCAATTTTTAATTAAATGTAATTATTAATTTAATATTTTTATTCAATATTTATTAATCACAAATACACAAACATTTAATTATTAATATGTAAAATACTGTATTTCATTTATATGGTGTTTAAGAATTATTCATATTTTCATGGGTATAATTATAATTCATAAGGGTAATTTTAATATTCATAATGGTATGCATCTATTCATAAGGGTCAAGTTACTATTCACTAAAAATGTTTGATGATCTTATTAGACTCTAAATATCTTACTAAACACAACCATGTATGTCAGTTTTTAAAAATTCAAATCACATATGTGGTAAAATTATATCTACTTGCTAGGTTATAAAAAAGTGGTGTTTTGTAGAGAGTTAGAGTTTCATGATTTTAATATTAAATTTATTTTCAAATTATTGGGGTGTTAGAGATCATATTAGATCAGTGTTCCCAATTATTCCCCATTCTAGATTCCAATGAGTGAGGATGATGTGGGAGGTAAACATAGATCCACATTTTTCAATGAGATTAATAGATGGACTGGAGTTAATGGAATAATGGGCATAAATGGAGAAGTATTAGTGGGTTTCAATGAATTATTGGATACATGGAATGTAATCCACTAATACATTCATTGTGAGACCCACTTCTAGAAATTCTAGGATTTTCATGATATTAAATATCACACACCATGTGACACCTATCACATGTTGGGTGACCCATTAATGGTGTCTTGGAATCTACACATGGAGTTTATAGTCATGTACACAACCAAGAACATGGGCATGAGTAGGGTACATGAGCATTTCCAGACACCTAGACATGGCTTGGTATATGGACATGGAAAGATACATAGTGTTTTCTGGAGTAATCATTCAAAGAGAAGAGGAACACAAGTACAAACAAGTGTAGATCCATATTTATTTTCACAAGATGTGAACCCAAGGAACATGTCATATACTTCCTCATATTTGTCATGGAGCCCTTGGAATCTTCATCATAGACTAGGATTTGTTGATTATGATACCTTGGTCCTTAATCATATGGTTACACTGAATAAATATTTCCTTTGAACATGATTTTATTCCCCTAAACACAAGCTAAATTCAATAGAGTTCAGGGAATCCTCCTGTGTGACCAAGGTTCTATCCTCAATTATTCCTAGGTGGGGTTTGTGTTGTGGGGGTGAACACCACACATAGAGAGTTGATAACCTATCTTCAGGTAGATCCATTAGGGTTTCTAGAGTCTATCAATGGCCTACTATGTGATCCCCTACATCAAAGATGAGATTTTTTGAAATCCTATGAGTATATCCTAGGTGGGGAACAATTAACATTACCTATTGGATGCGTATCACCAAAGATCACAGAACTCATGGAGTGAGAACTCCTGGAATGAGAATTACCTTAACTCCTTAAGAAGTATCATGTGGATGGTGGTATTGGTTAATAACACATGGGACTAAAAGTTGATATGATTATATTTGAGTTTTTTTATTACTTTATTATTATTGTGAGATGACTGGTCTTGATTCTCTCTATATAGTTATTTTGGGTTGTGCAACTGGATATTGTTACACTCGCCCCTAAATTACAAATTTCCATTCCTGTCATGTCTGGCTTAGACATGGTCCCTTTTTATATTTTCCTATAAGGATATGTAATAAGCTGAGTGTCTTCGGATAAGAAGACTGAGGTGTTTTCATGGTTGTTTCATAAAATAGTGGACGCATCTTTCTGGCCAAGTTGGAGTCTCGACATCTGTTTGGTTGTAAGAACCCAAGTTTTTCCGAACTGCAGTTATGAGCGTAAATTTGAATTTTTGTTTTTTGATGATCGTGAGGGGTAAAATGGTATTTTTCCACTACCATCAGATCTCGAATAATTTTTCTGACCACACCTTTGGTCCCAGAATAGGGTGTTTACCCGAGGACATGAGTTTGGTGTAAATCTGAGCTGTTTTAATTTTGGAAGAATATTTAATATTTGATATTATTAAATTAAATATTAATATATTCGCGCAAGTTCATTTGAATATATCATCTAAATAGAATGTAGGATTGTGATTCCATCTGTGTTGTTGAGTCTGGAATGGGGATTTTATCCTAGGGGAGGCATAAACTCTTGTCGGGCGTCAGGGCCGGCCCGGGCCACTTTTTATTCTTTTACTTTTCTTTTCTTTTCTTCCTTCTCTTATTTAATCATCCTCCTTGTGTATGTCACCTACACTCTTCCTTGTCCATGTCCCATGGGAGATTTGGGAGATAGAGAAAGAGGGAGAGTTGGGATGCGCGAGGGGTACCGATTCGAAGCTCTCGATGCGCTGATTCCCCAGAGGGCAATCGTGAGCCGTGAAATCAATCAAGGATTCGACGGTTTCCGCCCAAAGGTAGGGACATTTGTGTTTTCACACTAGATCCCCTTTATACCAAGTTTTTTTAATTTTTTAAAGCCTTATATTTCATTCTTGTATTCCCATGGGGCTTGATCTGTTGTTTTGGGGGGAAAAAACGGGCGAATGAGGCGTTTTTAGGGATTTCCCATCGGAAAACCCAGTATACATGGCGTGTGTTCCAGGGGAACACACCGTGTGTTCTTCAAATTTGGGGAAGATGAAGTTTACTTAAGTACACGCCGTGTACTTTGATTACACGCCGTGTAGTCGGTGGCCACGTGGTTGACCTTGTGAAATAGAACATGGAATAGTGGTATTTAAGGACTACACGCCGTGTACTTTAAGTACATGTCGTGTAGTGGTACATGGGCATGCGTTCAGATGGAAATGGACACGCCATAACTTTTTGTGAAAAGTACACACTGTGTACAATAATTTACACATCGTGTACTACTACTCAGGCATGCCCAATGGGTTCTGGCGATGTACTATGGCCATGTACTTCCCCGTCTTAGTAATTTGGGGATATCTTATGCCTCGGAAGTCAAAATTGGGCATGTGAGTAGTCAATTCTGATTGTTTTTACATCTAAATCATAGTGGAGGACTCCAAATAAAATTTAGAGGTCATTTAAGTAGTGTTTTGGGGTTGTTATATAAATGGAGGGGTTCTTCCTCCAATTATCGTTCCCATTCGTCACCTGAGGGTGAGACTTGGCAAGGTTTCTAGGTTGGGTGTTTGGACAAACTTAGTCGAGACCTTTAATAGGAGATGAGCTGTGAGATATCTCCCATCAAATTTTCTTTAGATGAATTGTCACTTGTGAGATGTGCCCTTCTGGCCTAAGAGGCTGTGAGACCGGATGGTTCTAAGGGTTCCCTGAGGGATGCCATGCTTGTGTGTTGAACTAGGGAGTCCTTACAGGAATTATCTCATGCTTTCATTAAGAGGACCCCTGTTATGGTTTGCCTCTTTTGTTCTTCATTCAAGGATCCCATGTTGGATTCCTCTTTGCTAAGGATCCCTTATAGGATTCCTTCTCTCTAGTTATCTGGAGGATACCAAGTAGGATGAATCCTTGGTGTTTGACTTGTGGGACATGGTGGGTGCCCGTTGTTTTACCAACCTGAGTTTTTATATCAGGTTTGGGTAGATAGGTTGTTCATGAGTCATCTAGAACCCATTCCAAACTAGTAATCCTGTGGGGTTATGTTTTTAGTGTTGGGTTGGGCGTTTGGCCTCCCTCACTTGTTTTTCTATATCTGACTTGGTTTGCTGATGCTGTAGTGGTTACCAAAGGTGCTTCCTAGTTGGTGGCTATTTTGCCTGATGTGAGGCATCTTTCTTATTTGTTGGGATTCATACCTTGGTTTGTGTGCCTGAGTAATAGGTGGTCTGATGTTTAATTTCCAATTGTTGAATGTTTTTGTGTAGGATTGTGCTAAGCACCCATGTTTGGGGTGTTTTATGGTTGATGCCTTGATTAATTAAATACCTATAATTGAATAGTTAATTTAATGAATATGTATAAATGCGGTTTGGGATCACTGCTTTGATCAAGGACCACCCCGGGGGTGGGTTCCTCTGTTTATCCATTTGGCTTGGATACCTGAGGGTATGACATGTTTATATTGAGCATTAATTTTTCCATGAAAGAGAATTGTTTATAAAATTTCTTGTTATGATTTCGGCTCGACCTGGTTACATGAACCCGAGGGAAGCGTTTTACTTTAGCTTGATGGCATTGTTTTCTTAGCCCGAGGGTAGTAGTTGTTTATCCTGAGGGCAAAATTTCTTATTCTTGTGAGCAGTAGCTTCCGTGCCTGAGGTAAATATTTGGTATGACTGAGGGCGAGATTCCACATAATGGAGGCCACTATTCGTTATGCCTAAGGGCATGATTCTGATTATCCTGAGGGTCTGGTTCTGATTAGCCTGAGGGCGTGGTTCTGATTATCCTGAGGATGTGGTTATGTTATCCTGATGGAGAATATTTGTTTAGCATGAGGTAAAGATTCTTATATTCCTGAGGGAACTATTCGTTATGCCTGAGGGCAGTCACCTGATGGTTTTTTTCTGTTTTCCTGAGGGGAAGGATTCACATGTCTGAGGACATTGGTTACTTTGTATATTCACTATGGTGATTTCTTCTATTGAAACTGCCAAGCTACATCACAAGCATTGCATTGTTATTATCATTGACTTGTTGATAGCCTGTTGTGGTTTCTACTGCGGCTTTGGTATAGGAGATGGTCGGTCGAGGATGAGTCTTGGAGAAACTCAGAAGTGAATTATATTGAACTAGATAATTGTTTTTGGTTAACTTGATCAGATATATATTTCAGGTGTTGCCTGAAGCAGGTACATGTTGATGTGATTACAGACCCAGAGATTGATTTGATGATACACGGCTTGAGTGGCACGACGTCCAGCTTAATTCCAATGCATAGGATGGCCAGGATATCGGGCCTATGGTTCCAAGGATTTACTGCTGATGTGGTTTCTTGTTATTTGAATCACTTAATCATGAATATTCATATTTTTGTATATGTGTATAGGTATGGGACTATACATGTGTACGTATATATATATGGACATCCATGGTGGAACTTTCTTGTTGATAGGGATTACATACCCAAGTTCAATTGTGGTGGCACATTTGGTTTACTTCCTATTGTTCTGTTCCAGCTGGGCTGAGCACGTTGTTGTTTCATACACTATTAGCAGCACAGTTATAGGTTTCTTGTCGGGGTTCCCTACTGAGATTATTTCTCAACCCTACACGTACACCTAGATGGACGTGTAGACCTTATATATTATTTTCAGGTTGAGCATGAGTTGAATGGTGGATAGGGCTGAGGCTTAGTGTTGAATGATCGAGCAGAGCTCCTCGAGTGGTTTTACTGATCGGGCTGTTGTAGTTTGAGATTGTCTGGAGATTGGGTACGTGGATTGGCTCAGAGTTAGTAGAAAAGCCCTATATTTTTACTTTTAGTTTCTTTTATAATTTTATCTGTATCGTCCGCCTGGTGGGTGACCCGTGTTTTTTTGTATTGCATAGTTGTTTGGGATTTTACAGCATTTTAATATTACAGCTTGTTCTATTTCAGTTGTTTATTTCTTCCACACTATGTTTACTTTCCACTGTGTATGATACATAGTTATTTATGGTGTTTTATTACTCTGGTATAAGGGCCTAGTCTCCCCACTATAACACCCTAGGCCCTCGCTGCTAGTCAGCAGCCTCTAGCATACGGGGATGGCGCGCTTGAGGCCTTGTGGTGAATCGGATCGAAGCACCGGTTTAGTGGATTCTGGGTTGGGACGTTACAAAGTGTTATAAGAGTAGTTTTCTTTCCTAGAGTTTACTATTTGGGATATGGTAGAGATGAGTATTAGGAATGTGTTGGAACCTGTGATGGATATCAGGCTGGTGCATCAAGAACACTTGTTCCGATAAGAAGTCATGGTTTCCAGGGTTTGGGATTGCTATTATGATTTTGTGATGATATAGTTGTATCTGATTTTCTCCTTGAGAGATGCACATGTTGTGTGGTGTTTTTATTTACTATGGATATCCGGATCTTGGAAAATGGTAAGATACTAGGGATGGATTTTGACTCTTGGCCGGCAAAGGCAAGATGAGTCTCATACATCATACTAGGCACAACAGATTCACATCATATAGGCCTGCTACTGTGTTTTTTACAGATGACTTAAACCTTTTGGTATTCTTACACATGATTTTCACTCTGATGGCAGGTTACGTGGATATATGTTGAGGAATTGGTTTGAGGATGATGACTCAGTCCTTGTGCACAGGTGATGAAGTGACCCCAGTCGGTCCATGTGGCATGTGATGCCTTTCAGTTCAACGCTTATTTGCTGTTGTTTATCGGGTATGTGGTTAACTAGTCAGATCAGTGAGAATGATGTCGATAGATACCAAGGATTTTCTTGTGAACTCGAAATCCTTGTGGTATTTGCTGTATACAAATACCCGACGAGCGTCAGTTCAGTTTAACTTTTTCTTGGGTTGTGAACTCTAGGGAGTAGTTCCTTCTGAGGATTCTTGGAGAGGATCAGGGCCCTTGTAGGTTGTGTTTTGGTTTTATTTTCCTTGTTATTTGAGATCTTTACCATTTTATGAGTGTTTGTGATATTTTGGGCTAGGTGGTTAGACCTTGTGACCCAATTGTGAGGATTTTTCTATAGGGCTAGGTGGAAGACCTAGATAACCTTTATTTTGACTCCAACCATTGTAGGTTGATGTCTATTTTGTTTTAGGGAAACCTGTGGGAATTTTTTTTGACCCTTTTGGAATCCTGGTCAGGTTGTAGAAGGATGTTAGCGTGGCTCAGTGGGACCTGGACATGCTTTTGGAGAAATCTTAATGTACTCCTCTTAGAGATGATCATGCACTATCATGATTCTTCTTGAGTATTCTGAGAGAGATTCGACCCTACATCAAGCTCATTTATCCTTCTTAATGTTCAATCCTGTTTAGGATGGAACGTGTTTTGTTTTTGATCTTGGCGTATATTAAGAAAAGCCATATGGTGGGGAGTGTACCATTGGCTGTTCGAGGGTGGTTATCCTCATTATGGTTAAACTTTTGTGTTTTCTAATGGGATTTTGTGCTTAAAGTTTCCTTTAAGTCGAAGACAAGGGTATTCCTATGGGCGGGAGTACCAATTTGGTCATATTTAAATATCTTCTATGTAGAAGATGGTTGTTAATGCTATAAAGAAGGTTGTTGGATAGTCTAGATAGCTTGGTTGTGCAGATGCTTAGGTTATGACCATGGTTTCTAGTTCTTTCAATGGGCTTCTCGAGGACAATAAGTTTTATGGTGGGGAGTTTGTAAGAACACATGTTTTTTCGGACTCTAGTTTTGAGAAGAAATTTGAATTTTTGTACTTGGATGCCTGTGAGGGGTAAAATGGTCTTTTTTACACTACTATCTGATCTTGAATAATTTTTATGACCACTCCGTTGGTTTCAGAATAGGGTGTTTACCATATCATAGGAGTTTGGTGGAAATCTGAGCTGTTTGAATTTTGTCAGAATATTTAATATTTACTATTATTAAATTAAGTATTATTTTATTCGCACATGTTTGGTTGAAAAAATATTCTAAATGGAATGTTGGATTGTGATTATGTCTATGTCTTTATGTTCGGAATGGGGAGTTTAGCCTAGGGGAGGCATAAACACATGTTGGGCGCCGAGGCCAGCCCAGACCCCTTTTTCTTCTTTTCCTTTACTTTTCTTTTCATCCTTCCCTTCATTCCTCCTCCTCCTTGCTCATGTCTCCTATGATACTCCTTGTCCATTTCCCATGGGAGATTTGGGATATTGCGAAATAGGGAGAGTTGGGATAAGCGAGGGGTACCGATTCAAAGCTCTCGACTCGCTGATTCCGCAAAGGGCAACCGTGAGCCGTGAATTCAACTGAGGATTCAACGGTTTCCTCCCAAAGGTAGGTACATTTGTGTTTTCTCAATATATACCCTTTAAAAAAGATGTTTTAAGTTTTTAAATCCTTATATTTCATTCTTGTATGCCCATGGGGCTTAATCTTTTGTTTCAGGGGTGAAAACGGGCGAATCGGGTGTTTTTTAGGGATTTCCTGTCAGAAAACCCAGTATACATGGCGTGTGTTCCAAGGGAACAAGTCATGTGTTCTTCCTATTTGGGGAAGACAATGTTTACTTAATTACATTCCATGTACTTTGAGTACATTCCATTTAGTCGGTGGCCATGAGCCTGGCTGTGTGAAATAGAACACAAAATAGTCGTTTTTAAGGAGTACAGGCCATGTACTTTTAGTACACGCCGTGTAGTGGTACATGGACATGTGTTCAGGTGAAAACAGACATGGCATAAATTTTTGTGAACATTATACTCCATGTACAGTAAAGTACATGTCATGTACTATTACACAGGTAGGCTCAATGGGTTATGGCCATGTACTCTGGCCATGTACTTCCCCATCATAGTAATTTGGCGATCTCTTGTGCCTTGGAAGTCATAATTGGGCATGTGAGTAGTCGATTTTGATAATTTTTCCACATATATCGCAATGGTGGACTCCTTTTGACATTTAGTGGTAATATAAATGGGGTTTTTGGGGTTTTATCTAAATGTAGGGGTTATTCCTCCAGTTATCAAGCCCAATCGTCACCTGATTGTTAGATTTGGCGAGGTTACTAGGTTGGGTGTTCGAACAAACGTAGACGAGATCTTTATTATGAGATGATATGTGAGCCATCTCCCATAATATTTTCTTTAGAGGACTTTTCCCTTGTGAGATGTTCCCTTCAGTCCTAAGAGGCCATGAGACCGGATGTTTCTAAGGGATCTCTAAGGGATGCCTTGCTTGTGTAATGAACTAGGGAGTCCATGTAAGAACTCTCATATGTTTTCTTTGAGAGGACCCATGTTATGGGCTGCCTCTTTGGTTCTTAATTCGAGGATCCCATGTAGGATTATTGTTTGCTAAGCATCCCATGTAGGATTCCTTCTCTCTACTTATCTGGAGGATCCTGAGTAGGATGACTCCTTGGTGTTTGACTTATGGGACCTGGCGGGTGCCCGTTGTTTGACTGGCCTGAGTTGTTATGTCGGGTTTGGGTAGATAAGGTGTTCAGGTGTCATCTAGAACATGTTCCAAATGAGTAATTCAGTGGGGTTATGTTATTAGTGTCTGGTTGGGCGTTCGAACACCCTCACTATTTTGTTTATATCTGACTTGGTTTTCTGATGTTGTAGTGGATACCAGAGGTGCTTCCTAGTTTGTGGCCATTGAGCCGGACGCGAGGTGTCTTTCTTGTTTGTTGGGATGATTGCCTTGCCTTGTGTGCCTGAGTAGTAGGTGGTCTAATGTTTAATTTCCAACTGCTGAATGTTTTTGTGTACCGTTGTGCTAAGCTCCCATGTTTAGGGCATCGTATGGATGAGGCCTTGATTAATTAAATAACTATAATTTCATAGGTAATTTAATGAATATATATAACTGCTATTTGGGATCACTGCTTGGATCTAGGACCACCTAGGGGATGCGTTACTCTGTTTAGCTGTTTGTCCTGAATACCTGAGGGTATGCCATGTTTATATTCAGAATTAATTTATCCTTGAACGGTAATTGTATATAACATTTCTTGTTATGCTTTGGGCTCATCCTGGTTAATTGTGTCTCAGGGAAGGGTTTTACATTATTCTGAGGGCATTGTTTTCATATCCAAAGGGCAGTAGTTGTTTATCCTGATGGCAACGTTTATTATGCCTGTGGGTAGTAGCTTCCATGCCTACAAGAAATATTCGTTATGCCTGAGGGAGAGATTCTATATGCCTACGGGCACACTATTCCTTATGACTGAGGTTGTGATTTTGATTAGCCTGAGGGTGTGGTTTTGATTAGCCTGAGTGTGTGGTTCTCATTAGCATGAGGATGTGGTTATATTAGCCTGAGGGAAATTGTTAGTTTATCATGAGGGAAAGATTATTAAATGCCTAAGGGCTCTATTAATTATGCCTGAGGGAAGTCACCTGAGGGTTTTGTTTCTATTTTCCTGAGGGAAATGATTCAAATGTCTGAGGATAGTGGTTACTTTGTATATTCAGTATGGTGATTTCTTCGGTTGAACATTCCAAGCTACATCACAGCCTTCACATTGTTATTATCTTTGACTTTTTGATATCCTGTTCTGGTTTCGATTGTGGATTTTTTATAGGAGATGGTTGATCAAAGATGAGTCTCAGAGAAACTCAGAATTTAATTATATTGACCTGGTTACTTGTTTTGGGTTAACTTGTTCAGAGATATACTTTCGGCGATGGCCGAAGCAGGTACATGTTGATGGGATTACAGACACAGATATCGATTTGATGATACACGACTTGAGTGGCATGATGTCTAGCTCAATGAACATGCACAAGATGTCCAGTAGATCGAGACTATGGTTTCAATTATCAACTGATGATGTGGTTTCTTTTTATTTGAATCACTTAATCATGAATATGTGTATAGGTATGGTATAATACATGTGTACGTATATAGATACAGACGTCCATGGTGGCACTTTCTAGTTGACATGGATTACATACCCTGATATCAACTATGGTTTCACCTTTGGTTTACTTTCTATTGTTGTGTTCTAGCTAGGATGAGAACGTTGTTGTTGCATACACTATTAGCAGCACCGTTATAGGTTGCTTATATGGGTACCCTAATTAGATTATTTCTCACCCCTGCATGTGCACCATGGTGTACGTGTGGACCTCATGTCTTCTTTTCAGGTTGAGCATGAGTTACATGGTGGATAGGTATGAGGCCCAGTGTTTCATGATAGGGCGGAGCTGCTCGAGTGGTTCAACTGATCGGGCTACTGCAGTTTGACATTGTCTGGGGATCGGGTATGTGGTTTGGCTCAGAGTTAGTAGCAGAGACCTATACTTTTACTTTCAATTTCTTTTGTACTTGTATTTTTATGGTCGGCCCAGTGGGTGACCAATGTTGATTTGTATTACATAGCTCTTCAGAAATTTACAGTATTTTACTATTACAGCTAGTTCTATTTCAGTTGTTTATTGCTTCTGCACTTTGTTTACTTTCCATTGTGTATGATATTTAGTTATTTTTCTTTTTTTACTTTTCTGGTTTGAGGGCATAGTCTAACAACTATCACAACCTAGTATTTTTCTACTATTCGGTAGCCTCTGGAATATTGGGAGGCGTGCTTGAGGCCTTATGGTGAATCATCTCGGAGCACCGGTTTAGTGTCTTTCGGGTTGGGTTGTTACATTGGTCTTATTTTTGGCCCCTTTAAGGCTTTTAGTACTTTTCACAGACTCTGATGTGGGATTGGTATTGATCATGCATTTATGGTATAATTTTTAAGTTCCCAACATTCAATGGAATACGATATGTGTGCATTCTTATAAGTACATTAGGTAAATTCCCCTCATGTGTCTAGTACTCCAATTTAGAACTGGTTTCATGGCACTGGTTAATTGGAGGCAAGTTTAGGGTACCTACACTTGGTTTATTTCATGCCAAGAAGCCCCCATTGGGTTGGTTCATGAATTGTGTCCTACATATATGAATATAATATCATTTTGAAAGTAATATTGTATCATTAAATAGGTTATTATAGTGGATTCAGTTCACTCCCAAAACTATCATAGTATTCAAGGTTAACACCCGATACTATCATAGTGTAAAAAATACCTGACTAAAAATGTTTCTCTTCCTGTATGATAAATTTTTATCTCCGGAGATATCTATATTTAAATAATGCATTGTAGGGAGATATAGGTATGATACATTAAAAATAAAAATAATACATATTTTTCAATAAGATAATAAAATTTTATTTATATTATAAACCTACAAAAGAAATATTTTTCAAATACAATTAATTACACAATGTCTCATTGAAATTAAAAGTTGTTCAAAAACATGTCATCATTTCAACATAACATAGCCCATGGAAAATTAATAGGGTTCATAATAATCATGTTATCAGAAAAAATATAAATAATTAATAAGTATGGGGTAATCGGTCATATTCAATATAAATTTTGTTTTTCTGAAATAAAGGGGTTGTGTCCTGGATGAAGAGAAATACCATTAAAATACCATTAAAACATTATTGAGAAAAATAATATTTCCACTCTTAAATAAATTATTAAAAGAACTTCACAAATATGTTGGAGATAATTTTCTTTTAAAATAGAACTATAAAATTTAAATGAAATGTCAATGAAAACATTAGTCATTAATACTATAAAATTCATTCATTATATATAAGTTTAAAAACATTCCTTCCATACTATTGTTAGAAAAGTAAAAAAGTACCTTGTTTGGAAGATGACAAGAAGTTTCCATTCCAATATTTTTTTAAATTCAAAATGTAGTAATAATTAATTCAATCAATCATATGAAAATTCTTAAAACATTCTATAAAATATTTTTATAAAACTTGGATGTGAAAAAGGGTTTTCGTCAGAATTTAGAAATGATGTCTATTTTCTTATAAAACATATTTTTTTTCTGAAATTCAAGTACATAATATATGTATAATGAATGGAATATTTTAATTTTAAATAAAAAATATAGAATAATAAATTTAAAAATATTTATTAAATTTATATCATTACATATTATCATTTGAGGCATAATCATAATTAGTGTCGATAAATAATGAAATTGTGACAAAAAAACCATTACAACAAGTTCTTCTTTCATTTAAATCACACTAACCTCGTATATAATAAAATTAAAATTTTTATAATTAAATAAAATAGAAGATTTTGAACTTATAATAAAATATATGATTCCATTATAAAAATTCAACTCTCAATATTATCAATAATTCTTTATTAAATTTATCATTTATGATGTTAATTATTTTTATAATTTGGGGTATTTCATTTCCATAGTTCCTATACATGTAAATTTATCTTGGTTACATAATATACATAATACTAATCATTATATATATAATATTTTGTCATTATATAAACATTTATTTTCATCCATTAAAGATAAATTACAAAATATGAATTAAACCATTCAAGGAGATGATAGGTTGTACATACGCATGAACACTATTTTAATTTTTCAATAGATGGAATGAATGAATGTTTTATATAAACACAATTTTTATGATAATTATTACATCATATATATCAAATATTTTCATAAAATAAATCCTTCTTACCATCCATGTAAAACATAAATGTAAAATAAATCGCATCGCTTCATAGAGGTGGTAGTCCACTAGTATGCATTAATGACGTTATCATTTACCAATGTATTTATTGGTAAGTATATAGAAGAAATATTATAAAAAAAATTATAAAAGTTTAATAAAATTAATATACAATAATTAAAATCATAATTATAATAATCCATAAAATATGGATATGAATAATGAATTATATCGCTACAAGGATAGGGTAATCCATACATAGGCACAAGTGATACATTAACTTCTCATATAATGAGAATGATGGTGTGTAATATTTTTTTCATAATCCTATAAAAATAAAATAATAATGAGGAAACATAAGTTATTATTTAATGATAAATAAAATATAAGTAGATTAGGAAAAAATAGTAGAAAATAATGTCATTTGTTTAGACAATTAGATCTTCATTTAAAAAACAACTTTAGATCTCCTCGAAAGAGATATATGACTGTAATTTTGGGATATAAAACAACCTTTATAATTTTTATAAATATTTTTATAAGAGAAAATGATATTTTATAGTCACAATATAAATATCAATGTGTTGTGAATAAGTGAGTGATTAAGTTCCATTTTACAATTAATGTGACATGCACTTTTGGAATTTATCTAAGATGAAATATAAAAATTAATTATCAATAAAAATCCCTCCAAATTGATAGAGATTATATGAGATGGAAAATAAAAATTATATAATTTAAACATTTTTTTTGACATTTTAAACCCTATCCTTTTTAATAAGCCTTAGTTATCCAATTTTAATTTTACCGATGATATATTTTACTATGGTAATAATTCATATTTACTGAATATAAAAGGGGCCAATTTTCCAAATTGTATCCTATTGATTCCAAATATGTAATTAATATTTTTTATAAATGTATTCCTATAATTGGAGTAAATTAATATTAATTAAATATCCGAAAATGTGAAATAACATCATTTAAAAATATAAATTTTAATCAAAAAATTGATTTCATTTTTATACTATTCCTAGAATTTTATTTTAAAGCCTAGAAAATTTAACCAAATAAATAATATAAAAATTTAATTAATTTCATTCACCAATTGGTATAAATTTATTTTACTAATATTAAAATACATTACACACATAAACATATTTATTTTAGAAAAAAAATCACTTTTGTAAATAAAATTTTATATTAATTATAAAATATTTATAGATAAATAAGTAATTTGATTAATGTGTAGAATATTTAGTTATTATAATATGTTTATTAATATTCATACACTATAACACAATGGATATGATATAATGAGAATGTAATATTTTAATAATGTTTTGTGGTTTGTCTAATCATACAATTGCGTGTAACATAAGTTATCGATGAAATAAAATTATTATTAAGGAGAGATATTAAAGATAAATTATTAGGGTGATATCCAAGAAACATTACACTACCATGACTCACCATCACCCTTTATAATCCTTCCAACATAGGTCATTATATAATCTAATAATACCCAAATTAGTCTTGTGTGACCAGCATAAAAATCACATTCAACGTGATGGGTATAACATACACCTTCAAGAGATAGGGAAGTAACTCACCATAGATAATTGATGATATGATATTTTTAGGGAAATTTAAAATACATATTTATAATTAAATTGAATGATATAATTTTTTAATTAATATATAATATTAAAAACCTCAAACCCTACTTTTGAGAGAACACTGTTTAATTTGCCATATACCATCTGATTTCACTTCTAAAAATGATTTTATTGATATACACCTTAAACAATACTCCATATTCAAGAATATTTCCTGAAAAATGGAGTATATATGAATTTTTGTAAGACACATTATCTAAAAAATCACAAGAGAGAGGTGATGCTGTTAAAATCATACATAAAATAGAGCATAATTTCATATCCAGACCAATAGGAGTAGGCTGCATGGCATTGATATGACTTATCCAATTCTCTTAGGATCTCTAATGACTCACCTATAATTATCCTTCAAACTAATTATTTTTGAGAAATGTTTTTGTACAACATCCCATATCTCATCTTAATCAACCAGTGGAATTATAGATACCTATCTATAGAGTGGTAGATGAGCCCCTCCAAGAATCCAGTGGTTTACACTGACCTCTATAATCACTCAATTGCGGAGTGATCATACAAAACCTAAAAAAGTGTCCCATAAAAAAAATTAATGCCACACCACATGTGATTGAGTGAACAATTCTTTATTCTTGTAGAGAATCCCACACAATAAATAGTATAGTTGGTCACTTGATTGACGTTTTAACCCCAAAAATTGATTACTCAGTCCAATTTATTCCAAATTATGGAGATTGAAACGAAACATACAACAAGTTGGGGAACTACTAACTGACTAACTACCAAAATTATAATGACCACCTCTTGCGGCGTCCCTTGGTCTCCCTAATGAAATAAGACACCAATTCCTAGAATCAATGAACTTTTATAGAATAAATAAATTCGTCTGAGAGGTCATCTAATATCAAATTTTATCCTTGTAGTACATCCCCATAGATTCCTAATATACATAAAATGTTATATAAAATCATTATAGGACTATGAAGTAATAATAATAATCCTTTATTAGACTACTATCATATGTCATGTGCCTTCAATCCCAATATCGTTCCTCAATCTATGTCTCTGGGTGTAAAGCTTCAAGGAAGAAAATTTGGATATACTTCAATGTCAATACATTGTGTTGATTATCCGAAACCAAGATATCAAACCCATGAATGTATTGTCCCAAAAAATATGTATTCCAAAAGGGAAAGTATCCTCTCATTGTGATTCTCTTGATTATTGAAAACAATTTGAATAGGCTAAAGAAATAATTATACTTCTTGGGGCCGCCCTCCCAAAGAATCATGGGTGGGTGAAAAAGCTAAAAGTCCCTAATCATATCTAAAATTGATGCAATAGTGTGTATATTATTCCTTTACATAGATCACAGAACTTACAAGAAACTATCAGAGAGCTAATAATCCATCAAATTTCGTTGATCTCTATGAGGTTTAGTCTCAACTACATGAGGTGAGTACTAGTTACCACTCACCTATCACTCAATGGGATGATGTACCGGTTGAAATTTTCACTTAAGTATATCATACTCCTTGATTCATGTGATACATAAAAATATCAAACAATTAATTACTAAGAGAAAGTACATGTCTAAGATCAAATTATTTCATAGTAGATAATGTGAATTAACAAGTTCTAAAATATTCATTATTTGAATGTTTTTTAAGACTCAAAAGGTTTTATTTTAAAAATTTAGATAGAATGATATATCATTTGAGTTATATATTCCATTCTAATCAACAATTAAAATGAACATTTTCCCTACCTTCCTAAGAATATGCTATCATACTCACCTTCTATCATACTGTTTTGTGAGAAAAATCTCATAAATAAGTAACATCACTCCACAAGTGAATCAACTACATTAACATAACATCGGTAATTTTATATGATAATATCAAAACAACAATACCATCCCTAAAAAAGGATTTTCCTATAATGATATTATAGGTACCAATAATATTCATAAATAAATATTACATGTTATTAGATGAAGATTATTTAAATAATATTACAATCGATTATAGAACAATAAAGGTTTATTATCTTTGGAAACATGGTTACATAAACGGATTGTTCATGAATACTATAAATTGTCTCCCACATAGATCATCAAATATACCACCCTTCTTTGATAAATAATACAGAAAACATTTCATCATATAATGGGGAAATAAAAACCTAAAAAATTGTCAGGTCATTTAATCTGAATGGTTAAATAAGGAATAAATTAATTATTTTTAAAATAATACATTATCACGTAGGATATGTGAACTTTATCATAACATTTTAAAATCAAACCCAGAAATTATAATAACATAAACATGACTCATTGAATAATGTTTTGTAGATTATATGATATTAAAAATAAAGTTATCCAAGAACATGATCAATGAAAATATAATATTGAAAATATATTATATCATTAAAAGTTAAAAAAATGTGTCATAATTTTAATCCTCAAAATATTATATTGAATATTCTTAGAAATTCACTAATTCCATGTTATTCTTGGAGTAGCTACTCGTATACATGATTAAGTATTTGGATAACCTCTTATGTACTGAATGTGTGACCTATTGTCTTATATCGACTATTAAAACTTCTAGTGCTATGCTAATGTGTATTGCAGCACTTGGGTCAAATACTCGGTGATGATACTTTTTAATAGTCGATTATGTTTAGTTGATTGAATTTCAATTGGGTGGTTTTTTTGCATACATTAATTGAAATGATTTATTGAATACGAATGATTTATCAATTTAATAAATATTGGGGTCATCTCATCATTAGGTAGTCAATATTTTTATATCCTCGATTCTTGCTTTATATTGCATTAAATTAACACCCATGTAATAGGTTGATGTTGATTAGAATTCCCAATTGTTAAGGCTTTAATACAAGAATTAGCATAACATAGGGTCTAATATCAATCATATATTATTAATGGTAGTGTATTTATGGTTCCAATGATCCATGGACATCACTCATTAAAGAAAACAAGTCATTAATAACTGAAATGTTAAGTCCAACATACACAATGTTAATTCAAAGAATATTATTCTAGAAAATGTTCTAAATCACTTAACAGAAATAAATTATAACTAACCCCAATGATATATTTAATTAGACATTAATATGTTTACTAATATGTAAATATGTTTTTATGGTGATAAATTATAAATAGAAGAAAAATAATGTGACAATAAAAGAGTTGTATGTCGAACACACACACACAAAGGGTGATGGGAATTAGAAAAGGATCTTTAGATTGAATGAGAATGCAAAAGAACGGAAGCGGTTTCAACTTGATTTCAAATATATTAAGATAAATAATATTTAATAATAAAAGATGGATGATTAAAAGATAATATAAAGAATAAAATTTCATCTATAAATAATTACAAAAACAACACTTACAGGATTACAAATGAAGAAAAACAAAAAAGTAAATAAATTTAAAGAGAGGAGGAAGGGTCTCTCAAATAAAAAATTGAGTTTGGAATGTCCCCCAATGATTTTTAAAATCCTTGGTAGTGTCAATTGATCCCCCTATAATCTGATTATCTAACCTTTTTCAAGGATAGGAGGGGGGTTATTTATAGCTCATGGAAGTGGACAATTTTCAATCTAAAACTACCCCTCCACTTTCATATCCAATTTGATATTTAAGACAGGAAAATATGGATAAATATTATTCTTAAAAGTTTCATATAATTATTTTTTTAGTCTAATATCAAAATTTTTAGGTATTTGGACTTATGTAGCAAATGTTATGGAAATTTTCAAAAACAATGTCAAATTGCCCATTTCGACCCATGCTTTTTCGATGGTTGAAATGTGAATGGATTTGTGAATAGGAATATACCTTCAAATAAAAATAAATTATTCTAAAATGTTTTAAGAACATATTTATATTTTTCACATAAATATACCATCTATATTTGATGATTAGATCATGATAAAATTCAGGAATAATTTCCTAATTTTAATTACTGTTCAGAATGGTGGGCTGGAATTCGAAGCATCGGTTGAGCCCCTTGTGGTTGTATATGGACCTTAAAATTTTTATCAATTAATTGTTTATATAATAAATAATATATGGTTTAATTTTATAAAGAATTGGCTTCATGATTTAGACCAGTAACTCAATCATCATGGCTGGTCCATTTTCTTCACAAATTCATTGAGTCTTCTTATGTGGATCGTATGACCCTCCAAATGAATGATTTTGCCAAAGGTCCCTTCTAATGAAATGTATTAATTTTAATATGAAACCCAGAAAAATAATAATCATGCAATTTGGATAATTACGGTGTTATTTATAATTAAAATAGTAAACTGACTCAATTTATTTAATTCAAATAATGGAAAACATTTACATTTAATATTAAAACATGAGAATTTCGCATCAATTATGCACTTTTCATTGAATATAAGTAAATAAAGTAAAGATTAATTTCGGAATAAGTGTATTAAATTATGTACCCACATTCAGGATTTGTATAAACCCATGTGTACAAGCATAGGAGCTTGGGATGTCCTCTTCTCTTCCTTGGGCAAACATATAATATTTATATTTATGAAACACATTATATGCTTATATTACTATAGGCCCAATATAATGAAATATTCTTTACATAAAAAATATTTACATCACTTTTTCATAATATGTAAAACATTACAAAATTAGACACCCAATTACCATATTATTTTAGTGCCTTTCGAAACATTGAAACAAAAACATTAGTATATAAGTGAGATACATTATCTCCACTATGTTATTCATTAATGGATCCCTTCTTAAAAAATAAAACTTAATAGAAATCTTCATAACATGGGTAAGGAAACATAAAAAAGGGTTGAGCTTAGATACCCATTACGGGTAAATAGGGGACATAAGTAAGCATAAAAATAAGAATATGGGTAAGAGAATGTGACCATAATATTCAATTATCTCACCATGCATATCAAAGATCATAAACATTAATATAGGAATGATTATTGGTAGAACATAAGGAATTAATAAAAAGGAATCAAAGAACATAAATAAAGAAATCATAAAATAGGAATAAAACATGGAATTATTGAAAACAAATAAGTATATAATATGATTTACATAGTATCCAAGGCATATCTTAAAAGAATATCTTAGTAGTATGGGGTCACCCCCATACCTCATTTGTAGTCATGGTTCATTTCCATGGTGATATTATTATAATGATTTCACTACTAATACCATCTTGTTAGTCATGGTTCACTCCCATGACCATCTTAGTAGCAAGATGTCACTCACCATACAAACTTGGTAGTCCTGGTTCACTCCTATGGCCATTTTAGTAGTTAAAGTTCACTCCCAAGACCATCTTATTATATCTAATGAGATATAAATATTTACCCAATAAACTGGAGGGAGATTATGGTCCCACAAATCTCATAATGAAATCATATATACATGTCCCACAATATCATAAAAATCATATCTTAACCCATGAAACTAAATGGGTTTCATAAACATGAAATGATACATTAACCTATATAAAATACATTTCCCATTATCATTTCATCTAAGAATAAACTATCAAAGAAGTTGAAATTAAAATCATATAACTAATTAATGAAAAATTAATTTCCTAAATATATAACCCATGAATGTAAAATATTTTTCAGAAAAACCATGACATAAATAAAACACCATTCATAAACGTAATATTAATTAAACCTTGAGATCATTTCCATGAAAGGCATGAGTAGCATAAACGGATGTTATCTTAGATATGAAATAATTTTTAATGGTATTTTAAAACCATTTCATAAGGAAAATATAATTTATTATTTGAAAAATATTCATTTTTAAACATAAAGCCTTTTTAAAAAAATTAACTTTTAAAATACCTTGAAAACATAGAAATAAGGATTGAAATAATTTTCAAAAACTTTATCCTTGAAAAATTTATAACAAAATTGAAATTTTTTTGAAAACTGTTTTGAAAAATAATTTTATAAAAACATTATATTAAAAATTACCCTTTAAAAAATCAAAGTAAGATTATATGAATGAAATCATGTAAATTCTTACATTTCTTACAAGGTAAAAAAAATTATTTTTCATGGTAAAAGGTTAGAAAAATACCTTGTTTGGAAACCAAGATGAAAATTTCTTTGAAAAAAATGACAAAATGCAAAAAAGGGTAACTTTAATGGCCCAGACCTCTCCAGTCCATTAATTTGTGGAAATGTGGTGTTTGAGGTGTTTCGGGAGGTCAAGGTGACTTTTCCCCAACCCTTTGTGAAATTTTCAATTCATTGAACAGTTCCATCACTGAATAATGTTCTATCGGTGAGGTTTAGTGAACAATGTTCTATTGGCGAGGTTCAGTGAACAGAGTTCTATTGGTGAGGTTTAGTGAATAATATTATATTGGTGAGGTTCAGTGAACAGTGTTCTATCAGTGAGGTTCAGTGAACAGTGTCCTATCAGGGAGGTTTAGTGAACATTGTTTCTAGAATGGTGAGGTCTATCGGTAACCTCTATGGGTAACCTCTAACGGTAGGTGTACAGTAATGGTAGGTGTATAGTGTTTCTAGAATGGTGAGGTATATTGGTAACCTCTATCAGTAACCTCTAATGGTAGGTGTAATGTAATGGTAGGTGTATAGTGTTTCTATAATGGTGTGGTTCTAACGGTGAGGTTCATGAATAGTGTTTTTCTATTTCCAAATTTTGAGTATGTGAATAGTGTTTCCAGCATAATACAGTTTTTCCCCTTTGAAATTTCCATTGATGTAAAATACATTGGAAACCTTATTTTAAGGAATCTTAAGGATGATTCAATGGCCATAAATAATTTATTAATTATTCTGAATGCCCGAGATGTTTTTACTTGGTCAAAAAATGTGTTTTAATGTGATCCACATTTAATGGGAAATCAAGCGTATCTTAACCTACCACTTCATTAAATATTCTAAAGGGACAAGATATCATCCTCCCTAATTCTACCTCTTTGTTCTCGGCTATGAGATGCTAGAACATTTTATTCCTTCTCATAGAAGTTTCATAGTCTATCATTCCTCCTGGATTGGTTCCACTCTATTCTGATGCAACCAAGCAGTATCGATCAACATACGATATAAGGTATGTATTATCGTCATTATTTTGAGATTCATATTCTCTTGTTTCTCCTCTCCAAAATATAGCATCTATTCTCCATGCTTCTAATAGAGTTTTCTTGGGGTTCGGTTGGTGCGCTCGTACTGTGGCATCCTCGGGTAGATGCAGTTGTCGCGACAGGGGGATAGTGACCCATTGTGTGGATAAATAACGTCAAGAACTTTTTAAGGTAGGGGATCCATTTATTATCTTTTCTTTTACGTGAAACTATATTGTTCTCATGCTTTATCCCACTGGACCACAATAGAATTGACATAATAAATATTTGAATGAGATAAATAAATTGATATCGACCGTATATTAATGCCCCCTTGTTTTTCTAGATAGTGTGATATCTATGCATGCTTTGATTAGCTGTCTGTTTATGATAAAAATTGGTAAAGAACGTAACCTAGAAGTAGTTGATAATTGTTGGCTATGGATAAAGAGGAATGTAAATGAATCTGTTTCTTCTAGTATAAATTTTATGATAATAATATTGGTGCAGTAATGATGTTTAATTATCTGAGATAGCATATTGATTAGATTTCCCAAATTTTGGAACCTATGAATAATAAATATGTTAATTTCATATGGATTAAAGAACATATTGTTTGATAATTCCTTTAAGGGTTCTGAGTTACCCTCTTGATTGTTAAAGGGCTAATATCCCAATTGATGTGATGTTTTTTTACAACTGCTTGTGTTGTGATGTGATCCTGGATGGGTGTTGTGATATGTGGGGACATGTAGGCCTTTTGGTTGTGGCAACAGATGACGCCTAGAGTGGTGAGATGCATCAATTTATGGATATGGGTGTTGGGGAGGACACTAGGGATGTTGGAATGGGATGGATGTGATTATTGGATTCTTTCTGATTCTTTGGTTGTTTATCTACTTTACTTTTCCCCACTGCTCAAGTCAGCTGGTCTTACATAACCTTATTCCGAAAGAGGCAAAGAAACACGGGGTATTCCACATGCTTTTTGTGTTTAGCTTCTCATGGAATGATGGGTATATTCTCGTTCTATAAGCGGAAAAGACTCGACGGGTAGTACATCTACTCACCATGTTGAGCCCCCTTGTGTTATGTAGCATATAATGTTTTTCTAGAATGCCTAGGAATTCGTGAAAGTAAATCTATAATGAATAATTGAATAAATTGTGTTAACCCATGGGGTTGGTGTTTGCTGGAACATAATGATGAGGTTTTAATTTTGAAGGAACACTTGACTTTGGGTGTGATGGTAATGAAATTAAATGTGGAATTGCTCATGGTTAATTAATGCTTGATGACTTAATTAACGTAAATTGGAATTGATAAAAAGGGAACAAAGTAATATAATAAAGCTCTTCAAATGGTTGTGTGCTTATAGGATACCTAGTCTTAGAAGTAGAAGCCCGGAGTCTGAGAGACGTTAGCTACAATTGTGTCTAAGGCTAGGTTATGTTCATAGTGTTGTTGTGAGATATAGTATATCCTATACTTTTTGTGTTTCTATATGCTAATCCACCCAGTCAGTAAGGGAAACTGATACCCCAAGGATTTTGAGCGCTAGGGGGTGTTTTCCCCAACATTATGATGGGAGGATGAATAACTAATTACCACCTTTGTCCCCACTCTCCTCTCATGGTAGTTACTTGTACTGGTAGGCACAATGGTTAGTTTTCCCCATATATGTGTGTAGAGGGCTATAATGGCATGGGTTTATTCACACACATATATTCTGGATATAGTATCGTATAGACTACTATAGGAGTATCGTGTATAGACTATTATGGCTTGGGGATCCTTACTCAGTGTATGGGATATAATGGCTTTAGGTATAAAACCTGATGTATGGTGCATGTTATGCGAGCTATGGTGGCTCCTAGAAACTACCTGGTTACTTTTCTTACGTGGACGTGGTGGTTTTTTGGCATGAGGTACATGTTTTGGTGCTTCACCCAGGTGTCTGTGGGTAATCCGTTAGAGAGATAGATGCTCAGGACGTGCGACATTGGGGGAAAGGGGAAAACCAGTGGGGAAGTATTAGTGAGGTACCCATGATATTCTTTATTATATGATACATTCTTGTATGCTTCACTTGGTGAGAGTAGCCATGGTGAGGTTGGGAACATAGTATACCTGATTAGTTGATGAGTTAGTTTCACTTGTTGTTCATTGTGATTTTGCGTGCTTTCATTACTTTTTCATGAGAGGATTTCAGGAGGATCCTACTAAGTATACTGTTATACTCACCCGAGGTATATAGAACTCTTTTTCTGGTCACTTGGTGCATGATGGAGATCAAGCTGGTTTCTACTAGCTTGGGGTTGCAGGAGCTGTTCATGATTGTGGTTGCTGTTGTTTTTACTTTTTTTGGGTACTTGTATTTTTTCCCTTCTAGATGTAGTACTTTTTCATGACATTTCATATGTGCACTTAGGTTTTCTTTTATATTTTATTTTTTAGTTGGCGTTGGTTTGTGTCTATCTTATCCATCTCTTCCACATGTGTTCTCTTAGAGGGTAATGCCTCCCATTTGTGTGGTTACTATACCCTCGGTGGTAGTCTCCAACATGAGGCCTACTAGAGGTGGGACTCAGGGGGTCATTATCTCTATTCTCACATTTCCAACCTAGGTGGGGTACAATTTTTGGGGAGGGGTCATGGCATAGTGGTATCAGAGGTCTGGTTGAGGTATAGGATGGAGTTTGGAGTTAGGCATAGGTGAGGTTGCATGGGTTGGTTGGGAAACTATGTCAATCATGTTTATTAAGTGAGGTAAACACTATAGAACAGTTGAGACATAGGCTTTTAGGGTCCCCTATGATCTGATGTACGTACCATTAAGATTACAATGGATACTAAACAATGTGATACTCGTTTCAGGGTAGAGACCTAGGAAAAGATCATGCATCATTCTTCTTTGTGCCTGTGTTTGAATGGGTAGAACATGGGATAGGATGACCTAAGATTAATAAGAGAAACAAATTAATTAATTAATGTTAAGTCTTACATATTCAGGGTTTAGGAATTCTAACGTTTGTTAATTTACAGGTATGGCTCCAGGTCGATTCCCTCATCATGTTTGCGCAAAAAATGTCCAACAGGCTGTTCAATAAGATCGCCGCAGGGTTGAGGTTGATGATGATGAAACATGGAGGAAGACACTCTGAGAGTTTCAGTGCTAGAGTCTGTAGAATTATGAGGTCACAGTTTCAGATTCAATCATGGAAGACTGGTTAGAGGAGGTTGAGATCGGCTTCAGTTCAATTCGTGCTCGGAAGGAGCACTAGGTTTCTAGTCTACGGGAGGTGTTCTGGGAAAAGTTTAGAGTCGAGTTTCTTTCTTCAACTGTGAAGGCATCTAGTCTCCAGGAGCTTCTTACCCTTCGACAGGGGAGTTCCAGTGATAAAGAGTTTAGAATCAATTTCAGGAACCTCTTACTATATGCTTCGGACCTGTTTCTAGACGATGGAGCTAGGGAAAGACATTTCGAGGAGGCTTTGTGTCTAGAGATCCAGCTCCAGGTCACCCCATTTATGCTGAAAACATATCTTGAGGTGATGGGGAGGGAAGAGGCTATCAAGAAGACTTTGTCTTGGACCGGATCATTATGAGAGGGTAATCGGTATGATTCCTCACAGAGTAGAGATGTGGTCCAAGGTCCCTAGTTTTTATGGTAGAAGGGTTTCCATTCAGTTGGGGGTAGGTCGCAACCCTTTATGTCTTGTTTATCCAGAGGCAGAAACTCTCAGGACTATACCAAGGGATCATGAGCTTGTTTTTCTCTTTGTGGTCGTGGTCATCAACAGCTGGAGTGCCCGACCTTTCAGAGCGGTCACTGTGCACCTGGCGCTATGCTCCTAGTTCCTCCGTTGAGATAGTTCCAGCCGAGGAAGCAGTAGACGGTTGCACCATCTTTAGAACAGAAGAGGGTAGATGGGTTAGGTAAGGGATAACCCCATGATGCTCCCCATCCACAAAGAGAAGAGCGAGGCCATGGTGGTGGTCGTCATCAGGGTCAGAGAAGCCAAAGAGGAGGTCATGGCCAGCTTCATGCTATAGTGTTTCCAGCTCCAGGAGAGCCATACATCATTCAAGGTACCCTTTTCTTGTTTTCTACCTTGTTGTATGCCTTGTTTGATTCTAGAGAGACACACTCCTTCATAGCACCTACCCTTTCCCTTGCTTTGGGACTTGAGGTATAAAGGCTTCCAGTGCCCTTGGAATTGAATATGCTAGTTGGAGGTCGAGCTAACTTGTTTGATGTATGTAGAGATTGTGAGCTAGTGCTGGGGAAAAATCTCTCTTGGGGAGATTTCTTATGTTTACAAATACAACCATACGATGTCATACTCACCATGGATTGGTTGAATTCGGAGCAGGCTATCATGGATTTCTTCAGGAAGAAGATCATTTTCATTATTGAAGATAGAGAGCCAGTGGTGTTTTTTGGTGAGAAAGATCCTTGGATGGGTCATAGGCGCGTTCCATCCATATCATCCATGATAGTTGAGATGATGTTGAGTTCTTCAGATGTTCAGCAATTTCCGTTTCTTAGGGTTGTGGAGGAGTACCCTGATGTCATTATAGAAGAGGTTGTAGCATTACCCACTCGATGAGAGATCGAGTTTGGGATTCGGATACATCCAGGATCTTCTCCTATCTCTATGTCTCCATATAGGATGGCCCATTTTGAGTTATGAGAGCTACGTATATAGCTTGATGGTCTATTATAGTGTGGTTTTGTTCGGCTAAGTTTGTCACCTTGGGGTGCACCATGAAGAAGGCCGATAGCAGTTTTCAGTTGTGTGTTGATTATGTTCTCTTAAACAAAGTGACAATAAAGAATCACTATCCTGTTCTGAATATTTCTGATTTATTCATTAAACTGAAGGGTGAAAATTGGTTCTCAAAGATCTACTTGTGGTCATGATATCAACAGATGCGTGTGAAGGATGATGATATCTTAAAGACTGCTTTCCATGTCATCATGGGCATTATGAGTTCTTTGTAATGTCATTTGATGTGAAGAATGCTCCAAATATATTAATGGGAATGATGAATGCTGTGTTCCGTGATTTCGTAGACAAGTTTTTGGTAGTTTTCATCAACAACATCCTTGTGTACTCCACATATGAAAAGGAGCATACAGAGCATCTACAAGCAGTTTTGGGAGGTCTTCGTCGACATCAGCTGTTTGGGAAGTTGTTGAAGTGTGCATTTTGGGCTCGAGAAGTCCGTTTCATGGGGAATTTTGTGTACCAATAAGGAGTATCTGAGGATCCATAGAATATATAAGCAGTTGTGTCATGGGCAGCCCCCAAGACAGTTTCAGAGGTGTGAAGTTTCCTTGGTCTCGCAGGCTAGTACAGGCGGTTTGTAGCCAATTTCTCACGAGTTTCTAATCCTCTAATAGCTTTGACTCGGAAAGATCAGTCAATCATATGGACTTCTCATTGTCAGATAGCTTTCGAGTATCTAAAGGAGAATTTAGTAAGTTCTTGAGTTCTTTGTATTTCAGCTAAGGGAGTTTAGTTTGATGTTTTCTTTGATGCTTCACATCTGGGGTTAGGTTATGTTCTCATGCAGTAGAGGTCAATTGTTTCTTTTAGGTCTCGGAATTTACGTCCCCATGAACATAACTATGCCACTCACGATCTTGAGTTGGAAGCCATGGTGTTTTCTATGAAGTTGTGGAGACATTACTTCATTGGTGAGTGCGTTGTGGTTTTCACCGATCATAAGAGTTTGAGGTATGTTTACTCCCAGCGTGAACTGAACTTACAATAGAATCATTAGATGGAGTTCATATAGGAATATTACTTTGAGATATCATATACCTCTGGAAAGGGGAACGTTGTAGCTGATGCGCTGACTTTAATGTCACGTAGCAATGCTGTGCTTGAATCTGGTGATTCCTGGAGAGTACTGGAAGAACTGTCAGCATTAGATCTTGATATGGGAGATTTTGGGGGTAGAGGATGACTTTTTCAGATGATAGTATAGTCATACCTGATGTAGAAATTGGAAGAGTCCAATTTGGGAGATCAAGATGTGGAGGTCTGGAAAGAACGAGTTGTTTGTGGTGAGGCCCCTGATGGTTGGACTTAGGATGAACATCACTAAATGATTTATCACAGAAGGCTTTTTGTTCCTTTGATAATTCCCGAGATGTTTCACAAATAGTTTCATAGTTCACCTTTAGTGGTGCATCCTGGCATGACAAAGATTTAATGAGCCTTGAGGAATCAGTTTTGGTGGCCTGGGATGAAGCGTGTGGTTGAGGAGTTTGTGTCTCGATGTTTGGTCGGCCAGATGGTGAAGGTCGAACACCATGTTCCTGGGGGTCTTATCCAGCCATTAGAGATTCCTTAGATTAAGTGGGAGGACATATAAATGGACGTTTTTACTAGATTACCTCATGCTTCGGGAAGTAATGATTCTATTTGTGTGGTGGTGGTTATTTTAACAAAATCATCCCACTTTATAGCAATCAAGGAGTCAAGCTCAGTGGATGTATTGTTGAGGTAGTATCTAGAGGATGTGGTGAGACTTCATGGAGTCCCAAGAATGATAATTGTTTATTGATATCCTCATTTTACATCTAGTGTGTGGAGAGGTCTGCAACATTCTTTCGGTTCTCAGCTATGCCTTAGCACTGCTTTTTATCCTCAAATAGATGGTTAGACAGAGCGAACCATCCAGACTCTTGAAGACATGTTATGCTATTGTGTTCCTTATTTTGGAGGTGAATGGATGAGGCACTTAACCTTGGTCGAGTTTTCTTAAAATCATAGTTTTCAATCCACCATCGTTATGGCACCATTTGAAGCCTTGTATGGCCGGCCTTGTTGTTCTCCATTATGCTAAACTGGGGTCAGAGAGTCAGCAATTCTTGGACATGAACTAGTGTAGAATACAACAGAGATGGTCTAGGTGATTATTGAGGGGACAAGGATAGTGAAAGATCATCAAAAATAATATTCTGATCAAAGGAAGAGACCCCTGAAGTTTAATTTTTGAGATCATGTATTTTTGAAGGTGACTCCTCGTCGTGGGCAGTGAAGGTTTGGTCGTGGAAGTAAGCTTTCTCCCCGGTTTGTTGGGAATTTCGTGGTGTCAGCTCATGTTAGAGCTGTGGCGTATTGAGTAGAAATTCCCCCACAGATGAGTCAGATACATGATTTTTTACAGTTATCACAGCTCTGTCGTTATCTTTATGATGACTCTCACATCATCGATTGGGGAGAGATTGAGGTTAACGATGATGCAACCTTCGAGGAGAGACCTGTGGAGATCCATGGCCGTAATGAGAAGGTGTTACATGAGCGTTATATCCCCATATTTCGTTTCTTGTGGTGAATTGGTGGAATGGAGGAGATTACCTTGGAATCTGAGTCACAAATATGTTCCTAGTACCCAAAGTTGTTTGATGTTTAACTATTTTCATGTAATGATGTTCCCTTTTTGGTTAGACATTTCATGTTTTATTTAAGATTTTCTTCTGTTACTTTTGTGTCTTGCTCTCTTTTGAGAGGTATCTCGATGTGTGGTTGTTCGGACCCCGTTTATTTTTCTTCTCTTTAGGTGTGTTTTAAATTTCTTTTTTTATAGTGTGGTTTTTTCAGCCAAGTGTGTCACCATGGGGTGAACCAATTTGTTCGTGAAGAAGGCCGATGACAGTTTGCGGTTGTGTGTCAATTATCATCACTTAAACAAAGTGAAAATAAATAATCGCTATCCACTTCTGCGGATTGATGATTTATTTGATCGACTGAAGGGTGAAACTTCGTTATCAAAGATCGACTTACGTTCATGATATCATCAGATGTGTGTGAAAGATGAGGATATCCTGAAGATTTATTTTCATTGTGTCAGGGGAATTATGAGTTTGTTGTAATTATATTTAGTGAGATGAATTCTCCAGATATATTCATGGGATTGATGAATGATGTGTTCTATGAGTTCCTGTACAAGTTCAGGGTAGTTTTCATTGACGACATCCTTATGTACTCCATATCTGAAGAGGATCATGCAGAGCATCTAGAAGACATTTTTGGAGTTATTCGTCAACATCAGCTATTTTGGAAGTTTTAGAAGTGCATGTTTTTGGCTGGAAAATTCTATTTCATGGGGCATGTTGTGTTCCAATAGGGAGTAGCTGTGGGTCCATTCATGATAGAAGCAGTTGTGTCTTGGGCATCCCCCAAGACAGTTTTAGAGGTGTGATGTTTCTTTGGTCTCGCATGATACTACTGGAGGTTCGTAGCCAATTTCTCATGATTTACGACTCCTCTGATAGCTTTGAATGGGATAGATCAGGAATTCATATCGAATGATCTGTGTCAGGAGGCATTCGATTATCTAAAGTATATTTTAGTAAGTGATCCAGTTCATTGTCTTCCAGCTGAGGGAGTTCCGTTTGATGTTTTCTGCAATGCTTCAAATTTGGGGTTAGGTTGTGTTCTCATGTAGCAGAGGTCAAATTTTTCTTAAGGGACATAGCATTTACATCCCTATAAACGTATCTATTCCTCTCACGATCATTAGTTGGAAGCCATGGTGTTTGATCTAATGTTTTGGATACATTACCTCATTGGTGAGCACTTTGTGGTTTTCAATGATCATAAGAGTTTGAGGTATGTTTTCTCCCAGCATGACCTGAACTTACGACAACATCAGTGGATGGAGTTCTTACAGGAATATGACTTTGAGATATATTATACACCTTGAAATGGGAATATTGTAGATGATGTGATGAGTCGAAAGTCACGTAGTGATGCTGTTCATGAATTCGGTGATTCCTGGAGAGTAGTGGAAGAACTGTCAGCATTACATCTTTATATGAGAGAAGATGGGGGTAGAGGATATCTTTTTCAATTGATGGTATAGTCATCCCTAATACAGAAGGTGGAAGAGTCCCAGTTGGGTGATCTAGAGGTGGAGGCGTGGAGAGACCGAGTTGTTTTTGGTGAGGCCCCAATGGTGGGACAGAGGAAGAACAACACCGATTGTTGTATCACGAAAGGCTTTTTATTCCTTTGACGATGCGTGAGATGGTTCTCAATGAGTTTCATAGTTCATATTTAGCAGTTCATCCTATCATGACAACGATGTACCGATCTTTTAGGAGCCAGTTTTGGTGGCCTGGGATGAAACATGTGGTCGAGGAGTTTGTGTCTCGATATTTGGTCTCCCAGAAGTTGTGGCCAGACACTGTGTTCCTAGTGGTCTTCTCCAGCCATTATAGATTCCTCAGTGGAAGTGGGAGGACATCTCAATGGACTTTGTTACTGGTTTACCTCGTGCTCTAGGACAACATGATGCTATTTGGGTGGTAGGGGATCGTTTTACAAAATCAGACCACTTTATATCAATCTAGGAGTCAATCTCAGGGGAAGTTTTGTTGAGGAAGTATCTAAAGGAGGTGGTGAGACATAATGGATTCCCTTGGTCGATAATTTCCGATTGAGACCCTCATTTTACCTCTAGGGTGTGGAGAGGTCAACAATATTCTTTCAGTTCTCAACTATGCCTTAATATTACTTGTCATCCTCAAACGGATGATCAGACAGATCAAACTATCTAGACTCTTGAAGACATGTTACTCTCTTATGCTCTTGATTTTGGAGGTTCATGGATGATGCAATTACCCTTGGAGGAGTTCTATTACAATATTAGTTTTCACTCCACCATCGGTATGGCGCAGATTGAAGCCTTGTATGGTTGGCCTTTCCGTTCTCCGTTGTGTTGGACTGGGGTTGGAGAGTCAACAATTCTCAGACCGTAACAAGTGCCTAATTCAACAGAGATGGTCCAGGTGATTTGTGATATGATGAATATGGTGCAAGATCATCAAAAATCATATGCTGATCAATGGAGTGGACCCTTGTATTTTAATGTTGGGGATCATTTGTTTCTAAAGGTGACTCACCGTCGTGGGAATCGAAGGTTTCGTCGTGGAAGTAAGCGTTCTCCCTGGTTTGTTGGGCCTTTAGAGGTGTTAGCTTGAGTTAGAGCCATAGCGTATTGAGTAGCACTTCCCCCACAGATGAGTAGGATAAATTATGTTTTCCATGTATCATAGCTCTGTCGTTATCTTCATGATAACTCTCACATCATCGATTGGGGAGAGATCAATGTTGATGATGATGAAACCTTCGAGGAGCATCCTATGGAGTTCTAAGACTGTAAGGATAAGGTGTTGCGTGGGTGTTCGATACCCTTAGTTCATGTCTTGTGGCAACACGGTGGCATGGAAGAGAGTACCTGGGAATGTGAGTCACATATACATGCTCAGTACCCAGAGTTGTTTGATGTTTAACAATTTTCATGTATCTATGTTCCCTTTGTCGTTATACCTTTCATGTTTTATTTATGAATTTATTTTTTTTCTTTTGTGGATTGCTGTCTTTTGAGAGGTATCTCGATGGGTTGTTGTTCGGACCCCGTTTCTTTTTTCTCTTTAATTGGGGTTTGAATTTTCGAGGAAAATAATGTTTTGAGAGGTATCTAGTGTAATGGATCAGACCTCTCTGGTCCATTACTTTGTGGAAATGTGGTGCTTGAGGTGTTTCGAGAGGTCAAGGTGACATATCCCCAAAAATTTTCAAAATTTTCAATTCTGTGAATAGTTCCATCAGCGAATAGTGTTCTATCGGTGATGTTTAGTGAAGAGTGTTCTGTCGGTGAGGTTCTGTGAACAATGTTCTATTGGTGAGGTTCAGTGAACAATGTTCTATCGGTGAGGTTCAGTGAACATTATTTCCAGAATGGTGAGGTCTATCGGTAACCTCTATTGGTAACCTCTAACGGTAGGTGTACAGAAAATGTAAGAGTACAATGTTTCCAGAATGGTGAGGTTCTAATAGAGTGGTTTGTGAACAATGTTTTTCCTTTTCCAAATTTTGAGTATGTGAACAGTGTTTCCAGCTTCCTACAGTTCACCCCATTGACGTTTCCTTTGACATAAAATACATTAAAACCTTATTTTGAGGACTATTAAGACCTTTAAAAAGTTCATAAATCCTATATTAATTATTCCTAAGGCCCGAGATGTATTTACTTGGTCAAACCATGTTTTTTAATGTGATCCGCTTTTAATGGGAAATCAAGAGTATCTTAACCTTCTTCTTCGTTAAATCTTCTAAAGTGATGGGATATCTTCCTCCCTGATTCTTCCTCCTTGTTATCGGCTACGAGATGCTAGAACCTTTCATTCCTTCTCATTGGAGTTGCACAGTAAAACATTCCTCTTCGGATTGGTTCCACTCTGTTTTGATGCAACCAAGAAGTATCGGTCAATCTTTGATATAAGGTATGTTTTGTCATCATTCTTTTGGGATTCATATTATCCTATTTCTACTTTACATATAATATAATGTAATCTCTATTATTCTAATAGAGTTTTCTTAGGGTTTGGTTGGTGCGCTCGTACCGTGGCATCCTCGAGTGGATGCATGTGTCACGAGAGGAGGATCGTGACCCGTTGTGTGGATAAAGAATGTCAAGAACTATTTGAGGTTGGGGATTCATTGCTTCTCTTTTCTTTTACATTCAACTGTATTGTTAGCATGTTTTATCCCACAATACCACAATGGAATTGACATAATAAATATTTGAACCAGATAAATAATTTGATATCGATCGTACGTTATTACCCCGTTTTTTTTGTTATATAGTGTGATATCTATGATTTCTTTCATTAGCTGTTCGTTCTTGATGAAAATTGGTTAAGAACATAAACCAGAAGTAATTGATAATTGTTGGATATGGATAAAGAGGCATTGAAATGAATTTGATTCTTCTTGTATTAATTTGATGTTAATCAAATTGGTTTAGTAAGCATGTTTAATTATTTGGGATAGCGTACTGATTTGGATTACCGAATTTTGGAACCTATGAATAATAAATCTGTTAATTTAATAAGGATTAAAGAACTGATTGTTTGATAATTCCTTGAAGGGTTTTGAGTTACCATCTTGATTGTTAAAGGGTTAATAGTCCTACTAATGTGATGTTTGTTTTTCCTGCTTCTTGTGTTGTGATGTGATCCTGGATGGGTGTTGTGATTTGTGGGGGCATAGAGGGCTTTTGGTTGTGGCAGTAGATGATGCCTAGCATGGTGAGATGCATCAGTTTATGCATGTGGGTGTCGAGGAGGACACTAGGGATATTGGAATGGGATGGAAGTGATTATTGGATGCTTTCTGATTCTTTGAGTATTTATTAGATTTACATTTCCCCACTGCTCAATGCAGCTACTCTTACTTACCATTATTCTGAAAGAGGCGAAGAGACGCGAGGTATTCCATGTGCTTTCTGTGTTTACCTTCACAAATAATGATGGGTATATTCTCTTGATATAAGCGACCATTAATCGACGGGTTGTACATCTACTCACCATGTTGATCCCCCTTGTGTTTAGTAGCATAGAATGTTTTTCTAGAATGCCTGGGAATGTGGGAAATTAACTCTATAATGAAAAATTGAATAAATGGTGTTAACCCATGAGGTTAGAGTTTTATGGAACATAATTATGTGGTTGTAATTTTGAAGGAACAATTGACTTTGGGTGTAATGCTAGTGAAATTTAATGTGGAATTGTTCATGGTTAATTAATGTTTATTGAATTAATTAATGTAAAGTATAAATGATAAAATAATGGGAATGAAGTAATGTAATAAATATCTTAAAATAATTGTGTGCTTATAGGATACCTAGTCTTAGAAGTAGTAGCCGAGAGTCTGAGAGGCTTTAGCTGCATTTGTGTCTAATTTAAGAACCCGAATCTCCGTTTTAGGTATGTTTTTATTTTTCTAGTAATTTTTGAGAAAATAGGAGTTTCTAGAAAATTTTGAAGTACACATCGTGTACTTTCTATGTACACGCCATGTACTCCCTTCCCACTCTAGGCCATTTGTTGGCTGTATCTGGGCCACACACACGGTGTGTAGGGGTGAAGTGGAGGCTGCTTAAAGCAGAGTACAGAAAATTAGATTACACGCCGTGTAATCAAGAAGTTCATGCCGTGGATTTTTTTCCCTTAAACAGACCGGGGCCACGCCTAAGCGATAGAACTATTTTCTTCTATAGCGCCTTCGACTGAGAGTGACCCATACGGCCGCGGATCTTCTCCGAGCCCCCCTAGCCTCTGTCCGTTCTTTGAATCAACCGTCGTTGATTGTGTTGAAACCGAAGAAGTGAGTCATTCCTTCTCCTAGAGCCTTGTTTTCCAATTCCTTCTATTTCTTAAGTTATTGTGGGTTGATAATTTTGTGTGTTTTCATAGATCTATGTCATTATGAGGATAATAAAGCATCTTGGATCAAGTATATTGTCAGCTTGGATCTAGGTATGTGGTTTGTGCCTTACCTTTCAATGTCTTTGAGTTTTATGTGTGAATTCCAAAAATACCTGTGAATGTGGTATTGTGTGTTTACCTTTTATTCCCTTTTGGATATTCTTGCCTTGCTTGAATGCTTGTGTAGAGGTTAATTGATTATGTTTGCAGATAATTGTCATGCTTGGATGTTTTTACGATGCTTTGTTCTTCTTGCAACCTTTGGGTCTCTTTAGCCATTGGCCATTGTACCTTTTTCCATGCCTTGTGATTGTAGGACGGAATGATGTTGTGAACATGCTTGTTTCTCTATATACTCTTTAGAAAATTAGCTCTATAGGAGTACTTTGGTTAGCCATGTAGCTCTATAGGTGTAGTCTGGCCTTATAGAATTAATATGCACTGACTGGCACGAGACCATGAGAACCCAGTGAAATATACTATAAGGGATAGACCGAGTGAGATTCCCATAGAGTATTAGATATTATAGACTATACAAGGATAGACTGAGTGAGCTTCCTCAGAGATTCTTGGACATTATAAACTACAGGGGATAGACCGATTGAGCATCCTAGAGAGTCTTAGTTATTTTATACTGCAGGAGGGTTGACCGAGTGAGCTTCCTCATAGAGTCATTAACTTGTTTTAATTTCTTTAAAAACATCCTAGGATAGAGGACGAATTGATTGAGTGATCTTCCTTAGAGAGTATGTGGTAATCCTGAGGCTATAGGGGGATTGATTGAGTGAGATTCCTTAGAGAGTCTCTAGACCATGGGGCCAAGAATATTATACCGCGTGATCTCCCTCAGAGAGGCCCTGAATACCCTAGACTATAAGTGGAATTGACAGAGTGAGCTTCCCCATAGAGTCTAATAATTATGTATGAGCAAACCATAGGGGTCAGCCTGAGTGCACTACCCAGAGGGTTGTGGTACTTCATAGATAGGACTAGAGGGGGTGGCTGTGAGTACTTCCCATAGGGTTTCCTGCTTGAGTTAGTTGTTTCTTCACTGTTTCCTGTTGTTCTGTTAATTGATCACTATTGTATATCATCTTGTTTACTGCTTATTGATTACTAGTTGTTATTGCTTCTACTATTTACTGCTTATTTTACTATTACCTACCATATACTAACTGACCGTTAGGCACATATCTTATGTTGGTTACCTACTAGGATTTAGTCTCACACCTTGTTTGGATCATGATTTTGGGCCCAAACAGACTATGTTATTGCAGTTATAGACAAGGGAAAGCACCTGTTGACTTCTGGTACATGGTTTCTTAGAGTAGCAGAGCATGTGACCAAGCTTTGCCTTGTGATGTTAAGGAGGTGTTTACATTCATTGTACTTGTTTTGGTACTATTGTAGTTTTCAGCATTGTGACTTGTTTGGATGTTTTCCTAGATATTTATCATGCATCATTTCATATATATACATATGTGCTTTAGTTGTTTGCTGACTTAGTTTTCTGCTGTTTATTATTATTGGTTATTTACTACTTCCTCTATTTCAGGTTTATTTACTTCCGCTGTGTACTCTGCTAATGAGGGCATAGTTTCCCCACTATAACACCCAAGGCCCGCTCTGCTAGTCGGCAGCCTCTGACATTTGGGGAAATGCGCTTGAGGCCATGTGACCAACTGGGTACGGGGTGCCTCTGGGTGGCTTCTGGAACTGGGATGTTACAATGTGGTATCGAATGAATTATTTTCTCTTGATTTACTATTTGGAGTCTTTAGCTATGGATATAAAGGATTCAGTACTTAGTAATAAGCTGTGCCCGGGAGTAGCTAACTCGTGTACAAGGAAAATCTATACTACCTCGTTTATTGAAGTTTTCTAGTTTTGAGATTTTACGGTTGATATGATTTCACCTAGAGTGATTCACATGACTTGTGTTGTTATTGTTGTTGCTATTATGGTTCTATTTCTGTCGCAACCCGATGAGATGAGGGTATGCCATCTCATGCATCATATAGGAACTTGTTTGAAATCACATGCCAAGATTTCTTGTCAATCCATCTAGGGTGCATTAGAGATTTCATGTTGTTGTGATAGACTTTTTTTAGATTATTCATGTTGTTGTGATAGATGCTTTGAAAGAATCTCTGTTGTTTAATAGAGGACCGTTTTATTGTACTTTTCTTTAATGAACACTGATTTTTTGTTCTTGAGGTTTTATGGTCCCTCTTTAATCGGAAATTGGTGAATCATTGACATGTTTTGCTTTATATATGACTATATTGGATGCCAATTTTTGATTCGTGGGGAGTATGGGCCGTCACAGATCGGAATTTGGCACCTTCATGCCTTATTTTCTATGTTTTCTGGGCTTTGGTGCAGTTTATGAGCTACTGCCCAGAGAAACCCAGAATACACGGCGTGTACTTTATGAATACACACCGTGTAGTTTCAGACCATGTCACTGGCTATGTGAGTAGGAACACAGTGTTGAGGAAATGACTTAGGAACACGCCATGCACTTTAGGTGCACGCCATGTACTATAGAGCCGTGTACCCGACTGTGTCACTAACAACACGAGCCGAGGAAGATCTAGTAGAACACACCGTGTTGGTAAAGAACAGGTCGTGTAGTCTTGTACCAGGTTGCCGGCCATGTCACGAACAACACGGGTTGGTGGTATCTTCTCTTTTACACATAGTGTTTGTTCGGAACAAGCCGTGTAAGGGTCAGCCATGTAGCTGGCCATTTAACTAGAAACACAGGACATGGAAACATTGTCTACTACACACTGTGTCTACGGGGAACATGCCATGTAGTCTCAGTTTAAGAAGACCATGTGGGTTATCCGTGTAAAGAGACTCGGGCAGGGGAATAGATTTCAAGTACACACCGTGTGGGGGGACAACACGCCGTGTAGTTTTGGGTGTTACACGACCAGAGGTGCTAGGAGTACACCCCCATGTCTTTGGTTTAAGAAACATGCAGTGTAGTTTTTATACATTCCATGTAGTCGTGTTTTGTAATCTTGAATGATTTCTCCTCCTATTCTAGTTTTGTTCTCTTGTGTTCTCAATCCTTGATAATCCTGATCTAATGTGTTCTTTTGATCCTTTCAGAGCTATGCCTTTCAGACATCCTCTGGTTGTACGTCAGTTGCTAGATGGAGATCAGACACTGGATATGGTCGATCAAGGACCTCCTGTAGATCCTCCTATTGTGCCTGCCTTGGCACCATCAGTCATACCCATCGCAGGCGCCGATGCGTAGTTCAGGCAGGATTTCCTAAGGATGACGCAGACCTTTCTGGGAGCACAGCCTCCTGCCCCGTCGGTGGCCAAATTGATGCATGTCTTTCACCAGCAGCATCCTCAAACTTTCTCATGGGGTGGAGGACCCCAAGCTTCATAATCATGGTTAGAGGCCTCACTGACAATATTTGAACATCTGGAGGTACCCCCCAGAGAAAAGGGTAAAGCTTGCTACTTATATGCTCCGAGACATCGCCAAGAGGTGGTGGGAGGTGATCTCGCAGTCAAGGCACCGTCATAGTATGTCTTGGGATGAGTTTCACCACACTTTCTTTGATTAATTTTACCCAAAGGCCTTACTGGCCAACCGAGCCCGAGAGTTTTTGAGTCTACCGTAGGGTACTCTTTCTGTTATGGAGTACTCATCCCGCATTACTGAGCTCCAGCGCTTCACGCTGATCCCAGAAGGTGATGAGTTGTTCCTTGTTAGGAAATTCGAGGATGGTATTAGGAAGTAGATCCTTTCCCAGGTGGATATCTTCAGGATGACTTAGATATCCTCTATCATAACCTAGACACTGATCACTGAGTGCAACCTGAGGGATTCTGGAGCAGTGAACTAGGGCGGTTCGACATCAAGAGCTGGTGTTCCTCCTATGGATAGTAGGTGTCACGACCCGTCCTCGGGGCCTGTTCCGTGACTACCCCAAGCCCGCCGTCCATAGGCCAGGGGCTAGCGACTAGCACCAAGGCGTAAATCCCGGTAAAAAGGGAAGGCATTGCCTTTGTAAAGTAATAAGCACCACAGAGTAAGCAAGCGGAAAAAGTAAACACTAAGTAAAAACTGAGTACAACTGTAAGTGCGGAAAGTAAGTGGGCCAGTATACAAACCCAAAATGAATGTAAAGTACAACTCTAAAAGAACAACAACAACTGAAAAGTAAAAGCCGCTACGCTGAGCTCTCGACTGGAAATCCCACCTGAAGGGTGGGTACAGATAGCTCCACTTCTCCTCGGGTCCCGCCGTCCGCTCCAAGTGCGTCCTGCCCAGTGGTCCTCCTCCAGGTACCGTCCTTCTCTGCAAGCCTCAACCACGATCAACGTTGTCCTTCGTCTACAACCAACACAACGTAGTGCGGTCATATCCCGTGAAGGGGTGAGTATAAGCTACTCAGTAGGGACCCCGAGACCCCCGAAGGTCTCCCAAAATCCACAAAGGATAAAACACAAAGGAAAGATACAATCACATAGTAACAACCGACACTTCTTAGGTATATGCCCATACATATACCTAAGTCATCAATTCCAATACGCTCCATCCTCCGAGCCCAAGTACAACCCAGTCCACACAGGAAAGTATACGTATTCCACAAAGGAAAGAAAACGTAATCCACACAGGATAGCACCACACAATCGACACAGGAAAGTAAACAGGATTCATCTCACACAAGTATACTTCTTCAAAATACGATAGAGATAATCACTGATCCATCTAATTCGTCAGACCCACAAAGGATCGATATGTACTAACCCCCGCAAATACCCACACAGGATCGGACCCACACAGGATCTGTAGGCGCTGGCTCACAAAGAACCACTGAGCGCTGACCCACACAGGATCGGACCCACAAAGGATCGGTAGCACTGATCCACACAAGATCGTTGTGTGCTGTAGTCGTCATCGTCGAATCCACTGAGGATCTCTGCACAGTCGCCGTCGCAGTCACAGAAGCAGTTGCAGCCAGCTCTAGGGTTCCCGAACACAGCAAACTCGTTCGGGAGGGTCCACTCCACGAGCTGAGAGGCTGATACATCAACAGACACATAGTCCAGAGTTGATGTATCCAAAAGTTCTGTATTGCCAACAGGAACTCAACGTCGCAGACAGCGCGTCAATGGGACACTCGGTCTTAGAGATATTGGCTTTTTCGTCCTAGGGGCCCAGTTGGTTTTTAAGACAAAACCAACCCGACCGTACCCCACATGCGTCCAAACCTCAGGTATGCTAAATGATCCGTCTCTCTTAGAGGAAAACAAAAAAGTCTACGGCACGTCAATCAGACGTCCGTAGCTCAAGATATGAGCATTTCTGCTCCGAGGGCCCGGTTGGTTTCGGGTACGAACCATCCCGGACAAACTCAAAGTATTCCGAATCCTTGAGTGTGATATACCAAAACGACCGTCTCGATTCAAGGATCGCATCGCCGCTGACGACGCATCGTTTGGAGGTCCGTAGCCCGAGTTATGGGCATTTGAACCCAAACAGTCCCATAATGGGGGTTTCGGGCCCGGACCGACCCGGCCCGAGACCCCTCGGTGGGCCCGAACCGGGTCGAACCGCCCCGGTCCGGGTAGGCCTCACCCGACGCGGCCCGGCCCTGCTGGGCGCGGCCTGGCCCGGCATGGCCCGGCCCGGCGCGGCCCGGCTCGGCCCGGCCTGGTGGACCGGCTGGGCACAACGCGCCCAGCGCACTGCAGGCTCGACCAGTGGCCGAGCCGTTTTGGAAGGGGGGGGGGGGCACCTGCCCCCCTGTGTAACCGCGGCCCCCCATTTTCTTGGGGCCGTTTGGATATCCAGAAAGGGGAATTTAATTTCCCCGGCTCCTTCCCTTCCGACCGGCCCGACCTGGCCGACCAGTTCCTGCTCAATGGGACCGGCAATGGCCAGTCCCCTTCCGGCTCCGACGCCGGTGGCCCGGCCCGGCCACCGGTCACCTTGCTCCGCCGCGGCCTGGAACCGGCCACAACCCTTGTCGTCCGGCGTGGTGCGACGGCAACGCGCCCCTCTGCCGCAGCCCCACTCCAGCCACGGCATCTTCAGATTTCTTCGACGCGGCGCGACGGCGACGCGTTCTTAAAGTTCATTCCACGGTGCGGCGCGACGGTGCCGCGCATTTCCTTCCACATGAATCCGCGTGGTGCGACGGCACCAATCTCTCCCGTACCAACCACAAAAGGAACCAACATGAAAATTAAGGGGGAGGTTCGGCCGTGTTTGTATAGTCTGACCCCCTCGCGTTATTCGATAACAAATGGTTTAAATCCACGAAGATCATCAAGTTGGTATTCACGAATCAACTAAATAAATAAAACCCCTACCTCGGTTCAGGAATAGTGCACGACAATAGGGCCGTGGAAGATGAGCGTCGCGGAGGTCGGGCGTCGTGAGAAGAACGTCGATTCCGTTGTCGTCGAGGTGCGTTCGCAGAGGATACGTCGTTGGAAGAAGACGTCGCGTTCTTCGGTGGAGGTGTTTCTCGTTGAAGAACGGTGTTCTTCGTCGGAGTCCGAGGTGTTCTTCACGTTCTTCGTCGATGTTGAAGAATAAGAAGACTTCACGCTTCCCAATCCTCTCAAGGTGGCAAAAACTCTAACAATAATAAAATAAGACCAAGTCTTAATTTAATAACACAACCTAACCATTTGAATTTCAAGAGTTTGAAAATAAGTAACTCACCTTATTAATTATAACAAGTTGTAAGAAATTAATGAAAGTGAGTTAATGGGGAGTTAGGAAAGTGAAGGGTTAAGAGGAGTTAGGGAATTTGAAAAGGTGGGGGGATCCTGTGGGCCCCACACTTTCAATTATCCACACATGGGAAGTTGGGTGGATGTGGGCCCCACCACTAACTTCCCATGGGAGAAAATAACCACATTGATATGAAATTAAATTGATTCAACAATTTTATTTACTTTTTAATTAAACCCCATTAATTAAGTTCTTCACCCACACAAACTCAACTACGGTAAAGGTTCCCTTAAGCGATTACCGGCATTGCGAGTTCATCGGTGCCCTCAGAATTTGATTCCGAGCCCCGGTTCAAAAGATAGAAATTCCAGCTCGTTCATTCACTGAACGTACCCGAGCCAAACTTCAGAAATTGATTCCGGGCACACCGGGCCTCGGAATCAGGTGCTGTCAGAAACCGCGCTCTTGTAAAATTCCATAGAAAATTAAGAAAAAATTTCCCTTGATTTTTATGGGTCTTTAAATTACTCCCACCTCAGGGATTTACGTCCCCGTAAAGATACATCATAACTACGGAAACAAATGTGGGTACTGAGCACGCATCTGAGCCACCCACTTCCAAGTGCTCTCCTGGAGGTTCTCGTGCTGCCATCTAATGTGTACCAGAGGAATCGACCGTCCATGTAGGACCTGCTCCTTTAGATCCTCAATCTCCACTGGGACCTCCGCAAAAGTTGCCCCATCGTCAATGTCAAGCTCCCCATGGTCAATGATATGCGTCGGGTCATGCACATATCTCCTCAGTTGAGACACGTGGAAGATGTCGTGCACCCGATGCAACTAAGGTGGTAGAGCCAGGTGATAAGCCACCTCGCCAATCATGTTGAGGACCTGGAAGGGTCCGATGAAGCGCGGAGATAACTTGCCGCCTCGGCCAAATATCCGTAAACCACGTCAAGGTGAGTCACACAAGAAGACGTGGTCACTATCATCAAACTCTAGTGGCCTCTGCCTCCTGTCAGCGTCTGACTTCTACCGGCTCTGAGCTGTCCTCATCCGCTCCTGGACGACCTGGACCTTCTCTGTCGTGGCCTGGACCATCTCTGGTCCCACAGGTGCTGACTTCCCAGGGTCTGTCCAGCACAAAGGAGATCTATAAGGTCGGTCGTAAAACGCCTCATATGGTGCCATCCCGATGGTGGAGGGGTAGCTGTTGTTGTACGCGAACTCCACCAAGGGTAGGTGGTCCTCCCAGCTACGACCAAAGTTGAGGACACATGCGCGGAGCATGTCCTCGAGAGTCTGAATGGTCCTCTCCATATCTCCATCCGTCTGAGGGTGAAAGGCTGTGCTCAGACGTAGCTGCGTCCCGAACGCCTCCTGCAACCCCTTCCAAAGCCGGGAAGTAAAGCGAGAATCTTGATTGGAGACGATAGATGATGGCACACCATGAAGCCGAACATTCTCCTAAACATAAAGTCATCTGATGCTCTCCACTGAGCCTTGCTCTCAGATGGGTAAGAAGTGAGCCGACTTAGTGAGTCGGTCGACAATCACCCAAATGGAGTCGTGTCCTCTGGTAGTACGTGGAAGTCCAGTCACGAAGTCTATCGATATGCCGTCACACTTCCACTCCAGAACCTCCAAGGGATGTACCAAGCCTGATAGTACCTAGTGATCAGCCTTCACCTGCTGACCAGTGAGGAATCATGAAAGGAACTCTTCCACAGCCTTCTTCATGCCTGGCCACCAGTGCTGTCGCCTGATATCCTGGTACATCTTCGCCACTCCAGGATGTACTGCCAAAGAAGAAGTGTGAAACTCTCTCATCACCTCCCCCTGTAAAGAGAATGGTACCATGGTACGTCCTCTGAAAAGGATGTCGTGCTCTACTCCAAAGGAGAAACCATCAGGTGCCTGTCCTGAGGATATCTATGCATGCCACGTCTCACAGTCAGCGTCCCCACGCTGTGCATCTCTGACCTACTGTAGTAGTGGAGGAGTGACTATGAGAGACTGAAGGAAGACTGCTCCATCTCTATCCACGAAGGATTTCTTCAAAGCGGCTAGCTGCTATGTCGCCTCCTCAAGTAGCTGAATTCTCGTCCTCCTACTGAGGGAATCAGCTACCAAGATCCCCATCCCAAGAGTATAGACTATCTCAAAGTCATAGTCCTGGAGGAACTCAAGCCATCACTGCTATCTCAGATTTATATCCTTATGAGAGAATATGTATCTGAGACTCTGATGGTCAGAGAAGACTATAAAGCGCTCTCCCATCAGATAGTGTCCCCACGTCTTCTGGGTGAAGAACACTTCTGCTAACTCCAGGTCATGGGTAGCGTAGTTCTTCTCATGAGGCCTCAACTGACATGATCCTAGGCGATCACTGCCCACTCCTGAATCAAGACACATCTGAGTCCGGTCCCTGATGCATCGCAGTAGACTACGTACCCTACTCCCTCCTCAAGCAACCTCAAGATAGGTGCGCTGGTCAATCTCTGTCTCAGCTCCTGGAAGCTCTGTTGACATCTGTCTGACTACACTAAGGGTTTCCCCTTCTTCATCAAAGCTAAGAATGGTGCCACAACTCTGTAGAAGTCTGGCACAAATCTCTAAAAGTATCCAGCTATTCCCAAGAAACTCCGCACCTCCGTCACGCTCCTGGGTGGCTCCCAAGCTAGCACTACCTCGATCATCGTAGGATCCACTGCAACTCCCGCCTCAGAGATGACGTGTCCCAAGAAGTGGACCTCACGTATCCGGAACTTACACTTCGAGAGCTCTCCATAAAGCTGGTGCTCTCGGAGTGTGTCTAGTACAACCCGTAAGTGGTAGGCGTGCTCCTCCTCAGTCGTCGAGTAAATCAAAATGTCATCGATGAAGACCACGGAAAAATGATCAAGGTATGGCTGAAGGATCCTGTTCATGAGGGCCATGAAAACTACTGGAGCATTGGTTATGCTGAAGGGAATAACCAAGAACTCATAGTGTCCATACCGACACATGAAGGCCGTCTTCTGCACGTCCTCATCTCGAACTCTGAGCTGGTGATAGCCTGACCCGAGGTCTATCTTCGAGAACCACCGTGCTCCCTTGAGATGATAAAATAGGTCATCAATACTCGGTAGCAGATACTTGTTCCTCATTGTCACCTGGTTCAGGCGACGATAGTCGACACAAAGTCGCAAGCTCCCGTCCGCCTTCTTGGCGAACAATATTGGGGAAGCCCAGGGTGAAACACTGGGTCTGATGAACCCTTTGCCCTGCAAGTCCTCCAACTGTACCCATAGCTCTCGAAGCTCAGCGGGGGCCATACGATATGCTGGAGTCGATATCGGGGCTGTCCCGGGGTACAGGTCAATATAAAAGTCTACCTCTCTGCGAGGAGGTAACCCTGGAACGTTATCGGGGAAAACGTCTGCAAACTGATCCACCACAGTAGGAAAACCAGGACTCCGCACGTCAACTGCTCCTAGGATGAGGATAGCCAACTGATAAGTGATGGGATGTCCTCTCCTCTGTGAGAGTCCATCCTGTGCTGCAAAGGCTCCCTTCTTTCCGGTGAAGGTGAACCAGCTCCCGTCGGTGCGTACACATCACACCTTGCGCCTAAAACAGTCAATCTGTGCATGGACCATAGATAACCAATCCATTCCCAAGATAACGTCGTAAGGCCTCGACACCACTACAAGAAGATCCCAACTGAATCTCTCACCTCCTAGAGTAAGCTCACACTGCCGGCACCAGTGCGTAATGGTCGAGTCTGCTCTCGTAGGAGTCTCTAGCCGTAAGGATCGAGCCAACAGCTCTGTCGGAATCTCCAAGCTCCGAACAAGGGAAGCGGATATGAAAGAGTGACTCGCTCCTGTGTCTATAAGTACTGCAGCAAGGGTGGAATAGACACAGATAGTACCTCAAATCATTTCGGGTGCGCCGTGGTCATAGGCCTCCGCTGCCTGGAGCTGTGTCTGTTTCTGCCCGCCAGCTCCCTATGGTCGGGGTGGACCTCTTGGTGGTGGTGGTGGTAGAGCCTCAAAGCGTCGCCCGCCACCTGCTACTCGGCCAGCTCCTCTGCCTCATCCACCTCCTCCTGGCAGACTGCCACGGTCGACCCTCTGCATCTGCCTCGGTGGCCCCTCAACCGTCTGCTGCTCCTCGGCACGGCGGGTCGGGCAATCACGAGCCATGTGGCCCTCCCCGCCTCACGAGTAGCACTGTCTGCCTCTCGAAAGACTGGCTATGCGCTGTGTGCCCCGCACTGCTGAGCCAGTGTCCTGAGGTCGTCTGACTGAGGGTCTGGTCTACCTGGACCCTTGAGTCCTCTGTCGACTGCCTGCTGCAGAAGACTCTGCTACGTGACACCCTGCGGTGGGTCTCGGCGCTGGTGTGGACTCCGCAAGAAATCTCTCGATCAAAAGGGCAGGCTCCAGTACTCCTGTCTAAGTCGGAATGGTGAGGGAGATCAGCGATGCCCTGATCTCGTGTCTCAATCCCTGCTCAAAGGTCTGGCCCCGGAAGAATGGGTCTCGTACCATGTCGGTCGAGTAGTGCGAGAGATCGGTAAATCTCGCTGAGTACTGGGCGATCATCATGCTGCCTTGCTGCAGCTGAAGAATCTCCTGAATGCACACCGCACAGAGGGTGGCTGGGAAGAACTCTAAGAGGAAGAGGCTCTCAAAGTCCATCCAACGTAGAGATGCCTCATCATGCACCTGGAGCATCAAGCTCCACCATTGGCCCGCTGCTGCGTGCAGTAGGATCGCAGTGAGGATCACCATGAGGTCTGTTAGTGTCCTCACTAGCCTAAAAACTCGTACAACTGCCTCCAGCCAGTCCTTGGATGCCTGGGGGTCCGTCTCCCCGCGGAACCTGGGCGGTCGCTGGCGCTGGAACTCATGAAGTGCACTGAGGCGACATGCATCGTCAGCAGCTGGTGCTGGAATCATCGGTGGCTCGGCGGGTAGAGCTACCGCCGGTGCCACTACTGACAAAGGGCCATGTACCGAGGCCTCATCGCTCGGTGGGCTGTCATCACGCTCGACTCTCAGAACCTTAGCTGGCTGCCATTATGGGGCCATCCTGAAAAGGAAACAGGTGCGCCACGGTCAGAACAGTATACCTGGTGAGCTGATACAAAGTAATCACAAAGAAAACTTGAAACACATATGCAATCAATGTTCTCATGCATTAAGTCGGAAATCAGAAGTCAGGGTCCTGGTGTACGGATACATCGGCTGCCGCACCAACACTGGACTCCTTGGACTGATAACCACACCCAATACGCTAAACACTATTCCTTCACATAGAAAAGATCAGAGTCCCAAGTTCTGCGGTAGAACCGAACTCCTCTGATACCAATTTTTCACGACCCATCCTCGGGGCCCGTGCCGTGACTACCACAAGCCCGCCTTCCATAGGCCAGGGGCTAGAGACTAGCACCAAGGCGTAAATCGTGGTAAAAATGGAAGGCATTGCCTTTGTAAAGTAACAAGCACCACAAAGTAAGCAAGCGGAAAAAGTAAACACTAAGTAAAAACTGATTACAACTATAAGTGCAGAAAGTAAGTGGGCTAGTATACAAACCCAAACTAAAAGTAAAGTACAACTCGAAAAGGAAAAAAACTGAAAATTAAAAGCTGCTACGCCGAGCTGTCCATTGGAAATCCCACCTAATGGGTGGGTACAGATAGCTCCACTCCTCCTTGGGTCCCGCCGTCCGCTCCGAGTGCGTCCTGCCCAGTGGTCCTCCTCTAGGTACCATCCTGCTCTGCAGGCCTCAACCACGATCAACACTGTCCATCATCTGCAACCAAAACAACTTAGTGCGGGCATAGCCCGTGTAGGGGTGAGTATAAGCTACTCAGTAGGGACCCCGAGACCCCCGAAGGTCTCCCAAAATCCACAAAGGATAAACCACAAAGGAAAGATACAATCACAAAGTAACAACCGACACTTCTTAGGTATATTCCCATACATATACCTAAGTCATAAATTCCAATACGCTCCAACCTCCGAGCCCAAGTACAACCCAGTCCACAGAGGAAAGTATACGTATTCCACACAGGAAATAAAACATAATCCACACAGGATATCACAACACAATCCAGACAGGAAAGTAAACATGATTCAGCTCACATAGGTATACTTCTTCGAAAGACGATATAGATGATCACTGATCCATCTAAGTCGTCAGACCCACAAAGGATCGATAGGTACTAACCCCCGAAAATACCCACACAGGATCGGACCCACACAGGATCTGTGGGCGCTGGCTCACACAGAACCGCTGAGCGCTGACCCACATAGGATCAGACCCACACAAGATCGGTAGCACTGATCCACACAGGATTGCTGAGTGTTGTAGTCGTCGTCGTCGTCGAATACACTAAGGATCTCTGCATAGTCGTCGTCGCAGTCACAGAAGCAGTCGCAGCCAGCTCTAGGGTTCCCGCACACATCAAGCTCATTCGGGAGGGTCCACTCCACGAGCCGAGAGGCTGATACATCAACTGACACATAGTCCAGAGTTGATGTATCCAAAAGTTCTGTATCGTCAACAGGAACTCAACGTCACAGACGGCACGTCAATCGGATGCCCGGTCTAAGAGTTATTGGCTTTTTCATCCTAGGGGCCCAGTTTGTTTTTAAGGAAAAACCAACCTGATCATAACCCAACTACGTCCAAACCTCGGGAGTAGTATTCCAAAATCTCCATCTCACTTAGAGGAAAACAACAAAGTCTACGGAACGTCAATAAGACGTATGTAGCTCAAGATATGAGCGTTTCCGCTCCGAGGGCCCGGTTGGTTTTGTGTACGAACCAACCCGGCTGAACTCAAAGTATTCTGAAAACTTGAGTGCGATATACCGAAACGACTGCCTCGATCCAAGGATCACATCTCCACTGACAGCACGTCGTTTGGAGGTCTGTATCCCGAGTTATGGGCATTTGAACCCAAATAGTCCGATAACGGGGGTTTCGGGCCCGGACCGACCCGACCCGAGACCCCCCAGTTGGCCCGAATCGGGTCGACCCGGCCCGGCCCGGCTGGGCATGGCCCGGCCCAGCGTGGCCTACGCGCGGACAGGCCTGGAGGACAGGCTGGGCACAGCGCGCTGCCGGCTCGGCCAGTGGCCGAGCCGTTTCGGCAAAGGGGGGGGGGGGGGCACCTGCCCCCCTGTGTAACCGCGGACCCCCATTTTTTTGGGAGGCCGTTTGGATATCCAGTCAGGGGAATTTAATTCCCCCGGCTCCTTCCCTTCCGTCCTACCCGACCTGGCCTGCTGGTTCCTTCTCAACGGGACCGGCAAGGGCCGGTCCCCTTCCAGCTCCGACGCTGGTGGCCCGGCCCAGGCGCCAGTCACCTTGCTCTGCCGTGACCCATGTCGTCTGGCGCGGTTCGACGGCACCGCGCCCATCCGCCGCGACCCCTCTCCGGCCGTGGAGTCTTTGTTTTTCTTCTACGTGGCGCGACAGCATCATGTTTTTAAACTTCTTTCCATGGCACGACGCGACGACACCGCACATTTCCTTCCACATGAATCCGCGTGGTGCGACGACACCAAGCTCTCCCGTACCAAGCACAAAGGAACCAAAACGAAAATTAAGGAGGAGGGTTGGCCGTGTTTGTGCGGTCCGACCCCCTCGCATTATTCGATAACAAATGGTTTAAATCCATGAAGATCATCATGTTGGTATTCAAGAATCAAATAAATAAATAAAACCCCTACCTCGGTTCAGGAATGGTGCACGACAATCGGGTCATGGAAGATGAGCATCGCAGAGGTTGGGCATCGCGGAAAGAACTTCCGTTATCGTCGAGGTGCGTTCGACGCGGATACGTCGTTGGGAGAAGACGTCACGTTCTTCGGCGGAGGTGTTCCTCATTGAAAAACAGTGTTCTTCGTCGGGGTCCGAGGTGTTCTTCACGTTCTTCGTCGAGGTTGAAGAAGAAGAAGACGTCACGCTTCCCAATCCTCTCAAGGTGGAAAAAACACTAACAATAATAAAATAAGACCAAGTCTTAATTTATTAACACAACCTAACCATTTGAATTTCAAGAGTTTGAAAATAAGTAACTCACCTTATTAATTATAACATGTTGTCAAAAATTAATGAAGGTGAGTTAATGGGGAGTTAGGAAAGTGAAGGGTTAAGAGGATTTAGGGAATTTGAAAAGGTAGGGGGGCTCTTGTGGGCCCCACACATTCAATTATAAACACATAGGAAGTTGGGTGGATGTGGGCTCCAACACTAACTTCCCATGGGAGAAAATAACCACATTGATATGAAATAAAATTGATTCAACAATTTTATTTACTTTTTAATTAAAACCCATTAATTAACTTCTTCACCCGCACAAACGCAACTACGGTAAATGTTCCCTTAAGCAATTACTGGCGTTGTGAGTTCATCAGTGCCCTCTAAATTCGATTCCGAGCACCGGTTCAAAAGTTAGAAATTCCCACTCGTTCGTTCACTGAACGTACCCGAGCCAAACTTCAGAAATTGATTCCGGGCACACCGGGCCTCGGAATCATGTGCCGTCAGAAACCGCGCTCTTGTAAAAATACAAAGAAAATTAAGAAAAAATTTCCCTTGAATTTCATGGGTCTTTACAATAGGAAGCGCCGAAAAGATACTTCTAGAGGAGTTCACAGTAGGAGGGATGTATCTTTTGGAAACGAGTTCATATGCTACCAGTGTGGTAGGAATGGGTATACAAGGCCTCAGTGTCAGAGAGATCTGTTGTAGTGCTGATCTTGCAGCAAGATGGGCCATCTTCAGTATTTTTTCAGATCTTATCACATTTATTTGGCGGTAGGGGTTCTTCTATGACCCCACATTCAGGATATTCTTTGCCATTTTCTCACCAGTCTGGGAACTAGAGTTCATCCGGCCATTCGGGCTGAGGTGGAGGTCACAGTCATGGTGCTCAGTCACCAGGTCACCAGTAATAGTGGAGTGGAGCAGCTCAGAGTGGTCATCCAGGGGAACATGGCTGCGGTATAGGCCAGACATTCTCCATGGAGCAGACCTACAAGGAGTAGGATCCCGAACCTTCTACAGTTCAAGGTACGATCCTAGTAGCCTTAGTTTTATCTTCAGTAGTTTTCGATACCGGTGATTTTCATTGTTTTATCTCTATTGCTATTGTGGAGAGCCTTGGGCTCGTTATCTTTTCATCTGCCGACTTGTTGACTCTTGACACACTGTTGGGAATGAGGACTTCTAGCGTATGTTAGTGCATAGAGTGCCCTCTTGAGGTTTCATGGTGTCACTTCTTATGGGACCTTTATGTCCTAGAGATTACAGGCTATGATTTCATTCTTAGTATGGACTAGTTAGTTCCCTTCTAGGTAGTCGTCGATTTTTAATGTCACAGGGTGAGTTTTGTATCACCAGAGGGTGAATATTTCCTTCATAGAGGCGAGTCGGATGTCTAGGTGGGTAGGGTTGGACCAGAGCATCATGGGCTAGGAGTAGTTACAGACCAGATTGCATGTCCTTATCTGGATGACCAGGGGACTTCACAGTTAGTCTTTCCTCCAGTGGTGGATTGTTTCAAGGATGACTTTCCATAGGAGTTTTTAGGTTTTCCTCTAGAGTGTGAGGTAGACTTCTCGATTGAGCTCGTTCCCAGAGCTGCATTGGTGTCCATTCATCCTTATAGGATGACTACTCCTGAGTTGTAGGAGCTAATGAAGCAGTTGGAGGAGTTATAGGCAAAGGGTTTCATATGAACCAGTACTTCTCCTTGGGGTTCACCTAACCTATTTGCAAAGAAGGTAGACAAAACCCTTAGGCATTGAGTGGATTATCAGAAGTTAAACCAGTTGACGGTCAAGAACCGATATCCCTTGCTAAAGAATGATGACCTCTTTGATCAGCTTCGAGGAGCCCGAGTGTTCTCGTAGAGCGATTAGAGGTCCGGTTATCATCAGTTGCACGTTATACCATTATATATACATCTTACAGCATTCAGGAGTAGGTATAGTCTATATGAGTATATAATCATGTCGTTCGGTCTCACAAAAGCACTAGCAGTTTTTATGGCACTGATGAACAGAGTGTTCCATCTGTACATAGATTCCTTTGTGGTGGTTTTCGTGGTTGACTTCTTGGTGCACTCTCACACTTTACACGACCATGCTACCCATCTTGAGAGACTTCTTGGGTACTCTAAGAGAGCATCCGTTATATGCTAAGCTCTCAAAATTCCACTTTTGCATGGATCAGATTCACTTCATGGGTTATGCCATCTTAGAGAAAGGAGTATCAGTGGACCCAGAGAAAGTGAGAGTGGTAGTTTCTTGAGAGCATTTGAAGAATGTCTTTGAGTTGCAGAGTTTTCTAGGGCTGGATGGATACTACAGGTGTTTCATTCCAGACTTTTCATACCTAGAATAACCAATGACAGGTCTGAATAAAAAGGGGAGAAGTTTTTATGTTGAGAATCTTGTGTGTCAGCCTTTCAGGAGCTGAAGGGGGAATGAAATCATCACCCATACTAGTCTTTCCAGAGTTGGGCAGGGGCTATACTGTCTACTGCAATTCTTCAGGTATCGAGCTGGGAGCTGTGCTTATGCAAGGAGATGGGGTCATTGCTTACAGGGCTTGGCAGTTGAGGATACATGAGAGGAACTACCCGACACCTGATCTAGAGTTGGTTGATGATTTTCATGCCTTACACTATTGGAGACAATACCATCTGGGAGAGAACTTTGTGGTTTTCACCGACCAAAAGAGTCTCAAGTATATCTTCACACAGTGTGATCTGATTCTAAGATAGCATAGGTGGGTCGAGTATCTTCAGTCTTTTGACTTTGAACTTGCCTATATGCCAAGAAAGGGCAACATAGTAGCTGATGCGTTGAGCAGGAGAACTCAGATTCCGGCAGTTTGGGAGGCCAGTAGTGAGTGGCAGCTTATGGCTCTGTTCTCTGAGATGCACTTGTAGGTTCACGATAGACATGGATAGACTTACCTATCTTTTGTATCAGTTACCTCTTCTCTTCATGATCAGGTATGGATGAGGCAACTACCATACTCATAAGGCTTAGTCCTATGGGAGAGTGTGTCATGAGAGGACCCTCTTCCTAGATGGACATTAGGTGAGGATGAGATTGTGTGTTTCTAGTGACATGTATGGGTGCCAGCAGACATACGTGAGGAGCTGATGTGGGATTTTCATCACTCCGTTTGGGTAGTTCATCCTGGTGTCACCGAGATTTATCTTGATCTACAACGCCAGTACTGGTGGCTAGGTATGAAGATATATGTTCCTGGTTTTGTCATGAGATGGTCTACTTTTCAGCAGGTGAAAGCAGAGCATCAGCGACCAGTAGGGCTTTTACAGCAGTTACCCATTCTCGAGTGGAATATTAATGATGTCATGATGGAATTTGTGACTGGGTTTCTGGGGTCACCTCAAGGGAGTGATGTTGTTTGGGTTGTTGTCTACATGCTTACAAAGGTTTTTCACTTCTTTCTGATCAAGGAGACCTTCAGTGTAGATGATATGGGATGGTTTTACATCTGAGAGATTGTACTTCTAAATGGAGTTCCACAATCCATTGTTTTAGACAGGGATGCACACTTTACATCTTGGTTCTGGCAGGGACATCAGAAGGAATTGGGTACACAGGTACTTTTGAGTACAATATACCATCTCCAGACTGATGGCCAGTCCGAGCGCATGATCTAAGTACTTGAGAATATTCAATGAGCTTTAATTCTAGACCTTGGCAGTTCTTGGGAGAGTCCTATACCTCTTATGGAGTTTTCCTATAACAACAGTTTTCAGGTGACCATTCAGATGGCACCTTACGAGGCTTTGTATGATAGGCCATGCCGATCACCCTTATGCTGGCTGGAAGCAGGATAGGTAGCTTTGCTGGGACCTCGTCTTGTTCAGGATACCTTAGAGAAGATAGTGTTGATTCAGAATAGGATGACTACAACACAGTCTCAAAAGAAGTTTTATGCTGATCAGTGGAGACGACCACTGGAGTTCGAGGTCGGGGATCAGGTTTTCTTGCATTTCACACCGAGGTTGGGACACAAGAGGATTTGGAGACATGATAAGCTTTCACTATGGTACATCATGCCGTTCGAGGTGTTGTAAGGAGTTGGGCCGGTTACCTATCGGTTGTAGTTACCTTAGAGGTAACAGGAAATGCATGACGTCTTCCTCGTTTCTCAGCTCCGACGTTACTTTTCAGACCTGTCTCATGTCTTTCATCCCAAATAGGTTGAGCTCAAAGTGGACACATCATTTGAGCAGAATCCCATCCAGATTGTCGATCTTAGTACAAAGGTTCTTCGTGTCTGGTCGGTTCCTCTAGTACGGGTGCTATGACAGCACGACCGACTGCAGGATTAGACTTGGGAGAGGGAGGCCGATGTACGATCGCAGTGGCCGGAGCTGTTCAGATTTTTTTCTTCTACGCCTCACTAGGGAAATTCAGGGATGAATTTCTTTAAGGGGTGAAGTTTTTAAGAAACCAGATCTTCGTTTCAGGTATGTTTTTCTTTTTCTAGTTGTTTTTGAGAAAATAGGACTTTCTGGAAAATTTTGAAATACACGCCGTGTACTCCCTAGCCGCGCTAGGCCGTGTGCTGGCCATGTCTGGGCCACACACACAGTGTGTAGGAGTGAAGTGGAGGCCGCTTAAAGAGGAGTACAGAAAAGTAGAGTACACTGCGTGTACTCAAGAAGTACATGACATGTATTTTTTTTCATTAAATGGAATAGGGTCGTGCCTAAGCGACAAAGCTGTCTTCTTATCCATCACCTTTGACAGAGAGTGACCCGTATGGCCGTTGATCTTCTTCAATCCCCTGATCCTCCGTCCGTTCTCCGAATAGACCGCTGTTGATTGCATTGAAACTGAAACGGTGAGTTCTTCCTTCTCCGAGAGCCTTGTTTTCCAATTACTCATCTTTCTTAAGTTATCATGGGTTGAGAATTTTGTGCGTTTTCGTATATCTATGCCATTCAGAGGAGAATCAAGCATTTTGGTTCAAGTATATCAATATATTAGGATTGAGGTAGGTGTTTTGTGCCTTACCTTTCGATGTCTTCGAGTTTTATGTTCGAATTCCACTAATACTCATGAACGGGGTATTGTGTGTTTACCTTTTTTCCATTGTGGTTATTCCTGTCTTGCTTACATACTTGTGTAGTGGTAAATTGATTATGTTTGAAGATAATTGTCATGCTTGGATGTTTTGTCCATGATTTGTTCTTGTTGCATCCTTTGGGTCTCTTTATCCTTTGGCTGTTGTACCTGTTTCCATGCCTTTTGATTGTAAGATGGAATGATATTGTTAAAATTCGTGTTGCTATATAGACTGTTTACCCAAGTAGCTCTACAGGTGTACTTTGGTTAGCCAAGTAGCTCTATAGGTGCACCCTGGCCTTATAACATTAATATTCACTAACTGGCACAGGACCGTGAGAACTCGGTGTATAGACAATAATGGATAGACTGAGTGAGGTTCCCAGAGAGTCTTAGATATTATAGACTATACGGGGATAGTCCGGGTGAGCTTCCTCAGAGAGTCTTGGACATTATAGACTATAGGGGATAGATCTAGTGATCTTCCCAGAGAGTCATAGTTATTATGGACTACAGGAGGGTAGACCGAGTGAGCATCCTCAGAGAGTATTTACCTTGTTTGAATTTTCTTAAAACCTTCCCAGGATATAGGAGGAATTTACCGAGTGAGCTTCCTCAGAGAGTCTGTGGTATACATGAGGCTGTAAGAGGATTGAACGAGTGAGATTCCTCAGAGAGTCTCTAGACCTTGGGGCCAAGGGGTTTAGACCATGTGATCTCCCTTAGAGAGTCCCTGACTACCCGAGACTATAAAGGGAAATGACCGAGTGATCTTCCCCAAAGAGTCTTAAAATTTAGTATGACTAAACCAGAGGGGTTAGGCTAAGGGCACTGCCCAGATGATTGTGGTACTTCTTGGATAGGACCAGAGAGGATGGCTTCGAGTACTTCCCAGAGGGTTTCTTGCTTGTGTTAGTTGTTCCTTCACCGCTGCTTGTTGTCTTGTGAATTGATCTCTATTTTATATCATCCTGTTTACTGCTTACTGATTAATGCCTGCTATTACTACTACTATTTATTTCTTATTGTACTATTACCTACCATATACTCATTGACTGTTTGGAATAGATCATCGGGTGTTTTCCTACTAGGATTTAGTCTCACACCTTATTTGGGTCATGATTTTGGGCCCAAATAGACTATGTTGTTGCAGGTATAGACAAGGGAAAGCACCCTTCAACTTCTAGTACATGATTTCTTGGAGCAGGAGAGCATGAGAGCTAGATTTGGCTTTCAATGTTGATGAGCTGTTTACTTTCTTTGTAATTGTTTTGGTACTACTGTATTTTTCAGCATTGTGACATGTTTGGTTGCTTTCCAAGATATGTATCATGCATCATTTTATATATATACATATATGCTCATGTTTTTTTTCTGATTTAGTTTTCCGCTGTTTATTATTTTTTGTTATTTACTACTTTCACTATTGTAGGTTTATTTAATTCTGCTGTGTACTCTGCCAATGAGGGAATAATTTCCTCACTGTCACACCCAAGGACCTCGATGCTAGTCGGCAACCTCTGGCATTTGGAAAAATGCACTTGCGTCCATGTGACCAACTGGGTATGGGGCACCTCTGGGTGGCTTCCAGAACCGAGACGTTACATCTAAGACTAGTTTGTTCCCATAGTGTGGTTGTGAGATATAGTATATCATATACTTTTGTTTCTATATGATACTCCACCCAGTAAGTAAGGGAAACTGACACCCTAGGGATTCTGTGCCCTGGGGGTGTTTTCCCCAACATTCTGGTGGGAGGATGAATGGCTGACTACCCCCTTTGGCCCCACCCTCTTCTCTTGGTAGTTACTTGTTCTGGTAGGCACAATGTTTAGTTTTTCCTTTATGTGTGTGTAGAGGGATGTAATGGATTGTGGTTATTCACACAAATATATTCAAGATATAGTATCCTGTGGACTATTATAGCTGTAACGTGTGTAGGATGTGATGGCTTGAGGATCCTTAATCAGTTTATGGGTTGTAATGTATTGAGGTATAATACCTGATGTTTGATACACGTTATGCATGCTTTGGTGGCTCCTAGAAACTACATGGTTACTTTTCATATGTGGAAGTTGTGGTTTTCTTTCATGAGGTGCACGTTCTGGTGCTTTGCCTAGGTGTCTGTGGGAAATCCTTTTGGAGGGAGATTCTTAGGACATGTGACATTTGGGGAAAAGTGGCAAACCAGTGGGGAAGTAGTAGAGGGGTAACCATGATATGCTTTATTATATGATATATTATTGTATGCGTTACTTGTTGAGAGTAGCCATGGTGTGGTTGGGAACATAGTATACCAGTTTAGGTGACGAATTAGTTTCATTTGTTATTCACTGTGCTTTAGCATGATTTCTTTACTTTTTCACGAGAGGGATCAGGGATGATCCTACTAATAATAATGTTATACTCACCCTATGTATATACAAATTGTTTTTCAGGTCACATGGAGTAGGCTGGAGATCAAGAAGGTTTCTACTAGCTTGGGGTTGCCGAAGCTGTTTGGGCTTGTGGTTGCTCCAGTTTTTACTTTCTTTTGGGTACTTGTATTTTTTCACTTCCAGTTGTAGTACTTTTGCATGACATTTCATATGTGCACTTGGGGGTTCTCTTTTATTTCTGTTCTGAGTCGGAGTGGGTTGTGTAAACCTTATCTATCTCTTCTTCATGTGTTCTCTTAGAGGGTAATGCCTCCCATTTGTGTGTTTATTATACCATCAGTGCTAGTCACCAACCCGGGGCCTATTCGAGGCGGGACTAGGGGGTCATTATTTCCCTACTCACATTGCCGACCCAGGAGGGGTGCACTTTTTGAGGAGGGGGTCGTGATAGTAGAAATATCGTTTAATGATTATATGATAATAGTACAATATATTTGGAAACCCATTTTAGAAGAAATTTTTTTGAAGGTACATAGATTTTTCACCGAAGATAAGGTAAAGTGAGGCTTTCATAAAAAAAATTTCATATCATTATTACGTACCAAAAAGTGAAAAATGGTACCAATACATGAATATATCATGGTTACCTATTGTAGAATAATTTTCTAAAGTTTTATTGGTAGATGAATCATAATATATTCATTAATGGAATCATAAACATAAACAATCATGAAATGCAATGACATTATTTCAATAAGCTCTTAGAAATGGTAAATTTGAACCATACTCCCCACGTAATAAAATTAAGTAAATTGAAAAGTAAAATATTATTAAATGAAGGAGATTCAGTTTATAACATTTTAATGTTAGTATATACACTTCATATGATAATATAGATGCATAACATGACATGTGTCTCAAACAATGCAAATTGAGACAAAATCACTATACTGATTTGGTAAGTTCGAAAAATAAACCCCATGAGAGAAATATAATGAAAGGGATATGTAAATACCCATAAATATAAGTATAATAATCATATAATTCATCCATAAGTATCATAACCATCACACAAAAGGAATGAGTGGTGAATAAAACACTTATCTCACAGAAATAAAATTCTAGATGACATTCCATTTCCTTTTGTTCTAACACTAGTAGTACTCAATAAATACTCTTGTATAAAATATATAAAATAATTATAAATAAATCAATGAAAAATATTTTTACTTATAGTACCAAATATGTATTGATTATGGCTTTATATTACCTTCTTGTTAATAATTATGTGTTAAGGTTTCACTTTGGGTAATATTCACTTTTTTTCACAATTGTCTAAATTTGATATAAAATTTGTTATTATTCTTATATCATGATTTAAAAAATTAAAACCGTTATTTAAATATAATATATACTCACTATATTTTTATTATAACAATCTATATAATATATAATTATGAAATGGAATTCACCATTCATGGCGAAGGTAAGCTGTATGTATACATGAACACTGTCTCCCTTTAACTATCAAGTTGAAAGAAAAATGTAAAGGTAAAATATATATCACTATTATATTAGATTTATTATATTATTTATATCATAAATATTCACTAAACCCATCTCTAAGATAATCCACATAGTGTATGAATGAATCACATCGCTTTGAGGGGGTGATAGTCCAAACTTTCTCAAACACAATTATTGTATTAACCCCAAATGGATAGTATAAATATATGTGTTTTAAAAGAATTAAAACAACAGAAAACCATAATACATACGATATATAACATATATAAATATATTTCCCATTATAATTTACACCATGATTGGAGGCAAATAAAAATTTAACAATCATCGTTTAGTGGTGCGAAAGTTTTCCAAACACGTAAACAATATGTTCGTTACCCATTGGATGTATGTTTTAATAAGTGAAGGTTGAATAATTAGCGTAAAAACATCCTAGTATATTGATATAAATATTTTTTTATTCATTACTGGAATAATTCTACTTGAGGTAGTAGAGAAAAATATAAAAGAAAGGAGTTTGACGGAGGATCTTACCTCTTACTTGGGTAATTCCTTTTGGTTTTCAACAATGGGATTCCTTGGAAGACTTTATGTCCAAGGGAGGATTCAAGGAGTAAGGGATAATTATTGAGATATATTTGGTAAAAGTTTTTTCATTCCAATGTGGTTTGATGCATGTGGTATAGTGGGATGAGAGGAGGCCATTAATAATGGAAAAGGAGTGGCACCATTGTAATATTTCGAAAAAGAAAAAACCCACAGACATTTTCTTATTGGATACTGATTAAATAATAATACTATGTATATAAAATGTGGTATAACATATAAATATGGTAAAAGAATGGTTTTATGGAAAGTTTATAGGTTGTTTTTGGCCTTAAGGTCATGGTTTCATCCCTTACAAAGCATAATCTAACCATAATCGTTATAAATAATTTTAATTAATTTCACCAATATTTTTAGTCCAAAACAATGTTGAACTTATTAGAAGTTAATAATTTTTTTTATTCCAAATATGGAATCCATTTTATAATATTTCAATAATAGAAGTGGTAGAAATTAATTTAAATTTATTCGCGCGGTCAGGTCGACTAGGTGGGTTATAAAAGTAAATTGATCAAAATTTTCTATGTTTGCATACCCAATTTCAATGAAAATGGGTTATAAGGAGATATATTGGATCACTTTATTATAAAATTATCTAATTAAACTTTAAAAAAAATTAAAATATAATTTATCTTTATTAATAAATTAGATTAAGAAACTTTTTTGAACTAAAATACAATATTTTTACTATCCATTAAAAATGAAAATTCGTAGAAAAATAATAACAATTTACTCTAAAATTATTTCTATATTATGATTTCAAAGATGAAGTTTTTTTTCATATTAAATCTATTAAAGTTCCAAAAAAGGTGATTTAAAAAGTGCTCTTCATTAAGTGGTAAAAAAATATTTTTTAAAAAATATAGATATTTATGAATAAATTTTGGATTGTTCTTATCTTATGTATATAAAATCTCTAGGATGAATTTAAGTAAAAAATTTATTGTCATGATTCTATCATTTTTTAAAATTATGTGACTAGAAATGATGAATTTACAAAAATGTGGGACTCAAAATATGATAAAATAAATGAAACTAATTTAGTACATGTGTCAGTCAGTGTAAAATTTTAAAGGGTTTTTTGAAAACAAAAAAGATTATATATCAAATTATTGAATTTAGAGTACGAAGTTCAAATACATAATTCTAAAAATGTTATGTTGAATTAAAATCTTGGAAACACATCATCTTTAAAACATAAAAAAGACTTTATTGATTGTGATTTTTAAAATGAATTTAAATATCTGGATAATTAATTAGATTTAGACAGAAATGATGATGTTTTTTAAGATAATTTATACTATATTTCTTAAAAATGTTGATACAGGAAATAATTATTATGTCATGAAATGTAATGTTTAAATTAATATAATTATATGTGATTATTTTTGTTATGTTTTCAATTAAAAATTATACAAAACATTTGCTGAAATTTTCACAGTCAATTGATTTTAATGTTGAAATTATGTCCACTATGCTTGTGAATTTCCTTTGATGTTCAATCAATATTTTTTTCATAAGAAAGAAATTCATTTAAAATTTTGGTATCAAGGAAATGATATTTAAACTGCCTACTACTCTCATTCCAAAATTTATGTATTCTAATTCATGTGAAATTAATCCATTCATCATACCTAATTTTTATGAACCATAGTTTTATTGAAGGTATGAAATGTTTTTATTTACAAATAAATTTATTGGTTTCGAACTAATATGAATTCATAGTGACGATATTGAGGAATTAAGGGTGTCTGTGTCACGTTCGGTGCTAGGAAGCCTACTTTTTCAAGAAAATTGTAGGTCCCCACGGTTAATATATACCATTCCACCCATTCCATATGGTTATTATAAACCATGCGGGGTATCAGATTGCATATAAGAGGGTACACTGTTTCCCCTAACCATATTCCCTAGGCCACCTGCCCAGGAATTTTCTACAGAGTTTCTAATATAGGGAAAACACATTATTTGGGCATTGGTTTTCTAACTTTGTTCAATGAACGTGTGAGGGGGTCTTGAGATAGTGTAGGGAACATAGTTAGTGAGTGGTTTGAAGAAGCATACAACCATGTTTTCAAATGGGAAATATCTATTTTTATTATAATTCATTTAATGGGTTAACATTCCTCTTCTATTCATATTTTCCTCTAGTGGAAAAATATTCTTATCATGTTTGATATTTCCTTAAATAAATTGAGTATGATTTGATATATTATCCTTGGATAATGTATAATTCTATATTTTTTTTATAATTGGATTTCTATTGGGGAGTTCAATGTTACTTAGGCTACTTCCACTATTTTCATTGTTGTAACATCTTATGATTTTATAAAATATATTATTTCAGATTAATTTAGATTCATTAATAGTTTTCATTAAACTAAATACATATTATATCTTTCATTACACACAACACCATGTTTATCTTGTGTTTCATACAATATCGAGTTCCTTTGATGATGTATATTACACACAAGCCTTAGTATTACCAGAAAACAATATACTATTAAAAATATTATTATAGTTATCACCCAACAGTTAGAAAGAAGGGAGTTAAATAGATTTACTAAATTATGAAATTATATTTTATTAAATTTTATAAAATTAATTAATTGGTTACTAATTAATAATAAATAAAAAATGAAGACCAATTTAATATAAAGGATGCATTTTTATGAGAGATGAGTTTTATAACTAAAATGGAGTTTTATCTTAATAAATTTATTTAATAATTATAAGTGAAATATATTAAAGAAATTTAAATTTTATATATTCAATAAAATGTTTTTAATTTATCCAATATCATTGATCATCCCTATAAAATAATAATTCATATGTTAAGAAAAAAAGTTGTATTTTTCTAAAAGTTAATTTAATAGAAGTTTATTGGAGAAACTATTTTATTTTTTATTTTTTTTGAAAATATAATAATTTTTAATTTATAAAAAAAACATTATTTTAGAAATATAAATATCAAAATTTTCATTGGGAGAATTTATGGTATTTTTCATAGAATCATTATTTTTTGAAAAATATTGAAAAACTCTGAAACTAAATTGAAAACCACTTTTTCATCAAATTCATTTATATTATTAAATTATGTTTTATTTATTTATGTATAATTAGTTCAATTATACATCAATAAATCAAATGGAGTTAAATGTAATTATTTCCACATTAACAGTGGATATAAAATCATAGAAAACATTTAAACATTCTCACATTAAAAAACCTTTTTTTTGTCGAGTTTGTGGGATAAATTTTAAATTAATTGTTTCTACATGTGTTATTGGAATATGAAAAAATGGATTCTATTTTCGTAATAATAATAAATTTTAATTTCTATTAATATTAAATTAGTTTTTACTAAAGAAATTAATGAATTTTATTACAATTATTTACAGTGAATAGGGTAAAACCAATATTAATTAATGATTAATCATAGAATATAAGGTCATAAAATGAGCATAAACATGACTAAACAATAATTAAAGGCCATATTTCTTCCACAATACCTCCATGTTTCTATAATAGTCAATTTTCTACCCTATGAAGATATGTAAAATGTGGAGAGCACAAAATTCTTTTCCAAAACACCATATTTGTAGTCTTCCCAACTTCTAAATAAGAATTCACCCTCCCCTATCTCCATACACATCAATAAATTTTAATCATCCAAAAACTTCCAAAAAATCTCCAAAAATAACTCATTTCATTCTAGAATCCTCACATTGAGTAGACATGAAACTAAGGAAGTCCTTTTGTGCAAACCAAAAGGAGCTACCTGAAAAATAGGTAAAGTTCTTCAATATGCATTTCTATTTTATTTATTTCTCAAACGCCATCAATTAATATTATTTCATTATTATATAATAACCTGAATATATGAAATATGCTGAATTTTTTTATGTTAATGGTTTGTGCTATTCATTCACACACATCTATCAAATAGATAAGGAATTCACCTTTCGTGTGTAAGATGATTTATAACCTTGTGAAATGATGTCATTCATTTATTCCATTATCGTTTCACATGCCTCATATTTATGTTATAAATAATATTTTTAAACAATATTTATTATATTTATTATTTATTTCTAATTCTATAATTATTATATAATTCATACTTTCATGCTTTCTATTTTGTGGGAATATGAAAACATCATGTGTGAATGTGTGGACTACGACTGACTCAACGAAATGTGATATATTCACACATTACATGGAATGTATTAAGGTTGAGATTAGTTAAACATGTGTGAAATATATTAAATCTAAATGATATTAATTAAATAAATATATTTCTACAAATATTACATATCATTATATTTAACACCATTTTACGCACTGATAATGTGATAATGTCGTTCGTGGACGTGTAGACTACCACCTCCTCGAAGTAATGTGATTAATTGGACATCAAAAGAATTATATATATTTTTATATATGATTAAATAATATCATATAAATTATATAATTATAAATATGAAAATATAAAATTTTTATTACCATCCTTCCATAAGGATCACTGAAAAATTAGAACGTTACTAATTCGTATGTGCAACAGGACACCTCCATGATTGTACCATTGGTTAATTTTTTTACAACCATCATTCAAGATTGGGTTTCAAAATATAATTTATGTTGAAATATTATAATTATTTCATTATTATTATTCTTTATATTTTTATATAATGACCCCCTTAACCATATTCATTCAATCTTCATCATTTGGACATATAAGCCAAATATTTTAAAAATGCCCAGTATTGATTTAATTGATTAAGGAGCTATAAAAAAGTGTAATAAATGAAATAAATTAATTATAAAATTTAAATATTTTCTCAAGAATATAAATAATTAACATTGTTTTTATTATTTAGGATGATAAAGACACATGTGACTAGTCGACTTAAAGAAAATGATTTAATCTCAAACTCCTTTCATTGAGGCATATTTTGAAGTCATACACAAAAATTGTTTTATGAGGTGTATATAAAATACCTTTTACATACAATATCACGAATTTAATTTTTATTATGTTATATTTTTTTTGTTAAATTTCATTCTTTCATGGGTATTATGATTTTAATGTTAAAAGTTCTACGTTACACTTGGAATATTTAATTTCAATATCATTTTATCCATGTTAATATTCTTGATAGTATTTAGGATATTTATTTATATTAATATAAAATGATTACAAATGAAATTATGTGTATAATTGTTTTTTTATTCAAATAATTTCAAAAGGAATATGTTTAAATGTTTTTAAGGATTGTATTCACAAATAACAAAAAGAATGTCCCATTTATAATATAAATAGAGACAAGGACTTTTCTATAGTCATAGAAATTAGTTTATTTCTTTATTTCCTTAAAATATATCATTGTATTTAAATTAAAACACATATTTATATTTTTGGGTATTTTGGTATTGAAAGGTTTTCTTCAAGGAAAATGGTTTTTGCTTATTGAAAACGTGTTTTTAAAAGAAAAATGGTATTTTTAAACTAAAATTTATTTTCATATGACTTTAAATGTGTTTTTCAATGGGTATAATTATGAAAATGTTTTCATGATATGGTACTTGAGAATTATATGAGAATGGTGAGCCTGTTACAACTTATGTGAAAGGTTGAGACCTAATATAGCTCACAGGTGATCCTGATATAGATTATATAACGGTTTGTGCCCAATTATAGCTCATATTGGAGCCCAAATATCTTATATGAAGAGATGATCCCCATTATACAACAGGGAAAATAGTTGAGCTCGGTATAGTATATACGATGGGTTGATCCCCATTATAGCTCAAAGGTGTGCTCAATATAGCTTATACGAATGGGGATAGCCATTATAGATTTCTAATACATTGGGTAATTTTAATTTTTTATTTAAAAAATATGGGTATTCAACTCAAAAGTGTTTTGAATGGTTTTTAGGTATTTGATGCTCTATGTCACCAAAAGAGGGTTAATATCTTATTATGGGGTTTAATGATTTTCAATGTGAAAAATCTGTGTTTTTATGTGAAAATATTTTATTTCATATTCATAGAGAACATTAATGATAAAGGAAAACATTATACGAGTTTTCAAGGTTTTAGTAAACTAATTTATTCCTTTTTTATATCTGTTACTATGATTTTGTGCTCATTAATTGACTTTTAAAATGTTTTCACACGATTTAAGGATGGGTAAGAAAATGAAAGAATTAAAGTTATAAGTAAAAGATATTTTCCATGAAAAGAATTCATAAAATATTTTAAATGTTTCTTATTATGTAAAAAATGAATTCTAGTAGAATATATCGACTTTGTATTTTTTGGTTTTTATGCTTGATTTATAGCCTAATTCTAAAAAACTAAAACAAAAAAATATCATCAAATAATAAGAATGTAAAATTATTGACTTATAATAATGATTATGTTATTATTAATGCCAGTTCCTTATAGTTGGTATTAAAAGAACGTTTTGAACAACATTAGTGGTCAGTACAGTGTTAATAGAATGAAATTAAAAGATTTTAATTTATGTTTATGTTAAAGTGATGTATAATTTTATTATTTATAGTTTGACTAATATAAATAAAATTATTTCATAGTACTTTTCCTTATAATAATCATGAAATATGTAGTAGAAAGGCATAAAGAGAGATATATCCTTCTAGGAATCATCCTGAGATGGATATAATTGGAATTGAGTAGTATATTTATGTGATTACTCAGTAGGGAAAAGTTATAAATGGTTTTGGTATCCATATTAGAGAATAAATAATTATACCATGAACGAACATGTCTACAATTGAAACTTTCATGGGGAAATATCCCCCATAATTCAATGGACCATATAACATAGTGGTAGTCGATGGATGTATCAATTCACTAATAATGATATTTGTAGCCATGGAATGTTTATAGCATTAGAAGGTGACTCTTTGCATTTAAATTTTTAAAGGTGATGATCGATGGTGGTCTTTGATTAAGAAAAAATCAAGGATTATTTCCTTGATAAATATATCGCAAAACTTGTTCGGATTAGGATGGAGAAAATATTATTGGAATTAAATAAAGTGGTTGGTGATTAAATGACCATGTATAAAGAAAAAATCACAATATTGGATATGTTTCTTTTGGATTTTTTGATACATTGAAAAAATATATATTTTACTGAGTATTGTATCCAAGTCTATGAATAGATTTTGACTCTCAAGATAATAAAATATAGGCGACTATTTTATTATTGTGATGAGAATATTGATATTATGTTTGTCGAAACTTATTTTCCATGAGATAAAAATAGTAAGAAATAGTCAAGGTTGTAGTAATTAGAAAAAAACATGGAAATTAATTATATACTTAATCCTAAAAATGGTTCAACGTGTGGTATAATACATTTTGTGGAATGTTTGTTAGGATCTTGAAAGTGTTACTAGTGTGGTAAGTTTTGTCATAGGGTTTGTGACTACAAGGAAAAGTGTCTTAAACAATCTAACAATGATATAACATATATCCAATAAAAAATAAGATGAATTAGAGAAAATTTCTAGGGTAATTTTGGTATGGTGTTTCTAAAGAATCTTCCTCTGGGTGAAATCATTACGATCAGAAGAAACAATAGATAGTGAAATCATTTTACACTTCCACAGTTGATATTAGTCCATCATGGGAAGTTGAGACAGCTTCCAAGAGCTCTATATTTTTCAATTATTAACCATATGTTCATGGTTTTAGATAGTAATTCTAGGGTTTTAAATGATGATTTCATAATGTGATTAAGGAATCTTTGAGGTGTTTTTTGGTTTTATGTTTTTGTGAGGATTCAGTTTAATAAGATGTATTCCTTTACTTTTGGTCATGATTTGTAAGGTATTGATAAACATTATTTTCATATATGTATGTAATTACATAATTGTAAATTTGGGTATTAATATTGTAAATTTATTTATTATCCCATTATATGAATATTAAATTATCTTACAATGTAATAACTACATTGGTTTTGGTTAAATTCTAAAGATATGTGTAATATCATGTTGTCCTTTTGAAGATTATGGGATTAATTAGGATTTCATTCTAGTAATTCCAGCATGAGTAAGTTATATTGGACACTCGTTATTTGGATCAAAATATTACAATATGGTGGAAGTGATTAAATAATGAATCCATACTAATCATGTAATAATTTTTCCTTATGATATTAATATAGATGGTGAGGGAGTCCTTCAATTAAAGGAAAATGGTCTTGAAACAAAAATTTTATTCTATTATTTTCAATTTTTATGATATCAATGAAATTTTTACACCTGTATGGTTTATGAAATTATATATTTTAGCCTTCTCTGCATCACCCACTATCATTTGATTAATGTTCTCTATCACCCACTATAACAACATGATTATTATATTTCACATGTCGATGTTTTTATTTCCCACCTGTGATATCCTACCTGGGATCTTTGTTACATAACCTTAATACCTACCTATCTCTCTTATCAAGATGATGTTTTATTAAACATTTGTATGATGTGGGTCTCAATTAAGTAATTCATGGAATGTTTATCAGTTGATAAAATAGATGAATTTTGAGGGTGAAATTCATTTTAAGTGGAAGATGATGTAACATCCTGAGATTTTATTAAATAAATTTTATTAAATTAATTTAAAATCATCAATATATTTAGTTACATGTAATAAAAATATTATATTTCATCACATGAAACACTATGTTTATCTTGTGTTTCAGACAACATCGAGTTCCTTATTTGAATTATGTTACACACATGCTTTAGTGTTACAAAAAAATATAATATTAAAATTATTATTATATTTATCACCTTACAATTGGAATTTTGGGAATGAATTATATTAACTTTAATATAACATTGTATTTTACTCATGTTTTTAAAAGTAATTTATTGGTTACCAATTAGGTATAAATAGAAAATAAAGACCAATTAAATTTAATGGACGGGTTTCAATAAAATACAATTTTTATGAATAAAAATGGTGTTTTATATTAATAAATTAAATTAATAATTAATAGGAAATATTTTTTGTAAATTTAAATTATATATATTAAATCCGATTTTTTTACATTTATCCAACAAGTTTTAATAGCTTAAGATAATAATAAAAGCACTTTCATGGATAAAACATGTATTTTTTATGAAAGGTTGCATTAACACCTTTTAATAGAGAAACTATTTCATATTAAATTTGTGACACTTTTAAAAATTATATTTGAAAAAAGTAGTCAATATTAAAATAGAAATATAAAAAATTACATTTGTTAATTTTTTTTATTTTCCATAAAAGTTTCCTTTTTTATGAATAGTGAAAAATACAAAATTTTCACTAAAACAATGTTTTCGGTATAATTTATATATAGAGATAATTTATATTTTAATTTTGTTCTAAATTATAATTAATTAAATTATCTATTAGTAAATACCATTTAGGTCATTTTAATCAATTTCACATTGATATTGGGTATAAAAAACATAACATTCGTTTGGACAATTTCACTTTAAAAACTCATTGTCTCATCCCAGCTAAGATATTCATTTTAAATTATTTTATGAAAATTAATTTATTTAAAGTTGTAAAAAGGATTAAATATTTTAAATAAGAATAAATTATAATGTATATTATGTTCAAAAAATATTTTTACAAAAAATATTACTAAATCTAATTAAAAATAAGTACAACGATTAAGGTAACAACAAGATTACAAAATGATTAAACATAAAATATAAGATATAAAAATTACCATAAAGTTGAATAAAAAAATTTAAAGATATATTTAGACCATTATCCCTATAATTTCGTAAAATATTCCATTTTATTCCCTTGAGGGTTATTAAAACATGGTGGCACAAAATTCATTCCCAGATTACCATGTTTATTCTCTTCCCTACATATAAAATGTCATTCACCCTCCCCCTCTATTTATACCTCTAAAACACTTTTGGATAATCCACAAAATGTACAAATAAGATCCCAAAATACCTCATATAATATTATATTCTTGTAATTTGTAGAAATTCAAACACGAAAGTCCTTTTGTGCAAACCAATAAGAGTTACCTGAAAAGGAGATGATGTTCCTCAATGTGAATTTCTATTTTATTCCTTTATCAAACCGCATAAATTATTATTATTCCATGCATATAAAATAGACTAAGTATCCTAAATATAATTCTATTTGTTTTATATTATGGTTTATACCTACACCTACACACACTTCCCTAAGATGGGTAATGAATTCAGCATTTGTGTGTACGGAGAGCTACCGCCTTATGAAATGATGGTAATCATTTTTTCATTCTACACCTATAATAATTGTGAATTATGATGTAAATAAAAATTTTATTTGATATATATGATATTTTTTATTTATTAATAGTTATTTAATTTTTATATAATTAATATCATCATGCTTTACATTTTTAGGGAATACGATCACATTGTTTTTGGACGTGTGGGCTACGACCACCTCAAAAAGATCATATACGTTCACACTTTAGATGGAATATATTAACGAGAGGTTTAATTAAAAATATGTGACATATATAAAATATATATGATATACATTAATTAATTTACTTTATGTATATATAATATATCATTTTCTTTAACACCATTTTACAAGTTGAAAAAATGATAACATCGTTCGTGGGAATGTGGACTACCGCCTCCTTAATGAGAAGTGATTCATTTTACATAAATATAATTCAATATATACTTATATATGATTACATTATATGCTACATTGAAATAATTATCATTCTATAATGACAAAATTTTCTTACCTTCCTTCAATAATGATCTTTGAAAAAGGGGATCCTTACTCATTCGTACATACTACCTACCATCTCCATGTTGTATCATTGGTTCACTTTTCATAACCATATTTCATGATTTTTTTTAAAAATTTTATTAATGTTTAATTATGATAATTATGTAATGATTATTATTATGTACATGTTTATATAATGACGTCCTTGACCATAGTCAACTAACCTTTTTCATTTTGACACATAAACCGAATATGGTAAAAAACATGATAGAGACTTGATTAATTATGTAGTTTTATATAAAATTTTAAGAAATGAAATTTTAGTAATAATAAAATTTAAAAATATTCTCAATAAATTAATTAATTAACATAAGAATATTATTAAATAAGATTAATACAAACATAAACAGTCAGATTCAAGTTGATGAATTTAGACTCATTCTCCATTCATTGAGGAATATTTTGATTTTATATTACCACTATATTTTGTGAGGTGTATACACATCAAAATTGACTTATCATATCTAGAATTTATTTAGTCTCATGTAATTTTGTGTCTGTTAAATTTTATTCTTTCACGGTTCAAACAATTTATTTGTTCAAAGTTTTATGTGACACATTGATTGTTTATGGATTTTATTTCACTGTCCCATTCTCCATGACTGTATTATTGATATTATTTTTTAATATTTAATTATATTAATTTAAAATAATTATAAAGTAAATTTTAGGTATTCTTTTTATTTCATTCAAGGGGTTTCAAATTGAATGTCTTGATGTGTGTTATATGGATCATTTCAACGCATTAAAAATGTAATGTTCAATTCCTAATTTACCTTTCAATAATGAATTTTACTCCATACTGGTAATTATTAAATTTTTTGGATTCCTTTAAATGATTTCATGTTTCCTTAAATAAATAACATCCTTCAATTTTTTAGATATTTTGGTATTGAAAATGGGTTTTTATAGAATATGGTGTTTTGTTAATCATAAAATATTTTTGAAAAGAAAATGGTATTTTTACAAAAATTATTTTTAATATTAGTTGAAACTCATTCTTCAGAGAGTACTGTGATTATAATATTTTCATGATACAGTACTTAAGCATTATATGAGACAGGTGAGCCTGATACAGCTTATACGAAGGGTTGAGCTCTATTATAGCTCAAACGTGAGCCTGATATAGCTTATATGAATGGTCGTGCCCCATTATTGCCCACGAGTGATCCCGATACAGCTTATACATAGGGTTGAGTCACATTATAACTCATAGAGTGCAGGTGAGATAGATATAGATTATAAAAAGTGTTGATCACCATTATAGCTCACGAATGTGCCAGATATAACTAATATGAAGGGTTGAGCTCTATTATAACTCATTGGTGAGAACAATATATATTATGCGAAGGGTGTTACCAATTATAAAAATCCAATCCTTTGGGTAATAATAATGTTGGAATTTGTCCTTATGGTTATTTCAGTTAAAAGGGTTTTAAATGGGATTCAATTATATTATTCTCTATGTCACCAAAAGAGGTTTAATATATTTCTATTGACATTAAGGATTTTCTTTGAGAAAAATGTTTTATTTTGCATCATGTAAAAATGTTTTATTTCAAATTATAAATGAAAATTGAATATTAAGGTAAATTTTATATGAGTTATCATGTTTTTATAAAATAAATGAATTCTTTTATTTTTATATCCCTTACTAAGATTTTTGATTCTACCCACTTTAAAAAAAACAATTACACAGTTTTAGGATGGGTAAGGGAAATGAAGATGTCATGTTGGAAGTCATGGAGGTTTTACATGAAAGTTATTCAATATTAATTTTAAAAGTTTTATATTATGGAAAAAATAGATACTGATTGTAAGTATCCACTATTTAATTCATGGTTATGTTATGTATCAGATATATCATACTTCTCTAAAACATTAAATATGAAAATTTTATTAGTGTTAAATAAGTCACATTTATTTTCATAGTCTCAAGATTATTTAATGATTATATCTAGGTCCTTATACTCTAAGTTGACAACACTATTTTAATGTAGGCTCCTACCCCATATTGTTTAGAAAGATTATATTTTTATCTGTTTTATTCTTATCTAGGCTGAAACAGAGGATAAGAATGGATGATTTTTCTTATAAGGGATTAAGTTAGGTGTTATATATATATTTCCCTAATTTCTTTTGGTTTATATCATATTACAATTTCCCCTCACACAGGACCTTCCAAGTGATGATTTCTAAATTAATAGAATGTTGAGTTAAATGTTTAATTCATATGACATTCCATGACACTCTTATATAGGGTTGGAGGTTGTTATTCTCAACCCAAACCACACATTTGTTGGGTTCTTGATTTGATCATGTTTATCCCACCTTTATGGTGTGTTGAGATGGTTTTGTAATATTGGGAATTTAATATTCTAATTAAGTGAATTATTATATTTTGTAAGAACATTATAACAGATTTTTATTTGTATATGGAAGGTATGATTTTGTAATGTTGATAATAGAGGTTTAGTGGTATGTTAATGAAGAAAATTTGAATACCATGGACATTTCTACTCCATATATCCATTTTAATTAACTTACGTAGATTCCATAGAAATTTCAACTCCTTGTCCCTAATTACTCATTTTACATAATATGATAGTATTCCTTGGTCAATTAAAATTTTTGGATGTGATGACATATTAGAATGACTTGTAAATTGTTACTCCATGGATTTTGTTCACACAGCTCATTTGGATTCCATATACATTTCAACTCCTTGAATACTATTTACAGATATTACCTAGATGCCATGGATATTTTTACTCCAAGGATCCATCTTACATGGACTCCATGAACATTAATACTCCTAGGATCCCATTTAACTTATTTAAATGATACATTATGATTCATTGGAAATTTCTACTACCTGAATCTTATTTACATCCTTTACATAGCTTACTTAGTTTCTATGGGAATTTTTACTCCATGGACACTTTCCCATGTAGGCCTGAAACACGATTTAATAGGGTAAATCATTGATGTTTCTTGTAATTTTATATGGATATCACTTATGATTTAGTGTCTTGATCATATGGAGTTTTTATAGGATATGAAGTATTTCTTCTAATTATTACTTTTTCTTCTGTTATATCAGTACACTAATTTACTTTATATGCACAAGATAGACTTTTTATAGACAATATGTGATGTGTCCCATTGAGTGTTATCTCACACCTAATTTGGTCTACCATTGGTTACCCAAACATACTTCCTGGATATAGGTAGGGACAGGTGAAAATTCCCTATTCCAATTCTTGGTTGATCATTTCAAACGAATAAGATAGCACATGATCAAGCTCTGACTCATGATAATATATGTGAAAAGATCCTTTTGGAATTTTTATACTTCTGATAAATGTATTGTATTGGATCTCAGTTTCCATGTATTACCTGTATTTTTTATAGAATTATGTGATCATCATTTGTATATGACATTGTTGAATTATATTTCATGGTTATTTATATGATGGATTATTATTCTGAGATGTTCAGTTATTCAGTATGATTCGACTATTGATTGCTATGATAATACCATTGTGTTACACTCTGATCATGAGGGTATATACCCCCTAATATTCCACCAAGGATCCTCATTCCTAGTCTAAAACCTTTTGCATATAGGGAGGCACACATGGGGCCATCTGGTCAACTAGTTTCTGTTACTTTTGAGTGAACATGATATGTGATGTCATAAATTGCAATCAAATATAGTTTCTATTCATTTGTATTTTTTTGAAATATAAAATGAAATATTAATAATGTTTCAGAGTTTTGTAATTAGATATTCTTGGGAATATATAACCCAAGTAGAGTGAAAATACAAATTTAATGGTATGGGACATGTTATTCTTGATTGTTTTGATTAATGTTACTATGGTTTCACTGTTGGCGGATGCACATGTTTTTTGATAATGATTATGTTTATATATTTTTCTCTTTTCATCGTATGGAGCGGAAATCGTGAATCATGTTTTATTATAGGCACTTAAGGATTTATATGTCATGAATTTTTCCTTTCCAGATTTTGAAATTTTGTGCATTGCCTGTAGCATGTTTTGGTGAATTTATTTCTATATCAATGAACATGAGATTAAATTTCATGAAGGGAAATTATAAATAACTTATTGGGTTTTAATGGATTCTGCACATCAATTTGTATAGAGTTTGGAAATTATAAAGTAATTTTGGTCATCCGTATAGTTAAATATTTTAATGGGAATATCTATATAATTAATATTTAAATTAAATGAAATTGAATCCTAAAATGAATCATAAATACAAAATGGGGATTAAAATTTATATTTGAAGGGTGTTTTCCTTTATAAAATGAAATTTCCAATTCTTATACCGTAACACCTGACATATTGATGAGAGCATGCCCCTGACCTAACCTCATAGTGGGCAGTAGGAATTGTCTCCTTCTTATCATATGATCTATACATCACCCAAACCTAGACTTAGTGGCATGGAGATATTTCTATTTTTATTTTGGAATGCATGTGCCAATCCTATTTTTATATGTTTAAACATGTTGATATCAAACCTTGATCAAGTCATGCACATTGAGTTTTCAGAGATATGCCACCTAGAAGGACATCAGTTGTGGGCCAAGTGGACAGTGAAGACCATGATCCAAATTTGGTGGGACCTTTTCCACCCATAGAACCTCTAGTTGTGATACTCTTCAAATAGCCTCTTATTCCGGATATGGGATTTCATTACCAATTCTATGAATTATATATAAGAATTTTTAGACAATTCATGGTGATCCAACACCTCCAAAATTATGGATGTGTGGACTTCTGAGCTATAGTAGAAGTATCCATCCACTTATTCCGAGTAGTGCAGACCATATGATGATGATTAATGGCTAGAGTCAGTGCTCCCAATTTTTGAGCACCTTCATACACCTCCGTAGAAGATAGTGAAGATTGGTATGTACATGATTCATTATACCACCATGATATGGTAGGATTTTTTTATGTAAATGTACTGTCATCATGAGATGGCATGGAGGGGTTTCTAGATATCGATTAATCATTATTTTTATCTTATGACATTGAGGACCGATAGAGCCCAATAGTTTATAAATCTAGAGCTCGGTGTATTGACATTCATGGACTATTCTACTATTCTTGTAGAGTTGCACCATTTTTCACCTATTCTATTAAGTGATGATTTATCAATTTATAGGAATTTTCAGAATGGTCTCTGTTATGAAATAGGATCAAAGGTGAATGTATTTCAACTTAACATCATATCTGAAATAATAAATCAAATGGATATTATTGAGAATAAACTGAGGGAATCTAGGGATGCTGGGAAAGGTTAATCAGCTTATCAACCTAGTGGATCCTTGATAGGTTGAAGGAAAAGAATTATTAATGTCACCTTTTGTGGGGAATACAAGTCTAATAAAGTGTTCTAGTATTTATATTCTCTATCATTAATTTAGGAGTGAAGGGGAACATGTGGGGCCATTATGATAGAGAACATGACGAGTGTCGATCCTTTGGTAGGTTGAGGTATCTAAAAAAGTTTGGAAGGATATTTACTCTAGAAGAATGTGAGATATGATCTTCACTAACTCCATGTTCTGAAGTTTTGTAAATATATTATCATTTTTTCAGAAGTGGGATTATAGTTATTAGGTCATGACAATTTAGTGTTTTTTTCGAGGGAGACAGACGACAAACATACAGTTCCCACAAATAATACATTCTTAGGGAAGTGATGTTGTATCATAGAGCATCAATATGGATATGATGTATATATTTAAGCTGATATATGAGGAGGACAGTGTAAGGCCTTATTTATTGAGAGGTACTATTATATTAGCTTCCACATTAGTATCATCAATTTTTAGAAATGCGCTTCATATTTTTTCACATATGTTCTTATTGTGGAGGTCATTGGGATCAATGTTTTTTTTCTAGTGGACTGATGAAACTTAATACTCCAGTAGTAATTTGATTGAAGAGTGTTTTCTAGTGTAGGGAGTGACCCCTTAAAATAGGTGTGTGTCTCTTAGTATGTGGCCTCTTTGTCTTCATGATGACTATGTTCACATCATTCTATGGATAGACTGGTTGGTTTACTATCATTCATATTCTTATTCGTAACACCAAAAGGTGGAATAAACATCACCTAAGGGTGGTATTTTTATTTACAATGGTGAATGTGATGTTCATGAGAGATGATATGGTTATGAACATCATGGGATGGGTGGGATTACATGATAGATTTCTAGATTATTCCTTTAAGATAAGGGAATTTCCCATAAAGACCTTCCTTCAGTGGTTTATCTTTTTAGAGAAGTTTTCATTGAGAAATTTTTAGGATAACCTCCTAGGATAGATGAATAATATTTTCATTGAGATTGTTCCTAACACTGCATCGATATACATTACACCTTATAGGGTCAATACTACAAAGTTATAAGAACTCAAAAGACATCTAGATGAATTGGAATCAAAGGGGATTGTATGACTTAGTACATCTCAATGGGGTTTACTACTCCTTTTTCCAATAAGATGGATGGAATCCATTTATTATGTTTGGAATATAAGATATTAAACCAATTGATATTTAATAACCAATATCCATTTCTCTATATAGATGATGTCTTTGACCAACTCCAATGTACTTAGGTGATCTCAATGAGTATTAGCAGGTTTGGGTTATCATAAAGTTCATGATAGACCTTTAGAAATACCTTGTACGTATTTTATTAGTATATGTGAACTATATGATTATTTGGTTATTTTATTCAATATTCTGAACACACCATCTATTTTAATGGAACTCATAATTTCGGTATTTCATCTATATATGGATTCATTTGGGTTGATATTCATTGATTATATCTTAGTGTATTTTTACATTCATCATGACCCTGAAAAACATTGTGAGATAATATAAGATAAAATGAGAGAGAATAAATAATAAGCTGATATCAAAAAATAACTCCATTTTATGGATAAGAATCAATTACTGGGAAATATTACCTTAAATACCAGAGTATCAGTTGACTTAGATATGGTGGGAACTATAGTTTCCTAGGATTCTATGATGATCTTCATTGATATATGATGTTTCTTGGAGAGAGATGATTATTTTAGGAACTTCATAAAGAACCCATCATTATTAGAGGAACCCATTATGGGGTTGAATAAGAAGGGTGTTAATTTAATAATCTTAAACACCTAGGAGTCTGCCTTTTAGGAGCTAGAAGTGAGAATCACTTCATCATTGATCCTCATTCTTCTAGAGTTGAGAAAAATATATAGTGTATTCTATGACACATTAGGTATTCGGGTTGGATATTTTATAATATCGGAGGATCATGTTTGGGTGTACGGGTGTCATTATATGAGGCAACACGATAGGAACTACCTGATGCATGATCTCATGTTATGCATTATTTTTAATGAATTACACAATTGGAAGAATTATATACTATGAGAGAAGTTTTTGGTGTTTAGAGACCACAAAAGTATCAAGTCCATATTGAAACAACGTGACTTGAATATCAGGAAATAGAGGAGGGTTTAATAGATTCATTATTTCATCTTTGATCATCCATATACACCATGAATGGTCAATACAGTTTATAATTCCTCAACTAAGATGAATCCAAAACGGTATTCTAGAAGTCCAGTAACGAATGGAAACTTATGGATCTATATTCTAAGAAGCATTTGGTTGTTCATAAATATCATGGATATTATATACATTCGTCATTTTTAGTTACCTCTTCACTTAGGTATAAATTGTCTATGCATAAGTTATCAGATTTTGGGGCTTGATCCTACAAGAGAGCATTATAGGTGATGACCCACTAACTAGTTGGATCATTGATGATTATACTAACACGCATGTCCATAAATGTACATGTGTTCTAATAGAAATTTTAGAGGAGTTTATGGGATATTCCATTGATTTTATATATGTTTTATATCCCAGTATTACCAAGAGGTGTCATGACATATGCTATCAATACTTGTGGATGTGGATGAAGTGAGATATCTTTGGTTTCATTAACCAGTGTTCCACCTATAACCAGCTGAAGTAATAGAACTAGTGAATAATGGATCATTTAAAGCCATTAAATATTATTGTCTAAAAATGGGATGATATCACCAAGGATTTCATGATGATACTTCCTATACCCTCTTGAGGCTATGACATTTTATTGGTGATCATAGATGGGTAGACAAGGCCACTTATTTTCTGCATATTTAATAGATTCTTTTAGTGGATTAGATAAGGAGGATATACTATCAAGAGATCATATGTCTCCATGGGGGTTTAAATTCAATATTAATAGATAAAGATACATGTTAAACATTATGGTTTTGGAAGGGGTTATATAGGGTACTTGATAAATAATAACTATTGAGTACATCCTATCACCCACAGATCGTCGACTACTCCCACTATAAGACACATTTTTAAGAGGACATATTCTAATTAGTTGTCCTTGATTTTAGATTTTATTTAGAGAAACAATTATCCCTCCCTAATTTTTCCTATTATATCATGTGTCCATAATGATGGATCCTTATGAGGACCTATATAGTAGGTTGTTATATTCATCAATGTTCCAGTTAGACATGAGAGATGTGGTGTTATTGGATACTAATATAATTTCAAAGGCTTCAGAATAGGTTCTTGTTATCACGAAAATGTTGTAAATTCTTAGTCTAGAATGTATAATTATTTTAATCTACACTATCTACCACTAGATCTTGTTGGGAGGAGTTGGATTTTCTTAAAAGTTTCTCTTAGACTAGAGAATATATGGAATTATAAATAAGGGAAGGTATAACTTCATCACATTGGGATCTTCGGTATTTCTTATATATTTATGATCATTGGATATGGGTTTCAGTTACCTCAGAGCTACCAGTAAATGCATGTCATATTCCTCATACCTCATCTTCACTGCTATAATTTTTCTCCATCACATTTTCTTTTTACCGATGTGGTTGAGTTGGAGATACATGTGTCCATTGAGGATAATATTGTCTGTATTACGAATGGGGTCATGAAGGTAATATGATATAGGTCAGTTACTCTAGTTTAGGTTCAATGGTAGCACATTCATGTATAAGATGATATGTTGGAGTGGGAGGGATATGTGCATTCCTAGTGTTGTTTATTATTCTCATATGATTCTGAAACACTATTGGATGTGAAATTGAGGCATAAATTCTATAAAGGTGGAATGTTTTATGAACCCAATTTTTTTATAAGATAAAATACCTTTTTATTTTTTATTTAATTACTGGGTATTGAAATAATATGAACTCCTTGTGAGGATATTAATGAAATTAGGGTTTTTAGTGATTTTTCAATACTCGAAGCCTTATTTTTTGTAGAAAATAATGGACTGAATGGTTAGTATAGTCCATAAACCCTATTCCACATTGATATAGTAAACTATGATGGGTTTCTCAGTGCACAATAGAGGGATCATGTTTTCCCAAAAATATGACCCACTCAACATTCCCATGTGTTTACTATAAGTTTTTTATACAGGGAAAACGTAGGGTCAATGCACGCTTTAACCAATAGTTCTCCATGTCCATGAAAGGGAGGTTTTCAGGATATATTTGGTGCATGGGGTGTGCATGGTTTGGAAAACTGTGCAACTAAACAATGTGACCTAGTTTTTAACGGTGAAATGAAAATTTATCCCCAAATTAATTTAAAGGGTTAACCCTCCTCCTCATTTATTATTTCCCTCTAATGGCCATACATTCTTATCTAGATGGAGTGAATCCTTAAGACTTTATGTATGATTTGATCTAGTTTCTATATTCATAATCTTATTCAAGATCCATTCATCTCATTGGATACCCATTAGTGAGTTCTTCATTTATTATGATCCTTTCATTGTTTTCCATAATATCATATTTCATTCATACATTTTATTTTTATCTAATCCAAATTAGAGGATGATATTGGATGAGTTTTCTTATATGTGCTTATGGTAGGTGTTACACACCTTTTAGATTAATATATTTTGGTTTATAAGTTATTTACACTATGAAATATTTCCAAAATTCTGGGAAAATGATATCAAATAAATATATTTTTGATTGAAATACCAAATCCATGTCAAGTACATTTCATGACCCTTTTATAAATGGTTGGAGGTAGTTGAACTTAACCCAAACCACCCATGGGGTGGGTTCTTCCCATTGGCCATGTTTATGGGACCACTGGGGTGCGTTGAAATAGTTTTGTATTATAGGAATTTAATATGTTAATTAATTCAATTGTAAAATGTTGTAAGAAATAGGTTCCATATTTTAATTTTATATGAAATTTATTATTTGGTAATGTTGATAATGGAGGGTCTGTGGTACAACATTGAATACACTTTTGGATTCCAAGGTCATTACTACTCCTTGGATCCTATTATTTATCGTACTTGGATGCCACATAGATTTCTACTCCTTAGATATGATTACTTGTTTTTATTGATATGTTGGCATGAAATAGACATTTATACTACTTGTATTTGATGGACTATTAGTATGTATTGAAAATTTATAATCCCTACACCTATTTCACATAAATCGTTTGGATTCCTTGGACATTTTTACTTCTTGGATCCTATTTACATAGATTACATGCATTCCATGAAAAATGTATACTCAAATGATCTAGCTTACAAGGATTCCTTGGAAATTTATGCAATAAGGATCCATTTTAAATAGTTTACTTGATATATTATTAACCTTTCAACATTTTTAATACATTGATCATGTTAACTTGATTTACACATATTACTTGGTTACCTTCGACATTTATACTCCATGAACCCTTTAAATTTTAGGCATGATAGATTACTATATAGAGTAGGATATTGATGTTCTTTGACAAGTTTTACAATTGAAACAGAATATTTAGTAGATTGATGACATTAGAGTCTCAATATGATAGATAATACTCATTCTATTATTATCACGTGTATTCTTATTATATCTTAACACTACATCATCTTATATACAGAGACCTTAATTTCTATAGAAACCATTTCTGGTGTCCTAGTGAGTGTCATCTTATACCTTATTTAGGCCATTGCTCGGTACGTAGACATACTTCATGGATGCTGGTGGGGTTAATGGAAAGCTCTCACTTGCTAATTTTTGATTTATTGTTTCATAAGAACATGAGAGAACAGGACAAGGTTGTGGCCTATGATTCTATCTGGGGGATAGTTTCTTTTTGGTATCTGTATATTTTATACATGTATTTTAATGGTACAAGTTTCCATGTATTACATATTATATTTAGAGGATTCCATGATAATCATTTTTACATAACACTATTGAATGCAATTACATGGTTATTTATATTATGGATGTTTATTTCCAGAAGTTTAGTTATTTTATATTATTCTTATATTAATTGATACGATTATACCACAATTATACACATTTATCATAAGGTTATAGTCTCCCCATTGTTCCACGAAACACCCTCACTACTAGCCAGAAGCCTATGGAATATGAAGAGGCATACTTGTGGCCTTGTGTTCTACCTAGTTCAGCAACTATTGAATAAACCAAGTCAATGACATCATATAATAATTGTAAAATTAAACCACAATTTATTCTTATGTAATATTTATTTTCCATTCTTTACATCCAATATGATTTTAAATTTTTTATCCTTTTCATGTTGGAATATAGTGAACTTGGTTTCTCATTCCCCGACATTAAATATTTTTAGAATAATATTTATTGCATTATAAAAACACACTCTTAAGGATAAAAATAGTTCAATTTCACTGAAAACATTGAATAAAAATCATCTAATATAGTGAAAGATATTTAATTTTACAACAAATATCTTACCATTTATAAATCATCATATATATACCCTACATAAGACAATTATTCTTGTCCTGGGAAAAGGAAACATAAGAAAATGTGATATAAAATTCTCAGTAAGGTAAAACATAAGAGATATAAATCTATGATCACATAAATGTATAAGATAAACATATGGAATATATAAAAATGAACATAACTTATAAACATCATACTCATCCTGCCATAGATCATAAACATGGAGTCATGGAATAAATATTTGTAGTTGATAATACATGAATCAAAACGAAATCAATGAACAAGAGCCATAAGATAATAACATAGGCATAATACAAATATTTGTGTCATACACATTTACTTATAACATTATGTACATGTATAAATAGAAATATGTTTATTAATTATGTTATTATTCTGAATTTAGTCCCTCTCATAAACATAGGTATATACAACCAGGTCTACACATAACAATATGGACATAAAAGGAAAGTCCACAGATAACATTTCGAACATGTAATTAGGTTCATACAAAAATTTTGAATGTGTAATCAAATTCACACAAAAAAATATGGTCATAAATGGTGGATATATGAAAAACATCATATTAGTTAAGGTTCACTACCAAGACTATCATAGTAGATAAATCCCCTTATTGAACCATGTTGACTATCCATTGTAGCCTTATCTATATCATGATATATAAATGTTTACCCAATAAATTGAGGGAGATAAAGGGACAACACATATTTGGTTGTAAGGTAACGCCATCCTTGGTTATAGCATAACCACTATCACATAATGAAAATCAAACATATGTATTCCACATGATCATAAAATATTCATAGTATAATAACCCATGATATAAACATTGTTTTACAATAATTTCATCATATCATAGAATGTAGAAATGTTACATTTTTCATTATCATTTCATCATTTTATCATATAATAACTCATAAAAAGAATAATTGTTTTCATTATTTCAATCATTGTGTTACCCATGGAAAAGAACCGGGTTTCATAAATATATTTTCATGATAAACATAAACCATTCCAAGAAAAAATATAAATGATATCCTTAGCTCATATCCCATGAAATACATAGGTTAAACCAATAGATGTCATACAAGATAGAAAATAATTTTTTAGAATCAATTAAAACATTTATTGTTGATAATATCATTTTCTATTTGAAAAAAAAATTACAAAATAAAAAATAAATGAAAATGTTTTCTTATAAAATTCCCAAAAAATATATAATATAATATTTTAAAAAATCATTTAAAATAATTCATGAAGAAATTATCTTTTTCACTTTAAGAAACTCATTTTAAAACATAAAAAATATCATAATAATTTTCACTTTTAAATGATTTAAAAAAATAAAATTTCCCAAATATTAAGTAAATAATTTTTCTGGAAAATAACTTAAAAAACGTGTGAAGTAATATTGAAATCATTGAGTGTATATGAAATCATGAAATACATTTAATGTCGTACGTGTCCAAAAATGACCCTTGTCATATTTGTAGTAAAAGAAAAATGGGTATTATTTTGGATAATAAAGAGAATATTATTTTAGAACAAAATTTAAAAGTCAAACATGGTTAAAATTTCTTTTCAAAAAAAAAATAATTACAATACATTTTTTAAAACAGTTTTAGAAAACATACTTTTGGATGAAAATAGATTTTTGTCCATGAAGATTATTCTTATTAAAACCATTTATCGTAAACTCATGAGTAAATATGGATTGGAAATTGAAGCAAAACATGTATTATCCTGACATAACCAATGGTGAAAACATTTATGAGTTTTCATGAGAGGTGGGTCATGATATTTCTTCATTGGAGACTTAATTATAAACAATCCTGATAATTGATGAGATTGTAAAATAAAATCATTAACACTTTGGTAACATTGAATATTGATCCCCATGGAGGAATAACTTGGAATAAAGCAGAAAATGTATTGATGATGAATATATTCATGAAATAACATGCTGATGGAGCAATATATACTCCCATTGAATTAATATCAGGGCATAACACAATGTACCTATCAAAGAAAGAAAGTCGTTGAACATTACCTTACTGGTCTGTTAACTATTGAACCATAAACCCCATGGAAGAGAGAACATCACATAGATATATAAAAAATATTTTTAATTAAAATAATAATATTATATCTTCATGTTCATTATATACACCACATAAAATAAATAGGTTGTGAATTTAGCTTGTCTCTCACAAAAGTAAATAGTGAGATATAAAGCCCATATCATAAGTATTAAATTTCATAATACTTATTCAAATACACAATATAATAAATATAAGATTATTCGATTTGTATTAAAGAAAAATATTCAAAAATATCATACTATATATGAATTTTTTCTGACCTATTTTTACCCATTTATTGATAATTCCATGTTAAAGTTATGTTTTGTGTAATAACCGCATTGTTTTTCGTATATATTTTGTTTTGTTTTTGAATTTTTAGTCTAATTAAATTGATCATGGTTATTTAATCTCCATAATTATTAACATGATATTAATATCAAATATAGTCAGTATATATATCTTTATAGTAATCCATAAAATATACTGATATGAAAAGAAATGAACAATTAATGGAGATAGTAGCCAATACATTCGCATGAACACAATTTATCATTTCTATAGATTTCAAATAATTAAAAGTAAATGATAAATCATATAATCATATAATTTTTTTAGGTAATATTTATCAAATAATTTTTAAAATACATCCTTAAAACATTTTATGTAAAGCATGAACAAATCACTTCACTTCATGAGGTGATAGTTCACCATACACACAAACGATATTATTGTATTCTCCCAAATGGAATCAATGATGGATTATGTGATATTTAGATTAATTAACAATATTAAAATCATTAAAATAATATATATATATATACATATACAATAAATTTATCATTAATTTTGACCATGAAGGGCACTAATTGAAATATGAATGACATTGTTTCGCGAGGTGGTAGTCTGCTATACACAGGAACGATGAATATATAATCCATTAGATGGAAGTTGATATAGTTGCAGGTAATTGAAATTAAATAAAAAATATCATTATATCTATGATAATTATGTTATTATACATTAATCATATAAAATAATTGAAGGTGGTGGAGTAATAAATAAAACAAAAAAACACTCATTGATTAATGTTACCTCTTTCCAAGTATCCCCTGTAGGATTTCACTAAAAGAATTCATAGGACTAATTCAAACCAAAAATAAGAATACTATGATGAGGGGATAGATGTTTTGAATTTATTTAGGTAGTTATTTTTCAATCCAAATAGTTATAGAGGTGTGAAAAATAGAGGAGACTGGAAGGGTGGGAGGACATACATTGTATTTTTCAAAAGAAAAGATTCCCCACATTTTGATTATGTCAAATGTGTCAAAAAATTTAAAATTATTGAAAAATATGGATCAATGGTCTAAATATGAAATTAATATATGTGATATATAGTTTTATAGGACATTAATACCCATATATATTTAGTTTAAATTCACATTAATTTTTTTACCTTAACCGCGGTAATTAATTTTTACTGTATTCACAATTCATGTTTTAAAAAACATTTAGTTGAACATATGTGACATTATAAATTTTTAATAAACAAATTATAGAATATATTTTTTCAAATTAATTTCATAGAAGTGGAAAAATATATTTTTAAATTAATCTCGTAGATGTGATGAGAAAGAGGGATTTTAAATAAAAAAATTGAAAAAGATTGAGGGGTTTTTATATCATAATTGAATATTAAAATACATCAATTGACCTAATTTGGACGAACTAATTAAAAAATTAAAACTAATTTTACTTTTAAAAAAACAAAAATTAAATTATTCATTATAAAAAAATCAAGTGAAATGGAATTTTTGAATTAAAATTCAGTATTTTTCATTTTTCATCTATAGTTATTTTTTTCTCAAAAATACCAAAAATGAAAAATAAGATACTTTTGAAATTATGAATCCAAACATGAATTTTATTTTATAAAATTAATATTATAATATTTGGAAAATAAATTTTAATATAATTGTGTAGAGAGGAGACAATTGTTTTTAAAAAAACTACGTCTTTAAGTGTAAAATTGGAAATATTCTGATATATTTATTGAAAACATTAAAGGTGTATGGGAATAATTTTATTATATATTTAATATATAACATTCCTTAAAATAATTAAACATTTTTATTTTGTTTAACATATTTATATAATAATAACTTATGCGCATAAAAATTATTTTTTAGAGAATGATATTTTTTATTATAAAAGTTCATTTATTTTAATTTATAACTAATCGGAGAACAAATAATTTCTTTAATATTTATTTTCAAAAAATATTTTAAAATTTTAGTCACTATTATTCATAACATCTATTCCTTCATTTAGGTTATATATATATAATTAAATATTTATATTTTTTTTAATATGCCATGTTTCAAATAAATTCAATATTATGTGTAATTAATTATAAATATAGTGTATCATGTAGCTTGAAATATCTATAAGATTAATTAAAATATCAGGTTTCTATAATATATGCCCTATAAATTGTTATTCTCCCTTGAAATTCATCTCATTCGTCAATGGTTTAACATTTCATAATTCCTACAACGAAACCAACATTGTGAAAATGAATAATAAAACGTCACACAATAATTGATTGTTAGTAAAATAAAGGATACCTAATGTATCTCATAACTAGGTTTCCACAATAGAGAAAATATGTGGTAAGGGTTTATTTGGTCCATGATAGAAAGAAAAAATAATATAGATAATGATATAGATTTTAGTTCAAAATAAATAATGTGATCTAGAGAGAGGTAATAATTACAACACTATAAACCAAAGGGGCATGAAAAAGTTCATTGATATTGGCAGTAATGATGATAACATTGATGACTTTTAGTTCAAGATCTGTTTCCTATAGTTTAATAATTTTCCCAGGAATATTTTCTTACATGATCTCATTCTATTTCATTATCACAATCACATCCAACGACCATGTCTTGATCAGCCTCTACATCATCTCGTAATCCAAGAAATAAACGTGATTTTTTTGAATCAATAATCGATCATAATTCATATAAATAGAATGATTATTCATTCCTTATAAATATTTTTTTCATCCAAAAAATTTCTAACAAATTTTTTCCAATATATATACATCATCATATGATGGTGTAGTATATTAATACCTAATTCCCCATACAATGTTCAACATAAACCATTTTATAAATGGTTATCTCTATATCCCTTACAAATGATTGAAACCCACAACATTAGAACTATGGTCACTAAATCTCCAAAATGAAATTATCATTAGTTACCATAGACCAAAAATTGGATCTTTATTGTCACATACCAAACATGGGAATACCTTTATTATGTATTTTCATTAAATATGGAAATTACTTGAGTTACTATGAAACCTTTTTGAAAACAAGAAATCCTCCATTTTATTTAATAAACCATAGATCATCAGATTTTTCCTAATATCTAAAAATTTCATAAAATGAATCAATGATATCATAAACAACCTTTTAAAAATCATTAAATTTTTTTTCTGAGTAATTCATTATAATTAAATTTACTAATTCACATACAACATCTCTTTATCACAACAAAATTATATCCACATTATCTCAAAAAATAGATCCTATTAGGGTTATTATTCCTTAATAATGTGCTCTCTATGAATATCCCATTCAATTAAATATAATTTCTAGTTTATCAACATATTTTAACATATTCCGTCAAAACCACTATTAATAAATCATTATGGATATCACTTATATATTTCATAATTAGTAAATAAAAATACATAAATATTTCAATCCTTATACTTAATTAAATTTCATGGAATAGGTCATTAATTGGTCTAGACATAAATTAATATGTTTAGTAATATATATGGATAAGTACCATTCTCCCCAAATATATATCATAATTTTCCCCAACATTTTGAAACACTATGTCCTTGTTTTCCAGAGAGATAGAATATTCCCATCAATTTGAGATATTCTTCTAGGTTTTTTCCGAGCATTTTTGAAATATAGGAAGTTGAATCATCTTTCCTCTCAGTTAATTACATAATGAACATTAATAAATGTTCATATTATCTTTTTTTGATTCTTCTGGAATATCAAAGATGTTTACATTATTATTCATATATCTTGATAGATGATTAGGCTTAATTATAATATCTATCTCTTCAGCCATCATCCATTTTTTTCTTCATAGCCAGTGACCTGTCCATCAGATTTAGTGTTTACAAGATTCGTTCTGGTTTCTATCCATCAACTAAAACCAAAAGCATAGTGTGAGAAACACTAATTATATACAAAAACCATATAATACAGAAAGATTAAAAATTCATTGAGGATTTTCAAATCATGGAACATTTACTGATACCATATGTCATTCATAATCATCAACTATTTAAATCTTTATTTATTGTTTGAAAATAAATTGTAAATTTAAAATGAATATACCCCATAAGTATAAATCCCTGTGTGTAGTATGGTCTACTGTCCTGTATTAGTTCCCAGTAGAGTTTACCTCAATACAATGTTTTAATGGTAGTTAACCCTAGGTGTATTTATACTAGATACAAATCCATTTATAGTATCCTAATAAGGATTTAACATCTTGGAAACCAATTCCTCTATCCTTGCCTAAAACTCTATGGAATTTTTGTGTACATTTACTTATACGTAGGATTATCCTTAGAGGAATCCCTAGTCATTTACTTAGAAATATTCATAGGGATCTTGATAATGTTTTTCCATACCAATTTAAAAAGGATAACTAAACCTTTTCTCCGATTCCACCTATAGATACCTAGGATTCGAATACAAGATATTATATATCTTTTGATTAATATTAATTACAATTCATAAACACACGCCAAAATAGAATAATAGTTTAGTTCCATTAGAAACATGGAACACGATCTTCAAATCTTATGAAAGATTATAAATATTACCCAAAAAAAGAATCCCATTTAGTACTCTTTATAGACACAACCTATATAAAACCATTCATTATAACATGGATTAATGAATAATAAGAATAGTAGAGATCATATTCTTAGTATGATTAAATTTAAGATATATAAATATTTGACCATATGAGATAATATGATAAGCATAATTGTACATGATAATGAACATTACATAAAATGTTCATACCCCACATTTCATAGATCATAAAAATGAGTAATGACATAAATATAGGTCATTAATATGGGATGAATCATAAGGTAATAAAAGTACATGAGACAATATAGAATTAAATTTTCATACATCATTGATTTGTGGCATAAAAATCATATTTTAACATTGGAAAAATGTATAAATATAAACAACTTCACTCATTAAAATAAGGAAATGAAAACAGTCCCTTACATAAATTTATATACATGCAACATAGTCCATGCATAATAATAAGAATTTGAAATATAGGTCTAGGAATTACATTGTGAACATGTAATTAGTCTCACACATAACATTGTGAAAATGTAATCAGGTTTACACATAACATTATGGACATGACAGACATGTCCATACATAACATCATAATAGTCAAGGTTCACTCCAAAGACCATCATAGTTGGTCGAGTCTATTTATGAAATAGGATCACTCTCAGTTAAATTCATGTCATTCTTATGATATATAAATATTTACCTAATGCATTGGATATGTATATAGGTCCCACCCATATTTGATGATAACATAACCACAGTCTTAGGTTATAACATAACCACCATAAAATATAAAAAATATATATGTGTTCCTAGTGATCATAAATTATTCATCATATCATATCCCATGAAATGTGATGGGTTTCATAAACATTTAATAAAATTATAAACTAACAAAATGTGAAAATATTCATAATTATTCCCTCATTTCATCATATAATAAATCATGAAAAGAAGTCGGATTCCTAAGTTCTCAATCATGGAATAGTAAATAGAAGAGAACTCAGTTTAAAAAATACATTTTTATATTAAACAGAAACTATTCATAGAGAGAATAAGAATGGTATCCATGATTTATCTCCATATTAAAGAATATGTGACACCGAAATATGTCATATTATATGGAAAATTATTTTAAAATATAATTTAAAACATTTATTGGGGAAAATATCCCTATTTTGATTTTTTAGAAATTTAATATTTTTTAAACCATTCAATTTGATTATATAATTAAAAAATATATCATAATATTTTCAAAATCATTTAAACAATTTATTGATGAATATAACCTTTCCGATTTGAATAACACTTTTTCAAATATAAAATATATTTTTAATCCTTTTCACATTGAGGGGTATTATTTAAAATAAAAATATTTACCAAATATTATGGAAAATTGTATTTTAAATGACATTGAAAAACTGTAATGTAACCTTGAAATCATTATTTTGGTTATGATAGTGTGAAATAATGTTCATGTTGTGCATGTTAAAAGAAATTATTCTTTTCAAATTTTCTCAAAAATCAAAATGGTATTTAAGAAATATTAAATTTAAGTTATTTTAAAATAATTTAAAAATAAAATCATGGGTAAAAATTTCATTTAAAAATAAAATTATAACAATAATTTTTTTAATGAATTTTAAGAAAACATGTTTTTGGAATAAAAGCGATTTTAAACCAATAATCAATTTTATATTAAAACATTTTTGTTAAACTCTTGAGTATATAATGAGAGAAAAATGAAGTGAAAATTTATTCTCAAAAAATAAACATTTGGGATGAAAATTCAAAAAAATGTAATTGATGTTCATAATTAGATTTATACATTGGATACTTAATCTTAAATAGTCTTGATAACATATACTATTTACCAATTTTATAACGTTGAATAATGATCTCTATTATGGAGTAACATAAAATGAGAAATAAAATATCATTATGATGAATATACTCTTTTTATTATGTGTTAATAGTTATGGATATACCCATAGTTAATGGATATATGTGAATAACATAACATAATTCTCAAAGAAATAAAATTCTAGAATAATCCCTTATATATTTTTAAAATTTCGAACTATAAACCCCATAAAAGAGAGATCATCAAATGGATATGTAATCCAAAACATTTTCCAGGCTAATAATAATTATATAAATTTGATGTCAGTATATACACCACCAAAAATAAGTAGGTAGTGAACACGACATGCATCTCACAAAAGTAAAAAGTGAGGCGAACATATCTCTAATTAAGTATTAACATTAATTATACTCATTGAAGGATTATTTATAATAAATAAAATATACTATACTTATTATAATGTACCACATTATTATATATCCTACCATATTTTATTTTCTTTTAAAAAATTATTACTTTTGTATTAACAATTCTGTGTTAAATTTATGTTTCGGTTAATAACCTCATTATTTTTTGTATATGTATTTATTTTTTATATTTTTTGTCATTTTCTATTGAGTAGGGTTTCATAATATCCATATTTTTAAACATGATATAAATTTTATATATATTAACCATATATCACTTAATATAATTTCCTAAAATTTAGTGATATTAAATTAAATACAATATTCATGGATAGGGTAGGTCGTACGGACACATGGATGTTATTTTTCATTTTATTTTTATATTTTAAAAAATGAATGATATATATAATCATTCAAAAATAAATTTTATGTCATATATTTACCATAAATTTATTGAACCAATCATTAATACATTCTATCTAAATTAGAAATGAATCACATTGCTTCATAAGGCTGTAGTCTATTGTACACATTAGTGATGTTACCATATTCTTAAAAAATTAAAATCCTGAAGGTATGTGAGATATAAAATTTTTAAAATAAAAATAAAATAATATTCTTCAAATTTAAAAAAAAAATCCATAATTAATTCCATTCTCGATAGGTGGTAATTGAAAAAAGAATGACATCAGTTCACAAGGCGGTAGTCCGCTATACATAAGAACGATGATTTCATGACCCATATAATCGTAGAAGATATAGTTATTGCAAATTTATATGACATTAAAAAATTAAATTTCTGGAATATACAGAGGTTGTTATATAATCATGATATAATAATAATTTAATGGGTGGAGTAAGAAACAAAACAAAAAGGTTCGTTAGTGAATGTTACCTCTTCTTTGGGTATCCTACTTAGGTATGTAAAAAAGAATTCCTAGGTTGAATTTTAGAAAAAATTATGCTTTTATGATTAAGATATATAATTTGAGAAGTTATTTTGACAGGTAGTTTCCAATAAAAGAGTTTTTAAGCTGTAAAAAAGCATAGGAGGTGGGATTTTATATACGGGGGAGAGGACACAATTGGGATGCATGAAATGAATTGAGTGGTCAAACATTTATTCATATGTCATAAGAGTCCAAAATGGGTAATTATCAAAACTTATAGTTGTAATGTTCTAAATATGGAAATAAAATAGTTTTAAAACAATTTTGTTATTCATTTTCTCCCACATATATGATTTTTTAATCTCTATTAAACTCATTTTTAGCTTAAATGTGGTAATTCATTGTTACATCATTTATTATTAATTTCAATAAAAAAATATATTATCCTTTTTATAAGTTATAAATTATTGTGATTATAATTAATGAATCCATTTTTTAAAAAATAAATTCATATAAGAAGGAAAATGTAATTTAAAATTTTTCCTGTAGATGTGATGAGAAAAAGTTCAAATGATTGAAATGTTATTATATTTAAATTAAAAATGAAATTTATCAAATTAGAATAAATATAAATAATTGAAATAAAATTGAAATTATGGTTATTTAAAACCAATTAAAATTATAATTTTTCATTATAAATAATTTAAATGAAAAGGTAGTTATCACTGAAAATTTAGTATTTTTCATTAATCATCAAAAAATGAAACATTTCAGGAAAATAAAAATAATTTACCATAATATAAATTTTACTTTTAGATTTTAAAAATTAATTTTATTTTTCAAAATTAATTTCAAAAAGTTTGATGAAATTAATTTCTATTATACGTGCAGAAGAATTCAATAAAATGGCTTTTAAAAAGATACATTTTTTAAAGAGGGATTTATTATTATTTCTTATACAGAAAACATATAAGGATAATTATAAACATTTTAATTGAAAATATAATATAAAATTCATAAAAATAATATTCCAAATGTTATTTGGTTAATTTATTATTAAAAAACATTTACGCATAAAAATGGTTTTTAGAGAGATGTTCCCTCTTATTTTACAAAGGGTTTATTTAAATTTATAATTAATTATTTATTAAAAATTAATTTTATATACACTTGTAAACCATATTTTAATAAATTATTTAATAATATTTATAACCTCCATTCCAACAACTAGATAAAAATAGTCATATTAAATAATAATATTTTAATAATATGTCATGTTTCAATTAATATCAAGGTTTCGTTTAACTCAATATAAACATTATGATTCATGTAACTCAAAATATAGAAAATCTTAAATAAAATATACGGGTGTTTCATGTAATGATTTTTAGAATGTATGATTTATAAATTTTTATATTCCTGAATACCTTTTATCTTTTTTTAAATTTTACCATATTTAATTATTGTGTTAATCAGTAAACATAGGTAAAATTGTGTTTATATTTCATGCTATTGAATAATAATCTTCATATATATTATTAGTATATTATTTTAGTTAAAATCTTATTTACATTAATTATTTGGCGATTATTTTATTTTCTTTAAATATATTATGACATGTTTAATGACTCTTTTTGATATAAATGTTTTTTATGAGTATTAACTACTTCATTAAAAATTCAACACTTAGTATTTTATTATTGTCATTTTGAAATGGATAATAAATTAGGGATAGTTTCAATTATTCATAATTATGAAACATGTTATATTGTAACAACCTAGAACATACACTCCCAAATCTAGTGATACAATCTTAAACATAACATGTATATAATTGGTATCATTAAGAATTCCCTAATTTTTAATATCCAAAAAATTAAAAATAAAAAGGGATTGGTTTGGATCATTATATATCCATAGACCATTAAGGTGAGTGTTTCATATAATTTGGATAGGCTATTATAAAAACTAAACTCATGACACCACACGATTATTTTTTCAACTATACCCAACTTCTAAAATTACATATTAAACATTCAACATCTCCCAAAATATTATTCACATATGAATAATTTTCTAGAGTAATATCCTTAAATATCATTCAATATAACCTTTGGAAAATGAAAAATCAAGAAGGGAGATCCGAAATTCTCTCTATGTGTGAACATAAAAATTAAATATTGAATTTCATTAATGGGAATAAGATGATAAAAAGGGTATGATAATATAATCATAGGAAATTATTATAATATAAGAGGTTTTATATACTTAAAACCCCAAATATTCAATCATAAAACATGGAATAAATCCTAAAAAAGGAAAAACATCATTGGAATCAATAATGATGAGAAATTTAATGTCAATATTGACCAAATAAAATATTTTACAACCCAAATATTACAGTATGAGAACTTGTTGGTATGTTGGAATATTATCCTCATAACCAATTTTAATCCCATGTAAAAAATGGTCCCATCTTAGTTAATTATTTATTTTAACACATTTGGTAACTCCCTAGTTATTTCCTCAAAATATAATGACAATACCCAATGAATCAGAGCGCTATGTGAGGACACCCATAGTATAAAACAAAGAGGATCAACCATTTTTCATATACAAAAATGTAGATAACCCCTAGTATAAACTATATCTCTATCACCTATTCAGCAAGAATAATTTCCATATAATTTTCATGAATAAAACATTTATAATCATTCAATTTTCAAATGAAAAAGTAATTATTGTTCAATCATAGCTTGATTTTCTGTGGGAAATGAATTGTGTTTACATTCAATTTCATAATACATCCACATAAATATTAATGATGGTCTCATTATAACATACCAATAGTGGTTTTTAATATGATTCAATATGTTTGGATTTTTAATAATGTAAATATAACTATATGATCTACAAAATTATTTTTTGGAAGAAAATAGCCTTTTCACTTTGGAAATAACATCCAAAAAACAAAAACATCAGACAATATTTTGAATTTTTTCCTTTAAAAATAAAATCGGAATATTATAATGTATTATTCTAATGTATTAATGGTTATGATGGTAGGAAATCCATTAATTTATAAAATTTAATAAATAAATGTTTTTTCACACAGTTTATAAATATAGTCCATAGTTACCCATTTGGAAAACATTATAAAATTTTTATTTAAATTTTTTTTAATATATTTTTAAAGTTTATGTAAAATATTTTTTTGGAAAACATTTATCTATATGAAAAAAACATTTTAGAAGTTTTTTTATAAATAATTAATTTGGAAGATAAATATTTCCGATCTAAATGAAAATACATGATTGATATCACTTTCAAACGATTTTAATAGTGTTTCCTCAATAAGAAAAAGAGAAAATGGAAATAAAATATGTTATAAAAATTTATAATAATATGCACATAAATTATATTAGGTTAATTAAAATAATATCATGTGATTCCCCTAATGTGTCCATGAATAAAAAAAATCCTTACAAATGTAGAATATAATATAATCCATTTTCCACTATGATAAAATTTCAATAATAAGCCCCCTAAGTGAATAAATTCAAATAAAACACTAAAAATAATTAACATAATTATATTCATAATATAATATGATAAAGGGTTATATATACAACCCATAAATGATGATAAGTACATATTAATAGAAATTGTTCCAAGGAAAGGGAATTTGAGACGAATAATCATTATAAAGAAAAAAATCACTGAATTGAGAAGTAATCATTTTTGACATTACTTGTAAAAAAATTGAATACAAAAATAAAAAAAACAAAAAAAACAATAATTTATTCATCAATTCACACATAATAATGGAATAACTGTTTCAATTAATAATAGTTATACCCCAATAAATTGAAATTGAGTAATTAATCATTTTACAACATGGAAACATTGGTGTTAAATACCCATGGAAGAAATAATTAAAATGAAATCATAAAATTCAATAAATTTTGATAGATTCATGATATAAATTGTAAAATGGAAATTATTTACAAAATAGAGAAATAAATTTGTTGTATAACAATAAAATATACCTCAATGAAGGAAAGTTGTGATAGAATCACATGCATCATGTCTATAATCTCTATATATGTCCCTTAAATCCTATATAATAAACTAAAATAGCTTATTTTATTAAGAAAATTATCAAGGTTCATTATCATTTACTAAATTCAAAATTTTAATTTATTTTTAGGAAATGTTTAATTACATAATTAATTATTCCCATGTCTCGTGTTTTGAAGGATTTTCATTTCATAATTTCAAAACAATTTTGGTGTGTTAACTGAGGTAAAAAGGGTTACTGTTATATCATCTATAGAATAATAATCATGAAATAATTAACATTTTTTAAATAAATTATAATTTTACATCCGATCATGAAATATTAAAATGAAAAATAAACTGTGTTATAATTATGTAGATGGTATGTCGTATGTATGCATAACTAATGATTCCATATTTCAATGATGATTATGTAAAAGGTATGTGTTATTTAAATTTTTTATAATGATAATAATATCATAAATACCTTATTATTTATCTAATAATATATATATATATATATATCAACCATGTGATGTGGTGATGAAAAATACATTGTATCACTTCAATAATGTGGTTGTACACACATACACATGAACAACATTATAAGATTTTAGTAAATGGAAGGATAATAAAGTGTTTTTAATGGCATGTACCTCCCTGGTCTATTACATTGTAAATATATTTTGTTTTATGTATTTTGGGAAGTCAAGGTGACATATCTCAACACTTTGTAATGTTTTCCATTTTTTTAATGGTGTGTCGAGATGGTGAGTCCAAACTAGTGAGTCAGAATGGTGAGTTCGAATCGGCGAATTGCCAAATGTTGACTCATCCAATAGTGACTCATCCAAATGTATCTTGTCCAACGGTGAATCCTACAACAGTGTCTCATCCACCAGTGAGTCATCCAATGGTTAATCAACCCACAGTTTCTCATTCCAACAGTGATTCATTAATAGTGTTTCTAACATCCTGCAGTTTCACCCATTTATCATTCCCTTTGATGTAAAATGATTTAAAATAATTTTATTAATGAATTTGAGAGATATTCAAAGACCATGATCAATATATTTTAATTCCTAAGAATTTCGGTGGATTTTAAATATTAGTATATTGTTATCTTTATGAAATCCAATGTTAATGGGAAATTAAAAGTATCTAAACCACTAGTACGTTTAGATTTAAAAAATCCCCATATATCCTCCTCCCTTTTTCTTCCTTCTTTTTTCCCTTGGTATGAGACTCCAAGAACCTTTCTTCCCCATGGAGTTGTATGGTTGTGTCGTATCATTTTGACTATGTTTTCCCGGTGGATTTTTTTCTTACTACATGCACACCCTTACATTGGTGACATAAGGTAGTGTTGATCGATTCTTCTTCCAAATAGGTTTCCTTCATCCCTAAATTTTTTATCATACTGGATGGGTGTAAAAATGTTTCCCATGTGAATATATTTCAATCCAAGTTAAACAATTATAATTTAATATTCTTAAGATCAATATACATGGGTTAAAAAGTGATATATGATCTTATTATTATATGTTTTGGTTGTTATTTTGATTATACAGACTATATGCCTATTGAAAATTATGGCCATTGTGTGTCCTTGATTGCACACAGAATGTTATGTAGGAAGTTTTTTTAATTCTCGTTAAACATACGAATATAATTTGTTAACTATGTATATTCAGAATAAATAAAGAGATGGCTAGGATTATATCATTCTATGATAACCCCTGATTTAATATGCAGAACTAAATAATGTATGAATTATTAAATCTAGAGTTTATGTTTTGTTTATTTTGTGGTTAAATGGTTGTATAAATGGTTTTGTGTAGTGTGTGTTATTCTTAGTTTTGTATGGTGGGATGGTTTAAAAGGAGGAATGGAATCTCAGGTTTAGAGATTGATTGTGGAATCGATGAGGAGTGTTATACACTAGGGAAACTGAAGAAGGTTGTGATGGGATGTATTGGTGGCTATTTATATGAGTTATGGATCACTTTAGTTAAGGATGGTTTGATCAGAACGACTCTAAAAGAAAGATGATGGTAGTTGTTGGTAAGGGTAATTCTCCCAGTGTTTCTCAATATTTTTATTTGGATTTGTGCATCATTGTGTGTTATTCTTGATTATTTCTCAGATAGTAATGGAATGAATGAATAAGATGAATTGTGAATAAATAATGGTAACAGTTAATAAATTGTCTAGAAGTATGTTTTCGGTTTGTATGTTTCTTTGTGCTTTTGTTCATTTTAGTGGTAGTAGAAAGAATGTGGTAGTAATGAGTTGGTTGGCTGTTGAAGAACCCCAAGATGGGATTGATTGTTTTGTATTATGTATATATATACTTTCAATTTCGTTTTTATTTCTATATTCAACTCAGCCTAGTTGATCACCATATTCTGAACACACCCACCATCACATGGGACGATGTATTTCACGAACACCCTTGTGTGAGGATGGATGGTTAGCCAAATTCTCTTCCATGTTCCCTCTTCCAGGTGGTGATAGCCTAAGGTTCTTCGGGCATGTTGTTGTTTGTCAGGCCTAGTGTGTGTGGGTGACTTGTTCATTCCCATGTGACTTTTTGGATGGGATGTGTTATTCTTTCCCATGTGTCTTCGGGATGAGGTGTGGTTTGTGGGCCAGGTGTGTATGGGCATGATTTGATGTGGTTGAGGCCCAGTTTTTTGTGAGAAATATGTGAGGTGGTTGTTTTCCAGGTTTTTATGGGGGTGATGTGATGTCATTGTGGACAAGGTGTGTACAGGAGGGATGTGGTATGTTATGTTCAGAAGATGTGGGAGTTCCAGGACGTTTTTTACTATGGTATGAGGTTGGATAATCAGAGGAAAAGTGGTGTGGGGTACCCCAATAATCGATGTTCTTATGTAATTAATTTACATGACTTGTGTTATATGGTGAGGATTCCTTGGGGAGGTGGGAATGTGTAATATTCCTTGTTAGGTGTTGTTGGTTCTACTATTTTCTCACTGGTTCATTAATATTTCTCCTTCAAATGTGCCTGAGAGAAATAAATTTTCCTTCTAAGAATACTTGTATGCTCACCATATATATATAAAAAAGTTTCATGTTTATAGGAGGATTATGTGGACCATGCTAGAGCTTACAATCCTAGACCTTGGGATCATTTTTGTGTCTCTTATTAGTCATAATTTTGGTATTTACATTGGATATTCATTGAATCATTAATACTTAAATTTAAAAAATTCATATGGGATGGATTTTGGATTTCTTTTACATATATATGTATTCGAGTGTTTTTTTGAGAAGTACCATCTTATCTCTTGATATATTTTTTCTAAAAATTGAAAGGCCTCCAATTTTGTGATATTGTATACCATTGGTGTTGGTCATCTCCTCATGTCCAACTGGAGTTGGGACATGGGGGTCATTATCTACCTTTTTTCATTAGTATCCAAGGAGGTGTATCCGACTTCGATGTCCCGAAGGTCATCTTTTTGTTTTATTTTCTTATAGATAATCCCCCTTTTAAGGGTTGAAGGGGAAGCTATACATGACCCATAGGCCCAAGGCACAAGGCCCAACATGACCCGTAATACATGACTAGAAGGCCCAGAGGCATACCATGGCCATGACATGACTCGTAAGCCTAGGAACTATAGTAGTACTGTAGTAGGTACTATAGCAATACTGTAACAGGTACTGTTTGGTATTGTAGCAGCTAGAACTAATCCCCCAATTTGGACTGTCGGGCCACCGGTTTGGGCCTACAGGTCTCAAGGTCCTTCGAGCTATCAAAGGCCATCGGGCCATAGGGCCATCAGGACATTAAAGACCTTGACGTATTCTGGTTCACACAGAGCAATCTCCATAAGAGGATCAGAGAAACGGTAGCAGTCACCAGAAGCAGAGCTAACCAGATTGGAAGAATGAGAGGGTATGGAAATAGCCATTAGGACCGGGCACCATGTAACTTTGTAAGAGGAAATGCTATCCAAGAAGGGGTATCATTAGAGGGTGGGGTCATGACATAATCGTATTAGAGCTAGGTGATGTCTGGGAGATAGGATGGAGTTTGGAGTTTGGAGTTAGGAATAGTGAGGATTGCATGGGTTGGTAGGGAAACAATATCAGGAGACCATAGTGCATGACATATTATAGTGAAGGATAACTTGAACATGAGATTTTAGGGGCCCCCATGATCTAATGTAAGGATTTTGATCCTACCGAACGAACAATTGAGTAATCATCGTTATTAGGGAAGAGAACCTAGGAATTGTACAAACACCATAAGTACTTGTGTTCTTGTTTGATCTGGGTTTTTTCAGGAAGGGTAAAATGGATTGGATGAAAATAATGAATTAAAATGGATCTTAAAAAAATCTATACAACTCTTTCTTAGGAATTCCTAGTTTACCATTAAATTATTGAACATGGTCACCATTTTCATGTGGCTTAGGTAGTTGAGGCTTATTAGGAAAATTTGGTTGATCAGTGTTGGGTTGATCCAGTGGAAGAGAGTGTTATGTTCATTCAAGGAGTATGCATTTGGAAAGAACAAGGGATATGTTTTTGACCAAGAAATAGAGATCTCTCTTGAGGTTCATGAGATCACCTTTAGTTTGATATGGACTCTGATGGAGTACTAGGTTTTACATGTAGGGATCCATATGCGGGGAGCTAGGACGCAGTGGTGTATACTATTTCTAGTGGAGGAGATGGGGGGAGACATGTTGTGGCTTGACTTCCAAAAATAATTCTTGGTGGAGTTCCTCTACTCAACCATGAGGGATTAGAAGACGAAGGATCTATTCTCCCTTCAATAGGGGAGTATGTCAGTGCAGAAAGTTGGGATCCAGTTTCAAGATCTTATTTGCTTCACCCCATACATATTTTAGAATGAGGAGTCTCATGCATGAAATCTATAGGAGGGCCCTATTCCTTGAATCTAGTATGATGTTACTCCTTTTACGTTTCCACTATATTTGGAGGTCCAAAATAAGGTGGATGTAATTGAGTGGATGGACTTTCATGTAGGGAGATGAATTCAATGGCATTATTACCAGACTTTTAGTGGCAGCAGTCCCCGTGAATTTACTATGGTATTGGGGTCGATATGTTTCTTAGATGGGGTTTGTGAACTTCTTCTGAATTAGTGTCTAGTGGCTTCTCAACCTCAATATGGTGGAGATGGAAGAGTTTAGCGCCAACCTAAGTAGTAGTTCCCTGCTAGGCGGTTTCAGTAGTAGGGGCAACATGATCTTACTCCACTGAGAAGATATGAATTAGGTATTTTCCAAGCATAGGATTTCCACAGGGAACTCGACCCAGGCATGGTCATGGGGGATATCATTACCAAAGTGGCAGAGTAGTTGGGTGAGGTCAGATGCACACAATAGAGGAAAACGTTCCAGTAGAGATAGTGATTGTTAGAGGTAAAATAGGATTATCTAGTAAACTTTCTTGTTCATTGTTTGATTCAATAGATTCACAATACTTTATTTGAACTTCTCTAACTTGAATTGAGACTATATGTAGATAGGATTCCCATACCTCTGGTGTTTAGTTTTCCAGTTAAGGGATAAACTAACTTGTTTGATGAGTGCCAGGGATATAAACTGATGTCGTGACCACATAATTCTGATGGTTATCACTTAATTCAACATATTGAACCATATAATATCATTCTATTCATAAATTGATTGTATTTTGTATGCACTATTATCTACTACATTTAGATAAGATTTTTGTTTTCTTATATTGATGTCCAATATGTGACTTTCATTGTTGATCGAGGTTTTCAGGTGGGTAGGAAGTATGATCAACCTCTACTGTCATTTTTTGTTGTGATGTTAGTTTAATTGGAAGATAATGGGATGGTGGAGGTTCCACTATTTTTTTGGGGAGTTCCATGATGTTTTCCTTGAAGAAGTTGTAAAGTTTCCCCCTCATGTGATGTTTAGTTTAGGATAGGCCTACAGCAAGGGGATTCTCCTATTTCAATATCTCTTTATCAGATAAAACATTCTTAGTTATAGGAGATGGGGAATCAGATTGATGATATGATGAAAAGGGGATTTATCTGACCTAGTGTGTCTTCATGAGGTGCTCTAGTGATTTTTGCAAAAAATGAAGATGTTATATAAGTATTTTCATAGAATACCAGAGGTTGAATGAAGTTATTGTCAAGAACCATCACCCTCTTCCAAGGATTGATCATCTTTTCGACCATTTGGGAGGGGTAATATGGTTTCCGTTATTAAATATATGGTCTGGATATCACCAATTGTGGGTGAAGGAGGGAGATATGATGAAGACTACTTTTAGGTTATGGTATGTGCACTTCGAGTTCATAGTCATGAAATTCAGTGTTAAAAATACAAAAACTATGTTCATGGGTTTTATGAACTCCATATTTCATGAGTTTCTGGATTGTTTAATCATCGTATTCATCATTTACATCCTAATATACTCAATGTTAGAGGAGGACAATGCCAAGAATCTACGAACTGTATTTCAGGTTCATTGATGCTACTAGATCAATAGAAACTTATCCAAGTGAATTTTTTTGGATAATGGTGGTAAAATTCCTTGGGAATTTGGTATCTCATTAAGTCGTGGAAGTTTAAGCATCAATGGTTTAAGATGTTTTTGTTGGGTAGCACCCTTGAATATGGTAGAGGATCAGAATTATCTTTTTCTTTTTAGATTTTATCAAATATTTTTACCAGATTTGTGTCTTGTCACTGCTCCACAAACTTCTCTACCCAGAAAAGCCAAGCATTTTTTTGGAGAGAGAACTGCCAAGAAGAATTCATCTATTTGAAGGGGAAGTTTCCAGGTTCTCTAGTGCTCTAGTTTCTAGGGGAGGGGATGATGTTCGTTGTGTTTTGTGATGTTTCACATATGGGGTGGGAAACATCTTGGTTTAGAAATGTGTATTGTTATCATATGGTTATAGTTTATTACATCCCTCAGAGCATAACTACACCACCCACGATCTGTAGTTGGCAGAAGTTGTGTTGGAGCTTTTTTTGGGGTGGAATTACAACATTGGAGAGTGGTTTTTTATATTTACAGATCATAAGATATTGTGGTGTATCTATTACTAGCGTGATATGATCCTATAGCAGTATAGGTGTATTGAGTTACATATAGAGTATGATTTTTATATCACATACTCTTTAGTGAAGGGAAGTATCATGGATGATTCCTTGAGTAGAGAGAGGTTGTTGGGGAGTTTTCAGACAGTTGTAATGCAATGGAGTACTTATCAACTGTGTAATTAGATGTAATATTGGATAGTGGTAGAGGCTGATTATTATATATGAAAGTTTAGTATTATTTTATGCATTTGGTGGAGTAGTTTAAGTGGGAATACTCAAAGGAAGAGGTGATGTGAAATCATTTTGGCCATGTTGATTCTCTATAGGGATGCTTGGAGGATGTTCAGAATTAGATGTTGTTTTGCGGGAAGTTGTTTTTCCCGGTGACAATGTGCCATTGAGTCCACTGTGAGATTCATATCTCACCATTAGTAGTACACCCAGGAGTTTCTAAGATGAATCTCAGAAATATGATGTTGTTTTGGTGTCCTGTAATGAAGAAGGAACAAACAAAGTTTGTTGTAAGATACCTTGTCTTCCAATAGGTAATGGTTGATCACCATATTCCTAGTGGTTTTTTTTCATCCCTTGGATTTCCATGAGTGGAAATAGGATAAAATATAAATGGATTTTATCACAAGATTACCTAGATCTCATGTAGGTTTTGATTCAATATGGGTGGTGGTGGATGAAAAAATTGGCCCACTTCATAGCGATCGAGGAGGTGGGTGTAGTGTATGAATTGTTCAATTGGTATGTAGATGAAGTGGTGTGGTTGCATAGTGTTCTGAGGAACAGTGCATTATATTGGGATGTGCATTTTACCTCAAGAGTCTGGAATGGATTGAAACGTGATTTTGGAACCTAGTTATGCCTCAATACTTATCTCCACCCTCAGACGGATGGGAAGACAAATCAGATTATCTTGACATTGGAGGATATGTTGTGGGAGTTCGTTTTGGACATTGGTGGATCTTAGCTAAAAATATTTCCCTTGATGTAGTTTTTTTATAATAACAGCTATCACTCTCCTATTGAAATGGATCCGTTTGAGGATTTGTGTGGAATACCATGTCATTCTCCGTTGTGCTGGATGGAGATTGGAGAGATAGCTATTTGAGGTCTAGAAGTGGTGTAGAGAACAATTGAGAAATTTTAGCATGTTCGGGAAAGGATAAAAGCACCACAGAGATTAAAAAGGTATTATGTTGGTCAAATAAGAAGGCCCTTGGATTTTGAGGTGGGACCATGTGTTTTTGAAGGTATCCCATCAATGTTAGTAGTGGAGGATTGGCCGAGGTAATAAGCTATCACACAGGCTTTTTAGACCATTTGTGGTGTTGGAGTGAGTTGGCGAGGACATGTACCATTTGAACTGGCACCATAGATGGAGATGGTCTATAATTTCTTTCACATCTCTCATCTTCTTCGGTATCTATATGACAACTCCCAGGTCTTTGACTCGGGTGAGTTAGATATCAAGGATGGCCTGGTGTTTGTGGAATGACCAGTGGAGATCTAGGATTTTCAAGAGAAGGTATTTCATGGGGAAATTTCCTTTGGTTTGTGTGCTGTGGAGGAATGGTGGACATGAGGAGAGTACTTAATAGAGATAGACATAGATGTGTGCCTTGTACCTGTAGTTGTTTTGAGAATTTTTAGATCTTTTATTCTTTTTAATGAAATGTTTGAACTATATTTTATGAAATAAGCAGGTTTCCCTTGAGTTGACATGTGTGTCATGAAATGTGTGAAGAATTCCTAAAATGTTATATGGGTAAGAATAGATTCCTAATTGAGACGTGTTAACAATGATGCGACTAAACTTATGCGGGTGAGTCACGGCCAAAACGATCGTATAGTATCTTAGAATGGAAAACAGAATTCTCTAATTCGTGTGTTTAGGATGGCATGGTTGTTGTGATTGTGTGGTGTGTCTTATGGTCATTTGGGATTGATTGTTCAGATAGTGATAGTTCTCGAGGATTAACTATAATTTTGAGAGGTATCCGAAGAGTTGGTTGTTCGGACCACTCCAATATTTTCTTTCAGGTTGGTTTTTAATTATCGAGGGTGAGAATAGTTTGAGAGGTATATAATGTAATTGATTGAACCTCCCCTATCTATTAAATTGTGAAAATTTATGGGTAGAATTATTTTGGGAGGTCAAGTTGAATTATTTAACAATATTTATAGTTTTATAGTTTTCATATATTGAGTTAAGATTGTGGGTCAGGACTGGTGAGTAGGAATGGTGAGTTAGGACAGGTGACTCACCGAATGGTCACTCATAGAACACTATCTCACCGAAATATGAGTCACCCAACATTATCTCATCCAATGTTTAGTCAACCAACAATGTATCTTCCAATTGTGATATGTTCAACCGTGACTCATATAATGGTGACTCATCCAATGGTATCACATTCCAATGGTCATCCAAGGACAGTGTTTCCATCTTCGTATAGTTTTTCACCTTCACCATTCCATTTAACGTATAACACTTTTAAAGCATTGTTTTATGCTATTTGAGATAAATTAAAAACCCATGATTCATATACTTATATTAAAAAGATTTTATTGGGGATTCTAAATTATTCAAAGTGCATTATCTCGATTGAATATGGATTTAATAAAGAATTAATCATATATAAGCTGTTGTACCTTATAGATTTACAAATGTCCTAGAAATATTCTACCCATGTTCTACAATCTTGTTTTCCCCTGGTATGATATGCCTCATACCTTTCTTTCTTAAGGATTCATTTGATTATGCTATAGCCTTTGTACCATGTTTCTCCTAGATTTTTTCCTAATACATGTGTGCCCCTGCTTTGGCAGAATAATGAAGTCTTGATTGCCTATTCTTCCAAGTAGTTTCCTTCATCCCTCTGAATTGTGTAGCATGTGGGGCGGGTGTATGAAATTATCACATGTGAATATAGTTGAATCGAATCTAAATAAAAATAGTGGAATCACTTTAAGATCAATACACAAGGGTTGGGAAAAGTGACATATGATCTACATGTTATTTTTTTATTGTTATTATGGTTGTATGAGCAACATGCCTACAAAAAATACTATTCATTGGGTGTACTTGGATACACATAGATTTTTTATGAAGGCATGTTTCTCTAATTCCCATTAAAATAATTCATGAAATCTAGTAAACCATATATATTCACAAATTATAAATGGATTCCCATGACTCTATCATTTTGTGATAACCCATGAATTAACAAGCGGACCAAAATAAGGGACTCCTTATTAATAGTAGAGTTTATGATTTGTTGGTTTGTGTATGGATATGTTAGTTTTCATGGGTTTCTGTTTTTTGTGGGTTTCTTGGTTGTATACCGTGGGATGGTTCACAAGGAGGAATGGAATATCAGGTTGAGAGATTGATTGATTGTGGAATGGATGACCAGTTCTATGAAATAGGGCTACTAAGGATGGTTGTGATGGGATGGGTTATAGGGTGAGGTTATGATTTGGGGGTTTACATTTGTGATAGGATGGTTTGGAAATCATGAATCAGAATAATGTTGGTGATAGTGGTTTGTATGGGTAATTCACCCAATGATTCTCCAGGTTTCGCCTTAACTGTGTTGCACTTTGTGTTCTAGATTATTAGTTTCACAAATAGTAAAGGAATTATTGAATAAAATTAATTTTTAATAAGGAATATTAATGGTTAATCAATTATACGTGAGTATATTTTGGGTTTTTGTGTTTCTTTTTGTTATTGTGCATTTTAAAGGAAACAAAAAGAAAGTGGTAGTTGTGAGTTGGCTGGTTGTTGTGGAACCCCATGGTGGGATTGAGTGTTTAGTATTATGTATATATATATATACATGTATTTCCTTTGTGATTTCTACACAAACCCCATAATATTTTATCACCACATCCCAAACATCCTCATCGTCATGGGGGAGGGTTCATTTCCCAAACATCTTGAATGGAGGATGGATTGTTATCCACCCTCTCTTTCGGGGTCCCTCTTCCCAGTAGTTATATCACAAAATAATTCATTTAGGTTATTGTTTGTGAGGCCCAAGCAAGTGAGAGAGAGTTATTCTTTAACCCTTGTGTTTTTAATGAGATTTGATGTTCTTTCCTTTGTGTCTTCTGGTTGAGTTGTGGTCTATGGCCAAGGTTTCTACAAGTGGGAAGTGATGTGGTTGTGGCCTAGGTTTCTTTGGGAGGGATGGTTTTGGTTGTAGCCTAGGTGTCAAAAGACAGGATGTGAAAGGTGAGTTCGAGAGGGATGTGTTTTGGTATGTTCAGAAGAGTTCGGAGATCCAGGATGATTTCTATTAGGGCGTTAGAGCGACTAATTAGTGGTAAATTGGTGAGAGGTACCCAAATAATTTATGTTATTACTATATTACTTAAATTTAATTTCATTACATGGTGAAAATGCCTTGGTGAGGTGGTAAGGGCTAATATACCCTGTTAGATGCAGTTCGTTATGATTTATTCTCATGAGTTCATTAGTATGCATCCTTCACTTGTGCATGAGAGACTTATGCCTTCATATTGAGTATACTTTTATTCTCACCATACATATATAAACTACTTTCATTTTTTATATTGGATTATGTGAACCATGTTATACCATACTATCTCGCACTTTGGGATAGTTGATGTGTCGTTGATTAGTCATACATTTTGTTTTTACTTTTGAGTTTCATTATCTTTGTAACATGTGTATTTGAAAGATGAATGTGGGATAGATTTAAAATATCTTTTACATATATATGTCTTTGAGTTTCTATTAGGATGGAAAATATTATATCCCATACTTTTTTCTAATAATTTAAGTTCCTCCAATTTTGTGTGATTGTATACCATTGGTGTTATTTTCCACCTTGGGGCCGACTGAATGGAAGACTCAGGGGGTCATTATCTTGGTTTCTTCATTACCGGGCCAAGAGGGGTTTCATTAAAGGTATGAGGTGGTGTAATAAATGATGTTTTATTTTTTAAGAATTATAAAAATGTCCTGAATATCATATATAAATTTTTTCTATATAATTATAACCTTCTTGTAGGAGGTGTTGATGGAAAACAAATTTCATCGGTCTGTGAGGGAGTATTCCACCATACATAAGAATTATTGGATCAAATCCAACATGATTGAGGTTGGATATTCATATAAGATTCTCCAATAGAATAATTAAATCTCATTATATTTATTGAAAGGTATTTAATATATAATCTGGGTTGGATAATATATGAAGGAGGAAAAAGAACATAAAAACCCAATACCAGTTATTTAAGAACTATGCCTCTTCTTCGGAAAACCTAGTTTGGTTTTAACCTTTAAGTCCCATATGGTTATTTTTATACCTAAAAATAAATTTTCAATGTAAATATGTATTTAAGGAAGGTATATTGATAGGGATTCATGGGAAAAGGATTTTTATGTATTTATAAATGGGAATAATATGTACTATTTTATAAGAGAGGGATGGGGAATTCAATGATTTTATTAAAATAATAAATTTATATAAATTAATGTCAAATTTGATATATAAAAAATTATTTTGATTATAAAATAAGATGATTATGTGCTAAAATACACTCAACAAATAATAAATTGACACATGTAGGAAATGTTTTTACTTTTATATTTTTGTTTACCTCCCCCGTTGACGACTTTCATACTCAACATGATAACAATGTTTTCTTACGCATTGAGGGTCATGATGGATACAATAAATGGATAAACAACACATAAGTGGATGAGAGATGGTATTTTCTACCATATAATATTTAATTAGATGATAATATGAATTTTAGGAATTTGAAATATTTTTATAAAATATTACTTTCATAAAATATCAATAATGTCATTTTTTAACTATTAATCCACTTTGAAATTAATAAATGAATGAAAACAACTAAATTTCAAATAAAATATTTTAATTATTTTATGAAATATTATTTTTTATTTATCATATTCTTGGATCACTTTAATTCTTTAAAATTACATTACGATAAATATTTTTAATATCATTTATATATAATTTCACTAATTGAATAATTACTTTGTCAGCATTGTGTAAGAGTTGATGTTTATTATAACATTACCAAAAACAAAAATATATAACCCTAATGAAGATATATATTTTATATTTATAAAATATATTAATAAACAAACATATCATCTATTTATTTCCCATGTTAAAAATATATTAGTAACTGAAAACAGAAGTGTCAATTTTTTTACTTTTCTTTACATAAAATATTATAAAGTTCATAATCACATAAAATTTTCAAAAAAGGTCACACGAACTAGTTTTTATAATTATTGATAATTGGACTCATCTAATAATGTTATTTAATTTGTCAGGACTATTTTATAATCATTATAATATAATTTTTAACAATTATTTAATAGATTTAGCGTTTACCGTGGAAACAAAAATTACTATGATTACTATTCACAATGAATAAAAATGAAAGGGAACTATTTTCTAAAATATTACATCCTTATTCGAAATATGAAATCAATGTTATAAGATTCAAGTTATATATGAGGAAGAATACTACTACAGAACCATTATTTAATAGTGATGGTAAATATAAGTTCTAGATAAAAATGCTGATAAATTACATCTTTATCAACACTAAAGAAAGCACTGATAAATTTATCCCCTTATTAATGCTTTTTAAGTATGTGTATAGGGACCCTTTATCTTCAACCTTTTTAGTGTTGATATAGGGTACCCAATATCACCGCTTTATTTTTAGTGACGATAAATTATTCCCTTTAGCATTGCTATATTTTTTGGGCTCATAAGAGAATCGTTAATCAGTACTTTTTCAGCTCTCCTAGAGGTATGGATAAATAAAATTAAATAATGATAAAACATAAATAATAAATAAATTAATTTCTTTTTAAAAAAGTATCATATTTTTTTATTAAATATTCATTGGTAAAAATGAATAAATTTATTATACTATATATAAATTATAAATACTAATTAGTAGTATGTATTTAATAAATAGATATATGTGAATGAAAAATTAGAAATTAAAATTAAAATTATCTAAATTGAGAATTATATTAATCACTTTATTAATTAGATGATTAATAATAAGTTTAAAATATATTATATACTAAATATATAGATATATATTAATATTAATATATATATATATATAACATTTATATAATTCAAAATATTATTTATTCATTAAATTAAATTGTAATATATTTAGTGAATAATGGTTTATCATTAAAAATTAATTTGAATTAAAAATAATGACTAATTGCATAGAGTTAAGGATATAATTGAATGTCATTTTATTATTCAATTTATAATCAAACAGATTATATTGATTTCACATATATGTAATTAATTCCTTTTTATAAACATATAAACACACACAAATAATTTTTTGGAATATTATTATTTTATTTTATTATATATATATATATTATGTTTTAATATTTTCAATATATATATTCAATTTATGTCACCATATATCCATTTTTTAAATTATTTATATTGATCAAACTTATCTTATTTTAAATATTGTACCCATTTAATAAATCAATTTTAATAATTTTTTACATTCATGAACATAATATTATATATTCATTAATAATATTAAAAATACAGTTGTAAAGAAATATTTATAAATAAATAATTTTACTTTCTCTACTCTTTTTTATAAACAACTATGATGAACATATTGGAAAATGTTAATTATTATTATTCAAAATATGGAATCTATTTTTAATAATTATAATCATAGAAGTGGTGGAAACTAATTTAAATTTAATCCCATAGATAGAATGAACAAGGAGGATTTTAATGTAAAAGTGTTCAAAATTTTGGAAAGTTTTCATATCCAAATTAAATGTAAAATTTATTCCTATGAGCTAGATTGGATTAATTTATTTATATTTGATATATATTAATTGTAAAACAAATAAAAATACTAATTTATCTTTTTAAATATATTATATGAAAAAAATTTGAAATAAAATTCAGTAATTTTCATTTTTCACCAAAAAATGAATCTTCAATGAAAAATACTAGAAATTCACCCAAATCTAATTTTATGTTACTATTGTAAATACTAAGTTTACTTTTTTTCATATAAAAAATTATTTGTTACAAAAATTGGATTTAAATAGGTTTTCCATTAGAAGTAACCAAAGCTATTTTTATAAAAATATATTTTTTGTGTAATATTGTGTTTGTTCCTATCGTATTACTATAATATATATATGATAACTGTGAATTATTTTTCTTATATATTAAAATATATGTATGTATGTATATTTCATTATATCCTTCACCAATTGTACTTAATTTAATTTATTATGATAAATTCCTTTGGGGGCATAAATGTAGTTTTAATAAAAACATAACCTCTATATTCGATTGGTTATTATATTCATTTCTTTTTAATTTTAAAAAATGAATTCAATCATGTATTTTCATAATTTAGTTAATCCTATATATAACCACCAACATAATAGCTAGGTTATATCATATTAAATTAAATAGTAATATTTTTGATAATATATTATTGTTTCATAAAACTCAGTCATGCATGTTATGTAAGCCATTGGGGAAAGTAAATATTGCATGTAACATATGCTAACCTCAGTTTTCCATGAAGATAAATATAAACATTATGTTGTTTCTAGGATATGATTAACTTGTTGTTGTGTGTAATTAAATCCAAACATAGAAATTTAATATAAAATAAACCATTTTGAATATTTCTTGAAATGAAAAATGTCAGCAGGATTAAGAAAATTCAAAAAATATAAATCTCATTTTTTTTGTTGTTACATTATACCACACTTAAATATATATTCATACCTAAATATTTGTCTAGTTTATTTATTCTTTAGTACTTTACTATTCCTTTCATAGAAAATCACATCATAAAATGGATATTAAAATATCCATTAAGAAGGGAAAATTGAAAACAGTATAGTTACCCAAAGTAACACTTAACCAAGTTTTTGTATATGAAAACATAGGTTGGGAGTGAATATTGTTCATGGAATAAAAACATTAATAATTATAGAGCGTGATTGGGATCATTAATCCCAAACAAGTGAATGATCATTGGAATGTTAAGGGCCTCAATGTACTAAATATTTGACAATTTAAAAGATCATCAATTCAATAAATAATAGGTTAGTAAAATAGTATTTTTTTCTATATCATTTTCCTAAAGTTGAATAATTTTCATGTAATGATATACTTGCATGATTTAAGACAACCTCTCCCATCACTGTTCCTTAATAAATTTCCACATCAACTCGTCTTTTAAGAAATGAAGGTTCAATTTTCATTCCTGAAGCATTTTCATATCACGATATCAATAAATATAATTATAGGTTATTCCAATTATCAGAACAATAACTTTATAACATGTTATGCAATATTAATAAATCCACATTTCTAGAGATAATTATTTAATCTCTAAGCCTTATATAAAGGTTAAAATATACCATTCCATTTGTGGGTAAGCTTATAACCATTATGAAAGATAAATGTTCAAAACATTAAGGTCTCTTATCATCTCAAAAACATCTTAACATTGATCCCACATTTATCAAATATTATCTCTTATTTTTTACATAACAAATCTCTGAATACCTTAATCATGTATTCTCTCGAAACATGGTAATATCTTAAATTACAATAAATCCATACTGAAAACATGAATGTTTTCTTATTCCAAATGTTACTGGATATATTACATATATAAAAAAATGTTTTAAAATCCACCAATCATAGATTAACAAAATTTTAATCAAATATATTCTCAATTTTGAGGTAAATAGTTCCATCCAATTTACTTATTCATATCCAACACTTATTTATCCAAACATCATTATCTCAACATTAGGAATATATTAGGTGTTATCTTCCCTTTGCCAAAATATCACCTTTACAAGAAATAAATTTTATACCTCACTATTATCATTCAACATATACTTTAAAATCATTAAATAAAACCCTAATGTGAGTATATATATATATATATCATGATTCATAATATTTTAATTCTAAAATATATAACCTTCAATAATCTAACTTTATTTTTAATCCATTAATTGGGGTTCATTATCTTATTCATTAATATACCATTTCCTATAATATGAAATATGAATCATGTCTCATGGTTACTAAACCTCAATATAATCATGCTTATTATGTTTAATGTGATGAACATTGGAAGAAGATCTGATCTCTTTCATACATTGTTCACAGTCTCGTTATCTGTTTTATATAACCAAAACTTGTGGACCTTTATAATTCACTTCATGATATTTCCCAAAATAATCATCATTCAGATACTTTCCACATCTAAAACATTAAATGATTACCTAGTTATTTCTAATTCCATTTATTTATTAAAACAAGAAAGTATAAGGGGAGAAAAACTTATCATAGTAGAAAACAACATAATTAAGAAAACAATTATTAATAGGATGTCTAAATAATAACACCAACTTATTTAATCAATGAAAACATAGGTTTATAATTTGTTATTAATATTCATATTATATTTAAATCCTTTATGATAGTTTTTAATGATTTTTTGACTAGGAAGTTCCAAACCTAGTTCGTATTAAGGATCATTGTCGTATACTATGTTATGCTCGTATCAGGACCTATGAATAATGTTAGAGTTATTAATCCTAGGTACATATTTTGAGGAAAAAATGCACTTTTAGTGTAGATACATGGATTTATTTCAACAAAACCACTAACTCTAACCCTAACTAAAATTCCTATACATTTTCTTAAAACTTAACTCATTCTTATACTTATCCATAGAGACATCCCTAAACATATACCTAGAATTATACCTTGGGATATCACTATAGTTTTCTAATTCCAATTTCAATAGGATAATTAAACCTTCACTATGATTCCAACTATAACAACCCAGTCATAACGTACATATACATTCCATAATTTTTGTGAAATACTAAAAACATCACACACAAAAAGTACAAATATAGTATTCGGTTAGTTCTGATGGAAACACTAAAATATAAACATTGGTACAAGAGTGAGACACATTATATGCAATTATGTTCTCTAATACTATCACCCATCCAAGACATGTCATATATAAAATATAACCTCCTAACATGTGGAAGGAAACATAAAAGGGGTTAACTCCAATATTAAACAAAGGTAAAAAAGGGAGATATTTAAGTATAAATATTACCATGAGGGTATGAAAAAATTATCAATACATTAGAATATCATAGCCTACATATGTAAGATAATAAACATTAATCAAGGAATAAATGTTAGAAATTTTAAATGAATGAATCATATTGTAAATAAGAGCATAATGCATAAAATTATAACATAGGAATAAGATAGGGAATTATGAAATACACAAAAATAGGAGATATAATTCCCCATTAGTTAAGAATCATTACTACAACATATCAAGAAAATTCAGGGGGACTAAACCAACTTGAAGTGACACATAACCATCACAATTCGCAGTCATATCCTTGAAAGGGTTTAGGTTTCCCCATTTTCAGTGTATCAGGTTTTTCCATTTTCCCACATGGGGTTTCCCCATGTTCCAATAGTAGATCGGGTTTTCCCCATCTTCCAATAGTGGATCATGTTTCCCCATATTACCATAGTGGATCAGGATTATTTACTTGATTCCCATCATTCTATCATTAGACAAAAATATTTACCCGACGCACTGGAGAGATATATAGTTCCCCCCATCACATAATAAAATCATACACACATGTGCCCCAAGATAATAAACTTGCATCATATAATGACCCATAAAAAGATATGGGTTTCAAAAAAAAACATTACGTAACCCATGAAATAAAATTATTATCATAAAAATTTAATCATATTATAACATATGGATAATATATAGGTTTCAAAAACATTTCATCATAGAATAACCCATTAACGGGAGCAGATATCATTAGAATTTACCATGGTTTAACCCATCGAATAGAAATGACTTTTATATGTATAAAAACCATGTAATATATACAAGTTTCCTAGAAATATAACCCATGAAAGATAAACTGATTCTCATAAACATTATTCCATTAAAACAAAAACTATTTAGACAAAGAATATGTATGGAACCTTTGGATCATTTTGGAAAATGTGATGAGTAATATCAATGGTGGCCATCTTATATATAAAATAATTTTGAACAATGTTTTAAAAACATTTATTGAGTAAGATATTATTTCTTCTCTGAAAAATCCATTTAAAACCATCAGATCTTTTGAAAAACATTTTCATAAAAAATACATTGCAAATATAGAAAGGAGTCATGAAATTATTTTGAGAACCTTTTTCCATGAAATTTTTTAAAAAAATCTAGGTTTTTTTAGAAAAAAACTTTTCTTTTTAAATGATTTAAAGCTTATAATATAAGCTGTTATATTATTGAAATAAATTTCCTTTAATACATCATTTTGAAAACATATAATGGTTTCTTTAAAAATCATTTTAAACATTTTTTAACATAAAAAAATTTTGAAACACCTTTTTATTTGATTATAAATTAAAAAAATCAATAATATTATGAAAAAAATTATTTAGAAAAAACCATATAAACATACAAAGGAGGAAATAAAGAATTTACGGTCATGACATTGGGCAAGTCCGTACATGTCAAACATTCCTTCTCACATTAAAAGTGCATATAAGTGCTTTGATAAAAAATATTACTAGAATATAACTTGTATAATATTATATTTAAAATATAATACATGGGTAAAATATACCTTTTAAAAATCATAGGATAATAGTAAAAAAAAATTTAAATTGTTTTTTTATAAAACATGGTTTTTAAAGAACAATGATTTCCAACCAAAAGGAGATATAAAGTCATATTTTCGTAAAGAAACATTTCTTTGTTATATTAAGTACCAAATAGTTGAAAAATAGTACCATTTCATGGATATAACATCCATATATAGATGGTAATAAATTTCATGCATGTTATTTTGAGATGGATTATATGATTTAATCAATGGAAGAATAATAATTAAAAATCTACATAATCGATGTGATTGAAGCTATAAATCATTACCTCTTTTGTAACATTAAATCATAATATAACGGAATGAATAAAAATACATGAATTTTAACCTATGATAAAAGTATTTATATTCAGGATATACCATTGTAAAAGAAATTATATACCACTCGTAGAAAAATATTGGTCTATAACGTGGAATTCGTATCAATGAAGGAAATCTATGATAAAATTACTTTACCATTTTGGTAACTTTTGAAACATAACCGCCAAAAAAGAAATATCATAAAATGAATATTTAAATAAACATAAATTTATGTTTAAGAATAATTTAATACATCCTTGGTTATTATAAACAGAAAAAATGAAATTAGTGGGGAATAAGACATATATCTCTTGGAATTAAAATGTGAAATGAAACTCGCTTAACTTAAGTATTGTCTTTATTGTCCCATAATAAACATATATTTTATAATTAATTTAACTATATTATAAATATATTACAAAACCATATTATTATATCTATTAACATATATGGTTTTTTATAATTTTATATTAACCACTTATTAACAACTCCATGTTAATGTTACATTTCAGGTAATATCCACTTTATTTTACTTTTTTATTTTGACGTATTATTCATGATCCTCTACGAAAGGTAATGATTTACTTTTTTAAATAATATAATACATGGTATCCATATTATATATATTCATTATATATTTATTTATAATAATTGATAAAAGATTTATGTTTGAAATGGAATAAACCATTCATAGAGACGATAGGTTGAACGAATGCATGAACATTGTTTCCGTTTAATTATTATATTGAAATATTTAAATAAAATGAAATAATATTATAAGTATATATACATATATATTAAAATTAATTTACAATTATTATTTCATATATATCATACAACTTCACTAATACCATCCTTAACACATTCTATGTATGATGTGAACAAATAACATCGCTTTGATGAGGCATCAATCACACTTCCCCATATAAATTATAACACATACCAAAAAAATGAGAGAATGGAGGTATGTGTTATATAATAATTAAATAAGAATAAATACATCATAAATATCATATATAACATATCAAAAACAGTTTTCATCATAATTACCAATCAAGGGAGGTGTTAAATGAAAAACGAACAACACCATTCCATGAGGTTACAGTTCTTCAAACACAAGAATGGTAGGTTCAATACCCATTATATGGAAGTGTTTAAAATTTATTTTAAAAAAATTAAAATTAAAATATATTATTTTCTTTAGGATAGTAGTTTTATTATGTTAGAATTACATAATAATAATTAAGGGGGTTGAGAATCAAAATAAAAAAAGGTGCTTCAGGAAGGATATTACCTCTTCTTTGTGTAACTTTTTTTACATTGAAAAAGGGATTCTACGGTTAGATTTATAAATTAAGGTATGATTCACACAGTAAGGATGGTAATTTTAGTAGATATTTTGGAATATATTGTTAGATCTAAAGTCTTTTGAGATGTGATAGGAAGTGGGAGGGGTGGGTGCCTTCTTATAGTGGAGCAGTGACATTCGTATAAATGAGTTGAAAGGGGATTCCACCCACATTTTCCCTATAAATACTTTCAAAAATATTGTAAAATATTTGAACCAAGTTATTATAGAGTATAAATATTTCCATCCAATGTATTTTTTTTAAAAAATTAGTCATTTTTTGATATAAGTTAAGGGTTTAATCTTTTATTAATATAATTTTCCTCTTAATCATTGTAATTAATTTTAATTTATTTCTTTAATATTTTTCTTAAATTAACTAAGTTGAGCATATTAGTAATTATAAAATATTTTTTTCTAACTATGGAATCAATTTTTACATTTTCCAAAACATAATTGTAATAAATTAATTTGAATTCAATCCCACAGACAAAATTACAAAGCATGTTATTAATGTAAAAAGTTTCAAAAGTTTTTTATGTTTTTATTTCAAATTTTAAATTGAAAGTTATTATAATAAAAATTATTTGATTAATTGTATTATATTTCATCTTATTGAACCATTAATCTAATCAGAAATATTATTTATCCTTATAGATAAATTTTAAGAAAAAATCTTTTTTGAATTAAAATCCAATATTATTCACAATTCATTAAAACAATAAAAAATCACAGAAAAATACCAAATATTCACAATAAGTCAATTTTTATGTTCCAATATAAAAGATGACGTTTATTTTCAAATATAAATAAACAGAATTTCTATGAATTGGATTTAAAATATGTTTACCATTAAAAGGTGGTAAAACCACTTTTATAAAAATGTCGGATTATATGAGTAATATTGGAATTGTTCCTATATTATGACTGTAAAATATATATGATGAATGTAAAAGAAATATTTTAATTAATATATATTTAAATTTCATTAATTTCATTAACCAATATTAATTAATTTGATATAATAGGGTGAAATTCCCTTGTGAGTATAAAAGTATTTTTTATGAAAACAATCCTATTATATTCAATTAGTTATTATATTCATTTCTATTTAATTTTTAAACAAAAAATTCCACTATGTGTTTTCATAAGATGGTTAATAGTATTCATAACCACCTAATTGACTTCTATGTTATATCTTATTATATTAAACAATAATAGTTTTAATAATATATTTTTTCGGAAAAACATCATCTTGCATGTTACACAAGCCATTGAGGAAAGTATATCTTGCAAGTAACGTAAGATAACCCCCTGGTTTCATGGCGAGAAAAGAAAAAAATATGTTGCGTATAGTGAAGAATTAAAATATTGTTTCATATAATGAAAGACAAAATTATTGCTTCAATATAAAATAAATTTTTTTAGTGTTACGTGAAATTAAAAATGTTAAAAAGATTAAATTAATTCGAATAAAATATTTCAAAAAAACTCAAGGTGTTACATGTAACACCCTGAGCTTTTATGAGAATTATTTTCTTTGATGTTTTTTTGTACGATTTACAATGATTATCTGGCGCTATACATAACATTTAATTAGCTTATAGTATATGCAACACTATTCGTGTCTTTCACTACACACAAGAGAAACCTTTCTCGATAGCTTGCATTGTAAGCAAAACCACGTTTCAGTAAACAACGATATGCTATTAAAATATTATATAAACTAGCCATTATGAATATTAATAGCTAAATTTTGAAATTTTATAAATTTTTTCATCAAAATGGACTTCATTTTTGGATTCGGAATATTCAAATTATCCTAGGGTGGATTTTTTGTATTTTTCTGAAAACATTCTATTTTTGATGAATAGTGAAAAACACTGAGTTATTGTTTAAAACTGAATTTATATTTAAATAATTATTTGTTTTATTTAAATTTATTTTAGGTCAAATTAGATACATTATAATTATATATGTTCAATGTAGTTCATTGGATTCATTTTATAAAAATTTAGATATATAAAAATTTTATTGAACTTTTTACCATCTTTTACCCACCTCCCCGTAGAATTTTCAAATTCACATAAAACAAAATTTTATGGCTTTTGTGAGTGTAATTTAGAAAATCTAAGAGAACTAGTTACTATAAAAGAGTAAAATGTGGTTCAATAAGATAAAAATAATTTTTGGTGAATAGGAACTTTTTTACTTTTATTTAACACTGTTAAAAGTAAATAGGGTAATTAAGGGAAAATGATATTATTGTTACCCTAAAACATGTCCTAATTCTATTGGATGAGTATAATTCGACCAAAAACATCCTTAGGAATAAAATATGAACCTCTTGGGTCCACTTATATTAGATTAGGACACTTATTATTATTTTATTTAAAGAAGAGTTAAAATAGTTAAAATCAATGTTTAATAACGAAAACATTTTAATATAGGGATATATAAAAGGTAAATTAGAGTATAAATATTCATTACAAATATAAAACGATTTCATAAATAATGGTATTTTATTTATATTTTTAGACCTTAAATAATTTAATTTATTTATGACACAATGATGATGCAGTAATTACCATATTAATGAAATATTAACATAATTGATATTAAAAATAACCAAATAAATGTAATGTGAGACTTTTTATGAATTAAAAAAATTTCTAGGTTAATATAAAATATTAATGTTGGTTATATGAAATGAATTTGATGTAATAATGATGTTATGAATTTAGAGAAAACAAAATACCAAATAGTGTCAAAATTTAAATAAAAGTGTTTTAAAACAAATATTATATTATTAATTGATATAATGGTCCCAAAAATATAAGGTTTGGAAAAAATACTTATATAATAATATATATGACATTAATGAATCAAATTGGGTTCTATTGGTAGTTTATAGTAAGTTTATTAACTATATAGTGTATGAATACAAGAAGACAGGGTAAAAGTTAAATTATTTAACTTAGAGTTAAATCCAATTGATAAAGTTAAAAAGTTAGCCTAAACTTCTCTAAAACCTATTGGTTGAAATTATTAAACCCATACCCACCCTATCCTTTAAATAATACACTTTTTATTCATTATAAATGGAATATGTATTTATTATTAAATAATATTTTATGTTTTTCCTAAGGTTCCCGTTACCCATCTTATAAAAGGGAACTCTCCATTCTCTCTAATTCACACCTCCAATGCCATTTTGATCTGCCAAACCCTGCCCAAATACTCTCTCAACTATCAACCCTTTATCCTAGAGGCCTTCCTATAGTCAGAATGCCAACCTAAGGAGCCCTTTTGATCAAATCAAATGGAAGAACCCGACGAAGAGGTAAATATCTCACCACCTATTTCAAGCTCCTTTCCTCTTACACTTCCTCATTTTTTGTTGTTTCCATTAAAAACTAATAACTACATTATATTTTATATATTGTGATGTTGTTATAAAAATTTTACAACCATATTAGTTATTTTATCCATCCTATGAATGATAAAGTCACCACACGTGCGTGCATACGATTTACCATATCCACGTCGTGGTGTAGTTTGTTATTCAAACATTTCATCATTTGGATGGGTATGATAATGAGTATAAATGATATAAATTATTAATAAAACATTTTTATGATTCTTTATATATGATAAACCATCCAATTATATATAATGTTAATATCATAATAATGATATCATCGCTCGTGTGTACGTACGGTCTATCGTCTCTACGAACACGATGCGATTCATTTTTCATTATCAACCATTAAAGTATGATTATAAAGTATACATAATAAATAATCATGAATTATATTAAATAATAATTATATTGTATATATGTACGTATATTTTTCATTTACATGATTCCATTCAATTAAATACGGAAACAAAATCAGAGTTCATGTGTACGTATGGCCTATCATCTCCATGAACGGTGTATTTCATTCCATTTATCGATCTATCATATATATTTATATAACGCGTATATATTATATAAAAATCATGTTTTACATTATAGAATTTAGTAAATCATAATATAAGTAATAATATCAACAAAAAAAAGTCGCAACACATACGATAAATGAAACGATTTTACCCAAAACACTGCTTTAACATTGAATTTAAAAATGAACGGGTAATATAAATTCATAAGTGACCCATATATGATATCGTAACAATGAGTATGATTCATTAATAAGTCAATTAAATTATTTAAATCATTATATAAGAGTTTCGGATACATACAAAGCATATCGGACCTAAGGTAAGAGATAATTTTGCAATCTCATTTTTATCCGAGATTTCATATACGTAAGTATTTAATGGGGTTATATTTTTCATCCATGTCTCTAATTTTTTTAATAAAGTGTATAATATTCTTCCATTTATGTTTAAATTAATTTTTACCCCTCTTTTACTTTTTACATTGTGTTAAGTGAAGGAATATTTATTTTGTTTACCATACGAAAATCTTTTGACTATTTCGGTGAAAGTACGAGGATAATTTTTTTAACTTATACGGCGTGAATGGATTTTTATGGTTTCATAATGCATTATTTACATGAAGCATAATATACAGGTTTTCATGATTATTTTCAACACAATTAATTTCTTTTAAAATTTCATGGAATTTTGAGAAAAGAAAATGATTTTGAAGAAGAATGGATATTTTCCTCAAGAATTCATTTCAAGTGTTTTGTCAAAACAATTTTCCATATAAGATGACATTATTTTGTATGATTATGTTTTGTTTATATTGTATCTATTATTTAAATGGTTTGATTATTTTTATGAAGAAATGATATCCATTTTTTTTATATGAATTATGTTATCATGGGATGATGTTTATGAAACCCATTTTATTTTTTGGGTTAAGATGAATGATTTATATTTATTAAGTGGAAAAAGTAAGAATGATTTCTGTATGAGATGGGTGGGAACTATATCTCCCTCCAATGCATTGGGAAAAGATTTATATATCATGAGATAGACATTTCTGGAACGACAAGTGAATCTGGTTCAGTAATATAGGGCTGGAACGGCAAGTAAACCTGGTTCAGTAATGGACTTTGTCCACTATGATGGTTTTTGAAACAATGCCTTGGATACTATGGATATAACAACATGTTATTAATGGATTCCACAATTACATGTTTTATTCCCAAGCTATTTTATCATTATTTATGTTCCATTATGATATATTCCTTACGTACTACCATGTTTAATGCTATTTCTCAATCTTTTGGTGTTTATACTTTATGTTCATGATTTTTAAAGTTCAAATATATATGGGTTGTTTTATTTTTCCATGATTACCCTTACTGAGCATTTGAGCTCACCATTATTATGTTTTCTTTTCTCCTAGGATATATAGGATGGTTTTAGGTAGGAAAAAAGATGATCATTATGGGAGATATTGAAGATCTATCACCATTATTAGAAGATTGTGTTCCGAATTTCCAAAGTCACTAAACTAATATGGTCATTGGGAATTTATTTTCTAATGTATTAATTATACCGCCAATATAATGTAATTTCCATGTACGTTAAGTTTTGGTCTCTATAGTTGGTATTAGAGAGAAGGTTTAGTTAACCTTTGGAAACAAGGATGCGAAAACATTAGTTATATACCTAGAGATATTTCTTTGGTAGGTCTATGGATGTCCCTAAGGATAAGTGAAGTATAGGCTATAGTCCTAAAATTACGGTAACGATCATAGAATCAATCCTAAGATGTTATAGATTGAAATTAATCCCCCTTGATTATGTTGTTTTTATTGTATGAGTTTTTCCTCTCATACTATTTTTTTGGGTTTTAATAAATGGCAGGAAATAGGATGATTCATGTTAATGGAGAATATGATGGACAATGGAATGATATATTTCATGAGAAACCACATGAAATGTGATTGGGATGTCCAAACATCGTTATTATGACTAATCATAAATCACATAATATGATCAACAATATCAACTTTGGTATGTTTTTTGACTCGACTAATAAGAGAAAGATGGAGTTTCATGATGATCATAGAGGAAAGAAAGTTCAATTTCCCTCATGTAAATCATGTGGGAAGAGGAATCAAGGAGAACGTTTCAAAGGAATTGGATGATACTTTGGGTGTGGAAAAGAAGGACACAAAGCTAGTAATTGTAAGGGAAAAGGTTCGGTTGACTCAATGGACAAGGATAATGGTATTTCTAAGACACCAACAATGGTTAAATGTTTTAAATGTGGAATGTATAGTAATTATGAAAACCAATTCTCTAATGGAATGTATCATGAAGAGAATCAACAAGGTCGTATGGGTAGTATTTATGTAGACGATAATGAAGAGACTACTAATGATATATGTGATGAAATACGTTTTGAAGCTCGGTCAATGGTTTATGAAGGTAGGGGAATGATTGCATTTTTATCAAGAATAATGTATGGTACTATGGAATAATGAAACATCTAAGGATTGTTACCCTATTATTTTTCCTAACATATCTGAAAGTATATGTTGAATGGTACCAGTAACCATGAAAAGTGATTCAAATATTTTTTGAAAGAAGATGATATGATCATAATAAAAGGATAAATGGATAATGAAATGTTTGATAGTATTAAGGATCTCATATAAGGACAAAGTGATATCATGGTTTGGGTATATAGAAATTTTGGAATTTTGGTATATAGAAAGAGTAGACTTTTGATAGCATTAATATTTTCAAAAAGAATATATGGTAATTCATGTTTGAAGAGAATACATGATTAAGGTATTCAAATTTTTGGAATGTGACCAAAATGATATATCTTATAATATATGGGGGATAAATGATGGTATTCACAATCTTGGTTGATGAAATTTCTAGTAATCGTGGTCTTTAAACTATGAGCATGGATAGAAGTATTTTTTCTAAGCCTAAAGATTTGAAATGGATTATGTTGGACATAAGATAATATTGTTTAAGGATATAACCTTTTTTTTAATATTATTCCGAGAATGTTATAATACTGTAGTTTTAGAAAAATACCAACCTGCAGGACGAGCGACCACCCGTTGCGTCAGACAAGGCTACGCGAATCGAACCCACAACCGAAGTGCGACATGTTTTTATAGCCTACCTATATCCTACAATAATCCCATGTTAAGTAGAAACTAGTTTTAATTTATTAAGAGGTATTATATAATAAGTATACGTCCATTTTAGTAACCATATACAATTAATTTCACCATAGATGGACTTATGTATATAACTTTTTCTAACCTTATATTTGAGACAGATGTAATGACCTATCATTCTATCGCATGATCTGCTAACACTTCATGGAAGGAAAATTCAACTTCATTTATTTAAGAGATGCAGTGGAAATTATACAAGGCGAAAACAACAATGAGATGGTACAAAAATCAATTATTTCTTTAAATTCAAAAATTCTTCAACATTAGGGAAATTATCTTGAAAAAAAAAAGTTTTTCTAGTTCCCTCATATCTGATGAATCATATGGTACCTTAAATCATCACGAAATTATGGATTTTTGATTTTTGGATTTTCCATATCCAGGTTCTCTACCACTGTTCATCCAAACTTGATGGTTTTATTTCTTTTCCATATCCATATTTTCACCTATATTTTCCTATGTGGAAACCTAGTGATGAGTTACTTTGGGTATCCATTATGATTCTAGCATTCCTTCTTAAAATTATGATTTAGTATTCTTTTTTTACGATGTGTGTTTCTATGAAATAAACTTTCATGTAGAAAAGCATTTGTAACACCGAAGAATTTCGAGGGCGAAATTCTCTTTAAGTGGGGTTGAATGTAACACCCTGGGATTTTATGAGAATTATTTTATTTGATGTCTTTTGTGGTACGCTACACCAAGATTATCTTTCTCTATAGGAAACATCGTATTAGCTTGTAATATACACGACACTATTCTTGGCGTGCATTAAAATCAAGAGTAACCTTCCTCAACAGCTTGCGTTGTATGAAATACTGAGTTTCACTAAACAACGATATATTATTAAAATATTATATAAACTAGCCGTTATGAATATTAATACCCACTTTTTGAAATTTTATAAATTTTATCATTCAAAATGGAGTTAATTTTTGAATTCAAAATATCGAAATTATCCTAGGTTGAATTTTTGGTATTTTTCGGAAAACTTTCAATTTTTGATGAATAGTTGAAAACACTGAGTTATAGTTTAAAACCGAATTTTTATTTAAATAAAAATTTATTTTATTAAAATTTATTTTAGGTAAAAATATACATATAATACCTGTATAAGTTCAATGTAATTAATTGGAGTAATTTTATAATAATTTTATATATATATAAATTTTATTGAACTTTTTAGCGTCTTTTACCCACCTCATTGTAGAATTTTCAAATTCACATAAAACCTAATTTTATTGCTTCTTTGAGGGGAATTTAGAAAATATGACAGACAATGTTAATATAAAGGAGTAAAATTGTGTTCAATAAGATAAAAATAATTTTTTGTGAATAGTAACTTTTTAATTTTATTTACCACGGTTAAAAGTAAATATTTTAATAAAGGGAAAAAATGATATTATTACTACCCTAAAACTTGTCCTAATTTTATTGTATAAGTATAATTCCACCAAAAAAACCTTAGGAATAAAATATGAACCACTTTCGCCCACCTGGATTAGATTAGGACACTTAATATTATTTTATTTAAAGAAGAGTTAAAATAGTTAAAATCAATGATTAATAACAATACAATTTTTAATATAGGTTTATACATAAGATAAATTATTTTATAAATATTAATTTTAAATATAAAAATATTTACTACATAATGGTATTTTATTTATATTTTTCAGACATTAAATAAGTTAATTTATTTATGACACAATGATGATGTTGTAATTACCTTATTAATGAAATATTAACATAATTGATATTATGAATATCCAAATAAATATAATGTGAGACTTTTTATAAATAAATATTATTATTTAGGTTAATATAACATATTATTTTTGGTTATATGAAATTATTTCGAATAATTCTATTATGAATTTAGAGAAAAAAATACCAAATAGTGTCAAAATTGTCATAAAAGAGCTTTAAAATAAATATTATATTATTAATTGATATAATGGTCCTAAAAATATAAATTTCGTAAAAAATACTTATATAATAATATATATGACATTAATGAACCAATTGGTGTTCTATTGGTAGTTTATAGTAAGTTTATTAACCATATAATGCAAGAATACAAGAAGACAAGGAAAAAGTTAAATTATTTAAGAGTTAAATCTAAATGATAATGTTAAAATGGTAACCTAGACGTTTCTAAAAGCTTTTGGATGAAATGATTTAAACACATACCCACCCTATCCTATAAATAAGACACTATTTAGGAATTATAAAATGAATATTTATTTATTATAAAATAATATTTTAAGTTTTTCCTAAGGTTCCTCTGACCCCTCTTATAAAAGGGCACTCCACCTTCTCTATAGTTCACACCTCCAAATCCATTTGTCTTTGCAAAATCCTGACCAAATACACTATAAACTACAAAACATTCATCCTAGAGGCCTTATTATAGTCATAAAGATATCATAAATATCCCTTTTGACCAAATCAAAAGGAAGAACCCGAAGAAGAGGTAAATATCTCATCACCTATTTAAACTTCCTTTCTTCTTCCACTTCCTTATTCGTTGTTGTTTAAATTAAAAAATAATAAATACAGTATATTATATATAATGTGATGTTTTTATAAAAATGTTACAACCATATTAGTTATTTTATCCATCCTCATAATGAAAAAGTCACCACACGTGCGTACGTACAGCTTACCGTCTCCACGTCGTGGTGTAGTTTGTTATTCAAACATTTCATCATTTGGATGGGTATAATAATGAGTATAAATGATATAAATAAAAAATATAACACAAGTATGACTCATTAAATATGATATACCATCCAACTATATACAATTTTAATATCAAAAAAATGATATCATCGCTCGTGCGTACGTACGGACTACCGTCTCCACGAACGCGATGAGATTTATTTTCCATTATTAACCATTCAAGTATGATTATAAAGTATATATAATAAATAATCATGAAATATATTACATAATAATGATACTGGATTAATTTACATATATTTTTCATTTACTTAATTCCATTCAATTAAATAAGGAAACGAAAACAACGTTCATACGTACGTACAACCTACCGTCTCCATGAATGGTGTATTTAATTCCATTTATCGATTTATCATATATATTTATATACTGAGTATATATAATATATAAATCATGTTCTAAATTCTGTAATTAATTAAATCATGATATAAGTAATAATATCAAGAACAACAAGTCACAACACACATGATAAATAAATGATTTTACCCAAAACGCTGCTTTAACATGAAATTTAAAAAAGAACGGGTAATATAAATTCATAAGTAAATCATATATGATAACATAAAAATTAAAATGATTCATTAATAAGTAAAATAAATTATTTAAATAATTATATAGGAGGTTCGGATACATATAAAACATATCAGACCTAATGTAAGGGGTAATTTTGCAATCTCATTTTTATCCGAGATTGCTTATATCTATGTATTTACTGGGGTTATATTTTTCATCCATGTCCATAAAAAAGTTTTTTATAATGTGTTTAATATTCTTCCATGTATGTTTATTGTCATTTTACCCCACTTTGAATTTTACATTGTGTTATGGAAGGAATCATTCTTTTGTTTACCATACATGGAACTTTTTGACTTTTCCAAAGAATGTACGAGGAGAATGTTTTTTATCTTATATGGCATGAATGGATTTTTACGGTTTAATAATTCCTTATTTACAGGAATCATAATTTACAATATTTCATGATTATTTAAAAAAAATTATTTTCTTTTAAAATCACAATACATTTTGAGAAAATAAAATGATTTTGAAGAAGAAAGGATATATCCCCAAGAATTAATTTCATGTGTTTTGTCAAAACTATTTTCCATATAAGATGAAATTATTTTGTATGATTATGCATCATGTATAATGTATCTATTATTTACATGGTTTTATTCTTCTTATGATGAAATGATATCCATTTTATATATGGATTATGTTATGATGGGATGATGTTTATGAAACCCATTTTATTTATCGTGTTATGATGAATGATTTATGTTTATTTTGTGGCACAATTAAGAATGATTTCATTATGAGATGGGTGCGACCAATATATACCTCCAATGCATTGGTTAAAAGATTTATATCTCATGAGATAGACATGGTTGGAACGACAAGTGAATCGGGTTCAGTAATACAGGGCTGGAACGACATGTAAACCCAGTTCAGTAATGGAATTTGACCACTATGATAGTATTGGATACAAATCCTTTGCTACTATGGAAATCATTAAATTTGGTTAATGGTTTCCACAATTAAATGTTTTTCCATGCTATTTTACCATGATCGATGTTCCTTTATGATCTATTCATTACATACTACCATGTTTAAGGTCATTGCTCAATATTTTGATGTTTAAAATTTATGTTCATGCTTTTTTTAAGGTGAAATGTATATGGGTTATTTTATTTTCTCTATGCATACCCTTACTGAGAATTTGTGGTCACCATTTTTATGTTTTCTTTTCCCCCAGGATATAAAGGAAGGTTTAATGTAGGAATAAAATAAGATCTTAATGGGAGATGTTGAAGTTCTTTCACCATGATTAGAAGATTATGTTCTGAGATTCCAAAGACAGTAAACTAATACGGTCATTGGGCGTTTATTTTGTAATTTATTAAGTATTCTCAAATGTAATGTAATGTCCTTGTACATCATTTTTGGTTCTCTACATTAAATTTTAATGAGATACATTAAATATCTTATTTAAATCATCTACATGAGTCCCCTATAATAATTTTCCTATTTAATTCATGTATGTGAGTAATCTATGTGAATTTTTCCTACACGGTTATGTTAATTTTTACATGATGATTTAAGAATTTAAAATATTCACATTTTTAAAGAAAACTATAACATTTCAATTTGATCTATGTTTATGATGAATATTTTTATTTTTATTTTTTTTCTAACAATTATTTTTAACTATATATTTTCTATGATAATATGATTTAAATTGTTTAATGAATAATAAAATTAGAATCAAATTAGAATAATCATGTTAGGATATTCACATTGATAATTTGGAAATAGTTATATTTGAAATTAAAATTTCTTGAATATATTTGGATTATCTTGGATATTATAATGGTGTTTTCCAAGGACACTAATATTCATTATTAAATATTGTTTTATTTTCCTAATCATGTTTCTATTAATACAAAATGAGTGTTCCAAAATATCATGTACGACAGTGAGAAATCAAAATATGAAATGGTTAAATTATAATTGTTTGGGAATATCATGAGTTTATCTAGCATAAGTTATATGAGTATTCCATGGAATTTATTAAATATATTTATTGGATATATTTATTTCTATATTGTGTTTTTATTATTCTAAAAATTATTTATTTACCATATAATTTCCACTCTCAATGTAGAATTAAAAGAATCCACCATGTGATGTTTTTATCAACTGAGTTTATAAAGGACATTCATGGAATTCAGTTTCTATAAAATAATAATTTCTATTTTTTTTATAAAATGAATAAACTCATGTATTGAAGTGAGAGACATATTACTATTGTTTTACACATTAATGTTGTGTAGTTTTCTACTATGTTATAGGGCCCCATTGTTCATCTTATTATATAAGTAGACTAGTGGATACCCAAGATTCACTATTTCAACATATTAAAGGGAATGATCACTGACCGATCCATTCAATATAATCCATGTCAACAATAATTTACAGTGATAAACTATTATTGGTTTATTATAACTATAAATTCTATATTATCTCACAAATATCATCTTGCATAGGGTTATACTACCCATAAAAATTGTATTTTGGGGATTAGTATATACACTTTGAATAATGGTTTTCTCTTAACTCATAAAACATCCTTGGAAATGACCACTCATATAAGAGATTGGGTATATTCTATTCCATTAGAAAACTACATTCTTCATGAACATTAATATATAATATTGTTGGACTAATCCAGTGAAGGTAATGTTTGGGTCTACAACTACAGAAGTTTGTATTAGGTTTTCCCCTATAAAACAATGACATTAGTGTACATGTGATAAATGAAATAGGCTAGGATTGAGAACATACGAATATAGGTTGGATATTCATTGATAACGACTTTGTTTCTTTATAAAATGATAATATAAAAGGGAATTGGTAAAGGACACCAAGTGTGAAAATAGAAGATGTAAGGAAGAATTTCTCCCCATTAAAAGGGATATACCATAGTGGGTGTAATCCCTATCAGTTATATGGAGGTATGAAGAGTAGAGTAATGTAAATTATATTGGAATATAATAAAAATTCTTCATATTCATCTTCTACTTTCTTAAATGTTTCTTTTATCACTCATTTCATATAACAGTATCATTGAATTGATAAATATTTCAATTGATCACTATTTTTTATCATATTGGTTAGGCTATTATTAATTTTGGAAGATGTATAATTCACCCCAAAAAATTTACATTTAAATTTCCCCACTAAGAGTAAACAATGGCCACTATTAAATAGGTATTTGATGAATTTTTGGGTCTCAAGATATAAATATTTTATCGTATTGGTGTACGACTATTCCCAAAAAGCATAGTTCCTTTAAATATTGATTTATTTATTCGAGTTTAAGTAAAAATTAATTTATCATTGAATTAGTATTTCAAAATATGTATTTAATGTAAGTCAATATTCATTCCATCTATATGAGTTTAGTATTACACACATCTAAATTTTCATTCATCGTTACGAATATATATGGTTATCAATTTTGAGTTTATTATGAATTCATGTTTCATATATATGTTATCTATAATATTTATTTGATGTTTCATTAAATATTGATTCAGTTATATATCTACCTTACTAAGGGTTTGATCGCACCTTATTTTACGTTTCCAATTCACATTGTAATTTAAAAATCAGTACACTTGAAAATATTATATTTCAAACATGTGTGAATGGAATTTGGGGAGATCCTTCACATAAGGAATTAATTATGTGATTTATCATTTTATGTTTTATCATGTTATTCAAATATTGTAAACATGAGAAGATCCTTAAAATGTAAAAAAATAAACAATAATTATTGATTTTATAATTTTGTATGGTTATATCCTGGATTTTATATCTTGTATAAAAAAATGTATATAATAAATCAGTTTATGAGAACAATAACAGAGATTATAGGTCTAGGGATTCACTATTCCATTCCAATGCATAAAAATTAATTTCAAGAACATCAAATATGTCCCACTTAAAAAAATAATTGTAAGTAAATAATGATTGATACCCATATAAACATGAAGACATGTTAACATGGATGAACCTATATTGTTCTTTATCTATATGGATTATCAAAATCACATAAGGATTTTAACTATATTAAGGATGATCCAATAAGTATTAGTTTTGTATAGTTCATTTCTTACTTATGAGAATATTAAAATATTATGTATTTAATATAATTATAATTTATATGAAATATTAAATCTAGGGATGAAAATTAAAATGATCTTCCTCAAAATAAATATTAAAAAAAACTAATTTCATTCATTATCTCATTATAGGACTCAATTCTATACTATGATCCTCTTGATAAAAAATTTATGTAATTTTAGAAATTGGATTGAAATGGAAAATATAGATAAGGATATTTTTTAAAGATTTGTGGAGGTATAAATACGATAGGATCTTAATCGTCAAAGGAGGGAATCTATAAATATATATATGATATTAAATACTATTAGAAATACGTGGAAGAATTTGGTTGTGGTTGAACTAAGGGAATAATATGGATAGTTTTTTTACATTGTCATGGTTATTTATAGAAATAATATTCACTAACATTCATCGAATGTGAATTTAAAAGAAAAAAATGATGTAATTCTTACAAATTTATGAAATTGATAAAATAAAATAATATATTTAATGAATCAAAGAGAATTTGAAGAAGAGGGAAAAGAAATAGGTTCTTTCTCATTGCTTTGTTAGAACTCGATGAGAATTTTGAGATTACATGAGATAATGAATGTTGGAAAGAATTAAGTGATCAATGAAAAAAATTTCCAATATAGTTAAAGTAATTATATATTTAAAAAATATCTAAAAATAAATAATAATTGTTCTGTAAGAATATATTTTGTTATGATGTTATAGTTCATTTCATGTTTATGGTTATCATCATTTTACTATTATCATTATAATTTATTTCAAGTGGAGCACTTAATTTTTTATGTTTCCTAGTTTCTAAAATATATTAAGGATTTAAAAATATTATTATGTCACAAAACTATATAAATTAGGGTTTTAGTTTTTTGGGTCTTGATATTGGTTATTTTTAATAACTAAATCATGTTACTATAATTAGTGATAATGATTTATTAATTAGAAAATGTAAATGATTTTTAATCACATAATCATCACCTCTTAGTGATGTCACTACTCCCATGGTTGGGTATTCAAAAAATAGAAACTATCATTACTAGGGATGATAAAAAATTCTAAAAAGTTTATTATGGTTCATAAAATAATATTAATATTGAGGAATTTGTGGAATTAACAAACTATATAAATTAATATGGTTTATTTATATTATTTATATACACTATATGTTACAATGGTACCATAAATATAGTCATAATTTCATGATGAAACTTATAGATCAAGCTTCATGATTGAACATTATAGAACCAAGTGGTATAAGAATTTAATAAAACACTTTTGATTTGACAAAACGTGGTGAATAATGTTTAACTATGGGTCTATATAAATGGTATGATTATAATAAAAGTTTGAGAGAAAACTATTTGTAATGTATAGTCTCAACCATACTATTGTTATATGTTGATTTTCATGCTCCAAAATTCACTTGATTGTTTTCTAATAAAGTTATGTTCAATATGTTTCATGAACATATATCATGATTTTAATTATATCATTGATGGAATTCAAGGCTACAAGATGTGTTATGGAAACACTATTCACACCCTACATTCTAAAGACTAAATGTATGGATAACCAACCTTATGTTTGGAATAAATATTATGCTGACAGTATGAATGTATGGATTCCCATCCCTACATTTCTTTTGATCCCTACATTACATAGATGAAAGTATAGTTAAGGAACCAAAAGTTGGTAAGAACCCAACACTACATAATGTAACCCTACACTAGGAAAGGTTACCATATACTACGTAGTGAAACCCTAAGATTGATTATTCGATGGAGAAATTTCAAACCAAAATTTATTTGGAGATTCATGTAACAATATTGACATAATTATAGATTGATTAATGCTCTTTTATGACTAATTTCAAAGCTCATTCTGATCTATTCATATAACTAAATTCATCAGAGAAAATCCAACCTATTCTTAAGGGAGGATACATATTACCTAATTATTTCATATTTGAATACCCAATATTTATCAGGCTATTTTAAAAGGGTATGTTCAACTAAAAAGCGTCTATATATATGAATAGATTATTTATTAATCATATATATGTGATATGGGTGATACATGTTTAATGAAAACTACATACTAATTTCTATCCTTGATATATATATATATATATATATGATGCAATGAATGATCGACTCTGTTACTTTATGAAAGAAGCCACTCTTTAGATAAAAACACTTATAACCTCATGTTTTTGTTAGATTAATGTTCTTGTTTGGTGGTATTCATATTGAAGATCATCGGAAACCAAGATCGCTTTAGAGTTATTATTTCTTGAAGAAATTCATTTCTAGAGAAGAAGATCCATCTACTATTAGTTTCTATTGAAATTATGAACATCAACTCATATCATCAACAAATAACACTGTTTGGATTTATAGGAGTATCAATATCACATACTCAGTTATGGATTAAGTATCAGATTATTTTACAATGATTGGGATAACTGGTTCCTTGTAAATGAACATGAAGGCTCTATTTAGCCTTTTTTAATGGTTATAAATTTTTACACATAGTTTTGGATTTTAAGGTCTAGTGATAAGATGAAAATTCTAGAGAAATTCTACAATCTCACAAAGACTATGTTGGTGGATTTTACTAGGGGATATTTATTCCCCAAACCATTATAAAATTTCTATGTTCATTATTTTTGTTTGTTTGTTGCTTATACTAATTACAGAAGAAAACGTTTTATATCTTCATTAATAAAAGCAATCATTAAAATATACAATATATCCTGATTATTGAAATTACACAATTCAACCCCAACCCCATATTGTTATATTTTAATTATTCTGACCTGAAAATTGGTATCAAAGGATATATTTTTTGAAAAATAAATAGAAGTCTTAAAAAATAAGGTCTATACAATGTAGATGGAAATAAATGTTATAAGGGAAGGTATGTTTACGGTATGTGATCCATACATTAATGGAATAAACACATGGATGATGTAAATAACTTATGATCATACATCTAAAATAGATGGCCTTCAAAGTCTTTTCAAAGATCATCACAACTTATGTGATTCTTGAAAATCCAGGGACTTGGACTACTAAGACAAAAGCTGAATATGACATCAATTAAAATGAAGTGAATTCAGTAATCTTTGGACATGGACATGATGAATTAAATCATGTTTCAGAACTCCCTACTAACTACAAAATATGGAAGACAATAGCTGTTATGTATGGTAGAATAGACAATGGTAGATAGATGAGATACACTGCTACACATATAATGTTTGACATTTTTAGAATGTTTTATAGTGAAAGCATAAAAAACATTAACGTACTGTCAATAGAGATTGTGAGCAATATTGATGCCTTGTGAGATCCAATCAATCATTTAGATCAAGCGCAAAATGAAATAAGCCTGCTCCCATCAAAATGTAACGGAATATCATTATCTATTTGATAATCATCACATGAAAAGAATTTGAAAATGAAACATTTAATTGGTACATAGATGATGTACAAAGAAGAAATGCAAGCTAAAGTTTAAGATCATTATATTTTAGTGAAATGGGAATATACTAGTCTTAAAGTTACATCTAATAAGCACCAATTAATATCAAAACTAGTTGTCAAGTTAGTAAAAAATTCAGATTCCTTATACTTTGAAATGGAACTAGAACATCTTTCCTAAACATTTAGTAAATTATAAAATAAGAAAAGAGGCCTCAGAAAATACTTTAAAAAGGATAGAAGGGAACCTAGATATGTAAGATTCTATGAATAAAAGAATTGGGCCACATTAAACATGAATTCCCCCAATTAATAGAATAAATTTTTTTTCCTTGAAAGCAGATATCAGAAGAAATATATTTATCAATACAAAGGAAATAGATCCTTAAAAGCTTCATAGAGTTTATTTGAAGAATTGTGTACCTCTTAAAAATCATACTCATATAAAGAGACATAAAATCTCAAAGCTAATATTTTTTATATCTTAAAAATAAGAAGCGGTAAAATACTATTACTTTTATTCATCTGATTCTGATAGTTGTTCAGAAATTAAATTAGCTTATTATTGTTTAATATTAGAAGAAAAATAGTGTTCTTTAATAAAGAAGCATAAATTATTAAAAATCATCACAATGTTGTTTTAGGGTAAAGATATACTATTCTAAAAGAACAACAAGAACTAGTTGAAAAGTTAAATTCATCTACAAATAATTGTATTGATTATGAAAAATGATTAAAGAATGAATGAATGATGTAGAATCTTATAAGAGTTATTCTAGTATTTTAACTGAAGGAGAAAAGAATCTAAATTAGAGCCTTGTAATGAATTTTTATTTAATAATATAATATTGGGAATAGAAAGAAAGGGTGAAAGTCAAAAATTATACAAGAATTTTTCATGTGCCAAATTAAAAAAATACAACCTACTATTACTATTAACAAGAGTAAACATACAACAAAAGTGGAAGTAGTAAACATACACAACTGAAATAACTACAGAAGTGGGTATAACCAACAGTATATAAGTGATGATGCTACATGATTCAAGTTCTAAGAAAACAGCCAGAACATGTTATACATAAATACAGTACAACAGAAAAACAGAGTACAGTAATGCAAGAAAAATAGCTAGCAGCGGCATCGCGAGCCTAGGATCAGTCCCATGCCCTCCTATTCCTCAACAACAATCATGTACCAGTATAGGGACTCTTGCCCCTATCTACACATGCATCAACGTAATCTGTTTGGGCCGAAAAGCGTGACCCAAAAAGGGTGTGAGAAATATATCTCAGTAGGCACCCACCAAAGGCACGTGCTCAACAATGTGTAAAACATGCAACAAGTGTGCAGTAGTAAAATGCAATAACTAAGTAGTAATCAAAAGTAACTAACTTAAAATTTAAATTGCCATTTTATTATTCATTTAATTCCTTTAATTTAGTACCATTTTTGTGCTCAACAGCACCAAGCCCTCAGGATAACCAGAACCGTTCCCTCAGGTTAATATAGTAACCACGCCCTTAGGCTAAAATAGTAACCATGCCCTCAGGCTTGCCCTCAGGCTTGCCCTCAGGCCATAAAGAATCCAACCCGCAGGTATTTCCCTCAGGCGTAACAGAATTCTCACCCTTAGGCATAGGAAGTGTCACCCTCAAGCACAGAATTCAATTCCTTAGCCACGAAAGGTTTCCCTCAGGCGGAATAACGATAGCCCTCAGGCTAAAACAGTCATTCCCTCAGGCTAATCACAACAACACCCTCAGGATAAACAGGTAACCGGGCCATGCCAAACATATCAAAATGCGGTAAACAAGCAATTCCTATCAAGGAAATTCTACAGTTACTACATTTAAGGCATACCCTCGAGTATCCTGGCCAAACGGCTAAATGGAGGAACAGACCCCTCGGGATGGTCTTGGATCCAATTAATGATCCCAAACAGCATTTTATTATCACAATTTAATCACCTATGCAATTCTAGGCATTAAATATATCAACGACCTCAGCCACACGACACCCCAACATGGGTTCGTGGCACAAAAACGCACAAAAACAAATGAAAGTTGGAAAATGAACACCAATCCACCTACCTTATACGCCAAAGAACGTTATTCCCGAACGTCGGCTCCAGAAAAGCCCAAGAATGGCATAGATCTGACGAAGAACAAAACCCATTCAAACGTAAATAACTTACGTTGGGGATGAATTGGCAAGAATGGTTCCAGGAGAAGGAAGGGCTTACCCGTGCGGTTCCAACGAGATCGTCCGAAGCCGAATCAGATTCTAGACGAACACCCGATGGATCTTCAATGGTTCGGCCGTCCTCCTTGGCTCCAAAATGGATCAAGTGCCTCCTCTTCCAAATGAGGAGGCTACTGCATGTTTTAATCCGAAAAAACAAAGTACACAGTGTGTACTTCCAAGTACACGGTGTGTAAACCCTTCATTTAATAGTTAAAAAGGCGGCACCGACACTGTTCACTTGCCGACCAGAGTACACGACATGTACTCCTGAGTACATGGAGTGTACTGCCGCCCAGCTGGCAGCGACTCCACCACCTTACTATTCAAGCCTTCCGACTAACTACAGGGCGTGAAAGGTACCACTACACGGTGTGTAGTCGGTTCCTACACCCCTTGCCGCTGACAAGGCTACACGCCCCGTATACTCTTCCCAACATGGCCAAAAGTACATGGCGTGTGGATAAAGTACACTGTGTGTTGTTCCAAAATTTAGGAATTTTCCCCATTTTCCACATTTTCTCAAAATCACATAAGGAAAAGGAAAAGAAGAATCTCGTACCTCTAAAAGAAGAACCGGGTTCTTACAAACTTATCCCCTTATAGCAATTTGTCCCCGAATTTTCCTTTCAAGGGTGGTAAAGAGAAAGCTCAGAACAACTATAGCCACTGAGCACGTACGTTGGACTCCCGCTCCCAGGTCTCGTCCTACACTCAGCCATGCTGCCATAGCACCCGTACGAGAGGAAATGACCGGACTCGGTGAACCTTCGTGCCCCTATCAACGATACAGATCAGATTATTCTCAAAGGACACATCATGGTGAAGCTCATCCTCCTATAGATGAAAGGTGTGAGACGTGTCTGAAAGGAAGCGACGAAACTGAGACACGTGGAAGACGTCATGCATGGATCGGTACCGCTGCGGTAACTGCTACCGATAGGCAACCAGCCCAACTCTCTCTAGAATCTCAAATGGTCTCACATACCTCGGCGAAAGCTTTCCCTGTCTCCTAATCTGTTTGTGTCCCAGCCTTGGCGAAACACGCAAGAAAACTAGATCCCCAACCTCAAACTCCAAAGTTCGTCTGCGGCGATCAGCATAAGACTTCTGATGAGACTGCGTGGTATCAATCTGCTTCTGAATCAACTAGACCTGCTTAGAGGTCTCCTAAACGAGCTGTGGTCCCAGTAAGGCTGCCTCACCTGCCTCTAACCAACACAAAGATGATTAGAATGGCATACCATATAAAGCCTCGTATGGTGCCATCTCAATAGTTGCCTGAAAACTATTATTATAGGAAAAATCGACTATGGGTATATGCTTCTCCCAAGATCCCCCAATGTCTAGGACGCATGCGCGCAATATGTCCTCTAGCACCTGTATCATCCACTCTGACTGGCCATCTGTCTGAGGGTGGTATGATGTGTATAGAAGCATCTGTGTACCCAGCGCCCTCTGAAAACTCTTCCAGAAAAGAGACGTGAAGCGAGCATCCCTATCTGAAATGATAGAACGAGGGACCCCATGTAGACGTACGATCTCTCGGATATACAGCCTTCCGAGCTCGTTCACACCAAAGGTCTCCTTGATTGGAAATAATTTAACTACCTTCGTAAGTATATCCACAACAACCCACACGGCGTCATTGCCTCAAGGTGACCGTGGCAATCCCGTCAAAAAATCCATCGCTACATCATCCAATTTCCACTCCGGAATGGGAAACTGATTTAACAGCCTAGCTGGTCTCTGATGCTCTGCCTTCACCTACTAACAGGTGGAACACCTAGTAACAAAACCAGCTATCTCTCTCTTCATACCCAACCACCAGTACTGATGTATCCAGTCTCGGCACATCTTGGTATCCCCGGGATGAACTGCCCATGTTGAAACATGAAACTCTCACATCATCTCCTCACGTATATCCCCTGGAACCCATACACTTCCATGGAAATGCAAAACCTCGCCATCGCCTATCGTCCAACAGGGAGGAGGGTCTTCACATGCCACCAAATCCCATAAAACTAGGCCTTCTGAAACCAAAAGATGCCTCATCCTCACTCTGTCCAGGAGGGTAGAAGTCACAGCTAACGAGGAAAGATAAGTCTGCCCCTGACTTTCATGAACCTGCAGATGCATCTCAAAGAACAAAGACATAAGCTGCCACTCACCACTGGCCTCCTGCACTGCCTGTATCTGAGTCTTCCTGCTCAGTGCATCGGCTACTGCATTACCTTTACCGGGTGTATAGACAAGCTGAAAATCGAAGGACTGTAGGTACTCAACCCACTTTCTCTGCCTCATATTCAGGTCATGCTGAGTAAAGATATACATGAGGCTTTTGTGGTCGGTGAAAACCACAAAATGCTCTCCCAAAGGGTAAAGTCTCCAATAGCGCAACGCATGCACAACTGTAGCCAACTCGAGGTCATGCGTCGGGTAATTCCTCTCATGTGGCCTCAACTGCCGAGACCCGTACGCCACAACTTGGTTGCCCTACATCAAAACGGCTCCCAGCCCAATCCCTGATGCATCACAGTAAACTGTATAGCTCTTCCCCTGCTCTGGGAGTATCAGGATCGGTGCTGATGTCAGCCTTCCCTTTAGGTCCTGAAAAGTTTTCTCACAAGCTTTTGACTAAACAAACTTCACACCCTTCTTAGTCAGACCTGTCAATAGTGCTACTTAGTGGGAGAAGTCCTGTATGAAACGTCTTTAGTAACCGGCCAGCCCTAAGAAACTTCGTATCTCCAACACATTCTTGAGCTGCTCCCAGGAAACTACTTCTATCACCTTCTCTGGGTCTACTACAACTTCTGCCTCTGAAATAATGTGACCCAGGAAGTGAATCTGGTCCATCCAAATGTGGCACTTTGAGAGGTTAACATATATCAGATGCTCTCTCAGTGTACTCAATACGATCCCAAGATGGGTGGCATGGTCATGTCGAGTGTGATAGAACACCAAGATGTCTTTCACGAATACATCCACAAATGAATCAAGATACATATGGAACACACGATTCCTCAGAGCCATGAAAACTACTGGCACGTTCGTGAGTCTGAACGGCATAACCATATACTCATATAGACCATACTTGCTCCTGAAAGCTGTGAGAGGTATATTAGATGGTCTAACGCACAGCTGATGATATCTAGATCTCATGTCAATATTCTAGAACACTCATGCTCCACGAAGCTGATCAAATAGATCTTCTATCCTCGGCACGGGATATCGGTTATTAACCATCAACTGGTTCAGCTTCCGATAATCCACACAAAGCCTAAGGGTACCATCCGCCTTCTTCGCAAAATGGACCGGAGAACCCCAAGGAGAAGTACTGGGTCAGATAAAACCCTTCTCCTGTAGCTCCTCTAACTGCCTCTTGAGCTCCTGTAACTTAGGCGTGGCCATCCGATAAAGAGGAATGGTCAACAGTGCTACTCATGGCACAAGATCGATAGAGAAATCCACCTCACACACCCGAGGTAGACCTGAAAAGTCGTCGGGGAAGACATCCCTAAAACGATCAAAAACTGGCGGGAAATCCGTCTGACAAGTACCCTTGTCATCCAGATATAAGCTCGCAATCTGGGTTGTGGCTCCACCTCGCCCATGATGCTCTGGTCCAGCTCGTCTCCCCTGAACATCCCACTCACCCTTGTATTGAAACTCCCTGCCCTCTGGTGATGTGAAACACACCCTGCAGCGATAGAAGACTACAAAGGCTTGAAAGGGAACCAACCAGTCCATCTCGAGAATGAAGTCATAGTTTGTCATCTCCAGGACATAGAGGTCCCAAAGGAAGTGACACCCACCAACCTCAAGGGGGCACTCCTTGCACTGACGCACACCAACCATCCTAGTCCTCAACGGAGTTTCTAGCGTCAAGATAGCAGAAGAAGTTGAAAAATAAAGCCCAAGGATCTCCACAACGGGCACTGATATACTACTATGTGTAGCACCCGTATCAAAAAGTATTCAAGAAAAGACAGAAGCAATTAGAATATTACCTATGAATGTCGAAGATCTGTGACCCTACTCCTACTGGGTCTGTTGCACTACCTATGCCTGTCCAGTGCCACGACCCTTCAACATAGCCTGGCTACCCTGAGCTGTCCCGCCCTATTGCCTCTGAGATCCTGGTGTCTGGTTACCACAACCACGACTACCATCTCTACCTGCACGCCCTGACGTATTCTAGTTCCTTGACTGGTAAGAAGCCACTGGTCCTGCTCCCGCACACGGAGTCTGCACAGAACCCATATCACTAGCCACTAGTGGATACACCCTGCAAAAGCGCTGCAGATGACCCATCATACAGCAAGCTCGACACTCCACTGGGTCTCGTGGACACTGCGGCCTCTTGTGACCCTCTCTGCCACACTGATAGCACCTGATCGGGCCACCTGAAGAAGTTTCCTGGCTGGTACTGCCGCCCTGAGAGAAGTCTATCTGTATCATCCTCTTGCCAGTAGAAATAGTACTAGTAACTGGTGCTGAACCGCCCTGGCCCACACCACTAGATTCTCGCTGGTTCCTCTCTGTAATCAACACCTGATTCACAATCGTGTGTACAGTTGGCAACCTGAAAAAATTCACTAGAGCTCGGATGTCATACCCAAGACCATTCTAAAAACATCTGGCTCTCAGCATCTCATCACCCACAAGCATGGGTGCAAAGCGCTGAAGCTCCGTAAAACGAGCAGAATAGTCCATCACCGACATAGCACCCTGCTGCATATTCATGAACTCTCGAGCTCTATCTTCCCTCAGCGTCTCAGGAACGAAGAAGTCATAGAATACTATCTAAAAATCATCCCACGCCATGTCCATGTGATGCTCTGACTGGGTTGTAACATCCCACCACCTCTTGGTGGAATCATGCAGCATGTAAGTCGCGAGCTTGACCCTCCACCCTAGAGGCGTCTCAAGATGCTCGAAAATAGTCTTCATCGATCCTAGCCAAGACTCTATAGACTGTGGTCCTCCATCCCCTGAAAACGTAGGCGGATGCTGCTACTGAAAAATACGCGTCAGCTCATCCATAGATGTGGCAGCCTGCGGTACTCCCTGAAAGGTCTGCATGAACCGTAATAAACCTTCACGGAACTTCGCCTCTGCGCCTGTGTCCGATATAACAACTGGTGCCGCATCTGGCTCTGATGGTGGATCAACTGGTAGCCCAATGGCCCACCATCTCCGGAGTATAATCGTCGCTGCTCTCCTGGCGAACAACTCTCGGTCGTCTAGGGGGCATGACTCTACAAGGTCAAAAGCACGCCTTAGATTCAAGATTATTAAGGCCAAAAAGCGAAGGAACCACAAAGGAACAAGAGGAAGAAGGCATTCAAAAAATTTCAAAACAAGACTACACAGCGTGTACACTAACTACACGGCGTGTAGTTGACTTCCTTTCCCCTGCCCGGGTCCTTCTACAGGGCTAAGCCACACATCTTTCGTTCAACAAAACTACATAGTGTGTATAATATCTACACGGAGTGTACGGTGTTATTTTCCAACTGCCTGTGTCATCTGTGACACGGCCGACTACTCGGATTAACACTACACGACGTGTTACACCCGTACACGACGTGTATAGGACCCCGTTTCCCAGCCACACGACTAAGTCCACACAGTCTGTCCTCAGACAAGACTACAAGGCATGGCCCATAGGTACACGGTGTGTTTAAAATGAGGTGAAACTAGACCGTGTTGTTAGTAACACGGCCGAGTCCCCAGGTCACACTACACGACGTGTGCACCATTGACACGGCGCGTTCTGTCAAGGAGTTCACCGACCCTTGTTGTTAGTTACATAGCTGGACTCTGGTTAAACACAACACGGCGTGCAAATACCTACACGGTGTGTTTTACCCAAGCCCTTCCCTACCCCGTGTTGCCGCCCGCACGGTTTGTGACACGGGAAGAGACTACACGGCGTGTACTCCGGGTACATGGCATGTACTCAAAAAGTTTTTTTTTCCTCCCAAACAGAAGAATACACAAGACATGTATAAGGTCCTATATGGTGTGTATTATGGGTTTTCCAGATAGTATGCCTCAGAAATATCTCCGGAACCTAGAAAATACTGATAACAACACCTAAGTGTCAAATTCAGACCCATGGGGGCCGATACTCCCCATAAATCAAAGTTTGACATATTATATGTGTTATAACCAACAATCAGTCAATGACCCACCAAATTCCGGTCAATGGGGGCCCATACTCCCCAAAAACCAATGTTTGACGTCCATTCTATAAACAAGCTCAAACAAAAATACCATATCACCAGGTAGGTATTTATCAATAAGCTATCAAAACAGCATGCTTTTCTAGCACAACAACTATCACAACAACATGAAAATACTAATGCACCTACATGGCACGGAAACTATGCATGGAATTTGATATCTAGCATGTGCCTATATGATGCATGAGACGACATACCCTCATCTCATCGGGTTGCAACTAAATAGAACCCACAGATAAAATATAACCAGCATAATCCAAGTGCGTCACCCAACGGTGAAAACATATCAACCGTAAAATTGCAAAATCCAAAGAATTCAAAATACGAGGTAGACTGGCTTTTCCATATACACGGGATAGCTACGCCTAGGCACAACATATTACCAACTACAGTTCCGTCCTATCCATGACTATGGATCCAAATAGTAAGTCAAAGAAAAGAAACATCCTTTGATTCCACATTGTAAAGTCCCGGCCCCGGGTGCCACGCAATGGGTGCCCCGAGCCCGGTTCGCCACGTAACCTCAAGACCATTTCCCCAAATGCCAGAGGGTACCGACTAGCAGTGAGGGCCCAGGTCTGATAGTGGGGAAACTATGCCCTCATTTGTCAAAGTGTAGCGCAGAGGAATACCAAAATAAACATACAACAACAGCAGAAGCAGTAAATATACACAACTGAAATAACTACAGCAGTGGATATAACCAACAGTATATAAGTGATGATGCTACATGATTCATGTTCTATGAAAATAGCCAGAACATGTTATACATCAATACAGTACAACAGAAAAACAGAGTACAGTAATGCAAGCAAAATAGCTATGAGCGGCATCGCGAGCCTAGGCTCAGTCCCATGCCCTCCTACTCCTCAGCAACAGTCAAGTACCTGTATAGGGACTATTTCCCCTATCTACACCTACTGCAACGTAATATGTTTGGGAAGAAAATCATGACCCAAACAGGGTGTGAAAAATATATCTCAGCAGGCACCCACCAATGGCCCGTGCTCAACTGTGTGTAAAACATGCAACAACTGTGCAGAAGTAAAATGCAATGACTATGAAGTAATCAAAAGTAAATAACTTCACAGTTAAATTGCCATTTTATTATCCATTTAATTCCATTAATTTAGTACCATTTTTGTGCTCAACAGCACCAAGAACTTAGGCTAACCAGAACCGTGCCCTTAGGATAAAATAGTAACCATGCCCTCAGGCTAAAATAGTAACCACGCCCTCAGGCTTGCCCTCAGGCCATACAGAATCCAACCCGTAGGTATTTCCCTCAGGCATAACAGAATTCTCTCCCTCATGCATAGGATGTGTCGCCCTTAGGCACAGAAGTCAAGCCCTTAGGCTCGAAAGGTCGCCCTCAGGTGGAATAACGACAACCCTTGGGCTAAAACAATCACGCCCTTAGGCTAATCACAACAACGCACTCAGGCTAATTAGGTAACCGGGTAATTCCCAACATATCAAACTGCGGTAAACAAGAAAATTCTATCAAGGAAATTATAAAATTACTACATTTAAGGCATACCATTAGGTATCCTGGCCAAACGGCTAAACAGAGGAACACACCCCTTGGGATGGTCCTGAATCTAGGCAACGATCCCAAAACGCATTTTATTATCACAATTTAATCACATATACAATTCTAGGCATTAAATATAGCAACGAACTCAGCCACATGACACCCCAACATGGGTTCGTGGCACTAAAACTTACAAAAACACATGACAGTTAGAAAATAAACACCAAGCCACCTACCTTATATGCCAACGAACGCTATTCCCAAACGTCGGCTCTAGAAACACCCAAGAACGGTGTAGATCTGATGAAAAAAACCCATCAAACGTAAATAAATTACGTTGGGAGAAAAATTGGCAAGAATGGTTACAGGAGAAGGAAGGTATTACCCGTACGGTTCCAACGAGATCGTCCGAAGCCGAATCGGATTCCAGACGAACACCCGGTGGATCTTCAAAGGTCCGACCGTCCTCTTTGGCTTCAAAATGGATCAAGTGCCTCCTCTACCAATTGAGGAGGATACTGCCTGTTTGAAGCCGAAAAAACAAAGTACAGGGCATGTACTTCCAAGTACACGGCGTGTACTCCCTTCATTTAACTGTTCAAAAGGAGGAACCGACACTGTTCACTTGCCGACAAGAGTACAGGACATGTACTCCTGAGTACACGGAGTATACTGCCGCCCAGATGGCGGCGACTCTACTACCTTACTATTCAAGCCTGCCGACTGACTACACGGCGTGTAAGGTACCACTACACAGCGTGTAGTCGGTTCCTACACCCCTCGTTGCCGACAAGGCTACACGACCCGTGTACTCATCCCAACACAGCCAAAAGTACACGGGGTGTGGATAAAGTACACGCCGTGTAGTTCCAAAATTTAAGAGTTTTCCCCATTTTCCATATTTTCTCAAAATCAATTAAGGAAAAGGAAATGAAGAAGCCTGTACCTCTAAAACAAGAATCGGTTTCTTACAACCAAGAACTAAAAATATTTATACTTTTCATTTAAATTCCTTTTTTAAACAAAAAATAAATTTTTTTTAACTGATAAGACAAATGAGTCATGGATTTTCATAGAATATATGGACATTATTATATATATTTAATTCATAAATTATCTACGAAAAATGTATTTTTTGATTTTCCTAGACTTCTGTTTGAAGATGATTGATTTTGTGATGCATGTAAAATTGGATTAAATACCAAATATCCATTCAAATCAATTAATATTTGTAAATATAAACCTTTATAACAAATCCACATTGTTTTTTTGAAAATCTGGAGTAGAATGTTTGGATGATAAATTATAATTCTATATTTCAGTTGTAGATTATTCTCAATTTACTTGGATTTATTTTCTAAAACTCTAATGTGAAGTATTCAATATTTTTGAAATATTTTACAAAGTTTTTCAAAAAGAAAAAGATTATAAAATAATTTCATTAAGATGTGATCATGGTGGATAATTCATGAATCAAGAGCTTATTTATTTTTTCTCAAATCTTGGTATTAAAGAAACCTTCTCCGCATAAAGAACACCTCAACAAAATGTAATTGTTGAAAGAAGAAACAGAACTATTCATGAAATGGCGTTGAGTATGCTTAATTAATATAGTCATCCTACCTATTTTTGGGTCATAATTGTAAGCGTATCTTTCTATATCAGGAATAGAGTTTTAAGAAGACCATTTTGAAAGGATAATTAATAATCTTATGAATAACAGAAAAATTAGTGTAAAGTACATTAATGTTTTTGGATACAAGATATATATCTTAAATACAAAACAATCCCCTGGAATATTCGATCTAAAATATTATAATAGAATACTTTTGGGATATGATGCCACTTATAAAGCCAATAGAGTGTTTTATAAAAAGTAAAGGACTGTTGAAGAATAATTTTATATGATTTTTTTAAATAAAAATTTAATTAAATAGAAATATCAATGATATTAAATTACTGACCCATTTGAAAACATAATAATTAGAACCCATAAAATTATTTTTAAAATTGATATTAATTATGTTCAATTCAGATCAAAAGAACTTGAAAATGATGAACTTGAAAGTGTCTTACCTAGAAAATCTAGAACCATAAAGTTTCATCCATTAGAAACTATCATTGGATACCTAGACACATGAATTAGAACTAGAATAAATGTAGGAAACCAAGATGAATTATTTTCCTTCTTATCATAGTAAGAACCTAAATTTAATAAAAAAGACTTGGAATATGATAAATTAATAGGATAAATGGAATAAGAAATAAACCAATTAAAAATAAGTGATGTTAAGAAATTAGTATACAGACCATACAATTATCCATCAATATGAATCAAATGGGTATTTAGAAATAACTAGGATGATCAATAAGTTATAATAAAAAAAAAATATAGATTAGTAGTTAAATGATATAATCATAAATAATGTATATATTGAGATAAAAAATTCCCCTATAGATATATTAGAATCCATTAAAATAATTTTAGAATATAAAACTCATATGATTTAAAAATTATATCATATGGATGTTAAATCTTACTTTTAAAAAGATACTTAATGGAAGAAATTTAGGTTGAACAACATCCTGGTTTTGAAAACCCTCATAATCCAAATCATCTTTTAAATATTACTAAAGATCTCTATGGCCATGAACAATCAGCTAGAGCATTATTTGAAATATTAAGTTGTTGTTTTTTAAATGGATTTTCTATTTCATGGGGAGGTCCAACACTTATTAACAAAAATATTTTTTCCAATATTCTATTAGTATATATCTATGTTTATGATGTTATTTTTGGTTCAAAAGATAAAAGGATTTATAATAATTTTGAAAAACTAATTCTAAATGAATTTTAAATTTTTATTATCGATGAAATAATTTTCATTTTAGGATTTCAAATTTTTTAAAAATATGATCGAAATGTTTTAAATCAAAATAATTTTTTAGATTTATTGAAATAGTTTTGACTTGAAAACAGTAATAACTATACAACTCCTATGTGTAAAAATATAAAAAATGATTGGGATGATGCTAGATAACTAGTTTACAAAAATTTATATAAATGTATGGTTGGTAGTTTATTATATCATACTATTAACATTCCAACAATTATTTTTTATATATGTTTATGTGATAGATTTTAGTCAAATCCAAAATAATCACATCTTACTACTATTAATTTTTTTTAGATATTTAAAAGGAATTATTTTTCTATCTATTTTTTATATAGTAACTTATTATTTTAGTTTAATTTCACACTCAGATGAAAATTTTATAGGATGTATATTAGATAGAAAAATTCCCTCTGTAAAAAGTCACTTTTTTTTAAAAAATAAATTAGTACGATAGTCGAGTAAGAAATAACAATCAGTGACCCTATCAAAATCCACTAAAGAATATTTTTCTACTAGAAATTAATGTTCATTAGTTTTGTGGATGAAAACACTAAACTATATTTTAGATTAAACTAGTACTCTCCCGTGCACTTGCATGGTGATATAAAATAATTCTTAGTCCATGCGTTCTCCAGACGATATGGTTCACTACTTTTATAGAGGCAATAAAATATTTTGGAATAATAAAAGAAACTGGAAAAGTTGTTAGATGTACAATGGATGGTCATTAGTAACCTAATTAAAGTAGATATAATTCATTGAATAGAAAAAACAGTTTCAAAAAAACTTCGAATAAAACATGTTAAGAATATCTACATAATCTATTACCAGTATAGACAATAGAGGAAAGAAAAATTAAGAAACAATGTTGAAAATAACTGATTAATGCTTGTTTATCAAATACCATGCAATTACATCATTCTTTTGGTTTCATAAATCAGCAAACCCAACTGCTGGTGGGTTATAACCAATGCATAATAGAAGCACTATCCCCCCTTCCAGTAGTCCCCCCAGCCCCCCTGCAGCCCCATCCCCAGCTCCCCCTCTAACAGTTAGAAAAATAATATTTTATAGGTTGAAAAACGGAAAAATTTCAGGTACAGTGGAATTTTACATGACAGAGGATATAATAATAAAATCAAAATAGAAAATGAGCGGTAGAATACATTTTAAATGAATTTTCTGTAATATATATAATGTAATATGTTTTGCACTACAATTGTAAATCTGAAAACAATAAATAAAATAACAGAAACAGTGAATATATAAGGTTACCATGTGGAATATATATGGTTACCTTGTGTTTGAAGCAGCATATATCAGTCTATTTTTTCAGTTTTCCTGGTTATATCTTCTCATAGTATGGTGTGTAATTCAGAAATATGAGTTGTCACAATAATAGCCTAGCACGAATGTTGTGTGGTTTTGCTTCACTGGACCAACACTTCTGGATGTTGGTTTATAGGGTTGTCAATCCCTACAACAATTAATAATATCTGAGAAAAACAAAGCAGAGAATTTGGTTCAGTGTAAAGTATATACTGATTAAAAAAGAAAAATACTTCAGAATTCTGATGTTTACCTATTCTTATATGACAGCAACAAATGAAATGTGTTTTAATAAGATAAACATTGTAAATAAAACTGAAAAAATATTCATTTATACTCCAATTATGTAATGAATATAAAAGACAGCGATGAAAATACAAAAATATTATGAATAGATGAAATATTAGCAGTTGTAAGAAATCCAATTTCACTGTTACAACGGACTCCTTAACAGCCAGTACTCCTCCCCCTCCAGATCCATCCCCCCCAGGACTCCCCCCCTCCAGCCACTTCCTCTCCCCTCCAGCCACCCCCCTCCAGATCCATCCCCAGCTCCCCCCCTTTCCAGACCCATCCCCAGACCCCCCCTTCCAGCCCCATCCGCATCCCCCCCTTCCAGCAGTCCCCCCAACCCCCCCCCCCCCTTCAGCCCCATCCGCATCCCCCCATTCCAGCAGTCCCCCCAGCTCCCCCCCCCCTCTAGCCCCCAGCCCCCAGGACTCCCCCCCCTCCAGCCACTTCCTCTCCCCTCCAGCCACCCCCCCTCCAGATCCATCCCCAGCTCCCCCCCCCCTTTCCAGACCCATCCCCAGACCCCCCCTTCCATCCCCATCCGCATCCCCCCTTCCAGCAGTCCCCCCAGCCCCCCCCCCATCCAGCCCCCAGCTCCCCCCTCCAGCCCCATCCACATCCCCCCTTCCAGCAGTCCCCCCAGCTCCCCCCCCCCCTCCAGCCCCCAGCTCCCCCCCCCTCCAGCCCCCAGCCCCCAGCTCCTCCGCCCCTCCAGCAGACCCCCCATGCCCAGCCCCTTCGCCCACCACTTCCCCCCTGCCCAACCGCTTCGCCCAGCCCCCAGGACTCCCCCCCTCCAGCCACTTCCTCTCCCCTCCAGCCACCCCCCCTCCAGATCCATCCCCACATCCCCCCCCCTTTCCAGACCCATCCCCAGACCCCCCTTCCAGCCCCATTCGCATCCCCCCTTCCAGCAGTCCCCCCAGCCCCCCATACAGCCCCCAGCTCCCCCCCTCCAGCCCCATCCACATCCCCCCCTTCCAGCAGTCCCCCCAGCTCCCCCCCCTCCAGCCCCAGCCCCCAGCTCCTCCGCCCCTCCAGCAGACCCCCCCTGCCCAGCCCCTTCTCCCACCACTTCCCCCCTGCCTAACCGCATCCCCCACCAGGCCCCACATCCCTCAAACAAAAAAATGACATGCCTCAATGGATAAAACAACAGGTTCAGCCCTAGGTTTAAGGTCAAAAACATCCACTACTTTAATGAGAGTACATGCAGTGTAAAAAATAAATGACATCTCACATTTAATACAAGTAAAATAAACTAATAATTGAAAAAAATACCTAATTCTTGAAAATATACCCTTGCTGCAGTCTTCCATGATGGTGTCTTCTCCTCAATTTTGTGTCAATGACCCTGCCATTAAACAATCTGATTGTTAAAAATTTGAATAATTCTTGAACATGAAGAATGAAATAAGTTATGTTCTCAGTTGGGGCAGACTGGAGGGGAGGGGAGAGGGAGAGAGGGGCTGGGCAGGTTGGAGGTAGGGGGAGGGGAGGAGAGGGTGATGGCAGGGGGTAGGGGGTTGCTGGGGGGAAAGGTTGGGCAGGAGGGGAGGGGAGGGGCAGGGGCTGGAGAAGCTGGAGGGGCGCAGAGGGGAGGGTGATGGTAGGGGGAAACGGTTGCCCAGGGGGGGGAGGGGAGGGAAGAGGCAGTTTCTAGGCTGGGGGGGAGGGGAGGGGCAGGGGCTGGCTGTGCTGGAGGGGAGGGGAGGGGAGGGGCTGGGGAGGGCAGAGGCGGTTAGTGGGAAGATTTCCAAACCCTCACCTAGTTGCTGCGGTTTTCCAATGTTAGGCGCGTCAAAAGGATGACCCATAGGTTCCCACCTATAAGTAATCATAGAAAAAAACTTAAAAGCATATGATCAAACATTTTATACAAAAAATTGAAATTTTGATGAATAATACCCTAGAGGTGGGAAGTAGATGAAGAAGATGCAACAGAAACATCACCTCCAAACCCTCACCTAGTTGCTTGCAATTTCCCACTCCCGACAATCCAGAAACCATGAACCGTCACCCATCTTCATGCACACCTATAGAAGAAAAACATTTAAATAAATGATAAAAACAGAAATCTACATCATAGAATCTAGATTTTAGTGAAGTAACATTATCAAGGAATCTATTTATTCAAAAAATACGATTTATAAGTTGAATCTACCAAGAAAAAGGCATGAACCAATTGAATGAAATCAGTTTTCAGATATATCAAACACACATGTCAAAACAACAATGAGAAATTCATTTAAAAAGAAGACGGATGATACTTCATTTGATAAAGCACACAAGCTGAATGGGATAAATACATTTCATAGCAATAGAATAGGAAATTAATATAGTGGAAGTGTAAATTTATAAAAAATATGTAAAAAATAATTTCTCTCTACCCATATTCATCAATAGGATGAACATATGCCATGTTTATCAAATAAAATAAACAACAAAACAAATGTGACAGTCCATCAAATGTGTAAAATTTTTTCACTATACTTACCATGGGAGATTCAAAAAGTATAACTACCTAAATTTTGTTGTCAAAAGAAGAAACCTTGCCCTGAACACTCCAATAGAAAATGTTTTCAATGAGTAGAACCAACCCAAAAAAATGTGTTGAAGGATTGAGGGTGCTAGAATACATTTTATGTAAAGAAACTGTATCAAATAACATTCTGTTTTAATTAGGATATTGAGAAAAGTTAAAAGGGGTATATTTTCAAAGATGACTATAATATGCATGTGCAAGATATGAAATATTCATGTGAAAATATATAGTATACAGAATAGAAATAACCAAAACATACTATATAGATTAGAAATTTTCATATACTAATGGATTTTTAAAATGAATAACCAAATGATGATAAATGAGAAGAGAATACATCGCACCTTATGTGGAGATTTGTGGAAGAAGGTAGAATGAAAAGTCCACAATGGTTAATTAAACTCTAAAAACAACACAAGAATGTCTTCTCCATGAATGCTAGAATGGTTAATTAACCACCCTTGAAAATCAGGCACTGGATGCCTATTCGAGTGCCTCATAATCCTTCCAATGAACCTAAAAAAACCAAACATTGTTATATAATATTAACGTATCATATTAATAATATAAAGGAACTATCTATGAAGAATTAAGATATTTCAGTATATGTTCTTTGGATATTATACATAAAAATAATCACAGGATCTGAGTAATTTAATTTATCTAAAAATTCATGTCTTAGGTTAAAGAAATCCTAGGATCTGGTGTCTTATATTTCAAAACCCTTTAATGATATGATCATTTCTCTGATGAGACATCATTATTCAAGTATAGTATATTGTGTTAAGTATTTTTCTCAGAGAATTTATACTTTACAGGGAACCAATTATTCTATGTCTAATGTGGATTTAGGAACTAAAACCTGGTCAAATATTCCATTAGTCGCTCATAAATCATGAGGATGGAGCCTATTTGTATACATCATGTTTGTCATTTTGGTTATTAGGACATGGATAGGGTGACGGATTTTTTGTCACTATCCACTGTAGATGTATTCAATTCAGGAAAAGGGGATAATGTTATATTTCAGGTTCCCAAGCAGTACCATGTTTTTTGCTTGCTAATGTTTTTTATTATGGGTGTTTTGATTTTGGCTTATTTATTCCTACAGTAATGACTGTTCCTAGTTATGTTGACCTATGAAACCCTACTACTGCTTCCCTAGGTTAGACAGCATTGGTAGTTCCAAGTTATTATAAATTGGAAAAATATATTACTCATTTCATAGTTCATGCATCTAACATTCTAATTAGACCTCTTTCATATTCCATAGATGGGTAATGGTTGTTATTGAAAAAAATATACAATCAAAGAGAAAGTAATACATGCTTTAGAAGTTTTTCAAGGAGTTATTTATTAGAAAAAATGATATATTTCAAGAATTCCATACAAAAATAGTTGGAATAGGTGACGTTATTTGGGATGTAAACAGACTGCATAAATTCAGAAAAAATCAACAACATTTAAAATAGTATACTAAAAAAGGGCATATTTTGTTGCCATGCAAGCATGTATAAGGAGTAAACATACATGTATCTTCCACTCGATGTCTTCTTCATTGTACATATAACATATCTTCTCAAAAAAATTCCATGTTTTGTTCAACACAGCCTGTGCAATGAATGATGGAAAATATATGAGAAATCAACATGTTCAATGTATCTCATTTTTCGACTGATTTGATCAACATGTGAAAATATAGGTAATACACTACCTGTGATGGCTGGTAAGATAAAAGGCTGGTTGATTTTACATATCCCATTTATTCCACCAATAGGATCAACATCATTTTTCAATGAAAAAAAAGTAATGCATCATGAGAAGTAATCAACCTGGAGAACATAAAAAAACAGTAGTGCATCATGTGAATTAAATGACAGGAAGATAATATGGCCATAAAAAAGTGGAAAACATAAAAAACATTGAAAATAGTGGAAAACTTTATTAAAAACATGCTACAATACATTTCAAAACATACGATTCTGCATGTTGTACTTTTTTTTTGATGAGATAGTATTGCATGTTTGAAAAAGTAGTGCATGTTTTCCCACTTGAGTAAGTAGTGCATGATTTCCTAATTAAGAAAGTAGTGAATGTTTCAATGAGAATTTAGTGCATGGTTTTTTACTTAAATTCAATGTAGTGTAGGGAGACTGTCATATATATCACTCACTCAAGGAATCCAATATTTGCATCCTCTCCCCATATAGTATTTTAAAATAAAGGTGGACATTCGACAATACAGTAATAGTTCCCATCATCCCTTATTCTATGAAAAATATTGAGACCCCCCTTGGTTTCACCTGCTTCCAGATAGAATGGGACCTTAATTGGGTTGATATATAATTCACAAATCCACCATTAACTGGTTCAATGTAATGAAAGTGAATACAAACACATAATAGTCAATAGAATATTATGTTAATAATGTTTCTATAATTGTGATTTCAAATCGCCAAGACTGGAAAATGGATCATAAATAAAAAATGAAAATGGATTCGAACACATATACAAAAGGAATACAATATAAAATGCACACAGTCTAATTGGACCTCATTCATGTGCCATGGATGGGTAATGGTTGGAATTGAAAAAATAGATAATCAAACAGAAAGTAATACATGCTTTAGAAGTTTTTCAAGGAGTTATTTATTAGAAAAAATGATATATTTCATGAATTCCATACAACATAAGTTGGAATAGGTGATGTTAATAGGGATGTAAATGGACTACATATATTCGGAAAAATCAACAACATTAAAAAAAGTATACTAAAAAAGGGCATATTTTGTTGTCATGCATGCATGTATAAGGGGTAAACATACATGTACCTTCTATATGTAACCATCTTCATTATACATATGACATATATTCTCAAAAAATTTGACATGTTTCATTCAACACAACCTGTGCAATGAATGATGGAAACAAATGAGAAATCAACATGTTCAATGTATCTCATTTTTCGACTAATATGTTCAGCATGTGAAAATATAGGTAATCCACTACCTGTGATGGCTGGTAAGATTGAAGGCTAGTTGATTTTACATATCCCATTTATCCCACCAATAGGATCATCATCATTTGTCAATGAAAAAAACAGTACTGAATCATGAGAAGTAATCGACCTGGAGAACATAAAAAAATAGTAGTGCATCATGTGAATTAAATGACAGGGAGAGAATTTGGCCATAAAAAAGTGGAAAACATAAAAAACATTGACAACAGTGAAAACTGTTATTAAAAACATGCTGCAATACATTTCAAAACATACGATCCTGGATGTTGTACTTTGTTTTGAATGAGATAATATTGCATGTTTGAAAAAGTAGGTCATGTTTTCCCACATGAGTAAGTAGTGCATGTTTTCATATTTGAGAAAGTAGTGAATGGTTCAATGAGAAAGTAGTGCATGGTTTTTTACTTGAATACAACGTAGTGCATCATGTGATTTTGAAAACGGTAGTGCATCATGAGAACTTAATTTGAAAACATACGAACCAAGATGTTTGTTTATGCTTCCAAGAATAGTAGGAATTGAATATCAATAGGTTTTTGGGTTGCTGTCCAGATTTTTTCCTACCCAAAAAACTAAAGAAAAATATAGGGAATTACATGCGAAGCCTACCCATTCTTCAACAGGTGCATGGGGTGTTGTACAGGAGCTGGTCGACCATGCCAAGCTTACGCTTTGTTCAAAACTGAAACTTCAAGAAGACATCGATGGACTGCCAGAAAGCTGCCAAATTGGTAATCAGAAAATAGAGGGAATTCCAGTGGTGAAAGCAGCCCAGGAAAGAGGAAAAAAATACCTACATTCAAACAAACAGGGCTACAAGTCTAGGATAGCATCAAGTTCTCAAAGCAGATCAGTGAGTAGGGTGAAAAAGCCATTATCCATCGCAAGAAAGCTAAGATATCTAGCAAACCATAAAAAATAATGAATTCATGTAACACATCATCATGGAAGTAATACTCCAGAAGTCTTGAAAGACAGGAATAAATCGAGTTCATAGAAAAACCTGTAAAGCCCTCAGGGACCTGCTAGCACAAGTAGACATTTCATTTTCATTGACTCAAAGCTCATAAGCTTGATAATCCATTGTGATTTATGCCACATGATAGAAAAACAACACTCTTATCCAGTAATGAAATCTTACATATAGAAGAGACCTTTGTTGTCAAAGAAAACAGTCCCTAAAAGTACACCTACAACTTCAGTGATTTCTGGGAGGGAGGGTTGACATCCTAGAAGTTGAAAAGACATTAAAAAACATGCTGGAATACGTCAAAACAATATCTGACACTTATGAATTTGATTAATTTCAATAAACTTTACCTCTATAGGAAGCAGTCATGTATCTGCAGATAAGAAATTCTGCCATGCTATGAAAGATTGAAATAAGAAAAAATGAAGTAGAACTGGATAAAAACATTAAATTACAAGGATAAAATGATATAACTGAATATAAAGATAAGTAAACAGACCAACATGTCCATTATAATATAATGATAAAATATAAACAGGTAAAGATGGAAAGAATCATCCAATAGAGCATAGAGCATTATTGAAATGATATTCAAGAACACATTAAAAATGACTATAATATCTCAAAAAACCATCTGAGTTGAGCAGTGTGATGCATTAATTCAATTATACAGTCACCTTAAATAAAGGATAACCACAAAGTTGTTGAGTAGAGTGATACATTAAATATGATTATTATATAATTTGTACACAAAAGATAGAACCAAACAAATCGTGGTCCTCTAGCAGCCAAGAACATAATGAATTCTTACCAATCACAAGTCTTAGAAGGATTCAACCATACATTTGAGAAGACATCAAATCCTTTAGCCATAATAGTTAGTCATTATTGATGTTGCACCAAAAGGAATCCAAATTCAACGTTGTATAATTGCATATTCACCTACTATGAGCTCAAATAATTTCCATGACCACAGAGTTATATTTCTAGGAAGAACCCCAAAAGGAAAATGAAATAAATGTTTTATAATTTCATATTCACCTTCTGTGAAAGGCAGGATTGCTGTTATGAAGCATTTAATATATTTATTAAACCAAAGTTTAAATCAGGAAATGATAAAAACACAAAATGATAATAGGGATAATGGTATTTCAGTTTAGTAAAATTAAAAACCTGATTCGTACAAATTTTTTCAACCAGGGTACATTGAACACATTGAGACCGTCCAAGTTTACATCCAATCCTACAAATTTGTAAAGAAGAGCCATATTAATTTATCAAAATTATAAGAAGCACCCAAAACACCCTATATAACATGTATGTGAATGTGGGGAAACAAATACAGAGTTAGAAAAACATACCTTTAGGGAAGAAAAGATCTCTAGAATCCCAAACCTACAACCCAACTGCAAATAACACCATTAAGTCGTGAAACCAATCACATTCAAGTCTCCATTCAGAAATGAGCTAAAAACATTTCCATGAACACGGAGTTATATACACAAGAAAAACACCAAATGGAAAACAAATTAAACGTTGTATAATTCAATATTCACCTACTGGAAAGGAAGGATGGGTGTTATGATCCATTTTGTAAGTTGATTAAACCAAAGTTGAAATAAGAAAATGATAAAAACAAAAAATGATAATTGGGTGAAAGGTATTTGAGTTTGGTAAAATTAAAAGCCTGATTCATAAAAATCTGTTCAACCAGGGTACCTTGAACAAATTGAGACCCTCAAAGTTTACATACACTCCTAAAAATTTGTAAAGGAGAGAAATCATTATTTAAAAATTTATAAGTATTCAAAGCCAACAACATTGAAATGTTATAACGGAACAAAATATTATAGAAAAATGATTTGTTTTTGCTATTTTATGTTCAAAATAATTACTACTGGAGAAAAGCTTTCTAATGAAACTAAATTGAAGAAAACCTGTGAAAAACAATTGGTAGTAAAAAAGGGTTTTCAAGTTAGTTTAAATGAATTAATAGAGAAATATTGGCCGCACAGTAGAATTATAATCATTAATTGGTGAATCATAATAGGGGAGAAGTAAAATATATTCATATGAAACTGGAAGTACTGATTATTAGAGATAACTGAAAATAATTCCCAAAATTTATGAGAAAAAACCTGTTGAGAGTCACTATATTGCATTATAGCCTGCAAATTTCATTTGAATTGACTGAAATTAGAATCCTAAAATATGTGTAATATGATACAGATAGGCTAAAGATGAGAAAATACCAACCCGCTGACCAGATCTGCGTAAAAAAATAGGATGATAGATGAAAAAATAATCAAAGCCATTGTGGGTGGTAGAGCTCGGAGAGGAGGAATATTACCGGGAACCATTGGATGCAGTGGTTGGGGATCCGGAGGCGGACCAGGCAGAGCCGGAGAAGCTGGAGATGGATGATCCTGATAAGGAGCATCCTGTGGTGTAGGAGTCGGATAGGGATCAGGCGGAGGGGGAGGATCCAAAGGTAGAGTAGGTATTCAGGGAGGAGGGCGGAGATGGAAAACTTAATTGGGGGAGCCGCGGTAGGAAGAAGCTGGGAGAACGGTCGTAGGCGCGCTGCGGGATGAAGAACCTCGGAGATGGAAACCGTAATCGGGGAGCCACGGGAGGAAGAAACAGGGAGGTCGAAACCCTAATGGAGGACCCGCGTGAGCAACCGGTTCAGTGGAGGTAACCTAATCGGGGGGCGTCGGGCACCGCGATATCGTATAGGATACGAGAGGATTTCTGCCAGAAGATGGATGGTATAATGGTAATTCGATATTGGGAATGGGTGATGTGGAAGTTTGGTTGAGTGACACCTAAGCTTGGTTTTACCCAGGTTTAGTAAATATAGTGGATTTTAATAGTATACCGATTTTATCTGCTAATAGTAGTGCATTAAATATTTCAGTAATCCACAAATCCATTCAAGAACTAATGATTTTTATATCGTGTATAATTATCTATGAGATCATATTCTCAAAAAGTATATATCTTTATAATTTTTAAATACTAAATATTAGTTAGCTGATATTTTTACTAAACCATTTTTGAGTGGATTTTATTGATCTTATTACAGGGTGTTATGAATATTTAATTTTAAATGATAGTTTATGAATTTATCTTAAATCATTGTAATCCTCCATATTTTGAATTTTTTAAACCATATTTATTTTAATTTAATTTTTTATTTTTATTATAAATATCCATTAGATTTAGAAAAATATATTTCAAACTATTAAAATAAATTCATTTTCCAATTAAAATCAATGAGCACATTCCAAATCAATGAAAGAAAACTTTCGTACTTATCCTGTTATTGTTACAACTTCAAGACTCTTCAAATTATAGATATCTTATAGTTCCAATATTCAAAAACCCAAAACATTTGAACATTCAATATTTACACATTCTAAAATAGGAACATCATGAAGAATTGAATATGCTGATTAGGTGAACCTACTTACCTACCATTGAATTATCATAAAATTATTCAATGTATAGTGATATATTTCGAGTATTTAAATGAGACACATATTTACTTAAATATATCCATTAGATTTAATGGATTAGAATTATATTTTGTATATGGTAACATTCCCTTTATATTTTACATATAAGTGAAGGAGTTCGATAAAAATGCCTCATTCAATTTTGGAGTCATTGAACAATCAATAATCACTAAGATTCACAACAATCAAAATTTTCTCTCTTCATTCGAAATTTCTATGTTTTTTCATTATCCTGATAAGGGGATTTTTAGTTCCACATAATGAATATAAATGATAGAAATATAAGTTATTTGATATTATGTTAATTTTAACAAGGTCTATCAAGAAAATAATTACAAAATACCTTAATCATGATCGAAAAGGGATGGATATGTTTATTCAATCTGGAATTTTACCAAGGAAAAATGAGTTAGAGAAAGTATTATAACCAGATAGGTAAGTTCTATTTCAATTTATGAACTACATTCAGTGAATATCATTCATTTTATGTTAATATATTTAAGTCATAGGTATCAAAAAGAATAAAATTTGGGCTCATATCCCATTGGAAGAACAATTTCATTTCTGTTGATGAGAATTGAAAAATCCGAGATATGTTTTAAGGTTATAGATTTAATCATAGAAAAATTTTAAATTCTGGAATAATAAATAAATTTGTATACTTATCAAGAAACTAATATTATAGTCTTTTACCTGTTGTAGTTGAACAACAATCAATGTTGATGGTAGCTGCTCATGGGGAGGAGAGGATGATACCATTAGTTGGTTTGGTCAGACCAAGGCCTCTTGAAGAGTTAAAATAAAGAAATAAATAGGGTTTTCTTGTTCAAAGAATAATAATAAAATTAAAAATTCATGAGACCATAGATGAATATGAAGATGAAGTTGAGCATAAGGATAAAGTGGATAAGAATATTTATAAAGAGGATCACAGATAAGAATAATATAGGGAATTTTTCCTTTCCCCTATAAACCTATCACTAATTATTCCTAATTCTATAGATGTAGAAGGATATGAATTGAAAGATAGATCCTATGGTCATAAATAACCTTTTTTTTCTTTGATAGAAGTTTATCAGAGAATATAAACATTTACTGAGTCTTCTGACTCCCCAGATAGATCTACATAATATTTGTTCCACAGTTACAATCATCTGAATGAATAGAAATTGTCTTAGAGACAAGTGCTAGAGGATGAAAGGATTTTTTTGAAGATATGATATGTTCAAAAATTCCAAGATATGAGTTTGAACCCATTCATACATATTTAATAAATTTTATAAGAAACTTGTCTTTCTGTTGGAGATCTTGAATAGTTTATCAGATCTTTATCTATAGAGATTAGAATGCTGAAATATAAATCTATGAATAAGATATATTTTTATGAGTTAAATATATTTTCCAGAAGATAATTTCAATCAATTAGGGATTTTCATCAAGATTCATCATCCTCAAAATAAACCTTTTCCAGCATAATCAAGAGATTTGAATCAATAACTCATTTTTTATATAATCTAAATGACAAAATAAATGTTTTTTAGTCTGGAAGTACACCTTTTATTATTATTTTGAATAATAAAAAAATTTGATAAGTCGAGTGAAATCAAATAATTCAGGTATTATACCAGATCTTAATTAGTTTCCAATGCAATTCTACTGATTTATTCAATCAGAGGAAACAATGAATTATTTTTTAAGGGGAATTTGGTGGAAATATTGAAGAGATTAGAAGAAGATACTTTTGTAGTGGAAAATGTGTTTAACAACCATTTTTAGAGCCTTTATGTGATGAAACTTCATATTCATGGTGTTGGTCAATCGTTTCCTCATCTATCTGCACTTAATACACATAATAATTCTGATGAACAAAACCATTCAAACCCGAGCCCACACTTTTGAACAATTATTATGATTATTATAGGATATACTCACAATTTATCAAAAAACACTGTTCTGAATTTATGTTGAATTTTATTTAATACTATAATTGTAGCTTTTATATTGTTTTATACTTTTATTATTATGTTATTTGTGTTCAAATTTACACTTCTATATCACATATCTTAGTTTTCTACTAATTACACTATAACAATCATTTATATATCAATTTAATATTAACTATGATTTATATCATTTTTTCTTTCAATACTTATATTAGATTTCAAAAAAATGAGGGAAATTTTATAACCCCAACAATAAATAATTTTGGGTAGAAAATTAGTGGAAATATTGTATTAATGTAGAGAAAATTAGCTAAAATTTTCAATTTAAAATTATTTACTCTCTTTCATTGAAATAGTAAAATTGAACTAAAAATATTTTATTATATAATATTTGTGTTTACAAATCCTATTATTTGTAAATTAGTTTATGGATTTTTTGATCAACAAAAATGGGAGATTTTTGGGCATGTTTCATCTCAACAGTTCTCTTGTTATATATTGATTTTGATGCTCACAAATACCATTGTTATTTCTAATAATTTTTCGTTTTGTATGTTTAAAGAATATATTTCATGATTTAACATATATATTTGATGGAATGAAAAGATAAGGGATGTGTTATGGAAACATTGTTCATACATTTCATTCTATGAATGAACGTATGAATCATCATCCTTACACTACACCGAACAATTTTCATATCGATCAAAAACCCTATGTATGATATTAAACATGTGGTTTGGAAACCCTACATTCAGAGTAATTATACAAATATGGTGTACCAACACAACGTTAATGTCTGGAATCACTATTCATTCCCACATTTGGGATATTGCACGTATGTATAATCAACCATTCATTTGGAATCATTCTTATGGTGATATAATGAATATATTGATCCTCATCCCTATGTTTCTTTTGATCCATATGTTAGATAGATGAATGTATGTGTAAGGAACCATTCATTGGTAAGAAAACTCATCTACAAAAAGGATCCATATTCTATGTAATAGAACCCTATACAATGCAGATGTACCGTACATTTGATTATTCAATAAAGAAAATTTAAAGGCACAATTTATTCTGAGATTCATGTAATGTCCTAGAGAGAATTAAAGGTTAATTAAAATGTCATTTATGACCAATTTAAAGTGTTATTTGGGTCAATTCAAAAAACTATATTCATTGAGGAAAATAATTCCTATTTCTAAGGGAAGTTACATCTCCCCTTATTAATTAATATTTGAATATATATGATCTTTCAGTCTATTTTCCTGGATGTGTTCAATAAAAATGAAACTATATATATGAGCAGATTTTTTTCAAATAATAAGTATATGATTTAGGTGATACATGTTTAAATCTAGAACTGCATACATGTGTATATTCATGATATATGTATCTGATGCAATAATGATCAACTCTATTACCTTCTTGAAGATGATACACTTTAGAGACTCACATTTTAACCTCATATTGTTGTTAGATTACTACTTAAATTTGTTTCTATAGAAATTGAAGATCATTTGTTACCAGGGTCTCTTCTGAGTTAATCATTATTCATGAAATAAATTTCTAAAGAAGAAGATCCATCTGTTCTCAGTTGAGTTATAACTATGATGATCAAACCATACCATCAACAAATAATACTCTTTTTTTATTTGGGTATCAATTCTCCTAATTAGTTTTGGTTTATGTATCGGTTTCCTGTATCAAGACATCAATATGTTGTTCCCTATTGAGGAACTAGAAGGATCTTTTTATCCATGTTGTAATGGTTCCAACCTCTTACACTGAGTTGTGGATGTTATGTTCTAGTGATAAGGGTACATTTTATGTGAAATTACCCAAGATCATAGATAGAGCATTAGTAGAGTGGACTAGGGTATCTTTCTACCCCAAAACACTATAAAATATGTGTTTTCATTCTTTTTATTTATCTTCTACTCATACTCATTATATAATAAAAAACATCATATTTTCATAAATTGCAGAGATCCTTAAAAGCAATAATCTTTCACAATTATAGAAAAGACACAATTCAACCCCTTCTTGTCTAATAATATAATTATTCCAACCTAAGAAAAACACCAAAGGGTTTTATGGAACAGATCCCCATAAAAATTTAGTAGGGAAAAAATTATCACAATGGATTTTTTTTCCTAGTTTTCCTTTAATATCCATGTGGAATTATTCAAAATGGGTTATTTTGGACCACATTAATTTTTTCACATTTCCTACTAATGAGGAATTATCTACCCCTTTTGCCTCTTGAATGGTTCTATATTAATTAAGTTGTGATTATTTTTCTACCATTATCAATTTTACTTGATCATGGGCATTAAATCAATTCAATCATTTAGAGAAATATTTATATGTCTATAATCCTTTTGATACACATGATTTTATCCTGTCATCCTCAAACTAATATGAAATATTAAAATAATATCTAATAAATAGAGGAAAATATAAGGTCCTTCTCACTTAACTATAATGGAAAATGGAACCTATATCTAACATTGGGTGAAGTTTTATAAAACAACACCTTCCATTTGAGTATAAAATTGGAACCTTACAAGGCCTTATTTTATATTAAAATCCATACATTAACTAGTTAAGATGAATTTGAGTAGAGGAAACTAATGTGTCATGAAATTGTTTAGATGAACACATGGAATGTCTAAGCTATCTAGTATTATATTATGATGGTTCAATATAGATATGAAATACATGAAAAGATTTAGAGGAGGGACATCCGATTTTATATACTAGATCATTTAATCCTGAAAGCATCACATTTGAAGAAATTTTAATGGTTTGATAATTAAGTCATGATAATCCCAGGTTATAACATATCTTTGATATTTTTAAGATAAATATTCTTGTTTATTATCATTTGGATATTCTAAAAAAACTATACAATGTGCATGTTAACTTCCATGTCACACTTTTAATGATGTACTTAGAAGACTCATTGTATGTAGTAACTGTTGAATAAATAAAGATATTGACTATATTTTCAAACAATAATCAAGTTTTCAATATTCAAAACACCAATGACAAGGTTTTGTAGAAATAGATTACATTGATAATGAAGGTACATCAGAGGAACCATACTATTGTGGGTGTTATATTGGAACCTATGGAAGTAATGAAGAATTCATTACCACATTCTTTTGATAAATTATATATACATAAAATTACAAGGATGGAATTATTTATGGGTTAGAATATATGAATCGATACATAATAATAAATATACATCTTCTAAAAATTTACATCAAATAACACAAACCATTTTATTATATTTTCATGGAACAATATATAAAACTAAAAAATTAAATTCTCTATAATGACATCAACTAAGGCTACAAAACAAATAAAATAAAATAGAATCCCCATTACCTGAAAATAATGAGGGATCGAACTGTATAAAGAATTATAAATATAAAATTTACACTTATATTATAAAAAATATTTATAAAACTAAAAGTTATGGTATACTAACTGAATAGTAGTATGGAATTTGTATGTTAGAATGAATATTATATATAAGTGGTAATATGACATTCAGAAGCGTAAGGTGAATGTTAGAAAAGAAATATCCAAATATGGACACTATAATATTAATGTAACTATTTAACATATATGTATAAAATAAAATAAAAAAATTATTTTCTATAAATATAATTTATATTGATAATTTAATTATAACATAATCAGACAAATATATCATCAAATAAAAAACTATTAACCAGATTTTATGTTTTTATCATAGAATTTTATGATTTCATAATTGAATGAGTGTGTAATTCAAGAAATAAATTTATCATATATATATAAGTATTCTAAAAGATCATTACATTAAGAAAAAAACATCAAATTTTTCCAATTTTTCCTTTTTAATAATTATTATAGATATTTAAATATTTATCTAAATAATAAAATTTATTACGAATATATTGTGAGTTTTATAAAATAATTATGTAGTAAAAATATGTAGTAATTAAAAATATTTTAGCAATTGAAATATATTTTTGGAAAAAAGATAATTCCAGAAATTATATAAAATTCTAAAACCTAGAATGGAGTTTCCATGCTCTGAAATTGAAATAAAATTAAAAAAACATTTCTTAAAAAAGTGACATCTTAATGTAATGTGTGAATTTAAAAATTAATGTTATAATCATGAAAAAAGTAACATAAAAACATTACCTAAAATACCATTACATAAACCATTTGAATTCAAATGGTATGTTATTTTCCACAACCTATATTTATGAGGCTTAATATACAAATTTAATAAACCATTATACCACATTTTCTATAAATACTCCCCAAGACTCCAATTTATATTCTCTATAAAATTAATAATCAAGTATAAACCATGAAATTATTACTCAAGAGTAATTTTGGAGGTCTTATTATGCTTTTGATTATTTATTATCAATCATTACGTAGATACCTTTAAATGCAAGGTTTCATAACTTTTTATTATTCATTACTAATTTATAATCCTTATAATAAAAATAAATTTCCAAAACTAATGATTTTATAAACCACTATTATAAATCCATTATTTAATTGATAATGAGTGACTATAAATCCATCGCATCATACCATTTTTATTGGATATTATTATTTTAAAACATTCTATTTCCATGATTTCCACTCTCAAAATCCCTATAAATAGCATGTATTTATGTAAATATTGAGATGCAATGTTTATGTGTTTGAATAATTCTATGGATGTATTACGGATATGTTTCTAATTGGGACTCTACATATTCCCAAAAAAACTAAACTCAATTTTGTAACTTGTTCATTTTTATAAATAATAGAAACCTACTTAGAAATATTTTTTAATAGAATTTTATGTCTCCAATTTGTAATATATATATGTGACACATAATCCTTATTTTTTTGTGAATATTTTTCCATCATTACATTAGAGTGTAATAATTGGTAATTATTTTATTAAATTATGACTTCGTATTGATATCATTACACCATGCATGCACCCTACACAATTAAATCGGTATCATTCCATTAATAATTCAAACATCAATTATAATATGAATATTCTTTAGTTTTTCAGATGATTGTTAAATATTTAAGTATATATTCATATTAATTCAATTTTAAAAGAAAATATTTATATTCCACATATAAATTATTCCATGATAGATATCAATTCAGAATATATCCATGATTATGTGTGGCATCATTAGGGAAGAATAAAATATGCATTTTGTATATATTCTCTATATATAATAGATTTATTCCATATATAATGTAATGAGTGATGAAAACAATTTAATATCCCCTTAATGGATTAGTAGGAATATTGAGATAAAATTGAATATATATTTTATGTATGCATGCACATTTTTCAGTGATCTCTTAGATGAGGCCTTTATGGTATATTGGTGATCTCCAATATGATGTATTTCATCTCTATATGATCACTTATTTTTATATATACTTTATTTATTTCTGTTTTTGTGTTAAATTTAGATATATCATAACCAAGTTATTATTTATATAATTCTATTTGACTATTTATTACAACAAAATTTTCTATTATATTTTTATTTATGAAAGATTATATCTCATGACTCCCTTTACTAAGAATTTCAGGTCACCCATTTGTATTGTTTTCATTTTTATAGAAATCTATAATGACTACTAAATGTGACTTATGGGCAATAGAAGATAATTTAAAATTTTGTTTTATAATGATAACCATATATTAAATACCAAAGTAGAGTTTTGATCATGTAAATATATTTTAAGAATAGAATACACAACTATTTGATACTATGTATTGTTATTCTTATTTGTTATATAATTAATAATGACACCAAAGGATCCGGGTTACTGGACCAAGGGCTATTATAAAGGACATCAATATCAAATATAATTTTATCAAGGATATATTTGAGCCATTTTATTTGATATTAATATTTGTTTCTATTTAGACTCTAGATATAAATATTATGATGAACATTATTTACAGTGAATTGTTTTAGAAGCATAGGTGGACAGCTTGAGTTTAATCATATCCATCAACCCTAACTATTTGGAGGAAGCTCTATTTCTCTCTTACTGATTTTTTCTATTCTATGATTGTGTTTCAAAGTCTTTTATCTCCAATTAGCGATTTCAAGTGTTTTATAATGGTCAATATGTGGTTTATAGTAATTCAAGCATTCTCTCAATTATAGCTTGATTGGTTTGTTGGTTATTCCTTAATACTATGAATTTCATCTGGAATTTCGTATTTTAATATATCCCTCTAAATTATATATAGTGTCCTTAATCAATAATTCATTCAACTCTAGATGTTAAATTTAATGAATGACACTACAAAGTATGGTTTTGAATTCATGATTGTTCAATGATGGTTGTAATTACATAAGAATTTTATAAGTCAATATATTTTCAAATTTTCCATCTTATCATGTTTAGATTATTAATTGGACTAGGAAATAATTGTTGGATGTATTAAAAATTAGTGTTAATTTTTTCATAATGATATTTATTACACCATAATTATATCATGGTTTTGTAAATTAAAAGATAGATATCATATTAAAATTATTATCTACATTATTTAATATTTTTGTATAATTGTATGAATATATAATATATATTTAGAAGTAAGGATGGATGAATATTCTAATATATAATTATGATGACGGGGACTATATTATTTCATGTTTTTTTAAGTTACAATTCCAAATCCATATTTGGAGAAGATGAAGATGAGAGAAGAGTTTCAACTAAGAGAGATTAAGAAGAATTCTAGGGGGTAATTTTGAAAGAATTACAAAGATATTTGATAATACATCATCATAATGCAAGAGAATAATGATGATTAAACCATATTGATTATGAAAGAATGTTTAGTTATGTGAGTAGAGGATTAATGATTTTTCTTATCAGTGGAATCAAATTATTTCATGTAAGAGATTAGTATGTTCCTATAATGATAGATAAATGTGAGTTTACATATTCATGAGTTTTTATAATATAATAGAGATAGTCAATCCACTCAAAACATAAAATAATTTGTGTTCTATTGGAACTTATCTTACAGTATCACAACTCCAGTTTTTTTTAATATTTATCTGTGTGGGTGAACAAAGTAAAAAGATCAATCCTCCCTCTATTTTTTCACATTGAAATTCATAAATGGATTTATTTCTGTTTAAATTAACTAGAAAACATTTTAAAAAGACTAAAAAATTAGGGGCTATAGGAAAGGAGGAATGATGAGCTGAAACTTCCCCAGGCCCACCTTCAACAATCCAAGGGGTGGAAACTAGTGCCAAGTAGGAATATCACACATATTGGTGTCCATAACCTGTGATACCTTTATTCATTCACCCACATACATCTCTATTAAATAATTCATAGATAATAAAAATACTGATACAAAAAATTATTTCACACATCTATCCCAAATCAGATTATGAAAGAAGTACTAAAATAATTAAAAAAGGTAGAATATAAGATAAAAAAATTAAATGAGACCAACCTACTCAGAAGGATTTGACTGTTATCAAATATAGTATGGGTACACTCATCAGTCTATCTATCCCAAAAATCTTTCCCACCCAAACCTGATTTCCCAAGGAAAGTGATGGAATACCTGTAGTCTTTATAAGACAGAACATGTGTGGGAAAATATTTTGTAGGGTTGAGTATAAAAAAATCATATATGTGCCCCACAAAAACCCAAAACAAATGGTGCAAACTGATAAGAATCATTTACATTGACCAAAAACCATATTATAGAACCCAAGTAAGAGATATAACTCCATATCAACCACTGTATAGCCATACAAGACTTGTCAGCTCATCACAACCAAGCATGTTAGGAAAGACGACACATACTAGAAAGATGTACCCACAAACCTAAAATATACTCAAACCAGACTCCAAGACTCATGCTCTTAACCATAAATAAAATTTCCAAAATCAAATCAAGTCCCAAAGGTATCACTTGACCAATAGTTCAATCTACATGACCCTTTCCACCCCTGGTGGCACTAAATTGAGTGATAACACATATTTGGAATTATTAAGTAGATGAAACATCCCTTAGATCCAAGATGTAACAAGTCTAGGAGTAAAAAACATTTGGGACTAACCATAAATTTAGTCACCCTATTAATTTTTAGATTCCAAATCTTTTTTTGGGGATCAAACCTAAGATAGTTGTAGGAAACTCTACACTATAGATTAAAAAATGATCTTATAATGTGGTATCACATCATAACTGAAATCTAAAAAAAACACACTAAGTTGAGGATCGACACCCATGTAGAACATCTCGGTCCAATTCAAAAAACCCCATCTTAGCTTAGAAACCTATTTAATACTAATGTTAAATTTATTGGAATCATGAAAGATACACATTTTATCGAATAGTTATCCCACCAGAAAAACAGGATCTCGATACACAGATAGGTGTCAATTATTGGGGTTATCGTAGGGGACATTTGATCCTACTAGAAACATCATACACAATAAGGGATCAATTCCCATGTAAATATTTTTCATAAAGATAAAACAATTATATCAAGGGAAGCAACAAGGATATGAGGATTTATCTGGGCCTCTAGGAGGGATATATGCTCAAATAAAAATGAAATATTTTAAAGAGGACTGAGATAAATCACCCCAGAGCAAGAGAAATCTCCCACACATCACAAACTATATTTAACCATATAGGGTGTCAAAATACAATGATTTTAATGTTATACCACATTGAACCCTCATATAAGTAGACAAAGGTAACTCACAAAACTGCTACTGTTAAATTTGTTGCTAACTGAAGTGACACACAATGTCACCTCACATTGTATATCTAATGATGAAACCATAACCTCCATTGTATCCTATGAAAATACACACTCAGGTTAGGATACATAATGTATCCATCCATGTCCTGTTGATGGAGACTCATCGGTGGGAATCCAAGAAGGGAAGTACACTCTGTGTACCCATAACCCCAAGTCTCTCTCCCATAACTGGACCATGGCTTTGGTTCCTCATGATACTTGGAACAGAAAAATAAAAATACCTGGTGTGTGCAACACATCACACATTGTGTGACCTCATCTAAGGATATGGGAATGTCATCACCTGCACACATCCTCACTAGCCACAGAGCAACACCCAAAGTTTACCCACAATACATAGAGTGTTCTTCTTGATAATAAAAAGGCATCCATCAATTCTTATGTAACTCAGTCGTTTCCTTTATACTCTGATCATGTGTTATCACAAAGTTGTTTCCTTAGACAATTTAATGCTGTCCATGTCCCATGGTAACTGTACTGAAGATCACTAAACAGAGTGTACCACTAGTACTTGGAATGCTGTCTCAAAAATATTATCTTTCCCGAATGGGAAGAACACATTGTGTGTGCCCCATTACTATTGGCCATGTGATTGGAAAATCTGAATTAGAATCTCCTATGAGCCATTTTAAAGCCATTATTTTCACCCAATAACCACAATTCAACCCCTATGGGGTCCCTAGAAGTTATCTAAGTGCTTGACCTAAACCTCAAGGGCAAAAAATAAGGAGTTAACAACCCCATCACCTAACTCACCTATAACCAACGATGATTTTTTTTGAATTCTTCTATTAATAAAATCTGTCCATTTTGGGGTTCAAGAAATTCCACAACCACAATAGGATCCAACATCACTCCTTCATCAAATAATATGAATCTCATAGATTTCACAATCTATATCTAGAACTGGTACTTCAAGATATTCTCATAAGTGCAACAGTCTTTGAGCATGTATATAACTATCTTGAATTTTCTAACAAACACACCCTCGAAGTTGAGCACACTATAATGTCATCAATTGAGACTGCCTATAATAGATCTGTCATCTACTATGGAAATATACGACTCTTATCAAAACACTTATTAGAAACCCAAAGAAGCAGAATTTTATCTCTAGGGATAAAAGAAAAACTCCACTCAATCATAGAGCTGATGATAACCTAACCTATGGAATCATATAGAACTATATTCTATGATATGGAAAAAAATACGTTGATTCAGACATGTTGGTAATCCTTCTTAATTTTCACCATGTACACGTGACATATACTACACCCGACATCAATGAGTCTACCTTATCCTCCTTGGTGAACAACACAAAGTATCCCAAGTTTATATAATAGATCTCACAATCCCTCTAACATAAGGTTCAAGATGAATGATTCATATGGTGTCACCAAGTCTCAACATAGGGAAACACTAATGGAAATAATACTCATAAGTTTTCAAAAAACTACATTCAATTCAAAGAATACCCATGACATACATCGAACCAAACATGAGGACTCTTTATCAAAAGCACCTACTACCTAAAACACACCCTTTCCCTTTTTCTCACATATCCATCACAAACTGGTCCTTCTATAGAACCTTAGCATACCAAACTACAATGAAAAAAAAATTTAATGGAACTCATCTTCCATACCTCGACACTACTTTATTTTTGTGGCATCAACTAGCCGACATTGTTTTGTATCACATCACAAGAATGTGTCTTAGTGAGGGATTAATCCCACAATCTGGAGAATTTGAATCAACTTCATACTTCACCTATAAAGTGATTCATTGATGAATTATGTCACCATTATCATGAATCAAGAAATAAATTTCAAGGAAAGGGTATCGAAACCTGGTATCATGCAGTACAACTATAGATGTATATTGTGTACAAATTATACCTTGAAATAATCCCAGAGCCTCTCGGTCAAAAACATCAAATATCCAAATCCTACCATATTCATGTCCAAAAACTCCATGAGCCTAGCCCAGAACACCTAGGGGTGGTAGTGTTGGAAACCAATCAAAGATAAATCTACCAATTTTAGCTCCTCAATCTCCTATTCCATATCCTCCACCCTATAAAAATCATTGTTTGAATCGTTTCCTCAACCTCAATGGTCTATAAACCCTCTCTCTTTTAGCAGTGTGAGGGTTAAGATACTCATGTGCAAGATGACTATGTCTACCATAATCATAAAAATTATTAAGACTAAAAGGAATGGGATGTCTCCCAGGTGTCTGTTAATAGATTTTCCTTGAACATCACAACCTACTATTTGTGGATCCTACTCGATATGGACCATAGGTGATCCCTACCGCAAAATCTAGTGATACATAGTCGGTCCTTGTGTTTCAACATAAAACAACAACATATCCATCCATGGCTCAGACTTCCATGCCTCTTCCAAGTGAACTCTCAGAGGGGAATATATGTATATATCAATAGGTATAAGAACTACTATCTTTCAACTTGGATGAAAAACTACCTCACGACCAATACCCTTCCTCGAGACCTCATTACTCAATGGGAAATACATTCAACCCTACTTTGTAAAATCTAAAATAAATAACCATAGAAACATACTAATATATAACAACATGTTACACATTGAAATACCATATCTAAGAAGACAACTATTGAATGATATGGAAACCACTAAAAAATCCCAAATGATGCATATACCAATGTTTTCCTATAACTAGTGCCTAAATGTTCCAAGGAAATAAATAGGTTTTCAGTGTCCTAGTGAATGGATATGTTGTCTATTGAACCACCACTAGAGTCCAGGGATCAAAATCCTACGTACAAACACTTGAATTTGATATCTCGTGATCCCAAAATGATAGTACATACTATATAACCCCTATGTATTTAATTTGGAGGACAGTCATCATCTAATACAACTCTATAATGGTCCACCCAAAAAGGGATCACATGGATAGTTGAAAACTAGTCCACCACCACCACAATTTCACCTATAATATGACCAGATCTATTGAATAGAACTGAATAAGAATTTAACTCATATGGGAGGCCTTATCTTATAGTTCATGTAAACACACACACCCATATCTATCTTCATGAAACAATGAATTTATAATAAAAATAATAATGCAAATGATAGAAAAACTCATGAATACAAGTATATCACATTAGACTACAAAAAAAATTACTGAAAACATAAAATGGTAAAATAAAATACAACCAAAAACAACAAAAAATCTAATCTTGTTCAGAAGGTGGGGACTAATATAAAATTTAGGGCCAGTACACTCCTCAGTTTGTCCAATCCATATCTATATCACTCCCAATATCCCAAGGACGGTTTTAAAATACTAATATATTGAATAAGACAACACATGTGATGGAGAACCTTGTGTATGGGTGAGTATAAAAATACACATTTGGAACCCCATAAAACCAAAATAAAGGGGATTAATAGACATTAATCAGTAAGCTCATCCAAAATCAATTTGAGATAACCAATGTGAGATATAAATACACCTTGACCACTGGTAAACTATTGAAGACTAGTCAATTCATTACCATCGGTTTGTGAAGAAAGACGACACATATCAGAATTAATACATGCAAATCCCAGATTATACTCATAACAAACTATGTGATTCATTGTATCTACTATAAAACTAACCTCCATGACTAACTTAGGGACCAAGGTAATGATCATCCAAGGGTACACTCTCCATGATCCATACCATCACTGATTAAAATAAAATGAGAGATAACACACAAATGGAATCAGAGAGATGATTGAAAATCCTCTCCATCCGAGATGAAACATGTATGAGAATACAAAATTATCGAGTATCGCCACCTAGAGAGCCTGCTTGTGACATGGTAGATCTCATAACTCAGGTAGGGAAGCACACCTAGGACCAATGGGGGAGACTTTAAATGCTATATTAAACATCGCACGTCAAAAAATGTATTTCATCATAGACCAACTCTTGAAAAACTTGTTAATAAAATGTTTGAAAATAGTGTGGTGTTGTCCCTACAGATTCCACAAAAGAAACCTAGGGAAACACCAAATATAGAATAAAAAATGGAAACTATGAGGATTCATCTAACATAAACACTCTAGTGGACTACTACCTCATCAAAAAGATCAGATCTTGACACATTGATAGTGGTCAAACCTATGGCTCTCTAGGGGGGACCCTAACCTATTGGAAATATCCTCCAAGATAGGGAATCAATGACTATTTAAATATTGGTCATGAAAATACCTCAAACCATATCATAGAAAACAAAGAAGATTTTAGGTTCACTCGGATACCAAAGGAGGGATACATTCTCCAACCCATTTAGAAATACAGAAAAGAAGAATTGGACAACTCACAGTAGAATCTGGGAACATAACTATGATGAACAATATCTAAGTATCCATAGGAGGTCATGATCTGAGGATAAGGAATAATACCACATTAGAATGTCAGAGTAGTATACAAAGGGACCACTGAACCGTCGTTAGTCTTTTCATCACTAACATAAGCGACCCATAACATCACCTTGCATCATATCTATAATGATGAAACTATGGCCACTATCGAGTCACATAAATAAAAATACATAGGATAAGATAATCATGGGCCTATATACAAGTCTTTCAGAAGGTCATTCAAGAAGGTGCATTCTCTAAGGGATGTATTGAGTGTATTACTAATGTACACAGTGTGCCTCTCATGACTGAACATTGGTTATGATTCCTCATGGTACTCAGTCTGAAAAGGGGATATACACATCATTCACCCCATTTCATATGGATAATTACAACATAAAAATCATTTGGAATGTCATCACCCACACATGGTATGGCTGGCCATGTAGTATTAAACAATCTGTACCCATAGTACATGGTGTTGTCTTCTTGTTTGATATTAATACCATGTCCTATGTTCATGCCAATGTAACTCAGCCTGTTACATGTACTATAGCATAGTATTTTCACAAAACCATGTCCTTTAACACAACATGTATGGCCATAACCCCAGGGAACACAACATAATATCACTACACTATGTGTAACCCCAATATATGATGTGTAGTAACAAAAGTTTTATCTTTCCCAAAGGTGAATAATACATGGTGTGTGCCTCTATACTATATGATGTGTGGTCAAATATTTTTAAAGTTAATCTCAAAAAATCCATTGAAAAATATGATTTTCATATGAAAACAACATACTGAAACATAAATGATCCCTACTAGCCGAATAAGTTATCTAAAATCATAAGACAACACATAAAAAGTGGATCTAAACAAAAATATTGGAAATACACCAACTTCATGGAAAAATACTGGTTCTTCATGACCAAAATGATACCCAGAACATTATATCCTTGATTCGGTGATGACTGGTGTCAAAAATGCGATCTAGAGGCTCATCATTTCCTCATATCTTCCTCGGTTTGTCCAACACAATTGGGCGACCTCCCCTCCATTGAAATGCTTAAAGGCAAGTGGGTTGGGAGTATTTTTAGAGATATAATTTTACTAAATCAATTGAACTCTATTTAACATGTCACCTAGAGACGCCTCAAACCGTGTTCTTGACAATGAAATTTGTTATGTCACTTCTAGGGTAAACCCATGTTATGAACTCTAAAGAGGACTCAATATTTATGATTCAAGTCTCTATGTTTGAGATATCCCACATTTACCAATTAACTACATTTATGTGATAAAATATATTTAATATATTTAATTTCAAAATACCGAGGATCTCCTCTCCCAAAAATCTTGCACAGACACTACTCCTATCCTCAAAACTATTCTATTAAATATTAAAAATTCATACAAAAAAAGCTGGAGTAACTAGAACATGATTATTAGAATTCATCATTTGAGATTTGCATGGCCAAATTCACTCCCACACAATATATTTTTTATTTAAATGTCTACAACTAGAACACCACATGTTACAAAAATATAATAAATTTTTAAACTTCCATCAATAGCCATTTACGATATAATCTAAAACAATGTTGGAGTAGTACATAATATTTTATGTAAAGAAAATATAAAAAAATATTCATATCCACCAAACCAAATTGAATATCCACAGGAGGATTTATAACATGGAAAATATATATTATTTATCAAATATGTATTTGTATCAAAATTATAATCCTTAGAATAATAGTAGTGGTTCTCTGTATACAAATGGATATTGTGTGGTCTCCATCAAACATATGTTTCTCTTTATTATTGTCCAAAACATACATAATATATAATTTACAAAATTATATTATCTATTTTACCATTTCATCAAATTTCCATTAGACACTATCTACATTTACTTCATATATATTACTCATATATTTTCAATTATTAATTTATAGAATATCCATAGGGATGAAAAGATCACATTCCATTCACATATATGGGAAACACATAATGTACCCCCTCACATATATCAATAGTAGAATCATATAATCCATATTTATGCATCACTGTAAATAATTTAATTCTATCTCTATTGTCGAAAAAATACCATACTCCTCACAAAAGGTGAATAATCCAATATCAGTTAAACGTTCATCGATTACTTGTTTAAAAAAACACCTAATCACCCACTGATTATATTATCTACAAAACTACTTTATAATAAGTATCAATTAATAAGTGTTCAATAGTTATCTATATTTTAAAACATGGGAAATGAGGATTCAATATAAATCACTCACACATTGTCACTAAACACATTGTGTTTTCCAAAAAGTCTCTACCCAAGTGGTAAAGGCTCCTGCTTAGCATCCAAAAGACCCATGATCAAATATGGGTAGGGAATTATTTCCGGGGTACTATAGAAACATTTTTAGCAGGTCACTGTAGCAGTACAGTAGAAGCGGTGGAACTGTAGTAGTAGAGGCACTGTAGTGGTGGTGGTAATGTAGCGGTGACAGTACTATAGAAGCCCTGGTACTGTAGCAGTACAATTTACTAGAGGGATCTTTGGGACAAAAAATGGGCTTTCAGGACTTGTATTCAGACCACATGGTCTTGGGCCATAAGGCTATGTATTGCGTCCCCCTCTACCCAGTTTGAAAGAGGAATTTTCTTTAAATAATAAATGAGGCTTCGACCCCAACCTTTTCAAAAAAGTAAACACTTTGCAAATGACAATCCATGTGGTATATGTAGTAAACCATTCAACACATTATCATTATATTATACCTAATGATTATATATTGGATCCCTATATGAAAACTAGTCCACTATAACCTTCAAATGTCATTCCTACCCATAATACTCCCTCATGACCACTGCATAAGGATATCTATAAAATATACTAGAAGATATAAATTATAATTTCACTACATATAACATATAACCAAAATGAAATAATGATAACCATGTCTCAAATGTAATATTTTAAAGTATATCTATATTTCTAGAACCCAAATATTCCAAAATAATATTCTAATTAATATATAGATCTAAAATAAAATATAAAATGACATCTTATGAAAAATGTTAATTATATGGGATATTATTATTTATTTTTATGAACAAATACCACAAAATCCAATTTCTAAAAAATCTATAAATTAATTTTAATTAAATATATATAAATTGTCACTAACCATATGATATACCCTAGTAACCCGATAACTAATTCAGCCTACACATAGCCTAAAGGGAATTCTGAATCCCTAAGAGTCGTCAACTAGAATCTGGAACTATACAACATGAAACTAAGAATGAATTTCCCATAAAATGTAGTGGAAGAAAAATAAAACAAGAAAGAATTTATATTAATGAAACTACACTGGGAGTACTGTACCAGAATAATAAAAGTCATAAACAAGCATGAAGTACTACATCCAAAGTACTAAAATAAAGAAACACAATGCACAAAGAGCATAGTTCAACTACTATATCAACCTCTATGTGATACTTTTTTCTTCGCCGAACATGGAAGGAGAAAATATACAAAATAGCCAAAGGGAAAATATGGGTGTTGGATAAAACTCCTAGTAAGGTCTGACCATGTTTTCCATAACTGTTTCCAAAATATAGATTAACTAGAATAATGGTTTCAATTTTAAAAGTTTATATGTTTGGAATTTTAAATAATATTTTAAAAAACCATGTTATAAATTTAAAATGATAGAAAATAATTTAAGAAAAGGATCTAAAAATGTATTAATATTTATAAAATAATGTATTGTTTAAAAAATGTTATATAAAATAGTTTATTTAATATCATAAGGAATGAAAATTGGGTCAAAAACATTAGAATACATTTATATATAAATTATAAAAAACAAGAGAGCAACATGGTCATCTGGAAAAGAGGTATGATAATATTTTTATCTATAGGTATCCTTACTCTCCAAGTGATATTAGAAAAATAAGTATACACATGTCCTAATGAAATTGGGAAAAGGCGAATTGTCGCCATTCCATCAATGATGTGACATGTTTCATATATGTTTTAGAATGTTTTCATAACATTGAGTGAGTTCAAATAACTCGCTAACTACATAAATATTTCATGCTCTCTTAAATATTTAATTAAGGAGAATTTATTTTAAGACTAGTTGAAATAAAATTAAATCTCCTTATTCCATTTCAATGATAATTTTCCATTTAAAACCAAATTGAGTTTTTGTTAAAAACTTGAATCTTTAACAAGATAAAACCACTGGGTTTATATCAAATCATTCTTAATCCATTTTTTAAAGTTTTAAATCCATTAAAAAAATAATTCCATGATTTAAAAATTCAATTGAAAAGATAAAATCAATAAATCAATTGAAATAATTTCTATAAAATACACAATTTCAATTAAATCATTTAAATTAACCAATTTCTACAAGCACACACTAATTCAATGGAATTTGTTTTTCAAATTCTCACTCAATATCCATTTCAAAATCATCCCATTCAATAGAATTGGGTTTTATCAAATCAGTTTAATGCATGTTTGAGATAGTTAATTTAAATCATTAGTTGAAATAAATCAATAAATAAATGGTTAATAAATTTGGCTATTCAGGACAGAACCGCAAACCTCTTCCCAAAACTCAACACTCACAAACAAAAAGTAAGGTAGATATGGCCACAAAACCCAACCTAAATTAATGATCAATCACTAAATAAAATTTATCCATTAATTCCAATATTATCCATTAAAACCCCAATAGAGGAGAATGAGATAAAAATGGAAAATGGGGGGGGGGACTCTAGCCTGAGAATTACACCGCAAGCATAGTGATGATTGAATGTAAAACGAATGGATCTGGATGGTCTAGAAGGATTCATGATCGACTGGGGAATACCTTAGGTCGATGGAGAATGAACTGGTGTAGAAGAAAATAAAACACTAAACTGCACTACCTATTTGATAAATAGTAGTTTGGGTATTTTAGGATGTGAAATTCTAATAGATGGTGTGAAATAATTATTTTTATAATAATCAAAACATGTACTATTTTTTATTAAAATCCAAAACACTAAGTTAAAATCTAATCATTAATTCCACAATTATTTTTAATGACTCTCCCAACACGTACCCATCATAGCGTGAATCCATTCATGACTGGTTTTTCATTACAATTTCACGATGTGTAACACTTTCTCACGATGTGAAATCCTCAGGCAGCCTTTGTGAAAAAGTCATTTAATGGAGATAATCAAACAATCCTCTAACTTCACCATTATAGGTATCCTACCAATCCAAAATCAAACCTTACACAAAAAAGTAAAATGGGGAACTACGACAACTTTTATGATATAACTATCATATCTTTAATGGAATGTTACAACCTACCCAACATAAAAACATTATATCCCAAGAAATACTATGAAAAATGTTCTAGTCCAAATATATGAGGTCACTTATCTCTCATAAGTTCCTCACATTCCCATGTCGTGTTACTATCATAACCATGATACAAAAAATCACAACCCAAAGGTATCATCCTCCCATGATGAACCTTGGTATCAAACTCAACTATCCTAACTATACACTCAGCCAACGATATATCTGGTTCAATCTCTATATCACTCTAGCTCAAAACATGAGATGGATCAGGGAGATACTTTCTTATCTGTGATACATTGAACTTTTTATGTATCAACTTCTGTTATGATAGAAGAATTATATGATAAGAAACATTCCAATCCCATAAAACAACCTCTAAAGATCCCATAAAACAAAGTGAAATTTTCCATTGCCTCCCAAGCCATCGAGGACCCAACCGAGTTGAAACCTTCAAGATTACCTTGTCACAAACTGAATATTCCAAAGGTTTATGGTGACTCTCAGCATAATACATATATCGAATCTATGTTATTAACATTATATAATGAATCAACTAAATCTTTGATGTCATATCTTAGACTAGTCACTATTTAACCAAGGAACTCTCACCAAACTCTAACGAACACAATGGATATTTATATGGTTGCCCATAAAAATCCTCAAAAGGTTCCCTTTGGATTATGAACTGGTAACTATTGTTAAAATAAAACTCAACTAGCCCCAAGTGATCATTCCAATACACTCCTAAATCTAGAAAATAAGCATGAATCATATTATGAAGAATATGTATATCTCTCTTTGTGTGACCATCTTACTATGGATGGTAGGATGTCCTCACAAGGACATGAGTTCCCATTTCCTCCGAAAGGCCGTTAAAAAATGATCTGTAAACCTAGGATCCCTAGAAGAGATGATATTTGATGGAACTCCATGAAAATTAACAATCTCTTTCACATAGATACTTCCCAACTCCTCAACAATTGATGTATCACGGATTAGTAAGAAAAGAGACGACTTGGTGAGGTTATTGATCAAAACCCATAACACATTCTTCTTTCTCTGGATATGTGGATACCTAAACAAAAAATCGTTAAGGATCTCATATAACTTCCATATAGGGACTAGAAGTGGTTGAGGAAACCCAAAGGTTTCTAGTACAAAAACATATCCTGTTGGCATGTATAGAAATGATAGAAAAACTCAACAATGTCTCATCTCATTCTAGGCCACTATCTCTTCTACCACAGGTCATCGAGCATCATTTTGGATCCTAGGTTTACTTCCCACTCAGAATTATGAAAATCCCCTATCACTTCCTTCCTTGTTGAAAATGGAAAAATGAAGCGGTTTCGAAAACAGAAGACATTATCTTTGGAGAACCACCACTCAAAAACTATCTCCCCACCATAAAGAGTGTCAATAATTACATGGAATTATTCATCAAGATACTGTTCTTTAAGAATTATCTCATGAAGAGGTTATTTAACTAAACTATGGATAAAGAACCTTCAGACCCTCTATTCGAAACTCCAACATGAAACTGTGAAAAAAGAACCATAAAACTCCACTCATCCAAATATTATTTCATATCTTGGGTTAGAATATTCATGTTCAACGCATCTGTAATGACATTACCCTTCCCTGGGGTATTGGTAATGTCAATATTGAATGACTACAGGTACTCTACCCAATTCATATGGGGAAGGTTCATATATTTTTATAGTAGATATAACTCAAGATTTTGTGGTCTCAAAACATGGTATTCATTTTTTCAAGAAGTTATTTCTACAAACTTTTAAGTGAATGCATAATTTCATCAAGTTCAAGATCATGGGTAGGTTATTTCTTCTCATGTGGAATAAGTTGACCAGATTCATGATCAACTATGTGGTCACCCTGCATTATAACGCAACCCATGTCTAATCCCGATGCTCCACAAAAGACCACGTAGACATACCCAGCCTCTAGAACATTTGAAACTAGCATAGTATCAATAGAAGTTTCAGCTCAACAAATTAATTATAACATTTATCATCCTATGAAAACATCACCCCCTTCTGAGACAGAGTAGTCATTGGAGAATCCAACTTTGAGATTTCCATTAGGAACCTATTGTAATATCTAGATAATACAAAGAATCTATAAATTTCAAAAACATTTCATGTTTACTCCTATTTCATAATATCATTCAACTTATTATGATCAATTGATGTAAATTTTTTTGACACCACATGTCCCAAGAATTTACCTTACCGTATATATAAAACACACTTTGAACTATTGGAATAGAGTTTTTAATTTCTTAGAAGTCCTAGAACTGTTCTCAGGTGCTGTACATGATCCTCCTTGGACCTTTAGTAGACAAGAATTGCATCCCCAAATACTCCAACAATGTTATCTAGATACCCATGAAAAATATTGTTCATCAAACCCCTGAAAATTGCAGGATTAGTTTTCTAACCAATGGGAATAACAAGGTACTCATAATGGTCTTACCTACTCAGAAATAAATTTGTTTGAATCTCATATTCTTTTATCCTCAACTGATGGTATAAATACCGATGATTGATATTTGTAAACCAATTATCCCCTTTCTGATGAATAAACTGATCATCGATCCATACCAATGGACACTTGTTCTTTATCGTAACATGATTGTGAATTCAACAATCACCACTAATGAAAAAAAAACCATAATCCTTATTGAAGAAGTAAACCGACACCTACCAAGGTGAAACAATATGGTATATAAAGCCAATCTCTAAAATATACTCAAATTGGGAACTCAATTCGTTCAATTCATCTGTAGCCATCTAGTAAGAGATAATTGAAACTGGTTTAGTACTAGGAATTAATTCAATAGAAAACTCAACCACCCTTAACATTGATAGACCATATAATTCATAATAAAAAAGGTCAGGAAATCAACGATGAATTGTGGGATATCACCTCTCATTGAATATCTATAAAGATAAAAAGAAAACAGTAATATAACTTTCCCCATCTATGGATAAGATGTTCTAGCTCTGCTCGACCTCGGGTCACAATCTCCTTAACTGATAAGAGATGCACCATTGGGTTTAGTAAGATAAACCCATCAAAGAGAATAGTCAATCCAATATTTATTATAAATAATCTAATCCATACAAAAATGGATGTTGAGAGATTTCGTGTCAAGAACCCGAGAACTCCAATCCATATCTTCCTCTAATAGAGAGAAGAACCAGGGAGGATAGCAAGGACCTTTCCCTCTCTTTATACCAAGGGGTTTTGTAATATCAATTGAACAAGATAATATATCTATATAAATATTAAATAGATTATCAATAATGGTTTATATAAATGAATGAGATTCACCAGTATCAAACATAGCAATCACTAATGATGTTTCTATTGTAATGGAACCTCTCACAATGATTGGACCCTTGTCTTCTTCCCCAAGAGATACATGCACTACGTGATGAAAGATTCATTCTATAAGACTATGGATAGAACCCTTTTTATGGTATGCATCAATTTTACCCATTGTTTTAGGAGGATATGATGACCATGTTCCACTATGCCGAGTAGATAAGTGATTGAAGAACCCCAGTATGTACCCTAAACATCCGTTGGAGATAAAGTTATCAGGTGACTTAGTTAAAACCTTCTTAGAATGTACCATATTTTGACACTGGTAGCAAATCAAATTACTTCTTCCTAGTTCAATAGAAGGTCCGGATTGACATTATAGTTATGAACTTCCGTGGAAATCATTACATATACATTTTCCATTGAAATAACCAATGAATCCAATGGTAGAAAAAGAAACTCCCAATAACCCTGAATTTCCAGCCAGGTCCATCTCATCTTTCATCACTATATCCTGTACAACAGTATAAGTGGATAGTTTCCGTAAGAAAAACTGATAATAGATATCTAATAGAAGTATAAACTCAAACCATCAAGTATTTATATTATATCATTATATACAATATCCTGAGAAAACTACAACAACTCAACAATGTGACTTGAATACTCAGTCACGATTATATCGGCTCTCTTAATCATGAAAAACTCTATACCCTTATCCAACACCATTGAATATGGATAAAACTGAATGGTGAAAAGAAAATTAATGTCTATCCATGAGAAGCCATCATGTTTTCATACTCTCTCCATCATGTCACTTTATCTCCTACTCAGTCCCTTCAACATGACGGTTGAACACATTATATTGACCATGTCCATTTATTACAAGAACTCAAACAGATGTTAAATTTTTACCAACCATTCCTCAACATTTTGAGGACTAATACATCGTTTGAAAAGTCATGTCTTAAAGTGAAGGAACTCTTGATAATGATTTATAATTATATCCCTATGAGGATATAAAACTAAATCATGAATTGGAAATATTGTTGGTGATTATCCCATAGCTTGGATTGTATGCACAATCACCTCCACCAGACATTTATCCATAAAAGGATTATCTTACTGAGGCTCACTAGATGCCTTTTCTTGGATCCTATTTTCACATATTCTTGGAGGCATGATGGTACAAAACATTAGTAGCAAATAAAGAAGACATCATAATAACACTCAAATTGAGAAATAAAGGAATATATTTCAAACAAAAGAGGGAAAAATGATTTGGATTCCATTATATGAAAATCAATATAGGGAAAAGACTAGAAAAAATACTTAAGATGTATTTCCCATACCAACCTTGGTGACTTAAGGTTCATTTTGTTTAGATCATTCCATGCACTCTATCATAAATACACTCTTTATCAAGACAATATTTGAAAAATGCATACTGACTTCAAGAAAAAAATCTACCTACCTCTAATACCACTTTTTCACTAACCATCTGACATACCGTAGTAACATGATAACTGAGAAATCCCTGACATAGAATGAATGGAATTACTAATTCTAATGGGTTAATGACTATAACTTGGCACCATAGAACATGAAAGTGGGAATGAATTTTCCAGAAAACATAGAATAAGAAAAATAAAATGAGACAATATACATATCAAAGAAACTCAAATAAGAGGGATGCACCATAATAAAAAAAAATAATAAACAAGCCAAATGTATTATAACCAAATTAATAAAACAAGGACACATAGCCCACCAAGACCACAGTTCAATAGTTTGATCTTACTCCAAGTGATCCTTTTCTATTGCACGAACATGGAAGGAGAAAATATCCTTACACCCAAAGGAAAAAGTATAGTGTGAGCTATAAAACAGAAATGGTTCTCACCAAAGGTTCAATAAGAGTGGAAAAAATTGAATGACCAAAATAATGCTTTCAATTTAAAAAGTAAATAGGCTTGGAATTTTGTAGAATATTTAAACAAATCATGTTATATAGTTGAAATGATAGAAGGTACATTAAACAAAGGTTTTACAAATGATGGGATATTTTTAAAAGAATGGAATAGATAAAAAAGATACATAAAATAGTTTATGTAATTTCTATAAGCATCTAAAGTAGTTCAAAAACATTGGAATACATTTTTATACCAAATAAAAATAACAAGAGAGAAACAGGGTCATTTTAGAAAAACATATGATATTATTTCTTGATGTAGGAGTCCCTATTATCTAAGAGATATCACCAAAATTTGTTTACACACGTCCTGATAGCACATTCCAATGGTGAATCATCACCATCTAATTGAGTATGTGACCTAGTACATATTTTTTTAGAATATTTTAATATCGTAGAGAGTGTCTGAATAACACAGAAACTACCAAAGGATTGAATGTGCTCTTACATAACCAATGATGGGATATTTAATTTAAGACTGGTTAAAATAAAATTAAATCTCATTCATCTATTTCAGTTCCAATTTTCCATTTAAACCCAATGTGGGTATTATTAAAAAACATGCCCCTTTCACAATATAAATCCAATGTGTATCTATCAAAACAAATTCAATCCATTTTATGATGTTTGAAATCCATTATAAAACAATTACATAATATCACAATTAAATTGAACAATAAAATTAAAAAATTTAATTGAAATTATGTCTAAAAAATCCATGATTTATATTAAACAATTTTAATCAACCAATTTCCATTAGTACACCACAATTCAATTAAATTTGTGGTGTTTTTTTTTCAAATTATCATGAAATAATTGTTTCCAAAAATCCCAATTCACTGGAATTGGGTTTTATCAAATAAATTGAAAGAATGTTTGAGAAATTGAATTTAAATCACTATTAGAAAAAAATTGATTGATATAATGTTATTCAATTTTTCTTAATTAGGATAAGACCACCTATCTCTTCCCAAAACTCAACACCCATAATGTAACCTGTCACTGATAACGAAGGTGGATAAAACCTCACAATCTATCCTAAAATAAATATCCAACACCACTGGGAATATATCCATCAATTCCAATATAATTTATTGAAATCCCAAGAGAGTATAATTAGATAAACGTAGTGAATAAGGGAGATCACTTACCTGGTAATTAAACCACATGTGCAGTAATGATCAAATGAAAAATGAATAGATCTGGAAGATTTGGAAGGCTTTAGTATTTCAGGGGGAATTCTTTAGGTCGGGGTAGAAGGAACTAGAGAAGAAGTAAATGAGGAAATCATCCACACTATCTATTTCTATAAATACAGTCGGGGAATTTGACAACGTGATATCCCTATAAACTATGTGAAATCCTTATGTTTCGTAATCGTCAAAATGTCTATTATTTTTCATTAAATTTTGACTTTCTAAGTTAAAAAATATTATTAAATCCATTATGAAATGTAATGACAACTGGAAATGTGTACCAATAATAGCAAGATACCATTAATGTCTTGTTTTATAGAACCATTACTTGAGGTGTAACTATGTTACACAATGTGAAATCCATAGGCATACTTTATAAAAACCCATTTAAATAAGTGAATAGAAAAATATTTTTACTTCATAATTATAGGTATCCTCCAAATCCAAAATAAAACCATACCCAAGTAGTGAAAAGGAAAATCATGACAAGCTTTCAGACATACATGTCAGATCGGTAATAGGATGCTACATAAATGATAAAAATTTGTATTCATTAATGAAACCTGATCAATCTTCATTTTACAATTGTTCAATAAGTTCATTAAGAAGTACCCAAAACTATCCTTCATCCAAGGGTATCTACTAGTTTAGTAAATCCCCAAATGATTGGGGAATATTTTCTGTTCCGTATAGTTTACTAAAATGGTAGAGAGAAATGTAGAGAGATAGAATAAATATCTTTAGTTTAAGGGATTTTCATAGAATGAATCTTGTATTTTGTCTCATTATTTCAATTTTTTTTATCAAAATAAATGAAACTCCAATAAAACTAAAATTATCCTAAATATTCATGGTTTAATTATGATTATTTTTAATAATGATAGAATTATGAAAAATGTTATATACAATTTACAATTATTTCCCAATAAAAATGAATGGGTTTAAACCTTAAATAGTATATAATATGTCACTAAACCTCCTTAAAATGTTATTAAATGATGTTAAAACCAATAATATTATCATAGAATATAAAATTATCAATTAATATGGATTATAATATAATTAATTCACTTCACGGTAAAAATCCATAAGATTTAAAAATTCATAACACTATGGTTTACACTAGTAGAAACAGTGATGTATTATATACCATAATTTCAAGGTTTAACATTAAGGAATATTTATATCAATATCAATATTTAGTATTTTATTCCAATAAATAAAAAAATCAGAAGATTTATAGTCAGAACAAATTTAAAAAACTGATATATATATATATATAACCATTTTTTATTTATGAGGTACCCTAGCTGCGCACTCACCCTTTGGGAGGTGACAATGGAGGTCCCACTCGCCTCCCACCCTCATCTATTGTTATCCCCTTTCACGGATCTATCCATGATCCTAGATTTTCCTCATATCCTCCTTATAATAAAAGAATCTGCCCTCCATAATGGTGCTCCTTCACTTCCGATCTCTCTCCAGGAGTTCTTGGAGGCTTCGTCTTTCAATGGGTTGTCCCACATTGACCTCTTTGGCCGTCTAAAATGATCCCTTGAATGCTTCGATAGGTTCCCCAATAACTCCTATCCCCTAAAACCCACATCATGTTCGGGTTCCCGCATTCTCACCAATTTCGTATTCATTTCAAATGCATTGTGGATATGGATTCCATGTGGTCCAAAGGTACGTGATCTTGTGATGTCTCCCATTTCTTCTTATTTAGATGGAGTTACGAGTTCCACTAGAAGTGTGACACACCACTTGAAGCTATTTGGGTAAGATTCCCATATCTCATGCTTCCTTTTCAATATCCCGCCATTATACAGATGCGGGGTAAACTTGTCGGGAGGTTCCTAGACTTCGATTATCACTCTCGCTTCCTTTGTCACATGATTTCTCCCCTCATCATTATGGAATTGGATATTTATAAAACTCTGGTGGACATTGTTCATATGGAGGTTGGTGAAGAACTTTGTTATCAACAATCAATGGTCTTTAAAAAAAATTCTACTTCTGCAGTTAGTGCTTTCTTTCCAGACACCTTCAAGATAATTTTCATACATCTCGTATCTTTGACAAGTCAAGTAGTTTTTCACCCCTTCGGTTGGAGGCAAAAATATTTCATTCTGGATCATACGAGAATCTATCCATGATGGAGGGGGGAGATCATTTCTTTTCTATTGTTACTATTGTTAAAATAGATGTTGTCGCTCTTATTTTTTCAGGTCTTTATGGTTTGTATGTAGGCTATCTATTATCCTTGGTAAAGTCCATTAAATGTGATCCCTTAGGGAGTAATCCCTTGTATTTTGATGGTTTTAATAATTTTATGGATTATTTGGGTGTTCTCTCGCCTGATGCACGGTTTAGTGGGACATACTGAACCCTGTGTGATAAAGGACACAGATGATCTTCACGCCTATAGTAATAACTGTGGAGTGGGTACTCGAAGGCTAGTGGAGGAAGGTGTTTTCTGTAAGTTTCTCTGCTGTGGAGGCTATTCGTACATAGATTAATGACACTGGATGAAAGGTCACCAAGGTTGAGCTAATTCCAATGAACATTTGTTGACAGAGAAGAGTGATTCCAACTATGAATCTTAGTAACTGTTTTGAGAGTCTGGAGAACGAAGGGCATGCCTAAGAGGTATACCGGATAGAAACCTTAAACAAGGAGAAAGGTTTTCCATGAGAGGAGTATTGGGATGACTTATCTAGTATGTTTTTAGGATTTAATGCTCATGAATTCCAAGGAAGTGATGTAAACAGTCCGAGGAGCATAAAGGGATTTAAAGGAGGCAAGAAAGGCTGAAAGGACTATTCTTATCTCCCTTCTCCAATGAAGACACTATCTTCCTAGAGGTTGAACACTCATGTTATGGATGGTACACCGAAATTTAATGGTAATTTTTTTCATACATAGGTAGTGGGTTTCAGGTATGCTCTCGATAGTGATTTTCTGCAAGGGATAGGCTTGGCAGTTGTACAACCATTAGATCTGCTTCTGCCTTCTGAAGTAGTAATGGAGGATTAATCCCTAGTGATTAATGCTTCAAAAGAAGATAGTGACCATATGAGGGTGAGGAACATTTGCGTTTACACCAATAGAGAATAGATTGATTTGATTGAAAATAAGTATCAAATATTAGTTAGAGGCTTTAACAACGGAAAATTCAACCAAGAGGATTCCATGCAAGTGGGGGACAGACAAGTATGAAACATTTAAGACCTTGTGCTGGATGATCCAGAAACATCATTAACCTCTATCTTCTAGAATCTACTTATGTATAATCATTCAAATAGTCTTATTTTATCCTTTAATAACTTTTATTTCTAGGGGTACCTCACTTTTACTTTAAAAGTGTCATTTGGTTAATAATAAAAATCTTAATTTGGAAGGATGGATATGAAACATTAGTTATGAATTAGTTTTCATTTTCATCTAATTCGTGAAAAATAGTTTTTAAATTGAAAAATTGATATCCATTATTTTATTTCATATATATGATTTCTCAATTTAAAACCAATATAATAATTGATAGTTTATCATGGTTGTTGAATAGAAATATCTTTAGTATTAGTAAAATAAAATTAAAACATTGTCATTCCAATATAATTCATTTAAAATTATATTTATGAGTAGTAATCGTATATGGAATGATCATCGAGATTAAATATAACACCCCAACTCTACAACCAAATATCATGATGTTTAATAAAATGGTGTAGATGAATAGATCAGAGAATCCAATTTTTTAATAGTCTTATGAACAATATACATTACTAAAAATTCTATTACAATGAAAAATTAAGTTAAATTAATTTAAAACAAAAAAAAAATTCCCACCTTGATTTATCCATTAATCACATGTAATTATATTCCTAGTTTCTTTGGTATGAAAAAAATAAATGTAAAATATTGTGGATATATTCACTAAAATGGCCAGTATCAAGTAGATGAAATCATAACACTAGTTTGGAATAATATTTCATGAGTAGAAAAAAATTAGTAAATCAATAATATATTGCACTTAATATATGTATAGGATGAATGAAAATAAATAATACCCATTGATGTCAATAAGGGATTTCATTTTGATGGACTGTATAATGTTAGATGTCATAATATTACTATCAATTCTATAGATAATAAATTATAATCTTCTCATAATGTCTCATCGTAGACATATTTCATACTTAAATAGAGTGGCTTATAAACAAAAAACCATCTTTTTCACCTCATAAGACCTAAAGATACATCAAAGGGATATCTATAACCATGCCCCACTCATCACATAATAATTATAATGCATCCCTAATATGGGAATAATATTTTAACATAATATATAATCATGTTTCGGATAGAATTTCCTTCATAATATTATCTAGGAAATAAAAATATATTGATGTAGAAATAAATGAAATATATATTTTCAATATTTCTACATTAAATCGATTTTTTTATAACAAAAAGAAATATACAATATTAAATTATAAAAACACAATAAACCAATGGAACAAAAAACATGAATTAAATAATATTTATTAGTTACTTGGTATGTCAATTTTAATAAAAAAATGTACTATAAGGTATTCTCAATAAAGATAATGAAAGAAATAGAGTATTTTCTAAGTCATCGTAAGACAAATAAACACATTAGTATTTTAATGAATACAATAAATTGGAGTAATTAAATAGTTTTATTTACTAATTAAATAAATTGGATGAAAAAGAGTTTTTATTTATAGTTTTTTGGTTATGAGAGACAAATTAGTAATGGATAATTCCCTGTAGATATTTCAATTACACCATAACATGTGTATATATGATCACAAACATGGAAATGAATGGTCAAATCCCTAAGAAATATGAAGCGTGATAAATAATATATTAATTTGAGACAAAATGAGTGTTATGTAATCCCCATCGACAAATTTTTGTTTCTCTCTATGTGAATATCCAATAATTTAATTTCAATGCAATAAAATATTCAAAATATTATACGTAATAAGATAATTGATGAAAATTTATTATATAATAGTTTTTTAAAAAGTAATCGAATAGATATATAATTTTAATGTGAAATCCCAATCCCTATATTCACAACTATCATTATTTTTCTTAAAAAACAAGTCAATCATCTAAATTATATCTCATGTGAGGATCAGACTATGTTTTTTTTGTTAGGACTATTTGTAATGCAATTATTGATGATGGAGTTAATACCCAATACTCCCTTTTTGGGTTATTAAACCTTAATGGTTATATACTATAGGAATCATCCACTTATAATATCCCAACAAAAGGAGATATTTTTCTAGGAAAATGACACACATACATCATTAAAAATTTTATAATGGTTATATGGATATGTTAATGTCTTGATAGTATAATAGTGTATAAAGTTAGTATAACAAGACACATTTTTGATCTATAATATATAATATATTAATTTAATTAAAAAAATATACATAATAACATTTCCCATGGATATGAAAACAAATATAAAAAGGTTAAAAAAGAAATGTTAATGTAGGGGTGAGGAACCCTTATTTTTGCAAATTAATTGATTTAGAAAATGATATAATGGAAGGGAATAAATAAAAAATCCTTTACAACATATAAAAAGGAATATAAAAACATGGATTAAAAATCATTTTATTATAAGAAATTTTATTTTTAAAATAATATTTAATATATTAATGAACATGAAAATTAAAAATTTTGATTATGGACCCTTACATCCCATTAGGATAAAAGCTTTTGGTCGACACTTCAAACAAAAAAATACACTCTCAAAATGATAAGTTTAAATCGTATGAGACTCATAGATATTTATATATATATATATGTTGAGAAAAACAATAAATTTTCTCTAGTAATTAGTATTTGGGAGAAGTTTTTATAGTCAACAAGGAAGGTAGTTAGGTTTAATATAATCAATTTTTTTGTTAAAGATAATAAAAAGTAGAGGAATTAATATTCATGGATTGGGTGGATAAGTTATGTTAAAAAGGATTGATAATTTAATGAAAATAACATTCCATTGTATTTAATGTTATTATTTTAGGTATTTTATTCCTTTAACATTCTATTTTAATCATTTTCATTATTTACCTCTACTATAATAACTCACATTTTAACCTCAGAAATTCATTTTATGACTTAAAATGAAATTAACCTTGTAACACAATATATAACATCTATTAAAAAATATTAAATTAAATTTACATGAATAAATATTTAAAATTAAGAATAAATTATTGTAATTTGATAAATTATTACAAGAAAATATAGTTTAAAGAAAAAATATATAAAATATTCATTCATTGGTTTTTAATGATAACCAAATATTTAGAAATTCCATATTTTATGCAATAAATTTATTTATTAATGATGAAAAGTTTAAATAAAATTTTATGATATAATTTTATCCTAATATTGTGTTAGAATCTTTGTTATTCATTGTAATATAATTCTATATTTCTACAAAAAATTATGTATTTTGGAGAAAATGATCAAAAAATTACTCAATGATAAATTCATTAAACAAAATTATAATAAAGATATTCATTTATTCAAAATCAATTTATAATTATGATTAATATTATTTTTGATGAAATATCTTTATTTAATAAAAACAGAATGTTTTTATGACATGACCTATTTTCCATTGGTAAACATTATATTTGAAAGGTTTCATAAAATCCATACCAATATAATTTCATCTCATCATTTTCTAGAATTCCTCTCAGGGAAAATTATTAATTAATATAAAAAATTCCAAATATATTAAAAATTTCTTATTTATTTTAAATAATGTTGTCGTTGGGTGTGGTAATCCTAAGAACATTAATTTTTTAAATTTTTCTTAGATTGTTTTTGTATTTATTACTAGTCATCGAGTTTTTGTATTATATGGTATTTTATTGGAAATGATCGATCTGTAAATAACATTTTTCAATTAATGAGATGATTTATTTTTTATTTTTTTTATGAAACATAATAATAACATGTTTTGAAGATAATTATCAACTATTGAAATACATACACATAATAAGATTAGAAACACTTAATGTTTATATTAAATATAATGTAAATTAGTAAACTCAATTTATTATATAATTTCAAACAAGTTATTTGTTTCACACATTGCACATATATTTTCATATGATTGTATCTCTAATTGTTATATGATATAATAATACATTAATGAAAATATGAATCATAAAATGTTAACAATTACATTATAATTACTCAATTAAAATGTTGATTTGAAAATACAGACACCAATAAAAAGAATACAGTTCTCTTACAAATAATATATGTAAAAATATTATTGAATATAGTTAAATGGATAAATGAATATTTATAAATAAAAGGATAAGAATATCATGACATTATAAAGGATAATGTTATTTTATAAGTAATTTCATACCCCTATTCATGGGTTTTAGGACATTGGTCTCACAATAGTCAATACGACTTCACTCACCCTAGAAGCTATTATTTTTTTCATAAGAAACATATTAAAATTTTATTTGAAACATATATTATGGAATAATTATTTTATTAATATATATATATATATATATATTAATGTTTAATAAAAATAAAAATAAAATAAAATAAATGAATATAATAATTAAATATTTAATTTTATAAAATAAATTCTTGAAAATATTCAATTAATATTTGATATTTTACTATAATCACCCTTAAATAAATTCCTTCATTTGAATTTTCCCATTGAAATACATTTATTAAACTGAAAAAGGTACATAAATGTTATCAATGGAAATGAAACTTTATAAATATGTAGGATATATTAATAATATAAGGTCATACTATTAAAACATAATAACATTATATAGGGAAAGAAGTCCTCTACTAAATGCTTTATACTAATATAAATCATATGATAATTAAAAAACACATACAGAAAAAATCGCGGATGATTTAATGATTTTTCATGTCATATAACAAAAGTTTTAAAAAAATATTTAAAAATATCAAAAATAAATTGTATCTAAAAATGTTTCTAATAATATAATGAACTTATTTGAAGACAAAATTAAACACATAGTCACCAAAATTAAAATTTAAACCCCAAATGTTGTCTATATTTTTAATCATATGATCAAAAATTATTACATCCAAATTCCTAAAAAATGAAAATTAACACAAAAATATGGCACATTAAAACACTAAAAGGAAAATATCAAACAATTATTTAATAAAACTAAATGATAATAAACATCTCCCAAAATATCATTAATGATCTTAAAATCTTATCTTTTAAAATCTTAAATGATTATCTTGGATTCTCTCTTGTGCTCAATTATAGACTTATTAATCAATAAGGGTCCCTATAACTATTGATATATCCTCAAGATATGTCATCCTAACTTCTAATGTTTTATTCCCGCACTATTTATAGGTATAATAATTACATTTACTTGGGGTGTAGAAATGTTATTTTTGTCTTATATTATGTAAAATTTATACAAAATGTCTATTACATTTTTATATAATTAGTAAAATGGGAAATAATGATATAAAATTCCTATATTCCTCATGTAATAAATATATTTTTTATATTTTTCACGTAATATAATGTTCATGGTTTTGTCAGGAAAGGGGAACAAAGATGAATTGGTGAGATCATATTCTTTATAAGGGGTAACAATAAGTGGAATCAATCATTATTTAACCACTATATGAATTTAAAAATAAAAAAGACCATAATGATTGATTTTATGAGAATAATATATCCATGGGAAGCATAAAAATAGAAAAACACATGGATATCTGTAGATGATCTTATATTGATTTAATGGATAATAATGGAGGTTATATTCCTACCATTAAGACCCAAGACAAGGCATAATATTCAATGGTCATGGCCATCTCTAAGAAAACGTTCTTTTAGTAATTGGGTTTTTTATACACCAAAAAACAACTTTTTAATATATTGAGACCTATTAATGAATCGTCTGTGTATCTATAATTTGAACCATCAATCAAATAATATGTTTAGTGTATCTATCATGTTAAAAAAACAATATAAAATTACATAACATCATATCCATTAATTAATCAAACACATGGGTATCTGGGAAACTAAAAAACCATAATAAAATTTATACACTCTTACTCACAATGTAAATGCATCATATGAATAGTTATGTTCACTAATACCATATTCGTAATGCAATACAAGTTAGTGGTCGTTCATTCTCTAATTATATTAATTTTCAATCACACCAAATGTACATGGGAAGATGTACATAAAAGAAAAAAGTATAATAAACATTAAATATTGAGTTTGATTCAGAAAATATCAATTGACAACAAAATTATGGGGAATGAACACACTTCATTGTATTATTTATTCTCTTTTGGTGACTATTAAACAAAAACCATTAGAAACTATATGTAGTACCATGATTGAAAACATTTCATCTTACAGTAGTGGATAATTATTTCATGGAATAAGGATATCATTTGAAATTGAAATCAAAATCCCAATATTATATTAATTTATTATTGATCATAAGAAGACGTGATTTATACAAACAATATCCCTGGTAGAGTCAAAATTGGTGTCTAGTTAATCCCCACTATCATGCAAGATGTAACGATTGAATTAATACCCTTCCAACAATATATGAGACAATTTCCCCTGGGTATTACAGTTATACATCCTACAATAACTTATATTATTAAAACATTTATGTTAGTTCATGAGAAACCAAAACCAATTTTGTTTACCAATTTTATGAGTTTTGTGTCCATAGGAATGATTATATGTTCTAATAGCCTATATAGGTAGTATATAATGAGAGGGAATCAATATATATCACAGATAAAATAAAAATAATATAATAAAAATGATACATAATAAAAATTCTCATAGATATGAGAAATAATTTAAAAACGCTCACAAAGTTAATGGGAAATGTGGGTTGATGAACTCATATTTTGAAATTGTTATGGTTTAGGATAATTTGATAATTACATGGTCTAAATAAACTCCAATATATAATATATATAATTTGAGGAAATAAAATTTTATTAAAACTTCGTATCATATGATAATTTAATGAAATACTAAAACATAAAAAATGCCATCAACATGAATTTGAATGTGGGGGGATTGGGGACCATTATTTATACTGATCTTATTACAATGGATATAGCATTTTAAACTAAAAACACATTAGAAATGAATAAATTTAAGACAATCCTTGATAGTGAAATATTGTTATAATTTTTTAGTGTTGGAAATGAGAAGAGATGGGGAATATTTATACACGAGGAGTACGGTGATTAAGAGTTTAAAAAATAATGTATCTTTTATTAAGGCTAAACACAGTTGGATTTCAAATATTTTAGAAGAATATATTAAAAATAAATTTTTAAATGGTTGGGTAAGGTTGTTAAAAACCTAAACCACCAGTTAAATTTGGTGGTTATTAAATATTTCATTCCATTAACATATAATTTTTTACATTTATATTATATTATATATACAATAGTAGCACACTTAATACCCTAGTAACATAATTTTTTTCCTAAAAATGAATCTAAAATTGTTAAAAAAAATGTATAAATAGTGATTAAAATTTTGTCACCCACTGTTTAAAAATAAATAAATTATATATAAAATAGTATATTCTAATAATATATATGTAAGATGTGTAAAAAAATATTTACAAATATATAAAATAGGTATAATCGTAAGTCTACAAATTCAGAATGGATATTTTTGAATTCATGATTTTACTCCAAAAATGACTTTTCAACAGAAGAAATGGTTCCATAGAAATTTAATTCATTCTTCAATCTTAATTCTATAAAACAATTGATTTGAAAACATCATTTTAATGTTTTAGAAAAAAAACTTCAATTTTCTAAAAGAATCTAAAAAATTCATCCCATAGTGAATTTAATGTGATGATTCCAAAAACTATATTTATTTTCCTAATAAACTTTTATAAATATTATGATTATTAAATTTATTAAAAATACATTATTTTTTGAGAATTTATTTTTTACAATATATAATATCTTATGCTGAAGTAACAATTAAAATGGTAACATTAGTTCCATAAATATTACAAATACCTCCTTTAATTTTATAAAATTCATGTTAATGTTTAATATTCATTATTATTAATATTTATAATTAAATTACTAAATTTTTTCTATTGGTTATTGTGTTTTTGTGGTTTTTAAAATCCCATGAAGCCATAATGATCCGAATTTCCTAAAACTTCTTGTTATATTTTCACCCAGTTATCTATACGTTGTGATAGTTAATGTTTTATTGTCTATGATTACACACTAAATTTACTATTTTCACGTAATTAAATATCAAATTTTTTGGTTTTTATTATTTAACTTCTTACATAAGATATTAAAAATAAAATTTTAATGTATCAATTCATACCCACAAAAAAATATTTTTAATAAAATTTAAAGGATGTAGTGATTTAGAAAATGAAAAATATAATATTGCTTACTTTAAACAATTTTTTATCATTAATAAAATGTCAAATTTCATATACAATTACCTAAAATGGTTTTATATTATAATTTCATGGATAATGAACACATTTATCCTATATTGTTAATAATTAAATTTCTTGGACTTACTTTCTAAGATGATGTGAAAATAAAATTATTTTTAAAAGGAATGTAGTTATCATGTATAACTATATACGTAAAAATAGTCACGAAAATAGTAACTAGTATATAATCATCAATATAAAAATGATGGATGAAAAAGTATGGATAACACATATTCTAATGGTATGCATTATTCCCCTACCATCCTTTATTCAGGGACTCACGACTCTTGGTATTGAAGAACATGAAAAGTTATCTCTCATCTTATAGGATAAATTTTTTGATAAAATAAACATTTCAAAATTATATTTTGAAATATATAATGAAAAATATTTACAGATAAATTTTTTTATGAATTCTTGGTTTATTTATTTAGAAGAAATGAAATTAATTTAAAAATTACTTAACAAACTAAAAAATAATATAAATCATTAGAAACATGGAATGTTACATTCCATATAATATTTAAATCAATAGTATATAATTCAATTATGAATTAATTATATTTAATCCTATTATGGAGTAAATAAAAGAAAATGGGTTCATTCTTTTTTCATACACTTTCATCACATATTCATGAAAATAGTTAAACCATAATATCCTAGATTAGATTAATTATTATAATATTCATTAGAATTATTATATTTTTTTTATATAGGATTCCTCAAATATCAATAGAAATTATTTTTTATTCGTTATGGGTATATATCATAGTGCATTCTTAGTCAATGAAAAATCATAAGGAGGGGGGGGGGGTTCCGATTGGTTTTTAGATAATTATAAAAGATGTCATAATGAATTTCAATAACTTGATCACCTAAATGAAGATTATGAAATAAAATATATTTTCTTGGGTTTTCATGGTGTTTGAGATAATGAAGGATGGTATGTCTCTAGGAGATATTTGATTTTGGGATAAAATTTGTAGATATATGCAAATGGGAGACAAGAGTAGGATCTATTAGATCACATAGGGGGAGTCAATAGTGGTTCATGAATCATCATTATGGGATGATACTTCAATAATTTTATGGGTTATTTATTTTTTTGGATCAACCTAGATATACAGTTGGTCACCTCGGAGCAATGTGGTGGTAGGATCACCTTGGGTATATGGCCACCTATCATAGTAAATAGAGGTATCACCAAGATCACCACTTGTAGTTGACTGAAGTAACTATATCAACCACCAAGGATATACCAAGATGATATTTTTGTGATATTCATTTATGGATATACCTGGGATACATAGCCTGGATGTTCCTAGGATTTTATATCACTGTACTAATATATCAAAGGGTTTCAATCCTTTCAGAAAAAGTAAATATATTTATATATATATATCATGTTACCTGGATTTTAAATCATTTATTTATGTGATATAAACATTATTACCAGGGTAACCATATAGGTATATCATAACAATATCTATTGTAAATAAATTATTATTTTATTTTATAAGAAATCTCATAAGATAAAAAATTATTAAATCAATTACAAAGGATTATTTTTCATCATAATCAATAAGGATACTTTTTATAGAAATCATTATTAAATAATACTCATATATATATCTTAAAAAAATCATTCTTCTTTTTTATAACTAAAAATTTATAACCTGGATGTTTTTTCCATTATTGGGATTTCAATAATAAAATACAAATACCATATTTATCAAACAATAATAATATATTATATTTCAATTATGAACTTCTCCAAATTATTCCTATCAATTTTTTCATTTGATATAGGTTCATTTTCCACATAAAATAATATAATGTTCCAATTTATAGATAAGAATTACAATTATTGTGATTAATTTATATTTCTAATATCTTATAATACTAATAATATTTATATAAATATCCTCCTATCAATGGTAACGTACTAAATGAATTTTATTTTCTTGATGAATATTATGAAAACTAAAAATTATTTTTTTTCAAATTTTATATCATTTAGTCACCATCATTGGGTTTTTTATTTTTAAAAATTTATCATATTTTATCATTCTAACTATGTGGTTTACCTAACATTAAGAATGAATTAAAAGAATGATTTCACCATCAGATTCTCTATCTGGGATAATTATTCAAGATATTGATTTGTTTTCTTTTATGTAAGTATCAATATAACATTTAAAATTATTGAATTCATTATGAAAATGATTTTCTAAATTTTAAAAATTAATTATATCTTAACCATACAATGAAAATATATAAGTAAAATTATTAATATATATTTAGGATTTAATTTTCCTTTGTATTTAATTTTATGATAATTTATTTCTAACATTAATGTTGTAGAAAAATATAATCGAAATGAAAATTTTGAAATATTTTGTAAATATATATCATATAATCTCTATTTATATCCAATATAAATCAATAAAATTATTTTTAATTCTATAGTAGTTCAATATTGGTGTAAAAATTGCACATGTTCATTACAACCAAATGTCCTAAAATAACAATTATTAGGCTCACAACCAAAACCTAATTGTAGTTGGGGAATATTAATTATTACTTTATATTAATACTTAAATAAATCTTGATATATAAAACATCATTTCGGTATACTGAAAATAGAAATTGAGTTTTATGGGGAGGTACACTAAATATAAGTTTTAATAACTTTTTAAATGATTCACCTAAAATATTTTTGATTTTTGTTCTGGGTGATTGAATTTTAAACATAATTATTCAATAGGAAATAGCTAATAAAATCATGTAATAAATATTTATTAGAACTATAATTTAGAATATGACAAAGTAAGTAATATATGAATTTTTCAGTTTATAAAAATATCTGGGTAAGGAATATCGTAAACTCTAGGTCATGAGTCGGTAACTAGAACACATTAAACATCTAAATAGTTGAATTGATCAATATAATAAAATATCTTAATGGTAAACATATTGGATGTGTTAGAATTAATATATCACCATCAAATTTTTCCAGTAAAAACTTCTTGAGGAATATTTATATATATCATAAAATATTAATGATTCTTAATAGAAAAAGAAGTCTAATTTATTATAATTTACACAATAATTTGTTTTATTTCATGAAAAGTATGCATGTTTTTGTCCTACATAGCACACTAAAATTGAAAAATTCAACATGTTTTGATATATTATAATGATGTTTTTTGTCATTTGATGACATTTTATGAATCCATTTTGTTATTTTATTTCATGCAAGATAATATTGAGTGTGTTATTTTCCTAGAAAATAATGAAATTAATTAATAGAAATATAACTTCTATATAATCACATTTTATTTTCATAATTAAGCATACCATGTTGTTTAGACTTCATGATCCCTTATTCAAAAATTATTTTTATCATATATTGATAAGAAAAAAAATTAGTCGAGAAAACATTGGAAAATAAATTTCATGATATTATAATTGAACACCACATTAATTTAAGGAAAATTGGAATTATGTTTCCTAATATATCTATGTTTTTAATATTTTATCATTTTTTTAAGTTAATTTTAAAAAAAAATATTATTATCTTATCCACCTGAATACATGATATCTCAGTTGATTACATTCATAAAATAGTTTCATAACATACATAGTCTTAATTGGTGATACCTTTCCATGGTATTTTTCTATAAGATTACAATAATTTCAATAATAAATATATATTTAAATGAAATTTTTATAGATATATTTTAAAATGTAAATCATGGAATTAAAAAAGTTTTTCATGGAATAAAAAAATGCACACTTTAATCATCTAACCGAAACAACTTCCATTTTGATTCATCATGACATATATAATCTATAACAATTTAGCTTTTTGATGGATGTTGAGTTGGAGGAAACTAATTTTTTCAATTTTCATCAATAAATGCAATGCATTATCTATAATATAAAAATATTTAGTGTTTTGAAATTATCTTAATAATGTGATGAAAAATTGGAATCATATCACTGACTAAAACATTACTTTATTTTGAAATTATAAACATTATTTCGATCAATGAAAAATTAGAAGGTGGATTATGAATGATTAAAAACAAAACCCAAAATAAAATATATATTAATGTAGAAATAATATGTAGTGAAAATATATATCAATAAAACTATATTTTTATTATCATATCATCATATATATAGTATACACGAAAATATGATCAATGTTTGAGGTCCATCCTTATACTCTAAGTAAGGAAAAATGGTTAAAAGTATTCAAATTGTATATATATTTGGAAAACATTCACATGAGAATTACCAATGTGAAATTGTGGAATCCACTATATTCCTCACAAAAAATAATAAAATCAAACTATTAAAGAAATTTTTTCTAAAATATAAAATTAGAAATAATATAATTGAAAATAAAAATTTCATTAACTAGTCAACATAGTCCAATCATAAAAAATAAACATAAATAAAATATGATATTTTTGAGAAAAATATAAGATAATTATATAAATCAGGGCGTAAACATGTTTTAGTATTATTTTTGATATTTTTATACATATATATTTCCTTGAAATAATATTATAATAAGAGAAAATGTTTCTTAACATAACTATAATTCCCTTAATACAAGATAATAATAAACCAATAAATCATGATGAGTTTACCTTTATTCTTTACTGAATGAACATATATAATTCACACATATTATTTATAAAAAAAATAATATAATATAAAAAACATAAATGTATCGTAATCAGGATCTATCAAAGTGTCATGATTATTTCACAAAAATAAAAAATATTCACTACTACTAGATTGTATCAAAGTCAGAATGCATGTTATATTTATCAGGTAATATTAAAAAAGGAATACAACAATCATTATATTAGTAGTAGTATCATTCAACAATAAATTATTTTGGTAAACATAATTGAAATAATACTTTGTAAAATATAGATAAAAATATTTTTTATGTAACAATATTATCCCAAAAACTATATAACGAATGATTAAAAAAATAGGAAAAAATCAACATGGGTAAAGGTTGCAAGAATGTATTTCATAAAACCAAATTGAAATTTTGTGATATTACAATTATGAAACTATGTGAAGGAAAGGTGTCAGAAAATTTGGTTTATATCTTAGTGATAAATACTTTATTAGGGATTTAATATGAGATATATTGTTGAATTTTATTTTATATCAAATAACACATCCATGTCATGTAAAAATTAGAACTATCATAATTTTTTTTAAATTAATAATTTGAATATGTATAAGTATGTTCATATTGTGTTTCATTAATTTTTTAAATGATGTTTTGTAAACTATAGTTTTTAAGATGATATTACAATGAATCCATGTTACTAATCCCACTAATATAGTTTTAACCACATTATCAGGATTAAATTATAGATAAACCTTTATATTCCTTAAGGGAAGCCTTGAAATGACTTGGAAATTCATCCCTTGGATTTCAATTTAACCTACCACATCATTACCTTTGCCTCTATTTAGTTGTTATTTGTGGTTTTATAGTATCCCATTGAATTGAAAATATCATTTTATGATATCTAATGTGAAAAGAACCCATATCATTACATTGGAATACATTTTTTTATCATTACATGAATTGAACAATGATTTTAACAGACATGTTGACACCATTTATAAAGAAAATCTCAAGGGTGTGGTTGGTCCACATCACATCCCTATTTTTATGTTATGATATAAATAAAAATTTCCTTGAAAGGCCCGGAAAGCTTCATTCGTTAGGATCCTTAGGATTTTTAAATTCATTGGTCACTTATGGTGTATTAAAGGATGTATTTTCCATATTTTATGATTTAAATCATTATATTTTGGAATCCCCATTACATTAAAAATTCATTCATTTTATGTTGGAATAGTGACATAATAGGTTACAATGTATAAGTAGTTCAAATGAGGCTGAGAGATAAAATTTCACTTTATTTAAATATTTTTATTAAGGTTGATCTATCTAGAATATATAAAATCATTCATAGAATCAAGAGTCTAGTCATATTATTATTAGGGGTAATATTATATTTGAATAAACTCACGACTGAAATTCTAGTAATCAAATTATTATTCATTAAAATTAACCTAATTTTTTTTCAAATTTCATAGCCAAAATAGAGAATGAGAAACATACTACATTATCTAGATCAATATATTTAGGCTCTTCCTTAAATAATGATCATTATGAAAACTTTCATATATTCATTAGAGTTTCATGTTTTCTTACTGATGATTCTTGATGTGTTTAATATATGTGAAATAACATGATCATTTATTCCTTAAATTGAGATACTGATTAGAAATGTGTGAAAACAAAGTCATAATCTATTAGGCTAGGTCCTATTGATCAACACTGCGTAACAATATCACACTTTATTTGAGAAATTATGGTAATTAACTTATAGAAAAATCATTCCAACATAAGGAAAAAAATTATAGAAGGAAAAATAAAACACAAAACATCATGAATAATGGATGTAATAAAAAAATGAATAAAAAGGTAATATAGGTTTTATACATAATGAATATAAAATAACACCACCAACATATAAAAGGAACAATGATATAAGAACTAAATTATGAGTTCCTCACAACAGCAGCATCCAATAAAAAAAATCACCCACTACGACCACCAAATAACACCTATAATCTCAAAAAGCACTATATCCACCAAGGCTACTAATTAGATTAAGTTCTTGAACATCCATGTCATTTTCATGTCAACCATGAAAATCTCATAAACTGTATGTCATTTGAAAAAATACAACATATATGGGTAAAAATATCATGTGTTTTTTATTATAAACATATCCAATATGAAACCCTAAAAACTACTATGGAAAATAAAATACACAATTCATTACTAAATCTTAGTGTATGGTGTGTGACTAGTAGTAAAACAATGGAAATCCAGAATAAAAAGTCATATCGAATCAGAAAGAAATAAATTGCAAAAAATATGTGTATATGAAGAAACAAGCTCAAAATTTATTGTAATAAAGCAACTAGATGATGTAATTTATAATATTGATATTCTATAAATCCCCAATAAATATGGACACATAGGGGTCCTTACTATCAATTTTTGTGTTAATGATAGTTTTTTATAGTTATCTATAAATGAACTAATGTATATTTTAATATCATGAATATAAAAGGAAAATAATCACACCCCGTAAGTCACAAAACTGTTATAAAGGTAGTAGAAAAATTTATATCCTATATTAATGGAAACATAGGGGTTCTACATGAATCACACACATAAAAATTTCTAAACACTAGTTAGTATAGTGAGTACCAAAAACACTAGTCCAGTAATATATTATCATCAATCATGAACTCCTTATTGAATCATACTATAAGAAAATATATTGACCATGGGTGAATTTACCCCTTATACTCCATCCACGTGGGTTATGAGAAATTCCAATTTCATATCACTAAAAATTATATTGGGAGACCCATTCCATTTATTGGGAAAATTATTATTCATGGGGGTCAACTGTCCCTGTTAGGTGACATACACCGTGAGTATAAAATAAACAGAACATATAAACTCTAAGATTAACACAGATGTAATAAAGAAGGGAGTTTACTCTATTAGTAATATGGAAATTAAATTCCATGATTCATGGAATACCATTGATAAATGTGAAACAAAATTATACGTTATAAAATGATCCTTCGAATACATCATTAGTCACATGAAACCCACATACAGGTCCGACAATATTATACTCAAAATAATCAAATCCGATTTTGGAAATTACCTCAAATGGACAAATTATAAAAACAATAATGATCAACCTTTATGATTTTCATAATATAATGTTCATTTATAAAAAAATGAATCAAATGAAAATTATTCATATTATCATTACAAAAATGATAATTGATACATGATAGAACCCATGGATTACACCATGATTCTCAATATAAATCACATACCAATCTGGAAACGTTTTACCGAACGAACTACTTATAATGCTATAAATATATCTTTAATATATCATCTTATTATGTAGTTACAACTGAATACTTATTTAATAAAAATAATTATAAATAAAAATTGATATGGATTTGAACGTGCCCATTTAAAAAATATTAAGGAAAATAAAAATTGGTTTGTTATATAGAGGAGATAAAGTGATGAGTGTATACATAACCTGCAACATCATAATCCTACACGTTAGATAATGTTCTCATTAATTTATAAATATACATTAAATTAATATCTTTGGTGGACATATTTTTTATCCCATAATCCAAATTATTTTCCTCTCTATATAAATTTTTAAAAAGAAAATGATTATTATATAAAACATGATTACATTTTAAAAAATATCAAAGTGGTGTTTATTATATATTTAATGATCTTATCCTCATGGAATCCAAGAAATTAGTGTAATCATATTCCCATTTGTAGAATCATTCATTCATGAAATGTAACATATTTGATAGAAAGTATCATAATCCAATTCATAAACACATATGGGAATTAATTTCCAATATAGTGAAAAAATAATCATGTGACAAATTGTTATTCCTGCAAATTACTTTTTTCCCATTTTTTCATGGCCGGTTTGAGGGTTTCTGGTACCCAATACAAAACATCACCGCTCTGGAGACCACATCGCAACATCTAGAGAAATTCACAATTCAAATTTCAAAAGCAAGTAAACCAGACAGCTGTCATCGATCTCCACGCTATCAATCCACACACCTTTCCATGCATCCTCGAGTCGCTCACGCCCTCGAGCATCGAACCCAACAACGTCACCACAAGACGTCCACATTCGTCATCAGTGTGATCTCCTCCAGAAACACCACGAAACCAACAGATCCGGCGAATGCGCCACCATTCTTCGTTGAGGACGCCAGAGAGAGTTCTGACCCCGCCATCGTCAGCACAAACCATCTTCGTGGCTAGAAAACAGCCACATTCACGACTCGAAAACCCATCCCAGCTTCAAACGATCACACATCGAACTCCAAGAACAAGAGTTTGTCTGACAAACCCTCCTGAGGTAATTCTCATCAGCTCTAAACAAACCAAGATCCCAACGATGCCATCCGAGAAAACCATAGATGAAACACTTGACCTCCAAACACCCAAAACAATGGCCAAAGTGCTGATATCAAACCGTTGGACTAGGGAATCAGGCGCAGAATCAACACTGAGTCACGAAGACCCCGATGCGCACAAGACAAGCTGATAAAAAGCCACAGAAGTACAGAAAACACCAACTCAAACCACTGATCCCGGGAAGAAGGAGTGCATATCCGGGATGAGGGAGGCGGCGTGAGAGAAACCCTAGCCGAGCGTGGTGCCCCTTACAGGCTCATTCAACATTGAAAAATTGTAATGGTTTTTAAATACTCAATAATTTCTAGAGGGGATCAATTCTCTTGATGATGTATCATAGAGATTATCCTTCAAAACAATTGGAATTAGTAGAATAAAATGGATATTATTTGTTAAAAAATCCTTCAAGATATTTTTTCTATAAAAATGATATAGAATATTATTAAATCATTTGTATCATTATCCATTGAAATTTTTTGAATTTTAGAGGGATCGTTGAAATTTTTATAGATTATAATGATGCTTGGATGTAATTAAGATGGATATATTTCAAATACCCTTGTATTGAAAAATCTTCATAAAACAGAAAAGTAAGTGTGTCTAACATGAAAAAAATGTTTGATTAGTTTTTTTCTAAGTAAAAAAACATGATAGAGATCAAAATATTGACCAACCAATTTCTCATGAATAATTGTACATTGAATAACTCATACTGTATCCACATATCATCATCATAATTCTCTAATTAACATCTAAATATTATATGTTTTTAGGTTCATTCATACTGAGGTCATAATCTAAGATAATTTAATTTCCAATTCTATAATGATGATCAATAAGTGGTATCCTTTTTCGTCATAACATATTGATGAGAATAAATCTAATCAGTGTGAAGGATATATTTATAAACACAATAATCCATTTTTGGAATGTTGATGTTTTCATAACATGTCTACATATAGTACACTTTTTCATTAAGGAATCTAGTATTATATGATATTTATACTAGTGTTTCTCTATCATCATACATGAATTTATGAATTTTTAGCCTAATGGGAATAGGTATTATCTCAAAAAAATCACAAATGACCTAGTTTGTATTTGTAATATATACCAATTTCCTATTTTAAAGAATCATGGTAAAATCATTAAGCGGGTTATCCGACCATGAAATTCCATGAAACATTACTAAATACTACGAGTATTATATACATTTTTAATTATATATATCATATCATGGGAATAATACATAACTAGTATATATTATTATTTACATTATAGTCTGTTTTTGGTTGTTTCTTTATTTTTTATTGGTTTATTTGTTTTTAATATTACTATTTCTAATATTATTATATATGATCTCCACATTGTGTATCATAGTGGTTCCAACCTGATAGGGGTGTGGATAGGTCTTGGATTCGACCCTCCATGAGTCTGTGCAATGCATTTAATGTAATTCAAAAACACTGTTGATGAAGTGTAATATAAGATAAGAAAAGTAGTAAGGGGAAATGGTCACAAATAAATACATCAACATGGTTCCCCATCCTATGTTGAACTCCCTACTTCCATGGTTCTACCTCATATGGAACCACATCACATGAATCCAACCCACACAATATCCCACACAAGTTTTACAAAACAGTTTACCTCCTCCAGACATGAAGAAACTAACCACCTATATCACTCACTATCCCATTAAAGGAGAGCCACCATGCACCATCCTAGGATACAAAAACATATATGGTTCCTTCCCCCGAACAATACATTGTCACCTTCCACCATGCATACAGTTTCCACACAACCTTGACAACCATCACAAACATTATCCACTTACGGGAACCATAACCATATCCCACTTGTGATATGGAATATATTGAATAGAGTATAGAGAGATAATGAGGGAGAGTAATAAATATTGGAAAATATTACTATCACTATCCAACCTCATCTTCTGAGTCTTCCACCATTCAACCATACATTACTCCCGAATGAGACATTCAATTCTATTAATTTGGAAAACCAACAAGGATAAAGTCATATACTGATCAGATGTGAGTAGAAGGAAAGGATGTGTTGGGGATAGATAATGGAAAAAGGAGTGTAATAGTATATTAATATATTTTTCTCCAAGATTTTACATAAAATATTTCTTTTAACAATAAATAATTAGGTCCCATTAAAATATTAACTATATATTAATAAATCAATAACGAGTATGTGTTTTGTTAAATGAGTGGGGGAGTGAATTGTTGTTTATAAGATAAAAAATTCATGTAACACTTTAATAATGTTAATTAGACAATCATTCTCATTGGAAAATAAATTTTCAATATGAGAAGAGTTGATTTCAAATTATATAATACCTTTATTTATGAAAATGAACTATGAAAATAAGAATACCTAAAAAAAGTAATCACAATGTGTATAATGTATGTAAGGAAAAAATACTAAATAATTATAAGAAAAATTTTACAATTTTATCATTAATTTATCGAAAGACATAATCAGACTCAATATATTCATCACATGTCACTCTAATTTTCGGTATTCCTTCTAAAAAATTCATATATCAATGGATTGGGTATATATTTAGTTTCTCTATCCCTAAAAACCATTATTTTGTAAACCTGGAAGATCCTATATATCTCAAAACCCCAAGATCCCTCAATCGCAACATATTGTTTATAATTATTAAGAAATAAAACAACTTACTAAATTTATAAAAAAACATCAAAAAATTTTGATTTAAATAAAAAATATATAAATACTACAATGATTTTTTCACCCATAATAAGAAGTCAAAAAAATTTCAAAGAAGTAATAGATCTCTTAGTTATAAACATTATTTAGTTCTAAATGGTTCTCCTCCTAGATAATATCTCTCTATTTATAGATATTAATCCAAAAATATTATAATATATTTACCGGGAGTAGTCATAAAAAAATATACTAAACATATTCTTTTCATGAATAGTTTAGTACAATGTCTCTTTATGATGGCCATATTCCCAATATATAATTAAAAATATGTTTTTATTTCGTTAGATATAAAATAAAAACTTATTTTCATGTAATTATTGATTTTTTATCTCTAATAGTCTTTTTCAAATATTTTCTAGAAAGTTGGTATTCCACTTTTCGATGATATTTATCTAGTAGTCTATGTAAAAATTTATCCGATGATACTTTTTCATAAATTATCTCTTGGAATTTTTATTCCTTCATCCAGTGACATTCCAATCTATCAAACATATGTAAAATGTAAATGTTAATATAATAAGTATGTTCTCAATTATTTCCTTATTCTGGAAAAAAATCCAATGTTGCATCTCAAGATAAGAACAGTCGATGTATAGAAAAACTACATTCCCAAAAGAACTTCTAAAATCACGGGATGTATAATAGTTAGTATCATTTATGAATATAATGAAGTGATTTATTATTTTTAAAAATAATATTTTAATGTGTTAAAAGTTATAATTTATACTCCACAATATTACCTTACTTGAAATAAAAAACTATAAATTCGAATAAGAAAAAATAATGTTAAAAAAATCGAAAATACTTACAACACCTATCTTATAAAATCTTCAACTTTATCCATTTTTGAGGAAGATATATAAATTTCAAAATATCATCCCCTTTTTCTGAAATTAACTTGTCTCTAAAATCATTTTATTCATTTCAAAATCATTACCCCAATCACATTCTCAATAGTTTGAACCGTTTCTCCCCTTATGTAATTTTCAAAATGAATTATGGGAGAAAAAATGTGAATGTAAAATTTTAGTAAATGTAAAATAAAAAGAAAATTATATGAAATAATTCATCCAAATATTTTGTTTTGAAATTACTAGAGAGATTTAGAAAATATATTCATTAATAAATTATATAAAATGAATCCATCCAAATACGAGGAAGAGTATTTATATAAAATAGTTGTGTTTGTTAAATATATAATATTTTTAAGGTGTTAAAAAATTACAATATTTCATTGATATATTTTTTTGGATAACATTCATTATTATCACATGCTCATAATATTTTTTGGATCGTCATAATTTTACTTTATCTTCCAATCATATTATTCATGGATTAAAATTCCCATATTATCATTTTTTATCTCTGAGACTTCATCTTATAAATATATTTTTCAAATACCTTTAGTTTTTATATAATAATATATTATGGTAGAAATGGGTTTTAGATTGTTGGATTCTCATTAAATTTTATAGGCCTTTTCCCAAATACTTATTACAAATTTTTATACTAATATTGTTTCCTAATTTATCGCATCAATTTTTTTATAATAAAATTTGATATCTCATTCAATATGTCTGATCTTCATGATAACAAATGTCAATATTCTTATACCCAATTTTTAATTTTCATTAAAACCATTTAACTCATATTAATTATAAATTTTAATTATAGAATGTTTTTTAAATGAAAATATGGTTTCCAAAACATTAATTTCACATATATTTCTTTGAACTTTTCTTGTATATGAATTGTGATTTTCATTTTATCACCAATTGTTCAAATTGAATCACTTATTGAAATTAATTTTCATATATACTCAATTGATGATTATTATTGAAGAAATGATGGTAGATTCTAATGAATCATCTTGATTATATTGAGAAACCATTCTAGATGTTTCACTTTCATTTCTTTATTTAGAAAATGAGTTTTCAGAAATCCCCAAAATGTAATAATTTTAATCAATGTCAATTTTATAATTACTTTATTTTATAATTATTCTATTCTTCTGATGAATATTTTATTTCATTGAGTTCATTAATGTATGAAAAATTATCTAATGGGGTAGATAATAATAATAATTATCACATGACATTTATACAATATCTAAATATATATTTATTTTTATTATTCATGTTTATCATAATTTCTAGAATTTTCATTTCTTAAATGTTTATGAACATTCTCATAATCATTTAAAACATTTTAATATAATGTTTTCCCATCTTCTAATTATTTTACATTGTCCATTAATATATATAGAGATCAAAATAAATAATGAGATAATTTACATCAACATAAATTGATTGGGGTTGATTTAATAGTACATCATTCCCCATTAGAGCTATTTTAAAGCCTTGAATGATTTTTCTCCAATATTCATAATAAATAATTACTATAATTCAATTTTCTTTATATGTATTTCCACCTTTTTAATTTGATTCTTCAAGAGGTTTCTTATAAGTATCATCTATTTGGGATAATAAATTATCTTAATCTTGTCCAAAATATTGACTATCATCTATTTTATCAACATTATTTTTACGAATGTCTTTAAATGACTCATAAGACATGGTTTTCCCATTATTCATTGGAATTTTATTGGAAGATTTAGTATAATTACCCTTCTCAAAGGTATTTTTGAACAATTATGTTTCAGTAATGTACATAACTTTTTCTGTGTTATAAAATCATTTCATCAAGGAAGAACCACATATAGTATTCATCTTATTTATAGTGACAACTCTAATATAGAATATTCTCTCCTGGATTTAAGTAAATAATTTTTTTATCATTTTTATATCCATAATGTATCCAAGAACAAGTTTCTGAATAATGGATGTAAGTGAGTATTTATTTTCAAATATCAATATTTCATTTCCTCTGTGAAACAAAATTAATAACTTAAAAAAATTATTTTTCTCATGTTTTAACGAAAATCTATGACAAATATCTATCATTAATTGACTGTATCTCTATATCATTTTCTTGGAATAAGGGTGTTCTAAACAAAAATATCACAATAATCACATCAGAATATATGTAATATAAATTCATTTCCTTTTCGTATGATGAAATTATAGATTTGTTTTCATTATAATTTTGAAATCGCAAATATCTCTGGGTGTATATGTTTTACAAGGATTACACTTTATGTTTGTGGAATGATAAAAAGATCAGAAACGTATTTTATTCTCAAATTTTATTTCCTCTAAGAAGATTAAAGGTAACAACAATTACTACATCGACATTATTAATCTAAGAATAGGAAGAAAATAATATAAATAAATTGGGGAAATAAAAATAATTGACATTTTTAAAATAAAAAGTGATAACAGACCTTAAGAAACTAGAGTTGACATAAACATGGAGTAATAATTTACACACTAGATTTTTTCAATCATAATCTTCTTCACTACCATTCTGCTGGAAAAATAACCTCAGGATTTCATTCATGATGATCAAACATACTTTTTTGGAATAAATTAATTAAAAAAAATTATATAAAGGAATATCTGAACCTCAAGAGTTATATAAAGAAATTACTCAAAAGTAAGGTATGTAATGATGTGAATATCATTTATATAGAATTGAGGATTGATATGGTAAATCTTATCTCGGTCTAATGGATGAAATAGAAACATTTATATTGGATAATAGGTAAGAAATAATTCTCAAAATATGTAATTAAATGTCTAAAAACATGAAATTTTAATAACTATTTGTATAATATTTTTTGGGGGAATACTTATTCAGATGAAAAAGAATATTTTGTAAGTAATTTTATTAAAAAATTCACTAATATTATAAAAATCATAAAAATAAATTATCAAAACTAATAAAATAAATATAAGTTAGAATTTTTAATCAAGCCACTACAAGAAAAAATATTTATAAAAATTATAAAAAAAAAATTTCATGTAAAATTTCAAAATAATTATTTTTTTAAAATGATGTTTTCATTGTTTAAAAAAATAATAAAACATTATCGATAAATATTTTAAGGAAAAATCCAAAAAAAATAAAGGAAAAGAGATTTCATTTTTATATAAGAAAAAACTATTCCTGACATATAAAACGTTTCGAAACATAGAAAAAAATGAAATCACATTTTTTGATGTTTTTTACTATAATTCAATGGTTAAAATGTAAAAATATGATCATTTTATAATTACCATTCCATGAATTTCTTTAATATATTAATATATAAAAGAATTTTTGTATTTTGTAGAATTATCAAAATTTATTTCATGAATAAAAATGAATTATAATATGATATATCTTTTTTAGGTATGATCCTAAAGGAAATGGTGTCCTATATTTATATTCATAGTAGATGAATGATGTGATTGGTTTAACTAAGATCTATGGAATTGGGTTATCACACAAAATATATTATTCTAAATAACAGTTCCCATTGTTAGTGAGTGTGTATCAATCCACAACAGCTGGGAAAAAACTTTTATCTTCTATATATTTAGTGTTAGTAGTGCAAATCACTACTAAATTTCATTTCATTCCAGACCAATACACCAAATCCACACAAAAAAATAAAAATTTTCAGTTTTTTTATTTCTATGGATTTTAAACCCACCAATGATAGTATCCAATTTTTTTATTAAAAATTAATTCTAGATGAATAAAATAGTCAATGATCCATAGTTAAATTATGGTAAAGAAAATTTATTTTATATCTATTATATGGGAATCTTTTCTATTATCTTGAAAAATATACACATTTATATGGAAAACATTAAATATGGGTGACTATTTACATGGTAAGGAAAACTACTAATAATCCATTTAAAGGTATTCTGATCAGACAATATCCCAAATTCTTCCTGATCTATTGTTTTTGAGGCACTGAGAGGAGTACTTAAAATTTTATTATTATCTTAAAAAAATCTATAAATATTATATATACTTTTTTGAGATTTAAAATAATCTTCTAGGTTTTCTGACATTTTAAAAATAAGGAAGAAGATAGGTCGGCCATCATTATCATTTCAATAATATATATATATATATTTTAAAAAGAGTCCCAAATATTTAGTGTTGTCTTGAGAAAAATATAATTTCATAAAAAATAAATAACTGGAAAATGATTGTATATATAATATTAATTTTAGTAAATATAATTTTATCTTCATCTCCCTAAACAAATAAAAATTTAAACAAAAATCTAGTATGTGAACCATACCCAGATCTCGGGGATGAATTAAGTCCATAAATCTCCACGGTAAATCCAAAAACATTAACCAATTATTTATTGTTTTAAAAACCGAGTGGTTTCTCTTCATAAAGTGTCTCCTATAAATATATATTTAAAAAATAACACTTAAAATCCATTTTTTAATGATTCATATTTGACAATTCTATATAAGATTGATTAATATAAGGAGATTATATTCCAACTACTGGAGAATGTATTTCATCATAATCAATTTCTTCGTGTTTATTGTAACCCATTTCAACTATTTTCTTAATTTCTATCAATTATTGGATTTTCATTATGTTTTCTATGAAAAACACATTTAACTACCATTATAATAAATTTTTTAGGATGTTAATCTAAATTCCAATATTCTATCCATTCAAACTATTTAATTTTAACTTTTATTTAATTTATGTAAACATTACCATCAAAATCTTTCATCGTAAATATTTATAGAGAATTATGTATTAACTCTCGATGGTTCTAGTAATATTTAGAAATAACCCTATTTAGTTAATAAGAAACATTTTCAGGATGTGTTTTATGTTCTAAAATATTATGTAAAATACATTTTTTACTAAAACAATTACAAATAATTATTTAAAAATTCTTCTCCATTGTAAGAACAAACAGTTACTGATGGAATTCATTTATCATTTTAAAAATTATATAGAAAAATTTTAAAACATAATATGTCTTCTAAAATTTTCTCTCTAAAATAAAACCATGTATATCAAGTGTAGTAATCTACATTGACATATACATAGTACATTCTAGTATATCTTATAGTTTTTTGGACCAAATATATCTATTAACTCTAATTTTAAATCAGCAAAACATCATACTTAAATTAAGTAAATAATCATCATTTTATATTCCTTTCCCTAATAACATGGATCACAAACTTTATAAAAACGTTAATATAAGGTTTGGTAATTATCTAACTAAAAATTTATTATATCAGGTCTTTTCTATCATGTATTTTAATATAAATTATTTTTAGAAATTAGCTGGAATGATTTTGGGACAATGCGCTAAGATAGCTAGTGATTCTGAGGTGCGGTGTTCCTAGAACAATTGTTTTAAAAAATAGTAATCTGTTTAGAGCTTGTGTGTGAAAGTTTCTTAAAAAAGTATAATTTATCATAAATGGGTTCCCAGATCAGAAATTTGATGGTGTCATTGATCTCTCAGTAGTCTCATTAACCTAGGTGCGACATAACATTGATCGTCAAGAGTTCTCTATTGAAAAAGTCTTAGAGGGTGTCTATCTGAATACAATTATGTTTAAAAATTATTTTTTCTATAATGTAGTGAAATTTTCATTTTATTAATTTTTTTTGTACAATTCTTGGTTATTACCATAACCTAGTAATTCCCGTAAGATGTGGAGAAAGAAATCTAACAAAACAATAGTGATATATAGATGATCAATGATCAACACGCAACTGATTCGAAGAACCTCTCCAATGCTGATGACACAATGATTGTCCGTCATGAGTGACTGATTAAAATCAAGTTAAGATATTTGTTCTTTTTTCGCTATTTTTGAATTCGATGATGAACATGGGTTAATCCGCGAGCAGATTGATTCATGGTTTGGTCGTTGTTGGGGGATGAGATATTATCAGTGGGATTATTTGTAGATTTATTTTCATTCTTCTTCATTCTTTGTTCTAATGAGAAATAATTGAGGCTAACATAAAAGAAGGATGAAGTTTGTTCCTTAGGGCTTTCCATGTGCTTTTCCCTCCCTCGTGCTACATGTTCTTCACCGTTCGAATCCTATGTCTATGGCTTGACTTTTGGGGTAGATCTAAAAGTGATTGGATTACCATATTATTGGTAAATTAACAATAGAGGCCAAATATATATATATCGGGACGTGAAGAGCTCTGATCCATGGATTTTTTGAATTCTAGACATCATAGGTGGCATGGTGGTCCATTGAAGGGACCACCGGCATGGGTCCAGTGGGGTGGTCCTGTGAGTTGAGGTGGAAGACAAGTGAGGTGAAGCCATTGTGATCGGCAGTGGAAATTGGTGGTGGTTTCTAATAGAGGCAGTGGAACTTTGGTGGAATGCGGTGCTGTAGGTGGCAGTGTGGGAGCCAACCAGGTCGGTAAAAGTGGACAGTAGTGGCTTCCGCGTGTGACGGGGGAGACAACTGACTATACTGTGTCGTGGATGCAGCAGGATAGACCATGTGTGGTGGCTTAAGTGGGTCTTGCATGAGATTTATGGGAAAGGGGAAATGGGTGGGACTAGGGCACAGGGTGCCGGGCCGACTAGGACGACCTAGATGGTTTGATACATGGCGTGTTAGTTCAAGAAATTTAATCCCAATCGGGTTGGACATAGGGTGACCAGGCAAGAGTTGGGCCACGGCTGACCATGAGCCACAATTTTCCCTAGCTTCCATAAGGTCGCAACAGTTGGGGAATGATTGACCATGGTGTTCAGCCACAGAATCCATGGGGTAGTTGGTCTGGGTGGTCGATTGTGGCGGTCAACTCTGGAATTCGACTACCCATGTTAGTGAATCAACCTTGCGGTTGGTCAATGGGCATAGTGACCCCCCCCCCGATGAAATTTCAAACTTCTATAACACTAAAATGGTATGCATGTTTGATTATATTCCTTGGTAGTTGATACCCAAGCAACGAGGTAGAAATTTTGGGACAAGTGGTGAGTTTTTATTTTAGACCAATATAGTGTGATATTTTTTCCCTTTTTCTATTCCTCGATGGTTAAATATGGAATTATGTCCACATCAATGGATTGTAATACCCTCTAGAGGCTGAGTCAATGATAGAGTCTCACATCCCTTCCTAAGACTAAAATTCAATCCTCTATCACCCTTAGTGGAGTTTTTTTTAATCAACATAACCTCTGAGAGTAGGTAATTGGTCCTCCATCTAGCGTGCCACATAAGCAGGGTTAGTGGTATTCCCAATTGTATTTTGGAATGATCCCCTACATTTAGAATTGATCAAAATTGGGTTAGTGGTATTCCCCAGGGCATTGGGAAGGATCCCCACTCTATTTATCATACTCTTCATTGACCAATACATTGTCATTTAGGTAGGGTCCAAATGAGCTAGACCTCTTCATCAGTATGTCTAATGATATCATGGATCATGTATTGTGTTCCCCCATAATGACGATGCCTCAAGAAATATATTGCAGTGGATAATTTTTTGTGGGATACCTATAGACTATGTTCCATGTATTGAGTATTTTTTGATATTCTTGTTATATGAAATATGTACATATATCTGTTTGGAGATGATGTTACTTTGTGATAATTTGTTGGCGGTACATCCGTTGTTATATTTATCCTTTGTCGATTCAGTGTGTCCTACTGAGTATTCTTATACCTACCCCTATACGAGAATTTCATGCATGTGTCGTGTACTGTACATACAATCAACCCTTTGAAACAACACTAGGTGGACTAGGACTAATAAGTGCTTAGTGTGGCCAGATAGAAGAGGTATGTTTCTACGGTCTAGACAACAATCCCAGTACCTTTTTACTTACATGTTGGACTATTGTTCATATACATATTATGGTGGAATTATTTTGGCCCTATTTCTTATCCATTACATTCACTGTCATACTCTAGATGTGGGATATTGTTGTTTTCATGCATTTTTTAGTTATTGTTTTTAAATTTCATCATTTCTATAATGAATATGTTTATGTGTGAACAGGTATATAAGGAAAATTTCACCCATTTTGGGGATATTCCAACTCGGTTCTAGTCACCATCCCCTAGCCTATTCTAGGTAGGCTAGGGGTATTCACAGAATGGGACCCTCTGTGATGGGTCACTAAAAAGTTGTATTATAGGTGGTTGGTTCAACCATTGGACAAAGAGTCTATGAGATTAGTTTGGGGAAATAGTGTTATGTTTGTCAGGTTCATATTTCAGGTTGGGGAGTCCATTGTTTGTTCAGAGGTCAATGTATCCATATATTTGGATTCTAATTACCTTCTTTTTTACTCAGTACATGAAACCACCGGTTGTGGACAAAATGGTACATGCATCATATTAGAATGGTTGTGTTATCAATTTCCTTCTTGAGTCATCTCTCTCAATATACTCTATTGACTATGGTATATCATTTTTTCTTATAAGATGCCTCCATATAGATAGCCATCCAGGATTCCACTATCTGATCATGAGGATGATCATCATAGTAAAGAGTAATTAGTATAAGTACATGCTCCCTAGACAGTTCCTCCATATGGTTAGTTATATATACCCCCACCCATCGAGCGACAGCTACTACCATTACTACCAAATTTGGATGCACATAAGTGCATTTCACAAGTTTCTATGGTAGTGACCTCTAATGTTTTGGGGGTGATACAATGCCCTAGTGGGATACTCGTAGTCACTCATTTTTTTACGTTGTGATGATTCCTATTGACTATATTGATGTACTCTATATTAGTCTTATTCAGGTATCCACATGGGAATAATAGAGCTTGGTGATTCAGTTACATGACGAGACAACTATATCATAGAAAGTCCTACAGAATCTCTTTAGGGAGGATTTCTATATGGCCATGTTTCCATAAATACTCACTCAGAGGATACTAAATCTATAATAGAACAGTATGATAATGAAGGAGTATTCAACAGGGCTTACTAATATTTTGTGATACTCAGTTGACATTGTGCGAGGCTATTTCCTTAGGGATCAGACCATAGAGCATGGATTATTCTAGGACATCAGGGGATCAATGATGTCTCTTAGAAATCCTACCTATGATGGGATACATGAGTGAGCATTAATAGTGGAGAGATTTATAGTAGAGTTGACATAGGTAGTGGGAACTAACTATGGGAACTAGGTAGCAACAACCTCAACAATAGGTAGACGAAGATAGTCGAAGGGATCATAGTGGGTCAGGCGCTTCATGGGATGATTAAGGATTCAGGTTCAGTGGTGAAGAGATACCAACTTGTTCAAATCAGACCAGGGAAATATGATGTTACACATGAAGTAGTTAAGATAATCATGAATGAGATTACCTGACCAGTCATATAGATGATTGGGAGATGGTAAAGGGACCACTGATGAAGAGGTATAGATAGGAGTAAGGTGCTCCATAGGGCGACGAACAATGAGGAGAAAAATAAAGGGAAGTTTGAGGGGGTTTTAGGATTGACCTATTACAACCAACACCCCCATGTGGTCCATGCTAGAATTAGGGAGCCTATGGATAGGGATGAGGCCAGTTGAAGGTAATGGATGCTTATGACCCTGGAATTAGAGGAATGATTCGAGGTATGATCTGTTTCTTTTCCACATTAGCTACAATTTTGAAAAAAACAAGTAATAACTATACCTTTCTATCCAAATACCTTTTTTGGGACTAGAATATTCCAGTTAAACTATTGACTCATCCCTTATTCTTAATGACTCATAGGGTAAAATATTCTATGATCATAATATGGTGATGACACTTTTCACTGACTCTCGATGGTGAGATATTTGGTTGTGAAATATTAGTATTGACATCAGGGTCGTACGACCTCATTCCTGACCTGGATGGGTTATCCACAGTTCATGAAAATATTGACTATTTCAGGTGCAGGGTATGGTGTTTCCATCATGATGGAACTATGTTTTCTTTTTTTGTTAAAAATGAAACACATAAAGAGCATGATAGACTCACACATAGTGGGTGTAGATAATTACACAAAATATGGCCAACCTCACCCTCAGTGTAGTGGATTCTATGAGTCCTCGGTTTCCTGTAGTGGTGGTGGAGTATGATAAAGTCTTTCTTGAAGAGGTTCAGGGTTTACCTCCTCATATGGACAAGGAATTATTCATTTATCCACCCCTAAGGATTTAACTAATATATGCACCATTACATCGGATGGATCATGCAGAACATTGGGAGCTAAGGGTGTACTTGGAAGACATATAGAGGAATGGATTCATATACACAATGTTTCACCCTAGGTATCCCCAATTTTGTTTTCCATGAAGGTAGATGAGATCTTGAGGTTATGTGTTGGTTATTAGTGCTTTAATTAGGGGAATATGAAGAACAAGTGTCCACTACCTAGGAGCTACGACCACTTTGATCATTGAAAGGGGTACAGGGTTTCTCGAATATCAAGATATTGTTAGGAAATCACCAGTTAGGAGTACGAAATAATGATATACCAAATATGTATTTTAGATGTCATTATAGTAAATATGACTACTTGGTGATGTCGTTTGGTGTGATGAATTCCATGGCAATGTTCATCTAACTCATGAACTAGATAATTCATGCTTACATAGACCGGTTCATGGTTTTTTTCATCAATGAAATTGTAGTGTACTAATATTCTAAGGAGGATCGTGAGATAAACTTGAGGATGGTCTTGGAAACATTCCAAGAGAACCATCTGTATTGGAATATCTCAAAATTTCAGTTCTGGATTCAAGAGGTCCATTTTCTGGGGCTAGTCATCTCAAATTCTAGGGGTGTAGTGGATTCATCAACTGTAGATGTAGTACTTTATTTGGATCCACCCAAGAATTTCACTATGTTACGATGTATTCTTGGGTTTGAAGGGTTCTATTAGTGGTTATTGTATAACTTCTCCAGAGTAGTAGCACCCTTGAAATCCTTGACACGAAATTGTAAGCCTTTCATGAGGATAGAAAAGTACCTGTATGAATTTCAAGAGATAAGGAAAAAGATGACGAGAAATCCCATACTAATGTTTCCAGGGGAGGGTGTCGAGTATGTGGTGATATGTGATGCATCAAGGAGTGGACTTCATTCTGTCCTGATATATGGGAATGTTGTGATTTCCTATGGTTCATGCCCTTTGAGACCACATGAGTAGAACTACACGACCGATGATTTTGAGATAGCAGTGGTAGTCTTTATATTGAAGATGTGGTGACACTACATGATCTAAGAAAGTTTTATCATCTACTTTAATCAGACGAAACTCAAATATATGTTTTTTATAAGGATATGAACTTGAGATAGAGGTTATGGAAAGAGTTCCTCTTGGACTATGACATTGATATTTTATTTACTCCTAGTAAGGGAGATTTGGGGGAAAATGCGCTCACCATGAGATCTAGTAGGAAGTTATTAAATAATGAATTGGATCAGTTGGACTGATCGTAGATATACATAGTGGATGGAGAGGGATCATCTTACATCTAATAAATGGTTTTAAAACCCCACTCTTACATCGAGTCAGGGAGGCACAACTTGCGGATACCAACTGTAATACTCTACTTACTCAATTTTCCATACAACATTCTCTTAATTGATATTAAAATTTGGGGATCATGTTTTTATATTCAAAGGGTGCATAATAGTGGCAATGTAGTTGCATGAGCGGGTTTTGAGGGAGTTCCATAAATCCCATTTTGCAGTACATCCAAGTGTGGTGAAGATTTATTAGGACATATGACATCTGTTTTGGTGGTTGAGGATGAAGAAGGGAGTTATAGAGTTTAACTCTCGATTCTCTACATGTCAATAGGGGAAGGAAACGTAATAGGTTCCAATGGTATTATCTCATCCTCTTGAGGTGCCATAATAGAAGTCTGATTATATATTGACGGAAATTAGGAGTGGTTTACCATGTATGTTCAGGGGATATGATTCCATATGGGTGATCGTTGACTGACTCACCATCTAAAACCACTTCCTATATATCTAAGAGAAGATTTTCTTAGAGAGAGTTGGATGCCTCTATGTGCAGGTGATAGTTTTACTCCACGAAGTTACATCTATGATAGTTTCATATCATGGTGATATCTTTGAAAACTAGCTATGTAAGGATTATAAGAGGCATTTAGAACCCTACTATGATTTAGAATAGAGTTTCACCTATATACGGACAACTAGACTGAGTGGACCATTCTGGTTTTGGAGGAAAACATATGGTTTTGCATGTTATATTTTGGGTTAATTTTAGAGGATCATCTACCATTGATGGAGTTTTCATACAACAATAGATACCACATCACCGTTGGTATGGAACCATCTGAGGCATCATATAAGAGACCCTACAAGAAAAACACTTTACAGGACTGGCCAAGGAGAGTCAGCACTCATGTGTCTGGAGTTTATGTAGGCTGCTGTAAAGAAGGTGGAGATCATCCAGAAGTGTATGAAGACTGCAAAGATCCATGACAATTCTTATGATGATAGGCGATGGAGGCCTTTGGAGTTCTAGTAAGGAGACCACATGTTCCTTTGAGTCTCACCTTGACACAGATTATAGAAATTTCGATGGGGTGGAAATTTATCTATAAGGTTCATAAACACTTTCTAGATACTGTGTAGAGTTAACAAGTTGGAATACCACATGGATCTACCACCACAGTATGATCGCGTACACGACCACTTCCACATGTCACAACTGAAGAGGTACGTGCATGACCCATCAGAAATCGTCAAATGGGGCGTGTTAGACATTGAGAATGGTGTGATTTTTTCTTAATTCGCAGTAGATATTGAGGATTGGAACGATACGATTCTTTGTGGGCATTATTTTACTTTGATGTGTGACTGATGAAAACACAATAATTCGAGGATAGCACATGAGTGTGAGATGCTCAGATTCATATGCAGTAGCCTCATATATTTGTGTAGACCTTATTTTGGATTTCAGGTACGTAAATCACCATGGTGAGGATAATGTAAATATGATATTTTCCCATGTATTAATATTTAAAATTATATGGAATGATTTTGAGACCTGTAGCTGAGATGGAGTGTGATAATGAGGCCATGTTTTCCCAGAACAATTATTTGAAAATTATTATTCTTTTAATACCACTAAAGCACAAAATTCATTAAAAAAGAATAAATCTAAAATGTTTGCCCACATATGGAATTTGAGTGCATTGTTGAGCTTAGAGTAGTGGATTTATCCTAGTAATGATGTAACATTTCTCTACATGAGTCATCTTGCAGAAAATATCCCCAATAGTTTATTTATAAATAAAATTATTTTTTTATAATGCAGAGGCCTTTTCTTTTTATTAAGATTCTATCAGAAATTCATGGTTATCAGCATAACCATAGAGTTCATCTGATATGTGAAGAATGAACTCTCTCAAACAGATGGTGATGGATCAAGGGTTGATGATCAATTTGAAACCGATTTAGAGGAACCTCGACAACAATGACGACACAGAGATTATACTTCATCAATGATTGATCCGGATCGAGGTAAAGAAGTTGTTATTTTGTATTTTTATTATAATTTATTACCACGATCAAAATAGATTAATCAATGAACAGATTGATATGTTGTTCAATCATTTTTGCAGGATGGTTTAATATTTATGGGATTATTATGAGATTTATTTAAATTTTTCTTTGTTCTTTGTTCTAATGAGAATGAATTTATTCATCACAAAAAATGGATGAGGTTCATTAATCTGGTTTTTCCTTGAGATTTTATCTCCTCTATTCTTTAAATTCTTGATAGTTAGACCCTTGTGTACATGGTTAGACATTCCTGGTGGATCTAGATGGGATTGGACAAGCCTAATTAGAGGAAACAAAACAATAGAGGTCAGATCTGTATCGATCAGGACCCATGGAGCTTTGATTTTCAACTGTTTTGAATTCAGGGCATCAGAGGTGGATTAATGGTCTGAGGAAGGGACAACTAGTGTGGTTCTGATGCAGCGGTCTTGTGTGTTGAGGAAAATTCTTCAAAGGCGAGGCAGTTGGGGTGGCAGACATAGGCGATGATAGTCTCACAACCTGTGGTGTGGTAGATAACCATTCGGGAGTCAGCAAAAGAAGACCAGAGTGGAGGCCACCAATGAGGAAATATGTCCCACGTATAGTATCCTAGTGGCTTGCACACAAGAAGGCCATGCTAGGAGAAATGGTTCAGTCCCTTGCTGAGTAGGCTGGGCTCAGGTAGAGCAGGTAGGGTAGACCGGGTCGAGCCATACGGGTTGGGCATAGGCTGGTCGGTTTGAGAAGGTCGTACACAGGGAAAACTGATCTAGAGTTGGGCCACAATCGACCATAGAAGTTGAACAAGATCCATGGTAACACTAGCTGTCATGTGGTTATGGTATCTAGGGGCACGATCGACCATGGAGGAAAATTCTGATGGTCGTGGTGTGGTTGGTCTGGCCTATCAACCATGATAGTCGACCACCATTGTCATTGTCCAACCATGATGTCGGTCCACGAGCCTAGTGACCATCCATTGAAACTTCAATCTGCTATAACATTCAAACAACATGGTCATTCTATGAGTTGTCTGTATTGTTGGGAGCCTATGATGGGATGTACGTTTTTTGATAAGTTCTATGTTTTTAGATTGGACCCGAAGTTGTTTAGAGTGTTTTCCTAGGACTTGTCCTAAAGGCTTCAATACAAAATTATTTCCACATCATTGCACTAAAATCACATCCAGATAAAGATTCCTTGGTAGATTTCAGAATCCCTCTCTAGAATTGGAGTGAGATCCTCTATCACGAGTAGTAGAGTTTTTTGGAATTGATGTATCCTCTATCAGAAAAGTGTTGTTCCTCCATCTAGCATTCTATATCAATAGGTTTAGTGGTATTCCCCAGTGTATTTGGGAAGGATCCCCTATGTTGAGAATTGATATAGATTGGGTTAGTGTTATTCCATAGGGTATTGGACATGATCATATATCCTTGTACACAAATCTTCCATGAAAAATAAATTCACATTTCAGAAGGCCCCAAATGTGTTATAACACTTTGTGGGTGCCCCTGATGACATCATTGCTCAAGAAGTGAGTTCTTTCAGAATGACCGTGCGTTGAGAAGAATCAGACGGCTGGTAATTTGTCATGGATTATATCTAGAATGTGTTTCTTAGATTGATTATATATTTATATTCTTGTTATATTTATTGCAGACATATACATGTGTATAGTTTATTGTACTTTCCTTCATCGTAAATCCATGGTGGTACTCCCACATAGTATTTTTTCCATTTTTGTTTTGAGGCCTCCAGCTATGTATTGTCATACTCACCCATTGTTGGGAATTTCACACAAGTGTTGTGTCTTGTGTAGATGATCGACCCTTTAATGGAACCCTAAGTGGACTAGGACCAGCTGGTGCTTAAAAAATGTAGACATAAGAGGTGTGTTCCTGTGGTCTAGATAGCATTCCCAATAACTAGTTACCTATAGGTTGGGCTTGTGGTTACAGACCCTTTGTGGTGGTCTTGTATTCACCTTCTTTACATTTCATCACTTTAACAATTATACTCTGGTTTTCAGATATGATGGTTTGAATTAATTTTTTACTTAGAATTTTTATATTTTAGAATTTGTGTCTTAGATTTTTGTGCTTGTATACATGTAAATTAGTCTAATGCCTCCCATTTTTAGGATATTCTTATTAGATTCTAGTAACCGTCCCCTAGGATATGGAGATGGTCCTGGGGTTTCCATGGGATATGACCCTCTGTAATGGGTTCTGAGGCGTTGCCTAAGTTCCAACATTATATTTTCTTAATCATTTATGGTATAAACACTATTCATATGATACTACACTACGTTAAGGTAAATTTTGAATCTATATTCTATGATGTTTCCCGTGAATACAATTTCATAGCTAATTGAAAGAGGAAAAAATTTACCTTATGAAAATTTAATAGCATAATTCTTCTTCTAGAAGTTAAAAAAACATAATTCACCATAAAATTGAATTAATCTATGGAGTTTTTTCTAATTTACATTAAAAAACAAAACATTGAAAATTAAATGATTTCCAAGAAGAATGACATAACCTATTCCATATATTTTTCATTCATAGTTTTCTCCAAAAGAAATTTTTATTCCGTTCCTATTTATAATTCAATGAATATATTATTTTCATCAAATCATTTTTTAGACCATCCACAAACCATATAACAAATTTTATTATTGGCGTCACTCTTCTTATTTTCATAAATTAAGAAAGGTATACTTTTCATACCCAAACAAATATGGATCCAAGATTATTATGAAATATAACATTAGGGATCTACATATGTCCATGTTTATTTTCATACAGTATCTACTTCCATATATTTATAATACATGTGAAAGAATAAACTATTGTACTATATTTAAATAACCCTAGTTATTTATGTGGGCAACAATTAGACAATTTGAGCCAAACGGTTATCTTTTTGGGACAATGTAATTTTTATGAAAATATGACTTCTCACTTCTTAAAACCAATCCCAGAAGTATTTCATGTAGTTTTAAAATGACTTTAAATATTAGAAAAATATTCCATCATAGAGGTAACATTTGATAGTTGTTTTTAAAAATATGATAATTTAGAATATAGATTTGAAACTATATTCATATTTTCATCAATTTAAGTATAATTAGAATTATTTTAATACCCATTAGTTATATTTGGAAACCATAATGATTTTTTGAGATTTTAAACTATTAATGGGAATTATATACCCTATAATTATCATATTATTTAGGAAAATTACTGTTTTATTTTTCTAGTAAAGTATTATATCATGAAATGTATTTAAAATTATCTAAAGAATCATTATTTTCAGATGTAGTTTCATTTTCATCATAAGTAATATAAGATTCACACTCAAAAGATTATAATTTTATTTTAATGATATATTGATTTAGGAATCAACATATAACTTCTGAATCAAACATTTTATAGTGTTTGATATTTTTTCATAGAAACCCATGTGATTTTGATACTATCTACTATTCTAAGTACAATTCTTAGATGAGCCATGTAATCCTCTTTCAGTCCTAGTAGAAAAAGCATTCAATCATTTTATTCCCATATTCTTATTGAACATTCTTTATCCTCTCTCTTTTTTATCATTTTTCAATCATATTAAACCCATTCAAATATGACCACGATTGTTACAATTTCATCATATATTTAATTTTTTTAGTATCTTTTCAATTATATATTTTAAAAGTTTCCTATATTTAGAACAAAAATCATATTTCGAACTATTCTGTAAATCATTATTTAATGATAATCATGATTATTATCAATATCTTCTAAAAAAGTACTTTTCTTCTCATCCATGACATTACTAATCATAAATTATCAAGTGAATTTTATTATTGGTCTGGTTTCCATAGCTATTATTGATGTAGGAACACAAGACACTCCATTATTTGTATTCTCTTTATTTGTATCACATCTCAATCTACTGTTATACTGTATTATTATACCAATAATTTTATATAATCTATTCTTTGAATGGTTCATATTATCATCAAAGGAAGTTATTTTTATAACCATTTGTTGGGTATAAAATTAATAATCATCTGTAAAAAGTTCTCATTATCCAAGTAATTGAATCACAGAGATTGAAGACAATTTGTAATGTTCATAAATATTTAATTCTTCTTGGATAGTGATTCTCCAAGTAAGAAATTAAAAGGAATAGAATCCACATTAAGAATTGATTTTATAGTTTCAAACACATTAGTAGTCCCAATGTGAGTATCCTAATGATTCATAAATATATTTTTCATCAAATTAAAATAATAATATTGAAAATATATACTTCTTATCACAGAGTACACCAAATTATTTCTAACATAGTGGTATTTTTGATATTCCAAATTTTCATCTTTACTTAATTAAGTCATGTATTTTTAGGATGTTGATAACATCTAGTAAACATAGAAATGTAATAAAATATAGTGTTGGTAAAAATATTATTCTTTCAAAATCTCTAGTCTTCAAAATTAGATCCCTCAAAAAAATATTGTCATATTTATTCATATTTTTTAACATTCATATGAAAAAATCTTCAATTATAAAGAAATGCATACTATTTTATATAAAAATAACATGTTTCCTGAATGGCATGAAGGCCTTATTTTTTATTTTATTATAGATAATCTCCCTTTTTAATGGATAAAGGGGAACCAGTACATGACCCGTATGCCCAAAACACTAGGCCCAACATGACTCCCAATACATGCCCCGAAGGCCCAGAGGCATACTATGCCCAAACCATGACCCATAGGCCCAACATACAGGAACTAACCCTCCCCTAGCTTTTTCATCATTGATCACCTAGATTCCCAACTTGTATTGATGATCGACTAGCATTGCCCCATAATAGTATGTATTTTATTACAATATAGGGTCAAATTGATATTTATACAACAAAACATACAACTTTAACAACCTCATTATGTATGTTTATCAGATGAACAATCATAGAAAATAAGTTATTATTTTATTAAGACATGTTTATTACGTACTCTATAACAAATTATTAAGAAAATATACAAAAGAAGTAAGATTATGAAAAATCACCTAAAAGTAATTTATATAAAGTAAAACAAGAACAACATAATAAATATTTATTACAATGGTTCCTAATTATAGCATTCAGTGTGAAGTATATATTAATCAGACTCAATGTACCCATGATATAAAACCCTATCATGGGCTCTGAAATCCATACAAGTATGCTATGAATGAATATACCACATAGATATTTTATTTCAAAATCTCTATAAACCCATGATTAGTATGATTTAGTAAACCATTGTCTCTAAAACATGTAGATCCTTCAATCACATTACATTTAAAAAAATTAATAAAAAAAATAAACATATTGAATTTATAAAAATAATACAAATTGGAATCCTTAAAAAAATTATCAATATTACAATGACTAATTATACCATTAAAATAAGTTAAAAATATTTATATAAACAATTGGAATCATAGGTAACATAAAATATTGATCTAAAAAATCTTCTTCTCTTTGATCATGAAAATCTCATTATAGGTTATCTTTTGATATTCATATTGAGTATTTCTCAAGATCAAATGAAAAAAATCAAATGATCTATTTATTTGAATGAAAAGTTCATCACAACATCTTTGTCTTATGGTCATCGTCATAAAGCACAATTTAAATACATTTAGATTAATTGAGGTAGAATAAAAAATCTTCCTTAGATGGAATTTGTTATTTTCTACTATCTAGTATGATTTATAATATTTTTTATAGAATTCATGTCATCCTTAATCCGGTGAAATTTTTCTGATAGTATTTATACAACATCATCTAGTGGTAATTTTTCATACTTCATGTTATGGTCTGTATAAATCTTCATTTAGTGAAATTTATATCCATCCATCCAATGTAAAATGTATATGTTCATTATAGAAGGAAGTTCCTCTTTACTTAGTTCATCCAAAAATCCTTAATAGTGTTTTGTCCAATGGTAATAATTTTCAACATATGGTAAATTTATATTCAAATAAATTAATTAATAACATCTTGGAAACTGTAAAATTTATAAAATTATAATTTTACAAACTATTGATTTCTTATTTTTTAAAAGAAGGTTATAAATTTAATAATTTCATCCTTTTGAATCAATATGAAGCACAAAAAAATAGGGTTGAAAACAATAAATAAATATGGATAAAAATTTGATAAAGGATTAAAGAATGATAGCCACGATATGAATTATATAAAATCATATTATTAATTATAAAGATAAAATCAAAATGAATAAAATAATTACGAATATAAAAAAACCCAACCATAAGGAATAATGGACTTTTCTTCAATATAATATTTAACCAAGGATTCTAACCTTATAATGATCATAGTTCCTATTTTACTTTTTGATCATCCATTGATATTTCCAATAACTTATCCTTATGTTCATCCAATATCCATATAGGTTTTACATTTATGACCAAAACTAACAATATATTTGAGTCAATGATAGAATATAAATAAATGTGGATTCTATGGTTTCTCAAAGAATAAGTAATTTATGTAAATTATTTAAATCAATATAATTAAATACCTACCCAAGCCATGACAACTCAATTGTATAAACAATATTTCAAACTAATTTTATAATTCAACTATTTTATAACCCCCATCCTGGATTCCACTCTGATCTTAGTGATCCCATCTGAGACCCTATAAAAATGAAAGAAATATTTCATCAAAATTATGTACGTGAAAGCTAAAAATAATAATTTAATATTTAATATTATTATTTCCATGGGGATTAACATTGTTTGTATTGCTAATAAGGGTGGTAATCTGTTTATAAAAATTTCATTGAATAATTGTGATGATATATGAGATATTCTATTTTAAAATATTGTCAAGTATAATAGGATACATGTTTTCTGGTTTACAAAATTTATCAACCTTTTTTTCAATTTGTAAGGGGACATGAAATGTTTAATTAAGGCTAAAAATTAATTTTAGTTCAGCATGAAATGTTTTTTCAAAAGAAAAAAAATGTCAAAATGTTCTAATTTCTTCTGAAGGAAGGATTTTTTAATGACTTGATATGAAATATTGTATGAATTTGTTTCTTTAGATAATACATCATGTTGTTTCTTATGAAATTTAGTTGGAGAATTTCCATAGAGAATCTATGAATTTTTACATTAATGAAGTGGAATGGATTTATTATGACTTCATGTATTTAATATAACTTCATAAGTAATATGAAATTCATATTTTCCAAAATGTTAGAAATGGGATATGCGCATACAACATGACTCCATTCATATGAAATCATGAGATATTAACATTACATCGAATCAAAGAAGAATTTAAGGTTCTATAATCCATAAAGAAAATATTAATGATATTCTAAATATGATATATATTTTGATAAACATATATAAATTAGATGATTTGAATGAGATAATTAACAGGGAAATATATATCATAATGATGAAAATGAACTAGTATTCAATCCAATAATAATAAAAAAAGAAATATATAAGAAGATAGTATGAATAATATTATCTATGTCAAAGGAATTGAGGTGATTATGCATAGATCTGTGAAATAAATATGATACCATGATATTCTCAATATTAAATATGAATATAATTAATTTATAGAGCTCGATTTTGAACATAAACAAGGGAAATATATTATAGTATGGAAACATCTCTTTATCATTGAATATTTTCTTTATTAAATTCACCCATGAGAAATAGTGTGTTTAAAAACATTATAACCCATTTTTTGGACAATTTTTAATTTCCCTAATTGATAATGGTCCAATATGGGGATTTTCATGCTAATGGTATTTAAATGAAAAATTAACATTTGGATATGAGGAGAAGATAATAAATATTTTTTTTATACTATATGAATGAATACGTTTCAAGTATTATGAATATTTAAAATGTGGATTTGATAGTGAATTTAAATGTGTTTCAATGAATGAGGTAAATATGGAATATATATGATATATATACAAGAGAATATTTCATATAAAAATACATATATTAGATTATATATTAGTAAAATGGATGATACTTGTCACATTTATCAATTAATATATATTATGTAGGTTCCAAAGGGGTATATATTATATTAATGTTTTTTAGATATTTTTTGGAGGACTCATAAAAATTGTACAATAGATTTTTTTATAAAAAAACAAACATATAACTATATCAAATAAAAATGGAATACTTCAAAGACATGAGTTATTAAAGAATATATAGAAATGTGTAATGGAATATATTAAATGAATGGTTGGACCTGTTCTCAATATGAGCACACAAGTTTTTCTGGTTGGGTGTCAATGTATTCAAGAAGGATTGTATATAAAAATAGGAATAAGTATAAACAAGTGAACTAGATCTAGTGATATCATGGATAGAGATCATATCATGTGATTCATAATCAACCAAGAGGATGATTGAGGTATTTATTATTATACCCCTAGATGGCCCAGAGGCCTGCTTATTTTTATTTATTTTTGTTAATTAGCCTTTTTAAATATAGAAGGGGTGACCCTTACATGACCTGTAGGACCAAGACACAAGTCCCATACATGACCCAATACATGACCATAAAAACAAAAGAGCTGATTCATTTGAAAAAGACCCTCCCAAACATCTTCATCATGAAGGCACCTATCTCCCCACCTCACATGGATGATCTGCTATAATTTCCCCATGTAGAGGTACACATTTCCATGTCTTGATGGTATTTTCCATACCATCTCATTCTTCCAATATGGTTATCTCTGCTCTGGTGGTTACAATTTTTTTCTATTAATCCTCATATGAGACTACTCCTTTGTGGTAGACCTTATTTGTGGTTGTAGTGTATAACTAATCATGATAGTGAAGAAGTAGTCCATGGAGGTTTACAAACTAACATGGATGAGGAATATAAAATTCCTTTTATTGTTTTATATTTCATTATATATATAGTTGTTAACACTTTATTATGTCCTAAATTCAATCCTAAAAGTAGCAGGTCTTCATGGATAATCCTTATAAATACTTTTAACATTATATTTATTTAAATATACTACATAAAATGTAAGTTTGAGTGACTATATTGATGTGGTTAATAAATATAATATAATAAGGTAATAATGTTTATTAATATGAATTCACTAATGAGTGTCCAATGATTCACCCACAGTACTCAAATGATCTAAATAATCACAACTGTTATGAGAGTGAGGTCCCCTATTGGGGGTCCAATGACAAAACTGAATGTAGGGAGCATAGATTTTGTTTAAATATAACAATTAACATACTTTTAAAGAAGAAACGTCCATATATATAGTAATATTATTATGTCCTAAATCATTAAGATAGAATATAATAGAGAGATTCTGTTATAGGGGTAGTCCAACATTTTACAATGGTAGTCCTATGACCCACGTAACTATGAGAATTATGAAGACATATATAAAGTCATTTAATTAAAATTTTATTTATCTATCAAATAAGGTTTATACGAACTTCATGGTACTCTAAAATATAATGGATTAGTGAGAAATATTTATATGTACTTACGATTGAAATGTAATTGTTAAACAACCTAATTTTTCATCCTTGATAAGTAGATTCCAAACTATTATAATTGTGAATGGTGAGAATTTAGATGATTTTTTCAATATAATGAATGAGATAATCATAAATATTAGATTATTTTTTGAGGAGATTCATGATTTGAACATAGTAAAGATTCTTATGATAAAATCCTCAAAAATAATTTTTCCCATGGTTTTTACAATGGAGGATAGGGAAGAATCTTCCCTGGATGAAATTTCCAATTTTTTCCAAGTATGAAAGAGGATAATTAGAATTATTTAAAGAAAATGGAGTAGATTAACTGTCCTCTGAATCTATGTAATATAGATAAATAAATGAAATGATGTTATTAGAGAAATAAACATAAATAAAATATGATATTTTTGAGAAAAATATAAGATAATTATATAAATCAGTGCGTAAACATGTTTTAGTATTATTTTTGATCTTTTTATATATATATATTTCCTTGAAATAATATTAAAATAAGAGAAAATGTTTTTTAACATAACTATAATTCCCTTAATACAATATAATAATAAACCAATAAATCATGATGAGTTTACCTTTATGCTTGACTGAATGAACATATATAATTCAAACATATTATTTATAAAAAAATAATATAATATAAAAAACATAAATGTATCGTAATCAGGATCTATCAAAGAGTCATGATTATTTCACAATAATAAAAAATATTCACTATTACTAGATTGTATCAAAGTCAGAATGCATGTTATATATATTAGGTAACATCAAAAAAGGAATACAACAATATTTATATTAGTAGTAGTAACTTTGAACAATAAATTATTTTGGTAAACATCATTGAAATAATACTTTCTAAAATATAGATAAAAATATTTTTTATTAAACAATATTATCCCAAAAAATATATAACGAATGATTAAAGAAAAAATAGAAAAAATTAAACATGGGTAAAGTTTGAAAGAATGTATTTCATAAAACCAAATTGAAATTGTGTGATATTACAAATATGAAACTATGTGAAGGAAAGGTGTCATAAAATTTGGTTTATATCTTAGTGATAAATACATTATTAGGGATTTAATATGAGATATATTGTTGAATTTTATTTTATATCAAATAACACATCCATGTCATGTAAAAATTAGAACTGTCATAATTTTTTTAAAATTAATAATTTGATGTTGTATAAGTATGTTCATATTGTGTTTCATTAATTTTTAAATGATGTTTTCTAAACTATAGTTTTTAAGATGATATTACAATGAATCCATGTTACTAATCCCACTAATATAGTTTTTACCACATTATCAGGATTAAATTATAGATAAACCTTTATATTCCTTAAGGGAAGCCTTGAAATGACTTGGAAATTAATCCCTTGGATTTCAATTTAACCTACCACATCATTACCTTTGCCTCTATTTAGTTGTTATTTGTGGTTTTATAGTATCCCATTGAATTAAATATATCATTTGATGATATCTAAGGTGATAAGAATCCATATCATTACATTGGAATACATTTTTTTATCATTACATGCATTGAACAATTATTTTAATAGACACGTTGACACCATTTATAAAGAAAATATCAAGGGTGTGGTTGGTCCACATCACATCCCTATTTTTATGTTATAATATAAATAAAAATTTCCTTGAAAGGCCCGGAAAGCATCATTCATTAGGATCCTTAGGATTTTTAAATTAATTGGTCACTTATGGTGTATTAAAGGATGTATTTTCCATATTTTATGATTTAAATCATTATATTTTGGAATCCCCATTACATTAAAAATTCATTCATTTTATGTTGGAATGGTGACATAATAGGATACAATGTATAAGTAGATCAAATGAGGCTGAGAGATAAAATTTCACTTTATTTCAATATTTTTATTAAGGTTGATCTATCTAGAATATATAAAATCATTCATAGAATCAAGAGTCTAGTCATATTATTATAAGGGGTAATATTATATTTGAATAAACTCATGACTAATATTCTAGTAATCAAATTATTATTCATTAAAATTAACTTAATTTTTTTTCAAATTTCATAGCCAAAATAGAGAATGAGAAACATACTACATTATCTAGATCAATATATTTAGGCTCTTCCTTAAATAATGATCATTATAAAAACTTTTATATATTCATTACAGTTTCAAGTTTTCTTACATATGATTCTTGTTGTGTTTAATATATGAAAAATAACATGATCATTTATTCCTTAAATTGAGATACTGATTAGAAAAGAGTAAAAACAAAGTCATAATCTATTAGGCCAGGTCCTATTGATCAACACTGCGCAACAATATCACACTTTATGTGAGAAATTATCGTAATTCACTTATAGAAAAATCATTCCAACATAAGGTAAAAAAATTATAGAAGGAAAAATAAAACACAAAACATCATGAATAATGGATGTAATAAAAAATGAATAAAAAGGTAATATAGGTTTTATACATAATGAATATAAAATAACACCACCAACATATAAAAGGAACAAGGATATAAGAACTAAATTATGAGTTCCTCACAACAGCAGCATCCAATAGAAAAAAATCACCCACTACGACCACCAAATAACACCTATAATCTCAAAAAGTACTACATCCACCAAGGCCACTAATTAGATTAAGTTCTTGAACATCCATGTAATTTTCATGCCAACCATGAAAATCTCATAAACTGTATGTCATTTGAAAAAATGCAGCATATATGGGTAAAAATATCATGTGTTTTTTATTATAAACATATCCAATATGAAACCCTAAAAACTACTATGGAAAATAAAATACACAATTCATTACTAAATCTTAGTGTATGGTGTGTGACTAGTAGTAAAACAATGGAAATCCAGAATAACAAGTCATATCGAATCAGAAAGAAATAAATTGCAAAAAATATGTGTTTATGAAGAAACAAGCTCAGAATTTATTGTTATAAAGCAACTAGATGATGTAATTTATAATATTGATATTCTATTAAACCCCAATAAATATGGACACATAGGGGTCCTTGCTATCAATTTCTGTGTTTATGATATTTTTTTATAGTTATCGCTAAATGAACTAATGTATATTTTAATATCATGAATATAAAAGGAAAATAATCACACCCCGTAAGTCACACAACAGGTATAAAGGTAGTAGAAAAATTTATATCCTATATTAATGGAAACATAAGGGTTCTACATGAGTCACACACATAAAAATTTCTAAACACTATTAGTATAGTGAGTACCAAAAACTCTAGTCCAGTAATATATTATCATCAATCATGAACTCCTTATTGAATCATACTATAAGAAAATATATTGACCATGGGTGAATTTACCCCTTATACTCCATCCACGTGGGTTATGATAAATTCCAATTTCATATCACTAAAAATTATTTTTGGAGACCCATTCCATTTATTGGGAAAAGTATTATTCATGGGGGTCAACTGTCCCTGTTAGGTGACATACACCATGAGTATAAAATAAACAGAACATATAAACTCTAAGATTCACACAGATGTAATAAGGAAGGGAGTTTACTCTATTAGTAATATGGAAAATAAATTCATTGATTCATGGAAGACCATTGATAAATGTGAAACACAATTAAACTTTAGAAAATGATCCTTCGAATACATCCTTAGTCACATGAAACCCACATACATGTCAGACAATATTATACTCAAAATAATCAAATCCGATTTTGGAAATTACCGCAAATGGCCAAATTATAAAGAAAATAATGATCAACCTTTATGATTTTCATAATATAATGTTCATTTATAAAAAAATGAATCAAATGAAAATTATTCATATTATCATTACAAAAATGATAATTGATACATGATAGAACCCATGGATTACACCATGATTCTCAATATAAATCACATACCAATCAGGAAACGTTTAACTGAATGAACTACTTATAATGCTATAAATATATCTTTAATATATCATCTTATTATGTAGTTACAACTGAATACTAATTTAATAAAATTAATTATAAATAAAAATTGATATGGATTTGAACGTGCCCATTTAAAAAATATTAAGGAAAATTAAAATTGGTTTGTTATATAGAGGAGACAAAGTGATGAGTGTATACATCACCTGCAACATCATAATCCTACACGTTAGATAATGTTCTCATTAATTTGAAAATCTACATTAAATTAATATCCTTTGTGGACATATTTTTTATCCCATAATCCAAATTATTTTCTTCTCTATATAAATTTTTAAAAAGAAAATGATTTTTATAGAAAACATGATTAAATTTTAAAAAATATCAAAGAGGTGTTTATTATATATTTAATGACATTATCCTCATTGAATCCAAGAAATTAGTGTAATAATATTCCCATTTGTAGAATCATTCATTCATGAAATGTAACATATTTGATAGAATGTATCATAATCCAATTCATAGACACATATGGGAATTAATTTCCTATATAGTGAAAAAATAATCATGTGACAAATTGTTATTCCTGCAAATTACTTTTTTTCCCATTTTTTCATGGCCGGTTTGAGGGTTTCTGGTACCCAATAGAAAACATCACCGCTCCGGAGACCACATCGCAACATCCAGATAAATTCACATTTCAAATTTCAAACTCAAGTAAACCAGACAGCTGTCATCGATCTGCACGCTATCAATCCACACACCTTTCCATGCATCCTTGAGCCGCTCACGCCCTCGAGCATCGAACCCATCAACGTCACCACAAGACGTCAACATTCGTTGTCGGTGAGATCTCCTCCAGAAACACCGCAAAACAGACAGATCTGGAGAATGTGCCACCATTCTTCGTTGAGGACGCCGGAGAGAGTTCTGACCCCACCATCGTCATCACAGACCATCTTTGTGGCTAGAAAACAGCCACATTCGCGACTCGAAAACCCATCCCATCTTCAAACGATCACACATCGAACTCCAAGAACAAGAGTTTGTCCGACAAACCCTCATGAGGTAATTCTCATCAGCTCTAAACAAACCAAGATCCCAACGATGCCATCCGAGAAAACCAGAGATGCAACACTTGACCTCCAAACACCCAAAACGATGGCCAAAGTGCTGATATCGAACCATTGGACTAGGGAATCAGGCGAAGAATCAACACCAAGTCATGAAGACCCCGATGCGCACAAGACAAGCCAATAAAAAGCCACGACAGTATAGAAAACACCAACTCAAACCACTGATCCAGGGAAGAAGCAGCGCATATCCGGGATGAGGGAGGCGGCGTGAGAGAAACCCTAGCCGAGCGTGGTGCCCCTTAGAGGCTCATTCGACATTGACAAATTGTAATGGTTTTTAAATACACAATAATTTCTAGAGGGGATCAATTATATTGATGATGTATCATAGAGATTATCCTTCAAAAAAATTGCAATCAGTAGAATAAAATGGATATTATTTGTTAAAAAATCCTTCACGATATTTTTTCTATAAAAATAATATAGAATACTATTAAATCATTTGTATCATTAGCCATTGAAATTTTTTTAATTTTAGAGGTTTCGTTGAAATTTTTATAGAATATATTGATGCTCGGATGTAATTAAGATGGATATATTTCAAATACCCTTGTATTGAAAATTTTTCATAAAACAGAAAAGTAAGTGTGTCTAACATAAAAAAAAGGTTTGACTATTTTTTCTAAGTAAAAAAACATGATATAGATCAAAATATTGACAAACCAATTTCTCATGAATAATTGTACATTGAATAACTCATATAGTATCCACATATCATCATCATAATTCTCGAATTAACATCTAAATATTATATGTTTTTAGGTTCGTTCATACTGAGGTCATAATCTAAGATAATTTAATTTCCAATTATATAATGATGATCAATAAGTGGTATCCTTTTTCATCATAACATATTGATGAGAATAAATCTAATCAGTGTGAAGGATATATTTATAAACACAATAATCCTTTTTTGGAATGTTGATGTTTTCATAACATGTCTACATATAGTACACTTTTTCATTAAGGAATCTAGTAATATATGATATTTAGACTACTGTGTCTCTATCATCATACATGAATTTATGAATTTTTAGCGTAATGGGCATATGTATTATCTCAAAAAAATCACAAATGACCAAGTTTATATTTGTAATAGATACCAATTTCCTGTTTTAAAGAATCATGGTAAAATCATTAAGCGGGTTATCCGACCATGAAATTCCATGAAACATTACTACAGACTACTATTATTATATACATTTTTAATTATATATATCATATCATGGTAATAATACATAACTAGTATATATTATTATTTAAATTATAGTCTGTTTTTGGTTGTTTCTTTATTTTTTATTGGTTTATTTGTTTTTACTATTACTATTTCTAATATTATTATATATGATCTCCACATTGTGTATCATAGTGGTTCCAACCTGATAGGTGTGTGGATAGGTCTTGGATTTGACCCTCCATGAGTCTGTGCATTGCATTTAATGTTATTCTAAAACACTGTTGATGAAGTGTAATATAAGATGAGAAAAGTAGTAAGGGGAAATGGTCATAAATAAATACATCTACATGGTTCCTCATCCTATGTTTAACTCCCTACTTCCATGGTTCTACCTCATATGGAACCACATCACATGAATCCAACCCGCATAATATCCCTCACAAGTTTTAAAAAACAGTTTACCTCCTCCAGACATGAAGAAACTAACCACCTATATCACTCACTATCCCATTAAAGGAGAGATACCATGCACCATCCTAGGATACAACAACATATATGGTTCCTTCCCCCGAACACTACATTTTCACCTTCCACCATGCATACAGTTTCCACACAACCTTGAAAACCATCACAAACATTGTCCACTTACGGGAACCATAACCATATCCCACATGTGATATGGAATATATTGAATAGAGTATATAGAGATAATGAGGGATAGTAATAAATATTTGAAAATATTACTATCACTATCCAACCTCATCTTCCGAGTCTTCCACCCTTCAACCATACATTAGTCCTGAACGAGACATTCTATTCTACTAATTTGGAAAACCAACAAGGATAAAGTCGTATACTGATCAGATGTGAGTAGAAGGAAAGGATGTGTTGGGGATAGATAATGGAAAAAGGAGTGTAATAGTATATAAAAATATTTTTCTCCAAGATTTTACATAAAATATTTCTTTTATCAATAAATAATTTGGTCCCATTAAAATTTTAACTATATATTAATAAATCAATAACAAGTATGAGTTTTGTTAAAGGAGTGGGGGAGTGAATTGTTGTTTATAAGATAAAAAATTCATGTAACACTTTAATAATGTTTATTAGACAATCATTCTAATTGGAAAATAAATTTTCAATATTAGAAGAGTTGATTTCAAACTATATAATACCTTTATTTATGAAAATGAACTATGAAAATAAGAATACCTAAAAAAAGTAATCACAATGTATATAATGTATGTAAGGAAAAACATACTAAATAATTATAAGAAATATTTTACAATTTTATCATTAGTTTATCGAAAGACATAATCAGACTCAATATATTCATGACATGTCACTCTAATTTTCTGTATTCCTTCTAAAAAATTCATATATCAATGGATTGGGTATATATTTATTTTCCCTATCCCTAAAAACCATTATTTTGTAAACCTGGAAGATCCTATATATCTCAAAACCCCAAGATCCCTCAATCGCAACATATTGTTTATAATTATTAAGAAATAAAATAACGTACTAAATTTATAAAAAACATCAAAAACTTTTGATTTTAATAAAAAATATATAAATACTACAATGATTTTTTCACCCATAATAAGAAGTCAAAATTTTTTCAAAGAAGTAATACATCTCTTAGTTATAAACATTATTTAGTTCTAAATGATTCTTCTCATATATAATTTCTCTCTATTTATAGATATTCATCCAAAAATATTATAATATATTTACTGGGAGTAGTCGTAAAAAAATATACTAAACATATTTTTTTCCTGAATAGTTTAGTAAAATGTCTCTTTATGATGGCCATATTCCCAATATACAATTTAAAATATGTTTTCATTTCATTAGATATAAAATAAAAACTTATTTTCATGTAATTATTGATTTTTTTATCTCTAATAGTCTTTTTAAAATATTATCTAGAAAGTTGGTATTCCTCTTTTCGACGATATTTATCTAGTAGTCTATGTAAAAATTTATCCGATGATACTTTTTCATAAATTATCTCTTGGAATTTTTATTCCTTCATCCAGTGACATTCCAATCTATCAAACTTATATAAAATGTAAATGTTAATCTAATAAGTATGTTATCTATTATTTCCTTATTCTGGAAAAAATTACAATGTTGCATCTCATGATAAGAACAGTTGATGTATAGAAAAACTGAATTCCCAAAAAAACTTCTAAAATCACGGTATGTATAATAGTTTGTAATATTTATGAATCTAATGAAGTGATTTATTAATTTTAAAAATAATATTTTAATGTGTTAAAAGTTATAATTTATACTCCACAATATTACCTTACTTGAAATAAAAAACTATAAATTCGAATAAGAAAAAATAATGTTAAAAAATCGAAAATACTTACACCACCTATCTTATAAAATCATCAACTTTATCCATTTTTGATGAAGATATATAAATTTCAAAATATCATCCCCCTTTTCTGAAATTAATCTGTCTCTGAAATCATTATATTCATTTCAAAATCATTACCCCAATCACATTCTCAATAGTTTGAACCGTTTCTCCCCTTATGTAATTTTCAAAATGAATTATGGGAGAAAAAATGTGAATGTAAAATTTTAGTAAATGTAAAATAAAATGAAAATTATATGAATTAATTCATCCAAATATTTTGTTTTGAAATTACTAGAGATATTTAGAGAAAATATTCATTAATAAATTATATAAAATGAATCCATCCAAATAGGAGGAAGACTGTTTATATAAAATAGTTGTGTTTTTTTAATACATAATATTTGTAAGATGTTAAAAAATTACAATATTTCATTGATATATTTTTTGGGATAACATTCATTATTATCACATGCTTATAATATTTTTTTGGATCGTCATAATTTTACTTTATCTTCCAATCATCTTATTCAAGGATTAAAATTCCCATATTATCATTTTTTATCTCTAAGACTTCATCTTATAAATATATTATTCAAATACATTTACTTTTTATATAATAATATATTATGGTAGAAATGGGTTTTAGATTGTTGGATTCTCATAAAATTTTATAGGCCTTTTCCCAAATACTTATTACAAATTTTTATACTAATATTGTTTCCCCATTTATCCCATCAATTTGTTTATAATAAAATTTAATATCTCATACAATATGTCTGATCTTCATGATAACAAATGTCAATATTCCTATACCCAATTTTTTAATTACATTAAAACCATTTAACACATAATAATTATGAATTTTAATTATTGAAAGTTTTTTAAATGAAAATATGATTTCCAAAACATTAATTTCACATATATTTCTTTAAACGTTTCTTGTATATGAATTGTGATTTTCATTTTTCCACCAATAGTTCAAATTGAATCACATATTGAAATTAATTTTCATATATACTCAATTGATGATTATTATTGAAGAAATGATGGTAGATTCTAATGAACCATCTTGATTATATTGAGAAACCATTCTGGATGTTTCATTTTCATTTCTTCATTTAGCAAATGAGTTTTTAGAAATCCCCAAAATGTAATCATTTTAATCAATGTCAATTTTATAATTACTTTATTTTAAAATAATTCTATTCTTCTGATGAATATTTCATTTCATTTAGTTCATTAATGTATGAAAAATTATCTAATGGGGTAGATAATAATAATAATTCCCACATGACATTTATAAAATATCTAAATATATATTTATTTTTATTATTCATGTTTATCATAATTTCTAGAATTTCCTTTTCATAAATGTTTATGAACATTCTCATAATTATTTAAAACATTTTTATATAATGTTTTCCCATCTTCTACTTATTTTACATTTTCTATTTATACATATAGAGATCAAACTAAATAATGAGATAATTTACATCAAGATAAATTGATCGGGGTTGATTTAATATTACATCATTCCCCATTAGAGCTATTTTAAAGTCTTGAATGCTTTTTCTACAATATTTTTAATAAATTATTATTATAATTAAATTTTCTTTATATGTATTTCCACCTTTTTAATTTGATTCTTCAAGAGGTTTCTTATAAGTATCATCTATTTGGGATAATAAATTATCTTAACCTTGTCCAAAATATTGACTATCATCTATTTTATCAACATTAGTTTTACGAATGTCTTTAAATGACTCATAAGACATGGTTTTCCCATTAATCATTGGAATTTTATTGTAAGATTTAGTATAATTACCCTTCTCAAAGGTATTTTTGAACAATTATGTTTCAGTAATGTACATAACTTTTTCTGTGTTATAAAATCATTTCATCAAGGAAGAACCAAATATAGTATTCATCTTATTTATAGTGACAACTCTAATATATAATATTCTCTCCTGGATTTAAGTTAATAATTTTTTTATCATTTTTATATCCATAATGTATCCAAGAACAAGTTTATGAATAATGGATGTAAGTGAGTATTTATTTTCAAATATCAATGTTTCATTTCCTCTATGAATCAAAATAAATAACTTAAAAAAATAATTTTTCTCATGTTTTAATGATAATCTATGACAAATACCTTTCATTAATTGACTGTATCTCTATATCCTTTTCTTGGAATAAGGGTGTTATAAACAAAAATATCACAATAATCACATCAGAATATATGTAATATAAATTCATTTCTTTTTCGTATGATGAAATTATAGATTTGTTTTCATTATAAATTTGAAATTTCAAATATCTCTAGGAGTTTTTTAAGGATTACACTTTATGTTTGTGGAATGATAAAAAGATCAGAAACATACTTTATTCTCAAATTTTATGTCCTCTAAGAAGATTAAAGGTAACAACAATTACTACATCAACATTATTAATCTTAGAATAAGATGAAAATAATCTAAATAAATTGCGGAAATCAAAATAATTGACATTTATAAATAAAAAGTGATAATAGACCTTAAGAAACTAGAGTTGACATAAACATGGAGTAATAATTTACATACTAGATTTTTTCAATCATAATCTTCTTCACTACCATTCTGCTGGAAAAATAACCTTAGGATTTCATTCATGATGATCAAATATACTTTATTGGAATAAATTAATTAAAAATAAATAGATAAAGGAATATCTGAACCTCAAGAGTTATATAAATAAATTACTCAAAAGTACGGTATATAATGATGTAAATATCATTTATATAGAATTGAGGATTGATATTGTAAATCTTATCTCGGTCTAATGGATCAAATAGAAACAATTATATTGGATAATAGGTAAGAAATAATTCTCAAAATCTTTAATTAAATGCCTAATAACCTGAAATTTTAATAACTATTTGTATAATGTTTTTTGGTGGAATATTTATTCAGATGAAATAGAATATTTTGTAAGTAATTTTATTAAAAAAATTCACCAATATTATAAAAATCATAAAAATAAATTATCAAAACTAATAAAATAAATATAAGTTATAATTTTTAATCAAGCCACTACAAGAAAAAATAATTATAAAAATTATAACAAAAGTTTTTCATGTAAAATTTGAAAATAATTATTTTTTTAAAATGATGTTTTCATTGTTTAAAAAATTAATAATACATTATCAATATATTTTTGAAGGAAAAATCCAAAAAAAATAAAGGAAAAGAGATTTCATTTTTATTAAATCAAAAACTATTCCTGACATATAAAACGTTTCAAAACATAGAAAAAAATGAAATCACTTTTTTTGAAGTTTTTTACTATAATTAAATGGTTAAAATGTAAAAAAATGATCATTTTATAATTACCATTCCATTAATTTCTTTAATATATTAATATATAAAAGAATTTTGGTATTTTGTAGAATTATCAAAATTTATTTCATGAATAAAAAATGAATTATAATATGATATATCTTTTTTAGGTATGATCCTAAAGGAAATGGTGTCCTATATTTATATTCATAGTAGATGAATGATGTGATTGGTTTAACTAAGATCTATGGAATTGGGTTATCACACAAAATATATTATTCTAAATAACAGTTCCCATTGTTGGTGAGTGTGTATCAATCCACAACAGCTGGGAAAAAACTTTTATCTTCTATATATTGAGTGTTAGTAGTGAAAATCACTACTAAATTTCATTTCATTCCAGACCAATACACCAAATCCACACATAAAAATAAAAATTTTCAGATTTTTTATTTCTATGGATTTTAAACACACCAATGATAGTATCCAATTTTTTTGTTAAAAATTAATTCTAGAAGAATAAAATATTCAATGATCCATAGTTAAATTATTGTAATGAAAATTTATTTTATATCTATTATATGGGAATCTTTTCTATTATCATGATAAAGATACACATTTATATGAAAAACATTAAATATGGGTGACTATTTATATGGTAAGGAAAACTACTAATAATCCCTTTAAAGGTATTCTGATCAGCCAATATCCCAAATTCTTCCTGATCTATTGTTTTTGAGGCACTGAGAGGAGTACTTAAAATTTTATTATTATCTTAAAAAAATCTATAAATATTATATATACATTTTTGAGATTTAAAATAATCTTCTAGGTTTTCTGAAATTTTAAAAATGTGGATGAAGATAGGTCGGCAATCATTATCATTTCAATAATATATATATATTTATTAAAAATAGTCCCCAATAATAGTGTTGATTTGAGAAAAATATAATTTCATAAAAAATAAATAACTGGAAAATGATTTTATATATAATATTAATTTTAGTAAATATAATTTTATCCTCATCTCCCTAAACAAATTAAAATTTTATAAAAAATCCAGTATGTGAACCATACCCAGATCTCGGGGTTGAATTAAGTCCATAAATGTCCATGGTAAATCCAAAAACATTAACCAATTATTTATTGTTTTAAAAACCGAGTGGTTTCTCTTCATAAAGTTTCTCCTATAAATATCCATTTAAAAAATAACACTTAAAATCCGTTTTTTAATGATTCATATTTGAGAATGATATATAGGATTGATAAATATAAAGAGATTCTATTCCAACTACTGGAGAATGTATTTCATCATAATCAATTTCGTCATGTTTATTGTAACCCATTTCAACTATTTTCTTTATTTCTATCAATTATTGGATTTTCATTATGTTTTCTATGAAAAACCCATTTAACTACCATTATAATAAATTTGTTATGATGTTCATCTAAATTCCAATATTCTATCCATTCAAACTGTTTAATTTTAACTTCTATTTATTTTATGTAAACATTACCATCAAAATCCTTCATCGTAAATATTTATAGAGAATTATGTATTCACTCTCGATGGTTCAAGTAATATTTAGAAAAACCTCTATTTATTTAATAAAAACGTTTTCATGATGTGTTTTATGTTCTAAAATATTATGTAAAAGACATTTTTTACAAAAACAATTACAAATAATTATTTAAAAATTCTTCTCCATTGTAAGAACAAACAGTTACTGATGGAATTCATTTAACATTTTAAAAATGATATAGAAAACATTTAAATCATAATATGTCTTCTAAAATTTTCTCTCTAAAATAAAAGCATGTATATCAAGGGTAGTAATCTACATTGACATATACATAGTACATTCCAATATATCTTACAGTTTTTTTGGACCAAATATATTTATTAACTCTAATTTTAAATTAGCAAAACATCATACTTAAATTAAATAAATAATCATCATTTTATATTCCTTTCCCTAATAACATGGATCAAAAACTTTATAAAAACGTTAATATATGGTTTTGTAATTATCTAACTAAAAATTTATTATATCAGGTCTTTACTATCATGTATTTTAATATAAATTTTTTTTAGAAATTAGATGGAATGATTTTGGGACAATGCCCTAAGATAGCTAGTGATTTTGAGGTGCGGTGTTCCTAGAACAATTGTTTTAAAAGATATCAACCTTTTTAGAGCTTGTGTGTGAATGTTTCTTAAAAAAGTATAATTTATCATAAATGGGTTCCCAGATCAGAAATTTGATGGTGTCATTGATCTCTCAGTAGTGTCATTACCCTAGGTGTGACATAACTTTTATCGTCACGAGTTCTCTATTGAAAAAGTCTTGGAGGGTTTCTATCTGAATACAATTATGTTTAAAAATTATTTTCTCTATAATGTAGAGAAATTTTCTTTTTATTAATTATTTTTGTACAATTCTTGGTTATTACCATAACCTAGTAATTCCCGTAAGATGTGGAGAAAGAAATCTATCAAAAAAATAGTGATATATCGTTGATCAATTATCAACACGCAGCTGATTCGAAGAACCTCTCCAATGATGATGACACAATGATTTTCCTTCATGAGTGACTGATTCAAATCATGTTAGGATATTTGTTCTTTTTTCCCTATTTTTTAATTCTATGATGAACGTGGGTAAATCCGCGAACAAATTGATTCATGGTTTGATCGTTGTTGTGGGATGAGATATTATCAGTGGGATTATTTGTAGATTTATTTTCATTCTTCTTCATTCTATGTTCTAATGAGAAATAATTGAGGCTAACACGAAAGAAGGATGAAGTTTGTTCCTTAGGGATTTCCATGTGATTTTATCTCCCCCGTGCTACATGTTCTTCACCGTTCGAACCCTATGTCTATGGATTGACTTTTGGGGTGGATCTAAAAGTGATTGGATTACAATATTAGGGGTAAATTAACAATAGAGGCCATATAAATATATATCGGGACGTGAAGAGCTCTGATCCATGGATTTTTAGAATGTTATACATCATAGGTGGCATGGTCATCCATTGAAGGGACCAGCGGCAAGGGTCCAGTGGGGTGGTCCTGTGAGGTGAGGTGGAAGACAAGTGAGGTGAAGCGATTGTGATCGGTAGTGGAAATTGGTGGTGGTTTCTAATAGAGGCAGTGGAACATTGGTGGAATGTGGTGCTATAGGTGGCAGTGTGGGAGCCAGCCAGGTCGGTAAAAGTGGACCGTAGTGGCTTCCGCATGTGACGGGGCCGATGATTGACTATACTGTGTCGTGGATGCAGTAGGATAGGCCATGTGTGGTGGCTTAAGTGGGTCTTGAATGAGATTTATGGGAAAGGGGAAATGGGTGGGACTAGGGCACAGCAGGCTGGGCCGACTAGGACGACCTAGATGGTTTGATACATGGCGGGTTTGGTCAAGAAATTTAGTCCCAATCGGGTTGGACCTAGGGTGACCAGGCCAGAGCTGGGCCACAGCTGACCATGAGCCACAATTTTCCCTAGATTCCATAAGGTCGCAGTAGTTGGGGAATGATTGACCATGGTGTTCAGCCACAGAATCCATGGGGTACTTGGTATGGGTGGTCGATTGTGGTGGTCAATTGTTGAATTCGACTACCCATGTTAGTGAATCAACCTTGTGGTCGGTCAATGGGCCTAGTGACCCCCCCTGATGAAATTTCAAACTTCTATAACACTAAAATGGTATGTATGTTTGATTATATTCCTTGGTAGTTGAAACCCTAGTAACGAGGTAGAAATTTTGGGACAAGTGGTGAGTTTTTATTTTAGACCAATATAGTGTGATATTTTTTTCCCTTTTTCTATTCCTCGATGGTTCAACATGGAATTACGTCCACATCAATGGATTGTAATACCCTCTAGAGGCTGAGTCAATGATAGAGTCTCACATCCCTTCCTAAGACTAAAATTCAACCCTCTATCACCCCTAGTGGAGTTTTTTTGAATCAACATAACCTCTGAGAATAGGGAATTGGTCCTCCATCTAGCGTGCCACATAAGCAGGGATAGTGGTATTCCCAATTGTATTTTGGAATGATCCCCTACATTTAGAATTGATCAAAATTGGGTTAGTGGTATTCCCCAGGGCATTGGGAAGGATCCTCACTCTATTTATCATACTCTTCATTGACCAATACATTCTCATTTAGGTAGGGTCCAAATGATCTAGAACTCTTCATCACTATCTCTAATGATATCATGGATCGAGTATTGTGTTCTCCCATAATGACGATGCCTCAAGAAAAATATTTCAGTGGAGAATTTGTTGTGGGATACCTATAGACTGTGTTCCATGTATTGAGTATTTTTTGGATATTCTTGTTATATGTAATATGTACATATATCTGTTTGGAGATGATGTTACTTTGTGATATTTTGTTGGCAGTACATCCGTTGTTATATTTAACCTTTGTGGTTTCAGTATGTCCTACTGTGTATTCTTATACTCACCCCTACACGAGAATTTCATGCATGTGTCGTGTACTGTACAGACAATCAACCCTTTGAAACAACCCTAGGTGGAATAGGACTAGGCAGTGCTTAGTGTGGCCAGACAGAAGAGGTATGTTTCTATGGTCTAGACAACAATCCCAGTACCTTTTTACTTACATATTGGACTATTGTTCATATACTTAATATGGTGGAATTATTTTGGCCCTATTTCTTATCCATTACATTCACTGTCATACTCTAGATGTGGGATATAGTTGTTTTCATGCATTTTTTACTTATTGTTTTTAAATTTCAGCATTTCTAGAATGAATATGTCTATGTGTGCACAGGTACATAAGGACAATTCCACCCATTTTGGGGATATTCCAACTCGGTTCTAGTCACCATCCCCTAGCCTATTCTAGGTAGGCTAGGGGTAATAACAGAATGGGACCCTCTGTGATGGGTCACTAAAAAGTTGTATTATAGGTGGTTGGTTCAACCATTGGACAAAGAGACTATGAGATTAGTTTGGGGAAATAGTGTTAAGTTTTTCAGGTTCATATTTCAGATTGGGGAGTCCACTGTTTGTGCAGAGATCAATGTATCCATAAATTTGGATTCTAATTACCTTCTTTTCTACTCAGTACATGAAACCACCGGTTGTGGACAAAATGGTACATGCATCATATTAGAATGGTTTTGTTATCAATTTCCTTCTTGAGTCATCTCTCTCAATATACTCTATTGACTATGGTATATCATTTTTTCTTATAAGATGAGTCCATATAGATAGCCATCCAGGATTCCACTATTTGATCATGAGGATGATCATCATAGTAAAGAGTAATTAGTATAAGTACATGCTCCCTAGATAGTTCCTCTATATGGTTAGTTATATATACCCCTACCCATCGAGCGACAGCTACTACAATTACTACCAAATTTGGATGCACATAGGATAAGTGCATTTCACAAGTTTCTATGGAAGTCACATCCAATGTTTTGGGGGTGATACAATGCCCTAGTGGGCTACAGGTAGTCACTCATTTTTTTACGTTGTGATTATGCCTATTGACTATATTGATGTACTCTCTATTAGTCTTATTCAGGCATCCACATGGGAACAATAGAGCTTGGTGATTCAGTTACATGACGAGACAACTATATCATAGAAAGTTCTCAATAATCTCTTTAGAGAGGATTTCTATATGGCCATGTTTCTATAAATACTCACTTAGAGGATACTACATCTACAGTATAACAGTATGATAATGAAGGAGTATTCAATAGGGCTTTCTAATATTTTTTGATACTCAGTTGACAGAGTGCGAGGCTATTTCCTTAGGGATCAGACCATAGAGCATGGATTATGCTAGGACATCAGGGGATCAATGGTGTCTCTTAGAAATCCTACCTATGATGGGATACATGAGTGATCATTACTAGTGGAGAGATTTATAGTAGAGTAGACATAGGTAGTGGGAACTAACAGTGGGAACTAGGTAGCAGCAAGCTCGACAATAGGTAGCCAAAGATAGTCTAAGGGATCATAGTGGGTCAGGCGCTTCATGGGATGATTAAGGATTCGGGTTCAGTGGTGAAGAGATACCTACTTGTTCAAATCAGACCAGGGAAATATGATTTTACACATGAAGTAGTTATTATAATCATGAATGAGATTACCTGACCAGTCGTATAGATGATTGGGAGATGGTAAAGGGACCACTGATGAAGAGGTATAGATAGGAGTAGGGTGCTCCATAGGGTGACGAACAATGAGGAGAAAAATAAAGGGAAGTTTGTGGGGGTTTTAGGATTGACCTATTACAACCAACACCCCCATGTGGTCCATGCTAGGATCAGGGAGCCTATGGATAGGGACGAGGCCAGTTGAAGGTAATGGATTCTTATGACCCTGGAATTACATGAATGATTCGAGATATGGTCTGTTTCTTTTCCACATTAGCTACAATTTTGAAAAAAAACAAGTAATAGATATTCCTTTCTATCAAAATTCTTTTTTTGGGACTAGAAGATTCCAGTTAAACTATTGACTCATCCCTTATGCTTACAGACTCATAGGGTAAAATATTCTCTGATCATAACATGGTGCTGACACTTTTCACTGACTCTCGAAGGTGAGATATTTGGTTGTGAAATCTTAGTATTGACATCGGGGTCGTACGACCTCATTCCTGACCCGGATGGGTTATCCATTGTTCATGCAAATATTGACTATTTTAGGTGTAGGGTATGGTGTTTCCATCATGATGGAACTATGTTTTATTTTTTTGGTAAAAAGGAAACACATAAAGAGCATGATAGACTCACACATAGTGGATGTAGATAATTACACAAAAGATGGCCAAACTCACCCTCAGTGTAGTGGATTCTATGAGTCCTCAATTTCCTGTAGTGGTGGTGGAGTATGATAAAGTCTTTCCTGAAGAGGTTCAGGGTTTACCTCCTCATATGGACATGGAATTCTTCATTTATCCACCCCTAAGGATTTAACTAATATATACACCTTTACATCGGATGTCTCCTGTATAAAATTGGGAGCTAAGGGTGTAGTTGGAGGACATATAGTGGAATGGATTCATGATACACAATGTTTCACCCTGGGTATCCCAAGTTTTGTTTTCCAAGAAGGTAGATGAGAGCTTGAGGTTATGTGTTGGTTATTAGTTCTTTAATTAGGGGAATATGAAGAACAAGTTTCCACTACCTAGGTGCTACGACCTCTCTGATCATTGAAAGGGGTACGAGGTTTCTCGAATATCAAAATATTGTTAGGAAATCACCAGTTGTGAGTAATAAATAATGATATACCAAATATGTCTTTTAGATGTCATTATAGTAAATATGATCACTTGGTGATGTCGTTTGGTGTGATGAATTCCATGACAATGTTCATCTGACTCATGAACTGGATAATTCATCCTTACATAGACCGGTTCATGGTTTTTTTCATCGACAAAATTGTAGTGTACTAATATTCTAAGGAGGATCATGAGAGAAACTTGAGGATGGTCTTGGAAACATTCCAATAGAACCATATGTATTGGAATATCTCAAAGTTTTAGTTCTGGATTCAAGAGGTCCATTTTCTGGGGCTAGTCATCTCAAATTCTAGGGGTGCAGTGGATTCATCAACTGTAGATGTAGTACTTTATTTGGATCCACCCAAGAATTTTACTAAGTTACGGTGTATTCTTGGGTTAGAAGGGTTCTATTGGAGGTTCTTGTATAACTTCTCCAGAGTAGTAGCACCATTGAAATCATTGACACGAAATTGGAAGCCTTTCATGTGGATAGAAAAGTACCTGTATGAATTTCAAGTGCTAAGGAAAAAGATGACGAGAAATCCCATACTAATTTTTCCAGTGGAGGGTGTCGAGTATGTGGTGATTAGTGATGCATCAAGGAGTGGACTTAATTCTGTCCTGATATATGGGAATGTTGTGATTTCCTATGGTTCATTCCCTTTGAGACCACATGAGTAGAACTCCACGACCCATGATTTTGAGATAGCAATGGTAGTATTTATATTGAAGATGTGGTGACACTACATGATCTAAGAGAGGTTTATCATCTAATTTATTCACAAGAAACTCAAATATATATGTTTTTTATAAGGATATGAACTTGAGATAGAGGTTATGGAAAGAGGTCCTCTTGGACTATGACTTTGAGATTTTATTTACTCCTAGTAAGGGAGATTTGGGGGGAAATGCACTCACCATGAGATCTAGCAGGAAGTTATTAAAAAATTAATTGGATCAGTTGGAATGATCGTAGATATACATAGTGGATGGAGAGGGATCATCTTACATGTAATCAATGGTTTTAAAACCCCACTCTTACATCGAGTCAGGGAGGCACAACATGGGGATACCAACTGTAATACTCTACTTACTCAATTATCCATACAACATTCTCTTAATTTATATTAAAAAGTGGGGATCATGTTTTTATATTCAGAGGGTGCATAATAGTGGCAATGTAGCTTCATGAGCGGGTTTTGAGGGAGTTCCATAAATCCCATTTTGCAGTACATCCAAGTGTGGTGAAGATTTATTAGGACATAAGACATCTGTTTTGGTGGTTGAGGATGAAGAAGGGAGTTATAGATATTAACTCTCGATTCTTCACATGTCAATAGGAGAAGGAAAAGTGATAGGTTCCAATGGGATTATCTCATCCTCTTGAGGTTCAATAATAGAAGGGTGATTATATATCGATGGAAATTAGGAGTGGTTTACCATGTATGTCCAGGGGATATGATTCCGTATGGGTGATCGTTGACTGACTCACCATCTCAAACCACTTCCTATATATCTAAGAGAAGATTTTATTAGAGAGAGTTGGATGCCTCTATGTGCATGTGATAGTTTTACTCCATAGAGTTACATCTATGATAGTTTCATATCATGGTGATATCTTGAAAAACTAGCTGTGTAAGGATTATAAGAGGCATTTAGAACCCTACTATGATTTAGAATAGAGTTTCACCTATATACGGACAACTACACTGAGTGGACCATTCGGGTTTTGGAGGAAAACCTATGGTTTTGCATGTTATATTTTGGATTAATTTTAGAGGATCATCTACCATTGATTGAGTTTTCGTACAACAATAGATACCACATCACCATTGGTATCGAACCATCTGAGGCATCATATAAGAGACCCTACATGAAAAACTCTTTATAGGACTGTCCAAGGAGAGTCAGCACTCATGTGTCTGGAGTTTATGTAGGCTGCTGTAAAGAAGGTGTAGATCATCCAGGAGTGTATGAAGACTGCAAATATCCATGAAAATTCTTATTATGATAGGCGATGGAGGCCTTTTGATTTCTAGTAAGGAGACCACATGTTCCTTTGAGTCTCACCTCAACACATATTATACAAATTTTGATGGGGTGGAAAGTTATCTATAAGGTTCATAAACACTTTCTAGATACTGTGTAGAGTTAACAATTTGGAATACCACCTGGATCTATCACCACAATATGATCGGGTACATGACCACTTCCACATGTCACAACTGAAGAGGTACGTGCATGACCCATTAGAAATCGTCAAATGGGGCGTGTTAGACATTGAGAATGGTGTGATTGTTTCTTAATTCACAGTAGATATTGATGATTGGAAGGATACGATACATTGTGGGCATTATTTTACTTTGATGTGCGACTGATGAAAACACGATAATTCCAGGATAGCACATGAGTGTGAGATTCTCAGATTCATATGAAGTAGCCTCATCTATTTGTGTAGACCTTATTTTGTATTCCAGGTACATAAATCACCATGGTGAGGATAATGTAAATCAGATATTTTCCCATGTATTATTATTTGAAATTATATGGAATGATTTTGAGACCTGTAGCTGAGATGGAGTGTGATTATGAGGCCATGTTTTCCCAGAACAATTATTTGAACATTATTAAACTTTTAATACCACTATAGCACAAAATTCCTTAAAAAAGAATAAATATAAAATATTTTCCCATATATGGAATATGAGTGCATTGTTGAGCTTAGAGTAGTGGATTTATCCTAGTAATAAGGTAACATTTGTCTACATGAGTCATATTGCGGAAAATATCCCCAATAGTTTATTTATAAATAAAATTATTTTATAAAAATTATTTTTTTATAATGCAGAGGCCTTTTCTTTTTATTAAGATTCTATCAGTAATTCATGGTTATCAGCATAACCCTAGAGTTCATCTGATATGTGAAGAATGAACTCTCTCAAAAAGATGGTGATGGATCAAGGATCGATGATCAATGTGAAACCGATTTAGAGGAACCTCGTCAACAATGACAACACAAAGATCATACTTCATCAATGACTGATCCAAATCAAGGTAAAGAAGTTGTTATTTTGTATTTTAATTATAATTGATTACCATGATCAATATAGATCAATAAATGAATAGATTGACATGTTGTTCAATCATTGTTGCTGGATGGTTTAATATATATGGGATTATTATGAGATTTATTTAAATTTTTCTTTGTTCTTTGTTCTAATGAGAATGAATTTATTCATCACAAAAAATGTATGAGGTTCCTTAATCAGGTTTTTCCTTGAGATTTTATCTACTCCATTCTTTAAATTCTTCATAGTTAGACCCTTGTGTGCATGGTTAGACATTCCTGGTTGATCCAGATGGGATTGGACAAGCCTAATTAGAGGAAACAAAACAATAGAGGGTAGATCTGTATCGATCAGGACCCATGGAGCGTTGATTTTCAACTGTTTGGAATACACGGCATCAGAGGTGGCTTAATGGTTTGAGGAAGGGACAACCAGTGTGGTTCTGATGCAACTGTCTGGTGTGTTGAGGCAATGTCTTCAAAGGCGAGGTAGTTGGGGTGGCAGACATAGTCGATGATAGTGTCACAACCTGTCGTGTGGTAGATAACCATTCGGGAGTCGGCAGAAGAAGACCAGAGTGGAGGCCAACAACGAGGAAATATGTCCCACGTATGGTATCCTAGTGGCTCGCACACAAGCAGGCCATGCTAGGAGAAATGGTTCAGTCCCTTGCTGAGTAGGCTGGGATTAGGTAGAGCAGGTAGGGTAGACCGGGTCGATCCATACGGGTTGGGAATAGGCTGGTCGGTTTGAGAAGGTCGTACACGGGGAAACCTGATCTAGAGTTGGGCCACAATCGACCATAGAAGTTGAGCGTGATCCATGGTAACACTAGCTGTCATGTGGTTATGGTATCTAGGGGCACGATCGACCATGGAGGACAATTCCGATAGTCGTGGTGTGGTTGGTCTGGCCTATCAACCATGATAGTCGACCACCACTGTCATTGTCCAACCAGGCAGTCGGTCCACGAGCCTAGTGACCATCCATTGAAACTTCAATCTGCTATAACCTTCAAACAACATGGTCATTCGATGAGTTGCTTTTATTGTTAGGAGCCTATGATGGGATGTACATTTTTTGATAAGTTCTATGTTTTTAGATTGGACCCGAATTTGTTTAGAGTGTTTTCCTATGACTTTTCCTAAAGGTTTCAATACAATATTATTTCCACATCATTGCACTATAATCACATCCAGATAAATATTCCTAGGTAGATTTTAGAATCCATCTCTTGAATTGGAGTGAGATCCTCTATCATGAGTAGTAGAGTTTTTTGGAATTGATGTATCCTCTATCAGAAAAGTGTTGTTCCTCCATCTAGCATTCTATATCAATAGGTTTAGTGGTATTCCCTGGTGTATTTGGGAAGGATCCCCAATGTTGAGAATTGATATAGATTGGGTTAGTGTTATTCCATAGGGTATTGGACATGATCATCTCTCCTTGTATAAAAATCTTCCATGAAAAATAAATTCACATTTCAGAAGGCCCCAAATGCGTTATAACACTTTGTGAGTGCCCCTGATGATATCATTGCTCATGAAGTGAGTTATTTCGGAATGACCGTGCATTGAGAAGAATCAGACGGCCAGTAATTGGTCATGGATAATATCTAGAACATGTTTCTTAGATTTATTATATATTTATATTCTTGTTATATTTATTGTAGACATATACCTGTGTATAGTTTATTGTACTTTCCTTCATCGTACATCCATGGTGGTACTCCCGCATAGTATTTTTTCCATTTTTGTTTTGAGGCCTCCAACTATGTATTGTCATACTCAACCATTCTTGGGAATTTCACACAAGTGTTGTGTCTTGTGTAGATGATCGACCCTTTAACGGAACCCTAGGTGGACCAGGACCAGGTGGTGCTTAAAAAAAGTAGACATAAGAGGTGTGTTCATGTGGTCTAGATAGAATTCCCAATAACTATTTACATATAGGTTGGGCTTGTGGTTACAGACCCTTTGTGTTGGTCTTCTATTCACCTTCTTTACATTTCATCACTTTAACAATTATACTCTGGTTTTGGGATATTATGGTTTGAATTAATTTTTCACTTAGAATTTTTATATTTTAGAATTTCTGTCTTAGATTTTTGTGCATGTATACAGGTAAATTAGGCTAATGCCTCCCATTTTTAGGATATTCTTATTAGATTCTATTAACCATCCCCTAGGATATTGGAGATGGTCCTGGGGTTTCCATGGCACATGCCCCTCTGTAATGGGTTCTAAGGGGTTGCCTAAGTTCCAACATTATATTTTCTTTAGCCTTTGTGGTATAAACACTATTCATATGATACTACACTACGTTAAGGTAAATTTTGATTCTATATTCTTTGATGTTTCTCGTGAATACAATGTCACAACTAATTGAAAGAGGAATAAATTTACCTTATGAAATTTTAATAGCATAATTCTTCTTCTAGAAGTTAAAAAAACATAATTCACCATAAAATTGAATTAATCTATGGAGTTTTTTCAAATTTACTTTAAAAATCAAAACATTGAAAATTAAATCATTTCGAAGAAGAATGACATAACCTATTCCATATATTTTTCATTCATAATTTTCTCCAAAAGAAAATTTTATTCCGTTCCTATTGATAATTCAATGAATATATTATTTTCATCAATTCATTTTTTAGACCATCCACAAACCATATACCAAATTTTATTATTCGCGTCACTCTTCTTATTTTCATAAATTAATAAAGGTATACTTTTCATACCCAAACAAATATGGATCCATGATTCTTATGAAATATAACATTTGGGATCTACATATGTCCATGTTTATTTTCATACAGTATCTACTTCCATATATTTCCAATACATGTGAAAGAATAAACTATTATACTATATTTAAATAACCCTAGTTATTTATGAGGACAACAATTTGACAATTTGAGCCGAACCGTTATCTTTTTGGGACAATGTAAATTTTATGAAAATACGACTTCTCACTTCTTAAAACCAATCCCAGAAGTATTTCATGTAGTTTTAAAATGACTTTAAATATTAGAAAAATATTCCATCATAGAGGTAACATTTGATAGTTGTTTTTTAAAAATATGATATTTTAGAATATAGAATTGAAACTATATTCATATTTTCATCATATTATGTACAATTAGAATTATTTTAATACCCATTCGTTATATTTGGAAACCATAATGTCTTTTTTTGAGATTTTAAACTATTACTGGGAATTATATACCCTATAATTATCATATTATTTAGGAACATTATTGTTTTATTTTTCTAGTAAAGTATTATATCATGAAATGAATTTAAAATTATCTAAAGAATCATTATTTTCAGATGTAGTGTCATTTTCATCATAAGTAATATAACATTCCCACTCAAAAGATTATAATTTTCTTGTAATGCTTTATTCATTTAGGAATCAACATATAACTTATGAATCAAAAATTTTATAGTGTTTGATATTTTTTCATAGAAACCCATGCGATTTTGATAATATCTACTATTCGTAGTATAATTCTTAGATAAGCCATGTCATCCTCTTTCAGTCCTAGGAGAAAAAGCATTCAATCATTTTATTCCCATATTCTTATTGAACATTCTTTATCCTCTCTCTTTTTTTATCATTTTTCAATAATATTAAACCCATTCAAATATGACAATGATTGTTACAATTTCATCATATATTTAATTTTTTTAGTATCTTTTCAATTCTATATTTTAAAAGTTTCCTATATTTAGAATAAAAATCATTTTTCCAACTATTCTGTAAATCATTATTTAATGATAATCATGTTTATTATCAATATCTTCTAACAAAATACTTTTCTTCTCATCCATGACATTACTAATCATAAATTATCTAGTAAATTTTTCTATTGGTCTGGTTTCCATAGCTATTATTGATGTAGGAACACAAGACACTCCATTATTTGTATTCTCTTTATTTGTATCACATCTCAATCTACTGTTATACTGTATTATTATACCAATAATTTTATATAATCTATTCTTTGAATGGTTCTTATTTTCATTAAAGGATGTTATATTTATAACCATTTGTTGGGTATAAAATTAATAATCATCTGTAAAAAGTTCTCATTATCCAAGTAATTGAATCCCAGATATTGAAGACAATTTGTAATGTTCATAAATATTTAATTCATCTTGGATAGTGATTCTCCAAGTAAGAAATCAAAAGGAATATAATCCACATTATGAATTGATTTTATAGTTTCAAACACATTAGTAGTCCCAATGTGAGTATCCTAATGATTCATCAATATATTTTTCATCAAATTAAAATAATAAATTTGAAAATATATATTTCTTATCACAGAGTACACCAAATTATTTCTAACATAGTGGTATTTTTGATATTCCAAATTTTCATCTTTACTTAATTAAGTCATGTATTTTTAGGAAGTTGATAACATCTAGTAAACATAACAATGTAATAAAATATAGTGTTGTTAAAAAAATTATTCTTTCTAAATCTCTAGTATTCAAAATTAGATCCCTCAAAAAAATATTGTCATATTTATTCAAATTTTTTAACATTCATATGAAAAAACCTTCAATTATAAAGAAATGCATACTATTTTATATAAAAATAACATGTTCCCTGAATGGCATGAAGGCCTTATTTTTTATTTTATTATTGATAATCTCCCTTTTTAATTGATAAAGGGGAACCAGTACATGACCCGTAGGCCCAAAACACTAGGCCCAACATGACTTCCAATACATGACCCGAAGGCCCGGAGGCATACTATGCCCAAACCATGACCCATATGCCCAACATACAGGAACTACCCCTCCCCTAGCTTTTTCATCACTGATCATCTAGATTCCCACCTTGTATTGATGATCAACTAAAATTGCCACATAATAGTATGTATTTTATTACAATATAGGGTCAAATTGATATTTATACAACAAAACATACAACTTTAACAACCTCATTATGTATGTTTATCAGATGAAAAATCATAGAAAATAAGTTATTATTTTATTAAGACATGTTTATTACGTACTCTATAATAAATTATTAAACAAATTTACATAAGAAGTAAGATTATGAAAAATCACCTAAAAGTAATTTATATAAAGTAAGACAATAACAACATAATAAATATTTATTACAATGGTTCCTAATTATAGCATTCAGTGTGAAGTATATATTAATCAGACTCAATGTACCCATGATATAAAACCCTATCATGGGCTCTGAAATCCATACAAGTATGCTATGAATGAATATACCACATAGATATTTTATTTCAAAATCTCTATAAACCCATGATTAATATGATTTAGTAAACCATTGTCTCTAAAAACATGTAGATCCTTCAATCAAATTACATTTAAAATAATTAATAAAAAAATAAACATATTGAATTTATAAAAATAATACAAATTGGAATCCTTAAAAAAATTATCAATATTACAATGACTAATTATACCATTAAAATATGTTAAAAATATTTATATAAACAATTGGAATCATAGGTAACATAAAATATTGATCTAAAAAATATTCTTCTCATTGATCATGAAAATCTCTTTATAGGTTATCTTTTGATATTCATATTGAGTATTTGTCAAGATCAGATGAAAAAAATCAAATGATCTATTTATTTGAATGAAAAGTTCATCACAACATCTTTGTCTCATGGTAATCGTCATAAAGCACAATTTAAATACATTTAGATTAATTGAGGTAGAATAAAAAATCTTCCTTAGATGGAATTTGTTATTTTCTACTATCTAGTATGATTTATAATATTTTTTATAGAATTCATGTCATCCTTAATCCGGTGAAATTTTTCTGATAGTATTTACTCAACATCATCTAGTGGTAATTTTTCATACTTCATGTTATGGGCTGTATAAATCTTCATTTAGTGAAATTTATATCCATCCATCCAATGTAAAATGTATATGTTCATTATAGAAGGAAGTTCCTCTTTACTCAGTTCATCCAAAAATCCTTAATAGTGTTTTGTCCAATGGTAATAATGTTCAACATATGGTAAATTTATATTCCAATAAATTAATTAATAAAATCTTGGGAAGTGTAAAATTTATAAAATTATAATTTTAGAAACTATTGATTTTTTATTTTTTTTAAAGGTTATAAATTTAAGAATTTCATCCTTTTGAATCAATATGAAGCACAAAAAAATAGGGTTGAAAACAATAAATCAATATGGATACAAAATTGATAAAGGATTAAAGAATGATACCCACAATATGAATTATATAAAATCATATTAGTAATTATAAAGATAAAATCAAAATGAATAAAATAAATACGAATATAAAAAAACCCAACCATAAGGAATAATGGTCTTTTATTCAATCTAATATTTAACCAAGGTTTCAAACCTTATAATGATCATAGTTCCTATTTTACTTTTTGATCATCCATTGATATTTCCAATAACTTATCCTTATATTCATCCAATATCCATATAGGTTTTACATTTACGACCAAAACTAACAATATATTTGAGTCAATGATACAATATAAATAAATGTGGAATCTAGGGTTTCACAAAGAATAAGTAATTTATGTAAAGTATTTAAATAAATATAATTAAATACCTACCCAAGCCATGACAACTCAATTGTATAAACAATATTTTAAACTAATTTTATAATTCAACTATTTTATAACCCCCATCATGGATTCCACTCTGATCTTAGTGATCCCATATGAGACCCCATAAAAATGAATGATATATTTCATCAAAATTATGTACGTGAAAGCTAAAAATAATAATTTAATATTTAATATTATTATTTCCATGGGGATTAACATTGTTTCTATTGTAAATAAGGGTGGTAATATGTTTATAAAAATTTCATTGAATAATTGTGATGATATATGAGATAATTTTCTTGATAATATTGTCAAGTATAATAGGATAAATGTTTTCTTGTTTAGAAAATTTATCAACCTTTTTTTTTCAATTTGTAGGGGGAAATGAAATGTTTAATTAAGGCTAAAAATTAATTTTAGTTCAGCATGAAATGTTTTTTCAAAAGAAAAAAATGTCACAATGTACTAATTTCTTCTAAAGAAAGGATTTTTTCATGACTTGAGATGAAATATTGTATGAATTTTTTTCTTTACATAGTACATCATGTTGTTTCTTATGAAATTTAGTTGGAGAAGTACCATAGAGAATACATGATTTTTTACATTAATGAAGTGGAATGGAATTATTATGCCTTCATCTATTTAATATAACTTCATAAGTAGTATTAAATTCATATTTTCCAAAATTTTGGAAATGGGGTATGCGCATACAATGTGACTCCATTCATATGAAATCATGAGATATTATCATTACATCGAATCACAGAAGAATTAACGGTTCTATAATCCATAAAAAAATATTAATGATATTCTAAATATGATATATATTTTGATAAACATATATAAATTAGATGATTTGAATGAGATAATTAACAAGGAAATATTTATCATAATGATGAAAATGAACTAGTATTCAATCCAATAATAACAAAAAACGAAATTTATAAGAAGATAGTATGAATAATATTATCTATGTCAAAGGAATTGAGGTGATTATGCATAGATCTGTGAAATAAATATGATACCATGATATTATTTATATTATATATGAATATAATTAATTTATAGAGCTCGATTTTGAATATAAACAAGGGTAATATATTATAGTATGGAAACATCTCTTTATCATTGAATATTTTCTTTATTAAATTCACCCATGAGAAATAGTGTGTTTAAAAACATTATAACCCATTTTTTGGACATTTTTTAATTTCCCTAATTGATAATGGTCCAATATGGGGATTTTCATGCTAATGGTATTTAAATGGAAAATTAACATTTGGATATGAGGAGAAGATAATGAATATATTTTTTTAATACTATATGAATGTATAAGTTTCAAGTATTAAAAATGTTTAAAATGTGGATTTGATAGTGAATTTAAATGTGTTTCAATGAATGAGTTAAATATGGAATATCTATGATATATATACATGAGAATATTTCATATAAACATACATCTATTAGATTATATATTAGTAAAATAGATGATACTTGTCACATTTATAAATTAATATATATTATATAGGTTCCAAAGGGGTATATATTATATTAATGTTTTTTAGATATTTTTTGGAGGACTCATAAAAATTGTACAATAGATTTTTTTATAAAATAACAAACATATAACTATATCAAATAAAAAAGGAATACTTCAAAGACATGAGTTATTTAAGAATATATAGAAATGTGTAATGGAATATATTAAAGGAATGGTTGGACCTATTCTCAATATGAGCACGCAAGTTTTTCTGGTTGGGTGTCAATGTATTCAAGAAGGATTGTATATAAAAATAAGAATAAGTATAAACAAGTGAACTAGATCTAGTGATATCATGGATAGAGATCATATCATGTGATTCATAATCAACCAAGAGCATGATTGAGGTATTTATTATTATAGCCCTAGATGGCCCAGAGGCCTTCTTCTTTTTATTTATTTTGGTTAATTCCCCTTTTAAAATGTAGAAGGGGTGACCCTTACATGACCTGTATGCCCAAGACACAAGTCCCATACATGACCCAATACATGACCATAAAAACAAAAGAGAAGATTCATTTAAAACAGACCCTCCCAAACATCTTCATCATGAAGGCACCTAACTCCCCACCTCACATGGATGATCTGCTATAATTTCCCCATGTAGAGGTACACATTTCTAAGTCTTGATGATATTTTCCATACCATCTCATTCTTCCAATATGGTTAGCTCTACTCTAGTGGTTACAATTTTGTTTCTATTAATCCTCGTCTGAGACTACTCCTGTGTGGTAGACCCTATTTGTGGATGTAGTGTATAACTAATCATGATAGTGAAGAAGTAGTCCATGGAGGTTTAAAAACAAACATGGATGAGGAATTTAAAAGTCCTTTTATTGGGTTATATTTCATTATATATATAGTTGTTAACACTTGATTATGTCCTAAATTCAATCCTAAAAGTTTCAGGTCTTCATGGATAATCCTTATAAATACTTTTGACATTATATTTATTTAAATATACTACATAAAATGTATGTTTGAGTGACTATATTGATGTGGTTAATAAATATAATATAATAAGGTAATAATTTTTAATAATATGAATTCACTAATGAGTGTCCAATGATTCACCCACAGTACTCAAATGATCTAAAGAATCACAACTGTTATGAATGTGAGGTCCCCTATTGGGGGTCCAATGACAAAACTGAATGTAGGGAGCATAGATTTTGTTTAAATATAACAATTAACATACTTTTAAAGAAGAAATGACCATATATATAGGAATATTATTACGTCCTACATCTTCAACATAGAATATAATAAAGAGATTCAGTTTTAGGGGTAGTCCAACATTTTATAATGGTTGTCCTATGAACCACGTAACTATGAGAATTATGAAGACATATATAAAATCATTTAATTAAAATTTTATTTATCTATAAAATAAGGTTTATACAAACTTCATGGTACTCTAAAATATAATGGATTAGTGAGAAATATTTATATGTACTTATGATGGAAATGTAATTGTTAAACAAGCTAATTTTTCATCCTTGATAAGTAGATTCCAAACTATTTAAATTGTGAATGGTGAGAATTTAGATGATTTTTTCAATATAATGTATGAGATAATCATAAATATTAGATGATTTATTGAGGAGATTCATGATTTTAACATAGTAAATAGTCTTATGATAAAATCCTCAAAAATAATTTTTCCCATGGGTTTAGCAATGTAGGATAGGGAAGAATCTTCCCTAGATGAAATTTCCCATTTTATCCAAGTATTAAAGAGGATAAATTAGAATTATTTAAAGAAAATGGAGTAGATTAACTATCCTCTGAATCTATGTAATATAGATAAATAAATGAAATGAAGTTATTAGAGAAAATTTAACCATATAATGATTTGTTTGAGAAAAACTTCCACTATATTTTCTCAGTTATACCAAAGAGATTTATTAAGGAAAAAATTAAACTCAATTGTTATAAAGGATTAATATTTTCAAATATTGATGATATGAGACATATTACAATACATTTAATAAATAATTGGGTTATTTATACAAATAATAATGATGTGAAAAGTTAATGAAAAAACAAGAGTAAGAAAAAAAGGAAGAATTATACTAGTGTCAGAGCTCTAATTAGAAAAAAGAGAAATATGAATAATCTATAAGATCTAATGATGTAGTCAAGTTTATTATTCTACTTGATAATTCCTATAAAACCACTTATAATATTTAAGAAGATGAATGGACTAAAAATTAGTTATATTTGAAAGGAGAATTTGGAAAACTATATTGAGATTATCAATAATCTCATGAAATAAAATCATTTTTTAATCAAAAAAAAAACAAAATAAATAATGAAAAACTATTTTTTCTTAACTAATTTAGTTGATGATGATGAGTTAAAGAACCACTATTTTAGAGGTACTTAACAAGGGGTTTTTTACTCACCTCTAGAAGATGAAATATACGAGGTAATAAGAAATGAATGAGTCAATGTCCTTATAAATTATTGTATGAATAATAATAAAATGTTCATTGAATTAGTCACCAAATTAACTGATTTTAAAGGAAAATATTCATAAAAATGTTTCGAGAGGAGAATTCGTAAAATATATAGAAAATATATACCTAATAAATTAATGATAAATATGGATTTTTTAATAGTTCATGTAAAAATAATAAATTGATTATGTATAGGAAAATACAACTGTAAATAATTCATTGGCATAAAAGGAAGGGAAGAACATTCCAAGTACTCCACTTATAGAGAACATAACCCGAGTAGCACCAAGAAATTTCGTAATTTATTACATTGTTATAAGATTAAAGTAATAAAATCCCCAAAGACCAAACAATTGGGTATTCTATGTAAACTAGATATATACATGAAATTGACATTACTTTTAAAAACATATTATAAAAAATTTAATTCATTTTTTTATTAAATTATTCCCCTAAGTATATTCATATATATCTATCACAAAAACATCCAAGTTTCCCATGGAAAAATAAAATATAAGAAATGGGGGATCTCACATGATTAGTAATCATATTCATAAAATGAAATCTATAAATAAATAATGGATAATAAATATGGAAATGAAAATTACTAAAAATATTCAATTTAATAAATAACATGAATATAATATGGAATAATTAAATTATGATCAGATAATTCCATATAATCAATCACATAACATGGAAACATAACTATCAATATTCTATCTAATTGAATATTAACATGGACTTTACAAACCAGAATATATAATGAAGTATTTCATAATTCATGACATCGAAAACTTTCTGTCGATGCCATGTCCCAATATATATAAATATTATTTAGTAATTCTTCCATAATATCTTTATAAATGCAAAAGACCTTGTCCAAATCCCATTATAGTTTTATCAGGATATATACTGATAAATCTAGGGGTGACAGTGGCCCCCACTAATAATATAATAAGACTAATTAATTCCCCAAATTAATGGATCTAAATAAAATCACCATAAACATTCTTATTTAAAAACTAGCTTATAAAATGTTAATACATTCCCCAATCAATAAATATAATCATAAACCATCAAAAAGTAATATGGTGTATGGTAATTAAATTTTACGTACCTATTCAAACTGAACCTAAACAATCCAAAGAATGAATATGGACTCCATTATTACAACGCATCTGTAGTGTAACATATGTACAGTAATGGTTTTATTTCATTGATGAATATAAATTCCATATAATGTCATTAAAAATAATATTTACAAAAATAAACATTCATTATGAAAAAAACATTTTAAAAAATAAATTTTATAGTTCATTTTGAAAATAATTTTCGTGTAAATTAATGTTGAAATATTTTTATATAATTTTTAATACATTTCTAGGCCATTATATTTGAAATTTCTTTTCATGTCGAACACATTAAAAAAATGATTCCATTCAAATTTTTTGTAAAATCCAAATATGGAATATTTTAAAAAATACATGAATATTACATTGAAACATTGTTTGAAAAATAAATATGGTTAATAATTTCATTATTAAATCATTTTTAATATGATAAAAGTATTTTTGGAAAAGAAAATCAGAAACATGGTTTTTTATGAAGAAGGATTTTCGACTGAAGTGACGCATAATGTCTTATTTTATTAAAAAATATTCTATATTATTTAATGTAAAAAATAGTGGTAGAATGATAATTTTATATAAAATATCATGATTAATAATAGGATAATATAATAGACTTATTTCAATGTTTGAATATAATTTAAGTCCACCAAGATACACTTATAAAAAATCAATATTGAATAATGATGAGACTATGAAATAATCACATACCACTTTAGTAACATATGAATTGTAAAGACCATAAAATGTATTGTAATCTAATGAAACATGAAATACCATTAATATAAGGATATTCTTGGAATAAAATATCAAAATTTGAAATATATACAATGCACTATTCAATAAGTTTTTAATATGGAATACGTCTTATGGAAGTAAATTTTAGACGAGAAACCCTCACCTCATGTATGAATTATTTAATATGTGAAAAAAGATGCTCTATATTAAATATCGGTATATTATATATAGAGATATATATCAAATATAAAAAATCATATATATCATACCTCTTATTACCCTCTTATATAGTTATACAATCTGTTTTTTGAAAATATTTCACTATTTTCATTTTTTTCAACTGTTAACTACATTGTTTTAGAATATGGATCTTGTCATGAATGTTCTAGTTAATTCAAATATTTTATTTTTCAATCATTAAAATAATAATATTAATGTTATAAATATAATTTTTAAACATTAAATAAATTTCAATATTCATTCTTGATGGGTGTGTATGGAAAATGAATTGCTATGCTTCTTAGAGTTGGTTGGTGGTATATATGTGTGATCGACGATATCATTCACTTAATGAGTTTACAGGAATGGAATTGAGTGAAAAATATTTTTTAATTAACCAATATAATTTATATTATATCAAATATATTCATGTTTTTACCATTATCTAAATTTATGTAAATCATAAGTGAAAAACGAATGACATCACTTCGTATGAAGGCAGTCCTCGGTACACACTGGCGATGTTTTCTTATTTTCAACGGAGTGGAATGTAAAAATATATAAATGATATTTAGATAAAATAATAATAAAAATAACATACTTTTTTAAAATATATCTTTATATCCACCGTTTAAAGGTGGTGATGGGAACGTAATTAACTCAATTTTTAAGGTGGTAGTCATCCCATAAAAACGATTGAAAGTTTCACATCCCATTCAACAGAAGACATGATGGATAAATATTATGTAATTAAAATAACAAAATATTAGTATTTGGTAGATATTAGTGTTAATTATAATGTACATTTTGAGACAAAATTTAATTTTGTAAAAGAATAAGGAGTACAAAAGAGAATCGTTAAAATAATTATCTTTTTTAGTGAAACATCCTTTGAATGTCCTCTTATAGAAACTAGCGGTGGTCTTTTGGAATAAAATAATCTATAAAAAGTCATTAAAGATGTTGTGGAAATATTTTAATTGTTTTTTGAATAATAATTTCAGTATACGTGTATAAAATTGAGGGTAGGGAGTTCACTTTTATAATGGCGAAAGGGGGCCTTCATGGAAATTACTTGGAATTTTCCAAAAAAAATCCAAAATGATAAAGTCATTCAAATTAGAAAGTACTAAAAATGATCATATATTATAAATTGGGAAGTATAAGGTCGAAATATGATTATATAAAAATATTTTTCACCTTTTTAGGTTATTTGAACCCTTGACGACTTAGTTTAACCCCTATAAAATCCATTTATACCTTAACCATAGTAATATTTTTTTTACTTTTTCCAACATTCAGTATTGTTAAAATTTTCTTTGACCATAATAGATAAAATAAATTAATCTTCTTAACAATTATTTAATCCATTTTTTTAAATTAAATTATTTTAAGTGGAAATGTTTTATTAAAATAAACCCCGCACATGTGAGAAGAAAGAGTGATTTCAATGAAAAAATGTTCAAATATTTTAATAAATTATACAACGTATAAATTTTATAATGATTCCCATAAAATAAATTATTTTAGTACATATATAATTGAACTTATTTCACTTTAAATGTAACTTGAAATGTAATTTTTCTTCATAAAAAAATAAAATAGAAAAGTGGATTTAAATTAAAATTCAGTATTGATCAATTTTAATCAAAAATAATAATTTTTATAAAAAAAACATCACCATAATATAAGTTAAATATTATGGACTGAAAAATTAAGTTCATAATTTCTAATAATGTTTTTAAAATATTTAAAAATTAAATAAAAAAATATGTGCAAAATAACTAAATGACATTTCAAAAGTTTCCCTTTTCTAGAAAAAATTTGTTTTATTTTCAAAAGATTATAATTTTATTTATAATCAATAGATATTAATTTTATTTAATTAATAAACATTCAAATAAATTTAAATTTTATGACATAGTTATTTATATTCATTCCGAAAAATTTAACATCTCAATTATAACGGTAATGTTTCAATAATAATTTTTTGGTTGAATATCATCTTTCATTTTATTTTATTCATACAAGCATCCCATGCTATTGAGGTGATTGAATTTATTTGAAAATAAATACATCATAATATCCTAAGGTGTTATATTTTATTCTAAAAATTTATCCTCCTTTCATATAATCTATCAAATATGATTTTTCCTCTTTCGATATATCATGGCATTAATTTCATTCCCTTTAATAAATTCATACACATAATCTAATTTTGATCTCATAATGTAATGATGTAACATTTGAAAGAACCTTTTTTGAAACCCACATCATTAAATGGGACAATAAAACACCTCATTGATAATAGATAAAGGGATTTATATGGTTAATCTTAGATGACACATAACTATTTTTGCAGGTATAAAAACATTGGTTGTTTGTGAGGCGGATTTATATAGTTAGATGAAAATAGTGTCCTTGGAATAGAAGACACTATCAATCATATTATTATTTATAATTACTAAATTGGTCACATTTTATTAACTAAATAATCTTCTAATCTAATATAAAATTAGGTAATTAAGGAGAATATTGGAAATTTTTAGATACTACATATTAAATAGATACTCTCCTAGCTCAAAGAATGTTCCTCATACACTTCATGTTTTTCTAAATTTCTCAAAAGTTGATTCTCCGGCTATTGGATCGAAGGAGGTGATTCAACTCCTAGGCCATTTGATCTAAGATTTCATGTTTTCGTCGATTTAGAGTGGCAACATGACTCTCCCAGATCACTTCCTTTTTTAAGTCATCATGTACAATCTTCCCATGATGCTCTGTGTGATTTGTCCTCAGTCTCCCAACATTCATTCTTTCTAGTTGTGTGGCTGGTCACTACAGGTGAGTCGATTGATGGAGCATGCATATCAATGGAGGATCCATCTATGGAATTTGTGGAGGTGTCTACTCATCTTCATCGGACTATTGTGTCACATTTTGTGGTGGTGAAGCCTTCCCTTTAGGTTTTCAAACGTTTTGTGGACACTGGGGGCATTCTTGGCTAGGTGTGTATCTCAGTGGTTCATCAAAATTACTTATGTATTATTCTATAATCGAAGGTAAAATTTATTCTATCATGGTAAAAAACTCATAAACCATTAGGGAAGTGTTTCTTCATCTTGGCTCGCTGGTCTTTGGAGGGCCATAAGGTGAAGGTAAGCCCTAATGTGGATGTTTCTCTTGTCCTCCAAGGCCTCCCTCTTCCTTTATAATATGCATATTTCCTTGAGTACATTGGATATTTTCTTGGAGTGTTTCTATATGCAGAATAATTCATCCTCTCTAGCGAGGATATTCTAGTTCCTAGAATGTGTCTTGAGTTGGATCTATTGCAGCCATCCCAGAGATGATTTTTTTAATGGTGTGAGAAATGGTGGATTGTGAACAAGATATAATGTTCAATATGTTTCCCATGTTATTCTCTTATTATTGTATCTATGGTAATTCACCGAAATAGTTTATAAACCATACGATAGGTGGCTCGCACCAGGTTCAAAGGGACCTTCCTCGTGGAGACTCCACGTCTCTCTTAGAGTTTTTCAGACTCTGGACCTTCTCATAGGGAAATAATCATGAATGTTATTTTTTAGAAACCTATGTTGGTTTCTTCTACAAATACCCATCTCCCTGATTCTCCATATGGTGTTATATCCCCTAGTAGGGGCATAATTCCATTCATATTTGGGTTCAGGCACTGATGTTTGGTCTCAAGGATCGATTGCGTATTCCTTTTTAGAAATGTTCAGTTGGGTGGTAATGAGACTAGTTCAGGGATTTTATTTCCACATCTTTAGATCACTGGATGATTCTACTACCTCTGCTTGAATATCTTCCTGATGTTTCTTTAGAATCAGTGGTTTTAGGTAGATTTTCAGGTTCTCCCTCTCCCTGTGTGGTTAAATTGACGGCTGGCTCAAGCCAGGTCAAGGAAGGCAGGCCAGGGGGTAGTGAGTCTAAGGTTTTAGTGAAAGATAATCCTACCTATCAATCACATCGTAAGGTGTCTAAGGGGAAGTTATTAGAGCTACTTCCTACTGAGTATCTAATAGAAACCATTTCCCCTGCTCATAGCCTAGGAGTGTGCACTCGAGCTCAATTAAGACCCCTTAGGAAAGTCACCATCTCCCTCAGCAAGATGACCGATGAGACTGGGGCCAAATCTAGGACCCCCTTTTTTAATGTTATCCTTGATAATCTGTAATGCCCATGGATTGGGAGAATGGGTGATTTCCAACGACATAGAATTAGAGGTTAGGAAAAAAAATCCTATATTGTTATAGTCCTGGAGCATAAACAGAATTCATAAAAGATCAAGGCTATCTATTGTAAGGATTATTTGTATTGTTCCATGCATGAAGAACAAATTAACAAAAACATTTGGCTATTTAGGAATAGGGAGTTCTCTCTCGATCTAATCGATGATGGTGACTAATTTATCAACACAAAAGTCACTAAATGGGAGAAGTGCTTATTTGAGTCTTTTGTGTATAGAAATTGTGATGATCAGGACAAAAAGAAACTATGGAAGAGGCTTGGTTATTTTAATCTCGAGGACCTTACCTGGTTTGTGGTGGGGGATTTCAACATCTTCTTCATCACATAAGAGAAATATGGAAGAGAATCCTTTCCTCATCGGGAAATCTTTAAATTTTCTCATTTTATAATGGGAATGGTCATTATTGAAATGGGGTATTTTGGAGATCGGTATACATGGTGAAAAAACTAGAAGGGATAAAGGAGATATTGGAGTAATATTGGTCGGTGTTTGGACAATAACAGTGCCATAAATTCATTCCCAAATACTTTGGTTAAACATCTAGTCAATGGTTTATCTGAACATTCTCTAATTCTGGTTTCTTTATTTCGTAAACTGTATTCTTAAGAGAAGTATAGGATCTATCAACAGTGGTCTCGAATTCCAGGTTTTCAGCAGATTGTGTGGGAGTTGTGGGATGCTCCAACTCATGGTCAAACATGGGTATTTCTTCACAACAAGCTATTGCAGTTGAAGCAGGGTCTTATGGAGTGGGAAAGGAGGCTACCTACCTTCAACTAGAATTTGGTGGTCCTAAATAAAATCATCGAAAACTTAGAATTTACCATTGGGGATGAGTGGAGTGACTCGGTGATATAATAATTAGTTGAAAAAAATGAATTCTGCCCCGAGATGCCTCTCAAAAAGGAGAAGATGGCCTAGGATCGCTCCAAGGTGAGGTGGCTGAATGAAGTAGAAAAAAATAAATCATTTTCCCTGGTTATATTAGGGAATGGAAATGTTTTATCCTCCCAAACATCTCACTAGACGATGGATCCTACATAGACTATCGAGACCCAATGGGGAGAATGGCGCACTCATTCATCAAGGATCTCCTCCTCAGCATGAACATGAGCATACTGAGTGGGAATCCTTATGTCAATTCATATCTATGGGAGGTGATTCCAACCACAGTGACTACCATGGACAATTAGGTACTGGAGGTGATACCTAGTTTGGAATAAATCCACATATCCATGAAACATCCTAACCCTATGAGTTCACCTAGACGAGATAGATTTCCAATATCGTTTTATAGGGGGAGTGGGATGTGGTTTAGTTGGATATTTTTGAAGAAGTTCAGGACTATTTTCGAGGAGGGAACCTCACTTGGGTTGATAGTGCTGCGACTTTGGTACTCATTCCAAATATAAAGTATCATTCTTCCCCTACTCATTACAAACCAGTGAGATTATGAAATTACCCTTAAAAGATCCAATTAAGTGTTATTATCCATAGGTTGTTCAAACATCTCCCAGTGTAGATATCAATCGAGTAGCATGGATTCTTGAAGGGTTGTTACATACAGGGAGAAATATCTCAATCCCAGGATATGGTAAAGGAAATCAATATAAATACTCATGGATATAACGTGGTTATTAAATTGGATATTAATAAGTAATATGATAGGATCAAGTGGAGCTTCTTGAACAGATATATCTCGGTGATGTGGTTTTCGACCAGGGATGTGGATATCATTTTCAGAAGCATTAGCTCCTCGTGGCTAGTGGTTTATTTATTGGGAATGGCGGATGGTTGCTTTAAGGATACTAGAGTTCTTCAAAAGGGATACCCACTCTCTCCTAGTTTATTCATCCTGTCCCATGATACTCTTTGAAAAATTATAAAGCAAGGCCACTCTCAAGGATAAATCCTTCCATACCAGATGATGTAGAACATCCATATGACATCTCACATGATGTTCACCGATGATACTATAATCTTCAAAAATGGTGGTTGAAGATCTATTCAAGGAATCAAGAAAATTCTTGAGAAATACCATTACGGGAGTGGAAAAGTCATCATCAACTCCATGGCCTGCATCTTCGTCACTAACATGATCAGTTCCAGTCAAGTTCCCTCCATTTGTAGTCACCTGGATATGTACTAAGGCACTTTTCCAATGGAGTACTTGGGAACACCTATTTCTACTAGTGGAATTCATGTTCCTGTCATTGATTACAGTGTTAGAAGGATAAAAAGATGTGTTCTAATCTAAAAAAACATATTCCATTCATTTGGGGGTCGGTTAGTATTATTTAATAGCATAATTTTTTCCATTCCTATTCATGCATTGTATTTCACCAATGTAACACAAGAAGTAATTAACACTATAGACAACGTTTTCTGTAGATTTTTATGGGTTGAAAAGTCAGAAGTAAAGAGGCATTGGTCCTTGTGGGGGAGGCTGGTGAGACCCGTCAGTGATAGTGGGATTTATGAAAGGAGTATTTGGAGAACAATTAATTTCATACATGCCAATATTACATGGGAAATTCATGAGGAACACACTCTATGGGGTGAGTCCATGTCTCATATATATGGAGGTATTGTAGGAGAAGGTTACTTCTATGCTTCCCCATTATGGTTGAAAATATAACCTTTGGCTCAGACTATTCAACAAAGCTCTCAGTGGATAGTTGGAACATGGGATATTCCCATCAGGTATCAAAACTGGGTTGGATCTGTTATCACCTTCCCAGGATGCCCTGCTCCTCTAATCATGGTTAAGGAAGCGCACCAATAACCTATATTCACTAAGGAATTAAAGCATGGGAAAAATAGGCTTTACTCGAGTCTATTGAGATTAATTCATAACGATATAGGTATGTGTTCACAGCTTCTAATTTAGGTGTTTTTATAACCAGGGATTTTCTCAATATGACTTTCTAGCATGATCCCCATGATAGTTGTAATGAAACAGTTTGGTGCCACAAGATCCTATGGAAGTTAAGATTCCTTACATGGAGAATCAGGAACGTTATAATTTCTACTGATGAGAAGATCATGAAGTTGGGGATAATCCTGGCCTCAAGGTACCACAGTTGTAGTAATAGGTGGGAGGAGAGCTCTGAACACATATTCTTTGCCGAGGATTGTGCTCATATAGTGTGTTATTTTTTTGGAGGCTACATGGATCTCTTTTCTAATGAGAAAATAACACACCCTTCATGGGGAGATGGTTAAATTTAATGAAGGGATATTATAAATAATAGATGGGTCGATAGGTGATTTTCAGTGCTAGGTGTTGGTGCTTGAGGAAAACAAAATATTAAGCAAGGTTCGAAGGCTCTATTACCATGTTGAGGTCTATAAATGTGAGGAATAATTTAATACTGATTAAGATTGGTTTTACCATCAAATATTTTTGAGAGGATCCTTCATTCAGTTTTCTACTAACCATTTCATCATCATCTCAACATTTCCCTAACAAAAATCAAGGGAAATGGGTTTCTTGGAATCATCCTCTCACAAGATATAAAATGAACATGAATAGATCTTTCTCCTTGGGTGTGATGAGGGCAGGGGTCTGGTTCGAGGAACTGGGGGATATTTGGGGATGGACTTCACGTCATCTTATGGAAATGTTACCCCCTCTTTGCTGAGGATAAATCTATTCTCACTGGGCTCATTCTCGGCATTCACGAGAATCTGTTTATTACTCATGTGGAGACCAAATCCTTTATCCTTCATGATTCCATTCATGGTAAAGGCTCTACTACTTGATTCATATCTATACCGTCATGAAATGTATAGTCCTTCGCAACGACATCCATGTGACCCACACATGGGGCGTGGGAAATAAGGTCGCATATTATAAGGAATTTTTGGTTGATGAAAGATACAACAACACTTGATTCCTCTAAATTAATTTCATGAAACAACATGGTGTTAATTTGAATAGAGGGGATGCCCTCGGTCTACACTATTTTAGACCTCCCTAATCCTAAGGTTTTCATTCCTGTCTTCTTTCATTGAAAAAAATAAAATTTTATGTATAGATGGATTAAGATACTAAATGAGTAGTTTAGATGTCAAAAATGTTAACTATCATAGATTTTATGGACAAGATAAATATTGGGATATTATAATATTTCATAATAGAATAATGTTCAAGAGCTCAGAAAATTAAAAAAGTGGATTTTACTATGAAATAAAATGACTGAGAATGAATGGAATAAATAATGATTATATATGAAAAATTTATATTTGAATATATCATATATCCATAGTGAAATAATTTTCTATATTTCAAATATTGGAGATATTACAAGAATTATCCATAACATTAGCAATTGACTTTTGAGATGAATCTGGAACACCATGAAATAGAGTTTTCTAAGAAAATAATACACCTAAATAAATCATAGGGAGAATAAATATATCAATTATTTGAGTCATTAAAGAATAAGGAATAATTTAGTCCTTAATTTTTACGTTTTAAGGTGGGCAGGATCATAATAAGAACTAGAGTTACGATAAAAATATATATACAAGTCATGAACAAGACCTTGGAATTCAGAAATGAAGAGGTTTAAATGAGGGAACATGACCTACTTAGATCATGTAATAAAATAAAATCAAGTGTTGGAAATGAAAAATTGAGTTTTAATAAGATCATTATTAATGTGGACGAAATAGTTGTTGTGACTGGGCTATATAACTAGCCATTAGGAGGAGTTGTGGTTGGAGAGTATAACCTATCGTGATAAGTGGAATGTTTCACTAGGGTATGATTTCTTAAGTAGATATTAAAAAAAGTGGATTATAGGTTTTTAGGTTCTTTCATATATATTCACCGTCCATTATTAGGTAATTGTACCAATCAAGTAAATGTGTAGATTTTAGTTGAAGAACATTGACAATCCCTATGTTCTACATTATCTTTACATCTATTTAATACAATGTTCTATCAAGAGCATGTATTGTGTGGGTTGAGAAATATAATATGCTAAATGGTAATAATATTAAGCAGTTTAATATACAAAATAGATTCAACTTTTTAATCCCCCTCCTTTGTGGTCAATCTGTTAAGGGAATAAAAATATATTTTTTACAATTCCCTGTTATGTCTGCAATACTGTCTTGATTAACAATTGACATCAAAACCATACCATTGAATAAATAAAACCATTAGATAATTTTTAGGATGTTTTAAACTAGGATATATATACTATTTTACCCCTATATATTTACGAGGAAATAATACTCAAAATTTTGGTTTACATCTGTGAAAAACCATGTTCGCAACATCATCCACACCATTCATCTTTTTTTTTCTCGAATAAGTAATCAACTTGTTAAAATAATAGGGAAACATAACATTTAGTCCCTTATATTAATAATACAATCATATTAATTTCCTTATCATATGGTGTTCCATGATATAAGTTAACATGGTAAATATATTTTTACAAATGAAGAAACCTATCCCATCTAGAAGATCCCATATCGATACATCTTGAATAATAATCTATGTTGAAATATTCATTCACTTGAAGTGAATAATTATGTGACTCAACATTAAAAATATATTCCCACTCAATTTTTGTCATGTTTTATGATACCCAATGTTCCCATAATCCATAATAATTAAATCAAAAAATTTCTTTTCCATGGATTCCATAAGTAAAAATACATTTCTCCTAACCTATAAATACTATCGATGTTTTTTGTCTTATGAGAATATCCCTAATAATATAAAATCCAAAATTTTTTCCTTTAGTAAAACATCATACAGACACCTATGGAATTCTTCATTCTCATGGTCCCATGGTCTCATATTCATTAATTTGATATCTCCTTCTGATACATTGCCAAAACCAATTTCATCCCCTAAGGGAACAAGACAGTCATGAGAAATCTTCACTATGTCTCCATGAATCCAAATTTCATATTCCAATATCTACATTTCCAATACCAATAGTATGATACTAATTATTGAATACGAAATATCAATGTTTCCATATCCCTTTAATAAAAGATACCCATGTGAATAAAAAATTTTTCCATAAATATGTCAAACTATATAAAACCATGTTCCCCACACCATGTTACCCATTTCACTTGGATTTGATTTTATTAACTACTAGGAATACCCTACATTGTCAACTCTATACAGTAATATTAAACATAAAATTTTTATGAAATTGAAAACCATCATCTCTAAGGAAGAAAACCTCATCCATCTCATAGAAATAGTACCTTTGATATGGGAATTTTGATAAGGATCCACCAGGCATAACACAACTAGGGATGCACATTACAAGATTGATATCCACTTAGGAATTTCATGTTCACACATAAAAGGGACACTAAATTAGAAACCACCATCTACAACGTTATATGGTTGATGTGTTCCCCACCTTCCAAATCACATAAAAACTCTTACACCTGATAACATCTTATCCCAAATAGCTACTATGTAAACTTCACTATTTTTCCCTCTCACTGAGACATGAAAAAATTGGTTCCACCATCATTCCCCGATGGTGGTTAACATATCTCCATATCCATCCAATACCCAAGACATTGAGGATAGGTACACATATACCTCTACCATCATTTGTGAAAAGTGTTCTCTTCTGGAATATTTAATTATTATGTCAATATAACATGACTTTGACCGTAACAATTTAAATGGATTAAATTATACAATGACCAATGTAACTCTAAGAATAAATATACTACAAAATGATAGGATACTATAAATATAGAAATTTCATTTAATGAATTTAGAAAATTACATAAATTTCTAGTGGGTTCCACTAGGAATTGGTAAAAAGAATAATTTAGTCCAAAATCACACATATGTGAAAAGGGTGGTCCCCAATTCAGTAAGTGAAATGTGTATATAATCACAATACTATAATCTTATGAAATCCTTGTACTCTCAATAATGTTCAAAAATGAGTCACACTTCAAAACCATCTGATAATTCTTTAATACATTCATGTAGTTAATTTACCATCCACACAGTCCCTGAATAAAGTTTTTACCTACTGTTTGATGGAAAGTGGATCCAAAAATTCACTATGGTGAGTTCTAATCACCAAAAATGTGTTTAATATACCTACTATAGTGGGAAAACCTATATTTATTAAGTCAAATGTTAATCACTAAATAATTAAAGTAGTGGTACCCATTTTAATATTGAATGTATGTCATTGCATTTCTTCTCTTTCAATCTCAAAGATGTGGGGTTATACTAAAAGCCATGTCATATGAAAACACAACAAAAAACATGACCAATTATCACTAAGATACTTTCCATAAAGTATTAATCTACAAGAATCACACATCACACATGTCTAGGGAAACACATAATGATGTTTATTGTCTTTGAAATAGACATAAATGTTGAAAAATTTCCCAATGGAGGGATAAACACCAATAGATATTACCATTCTAAGAAATACATCAAACTCCTTCCATGGTAGAAAAGAGTTTCCATGTATTAGAGAAACCATCACCAACTAATGGATCATTCACTACAGAAATCTAATTTCCTAACTATTTTTTTGGAATCTAGAGGTGGTTTAAAATACCGCAAAATGATGCACGATGCTTTATAAAAGTGTCGGGTAATGGCGTGTATGGAATCATTTAGCGAAGCTTTTTGGGTGGTGGCTTATGTATATGGAATTTTTTTGGCAGTGGTTTAAATCGCCACTAAAAATTTTGTGCTCATTTTTTGGTTTTGTTTTTTAATTTTTAAATTTACGTAATTAATTTAATTATTATTATTATATATTTATTATTTATTATTGATTATTGATTATTATTATTATTATTATTATCATATACTATTTATTTATTCATATTTATGATTTATTTATTTGTTTATTAAATATTATCAATTAATAACACTTATCATTTATCCTACTATCCATGCCATCCATGCCGTGCATAAATCTAAAAAATATTTTCATTTGGATGGAATTGAACCCCATACCTCTTAGATAAACTTCAAAGACATCACCAATCCCGCAATTTCATTATCCTGTGAGTAAATAGTTTGTAATATACATATATATATATATATAAATGAATAACAAATAATGATATTAAATTATAATAAATAATGAATAAATAATTATTTTATAATAAATAAGTAATAAATTAATAATAAATTAATATATAACAAAAATAGATAAATAATAAATAGATTAAAAATCAATTTAAAATAAATAATAAATACGTGAGAAATAAATAACTGTTAAATATTGCATAAATGAAAAATAAATAAGTAATCAATAATTAATAATAATAATAAATAGAGAATAATAATAAATAATAATATATAATAATTGTTAATAAGAAATAAATAAATAATAACTAAATAAATACGAAATAAAAAATAAGACGTAACTAATAAGTAAAAAATAACCAATAATAAATAATAAAAAACAATTAACAATTAACAAAAAACAAATAAAAATTAATAAATATTAAATAAATATTAAATGATTAATAATTAAAAAATAAATAAATAATAAATATTAATCAAATAATAAATATCTTATAAATAAAGAATAATTGAATACCAAATAAATATATATTAAATAAAAAATAATCTATACATAATAAAAAAAATTAATTTTATAATAAAGAATAATTAATTATAATTAAAAAATTAATAAATAATAGATAATAAATAAATAATAATAAATATATAAAATAATAAAAAATATATAATAAATAAATAATAATTAAATATTAAATAAATATATATATATAGTAAATAATAAATAATAAATGAATAATAATGAATAATAATTAATATTAATTAATAAATAATTAACATGGGATAATTAATAAATTAAAATTAAATATTACATATTAAATATTAAATAAGTATTAAAAAATATAAAATAGTCGTTCAGTAGTAAATTAATAATTAAAATAATTCAATAATATATAAATATCAAGAAAATAATAGAAGATAGAAAAATATAAATAATAAATAATAAATAATAAATATATAAATATCTATAAATATATACTTATAACAAAATTTAAATAAATATATAAAAACGGTGTTATGTAACAAAAATATATACAATAACACTAAGATAAAAAATTGTATATTAATATAAAAAATATATATAAACACAAGTAAATATAAATATTTAAAGGTATATATCTGTGCATATATGACATAAAAATATATAAAAATAAATATGTATTGACTACACCTATGGACGATACTTTAGAGCCACAAATGTAAGGATCTTTTATGGAAAATCCTGGTTCAAAAAAACATGTGGAAACCGATTTGGTTTTAATGAAATCTCAGGGATTTACAACTCCTTTGGTGGATATACCTTTGACAATAAGGCATCAATCTGTTGCAATTAGACATTCTCCTCATACCAAAGAGGCCATTCCTCCTTCACCTGTTAAGGTGTATAATGTTAATCGAAATGATTCCAATGATTTTAAATGATTTTCGGTGCATCCTTTAATAGCGTCTTTCCAACTACAAAATTTAACATAATAACACATGTAAGTATTCATAACCCATTGGAAAATCAACATTCAACCTGCAGCGATGAGGATGGAAAAGAAAGTAATTATCTGGCTAGACCTGATGTGATGAAAAATCGCGTGGTTATTGAGCGATCAGATGATATTGATGGTGGGATATGCATGCATGCTAAGACATTGATGAGGGGATGCCTCCCTCTTGGAAGGGGTGGATTCCCCTACACCATAGTTTGATCACCCTCCCTCATGTGGGTTGATTTTTTTGTTACATTTACTAAACTTATCTTTCATGTATATTCACATAGTTCCTTCCATTGTTCTTATATTTTTCTAATAAATGGGCCTTAAGGCCTCATATATTATCAATATAATAAATATATTCTAATATTTAAAAATGTATATAATATAAATATGAATTTATTTTGTTTTAAATGAATAAAAATATATATTTCCATTTGGTTTATATACATAAAAGTGCATTTCTAAGTAAATATTTAATTATAAAGTTGAGTTATTATTAGTAAATATAATAAAATATTCATATTTTTCATTATAAATAAAACTAAATTGTGAAAAACAATAAAATATCAAACCCATAATATAATTATTAATTCATTCTTAAGGAATAAATGTTGTCCCCACTAAAAAAGTAAATGGAACCCCTAAATGATGTATAAATTCTAATGAATTTTAGAACATTTTAGTATACTAACTTAAAACACAGTTTGGAGTCCTTCTAGGAATTTCTGGCAATGAAAAAATGAGCCATGACTCTATGAAGTCATCATTATCCATTCAGTGTGTAGATCTCATTGCAGGGATTGATTTGATATGGGGTAGATCCCAAACGGATACCCAGATCAAATGTTATTTTAATTTGAAGTTCAAGTTAGATTTTTTAATTTTCTTGAAACTATAAGTAATTTTATTATTGTAATTATCAAAAAATTTAAATCTAGTGTGGGTTTATTTAATTTCATAAGAATTTATTTGACAGGCTGTGGAGCTAAAATGGACCCATACCAAATGTTTGGTCAATTGATGCCAAATTATAATTTTCAAATTAATGAAATTTTTTTTCATTTTAAAATTATTATTAAAAAATAATTATAAATATTTATTAATTAAAAAATTATAATTAATTAAAATTATATACAATAAACTATATATGATAATATATAATTAATATTAAATAATAAATTGTAAATAAACTATTTTTTATATAATTTATTCTTTTAATTTATTGGTTGTATATTAAAAATCCAACGCTATTTCCTGTTGTTTTTATAAAAACAAAAACAAAAAAATAAAAAATTATTTATAATGAATTTAAAAAAAATGTATCAGTGGTTTTTAAAAATACCACTTGTTATTTTTAAAACATCTAGTGGTGGTGTTGGAATCTGAGGTGAAGAAACCTATAGGACAAACTATTTTTTATAGTGATTACACTGTTTAACGGACTAAATCAATGATTCAACATTCATTTAGAACATTTTTTCACCAAAAAAATGATAGTCAATCATTAGAGAATCTCATATAGCCTGAAGATTATGATAACCTCAGAACCCATGAAATCTTCTATTATAATAATACATATATAATTCATAGTCATTAGGTTGGAATGTGTGAATCAGTTGGTATCAAATTCTCATATAAATAAAATTTAGAAGATACATTAAATGAGAATAGGTAATACCTAAGATCATAGGCATGATTATCCCCAAATCAAGTCTTAGAATCAAAAAATCATCTCCCTTCTAAAATTTTGAATTGTAACACGCACCTCTTTACATAACACACACAAAATATGGGTATAAAAAATTATATAGTGTTGTATATATAAGAGTATGGAAGACCCTTACCTCATAAAATATCACAACACATATGAATGTGAAGGATATAAATCTTCTTGTATAAAGAAGAACCCACTCCTCATGAAATGTTACACCAAAGACAGTGATGGAAGAATAAAATCGACCAAATAATGAAGAACCCGATACTTATCGAATCAAACAAAATAAAAGTTTATAAATCATTGAAATATAGTATAACACAGAAGAAAGGTGATAGAATAGATTGAATAAAAGTTTAACACTATATAATATAATCCTTGATTCTCCTACAATAACATATATGAGGATAAATTGTATATATATGGACATTGTGTCCCAACCTTAGATTATGTATTTGATGCATGTGTGGTGTGTTAAATCAATTTACGAGATAAATATTTATCAAAAAATAATATTCAAGGAGCTGACTCAAGAAGTAATTTTGAATCAACATCCCTTCCCAACATGATTTTTGTACTGATTTTATTTTAATGATATGAATACTTCTAGGTACCATGTTGAAAAGTACCATATAAAAGTTCTTGTTAATGGATACATTATCCATTAACAAAAAAATCTATCCTTTCATCAATCCTGAAATGTAGACCCTTTAATACCCTAAAAAATTATATATTCCTCATCACATGAAACCTAGCTCCTTACTCCATCGGTTGAAAAAACATTATTGAACACCAATCAATTTAGACCTTACACACAAGTTCTAATATTTGGAAGGAAATAGGCTGATAGTGTTGGTCAGAGAAAGGAAGGAAGTGATGGCAAGAGGGGGGGTGAATTGCCTTTTGGTCGGAGAAAGAAAGAAAGTGATGGCAAGAGGGGGGGTGAATTTCTTTTTAAAAATTAATTAACAATTTAAAATCAAAGTGAAAGTGCAGCGGAAATAAAAGAGGCAAGACACGCAACTTGATAACGGAGTTCGGCTTAAACCCAAGCCTACGTCTCTGCTCCCAACTCAACTGTTGAGAGATTTACTACCGCTTGATTTTCAATGGTTTTAGAAAGAAACCCACTAGACATTAAGGTTAGTCTAGAACCTATTACAGCTTGCTTTTAATGGTTATGCAAGAACCCACTAGCCTTCTTACAGGTGAAGGCTAGCTCACCTATGTCTCAAGCCTTTTAAAGGAAAGGCTTGACCAACCTCTTCACACCTTAAAGGTGGTGTGAAAACCCAAATGAAGAGAGGAATGAAAGAGATGGGGGTCTGTAGGCACAAACCCAATTTGATGATCAAAATGAATAAAACAAGAAAAACCGTAATTAGGGAGAAGCCTTGGGCGCAAATGGATGATTGGAGTTGAAGACGTGCACTCCCAAGCTTCTATGGTGGTGCTCCTTGGATGTGGAATTGGATTGAAGCAATTGGGGTTCCTTGGAGAAAGTCCGCCGGAGGTTCGCCAAATGATGTAAAATGTGTCCGTTGGATTCACAATAGTTCCGGCTATGTTCCTTGGACTTCCGGGGGTTCCTAGTCCTTTATTTATAGAGGGGGAACCCTCAAATGGCCATAGGGAGGCTTCAGAGCCGTTGGAGAGGTCTTCGGAGCCGTTGGAAGGCAAGTGGACCAGCCTGGTCAAAGGCCCAACGGCTAGTTTGACTGGCTCCACCGGCTGACCGGTACAGAGCCACCGGTTGGCCGGTGTGTGCAAAATGGAGAGGCCTTCGGGCTCAGGCTCCACCGGCTGGCTGGTGAGGGGGCCACCGGTTGGCCGGTGCTGAGGCAGTAGCAAACACTGTTTGGGCTGGGTGCCACCGGCTGGCCGGTGCTGAGGCCACCGGTTGGCCGGTGCTGAGGCAGTGGCTCAGCATTCTGTCTGGGTGCCACCGGCTGGCTGCTGGTGTGACACCGGTTGGCCGGTGGTCTGGACAGAGGGATGCCTTCTGTCCAGGCCTCCATCGGCTGGCCGGTGGTCTACCACCGGTTGGCCGGGGGACTGAATTTCATTCCACTTTTGCTTTCAGCCTTCTTGCCCCAATTCCTTGGCCACCTGAAATTATGCCTATCATCCAAAAACACTTAAAACAATATTAGATAAATAGAGAGTGATTGTGATCATGAAAATTAAACCACGAGGGGTACGAGAGGTACAACAATCTCCCCCTATTTTGATGATCACAATCACCAAAACAAACAATGTAAAAATGAAATGAAAGGCATGCTTTAAAAGATTTTTCCCCCAATCAACCAATAATTTCTCCCCCTTTGTGATTATCAATATAGCACGGGGCTTAAAACTTGATTGAGGGATTCTTTGAAAAACATGATAGTGATTTTAAAACAATTAAAATTTTTGAAATTTGAATTGAAAGATTTGAAAGTAAATTTAGAATTGAAAGTTTTGATTCGAAAATTTTGAAATGAAAATTTTGAATTGAAATTCTTAATTGAAAAAAGAAAATCGTAAAAAGACTTAAATGATCCTAACTCCCCCTAAATAAAAACAACAAATCACCGGGAAGAGGTTTTTGAAACCGAGACAAATTTTATCCCGGAGAGACCCGCTAAAAGGGATTTTTCAATCCACACTTGTCTAGTGGCGGGTCTTCTACTATAAAATTCATCATTGAAGAAAAACGTTTTGGGCCTACCATACCGGGCATTTTTGCAATTGCACTCATAGATTAAGTGCCCGGGTTTTTTTACAATAATTGCAAAATTTAAATTGGGAGCTCCCCCTAACAAAAATAGTTGGAGCATGGGAAGAGGAAGCTTTCTTGGAATAGCCAAGCCCTTCGGTGGTTCGGGATATGCGTTGGGAACCAAGCAAATTGTTCAAATTTTGTTCACCTTGGGTGAACTTTGCAAGGGATTCCTTTATATCTTTGATTGTGGATTCCATAGAATCAACATCGGGAAGGTTTTGGATTTTGAGGGACAACTCCTCGTTTTCTTTGAGAAGATGTTCCTTTTCGGAAGAAAGTTTTTTGAAATTCTTTTTTAATGCAACAAATTTGGAAGAAAGGTCGTGAAAACCTTCCTCCAATTGATCTCTCGCATGTTGGAGATCCTCATAAGACATGTGATTGAAAGAATTTGAATTTGAAGAACAAGAGGAAGAGGAGTCGGAAGATGTTACCTCATGTAATGCCATGAGGCATTTGTTACCGTTGTCGCTTGAGGAGGAGGAGGAGGATGAGGAGCTATCACTCCATGTAGCTTTGAATGCCTTCTTCTTTTCCTTTTTCTTGGCCTTTTTCTTGTTGATTGGACAATCGGGCTTGTAATGGCCTTTTTCGCCGCACCCGTAACATGTTACCTTGGGCTCGGATTTTTTGTTGGGTTGAGCCTTGCGGGATTTCTTCTTCTTGTGCTTCTTCATGAACTTGTGCATCTTGCGGGCAAGATTCTCCATTTCGGAATCGCTGCTTGAAGAGGAAGAAGATGATGAGGAGGAGCTTTCTTCTTGTTGAACTTTGAAGGCGATGTTCTTTGGAACTTTGATCGGTTTTCCTTCCTTTTCAGCTTGCCTCCTCATGGTGATCTCATAAGTCATGAGAGATCCGATTAGCTCTTCGACCGGCATATTCTTGATGTCCTTTGCTTCTTGAATTGTCGTTACTTTCGGTGCCCATGTGCTTGGTAAGATCAAAAGGATCTTCTTGACCATTGTTTCTGCATAAATATCATCTCCAAGAGATTTTCTACCATTGCAAACGTCAGTAAAGCGAGTAAACATTTCAGTGATATTTTCATGTGGGTGCATAGTAGAAGACTCAAAATCTTGGCGGTACATGTCCAATCGACTATCCTTGACTTTGTTGGTCCCCTCATGGGTAACCTCCAAAAGTTTCCAGATTTCATGTGATGAGGTGCATGATGAAACTCGATTGAATTCATTACGATCAAGGCCGCAATGAAGAGCATTCATGGCTTTGCCATCAAACTCGAAATTTTTAATATCAGCTTGAGTCCATTTGGATTCATCAGGAGAAGATAAAGAATAACCATGCATGACAATTTTATAAATGGGATAACCAATGCTTCTAAGAAAAGTGGTCATGCGGGTTTTCCAATAAGTGTAGTCGGTTCCATCAAAGAATGGAGCACGACCCAAAGAATAGCCTTCGGGGGCGAAAGAGGTTGAAGCCATCAAAAGAGATCTTGAATTTGAAACCGGTTAGGGTATTACTCAAATTTTTCCTCTGATACCAATCGTTGGTCGGAGAAAGAAAGGAAGTGATGGCAAGAGGGGGGGGGGGGTGAATTGCCTTTTAAAAATTAATTAACAATTTAAAATCAAAGTGAAAGTGCAGCGGAAATAAAAGAGGCACGACACACAACTTGATAACGGAGTTCGGCTTAAACCCAAGCCTACGTCTCCGCTCCCAACTCAACCGTTGAGAGATTTACTACTGCTTTCTTTTCAATGGTTTTAGCAAGAAACCCACTAGACTTTAAGGTTAGTCTAGAACCTATTACAGCTTGCTTTTAATGGTTATGCAAGAACCCACTAGCCTTCTTACAGGTGAAGGCTATCTCACCTATGTCTCAAGCCTTTTAAAGGAAAGGCTTGACCAACCTCTTCACACCTTAAAGGTGGTGTGAAAACCCAAATGAAGAGAGGAATGAAAGAGATTGGGGTTTGTAGGCACAAACCCAATTTGATGCTCAAAATGAATAAAACAAGAAAAACCGTAATTGGGGAGAAGCCTTGGGCGCCAATGGATGATTGGAGTTGAAGACGTGCACTCCCAAGCTTCTATGGTGGTGCTCCTTGGATGTGGAATTGGATTGGAGCAGTTGGGGTTCCTTGGAGGAAGTCCGCCGGAGGTTCGCCAAATGATGTAAAATGTGTCTGTTGGCTTCACAATAGTTCCGTCTATGTTCCTTGGACTTCCGGGGGTTCCTAGTCCTTTATTTATAGAGGGGGAACCCTCAAATGGCCTTAGGGAGGCTTCAAAGCCGTTGGAGAGGTCTTCGGAGCCGTTGGAAGGCAAGTGGACCAGCCTGGTCAAAGGCCCAACGGCTAGTTTGACTGGCTCCACCGGCTGACCGGTACAGAGCCACCGGTTGGCCGGTGTGTGCAAAATGGAGAGGCCTTCGGGCTCAGGCTCCACCGGCTGGCCGGTGAGGGGGCCACCGGTTGGCCGGTGCCAAGGCAGTAGCAAACACTGTTTGGGCTGGGTGGCACCGGCTGGCCGGTGCTGAGGCCACCGGTTGGCCGGTGCTGAGGCAGTGGCTCAGCCTTCTGTCTGGGTGCCACCGGCTGGCCACTGGTGTGACACCGGTTGGCTGGTGGTCTGGACAGAGGGATGCCTTCTGTCCAGGCCTCCATCGGCTGGCCGGTGGTCTACCACCGGTTGGCCGGTGGACTGAATTTCAGTCCACTTTTGCTTTCAGCCTTCTTGCCCCAATTCCTTGGCCACCTGAAATTATGCCTATCATCCAAAAACACATAAAACAACATTAGATAAATAGAGAGTTATTGTGATCATGAAAATTAAACCATGAGGGGTACGAGAGGTAAAACATATAGTGCCACCAAAAGTTTATCCATGATAGGCCATGTTCTAGGGAAAATCATTGTGTTGGTAAATAACACATGATGTGGGAATTATCCTAAAAACATTGCACACAACAAAAATATACACACAATATATATTAATAGTGGTAGAATAAATAAGGATAACAAGGAAATAATTAATGAATGTGAAAAAATGTTAATATTTACAATGGTAAGAATGTTTATAATCTTCAATGAAGTAGTTCAAAAAAATCCCAACAAAAAACAGTAAAAATATAAAATAATCAAGTCCTCGTAACAAGACACTTACAATAATTAATGTCACCCTCAAAACCACCACCACTTGGAACCACTGAGATACCCAAATGATAATTCCATTAAGTAATTGAATAAGAATAAACTCAGAACAAGAAACCCAAACACCATGTATTTATAGATCATATCCAAATCATGTTTTATCTCTCTAGATGCAACATGTGTAAAGAATGACCATATAGGGTTGAGTATAAACATAACTAATGGGTCAGAAAAAAATATTCACAATTAAACAAGATGGATATAACACTCGATATAAAGGGAAAGACCATGAGGAAGAAGAAAAGTACTTAAAATACAAAGTCATGTTAATTCTCCCAATAATAAAGATTTCTGAGAAGGAAAATAAGGAGCATCTAGCTAAAATATAATTTTAATGATGTAATAATCAGATATCAAATGTAATCTAAATATACCTTAATTACCCTATATATAAGGTTATATTATTATCCCATACATAAAACTTATGGTCTAAAATGGATCATCATATTCATATTTGTATAAACGCATGTATGTTTATATCTCATGAGTAATGAAGTAAAATATTGAGAGTATCATAAATCCCCTTAAAATGTCTATAGATTAAAGTAAACCGTAAATTACATCTCAAAGGGAAATAATGTGTTCCTCAAAAGTAATAAGACCCAATGAAAAATTATTAGCCTTATTTATTAATTTCCAAAATCTAAATAATCATCTTGGTAGTGCCTATTATACTAATTTTCAATCATTATTTAGGGAAAATAACATCATCTAGTCCACTAATATGATAATACTGATAAAGAAATATACAGGGAACCCCATAATAAGGAGAAAATAATATATTGGAAAAAATAACCCATACTACATTATGCACAAATTCTATGAGTAAATCAGATTTGTCCGTATAGAGAACAACCATCAAGGACCAATGATTTTGGGATAAATGTGTTAAATTTAAAGAGAAACTGATCCTAATAGAAGGCTCGCATACCAAGTAGAATTGAGTATAAACATAGAAAATTTGGGTATCACCCATGTATTGGAAGTTAGAGAGTATACATCTTTAGTAAGATAAAAATGTGTTACTTTTATATTGGAATATAGGTATAGAGAGGAATGCATAATACATGACAGGGGGATAATCAACTATTAATTACTAAAATTGTCATGGTCATACCATGTAAATGGCTATGTGGGATAAATTAACAGTCATTCTATGTCATAGCATGAAAATTATAAAATGGATATATAGTTTTTAGAATCATTATTTATTTGGAACAATGGTTGGTATAGGTTATTCATTTAATGAAGACATGAATCAGATGAAAAAACAACATTTCAACTTGATACATAGGAGAAACCATACATGATGTGACATGGGAAGTTCCACATGAATCACCAATATTTTTCACATATTAGTGTTTAAATATTCATCACAATGAATAGTTTGTCATGGTGATTCCAAATAATAAATCAATGGTAATATAAAGATGTTAAAATTGAATCAATATTTAATACCAATAACAGTAATTATTATTATTATTTTATCTGATAAGGTCTATAAGTTAGTAATTCATCATATATCTTCCCTACTATGTAGTCCAACCTCACATGCAACACTCCCCAATTTTTCATCTCTACCCTAGGAACCCCAAATCACATAATAACGACACCATTCGCCCGCTGACTCACAGTATGACTAAATAGTCCACTATCCATTGATCTTATGATAGTACCTTCCCCTGATCACTGATCCCTATCAAAATGGATATATTTCAACAACCCTTCACATTATAACCATTATTTCCTAAGAAAACTATCATTGATGTATCCTTATCCACTAATAATATGAACTCTGATAGCTTTGTCTTACCTTGGCCATTGGAATTTACAGTCATCATTGTCCATGCACAAGAGGGGATATATTATTGAGGGTAGGTAGAAAGAATGATAATGAGAGGGGAATAATGTAGAACCTATCTATTATTTTTTATTGACTCAATTTGGGTCCCCATAATCAAAAGATTCCTTTAATAAAAATAGTCTCATTCCATACAACCTCTATCATTTGGTCCTCAGGTAAAATGATATTTAATAATAACATTAGAATAGAAGTATATGATGTGTGATAGAAAGGGAAGACTGTGAGGTGTGAGATAGAAAAAATTAAAACATTATTTTTTTTATTCTCTACTAAACCCACACATTTATTACTAAAATAGATATGATTATGTAATCATATATATATAATAATACAATAATTGATCACATTTTAAGGATAATTAAAAATGTTTCAATATTGTAACTCATAGGAGATTCAACAAAGGATGGATTATTAAAGAATAACTCCCATCAAGTGAATAGAATTAAATCAAATAAATAATATTTATAATTATATGAGTAAGGAGAAAATCAAAAAAAACCATACTATCCTACCATGGGTCATATTGGCTAATGAATCAATATTTTTAACAACTATGGTTCTTATCATTTTAATGATAAAAATTACTATTTTATAATGTGATCTACAATTGATCCAACCATTAACCAATATTCCCCCTTCCAATACCTATAAATGGTTTTAAACTATTTCATTGGATAAACATCGATCATAGTCCTAAGAGAGTCTATATAAAAAGAGTATCTAGGGTTTCTTTATAAATTAAAAAAACATTTTAACATTTTAATTATTTAATTAACCTATACATTATAGTCTTCAATCAAAAAAACTAATCAATACCTATATTATAGTGATAATATTGTATAACCAACATCCGAGATGAAAAAACAACATCCAATATAAAATAAAATAACCAACATATGATAAAAAATAATTTTCTAAAAATTTCACAAGTGAATTGAAAAAAATAGTGTTATTATAAATATATTTTTATGAGGAAAATATGTTCAAAAAATTTGTTATCAACCCCTCCTAGTAGGTATAATCACTCTAATATCTATATAACCATAAATATTTTTTTAGTTTCCTACTAGGAATATTTTTTATTTTTATCTATTGGGAAGTCATTTTACATTAATACTCAAATTGAGCTAAGTCTCATTCCAGATAAACCTGAGTCACTATGTTAAATGTTATGAAATGGTCCTTTATTGATTGACTCAAATTCCACTGGATGAAGTTGGTGGTATTTATATTAGTGGATCTTATGCCCATATAATGAATAAATTTGGTTATAATGAAACTTATGATCTTATGTATATACTATAATATTGAGTGACTATTTTCACTTCAATTCCCCGAGATTTGGGAGGCTAAAAGATAGAAACCACACAAGGGGTCCTCAAATAATTCTTCAAAATTATCCTCTAATTGTTATATAAATTATATATCCTTTTGAGTATATAATGGTTATATTTCAATATAAAATATATCTATGGTTCAATGTCTTTTAATTAAAGTGTATTTATATGTGAAATTGGTTAAGGACATAATATTCCTCAATAAATTATCCCAACTCTTTGATCATTATTATAAGGTTGATAAATAATTTTATTTATAGTAAAAACATTTAAATATTGTCCAATCATTATATATAATTCTAAGGATATGGTTAACATAGTTATCACCTCTAAAAATTACATAGAATAAAACTTGGAATATAGTTTTGGATTTTTTTTGTAAATACTATATATTGTGAAATTATTTTGTGACATAGAGGGAGTATGACTATTATTATGATGGCTATGATACTATATTTGATGGGATTTATAGTGATTAATAATCTTCATGGACTTCAATTTTTTATTTTTTATTTTCATTATATTATAAATTCAAACAATAATGTTCGCTCAATTAATTTTTGTCTATTATACTAAAATGTTTTATTCGAGAATATAATCAATGAGAAACATAGATAAACCATAAAATAGTGTTATATAAGTTATGATATATTATTATTTACTAGGGATAATTTTTGATATATCAAACATGTATTTTGTACATGGATTAGGCAATATATTAAATTGGATGTCATTCTAAGATTATTTTTGTAAGGTGGTCATTTGTTTGTGGGAATATATTGTAAAATCACTACCTCATTTAATGATTATTAAAAGAAATGTTTTGTTATACTATACTGATAAGGTCATAAAATATATATGATCTATGATTAAAATCTAGGTATATACAATTCTTTAAGTTATTTAAATTTGGTCTTTTGTGTATACATTTAATGTAAATTGTTTGACCAATAATAAATATTTGTGTTTTTCATTTATGTATTATTAAATTTAAAAAAAAATCTTAATATATCATGGAAGTTATGTTTTTGTTTTCAAATTTCATCTATACATTTTAGAAATTACGAAAACCCCTATAGTGATGTAAAAGTGTGATATGTTGATGGCTTGAATAAATTTTATTTTAAATATTAATTATGAATATTATGAACCCTTTTATCATTCTAAATTATAATAGAATACCCAAAATTTATGATATAATATGATTTAATCCTTATTTTTTATTATTATAATTTATAGATTTTTAATAGATATCAATAATTTTCAATTGTTTTAGTTTTATATTCCATTATATATCACCAAGAATATGTAAGAATTTCCTGATAATTTAGTTTGAATATGTTTTTAAATTAAATATTACAATTTAAAAACTAGTTAATCCCATAGAAAATCATTTTAATATTTATTGATATTAATAAGATCATTATATTATTTATAAAAAAATTAATTTAATCTTAATGAAAATGAATGTTTTTTTAATTAAACACACATAAATTATGGATATATTTAAAATACTAGTTTTTAAATTTTATTTTTTTAATAAAATAAAATGAAATTAATTTTCAAATTCATCATATCATAATTTAATTTGGTTGAAATTTTTGGTTTTTTTCAATGAATATAGATTTTTCATTGAATAGAGGAAAATATAGATTTTTATAAAACAAATCATTTATTTTTAAAAAATATGAAATTTTATAGTACCCATGTATTTTAAATATGATTCCAATAAAACTTTTTATTATTTATAATTATTTCAACCTCATAATTTTCAATTTATTAACTTTCTATTGGTTTTTTATATAATTTGTTTTTTGTTTTAATGTCAGGTTTTTCTAAGAAATGTTTTAAAATGAATAATGTTTCACCACATTAAATAATTAAAATAATGCCTATTTTTGAATTTTTTAAATTAAATATATATAATATTGTTATTTTATATTATATTTTTATAAAATTATTATTATTAGTCATAGAATTAATATAGAATCATTTTTCTCTAAAAACACTCTTCTTAAAAAACCTGATGTTTCATCCCAATAGTAGGATTATTATTACAATTAATTTTTCAACTTATGGGAATAGAATTTGTAGAAATGGATCCATATTTATCATAATAAATATTTAAAATTACTTTTATTGTAAACATTGTTTTTGACTAAAAATATAAGTGAAAGAAATTAATATTAATTACAATGATCAAGGCTTCTGGGCCATTCATGTTTAGTGGTAAATGTTTAATCTTAAGGGGCCAAAAAACATATAAAAATGTATAGAACCCATTTTATAAGAATATTATTACCTTATCCATTATAGTATTTTGTTCTTTTCATTATTGGAACCACATTAGATTGGGAAAACATCAGTGAACTTCCCTCTTTCCAAAATTTACTAGTTTCTACTCACCTCCCTTATAAAAAGAATCCCTCTCTACTCCTCTTATTACAACTATAATAACCATTGGATCTCCCCAGACCTACCCAAATAACTTATCCAATTATATCTTCTCATAATTGAATCCTTACTCATGTAATAATTCAACCTTGTAACTCAGTTGGTATAGAAAAAAATTATTTACCTAAATAAGTGGTAACATTTATCAACATGAATTTCTATTTTAATTCATCCTTCACACCATAAAATTATTATTATCAAATTATTATATAATAAATTTGTATAATAAATATAATGAGATATTTGTATTTTATTTTTTGACATCAACCCATACACACATTCATCAAATGTGTTATAAAATCATCATTTTTGTGTATGGTGTACTACCATCTCGTGAAACATTATCATTCGTTTATCCATTACCACTGCTCATGGTAGGGAATAATGATATAAATAATGTTTATATATAATATTTATGATATTTAGAACATAATTAAACCTCTATGACCTTTATATTATTTAGACCTTTTTTATATTTCATAGCTTAAGGGGTACGACAACACCACTCGTGTGTATGGTGCATTACCGCCTTGTGATGAAATTTAAAGTTTTCTTCAATAAAATGTTAAATATAATGTAATAGTGGTAGATATATTTAATATATATGTAAAATTATTTTAAAAATTATCTTTCAAGAAATATATTATAAAATTTTCTTCTAACCTTGTTCACAAACTGAAAAAGTGATAGCGTCATTCATGGATGTGTGGACTACCACCTCCTCATAGCGATGTGATTATTTTACATAAAAATAATAATATATATAAGTATATATAATTAAATATCATTGAAATTATGATATAAGTATGTCTATCTTAAGATGAAATATTATATAAATTTTTTAAATATTGATCACTGGAAAAATGAAAATGTTACTCATTCATATATAAGGCCTACGGTCTCCATGATCATAATGTTCTATAATTTTTCATAACCAACATTCATAATTGTTTTTTAATGTATAATTGATGTATAAATATGATACTTATTTAATTATTATTACTATTAATGATATGGTTAAATAATAACACTATTAACCTTAATAGACCTACCAAAGTCATTATTGACACATAAACTGAATATAGTCAAAACACCTGACATAATATTAATTGATCAAGTAATTGTATATAAATTCCTAATAGGTGAAATAAAATAAATCATAAACAAGGATAATTTCATCAAGAAATTAAATAGTCAACAAAATATTATTATCCAATAATATAATGAAATATATTACAAGTCAAACTCAAGATAAGGTATTACATCCCCAATTCCTTTCATTAATAAAAATTGTGATGTTATGAACTTTTATTCATTTATAAGGTTTATAAACATCCAATTATACATTATATATATATACTTAATTTATTTAAATGATTTTTAGTTTTTTAAACCATTAATTAATTGGTTATAACCTTCAAGTGTTTCCCATGTTATATTGGGCATTTCATTAAAAGAAATCATCTTTTTAGGATTTCCATCAAAGAATATTTATCTACCATGAACATGTTTTTAAAATGATATATGATATTTTTTAATATGATAATAAAAGATTTATAATGTTAATATTATTTCTATTCTATTTAATATTAATGGTTTTCCAAAGAAATATTTTTATTTGTTTTAAATGGGATGGAGAGAATATATTTTCCTATCACTATGACTGTTATTTCATGTATAGATTCCTTTGAAAGTTTACTTATTTTCCTAAATAAAAAACACTATTTCGATTTTTTTTTATTAGAAATGGGTTTTCAAATAAATGTATTTTGTATTAAAAATTATTTTTTTAAAGAAAATGGTATATTATTATCTAAAAGTGATTTTTTTATAAGAATAAAAGAGTTTTTCCAATGATGAATTGTTTTATTCAAGATTTGGTTCATGGACATTATAAAAAATGGGTTCATCCAAATATATATGGGTAATCCAAATAATGCTTAAACAATGGGTAATCCCAGATAGCATTACAACTCGTTTGGTAAGGATTATATTTTTGGGATAATTATATTCTATGTTGGCCTTATAGTTATTAAAACATGTAAGGGTAATGTAATGGTTATATGTGATTGTGTTCAATGGAATATACATTAATCTTTTATGATTTATAATTATTTTTCTGGAAAATCATTTGTTTTCAAAATTTAAAATAAATGATCCATATAAAGCAAAGATACTTCCAATTATGGGTAAACTGTTATGTATTTAAGAAAAAATATTTTCTTGGGTTTTCATGTTTTTATTTAACTAATGATTTCTATGTTTTTATTTCCCTTAATGAGCTATTGTGATAATAAAATGATTTTAAAAACTATTCCCTTGGATTTAATTATGGGTATGGAAAAGAAAGAATTCATGTTGATAATCGTGATCTGTTTTCAAGAAAATAAATCATTTTTTTTTTAATAATTTTATATTATCGGTAAAATGGATAGTAATTAGAAGTTTCCACTTTATGTTTTAAAGTTGTGTTATGTTTGAGTTATGGAATAATTCTCTAAAACTCTATTCCTTTGAAGATCCTAAGTGTGAAATAATGTAAAAAATATTAACACAAATTTGAGATTATGTAATTTTTATGGTTATGAAATTATATTTGTTATAAATGGTTAGTTTAGATAAATTTAGAGGATAGGGTAATATTAATAGTGTTTTAATGAAAACTTTTACCATATGGATCATTTAAAACACTATATAATTTCATGTTTACTATGTTTATTCATCTAAAGTATGTCTATTAATAATGGTTTTCCATATAGGAATCATTGAAGTTTTTGTGTGAAGGAAAGGAGAGGAATATATCCTTCTAAATCTATATCCTGGTATGTTTGAATCAAAAAAGAATATATTTTTATAGTAATAACTCAGCTGAAATAGGTGATAAATGGTGGTGGTTTCTATTCCAGAGTATAGCCTAACATTTCATAATGAAACATGTCTTTTTTAGAACATATCATGATGAAATATCCCCCATTTTAGTGGAACTTCTCACCATTTGGGGGTTGGATGGTGGATAATTTATTTGGAATAGCTATTTGATTTCATCAGATGTTATGAAAAAAAATGTTTCCATTTATCATTTGAATGTGAAGTTAATCAATGGCGGTCATTAGCTAAGAATAATAGAGATAAATATGATCTTAATGCAAATGAATGGGAAACATTAAAGGTTCATTTCATTTAAAAATATTTCTATATTTTTGTTTGACTCATAATAGTAAAATGATTCATATAAATTTAGGTAGAAAGATGAAGATTCTATAGTTTCATATTTCATAAAATTGAGATTATTTTCCAGGTATGTGTCAAATTTTATTTGATACGTTGGAAGAAAAATGAATCAGTTTTACTCTTTATTGAAACAATGTCTAGTATATTATTTGGTTGTGAGGGAAATTAAAATCTTTGAGAAATTTTTTCTTTGTGTTGAAAATGTTGATATTGGGTTTTCAGAGTCTTATGTGCCTCATGACGATGAAAGAACGAACCATTCATAGTGACATGTGATGGGGAAACATAAAACAAATAAATATGGAGGTAAGTGAATAAATTCCTAATATTGTAGTATTTGTGGTAAAAAGAACATATGAGAATGCCCTATTATGTTAGGGATGTGTTACTGATGTGGAATTATTTTCCACATAGACCATGAATGAAATGAAAAGATTCATGGGGTATCAAATAATGGGTTAATGAAATCTAAAAAATTGTTTGATGTTTGAGATTTTTGTTTTTGTTTCTTATGCTAATGGGTTTACAATGATAAATATATAGTTTAGAAACCATCAGGATCATAAATATAAGGGTTTTGTGAGGTATTTTTCTTCAATTATAGTTAATTTTGGGCCGCTAAATATGGGGGGGGGGGAGTAATGTTACTTATGTATTCTAGTTATTCCAATACCCTCTGTTTCAATGGATCTACAAATTATTCCATTTATGATAAATTTGAATGAAATTTTGGAATATCACATAATGAATGTAAGATTTTTTTGGGTGAATAATCTGGTTGGAATTACTAAAGAAGCCAATATTTAAAAGCATCTTCATATTGTTATCAATTGGATAGGATTTCCTTAAAATTTGGTTGAATATGCCATAATATCCTTATATATGATTCTTTGTATGTATTGGCTTTTTATTTCTCATTCTAAGGTAGATTTCAATTCATAAAAAGTTGTATTAAATGATTTCAATCCTCTTATAACTTAACAAAAACATGATAAATTTATTAGATATGTCCAAGAATTTTACATAGCCCATATTTTTAATAAATAAATAAAATGATCAAATTAGTGATGTTCCAGTAGTAAATTAATACATAGATGTTATCCCAGATGATCATCCTAGTGTTATTACTAACTGAGAGTTTGAGTTGACTATTGACTTAGAACAAAATTCTATGCCTATTTATAAACCCCCTTATCAAATGGAATTATTAGAAAATTAATAATTAAAAAATAAATTGAATGAGTTATTAGATAACTGTTTCATACGACCAGGAACTTCGTCATGGGGCGATCCAATGTTGTTTATAATATACAAATATGGTTTTATAAGAATTTTATTTGATTATAGATAACTAAATAACATCAATACTACGAAAAATTATTTGTTCCCTCTGATCAATGAGTTTTTATCATCTCTAGGTAGAACAATAATTTAAAAACTATTATCTGAGGTCATGTTACCATCAGTTGAAGGTGAATGACATAGATATCATGAACACAGTGTTTCAAACTAGATATGGTTATCATTAATTTTTAGTTATGTTGTTTGGATTATTTAATGTATCTTTTAAATTTATAGATCTAACAAAGAGAAGTTTTCTTGAGTTATTATCATGTTTACGGTTGTTTTTATTGTTGAAATTTTAGTATCTTCTAGAATTACAATTGATAATGAAAGGTACCAAATATAATTTTTGAAAAAATTAGATGAAAAGAACCTATATGGTAAATTTTTCATGATTGGATTTTGGTTTCAACATATTTCATTCTTTATTATTTTTACTTATATAGAAAACAAAATTTTTGTCTTTTCTAAAATATAGTTTTTGAAGAATGGAAAAGACCCACAAATATAACTGATATTTATTGATTTCATGTATTAACTGGTTACTCCTGATGGTTTTTTGAAAACAATTATCAATTTTCAATTGCACTAACTAGGTTAACTCAAAAATGAGTTAAGCTTATATGGGAAAAAAGAATGTGATGAGTAGTTTTAGGAACAAAAAATATGATTATAGAATTCTCCCATCCAGAAACATCATTTAAAAAATTGTAAATTTTATATATAATGATTCATCATTGAAAGTATTTGGTTGTTTCCTGATAAAAATGATCAGGTAATTTATTATTCTTCATGATTGTTGAAACATCATTAGTAAAATTACCCTGCACATTGGTTTGAATTATCAATTATTATTTTTCCATTAAAAATTTAGAGGAATCATTTTTATAGTGTAATGTTTGAAATATATATTCATCAAATAAATGTTAACTATATAACCAATAAGAATTAACTGAACATGAGAAATATAATATTTTTGGAACTATTCAATTAATATTATTGTATGATTCACTACCGTCTGGAAAAGGAAAAAAATGTAATCGATTATTTGACTACAAAACATAATGATAAATTAACTATGTTATGTTTGGAATGTTACACTTTAGTTGGTTGTTTAATTAATTTAAGACTAGATGTTTTGGATGTAGGGACGTACTCTGTTCAGTTTCAGAATTTAGAATAGTATAATTTTCCAAAAATAATGACGATAGATTAGAAAGTGGATAAATATTTGTAAGAAAAGGTAGAAAACATTAATAATGGTAAGTTTTTTATTTTAATATTGATAAATAATGTTTTTTTTCTTTCATAGAATATATTATATATGATTTACAATTAATAGTTGATGAAAGTGTTATTTACTGAAGCTTATAGTTTTTTATTTTCCAATCATCCATTCAGCACCAATTTGTACAGAGGCCGTCATGAGTATTACTGGTGGGATAGAATAAAGAGTTATATTTACATATTTATGTGGAACTGTTTTTATTTTGAGTAGATTAAAACATAATTATATTAATTAAAGGGGATGCTTCCACCTTTTATAGTACCTAAGTAGCAAATGGATAATATATCAAGGAATTTATTGGTAATATTTCCAAAGATATTTCATGATAATAATTTTATTTTCTTTACTGTAGATAGATTTACTAAAAAATCTTATTTTCTACCCAAATGAGATATAATTAAAATACATTAAATTTCTAAAAAATATCTAATGGATATATTTATGTTACATTAATTACATATGTACATTGAATAAAACATTCATCCATGGTACATAACACATTTTTTTTAAAATAAATCAGAAGTAATAGTGTATTTTATTAAATTTAAGTAAATCATTTCTTCTTTAGTATGATGGAAAATATAAGAAGATGATTCAGACCATTGATGATATTCTTAACTATTTCTCAATTTGGTTACCAAGGATGTTGGGGTCATCATCTTTCATTGGATGAGTGTTCTTCCAATAACAGTTGTAATTTGAGTATACAGATGGAACCATTTGAGGCATTAACTGGAAACCAGTGTCAGACACTATAATTTTTTGATGATTTTTTTTAAATAAATTTAATGTGACAATATTTCAAAATGAAAATAAAAAATAATGTTTATTTCATTTAGGCACACGTGAGGAAAACTCATAACATGCAGAAAAGTTATTTGGATAAATGGAGGAAAGTTATTTCTTTCTTGGTAAGTGATATTTCCTTTCTCATTTTTTATCATGTAAAAGTGTGTTATTTTTTGTTATGTAGTGTATTATATGTCTATAGTAAATTTAACCGTATGAAATCATGGAGAATGTTGGATCAATTTCTTACTGAGGGTCTTTGCCTTTTTTTTTGTCTCACGTAGACAACATATTTCATTTTTCAATGATTAGGAAATATATGTTAGTATCATCTCATGTTTTGAGCCTAGAAGTAGTTAAGTTGGAAGATAATATTTCAAATGAGGAATATCCAGTTCAGATTCTTTGCCCTATAGGGAAGGTTTTATGGACTAATTGGATAAAATATGTTGTGGTTTTATGGAAAAACATTAAGGTTGAAGGGGAAAAATTGGAATCTAAAATTCCTAGAATGGATGATTTCACCTTTTGTTTAATAAGTGAATAAAAATGAGAGGAAATTTCAAAAATGGGATAATTGTGTAACAACCTTATTAATTATTGAATAATTAATTTTCACATTTTTTAATTTGAATTTGAATGTAATATTATTTTAATGTTTTAATGTAAATCATAATAAAAAAATAAATTATTTTAATCAAATAATAGTATATTAACGTTTTATTCAAACGAATTATATTAAAAATTTAAAATTTGAATCTAATAAAATTTATAAAAAAAATTTAAATATGAATTTATAAAAAAAAATTTGACGTTTTTGAATTTTTTGGAATATATTGATTTTTGAGGGAATGGTTAAAATAAAAAATATTGTTAAAATATTCCATTAAAAATTTATGTAATTAAAGAGTAACAATATGTTTTAAATTTGTTTTGAGGTAACCATTATATAACTTAGTTGTATATAATATAGTTAATTACTTTGCAATCTACTTTATAGGGGTTGTTGATATATGTATTTTTATCATTACTATTGGGTTTTTATAAAAACTGTTTTAAAATGAATAATGTTTCACATTTTTAATTAATAAAAAAACATGTCATGGTGAATTTATTAAATAAAACTTATATAATATATATTTTTAAATATTAATTTACTTTCTTGGAATGATTATTATCAGTGATAGATTTATTATAAAACCATTTTTCTGAAAAACACTCTTCTTAAAACCCCATTGTCTCACTATGACTGCAGGATTAATTGAAAAATTAAAAAAAATTCAAATCATTCAATTGATCTTATAATAATGGATTCCATATTTTGAATCATAATACATTATAACTTCATATATGATCAAAAATTGTTTTGACCAAAAATATTAGTGAAGGAAACTATAAATAACTATAGTGGTTTAGGTAAAAACTAGTTCACATAGTGGTTAAACATTAAACTTAAGAGGGAAAATAACAATGAAACTTATTAAGAACCAATATTTTGGACATATTTATAACCTATAATTTATATTATATATTTTTAGTCATTATTAGAGCTACATTACATGGATAAAACATGCTTGGAATTCCCTATTGTAGAAATTTACAAGTTTCCACTCACCTTTTTCTAAAAGGCCTCCCACTATCATCCCATATTCAAAAATATCAAGAAATTTGGCTTGGAAAATACCTGACCAAATAAACTATAAACTTAACAGCCCTAATCCAACAAGACTTAAATTTCAATGAAATCCAACCATGTAATTCCTTTGATTCAAAAATTTTAGTTACCTAAACAAAATGTAACTTTCATTAACATGGGCTTCTGTTTTATTTCATCCTCCACCACCTTCGATAATTTGTATACAATTATCATATAATAAAAATAGTATCCTAAATATAATGATATGATGTTATGTTAAAATTATTACTTAAACCCACACACCCTTCCATCAAATTGGTTATAAAATCATCATTCGTGTGTTCGACAGACTACAACCTCACGAAATGATGTAATTCATTTTTCCATCACTCCCTCATGGCTAGTAATAATGATAAATGTAACATTTATATATTATATTTATGATATTTATAACATAATTATACCTCTGAGGTAATTATTTCATATAAACACTTTTGAAATTTCATATTATAAGGGATATAATAACATTACTTGTGTGTACAATGAACTTCCACCTCCTAAAGAGATATGAATCATTTTTCAATAATGTGTGATACAGATAAAGATAAGGGTAAATAAAATTATTATATATAACATAAATGATATCTTTATGTTCTTTAGGGAATAATTTTATTTCTATAAATAAAATATATTATTTTCATCTTGGCTTTTCACATGTCAAAAAATTGATAATGTCATTCCTGGACGTGTGGACTATCACCACATTAGAGTGATTTGATTAATTTTAAATAAAAATAATGATATATATAATGATATTTATTTAAATATCATGCTATTTTTTTATTTAATTATCATAATGTAAAGATAAAATATGATGTACCATCTTTCTATAATGATCACTAGAAAAATGGAATATTACTCAAGCGTACATACAATCTAACATCTTTATGATTGTAACGTTGGTTAATTTTACCTAACAATATATATTTATTTTTTTTAAAAATATATTTTTTTTTAAAATATGTAAATTACTTAATGATAATTATTTTTTATATTCTTAAATACTGAACTGATTCACCTTAGTTGGCCTACCAACGACGATCTTGACAAATTAACCGAATATGGTCAAAACTCCCAAATTTAGATTAATTGATTATGTAATTGTATATTATATATTAATATGTGAAATAGAATTATTAATAATTTTATTAAAAATATAATGTAATTATATAATTTAAAAATTTCTATTATTAATGCTGATAAGGGCATATGTGACATGTTAGACTCGAGGTAATGGATCCCATCTCAATTTCTTTTCATTGAGGAGATTATTGATATTATGAACATTTATTATTTTATACTATTTATATTAAGACCCTTTGGATTTATATATCAAATATTTATCTATTCTTATGATATTTATTGGTTTTTAAATGTCATTTGTTAATGGGATTCCAATTCATGGGTTTCCCAAGTGATAGTGGGATCTTCATTGATAAAGAATACTATTTGGAGGATTTATTTTAATATCTATTTATTATCCATGAAGAAGTTTTATAATGATATTTGAAATGCTTTCATAAAGGAATAATATATTTATAAAGTTAATTTTATATATCTGTTATAATACTTCAACGGTTTTAAAATGGATTTATTTCATTTTTAATAGAATGAGAGACAATGATGTTTCCTACCGCCATGATTATTATTTATTTTATAGCTTTATTTTTATTCTTGAAATATTTTATAAATATAAATCCTCCATTCCATTTCTCTATAGTATTTTGGTATTGATAATGGTTTTTTCAAAAAATAATATATATATATATATTGAATGATATTTTGAATGAAAATTGTATTTTTATATCTGTAAGTGAATTTAATATGAGATTCAAAGACTTTTTGAAATGATAAAATGTTTTATTCATGATGTGGTTTATGGAAATTATAAATATTGGGTGCACCAAGATAGATTTGGGTGAGAAAGATATATCTTAAATGATGTGTGATCCTATATAGCTCAACAATGCATGGGCTAATGATTATATTATTTGGATAATTTTTTTGGATGTTTTATTATAATTAATAGAATTTTTAAGGGTTCTTTATGGGTTATATGTGATTATTTCCCAAGGTGCCTGCCTGAATTTTCTATGATTTCTAAGGTGTTTTCATGTAAATCATTTTTTCAGAAGGTAAAATAAATGACCCTAATAAAGGAATGATACTTTAATTTTATGAATAAAATTATACTTTTTCAAGAAAAGGGGTTTTCTGGTTTTTATTAAAAAAATGGTTTCATTATTTTAATATACCATGCTGAAATATTATGCCCATCAAAATTTTTTTGAAAAAGAAATTATTTGGTTTAAGGATGGGTAAGGGAATGGAAGTGGTCATGTTGAATGTTGTAAAATGTTTTCATGAAAATAGATCATGATTTATTATAATAGATTTCTATTGAGGAAAAAACAGATACTAATTACAATTTTTCACTTTGTATTTTATGGTTTTATTTTTTATGGCCTATGACCTAATTCTCTAAAAATCTAATCCCAAAAGACACATAGTGTGAATGAAATTAATTTTATCTACATAAACTCAAAATTATGAAATATTTAAGGTTATGGACTTATATTAAATTTTACTAAAATATATACAATGGAATGTGATGAATATGATATATTAGTAGAGATTATATATATTTCAATTTTATTTTGATGTTATATATTTTATAAATATGTATTAGTGATGTCGGATATCAAAATTTCTTTTCTATATCATATAAAATTTTATATACTACATTGTGAAAATTATATATATCATATCAATAAAATAAATGTTTATATATATATATTCCTTATAAAAATTTAATCAATATAGGAATGGAAATTTAAATGATACCTTTTTCTGGGATGGTGGTATCCCAGTTTAATGTGATTTACATTGAGTTTATTGTAACCTATATTGTATATGAATATACATGTGAAATCATATTGGATTAAAAGATGATATCTGTTAGTCATGATCAATATTTTTGTGATTATTTTAAATTTTATCTAGGGGATGAATTTTGAGGTCTATAATGTTTATATGAATTATAAAGATAATTAAGTGACATTTAGGTATTTTTATGAGGTTAATTAAAACATGATATTGTAATTATCATTTCACAATACATGGTTATGGTTTAATTATTGAGGAAAAAAATAAATATTTGGAATTGTTATTATTACCTAAACTATTAAATATTTAAAAAAACAAATAGTGTGGTCGTAATAATATTTGATGGAGGATTTTTAAAAATATCCTTAAACCCTATGATATTGAAATACCGCATCATAGTTTTCATTATTTCATTGATAATTAGGGTCATTGGTAATATTCTACGTGTGATTGTAGAGTGTGTTAACTTTATATAAAATTTAATTATTCTAGGATAAGATTGTATAGTTTTTATTGTATGTTTCTTATATAGATGAAAATTTATAGATATATGTAAAATTTCCCTAGTATATGTCCTCGTTTACATATTTATATTAAATAATACTGATTAAAAATTTGATATAAAATAATTATATCATTTAAAAAAATATTGTTTAACAAAATATGTGATGTCGGTTTCAAAAATATCTTGCAGTATTTTACGATGATCTTATTGTTTTTCTGTAGATTTAAAGAGAAAAATCACATTATATTATTTATTTAACCACGACATGGTCTGTATTTTATATAGGATTACAGTGAAGGTAATGTTTTAATTTATTGTAGAATATTTCTTTTTAGGAAAAAAATTTCATTTTTATTCTAGTGAACCTCAAACCACATGATGGTATACATGAACACAACATAGATTTACATGGATTCTAATGATTTTACTAGAATAATGTGCATTTGAAACATGGTATGCCAATGTATTTCAAATACAATTTTACTGAACAATGATCAGTGCGGTTGAATTAAAATGTGGATATGATATGTTTCCTGTAATTAGAGTGAGTTTTTAGAATATATTTATAGATTAGTATTCTGATAATTGGAGGAATAAATAGGGTACCAAATGTCCTTTAGGAAAGGTAGTAAATTTTTTAATATCTATATTTTAATGAACAATATTAGGATACGGTTCACTCAATAAATTTTTTTTTTCTTTATGAACATAAAGAAGAAAAAACACACATAATTATTCATGGTCTATTGATTTTCTTTATTTAAGATCTATATATAGATCATATAAGTCATATTAATATTTATTTTTCGTAAATCAATGTATGTGGGACATGTTATGGTCGTGAATATTTGATTTAATAAGGAATTAATGAAAAAATAAATTATATGGTAAATATAGAGTTTTTTGTTTCATAGTTAATTGGTACATCATAAATTTATTCTCCGTGAATGTAATTATTTATGGAGAACCTATAAAAATAAATGATTTTATGCAAATTAATTTTCATATGGTGTTATTGGGAACATTGTTTTTTCATTGATTAGATAAAGTGTTCTTATAACATAAATTGATGATCATTCTAGTTACAATTATTTGAGACCATAATTGACCACTTATCATATTCTTTTGGGCCTTATTGTTTAAATATGTAACATTAAATAAAAAAGGGTGTTACCTATAGAACATATTAGAAGTTGATCATTGGCATGGGGTATTTCCTTAATGAAAAGGGAGTGACCCTTTTAGATGGTTATTTTTAACTAAGTTGGAAAATTTATATGAAATCAAAGGAATGATATCCATATATTTTTGCATTATATATAATTATTCAATGAATTCATCTATGTGATCCTATCAAAATTTTTGGAATGAAAAAAACATGTGTCATCTTCATTCTATTTTAAAATCATAAAATGACATATATGTAGTAATTTCAAATATAATATACAATGTTTTTATAATATGCACATATGTACATTAAATATGTGTAAAAATGAGTAATGTTATCAATAGTATATAAACGATCCATGGAATATGTGAGTAATATATATTAGTATGTTTTTTTGGGAATTTAAAAACATGGATAATGAATACTAGAAAAAAAATATAACTATTGATCATTGTAGGTGTAGATGTTTTTGGAATATAACATTGAGGTTCCATTGGTGGCATGAGGGTGATTATGGTGCTTTCAATTTCTAAAAAATGATTGAAATATGATTCCACAAAAATTTAATGTTAAATTGATAAGTATATAAAATAATAAATTTTCATGTATGAGTTTTTAATGCATCGAATATAGATAATGTGTACTTAAATAAAGATAATATTGAAATAAAATATGATCCAATGGGTTATTTGATGATTATGATTGAAAAAGTAAAATAATAAATTAAATAAGAATATTAACGATAAGGGTTTTCTGATATATATGTTGAGAATAAATTCCTACCGATGGAAGTTGATACATAAAGACATAAAATAGAATATATTAGTGGAATAATGAATGAATTTTTAGTGGTTTATGACCAACTCAATGAAGAAATCAATCTATTGTAGAATATTGCCTATGGTGAAGAAACTATTCAATAATTATAAAGATATTATTATTATATTTATATTATTATTGATGATCATGAAAAGGTAGTTAGTTCCATCATTAATTTTCCTGAAGAGAGATAAATGATGTTTGGAATAGTTAAAGAACGTGTTCTTTGTTGATTAAAAATATATAATTTCAATTAATTTTTAAAAAATATCATAATAAATTATTATTTTGATATTTTTTAAATAATAATTAAAAATATGATAACAAATAGGTAGAGATAGTTTTCTAATTTGTTGAAATAATAATATGTATAATAACATGAGAATTATTAGATTTATAAACAAGAATTATTTTCCTATGAATCAGATATAAAGTACTATATAAATAGGAAGGCTAAAAATTGGGGGTAAATTTTAAATTCATCTCTCATAGTTTATTAAATTTTTTTAATAATTACTCCATTATAGTAAATGAAATTCAAATAATATCCTCCAAATAAAATTTAAATTATATGGTTATTTGTGGAGCGCCCTAAAATTTCGTCATACGGACAAAAGTTATATAGAAGGTGAGACATGAATATTTCTAGAAAAGTGGATGAGAAGAAACCTAATATATAAAAAATAGAAAATATTTTTAATGATATTATTTTTACTTCTCTAATTTTTGTCCAAAATCTCAATTATTTATGAAAATAAGGTATACTATTAAAGGGTCAAGAATATGGGAAATATTGGAGTTAAAAACTATATCATTAGTGTATAAATTCTCAATAATCTAATAATATAAATTATAATATATTTTAAATACTAAAAGTATAATGGAAATAACCACTCATGTTCTGAAATAAATTAAAATCTCCAGGATTTAAAATCAAAATAAATATAAATCTATTATGGATATAATTACACTTATGGTGAGAAGGAATAAATATTTTGTGATAGTAAATAATATAAAATAAACCTATATGACTGGAAATCAATATTTTTATAAAATACGAATTATTTTCAAGATTTAATGGTTCATATTGAAAATTATAGACCTTTAAAATCCAATATTAGTTTTAAATGATGTTTACATGAAGATAATTTAAGAGAAAATATGTACTCTATGTTAATGGAATTTGACATAATCTAATGAGTACATGTAAACACTTTAAATATTTTAATTATCTTTTTTTTATTAATAGCATAATATTCAATGTAATGAAATTAAATTCATTTGGAAAAAACACTAGCAAGTTAATAATAAAGAGAATACATGAACTTTCACTATACGCTATGAAATAATGGATTTGCATTGATATATTTGATAATTTTTTCAATAAATAATTGAAATAATTTTAATGATTAAATTCAAAATTGTTAATTATAATCTTATTTTAAATAGAGAAAATTCAGTTTCTTGTGGAATGATAGTGATGATGGTGTGAAATCAAAATATGGAAAAATAAATGAATATAAAACATGAATGATATTTTTCTAAAAAATTTCTATAGTCCCATGTTTATATTTAAACATTCAATGAAAATATAAATATTTAAATAATTTTAGGATTACAATAATATATAACAATAGGGTCAAATAATATATGGACACTAAATTTTAATATCTACCAAATTAGTTACATAAAAATCTTGTTTTAAAGCACTTGCAACAAGTTTTACATTACCGTGTTGTAACACCCCAACAATATGTTGGGACCAAGTTAGAAGGATAAGGAAGTAAAAAAGGATTGATGTTACAGAGTGTTGTCTTTTGTAACATCCCAGGTAAATAAAGAATAAAGAATTTTCATATTTATTAATATTTACGAATTAGATATTAATTTTATTTTAAAGGGGTTGCTATGTTCGATATCGTACCCGATACGCAACGATGAGTTTCTTTGAAACTTACGTAGCACACTAGTAATAAAATAATATTTTTTTAAATGTTAGTTAAAAAGTAGCCGTTGTACTGGCGGGAATGGATATAAATAACTAAAATATAATTAGATATGTTTTTAAATGTTTTTACATTTACCCAATAAAAGATAAAGGCTTAAAATACGGAAAGAGTTCAATTTTAGGGCATATATACTCTAATTTTCACTAAAGGTTCACTTATCACCTTTTAATGGTGAACCGTCATTAAATATAGTTTTGATCACTCTTATACATTATTTTGTACCAAATATAACTCTTCTTTAGAATCGGGACATCAAAATTTACTTTGTGTAAATTTTTGGTACCTTTCTGATAAAGTTCATTTTTTTATGAATAGTGTAATATGTTGTATTTTAATTCAAAACCTCTTTTTAATATAATTTATTTATATGATTAGATTATCTTTTGAATTGGTTTTAAAGTGAAATTAGAAAATATTTTTACAATTAAATCCAATAGTGGTCGTTGGAATTAATTTTACTTTGAAATCGGACTTAAACTAGTGTCAATCTTTTGATACTTATTGTTTCACAAAAATACGCTATTTGTCATGACATCGGGAATTAATTATTAAATTAATTAATTTGACTTATATGTTTTGAATTTTGTAAAATGGACTTCATTTTTGAATTCGGAATATCAAATATCGCTTAGGGTGAATTTTTGGTAATTTTCTGAAAAACTTCAATTTTTGATGAATAGTGAAACCACTAAGTGGTAATCAAGAAAACTGATTTTTCAGTTAAATGAATGTTTACCACTAATGTGTATTGAATTTTGAAAATCCGACATACATGGTTTTCATTAAGAAGTAAAATTTGGTTCAATGAGATTAAAATAAATTTTTGGTGAATAGTAACGTTTTTTCATTAATCGCGATTAGAGGTAATTAGTGTAGTTTAAGGTAAAAATGGTATTATAAGAATGTGAAAACACCATGACACTTTTCTTACACCTATTGGGTGAGTCATGGTCCACCCAGACAAGCCATGGGCCAAATTGGGGACCCCATGGAGCCACTTTAGTTGGAAAATGACATTAATATATTTTTATTTAATGTTAAAGTGAAAATGACACTAACATAAATTGTTTTACTAAAATAATTTTTGAGTGGGGTTATAAAAGTCCAAATTTTGTTTATAAATATTCATTGGAAAGATAAAACGATTTCCTACATCATAGTAGTTTGTTTATAATTTTTAGACATTAAATAAATTAAATTATGTATGAAATCATGATGATGCAGCGATGACCTCATTATTTAACGATTTAAATAAAATGGGAAGATAATGCAAACACCAAGGCTTAAACTTGTCCAAAGCCAATTGGATGAGTAGATTTCTAACCCTTATCACCTTATCCTCGAATTATATAAATGTGGGACCTTTATAATTCGAAAATAATTGTGTAATAATGTAACATTTCAATCTTTCCAAAAGAGCCCCTCCTCTCCACTTATAAAAGGCCCCCACCACTCCCACCTTATTCACACAATCAAGCCATTTGGCTCGGCCAACCTCTGCCCAAATACTCTCCAAAAATCCCTCTACTACTCATAGAAGCCTCACTTTGGGCAGAACTCTTCCCAAGGAAGCCTTTGGCTCAAATCAAAAAGAGTTACCCGATTTTGAGGTAATGTCTTCTCTAATGTTGTTTTGTTTTAATTTTCTTCTCCAACCCACTAAACTCTTTTTATTCATTTCTTTTGTAACAACACCAGTATCCTCAATATACTAGGATGTTGTTATAAGATGTATTCGAGCTACACTTACACACACCTACATCTAATGGTTAAAGAACATACGGTTTCTGTGGATGGCGAATTTCTGCCTCACGAAACGATGATTATTGAACACTCATATAACACCTTCAAAGGTGGCCATTAAGATGTCACTATTTTTATATATGATATATAATATGTTTATGTTTTACTTATGCTTCTGTATTTCACATTTATCGCACACTTTATGATTTCCATTATGGGTAAAACGCGATAATTTCATTTTAGGAAGTGCGGACTACCGCCCCCTTAAAGTGATTTGAATCGTTAATGCCATATGTGGGATGTATAAAGGATGGAGTAAATGGTATTATACACTATATTATACTGGAATTATATTATACATTTATATCATTATGATTTTTGTTCCATTAAATATGAAATTGAAATGAAAGCAGCGTTCATGCGTACGTACGGCTTACCGTCTCCATGAACGGTGCATTTCATTTCTTACCTCTAAATGTTACGTAATATTATGAATGAATGTATATACTGGATATATATGATATATATTTTATCTAAATCATGAATATAATTCTGGATATAATTTATATTTCAACACATGAACAACTTGTAATTATAAGAAGGTTATTGTTGACACAAGTACCAAAGATCGACAAAACGACCGTTATTAACTTAAATAATTACATAACGTTCATAACATTGTAATAAGTGATATAAAAAGGATAATGAAATTTAAAATGGTTCTTAATAAGGTAGATATTAACTCTAGTTTATTATTCAGGAGGTTAAAGAACGGTTGAGTCAAGTCGGACATGAGGTAAGGGAACTTCTTAACCCAACTTCCATTCTTTGGGTTAATCTCCTAATTTCAAATTATGTCATGATATTATTATGTACTATATTGTATTTTTACTTTATTTATGTGTACCTATAGTGAATACACATAATAGATCTATTTTATTTTAAAAATGATATTTTTAAGGACTTCGTCTCAATCCCCTATCATTGAGGCATATTTGGTTTTATACACAACTTTATTTTATACGGTGTATAAACCCCTTTGACTTTTACGTTTATTCAAAAGGAATCTTTTTTATACGAAGCGTTTTACTAAACGAAAAAAATGGAATGTTTTTCTTTCCGTACTTATGCGGCGACAATGACTTCTCCGCCGCCGTGACCATTATTTGAGTTTCGGCTTCCTCTACAAGCCATCACTTTTTTTAATGAAAAATAAATACAAAGTTTTAACATTCTTTTATTTTGGTATTGAAAATGGTTTTGAAAGTGTTTTTATTATATCAATGTGTTTTATTGATATCTTGTGACTGAAATGTGGAAATTTTATGTTTCCTTTATGCATGTTTTATGTGATACGATTATGTTATGGTTTATGATATGTTTAAACCTATTCATATGAGGAATGCATTGGACTTAATAAGTGAAGGGTGGTGCCTGCTATAGCTCCTCGATGCATCGGCAGGTCTCATGAGACAAACTAGTGTATTGGCACGAGGCCTTGACAAAATCTTATTTGTGGTCTTGGCACGAGGCCTTGACTACGTGGTTATGATAGTCTGGCATTATGCATTCCATCATTATGAAAGTGGTTATTGATATTGCATGTGATTATTCGACCATTAGAATATCCATGAGATGAAGTGAATGGCATTATCTCATTTTACTTTTGCCATATTATGTTTATGTTCAAGTTTAAAAGGCTTTTTTTTAGTTATACATTGCCTTAAATTTTTATGTTTGTTTATGAAAGCTTCCGCAAATATTGTTATCCTTACTGAGCATCTGAGCTCACCCCTTTCAATGTTTTAATTTTTTCCATGATGTGAAGAAGTATTTTATGAATGACCTGCAGGGATAGTCAGAAGAGGATATGAGTGTGGACTATGAAGACTTTGTTATTAGTTTTTCACTTTATGATGTAATGTAAGACTTATGAATGTATCTAGTGTTTCCAAGGCTACTAAACTAATCGGTCTTTCGAGACTTGATCTTTTGTGATCATGCCAATGTTACGAAGTAATGCACCGACTCTGGGTAGCTGGAGTCGGGGCGTTACAGTTGGTATCAGAGGCAGTTTAGTACTAACCTTGGAAGCTAGATTTAGATAAACTCTGATTAGAGCACATAGCCCAAAGATAGACTTTGAGGATTAGTATAGAAGAACATCCTAGAATTTTGGTATTGTAGAGATTTTGTGAGTTTTCCGAGCAATACATCCCTGTCTGGATACGAGCAAGTAGAGGCGGCTCTGGCACAGATGTACCTAGGGGTAAAACCCGAAAACACCGCTTTGAGCTAGACTCGAACAGGAACTGGTTCACGACAACGGGCCTTGCTGCACTCTTTGTTACGACACTCCCGGGGGATATGCTTAGGATAATTCTCATTTTATTTACAAACCACTATGAAGGGTTATGAGTACATACTTCCTCAAAGAAAACATTCTTATGATTATGGATTATATCCATAAACTGTTCAATTACTTTAAGTATTTTAAAAAGTTTGAAATTATTCATTGTAATTCATAAACTAAACTAGTTTATGCCATTGTATAGAAATGGCGCCCAGTAGAAGGAATGTGAACTCCAGCAATACGTATGATCCAAAGAGTAAGAAGTATCGTATCTTTCACGGTATTAAGCCAACATTTCAAAGGGAAATAGTCTCCCATGTGTTATCAACATATGAAGAAATAGTATCATGTGTTAATAAGATAAGTAAATAATTCTCTGAGTCCTATGGATTTGAAGCGAAGAAAGAGATGAAAGGGATGGAAGAGAGAATGATGGATAAAGGAATGAGGGGAATGAACAATTTTCCAATATGTGATAACTGTGGGAAGAAACACCTTGGAATTTTCCTGAAGGGAATGGGGGTTTGTTATAAGTGTGGAGAAAAAGGACACAAAGTGCATGACTGCAAGGGTAAGAAAATGGTTTCAAATGTACAATGCTTCTTCTGCAAGGATTGGGGACACTACGCAAACCAATGACCAAATCATCAGAGTATGCCCCAAATGATGTTATTGGATAATAATCAAGTTATGATACTACCATAGATGAGGAGTAATGATTAGAGTTCTTAAGTTGTTATTAAATAATTTTGTAATTTGAGTGTTGTATCAATGATGTACTGGTTATAATAATTATGCAGTATATAAGGATTGTACTGCAGTACTATTTCATCAAGGACTTGAGATTGTGATTTTGGAATAAGACGTGATTGATTTGGATAAATTATATTGGATATAATTTACTTCCTTGAAACTGATTGATGTTTTGTATACATTTTTGGATATAAGGAGTATATCTAGTATTCTATAAGGAATAAGGGATCATGGTAATTCAGTATGTTTAAAAATAATACACGATGAAGGTATTCACATGTTGTTACGTGGGAAAAAGGATCTTCATTATGTTTACCTTCCTTATAAAATTTGGACTGTAAGTTGGACAGAAGTATTTTGGATAACTATAAAGGTTGGAATGGATTAAGTTGATCATTAGATAGTATTGTTTAAGGTTAACGCATTTTTGAATATTATTTTTGGAATATTATAATACTATAGTTTTAGGAAAAGGACAACCTGCAGGGTGGGGCATAACCCGTTGCGTCGGACAAAGCTGCAGGAATCGAACCCACAATCATAGTGCGACATGCCTTTATTTCCTACCACTAGCCTACAGGAAGTCCCTGGTCATTAAAAAATAATTTTACTAATCTAAATGTTATGTGTTAACATTTGGAAAATTATACAATTAGGATAAGTATAATATTTTTGTGTTCTATTATCTTTTTGAGTGAAAGATGAGTTGAAGGTTGAAACTCTAATTTTCAAGCATAAATATATATATACCTATCTCTTATTCAATGAATAAATTAATTCTTAAACTTTAGTAAAGGGATATTAAAACAAAAAAAATGTGTTATCCTAATAACTTATGTCTTGTTGAACTGATGATATTTTAAATCAACATAGATTGAAGGCTTTGAGGCCCTCAATTTGACAGTTGATTGTGATTGATGACCCCAATCGCTCCCTACAAATATTTACGTTTTTCCTCTAATTATATGTCTCTAATTGCCACCAATGTTCTTCTAATCGAGATCATAATTGGGTGGTGACTTGTTCATTTCCCTTTCCCTCTTATTAATACTAAATTCTATTAACCTTATTTCCGATGTGGGTTTTCCACAAAGGTATTTTCTATTTTCAACCTTTTATTTTCCAAGAAAAATTTCAAATTGCGAGGATGCAATTTATTGAAGGAGGGGAGAATGTTACATCCCAGGTAAATAAAGAATAAAGAATTTTCATATTTATTAATATTTACGAATTAGATATTAATTTTATTTTAAAGGGGTTTCTATGTTTGATAGCGTACTCGATACGCAACGATGAGTTTCTTTGAAACTTACGTAGCACACTAGTAATAAAATAATATTTTTTTTAAATGTTAGTTAACAAGTAGCCGTTGTACTGGTGGGAATGGATAGAAATAACTAAAATATAATTAGATATGTTTTTAAATGTTTTTACATTTACCCAATAAAAGATAAAGGCTTAAAATACGGAAAGAGTTCAATTTTAGGGCATATATACTCTAATTTTCACTAAAGGTTCACTTATCACCTTTTAATGGTGAACTGTCATTAAATATAGTTTTGATCACTCTTATATATTATTTTGGGCCAAATATAACTCTTCTTTAGAATCGGGACATCAAAATTTACTTTGTGTAAATTTTTGGTACCTTTCTGATAAAGTTCATTTTTTTATGAATAGTGTAATATGTTGTATTTTAATTCAAAACCTCTTTTTAATATAATTTATTTATATGATTAGATTATCTTTTGAATTGGTTTTAATGTGAAATTAGAAAATATTTTTACCATTAAATCCAATAGTGGTCGTTGGAATTAATTTTACTTTGAAATCGGACTTAAACTAGTGTCAATCTTTTGATACTTATTGTTTCAAAAAAACACGCTATTTGTCATGACAGCGGGAATTAATTATTAAATTAATTAATTTGACTTATATGTATTGAATTTTGTAAAATGGACTTCATTTTTGATTTTCAGAATATCAAATATAGCTTAGGGTGAATTTTTGGTAATTTTCTGAAAAACTTCAATTTTTGATGAATAGTGAAACCACTAAGTGGTAATCAAGCAAACTGATTTTTCAGTTAAATGAATGTTTACCACTAATGTGTATTGAATTTTGAAAATCCGACCTACATTGTTGTCATTAAGAAGTAAAATGTGGTTCAATGATATTAAAATAATTTTTTGGTGAATAGTAACTTTTTTTCATTAATCGCGATTAGAGGTAATTAGTGTAGTTTAAGGTAAAAATGGTATTATAAGAATGTGAAAACACCATGACACTTTTCCTACACCTATTGGGTGGGTCATGGCCGACCAAGACAAGCCATGGGCCAAATTGGGGACCCCATGGAGCCACTTTAGTTGGAAAATTACATTAATATATTTTTATTTAATGTTAAAGTGAAAATGACACTAACATAAATTGTTTTACTAAAATAATTTTTGAGTGGGGTTATACAAGTCCAAATTTTGTTTATAAATATTCATTAGAAATATAAAACGATTTCCTACATCATAGTATTTTGTTTATAATTTTTAGACATTAAATAAATTAAATTATTTATTACATCATGATGATGCAGCGATGACCTCATTATTTAACGATTTAAATAAAATGGGAAGATAATGCAAACTCCAAGGCTTACACTTGTCCAAAGCCAATTGGATGAGGCGATTTCGAACCCTTATCACCTTAGCCTCGAATTATATAAGTGTGGGACCTTTAGAATCCGAAAAGCATTGTGTAATAATGTAACATTTCAATCTTTCCAAAAGAGCCCCTCCTCTCCACTTATAAAAGGCCCCCACCACTCCCACCTTATTCACACCTTCAAGCCATTTGGCTCGGACAACCTCTGCCTACATACTCTCCCAACATCCCTCTCCTACTCATAGAAGCCTCACTTTGGGCAGAACTCTTCCCAAGGAAGCCTTTGGATCAAATCAAAAAGAGTTACCCGATTTTGAGGTAATGTCTTCTCTAATGTTGTTTTGTTTTAATTTTCTTCTCCAACCCCCTAAACTCTTTTTATTCATTTCTTTTGTAACAACACCAGTATCCTCAATATACTAGGATGTTGTTATAAGAAGGATTCTAGCTACACTTACACACACCTACATCTAATGGTTAAAGAACATACAGTTTCTGTGGATGGCAAATTTCTGTCTCACGAAATGATGATTGTTCAACACTCATATAACACCTTCAAAGGTGGCCATTAAGATGTCACTATTTTTATATATGATATATAATATGTTAATGTTTTACTTATGCTTCTTTATTTCTCATTTATGGTATACTTTATGATTTCCATTATGGGTAAAACGCGATAATTTCATTTTAGGAAGTGCGGACTACCGCCCCCTCAAAGTGATTTGAATCGTTAATGCCATATGTGGGATGTATACAGGATGGAGTAAATGGTATTATACACTATATTATATTGGAATGATATTATAAATTTATATCATTATGATTTTGTTCCATTAAATATGAAATTGAAATGAAAGTAGCGTTCATGCGTACGTACGGCTTACCGTCTCCATGAACGGTGCATTTCATTTCTTACCTCTAAATGTTACGTAATATTATGAATGAATGTATATACTGGATATATATGATATATATGATATCTAAATAATGAATATAATTCTGGATATAATATATATTTCACCACATGAACAACTTGTAATTATAAGAAGGTTATTGTTGACACAAGTACCAAAGATCGACAAAACGACCGTTATTAACTTAAATAATTACATAACGTTCATAACATTGTAATAAGTGATATAAAAAGGATAATGAAATTGAAAATGGTTCTTAATAAGGTAGATATTAACTCTAGTTTATTATTCAGGAGGTTAAAGAACGGTTGAGTCAAGTCGGACATGAGGTAAGGGAACTTCTTAACCCAACTTCCATTCTTTGGGTTAATCTCCTACTTTCAAATTATGTCATGATATTATTATATACTATATTGTATTTTTACTTTATTTATGTGTACCTATAGTGAATACAGATAATAGATCTATTTTATTTTAAAAATGATCTTTTTAAGGACTTCGTCTCAATCCCCTTTCATTGAGGCATATTTGGTTTTATACACAACTTTATTTTATACGGTGTATAAACCCCTTTGACTTTTACATTTATTCAAAAGGAATCTTTTTTATATGAAGCGTTTTACTAAACGACAAAAATGGAATGTTTTTCTTTCCATACTTATGCGGCGACAATGACTTCTCCGCCGCCGTGACCATTATTTGAGTTTCGGCTTCCTCTACAAGCCATCACATTTTTTTAATGAAAAATAAATACAAAGTTTTAACTTTCTTTTATTTTGGTATTGAAAATGGTTTCGAATGTGTTTTTATTATATCAATGTATTTTATTGATATCTTGTGACTGAAATGTGGAAATGTTATGTTTCCTTTATGCATGTTTTATGTGATACGATTATGTTATGGTTTATGATATGTTTAAACCTATTCATATGAGGAATGAATTGGACTTAATAAGTGACGGGTGGAGCCCGCTATAGCTCCTCGATGCATCGGCAGGTCTCATGAGACAATCTAGTGTCTTGGCACGAGGCCTTGACAAAATCTTATTTGTGGTCTTGGCACGAGGCCTTGACTACGTGGTTATGATAGTCTGTCATTATGCATTCCATCATTATGAAAGTGGTTATTGATATTGCATGTGATTATTCGACCAGTAGAATATCTATTGAAGAAGTGAATGGCATTATCTCATTTTACTTTTTCCATATTATGTTGATGTTCAAGTTTAAAAGGCTTTTGTTTTAGTTATACATTGCCTTAAATTTTTATGTTTATTTATGAAAGCATCCGCAAATATTGTTATCCTTACTGAGCATATGAGGTCACCCCTTTCAATGTTTTAATTTTTTCCAGGATGTGAAGAAGTATTTTATGAATGACCTGCAGGGATAGTCAGAAGAGGATATGAATGTGGACTATGAAGACTTTGTTATTAGTTTTTCACTTTATGATGTAATGTAATACTTATGAATTTATCTAGTGTTTCCAAGGCTACTAAACTAATCGGTCTTTCGAGACTTGATCTTTTGTGATCATGCCAATGTTACGAAGTAATGCACCGACTCTGGGTAGCTGGGGTCGAGGCGTTACATCTTTTGTTGTCAAAGATGCTAAATAAATTCACTTTGTAAAAGTCTTGAAAAACCAGACGATGATTTGAAGATTTTTATTTCACAAATATTATAATTTTGGAGAACTTGTGATGTATGCCATATGAAGGAAAGGGAGAGAGAAATTTGTAGGAGCGCAAGTATGCATTAGGAATGCAAGTATGTAGTAGGCGCACAAGTATGTAGAGGCATGCAAGTCATATTTCAAATAGCATTATTTCAAAAATTTGGCAAAGGAAAGAAGGCGCGCAAGTGCCAAGTAGGCGCACAAGTACCAAGAAGGTGCACAAGTACCAAGAAGGCGCACAAGTACCAAGGAGGCACGCAAGTGCCAGGGATTTGCGCAAGTGCCAAGAAGGCGCACAAGTACCAATGAGAAACACAAGTGAATGTGACGCGCAGGTTTCCAAAATTCCTATAAAAGGGTTACTACCCTTCTCATTTCATAATGCTCGAGACTTAGATAAATATTTTGAGCTATGAGCGTGCAAGTCGAAGATGTGAGGCATGCAAGTGGTTGAGGTGTGCATGTTCAGCCTCATTTTTAGGTGGCGTATAAGTGTTGTGTAGTCCACAAAGAGACGTGCATGTATAAGGGTGGAATGCAAGTATTTCCTGTCCATAAAGAGGCACGAAAGTATAAAGGAGGTTTTCAAGTAGAAGGAGGCGTGCAAGTGAAAGGATGCGTGCAAGTATAAGGAGGCACGCAAGTGCAAGGAGGCGTGCAAGTGGAAGGAGGCGTGCAAGTGGTTTTCTCCAGGAGGTTTCTACCAGCTTCTGCGTATGAAAGTGAAGAATTTTTTAGAAATATTTGATCCAGGAAAGGTCATCAAGAAGCAAAGAATTATTTCATTACCCTATTTGTGCTAAGAGGGAGCACATGCACAATTGGATTGTTTTCAAAGTGCTACACGAGTGTAAGGGTATATCCTACTCCTTGTATTCCACATCAAAGGATTGTTTTCTAATGGATTGTGTGGTAGTGGATTATTTTTTTACCATACCAAGGACGTAGCTACTCTTATTGAGAATTGAACCTTGTAAATCTTGTGTTCTTATGGTTGTGTGTGTTCGGTAGGGAAGAAACTCTTTTACCAGGAGGCGAAGGTTGTTTCATAAAGAAGGAAACCTAAAAAGAAAAAGATATCACTGATTCACCCCCTCCCCCTCTCAGTGATACTTGGATCCTGACAGGGAACTTCAATTGGTATTAGAGGCAGATTCCCTTCATTTATTCATTGTTGAAGTGGTTGAAGATAATCTATGATGGAGAATCTAAACTGCGTGAACAGTAAGGGGATTCTGATTTTTGACGGAAAGAACTATCACATCTGGAAGGATAGAATAATTCCTTATCTTATGTCTCTTGGATATGATGTTATTGAAACTACAACATATGGATTTACTGCTATTGATTACAAGGTTCCTCTTACTCCTATTGATTATAAGAATCTTGAGAATGATGGAAGAGCTAAAAATGTGTTACTCTCATCTCTATCTAAGAGTGAATTTTTAAGAGTGAATGGTGTTCCTATAGCCGAAGGAATCTGGGACAAACTGAAGAACATATATGAAGGAAATACAAAAGTGAATTAGGGTAATCTACAAATATTGAGACTGAATTATGATGACTTGAAAATGGGGGAAGTTGAATCTGTTGGGGACTTCTTTACCAGGATAAATGAGATTTTCAGCACTATCAGATATCTTGGTTAAAATCTGGAGGATTTTACAGTCGTTGAAAATATATTAAGAATTCATCCCGGAAAATTTGATGCTAAAGTTTCATCATTGGAAGAAAGAGACCCTGAAGAATTATCTCTGGTTGATTTTCATAGCACTCTTATCACTTATGAAATGAGAAGGGAGAAGACTCTAAAGAACAAAACCAAAGTTGATAGAGAAATGTCTTTTAAAGCTGCCAAGAGAGAAATGTCTAAGAAGGCTCTTGAGGACAATGATGTTATTATCTCTGACTCTGAAAATGAGATATGAGAAAACTTTGATGAAATTTTATCCTTGTTTTCTAAATATTTTTATGAGTTTCCAGAGGAAAGAAGAGAGGGAATGTGAGTATTCTGTGAAGTAGTTTAGAAATGATAATGGTGGAGAGTATAAGAATGAGGATTTTTCAGTATACCTTGACAAACATGGAATTTGGCATGAGTTCAGTTCACCATACACACCTCAACAAAATGGGGTTTCTGAAAGAAAGAATAAAAGTCTGGTGGAAATGGGGAGAACTATGTTACTTGAACATACTCTTTCCCATTATTATTGGAGGTAAGCCATGAGCATTGCAGTGCATATATAGAACCAATGTTTCTACAGGACAAACTCAGATATGACTCCATATGAAATGTTCTATGAAAAATCTACTAGTCTGAAACACTTGAGAGTCTTTGGGAGTCCATGCATTATAAAGAAAAAATTTGGAAAACTGGGAAAGTTTGATCAAAGAGGAGATGACGGAATTTTTCTTGGATATGCTCCAGAAAGAAGAGGTTATAGATGCCTCAATAAAGAAACAAGAATAATTGTTGATTATTCATATGTAAAAGTTGTTGAAAATGCTGAGAAAGAAAAGCACCCATATGTTGATGTGGAAGTTGAGTAGGATAGAGAAGTTTTTGTTAATAATATTGATAATGCTACAAACTATGTTAATCCTACTCATGAAGAGGAATATAACTCAGAGATTTAGAGTGATGAGGAAGAAGTTCAAACAACTCATCATAGATTGAGGAAACAAGTGGAGGCTCAGAACATTATTGGAGATAAAGATCAGAGGGTTCAAACAAGAAGAACAACAAATGCTATATCACATACTTCTCTTTATTCAAAGGTTGAACCAAATGATGTAAATAAATCATTTGAGCATCCAGAATGGGTTCATGCTATGAACGAAGAGCTTGATCAGATAGATAAGAACAAGTCTTGGGAACTTGTACCTAAGCCGGATAACAAGAACATTATTGGTACAAAGTGGGTTTCCCGGAACAAGCAGAATGAAGAAGGATAAGTAATAAGAAACATAGAAATATTGTTTTGCAAATGGTCTTCAGAAATTGAAGGAATTTATTTTGATGAATCCTTTTCTCCGGTAGCAAGATTAGAAACAATCAGAATCTTTCTTGCCATTGCTGCACAACGAGGTTACGAAATCCTTCAAATGGATGTAAAATCTTCATTCTTTAATGGTGATCTGGACGAGTAAGTTTACATTGATCAACCTTGTGGATTTGTTATTGGAAAGAATGAGAGATATGTGTGCATATTGAATATGTCTTTGTATGGACTAAAACAGGATCCAAGGGCATGGTATTCTAAATTGGATACTTTCTTGAAGAAGATGAATTTTAAGAAAGGTAGAGTTGATAGAAATCATTACATCAAGGGGGGATAGAAGTTTTCACTGATTGTTATTGTTTATGATGATGACATAATCTTTGTTGGGAATGATGAAAGGTCATGTGAAATATTTTCTTAGGAGATGAAGATGTTATTTGAGAGGTCCATGATGGGTGAAATAAAATACTTTCTTAGGTTACAAATCTCATCGAAAAAAAAATCATATCTTTCTGTCTGAAGGAAAATATGTTAAGGATTTTATGAAGAAGTTTGGCATGGAAAATTTAAAACCAGTTTCCACACCTATCTCAGTGGGAACCAAGTTGCATAATGATGGAGAAGGCAAGGATGTTGATCAGAAAGAGTTTCAAAAGCTAATTGGGAGTTTGTTGTATTTGACTACCTCAAGACCTGACATCATCTATGCTGTCACTTTATTTGGAAGATTTCAAAGTGCTCCTAATGAATCACATCTGATTGCTGGAAAAAGAATCCTTAGATATATCAAAGGCACAACAAATTTTGGAATTAGGTATAATGGCTCAGGAAATATTGATCTATTTAGGTATTCTGATGCTGATTGGGAAGGAAATGTGGATGATCGAAGATCCACATATGGTGGAGTTTCTTTTCTAGGTAATGGCTTTGTTAGTTGTCATACCATGAAACAGAATTCAGTAACTCTTAGCACAGCTGAAGCAGAGCATGTTGCTGCTACTCAATCTTCAACTCAACTAATGTGGATGAAGACTCAGTTAGAAGATCTACTTGTTGAATTGAAGCTACCATTGCTCTTAGGTTGTGATAATCAGAGTTCAATCAACCTTACAAGAAACCCGGTACAACATTCTCGTTCAAAACACATTGATATAAAGTACCAATTCATCAAAGAACATGTATAGAATAATGAATTAAGGCTGGAATTTGTTCCTACATCTGAACAAGTTACTGATATATACACCTAGAATTTAACAAAAGAACTATTTGCAAAATTGAGGTTGAACATGGGTGTCCAACCTATTCATCAAGGTTAAGGTATGTGTTTCTATCCCCTCTCTCATCTTGCCTTTGGATAGTGTTGTCAAGGGGGATAATTTTTTCATAAATCTATCCTTATACATGCATTCATAAAGGGGGAGTTGTGGGTAATCTGTGAATCCATCATGTATGTGTGTGAAAAATTATAACTGTTTGTTGGAGTGGTTGTAGGAAACAAATGTTGTTTTCCAGGAAAGTTGAGGAAGTGAAGAATTCTGAAGTAGAATCTTGAAAGATGTTCTGAATAAGGTTGATGATGTATGCTCATGAGATGTCATAGTCACAACTATTAGACAACATGGTTTTGGAAGTCAATAATGCTTTTATCCTACAATGAGTTTTCTCACGTAGGTTTAGAATTGTTGATAAGTAATCCATTGTATAAGGTTACAATGTAATGTTATTTATGAATCATGGTTTCCATCAAAAACCAAATGGGGAGATTGTTGGGACCATGTTAGAAGGATAAGGAAGTAAGAAATGTTTTCTGTTACAGAGTGTTGTCTTTTATTGTCAAAGAAGCTAAATAAATTCACTTTGTAAAAGTCTTGCAAAACCAGACGATTCTTTAATAATTTTTATTTAACAAGTATCATAAGTTTGGAGAACTTGTGATGGAAGCATTATGAAGGAAAGGGAGAGAGAAAGAAGTAGGCGTGCAAGTATGCAGTAGGAGCGCAAGTATGCAGTAGGCGCACAAGTATGTAGAGGCTCGCAAGTCATATTTCAAATAGCATTATTTAAAAAAATATGGAAAAGGAATGAAGGCGCACAAGTGACAAGAGGGTGCACAAGTACCAAAAAGGCGTGTAAGTGCCATGAAGGCGCGCAAGTACCAAGGAGGTGCACAAGTGAATGTGATGCGTACGTCTCCAAAATGCATAGAAAAAGGTGACTACCCTCCTCATTTCTTAAGGATCAAGACTTAGAGAAATATTTTGAGCTCTGAGTGCACAAGTCGAAGAAGTGAGGTGCTCATGTGGTTGAGGCGCACAAGTTGAGCCTCATTTTTAGGTGGCGTTCAAGTGTTGTGCTGTCCAAAATCAGGCATGCAAGTATAAGTGTGGCACACAAGTATTTCATGTCCACAAAGAGGCGCATAAGTATAAATGAGGTGCCCAAGTGGAAGGAGGCGCACAAGTGCAAATAGGGGTGCAAGTGGAAGGAGGCGCACAAGTGGATGGAGGCGTGCAAGTGGAAGGAGGCGCACAAGCTGTATTCTATAGGAGGTTTCTACCAGCTTCTAGGTAGGAAAGTGAAGAATTGTTTTGAAAGATTTGACCCAGTATAGGTCATCATGAAGCAAAAAATTATTTCATTACCCTATTTTTGATAAGAAGGAGCACACACACTATTGGATTGTTTTCAAAGTGCTACACGAGTGTAATGGTATTTCCTACTTGTTGTATTCCACATCAAAGTATTGTTTTCTAGTGGATTGTGTGGTAATGGATTATTTCCGTACCATACCAAGGACGTAGCTACTCTTATTGAGTAGTGAAACTTGTAAATCTTGTGTTCACGTGGTTGTTTTTGTTCATCAGGGAAGAAACTCTTTAATAGGAGGCGAAGGTTGTTTCATAAAGAATGATACTTAAAAAGAAAAAGATATAACTGATTCACCCCTCCCCCTCTCAACGATACTTGGATCCTGACTGGGAACATCCCAATAGTTAACTATAGCTGGTAAATTATTTATTATATTGGAATGATTAATATAAATTAGTATCCCAAATGAATGAATAGTTTAGTGGTTTTAGAAAACCAGATACATATATTAGTTCAACATTACATCTTGACATGATATATATATTAGCAATTCCACTGGAATGATCTAGGAATCCTAGATTATCCATGAAATTCACACATAATTATCATATTTGTAACCTGGGTAAAATAAAACATAATAAAGGGTTTATATCTTATGATTATCAAGGTAATTTAATACATTGAAAGTTATCATAATCATAAACACGAGGTATAGTGAACCACCAAAAACAGATTTCTTATAAAATATACATGGGCATAATATAGAAGGAATGAAATCATATTAAATAAGGCCATATAAATGATCATTAGAGAATAAAACATAACCATTAATTTTCTACTTGTTGAATAATAACATGGATTATAAATTTCTAATACTATAATGGCATAATGCATAATTTCATACAACTGAAACATGTTGTGGATGCCTCTAACAAGATGTTTAAAATACTACGGTAATGCCTTGGACAAAAACCAATTCTATTTCTTCTCATGATACCTAACGATTCACCATGGATCTATATTGGGCCCCACATATCAGTTTTTAAGTCCAATTCGTTCTTCCTATTAATGGGGTTAATCATAAACATCATATACATTCATATTTAATGTAACATAAGAAATGTCACTACCTTTCCCCAATCATAAAACAAAAATACTGACCATTCTGAGTAATATGGTGAATTATATCAAAATACATCATCCCAAGTTAAAATGATAATAAAACATTTAATAAAGTATGTTTTATGAAAAAAAGAGATAAAACATAGTAAAGAACACAAATCAAAAGGTGTGTCTGTAACTCCCCGACCCCAGTTACCCAGAGTCGGTGCATTACTACATAACATTGGAATGATCACAAATGATCAAGTCCCGAAGGACCCATTAGTTTAGTAGACTTGGAATCACTAGATACATTTATGACGAAAACTACAACAATATAGTCTCCATAGTCCCCACTCATCTCCTCTCATACTATCCCTGCAGGTCATTCATAAATTACATCCTCACATCCTGGGAAAAATAAAACATAGAAATGGGTGAGCTCAGATACCCAGTAAGGATAACAATATAGCTGAAACATTCAAAAATAAGTATAAACATTTAAGAAAATGTATAACTAAAAAAATCCTTTTAAACATGAACTTCAACATAATATGGAAAAAATAAAATGAAATAATTCCATTTACATATTCACAAGAATATTCTACTAATTGAATAATCACATGAAATATCAATAACCACATTCATAATTATGGAATGCATAATTCCATACTATCATAACCACGTAGCCAAGGCCTCGTGCCAAGTCTACAAATAATATTTTTTCAAGGCCTCGTTCCAAGACACTAGTTTGTCTCATGAGACCTACCGATGCATCGAGGAGCTATAGAGGGCTCTACCCATCACTTATTAATTCCAATGCATTCCTCATATGAAAAGGTTTAAACATAACATAAACATTCATTTTAAAACTAGCATATGAAATGTCAATAATTTCTTCATAAACCATTAATGGTATAAAAATAACACATCCACAGTCAAACATATCACAAAAACATCAATATGATATGGAAATTTTGTATCATAATAAATCAACTTCAAATAATCTTAAAATCCATCGAAGGATATTGAAATAGATGAAATCAAACTATTTGAGAGAAATATATCTTTTTTTTTGAACTCATTGAAAAGTCACACATTTATAAAGGAATTAATTTAAAATATATTTTGGAATCAAAGTGTCTCATACACTATTAATCTTTTGAAATTATTTATCCTTTCAGAACATTCATGTCCATATAAATAAATCCATAAAATCATTTTGAAAATTTGAACATTAATTAAAAATATTTAGAAAGATAAATCTTTACAACATTTAAAATTATGAACTTTATAGATAGTGACTTTCAAATATAATTAAAATATTCATTTTGAAATCATTTTTATGAAAAATGGACATGGATGATAAAAATTTCCCTATAAATACATACACATAAACAATCTTGGATAATAATGAGATTGAGGAATTAACCCTTACCAATTTGGTAACTTATGAAACATACACCCCATGAAAGATGTAGAATACAATAAATATGTAAATACACATAAATAAAAGTGTATTACACAAAGAATACATTTATGGGCAGTACATACACCACAGAAAACGTAATAGTGGAAATATGGCATGAATCTCACTGGAATAATGAGTGAGATGAAAACCCCTTACCTTGTACTTTTCCTTGGTTGAGGGTAGGTTAACCTCCGGTATAATGGTGAAATAATTGTTATTAAATTATAAAAAAATCATATACATTAATATGGTATCATATATGATCTTTTAACATTTCCTTGTTAATAATATCTTAGTATTATCATCGTTTCAGGTGTTATCGGATTTGTTTGCCTTTATATTCTTTGTTATCAGAGCCATATTTTTGATGGAATGGATGGATATTATTCATATAAAGATTGATATCAAGTCCTTAAACATTATTTTTAATCATCAAATGACAATTAGACTTGAATGGATATGATGGGGAATGAATCTCATCGCGTTCGTGGAGACTGTAGTCTGTACGTACGCATGAACACTACTTCCATTTGATTATTTATTTTAAAAGGAATAAAAACCAAATGATACATAGGTATATAATTATTCCAGTATAATATAATATCTTATATTTCTTACTTAATTTCATTAAAACCTTCCATTATATGTTCCATGTATGATATGAATGAGTCATATCACTTTGAGGGGGCGGTAGTCCGCACATCCTCAAATGAAATTATCGTATATATATACAACATGAAATGAATAACGGTATTCTATAAAATGTAATTACGGAAGCTTATATATAAAATAAATATCATTAATTTCATATTTACTTATAGTGTCATCATAATGGCCACCATGAGAGGTGGTAGGAGGTAATTTAACAATCATCGTTTCGTGAGGTGTTTGGTTTCCATCCACAGAAACATTATGTTCTTCACACATTAGATGGAGGTGTGTGTAAGTGTAGTTAGAATAATTTTCATAAAAATATCCTAGTATATTTAGTATACTTTTGTTGTTACAAAAGTAAAGAATGAGAAGAGTTTAGGGTTGGAGATGTAAAATAAAAGAAAAGAAGCTAAGAGAAATCGTTACCTTTAATTGTGTAACTCTCTTTGGTTTGAACTAAAAAGGACTCCTGAAGTGCCTTCTGCCTAATTTAAGGCTTATTGGAGGAGAATCGGGATGTAGGGAGACTAATTGGGAAGAGTTTGGGTGAGAAAAAAGGCTTGAGAAGTGTGTGTAATTGGTTAGAAGTGGTGCCCTTTTATAAGGGGGAGGAGGGGCTCATTAGAAAAACATAATGTATTATTTTATAATAAATTCATATTCAGCTTCTAATGCCTTCAAAGTGGATTAATTCAAATTCTATGGTGGGTATAGGTCTAAAACAACTCAACCAATAGGTTTTATACAGGTTTGGTTCACTTTATTAACCTTGTCTTCTAGTTTTAACTCTTAGTTAATTCGTTTGACACTAAACATGTCACTTTTTATTTTTATATTATATAGTTAGTAACCTTACTATATACATCCATGGGACCCCCAAGTGGTCCATTAATAATACACCTACCATTATATAATTACTTTTTCCAAACCTTAGAATTTTAGGAATATAATATCAATTAATAATATAATATTTGTTTTAAAAACATATTTATGTCAATTTTGACACTATTCAATAATCAGTTTTTATTAAAGTCTTAAAAACATTATTAATTCAAATAAAATTCATTTAAGAAATACATAAATGTAATATTAAAAAATATAATTCGTGGATGTCATCAAAACTTTCAAATTATATTTATTTTAACTTTTATAATACCAATTATTTGATTATTTTATTATTAAGAAAAATAATGCATCATTATTGTGTCATAAATAAATTTAATTATTCATAGTCGAAAAATTATAAATAAAATACCATTATGTAGGAAATATTATTATCTTTATAATGAATATTTATAGTCGAACATCCAACATATATAACCCAATGTAAAAGTTTTTTCTAAATGATATATGCTTATGTCATTTTTTCATTTACTTTAACTTAATTAATATAAGTTTTCATTATCTCTTAAAAGTGGAACCATGTGGTCCAAAAATCGACCCAAATATGTCCATGGTCAGAAATGTATCAACCGATAGAGTTAGGACACGTTTTAGGGGAAATTAATATTATTTGTTTACCATTATTTACCGGATTTACCCTTTAACCATGGTAAATAAAATATTTACCGAAATAATTATTCAAAATGTCTAAAAATAAGATTTACCCATTTTCACAATTTGTACATCCTGATTCTAAATATGGAATCCATTTTTCCAAATTCAAAACACAAAAGTGCCAGAATTTAATTTAATATTAATTCCCGTTGTCGAAACAAAAAGCATGTTTTTAACAAATAATAACTATCAAAATGTTGACACTTTTTATGTCATGTTTAAATATAAAATTATGTCCAAAGACCAAAATTGTATTAAAGGGTAAAATTATAATCTATTTATACTTCCATAGAATTAAATTTTATAATTTAACAATATAAATTATTTTGATTAAAAATTATTTTTCAGTTAAAATATTGTAGTTTTCACTATTCACCCAAATATGAAAGTTATCAAAAAAACACCAAAACATTATTGAAACTCAATTCATATGTCCCGATTCAAATTTGGAAGTTTATTTTGTTATATTGAATATATTAAAGTTTCAAATATTGGATTTAAAAAGTCTTCGCCATTAAAATGTGGTAAAATTGCATTTTTTGAAAAATACATCTTTTATCTGAAAAAATGTATATGTTCTTACATTATTCTAAGAAACTCAAAATATGGATTCTAAAATTTTAAGGATTATATAAAGTTCAAAATTCAGTTAATACTATTCATAACCTCTTTTGAACGTATTTTTTGGTAAGTCATGGTGCGCTAGAACTCGGTGTTGCGTGTAGTGAATGTTATTGAATTTCTTTGAAGGAATAACATACTATAAAATCTTGGGGTGTTGTAGTGTCAATATAGAAGTAAATACCCAAGTAACATCGTTTTTTAATTCCTGATAGAAGTATTATTTTACTTTGAAAAGAAGAGTTATATTGAAAATAATGTTGTATAAAACTATAAATGAACTATATGAGTCAATTCATAATAAAATTAGTTACTATATAAAATCAATACAATCTTAAAATAGATTAGAGAGTGTATTTTAAATTAAGTAAGAATTCGAGAATTTCCCTTGTAACGGGCATGTTTATTGGGAAGAAGTTTTCAAAGATCCATTTAAAACTTGTAACTCCCCATAAAATAAATATGTGTTATTATTGGTAAACATATATTGAAAATTAAACGTGAATTTATGAGGATAACCTAAAAATAAATAAGAATTTAATTGATGTAAGTAGAGAATAAGAGTAACCCAAATGCATATTGGAGGATCTGGTAGAAAACCCTATCCTTATGTTTGAATGTGATTTGTGCATGAGATTAATATCCTGGATAAGAAAATTAAACCCATCAATTAACTAATTCAAAATCATATATACATATATTTGATTCATTATTTTTTATGTCATTTATGTCTTTATTGATATGTTATAATAATGAATTTCATCATTCTAGAGTGTTTGTTTCCTTGATTTCATGATCGATTCACATGATTATAAGTATTTGAGTTTACTTAGAAATGGTACAATTCTCCATAATTGGAATTTTATGATGGAAATTATATCCCAAAAGTGTAAATTGTAATTTATATAATTTTTTATAAATTATTAGGATGATTCATTAGATAATACATTTAGTGATAACTGTTTAGATTATATTGGAAGTATTTTTATTATTACTAACAAGTTTTCTTGTATGAATTAATAAGATGTATATATAATGGTTCTAGAATATTAATTAGGATATAAAAAATATTTCATATTCTGTTTAAACCATAATTTTTTTTCTTTACAATAATTGAAGGAGAAATTGATGAACAAAAATTTGTAGTCGATGAAGGTTGTAATTCGGCTCATCCTAGACGATGATTTCATTCATAAAATAAAAGATGGAGAGAGAAAAATAGTAAATAGATTGGTGATGGTTATTCCATAAACATGATATATTTATAGTATATATATTATACTGTTTTTATCATGATCATTTAGACATATTAGGTGAGGAGAGAATAATAGAATAAATAACTTTTAATGAAATTAAACAGAAAAGGATGAGGATTTTTACCTCTTGAAATATCCTACTTGAGAACGTCCATAAGGGAATAGGTATTGGTCTTTTGAAAAGTCCAAGAGCTCCTAGACATGGTGAAAGGAAAGGGAAGAGTATTTGGGAATAACATTGGGATGATTCCAGTCTTATAAGAGTGAAGATAAGAGGGAATGAGTGGTTTCTTTAATAGTGGAGGAGATGTGTGATTTTTGAATATCTTCTTCATGATTTTATTATTTTTCTCAAGAAAAGAAATATTATTGATTATTGTGATCAAAATAGAAATAAATGAATTTTATTTTATTCCAGGTGTTGTTACATAACTCATACATCACATATGAGTCAATTAATCATTTATTTATCATTTATCGTTAATTATTGTATTAAACTATTCACTTAAAATTCGTATTTTAGAAAAATCCCCAAAATTCACCATAAACATTTATTGACTTGTAGATATAAAAAGTGGACTCCATATTATAAGGACAATTTTATTAATAAGTGAAAATCAATTTTTAAATAAAATATTTATTTAATAAAAAATTACATATTTTAAATTTAAAATTAGTTCTATAGCACTTCTAAAAATTAAAAAATGTATCATAAAATTATATTAAAATCACAAGAATAAATCAACATTGATTTAGAAATTAATTTTATGATAATTAATTTTCTTTTACATTATTTTATTAATTATATCTGTGTAATTAAATATTTATGAACTAATAAAATCCTTACACATTTATATTAATTTTTAAAATATCAAATTACATTTACTATGATAAAATTATGTCATTAATTTACTTATGAGATTATTATATTTTTTTTTCGTTCATGGCTCAGGTTAAAAAAATTTAGTCTGATTTTGTATTCATCTAGGTAATAATACTATTCTTAAGGGGAAATTACTATTTCTTTGGTATAGGTTCCATAACCTCTTAAAGTACCTCTTACATCATTCATAATTTATTTATAAATTTTTTACAGTGTTATATAAGTGATTTTTTTGATCTATACTATATGGAATAAACATAGTAAGGGAAATTCATTAATATATTTTTGGGTCGTTACATTCTCCCCTCATAAAAACCTTTCATCCTCAAAATTCCTATATTTTTATCCTAAATTGTTTTTGTAGTTCTTCATCAAACTCTCCTAAGGCTCCCACTTCACCTATTCAATTTTATGGTTTTCCCAAAGTACATTTACCATTCATGTTGTTTAATCCCTCAATGCATTTTTTTAGTGTCTAGAATCTCGATAGGATCTACATAGTAAGACAAGTCAGATTCAAATTCAATACCTTCAAAATTGAGGACATGTGTTGGGTCTAGCATGTATGTTCTCAAAAATGATACATGGAACACATTTTTTACCTTATAAAGGCTATAAGAAATTTCCAAATTATAAGCCACCACTCCAATTCTCTCCAGAATTATAGAAGTTACAATATAACTATGGTTGGGTTCCCCTTTCTTCTCTATTCTTATAACCCGCTTCTTTGGATATACATTCAATAAAATAAGATCTCCCACTTGAAATTCAAAATCATTCCTTCAGTTATCAGCATAGATCATTTTCCTTCTTGGAGATGATATAGTATTGGTTTGAATAGTCTTAACCTTCAATGTTGATTTCTCCACGAGCTATAGGCCTACAAGCATTCTCTTATAGCTTTATCCCAACATATTGGTTTATAAAATCTCTTTCCATAAAATGTTTCATATGGTGCCATTTGAATACTAGAATGTAATCTATTGCTGTAGGAAAACTCTAACAATGGTAAATACTTATCCCACATACATTGAAAATAAATTGTGAATGATATCAACATGTTTTCAAAAGTTTATCCTTTTAGACTGCCTATCAGTTAGAGGGTGATAAGTAGTACTAAAATGAAGTTCAGTATCAGAAGAATTCTAAATACTTTTTCATAATTTTAATGTAAATCATTGATCACGATCAGACACAATTTAGATATGTTCTCTATGAAGTCTTAAAATTTCATTGATATAGAGCCGTTATGTATTCCTTATTGAAAAATCATCCCTTAAATAAATAAAATCTATGTATTTGGTATGTCAACGCACAATTATTCATATTACATCATTCCTTCTTTGAGTTTTGGGTAATTTAGTGAAAAACATCCATAGTGAAATCTTCACATTTTCATGTAGGAATTGAAAGAGGTTTCATGACTCTTCTAGGAGGTTTTATTTCAGCCATCACTTTTTGATAGACTAAACATCTTGATAAAAAATCTGAAATTTCCCACTTAATTTTGTCCCACCAGATTAGTTCCCTAAAATATCTATACATATTAGTGCTACAAGGGTGTATAGGGAAATTATAACTATAGGACTCATATAATAACTACCATTTTAGCTCAGTGATAGAGGGAACACATAACTTCGTACCAAATTTCATAATTCCTTCCCCACACAAGACGTCATCCAACATCCCATCATTCACAGATTTAATTTTCTTTTTAATATTCTCATCATCAGAATGAGAAGGTATAATTCTTTCTAATATAGACGGTTGAGGAACCATTTGAAAAATTAATTATTTTTTTCCTTCTTTTATAATTACCATATCAAAACTTTCTACATATATATATATATAATCCTTTTCAATCCACATTTTTTTTAGAATTCGAGGATCCTTCCTTATCAATTTATCTTCCATATTATTTTCCTTCCCAGAATTTTAGTGTATGAAATAATCATAAACCCTAAGTATGTGATGTCATCTCCATTTCCTCATGTTTATTTCTTATTATGAGAATATATATTTCAAGTTCTTATGAACTATATATATATATCAAATCTTTCACCATATAGATAATGTCACCATATCATTGGAGAAATGATTATAACTAGGATCTGAAGATCATGAGTTTTATAGTTCTATTAAAGAGTTATTAAATACCTTTATTCAATGGAAATAACACTATAATTATACATAAGGACACAACCAAGACCTTTATTTTTTTTCATCACTATAAATTAAAAATCCACCATTTCCCGATGATAGGTTCAATATTAGATCATTCAAAAACCTATTCTTCAATTCTTCAAAACAGTTGTCAAATTATTTTTTCCCTACAAACATAACGCCTTTATAAGAATGATTGGTTAATGTGTTAGCTAATTGGGTGAATTTATAAATTTAATGATGATATTAAACTATTAAACCAATAATACTATTACCTCGATTATGTTTGTTGTTGTAGGTAATTACAGATGTACAATTTCCTTTTTTGGAACCACCATGATAACATCTTTAAAGAAAATATGGCCATGAAAATGAATTGCTTGAAGTTATAATTCACACTTTCTAAACATCCCATATAACTTATTTCTTATAAGAGTCTTTATAATAATGTACAATTGATTCTCATGTTCTTCATGGATTTTGGATTATACCGAGATATCATCAATAAATACCCCAATAAATTAATAATGATATTCCCTGAAAAATCTATTCATTAGATTAAGGAAAAGGCGAGTTCATTTGCCACGACCTACCGTCATGAAAAGGAGGGAAGGGATAGCAAATTTTAAGACACTTATTTATTTAAGGTGAAGGAGAGATAATGACCCATGATACCCGCCTTCAATAGGTCCCAGAGTGGCGACTAGCACCAAGGGTATAGAATCACACACATTATGGAAGGCATTGCCCTTTTTATTTTAATAGGATCGAGAGATAATATAGAAACCCCAAACAACACCAAAGTCGAAAGTAAAGGTAATGAAAAAAGTAACCCATTCACATATGCATGTTCAATAATAAATGATACGAGCCACAAAAACTCCAATGTTAAGTACCAAGAAAAGGAAAAAGGCAACAACAACTGCCCTGAGGTTTGAGCTAGTACGACCCCGCACGATCCCTGAAGTCCTCCTGGAAACCCGAAAGCAGTTTTATATATGTAGGGTGAGAATACAAGTATACTTAGTAGGGAAAGCCAAAAGCTCTCGTGCACAAGTGGGGGAAGCATTCTAATGCCCTGTGTGAAAAGCGAAACCAAAACACCTAGTAAGGAAAATTATCCACCAAAGCCTCACCAAGGCACACTCCCCAAATAATGAAAAGCATGTAAAGTATAGTAATAACACATCGATATTTGGGTACCCCGCGCCACCTTCCCACTGGTTATTGAAGACATCCTATACATCTAACCAATCCCACAATTATCACTACAGTCCCACATCCAAACCCCACCTACACACACATGGGCCATAACCGCTATCCCACCCGCAGACACCTATGCCGCAACCACCACGCGTACCACACCTGCAAACAGCTGGGTCAGAACAACTACTAACACGCCCAAAGACACCTGGGCCTCATCCCGAATACAATTGAGAAACAAGATGCCCAGAAACACCTAGGCTAACCACCAAAACTACCCTGCCCGAAGATTCTTGGGATAATAATGGACTTTAGACCATCACAGCCCACCTGAAGAGTCTTGTGTTATTCAGTAAAGGGGGCATAAAGGAGGTAATAACCATCAACTCATAGGAGTGTTAAGAAAAACACCCTACCCATGAAATGGGATGTTCGACACTAAGTTCTCAACTGGGATGGGGCACGAATAAGAAACATAAGAAATAAAATATATGTATAGGTAACAGGCACTCATCTTAAGATAGTGGATCCAAAACCTAAGCTCAAACACCCTCATTACTATTCATTCAAAAAGAAAAGCACAACACTCGCGACCAAGTCACAACTAATCCCCAAAAACCAATTCCCCATTTAAAACATTCTTGTTTTCATGATCAAGTGGTCTCATTTGGATGAAAAATACACTACTGGGCAACAAAAAGACACAAACAAAAGCCAGATAAGGGAAAAAACCCAACAACAATTTAAGCATTCAAACCCAGTTCTCTCGTAAAGGTGCAACAACAAAAGGGGATTAGTGAGATACCTCAACGTACTGTAACCAAAGAAAACCTCACAAAAGGGATAAGTGAGATCCCTCAAAGTACTGGAAAAAAATAAAACCCCAAGACATAGCCCCATTTCTCCAAAACTAGGAACCAATGATTTCCCAACAATAGAGGATCCCACCTGAGTTCGTGTCACAGTAGAGAAAACACATAGCTTCAGATTCATAACCAACAACAGTACCACAATGGAGGATCCCATCCTCTCCCACTTTCCCCCATAAGCATTGAACCAGAAAACACCCACTACTAAAATAGAGTAGGAAATCTTCCAGGCTCAAGCATATCATTTATTAATTTATTATTTCTTTTGGTTAACCGGGGTGATCACACAAGGTTTTATGTTTACTGGGAATCTATTTAATCCACGGAGTTTACATGATTAACCAATTTCCATGTTACCTCCAATTAATTGTCATAGGAGAAAATATTTTATTAGTGCACAGAGAAATACCACCAATGGCCATGATTTTCTTATAGGCATAAACCTGCACAATTTAACTAATAATGATCAAGGAATATGAGAAAATAGAACAGCAAAATATCGATCACACCCTCCACTTTATTCATTAAAAGTCCATTTGTTATCTTCGTTAAGGTTTGGTTTGATCTATTCCCCCAAAAACAGTAGAGTACCCAACCCACCTGATACACAAAAAAGAGTGAAAAAGGAAAACTTCTTACCTAGTTGATCAAGGATCTATGTTTTTCTCCGTGCACCAAGAACAGGGGATGCACGGCTTGCAGGGGAAGAATTCTGTGGAATCCAAGAGGTGAAGAATGCTCCAGTAGAGGCACACCACAAGCCACAAGAAGAGAGGAACTATAGGCGTCTTGGGGAGGCGTCTTGGGATTTAATACCCCCCATTGGGGAGGCGTCTTGGGATTTTTAGGAATTAATTATGGGCTTTAAAAGGTAAAATAATTAATTTACATCAAAAATTTATGTTGCGGGAGTGGTACTGGAAAAAGAAATGAAAATAGAGGGATGGGTGAGGACACGGTGCCACCGTCATTGTGCTACTATTTTGGTGGAGCCTTATTTTGGAAAAGTAATGGGCCAGATGGGTCTAGCCGATTACATCACTAGTTAGTCTAAAAGGCATGACTGTAAACTCGTAATACCTATACTTGGTTCAAAAAATTGTCTTTGTAATATCTTCCTTCCTCACTCACAAATGATGATTTACAGATCGAAGTTCAATCTTCAAAAAATATTGGGCTATGTGAATTAGATCAAATAAATAATCAATCTGAAGTAGGGGATACATGTTATTTAAAATAATAGAATTTATTTATCTATATTAAATGCATAGCCTCATGGATCCATCTTTCATATTGAACAAAAGAATAGGGGATTCCAATAGGGAAACACTTCGTAAGATAAATCATTTATCACTATATTCCTCTAGTTGATTCTTTATCTCAACTAATTCCAATGTCATCATTCTATAATGGGACTTCAAAATGGTCCTTGAACTAGGGATTAAATAAATAGATAATTAAAATTCCCACTCTGGAGTATTTAATTGTTAATCCAATAGAAATATATCAATTTATTCTTTCACAATATGTAAATCCTCAATTTGAAGATTTAATTCCTCACCCATAGATATTGTGTTCTCTTCCACCCCTAGAATTTAATTTAGTAGAGCTATAAGGGGATCAATATAAGAATCAGATGGTGATGTTTCTACTCTAAATATGGTAGATTATATACCTTCCTCACAAATCATAATTTCCTTCTTCTTGCAATAATATTTCGCATCATATTTTGAAAGGCAATCCATGCCATGGATTATGTCAAATTCAACTATAGTTTTGATGATTAAATCAGAAGATCAAGCACATTAATATTCATAATGGGGACCTCCTAACATATATTTATTTCAATGAGACATCCCTTAGTGGATTTGAATGAAAAATCCCTTCTCAAAGAGGATAAGAAATATATAATTTTTAGAGAAAATTTGTAAGATATAAAGGAATGTGATGATCCAAAATCAAATAATTCATTTCCATGGTTTGAGTAATTGATTATAGTACCTTACACCAAATATGTAGGAATTTCAACATTAGATATTGTGATCGCATAAGCATGGAATTTCTCTTTTTTCCTTCTATGGGTAATTTTTCCCTGACACATAGGATAATTATTGGAATAATGTCACATCTCTTTACAATTGTAACATTAAACATTGGTATCTTCATTATTTCCTTTGAAATCTCAAGATTGGTGCCCTCTTTCTCCAAATTTTAAATAGAATCATTTTCCTTTTATATAGGCTCTAGGGTGTTTCTTTCCACAATTATATCATTTTGGAAAACTCACATTTTTATTCTTTAATTTATCTTTTATTTCCTTTACCACCCTATTCTTATCTTGATTTATATTCCCTCTATAATAGTTTGATAACTCTTTATCTATCTTCATTGTACATGATAATATGTTTTTGTATGATGAGAATTTTTTTAAAACCAGTTCCCTACAAAGGAATTATTTTAAAACATCAAATAATTGATCAATATTACTCCTCAATTACATATATATATTCTCTGACATTCCTTGATATCATTTTAAAATTGTATTCATAAATCACAATGTTGCTATCCTATTTCTGGTTCAAACTCAATAATTTCATCTCTATATCTACTTGTTATTCTTAAGGAAAATATTTTCCTAAAAATATTTCCTTAAATTCCCACCATTCCATTTCATACACTTCTTTATCATCCTTCATGTTATGAATTAATGACCACCACAAATATGAATCTCCAGAAAGATGATACAATTCCATGATAACATTCTCCTTTTCATTACATCCCAAAGAGAGGAATATATTTTATAAAAAACATATCAACTGCTTTAATATGAATGGGTTTGTAGTCCCATTGAATAATAGGGGTTGTGGACAGATAAAGTGGTCTAACATTTCTCCTCCATCTTGTGCGTCAGGATGCACATACTAGTAATGTTGTCTTTCAAAACATAAGTTAGTTGTCCCAGTATAGTTATAAGATTCTCAGCACCAGTCATAGCTCTAGTTAAAAATTCATTATCTTGAATATGAGGAAAATCACTTTATTTTATATGATAATTCATTTTGTTTCCATTCCTTTCATTAGGAACCATTTCTAAATAACGAAATACACTAGGTTACACTATAAATCATATTGGATTATCTCAACTAGAAAAATATGTAACATAACTTGAAATCATATTCATATATAATCCCATAATCATAAACATGGATTCTTTGAGGAGAACTATACTTGTAAATACTTCATAATGGATTGTAAAAAAAATGTGAATTATCCTAATCATATCCCTCGGGAGTGTCAAACTGGATAAGCTGTAAGGCCTATTTCCATGTACCATATTACCTTGAGTCATGCATGGAGCACCTTCTTAGAGTTGTTACTCCTATGTACATTTGTTCTGAAACATTGTCCCCTTGTAGTATCCATACATTGATGCATTTTCTAGGAAACCCCATAAAATATATTCGGTAAAAAAAGTAGGATGTTCTTATATTTTTATCCTCAGTATCTAACATTGGGTTTTGTTCCCCAATCTATATTTTCTAAATCCATTTTCCAAGTCTTCTACTAAACATCCTCTGATACCAATTATAATTCCCCAACCCCAATTTTGAAAATCTGGTGCATAACTTTATTACATTGGAATTACTACAATAATTTCTTATCCCGATGGAATAAATAGTTTAGTAATTCTGGAAAACCAAATAAATAAAAAAGTAAAACATTAAAAATCCAATATTATATGTTCAAGTCACTCATAATATTCATCTTTAAAACATGGGAAAAAATAAAACATAATAAAGGGGTGATCACAAGTGTTTAGTAAGGAAAATTAATACAATATATGTTATCATAATCATAAATACATGGCATAATGAACAACTAAAAACACATTCCTTTAAAGACATACTTGAGTATAATATAGAAGGAATGAAGGATGATTAAATAATTCTACATAAATGATCATGATAGAATGAAACATTACCATTGATATTTTACTAGTTGAATAATAATTTCATTTTATCAATTTCTAATATCATAATGAATTAATGCATAATTACATAAAAATAAAACATTTCGTCGAGGCCTCAGCCAAGTTGTCTAAAAATAATTGGGCAAGGCCTCAGCCAAAACCCAGTTATATTTTGTCTCATATGACCTACTTATAAATCAAGGTGATATCGAGAGCTCTACTCATCACTTTCTATGTCCAATGTATTTCTCATATTAATGGGGTCAAACATAACCATCACATACATTCATATTGAAAATAACATATGAAATGTACCTAATTTTCCACAATCATAAAACATGAATACTAATTATTCGATGTAATATGGATAATGGTATCAAAATAGCACATCCACACTCAAACTAATCATAAAACATTTATAAAATATGTTTGATGTTAAATATAAAATATTAACCTCAGCAAATAATAATCATCTATAGAGGTTTCTAAATATATGTAAATACACTTATGAAATCGTCGTGTAATTATTGACAAAAATATGCTTTTACATTGAAAATAGGAGTTATTGTGGGAAAATAATTTTATAAAACAAGAATTGAACTAAGTAAGATCATTAATAATAAAATTAGTGATTTAAAAAAAATAATGGTTGATTAAAATCGATTATATTAGGTACTTTATATTATGTAATAATTTGAGATGTTCCCTTGAAATAGTCTTTTTTATCCAAAAGAATTCTATAAAGATCCTTTTAAAACATGTAACTCCCAATATAATGATAAAGGATTAAGATTGGTAAAAAATATATAGGAAATTACCACATAATTTATTATGATTACTTAAGAATACATAATAATTTAATTAAGGTAAGTTGAGAATAAAATTAACTTGAATGGAGATGGTGATATAGGTATAAAACCTTTTCCTTGTGTCTGAAGGTGTTATGAACATGATCCTAACATCCTATATAATAAATTTAAATCAATTAATTTACTAATTAGTATTCATATATACATATATTTTATTCATTTTAGTTTTATTATGGTCATTTATTTCATCATTTATAAGTTATAATATTGAATTATGTCCTTATAAATTGTCCCTTTCCTCGATTTCAAGATCGATTTGCTTGATCATAAGTAATGGATATTATTTAAATGTTTATAATTACCTAGAATTGAACATATATGTTGTTAGTTAGAACCCATAGTTGTAAATGGTTATTAATATCATTTTATTATATATAAAGTGGACGAATCAAAATATAATACATTAAGTGATGATCTATTAGATTATTATGGAATTATTTTGATTATTACGATGTAGATTTGTTATATGAATTAATATTATATATATACAGGCTCTACAAAATTAATTAGGTTATAAAACATATATTATGTTCTAGACCAACAAAAAAAAATTTAATGACCATAGTTGAAGGATAAATTGTTGAACGAAACTTCATCGCCATGAAGGTTGTCATTCGGCACCTCTTGGACGATGATTTCATTTATAAATTAATACTAATAGAGATAGAGTAAGGTTATTGGTCATGGTTATTCCATAATCATGATATAATTATAGTATATAGATTATACTAGAGTTATCATGATCACATGTACAATGTATGTGAATAGTGAATAATAAAATAACAAACTAAAAAAGAAATTAAATGGAAAAGGAAGAGGATTTTTACCTTTTGAAACTTCCTTCTTGAAAACCTTCTTAAGGGAAGAGAAATTAGTCATTTGGAAAGAAAAGGAGATCAGGAGTGTGGGAAGAGACCAGGGAAGAGTATTTGGGAATAACATTGAAGATTTTCATGTCTTAGAGGAGATAATATAAGATGGAATGAGGGGTGACATTAATAGTGGAGGATATGGGTAATTTTTGAATATCTTATTCATTATTTATTATATTTCTCAAGAAAAGGAATAATGAAGATTATTGTTTCAAAAAATAGTTATATGTTCATGTTATTTTGAACCAATTATGCCGAAGTCATCCATATAATACCTACGACTCGGTTATTCATGTATTTGGAATTTATCATTAATTATTATATTTTATTATGCACTAAAAATTTATTTATTTTAGAAAACATAGAAAAATTCACCATAGCCATTTTTTGGTGTGTAGAATTTAATAAATGGATACCATTTTATAAAAATACTTTTTTAAACATGTGAAATTATATTTCTAATTAAAATATTAATTTTCATGAAAAATTTAGATTTAAAATTTAAAAATGATTTTATAACACTTCCACAAATTAACTTGGGTGTCATTATATTATACATAGATCATAGGACAAAAAAATATTCTTTATAGATTCATTTTATAAATACTAATTTTCTATAAATAATTGTATTAATTTGTAAATTTTGATTAAATTTTTATTACATAATAAAATCACAAAAATTTTATATTACTTCTTAAAATATCCACTCATTTTACTGTTATATGATTATATCCTTCTATTATTATGAGATGCATAAATTTTATTTATGATTTCATGGGTGGGGTTACTACTCATGAGACCAATTTACTATTCATAAAGGTCATATTACTAATCCTATGGTCAAGTTACTATTTCATTAGTATATGTTCTTTTATTTTTCTAAGTAAATATAATTTCATTAATTATTCATTTGTAATGTTTTTATTGTGTTATAAAAGTGATTATATGTGATTTATACTATATGAAATCAACATGGAGAGGGAAATTTTTAATATATTTCTAGGTCTTTATAATTTCCCTTATAGACCCTTTCATAGTTATATCATATGTTGTGATCATTTTAAAAACAAGGGGAATTGAATCATTAGAATTGAGTTAGCTAAAACGATCATCAAGTGAGAATGCATATCACAAAGAATTAGTTCACAATGGTGAATGGGAAAATTATGAAAACATATATATCTTAATTATAGATATTAAAAACATTGATAATAATCACAAAACTTGATGGATAATCATAATACTAAAAAAAGTTCATGAAAGATTCAAAAAATATATGACATATGTCAAAAGTTTATTCAATAAATATAAACATGGGAGAATGATTTAAAAGCATTTAATACATTTATAATAAGAAATGATAATTTGAAAAGTTAATATCATTGAAAATATATACATCTAGTAAAATTGGAATCACATTATAAACAAAAATAAGGAATGTTTCATAAAAAGATACAATTAAAATGTATCACAAGAATAATCATATGAAAAAATATTTGAGTAAACTCATTAATCAAATTCTTTTGTTAAAAAACACATTATGTACTCACCATAAAATTTTAGAAAATATATTATTACAATAACAATGTGGAAAACCTCATTATATCCATGAATAACTGTCCCATTAGGTATTTAGATAAACATATTAATTATAGGGAGATAAAGTACCCCAATATAATCATCCATATATTTTTCATCAACTTAAAATTTGTCACCACCATAATTGAAATAACCCATCATGAAAAGAAATGGTTTTTTTAAATATAATATGTTACATGAAGATATGAAATAAAAATTTATCAAAATATCATTATCAAAAAGGGTTCATAAAATAATGACATATAAAACAGTATTAAATGAGATATAGAAAATTTTATGATAATGGCAACCAAATCACAAAAATACTAGTTTTAAAACATTTTGTAATCATCATTGTAAAATTCATAGTTACATGTCCCTTATCTAAAATTCAACATTTTTAAAGTTAAATAAATAGTATAACTATCATTAAATTTTATCTCTTTCAAAATAAATTTTATTTTTAAATATATTAAAATAAAATAAATGAAAATTGAATCTCCTAGAATAACTATTTTCAATTAAATATTTTATAACTAAAAGATTTTATTTATTATTACTAATACCACTAACTACACCAATTATTTCCATATAATTCAATAACATCATATATTATAAATAACATAATATTATTTAATTTTTAAGATACTTATTCTTATATATTTATATTTATAATAATTATGGATAACAATTCCATTCATGTTTTCTATTGTTGTAATCTACATTCTACTTCATGTATTAATAATCATATACATTTTGAACAAGGTCAAAAAAGTTGTTTTTATTATCCTTTTTAACCTATATATAATCATTTAAATACTAATAATGATTCTATAATTGATTCTTTATAAACACCAATAATGATATAATCCAATTAAATGATTTTTTCAGTCGAGATTCGTGAAAATTTTACAATTGAAGAACTGTTTTCTTGTTATTTACTAATATCAAATAATTACATTATAATGAATATTACTTCAGGGCTTATTAAAATCTAATAATATTAATTACATATATTAATTATAAATATCATGTCAACGTATAATAAATAATCTAAAACCATATAATATTTTCAATTATAAAAAAAAATTGAATATATATTCATGGAAGTGGTAGTTTTTAAAACACAAAATTCACGTTTTATATGTTTATAATGGGGATGAGTGTAGTGAATGTTATTTTACCATAATTATAATAACATAATAAAATAATTATTATTCTAATTATATCATTTTAGGATTGTTTAATGATTTTTTTGAATAAATATTTATAATGAAATAAAAAATGATACTTTAAGAAACTCATACATCACTTCTTATATTTTCTTGGTTGTGAAGGGTATTATAACATTTTGGGTACCCATTTGAGAAACAAGAAACAAATTTAAGTGGATAAGTGTATTTAGAATATTTTTTCCATGTTTTATACAAACATTTGGTTTTCTAGTGGGAGGATGTGATGGGAGGGGTTCTCCTTTTAAAACGGAAGGGGAGTCTCATTTTTATAAATAATAATAACTATTCAATAATGGGAAGTAAATCTCCACTAAAGTACCTCCCTAATTGTCAAATAATGGATTTGAGGTAGGACAATTTCAAAATTAACCTCTACAGTTCCAAAGATACATGTTTTTAACATGTTGTTCTGTTTCTCAATGTGGTTACTCACTTTATAATTTTAGTTCTAACCAGGCTAACATGTTTTTACCCGTGTACTTTATCATTTTAGCCTTAGAATATAATAATAAATATTGGATAATTTGGTCCAATGAATATGAATTTGAAAACAAATTTATTAAATAAATATCCTATCTCTATGGAATATTAATTCTAATACATACTCATATAATAATAAAAAGGCAAGTTATGTATAAAATATTATTTCCATAAAAAATGATATCTGATTAAGGATAAAGTATTTATTCAAATAAAATTAACAATTTTTAAATAATTAAAACTATTGAATTATACTTTATTTAATATTAAAATAAATCAAGTACTGCATTTCATCATGTTGTAATTTACTAAAAAAAGTTGACAAAAATTTTCATTAATATGCAATATAAATTATCAAAATGTTAAGCATGGGTTTTTAATTTTAATATAGTGAATTAAAATTATTTTCCATCATTCCGATAAGTAATTTTATATGAAATATGGTTTCAAAATTATCATTATATTTATAAAGTAAAATAAATACATAAAGTTTTTGACATTAATAAAATTTATATTTTCACTCTTGAATTTAAAATAAAATATTTTCTAAAACACCAAAAATTCATCATAAGCTAACTGTATCATGATAAATAAAAAATTTATTTTTTTAATATCCACATCTAATATTTGTAAAAATACCATTAAATTTAAATAAGAAAATATTTTAAAAAAATATCTTTATAATTTTTTTTCATTTGAACTATTTTTAATAAAATAATAGAAATCATAAATATATAAAATTGGAAACCAATACTTTCTAAAAATATATTTTAAATTTAAGAATTTTTTTTAAAAGTTATTTAGATTTTCTAAATTTTTTATATATAAAGTGATTTTTATTTAATTTTTTTATTATAATAAATATAATTATTTATATATATATCATAATTTTCTTACAACATTTTATACCTTTTAATTAAATTCTAAATAATGAAGATCTGTATTTGTTTCATTAATTATTTTTTGTGGTTAAGGTTATTCAAAATAGTATTTAATTATGGAGAAAAAGGTCATGATTTTATATTCTACACCCTACAAAATTCATCCTGGAATATTATTATATAGAATAAAACATGTGAGTGTAATTTTCACTCATAAAATCTTCATGTTCGCACGTATCCTCCAAAAACAAATGATTTCACTATAGAAGCATGGCCACATGAGATGTATTATTCCATAGAATATTATCTCATCTACCTATAATTTCCACAGATTGTTCCAAAAATGAGAGATATTGTTCACTATTACAAAATAGGAATTTATATCAATAGAAATTTACTTTATTAATGATAGAAAATCATAGCAAACATGAGATAGGTTAAAAGACCTGGAATTTTATCAGCACTAAAAAATCACTGATAATGGGGGCCTTTATTCATGATAAAAAGGTATTGTTAAATAGGATCTTTATCAGTGATTTTAGAATTACTGATAGAGGAACCATTTATCAGCACCTTAATTTAAAACCACTAAAGGAACCATTAATCATTGCTTATAGATTCAATTATAATGTGCACCTTTACAATTTTTTTAAAATCCCTGATAAATAGCCATTTTGAGTGTGTTGTAACAACACACTACTTCATAAAAATATACACCAGATATTAATAAAAGTAGTCCCAATAAAAGAATTAAATGAAATGACATTTAAAACACAATCACAAGAAAAAGAAAACTATATTATAAAAAATTCAAAAATTGTTTTATTAAATTAAATAAATTAAAATTACAATATACATTCAAAAAATCAATTGTGCTTTATCACATAATCCTGCCCCGACTCATGTTATTAGTAGAAAAACCACCTGTTCTCAAGAAAAAGTAAACACATATATATGAAAAAATATTATTTTATTTATAATATATAGATATAATTTAACAGAAAGTTTTACTTTTACTAAAATTAATTTCAATTTTTTAAAAAGTGACGCACTTTGAGTAAAATTGGTGACACCTTTCATCATATTGGGTAGTGGCTGACTCTAAGACATCTCAACTAACTTGTGGATCATCTTCCTAAAGTATCACAAAAAATTGAATTTTTTTTCTTGTTTTGGAGTATATCAATTGTCTTTTTTTAACTAAAATTTCATTTTAAACTAGAAACATGCACTTTCGACTCATTACAATCACATCGTATATCAGTTTGATGTGAAATGGATTTCTACATGTCACAAAATGACATATGAATCATTTTTATAAATTATCAAGAAAATCTGTGAAATTTTGGTCAGTTTTCAGTGAGTGAATGTTTTTGATCTAAAGTATCCAAATAACAAGAATGTGTTTTTTTCAGTTTTCAGGTATGGATGCTTCTTGCAAATTCATGACACTTTGAGTCATAGTGGTCACATTGTGCATCAAATTAAGGTGAGACAGATTTCTACACATCTCAAATGAATTATGGATCATTTACCTATGTTTGAATAAAGTACATGACTCTATTGAACTATTTATTCCAATCATATGAAACCTTATAATTTTTTTTAATAATGAAACTATATATCTATAATCGAATGACTAACTTTCACCCAAGGCACAAAGAGTTATTTATACAAAAATAGACATCTCTAAATAGGAATTATATAATGATGGGAAATAATTCATGAAATGATATAAATTTAAAGGATCACATTCAAAAACACCATTTAAACCATTAAAGGATAATTTAATCATACCTTTTTAATGAAATACGAACATACAATATAAAAAAAACAAAATGGAAAAGCATCTAACGTCTTCACCCCAACATGGGAGACAACAACTAAGCCAATATATTTTAAGATTATTTCACAACAACTCACCAAAAAATGATTCCTCCACCATCTTCTCAAAATGTTGATCTTTTGAGAAGTGTACACATGCCTTGATACCGAAATAAATACCCCCAATGAAAAGATAATATTTCAACAGATAGTACGGCACCACCAATAGAGAAAAGGATACAAAATCTTTGATGTTTTCAACAAAATCCTTCACTATCTGGTCTCCATTGTAGACACTCATGAGCTCTACCCATTTATTCATCTTCACCACCTTAGGTATAAACCATACAATAAATATGGAATTAAAACTTCTCACATAATCCAAAATTAGATCTTTGATGGGGAAAATAACTCCAACTCTTCTAAAGAGGAACCCCCAAGTAGACCCAGAATAACACGATCTCTAATATCTTTGGGAGTTACCGACACTCGAAGACATGATCAACTTCCCAAAAACACTTCACTACCTCTAATGAACCTAGATTTCCATAGAAGATGGGTATTAACTTAGGAAAACTAGAAACAAGGTGAGACCCACTAGAAACATCAAGGACCTTTCCGGGAGGAAAATTATGAGTTATAAAAATAACATAAAATTTGGTTCATATTCAATTCCACACATACACACACAGGTGAAAACACTCATAAAGAATTCTTAGGGCCACTCTTATCCATTTATATCAAAACCCTATAATATATAGAATTTTATATCAAATCATTTCCATTAAAAACTCATTTTTATCAATCTAAAACCATTTGAAATAAATAATTTTAATTATAAAAATGGTATTAATTTTTAAATCTCAATTACAACAATTTATAAAAAAAGACATAATTCATGTTAAATGACTGGAATGAGGAACTATTTTTCATACTTAACCTAATGACATGGTAGTGTACAATAGTTTACTCAGTATATTAGTTTACTATGATTAAAAATATAAACAACCCCCAACACTGATCTGATATCAAAATTACCACTATATATGTAATATTAGGCCCCTTGGTTCATGGATTGGTTAATAGTATCCCTACATACAACAAACTATCAATAGGTACCTAGTTTCCTTTTATCAGGTACTCAACTTCTACTGCACAAGGGTACCTCTTTCTCTTCACCACATTCTTCTATAAAATCATGTACTCCTTATTTTAACACCTCTTTGACAAAAATTACACCAAAAATGAGGCTAAGATACTAAAATTAATGGGAATTATATGGTTATATCAAATGGGGCATTTATAACCTCCCCATCCTTAATAAATTCATACTCAATAAGATTCAACCATATTCTTGAGGGAATAGATTCAACCATTTAGTTTTTCATATGTGTGGGTCTATCTGTTAATAAAATTCTTGGACATTTACAATAATTTTAAATGGATTGATGTATTTTGAGGTTAATTCCAAATTCTTTATATTCCATTAGTGAAAAAATCTCAAGTAAACATAAATAAACACATGATCATTAACAATCAATTACAAGGGTCACCTATAATGGTTATTGTAAGAGATTGTCTGATTTTTAGTGGTTTAAAAATGTTTCTTTTTGAATTAATAACTATTGTCCTATTATTTCTTTGACAATTCTAGGGATACTCATTAGTTATTATTCTATATTTATCCAAAATAACTAAGAATGAAAAGTAGTTAACATATTTTTTTATATGGGTCCTTCTATATAAGTGATTGATAATTGTTTTTATAAGATAATTCCATCATAGAAATTTAATCCTTCCAAGATCCACTGATGTCTAGAATTATGGCTGAAATAATATCCTCTAATATCAATATAGTATTATTAAAATGACTGTTAGTTTCTGGAATAATGAAAGTATAAAATTTAACCAATTACCTCATTGAAAATTAATGTACTTTCTAAAAAAAATTTAAAAACATCATCTCTCTATCAGAAATAGCACTAGATGGGAGAATTGGAAGCATTATTATTTATTGGTCATACAATTAATGGCATAAATCAATTGAGGATTCCTCTTCAATATGTAATAATTTTTTCATCTTAGTTAGTTGATCAAATATAACCAACATGATATATTTCTATTTTGTTGATCATCAAAGATAATTCATGATATCTGTTATGATTTTATCCCATTTCCTAATAATAAAAGAATGTATTTAAAGAGTTCTTATAGATTTTTGGTATTTTCCTTCACAGGATTATAGGTAATCAATTTAGAAAGGAATACTATAATTTCTTTCATCCTTACAAGGCACAAAACCTTATTACTAATATCATGGTACATCTTTATGATTCTTACCTAAACCAAGAGGAGTCGCGCCAAAAAGGTGAGGAGATGATATGTAGGTATCATTAGGGTTAAGAACATCGCAAAATGAGAAATGCAATATAAGGAACCGAAAAGATCAAACAATGATAGAGGAAAAGTAGTAAACAACATATATTGGATTATAGCCTTGATTTGTCTAAGGGAACATAGAGGAGTGGTGTCGATAGTAGAGGATCTCCATGAGGGCTTGAGAATCGTGACAGACTGAGTACCAGTTAAGGTTCATTTAAATGGATGATGAACACATTTAACAGATCTTTTATAAAATAACTGGTAAATAAACAATTTATCAATGTTTAATTGATAAGCGCTGATAAAAGGGATATTTATTAGTGCTAAAAAGGAACGGCTATAATTTGATATTAATCATCCCTAAAAAATGATAATAAAATCATCTTTATCAGTTGAAAAATTTTAGTGATTATAAAGGTATTTTTTACAAAAATATTTTTATCACTGATAAAGGATTTAATTATAAAACATTATAAAAATTTTATGATTATTAAATATATATAGATTTTTATTTATGATTATATAAATACTTATTCTAAAAATTATTCATTTATAATATTTATAAATACATAAAATTTTAAATAAAATAAATATAAATTTATTAATGTGTTTATTTTCAAATATATTTACAACATTATTTTTGGATATATAATCTTAAATACATGTATTTTAAAAATGAGTGAAATTGAATAATTCAAAATGTGTACAATATAAAAATATTGAAAAAATGGATAAGTTTTATTAATTAAATATAAACTATTATGAAAATGTTAATATATATATATATATATATTGATGTAATATGAATATATATTGAAAATACTAAAGCATGGTAAATTAATATATATATAAAAAATAATACAAAATGATCAAATGAAATAATAAAATGATAAATATTAAAATATTAAAATCAATTCCTGAACTGTAATAGTATTAAAAATAAAAAAATAAAATCGATGGATTAAAAACATAATATATTAAATGTATCATGTTATAATGAAACTCTAAAATATACTGATATTTCAATAAATTGCATAAATATTAGGTGTATGTGTTTATATATATTGAGTAAATATATTTGGGTGTGTGGTTGTATATAAAAATACATTATATATATATGTACTTAAAATCAACGTAGTACATGACATTTGATATATGTTAAACTGAAAAAAACAACATTAAAAATGAATAAGACATTAATATGTTTGTAATTAAAACTTTATTCATTTTAAATATATTTAATTTTAATATATAATATTTATTAATTTTTATAATTAATATGTCTACATATATTATACTTATTCATTTTTTATTAAAAATTATTTCATTAAAATTTTTAAATAGTTTTCTAATTTATTCAATTTTAATTTTTTTTTTAAATTTATATTTTTTCATATATTTAAATTTAATAAATAATATTTAGAAATATTTTTAATCAATATATATTTATAATAAATTTATTCACTTATATCAATAATTATTAAATTAATAAAATTATTAATATATTTCTTAATTTAATAATTTTAATTTTTTAATTTTTTTATTATTTCACGCTATTAATTTCACATATCTATATATTTAATATATAGTAATTATGATTTTTTAAAATTTTTATATATGTATATTCAATTAATTAAATTTTAAAAAAATTATTTAATTAATGAAATTGTTAATAAATTAATTTTTCTTTTTAAATTATTTCATATTTTGGACTATTATCAGCTTTTTATTTTTAGCAGCCATAATGTCTAATTTTTATCAGCATTGATAACGGTGAATTTTATCATCTCTAAATAAAAAAACTAATTAAGTAATACCATTATTAATACTTTTAATTAGAGTTAATAAAGGCCTACTTTATCAACACTCATTTTACCACTAATAAAGATAGACTTTCTCATCACATTTTTCAAGCACTAATAAATATCTGCATTGTAAAAGCCTCATTTTGTAGTAGTGGTTCCGGTTTCATAGATTATGGCCATAAAACAAGTGAAGGGTTTGGTAGTTACTTCCTTAAAATCAATAAATGGATCCCATCATTCATTGGGAAATATTTAGAGAGTTTACATACTAGTACACAAAAACCCTAATATAATCAGTAGTCTCAAAGGTCCCAATGTATATAGCGATCAACTTCATTTTAATCCCAAATTTCAGAACACAGTTAAATATATATATTCATAGTCACTCCATGACACTAAAATCATTATCTATATATAGTTTTTGATTATCATAATAAATAATATATCAACTTTTTACCACATTCATATTCCCCATAATGACTTTAAAATTATCTATCATTTCTTATAAAATGGAAGGAATTGTAATGTACCTCTATCCAACTTCATCCTATTATGTTGGAGTCCTATATCACCTTCCTTTCAAGGCCTCATGTAGTTCCATTTTAATGAATGATGAAAAACTATTTTTATTTTTGAAATTAACAATGGGTGGATTTTATCATGTAATTTAGCGTTTTCCGTTAAACAAATTCCAATATATCATGCAGAGTATAAGTTGTCCCCTTTGACTAAACATATACCTAAGAATGATATAGAGTTATAAATATTAGTTCCTTCCTAATTAGTATTGAAGAATTATATAGAAGATTGAGTTAACCCATGTCTCCCAATAAGATACAATGGAAAATGGTACACTATGAAGAATAGACACTCTCTAATGTAAATATTTGTGAGTTTTTCATAGGTGACATAATTTATGATGGAAATAAAATGTGATGAAATTTTTTATGAAATCCATTTTTCATACAGTCCCATGAAATAATTCATGGTTATGGTTTACCATTTCTATACTATAATGCATAATATTTTCAACATACCCTTAGAATTGTTCTGTATAGATTAACTTGCAGGATACCAAGCATCGTGATATGAGTACCTAATCAATCTCTTAATATGATCCAACTAGCTGTTTTGTATATATTCTTATACATCATTGTAATTCTAGGATAAATATATAAGGATGAACTAAGAAAATTATTAAAATTCTCCATATTAAATCATGGCTTTTATAGGACACACAATTTGGTTCCAAACATTATGACATCATATATTTCAATGTTAATGTCTAGAATATTTTCTACCTTTTTCTATATCATTTCATCTTTTTTATAGTCTTATTTATTATTTGAATTAATGTAAGGATATTATTTTTTGATGAAATACGATATTTATCTACCCCATTATGGAATCAAGACTTATCCACTAAAATAAAATCGGTATTGGGTCTTTTCCAATCCCCAAAATTGAAATAGTAACAGAATTTTTTACTAACATCATCTTCCACCTTATTCTCCATCACTAGGTTGAAATGTATTGATAAGTCATAATAATATATCAGTTATAACATGGTTATTTTTTGCATATTCAATTACTCTTATTTCAAAATCTATTTCATGAACTGGTGATCATTAATAAGTCTGTGCTTGTGTGTGTTTTCTCTTTGAATATAATGTCACAAACTCATCATTGAAATGTTCACAACTGTTGTCTCTATAATATTTGTTTTTTAATATTTATAATTAATCCATAATTAGAATGAACCATAATAAAAAAATTTATCAATCGACGTGAGGATACAATCTATTCCATTTTTGGAAGAATCATTTTGTACTAAAATCCCTTACCATCTTCAGGGTATTGTATGTACATGAGTACTTACCAACATCTTCATCAATTCCATGAATCATTATCTTAGATCATCTTTACAGGGGATCATTACAAACTTTCATATAATCATTATTAGTATACCAGATATACATGATATATTTATCACACAATTTTTTCAATATGATGAAATATATTCATATCTAGAAATAACATTGTGTATGAAAATACTTAAGAAAATACTCTTTATGTTCACAATGTAATATCTAATGGAATTTTTTTTATATATAGGTGATCATAAATTTTTTACTTGTTATTAAAGAGTAATGGAACATTCATAATAAATAAATACGAATCCTTCTCATTCTCACCCATTTATTGGTACACTAACATACAAATAAGATGATTTATTTCATGTTTTTTATATTTATAATAGAAAAAATGAATGCTCTACTAACCTCATTATAAAATACCTTAGGAGGTTAAATTTTTTAACTGGAAATAACTTTATCATGATGAAAACTTAATGAAATATCATATAATCCTTAGGTATCATCATTATAAATTTTACATCTTATAAATTTAAATGTTCAAAATTTCTTCTGTGTATCACATGAAATTCCCTAAGGCATTGTTATTAAAAAATAATATATTTAAATGATGTATTTTTATTTATATAGAAAACAAAATTTTTTATGAACCTATCTTTAGTAACATGGAAAATCAATATACAAAAATCATAAAAAATTAATACCTTAAAGAAAACATTCCTCTCCATACTATTAGGTAAATCAATAAATTCTTCCAAATCCAAAATGATAAAATATTTTGGGAAAATTATATTTATTATATTTTATCAAAATGTAGTTTTAAACAAAATTATAGCACCTCACTAATATATCATATAATTTAGTATAAACTCAATATTATTTCATCTAATCTAACATAATATTGTTGTATTTTACTATAGAATATTAATTATAGACTCACCCACAATTATATATCTCATTCGAAAATTAATAAGATATTATATTTCATGTGATGGAAGAACTCCCAAGAACCTTTTTATGTAATAATGTATTGTACTACCACTAGACATTCATCATTAAGGTAAATAGTCTCAAAGTAATCCATCTTAATTTTATTTGATTTAAAATACTTCTTTAACTTATAATAATTAGACCATTGAAAGAAATCATCGGAAAAGGGTGTATCAAAATGAATATTATAGAAGTTTTTTGAATTAATGATCCATTATTTTCTATTTTAAAAAATTCAATAAAAAAATTAAGTTGCGATATATTTTTTAGAATTTTTTTTTATTATCTATGATATCCCAATTTAATTTTATTTATTGCTTGATAATTATTCTAATTAGATATTTTCTCAATCTTCCCATTCTTTAAATTCATGTCATTTATAAACGTTTTTGGAGGTAAATGTTCCTCTTCGAATACTAGGGTCACCGAATAAATTTTCTATATTAGATTCTTATTGATGTTTCTAGAATAAATAAATTTCTTGTCTAATTAATACAAACATATTACAAAACATATCCACTAAATAAAAAAATTATTTCTCTTCATGTTGAAACCCAGTTCAAATCCTTAACAAGAAGTCCTGGTAGATGAAACTCCATTATGGTAATAAATAATGAAATTTTCACAACCCCCTCTTATAACCGAATTTTAAAAAATGTATTTATTTAATAAAATGATTATAAATAATTTTTATATAAAATATTATTTTTCAATGTATTTTTTTTATAAATATGAAATATTAACATATGATATAATTTTCTAAATATCAATCATATTTTATTTTTATTTTAATGGGTACAAGGAAATCATGGTTAGATATATTTCACAATTAAAAATTTGATATGATTACATTTTTAGTTTTCTATACAACATTCATTATTCTCATGTTATGTAGTAGCGGCCCATTGGATTTTTATATTTTACGATTTATTAAATATTTCCAGATAAGGAGTGTAAAATGATAATTTATTTCTTCTTGGAATGGTATTTTGATTTAGTTACCCAATTTATAGGATGATTGATAACCTTGGTCAGTGGTTTAATAATTTTTTGGAGGGTTGGGTTTTCATTGTTTATTTCCTTTCTGTTGAAGATTATTATTTTAATTTTATTTATGTAATTAATTATTCAATGATATATTTTTAATTAAATAAATAATCATTAATTTGATGGTGGTAATGTGGGTACATTATAAAAGGATATATTTATTGTATGGAATTGTTCACTTTATAATGAACATATAAAACATAATTGACTGTGGGGGTAATTAAAAAGAATGTAATAGAATTATTAAAGGGCTTTCCCCATGGAATTTATTTTCAATCATTTTTAAAATAGAATGGGTAGGATACATCTACAAAAATTATAATTTATCAGAAATTTATTTATATTTACACGCTCTTAATAGGTGGATAAATCATAGAATATTACATGAATAGTAGATAATATTTAATGAGTGTATGAAAAAAGATCTTAATTAGACAACCATCTGGTTGAAATCATTAGAGGATAGAAAGATTATGTTTTCCATATAATTGAGTTAGATGACCTAAAATGATCATTTATTGATTTATTAAACTGATTATATCATGTTTTCATACATTGTGTGAGTTAAATTATTCATAATAATCTTGAAAGATGATATGATAATGAATAAAAAATAGGATTATTAATACTAATATTATTTGATTGGCTCCCATTTATATAATTAATTACAACGATTCTTGTTAAATATCTATTAATATGAAATATTTTTCATTTGGGTAATTTCAATTATAGGATTGTTCATTACTGGGTTATTTTGAAATAAAAATTAAATTTGTAGAGGAATATGATTTGTTATTAATTTAATTTAAAATGATAATGGAAAAAAATAAATTAAATGTGTTAAAATATTAAATGGACTTGCTAAAATAGATAAAATTAATTAGTGTTTATGGTTTATGATTAATTTATTAAATTAATATATATGTTATATTGATTTTAAGATACTATTAAATATTAAATATAAATAATTATGTGGCATTAGATAAATTATCATATGTGAATATAAATCCTAGATAGTGTATAACAATAAGAAATATTCTCATGGAGAGAGGGTTGTAATTAATGACAAGTAGAATGTTCTATGAAAATACAACATTATAGTTGGGTATTCATCAAATAATATTTACAAAACTATAGATGAGAACTGTGGAAAAAATTTGGTGATAGTTACATGGGGACATGACTTCAATAAATTGAATCATTCCAATTCTAGGTATTGAATGAACTTTAAAGTAATGCAAATGGAGTTGTATAAATTCTACATGGGTATTCCATATTTTCATGGATACAGAATGTTTTAACTAGGGCTCAAACAACCTAATGTTTTGATGATGTAATGATTTTGGATTCTAATAAAAATGGTGGTGAAACATGAATTTAGTATGAACCCATAGATAACCACATTTTTGATAATTTATTTATATTTGGATACAAAATTAAGTGGTAAATGATGTGTTTTTTTAAAGTATTTTTTCATGATTTTTTTGTGTGATTAGGCTGGTGTAGTTTTGTATGCCAGGGATATGAGGACTGTAATTAATGAAATGAATAACTAACTAATATTTGAATTTTTATTGCCCTAGTAGTATTAGAGTATAAACTATGTATACACTGTGATTATATTCCCCATTAATTTTATATATCTAGTGGCTTATGTGGGAGAATAAATGGATGGTAACCATCTTAATAAATTTGTGATATATGAAATTTATCTTGAAGTTGTAACTATTAATATAGTATTGAATTACGTTACATGGTGACAAGGAGGAAGAACATTTGGATATTGATGGAATTGTGGAAGATATAGATATCTCTTGTAGATATATTATGTGTGGCCATGATGATGAGGATTGATATCGGAAATGATCTTATTGGTAGAAACCTCGTATTGTCTTAATATTCCCTCTAAGTGGAAAACTGCCCAACTATTTCTAGTTATGGTAGAGGTACTTATTAAGGGTAAACATAAAAAATTATAGAGACTCTAGGTTGGTTGATAGTGTCTAAACTAATCAATTTTAATTATTAAGAAATTTAAACATGTAGAAATATGCTTATTCTCGTTGTCTTTATGAGAAAGCATACTCATTTTGTATATGATGAAAATTAAATTTTAAGTATATATTAAAAGTAGTCTTAAATGGACATTAACCATGAGTTATTGAGAATATAATATGAAGATCATTAAATTAACATAGTTATATAGACACTATATTAGTTCTCATGCACTACCCCTCTCTATGGTCAATATAATGATGGGGAATCAACTGAGGTCACCTTGGAGACATCTCTACCCAAACATTCTACATGATCTCCCTAGACATAATCCCCACTATTAGGATAAGACATTGACTCATTGGGTATAAAATATTCCATCATTTCCATAATAATGTTAAGGAATCAATTGAATCCTATATAAAGGCATGAAAGCGATGCTCTAATGAGATCACACAATTCAAATAAAATTTCTTATATTAATCAGGTTCATTCATCATATGACCAACAATAAAATTATGGTCCATTCAAGGTCACTCTCCCTAGTGAACACATATTAATGTGTGGGAACACTCACCCATACTATAACTGACAAGCCCCAAAGGTTACAAGCCACGTCAGGGGTCTCTATAACTTCTCCAGGGTAATTTATCCACATTCATCACTCTCCCTTACTGGAAGATAAAAATAGCCCCTATCCCATATTCCTCTAAATATCGTATATTTCATATCATTTAATTAAATCCCGTCTAGTTTAAATGTTTATCATCGAACATATTTCTTATGAAATCATTTAAAAGAAGAAATCCATGCACTAAACTAATGATTAAGGGTCCATCATGATCATTTAAACCTATTAATGTTTATTAGAATTTAAAAATATATTTCATTTTATATTTATATATGATTTCCCATCTATGGAATTTTTCATTTCACATGATATAGATCAAATAGATAAAACATAGGGAACATATAGTGTCTTCCAACCATAAACATAATGTCATTTCCTCTAATCACATCCTAGAAACTATAAAATAATATCACATAATACATGAGTAATCTATAATGTAATTATATCAAATGAAATTTTCAATATTATTTAATCATAACCTTTTATAAACAATTTTAATTTAATTAAAATGTACATAATGCCTAAAAACTTGTTGAACTCCTTATTCCCATCTAATCCTCAAAAAAAATGTGTAGTCTATTCTTGACATGAACCCAACACTATTAATAAATAATTATCCAGTAATAATAATCAATTATTCCCTAAATTTCATCAAATTATACTTATATCTCTAAAAAATCTATAGGGTAACATACCTTCAAATATATTGTGTGCAAAAAATGCATTCATCGTATTGGGGTATCATGTATTCACACTAATAAGGAAGTTACAGTATATCATGTTGTTTTTATAGTGATCTTTTATAATCATCAGAATAATAATTTTGAAAAAATTAATAATTTGATAAAAGATAAAAAATATTATTGGGGAAAAGGTCATATCAAATAAAAAATAATTCCATGAAAAACTCCCCTATCCTAGTGGAAATTAAAAGATTGTATGAGTGGTAAACATTATTGTTCAACATGTGCGATGAAATATTATATGTAGTAAGGGTTTGAAATATAACATTGAAAAAATTACTGGGTTGACACTTTTTATAAAAATCTATGTTGTCTCATAGTTGGATAATTATTTTACAAATGATGCACCAATTGTGTGGTTTTTCTATCCTAAGCTTTGCCACCTCAAATAATTTGGTTGTTTGATTTACCAAATCATGGATAAAAAAAATTATAAAATTAAATCATTTAACTTTTTGGTTTTAATGTTTCACCTATAATCATGTGAAAATCATACACCAATGCCCTTAGGAAATCAACCAAACTTTTTCTAGCCTTATGGTTTTCCATACACTATATTAATAGTGTGATGTGTGTAATACCCTATTAAATTTTTTTAAAATACTATATAATTTTCTAATATACCCATACGAATCCAATATAACTCTCTATCCTAAATAACTATCCAAAATATCTAATTAATATGATCAAATAATCATAATTTGAATTCATATACTGATTTTTACAATGACCCTTCTTATAGAGTCAAAAAATCATATTTTTCAGAAAGATAAAAACAAGTAATGATGTATTTATTTACTATCTCCCCACTATATAACTTATTATCCCTAATAAAACATGATTTTCATTAATACATTATATTATTCCTTACCTGATTGGTAATTAAGATTTAACTCATTGGATTTCTTTCAAGGAAAATCTAACATGATTCAATTTTTCAAACACATGTATGAAATATTCATCAAAAGATGATATTATTCCCATCACAAAATCAAAATCAAAAAATTAAAACATATCCATACTCGTCTATTCTGGTATACAATGGGTTATCATCAATTTCATCCTTATTTCATTGATCTTCACAACAATACGAATCAACTCATATGGCTCAGTTCTAAACTAGGGTGATGACCACCAATGGAATCAACTACTGAAATTAATTTCCAAATTTTCAATTTTATGCCTAGTTTAATTTCTACGCCACCACACCCAATTTCTTGTAAAATAACTAATATTTATTCCTTAGATAGATAGAACTTGAAAACTCTCTACTAATAAAAATGATGTATCATCACCTCACCCAATCATGGTGCATAAATCCTCAGAGTAATTACATGATCATCTATGATCCCACACCTAGGTCTGAACATGAATCTTTATATAATTCCATAGTTTCTTATATAACCAACCGAACTAACTATCAAGATCTAATTACAATCATTTACTTACCTACATTCACAATAAACATAAACAAATATTAAATTCATCTTAAATCTAACACCAAGACAAAGGGTCCATCCAACATGATATCATAATTTTGATTTAGTTATTAATCATGGAACTAGAACACAATATATATTTATATAACCTAATAATAATAATTCCATATTGAACTAAAAATGGTTGGTCTCACCTCACCCACAATCCTATCCACATTATTGACACACCTCCACAATGAACACTATATCGAATTCCAAATTTTAGGATTGTATATGGTTATCCCACTCAAAAATTAATAGAAACAAAAATAACTATTCACCACCAATTATCACTAGAAAAATAATTACATCCTTATCATTGATTATATTGGTAACATTAAAGATTTTCACGCCCAATAATATCCATTGGTGCACTCCCCACCATATGGATTCCAGTACAAAGATCCTCAATCACAGTTATAGATGGAATCTATCATTACCCATTATTTATCTTGGACTGCCTATGTTTTGGGGAAGAGTGAAGAGGGATTATTTGGAGGGTATTTATCTTAAAATCATTAATCAATTGGCCATATGGAAAGGGAAATCAATGTCCCAAGATGGTAGGATCTGTCTTGTGAACTCAGTCATCACCTCAATGTTTGTGTACTCCTTCTCACTTTAAAAGTGTCCTGCTGCTTTGATCAAGGAACTCGATGGCATGATCAGAAAATTTATCTGGACTGGTTCAACACAATAGAGGAAATTGGTTACTGTTAAATGGATGGATTTTATCAATCCTCTCTCAAATGGTGGAATGGGAGTCATGGATGTCAGGGTTTTTATTGATGCATTGCTCCAAAACATTACATGGAGACACCTTGGTCGTACTGTCATTCCCTTGGAGTTTCTTTCTAACAAAATTGTTGACAAGTTACATAGGATGTAGAGGGTGTAACTGATATCCTATGTCTGGTCATCAATAAGGAACACTTATATTGATCTTATGGCACATTCTAAATGGCTGGTCTATTTCAGCTCCCATTTAAATTGCTGGGCAAAACAATGGTTGTCCTGCCCTATTGATTATACAACGAACATTCCTCTATCTTTGAGGAACACTACTATATCTGATTTTCAGGGAAATGAACAGGATCAAGAAGTAATTACAACTAATCTTTAAATTGAAATCTCTGCTTATTAATATAAGGACCAGGACACGCTGATTTGGGAACCTGCTATGACTAGTTTATTATCCAGTCGACTGTCTTATGCCATGCAGTGTGGAAATGCACATCCAACTCATGATTGGGTGATGAAGGTGAGGGAGACTTTCATCCTTCCCACTGATGCTCTTCTTATATGGCGTATCTGGAAAATCAGGATCCCAATCCAATCTTCCCTTCAATGAAAAGGTTTGCCTTTGTCCCTAGTATGCTTTTTTTTGTCTTGCTATCAATGAAACTACTGATCATATTTTCATCAAATTCTCCTTTGCTGCTTGGTTATAGAGGTATTTAATGGATATTTTTCATTGTAAATTGGCCTCCAATTCTATTGGCACCCTATTCAATTCTTTCGTGCTTGAAAAAAATAGTGAGCAGGTTCAATCCTTGCTCATTATTGCTATTTTTCTGTTATATCTTATATTTGGAAGGCCCAGTAATCTACTATTCAATGGTGGAAATCCCTCCTTCAAGGAGGGGATGGTGGAAATTCACTGAAGCATTAAACTTTCTTCGGTGAAAAATTATGTCTCTATGAACAATAACATGTCTGATATCCTATTATTGAGAACAATTGGTGTAAGTGGCAGGGAGAGGAAGCCTAAGGTGCTGAAATATATTAGGTGGATCCCCCAAATCAATGATTATATAATGGTGAATGTGGATGGGGCACCCAATGGCGCTCTGGGACCTTCTGGGTGTGTTGGTGTCTTTAGGACCTACTGAGGCTTTATAAAGGGATGTTTCTTTCATTACATTGGTAATGTTCATTCTCTTGAGGAGGAGCTATGGGATATGATAAAGGAAATATGGTATGCTACTCAATATGGCTGGAGGAATGTTTGGATAGAATCAGACTTTTCTGTTGCCATGCAGATCCTCAAATAGTGGTCTAGGAATATCCCATGGAGGATTCTCCCTGCTTGGATATGATCTTTAAAGATTTATGAACTTATTTCCCTTGAGGTTTCTCATGTATTCAGAGAATCAAATCAAGTGGCAGATGCACTCTCAAAAATAGAGATCATGGAGGTGACCTCTAGTTGGTCCTTCGTTCTTCCTAATTATTGCAATGATCTTGTTCACAATGATAGAATTGGTACTATGTTTACAAGGCTATGTAAAGCTATACATTCCTTAGTGGTTTGTACTATTTAAACTATTCTTTTTTTAATCTTATGGGAGCAGGTCTTCACCTGGATCTCGGAATTTCGGGGTATAAATTACGGGAATCCGAACTTCTCCAATATCAAGAGCTTATGAAACCTCACATTCCTAAAAACCAACTCTAGTGTTCTCATATACATCAAAATATATTTCTTGAATCCTACCTATGATTCATCATAAAACCCTATGAACTCAAATATCATGATATCATCCATGTACACATAACGACATTATTAAATAAATATTCCAACTTAGTAAAACAAAATCGTATTTTTTGATTAAGATTAATTCCTCTGTGATGTTATATAGGAACGACCCCATAAATGTTTTTTTCAACACATTAACTAAGTGATCCCATTTTCATTTAAAACCAAATATCAGTGAATATAATTAAAATTCCAACTCATAATTGGTCAATATACACACCATACATAATGGAATAATATAGTTCTCATCAAGGAGTTCACTTAGGTATAATCCACATGACCTGTTATCGGATGATATCACATAATGGTCTAAATATATAATATACCACAAACATGTCATATTGTAGAACATGATAAAATATTTTGATGAAATTATAAATATATGATCCCCCTTTAATTTTCTATATCAAACATAAAAGAGTACACAAATTCTATTTGAGACATGATTGCCAAAATTTATTCATGTACTCAGGCCTCTAGGACATAGCTAAGAGCCAATACCAAAATATAAATCTATAATATAAAAAAATTTGAATACATATATCAACTAAATCATGAAAAATAGATGAAAAAATTCATTTACATAGTATCCAATAATATATAACAAAAAATCGTGTTGAAAATCACAAATTAGAGGCCTATCATATGGTCCCACCCATTCCTAGTCCCTATATACTATAACCATAAATAATAAAAAAATAAATTATTTTCTAATAAAGCTTTTTATTTCTGACGTCCAAGAGCACAACACAATACATGAATCTATTAGGGTATCACACTTCAAGGGAACCTTCCTGAATAGCTGAGGATAGCAAGAAGTGTTGGTCAAAATATCATAATGAAAATATATTAAAAAAACCATGAATAATATATGAGAATACATAGATAAAAAATAATCACCAAAATAGAATCATGTTATAACAAATGTAAAACATCATACGATCATAAATATCAAGTGATAACACACTTGGTGAATAACATATACAAATAAAAAATTAAATAAAATTAAACATGTTGTTCTAATACCAACCCAAAAATTATTGATAATATGTAGAGGTTTAATGATGTTGTTGTATTGGATAAGAAGCTGGTGAATAAGATAAAATATTATTTATGTACTTTTCTTTAATTATAATCATAAATACCCATGTTATAGAATTAGCATATCATATATCCTAGGATTGGTGTACTAATAGTCATGATAAATATGAATGATAATGATGGATATTATAAAACATTAATCTATAGAACTGAATTTATTTTAGAAGTGTTTTTGACATCATCCTCAAGAAGATAAAAGACCTTCATAATATTAAGGAAATCAACCTTGATTAATAATATGATTTTTTAGTAATTATGATTAAATTTATAACGAATTAAATAAATTCATTTATGATTATTCAATGATCTATGATTCATTAGGATAATAATACATTTATTGATCATCTTGGAATTTATCTTCTATAAACTCATGATAACCATCCTTGTGATGTGCATGGACTATTCACGAGTTTTATTGATCTTATAAAAACAACACTGATATTTAATTAGTTTCATTTATTCAATGAGAACATCATGTATCATCCATGATTTTATGTGATATCATGATAACATAATAAATTATCTAGGAGATTCACTACTTCCATGAGACCTTCTCCAATCATCATTGAAGACTGTATATTTTGCGAGAACATCACACACCCTCCATGGACATGGACATTATATTAGGATAAGAATAATTCCTGGATCTTCTAAGAATTTATGTAAAATGTAATCCACTGAGAAAAAAATTTGATGTGAAAATTATGTGGATTTATTAAAGGTTAAATAACTTGACATTTAATATTCAGATTCTTGAAATGGGTCTTTTTTTAAGACAAAAAGATGAAGAGTGAAAGGTATTATAAAAATATATTTAGATTGGAATAAAAATATATATTCATCATTTTGTTCATTAAGTTCACCATCAACATTACGAGTTCAATAAAATTTGAAGGAAAACCACAATATGTCTTTGAAAAAATAATTATCCTTGAATGTGGGAAAATAATTCATATTTAACCTAATAAAATATTCATGTTAAATACATTTATTAGAGATTGAAATTTTTTAGTTTAATAAATGTAAATTTATATTATATTTATTATGAATGATTCAATGAATAAATTTAAAATGATCACATCGCTGATCAATACATGTATTGATTTATTAATATTGATTCAATGTGGAAGAAATTTAGTATTAAATGATAATGAAGAGATAATTATATTTTTTCATTTTCATGTGAATTTAAAATTACTTATATTAGTTGATTTTTATAGATATTATTTTTTGAAATGTTTTGTGAAATATGGAGATTTATATTCTAAATTATTTATATGGATTTTTAAAATTTTTAATAAAGGTGAATGAGAATCGTTAACTAACACCACAAATTAAAAAATTTATATCTTGTATAGGCAATTTTTACTTCATAATGGTGATAAGAGCAGTGTTAGAGAAAAAAATAATGGAGAGGTTATTTCTTTCTTTTTTTAAGAAATCAATGAAAATGATGAATTACATTGTTGAAATGCATGTTCAAATAATCAAATTCATATAACAATTTCATGTTCAATCCTATTAGTGAAGGTCTTTGACGTTAGTTTGGAAATCATTATCATATCAAATATATTAGGAGAACATGTGTTATGGAATTACTATATTACAATACATGTTATGTATATAACCTAATTTTTATAAACTACATAAACTATTCTATAGTGGGTTGTGTGATATCATATATTTTCCCAATGATGCTAGGGACTATATACTCTTATTGATTAGTGGTCCTTATAAAATCATGTGTTCATATGGGTTTTATTTTTTCTTTTGTTCAAAAAATTCATTTCTATCTAATAAAAATTTAATTTAGTTTTAAATAATTAACGAATAAAAAACACTATCCTCTAGTTCACCCCCATCCCCCACATAGTGGTTACATAGGTCCTATTAATTATTCAGAAAATTGGGGTTAGAGGGAATTTTGGTCATTAACTATATATTATTTTACATTTTTTAGAAGAAAAACACTACATTGGATGTTTAAATATTAGTAAATAGTTAAGGAATTTTTATCATTGTGATGAAAAATTGTAAAATAACAAAATATATAATGCTATAATATTATTTTTCCATTAATTATGATGTTCTATTAGTTATTAAACATGGTATTACTCAACCTATTAATATTTTTCAATAACAGTTACTGAGAAGATAAATATATAGAATTGTGGAGGATCCTAAAACAATACTCTTTCAACTCTCATAGAATAGAATTATTTAGTGACAATTGAATCTAAATCTCTAGAAGTATCTCAGGTAAAATAAATAATTTCAATTAAGGGAACAAGATAGATAGGAAAAATAAATTAAAAAATTGGAGTTCTAAATAAAAATAAGTAAAAATAGGATATTATGACTATGTTGGTGAGTAATTTACAATGCTTAGTGATATCGTATGAATAAAAAAAAATCCCCGGAGTAAAATTTAAATACTCAAATGTTGTTGAAAATATCTTGGTATTTCATACTAGTATATTTGATAAAAATTTATCATCTTTTCAAGGTATAGATCCTAAAAAATCTTCTCTCATTAGTTTTCAAATAATTTTAAATACATATAAAATGATTATTTTGAATACAATCAAAATTAAGGGATAAATTGAGCATTAAATCTCCATCAAGTCTACTATGAATGAAATTTCAAAGAAAGAAGTGAGTTAATGTGTTTCAAAATATAATCTGATTTAGATGTCTGATAAAATATTATCATTATTTTCATAAAATTACAAAATTGTTGTAGGTAGGTATAAATAAATGTTAACATTTGTTTAATTGTGTATACATTGGACATTAAAAATAATATATTCCCAGGATAAAGGAAGAAGATGATATAGATGAAGGATATTGAATGTCTAGAAGGAAACTGAAAAATAAGATAGATAAATCAAATAAATATTCATAATCTAGGATATATGTTATCTCTAAATATAAAAGAATTTTTTTAAAATGTTATGATGATGAAAATAGTGAAGAATAAGCGGATGGTGAAAATTCTATTGATGATGGTTTTGAGAAGTTTATTATCATAAATTTGAATTACAAGATTTTTACTAGTTATGAGACTTGAAAACACAAATAAGAGTAAAGTGAAACTTAAATGGAATTAATTTGAAAAAATAAATTCAAATAAAGTTTCAAAAAAGTTGATAATCTATTGGAAGAGAACAAGAAGTTTGAGAAATATTTTTTTCTATTAATAATAAAGTGAAAAAGAATATATATAATAATTTTAAATTTTTATCTAATATGAAAAATAATAAGAAATTACCGGATGAATTTTAAAAACTCAATATAAAAATTTATGAATCAATAATGCATAATTATAATTAATTTGACCTTGTTTGGTAGAAACTTGTTAAAGAATAACATCAAATATCTGACATTCAAAAATAAATTTTTCATGTAAATGGAATTTCTATAAACTATGAATCATTGATATATTAGAAAATATAATCCTGATTTTTTTTAAATTATAAAGATGTTGGGAAAAGGTTAAGGGGGATAAGGAATTCAAATGGTTCATGTGTGTTTCCAAAAAAAAATATTCAAAAGTTATTAAATTTTTGATATATAAAACTTTTAAAAATATAAATATATATATATAGACAAAATAATAATAATATTAATAAGTATAATATCATAAATAAAAATTTATTATACTACAAAAAATTTTTCTAAAAATTTGAAATGATTCTTGGTTGAATGACGTTGGAAATAGATACATATTTATAATTAGTATTATAGTTTCAATGGGAAATATATTTTTTAATGATATTTATGGCATTGTTGATGATTTGGGTATATAGAGAATATTTGATGATTCAATAATGAGTGTTAAAATCGATCAAACTATTTTTGAAGGTGGATCCTGAGGTGGATTATTCCACTCAATGAACACATACTAAAAAGCAACTTGAAAAAAATAATGTAATTTTTTATAATAGATTTCACCATCCTTAAAATATGTGTGAGAGTTTCGATTAGCATGGAAATAATTATAAAAGATTATTTTGATATTTAATTCTTAACATTTGATTCATTATAAGAGAAACACACCTTATGTAACGGAATAAAACAAAAATGAAAGGTTTCTTTTAGTTGTGACAACAGTCATGGCTATCAAAGAAGAAATAAATTATATTTTGGAAAGTGGTTTTTCTTCCCACATGAATTGAGATTTTTTGTGGCTACATAATAATAAATTATAAAAATAATTATCTTTTTCTTTTGGAAATAATGAGCCTTTTAGAATAAAATTCATTTTATTCAATGTAATTCGAAAATAAAAGATAACATCCAAGAGTGCATTATTTTTTGAGGATGAAACATAGACTATTGTGTTGTTAATATATTTTTGATCAATGAAATTGAATTATATTAATGAGATATGGTTTTATTATCAAAATTATTTTGATGTGGATGTTGTGAAAATCATATAGAAAATATAGGAAAACATATTCCATGTTCATAAGGAAGAAAGTTCATATTTTATGATTATAAAAGAAAAATAATTACAAAATGGATGGATTTGACATATGTATTATAGAAATATGAACAATTCACCCCATAGAGGAAGTGTTTGAGATATCCCATTAACTATATGATATTGATATTGGTGTTTTTATATATTCTAGAAATAAAAATATTTAATTTTACACTAAAACTTTTAGAGATAAATACAAATCATCCCTAAAAACTAATTCCCCCCCAACATATCTAGGTGAATAAGGAGAAAATTCACAAATAGGGATAAATATATTTTTAATATTTTAATCATATTACAATAATATATTTTTAAAATTCATATGATAGTCATTCAATATGTCTAAATGTTTCAGAAGCACTATAATAGAATGTGGATACTCTTCAAAGAAGATCTAAACATATTCTGGTTTCAATTACATAAGTTCTATATTTGAGTGTAAAATTGAGATCATTATATTCTTCATGATCATCATTCAATATTAAAGTCTCGGTAAATATGTGTAGATGTAATAATGTAAAGAGGATTATTTGATATGACTTGAGAAATTTATATTGAACATTGTTCCGTTTTATTCTTTTTGGAAACAATTTGTTTGTTTATAAGTCCACATCTAATATAATAAATTATATTTATCTATTACGGAAACTTCTCTATATGTGTTATAGAATAACAGGACCTAGTATTTTAAGTGAAGAACTATGTTTGGATGTTGTTTTACTACCACATTTATGGTCAGAGTCTTTTCATTTTTGAAAAAATAGGGTTCGATGGAAACTTTTGTGGCTACCCTCTAAATGGTATATTATAATTATTTTGAAATTATGAAACTTAATGAAATTTTGATTTGGATATTGTGAATGTTGTTGAATATTTAGATATTAAAAATTCCTATTTGACTACTAACATAATAGGATTTGATAATGAATTTTATTATGTTAACTATCATATTAATGTCTCTATTAAATTATATGATGTGGAATAACTTTATTAGGAATATATTGTCTCAAAAAATTTGGGTGATAATATAAAATAAATATTTCTTTTCTAGGGTTGAAGAATCAAGTGGGGTTTCATTATATCATTTTTTGTCAAGGAAAATAGTTACAAAATAATATATCAATGTTTATAGCTTCACATACATCATTTTTTTAATATGTTTATTCCATATATGATGTATAAGTATTGGATCATTGATAGTCGGTGGGTTCCATGAAAGTGGAATTATATTATATTTAGTAAAATGAGTAATGCGATATGGTTCTGAACCCCAATGATAAATTTTTATTCAAAAAACTTTAATTTCTCTAATCATGTTTAATGAAAATTGTAAATTGGTGTGAATTATGGAAATACTACACTATAAAGGTAATTCATAAATATAATAGATCTAATTTGATGAGTTTGTTACACTGTTTTCATGACATGTAATTTCTAGAATCATTCATTCTATTGTCACAAAAACGAAACTTATCATTTTATAAACAGGTGCCAACTAGGATTTTTCTCAGTAAAGAGCTTAAGGAATAAGTCTATATTGAGTAGAAAAAGTTATTATATCAAAAAAAACATTGAACATTTTGTGTGTATATTAAAGAAAGGTTTATATGGGTTAATAAAATCCAAAATATAAATTTATTTGATGATGGATTCTACTTTAAAGAGGAATACCTTAATGTAGTGAGAAGTTGTGGGAAACTACTACATAACAATAATAAAGTTATTTTTATCATTGTGATTCTAGATAACTATGACATCCTAATTAGTAGGAACAGTGAAGAATAAATTACACGGTTTTATAATGAAATTAAAATATTAGATGAAATTTTTATGCTGGAATAAATGATGTACATTCTTATCTAGAAAAAAAATCATCACAGAATGGTAATAATTTCCTAGTATGAGAAATATTTTCAACTGATATAATTAAATTGTTTCGAAAGGATGATCCAAATCCATCATACAAGCCTATCTCAATGGTAAAAATGATGTCTAGGGATGATTTTGGAATTGATGATGGTCCAAATAGAATTTAGAAACTAATGTGAAGCCTATAATATGTTAAATCCTCTATAATAATACGTGTTTTTATTATTACCCTTTATACATGATTCGAAATTTACCTAAAAATGTAAAATTTTAAATTGTGAAGTTGAATTATCAAACATGCTATCAGTACCATGGGTTACGAGATAAAATATGATAGAAATTTAATATTGAATATGTCTAGATATAGTGATGAAAAATGGGAAGGCAGTGTTTATAATAAAAATATATATAATTAGGATTCTTCTATCACAGATAATGATATATGATTTATAATTTAAATAATTAATATTAAGTTATTCTAATAATTTAAGTAGATAATTATGTGGTTTTCACTAAAGATAAGACACATGTATTGTGTATTAAGATGAATTTGGAAGGTTTATTGGATTATATTAAGTGACCACTTCTATTTGGATTTTATAATCACTATACTATCAATTTCAAAATATATTTTTGTGCACTGTTAAATATAAAATAAAATTGTTATTGATGAACACATCACTAAGGATCCCACTGAAAGAAATTAAATAATGAAACATTTTTCACATATGTGGTATTAGGAGGAAAATATTTTCACTTAATCAGGATAATTATTAGAAGTTTTAGTGGATAGTTGGTGTTTAACCACACCCTAACCATGGATAAGGATTGTGATTACCATCCCCCATTTCATTTTTTATTTGGATATTATTTTCCAATGGTGTGAAATATAACAACATAATTCTATCCATTAATATGTTCTTTACCAACTATTGATTCATATATTTATAAGGAATTCTTAAAATGTGTAATATTTGATTCCACCATGTGTGTTCTGTGAAAAATAATTTATCAAATTGTGTTTGTGGGAAATGATATGGTCTCATATTTTTTAAATTCAATTCATATTGTAAATATTTATAAATATTTGTTTATGGTAGTTGGGGTAAGAGAATAACTATTTACATATTTTTTTATCATTTCCTTAATGAAAACATGATATAATTTCCCAATTATTAATTCTTATTACACTAATATGGGTCATGATGGAATTTAATTTTCAAATAGTGATCCATAGATTGTGTTTTAGATTTTCAATGATTTATTTTACATGGTTAGAAATGAAATCCAATGTGGGAGATTTTGAGACCAAGGTTTTTTATGTTGTCTCTTAATTTGAGAAGAATTGGGAACATGAAACAGGGTTGTTAATGGAGTAATCCATTAATAAAATCATATAAATAAAACAATGTAATGGATAAATCTCATAGTTCAGTATTTTTTGAATTTATTTTAAAGAAACTTTTTGTAAGTGTTGGTGGATATTTTAACGCTATCATCTACGTGACTGAATTTTTTATGATCCATTGAGATATTAAACATAAATATCATTAACCTTTTGGGGGAAAAGGAAAATGAACAATGACTAACAAAGAGCTTTTGTGAGAAATTTTGTTTGGTTGTGTGAATGAATATATGATTATGTGGACTATGCTATTATACACTATAATTCCATAGGATAAAATTCGGTGGATTTATCATCATTTCAATGAGATTCTATGAATTCAAGGCCACCTTACACAATAGCTGCATACACCTTCAATGAGTTTCATAGATTCCATGGAAACATCACATATCCTCAAAGAGTTTTAGTGATTCCATGAAAATTTTACCTAACATTAATTATTTTTGTTTATTCCATGATAACATCATAAATATTCTATATGTTTTATTGATTTCATTATAATTTCATATATATTTATTTGTTTCATTGATTCTGTGAGAACATCATGGATCTTCCATGGATATAAATGCTCTATGTGAACAAAATTCAACCAAGGACCTTCCATACTTTTGAATAAAAATAGAATATTTTTCACTTGAATGTAAAATAATTTTATAAAGTTGAAATATCATGTTAATGACTATAATTATTTATAAAAAATTGATTTTTGTTGAATATATATGGTATAAGGGAAAACATAATAGTGAATATCTGTTTTTATATGAAATATAATGAATATTGTATGAGTATTCTATGATGTTCCTATTCTTGATGATCTTTGCAAAACTATTCAATTGGATTGTGCATGAATCTATCACGGTAAAATATTTATCATGAATAAAGGATGACATATTAAATTTAATTAATGGATATATTCATATTCAATACAATTTATGTATTTTTTAAATTTTTTGGAGTGAGTAAGATAATAAATTGTATGAATTTATAATGAAGAATGTGATGATTGGTAATGTCACATTATTTTCCCTATACCATACATGTAATAAAAATTTCATGTGGATTTAATGTTTAAAAATCTTATGTATATCGGTTGATGAAGGGGATGTGATATTTTATCATCTTTATATATAGTTACAATTTGAAATAAAATAAATATTTTATGGATTCCGTTGTAAATAAAATATTAAATAGTTATGGGTATTTAGATTTGAATTTATATACATGATTTTATAATTATATGAATTAAAAAGGAATAGAACAGGGGACATGTTATTCCTGTTATATAATTTACAGTTGTTTTCAATCATGTACAGTTAAGAACATGACAAGAATAGAAATAAAATAAGAAACAATAGGTTCTAGTTTGATAATCTACCTAAAATAGTGGTTTATGAATAACTAAAATGTATAAACACATGTACAATGAATCTAAAATGCTCAATTATAATGTGTTGAAGCCAATTAGTGAATATATATTTGATTATTGAAAAATCATTATCACTAAAACTATATAAGGAGAACAAGTACTATAAATTGACTATTGTGTAATTTTAGCATTGAGTATAACCCACATGTTGTAAACCAAAAGTATTTTTTTATTAGACTATATCATCAAGACTATTTTCATATATTTCTATGAATCATATACACTAATTGATTATGAACCTTCTAAATTCCATTATTTGGGTGGGTGTACTTTATTTTACATTTAGAAGGTCCATATGTCTTTAACAGTGAGGGAATCACTATTAAATTCAGAAAACATATAATGGTTTGACCATAGATTCTCCACCCAAGGTTTAGTGGTCACAATGATCTTGAAGAGTTTTTCACTTATCTCAACCCAATAACCAATCCATTTTGAACAACTTGATCTTGATCATGCTGTATTGGTCCTCTTCCGAACATGAACATATGAACAAGAGTAATTCTTGGGATTTAATGATATACTTCATATTGATTATACCTATTTTCTCAGTACTATATGCCTCTACGAATGTTACATACCATTTAGTGTTTTTGTTTTAATACCAACTAAAATATTAATATAAAGAAAAATTATCACTTGTGGGATGTATGTTCCACCTGGGTCATCAACTATATATTAATCTCATCAAGGGGTAGTGCATCACACCCTACCTTCTCATGTATTTAATTCACACATTATCATTAATAAAACAATGTACTAAGAAACCTAATAATGTAATATATCATCATGTAAAAAATATATATCTTAATCATCACGGTCATCTTATGTAATAACATAAGGAAATAAATTTGGTCCTGGGAGTCCTAAAAAACTCATAAAATACCATCTGAAATACTATATAAACCATGTAAAATCCCAAAATACCAATAGATATCCCTATATGTAATAGGTCTCCTGTGAATATAATAAATTAATATAAAGAATTACACCAGATATGAGGCATCAAAATCAACTCATAAAATATTTTCATGTATCCCTCAAAATCAAATGAATCATAGGAATCTCATAAAATACCATAAAGAATACATCATGGTCCCTGGTATCCAATGAATCTCATAAATTATCATCATGAATTCCACCATATACTAGGAGTACTAGTTAACTTATAATATATCATTATGTGTCATCATCAGATCCTATGAATCATAAGCATCATATATTACATATCACTTATCATCAAGGGTTGACATTCAACTAGTTCACATCTTATATTAAAAATAATGATTTCCAAAATAGAGGGACATATTTCATGATCTCCATGAATCTATTTGATTGGAATCTAAAGTGTGAAACCTAGGACATAATTCTCTACTCATGATTTCTATAGTATCACCCAATATTGACTATCTACACTCCTTCTTTATACCACTCTCTATGGTCCACATTCCAATAGAAAACCAAACAAGATCACCTCGCCTAAAAATCATTCCAATAAACCTACATGGATTATAAATCTCAGTATCAACTACTTGGGCATGAGAATTACATATGGGTTATAGTATCTCTAAACATTTCCATAATCTAGTGGTGGGATCATTGGTTCCTATTGAAAATATTTCATAAACATAGTAAAAAGAGATTGTGTAAAACCAAACCCACTTTCCATGTGAATCTATATCAATTCTCACATGAAAAAACATCATGTATGGTCCTTTTATGATATCCCTCCATGTTATTAAGATACATTTATGGGGGAGAAATCATATATACTCTAATGAACAAGATGATAAAGATAAATGTAATATCATTTTTATCTACAACCTGTCCTAATTAAATTATATTCAATCATCACTATCTCTAACCTATAAATGAAAAGAGAACTTATCTCTTGGCCCTCTATTTTTCACCAATTTTATGTCATTTAATTAAAACCCTTCATGGATTTGTGTATGACATAAAATTCATTATATGGTATATTTAGAATATTGGTTGCATAAGAATTAATCTAGTGATCAAGAGTACACCATTTACCTTAACACATTGTCCAATATCCATGAATTTAATAAAATTATTCAATTCATATTTGTGGTCAATTAACTTAGAGGGGAATATCCGTGTATTACATTAAAAATATTAATAGTTGAAACTCTAAAATATTTCTATGTACTTCCTACATTTAACAAAATGTCATTTCCTTGAATTATATCCCATTTAATATCACCCATGCTTTTCAAGGCCATGAATCATCTCTTGAGCACCGAACACATGCCATAATGTCCAAATTAACAATTGATAATTATTATCCAAAATAATTATAAATTATACAATTCCTAAAATTTGAATGAGTCAAATATTCCAACCAAAAGATCATAGAATTGAGTGAAATACTCTCCTGACACACACCAAAAATCAGGACACATAAAGTGTACAATAGTTATCAACAAATAATCAATAAATTTCATTATTATTATTTTTTATGTCTATCAAAAAAAATTATGATTTCACACATTCATAAAAACAACATGAAATATTAAGTATTAATCATTTTGGGACATCCAATAACAACATCATGAGAATTACCATCATATCACATTGGTTAAAAATTTATCCAATTGAATAATGTGTTGAACCAAAGAATATACTATAATAGTCAATGTGTGATAAATTAAAATAAGAACAATAAAATATGAGAGGAATAATATTCATTAGTCACCAACTATGTGATTAAAAACAAACATAAATAAGGCAGAATTAAAAAATTATAGGGGAGATGACCACCTTGTTATGAAGCCAAAGAGGGAAGAAGAAAAGTGGTGAGGGTTTAATTTGTAGGGGGAATTATAATATTTATAATAAAATTTGTGAAATTAGTAGTTTTCTAAATTCTCCATAAAGGACGGGGTAAGAAGTTTCTTCAACCACGTCACCATACATAGATTGGTTCAATGATATACTAATCCTTGAAACAATTCTATAAATTACCCTAAAATAATTATTCAATATCCTTCAAATGTTTTATTCAACTATTCATAAACTAGGGCCCAATTACCCATGAAAATCCAAAATTTTGGGTTTCATAACAAGGTTTTCCCAAATAGTGTGGAAGCCTTGCGATGTGGAAAAATTCTTTTCAATATTCTAAATTTTTTCATGATGTTAAAGAAATTCACACAAACACATAAAACACCACCATGGAGGTAATCTATATCCAAAAAAAAATCCTCAAAATAATCTTACTAAGAAGATTCCAATATAAATATTCATTATTAGAGAGACCAGAGCTCTATATTCAAAAATTCAAATTTCACCTGAATTTAAAAACTCATAATGATGTTGGTCTTTATAAATGAGTCTATTTCGTAGTACCCTATGATTTATCAATATTATTATATTAATATACAAGGGATTCCAAATTTATGTATTCATCCAAATATTACTAGAAAATATTGATGATACAATTTCACTAAAAATATATCTCCCAAACTAAATGTGTGATATGAATAACATATAACGTACATCATGTTTCGATTATTAGATATTGGGAATTTAAAAGATCATAGAGATATGTGGGGGAGGTTCCACTATAATATCATGTCCAATATCGACACCCTCCAATCTAATAGTAGAGAATCAATCAAAAAAATTCAATATATTCTCAAGATAATGTTATCTAAGGATTAACGTTTGAATTACAAAAAGATCACAATATATCCTATGCTTGGCATAATGATTATATCTTCCCAACAACATACTCTATGTGGAACCTAAATATTTTAAATTATATATTTCTCTTTAAAATATAAAGTGTTCAATAAATTGTAATGCCTATGAAGCTGAATTAAAAAATTATCACATATTTTATTATGATTAAATTACAATATATATACATGGACAATATAATATAGTCATCTGTCAATATTATAAAAATATATGAAACACATTAAAGAATAATTTATAGGAAACATAATCAAGGAGTACGAGTCTGTCTTAAGAATAATTTTTTTAATGTATATAATGGAGGTAATATCACAGATGTTTTCCTTAAACCATGTTCATAATTATCTCAAACAATTACATTATAAGTGATATCATAACTACGAGGATTTCAATTTCATAGATGTTTCCCTTAAATCCATGCTTTTATAATCGCCAGCTGAAACTACAAAAATAGCATATCATACCAATAGGTTATATAATATGCTCATGAGGGGTTATCTGAGTATAAATTAATGATATTAAATAATTTAATTTTCATAATAATAAACTATTTATAAATTATATTTATTTTATATATATGACATATTTTATTTAAAGGAATATTTAAATACACTTTTGAAAATGAACCCTTGATATATAAAATTATTTTATATCAATTGTATATATTATTTTATTATACATGAAATCAAATTTATGTATCTAAAGGACTTATTATGTTGAATTTAGAAATCCAATGTTTAACAGTTAATTTTTTTTGAAAAATATTATCATAATAAAATCTATTTTAGTCATTTTTTACATTATTTAATTACTATATGAAAGTTGATTTTGGATTAATATTAAGGTTAAATAACACTATTTTTTATTAATAACCCAATTAATTTTATTAAAATAAAAAATATTATAATTTTTCAGTAATCATATCTTTTATGCTTATAAATGAAGTCTTCTTAAAATATATTTTTAGGTATTAAATGACTATATATTAAAATTAATTTTTATTACACCTAGAAAATTTATATTTAAAAAATGAAATTTATATTTGAAATAAATATATCTAAAATGTATAATAAAGACTAATTACCACTTAAAAATGATAATAAAATTACTATGACCAATATTAATTATATCAATAATTATAAAATTTATATTTATAAAAGTTAATTTTATTATCAATGTTTTATTATTATATACTAAAACATTTCATCCAAGAATTAAAATTAATAAAATTAATCAACCTATACATAAATATATTAAAAAAAATTTATCTTTAAAGAGGGGTTAACTTATGTTTTCAATAAAATAATTTACATGGGTATCAACAAGTTACCAAGGTAAAAAAATGGTAAATTGTACACATCTCATATTATGATACATTAAATATTTTAAAACAATTTGTGAAAATAATGTAAGATCTATCATCTTATTTTTCAAACCCACATTTAATCATATATCACTTTGTTATCCTTTTACTTTTAATATAATCATACCATTAGCGATATGTAATAGTTACTTTCATAATTACAGTTCTCATCAATTATAAAATTTGAACACTTATACCAAATCATATTAGTCCTGTTTCATCATATCTTAACTAGAAAATTTTCAATATTATACCCTATAAAACTATTCCAAATTCAAAATCCTATACTCTCAATTATTTATCCTTTGAATTCTATTTCCATGGATATTTCCAAGTTAAAACCAAAAAACATAACATTAGTATTTATTTTTCGTTATCTTCTATTTAGTATTCTTCTTCAACACATTTTATTGGGTCGTTATTTAAATGAAATTAAAATTATTAATATACTTAAATTTTATTATGCTATTTTTTTAAATATTATTAAAACATTTTTTAAAAATATTGATAAATACAATAAAATCATGTGTATATGCAGAGAACCACCTCCGAAGATCTATGTTGTGTATTTTTAATCACTACATATAATAGTTGATAAAAAGAATGTATTTTATGTATGAATTTGTTTACAAAGTCACATTTTGGTTCATTATTTTAAAGCTTCTCAAATACCATCATTTTATCCAATTAGATGAAAAATGTATAATTTCATTATACATATGCATGGACAATCACCTCCATCAATACATAAAAAAAATTCCTTTCTAAATAAATAAATATAATATGCTCTTGTTTTCATTAATTATAGGCTCTATGGGAATGAAGATATAATATTTATAGTATTAATTTTTAAGGAATATAATAAAATGATAATATAATTTATTAGTAATTATTGAAATATGTCTAATGATTCTAGAAAGGGTTTATTTTTATTTATTATATTTATTAATATATCAACTTTTATTTTTAAACTGATCAAAACTAGTTCATTCAAAATTATATATTCAGAAAACATAATTTTATCATTCACCAAATGAAAATAAATTTTTATTTTATCATAGATATCTTAAGAATGATAATTTTTTTATAATATAATGGAGTCACCTATTACACTATAAAAGATTTATGGAAACAATTAATGAATTTTTCAAGATTTGAATGATGATAATAAAATATAACCAAATAAAATATTTTAAATAAATAGTCATAAGATGGGTTTAAAAAAATATATAAAAACAAGGATCATAAATATGTGATTAATATTGATAAATTTTTTATTTTTTAGTGAAGACCCAACATTGACTCTGTAGGAACTATGGTAATGGTTATTACTCTCTATATTCAATTCTAAGAGACATATTTTATATTGGTCAGTAGAATTTATTTTTATAGTTTACTAAAATCCAAAAATTAATTCATGTATAATTACATTTTTATATCAAAATATCTAATTAATTGTAACCCTCTTATTTTCATTTGATTCTTACAATACCTTTTCAATAAGGGTTATTTATCTCAATTATTAATTTCATTGAGACAAGTTTCACAATATAGACCATGTTTCATATTTTAGTGAGATGAATACAACATGGATATATTAAAACATTATTACTTAAACATTTGGGATATTAAATTTTTCAATTCATATTTCATCTTTCGTGGTTTTTCTATTCAAATTTTTTTCATTTCATAAGTGATTCATCTCAATACATCCTTATTTGTGGAATTTTTTATAATATGAATATAATTTCTATTATATAGTTAATATACTATATATTTTACATATTCTTTATTTAATCTCACTTTAGAGATACTATTTATTTTTTTGTTTCGTCTTCACATTTTCGAAGATGTTTTCCATCTACATCCACATCCTTTGATATGTTTTGTGTTACACTAAGGATATTTCTTTTTTATCTATCCACATTCTTCCACTATATGTCTAATATTATTTTTACCCCATATATTGACGCATAATGTGTTCACATTCAATATGAATATATATCAATAGACATGTTTATTGATTCCTATGTCATGTTCAATATGAATTCACTTATTCAAAAACTATGTTTAACAGTGCATGTATTTATTAGGGTTCAGAAAACATTCTTATAAATGGCATCTTTATCAGTGCTAAAAAAGCCCGGATAAATTTAACCATTTGTCGACACTTGTTTGTAATGCTGAAAAATGGATTCTTTATCAGTGATTTATTATTAGAAATGATAAATGGTATCCTTTATTAGTACATTATTTTTAGCACTAATAAAGTGTGACTTTTATCAGTGCTTTATTTTTAGCAATGATAAAGGTTACCTTTATCAGCACAGATAAATATTTCTTTCATTAATGATTTTATAGTGCTGATAATGTCTAGAATAAATATTAATTTATTTAGAACTTATATATGTGTCTTCATGCATGTATTACCTCAGATACAACATGTGGAATATATCAACAACCTACCACATCTGTGGGGGTAAAGAGTGGTGATAAGAAACCTCACCAACAGTCAACACAATATTGAATATCCCGATGATCCTCATGGATTTCATGCCTCCCCATCCGAACCTTTGTAGTACTCAGAATGGTGGGATATTCAGGAAAAATTGATCTCCCTTCTCAAACTCCAAGGACCTATGATGACAATATATGTATGATTTATGTCTTCTTTGGTCCATCCTCACCAACTCATGGATGACCTCTACTTCCTCCATCGTCACCTGCACCTTCTCTGGGATAACATGAGATATCTCACCGATTTATATCATGAACAAGGGTGACCTATAGGGTATCCCGTACAGGGCCTTAAAAGGTTCTATGTCAATGGTGGTGTCATAGATATTGTTTTTCAAAAATTATTCCAAAATAAAGTGAACATTATAGCCTAGGAAAATGTCTAAGATGCAAGCCCTCATCATAGCTTCTAACACATGAATATTTCACTCAGTCATCCCATTGTTCTGGGGGTGAAATGCGGTACTCAAATACATCTTGGTGCTAAATTCATCATATAGTACTCTCTATAATAATGACATGAACCACACATCACGATCAGATACAGTCATTGAGGGAATCCCATGAAGGGGAACGATATCCCATACATACATCATCCCCAAACTATCAAACAAACTCTGCCCTTGGATAGTATGCAATGGTGCATCTTTCTTGATTCGGTCAAATAAATCCTAGATGGAGTAATGTACCTTCACTATGAAAATAATCCATGTAATAAATTATATGGATAGTTCATCCAACATCCACTTCAAGATCTCATGGGATAACAAAAATCATTTTGAGCCTTGGTTCTCATCCTCCACCTACAAACATATATGGAACTGTGACATGAACTCATATATTCTTCGTCTCATGTAGAACCATAGAAACAAATTATGATGGTCTCTCTACACCATCCCCACATAGGTATGTATAGCTATCATAGAAGTTTGTAACTCTCGGGTCACCTCATCCATCATCGGAACTTGAACCATAATCTTCCCCATGAAAAATATGATGTGATTACATCCTTTAAAATATCTATATGTTGAGTTTCATATGGATATTTTGTTGTATAAGACCTCATAATAGATTTCACCCAGCAGGGACTCTCACACATGCTCGAGATGTATAGGAGTAAACATGATCAACTACACAAATAGATCATGGGGATTCATACTAAGGGAATATTATAAAAATTTTTCCCTTCCCTATATTATTGAATATCTCAAAGTCATAGTCCAAAAGGCACTCCAACCATTGTTTGTGTCTCAGGTTTAGGTCTCTCTGCGTAAACATGGACTTGAGACACTGATAGTCGGATTAAATCATAATGCGCACCCCTAGAAGATATCTCTTCTACATGATTAGGGAATACATTGCCACATTCAACTATAGGTTTTCATTCGAGTAGTTATTCTCATGGAGTTTCAACTGCCATAACCCATAATTTATAACTACAAGTTTTTTCATTTACACATAACTGATCCCAACTCATAAGGAATCAAGATACACTAAGAACACAGTGCCTTCCTCTTTTAGTCCCAACATAGAAGAAATCATTATCCACATACTAAAATCCTTAATGTACCTCAGGTACTTCTTAAACTAGGAAAATGTCTACTCATTCTTTGTTAAGGTAGTCAAATGGGATATCATTCTAGTGAAGTCTTCCACAAACTACTTATAGTACCCTTCCAAACAAATTACGATGTGCACCTCTAACATGCTCTTGGATGGATCCCATGAAATCACTGTATCAATATTCACTATTTCCATGGATAAAACATGTTATGAAATGGTATGCATTAAAACATGAACCTCATTTAACCAAATATACACTTCATGAAAATTCCATATAGCTGGTGCTATGGAAGAAATCTATAACCATCCCGATGTGTTCTGTATGGTCCTCCCATAATGTAGAGTAGTTGATTGTTTCATCGATGAATAAAAAATCAAAATAGTCCATGTAAGGCTATAAGTTTAGGTTCATTTAATACTTAAAATTGGTTGGGGGATTCATCAAACCAAAGGGAAACACTTGGAACTCATAATGTCTGTAGTGACATCAGAATGCCAACACTAGAATATCAGGCTTGTGAATCCTCAATGGGTTGAATCCATACCTGAGTGCAATCTCGAAGAACCTTATCACACCATGAAACTAGTCAAAAAGGTCCTCAATCATTCGCACTAGGTGTTTCTTCTTTATCGTGTGCTGGTTTTGGTGAATCTAATCTATGCAAAGTCATAAGCACCAATCCACCATTTTCAAGAACTACACTAGAACTTCAATGGGGTACACACTATTTTTAATGAACCCCTTCATTAAAAGTTCCTAAAATGAAAACTTTACCTCCTAGATATTGGTAGGTTCCATCCGATATTCCGTATAATATATTGGAGAGGTCTCGAGATGAATATCTATAAAAAACTCCATATCCTTTTCAATGGTAGTCCCAGAACGTCCTTGATGAAAATTCTATATAATCCTCCACAAATGAATGAATATAGATACCTAATGATCTTATTTCACAAAGGGATATACTTATTGACTGATGGTTGATTGAATATATCCTCCTACTCGTAGAACCCACTTATCTAGCCATCATATCTCTCTTTCAAGAAAAGTATTATCTTGTTCCATTAGTGAATATGAATAATTATTCTCTATGGTGATAGAAAATCCATGCTCAAGTGATGGAAAAAACCATACCAAATATGACATCATAGGGCTACATCAGGATGGCCAAAATGTCTCACATGAACTGCTCCCCACTAAGAGATATCTCTTACTACGGGCAGAGAAAAGATAAAAAATATGCATTCCCTATAAAAACTCAAGATAAAGCCACTAGGAAAGTGCATCAACTAGGATCTCTAGCTCTCACACCTGGAGTATTTATATAAAGTAATCATTGCAACCAATGTAAAATATTAATTAATAAAGATTATAATAAACATAGATTTTACCTATGATCATCTTGTGCACTACGGGGTCATGAACCTCCAAGGCCTACATTTGTCTGCAGTCCTATTTGCCAACTCCATGAGCCTGATGTGAGATTCCTAGTGGTGGTGGTGGAATATTCTCATAGATTCATCCACCACCCATATCTCCTCCTCCTCCTATATCAACTTCGCCTCCATTGGGACTATCATTCCCTCTCCTAGCAAGTGCCTACTCACGGTGCTACTGATACTTTAGTGGGACATCATCTATCCTAATGTGATTCTCATCACGTCTAGTTGGAATGTTCCATGATATGTGACCTCACCTATAAAAAATAAAGAACCACCCATCTATGGAATTCCTAGGTGCTCGTCGCTGTACTTGACCATGTTCCTTAGTTTGATGAAGGGAAGTTATCCTACATCATGATTCATAAACCTAATGTCTGCTAGCTATTGTATATGTCTCTTCCCTATTGTTCCCACACCCATCCCCATCTTCTCGGAGTCCCTATCATAGAAATATATCATTCACTAGTTCATTATCTATTACCAAAATATATGTGGGTATTCACAAAGGTAAAATGTTGGCTCATATATCTTGAAAGAGTACCTTAACATAATTTCATTCTCTGGAGTAACCATACCATTTAATTTCAAGAGAGTACTGTGTATGGTCTTTGAACCCCAATTCTTACTCATCCACCATCAATCCTCCTTCCATATCTCTATAAGACCTTGATTAAAAATGAGTTGAAGTATGAGGGGTAGTAGTCCACATGGAAGAGTTTCTAGAAGTTAGTCCACAATAGATTCAACTCATCAAGCATGTATGTAACAAGACTCCACTAGTGAAGAGTTTTTATATAGAAAAAGGATGGATACCATTAAATCAACCCGATATATCAGTGCTTGGATGACCCTAAAGACACAAAACACTGACTCTATACAATCCTCTAATACATGAGGATTGGGCTCATAATGGAACCTTAGTGTCCTATAGTACTAGAACTCATAGATTGTAATATTCCTACATATATCTTAAGCCTACTCTGCAGGGATGATCTGCTACTCAACAGGTTGAGATGAGGGTACCTACACACCTGGAGGAAGTGGTCATGGGATGAACCATGAATTGATGCCTCGTCCATCCCTAGGATGACGTTACAATCAAGAGCCGATATACTAGATGGATTTTTTCTTGGAGGAATCTTGATATTCATCAAGATGTAGTAAAATCAGATGATCATATATATATATAACAATAATGGGGAGATGAATCAAGAAGTAAAGTCAAATAATTAATCATATATGATGCATTCACCATAAAACCCTATAACCAATGTCTTGGTATGATTAGATGACTAGAAGGTATTCAAGGTTCTGGTGAAAGCTTATGTCAGTCATCACACCATCACATGATTCCGTTGTCTGAGATCCAAAATCGATAATCATTGACACTATTTCCTAAAATCCCAAAGAAATCCCCTTAATTTCGCATGTCCGAAAACCTTTTCAACAAATGAACATTCTATGATACCAATTTGTAATGACCCGGCCCGATATGATTCTCAATCCACAAATTCCAACATTATTTCCTTTATAGGCTAGGAGGTGGTGACAATCGCTGATGGCCTAACTAATTTGGGGAGGCCTTTTTCTAAGTACCTATATGAACACAAAAAACTATCTATATGAAAAAAATCCATTGGTAAATATTAAAATATGCAACACAACTAGAATTAAAACCAAGCATGAATAAACACTAAGGTGTGTAATAATCCAATAGATAATAATAAAAATTGATGTGGAAAATAAACACCCAACTAGATATTTGTCTTATCCTGAAAAAACTAGAAATGTAAACTACTTATAGAGACTATCTCTAAAATCCCAATATGTGTCCCCCATATGCGGTCCAAAGTAACTGGTATCCCTACGATCCTATGTAGTCATAGTCAACCTGCCAGTCATCTTTATAATACACTACTTGTTCGGGTGGTGTCCATGCAGGGGGGTTAGTATATACATACCCAGTAGGACACCCTGAAATATGAAGTGGAGTAGTAAAGGATACAAAAAGAAAGAAATATATTAGACGAATCATATAGTCAAAGAGAACAGAAAATCCCAAACAAAGAGTAAATGTAACCTTGTCCAAGCACAAGGGGCTCGACATAGTGCGTTTATAAAATATACCTCATTTCTTCTCCAACTATAGCAGAAAATTAGAATCATCCAACCATGAGAATCTAAGCACTCAGAGTACATGGAATATCTTCTTCAAATTTGGATCTTCGGGAAAGAGAGTAACAAAATCCAAGGTGTGGATATAGAACATGAATATTTATGATCAGCCAAAAGTATCCAAAATAAGAGATCACAAGGATCTCCATCCCAGATCTCATGACAAGAATATGATTATCCAAAAATTCCAAAAGTTAGATAATGATACCAAGAATCTCAAATGTATACTAATAAGTATATTTTAAAATCAAACAATTCCTCGTCATTTTTTCTCACATTCGAGGGATACAAAATCGAAGTAGTGTACCCACACCCTTGTACGTTAGGGGGGGGTCCAAAATGTTTTTTTTTCATAGAGGACCATCTCCCATGGTAATGGGGGTTCCACTCTAGTGTCATGAAGACCAAATTCCTATACAGATTGGGGGGGTCCACTTAGTAGGTATAGGACCGGCACCAAAGATGATAGAGGGTTCCACTCTAAAGGTTGAGGAATCATAGCATAGTATGAAAAAGGTTTCCACTCTGGTTATTGAGTATGTGTCCTCTATTTTATAGGGGGTTACACTCAAAATTTAATGGGGTTGTGCCTTGGTACCATTGGGGGTTCCACTCTATTCATTGAGGACTCCTGACCTAGTACTGTTGGGGGTTCCATTCAGAAAGTAGATATATCAATCTCATACTGATGATGATGTGAATTCCACTATAATGGTCAAGGACCTACACCATGGTGTGATAGGGGGTTCCACACTGATCATCGAGGACCTACAGTCTATCCAATAGGGTGGGTTCAACTCAAAAGAATCCTCTGGTGGTCCTTTTAGATAACGATAATCGTCAGGTGTAACCTCAGTAAGAGTTATTCTTATAAAATTCCACATTGTATCTCAAAATAAAAAAATGAAGGCTACATTTTGTTCTATTCGAAAAAACACTAATGATAGTCTTGTTTATGGGAAAAATGTTTTTCGAACAAAGGACATACGGAAGTCAATGTTTTCTACAAAGGAGACAAGGTATACACAACATGTGTGGGGACCCACATTACATGTAGTCCCACTCCACCACATGGCTGTGTCCCTAGAAAACACATGGATTACATCCCATGTAGTAGTACATGAAATTTAGGTGGACTACATGGATTTTCAATACATACCAAGACCAAACTATGACCAAATTACCATGTCCATATATCAAACCCCATGTCCAAGTACATTCATCTCAGGTCTACGTACATTAGTACATAACTTGTAACATCAAACAACGTCCCGCCCCTGTGCTCTGGTTGTCTCCATATACATCTTCAAAGAGTCATGTCCATGTGTCTTCCAAATAATTTTTCCATCTAGTGAAGGGTTACAGGACATGTGAGGAGGACTACACGCCGTGTCATCCTAAAATTTCCCAAAACCATATACTTCACCGATGAGAGGGCTACATGTTTTCGGTTCGTCCTTTTACATGGTGTGTAGTTGGGTTGTATCCAAAATTATAGACCCACCTATCATGCTTTGGATCCGGAAATTCCTCTATATATTAGGACTCAAATCCATATGTGATTGGTGGATCTGGCCATGATTTGTGGAATTCATCTATTACCCACCGAAAATTTATTCTTTTTTTCATCAGGGTTTGTCATTCATCCCACACATCTCCAAGGCTTCCATTTCTGATTATTTCCATATCAATCACTAAACCTATAATACATATCAAACCAAAACTATAGATTCAATTTCATTTCACTGATCTAGGCCATGATCCTAATTTCACTTACATAATGGGGGTTCTATTGCACTCGTTACTACCCATCAATTGACAAAATAGGACTGAGGGGTCCAACCTTTGATGAACTTGAATAAAATAAGAGTGAATGGCCGAAAAAATATTTTAAACATCATTGGATAAGCTTTCTTGTCTGATGATCAAGAATGGAAACATCGGGTTTGAAAACATTGAAGAAATCAATTTCAATCTAGTACGTAGTCACATTACCGATCAACAATTGGTGTATATCCATGAACAAGGATCAATATTCTCAATATATTTAATAAAAAGATCCTGATTCACTAACTAATGAGTCCTACATGGATATTGTATCATTCTTCGTTGAGGAATGCACTCTACAACGGTTGGAATACATTGTTATGGTCACTATTTCAAGATCTCATCTGATCCAACATTTCACCATCATCTGATTCGACTAACCAATAAATGAGGAAGGATGAACTCTATAATTATCCAAGGGTTTATGTGGATATCCATGGATAACTCTACATGGTTGTAATATTATATATCAATTCAATGTTTCTAGATGAAACAGTCAATCAATCAATTCATTCATTCATTGAACGTACTGAAAACAAGAGAGGAGTTTAATTGTCCCGCACCAATCAATTTTAGGCCATTAATAGGGAAAACACCATGTTCTATACTCAACTGTTCTCTTAGATTTTTGATCTGATATTCCATTTAAAATTTATCCAATTTTCATTAATAAGTTTTGTGCCTGTAATATAAAATATATTTAAGATTTAAATAAAACTACTTCAGGGCGCACATGGACTTTAAATCACACTTCGACTTAGTTTCAAGCACGGAATATATAAATAAAAATATATAAAATTATTAAGAGGTAAAACCTTAGTCTTTATATCATTAACTCAGTCAATCTTATTGTCACAGAAAAGAATGACTAGAGAAACTCTAAATTCTGAGCCTGCATCTTCCTCTCCAACTTCTAGTAATCCTCCTTCGCATTTCCATGTTTCAACAGCAAGTTATCCATGGGGATAATCCATCCACATAGAGTCATATACTTCAAATCTGTGATAGTCAGCATGTTATGTGCAATGGTGGATTTATCATCGATAAATAGCTATCCCAATTTGACTATTCGTGTGTGGTAATGCATGTAGATCCTCTATAAAACATGTAGAAGATGTCAAGAACCCTCTCCAGCTGTGGGGGTAGGTAGAGGTTGTAACAAACCTCACCAAACCGTTATATTATCATTAATGGCATGATAAACCTATAAGATAACTTTTATCCCTTGAAAAACCTCTAAAGTTTTCATCGTGGGGAGACTCCAACGAAAACAAGATCTCCCCACTATAACTCCAAGGGCCTAAGACAATGATCTATATAAGATTTTAGTCTTCTATAGGTTTTCCTCATCCACACAAGGATGACCTGGAAATTCTATGTTATCACTTTCATTATCTCTGGGCACATAATAGATATCTCACCAATCTATGTACTAAATAAGGGTGGCCTTTTGGTTCCCCTATACATGGCTTCAAAAGGTTCCATGATGATGGTAGTGTGGTAGCTGTTGTTGTATGAAAAATATATCATGGGAAAGTAATCATCCAATCACTGGAAAAAATCTAATACACTAGCCCCCAATATATCCTATAACACCTCAATATTTTTTTCGATCTCCCCTTCAGTCTGGGGGTGAAGTTCTACACTCAACCTCATTTAGGTTCGGAATTCCACTTATTGGATTCTTCACAATAATGATGAAATTTTCACATTAAGATAAAAAATTGAGTGAAATCCATGAAGGGGAATGATCTCGCATACGTAAAACATCTATAAACTATGCATTAAAATCTACCCCCTAATAGAAAGTAAGAGTGATATCTTTTTGATTCAGTGAACTATACCCCAGATGGCATCATGGCCCTTTCGTTGTGTATCAAACCCCTATAAAAATGCATTTGGATATTTCATATAACTTCCAATCCAGGATATCAATGGTCTGTATCTTTCCTTTTAATCATTAGTGCTCAGTGTTCACCTATTAATATGTGATGCACTGAGAGACCATCTAGGAAACACATCATCTCATGATATCCTAATAAAACTAGCGCTGAAGGTCTCATTACATCATTCCCTGGTAACTCCACCACCTTTTCTTAGTGGTGGCACCGGTTTTGTCTCCCTATCACCAAATCCCATGTGTGGCCCTCCGGTTCTTTCCTTTGGATTCCTGGTTGGGCCTCCTCAATCCCTCGTTTCACAGTCTTTGGAGCCATCAGTGCCTCCTCCCACTACCTAGCCTCCACCACTCTCCCGGGATGGCTCCTTCAGAGAAACTCTTGGTGGTTCCAAGGATTATCCACCTCTATTCCTAGAGGTTTTCTTTGCGGCCTCGGCCTCTTTAAATGCATATTATGGTGTCTTAGTGTTCTTCCCATCATCGACCTTCATAGAGGTGGAGGCTTGTCTCAGGTGGTCCCTAGTTACCCATTTTGGTTCTGTGAATCCTCTATGGGCCATCTTCCAGAGTTTTGTCACATCTTGGGGTCTTCAGCTTCGGGTGCGAATCTCGCCCGTGCACAGAAATTCATTTTGTCTCTTCCATGCTTCATAGGAAGACTTCATGTCTTATTTGTGTACGACTACAAGATCTCATGGTAGATGGAGCTTCAGCCTATCCCACTAGTCCATGGAAGTCCACAGGGGTATGGAATGCTAGTGCACTGCTATTTGGACCAATCTTCCCTAGATCCCCCTCCATATCTTGAATATGGGGTTCCTCAAAGTGATTGGAGACTCGTTGGGCATCTCCCATTGTGCTAACGATAGGATGACGTGGGGGTGTGGATGCATCCTTGTCTCACCAGTACGTATAGATGGATATCTCCCTACCAATCCTGGATCGGCTCTCCCTCTAGGTCTAGGATGGTCCCTCTTGGGATCAGGAAATCTCCTACCAGTTATTCCCATAGTTCTGCTCCTTTTGGAATTCCCTACAGGTTTGAAGATGATTCTGGCAAAAGTAGTCTCGCCCCCTCGCTGATGACAGGTCCCATAAGCCTCCTTAGGGTTCTACTGTTCTCCATGTGGCTTCCTCACCAGTGGATGATCCCCATGTTGAGAGGCTAGGGTGGTGCTACCTGCTATCCCAGAATGAGATGAGGTAGGATTCCTAATACCTTGTGGAATCCTGCTCTCCTACATAGACCTGGAATCATTCCTTCCTAGGGCTATTTCTACCTTCCTAGATGGCATCATCCCTCATCCTATGATCCTCATATAGTCGTACCAGGATCCTTCTGTAGGTGGGTGTCTTAAGCACAGGAAGACGAGAAACTCTGGACTACTATGTTTTCCATCTCTTTCTATGTTATTAGCTTGCACTAAGGTGACTCTATTTTCATTGGCACTGCTTTCCGTTACTTAGGGATATTTTCTTCCAGTGGGGGGGGGGTAATTCCTTGGGCGTGGCCCCTCTCTAGGATGTTTCCCCCGAGAGCTCTCTGGAATCACCAGGTCCTGAACCCCTGCTTCTTAGGAAGGAAGGCTCCCTCTGCCCCAACCCCATGGGATAGGTGCGAAGGCCCAAAGCCAGGTCTCCTTTTAGTACAAGGGTCATCTCTCTGGACACCCCCAGGGATGTCTCTACCATGGTTTCCTCGATACCCCCAAAGGATGTTGAACCCTACACCCATTCCAATTCAACTAAGCAATAGAATTAGAATTAGTCTTCATCCCACTTAAATAGGGGCTTGAATTCTAGGGCCAATGCCAGAATCTTTTTTGGCAAATCATTCTTGTGATCTTTTGGAATGCCCACGACATGGGAGCCAGGGCCAAGGCAGACTTCCTCTCCAATGAAATTAGAACTCAAAAGGCCTCCATGGTAGTCATCTTGGATCATAAATAGAGCCTTGAAAAAATCAAAGATCTATCTAGCAGGATTAACCTGCTTGGGTGCATGCACGTGGATTGCACTAACAGGCACATTTGGATTATTTGGCACATGAGCCTCTCAGTGGACCTTGTCCAAGCCAGTAATTAGTCCATTACTATGAGGGTGGCAATGGGAGACATGTCTCTTTTCATTTCCCTCATTTATGGAAGTTGTGATGTCCATCAATGACAATACTTATGGAGTGACCTTAACTATTTTTATCCGGGAAAACTCCCATGGATTTTGTGGGGGTGGATTTTAACGTGGTAGCTACCCCAGAGGAGAGTAAGGGACGCGACCTCTTCTAGAGGAGCGTGAGTGTAGAGACCCGTATCTTGACTTACATTGACATTACATTACTTTTGTGGAATACTTAGTACATAACAAAAACACACACAAGGATCGTAATAGTTTAGTGTCTTTGGAAACTCGGAATATAATCTTCTAATCCTGGTGAAAGATCTTCAACATCTCCCATAAAGATCTTCTTTTTTTTATACCTAAAACATTTCTTTATATCCTGGGGAAAAGAAAACATAAAAGGGTGAGCTCAAATGCCCAGTAAGAGTAAACAAAAGAAATATCAATCACATAATTTTCATAAGAACATAACATTTTTGGAAATCTTAACCTGCAAAAGAGAGCATAATTTCATAACATGGGATAAATCATAGTAGTGAAATGAAATTATAACATAAAACATTATTCATTGTGGCATACACACATAATCATAGAGAATCATTTCTTGTTAGTCAAGACTCATTGCCAAGACTATCTTAGCGGACAAAGTCCCTTTCTGAATCGAGTAATCCTCGTTTCAGTCCTGTTTCACTGAACCGGTATAACCTACCATTCCAGACATGTCTATCTCATGAGATATAAAATCATTACCCAATGCATTGGAGGGAGATATAGGTCCCACCCATCTTATAATTAATCCTTTCTTATGTGTGCCACATAATCATAAAACATACATCATCGCATAACACATGTAACAAAAATGGGATTCTTGAAACATCATGGCATCATAAATCAATTCATATAAGATAAAGGAATTCATAAACATAATTCCATCACAACATAGTCAAATCAATGTAAAAATATGGATAGAAACAGAACCCTTTATTATCTTAGATGGAAAAAAATTTTGATAAAACACTTGAAATGAATTCTTGAGGAAAATATCCTTTCTTCTTCAAAATCAATTTCTTTTCACAAAACATCATGCAATTTTAAAAGAAGGAGATTTTATTGAAAATAGTCATGAAATATTTTATAGGAAGCTTCATGAAAATAAGGCTTTATAAAACAGTAGAAATCCGTTCGTGCCGTATAAGTTAAAAAAAACATTCTTCGTACTTTTGTCGGAAAAGTCAAAAAGTACCTCGTACGAAAAACGACAAAAGATTCCTTTCATGCGTATTACTAAAAACTCACCGAAGGGTAAAAATGGATTTAAACAATTTTAGGTGGATGGAAATAATATTACATATTGAGTAAACATGGATGTGGATGATAAAATACACCCCAGTAAATACTAACGAATAAACAATCTCGGATAAAAATGAGATTGTGATATTTCCCTTACCTTAGGTCCAATTTGCTTCGTATGTGTCCGAACCTCCTGTATAATGATTTAAATAATGTCATTGACTTATTACAGAATCATATTCATTGTTATGATATCATATATGGTTCACTTATGACATTATATTACCCGTTCTTTTGTAAATTCCATGTTAAATAAGCGTTTTGGGTAAAGTTGTTTCATTTATCGTAGGTGTTTTGACTTGTTGTTCTTGACATCATTATTACTTATATCATGATTTACTTACTTCCAGAATATAAAATATGATTTATATATCATATATATTCAGTATATACATATATATAAAAGATAGATAAATAAAATGAAAAACACCGTTCATGGAGACGGTAGTTCGTACGTACGCATGAACGTTGTTTTTCTTTCCTTATTGTCTTGAAATGGAAGTAAGTAGATGACATACATATGTATATATATACATAAATCCAGTAGCTTTATAATGTCATATATTTCATTATTATTTCTTATATATACATTATAATCATTCTTAAATGGTTAACATGGAGAATGAATCTCATCGCATCGTGGAGACGGTAGTCCGTACGTACGCACGAGCGATGATATCATTTCTATAAATATTGAATTGAATTGGAGTGGATTATAAAATATATCAGAATCAATATGATGTTGTAATAAATATGTATAGTTATTCTTTACACCATTATACCCATCCATGTAAGGTGGTGGTGGAAAATAGATTACACCACGGCGTGGAGACGGTATTCCGTACGTACGCACGCGCGGTGATTTCTTTTTCCGTAGGATGGATAGATGGTGAAATAGGGTTGTTTCATACTTATAATAACATATCAGTATATGAGTGATACTAATGTTATTACTTAATAATGAAACAACCTAAGAAGAAGAAGTGGAAGAAGAAATAAAGATGAAAGAATTGGTAACGATAATTACCTCTTCTTTGAAGTGCCTCTTTGAGACCTCCTCTTAGGGCACTAGAATTGGTTTTTGAGGAAGCCCATAACCTCTATGATGTTTCTAGGGAAGTGGAGAAGAGATTTTGGCAGGGGTTGGCCGAGCTTGAGTTCTCAAATTGGTGTGAGGAGGAGGGGGAGGAGGTGTCCTTTTATAGGGGAGGAGAGGGGCACCTTAGGAATACCTCAAAATATTATTTTATATTAAAGTCAAAATCGGTTTATAATGGTTCCAAAGGGTCTTATTTCGAAGCTAAAGTGGGGATGGGTCGAAATCCTATCAACCAATAGGATTTAGACAAGTTTAGGGTATTATTTTAACCTTATCAATTAGATTTAACTCTAAGTTAATTAATTTAACTTTTACCGTGTCTTTTTTTTTCTTTCACTATATGGTTAATACACTTACTATAACATGACAAACGAACCCCAAATTGTTTATTATTAATATATATATCCGTATCTAAGTCATTTGGCCGAACCTTAGATTTTTAGGAATAAAATACAATTAATAATATAATATTTGATTTAAAAACTATTTTGTGTCAATTTTGACACTATTTGATATATGATTTTTGTGAAAGTCATAACAGAATTATATGTTCGAACCAAGTTGATTAAATCAATACTAATATATCATAGTAACCTAGAAAATTAGTGGAATTCATAAAAAGTCTTAAATTACATTTATTTTGGTATTTATATTATCAATTATGTCAATATTTCATTAATAAGATAATTACTGCATCATCTTTGTGTCATAAATAAAATATATTATTTAATGTCTAAAAATTACAAATAAAATACCGTCATGTAGGAAATCGTTTTAGCTTTCTAATGAATATTTATAATCGAATTTATCTTATGTATAACCCCATATTAAAAATGATTTACTTATTAAACTTTGATTTTAACTATTTTAACCCTTCTTTAAATAAATTAATAATAAATGTCCTAATCTAATCGAAGTGGGCCTAAATGGTCATATTTTATTCCTAAGTTTGTTTTTGGTCGAATTACACTTGTCCAATAGAATTAGGACATGTGTTAGGGTAATATTAATATCATATTTACCCTTAGTTACCCTATTTACTATTAACCGTGGTAAAAAAAGTAAAAAGTTACTATTCACCAAAAAATTATTTTCATCTCATTGAACCTCATTTTAGTCCTTGATATTAACCGTGTCTCTCGGATTTTCGAAATTCCATTCACAGAAGCGGTAAAATTAAGTTTTATGCAAAATTCAGTTTTTAACCTACCACTTAGTAGTTTCACTATTCATCAAAAATTGATGTTTTTCAGAACAATGCCAAAATTTCATCCCAAGCTATATTTCATATTCCGAATTCAAAAATGAAGTCTATTTTACCAAATTCATAACATAGAAGTTGCATTAATTAATTTTATAATTAAATCCCGCTGTTAAAACAAATAGCGTGTTTTTAAGAAACAATATCTATCAAAAGATTGACACTTGATTATGTCTGGTTTAAATGTGAAATTACAACCAATGACCAACATTGTATTAAATTGTAAAAATATATTCTAAATATACTTTAAAACCACTCAAATTAATGGTTTATCACTATTAATTATTTCGATTAAAAAAGTTGTTTTTAATTATAATTTAGTAATTTTCACTATTCATCAGAATATGAAAGTTATCCGAAAAGTACCAACATTTCACCTTAGGCTAAATTTGATACTCCGAATCCAAGAATGAAGTTCATTTTGAAAAATAAGATTTACAGAATTTTAAAAAGTGGTTATTACTATTCATAACGGCTAGTTTTAATAATATTTTAATAGCATATCGTTGTTTAATGAAACTCAGTATTGCGTATTACACACGCTATCGAGGAAGGTCGCGATTGTGTGTAATGCAAGGCAATTCAAGGATTTGTGTTGTGCAAGCTCCTTTTGGTGTAGCGTACAACACAAGACATTAATAAAATTAAAAAGAATATTTTTTATAAAATCTTGGCCTGTTACATTCTACCCCCTTAAAATGAATTTCGCCCTCGAAATTCGTCGGGTTATAAATGGTTTACTATTCGAAAGTTTCTTTAATAGAAACCCACATCGTAAAAGGGAATACCAAAACTTGGCTTTAAAAACTAAAGTATGAAATGTAACGATTACCCAAATAAACTAATCACTGGGTTTCCACATAGGTGAAAATATGGATATGGAAGAGAAATCTAACCATCATGTTCTGATGGAGAGTGGTAGAGAACATGGCTATGGAAAAGCCAGTAATCACAAATCCATAGATTTGTGATGATATAAGGTACCATCTGATTCATCAGGTATAAGATCACTAGGACAACATTTTTGGTTTTCAAGATCATTTCCCTAAAGTTGAAATTTTGCTTAAAATAAATACTTACTTTATTTTGGTACAATCTCACTTTTGTTCATGCCTTGAACAATTTCTACTTCATCTCTTAAATAAATGAAGTTGAATTTGTTATTTGTGAAGTGTTAGCAGATTATGTGATAGAATGATGGGTCATTCCATCTGTCTCAAACAAAAGGTTAGAAAAAGTTATTAAATATACATAAGTCATTCTATAGTGAGATTAATCACATATGGTTCCTAAAATGGACTTATACTTCATATATCATACTGCTTAATATAATAAAACTAGTTTCTACTAAACATGGACTTCCTGTAGGCCAGTGGTAGGCGATAAAGGCCAGTCGCACTTCGGTTGTGGGTTCAATTCCCACAGCCTTGTCCGAAGCGATGGGCTGTCGCCCGTCCTGCAGGTTGTCCTTTTTCTAAAACTATATTACTATAACATCCCATCAATAATATCGAAAAAACTTCTATCCTTAAACTAACTTATGTCCAACATAATCCAGTCTAATCTTTAGGCTTATACATAATACTGCAGTCCACTCTCATAACATAGTGAAAACGATTACCAGAGATTTAATACCATCGTTGATCCCCATATATCATAAGATATATCTTGTTGGTCACATTCCAAACATTCAAAGGCCTTAATCTTGTACTCTCTTGAATACCCATTGAACCTTATTGAAAACATGAATTCTATTAAAAGTTAACTCTTTCCACATAACAAAATCCTCAAAATTCTATATACTCAAACCATGATATCACTTAGTCCTTATATCAATCATGAGCTCATGAATACTATCAAACATTTAATTTTCTCCTTATCCCTTCATTATGCACATATCATCTACATTCCAAAAATATCTGAATAACATTACATGGATACTGGTAACATTAATCAGACAACAGTGTAACAATCCTTACATGTCTCTTTATTCTACAGTACCATGAGATTACTTATACAACTTTACACATGATAAACACTTAATCATTCCACTACATTCTTAAACCATTGACCGAGCTTCAATAATTCATTCGTCTCACATATCATTTGTAGTCTCTTCATCATCATCAACATAAATACTTCCCATACGACCATACTGATTCTCTTCATGAGACTTTCCCTTAGGGCATTGGTTTGCATAATGCCCGTACATTCCACATTTAAAACATTTAACCAGTGTTGATGTCGTAGCAATACCATTATCCTCATCCCTGTTGTTAACTGAACCTTTTCCTTTGCACTTACTGGCTTTGTGTCCTTCTTTTCCACACCCAAAGCATCTTCCAGTTCCTTTGAAACATTCTCCTTGATGCCTCTTCCCACATGAATTACATAGGGGAAATTGAACTTTCTTTCCTCTATGATCATCATGAAACTCCATCTTTCTCTTATTAGCCGAGTCAGGAAACTTAGCAAATTTTACTTTATTGATCATATTATGAGATTGCTGATTCGGCATAATAATGATGTTTGGACTTCCAAATCCCATTTCATTTGGTTGCTCATGAAGAATATCATTCCATTGTCCATCATATCCTCCATTATTGTGAATCATCATGTTTCCAGCCATTTTCTAAAACCCAAACAGAATAGTGTTAGATGCAAAAATCATAATAAAGGGGGAGTAACTTAAATATCTATCATCTTTGGATTAATCTAATATCGTTACCATAGTTCTAGAACTATATCCTATACGTATACTTATCCTTAGGGGCATCCCTAAACATACCTTAGAAATATCTCTAGGGATCTCACTAACGTTTTCGCATCCTAGTTTCCAAAGGTTGACTAAACCTTTCCTCTGATACCAACTGTAGAGACCCGTATCTTGACTTACATTGACATTACATTACTTTTGCGGAATACTTAGTACATAACAAAAACACACACAAGGATCGTAATAGTTTAGTGTCTTTGGAAACTCGGAATATAATCTTCTAATCCTGGTGAAAGATCTTCAACATCTCCCATAAAGATCTTCTTTTTTTTATACCTAAAACCTTTCTTTATATCCTGGGGAAAAGAAAACATAAAAGGGTGAGCTCAAATGCCCAGTAAGGGTAAACAAAAAAAATATCAATCACATAATTTTCATAAGAACATAACATTTTTGGAAATCTTAACCTGCAAAAGAGAGCATAATTTCATAACATGGGATAAATCATAGTAGTGAAATGAAATTATAACATAAAACATTATTCATTGTGGCATACACACATAATCATAGAGAATCATTTCTTGTTAGTCAAGACTCCTTGCCAAGACTATCTTAGTGGACAAAGTCCCTTTCTGAATCGAGTAATCCTCGTTTCAGTCCTGTTTCACTGAACCAGTATAACCTACCATTCCAGCCATGTCTATCTCATGAGATATAAAATCATTACCCAATGCATTGGAGGGAGATATAGGTCCCACCCATCTTATAATTAATCCTTTCTTATGTGTGCCACATAATCATAAAACATACATCATCGCATAACACATGTAACAAAAATGGGATTCTTGAAACATCATGGCATCATAAATCAATTCATATAAGATAAAGGAATTCATAAACATAATTCCATCACAACATAGTCAAATCAATGTAAAAATATGGATAGAAACAGAACCCTTTATTATCTTAGATGGAAAATAATTTTGATAAAACACTTGAAATGAATTCTTGAGGAAAATATCCTTTCTTATTCAAAATCAATTTCTTTTCACAAAACATCATGCAATTTTAAAAGAAGGAGATTTTATTGAAAATAGTCATGAAATCTTTTAGAGGAAGCTTCATGAAAATAAGGCTTTATAAAACAGTAGAAATCCGTTCGTGCCGTATAAGTTAAAAAAAACATTCTTCGTACTTTTGTCGGAAAAGTCAAAAAGTACCTCGTACGAAAAACGACAAAAGATTCCTTTCATGCGTATTACTAAAAACTCACCGAAGGGTAAAAATGGATTTAAACAATTTTAGGTGGATGGAAATAATATTACATATTGAGTAAACATGGATGTGGATGATAAAATACACCCCAGTAAATACTTACGAATAAACAATCTCGGATAAAAATGAGATTGTGATATTTCCCTTACCTTAAGTCCAATTTGCTTCGTATGTGTCCGAACCTCCTGTATAATGATTTAAATAATGTCATTGACTTATTACAGAATCATATTCATTGTTATGATATCATATATGGTTCACTTATGACATTATATTACCCGTTCTTTTGTAAATTCCATGTTAAAGAAGCGTTTTGGGTAAAGTCGTTTCATTTATCGTAGGTGTTTTGACTTGTTGTTCTTGACATCATTATTAATTATATCATGATTTACTTACTTCCAGAATATAAAATATGATTTATATATCATATATATTCAGTATATATATATATATAAAAGATAGATAAATAAAATGAAAAACACCGTTCATGGAGACGGTATTCCGTACGTACGCATGAACGCTGTTTTTCTTTCCTTATTGTCTTGAAATGGAAGTAAGTAGATGACATACATATGTATATATATACATAAATCCAGTAGCTTTATAATGTCATATATTTCATTATTATTTCTTATATATACATTATAATCATTCTTAAATGGTTAACATGGAGAATGAATCTCATCGCGTCGTGGAGACGGTAGTCCGTACGTACGCACGAGCGATGATATCATTTCTATAAATATTGAATTGGAGTGGAGTGGATTATAAAATATATCAGAATCAATATGATGTTGTAATAAATATGTATAGTTATTCTTTACACCATTATACCCATCCATGTAAGGTGGTGGTGGAAAATAGATTACACCACGGCGTGGAGACGGTATTCCGTACGTACGCACGCGCGGTGATTTCTTTTTCCGTAGGATGGATAGATGGTGAAATAGGGTTGTTTCATACTTATAATAACATATCAGTATATGAGTGATACTAATGTTATTACTTAATAATGAAACAACCTAAGAAGAAGAAGTGGAAGAAGAAATAAAGATGAAAGAATTGGTAACGGTAATTACCTCTTCTTTGAAGTGCCTCTTTGAGACCTCCTCTTAGGGCACTAGAATTGGTCTTTGAGGAAGACCATAACCTCTAGGATGTTTCTAGGGAAGTGGAGAAGATATTTTTTCAGGGGTTGGCCGAGCTTGAGTGCTCAAATTGGTGTGAGGAGGAGGGGGAGGAGGTGTCCTTTTATAGGGGAGGAGAGGGGCACCTTAGGAATACCTCAAAATATTATTTTATATTAAAGTCAAAATCGGTTTATAATGGTTCCAAAGGGTCTTATTTCGAAGCTAAAGTGGGGATGGGTCGAAATCCTATCAACCAATAGGATTTAGACAAGTTTAGGGTATTATTTTAACCTTATCAATTAGATTTAACTCTAAGTTAATTAATTTAACTTTTACCGTGTCTTTTTGTTTTCTTTCACTATATAGTTAATACACTTACTATAACATGCCAAACGAACCCCAAATTGTTTATTATTAACATATATATCCTTATCTAAGTCATTTGGCCGAACCTTAGATTTTTAGGAATAAAATAACAATTAATAATATAATATTTGATTTAAAAACTATTTTGTGTCAATTTTGACACTATTTGATATATGATTTTTGTGAAAGTCATAACAGAATTATATGTTCGAAACAAGTTGCTTAAATCAATACTAATATATCATAGTAACCTAGAAAATTAGTGGAATTCATAAAAAGTCTTAAATTACATTTATTTTGGTATTTATATTATCAATTATGTCAATATTTCATTAATAAGATAATTACTGCATCATCTTTGTGTCATAAATAAATTATATTATTTGATGTCTAAAAATTACAAATAAAATACCGTCATGTAGGAAATCGTTTTAGCTTTCTAATGAATATTTATAGTCGAATTTATCTTATGTATAACCCCATATTAAAAATGATTTACTTATTAAACTTTGATTTTAACTATTTTAACCCTTCTTTAAATAAATTAATAATAAATGTCCTAATCTAATCCAAGTGGGCCTAAATGGTCATATTTTATTCCTAAGTTTGTTTTTGGTCGAATTACACTTGTCCAATAGAATTAGGACATGTGTTAGGGTAATATTAATATCATATTTACCCTTAGTTACCCTATTTACTATTAACCGTGGTAAAAAAAGTAAAAAGTTACTATTCACCAAAAAATTATTTTCATCTCATTGAACCACATTTTAGTCCTTGATATTAACCGTGTCTCTCGGATTTTCGAAATTCCATTCACAGAAGCGGTAAAATTAAATTTTATGCAAAATTCAGTTTTTAACCTACCACTTAGTAGTTTCACTATTCATCAAAAATTGATGTTTTTCAGAACAATGCCAAAATTTCATCCCAAGCTATATTTCATATTCCGAATTCAAAAATGAAGTCTATTTTACCAAATTCATAACATAGAAGTTGCATTAATTAATTTTATAATTAAATCCCGCTGTTAAAACAAATAGCGTGTTTTTAAGAAACAATATCTATCAAAAGATTGACACTTGATTATGTCTGGTTTAAATGTGAAATTACAACCAATGACCAACATTGTATTAAATTGTAAAAATATATTCTAAATATACTTTAAAACCACTCAAATTAATGATTTATCACTATTAATTATTTCGATTAAAAAAGTTGTTTTTAATTATAATTTAGTAATTTTCACTATTCATCAGAATATGAAAGTTATCCGAAAAGTACCAACATTTCACCTTAGGCTAAATTTGATACTCCGAATCCAAGAATGAAGTTCATTTTGAAAAATAAGATTTACAGAATTTTAAAAAGTGGTTATTACTATTCATAACGGCTAGTTTTAATAATATTTTAATAGCATATCGTTGTTTAATGAAACTCAGTATTGCGTATTACACACGCTATCGAGGAAGGTCGCGATAGTGTGTAATGCAAGGCAATTCAAGGATGTGTGTTGTGAAAGCTCCTTTTGGTGTAGCGTACACCACAAGACATTAATAAAATTAAAAAGAATATTTTTTATAAAATCTTGGGCTGTTACAGTGAGCCTGGACTTTGTACCCTTCATGGCTAGGAAAGGGATCTTTGTTCTCAGTTTCCCAGGCGACCAGTTGATGTGGTGGAATGACCAGAGAGGAATGAACAGATCATGGAGTCATTTGGATGTGTTGTTTGGCCAAAATGAGAGCCATATCCATGTTCACCAACACTATGGTAAGTCACCTTACTCGTAGTCTATCCGACCACTCCCCTATTCTAGTTTCTCTATCCTCAGGGAAATAACAGTCTGCAAGGTGTCAATAGAAGCATCACTAGAATATTCTTCTAGGGTTCCATGAGCTGGTTTCCAACTCCTGGTCTAAGCCCGACTAGGGCCATTCATAAATGTTGGTTCAAAACAATCTTAGAAGGCCCAATAAAAGGTTCCAACCATGGTAAGACACATCATATCTTGCTGACAGTGACATTATCGGTGGCATGAAGGACATGGGTAGCCTAGAGAAAATTTTGGAAGAGGTCTGGGATGATATGGTGTTTGAGGATATCTCTAACCAGATGAGTGCCTTAGCAGATATGCTGCTCTGATATGAAAGAATGGTGAGGGAAAACTGAGAATAAAGTGGCTCAGGGAGGGATACCAGAATACGACTTTATTCCATGCATGTATCAAGAAGAGGAAACAGATGAGAAATCTGAACATTCATTTGGAGGATAGCACATACATAGATAGTAGAGATACAGTGGGGCCCTATGATCTATCCTCCATGCAAGGAATCCTCACTGGTCTAAATCCCTGCCTTCCGATAGGTTACCCGGGGGTGGACGAGGTTTTTTTATGTGATTCCAAACCATCTCTCGGCCTAGGACAATGCTGAGATAAGCTCCATCCCAGATGATTAGGAGATACAAGGGGCCATGATATGCCTCGACCCTGAAAGCACACTGATCCCTAATGGATTCCAAGGTTCGTTTTACAGAGCATCATAAGAATTACTCAAGAATGATGTTGCATCTGCTGTTCAGGATTTCTTCCGGGGGCCATATTCCAAGGTTTTTTTGTGCCACAACTGTGGTACTTCTTTCCAAGATCAAGAATCCCTCCTACATTAATCATTTTAGGCCTGTGAGCATGTGAAACTTCTAGTATAAGATTCTGGACAGCCTTGTCAATGGGAAGCCTCCCCCCCCCCACATCCCTCGGGGGTGTCATGTGAACAACAAGGGTTCGTGGAGGGACAGTAGATTTAGGGGTCCATCGCCCTGGCCCTAGAGATCATCAGAGACCTTAACTTCAAGTCTCAAGGCTCCAACATGGCCATCAATATGGACATGAACAAAGCATTCGACAAGGTTGAATGGTGGTTCATCAACAAGGTATTTGAAAATATGGGGTTCTTCCCGTGGAATGTGGGAATCCTCTTTAGGCGTTTCATCTCACCCTTGTTAGTGGTAACTTTTATGGGGAAAGCTTGTGGGTTCTTCAATGCCAGCTGTGGTCTGAGCCAGGGCGATCCCCTTTCCCTGAACCTTTTCATTCTGTCATAGGATTTTCTCAGTCACCTGTTACACAATGGTATCCCTTGTGACAAGGTAATGGAATACTGTAGAAAAATGAGAGCTCCCATGGTCTCTCACCTGATGTTAGTGTACGACACCATCATTTTCATGAATGCTTTCATGTAGTCTATTAGTTTCGTCAACAGTATTTTTCAACAGTACTATCCCTGGAGCGATCAAGTGATCAATAAGGCAAATAGAAACTTCTACATCTCCTACAAAGGCTTTTCCACCTGAATCCCTGTCATTCAGCATAGCCTAGACATTCACAAGGGGTGTTCCTGATAGAGTACCTGGGTGCCCCCATATCCATAGGAAGGATTCATGAATGTGATTTTTACTCCATCATCAATAGAATTACAGACCAGACCCTCAAATGGAATAACATCTACATTTCATTTGGAGTAGGATTTCTATCGTTAACAGTGTGCTCCTCACCACCCTGGTCCATGGTCTTTCATCCATTAAATCCTCGATAAGCATTATTACTAAGATCGACAAGATCCTTTTAGGCCTTATCTGGGACCTGCATTCAGACGGAAGCCTTCTATATGATACCTAGCACAGAGTGGTGAGACCCAGATGATTGGGTGGTATCAATGTACAACGACATGAGGAAACTCTTCTCGACATGCATTTGAAGCTTTCGTGGGAGGTTCTGCAACAAGGCACACTTTTGGGGATCACTATGAACAATTACATTTATGATCTTGAGGCTCGTACCACCGAATAGGAGTCTAAATTTTGTTCCATTATCTCTCCTCTTATCACTTCCTTAAAACCCCACTTCAAATGGGTTAAAGGGAGGGAGGAAATCTATTTCTAGAACCACAACTGGGTCGGTATGGTTCTTGTCTTCCGTGGGCGCTCATCCACCTCGATCTCCTTTAGAGATGCTAGCTCCTATCCAGTGTTCATCATTGCGATTCTGGACAAGGACCATAAGGACATCTTCAATCTCATTGAGCTTAACACTGATCCAGACAGATGTGTTTTCTCTCCCTCTTCTTCGGGGAATTTCTCCTTAAGAGATTTCAAGTGCACTATGGCGACCCCTGTTCAGATCAACCCGTGGAACAAGATCCTCTGGTCCAAAGTTACTCCCACTAAAATGAACATTTTATCCTGCAGGCTTAGGCACAAATCCATTCAAACTGAGGAGAACATCAAAGGTCGTGGAATCCTTCTAGCTTCAAGATTTCATTGCTGCATGGTCCACTAGGACAAGAGTATAGATCACATGTTTTTTGAAGGAGGCTAGGAAAAGGTGGTGTGGGAGTATTTTGGTGACTTTACTGGTGTTAATGATAACTGCTTGTCTGGACATCCCTTTCCTGATCGATGGTTCTATGGTGTGGGGGAGAGGGGTCCAGAGTAGAAGGTGCATACTATGGTATTCCACATTGGTTTCTAGATGATCTGTAAAGCAAGGAACATGGCGAGAAATGATGGGAACTTCGCCTTGTGATAAGGTATCATTCACAGAACCAAATTCCATCTTCTGAATATGGTCCGATCTGTTGGAAACTGGAAGGATGCGCCTACTATTCAGAGGATTTGAGTCAGCAACAAACCTGCTACTCTAGGTAGAAAGGTGACTGTAGGTAACTTGGTATGTTGGAAACTTCCATGTAGGGGGATCGAACTTAATATTTATGCGTCGTGCAATAGGGGGACTATACGAGGAGGATGGGTTGTGCATAACCCATCATGATCGGTCTTCATTGGTGTTCTCGGTGCTCTTGTTCCATGGGAATTCCCTCCAGGAAGAGTCCAAGGTGATATTTGCTAGCCTCCTCTTATGTAATCAGAAGGGGATCTCCTTATTGACGGTGGAAATTGACTCCTAAATTCTCTATGACTTCATGCGAGGCAATGGTATCATCCCATTGTTTATCCTTTCATCATCTGAAATTGCAGTGGCATGGTTAGCACAAGTACTAGGGTGGCTCACACGTGCCAAGAAGGAAACAAGATCATGGACCACCTTGCATCCCATGTTTTTCAGGTCCGGATCCCATTTGTATTCACAATGTGTCCACCATGAAAGTAGAGGGAGTCAATCTGGTTTGAGGTGATTCCCTTGGCCTCCACTACTTTTTGCCACCTTAGGTCCCTCAGCCTGAGGTTTTGGGCCTATCCTCTCTTGTACCCCCTTTCCTTGTTTCCTTGAATAAAAATTTATATGATGATGATGACAACTAGGGGTGAAGTGTTGAAAACATTCATCACCTCCTCCCACATAGTGAATAAAACCAATATATTCCTCTATGAACAGATAATGTGATTAATTGCTTAACAATATCCATCTGATGAGTCTCCTATATAAATATAGTCACATAAGACCTCAAATTTTATGTCTCCTAAATAGGAATCCCTCACATTCTCAATAAACGAAAGAGCCAACTCCATCCACTACAGAACAATCGTACCCTCTTACTCTACATTGGTCATTTGCATGGAGGCTAGCTGCTCTAAAGCCTCCTAACCTATGCTATACTGGGGATTCTGACAAAGGTAATTTTCTTCTGTGTTTCCCTTCCCTAGATAATAGACAATATCATATTAATTATCTTCCCAGAAATCCAATTATCATTGTTTTCTTAGGTTCAGCTCTCTCTGCGTGATGAGGTACCTAAGACTATGATTTTTTGAGTAAAACACAATGAGAAGTCCAAGAATATAGTTCCTCCATACCCTCAGGGATAATAATATGGATGTCATCTCTAGGTCGTGAGGCATATAGTCTTTCTCATGGGGTCTCTAATGACTCAACCCGTATGAGATAATTTCCTATTGCGGCATCAATAAGAAATAGAGAACATCTCTTGATGAGTCATAATACACTTCATACGTGACAAATTCCATTGTTAGTTTCATCATAGGAGCACACATCATCCTTAACCTATATCCCCCAAAGGCCTATCTAGAACTTCTCAGACCTGGTAAACAGCATCCCTTTTTGTGTCTGGGTGGTCAAAGTGTTTTAAAAGTTAAATAATTATACAAAATATATTATATAGTACAAAACCAAACCTCGAAGGAGTCACAGCTCTGACATTCTCTTTGTTGGATCCCAATAATGAACTACATTGATCTTTTCTAGGCCAATGGCTAAACCATGCTCAATAGAGACATCCCTAGGAATGTGAACATCATGAAACTAAAAGTGAATCTTTCATAAATTTACATAAATATGGTGATATCAATGAATGTATAGAACCACCCATTAGTGCTCTTCATGATCCACCTATGCTAGAAGAGTTAAAGATTTTGTTGTCAATGATGACCACAACAAACTAGTCCAAGAACGACTAGAACACCTGGTTCATTAAATCCATAAACATAGTGGGGGAAATCATCACAATGAAGGGAATCACATAGAACTCATTGTGTCCATAGTGACATCATAATTCCATCTTTGGAATATCATCCTTGAGAACAAAAAACTTGTTGTAGCTAGAATTGATAATGATATTTGAGAAATATTTGATACCTCATAACTAGTAAAAGAGATCATAAATCCTTTAAAAGGGTTACATATTCTTTATCAGGACATGGTTTAGGGGACAATAATCGATAAAAAGTCATAATATATCATCCACAATTTTAATAAACAAACATTGGATCTTCTTAGTGGGAGACACTAGGTCTGATGAAACCTATCTTTTGAAGGTCCTCCGACTATAAATGTAGATCCCAGAGCTCAGAAAGTGACATCTAATATGCCACAGAAGATATCAGAGTAGTCCTGAGGTGGATTATAATAAAAAAAATTGTACATCCCTCCTCATAGGAAGTGTTGGTACATCCTCAATGAATACATTAATATAATCCTCCACAACTGAAGGAATCCAGATGCTGGAAGAGACTACTACACCAAGGGATATACTTTCTAACTTATGCGTCATGTGTTGTAGCCTTCTTCTCATAGAACCCACTTGTATCTCCATGATATATCACTCTCTTGAATCAGAGAATCTAATACCAAAACTAGAAATTGAACCATTTGTGATGGGAAGTTGTGACGGGTTCCCGTCACAAATGGTCATTTGCGACGGTGTCTCATCATAATTATTGCGTCATTGAAAACAACATCACATATACATTTTTTTTTGCAATTTTCCGTCGAAAAAAAGATACTTGTTATTGGAATACATACCTTCACAAATATTATATCTAGGTTTTTTTAGAAAATCATTTCACAATGCACCCATGAAAAATGACTGTTTGCAATGGACCTCTCATAAATAATTATTTGTGATAGTCCCATCGCAAGAACTAAAAAATAAAAATAAAAAGAATTATTTTATTAAAATTTAAAAATATTATAATAATATTACGAATATATTATTTTTAAAAAATATTAAATGATAATGATAATATAATAATAACAATATAATAATAATAATAATAATAACTAGTAAAATTTGTAAAAAATTAATTAGAATAATAAAATTATAGAAAACCAAATATTCAAGACAATATAAAATATAGTAATAATATACTAATAAATAATATAACATAATAATAAAAATAATATATAGAAAAAAAAATATTAAAAAACAAAATCATTGCAACAATATAAAAATGAACTATATAGAAAAAAGATTATGTAATAATAAAAATATTTCAAAAAAAATTTACAATGAAATATTTATCATTAAATGTGAATAAGGCACTATGAAGGAGGGTAATCTGTAGGAGTTGGAGGAGTTGGAGGAGGAAATTCCCTCTGAAAACCATAATTCATACATTGTATGTATTCCATTATCTACTTGTGATGTTGCTACTACTATTGATGCATCTCTTCCTACTACCACTTGTGCTTTTGACGGAGCTCTTCCTACTCCCAAAACATATTCTCTATAATCTCAACTAGATCTCTCATCTGATCCTCATAATATGTAGAAGACGATAATGAAACTCTATAAGCTCTTCTCAAGTTTCAAGGCAACATCACAATAGAACTATAATAATTCTCATGAAATAATCAAATGATGGTACCACCAACATGGACTTTCTCGAAGGTAGACATGGCCTCTTGCATGAATGTTGTCTCATCAAATCTTGCTACATAGGTCTGATCCATGGTCTCGGCCAGAATCTCAATCTATGTCTAAGATTTCACAGCATCATATGACTCCTTCAATTGGAATTTCAAAATAAAACTGTTAAAATATTATTTGTAGTTACTTTAAAAACTCAAAATGAAATTATAATGACAAAAATATAATGTTGGTGATCACCTAAAATCCCTATAGTACCAGGATCATTGTACATCTTCCTATAAAGTTAGAACTCCAATATATCATGTTGTTCGACTCCCTATATGAATATAAATTAAACATTTTACATTTAATGTTATTTAAAAAATTTTAATAAGGTACTTACCATATCTTTCTTATGTGATCTAAATGTACGACTAAAATCACTACGTGTCACCTCATATTTCCCTTATATTTTTTCATATACTGATGATCTCCGCTCAAAAAAAACTACCCACACAATTTGAACATAATCCATCCCAAACCTTTGATGAAATTTAATCAGGTTGGTGGGCACAACGAGGCCGATCAAACTCTGTGACTCCCACATTACTTATTTATTTCCTCCTCAAATTCTAAAAAAAATAATGACAACACTCATGCAACTTCCCTCTCATGCCTCCCATAAAGATTCATGTATTTTATAGTCGATGGTATACCATAAACCCTACAAATAAATAATAATATCAAGCTACTAATTAAATAATGTTTTTAAAAATATTATTTATTTATATATCATCCAATGATCGACCATATGGTGTTGATAATAAATGGAAATCTAATCTCATGTAACCCATGCTCTAGAAAAATAATTCTGTAATATACCACTCATATTTCTGATATCTGTATGTGAAAATAAATGAAAAATAGAATAAATAATCAAACAATTATTATTTAAATGAATTAATGATAATTAATGAAAAGTAACTAAAATACAAAATTAATCACACATCTTTATATGTGGATTGAAGCCAAGAAGTTGATATCTCTTGGGTATAGGTTCAATAATCATCAATATCACAACGTAATGACCCCAAAGAGTTTTCTCTGGACCATTATTTTTTTGAGGGTCAGATTATCCAAAATCTTGCTCATCACTAAGAGGATTATCTTCTCGATCTCACAAAATAGATCATATTACTTCTAAACCACGAAATGACTATTGTTATAAAATTGTTGAAAAAAACTATTATATATACATATATATTATATATGATTATAACAAGAATTTAACATAGTCAATATTCTGCTTTTTCCTCATCTGCTTATATAACAATGTTAATATCTTCATATTCCTACTTAGTATCATCAATTTCTATAGAAGCATCAATTTAATAATCTCGTTGCATTGAAAATTCATTTGTTACATCAATAAAATCATCGTCACCATTAACAATTATCTATGGGGTTTCATCATTGATATTCATGTCTCTTGGTATAAAACATGGATTTGAGTAGTCTCTTATAATATGTCAATTCCTTGCACTTCAGTGAAACCACATTAATTTTGAATAACCCAATTTTCCCAATATTTCATTTTTATTATTCTCCACCAATCACTTAACTCTCATGAAGTAGAACAATAATTTTCATAATAAACTAGATGTGACTCATGAGGCAATAAATATGGTTCATTTATTTCAATAAATAGTTTATATTTAATATCAATGATTCCATGGATCATATGAAAACGTATCCCCCTATTAGTATATAACCACTAAAATTTAAACATAATTATCTAATTCGATACCCAGATAACATAGTTCAAGTATTTCTTCTAGCATGTCGTAAAAGTCAAATTCAATTTCTTTATGATGATATCCTATTAATAGGATACAGCTATTCATTGTTTTTTCCCTATATGAATGTGTATGAAATAAAAAACCACTCACCCCACTTGAATTATAAGTTTTAACCATTTTGGATGGTGGGATACTCAATACACACAATTGATTATCAATTTTATCAGCATGTTGAGAGATGTGAACATTTTTAAAACATTTATCAATATAACAAGTAATAAATTGATTTTATATGATAAACCATCAAAATTTTATTTTACCATATTTTGAAAGTGGTAAGAAAAATTATTTTTTGAACATTCTTTAAGAGAAGAAACATTAATATTTTAAATCTATTTACTCATATAATTATTATATAATCTACAAGTTAAATAATATTAATTAACATTAAAAAAGATTATATAATAATTTCTAAGAGCACTCACATTATGAATGTTTCCATTTCTTGAATTTTTACCAGAACATATGTATAATATCTTTGATGTTAATTATATAAAATCCACCATTCTTAAACACCATTAAATCCTTTTTCAGATGATTAACGAAAAATAATTGAATTATCATTTCATCATCAATATTTCCCTCATTATGGAAAATGTGGTTATGTTTTTAGCGAAATTTATATTGAATATTTTGATAGAAGTAAATAGAATATTTCCCTACAAATATGATTCTACAATTGACCCTTCAACTCATTATTTGTTACATACCCTTTTCTTCAATTTTTGTATGTATCTCTCAAATGGGTACATCAATAGGAACTATACTTGACCTCCCCATTTTTATTCATGTTGAAAATGTAATATCAAATATTCTATTTAGTTAGATAAATATGGTGTGAATATGTTTTATAGTTTACAAAAAATTAAAACAACATCTTCTTACATTTTACTTAGTGTATCGCAGTTTGTTGTCACCACAAAAATGTATCGAAAAAAATATGTGATGTATATTTTAGCACATTCCAAATCATATTATTCAAAAAACCTCTTAGTCTCGTTGGTATAATTATTTCCAGTATAAAATTAAGGTCATAACTTTTTAATCTGGTAATATTACCATTTCTGACTGATCTAAACTAATTGTAAACATAACCATATGGAAATTTCATAATTTCAATCCACTAACAAAATAAAAAATTATTTTCTTCAGAAACTGTATAAGCTACATTTGGATTCACTAACTTCTATGATCTGAAATTTTCAAACAATTAATGTTCTAGTCACCTAAAATTTTGGGCTAGATATAATTGTACTTTTACATTATCTTTGGTCTTATTTGATTTATCCAAAACTGTATAAAATATTTTGTCAAAATATTTTTTCTCAATATGAATGAAATCCGACATATGATAGACCAACAAATCAGGCTAACATTGTAGATTTCAAAACATTCACTATTTTATCCAATTGTGTTATTTCCTAAAACCATCAAATTTTTGGATATTTATAGTTAGTCCAAATTTAATGGTTGTTAATGAAGAGAGAAAAAATTCAACACCATACCTGATATCATTTTTTGAGGTTAATTTATTTCAATGGTTCCTTCTATGAAATCATATCTCTTCCACTAAAAGGATACATAGTTGGAATTAATTTGTGACGACATTTGAAAAAAAGGATTTATTTTATTGAGGAGCATAAATTATTTGATTTCTCTCATACAGTATGGACATAATTTTGGACCATGTGTACTATTTAAAGACAAAATTCCAAAAAATGGAAAGTGACTCATTATCCACATCAATGAAGCTTTTAGTAGGAAACTTATTTTCACAGAAACATCCTATGTACTAACATTATTAGTCCATAATAAATTTAACTCATCAATAAATAGATTAAAATAAACATTAATAGTCATTTTGGGATTCCCTTTAATTAATAAGGTAAAAAATATATATGGATCATTCATCAACATCGAAGGAGGTAAATTGTACTGAGTTATAAACATAGGTCAACCAAAATATTTACTATAGAGAGAAAAAAATGGAAGGAAACTGTTAGTAAAAAGACCCAATCACACATTTCAGGTTTCTAAAGACAAATATGAATATACTTGGTTAACATGTTTCCATGATTCACCATCATAGGGATTATCTATGATTTTATCGGTTGAAGTATTGGCTTTGTATTGTGGGATCAATGAAGTTGCGTTCTGAGACATAAATAAACACTATAATCTAGATATGACAAGAATCCTTAACTATTTTACCAGAATCAATATAAATTCCCATAATTGAGCCTCTTTATTTCTTGATTTCCCACAGATAGGGAAATTATCCAACGACCCATTTTTACAATAATATAAGATGGAATCACTTGAATTTGCATGAATCTTCTAATAATGAATACCTAGATTACAAACCATCCACTTTATTTCATAAAACATTGAAGACAACAGATTTATTTTAGGTAAAATTGTTTTATCCAAAGAGAATACGCAATTAATAAATTTATTTGACATTACATTACCAGATTTAATAGCCATAAATTTTTTTACAACTTCAAATTTGATAATCTTATATCCAGGAAATATGGAATCTTCAGAAAACCTCAACAACTCATACAATTAAGTTGGTTCTATCAATGGAGGACATTAATATCTTACTGAGTTTCAAATTGTTGAAAAGATTCATCTTCCGCATCATATACTAAATTGTGAAACTATGATGGATCTAGAAATAAATTATTAGTATCATCTCTAGAACTGGGTTCCCTATATAGATACTAAAAAACATAATTTATTAAAAACAAAAATGTAATAGATTACCCCAGTGTTTTCAAATGTGTCAAATTTCTATAGGCCACATTTCTTACATGGACACTTAATTATCACTTATGAAAAAAATTCTTTTTGGGTGATGCAAATGATAAGAAATTTTGGACACCCTCAATATATAAAGGATTTATACTAGAACTGTGTGGATTCCCACAACGATTTACCCAAGCATAGTCAATTAATAATGACTACTATCAAATTCCATGTCCCATATTTCACTATAAAAATATAATATAAATATATTTTATGATTAATATGACAAATTAAAAATAAAATCCAAAAAAAGAGAAAAAAAATTGTTTATTATTGCTAATCAGTCCTAATTATTAGTAATTATTCCTAATTATTCATACTTATTTCCAATTATTTTTAATTATTGATAATTATTGATATTTATTATTAATTATTTCTAATTAATGCTGATTATTATTAATTATGTATAATTATTTATAATTATTCTTAATCAATTCTAATTTTTGCAAATTATTCTTAATTACTACTAATTATTCATAATTATTTTCTAATTAATTTTAATTATTACTAATTATTGATAATTTATTCTAATTATTCATAATTATTCCTAATTATTTCTAATTTTTCCAAATTATTCCTTTTTTAAATTATTCCTAATTATCTCTAATTATTTCTAATTACAGCTAAATATTTCTAATTATTCAAAATTATTATTATTTGTTTCTATTCATTCCTAATTATTATTAATTATTAATAATTATAACTAATTATTCCTAATTATTCCTAGGTATTTCTAATTATTCCCAATTATTTATAATTATTCATAATTTTTCCCAATTTTTCTTAATTGTAACTAATAATTCCTAATAATGCTAATTGTTTATAATTATTTCTAGTAATTCATAATTAATTCTAATTAATACTAATTTACACTATTTATTACTAGTTATTGTTAATTATTACTAACAAGTAATAATTTGTTTATTATAATTGATATTTATTGCTCACTATTTCTAATTATAGAAAATTACAGCTAATTATTACTAATTAATGTTAATTGTTTCTAATATTTACTAATTATTAATAATTATTTCCAATTATTTCTAATTATTACCTATGTTTTTATAATTGTTACTATTTTATATAAATATTCTTAATATTTTATAAATAGTAATATTTTTTTAATTATTTCTAATACTTTGTAATTATTAATAATGTTTTGTAATTATTACTATATTTTTATTTATTAATTTTTATTTGTAATTATCACTAATATTTTTAATTATTACTATATTTTTTTAATTATTAGTTTTTTTTGTAATTATTATTATTTTTTTCAAATTATTACTATTTTTTTAATTATTACTATTTTTTAAATTATTTGTACTTTGAACTAAATATTACTAATACTAATTATTAATAAATAACCTTAATTTTTATTATTTTTTATTCGTTTGTAATAATCTATTAGCATTTCATATTTTTTTACAAATTAATACTAATTACCACTAATTATTACTAATTACATATAATTACCACTAATTATTACTAATATCAACTAAATATTACTAATATCAACTAATTTTACTAATTATTGCAATTTGTTTATGATTACGTCTAATTATGAATAATATTTACTGCTAACTATTATAAAATATTGCTAATTATTAATAATTATTATTAATAAGTACTAATTATCACTAACTGTAACTAATTAATATGTTTTTTTAAATAGTTAATAATTTATTACTAATAATTACATATTATATAAAAATAAAAAAATTCAAATTTAAATATATAATTTTAATTAATAAAATTAATTCAAAAGTATAACTAAATAGTTCTAAAAAATTAATGAAAAAAACTAATTAACCTTAATTAAATATAACTATTACTAACCAATCATAATTATTACTAATAATAAATGCGCTAAATTAAATATAAAATTTAAAATTTAAAAATAACTTGAAACTAAATCTTTTGGCAGATGTAAAACATGAATTTTGATCTCTTATGATGTCTCAAACTCTAAAAAAATGAAATATCAGAGGAGAGTGGGTGATGGAAGATTAGAAAAGCATTAAATGAAACAAATTAGTGTTGGGGTATATAAGTTAAATCATTTGTGATAGGTTCTTTTGTGACGGGACTCATCATAAATAGTTTGTCATTTATAAATTGAGGCGGCGATAAAAAAAGTTTTTTCAATGTGACAAATCACAAATATGAGCCTAGAAACACATTATTTGAAATGCGCATTGCAAATATTATTTCTTGCAACGGGTCCCATAAAAAATTGTTAGACTTTTATAACTTGAGGCGGTGGTAAAATATAGTTATTTTTATGTGTCCCGTCCTAAATACTATCATGGTGACTCATTATTTGCGACAAGCCATCGCAACTAATAACCTGATAACATATTATTTATGATGGGATCCTTCTCTGTCACCAATAATAGAAACCTAGGAAGAGAGTATGCGATGGGGGTTTAGTGCCCATCTCAATAACTCTTCCTAAGCTAATGCGTGTATGCAACGTGAAAGGTATTTGCAATGAATTTCCGCAAAAACCTCTTTTTTATGGAGTATTTGTGATGGGTAAAAATTACCTTTTGAAATTGTATTTTTCGATGGACTGTTTGCGACAGGGCTTATGCCCATCACAATTAACCCATTACAAATAGTCAAAATTCACGTAATATCCCATCAATGTGTAGGCATCTAACTTGTCCATGTTGACAGTCAATCTGGGATCATACCATGGAAAACCAATCCATAATAAATATGAAGTCGTAGGGTTCCATCGTGATGACCAAAAGGATCAACATGAACCTCTCCCCACCAAATGACAGCTCACACTATCAGTAGATAAAAGATGCAGAAGAAGTGTTCCTTATAGGTATTTCAATATGAAGTTGTTGGGCCAACACCGTAACTAGGATCTCCAGTTCTCGCACCATGTATAAAGAGATAAAGGAATGGATGTAACCCATGACTAGTAGTACTAATGAAAATGTTGAATAAACACAGAGCGTACCTCTGAAAATATCATACTCGGTAGGGTGATAATATTCAAAGGCATATAGCTATGCACACCCACGGTCACCAGTTCCTGAAGCCTTAAGTGGGCCTCCTGGTGGTGGTGGTAGGATCCTATAGTGTCTTCAACCACCCATGTATCCTCCTACTTTTATGGCAGTTTCCCCTCCCTGAGGACCACCTAGAGCTCTCCTGAGAGATCCCAGATCATGGAACTGCCTCTTCCTTTGTTGTCTATTAGTTATCCACCTATGCTTCTCAACATGTTTGGTCTATAATTCACACACTATGTCAGTTTTCCGACAAAAATTAATGAACCACCCATCTATATTCCTCCCTTTCACTCTGTGTTGTCCCTAACCAAATCACTGAGTCTAATCAAGGGGAGGTTTCATGTATCACGATCCTTACACCTTACGTCTATTAGCTATTTCAGATGTCTCAGCACAATGCCTCCCACATCCAGCTCCAGTCATCTATTGTCCCTTTCATATAATATTATCTATCACTAGTGCTCACTCCATCACCCTAGAATAGGTTGTGATTCACAAGTATACAACACAAGCTCAGATCTCTTGGAGGGTTCCACACTCAATCATTAGTGCTCTGATGTTGACATACCTTATCTTTTAAAGAGAGTACTATGTAAGGACTATGAACTTCACTGCATAATCATCCACTATCATCCCACTATTCTCATTATCTATAATCTATTCTATCTTAACCGGGTATAAGTAGGAGGTCTAGTACTCCATACAGAATAACTACTAAAATTCAATCAACAAGAGATTCGACTCATCGTGAATCTATGTAACAAGACTCCAACCCCACAAAACTACTCCAAGGAAAAAGGATAGTTGAGAGTTCAGCCACATTCTCTATCAGTTTCCATATGAGCCTGAAGATAGGGACCACTAACTCTAGTCAATATTCCATGGCCTGAGGATCTGGCTCACCATGGAACCTCAACAACCTCCAGTGTTGGAACTCATAGAGCATGGTAAGACAGAATACATCCACTGCCTTCTCTTCAGAGATGATCAAATAATAAATATGTGTAGGTTCTTCTACCTTCCCACATTGATTATGGGGGAATCTATATGGACCCTAAACAAAGGTCTAATCACTCATCGAGTCATCAGCACAATTCAAATTTATTATACCGGCTAGTAGTCATCGCATATGCATCTTGAGATTTATCAGGTTTTACAACGGTCATATGATCATATTTATATATACACATATAAAACAATAATTGGTGGATGAATCCATAAGGATAGTCAAATACTAAATTATATATGTTGTATGTAACATTTTACCAAGCATCCAATGTCTCATCATGCTGAGTCGATAATAAGGTAGTCATGGTTCTGTTGAATGGATATGTCGACTGCCACACTATCACTAGATTTCCTGACTTGAGAGCCGCACTATAGATTCATTGACACCATTTCCCATAATCCCAACCAAATCCTCATAATGGGACAAATCTGAACAGTGTCCCATGGAATGAAATATCTCTAAAACCAATCAGTCCTGACCCGTCCCAATCCTTGGTTCGAGCTAAAACTATCACAATTATTCTATCATATTCTAGGCGTGACAATATGTTCTGAAGGAATAACTAACTTGGGGAGTCCTTTGCCTATGTACGTATATAAAAATAAAAATCTATATCAATTAAATTTTTTGGATGTAATGAGTAAAAGATGCTACAAAACTAGAAAGTAAATCCAATAATGCATAACCTCTAATGATTATAAGAGTACGACGGTGAAAACTGGAAAGTAATGGGGTGAAATACACACCCAACCAAAAATAGTTCACAAACGTAGAAATCTGGAAAAGTGAACTTCTATGAGAGACCAACTCTTGAATCCTTGTTGTGACTGTCATACATAATCCTAATTTCCAGGCATCCTTAAGCTCCTCAGTAGACAGAATCGACGACTCTGTGGGCTACATAAGATACAACACATCTGGGATGATCCCATGTAGGGTTTAGTATATAAATACCAAGTTATACACACCGAAAGCTGAAGGGGTTGCAATAAGGGATACAAAAATTAATAAAGACAGTATATGCATGATACAATCAAAGAGGATAGCTCAAACCCAAGCAAGAGTGTAAGTAACCTCATCGAATTATAAGGGGATTGACATAATGAGTTGTCAAACTACACATAGATTATTTTCCACCCATAGCAGTGGAGTAGATGCACCCAACCACAATAATCATAACATGGAAAGTACATGGAAAACCCCACATGTCTTTTCCTCTCATGGAAGGGGAGTAACCAAATTCAACGTGTGGATAGAAAAGAACAATACATATGATTAGTTAAAATAATCCTAAGAGAGATATTAAATAAATATCCAAATAATACCTCATCTCAATAATAATCATATTAAATAGTTCAAATATACTATGAACGATGCCCAACATCTCATGCGACTGTTGAGAAAAATCAATCCAAGTCAAACCAGGACTTGTCATTATTCCGCACAGTCCCGGGGCCACAAACTCGAAGTATAATAACCACACCCTAGTTTGTTAGGGGCATCCACTATGTTTTTATCCTTAGAGGAACCAAGCCCATGCTGATGGGTGTTCCACATTTGTGTCATGAATACCCCTACCCAGGGATAAAAGGGGTTCACCTTGGATTGTAGAAGACTAGTACCTAAGCTATGTGGGGTTCCACTATAAAGGTTGATGACCCTCACCCTACTATAGTAGGGGTTTCTAATCATGTCATTGAGAACTTTTTCCCTATCTGATAGGGGGTCCGTTGTGAATTTGATCATATGAACTCTGGTACCATAGTGGGGATCCACTCTAGTCATTGAGGACCCATGACGTATGGAGTTAGGGGGTTTCATTCAAAAGGTATTTGTATAGAACTCACACACATGATGATGGGGGTTCCACTCTAGTGGATGAGGACCCAAACCATAGTGTGACATAGGGGTTCCAAAATGATCTTTGGGGACCTTTTCCCAATACTGTAGGGGGTTCCTCTCGGAAGAATCCTATGGTGATCTTGCCTGATCACTTTTGTTATCTGGCATCTCCTCAGTATGCTTTGTTCCTAAAACATTCAACTTCCTACCTAAAAACCCTAAAAATGGGAACCATCACATTATAGATGGAATAAACGACTCCGGAAAGGCTAGTAGTAGGCCAAAATACAAGATCAAATGAAGGAGATGCAAAATGTCTAATTTTCCAAAAAAAAATATACTAAGGGTACACTAAATGTGAGGCTACCGAAAATCCCAGTGGTCTCGCTCCACTGTTTGGATGAGTCCCTATTCGACACACATATCCCATACCATATAGTAGTACACACCATTTTGGTTCACTGCATAGCACATTCAGATTAACTGGGACAAAGTCATTTCCCACTATTCGTGCCTGTGTTATGGACCCCATGTCCTTGTACTTTCATCTTGTGACCATTTATATAGGTACACAACATGTTACTTCACTTGGGGTTCCTCCCATTTTCTCTTTCCATGTATGTGTACTCCTACATAGAGTCCACTCTTTGTGGTATATCACATTGGTTGTTAATCCATTGAAGGGGTACACAACATGTGAGGAGGACTCCAATCTATATTGTCCTTAACTATTGATAAACCCTAGACTTCGCTGAGGAGGCTACATGTCGTGTGTTCAACACTATACATAGCGTATAGCTGGGTTTTCTATAAAATTTCTGATCTACTTCCTACACTTCTAATCCAATAATTCTTCATTATATTCCACCTTGAATTTATTTGGGATGAATGGTTTTGGCCACAATAATTGGATTTTGGCCATCGCTCACGAGAAACCACCTCTGTTTGTTATCAAGGTTTCTTCATCCATCCCATATATCACTTAGAATTGCATATTTAATGAATTAGTTTTTGATCTCTGAAATAGTCCCCATTAATCTAAAAAAACTATATATCCATGTTTATTTCATCTATCTATTCCTCAATATTTATTTCCTCACAATTCTGGGGTATCGATAATGCTCGGTACTGCCCAAAAAATTTCAAACTGAGACTGAGGGGTCTAAAAAATGAATTACATGAAGAAAATAAGGGATAAAGAAAAAAATAAAAAAGGATTAACTATATTTTTTCAATTATTCTTGTCCAACGATCAATAATGGTGATACCGGGTCATAAAAAATTGAATTAATCATTTGAAATTTGGTATGTAGGCGAATTCTCAATCCAAAATTTACATCGATCAAACAACAAGTTTTGATATTCTCAATAAATTTTAAAAAAATGGGAATAAATTACAAATTTATGTGTCCTACCATGATATTAGATCAATCTTCATTGAAGAACCCACTCACGAACAATTATAACATGTTGGTTTGTTTTTCACGTCTTGATTTAATCAGATCTAGTTTTTCATCATCGTCTGATTACATATACCAACATAGGATGAAGGAAGAGTTCGAGAATTATTCTAGGGATTATGAATATAACCATAGTGAATTAATCCCGGAAGAGTTATTATAGATCATTTCACTATGTATAAATGAAAAAAATATTCGTTCATTCATTAAAATTATTGACAATGAGTAAGAAGTCCTAACATCCATCTCATATACATTTTAGGTCACTACTATGGTTAACACAATTTTTTAGACTGAATTGTGGTCTTAACATCTTGATTAAATCATTCATTTAAGAGTTATACCATTTTTAAGAAGTTTTTTACTTGTTATATAAAATGTTTTTAATATTTTTATAAACATAATTCTGGCTGCACCAAGCCTTTGGATCACAAATATTCTCTGCACCAAGCTCTTGAAATAAATAAATATATTGTCAATGTCTTAAAAAAACCTAGGTCTCTTCATCATTAAATCCATTATGTTTTTATCCCTGAAAAGTTAAAAACAGGCAAACAAATCTTGATATTGAACCCACATTTAGCTCCCCAACTCCTAAGAACTCTCTTGCACAGTTCTTTACTACGAAAACACATGAATGATGGGGATGGTCCATCCATGCTGATTCTTATCTTGCTAATCCTTTATTACCATCAGGTTCTGTTTAAAGGTTTCCCCATCCTCGATGTACAACACTCCCCAATCGATGATGTTCTTGTGTTTATGCACATGTCTCATGAGACACAATATTTTGAATTAGTTTTGGACCCTCTCAAGCTACGGGGGGTAGGGTGAGGTGGTAAGAAACTTACCAACCCTCTACATGATCACAAATTTCTCGATGAACCATAAGGATAGTTCTCCTCCCTAGAATGAACATCACAATCCTCATCACGGAGAAACTCTCAAAAAAATGTGGTCACCCTATTATAAATCTAAGAACCTACGATGATGATCTTTTTAAGATTTGTATGTACTCTGGGCTATCCTCATCCGCTCATGGATGACCCAGAATCTCTCCATCATCACCTACACAATCTCTAGGGCCACAAAATATGTCTCAATGATCTTTTTAATATATAAAGGTGACCTAATGGGTCACCCATACATGGAATCAAAAGGTTCCATTATGATGGTAGTGTTGTAGTTGTTTTAGTACACAAAATCTACTAAGGTAAAGTTATCCTCTCATCTCTAGGAAAATCCTATTATGAAATAACACAACATATAATCTAATATCTTGATAGTGTCCATTTGATTACTCATTAGTCTGGGGGGAAAGGCTATACTCATCCTAATCAACATTTCAGATGCCTCTTGCAGGCCTCGACACAATCAAAACATTAATCATTTATCACAATCAGAGACAATATTTGAGAGAACCCCCTAAAGGATAATGATCTATAGTATGTAAAAATAATATAAAATTCCAAAAAACACTACTCCCTAAAACAAAGGAAGTGTGGATACTTTTTTAACTGATAAACAATAACTCATATGGCATCATGGCCCTTCATTGTGTGTGGATGCCTAGTCAAAATGTCCATGGATATGACATCCTAATTCAACTCTGGGATATAAAAAGGCTGCAAAAAACCTACCAGATCATGGTTCACGGTGTTTAGAAACTGACAGGTGAGGATCCAAGTGATGAACTTAGAAACAATTCATCTCATACTAGACCACCAAAATTGCTGATGATAGAAAATGTTCATATCGGGAACCCTAGTTTGTATAGTTTGGGGAGAAGTTTGGAACTCTTGACTCACAACCTCCCGCATCAGGACATGAACTACTATACGTAAATGGAATAAGATTACGTGATCCCTCTAGAATATCCATATGGGATGCCTTCCATTGATATCTGATCACAGAAGACCACAAAGTTCGTGTCTCCCAACTGGGACTCTCTCACACATTGATGAGTCAATACCATAATCTATATAAAATTAATACCCTCTTTCTCCACTAGGGTCATATTCAAGGAGGATAAATGCTTTGAATACTCTTTCACTAATACATCATGGGAATTCCTAAAAAGGGAATCTGCTAAAACATTTTCCTTCCTTGGAGTATAGAATATCTCAAAGTCATAGTCTTATAGAAACTTCAACATGTGTCATTATATCAGGTTAATTTATATATATGTGAAGATGTACCAGATACACTGATGATATTATTAAACCACAATGCACTCTCCTAGAAGATATTGCATCCACATCCTTGATTTGAATACTACCACTAACATCTCTAGGTCATGAGTCACACAGTTATTCTTGTGGGGTATCAAATGCCTCAACCCATATGTGACGATTATCGGATGTTTCATCAACATGCAGTTGATCCAATATCATGATGCATCATAATGCACTATGAATTCCAAGCATTCCTATGGTATTCTCAACATAGGACAACTCAACATTATGTATTTGAACTCCTCAAAGGACCTTAGGAACTTCTCAAACTAGGCAAACTACAACCATTTCCATGTTAGGGTTTTCAAATTGGATGAAATTATAAAGAGGTATTCCATGAACCTCGTGAATGTATCTTAGAAATCTAATAAATCTAATAAAATGTTGTTCAATGAGATGAAAATAGTTTTTGGTAAATAGTAACTGTTTACTTTTATTTACCATGGTTAAATGTAAATAGGGTAATTAAAGGTAAAAATGCTATTATTTTTAACCTAACACATGTCCTAATATTATTCAATAAGTATAATTAAACCAAAAAAACCATAGAAATATAATATTATCATTTAGGTCCACTTGGATTAGATTATGACATTTATTATCATTTAATTCAAATAAGAGTTAAAAGAGTCAAAATCAAAGTTTAATAACTAATTTTTTTTAATATAGGGTTATTAATAAGATAAATTAGACTATAAATATTAATTAGAAAGATAAAAAGATTTCCTACATAGTGGTATTTTATTTATAATTTTTAGACATTAAATAGTTTAAATTATTTATGACACAATGATGATGATGTAATTACCTTATTAATGAAATATTAACATAATTGATGTTATAAATACCCAAATAATTGTAATTTGATACTTTTTATGAATTACACTAATTTTCAAGGTTTATATGACATATTAGTATTGATATAATTTACTTTTTTGAACTAATCATGATGTTATTATTTTCACAAAAATAAATTACCAAATAGTCTCAAAATTGACATCAAATAGTTTTTAAAACAAATATTACATTATTAATTGATATTCAATTCCTAAAAAAATGATTTTTCAGCCAAATGACATAGATAAGATTATATATATTAAAAGTGAACCACTTAGGGTTCTTTTGTCTTTTTATAGTATGTTTATTAACCATATGGTGTAAGAAAACAAGAAGACTCCGTAAAGGGTAAATTATTTAACATAGTGTTAAATCTAAATGATAAGGTTAAAATAGTAACCTAAACTTGTCTAAAACCTATTGGTCCAGATCATTTCGACCCATACCCACTTTGGTATATAAATAAATAAATTTGGAGCTATTATAAAACGAATTTGACTTTATTATAAAATAATATTTTATGTTTTTCCTAAGGTGCCCATATCCCCCCTTATAAAAAGGAACCTCCTCCCTCTTCTCTGTACACAATTTTGAGGCTTCAGACATGGAAACACTAACCATTTCCATTTTTAACTTCCCTAGAAAAATTATAGAGGTTAATGTATCCTCAAAATACCAACTCTAGTGCCTTAATAGGAAGCTTAAAAGAGGTGTGTTGAAGAAGAGGTAATCTCTCCTACCGATTCTTTCAAGTTTCTTTCTTCTTAAACTTCTTCTTATTTATTTGTTTCATTATAATGTATTAACATCAGTATCAATAATATTCTGATATGTTTTTATAAATATGAAACAACCCCATTTCACCTTCTATCCAACCTACGGAAGACGAAATCATTGTGTGTGCGTACGTACGGAATACCATCTCCACGCCGTCGTGTAATTAGTTTTTCCACCACCAACTTAATTGGATGGGTATAATGGTGTAAATAATAACTATATATGGTTAATATAACATCATACTGATTCTTAGATATTATATAATTCACTCCAATTCTATTCAATAATTATGGGAATGATATCATCGCTCGTGCGTACGTACGGACTACCGTCTCCACGAACGCGATGAGATTCATTTTCCATGATTAACCATTAATGTATGATTATAAAGTTTTTATATATAATAAATTATCATGGAATATATTACAAAATAATTACAATGTATTTATGTACATATATTTTTCATTTACTTAATTCCATTCAATTCAACATGGAAACGAAAACAACATTCATGCGTACGTACGGCCTACTATCTCCATGAACGGTGTATTTAATTCCATATATCGATCTTTCAAATATATTTATATACTGAATATATATTATATATAAATCATGTTTTATATTCAGGAATTTTGTAAATCAGGATATGTGTAATAATATCTAGAAAAACAAATCCAAACACGTACGATAAATAAAACGATTTTACCCAAAACACTGCTTTAACATGGAATTTGCGAAAGAATGGGTAATATAAAGTCATAAGGGAACCATATATGATATCATAACAGTGAATATGATTCTGTAATAAGTCAATGACATTATTTAAATCATTATATAGGAGGTTTGTATACGTACGAAGCATATCAGACCTAAGGTAAGGGATAATTATTCCAATCTCATTCTTATCTCAGATTGTTTATTCATAAGTATTTACTAGGGTTATATTTTTCATCCACGTCTATAAAAATGTTCTTAATAAAGTGTTTAATATTATTACATTTTTGTTTAAAGTCATTTTTATACCTCTATGACTTTTACATTGTGTTATGGAAGGAATCTTTCTTTTTTACCATACGAGGATGTTTTTGATATTTCCAACAAAAGTATGAAGAGAATGTTTTTTAACTTATACGGCATGAACGGATTTTTACAATTTCATAATGCCAAATTTTCATTAAGATTAAACTACAAGATTTCATTATTATTTTCAAAAAAAATCCCTTTCTTTTAATATTTCATGGAATTTTGTGAAAAGACAATAATTTTGAAGAAGAAAGGATATTTTCCTCAACAATTCATTTCAAGTATTTTGTCAAAACTATCTTCCATCTAAGAAGAAATTATTTAGTATGATTGTGTCTCACGTATAATGTCTCTATTATTTACATGTTATGATTCTTATTATGATGAATTGATATCCATTTGGTTTATATGGATTACATTATGATGGGATCATGTTTATGAAACCCATTTTATTATTTGGGTTATGAGGAATGATTTATGTTTATTTTGTGGAACAGGAAAGAATGATTTACTTATGATATGGGTGGGACCTATATCTCCCTCCAATACATTAGGTAAATATTTATATCTCATGAGATAGACATGGTTTTAATGGTAAGTTAATTCACTTCAGTTATATAGGGAAAGAATGGGGAGTGAATTCGATTCAGAAAGGGACTCTGTCCACCAAGATGGTCTTGGTAGCAATGCCTTGGATACTATGGAAATCATATCATGTTCTTAATGGTTTTCCACAATTACATGTTTTATTCCCATCATATTTTATCATGATTGATGTTCCTTTATGATATATGCCTTATGTACTTCCAAGATTTATGTCTTTGCTCAAGATTTTGATGTTTAGATTTTATGTTCATGTTTTTGAATTCAAATGTTTATCGGGTTTTTTATCTTCTCAAGGTTTACCCTTATTGAGCAATTGAGATCACCATATTTATGTTTTTTCCCCAGGATATAATGAATGGTTTTAGGTAAGGATACAAATGTGGAAGTTTTTTATGGGAGATGTTGAAGATCTTTCATCATGATTAGAAGATTATATTCTGAGTTTCCAAATACACTAAACTATTATGGTCCTTCGGTGTTTTTATTTTTTATGTATTATGTATTCCACAAAAGTAATGTAATGTCCATGTATATCAAGTACGGGTCTCTACAGTTGGTATTAGAGGAATGGTTTAGATAACCTTTGGAGAAAAGGATGTGAAAACTTTAGTGAGGTCCCTAGATATATTTCTAAGGTATGTCTAGGTAGTCCCTAAGGTTACGTATAAGTATAGTTTATAGCCCTAGAATTACGGTAACGATCTTGGAATTTAACCTACAATGTTAGATATTGAAGTTTATCCCCATTTATTATGATTTTTTTACTCAAATTATTCTTTTTAGGTTTTAGAAAAGGGATGGAAACAAGAATATTCTTGATAATAGAGGATATGAAGGACGATGGAATGATATTCTTCATGAGAAACCAAATGAAATTGGATCAAGAAGTCCACATATCATTGTTATGACTAATCAACAATCTCATAATATGATCAATAATTTCAACTTTGGTATGTTTCCCGACTCAGCTAATAAGAGAAATATGGAGTTTCATGATGATCATAGAGGAAAGAATGTTCAATTTCCTTCATATAAATCATGTGGGAAGAGGAATTAGGGAGAATGTTTCAAAGGAACTGGACGATGCTTTGGGTGTGGAAAAGAAGGACACAAAGCTAGTAATTGTAAATGAAATGGTTCAGTTAACACCATGTACAAGGATAATGGTATTGCTAAGACATCAAAAATGGTTAAATGTTTTAAATGTAGAATGTACGGGCATTATGAAAACCAATGCCCTATGGGAAAATATCATTAAGAGAATCAACATGGTTATATGGGTAGTATTTATGTGGATGATGATGAAGAGTCTACAAATGATATATGAGATGAAAAAAATGATGAAGCTCAGTCAGTGGTTTAAGAAGGTAGTGTAATGATTGTATGTTTATCATGAAATTGTATGATACTATGGAAGAAAGAAAAATCTAAGGATTATTACACTTTTGTCTTTCCTTGAGTTTTTGAAAGTATATGATGAATGGTACCGGTAACCATGAAAGGTTATTCGAATATTTTTGGAAGGTGGATGATATGTGCATAATGAAAGGATAATGAGATAATGAGATGTTTTATAGTATTAATGAGCTCATGACTGGTATAAGGACAATGTGATATCATGGTTTGAGTATATTGAATTTTGGGATATTGGTATGTGGAAAGAGTTAACTTTTTTCAACATTCATGTTTTCAATAAGGTTCAATGGGTATTCATTTTTTAAAACAATACATGATTAAGGAATTCGCATTTTTGGAGTGTGACCAACAAGATATATATCTTATGATATACGGGTGATAAATGATTTTATTCAATGCTTGGTAGATGACCTTTATAGTAATCGTTTTATTTATACTATGAGATTGGACAGAAGTATTTTGGATAGACCTAAAGATTATAATAGATTAAGTTATACATAATTTAGTACTGTTTAAGGATATAAATTTTTGTTATGTTATAATAGTATAGTTTTATAAAAAGGACAACCTGTAGGATGGGCAACAACCCGTCGCGTCGGACAAGGTTGCTGGAATCGAACCCACAACTGAAGTGCGACAGACCTTTATCATTGGCCTACATGAATTCCTTGGTTAGTAGACACTAGTTTTATTTTATTAAGCATTATGATAGATGAATTATAAGTCCGTTTTAGCAACCATGTATGATTAATCACATCATAGATGGACTTATGTATATTTAATAAATTGCGCTAATATTTTTGTAATAGAAATAGATGGAATGACCTATCATTCTATCCCATGATCTGCTAACACTTCACGAATGACAAATTAAACTTCATTTCTTTAAGAGATAAAGTGGAAATTGTTCAAGGCATGAACAGTGGTGAGATTGTACAAAAATAAAGTAAGTATTTCTTTTAATTTAAAAATTCTTCAACATTAAGGAAATGTCCTTGAGAACTAAAAACTTTGTCCTAGTACCCTCATACCTGATGAATTATATGGTACCTTAAATCATCACAAATTTATGGCATTTTGATTGATGGCTTTTTTCATAGCCATGTTCTCTACGACTCTCCATCAGAACATGATGGTTATATTTCTCTTCCATATCAATATTTTCACTTATGTTGTACTATGTGGACGCCCATTGTTGAGTTACTTTGGGTGACTCTTATGATTCTATCATTCATTTTTAAATTGAAGTTTTAGTATTATTTTTTACAATGTGGGTTTCAATGAAATAAACTTTCAAGTAGTAAAACATTTATAACCCTGACAAATTTTGAGGGAGAAATTCATTTTAAGAGGGGTGGAATGTAACACCCAGAGATTTTATGAGAAATATTATTTTAATTATTTTGATGTCTTGTGTTTGATGCTACACCAAGATTATCTTACGCAATATGCAACACTGTATTATCTTACAGTATACACAAACACTATTCTAGGCTTGTGTTGCACACCAGAGCAACCTTTCTCGATAGCGTGTGTTATACGCAATACCAAGTTTCACTAAACGAGATATTACTATAATATTATTATGAACTAGTCGTTATGAATTGTAATTCCATCCTTTTGAAATTTTATAAATTTTATAGTTCAAAATGGATTTCATTTTTTGATTTGGAAATTCAAAATTAGCCTTGGGTGAATTTTTGGTAATTTTCTGAAAACTTTCAATTTTTTATGAATAGTGAAAACACTTCGTTACTATTTAAAACCCGAATTTTTATTTATATAATTATTTATTTTATTTAAATTTATTTTAGGTCAAAATAGATACATAATGACTTTATAAGTTCAATATAATTTATTGGAGTAATTTTATAATAATTTTAGAGATATAAAAATTGTATTGAAATTTTTACTGTCTTTTACCTACCTCCACGAAGCTTTTTGTAAATTTACATAAAACAAAATTTTACCACTTCTATGAATGGAATTTTGAAAATCTGAGAGACATGGTTGATATTAGTAAGTAAAATGTGGTTCAATTAGATGAAAATAATTTTTGGTGAATAGTAACTTTTTACATTTATTTACCACGGTTAAATGTAAATAGGGTAATTAAAGGTAAAAATGATATTATTTATACCCTAAGACACATCATAATTCTATTGAATAAGTATAATTCGACCAAAAACAACCTTAAGAATATATTATTATAATTTTGGTCCACATGGATTAGATTAGGACATTTATTATTATGTATTTCAAAGAAGAGTTAAAAGAGTTAAAATCAATGTTTAATAACTAAATATTTTTTAACATAGGGTTATACATAAGATAAATTAGACTATAAATTTTCATTAGAAAGATAAAAAGATTTCCTAAATAATGGTTTTTTATTTATAATTTTTAGACATTAAATATTGTAATTTATGTATGACACAATGATGATGCAGTAATTACCATATTAATGAAATATTAACATAATTGAAACCATAAATACCCAAATAAATGTAATTTGAGATTTTTTATGAATTATAATAATTTTTTAGGTTAATATGACATATAAGTATTGATTTAATTAACTTATTTCTATCTAATCGTACTATTGTGATTTTCACAAAAATCAATTACCAAATAGTGTCAAAATTGACATAAAATAGTTTTTAAAACAAATATTATATTATTTATTGATATTATATTCCTTAAGATATAATGCTTGGTCCAATGACTTAGATAAGGTTATATATATTAATAATTAACCACTTGGGGTTTGTTTGGCTTTTTATAGTATGATTATTAACCATATAGTGTAAGAAAACAAGAAGACATCGTAATGGTTAAATTATTAAACTTAAGTTAAATCTAAATGATAAGGTTAAAATGGTAACCTAAACTTGTTTAAAACCTATTGGTTCAGAGTATTTAGACACATCCCCAATTTATCTTCTAAATAAATAAATTTTGAGCTATTATAAACTGAATATGACTTTATTATAAAATAATTTTTTAATTTTTTCATAAGGTTCCCATCTTCTCCCTTATAAACGGGCACCTCCTCCCTCTTATCTTTAAACAATTTTGAGCCTTCAATATCGGCTAAAATCTGACCATTTTTTTTATCAACTTCTCTATAAACATTATAGATGTTCTTGTCTCCTAAAAAGACCAACTCTAGTTCCTTAACTGGAAGCTTAAAATAGTTGTGTTGAAGAAGATGTAATCTCTTCTACCAATTCTTTGATGCTTCTTTCTTCTTGATCTTATTATTCCTTTGTTTTTTAGTTATTAATTAATAACATAAGTATCACTAATATACTGATATATTATTATAAATATTAAACAACCCCATTTCACCTTCTTTCCATCCAACGGAAAATGAAATCACCGCGCGTGCGTACGTACAGAATACCGTCTCCACAGCGTGGTGTAATTAGTTTTTCCACCACCACCATACATGGATGGGTATAATGGTATAAATAATAAGTATATATGGTTAATATAACATCATAATTATTATGAGATATTATATCATTCACTCTAATTCTATTCAATAATTATTGGAACGATATCATCGCTCGTGCGTACGTACGGACTACTATCTCCACAAACGCGATGAGATTCATTTTTCATGATTAACCATTCAAGTATGATTATAATGTATATATATATAATAAATAATAATTTAATATATTACATAATAATTATATTGTATTTATTTACATATATGTTTCATTTACTTAATTCGATTCAATTCAATAATGAAATGAAAACATCGTTCATGTGTACTTATGGCCTACCGTCTCCATGAACGGTGTATTTCATTCCATTTATCAATCTATAATATATATTTATATACTGAATATATATTATATATGAATCATGGTTTACATTCTAGAATTAAATAAATCAGGATATGAGTAATAATATCAACAACAATAAGTCCAATCACGTACGGAAAATAAAACGATTTTACCCAAAACGCTTCTTTGCCATTGAATTTACAAAAGAACGGGTAATACAAAGTCTTAAGTGAACCATATATGATATCATAACAATGAATATAATTCTATAATAAGTAAATTACATTATTTAAATCATTATACAGGAGATTTGGTTACATACAAAGCATATCGGACCTGAGGTAAGGGATAATTATTCCAATCTCATTCTTATCCGAGATTGTTTATTCTTATGTATTTACTGGGGTTATATTTTTCATCCATTTCCATAAAAATGTTTTCCAGAAAGTGTTTAATATTTTTCCATGTATTTTTAAAGTCATTTTTATTCCTACTTGACTTTTACATTGTGTTATGGAAGGAATCATTCTTTTTTTAACATACGAGGAACTTTTTGACATTTCTGACAAATTGCGAGGAGAATGGTTTTTTAACTTATACTGAATGAACGGTTTTGTAAAGTTTCATAATGAAAAATTTTCATGAATATTCCTCTCCAAGATTTCATTATTATTTTAAAAAGTCCATTTCTTTTAAAATTTCATAGAATTTTGTGAAAATAAAATGATTTTGAAGAAGAAAGGATATTTTCCACAAGAATTCATTTCAATTGATTTGTTAAAACTATTTTCCATCTATGATGACATTATTTAGTATTATAATGTTTCAAGTATAATGTCTATATTATTTACATGGTTTTATTCTTCTTATGATGAAATGATATCCATTTGGTTTATATTTATTACATTATGATGGGATGATGTTTATGAAACCCATTTTATTCATTGGGTTATGATGAATGGTTTATGTTTATTTTGTGGAAAAATTAAGAATTATTTCATTCTGATATTGGTGGGACCTATATCTCCCTCAGATTCATTGGGTAAAGATTTATATCTCATGAGATAGACATGGCTGGAATGGTAAGTTAATCCAGTTCAGTGATACAGGACTGGAACAGGGAGTGAACTCGATTCAGAAAGGGACATTGTCCACTAATATGGTCTTGGAAGATATTCCTTGGATACTATGGAAATCATATCATGTGTTTAATGATTTTCCACAATTACATGTTTTACTTCCATGCTATTTTATCATGATTGATGTTCCTTTATGATATATACCTTACGTACTTCCAGGATTTATCTCTTTGCTCAAGATTTTGATGTTTATATTTTATGTTCATGTTTTTGCATCCAAATGATTGTGGGTTGTTTTATGTTCTCCATGTTTACCCTTACTGAGAATTTGATATCACCCTTTTTATGTTTTCTTTTCCCCAGGATATAAATAATTGTTTTAGGTAAAAAAATAAAAGGGGAATATATTTATTGGACATGTTGAATATCTTTTACCATGATTAGAATATTATATTCTGAGTTTCCAAAGACACTAAACTATTACGGTCCTTCAGTGTTTGTTTTTGTTATGTATTATGTATTCAACAAAAGTAATGTAATGTCCATTTATGTCCTGTACAGGTATCTACACTCGATATGGGGAAATGTTTTGTCATTTCATGGACAAGGGGAAACCATCCTCCCAGATCTAGGAAGCATTGTACGATCACTTCGTGTTCATATACGAACCAGGCTTCAGTGATCCAGGAACCTCCCACTCTCATTAGGCATCGGGACGTCCGTATCATTGCAACAACAGTACGTTATACTTTTCTATTTCACTGGTCGAGAATAAGCCGGCTCCAGACGACATGCCACTACTTATTTGATATTTTCAAGCATGAACCCTTTGTATGGAGAACATATGGGATTGGGTCGACAGCCTTCGTTGCTGTGGTCTTGGCGGCTCTGAGGTTCCCCGATGCAATTTCTACTGCAGCACAAGATAGTACCAACCTCCCGTCAGGGTCTGGTAACTCAAAATAAACATCCTCCATGGAGGATCACTCCATAAGCGGAGAAGAGGATATAGAGGATTCTCTCCCAACCTTTGAAGAAGGCGTCGCTGCCATAGTTGACGTGTTGGTACATGTGAACCAAGGAAGCGAGGGAGACCTGAGACCCACATTGATCAGTGCTGCCATGAACCCAAGGAGAAACAGAGGTATGTACACTTTCCTAAACAGCATCATGACATGTTTTCCTAGGGTTACAATGAGATGCCAGGATTAGTTCCTCAGGTAGTCGCCCCCGCCATGATCTTCCAGAAAATCATCACGGATTCAAACAACCTCCCAGAAAGATGCACCCTTCTCACGGTGCGATAGTCAAGGATGAAGTTGATAAGATCATCAGGGCCAACTTCATCAAAGAGGTCCAGTACCCCAAATTTCTGGCCAAAATTGTACCAGTCAGGAATAAGAACTGGGAGATCAGAGTCTGTATCGACTTCTGCTATCTCAACCACCATTGTCCAAAGTATGATTTTCCCCTTCCAGTGACAGAATTGTTTATCGATGCTTCAATGAGGTTTCAATACCTCACCTTAATGGATGGTTACTTCGGATAGAATCAAATATAGATGGCCCACAAGGATGATGAGTCTACAGCATTCAGGGTGCCCCAAGGCACTTTCTGTTTCCAGGTTATGCCCTTCTTCCTGAAGAATGCAGGTGCCACCTATCAGTGGGTCATGAATTGCATATTAAAGACAATCCTTAGGATATTGGTGGAATTCTATGTGGATGATCTGGTGGGAAAATCTAATAAGCACCATGAATATCTTAAGGATCTTGAGAAAGTGTTTGGCTTCCTCCATTAAAGCCACCTGAAGATGAAACCATTGATGTGTGATTTTGGGGTCACCTATAGTAAGTTTCATGGAATTTTTGTCAGTTACTGGGGCATCCAGATCAACTCGGAGAAGATCAAGGCCATCAGCTAGATCCCTCCAACGAGTAATATTTGGGAGCTTCGAGGTTTCCAAGGCCACCTGGACAACATATGCCTATTCATTGGGAATTTTTCTGGCAAGTGTAAACCCTTCTCTCAGCTCATGAATAAGGGAACCTCTTACGAGTGGGATGATGAGTTCTAGACCTGCTTTGGGGAAATCAAGTAGTACTTGCTCCAGCCATTGGCCATGATGCCACGCATCTCTGGGAATCATCTGGTCCTCTATGTCACCACCATGGAACGGTACCTTGGTTCCCTTCTCACTCAGAAGAACAATTAAGGGATAGAGAATAGCCTCTACTACCTCAGCCGCATGATCCTCGATAAGGAGACTAGATACTCCCCCATTGAGAAGAGTTGTCTTGCACTCGTGTTTTCTATACAAAAATTGTGGAATTACATGTAGCACCATGAGGAACTACTGGTGTCTCGAGTAGACCTGGTGAAGTATATTCTAAATCGACCCATGTTTACCGGCCATCTATCTCGGTGGGCGGTAATCCTCCAGCAGTTCGATATCAGGTTCATACCACATAAGGCTATCAAGGGACAAAAATTGTAAGACCTTCTTGTTTCCCATCCAACTCCTATTGAATCATCCTTGGAATTGTATTTTCCCAATGAGTCAATCCTCTCAGTAGATCATGTCATACCATGTTGGAAAATTCACATTGATGGTACATCCCAGAGCCCCACTAGTTAGAGTATCAATAATCCTCAACTCAATAGGGTGGAACTGTGTATCATATTTATTACCTCAACACAAGCCATTCTTTCGTACTCATTCCTATTGTAAAAAGGATGCACTAATATTGTGGCAAAGTATCAGGCCCTTATTACTAGCCTCAAGATGGCCCTAAGATCGACGTACAACATTTTCATGTGAAAGGGGACTTTGAGCTAGCCATCAAGAAATTCAACGTTGGATATGTTTTCAGAAATCTGGAACTCGTGCCATTGTTGGAACACACCCCCCAACTAATGGCCCAGTTCCCTTCTCGACCAGAGGTTACCCATGTCCCTCGGTCACAGAATGGTTTAGCATATGCTTTGGACCACGTAGCTACATCACTTGCAGAGCCCTAATAGTATGATCTGATTATCCATGTGGCACATTGGAGAGTCATAGCTCCTGTTACCCCCGATGGCGATGACGACCCATAGGTAAGCCATCTTACAATCAACGCCTCTGCATGAGGACCCTCATATCGTCCAGATGCAGTGATCGAAATGGTTTCTGATTGGAGGAGACCTTTGGTTGAATACCACCAACACTGTAATCTCCTGTCAAACCAGGCTGATCATGAACGAATCTGATGCCGCACACTACAGTTTACCCTCTAGAGTGGTCTCATTCTTGATCTAATCCCTTATAAGAATGGGTTTGATGGTGTTCTCCTCTGATGCATTCATGGGGTTGAGATTCCATAGGCCATGCAAGAGGTTCATGCCAGTTTCTGTGGTGCCCATCAGGCTGGGCCAAAACTGTTTCACCAGATCCTGAAATTAGGGTATTTTTGGCCGTCCATGATCCATGAATGCGTCAAGTTCACCAAGAGGTTCCATGCATGTAAAGTTAACTCTAACTTTTTTCATCAGCCACCATATCCTCTCCGCACTACCATGTACTCTTATACCTTTGCATTCTGTGGATTAGATGTCGTATGACCATACCCACCGGCGACGGCTCGCCAATTCCGATTCATTTTGACCGCTATAGATTACTTTTCCAAGTGGGAAGAGGAATGTACACTCAAGGATAACAAGGCCCATTCTATCATTGACTTCTTGAGGTCCAATATCATCCATCATCTTGGGGTCCTCACACTATCCTCACTGATAATAGAACTAACTTCCGAGCAGCTGAGTTGAAAAAGTTGTACACCAAGTACAACATCCGCTCTAACCATACATCCCGCTATCATGTTCATGAAAATGGTCAGATAGAGGTGTTCAATAAAACCCTACCTAACATCCTATAAAAAATTGTTAGTCAGAACAAGAATAGTTCTCCAGACAAGCTCCCCAACACCCTCTGGGCCTATCAGACAATGAATCATAATTCCACCCAGGTGATCCCATATTCCCTGGTGTATGGAATTGAGGTCGTCCTACCCATCGAGGTTCAGCTTCCCTCATTGTGCACAATGGTCTATGACCAGCAAGCACCAGATATATTAGCTGAAATCCATCGAGCCGAATTGGAAGCACTTGAAAAGAATAGGCTTCCTGCCTTGAAAAATATAGAAAGGCATCAGAGAAGGATTTCTCTAGCCATCAACAAGAAGGTTAGCCTATTCTCTTTCCTGCAAGGTGACTTGGTACTGGCCCTTAGGTCACCAATGATCCCCGGTAGGAAACGACCCATGTTGGAGCCCAAATGGGAAGGACCATTCATTTTTCGTAAGGTTTATCCCAATAGAGCATACTCTCTGGTTACCATGGATGGTGAGCTTATATATCCTCCCACTAATTCCATTTTCCTTAAGAAATACTTTTCCTGAGTCTTATGGTCCCGCATGACCTTAAACTATTGGTCGTGCATGACCCCAAGCTGCATGCTAGTCCTACAAGATGTTAAACTACACCTTCAAGAACTATGTGTGGCTTGATTCACATTTTTGTGGGATATATAGGACCTCTTGAACATTTAAATTTCAGTTCCAGGCCTATCTCTTAAAAATCTCTCAGTCGCCATGGTTTCCTAGGCCCCTTGGCATGTTCCTTTCCATGAGAAGAACATATAGGTGTGGTACAGGGTTATTCCCTCCTTCGCATTGGGTTTGTGAGAACTGTGTCATGCCCCCCCTTTATCCTAGTAGTTCGCCAACTCTTTGTTCTATACTCATTTGTGCGAATTGGTTTCTCCCAAGTCAATCCCCTAGACCCTTTGCAGTGGTTCGCCGATGTCTCTAACAGTACTCTGGTCTAGGACTAGGAGTGTCAGATCCATCTTGGGAAAGTTTCCATTCACATTTCAAGCTTCGTGTTCCCCTTCATTTGGGCCCCCATTATCTGTCACACCTGAAGGGACTCCTAAAACAGTATGGATTCTAGGCCTAAGGTCTCTCATACCATTACAAGAAAAAATTCATAAGGGTTTTAGACAAAAAAATAAATACCAATCATGCGTTGCAAACATTTTTAGTGGTTGATGCTCATTTGATTGTCCCCATTTCAGGCTAACGTGATAGAATGTTCTGTTGCGAACATGGTCAATAGTAATTCTCCATCACCACGCCAACCCCTTCAGGCCTTGAATGTTGGTTGCATGATTCATATTATGTTCACCCCATCATGTCCAGGTAGAATTTCAACACTCTTGGCATTATCCCTCAGTGTACCTCCACACATCAGGGGGACAAAACTACAATATGGCATCCTTTGGGGACCCCGCAGTCTGAACATTAAGATCATAAACTGAGATATTCTCTAAGAGCTATGTGTGTCTCGATTCTCATCCACATGGGATAAGTAGGATCACCCAAACATCGTGCTTTCAGTTCCATCTTAGCTGAGAGATAGCTTCTACTACCCCTTATCCTCAGACAATTATTGGCCTCTTGGCCCGAGGTTCCTTTCCTGGAGTTGTTCATGGTTGTGATGTGGACCTAGTCCTCATTCACGTCAGGTATTCATTGTCATGTCTTGCACATTCCTTCATGTCCAAGACATCTGACTTTAAATTGTGCTATCTAGTCCAATCACATGACCCTAAACTGTGATAATATCATCCCGGTTGCACGATGACAAAACTGCACTGCACTGTGATAATCTCATCATAGGGTACATCACATTGGGTATCGGTCATCCACCAGACAATTTTTCAATTCATGTACATCTCTTGATTCTTGTGGCAATGTCAGGAATTTCTAACCTAGGCATGTCGCTCCATAAAAAAAATTCCATTCCCCTTAAATGAAAAACAACATATATAAAATTCCACTTCTTTTGGTGTGAGGCCCAGACTCGTATGCCCCTTTCATCCTTTTCACCGGTACTTTACCGTTCCACCCTTTCTATAACTATATATGTATTGATTCCCATATTTATGGGATACATAAGAAAACCCAGACATTTCATCTCGGGTCCAGCCTTGGGAATCGCAAATCCCATCCTTTCTCACTATCGGCCCCTTGTCCTAACTCATCGGGGAGTTGTGTGACTATATCATTTTCCATGAACAAGTTTGTGATGCCCCATAATGACATTGGGAAGTGAAAGTTCCCTCATCTGGTAGCTTTTTCCATGAACAAGTTCCTGATGCCCCATTATGACATTATGAAAGGATAGATCCCTCACTATAGAGGTCCTATCTCAAGGTAGGAATGATCCCTGATCATATTAATGCGCCCGCCTAATGTTCTTGCACCACGGTTGCATAACTTCATGAGTGTTGGATTCTGTTCAAACAAACCACCCCTTCACCTTCCACACTTTGTGTGCCCTTTATTCGGAATTTCATCCTCTTTCACGTCTAAAGGGACCCCTTAATAGTATGGATACTCAGCTTATGGCCCTCCTGTTGTCCTCGACCAATGTTCTAGAAGACTGAAAAATGATATTTTTAGTTAGGTCCCATGTTTTGAACATGTTCATATATTGACCATCATTTTTTTTCCCCATTTCAGGATAACACAATAGGGATGATGTGTTTCGAACACGGTCAACAATTTTCCTTTATTCCCACACCCCTCCCACAGTGTTCCAAATTTGGGGTAACATGATTAACATTTTTCATTCCCCTATGTTAAAACTGATTCCAATGCCCCTAGAATTTCCCCGGTTGTGTGCTAGAGCACGTTGATAAGACGATACATCGATTGGTCTGAGATCCTCTTCCTTCAATTGGGCCTCCCTCTTCTCCTTGGAAATTTGGATTCAAATCTCAAATTCCTGAAGCATGGTTGATGCTCCCACGATCAAACAAAGTGATAGTATGAAAATCCCTTTTTTCTATAATCTGGTATGGCCCACGTGAGCTTATTAATGGATTGCTATTTATTTCAGGATTATGGTTGAGCGTGTTAAACTGAGGGAACAAGTAAATAAATTTTCCCATACATACAACTGAAAATAAGAATCATTAATTCGAAATAAGTTTATGAGTTCGGTCAAAATAGGTCCCTTAGGGGTCAACGTATTGGATGGATCATTCCAACGCCTCTACCTTTTGGTCGGGGGCCTCCTAGAATACTTGCCACCCTCTGAGGACTCTCTCTTCATCAGTGGCCGCGGAGCACAGTTCGCTGAACCTAGCCCATTCCCGCACCTGTTTAGTTTGAAGTTCAGTCATCTGGTGACTCGCATACACTAGTAGCTCTTGGGAATCTACTATCTAGGCCCTAAACTTCTCCATGAGCAGGGAATAGTTTGTGATGAATATCTCATTCTCTATCTCCTGTTCTTCGAGGTGTCAGACCTCCTACTCTGCCTTCAGAAATGCTCAGGTACTCCTCGAATCCTCCAGACATAGGGTGACGTCGAAGCGCCGACTACTCTTGTGAATCAGCTCGACCATGTAATCATGGACCGTTAAGTAAAGGCATTGAGCATCTGCCCCTATAGCACACAGGAAAAGCATCCAGGTGTAGAGTGATCCCATCCGCTTCAACCATTTTGTCTGATGCTGACTGAGAAAATGATGGATGCACATCCACCTTATGCATCGCGTCATCCAGCTCTCATAGGATTCCTCTGAGTCCGAGTCATAAATTTACTCAGGATCAGTGGGTCGATAGATAGAAAAAATAGCCAATAAGCTAGTAGCAGGGTCTTCCTCAAATATTCTCCATCGGGGGTTAGACTCTTCAGCATCTAATCAACCTCCCTCTCTCGCTTTGACCCTGGTGGCAACTTCGTCAACATTTCGCTCTTCCCTGACAGGAGTGCCATTGATGTCCATCACTCTCTGTTCATAAATTGATAGGGCCAACTAAACATGGGAGGGATGTCCTAGATAGGGTGGTACGTTTACCACTGACTCCCTTGCGGATGGCCCGGGATCAAAAGCCCGAGGAGCCTCCAATGTCGTGATCACTATACAGAAATTGAGCACCCTAATCAATTGAGTCCTCCTACAGTATATACCAGTATATAAGAAATGAACATACAGAAACCGAAGGCACTAGCCTCCAGGGTTCTGGCTACTACAGGACCTATCATAGCGACTGATCCCTCATCACTCGTCAGCTTGATAATGGGTGTCGGTGCCCCACCTTGTTCCATTGGATCTTCCTCCCACCCTATCCTTCAACTAGTGACTCTTGATCAGCACTAATATTCTCCTGAGTAAGAGAATGAGGGGGGGTTAAGATAAGGAGGAAAATAGATAAGGGTTGATGCATACATCGAGTAGTTTAGTCACATATATATCAGAGCTGATGATCTTTCCACTCTCCTAGAGACTACATTAGTGGGATTTCCCCTGAGACCCTTCACCTTTGGGCTCCTCTTCTCCTTCACCTTCTCCTTCTTCTTCTCCTTTTTCCTCCTCATCTTCTGTCTTTCCACCCTCAGACTCATCATTGCAGTCATCACCCCTCGGTGGAATCTTTTCTAGATCACAGTCATGGCCAAGAATAACTTTCATTTAGAAAGGTGGATCCACACGCCATCCACATTGATGTGCATACATGTCCATGGTTGTAAGATATGCATTTCATCGATGGGAGTTCACTCTGTCGACAACCCAAACAAGCTTGTCATCTGGCAGCTGGATTCCTTCTTACACTATCATCTACTAGAGGGCTTTATTACTTACTAACTTCCATAGGGTTATCCAAGAAGACCATTATATAGGGAAAATAGAATCTTGAGAAGCTTGAATCAGATATCTTATATGCTTCGTGGGATGTTCTCTCACCGATCTGTGGGACCCTCCTCTAGGTGATGTGAAGGACCCCAGGATACCCTGAGAGGGGAGGGGTGAACCAGGGTGACAACTTTTTCTTTTAGTGTGATGGATCTTGTTCTCACATTGGTAGGAACTTGTTGAACCTGTATAATGAATATTATTAGAAATCAAACATTATCATGCAAATAGAAGACACAACACTTTTTACTTGGTCCATCACTATGTTCTACGTCTATGGAGAATACGCCGATAGGTTGTCTGTCATACCAAATTCCACTAATCTTCACTAGTTATGGATTAAAATGGTTTGGGAGAAGTCACTATGTCCCAAGATCACTTCCATTACAATGATTCAAGGATATCACACTGCATCCCTCATGTCACTCCCGTTGACTCCCCTTGGCTCACATCCCTTGTCGATTTTCAGCCCCAAAAATTTGGCAAACACTAGGAAATGGTGCCACCTTCAATACTATTGTATGATTGAACTGTAGGATCACTTTGATGGTTCACATTCTGAACTACCACTGATGATTGTCAAAAAAGATAGACCATACTCTAATTCATGCATATAATACCATGGTTCCAACACGATGTGGGTGTGGACACACCATGCGATGTCCCCACTACTGAGGACTCGGCCTGTGCGAGCCCCATTGTCTGAAGAACTTCTCATATTCCCCCTATATTGGAACTCGGCATGCTCTCTCGCTTCCTAGGTTCCACATTGGAGACATTGAGTTGGAAAACTCACTTCCACAAAATCCCCTCATGGTATGCTATCTCCCAATGTTCGGCATACTCAGATGAGAGGCCAACGTCAACTCTGGTGGGAGGAAAGGTAATGACGTCGGAACAGCCATAGGTCATGAACATCATCCATAGTTGATGAAGAATATAGGGATACATTTCTTTCCCAGATATCTTTGTATAATTTCTTCAGTATTCCCCAGAGGCACCCAAACATCATGGTGAATCTGGATGGCACATAAGGCTCGGAGAAGATCATCCCATCAATCTAGACCACAAGCACCCCGCCTCAGATTTTCTAGAAGTTCTCCTTCTGATCCAGTGTGCCTTGATCATTCTTTATCGTATTTCCATTTGGGGTATGGAATGGGATGAAGGATAATTTGGCATGGTTACCAATTCTGATCCTTACTCCCTCCTCATTGACCGTCACCAGCATGACCCCGACAATGTTCAGCAGGGAGGGTCGCATGCCATTGCTTGGAGGACGGATGGCATTCGGGAAGGTGTTTCCACCAAAATGAGCCATGACCCTACCATAGAAGATCTAGAAGGGCCCACATATTCTCCTAGATGACCCCCTCTAGAGATGAATCCTAAAATGGCGTACATATGAGCCAACACGGGGACCCCCCAGATTGAATTTTTTGTTGGCAGCCATAATGCCAGCCATGACCAGGGTCACTGGACAGACTCACATCCTTGTGTACCTCAGCGGAAAGAGAAACCCACATAGGAATGTGGAGAGGAATCTGGCATACCAAAAATTCAGGTCCCGATTCTCTTTTATGTTGTAGCCCCATGACCAGTAGTGCCCCACCTCCAGGATCCTCTAGCATGATCCACTCTTGCTCCTCTGTGCCATGGTTGGAGACTATCTCCCTCTCCCTATCATATGGACTGCGAGATACCTCTCTAGGAATAGGCTAATCTAGTCATTGTAAGTGATTTCCTTTAGGAATTCCTTGACCCCCATACACTCTTTCTCCAGCTCTAGTAAGTGCCTCGTCATCATGGGGTTCTTGATCTGTCTCCCATGTGTCTCATTTGTGGAATGAATTAATCTTATTGGTGGACCTCTAAAGGGATACCCTCGATTCATTGAATGTCCCAGAGACTGATATCAACTTCCCCATAATGGAGATAGAAGGTATTGGTATTAGAGAACCACATGGTGAACAGCTCTGGCCTGATCTTGTGCTGGCGGTATAAGTGAAATTTTGATGTCCACACCACCTCAAATTATCCAACATGCCCCAGCTCGGCCCCAAATTGGTCCCATGTATGGCGAACCCAGTACACCCATGACCATTATTTGGTGAAATTGCCTCTGAAAGGTAGGTACCAGTCCTACATCTAGCCTTTATCCTCGTTAGTGATGCTCTGACGGAAGGTTCTCACGTAGAGAGTAAGGGAACTATCCATGATAGGGTCACCCCCAGCAATGGTCCTAGTCCTAGGATTTAGGACATAAACGTCCATGTTCCAGGTTTATCTGACCGGATGACTCTTGTTGGTGATGATATATTGAGGGAGATCGTCCTCACGGGTCACCCATGATCGTGGTGTATCTACCTCAAAACCCGGCATATGGATCTCCTCCAAGATACTGAAGTACCATAGGGGCATATTGTTGGACAAGGCATACTCATTTTGGGTGGGGTTTAGCATATTGGAAAGGGTATGGTTATTGGAGACAATCCATTTGGCGGTATAAACCTCTGGGGTGGCAACCATTTCAGTCCTACAAGTAGCATCTTCTCTCTCATTAGCCTGGATTGTGGAAATATTCTCCTGGAAAAGTTCTTGAGTAGATGGCGCGAAATCTAGGATGATGGTGTGAAATATCAGTGGGCATCAGGAAAAATCCGACTGCGGCACAAAAAACCATGGTATGCACTTAAAAAATTCTTGATCTCGGTGTAATTAGGTGTGGTCGGAGCAGTTTTTTGCATAGGGCTGGAGAAATTTTCATGCACAAGAGCTCAGATATTGTTGTGTGAGGAAATTCGTATGGACCATGGGACCCGCAAAGGTTTTATTTAGGAAAAGCCTCCTTTACACGCCTGCGTGAAAAGAAGATTCCACACCCCCTTGGGTTTTTCATGCCACTCCAGGTGTTTTGCACACATGGACCCTACAGAGTTCTGCATTTTAGCATTTCCCTTGGAATCTGAAAATTGCGACCCCTCGCTGATCCTATTCTAAGAGGGGGGAATTTTTAGATACTGAAAAACATTCAAGTGCTGAAGAAGGTTTCAAAATGACAAAGCGAAGCCATATTCGGGTCTGTGGACCTAGTCCGGGGGCCTAGAGGAGTCGTGCGAATGAAATTTCTATGTGTGTGAAAAATTATTCCATGTGTGGAATGTTCAGGGATGTGAGAGTTCTGCAGCATGGGCGCGAAATATTTTGCACCCCTGCCCCACGTGATGGACATTTCGCGCCGCCGCCTATGGCGTACAATTATTTCATGCAGAAATGTTTTCCACTTCCCCAAAATTCCTATAAATATAAGGAAACCCCTTAAATATCCGAGCCTAATAATTCAAACTGTCTCTCCTGCGTGAAATTCCCCTCTGTGCATGCAAAGATGGCCTTTAGGTACGGTTCTTTTTGTGCCAAGTCGACTCGGGGTCCGCCGTCGTGTGAGATCCCCTTGGTTTAAGAATGAATTCCAAATCCCATCAGGGTCCACCCCATGTGTGCAATCCCTTCCACTTCCTTGCAGGCCGACCAATTGCACGCAATCCCATTCAGTTGTGTGGGCACCAGTCATTGCGCGCAATACCTTATAATTGCGCGCACCCCAGTCATTGGGCGCAGCCTCTCACAATTGCATGCAATTTTTACTCCTTGTGTGAGATCCATTCTACTTTCCGTACAAAACCTAGGCTCCATTTACATTCGATCCTCACTAATTTCGTGCCAGCCTGGTGGTTTTCATGCAGGGCTACTTGTTTCGTGTGCAAGCCTCAAAGGTTGCGCGCAACTCTCTGTGACCCCTAACCTCGGTGCTCCTCAGCTACTTCCTCACTCACGCTCCTTGGGTGTACCTTTGAGAAAGTTCCTGATGCTCTTCTCATGGATTCCATTCACGGGTGCCTCTCACACCTAGGTCATGCACATCATACACCATTTTCCAATATGACCTTCTAGGATCATACAAAGTAGCTTCAAAGTCCCTTGGACGAATCCCACTTTTGCATTACTTAGACATATGCTTCTTTTCATAGGAACGCTAATGGCTATTTATTCTTCTCATAGCCACGCTAATATGGACCCCTTGATGGTTCACTCCATGACACCCCCTCTCCACGGCATTTTTGATGCCTTCCCTTCCATAAGAAGAAGAGGGTATCGGTTATGCAAGCCCTAGGGGTGCGGAGCACACCCACCTCGTCTGAGCTGCATGATGTTAAACATCCAAGCACCATCGTCCTTAGAATATGACAATAAAATATAACCTCACCTCGTGCTTCGCAAGTATGGTACCCTAACTTGGAAATTCTCCATGCCCACTTGTCTCCACATGGATTGGATCACCCCTCACGTGGGTTGATATCCTCCTTATTGGAGTGGTGTTTGTCCACAGGAAGGGGCAGCCACCTTGACGTAAGCCCCTAGCTTTCCTTGTTGGAGGTAGCATCCCTGCTCCTCCTTGAATCTTCGGTCCCCAGGGCCAGTGAAGGGCGTGTTGGGAAACAATGATTCTCTTTTCTTCAGTACCGAATACCTCTCCCGCTAGGAGTTTTCACCCTCGGGCCTCCATCCTGGAGTAAGCCTCAACTTCATAGGCTACTAACCACACTTAAGCCCATGTTTCCTCTTTGGGCCTCCTCAGAGTGTAAACCCCCCCCCCCATTTCCCACGAATGCACCTTTCACGACGTGATCGTCCAGCCTGTGCTATCACTTGTTTCTCACAACGAGCATGCCTCACATGAGCTTAGAGCAAGCACAGACCATGACCCAACACCTTGGTCCACTCTAGAGAGTAAGACACAACCCATCTCGAACTAAGAGGACCTTGATCCATGTCAAGGCATAGTACATAGGGAGCCTCCATGAGGTTCAATCCCAACCACCAACACCTTTTTCCGCCTCAGAGTGGAAGCCCCAACCCATCCCGAACTACGATGAATTTGATCTGTGTCAAGGCAAAATATGTAGGAAGCCTCCACGAGGTTCAAGCCCACAACAATGTCATTCCGACTACCTTCACGTCATGTTCTCCCCCATCCCACATGATGATAAACTATATCCACCATCCCAAACTATGATGACTTTCATTCCCTGCCACACAGATACGTAAGAAGCCTCCGTGAGGTTTGATCCCATCATTCATGTCTCATCAGGATCTCTCCCTTGAGCCCATGTGTCTCAAGAAGCATATGCCCCAACCTAGAGGTTCCACTCTTATGGGTCCCATCCATGCATCCATTCTCATGGTTCACCTCCTCATGTGTCCCATCGTCTCATCGAACTACGTAAAATTTAATTCCCTACCACGGGGATAAGTATGAAGTCTCTCCGGGGATCAAGCGCAAAACCATTGTCACCCCATAACGGTTCCATCCCATTCATAGAACCTTCCATCACCCATCCTGATCCTCACTTGGGCTACCAAATCCAAGTTGAATCATGCCACCCCATTCCCTGTTCTGTTTAACAACTTTCAGGAAGCCACCCACGTGTTGGTCCCAACATCATCGTTCCCTCTATCTGATCCACTATAATCAGTGTTCCGATCAGTCTGATCCATCTCTGATGGACGTTAAACTTGTGGAATACCCTATTGTAAACATGGGAATATTAGGAAAACCTCAGATACATTCCCATGGAATATGACTCCACATGTTCGATGTGGGATTTTTCGGGATTCGCCAACCTCAAGAAGCCCTATAATAAGGGACCGAAGATAGAAACGCCAATACCCCATCATCAAGACATGACAGTGATGCCCAACATGAATGCTCCCCTAACCAAAGGTTGCTGCACTGACCGGACACTTTGGAATGTCCTGATAGGAACCATGTAATTAACTGGTGTCCAGGAAGATATGACACCGGGATGATTTTGACAAACAATTTCTTAAATCAATGAGGGAGACCTGGACATGGTGACTAACTCTGAGGAGGAATCCACGTAAGGAAGAACCAACATCCCATCATACTATTTCAATCAAGGAAAATATGTCCCTGAATATGGAGAAAATATTGCCCGTCTATGGAAAGCGGGAATGCGGGGAAACAGCTGTGCATCCTCTACGTGATGGATGTGTGAGCCTCAACGAAAGCGTCAGAAACAATTTCATTAAACTAAGTGAGACTTCACCAAAATCTATGACCTAGGGGGGAGTCGATGGAACTGGTATGAGAAAGGCAGTGTATTATCCCCAAAATCTTGTAAAGGAAGTGTTCATAGTATAATGTGACTATGTATAAACAAATTTATTCTACAACTGGTGATTATTAGTGTATTTAGACACGAATGAAACACTATTGATGTATTCTCTTTGGACTATACATTAGCGTTGAACAAATAAAAATTGCTGACTTGTCATTATGCAAGAGAATGTTTGATTAACTAATGATTCCAAGAGATAAGTTTAATAATTTTCTAACAACTTTGGAATATGATCAATATCTTTTAATGAAAAACATGACAACAAGATTCACCCCTCCCATATAAGGGTATTTCGGGGTCCTACATTAGAAAATATAATTTCTTCTACTAATGAATCATTGTGTCTTTCTAGGGATGTGTCACCAGAGGATTTGTCTAGTTGAGCAAATAGTAATCGAAAATCACATATTTATATTATTTTAATTTTATTATCCTTTAAAAAATAATTTTTTGGAATAAATTTAAATGAAACATGGAATTATCCAATCATGCGTGTGTAGAATAGAATGAATTAATAAATGAATGTTCTTGGTCATAGGTTTAGAATACGTGGATTTATTAATTGTCAATTTGTTTTTTAAATTTAATTTCATAATTCATTTTATGAAAATTCATAAAAGAACTCTTTTTTTCTCTAATTAATTGAGTTTGGATGTTTTTCATTCCAAGGAAACCACTTCAGAATACAAAACCCCCAAAGTAACAAATTAATAAAAATAATAAACTCCATTTTAATTTGAATACCCCAAGAAGCAAGGTTCAACCATTTTTCGTTTCATCCCTTCATGTATCCTAAGGTCAACCATATAAAGAGTTACCCAAGTGAATTGAGAGAATGATTGTGATTTTCCTATATGATTTTTTAATATAATTTCTAGTTGGATGATCACCACAATAATGAAATTATCTCCCATTAAATATAACTCAGAATTATTTTTTTGAAATTAATGGTCAATTATTTTAGAATATTGTGATCCCTCCCCCAAGGCCAAGCCTCATGTCAATTACTTTTAATTGAAAGGATTAAGATATCGAAGAAGAATGTGAGGAGAGTGAAATAGATTGAGATCAGAGAGTGAAAGGAAACCTATAAATAGGAAATATGTAATTTCTATTACATTGGATATGTAATAAATAAAAAATGAAGAAAATATAATCAAAAGAAAAAGAAGCATCCCTATTTGGATTCTGAATGACCAATCCTTGGAATCTGATTTATACCAATTCCAATACCTTGAACACATTTTATAATCATAAATTATTTTTAGTTCTTCATTATTGGCCCACATAAAACCCAAAAAATTCATTCCCAATTAGTCATGAGGCTAACCAGGCCGTCAAAGCATGTTTCGGAAAAAATTCATTCAATATAACTAGTTTTTTTTCTATTATGACTATTTTATATTTTAAAGATTAGTTTTATGAATTAAACTATTTGACGTAGAACTATAGAACTATTTTATGGATAGAATATTATTGCATGAACTAGTCAATGGTGTATTATTGAATGATGTAAATGTGTTACACCATGACATATAATGATTTTCTCTCAGTCTCATTTATTTTTCTTTTTATACTTGTCTTATATTTTTAATTCCTCAAATAATATGTTCTAAATTAATTATTTATGATATAAATTAGTTTTTTCTCATATATTCACTCCATTTATGGATAATTATTTAATTTTATGCATTGTGAATAGTCATTGACTCATCATTTATCATGTGGAATAATTTGAATCCTAAAATCATCACCTTTTAGCGAATTTTGAATAATTCCGATATTTTAACGAAGATAATTAGAAAAATAGATAGAGTTAGTCAGTCAAATAACATACACTATGATTTTTATATTTAAATAAAATCCAATAATTTTATTCAATCAATTCCCCCTTTTAGATAACATTCTTTTCCAAAATCCTGTAATCTCATTAACATTACAAAATAATTTCATTATCAAAATAATTAAATTTAAAAGTTATCCAAAAACGTTTTTCAATTTAAACCATAAAATAAAAATGCCACAATAAAATTCCTCTAATATATCAGTTTTATAACAAACAAATTGAATCATTCATTTTACATTTCTCCGTTTAAAATAATTGTGCACTTCCTTTTTTAAATTTTAATTTTTTAGTACAACATTAATTTGCATTCTAATTGTTATATACCTCACATTCATTTATTTTTACTCATCACTTAATGAAATAAATTTAATGGATTTATAATCATATATAATGTACCGATCACATTCTACTAGATTGAAAAACAGCTATCGTCTCCACAAAATATAGATAGAGGATTGTTTTAATAATAATGGCACTGCATTTTAGTTAAAATACATATAGTAATTATGGTAGGTGTGGATTGAATAATATAATTCTCAAATATGTTATCGGACTCTAAAGTATGGTTCATGATATCAAAATATATTCTTAGAGAAAAATCATGAATAAAATCTAACTCCCATTGCCCAATGCTCACAATAGAGACATCATAAAAATAAGAATAATTAATGAATCACCAACTCTTTCATTTTTCCAATTTTATTTTATAATTAATATAGTTATTATTATTATTCATCTTTTTTTGAATGTTTTTATTATGAAAAATCCCACATACACCACATACTCACACACAATACTAAGTTTACTAGTTAGGTAATGGGGGTATTTCATCCTTCCATGACAGGTTTTTTGAATTTTTAGAAATATAATTGAATAATAAATGAAGATCACAACATGTACTCCCCTAAATCACTTGAGGACCCCTTATAAGAATCCTATAAAAATATTACATCCTATTCTATAATGAAATACTCTCCACTACACTTATTCTTTTCATCATCAAGGAATATATTGTGAGTAGGTTTGGACTGGATATAATAGGTTGTAATATGGCTCATTTATTATCATGTTCATTCTTGTATTATTTGAAAAATAGAGATTCAATGTAAATGTGGGTCCTAAAAGGAAAGTCTAATCAATAAAATTACTCAATTATAATAAATCTTATTTTGTTCAATTATAGATTTGGTAAGATTCCCATAATGTTCTTATATAAAAAATATGCTCGAGTATCTCTATAAATGAATTAAAAAAGGGAAATACTGTTTTAAAAATTAACTTTAAATGAAAAATTATGTTTTTGTAAAATTACTTACTTGAATGAACAAAAATATAAATCTATTTCAATTTGAGAAATATGTTATTTTAAAAATCTATGTTGAATATCATTTATAATAATAAACATAACCCCTTGAATCATAATTTTTCCAATATGTTACCTCAGGAATACCCATAATAATCCATTTTATACTTTCAATCATCCAAAAATAGAAATAGTGGAAATGAAAACATTGTGAAATTATTATCATAAGCTAACTTCCTCTTATATATTGATGCTAGAGTTTAAGAGAACATATGGGAAATGAAATTTTAATTTAAATCTCAAAAATGGATATAAAGTTTTTGGATTTAATATAAATCCTTGACACTCAGACTTACCAAGAGAATTATTCTCTTTGCTATATTTTTTATCCTCTATTTTCACTGCCCAAGGGGGATCTTTTTTATGTTTAGGGATAACATGTTCCATTATCATAATGAACCTAAAAATAATATAATTAATTAATGTGTAATGACCATGATAAAGTAAGATAAAAAATGAGTATTACTCTTTCATCCAAATTTAATAAAAAAATAAAAACTGATATTTAATTTCCAAGGAATAATTGAGTATAAGGAAGTGATAAATCATGTTTATATACCCCATGTGGGCTAGAGGTTTTTTATTTCAACTTTATGGGAATTAGAACTGATTATTCATAGTCTACTAGGGTGTGGTGTTTCTTGAACTTGAAACACCACATATTATTTTTTCTAATAAAATTCATATTATTTATCAAGGAGGACTCAATAGATAGGGAACATAAGATCCATCCCATTATCAATGAGGTATAGATTTTAATGTAGGGGATGGATGATTTATGCCTCCTCTACATAGTATGTTTATATTTATGAAACATCCCTTTCACACACTAGTGGTTTCTTGATATAGAATGAATAAATTGAATGGTAAATGGGATTTAAGAGTGTAAATTATGATTTTAAATAATTAAAAATGTTGAATTAATATAAAACTATTCATCTTTTATAACGACATCTTGTTTCTCTATTTCATTAGGAAAATAAAAATTGATCACTTTTTGAGATTCATATAGTTAATGACCAATTTATTTGGGGACCACTAAGTATTCCTCAAAAGATCAATTTTTCTCTATATCATATTCATCCAAGAAAAAAAATTATTTGGACAAATCTATAAATTCATAAAAACATTTTATGATACCAAATTACTCATCCAAAAGTTAAATTAAATTAAGGTAAATAAATTATCATATCTAAAAGTTCATTTGGAATAAATATATTTTTCATCCGAAAAATCCTCTTATAGATGATTTTTAATGGGTGGAGGCAGGTGGTCAAGCTATTCTAGTAGTTCTTAAAATTCCACCACTTTGTAGGTTTATTCATCCTCCTAGGATAGAGTGTTGTAGAGTGGTGCTGATAATTCCTCTTTTTATGAGATGTGGTGATCATTGTTTTAAATTTATTACAATTCCCACTGAAATTTATCAATATTTACATGATCTCCCATTAGTAAATAAACCATAAATTTATATTAATATATATCCTCCATCAATGGTTGAATGAGGTGAAAATATTTATCACATACCTCCTCCTATACCATCTATAGCTATTTAACATTATAAATGATTTGTAAAATCTCTACCACCACCGGATTGGGATCATTTTATGGTTTATGTTTGGGTTTCCCCTATAAAACTTGAAAATATTCCAACACACTTTTAGATTTTCTATTTTTTTTCTATATCTTCTCTATGTTCTTGACTATACTAAATTTAATCATTATAATCTTATTTTTATTTATTTCACCTGACATAAATCAACCTATTCATCATAGTCCTAGTATAAATATGTCATTAATTCATTTAAAATTATTTCCTGAATTTAAATTTTTTTAAAAAATTTATATTAAAAAATTAAAATATAAAAAACTTATAGAGATAATAGCACATCGCCACGGAAATTATGCTAGTTTTTATTCTCCTATCATAGGGATACATAGATACTAATTTAAATTCATAGTATAGAATAGGGATTGACCAAGGTCATCACACTTGAGGAGCCTCATAGTTGATCAAAATATAATCCTAAATAAATTTTCATATTTTTAGTATATTATTATTTTATCAAAAAAATGATTTTTTGGAAATGAAATTTAAATGGAAAACTAAAACTATCCAGACATTGAGATAAAAATAAAAAGGAAGTCAGGATAGAATGGTCTTGGTCCTAGGGATTTTTTATAAAGGTTCCTTCATTTTTATTTTTTTGAGTTCAAAATATAGAATCATTTTATAAAACAACATCATGAATTACATTTCTTTAATTTCATAATGGTTAAATTTTAGAACATAAAGGAAAAGTATTTAGTACACTAAATATTTCCTCCTTTAATATCTGAATAGGATAAAGTCTTCAATTTTCAATTTTAGAACCTAAAAGGATCAATTCCAAATTATTATGTTTTATCCATTTTGGTATCCTCAACTCCATAATATAATGATTATATCCAAGAGAAGGGATGTAATGATCATGAATTAATGAAAAGTTATATATTTGAATGTAATTTGTTTTTAAATCTCCACACCCATGGAATTATTTCATATCATGCACTAACAGAAATAATTCATTTTTAAATTTAAAAATAATGAATATGGAATATAGGGAATATTCCCCCTTGTATAGGCCTTAAGTTAGTGACCTTCCATCAAAATGTGATATTGACTATAAAAAAACGTGATTCAACATGAAGGATGAACAGAAAACACATAATTACAAATGAGAAATTTCTATTACAATCAAATGAAATGAAATTGAAATAATAGAGAAGAAATTGTAAGTAAAATCCATATTCTATAGTGGAATGGATAGTCATTCAGATCAAATTCATATTGATCCAAATAAATCCTAGCATCATTTTTATTCTTAAATGATGCTCTAGTCATCATAAATTGAACCATAAATATATCAAAATTCATTTCCTATCAATCCTGTGGTTGTCTCCGCCTTCAAAGAATGGTTCATCATAAACATCATTAGAAATTCTATTTTGATGTTCATGAATGACTATTTTATGTCATAAATAGTGGTTTTACAATATAAAATGTTCAAGGATCCACTCATAAAAATATTTATGGCCTAAATTTTACAACATTAATTAATTGAAGTTGCTTTGTGGAATGATGTATTTGTGTCACACTGTTAAAAATATATATCTTATCCTTATTGTTTTTTCCTTTTCATCTTTATATATATATTGATTTATACAAATAATATATCATAAATTCCCAATTTACAATATAAATTGGTTTTTATAGATTTATTACTCTATTGTGGTCCAATTCATCAATTTGGGGACATGGAAGTAGTCCTTGACTCATTCCTTTTCACCATGCATCAATTGAATCGTGATATAATCACCCTTTGTCCGGTTTTAAATAATTACATATATCCTTCCACAAATAAAAAATTTAATATATATATATAATTAATCATTAAAATTACATTAAAATATTTTTCATAAAAAAATAAATGTGAATAATTTTATTGATATCACGGTGAGTCATCTCCTGATATATGTCTAGGGATTATATTGAATGTGTGATTTCCTAATAGGAATGATAATTCTCATCATGGAATCAGGGTTTCCGACTCAAAATTCTATGAAAATTATTTATCAATGTTAATCGTCAACTATTTTTTAATTATTTTGAAAACTAATTCAAAAAAATCATAGGGGTTCATTTCCTTGTGAAATTAAAATGGGAGAGAGAACACTAAGAATAATATGAATGAAACCTCAAAGAATGATTAATTACAAAAATACCTTATGAATAGGTGGTTTGTGGTAATATTTTTGTGATGAATAAATTATTTTGTACACTTATTATTTTATGGATTGTTATGAATTGAAAGGATTGATATCATAGAAATATAATTCTATGGTGATATAATTTAAAATTACATTGAGATAAAAATATAATAAATTTGATAAATAGGATGAATGGTCATCTTTAAAATAGAAACCATGAATTTATTTTTATTGGGTTATGATTCAAAATAAAATATAAATAGTGAATTATTTAAAATGAAAAAAATCTATGGTAATTGATTTTGGATTACTCTATGGTATTTTTTAAGTCTCCAAATTGAACATAGAGACTAATGTCGAAAATATCATTAAAACATACCATTAGGGTGAGATGGGTGAAATTTATGAATCATGGAATTGATCTTCCCAGTATAGAAAAAATGAAACCCCTAGTTTCTGAATATATATACATATAAAAGTGTTTATAAGATATGGGAATCCATTAAAATGATTTTCATTAAGTTGGTCCAAATTTTTCTGTCATGAATAGTAAGATGGTCGAGTGGTCAATGGTGAGGGAAAATTAACCAATTATTGATATTTTTATGATTATATTAGATATAAATGAATTATTAACTAGAAATAGAAAATATGGGCACTAATATATTTATTATACTTTGGAAACATGTGATCTTATGTATACTATTCAATCTCTCAATATGAGGCAATAACACATGATAATGTTAGGATCATTAGAGTGATTAAAAAATTACTAAAACAATATATAATTATATAATAATAAATATTTATTTATATAGAAAATTCAAAATAAATTATGATACAGACACTAAATAATTCCAAAAAATTAAAATTTTAATCATGCTAATGATAATTATTTTTTATAAATAATTTAACACGCTTCATTCATCATTTATAATTAAAATTATACAAACAAATCATCTAATTTAATTAAATAACATAGATAAATAACCACTAATTAAGAAACAAATTATAAAAAATGAGCAATAGTAATATATAATGAATGAAAATATAAAATATGAAAAATATATTTTGAATTTCCAGAAAATAAACTATTAAATTATATGAAACAACATAAGATGATGATTTTTGTAAGACTTCACCATTTATTTAGAAATTATATATATTATACATGTTTTCAAAATATCTATATGATATGAATTTTCATAAGAAAACTATATCCATAAAAGAAACATATATTCACAGTATATATACTGTATAAGAAACAAAATAGATTTATTTATATTTAGTATTCAAGGGATTTGAATTTTAGTAGACTCACAACTGATTTAGAAGTTATTAAAAAGACATAGAGCATTTATATTTAAAAGACATTCAATATTATCACAATACCCTATATTATTGTAAGAAATTGACATCCTCTATAACTTATTATTTATTAACTCTTTTTAAAACTACATAACAATAAGTATAGAATGTAAAAATTTATACATTGAATAAATTAGAAACATAGGATTTCATATCACACTGTTAAACCTTTTTAAGACTCAATATGTGAGTCTTAAAATTTTGGTAATACGTAAATTTCAAAAAAGTTGTGAAATTTATAAAAATATATGTTATAATTTATTTATCCAAAATTATTTTACTCTACTCCTAAGTGTATTAATTTTTAATTAACTTGTATGGAATTTTTTTTAACAAAAATCTTTTCATATAAAACATAATAAATGATAGATAAATTAAAAAATAATTATTAGCATAAAGTAGACATTATTATCCCTTATTAATAAAAATTAAGTCTTACTAACAAGTAAAATCAGGTTCTTCTTAAGAAATACATATTATAGGTAATAGAGAAATAAAGTTCCATTGAGATAGTTAACAGTTTCCACATTTTTTATTATTAAAAAACAAATTACCATATGATGTGTTCTCCCCCATTTTTAATAATCAAAATGGATAATATTAATAAACTCCATGTTACTCACATTTTTTTAAAATAAAATAAAATTTGAGTCTCCTCCAAAATTGAAATGACAGATCCCCAATGGATTAAAAGAATTAAAGTGAGAGAATATATTTAAAACATGGTCATGAACTAAAATTTCATCATGTTTATAATTTAAAATAAATATAAAATATATTTATAAAGTAATAAAACCCACATATTTATAAAAATAATAATAAGGAATCAAATAATGAAGAAAATATAGTAACGTAGATAGATATAGAGTAAAACATTATTACTCCCTTATTATATCAACCACTCTTCTATACATAATTAAGAAAATCTTCAATACCATTCAAAAATATAACACATCTTCTTTATGAAAATTTCTCATATTCAATGTATAAAATAATGTTGAATCTTTTTGAAAATTTACATATATTTAGAAATGATGGATGAATTAATTTTAATATATTATAAGAATTATAAAATTATTTTTAATATGTTTTACTGTAAGAGACTATAAAATTACATAGCGATATGAAGCACAATAAAAAATATTTTACATGATCACAATGAAAAGCCCATATAAATGATGAATTCCTAAATAATAGGTTTTACATGAATTAGGATTCTAAGTGGAAAAATATTTTATCCTTTAATAAGGAAACAGAAATCTATATGGAGGTTTATTGTCAATAAATAAATTCCCCAAAGGAGTTAATGTTAAAAATTATGAACATTGTTAAAAGTAGTATAATACTATAGACTATAAAGAGTAATTTTTCCATTATATGATGTTTAAATTTTATTTTATCTATCTCAATAGAATACAAATATTGAATAAAATTATATATTAGCTGATCATCAGTTAGAACATATTATAAATATCGTACCTTCAAATACTTTTTTTTTCATTTTCAAAACTAATAACTTTTTGGATTAGTGGGAACCTCACAACCACAATTCCTTCAAAAAATAGAATCCAACCCAATGAAACCAAATTTCCAGATGACCGCGCCAAAAAAAACACCAATAAAGATTCAAAATTCAAATTTCATACCAGGCATTGTCATGCCACGTCGGGAGAAAACATCATGTGGGCAGATGAAACAATTCACCTCGAGACCACCACAAACCATTAATACTGTTGCTTGCCACAAATCTATTTTCAAGAATCAAATTTCAAAAAGCGATCAGTATCATATAACAAAACATCCCAACATCAATAGATGGACACAACCAGTACTGCTGCTAGCAATGAAATCACGTCACCTTGCAATCCTCAAACTGCCACCATGGTCATCACAAGCAAGCAATGTGATCCCAGAAGCACCTTTGCAACGATGAAAAACATAGAATGAACATCCATAAAAAAAGAACCTGATGAACCACCAAGAACCCCGTCGACCACTCAAAGATCACCTCCCAGAACTTCCTGCAATCCACAACTCCAGACCGACTGGGAGAGGAGCTATGGAATTCTGAAGCTAGGGTAGATCGAAAGTGGTCAAGACCTCAACAGTGAGCTATCACCCATGCCATGAACCAATCACCACCGAGCCGCCTCGATTTACGAAAGTCGAGTGGCATCCCGCCTCAAGCCATGCCCCTAACCATCTTCACCTTCATCATATCCACTTTCCAGCAAGAACCCCCCATCAATCGTCCCATTGAACTTCAAAAAAAATCACCAAATACACCATTAACCTTGCCATCGCCATATCACCTTCAAATAGAACCGAACTCCAAAGCCGTCATCGAGGACTCATGAACACGGTGCAAGAACAAGGACTCAGAAAGAAGATCGCACAAAAATAGTAGAGGAAAAGAAGATCACAACGATATAGAAGTCATCGCAAAACGCTATCTCCGACACAACTACAAACCCCCGAAGCACCATCTTTACAAACCAACATGGGTTTTCGAAACAATAGGTTAGACGATAAGATTAGCGAAGACAGCGTTCGAAGCCCCGAATAACAACAATAAAAAGATGAAACACACCACCAAATTCCAACAAAACACAATACTAAACTGCCGGAGTTCCATCTTATAAAACCAAAATGGGGTTAAAACACAACGGATCTAGTGATAAAAGTAGTAATGTAATGTTTGATGTCTTCGAAACACCGGGAAAATAACACCGCCAACAAGAACGACAATGGAAAGAGGGTGAAGAGGATGCACAGAAAAACACTCATCGTCAGAAGAATTACAAGGGGGAAGAAAAGGAAAAGAAGGGCCGAGAGAAGTGTCATCTTCTCGAGGAAACCCTAGAAGACATCGGGAAGAGAGAGAGAGAGAGAGGATCAGGGGTGGGCGACACCATTATATTAGAAATATCATCATTTTCGTATATGATATCTAACAAATGAATTCTTTTTCAATATTTTTGATTCATTAATGATGTAAGTTGTTCTTTTAAATAGAAATATAAGATGATTTATATCATAATATTCTAATATTGTCAATATAATCATAAAAATTACTTAGGTACGTAAAAAAACTACAACATATATATATTCTGCTTAATCTATTTATAAATTAATGGTGAGATATATAATAAAACTTTTTATACCTAATCTTTTTCCATGGAAGTGACATAATGTACATAAACATTTTATATAAATTTTGGATCCACAATAATTAGAATTATAATTTGTCTTCAAATCATAAATGGTTATTCAACTATAAAATAATAATAGTTTCCAACAACCATTATAATATTCAACAATCCTCTTAGAAATATTCAAGTGAATATATTTAGGGATAGCTCGAAATTTTCACATAAGAGCACAATACCCCTTAAATCATATCTAGAAGTAATTAAATAAGATTCTCCTTCCACAAAACAAATTATTATCTAATCTATTTTTAGCTTCCCTAATCCAGTTTATGGGGATGAATCATTGGATTATTTTAAGTTTTACAGTGATCTAGTCTAAATATTCTAACCATTCCCTTAGCAAATTTAAAAATATAATGAAAAATTTAGTTATTCTTGGAATTATTTTAAGTTAATTATAAAATTATAATTCTTTCATATGCCTCATATAAAATTCATATTCCACTAAATATTAATTATCTAAAAAACATTTACTCGATCATTAAAATATAATATCATAAACATAAATTTTAATAAAAAAAAATATTTAAATATTATCATAATGAAATTATTTCGAATATACATTTAATTTTACTAATCTATTTTAAAAAATAAATTGAAAATAAATTCATAAATTTCGAAGTGGGAATTTTTTATTTATAAAAATAATATTAACGTTATTATTTATGATTAATTTTATTTTCCAAACATAAGGGGTGTTTTACATATATTTATTCAAATATTATACCATTTAGAAAAGAAATTTAGACAACAATTTAGTTTAATTTAAATCCATGATGAGGTATATAACCTAATAAAGTTTAATTTATTTTAATCACGTAACATATTCAAAATTACCATCATGAGATATTACCTTTTATTGTTAACAAACAATTGTAAATAAGCTTCATCAGTTTTGTATAATTTTACATTATTCATATAGTTTTATTATAAATATTCATGTATTACAATTAACTTATTAATTAAATGGTGGTGACACTAATGTAATAAAATATTTCTAGAATATTATTTTAGTTATAAATCAATATATAAAATCCAATTAGTATTACCTAATTCATCCAAAATATATTTTGGAAAAAAATCACAATTACAAATATTATAAACAAGAAATATTTTAAAATATTGTTTTCTTGAACTCTAGACACAATATCTCGAACAATTATTTATATTGGATCATCCTTATCGGTATACCATCTATCATGACTGGGATAATATTTTTCAATACGTGGATTAAATCCTAAAATTTATTATACTACAATGTTAATTTATATGTTATGTTTATCAAAATAATCTTATTCATCATTATTGTATATGAAAAAATTACAACCATGAGCTAAATCTCTTGAACAATTATTTAAGATGAATAAAACCAAGAAAATAATGAATGAAAATAAAAGGGGTCATCTAAAGATATTTTAAATCCTCTAGATTAGAAAACTAATGATTAATAATATTAGGATCATTTTGATTATCATAATTAGAATCATTTTCAACAACATTAGTTTCCCACTTTGACTATGAATTTCATTGTTTGAGGATTTCATGGATCCTCTCCATGGAAATTTCTTGCTCTAGATTAAGATGTATCTTTGATGCCTAAGAAGATGACCATATAGACACATGCCTGGGAAAAATAAAATAATACTTTTTTTGGAAGTATTTTTGGAGGAACTAGAGAAACACCATCACCAAGAAACATATTTCCCATGCCACTTAATACTCCATCCTTAAAAGAAACTGGGTCTCTGCTGCCCATAGATCAAATATAATAATTTTCATGTAAAACCAAATGCTTTCTCTTTTCATGTTATTCATTAGAAACATTACCACATTTACTATAAATTCTTGATGAACACAATATAATATGAATCTCTTAAATATAATACACACTCTGTTGAATATCATATTGCCCAGTCCTATCTTCCTATAGAACACTCCCTAAAAAGTATGAATCTAGAGGTTCAACAATACATCATTTATCACCATTTTATAAGGGAGAACACTCATACACAACAAAAAAATATGGATATGAATACAGGAACACCTCACAAATGTTCATTCCATCCTGAAGAGTGAATTTCATGACATTAGAATTAGAGCTGCCAACCTACTAAACAATTTCACGTGGAAGATCACTACAACTTCAATCTAGATCTATATTTATAGTAGAAAGATAAAAAAACATTCCCATACATCTGTTCAAACATGGAAATGAACTATTAGCATCCAATAATGTTCCTGCCTACTCTTGATTCACCAAAAAATGACTTATTTTTTTGACATTGAATCCCCTTTATTTCAAGGTATCGTATCCAGATATTCAATCATATGCTACCTAGGATTCATAGGTATTTAATAACCACAAAGGATAGATGAATTCCTCTTACCATTACCATTATATTCCTATGGATTATTACCATTAAAATAAAAAAATAAAATCGAAAACATTCCTTCTCCATTTCTCATCCGGGTGACCAACAGATTTAAATTTTGACAAAACATAGGAAAATTATCATAATCAACACTAATTTATATATAATTAGTTGGAGGATTAATAGTTACATTTCTAATAACATAAAAACTCAAACTAATTTCAATAGTAATTCCTTGATGGTTTCCATATCTAGAGTGTTTATCACTTTATCCAAGAGAACTGGAATGTCAATTGTACCAGGAATATCATGTAAGTTTTTTGGAGGCCATAAAATCTAATTGAGACAATGAAACCAGATCCAAACCTATAAAACTATTTCTTGAACCATGAAACATTAAATCCATCATCCATTCATAGAGCTAAAGAATCCCCACCTTAAAAAATAATAACCTAGCATACCATGCATAGATTATTGCTTCATTAGATTGAAACAAACAGTGAAAAAAACCATTTACTAATTAAATACACTTCATATCAAAAACCCCAAACAAAAAAGAGATCATATGAACAATATATTCAATTCACCATTGATTATGACCTTTTGAAAGTAAAACTGGACTGATTAGAAAGTTTTTACACATATTCATCCATTCTAAGAAGGCTTCAAGATTAGCATCAAGCCTCTATATATTCTCGCAAAACATAGTTATCTATTTTAAAATAATTTAAATAGGTTTTATATATTTCTAATAATACCATATTTTTTAATTTAGAAAAAATAAATCATTAGTGTGTTCTAGGTGGTGATATGTCTTTTATAAAACCAATTTCTTCCAAAATAATTTCAAATTAAAAATTAAAAATAATTCTTCACCAATCCCAGATAATTTGCAAGACCGTATAAATATCATCATTTTATAAATATTTCTAATAAGTTATGATTATATATAAACATTATGATTAAATAGTAAGAAAATTAATACATATAAATCGACCAAAGTTATCTACAATAATGAAAACATATCTCTAACCACACATACATGATTTATTTGTAGGTTTGAATAAGTAATAATGATGAAAATGAAGTAGACCTAAATATTTTAACATAATTAAAAGATATTTAGATTTTTATATGATATCTACCCTTTTTACAAGAATAAAAAGCATGAGTATGGTCTATGTTTTACACTGTAAAATCAAGGTCATACCAATTTATACATTGTATAATTAGAAACCTATAATTAGCCAATCTTATTCTCTTGTTCCATATGGTACTCTCTATTTTAGAAACATTTGAAAACATTTAAATTTTTATTAATTAATTTTATAAAATTATTAGATTAGATATTTTATTTTATTTTTATGTTTCATTTAATTTTATTTTTATAATGTGACCTATAATTCAATAGTTACCAAAGATGAAAGGATTAATGTATATATATCTTTGATTATCAAGACTATTTATGATTATGATTATGAAAATGAAATATTATGATCTTCCCCTCAAGAAGAGTTTTAATTTTTTTAACTTCTCAACAATTCTTTAGAATACATATTTTTCATTTCATTTCATATCTTTAGGTTCTAGAGATATCGAAATAATATTTTTAAGGATGATGATGTTAATTTTTGTACCTAGTTGGAAATAATTCTATATAATGTCCATGTATTATTAAAATATTTAAAAACAAATTTCATTATCCTTCTATGATTGTTGAAATTTAATTTTACCCATGTTTTAAAATTTAGAAAATGTTTTAAAATAAATATTATTTTCATTTTATGAATAAGTTACATTTTGAATTTTCACTATGAATGTGAATGGAATATTTGTTTTAACATACTCAGTATGAACATAATTTTATAACCTCATGGAAACTAAATGTTCAAAATTTAATTTTTTTATGTTTACAAATTTTATTTTCACTGAAAATGTTTTTCTAGAATTTTTTAATTTTAATTTTTAAAAGTGATTTTTGAAATGAATTTTTTATTTTCCTTTGGAATGTTTTTATGATATTTCAAGGAAATTTCCATTCCTTGAAATCAAAATCCATTTAAGTAAATTAAAATCCAATAGGGATACATTTTAATTATACAATCGTTATTTCTCCTCTGGATAGATTTTTAGATTCGCATGGAAATCTCTTCTCTTACACTGGTGAATCAAGCAACGAAATAACAATGATTTTTGATATCTTAAAAAGATAAGTATTTTAAATATTTTATACTTGAATGGAAATTATACATTAATAAAGATGATAGGTTTTCCCAGATAACACCAGACCAGCCCAATGTAGATTATACCAATTTCTTATCCGTAGTATATCTCATGATATGATGGGTTGAACCCAATTATAGTTCAAGATATGAAGTGTTTTTCAGCATTGTCGATCATGATATGATAGGTGATCCACATTATATCTATATAATGCATTGGGTAATCAGTATGTTATCGAAAAAATTATATTGAAAGTCATCCAAACTATTATTATAATTTGTAATGGGTTTTTTATGGGTTTTATAAAGAGCATGTTATTTGATTCCAACAAATTTTAGTTTTTTATATTATGGGTTATAAATGTTTATATTGATCAATATTGACAACAAATGTCTTAGGATTATTGATTATAATAAATCATTCATTTTTTAAATCATTATACTATTATTCAAAGTTCATAATAATGGTATTTATGGGTATGATTTGTCATATATTATGCTTATTTACATTGATTATGTAAACATATCCATATGTTTATATTCCTCTCAGTTAGTAAATTCAGTTTCTAGTGATATGTTTTACCCATACAGAACATTTGAGCTCCCTCATCCTATGTTTCATTTTCTGATGTTATTAATACTTTTGTTAAATTAACTGTTTCAAGAAGGATTTTATATGGTAATTTATGAATTATTAATGTGAAATATGAAAATATGGGTTTAGATTGAAAAATAATCACTTGAAGATGTTAGTATTTTATTGTAATAATTTTCTCTAATTAACAAAAAATATAATCTTAAAATTATCTTTGGTATATAAGTGACCCAATATTTCCTTTTGATGTTGTAAAATTATGGTTAAAAAAATGGTTACATTTACTAGTATCAATTCTTGAAATTTAATTTTTAGGTTTTTATCACCATATCCAAGAATAGAGGATATACTTTTTATAGTTTATATCAGTGCATTGATCATATATCGTTGGATATTATAATTCATTCATTAGAAGTTATCTCAAAATTTTGGGATAAAACCATGGGTGTATATTTTTATGGTTGATCATAAGATCAATGTCATAGATACCCCCTGTGAAATTTAAAGAGGTATTACATAAACATGGATAATAAAAGTTAGGGAGATGTTTTATTGGGTTAATATTTTGTTAAAGCTTCAGTTTAACATGAAGTATGAATTTAATTTTTTTGGAAATATGTTGTAATTAATTGATAAAATTTATTTTCTATATAATATTTTATATTGTGTCAATTATGGGAATAGATGTTTTGTCATATCAGTTGAAAAAATTAGAAAAAGTGATTTGCTGGAAAAATTCATAAAGTTACAACTGAGGAAAATTAATATATTCATTATAATATTAACATAAATTTATAATATTACCATTAAGGATAGTAAAATCATTATTTTAAGTTTACTTAGGTTGTTTTATATATTGAGTTATTTATTTTTGGAATTATTTATTTCGAATATTGGTTATTACAATTAAATATTAGAGATCGATGTATTTTTTCATCATATGAGTTCTTATTCAGTTTGTGAATTATCATGCCCTCTTCTAAACATTTTGGTTTTGTTTAATGATTAATTTTATTTGGAATGTATTTTTTATTTTTATAGTTATTTAATATTTCAAAAGTTGATCTTAGAGCATCAGACATGAAATTTTTTCTTAAATGCCCATGGTTAGGATAAAAATTGTTATTGTGGTTGAAATTGAATAAAATATGAAACTGTAATTATCATGTAGTTTTTTAAACATATATTATTATTATATTTGGTAATAATTTATTAAACTATAGGAATAGGATCTTGAAAATGAAAATATAATCATATTACCTTTATTTATACTGACACATTATTCTTTTTCAAACCTATTTGGTTTGTGGTTTTATTTTTGTTGACTTTCTCATTATCATTCATTTTCATGTGATAAAGGATAAATGTCAATATATAATATTAATTTCACATTAAAATTTTCTTTCATTCCAATATATTCACTTCCCACCATTTTCTCCAATTTCAAAACCCATTTATGTGTTATTATATATGACCTCCATATTTTCTTTTCCCACTAGTGAAAAGAAAATTTTATTTTCCATTTATACGATGAATGATTTGAAGAAAGATATTTTTAAATTTAAATCCTCTAATTATCAAAATCATGTTAAAATTATTTTCACATAGTATATTTATGGTGGAAAATGTAACACCCTCATATTTAGAAAAACAATATTATATTTTATAATTTATACAAAACACATCACCGAGATTAAACAACCTTAAAATTGTATGAACACTATAGACAAGCAATTAAATTAAATTATATGAATAATATTAACTCTTTTATGATATATATATAAATATCATACTCATTATACATTTTTTTGTAATCTTTGACTAAATAATCAAAAAATGATTACTAATGTCATTTTATCAAAAATATATTTTCCTCAAATATGATTTTTATATATTTTGGTGAGATAATATTATAAATAATTTATATAAACATTAAATTTTTATTTGTTAAAATTAATATAATTTTTTAAAATTTAATGTAAAAATTTAATTAAAGTGATTTTTGTGTATTTTTCAAAATACAGTGATTTTCAGGGAGTAGTGAAAAATATAAAGTTTTGTTAAACACTAGTTTCTTTTCAATAAAATAAGAAATTTAATTTTATCATTATGATTTTTATTTTAATAAATGTAGAAATTTATTTTATTAATTATATTTAACCAATTTAATGAAATTTTAATCATATTTATATTTTATTTTGGTATAAGATCATTTTCATGATTAAAAAATCATTTTTCTAAATAGTAGTTTTAAAGTCCAAAATGATTCCGTTTTAATTTTTTAACATAAAACCTTACTAATAATAATTTAAATGAAATTTATGGAATATATATCTATAACGTATAATTCAAATTTATATAATAAATATAACTAGTCATAGATATTAAAAAATATCATTCTATGCATGAAAAATATATTTCCTGAATAACAGTTTTCCATCACCTATATGGGTTTAATTTCCATATAAAGTATTCCACTTATATTGATTGAATTGAGTAAAATGGTATCCGTATTTTGAATAAAAATTTATATATTATAGAGTATTTTTAGAAAAAAAAATTCCTAATGAGTAGTGAAAAGAACAATTGAAAATTACTATGGTAGAGGTGAAAATTGGTATACCTAGTGTTAAAATAAAACAATAAGGATTGAAGTGACCAAAAACATATATAAATTAAATTGTATTTCCATATTTAGGATTTATTTCATCAAATTTTAAGGGATGGACCATTTCTTACCCATGTGGTGCAAGATCCCGGTTAATGCTTTGGTGTACTGTTTCGTCTTTTCTTCTTCCATTGAGTTGTTTTTGAGAAAAATAGGGAAAATTAGACATGTATAGGGATCATATTGTCACACTATATGATTAGGGTTACAATCTGTCTACATCTAAGTATACACCATGTAGTTTGGTCATATATGGGGGAAATACATGATGTATGGTCATGTCATCAAGAAAGAGAGGAAAAATAGACTACATGTTTTGTACTTCTTAGTACACACAGTGTAGTCATGTCATCAGGTCCTGGAAAGTAAATCGGTGAAAAAATGATGCCATATGAATATTAAAATGATGTGCATTCCATGTATATGGACATACATTCTGTGTATTTGGTGTTTTTGATTTAAAATGGTAAGTACCATAGCTATAACATTCTAGATAGAAAGGGATATCCAGATTTTACAAAAAAATAGCACCAAACATTCAATCTTCTCCCAAATCATCATTCACACTCGAATTTTATCACCATCCAAAGCATTAGAACCCAATTAGTAACCTGTAAAATAATCCTAAGTTTTTCCTTCAGATTCAATTTCAAGACTATGCTATTTAATTTTGATATATTATCATTTTGTTGTATATATTATTTGTTCTATCTCGATTTAGATACTGATTATATACAAGGAGTGTCCCACGAGGACTAGGTAGGTGTTCTTGTGACTTTCGTTAAATGTTGGGTTGTTTACATGTGTCTTAGTTTCGCATGCCCATGTTTAGTGTGCCTCTTAGATGACAACTCATCCAGTGTTAATACCTAATGTCATTTAAGTGATTGTTCAATTTAATTGAATCATGGTTGAGGTTATTTGGTTTGATTAAGGGACACCTCATGTGTCTGTTTCCCCTCAGATGACCATTTTTTAGCAGTTTGGCCTAGGATTCTGATGTGAGTTCCTTTGTTTCTCATTAGAGGTGTTGATTAATATGAAATTGGTTAATTAAATGATTTCCATGTGAAATTTTTTTACAAATCATTGTGATCGTTTATTTCACATGTTAGTCTTGTTATATAAATTTGCACACATGCGTTATTAAATGCTAAATTCATGTTATAGTTTAATTTTCATGTGCTCCTTCATAATGAAATGTGCCAACATGAGTTGATTATTGAAAACCATGTGATAGTTTAATTTACATGTGTTTTTTACTGTGATAAAATGAAGATATATCAGAATTGTCCTTGAAACATGTTAAAATGATTATACTATGGGTTTTACATTAACACATGATATAGTGATGATAAACCATCCTTTTCCCAGATTCTAAATATGTTAAAATACTGATACACTGGGATTTTCCCTATTATAAATTTTCTAAAATTCTAATACATTGGGCGTCAGGTATATGTTGTGTTTTCTTTATATTGGGGATTTATAGGATTAGGCTGGACCTTGATATTTATTTAATTAAATTATTATTAACTGAATAAGAAACCTAAAATGATTATAAATGAATTCTAGTACTTGTTGGATTGTTTACATTTTGGTACCTTCATGTTTATCACATTATACAATTTTACACTACTGTTTTATATACTCATTGTCAGATTGGAACTGAACTTTGGTTGTTTCCTACTCAGATTTATTTCTCACACTCTATTTGGTGTATGTTTTGTGCCCAAACAAACTATATGGTTGAAGGTGTGGATAAGGTCAAGTCCATTTTTTCAGGTACTTGATTTCTTGCTTAGGATCCGGAGAGGATGGGACCAAGCCAAGGCTTGCGATGCAGCTAGAATTCATTTTTTTACTGTACATTAGTATTGTATTTTACTAGATTGAAATGTATCCTATTTTCACATTTTTCATAGATTTTGTTACATGTTTCATTATTTTGATATTTTATGCCTCTTATTTAACTTTATCTTTCAATATTAATTTGTTTACTTCGGTTCCATTTGTTTACTACTTCTGCTATTGTTATTATTTATTCTGTTCTTTTACACTCTCCATATGAGGCCAGAGTTTCCCCATTATCACACCCTCAGCCCTCGATACTAGTTGGAAGCCTCTAGTATTTGGGGAAATTCTCTTGACGCCATGTGGAGAAATGGTTATAGGGACCCAGTTGAGTGGCTTCCAGACCTGGGATGTTATATGTGGCATGTCTAAAACATTGTTTTAACTTTATTATTTTAAAATATTCTTTGTGTTCCTCTCTTCCACTTAAAAAATTCCACCCTTATGCTCTCCCCTTAATATCATAAAATAATATTTTCATACAATAATAACCCAAATCACATCCTAACGTACCAAAAAGGATCTTATAGATATTTTTTCATTAGAAAATAATCCTAGGATGTTTTTTTTGTAAACTGAAAATGGTCACCCGAAAAACCTGTTTTATTCCTTAATAGTTATTAGAATTCATTTTTCTCACCGCCTAAAAATATTCATCAACCATAATGATATAATAAATTAAGAATATATAATATATAAAGATATTATTATGATTATTTAATAACCTAAATCCATATTCTATTCCATAAATTGGGATACAAAACCATCTTTTGTGTGTACGTTGAACTACTGCCTCACGAACCGAATTAATTTGTTTTCCATCATCGCCTATAATAGATGATTTTAATGAGGTATTTAATATATAAAAATATATTATTCTTATGAAATATATATTATTATTAAACATTGATATACCATTTACATTCTCACCTTTCCACTCACTAAAAAATGATAATGTCATTTCTGCGTACATATATACTACCGCCTCCACTAAGAGATGTGATTAATTTTTCATCACTACATTAAATAGATAAAATATATAAGTATACATAAATATAAAATATGTAATTTATGATATAATTATCATTACATAAATATAAAATTACATTTACCTTCTTTCCATAATGATTTCCGAAAAATTGAAACGTTGCTCGTACGTACACACGACATACCGTCTCCATAATTGAAAAGCTGTTCATTTATCATAACCTTTATTCATGGTTGGTTTACTAAGTATTATAGATGAATAAAAATGATAATTTTTTTAATAAAATTATTCTGATGATGGTGGAACAATTACCCATTTCACAACGTTCAACATACCAAATTCATTATAAAATTATGAACTGTACATCCTTAAAACAACCGATGTTGACATAAATGATTAAGTATTTAAATATTAAATTAAAATAAAAAATAATTGATTTATTAATATAGAGATAAATTTTAAAATTTTTCTTAATAATAATAAAATAAATTACATAAGGTTATTTTTAAGGTATTAAAGTACATACATGGAAAGTCTCTTCTCGAGGTTTGTGTTTCTCTTCTATGATTTTCTTATGTGAGACATATTCCAAATTCACTACTTATTTATCTTATGTGTTGTATATAATACTACTCAAGGATGTCATATTATTTTATCCCTTTATATTTATGGCATTAAAAGTTTCATTTGTTGATATTTTATTCATGGTTCTTATGATTCAAAAGTTAACAATGTAGTAAGGGATTATGTTACGATCTCAATGATTACAGAGATTGATTATAATAAAGTTTCTCATAATTAAATATTATAACATGCCTAATAAAACTATTCAATTTTAACATAATATGGTCCTTTAATGAGAATAAATGTTTCCCATTCCATTTACACTATTTAATTTCTCAAGATACCAAAATAATGTTTCTGAGGAAAACCAACAATGATTTTTCTACATTTCCTACAATCATCATCTTCCATGTACATTTTTTAAATATGTCTTTAAAAAAATATTTATTATCCTCCTAATATAGAAAAAATTCATTTTTAAATATTTTTTACTACATACAAAAAGGTTTTAAAAGAACCTTCTGGTTATTTTCTAAAGAGGGTAATTGTTTAATTTATACCGAAAATTTGAATGAAATCGTGGTTTTAAAATACTCAAAATTAAAAAATATTTACACTATCATTAAAAAAATATTTCTATAAATAATAAATACAATTTTTTAAATTTTAGATTAAATTAAATGGATTTTCAAAATATTTTTCTGATTTTTTAGTTTTTGAATGTAATTTAAAAAATGAATAGTTTATTTTTCTCAGTGCAAATTTAATAATATTTTACAGTAATCTCCATTCATAAATGTAAATAACCATTGATGTTACATAAACTCTACTTGGTATATGAGTTAATGATACAATCCTTAATTTTTTTATCTGGATGGATTATCATACTATCATAGATCTTGTTTATTCTCTATGGGTGACTCAAGATGTGAAAGAATAATGATTATTATTATATTGATAAGTGAATGATTCTAATTGTTTTATTTTTTCTTGGTACTTGGTCATTATTAATAATTTTCATTTCACCTATATATCACCGGGTGGTCCCGATATAGATTCAATGAAGCATTAAGATCCATTATAGCTCAATATATTTATATTTAGACCTTATTATAGATCAAAATATAACATGTTGAGACCTATTATATTTCATGATCTAATGGGTGAGCCCAATTATATCTCACAAAAACATTTTGTAGTGATTATTGCATCTAAAAAATTATATTTCAATTTAGTAATATGGTTATTAAAAATTTTAAGGGCTCTATAATGCTTCAATGAATATGGTGTTCCAAGATAACAGCCTATGGTTGTTGTTCTTTTTATAGGTTATTAATGTTTCCTTTGATCATGATTGAATTCACCTATCTCATGATTATTGATTAATTTGACTCTTACTTTTCTTAAGTACTTATTCCATGTTTCATGGTTTTGGATCCAAGTATTGATGGGTATGGGTTATCTTAGGTTTTTCTCATGCAATTTGATTATGTCATCATACACATATTCATAACATTTTATCACTACCAACAATCATCTTTTGATGCTTATGTTTACCCTAATAGAGAATTTAATTTCACCATTATTGTGTTACCTTTTCCACAATTTAAAAACATTTACCTTAAATAAATTATTCCTATAAGGTTTTCATATTGATTTTGATGAATACATAATGTGAAATATGAAATAGTGGGTTTAATGGAAGAAATAATCACTTGAAAACATGGGTATTGTTTTTGTAAAATTTTTTCATAATTTTATAAAAATTTAAAAATAAAAGTTCATTGGGAATGTATGTGATATATTATTTCCTTTTTATGTTGTAAGGATTGAATGGAAAAAATTGGTCCCATTTATTGATATCAAATCCAAAAAAAATAATTTTTATTTGTCAGCATTGGATCTGAGAGTGTCGGTTCAACGATGTTATATTCAATATTTAACCATCATTTTACACATTATATACAAAGGATTTACCCCCACATAAATTTTATTTTATTTAATCAAATTGAAATTGTTCTTATGAAATTCTATTTTGGGTTATTGAATTTTGGGTACTGGCTGTTTACATTTTTAGGTCAATTTTGATGACACCATCTATAATTTATAGAAAACCATTATTATTCCCATGGGTTATTAATGATTTAATGAATTATTTTTTATAATTGGAACACATATGTATGGATTAATGATGGGTGGGGTGCTATATTTTCCTTAAATTCAATGGTAAATATTATATGTCCTGATCTCTAAAGGGGTACATAGAAGGATTTATTGGAAGAAAAAAGTCTCATGTGAGGATTTCTTCCTAGTCATCATGAAAATATAAATATTTTTCTCATGATAATTGATACATTGGTGGATTTATATGATTTTAAAGTGAACATGGATGGAATTATCCCATGATAAAAGGTATACAAGATGATTTACCCCCTAGAAAATGATATATAATGAGATTTATCATGTTCCAAAGGTTTCATGAAAGGATTAATCCTTCGACAATAGGTACATAAGAGGATTTATCCCCAGAAAAAGGGGAACATGAGAGGTTTTAACCCATTATTGAGGGCGCATGGGAGGATTTTCACAACCCCAATAAGGTAAATCCATGATTATCCCATGGACACAATGTGATTAATATATTAGTGGGTTGGTTTAACAGTTGATTTGCATGATTTTGTTTATGAAACACACTTATATCATAATCTTTTTCCTAGGATTATTCTTCTTGAATCACATTTATTTCCTAAAAATTCTACACACGTTTTCCATATTATATTTTTTGTATTAGCTGTCACATTCATTTTTATCATGACTTATGAATAAATATCATTGTTTCATATTAGTTATAATAATACATTTTCCATGTTCATGTTTTATCATATTCTTATAACATAACCCTTTACTATATTTTGATGAGTAATTTTCCCTTACTATGAATTTTACCTCACCCTTTTCTAATGTTTTATTTTCCCTGGGTCATTAAGATGTGTGAAACCTATTATATTTCAAGAATGAAGTGTACTATTGTTCTATTATAGATAAATGATCCCATGTTTTGTAAAAACATTTTGCCTAAATAATTCGTCCTCAAGGTCACTCTCCCAAATGGTTTCTGAGTTATATGAGATTATTTTGTGATGGAATAATAATTAAAAATTTCGGCATGTTTATCTTAGATCATCTCACCTACAATCATAGTTAACTTGTTAAATTGTTTATGATTAACACCAAGCCTAGGAGTGTGGGCCTGGGGTGGCTCATATAACTACTAAAACTTCTTCACCTTCATATTTTCTGAGATTATCCTCAGTGGTGGTAAATTTATCTTCTTCATTATTAAACTATATGGTATGCAAAATTGTAATATTTTTAAAGTCAAACAATTTTGGGGAATTATATTTAATTATTGTATAAAATAATGAAAAAATACAGTTTTTTTTCACTCCCTTCAATCAGTAAACTTTATGTCTTCATCTATTTTGAAATTCCAATTGAATGATTTTAGGATTTTAATTGAGATATGGGTTTTTATGATCATTTTACACTACCATGATGATTTATTAAATAGTAGGAGGGATACTATTTTTTATAAAAACATGAAAAACTGTATGAAGCTCTGAAAATTAATCCTAAAACCTCATTAATTCTTCTGGAAAACCTTCTAAAATATGAATTTGAGACATTATGTGAGTTATTTGATGATCTCCTTGAATTAAACCACTAAAAACATATATTTCAGACTACACTTTCCTATTTATATTAAATAACTTCATACAAGGATAAGGGTGATCCATGAAAAGATTCTATTTTGAGAATTATTTTATAAAATGTGATCAATATTAAGAATCATTTGAATGATAAATTAGTGATGATCTTAAATCACTAAAAACGGTGCTAAATTTTTATAGGATATTTTTGGAAGGGTTTGTCAAAAATTTAATTTTCAATCCCCTTTGAACATCTTAGGAGGAGACCTCCACTTTTCACTCAGTGATTCTTATAAATAGTTTCAATATTTTTCACAAATATTTTTTTTAAATTTTTTTTTAATATTACGTAAAAAACAGTACTTTTTGTCAATTTTGGAATTAAATTAGAAATAAAATATTTAAGTAAAATTCAAATACAATTATTTATTTGAAGAAAAGTTTCTGAACAAACAATTTGTGTTATTATCTTCTCAATTATCACATTAAGGTTACCCTCAATATCCCTCATTGTTCACACATTAATAAATGTGCATGAATACCGTAGTATGATGCTTTAGGAAGTGTAATCATCATACTAAAAAATCCTTAAAATTTCCACATTTTCCTCTTTTCTGGGAAGAAAAACAGATACTCTTCAGCTTGGAGAGAACTCATCTTACCCAACCCCACTATAAATTTATTATTATTCACTATAGAGTATAATGGTTTTATCATATAACAGTATCATCAATTGACTACGAGTGATTTTTTATTTTAATTTGAGAAAAACTTGTCATGAAGTACATTTTAGAAGAACATTCATGAACCTCAAAACCGTATAAATTATAGAATACTAAAAAGTTTAGTTAAAAAGTTATTTAATATAATAGAGACTCAAAAAATTCATATTACCTTTCACAGAGAAACCCTCGAGTAAACTTTCAATGATATATGAGGACTGATATTGTAGAAAAAATATAAAATTAAAGATTTTATGAAGAAAAAGAACTAATAAAAAAATAAAATTATATATAGAAATCAATAAAATTGCTTTATAAAAATAAAAATAAAAAACACACTACAAGAATACCTAAATTTGGAACCACTTAATATTAATAGTCATCCTCACACTAATTTATCATAGTTTACTTCCTTATTACAATTTAACTCATGCACCCATTTTCCCTTATGTCCATATATTTTCTCCTCCCGATTTCTTCCATGTGAGTCAGCTGAGAGGGAACACTATATTTCATGTCATCTTCAAAATTATTCCCACTATAATTATCTTGTTTTATTTATATATGGATTCATTTTATAATAATTGGAATGTAATTTCATAGAAAAACAAATTTTATTTTAGGATATGTCATGAACCAATACATGCTGTCATCCAACCCGACACCTGACCTGACCCATGGAATGGTTCAAGGGTGTTCATGATCCCCACAGGCTATAAACTAGTTCCTAGGTAACCAAAACACATTTTTGGAATGAATTAAACCATGATAAACACACATATTAATTCACAATAATAAGACATCACACCAATATCAATATCCATAATGAAAATAGATACAACAATTTAAAGATAAAAATTTAAAAACATGACCTAAAACAAAGATACCAAAACTGGGAAGAAAAATGAATACTTAAAAACCCAAAAACCTATATATAATAAGATGGCCAACAACCTCAAGACACCTCCACTAACTCCCACAAGGTAAAAACACTAGAAATTTGATCCCCCAACCCCACCATGAGGCATCCTACCTTTACATGGGTCTCAAATTTGAATGTCTACATACTCATGAGGTTTTATGTATGGTCTGAGACAAATACTAGTAGGATTTAACCAAAAGAATGATTCCCTTCCATAATATTAGGACAAAAATTACCATTAATGTTTTAGGAATGAATTTTGGAATCATTTTTAGAATAAACATTGAATGGAAACTTTTTAAAACAATTATACATCTCAAATTAACATAATAGTTTGGTCCACTATATAATGATGCTATGAATACGATAAGATGAACACTATAGGGAATCCCTAAAGGTATCAGCACTAGTTGGGAACTAGGTACCTCATATATCGGCAAAAAATCATATAGAAACCATAACCCATATAACTATCAGTCACGAGCCACTACAGAGGAATCCATCCAATATTTTAGATGTTTTTAATCACCATATTAGTTTAGATAGTATTTTAGAGTCAATATCATAAGAATAAACTAGGCCTCAGCCACCCTGATCCAACTAGGGTACTAGTCATTGTTCAGCCATCAAGATAACTAGAATTCCTTTTGTTCTAAATTTTCCATTTCATGAGTCACATAGATCACCACTTTCACGTACACATGTCATGAATTAGTATTACACATAGTAGAAACCCATTTTGTAAAATAATAACCTCTTTCAAATCCATACACAAGCCAAAACCACTTTTAACCCTACTTTCCACCTCTAACACAATTTATAAAATTCATTTAAGAGGCACAACAATGAAGCACATTTGAAAAGAAATAAATTTCTTTGATATACCATATTTCAACAAATACACACCTTAAAACCCTAGAAAAATGCATTCCACACCACACAAAAAATCCTTATAAGACATTCATGAAGAAAATAAAACATACCAAAATAAGCTAGTAATTATAAATCCATGAAAGACCATCCTCAATCTTACTAACTACCAGTATCCATGGAAAAACCACAATGACACAAAAAAGGAACCCTATAAAGACTAGATACAACCAAAAACATGAATATTTTACCCAACAACTCAAGATTGAACCCTTATCATGTAAATTAATCTTCTATAGAAGAATAACTCAAGGAGGGAGGAAGAAGAGAGCTAAAATAAGGAATAAATCAAGGTAGAAGGGACTTACTTGTTTTCTTCTTGAATAATCCAAACTAAAACCACTAATAAATTGAAGGTAAAAGAGATAAATGATGATATAGAAATGATCTAGGTGTTGGAAATCATATTTGTGGGAATAAAGGGGTTGAATTTGGTGAAACAATTGGTGGTCAGAATGGTAATTAATCATTTTTTTATGACCTAGACATGTTCTATGGTTAGCCTGCATGATTTTATAAACATTGAAGAAACCATTCAGTCTCCAAAATATAATAGGAAACCAAAAACAATGTTTCCTAGTGGTGGGTGCATGCCCTTGAGGGAGGTTGTGTGGCATGGACAATGATATTATCCAAGGCTCATGGTTTTATCACGGATAGCGCACGATTTCCCCAATAGTTCACCAACCATGCACCACCAAATATCATGACAAAAAATATAATTTTTCTATAAAAATAATGGAAAAACTAATGGAACAATATAAAACCAACATAAACTAGAGAATACATCATAATAAAATAACATACACGATAATTCCCCCCATTTTCATAACATTTTTCTCTAATAATTTTAATTCAATGTGTGATCAAAGAATAAAAATGGATACTAATCCTCAATCCCAGACTTATGCTACCATGTATCTTGATCATCAATACCATGATTATAGATATCCCTATCCAAAGTTATGAACATCCCACAAATAATATTTTCCTAGGAATCTACAATCCTTACTGGTCGCTCAGATACATATAAATCGAATTCCAACTCTAATTCTACCAAATTAAAAAAATGATATGGTTCCATATTATATATATTTAACTAAGAGAAATGGAACACCTCATGAATTTATGTCAAATTATAATCAATAGATAACATGTATTCCTCCATACCAAACCTATTGGTAATCTAAAAAGGTCCGTAATACCTCGATGTTTTCTTTGCTTTCATACCAGGACGACGATGACCCAAGAGGGGGGCGACCTTCAATAACACCCGATCACAAAAGATGAATTAAAAATAATGACACATATGATTGAAATATGATTTATAGAGACTATGTATAATCAACAAATGTTTCTTAATAAATTTATCATTATCAGATGTATCATTTTCCATGCTCGGTCCCAAAAATGAAGTCTCACCCACCCCTGCCCAACATAATGGAGACCGATGTGGATAACCATAAATCACCTAAACGGAAGCTATCCTAATCGATAATTGGTGGATATTATTATAGGAAAACTCCAACATCCCCAAATGTATTTTCAAGAATCCTCAAAACTCAAACACATATGACGGGAGCATATCATCCATGATCTGATTCATTTTCTCCATTAGACCATCCATTTTAGGATGGTACATCATACTCAACATGACATGTGAACCTATTTACTTCTGAAGGGATTTCCAAAACCACGAGGTAAAATGGGGACCCAGTATGAAATAAAAGCCAATGTAACACTATAAATACTCACTATCTACTAAATATACATCCATCCCAATTAATCCACTTATTTTGATTCAATGATTGGAATGAAGTGGGAGGATTTGATCAGACGGTATATCACTACCCAAATCACGTTTCTTCCCTAGAGAATATGTGGTATACCAACTAGAATATCCACTGAGACCTCGTCCCACTTCTAGGATGGAATCAGTAATGGTTGTAGAATATTAGAGGCTCTCTAGTGCTTTTCTATAACCTACTAACACATATAACATCGAGATACAAAATCAGTTACTTCCTACATCATACCGAGCCACCAAAATTGATGGATCTCATCATAAGAAAAATTAGTTATTCCAAGAAGGAAACACCACTGATACTGGTGTATTTAATTAATCACTATCTTATATAATGAAAAGAGCACCAAAAAGTTACCCATGAATCACAAAACTCCCTTAAGAGACAATGACCACTCACTAGAAACCTCTCCACCATTTTAGAACTACATAGAATTCAGGGACAACACATGAAATGGATACTCTGTCTAAATCAGCTTCATAAGGGAAGGGGTCAGTAATGAACTAGAAAATAATTCCTCTCCAATATTCCCCTTGGTCTTGAGATGGATCTGGTTGAATGTACCCATCAAATTCCACATGTCACTGGAATATTTCAAAGCCTACATTGACAATTTATTTCTCAAATAAAATGTAACTACATTAAATTTTCATGGGGTATAAACTATATCAAAATCAAACCCCTGAATGTACTCCACCAATTGATGCTTACTTGGATTTATATATTTCTTTTAGAATATGTAGGGCTGCCTAGTATTATCCAAATAAACCACAAAATTCTTCCCAAATAGATAATGATGCCACATCTTGAAGGCTTACACCACTACCACTAACTCCTGATCATGGATTGGATTATTCTTTTCATGTGGTCAGATTTGTTGAGATCCATATGCCACTACATCAACATCCTACATCAGCCAAAATCAATGTCCTAGACTTGAATCATCATAGTAGAGCACATATCCCTTTTCGTCTCCCAACAATATCAAAAATTGGTCCCTACTCAACAACCACTTATTCTCTTCAAAAAATGAGGGACATTCCATGATCCACTAGAACTTCACCCCATTCTAGGCAATGATGGTCATGGGTGGAGAAATCCAAGAGAACAACTGAACTAAACAGTAGTAATACCCTTCCAGGTATAAAAAGCTCCTAATATTGAAAACATTATTCTGTTTTCACATGAACACACCTCATTGATCTTATCAGGGTCAACTAAAAACCCTCATTCTGAGATCACATGACCTAGAAAAATCACTAAGCTAATCTAGAAGGTTCAATTAGAAATTGTTTTTAAAATAATATGATCATGATGAGTGCCTGACATGATCCTCAAATACCGCAACTGTTTCTCCTCGATCTCGTAATAGGTTGGGATGTCATCAAAAACTTCCATGACAAAGGAGTCATGAAACATGTAGAACACCCAGTCCAGAATCCCCATAAATAGAAAAAGATAATTTTTTACCCAAAATGTATGGCCATATACTCAAAATGTTCATGCATACTTCATAAGTTTGTTTTGGGAATATCCACCTCTCTATCACTAAGTTGGTGATACCCAAAATACGTGTTTATATTCGATAACTACTTCTCCCCTTAAGCTGATCAAAATGGTCATCAATATGATGTAAAGTGTATTTTGTCTTGATCTTCACATTATTCAGCTTATATTAGTCAAAACATAACAATATATATTCATCATCCTTATTTGAAAATATAACTAGGGTGTACCAAGGTGAGACACTCTGGTGATTGAATCCTTTGGATTCAAAATAGTCCTATTGTAACATTAATTATCTCAAATTAGTGGGGTTCATATGATAATTGGGAAGAGATATTGGTAGTGTTTCAGGAACCAAATGTGTAGAGAACTCCATATCCCACTTTTAAGTAAAACCTGAGAAGGCCTCAGAAAATACCTTTGGGAACTCATCAAACATAATAGATATTCAACCAACAAAGCATCTATTATCTTCCTCTAACATGTGTGATGATATCAAAAAAACCAGAAACATTAACACCATAAGTGGAGGTCTGGCATGTCTTGACCATAGATTTCATTCACCCAAAAAACCTGATAGCACCTATTAGGTGACATGAAAATAACTCTTCCTTGATAACGATTTATTTGAACACGGGAACACGAAATCTAATCCTTACAATTGATTAAATTGAATAAGTATATTTCTAGAACAAAAAATCCCATTCTAAATCAACTCCCTACATAGTGTATATACAATATGAAAACATGAATACTTTCTATTACATCTTACAAATAAGGAAAAATTCCATCACATACTAGATAAGATCAGTTGAAAATTTAATAAAATCCAAGAAAAAGGAAAAATTAAAAGAAAATGAAGCACCTTCATCATGCAATGAAACAACTAGAGAAGATGCAATAAGAATCATACATCGAAACCACATAGGTCATGCATCAGATTCAAACGGTGCCTTATCATGAGCATGAAGGTGCATCATCTCTTCCTAAGCCTAATAATGGTCACTAACTTTTAGTTCCTCCATAGGATGAATCTTCCATGAAAAGGATCCATCCCTAAACCATTACCAAAAATAATAGAACCCATTGTCCAAGACGGCATGGGATGGATTGATATCCCTCTGAAGTTTGATGAAGATCCACCACCCAGGTATACACATGTGGCTCTGAAAAAATAATGCAAGAGGTCCATATTTCCAAAGAAATGACCAGGTAGGGGTAGAGATGGACAGTTGGATCGCATGATCTAATCCTTTCAACATTTATGGCACAAGACTGATCTTTCAAATAAATCCCCAGATGAAGACAACAAGAAATAATGTCATGAACTACCACCTCTATTATTTTTCATCCCATCTATCTTCCTCTTCCTTTTTGTTGAATTTCTATAACCTTAGAACACTACCAAAATTTCTCTAGAGAAACCCTATTTCCCACTAAAATCTATATACACCGTTGAAGCAAAATCAACCCCCTCAAAACAAGTCTTCAATATTAATAAGATGACTTGGGATCAGATATCCCATCATAGACACATTTTTATGTTTTGATCCTTCATATGATCAATGGAAACAACCTAAATTGTAAACTAAAAAAACTCTACAACAAGGTATTCATACTACATCAGGGTTGGAAGTCCCTTATGATGATCCAAAAAATATCAAGTCCTTGAAAAGGACAAGGTCTTGGGGAAATAATTCTCACTAAAGACAACATTGAAATCATTTCAACACATTTTCTCATGCTTCCCAACCTAAACCACTGAGTCTTACTAACTCAGACTAGGACCTTCTTATAAAAATGAAGCACATTTCACCTTCAATGCCTCAAGAGTGTCAAAAAATCTGAACATACTCTAAATATTCTCAATCCAATCCTATGCTTCATGGGGTTATATACTACCTCAAATTTATGGAGGATTTCTATTGAGGTATTACTAAGTCTTTTCCTTTACTACAGATAGTGAAAATTCCCCAGCATGATCAGGACCATATCCCACTCCTAGACACCAATCTTAGATACCTGATCCTTGGTTTCCACTAGTCAATGTTCCACCTATGAGGGGGAACACTTTCTGACATATTCTAACCTTTCCATATGAAGTCTCTTGTTATTCACGATTAAACATCAATAAAAAATAGAAAACATATTGACACACCGTTCTGAAAATTTTAGCAACGAAAAACAAATTCCAAACGCTTCTATAAATCAAAACAAAAAACACAACAAACTCACTAACATCCCCAACCCACTTCACCCTCACCCAATGTCTATGCACAATATATAGCATGTACATCTCACCTAAGGAATAATTCAAACCATATTTTCAATATCCCAATGCGACTCAAGATTGGTCAGAATGTGTGTTTTCCATACAACCCACTCCTAACCATAACCTCAAGCCTCAACAATCCTGTCTCTGGTCTATCCAAAATTTCCAAAATATCATTACACAAAGAAAGAGTCAAACAAACCTCTGATACTATTTTGTCACAATATATGATAGGGCTTCATCCAAACCGACACACAACATAGCTCAAGACAAGGCATGAAGGCCATTGCAGATCCCCATAGGATGGAAATATTTTCCAAGGTATCAAAAATACAATCTAGTAATTATTTAAACAAAGATAAACAACCATAACAATTACAATGAATAATAAATCACACCAAGATCAAATCCATTACCATAATAGATAAAAAATTTCAACCTAATTTTTTTCAACATTAAACAAAACCACGATACCAAAACAGGTAGAAAACAATGACTACAAAATAACCAAAAATCATTTATGCAACAAGAGAGTCAACACCCTCAAACATAATTCCCCAACAACTCCAAGGGTGGTACATTAGAAATCAGATCCACCATCACCACCACAAAACATCAATCCACTACCTAAGACAAACATAAGAACATATACAAACCTTAGAAGTCATATGTTGGGTCTGATCCAAAGCCCATTAGTACTCCACCAAAAATAATTATTTCATTTCACAAAATTAGATGAAAAATCAGCATGCCTATTTTAAGAATGAAATTTGGAGACATTTTTAATACAATAATTTTAAGGCAAATATTTTCAAAGAATAATTCTTTGAAGATTAATATAATAATAAGGTCCAATGTTAACAAACGGTATGCACAACATTATAAAAGAAACACTGAAAATCCCTAAAGGTATTAACAGTAGTTAAACCCTTGGAAACTCATATCTCGGTAAAACATTATATAGAAAACATAACCCACTGTGTCCTCATGCATGATCACATAAAGAGGAATCTATCCAAAGTTATAGTTTCTTATAATCATTAAAACGGTTTATATAGTGTCGCAACATTAATCCTTTTAAAAGAAATCGAACATATCACCACATATCCTACTAGCATACTAGTCCATGTCTACCCACCTATATACCTAGTAATTTTTTTAGGCTCAATTATACCATTCAAAAGTCACTTAGATCACCACATTCACATACACACAGAAAACATCGATAATACACATGATAAATCACTATTTATCACATGAAAACCCCCTTTAAAATACAAAAACCTACCAAAACCATTTGGAAACATACTTTTGAGAAATTGAAAATTTTATAGAACATATTAAAGAGGAAAAAAAGGAATCACATGTGAAAAATGATGAATTTATTTTAGTGACCCATATTTTAACTCATAATAAACTTGAATCCTTTTTAAAAAACATTTTCACAACAAACATAATCTATAGAACACATTCAAGAAGCATAACAAGAATTCCGAAATAATTTTATAATTGTAAAGCATGGAACTAACTAACTAAAATGTGGATACTACATGAATCTTATGGAAAACCACAATTTAACAAAAAAGAAACCCTAAAATTTAATGAACGAACCAAAAACATAAATATTTTAACTAGAATCTCAATATTTAACCCTTATTAGGTCACTAAATCCACTGTAGAAAAATAAGTCATTGACAGTTGAAGAATAACCCCAAAAGAAGAAATAAATAAATGGAGTAGAAACATAATTGATGAAATATTGAGAATCCACACAGAAACCACAAAAAAAAATTAAAGGTCCAACTAAAAAAGTAAGAGAAGGAGAGGCTCATAGGGATGAAAATCCTAAGTGGGGGATGAAATGGGAGGAATTAAATTAAAACAAATGTAGGGAAGAAAGGTAATTAAATTTTTTTAAAGACGTGGATAGGCCTTAATGTTAGCCATCATGGTTTTCCAAACCATACCGAAACAAGATTGTCTCATCTATCCAAGAGAAAACCTACTGTATGGTTTCTTGGGTTATGGGGCATGGTCATGTGGAAGGTTTTTTATCCTTAACAGTGACACAGTCCAAGGTGCACAATGCCTTTTGGGCTAGTGTATGGTTTACCCTAACCGTGTTCTAACTGTTCCCCACCTACTGTTGGGACCAAAAATTTCATTTCTCTCCAAAATCTCCGATAAAAATAAGGGACAAAGATAAGACCAAAAATAAACTAAAAAAACCTTAAAATGAAATCATGGATGTAACCAGATGAGTCTCTATTAATTTCAATTTAATTAATTTTTGTTAAATTCAATCTTCCTTTTAAAAAAGGATACATCCTATGTATCAATCATTTCATGGGTAACACTTAACAATAACCTGTATTAGCTAAGTCTATCCCCATGAAATTTATTATCCTTTAGGTATCATGTTTTTTTACTTGTAATATTATGTATGAGAAATTTCGTCCCATGACAAAGGCATGGCCATTATATATTATGGGGAATAAATCTTACATATCACCTTATGAATCCATGGTGTTACATTTTTGAATCACATTCCTATAAAAATGTATCTTATGTATAATAAAGGTACACTTTAGTTTAAATACAATACCCTTATGTATATGGTATAACTTTTTTGTTTGGGGTTTCATCCCATACACATGACAAAGAATCTCATTATATCTACAAGTGATACATTCATTTATCTTTAAATATATTCTGGCTTATGTGCATACTCTTACATATTGGATTGTCAATATGTAGTGGTATTACTTATCCCGATTTTATAAAATTCTACCTCAGTGAAAAAACTACAATATATGGTATTGGAGAAGTCTAAAATATGAATTGATAGATATATAATTGGGTTTTAATTTACATGATATCCCAAAAACAACTTTTAATATCCACCAACAATAATTTGAACATAAAATAATTATATCAATAATAAAATAAGTAATTTATGTCATTTTAATTTTAATCCTCACATTAATCCTTTAAAATGATTATATAATAATTAACATTAAACAATAAAAATATTGGTAATTATGTCATTAAATTACAATGAATAATTATGTTAAATTTTTCTTAGTTGTCCATTATTGACCTATGGATCACACAAACATGGAGGGATGAGCAGTGGTTAGTGGTACTCACCTAGATCGATTGGGTTATTTTATTTTATTATTGTGAATTTTGCCATTTGAGATATCATATTGGGTTGTTATGATAGAATTTCTTTTTTTTGGAACCAAATGTGGCACCCTTATCTCTTTGGTACTGAGCTAGGCTACCTATATCATAGTATTTCTCTTAAACCTTGTGGGTTTTTCATATTTTAACTATTTTCCAATACTCCTTTGGAAATGGTAACATACTTATTTGAATTAAATAGTGATGAGTGTTTATGTCCTTGGTTTTTGTAATGATGATTGTAAAATATTACTGAGTTTTATTTAGTATAGTAAAAGCATATATTTTTTAGGATAAGTGGGGATGTAACCTTTTTTATAAAAATTTTATTTGATGTGTACCATTACTGAATGAACCTTGTGAGATGGTTTGTTTGGTCATATCTGAAGTCATGCCATGGATGGATTGGCATGATGTATTCATACATGGATAAATAATCTTAGGAGTAATTGGCCAATAAGGATTTTTGGATAATGGTATCGATGCCTATAGAAATTTATAATTAATCATGGATATGATATGAATTTCCATTCATATTTTATAGGGATTAATCATTCACCTAAATTTTAACTCTTGTAGAGATGTATTGTTTTCTTTGTGTTTAGTGAATGTGAGAAAAATAAATAATACAAACCTTGATCATGTGTGTTACTACTCCATGAGTGTTCACTAATACCAAGGGGATGAAAACTATCACCATGAGTGAAAATGTATATTCTTTAAAGGATTTACTCACTTAGATATCAAAAACACATCATGGATGATCTCTACTAGAAAATTATCTTGACTCATACATATGTAGGATTCTTTAAAAAATAGTTCATAAGAATGTAATGAAATTAGAAAAATATCACATATTGAGGCCCAGAGGGTTCATGTTTTTGTTGTCAGATTGATTAACATATTGGTGAAAATAAACAAAAATTACATATGGTGTTTTATTTTTTTATCATATAAATCATTATGTTATAGTAGGAGGAGTACATAAATCTGATGATGCATGGTATATTGATCATCAATGAATCATACATCATGATATTGATAATTGATATCCTTTCTAAATGATATTTAGCGGATGTTTAAAGGAAATTAGAAAAAAACTATAGAATAAGTTAATATTTATTAGCCATTTGAAGAAGTACATAACTATTAATTCTCATTTTCATATCCACATATGAGATATCTATATAGAAATCATGTATATCCAAATGAACTACCATATATCTAATCATCCCCATGAAATAATCTCCATGAATGAGAAATTTATTGTGTGAATCATTTCTTATGAGAATCTATATAGCCATATTTACCATTATATATCTGAATTCCCAAAGAATAATAGATCTAGATATGAATAATTTGGACGTGGGACTGATCACATTGAAGAAATTGTCACATTGGAAAATTAGTCAACTCGGTGAATATTCTAATAGGTTAATTTGGTTATGTGACTTCACATTGGAGAAATTTTTATCTTATAATAATTTTAATACAATATTGGATTTGTATGAGAATTTTTATTTCCAAAACCTCTACAACATATAAAAATATCCATATATGAGAATTTTATATTTCTATGAATGTTCATGTGAATCATATGGTATATAAATTTCTTGTATATGCTAATTTCATCATATTGGTGAGTTCTTCATGGACTGGATCCTGATATTTCTATGTGATAGTATATATTCAAGAAATCAGATATCAATTTCTGTAATAATACAGTGATCAATGAACAATGAAGCATATAATCCATTACTACAAACCCGGTATAATAAATATGTACATGTTGATATGTGCATAGTGTTTGGATAAACCATTTTGATCTATTTTTGGTATAGATATTGTGGACCAGTCTAAATGGAAGGGTGCATGATTTCCACATATATCACGAAAGAAAAAAAAACATGATGTATAAATCTTTTGGGATTTTATGGAAAATAATAATGACATGAAACTAATGATCATAGATGTTGTGAAGAAATTCATGTATATGATTTTAAATGGAGATGAGACATGAGATTTTTTAGATTATTGGAATTAGTAAAAAAACATAGTAAATAAAATTTCTTAATTCACACTATATAATAAATATCAACGACATTATAGGAGAAGAAGGTCACTAATGATGCATGATCCAAATTTTATTGTTGTCTCAGATCATGGATTAATGGGTGCATAAAAGAGAAATATGGATTTATCCAATAAATATTGTAAAAGAGATAATGTGAATAAATTTACCAGTTCAATCTCATTGTAGTGAAATAAATCAAGAAAGAAGAAGAAGTGACTTATAAAAGTGAAACTGTGAAGAATCCAAGCATCAGAGTGATGATGTGTTGAAGCCTTTTATTGAAGGTATATTATGTTTTATAATTTTGTTCTTTCATATCAACTATGTGATGATCACATGCACTATCAATGTATTATATTACAATGTAATTTATGGATACACTCTATTTATTATAAACCATAGGGATAATTTTCCTTTCCACTATCTGATTTTATATATTTTTTAAATCGTGAAAAGGATTAGATAATATTATTGAGGATGGAACCATATAAATTCGTATGCTCGTGTGGGTATACTTGTATGTCATGTTCGGAAGATTAATTTCTCTATCATAGGAGCCAATGGTTATTTTAATGTAAGAAAACATGAAAAATAATAACCTCTGATTCACCCCCACACCTCATGGTCACACAAATCGTAACTGTTCCAAATAAAATCAACCCATTATATGAATTCATACATGACCAATAACCATCAATCCATCTTATACAATAAATCCATTATGAAAAACTATGTTAGGCGTGTCATAAAATAGGTTACGCTCAAAGAAAAATTAGAAATGTGGAAAACATGGCCTCTAATAAGCTTGAAAATATCCAACTTCTAAGAGGGAAATGATACCGTTATCTGAAACAACTAAATTGAACTTAAAATGTGAAATATAGTCACTAGAACCAGTGTGTACCAGTAAACAAGTAATCGAGTGGTTGAATTTACTTTAATTTCTACAAATAGAGTTTAAAAATAAATACCTAGTGGGGAACTACCAATAGTGTCTTGACACTACTATTATATAAAGTGTGTATTCTCAAATTTTTATATTCACTAACATATATGGAAAAAAAATTTCTTTTTGGTATTACACACATAATATAGCTGAAAATTAAAGAAAGATAAATCATGAGTATAAACTTTTCATATTTGGTAACTCCCAATACTGAGAGAGTAAATATCCACTCTTCCATCAATAATCTATATTAATAGTATTATATGTGAATTAATGCCCATAAAAAATAGGATTAACTTCATTTACCCATATATATCTCAAACATGTGCAAACCATATATTATAGTTGTTGTGTGAAATTTAAATTGAGGTACTATCGACCCATACATATAAAATAAAATATTTATATTATGTTGGTAAAAAATTACATATCATCCAAAAAAATAGGGGAAAATGAATTAAAAGTATGATGAATCTTTTATCCCATCCTTGATAAGTAGTTTTCAAGGCCTATGGATAATGGATTTTTCACCATTTCAAACATTTAACATTTAATCGACATGGTTTAATGAATCAATAATTTTATGATAAAAATATATAATATCATATAAATAGACACATTCTCATAATCTAATAAGTATCCATACAAAACTCTAATTACAATACAAGATTGAAACAAAACTATGAGGTAAATTAGTCAATATAATTGATATAGTGAATTACCAATGTACATGATACAATAAAACAAAAGGTATTAAAAATATATCCAAATTTTGGATGAAACTAATATACGAGTTAAAAATATATATTACACGAATTGTTTATGTAGTTGAATAATATATGAAAAAATATTACAACATTTAATCCATAAAACTAAGGCAAAACATGGGATACAGTATTGCAACTCTCAATAATTTAATAATAAGTCCAAATAAACTCCATGGATAAGACATGTTTAACTCCAAAATAAGCTAGGGATACACTTAATTTGGAATCAACTTTATTATAATATTAATTTTTATTTGTTATGAACTAAAAAAATACTGAACCATCCTATAGTATACTAGTAGTGACTATCGAGAGGACATAGACAATGAATTGCCAATAATTGAAAGCATAATTTTATAAAATACTATTTTTAAAATTTTATAGGCTCAACATTATACATTTAAACGCATCCAATAGTTAATGATTTAAAACTGTGATTTAGTATAACTATATTTTATTCATGATTTCAAATTTTAAAGGATTGTGGATAAGTGCCTTTAAAAACATGTATTTTTTGATAAAATGTTTAAAAGAGTACATAAATGGAGTTATGGAGGAATTCTATAAATTAATTAGTTTAAATGGATTGGATTATAGTTACACGGTTTCCCGTAATAGATTCTATATCATAAATCCAATTAAGAAATATGGAAACAACTTTATTTTGGAATTATGTAAATATTTAAAACATTATTCTTCTCATGTTAAATCACTTCTTATGACCTCAAAAACCTAGCCACCACATTTCCTTCAATGAAACCACAAAACATAGGTTTAGTGTTGTATAATTTTGTATAGATCATTCATTCATATGTGATAATAGGTATTTAATATCATGTTATAAAGGTGGGACTCAATGAAATGGAACTTAGTTACAGATTATCAAACCAATGTCATGTAGGTAAAGGAATAACACAAAGATTACAAGTTATACTTTGGGGGATTTGGGACTATTATCAAACAATGGATTCCCATTTCATAAAATTGTTAATATTCTGGGAATTATCCACAATATAAAAATAATACATTTTTTTATATGGATTTAAAATGGATTACCCAACTTATAAACCAAGGATATATTAGTAATAAAAATAAAATACTTGTATGGTATCAATAAAACAAAACTAGTAAATTAATTTTATATAATATTAAAAAAGGGGAGTCATATGTATACATAATACCAAGTGATCCAATTGAAAATATTTTAATTTTTTAAGTCCAAATATAAATGGATAACCATCCTTTTAAAATTATGAAAATGTATTTTAAAAAGTTTATTAAAAATGTGGTGAAATTATAACGGAAAAAAGATCCAGGAATAGCCTAGGATTCATGGTGATTCATAAAAAATATCAATAATTTTAGGCAAGACTAATGTTTTTAAAATCAAACCCAATTTGAACCTAAAATCACATATAATAAATACATGAATAAAGGAAAAAAATTGCATAACCACAAAAACTAAAATACCAACAAAATAAAAAAACGAATGCAATCAGCTCTATATATTTCCACGAAAATAAACCAAAATCACTAAATGATCCCATGGAATGCATACATTAAATACACATTAAAATATAGAAATCCCAAGTTCATTCCACCAGAATATATGACTAATGGTGATAAATCTACATACATTGTCCTCTTTGAAGACCAAGAAAAATAGTATCCATGGTCTGTGATGAATTCCAATATTATTTTGTGTAATTCAACTCAAAATACCTAGATAGAGAACATAGGTTATGTTGGGACCAAGGATTTGCTTTACACACCTGGCAAAGTCTAAATTTTAAAATCTGAAGTGGATATGATTGTTTTTCTAGTTTTAATTTTATGTTTTGATCATTGTAATTTAGTTTTTTTGTATCTGGTTAATTGGTTGTATGGGCCCCCCACTACCCATTAAAGTGGTTATTCTGAAAATCAAAAAATATGATTAGTGGAGGTGTGTGGCCAAAAGGGGTTGGATTTAGGGACTAAATGAGGTTATGATATTACATATCCATTGGTTGTAGGGGAATAAAATCAATGGAGAAGGAATGAGTTGTTTAATGGATAGATTGAAAACATTTCTAGATCCTCTTCTAGAAAACACACAATAAGGCTACCAGGTATGCAATATTAGTCAACTGGGAAACTGATGGTATCCCAAATCTACATAGGCTTCTTCCCATACCAATTGTTATTAAGTGAGCTACCACCACCACTTGGTGGTGGCTCCCTTTGTTTGATAGCTCAAACACATAACCATGACTGTGTGTCAAAATATATAAAGAAATACCTCAAAATTTGTTAACAACACTTGAAAGTAGTTATGAATCCTAAAAAAAATTACTGAATTTGAACCAAATATTCTTATAGACCTCCTTGTCGTCAATTCTAATTCAATGATTATGAAAAAAATAATACATTAATAATGTTAATCAGAATATTTATTTTTTTAAACCTCCCCAAAATATGACTTATCTTCCCTGAGAAATCCAAACATATTATTACCCAAATAAAAACTTTTGATATTTCTATAATACAAAAATTGAGACACCCACCAAACCCATAACACATAGCCTCAAAATTTATCCCAAGTCACTGTGACCAACCAATTTATTGTCCCAAATCACTATGAAAAGATCATATTACCTATATCAGTCCGAAAATATGCCCCAAAGAATATCATAATTCATCCATCCCATTTATAAATTATTACTCCCAGAACATTCCGAATTCCCAAAAAACTGTGAGATTTTTTATTAGTAACTGTAAAACCCACAAAATTTCAATCTCTATAAAACTTACAAATAATAAATATCTACAATATATTCAAATTATCTTTCAAATTTTTTGATGAATGCTTTCCAAAATCATAGTATGAAATTGAAATGATAAAATATGTCAATTTAAAGGACATAGCATCATCCTCATGACTCTTCAAGTAACATTACCCTTTCAGAATACAAAAAAAAATCCAAAACATAAAATTCCTGTAAGACTATTTATTATTGGCCCACTATTGACACTAAATTTTTAATATGGGATGGAAATATTATGAAGAGTACCACAAATATGTTATAAATATGAAAATACACCATAATAATCATTGTAATTTTCCCATACTGGCATGTGTTCACACACTAATGCATCAGAAATGATGGGATATCAGAGCCTTATGTCCCATTCTCTCTTCCATTAGGTCTATGGTTAAATTACGGGAGATAATATGTTTCCTAGTCCTCCCACTTTTGGTTGGGGATTAGCCTTAAGATGACTCATGTGGGTGTAGAGGTTTCTAAATATATGTAATTACACGTGATCTCCACCCATTGGAATCATCAAAAGGCTAATCCACAATCAAAATATAAACCTCATACTACCTATAATCCCTGGCCATGTCACCAAAAAATCACCATATGGGCCTCCCATTCAGTGTAATCCCCAAACATAATAATATTCATTTTAAGGGGAAACCCTATTAAGACTAAGCCCCACCTTAATCCCCTCAATGGACCATACTCCATTGTGATAAAAACCTAATATGTCCTCTAAAATCAAGGTTCCTCACAACCGAACAACACGGGCTTTGATTCCCATCAAAATGTAATAGTTTGGAAGCCTCACTAAGGTCCAATCCCAACACCCCAAATTTATCCTAATTTTACTTGGTTCACGTTCCATGTAGGGTCATATCCATCCTAGTAACCCATATCCCATTGAGGTTCCTCGAGATGCTTTAGCATAAGTCCCACACCAAACATTGACTACAAAAAATTCACCTAGACATCCTTGCCGCATGATGATAAACATTATGGTTTTTTCCCTATCACATGACCAAAAATGGTAGGACTTCCATGCCATATGATGTTAAACTATACATTATAATCCATATCACATGAACTTAAATGGTATGATGAGTCCTGTTATGCATCCCATCTGATGGTATTGATCTTGAAATTATAAAACTCCCATCTTTCTAGATGACGATTCACTTTAGAGAACCCCCATATGTGGCTTCAAACTAGTATCATAATGTGCCTAAATAAATAATCTCTAATATGTATATAAGAGGCTATCATTGATGGAGAACCTTGATATATACATATATCTCCTTTAATGAAGACCCTTGAATAGATACAAATTATTTTTTTCCATTAATGATAATATTTGATTATTAATTCAATATTAACCCACATCATACATGGTAATTAATTAAGGATTAAAACACATATATTAAATATATAATAGAGTCTTGGAGTAGGAATCAATTCCCTCTATAATTGGTGTGATGAGCATGACCTACCATCCTCTCGGCCAATGGGAGTCCCCAAGAATGTCCAGACAAATTTCTGATAATTGGTCACCTTTCAAAATAATTTTTGAATAAGGGAACTTTTCAGTGATTTTGTCACCATGAATAAACCCCATTAGATAATGTTTGAAAAATAGTTAGCTGAACATGAAAGACAGTATGAAACTCAACCCCATACAATCAATAATTGGGAACCATATTTTATTTATAAATACCCACCTTCAACTATAATTCATTTAAGTGGGATATTTTTTAAAATTATTTTACATTTATAATATATAAATTACACACTACCATATTTAAAACTAAATTAAGATTAAAACAGTTTTAATCCATCCTTATCCCATTTTAAAAATTCATAAATGAAATTAAAATTCCAAGATCTCTTATTTTCCCAATTTTTTTGAAAAAAACTATTATTCATGAAACGGAACACCATTTTCAATAATAAAAATAATTATTAAAAAGTAGTCTCCTTTAACATAAAACATTGATAGACTTAGAAGTGTATATCCTATAATAATGATAACAGACTATATTGTCTATGGAATCAGGATCAACATTTATATAATCATAGAAAAATGAATAGAATGTTTGAATACATTATTTTTGGAAACATTTCAAGTTGAATTTTAGTAATTAGGGAATTATAAATGTTGTCACTATTGAAATTTAAGAAAGGCTTTTAATATAATTAATATTGAAAAAAAATTCAATCTAGAAATTATGTGATTAGAAAAACAGGAAACTGATTTCCTACTGGGTTAAAATCACTAAGAATAGAGTAATGATCATGATTGATGAAAAATATATGTATAAAAATGTTATATTATAAGTATTATAAATGAAAAAAATAATGGCATGCCTCACTTAATAAACCATTATACAATGAAGACTGGATATCAATAAATTGAGTATGTCTTTCCCAATAAATGGAACCAATATATATATATATATTATGAAAATATTATCTTTTTGTATTAAAATTCCCAATTGTTTTCAATTACAACATAAATGAACATAGACTAGCCTTTAGTATGGTATGATATCCTACATTTTTCTACCTGTCAATGCCTTTGAATAATGTATCGAACCTAAATATAGGTTGTCTATAATAAAATCCCTATATGCACAACAAATGATCTATTCCATATTTCTTTAGAAAATTAAATTAATTCTTCACTCGTTCCAATAGTTCCAATTAAATACCCATACATATAATGGTAACTTGATCATCCAGCAAATGGAGGTCCGTGATTTTATTTATTGGTTACTTCTCAATATCATTTAGTCCAAACTACAATAAATGAAATAAAAAATCAATTTAAATCCAAAAATCACTTTGATACCTTTTATCCTAATCCACTTCCTAAATATCATTCCCATATGAGGATAATCTACACTACTACCCCAGGAGTGGTCACAGAACCCAAGGGTGTTAGCTTTTAGTCTCACATCCCTTAATTAATAATTACTGAATCATTTACCTTGTTTTATATATAAAACAATTTTTAGTGCATTTCTAATAGAAAACATACATGACTACTCCAAATGTATTATATTTTAAAAATAAAATACAAACCCAATAGTTCTTAAGAAATCAATCTGAATGCAAAAAAATCATTATCCCTCAAAATGAACATATGCACATGAATAAACAACAAAAAATCTAATAAAGAAAATATTATGGTAAATTCAAATTCAAAATGTGTGATAAAATTCATTACAATAAAATTAGATTATTTTAATACCCTATGAATTTAATATATAATTTTTTTAAAATAAGTGTAATTTGTTTGTTATGTTCATGTACATGTAACCCTGAGTCTAAATTCATTATAATATAGTATACTAATAAAAAATCCATCAAATCAGTGGATATGAATAGAAATAACTAAATTATGAGAAATTTATGGTTTAATAATGGGTAATGTAAATTCAATGGAAATTAATTTATTAGAAATGTATATAACATACATTTGAAAGTAAAATAATTTTCTAAAAAATTATTTGTTTCTACAAAATATTTTCATAATGTCATGAACACTTATATAAATATTAATTTTTTACTATTTTCGCAATTTTTTTTCAAAAAATGAAATTCATTTTTTGAAATCATCAATTCAATGTTTTATTAGTATTATTTTTTGGGAATTTTTTGAAAATATTATTTACTCATTGAATAGTGAAAAATATTTATTTTTATAGAAATTTTACTTTTCATTAAAAGAATATACAAGTTAAATCATGTTTTAAAACTGGTTTATATAATTATTAAAATATTTTTGTTATTATTCTAATTAATTGAATTGGAATCAATTATAAGTTCAATTTTTATATAAAATAATTTTATAATTATGATGTATTTTAATTTTGAAAACTATTTTTTCCTAACATATATGGGGTTAATTTTAAATTATATTTTTCCACTTTTATGAATAATTTATTTCTAAAACATATTAAATATTTTTAATCATCATAATTAATATGATTTAATGATTCCAACCTATTTTTAATTCATAATGAGTAGTAAAAACATTAAAAAATAATTATAATTGTGATGGATAAAACTATTTTATAAATGGTTAAACTAAGAAGATAACGGTTAATATGAACTTACACTTGTCCAATTCCAATTTTTGTAAACTATTTAGAGCATATATAATTTAATATTCTAGAATTATCCATTTTGGGTTTCTGTTTCAAGTGAAAAACAAGGTTATAATTTAATCTTGTTAATGAATACAAGTGTATCCCCTCCCCAACTTATAAAATGGAACCCATATAATCTCCTCCTCACACTTCCAAATCCATTTTTGGCCAATTTCTACCAGGATACCTTCAAAAAGTAATGGAAGAACTTATATCTATATTATCATCCATCAAATGGGAAACATAATTGTCAATCATCTATATGGAGGACAACCACCATGTGAACCGATGTGACTCATTTTGTATAATAATTTCTCATTAATGGAAATAATGATGTATTAATGTTTTATATGAAGTATTTATGATGTAATTATTTTTTTATAAGTTTAATATCACATATACTTTTTTACCTTTCAATCTATTGGAAAACACTATTGTTGCTCGTGTGTACATGTGGACTACCGCTTCTACGAAGCATCATGACTCGTTTATCATATTATTTCGACATGTATGGTAATGAAGATGGATTCAATACATTTATATGATATAGTAAAAATTATGTAAAGGTGAATTTTTAATTATAAACATTCATCCCATATTTTAAAAAATGAAAACAATGTTTATGCGTACGTATGGCCTACCATCTCCATTGACGGTGTAACACATTTTTATATATCTAAATTTTATCAAATAATATAAATACTTATATAATTAATATATAATATATTAAAATCTTGTTTCAAAATATTTATATGATGTAACCATGATAAATGTTCATGTACCAAAACATCCAAACCAAAACGTACATGAAATATGAATCAACTATCACCATTAATAGTAATTATAAAAAATAATTGTTGTCAAATATGTGATATAAAGTATAAATAAATCATATTTTAATTGATATATATGTGTATGGTTTTATTATATGTTTATAATATATCATTATTTATTATATAGTAATTTTTAACATATATGAAGGAATTCAGTCCATAAGAAATGGTTTATCATCTCACTTTTACTTCCATGATACACATTCCATATTCACCACTTATTTTTTTATGGTGTATATAATACCCCTCAGATATATAATATTAGGACTCCCATTGTATTCCATGTATTTAATATTTCATTTTATAATATTTATTTCATTGGGTTTATGATTCAATAGTTATAAAATTGGAATTGGATTATTTCAGAACCACATAATTATTCGATATTGTTTATGTTTAAGTCAACATTAGGGAAGTCATTATATCTTGTTTATCTTAAATCGAGTATACTTCCTTATCATCTGTATTTTCATATGAATTACATGTTTTCCTTAATAATCCCCTCTATATATACCTAGAATACCAAATTATTGTTTCTATGGAAAATAAACACTGTTTTTCTTCTGATTCCAGACTCTTTTTCTTAAATAATTTGAATTTCTAAAATATTTTCAATAATGTTTGAAACATTATCCAAATTTATTATTAAAGAAAATTTTACCCATTTTTCAATTTTTATAAAATGTTTTGAAATAAATATTCTTTTCATTTTCTGAATGATGTTCATTTTCACCTTTTTTAAAACAGTGATTATGGAATGTTTTATAAATAAATGTATAATATTTACTATTATCATGAACACTAATTTATTTGAATATTAATTTATAAATTCCAATTATTCCATTCATCAAAAATATTTCTTCGAAATATTATGGCTATTTTTATCTTTTAAAATGTTTTTTTTCAAAGTAAATGGGGGGGGGTTGTTACTCCAAAATGTTTTTTTAAATTTACATTATTTCTATTCATCAATGACACAAACCCTGATTATATATATTCTCATCAAAAGATATACTATAATTATACCATATTATTATTTCTTCATATGGTTAATGATATATTTTACAAGAGAAACAATTTTGATACCATAAAACATATATCTAAGGATGGTTTTTATTACATTTTTTGATAGGGGAATAAATTAAAATTTTGTATGCTAGTTTCTTAATATGAATTTTTACATTGATTATGTTTCTAAAATTTTATATTATGAACTACATGGATATATTAATTTATGATAAAAGATAAGTGTATCCCATTTATGAATTTTTAGGTCTCATGAGACAATCTAGTTTGGGTTTTTGGCTGAGGCCTTACCCGTTTTTTTAATATGTCATAGCATGATGCCTTGATGGTATCATTATGAATTATGGAATTATTAAATCCATAATTATGATATTATTATTTTATATTAATGTTATTATTTAATTAGTTGTGATATTAATGGATGAGTTTAAATATTATATTATTAGGTATAAGAAATTACTTCCTCAAAAATTATTTTTTACTGTATTATTATTCATTGTAAATCTATTGATTAAATGGAATGTGTTGGTCAAATTAAGACACTATAGAGGGGGTGAATTGAGTTACTATAAAAATTTCTATCTAAAATATTTATTTAAAAGTCCCCGAATTGGAATAAAAAATGGAATAGTTTATCAATGGATTAGTTTATAAAAGATTTCGTTATTCAATGGATTTATGCAAAAGTGATTAGTTCTTAGATAAAATAATATTAATTATTACTTTAACATTTGATATTGATATACTAAAAAAATTCCCATATATTCACCACGTAATATTAAATATCAATTAAAAGTGTTGTTTTCTGATGTAAATAAACACAAATAAAGAAATAAACTTAAAAGAACGTAGCAGAATTAAAACAAGAAGTTCGGTCTCAAGATGGGACTTAATCCATCCACTTGGAAATCACTTTCTTCAAAACCTTTTATATTAATAAACATATATCCACTCCTTGGATTGGAGAAAACTATAACATACACATCATTTAGGGTCAACTAGACCTCTTGCATAGTTTTTGTGGAAGCTCAAAAACAAACAGGCCACACATTGACCTCTTCCACTCTTATCCATGGGAGTGTAAGGTATAAAAGATAGTTTGTGAAAATAGTAGTGTATCTTCCAATTATGAAAATGAGTTAGTGTGAGTTCATAGAAGAGATATAGACACACACTACTTGTACTATAAAAATAGTACTCAGACAGATAAAATTACAAAGAAAATAGTTATAGAGATATGTGTGATAAGAATTATAGCATTAGACTATTGGAAGTTATATTGAAGTTTATCATGAGTCAACTTTTAGAAATAGACTCTAAAAAGGGGCAACATGAGAGCTTATAAATTTATTTCCAGTGAGGCATATGATTTTCTTGATGAGTTCTTATCCTCTCTTTGTTTGTTGCTGCAAAATGTTCTTCTCTTTTAATTTATAGCAGTCTCTATAGCTTTCAGTTCTCTTATTTTTATTAGGAACATGACTTCATGACATGGACTCCTTTTTAGGAATTTTGATTTTCTATCATTTATTTTATTTATACATTGAAACTGAAAGATAGAATGATCTCAATCATAGTCAGGTACCTCTTACCTTATACTGTAGTCTGAAAAAAAATTAAATATTGTCTACAAAAGACTAATAAAGTAAATAAAATATATAGTATTAATATGTTTCAAAAATATGGCTAGACTAAAGAAATATGAATTTAAATGTAAAATAATTATTGAAGGTGTCGATGGATGCTGACTCAGAATGGTGACATGCAACGATGTCTTGGAAAGTGTCTTGGAACTATGTTTTGGACTTAGCTTGTAACGGTTTTTTGAGCAGTGACTTAGAAATGGTGATTCAAGTTATGGTAAGTCACTCTGAAAGTATGTCAACTTGATGGTGACATTTAACTAGAAGTTGGTTGACATAGTAGTGGCACATGCCATCGGTAACTCACACATTGCGAAAATTATAGACTGAGTCAGTCAGTTTCTCTATGTGATGGTGAATCATAGTTACCTGATTTTCTGAGAGGATGTTGAATGTGGGTTTAGTAAAGTTTTATATTAATTTATTATAATTCATCATATGTGCGGATGGTGGTACACTTCATAGTGATACATCTTAATAGCGAGTCTACATTACCAGTAACTAAAAGATAATTGGTTTTCTTTGATTAGTTTTATATCAAAAAATGACTCCACCTCATCAATGACACATACTTATTCATATTTTTCTAACCTATATTATAATGTTAAATAGTAACATAACATATTAATATTATATATAAAAATTCTTAAACATAATTAAACATATTTTTATTAATTATTCAAGATTTTTTAGAATTAAAAATAGAGGAGATCAATAATATTCCCCTTTTCAAAGATAAAAAATCATTGATTTATACAAAACATAATAGGTTATTCGTATTGATAAATGTAAAAAAAGAAAATTGTTCTTATTAAAAAATCATACATATAATGATATATTAAATTTTATTATAAATATAATAATAAAATATGAAATAACATAATAATTATCATTCTATGGTTAAATTATTTACTCACTCTCCACCTTTTGGTATTATCAAAAAAATAACAAATAATAAGTGAGAAAGAACATATAATAGATGAAAAGTGATAATATATTAGATTACCAAAATATAATAAATTAGATTAAAAAAAGTTAAAAATAAATCCCTATGAAATATCAATCCAATCACGATTTCTGGGAGGAAGGATCTATGGGTGCCTTTCCCTTATCAGAATAGGCTGGAGGAGTAACACGATGTACAAAATAGGCTGAGGTATAGAGTTGATGGATATGAGGTGAAAATTTAAGTATAAGTAGGAGGGTATGTAAGTTCTTGTAAGATAATATACCTCATATTTCTATGTGCCTGATCTATAGAAAAAAAGAAATGGTTGAATGGTTGGAGGAAGTGGAGAAAAAGCATCTTGAATGAAAGATTCACTGAACTGAGGATTAATAGGCTAGTAGATGGAACATTTGGGAATATTCTCAGGGACATATAGAATTGAGAAGGCCTCTATAGAAACAATGCATGTAATATAAATATTCACATTGGGATTCTAGAGGATGATCAAATCCATGATGATCTGCCCAACATTATCCATTTCCTTTGAAAATTTATCCTTGTTTTCCATGAATGCTTGAAGTGTAGGAGTAAGATTCTTGATCTATCTAACCCTTTCCTTCAATTTTGGGTGACATGTGGAATTTTTTAATTCTCAGTCAAGTAGATAAAATGGAAATTTATCTGATTCTTTGTTTAAATTTGGAAGAAGTAATAATCCACATTTTTTGTGATGGCCATCGTAGCTTCATTGGCCTTTTCATGTAATTACTTACATTTCCATGAACACGATTATTGTCCAATTCGATTTTAATGAGTGTGGGTCGATCAAAACCACCCATAAATGAATAAAGATCATACCATATCACTGATATGATTTTATCAAGGTCAAGAGGCTTGGGATAAAGAGCATATGGGACTTATAAACCTTTTAATTCCACTCTGAGAATATATCTTAAATGATTGATTTCAAGTGCCAGAGGTTGAGGAGTATCATACAGAGTTGACTTAGAATAGTAATCTCCAAGACTTTTTACAACTTTTCCAAAGAAAATCTATATTCAAATGACATGACTTTAAATAAATGAATGAGATAATCCAGTTCATCACTCAAGATTTTATTCCCCATTCTTATTTCTTGAAGATAAGAAACCATTTGGCGTTGAATTTTGGAGATAATATTTTCTAAACTCATAGCAACATCACTTTCACTAATATGATACATTGGTGATGTTTGAGTTTGAAGGGAATAATTGAAAACCTATCAAAATTATTCATTAAAATAATTAAATCATTCTAACATACATAATTAGTAATAAAATGTGCAACTATAGGCGTTGGAGCCACTACTAGAGTAGGATCTACTGTTGGATCTGTTCCAAATTGAACTCTCTGAACATGCTCTAACACTTCCACCAAGGATCCCATAAGATCAGATTCTTTAACATCAATATATTGATATTCAAATCCTAGTGTGACATATCTAGGATATCATTCTCATTCATCCACTACTGTAAAATTAAAAGGAGTAAGAGGGTCAAATTTGACTCTTCGATACAGTTTCTCCCCCTCAATAGGTGATTCCTTAGGAAAAATAATTTGATATTTCAAAAGATAATCTATTAATTAATCATTAAATAATATCTATTATACAGCTTGTTGAGATTCTAAGACTATATCCTTTTCCATTAAACCGGTTTCACAAAGATTTTCAAGTTTTTCATCATGACCGTGATCATTAAAGGATGATCGGTTTCACCACCAATTTTACTATTTTATTCTTCTTCCATTTGATTATCTGCATCATATTACCTTTTTCATCGGTATCTTCTTTCTCCTCTCATTTACAATCCTAATTATTACATTCTTCCACTTCTTCATTATTCTCTTCTCCTTCTTGGCTACCACTTCCACTAGTATATTGATCATATTCATATTCTAGGGTTTCATAATCATCATTATCACCCCTCAAGGAAGTTACTTTTATAGGAGGTGAATTTATAGGGCTAGGTGATCCATATGTAATTCCTTTATGACTTCATATAATGATAGTATCACTACTATCATAAATAGTGGATTTTTTTATCTTCCTAATCTGAATATTATGAAACCTCATTTGGTATAAAACTAGGATAAACCATATCCTCCTATCTTGTGGGGTGTTAAACGAGTTTAAACTCTTAAATGATTTCCTCATTATCTTCTACCCACTATTTCTTAAATGATTCCATATTATCTTCATTATTTTGTATATATACATAGTAACAAAAAATCTATCATCACCAGTGATAGATTCCTCACCTTTATTCATTGTTCCTTTAAATTTGAACATAGATGAAATAATATTTAAATAGAAAAGGGATCTTGACTTTGAATATGTGTTTATCATATCACAAATTTGGACCATAAGGAATATTTATAGGTTTATCTTTTATATTTTATTAAATATATACAGTAAATAAACATTCCAATACATTAAAGAGTCAAGGTCAACATTTCTTGAACATAGTTGATGCTGAATAAATTTAAACAACAGTCTATATTCTCCATCATGTTATGTGGTTATGGGTCTTCTGGTAATTTCATTACTGGCTTGTTTAGTTAAGTATATTTAACAACAAAATAGGTTAATTATAGGTGGGGATCTACCATGGTGATTCTCATAAATTCCTTCACGAGGTACATTCAAAAACTCCACCCATTACCTTGAAGAAAAGGCAATCCTCTGTCCATTTATCCTATAATTTATCCAATATTAATATATTCTCTCAAGAATGAAGTGAACATACAGATAAAACGTTGGAAATAATATTGGATGTTGAGGTTATTTATTTTGTCGGAGAACCATTCCATCCAAACTTTTTCTTACAGCACTTTAAATACAAGAGCCTTGCTTGATTAAAAATAAGTCAGCACAAACATATTTTTCTAGAACAACTATTCGGTTTTTTAGATTAGGGTAAACAAGTTCAGCATTTGGTTCACTTGTGTTGAATGTTTTTCTTCTATGTATGACGAGGCTAGTCTGGATATGTCTTTGATAAATTCTTCACTCGACCCATTGTGAAAAATATAAAGGGTTTGGTTCAATGGAAGAAGGAAATAGAGGTTGGTTAGAGAATGGTTTGATTGTTGGAGACAAGAACAACAATGAATAAGTGAGAAATTATTTAGATTGTTTTGATATTTTTCGTTTATGGATTTCAAAATCATTAATCAAAAATATGAATAAAATAAATAAAAATAAATAGAATAGTTATTTTAGGTCTGTGTCAAAAATGTCAAATTAACAAATGGTAAGATGCAATGGTGAGTCCTATCAGTGAGTCATTAATGGTGAGTCCCAATGGTGAGTCATCAATGGTGAGTTCCAATAGAGATTCACCAATGGTGAGTCTCATTGATGATTCAACAATTATTAGCCCCAATGGTGAGTTATATACGGTGAATCCCAACCACGATTCATTAATAGTGTTTCCCAACGGCGACTCATCAATGGTGATTCCAAAATGTTAGTAATCAAAGGAGAGTCATCAATAGTGAGATACTAAAAATTTATCATTACCAACTCATGTTAGAGGTAACTCATTCTTTAATATTTTATTAGATTAGTGAAAATATCATCAAGAATATGTTCAATGCCAATAAATTCAAGAGTTATATCACCTTTTTGACAATGATCTCTCATAATGTGATGTCATACATTAATATTATATATTTTTTAATGAGAAAATGGTATCATTGAAATTTTAATTTAACTTATTATATAACATTTTATAGGTACATTCATAAATTGAAATCCAAAGTCATGTAATATGTGTTTCATCCAAAATATTTTAGCTTAAAAACTACCAACAGCTATGTATTCAATTTTAAAAGTGGATAATTCAATAGAATATTGTTTTTTACTAAACCATGAAACTAGAAATTTCTTAAAATGTTACATGTTCTAGAGGTTCATTTTCTATCTAGCATGAAACCAAAAAAAAATTGCATTGTAATAACTAAGTAAGTCAAATTATTGTCCTCTAGGCTTGAATAGTCTTAAGTTGGTAGTATATTTTGGGTATTTGAAAATTCTTTTGATAGCAAGAAGGTATGAATCTCTATGATTTTCTTGAAAATGATAACACATACAAATAATAAATGTAATATCATGTTGGATAATAGTTAAGTAGAGAATACTTCCAATCATAACTATTTAATTGGGTTGATCCACTGATTTTACATCTTCATCAAGGTCCAATTTATAAGTAGTACTCATAAGATTATCTCTACGTTTAGGTATATACAAACTAAAATTTTTTAATATATAATTTGTATATTGGATTTGATATAAAATAATACCATCCTTATTTTTTAAAATTTGAAATCCAATAACTAATTTGAATTCACTCATTAAACACATTTCAAACTCATTTTTCATCATTTTTTAAAATTCAATTCATAAATAATGTTCTGAGGATCCAGAAATAATATCACAAACATATATTTGAACAAATAAAAAATCTTTACAGATTCATTTTATGAAATGAGTAGGATTAACTATAACATGAGAAAAACCTTTTAGAAATAGGAACATTGTTGATCCTATAATATAAAGAGCATGGAGTATTTTTAAACCATAAAAACATTCGATAGTTTGAAAAAAATTATTTGGAAAATAAGGTTTTTTAAAATTAGGTGAATATTAAATAAAAACATCCTCTACTATGTAACCATTAATGAATACACTTTTAACATCCATTTGATAAATATTGAAATTAAGATGTGTTGCATAAGATAACAGTACTCTAATGGATTCATGTCAGGATAGAGGTGTAAAGGTTTATTCATAGTCTATTCCTTATTTAGGACTATAGACTTGTGAAAATAGTCTGGCTTTATTTCTTACTATAGTACCATCTTCATCCACTTTGATTCTAAACACCCATTTAGTTCCAATGGTCATTATGTATTTGGTTCTATCAACAAGTTTACATAATTTTTTACATTCAAACAGATTCAATTCTTCTTGTATATTAATCAACTATAATTTACCATTAATTGAATCATTGATGTTCATAGGCTCAAGTTGTGAAAAAAAGACTTGATGATCAACTTGGATTCTTAGAGAAGCTCTAATCAAAGTTCCTTTTTATTTGTATCCAACGAAAACATCTAAAGGGTGCTATTTAGTGGCCTCAATAGGTCTAAAAAAATATGATATGGCCACTTTGCGTTCATATAAAGGTTTTGGTTCCATTTTGTTTGAATATGGAAATTTCGAATAACTAGATTTTTTTTGCTATTTGACAACAGAATCAGAATGTTTTAGAATGTACTCAATATTTTCTATGTAGGTTTTGGATTCATGTGGATCTATTTCATCAATATTGACATGCACATATTCTTTCACAAATTAGTTTAACTTATTAATTACTCTCTAGGATTTACTAGAGACTAAATATACAAGGAAAATTCCTTCATCACTCTTGGAGGAAATTTTTTCATGATTTTATGTTGTGTTAAAAATAGAAAAATTTAAATAAAAAACATTTAAGTAATTAAAATTAGGTTTCCCATAATTCAAAAACTCATAGGGTGATTTATATAGGATATTTATAATAAAAACGCTATTGATTATATATAATTGTGTATTCACAGCTTCTGCCCAAAAATATACTGGTAGATCATATTCATTAAGCATAGTTGAGTTTATCTCTTTTAAGGATATATTTCTCCTTTTTACAACTCCATTATACTAGGCTGTACTATGAGTAGAGAAGTTATTACTATATTCATATTGTGAGAAACAAGATTCAAATTCATGATTTTAAAACTCATTACCATGTCACTTCTTTTAGTTTTGATTCTTTGTCCACTAATGTTTTTTTACTGATCTAGCATATATATTGAAATAAGAACAACCTTGACTTTTTGAGTTAAAAAAGGTCCATGTATACATCAAAATTAAATCTAATAGAACATAGAAATATTTATTCCTATTTAAACATTAAACTCTATATGGTCCATGAAAATAAATATGGACCAACTCAAGAGGATAAAAAGAAAAAACTTATTCTTTGGTTCAAATGATATTTTATGTTTTTTTCCTTTTTGGAAAGGATTAAAGACTTTATCATTTGGTAGCTCTAGTTTATATAAATCATTGACAAATTATTATCTATTAAGATTTATATGATACTGAATGTTACAATGCACTAATCTTCTATAACATATTCAAGACTCTTTATTAACTTCACATAGAAAGAAACATTCTTTGAGACTATGGAATCCAGATTAAAAACATATATATTTTCATTACTAAAAGAATAAAATAGTAATTTATTATTAGAATTGAAAACATTAGAAGAATACTTTTGAAATTTAACCTGAAAACCATCATCACATAATAGTATATTACTTTAGACCATCATAAAAAATAAATTTATATCTTCAAATTGACTTTTTGTTACCGATTTGGTTGAGGCCAATAATTTTCCCTTTTACATTGTCTCCAAATGTGATATGTACACCCTCAATTTTTTGAGGTTTGTGAAGCTAGATTAGTAACCTATCATGTTTCTTAAAAACCATCGATCCATGTTACATATGATCTTACAAGAACTCTTCATACAACTTTTCTAAAAAATTATTTTCAACAATAAAAGTGACAGATATCCATATTTTATTAGTTTCAAAAATATTAGTAATTAAAGATTTAGGAACCCAAATTTTATTCATCAGTTTTCTATAAAAATTTATAACATATTTATGAAAATAAAATCTAGTAGGTTTATAATAATTAGATTTTGTAAAAAAAATTCTGCACAAAAACATGTCGAAAAAAATTCAAAATATGGGCATAAAACAAAATTTCTAGATTTGGATATAAAATTGTTTTGAACAATATTACATTGACTAGGTTAATAATAAATGTCAATATTATATTTGATAGGAACATGTTTTCAAAGAATTTTAATTTAGGTATTTTACAATTTTTATATTTTTTATATATACATCTTTAACAGTAGTAAAAAGAGCATGATGTTTTTTGAGATATTTATATTTATCTTTTAGACCATTCTAAGAATCCTCAAGAGTTTTGCAGTTTTCAAAAATTACATTATTGGTAATATTATTATAATTTTCATATTTTTAGATTTATCTCTAGAATATTAACAATTCTATGTAGGTGATACTAATATTACCTTAGATGTTTTTATTAAAAAAACATGTTGGATTTGTTAGAATTTTTATCATAAAATTATTTGGATTCACTAGAGATTTCCTAAGAAGCACTCTAGGTAGCCTTCATAGAATTCATGTATTTTATATATTTTTCATCATATTTCTTTTTTTACACCAGTTTAGGATAGTAAGCCTTCAGATTTAATTTTATTTTCCATTCATAGCAGATATTGTTTTTCATATTCTCAAATATTTCCAAATATTTTTTCCAATTACCTTTATTTTTTCATATTTCCATCTATATCTAGGATCTATAAAAACCTATTTCATTCTATATAATATCTTCAATCTCCAGGATAACTAATAAATTTATTCATCACTATTAATTTATGAATCTTCATTGCAGGAATATTCAATAGGAACTTGAATTATCTCATTTTTCTTGGATGTATGAGTTTTGAAAGACACATAATTTATACTTGGTTCACCATCCCCTTCTTGATTGACCTCAAAATATTCCTCATACATGATCTTATTTCCCAATAGTTCCATTATAGGTAGTGCATTGATGTCACAAGATTTTATAATTGGTTCTGATGTCTCTCTCAATCCTTCTAGAAGACATTTCAAGATTCATATGATGTGTTCTTTTTCAGTGATTGTCTTTCCTAGTGACTCATAGTAGTCATGATCTATTTTAACATGTGTCACATGTTAGATATATGTTCATCAGGATTCATTTTGATGTTATCATATTCTATAATATATTTTTTATTCCTCATTTCCATAACATTAGTTGTTCCATTATGTGAAACTACTAACGTATCTGAAATCTGAAAGTCTGTTTAACATGAAAAAATCCAATTGAATTCATCATCACATAGAGAACAATATAAGGAATTAATAGAATTGAAATTATTATTATTGGAAGCCTTAGTTCCATCATTCCATGTGTTTAGATAACTAGAAGTAATTTTATACTCTTCTACTGTTGTAGACAATATTTCAAGAAACATGGTTTCTAAATGCATTTTCATTTCAATTTTCCACTAAGAATGATTTAATACATTCAAATAGGTAGTTCTATTGATTGGAACACCTTAATTTCTATTTTCTATGTTAATTATTAGAAACATGTTTTAAAAAACTAATGATTTTAAACTGATGAAAATTTTGAGATCATTAAAAAACTAAAATCAGAGTTGAAATGATTTTAAAACATTAGAAATTTTGAAACCCAAAAATTAGAATCCTCTGATAAGAAATATTGGTCAGAATAGAACATTAAATATGGGGGTTAATTGGGATCCGATAAAAATTTATATCTAAAATATTTATTTTAATGTCCCATAATTTAAAAAAATGGCCTAGTTGATCAAATGAGTAGTTTATAAAATATTTGGTTACTTGAAGGATTTCTTAAATAGGCATAAGTTATCAGTTATAATAATAAAAATTATTACTTTAACTATTAAAATAAATATAATAAATAAAATTCTAATATAGACACTATCTAAGATAATTATCAAATGAAAGTGATGTTTTCATATTTAATTAAACATCAATTGAGAAAACTAAACTTGAAAGAACATAGTAGAATTAAAACAGGAGGTCTAGTGTAAGGTTGAGACTTAATCCTATCCAATTATAAATCACCTACTTCCAAGTAGTTTATATAAATACTCATTGATCCATAGCCTTGATTGGGGTATACAAGACTATACACAATTGTCCCGGCTAAATAGACCTCTTCGACATTTTATTGGGTGTACAAACACAAACATGCCATGTAGGGACAACTTACAATACTATTTCTATGATTGTAATTTGTAAAAGATAGTCTCTAAAGATATCAGTTTACCTTCAAGCATTTCATTGGATTTTGTGTGTATTCATAGAACACAGATAGACACACATTGGTTGTAATGTTAAAATAGAACACAAGAAGATATAATAAGAAAAAATATTTGAAATATCTATATGATAGTAAATGTAGCTTGAGACTCCTAGAAGTTTTCATGAAGTTTATATTTATTCAACAATCATAAATAGAAAGAAAAATATAGTGTAGTGAGAGATTCTGCCTTTTGTATCTTGTGAGGTATTTGATTTTCATTGTGATGGATTCTCCTCTCTCACTTTATTGTAGAAAACGTTTCTTCTATTTTTGTTCTCAGTAGTATCCAATGCCTGTAGTTCTCATTTATTTCATAGGAACATGAACTCATGACTTATACTCATTTTTAGGAATCTATATTTTTTATCACGAATTTCCTTATACACTGCAGTAGATAGGGATCATGTTCTCGATTGTGGTCAGGTACCTTAATTCTCATAAATTAGTCTAACTAAGAATTAAATATTATCTACAAAAGCCAAAAAAGGAATTAAAAATAATTTGTAGTAATAAGTTTCAAAATATGATTGTCACAATGAAAATTGAATTTATATGAAAAAGGAATAATTGACAATGTATCTGAATGTTGAATCAAAACGGTGGCTTGGAACGGGGTCTTTGGATAGTTCCATGGAACTATCTCTTGGAAATATCATGTACTTTAATAATATTCTTGAATTTAACCAAGTATTTATTTGATTTTGTATCTTAACACACCTTTATATCTTTAATTTTCACAATTAATATTTGATATTTTACAAGAAAATTAATAATAGAGTTATCAATCAAGACTCCTAGTGCAATTATCACTACAATAGGGATGTGTCATTAAGATCCCATTATGACACATAAATGTTCCCTATTTTTTAATTAAATATTATTCATATGGTTTATTTTTATATAAACCATGGAATATGAGGACTTTCAAAATATTGTTTATAATTTATTGTAAATAGAAGGAAGTTATGATTTGTTATGAATAAATGGAATATCAAATCTTTATAGGGAATATTTCATTATCTTAGTCATGTCTAGGTCGACCCCTAGTTTCTCTTCTGAATGATATTCTTGGGGATAAGAGGAAATAAAAGATACCAATGGAAAAGTTAATCATAAAATTGATGATGTACATATTTTATGGTAACACATGTAGAGACCCGAAGCTTATCGTACATGGACATTACATTACTTTTGCAGAATACTTAGTACATAACAAAAACACACACACAAGGATCGTAATAGTTTAGTGTCTTTGGAAACTCGGAACGTAATCTTCTAAACGTGGTGAAAGATCTTCAACATCTCCCATAACGATCTTTTTTTTACCTAAAACCTTTCTTTATATCCTGGGGAAAAGAAAACATAAAAGGGTGAGCTCAAATGCTCAGTAAGGGTAAACAAAAGAAATATCAATCACATCATATACATAAGAACATAGCTTTTGGAAATCTTAACCTGCAAAAGAGAGCATAATATCATAACGTGGGATAAATCATAGAAGTGAAAATGAAATCATAACTTAAAACATTACTCATTGTGGCATACACACATAATCATAGAGAATCATTTCTTGTTAGTCAAGACTCATTTCCAAGACTATCTTAGTGGACAAAGTCCCTTTCTGAATCGAGTAATCCTCGTTTCAGTCCTGTTTCACTGAACCGGTATAACCTACCATTCCAGCCATGTCTATCTCATGAGATATAAAATCTTTACCCAATGCATTGGAGGGAGATATAGGTCCCACCCATCTCTTAATGATACCATTCTTATGTGTGCCACAAAATCATAAATCATACATCATTTCATAACCCATGTAATAAAAATGGGATTCTTAAACAACATGACATCATAAAACCATTCATATAAGATAAAGGAATTCATAAACATAATTCCATCACAACATAGTCAAATCAATGTAAAAATATGGATAGAAACAGAACCCTTTATTATTTTAGATGGAAAATACTTTTGATAAAACACTTGAAATGAATTCTTGATGAAAATATCCTTTCTTCTTTAAAATCAATTTTCTTTTCACAAAACATCATGCAATATTAAAAGAGAGATATTTTATTGAAAATAGTCATGAAATATTTTAGAGGAAGCTTCATGAAAATAAGGCTTTATAAAACAGTATAAATCCGTTCGTGCCGTATAAGTTAAAAAAACATTCTTCGTACTTTTTTCTGAAAAGTCAAAAAGTACCTCGTACGGAAAAACGACAAAAGATTCCTAAAAACTCACCTAAGGGTAAAATTGGATTTAAACTATTGCAAGTGGATGGAAACAATATTACATATTGAGGGAACATGGATGTGGATGATAAAATACACCCCAGTAAATACTTACGAATAAACAATCTCGGATAAAAATGAGATTGTGATATTTCCCTTACCTTAGGTCCGACTTGCTTTGTAAGTGTCCAAACCTCCTGTATAATGATTTAAATAATGTTATTGACTTATTACAGAATCATATTCATTGTTATGATATCATATATGGTTCACTTATGACATTATATTACCCGTTCTTTTGTAAATTCCATGTTAAAGAAGCGTTTTGGGTAAAATCGTTTCATTTATCATATGTGTTTTGACTTTTTGTTCTTGACATCATTATTACTTATATCATGATTTACTTACTTCCAGAATATAAAATATGATTTATATATCATATATATTCAGTATATATATATATATAATAGGTAGATAAATAAAATGAAAAACACGGTTCATGGAGACGGTAGTCCGTACGTACGCATGAACGCTGTTTTCCTTTCCTTATTGTCTTGAAATGGAAGTAAGTAGATGACATACATATGTATATATATACATAAATCCAGTAGCTTTATAATGTCATATATTTCATTATTATTTCTTATATATACATTATAATCATTCTTAAATGGTTAACATGTAGAATGAATCTCATCGCGTCGTGGAGACTGTATTCCGTACGTACGCACGAGCGATGATATCATTTCTATAAATATTGAATTGAATTGGAGTGGATTATACAATATATCAGAATCAATATGATGTTGTAATAACTATGTATAGTTATTCTTTACACCATTATACCCATCCATGTAAGGTGGTGGTGGAAAATAGATTACACCACAGCGTGGAGACGGTATTCCGTACGTACGCACGCGCGGTGATTTCTTTTTCCGTAGGATGGATTGATGGTGAAATAGGGTTGTTTCATACTTATAATAACATATCAGTATATGAGTGATACTGATGTTATTACTTCATAATGAAACAACCTACGAAGAAGAAGTGGAAGAAGAAATAAAGATGAAAGAATTGGTAACGGTAATTACCTCTTCTTTGAAGTGCCTCTTTGAGACCTCCTCTTAGGGCACTAAAATTGGTCTTTGAGGAAGACCAGAACCTCTAGGATGTTTCTAGGGAAGTGGAGAGGAGAAATTGGCAGGGGTTGGCCGAGCTTGGGTGCTCAAATTGGTGTGAGGAGGAGGGGGAGGAGGTGTCCTTTTATAGGGGAGGAGAGGGGCACCTTAGGAATATCTCAAAATATTATTTTATATTAAAGTCAAAATCGGTTTATAATGGTTCCAAAGGGTCTTATTTCGAAGCTAAAGTGGGGATGGGTCGAAATCCTATCATCCAATAGAATTTAGACAAGTTTAGGGTACTATTTTAACCTTATCAATTAGATTTAACTCTAAGTTAAATAATTTAACTTTTACCGTGTCTTTTTGTTTTCTTCCACTATATGGTTAATAAACTTACTATAACATGCCAAACGAACCGCAAATTGTATATTATTAATACATATATCCTTATATAAGTCATTTGGCCGAACCTTAGATTTTTAGGAATAAAATAACAATTAATAATATAATAATTGATTTAAAAACTATTTTGTGTCAATTTTGACACTATTTGATATATGATTTTTGTGAAAGTCATAACAGAATTATATGTTCGAACGAAGTTTATTAAATCAACACTAATATATCATAGTAACCTAGAAAATTAGTGGAATTCATAAAAAGTCTTAAATTACATTTATTTTGGTATTTATATTATCAATTATGACAATATTTCATTAATAAGATAATTACTGCATCATCTTTGTGTCATCAATACATTATATTATTTGATGTCTACAAATTACAAATAAAATACCATCATTTAGGAAATCTTTTTATCTTTCTAATGAATATATATAGTCGAATTTATCTTATGTATAACCCCATATTAAAAATGATTTACTTATTAAACTTTGATTTTAACTATTTTAACCCTTCTTTAAATAAATTAATAATAAATGTCCTAATCTAATCCAAGTGGGCCTAAATGGTCATATTTTATTCCTAAGTTTGTTTTTGGTCGAATTACACTTGTCCAATAGAATTAGGACATGGGTTAGGGTAATATTAATATCATATTTACCCTTAGTTACCCTATTTACTATTAACCGTGGTAAAAAAAAGTAAAAAGTTACTATTCACAAAAAAATTATTTTCATCTCATTGAACCACATTTTAGTCCTTGATATTAACCGTGTCTCTCGGATTTTCGAAATTCCATTCACAGAAGCGGTAAAATTAAGTTTTATGCAAAATTCAGTTTTTAACCTACCACTTAGTAGTTTCACTATTCATCAAAAATTGATGTTTTTCAGAACAATGCCAAAATTTCATCCCAAACTATATTTCATATTCCGAATTCAAAAATGAAGTCTATTTTACCAAATTCATAACATAATAGTTGCATTAATTAATTTTATAATTAAATCCCGCTGTTAAAACAAATAGCGTGTTTTTTTAAGAAACAATATCTATCAAAAGATTGACACTTGTTTATGTCTAGTTTAAATGTGAAATTACATCCAATGACCAACATTGTATTAAATTGTAAAAATATATTCTAAATATACTTTAAAACCACTCAAATTAATGATTTATCACTATTAATTATTTCGATTAAAAAAGTTGTTTTTAATTATAATTTAGTAATTTTCACTATTCATCAGAATATGAAAGTTATCCGAAAAGTACCAAAATTTCATCTTAGGCTAAATTCGATACTCCGAATCCAAAAATGAAGTCCATTTTAAAATTTCTAAAATTTAAAAAGTGGTTATTACTATTCATAACGGCTAGTTTTAATAATATTTTAATAGCATATCATTGTTTCGTGAAACTCAGTATTACGTACCACACACGCTATCGAGGAAGGTTGCGATTGCGTGTAATGCAAGGCAAGTCAAGGATGCGTGTTGTGCAAGCTCCTTTTGGTGTAGCGTATAACACAAGACATTAGTAAAATAAAAAAGAATATTTTTCATAAAATCTCGGGCTGTTACATTCTACCCCCCTTAAAATGAATTTCGCCCTCGAAATTCGTCGGGGTTATAAATGGTTTACTATTCGAAAGTTTCTTTAATAGAAACCCACATCGTAAAAGGGAATACCAAAACTTGGCTTTAAAAACTAAAGTATGAAATGTAACGATTACCCAAATAAACTAATCACTGGGTTTCCACATAGGTGAAAATATGGATATGGAAGACAAATCTAACCATCATGTTCTGATGGAGAGTGGTAGAGAACATGGCTATGGAAAAGCCAGTAATCACAAATCCATAGATTTGTGATGATATAAGGTACCATCTGATTCATCGGGTATAAGATCACTAGGACAACATTTTTGGTTTTCAAGATCATTTCCCTAAAGTTGAAAATTTGCTTAGAATAAATACTTACTTTATTTTGGTACAATCTCACTTTTGTTCGTGCCTTGAAAGATTTCTACTTCATCTCTTAAATAAATTAAGTTGAATTTGTTATTTGTGAAGTGTTAGCAGATCATGTGATAGAATGACTATTCATTCCATCTGTCTCAAACAAAAGGTTAGAAAAAGTTATTAAATATACATAAGTCATTCTATAGTGAGATTAATCATATATGGTTCCTAAAATGGACTTATACTTCATATATCATGCTGCTAAATATAATAAAACAAGTTTCTACTAAACAGGGACTTCCTGTAGGCCAGTGGTAGGAGATAAAGGCCAGTCGCACTTCGGTTGTGGGTTCGATTCCTACAGCCTTGTCCGAAGCGATGGGCTATTGCCCGTCCTGTAGGTTGTCCTTTTTCTAAAACTATAATAATATAACATCCCATCAATAATATCGAAAAAACTTCTATCCTTAAACAATACTAACTTATGCCCAACATAATCCATTCCAATATTTAGGCTTATCCATAATACTGCAGTCCATTCTCATAACATAGTGAAAATGATTACCAGAGATTTAATACCATCGTTGATCCCCATATATCATAAGATATATCTTGTTGGTCACATTTCAAACATTCAAAGGCCTTAATCGTGTATTCTCTTGAATACCTTAGTGAGTGCAGTTAAAAGTTAACACTTTCCATATACCAAAATCCTCAAAATTCTATATACTCAAACCATGATATCACTTAGTTCTTATATCAATCATGAGCTCATGAATACTATCAAACATTTAATTTTCTCCTTATCCCTTCATTATGCGCATATCATCTACATTCCAAAAATATCTGAATAACCTTTCATGGATAGTGGTACCATTAATCATACACTTTCATAACTCAAGGAAAGACAACAGTGTAACAATCCTCAGATGTCTCTTTATTCCATAGTACCATGAGATTTCTTATACAACATTACACATGATAAACATGTAATCATTCCACAACATTCTTAAACCATTGACCGAGCTTCAACAATTCTTTCATCTCACATATCATTTGTAGTCTCTTCATCATCATTCACATAAATACTACCCATATGACCATACTGATTCTCTTCATGAGTCTTTCCCTTAGGGCATTGGTTTGCATAATGCCCATACATTCCACATTTAAAACATTTAACCATTGTTGATGTCGTAGCAATACCATTATCCTCATCCATGGTGTTAACTGAACCTTTTCCTTTGCACTTACTTGCTTTGTGTCCTTCTTTTCCACACCCAAAGCATCTTCCAGTTCCTTTGAAACATTCTCCTTGATGCCTCTTCCCACATGATTTACATAGGGAAAATTGAACTTTCTTTCCTCTATGATCATCATGAAACTCCATCTTTCTCTTATTAGCCGAGTCAGGAAACTTATCAAATTTTACTTTATTGATCATATTATGAGATTGCTGATTCGACATAATAATGATGCAAACACTTCCAAATCCCATTTCATTATGAAGAATATCATTCCATTGTCCATCATATCCTCCATTATCGTGAATCATCTTGTTTCCAGCCATTTTATAAAACCCAGAAAAGAATAGTGTGAGAGGTAAAAATCATGCTAGGGAAAACAACATAATAAAGGGGGAGTACCTTCAATATCCAACATCTTAGGTTTAATTCTATGATCGTTAGCGTAATTCTATTACTATAACCTATACGTATACTTATCCCTAGGGACATCCCTAGACATACCTTAGAAATATCTCTAGGGATCTCACTAACGTTTTCGCATCCTAGTTTCCAAAGGTTGACTAAACCTTTCCTCTGATACCAACTGTAGAGACCCAAAGCTTATCGTACATGGACATTACATTACTTTTGCGGAATACTTAGTACATAACAAAAACACACACACAAGGATCGTAATAGTTTAGTGTCTTTGGAAACTCGAAACGTAATCTTCTAAACGTGGTGAAAGATCTTCAACATCTCCCATAAAGATCTTTTTTTTTACCTAAAACCTTTCTTTATATCCTGGGGAAAAGAATACATAAAAGGGTGAGCTCAAATGCTCAGTAAGGGTAAACAAAAGAAATATCAATCACATCATATACATAAGAACATAGCTTTTGGAAATCTTAACCTGCAAAAGAGAGCATAATATCATAACGTGGGATAAATCATAGAAGTGAAAATGAAATCATAACTTAAAACATTACTCATTGTGGCATACACACATAATCATAGAGAATCATTTCTTGTTAGTCAAGACTCATTGCCAAGACTATCTTAGTGGACAAAGTCCCTTTCTGAATCGAGTAATCCTCGTTTCAGTCCTGTTTCACTGAACCGGTATAACCTACCATTCCAGCCATGTCTATCTCATGAGATATAAAATCTTTGCCCAATGCATTGGAGGGAGATATAGGTCCCACCCATCTCTTAATGATACCATTCTTATGTGTGCCACAAAATCATAAATCATACATCATTTCATAACCCATGTAATAAAAATGGGATTCTTAAACAACATGACATCATAAAACCATTCATATAAGATAAAGGAATTCATAAACATAATTCCATCACAACATAGTCAAATCAATGTAAAAATATGGATAGAAACAGAACCCTTTATTATTTTAGATGGAAAATACTTTTGATAAAACACTTGAAATGAATTCTTGAGGAAAATATCCTTTCTTCTTTAAAATCAATTTTCTTTTCACAAAACATCATGCAATTTTAAAAGAAAGATATTTTATTGAAAATAGTCATGAAATATTTTAGAGGAAGCTTCATGAAAATAAGGCTTTATAAAAAAGTATAAATCCGTTCGTGCCGTATAAGTTAAAAAAACATTCTTCGTACTTTTGTCAGAAAAGTCAAAAAGTACCTCCTACGGAAAAACGACAAAAGATTCCTAAAAACTCACCTAAGGGTAAAATTGGATTTAAACTATTGCAAGTGGATGGAAACAATATTACATATTGAGGGAACATGGATGTGGATGATAAAATACACCCCAGTAAATACTTACGAATAAACAATCTCGGATAAAAATGAGATTTTGATATTTCCCTTACCTTAGGTCCGACTTGCTTTGTAAGTGTCCAAACCTCCTGTATAATGATTTAAATCATGTTATTGACTTATTACAGAATCATATTCATTGTTATGATATCATATATGGTTCACTTATGACATTATATTACCCGTTCTTTTGTAAATTCCATGTTAAAGAAGCGTTTTGGGTAAAATCGTTTCATTTATCGTAGGTGTTTTGACTTGTTGTTCATGACATCATTATTACTTATATCATGATTTAATTACTTCCAGAATATAAAATATGATTTATATATCATATATATTCAGAATATATATATATATATAATAGGTAGATAAATAAAATGAAAAACACCGTTCATGGAGACGGTAGTCCGTACGTACGCCTGAACGCTGTTTTCCTTTCCTTATTGTCTTGAAATGGAAGTAAGTAGATGACATACATATGTATATATATACATAAATCCAGTAGCTTTATAATGTCATATATTTCATTATTATTTCTTATATATACATTATAATCATTCTTAAATGGTTAACATGTAGAATGAATCTCATCGCGTCGTGGAGACGGTATTCCGTACGTACGCACGAGCGATTATATCATTTCTATAAATATTGAATTGAATTGGAGTGGATTATACAATATATCAGAATCAATATGATGTTGTAATAACTATGTATAGTAATTCTTTACACCATTATACCCATCCATGTAAGGTGGTGGTGGAAAATAGATTACACCACGGCGTGGAGACAGTATTCCGTACGTACGCACGCGCGGTGATTTCTTTTTCCATAGGATGGATTGATGGTGAAATAGGGTTGTTTCATACTTATAATAACATATCAGTATATGAGTGATACTGATGTTATTACTTCATAATGAAACAACCTAAGAAGAAGAAGTGGAAGAAGAAATAAAGATGAAAGAATTGGTAACGGTAATTACCTCTTCTTTGAAGTGCCTCTTTGAGACCTCCTCTTAGGGCACTAAAATTGGTCTTTGAGGAAGACCAGAACCTCTAGGATGTTTCTAGGGAAGTGGAGAGGAGAAATTGGCAGGGGTTGGCCGAGCTTGGGTGCTCAAATTGGTGTGAGGAGGAGGGGGAGGAGGTGTCCTTTTATAGGGGAGGAGAGGGGCACCTTAGGAATATCTCAAAATATTATTTTATATTAAAGTCAAAATCGGTTTATAATGGTTCCAAAGGGTCTTATTTCGAAGCTAAAGTGGGGATGGGTCGAAATCCTATCAACCAATAGAATTTAGACAAGTTTAGGGTATTATTATAACCTTATCAATTAGATTTAACTCTAAGTTAAATAATTTAACTTTTACCGTGTCTTTTTGTTTTCTTCCACTATATGGTTAATAAACTTACTATAACATGCCAAACGAACCCCAAATTGTATATTATTAATACATATATCCTTATCTAAGTCATTTGGACGAACCTTAGATTTTTAGGAATAAAATAACAATTAATAATATAATAATTGATTTAAAAACTATTTTGTGTCAATTTTGACACTATTTGATATATGATTTTTGTGAAAGTCATAACAGAATTATATGTTCGAACCAAGTTGATTCAATCAACACTAATATATCATATTAACCTAGAAAATTAGTGTAATTCATAAAAAGTCTTAAATTACATTTATTTTGGTATTTATATTATCAATTATGTCAATATTTCATTAATAAAATAATTACTGCATCATCTTTGTGTCATAAATAAATTATATTATTTGATGTCTAAAAATTACAAATAAAATACCATCATGTAGGAAATCTTTTTATCTTTCTAATTAATATTTATAGTCGAATTTATCTTATGTATAACCCCATATTAAGAATGATTTACTTATTAAACTTTGATTTTAACTATTTTAACCCTTCTTTAAATAAATTAATAATAAATGTCCTAATCTAATCCAAGTGGGCCTAAATGGTCATATTTTATTCCTAAGTTTGTTCTTGGTCGAATTACACTTGTCCAATAGAATTAGGACATGTGTTAGGGTAATATTAATATCATATTTACCCTTAGTTACCCTATTTACTATTAACCGTGGTAAAAAAAAGTAAAAAGTTACTATTCACCAAAAAATTATTTTCATCTCATTGAACCACATTTTAGTCCTTGATATTAACCGTGTCTCTTGGATTTTCGAAATTCCATTCACAGAAGCGGTAAAATTATGTTTTATGCAAAATTCAGTTTTTAACCTACCACTTAGTAGTTTCACTATTCATCAAAAATTGATGTTTTTCAGAACAATGCCAAAATTTCATCCCAAGCTATATTTCATATTCCGAATTCAAAAATGAAGTCTATTTTACCAAATTCATAACATAAAAGTTGCATTAATTAATTTTATAATTAAATCCCGCTGTTAAAACAAATAGCGTGTTTTTTTAAGAAACAATATCTATCAAAAGATTGACACTTGTTTATGTCTAGTTTAAATGTGAAATTACATCCAATGACCAACATTGTATTAAATTGTAAAAATATATTATAAATATACTTTTAAACCACTCAAATTAATGATTTATCACTATTAATTATTTCGATTAAAAAAGTTGTTTTTAATTATAATTTAGTAATTTTCACTATTCATCAGAATATGAAAGTTATCCGAAAAGTACCAAAATTTCATCTTAGGCTAAATTCGATACTCCGAATCCAAAAATGAAGTCCATTTTAAAATTTCTAAAATTTAAAAAGTGGTTATTACTATTCATAATGGCTAGTTTTAATAATATTTTAATAGCATATCATTGTTTCGTGAAACTCAGTATTATGTACCACACACGCTATCGAGGAAGGTTGCGATTGCGTGTAATGCAAGGCAAGTCAAGGATGCGTGTTGTGCAAGCTCCTTTTGGTGTAGCGTATAACACAAGACATTAGTAAAATAAAAAAGAATATTTTTCATAAAATCTCGGGCTGTTACAACACATTTATGTATTTCTTGAGGAATTACCTTGACATACACTAGTGCATAAAATTGAGTTTTTCATTTATATAATCCTCGGTACCAGAATAATATCAAAGTATATATAAATAATGGACACTATAGGATTATTTTAGTTAAAAAAAATTTATAGAACTAATGAGATAAAGGATTTATACATCCTAGTGTTTAACCGTGGGATCTACTATTCTTTTTGTTAAGAAGAAATATATATCTATGATTCTACACTTTGATTATAGGGAAACCAATGTTATTATGTTAAATCAAAAGTATCCTACACATTTCATTGATGGATAATTTGATCAATTTCATGAATATCAATATATTTCATAGTTTTACATTTATTTAGGGTATCATTAATTTTGAGCAATGTTGAAAGATATTTAGAAGGGAACATTTTGTAGGAGTTATGGACATTAAAATTTCATAGTAATTCCATTTTTATTGAGTAATGAAACCCCTATCTTAATGGATATATTTAATAGATTATTCCAGGAAAAGCTAGGTATTTTTTATTGATGATTTCATGTTGTAATCTAAAAGCAACGAGGATGATGAAAATCACATGAGGATCCTTTTTTGATCAAATAAGAAAATCATTAGATGGAAAATTTAAATTGTGTTGATTATGTCTTCAAAATGATTCTGTTATTTGATATATTGTCTCAAAGTATCGGATATTAGTTTATCATGTGATGAAAAATGACGTCCAAGAATGACCTACAACAAAAAACATAACAAGGGTATTTTGTTTCACGTTTTTTGAATGTTACTAATGGATATTTTTTTAAATGGTTCTTGATTGGCTAATCCATTAACAATACATAATCAAATTTGGGTTATGTTTGTAAGGATAAAGGAATATAAAGAATGTTTTTATAATTATAGTGGATATTGATGAATGTTATTATTTGGAATAACCAACCAGGAAATGATACTTTTATAATATATATTTACATATCATAGAAAGTACGTGGTTTTGAAAATTTACAGAATGTCAAATATAATTCATATGCATAAAGGTAGTTACAGAATCATGAACATAACTGTCCAACATATCATATTTTTTTGCTTCCACAATCATTTATTTGATGATGTGGAGACATTATATCTATGAGGAATAGTGTGTGATCTATATAGATCATAAGATTTTGAAATATATTTTTCACGAGAGGATACCATAATGAGGCCAATATGATATCTCAAGAAACTCAAGTACTTTTACTTACCAATAAACTAAAAAAAAGGAATAAAAAATTCAATAGAAGCATTAATCAAGAATTATCAGGAATTCATGACCAAAATAATGATTTACAAGGATCATATGATCATGGAATCAATAAATATGGATCATGGAATTATTAAAAAAAGGGAAAACATGAATCCTTTTTAAAATTATTATTGAACGATATTTATTGGAAAAGATAAAATGTTCTAAAATTGATAATGATAATCATTAAAAGAGAATTAAATCTTTGAATGTGGGAAAATTGGTAGACTTCATATACGATGTTGATGTTTAATAATTTGGAGAGAGACTATGTGTCTTGCCTATACCTCATCTGAAAAAGGGATATTCAAATGATTCTCATAGCTTTAATATTTTTATACATCCCGATAGCACCAAGATGTATAGATAGTTTAACAAAATATTTTGTTATGATAATATAAATGGGTACAATAACAGATATGTGTTACAGTGTTAAGTTTTCCAATAAGTGAAGGATCAAGTAAAAAACCCCAAAGGAGACATGAAACCTCTATATAAAAATATGTGGAAATGAGATGGATTTCTCCTGGATATTTTCATTGGATCACAATGTACACTTAAAAAAATTATCTAATTTTGTTTAATGTTGTTCACTATATAAAATCCGCACATTATCTTTCCACAAATAATATTTCCCTCTTGATTTCCTTCCATATATTTATATTAATGAAAATGTAAGATATCATGGTCCACCACTTTCAATTGTTTCTAATCATGATCTACACAATACATAATGATTTTGGAACAGTATTTAGTGGGCTCTAGATATCGAGTTTAATTGGATCACTATTTATCACCCTCAAAATGATGAATAGTCTAAAAGGACTGCACAAACATTTGAAGACATGTTGAGTTCATGATCACTTCACTTTCAATGTATGTGGGGTCAATATTTATATTTGTAAGTGTTACCGTATAACAATTTCCTCCAATAAAGTGTTAAAATGGCCTCATATTAATAATATATGGAAAGACATGTAATACTATAAATTTTGGGATAAATTTGGTAAAATGAATCTTATAGGTTCAAAACATTTAGAAGAAATAATGAAAAAGATAACTATTATTCATATTCATATCAAGAAATATCAAAGTAGAAAAAATAGTAATTCTAATCACCAGAGGAAGGATTTGAAATTTCATGTGGGAGATCATGTTTTCCTAAAAGTATCCCCAATGAAGGGAGTTATATGGTTGTGTAAGAAAGTGAAATTTATCCCCAGTTACATCATACCTTTTGAAATCATAGAAATAATTGCAGTTTTGGATTACAATTTGGAAATTTTACTAAGATCCACTAAATTTATTGACATTTCCATATTATAATGACTCATACTTTACATACATTGTTTTTACATCATAACTGAATCATACTTATTACAACATATAACAAAACCACGAATGGACCGTATAGGTATAATGTCTTTAAAAACTAGGAAACATAAACAACTGGTTAATAAAGCATCTACATTGTCTCCCATTTATTTCATCATATCTATAGCCCCTTTTGGAATATCTTACTTAATAACCTTCTTCCTGACCTGGGGGAAAGAAAACATACAGAAGGGTGAGCTCAAATGCTCAGTAAGGGTAAAAAAAACAAAAATAAATCACATCATATTCATATGAACTTAACATTTTGGAAATCTTATCCTACAAAAGAAATCATAATTTCATAACATGGGATAAATCATGGAAGTGTCACAGTAATCATAACCTAAAACATGAAACTTTGTGGCATACACACATAATCATAGAGAATCATTTCTTATTACTCAAGACCCATTTCCAAGACTATCTTAGTGGATAAAGTCAATTTCTTAACCGAGTTCACTCCTCGTTTCAGTCATTTTTCCCTGAACAGGTATAACCTACCGTTCCAGCCATGTCTATATCATGAGATATAAAATCTTTACCCAATGCATTGGAGGGAGATATAGGTCCCACCCATCTCATAATGATACCATTTTTATGTGTGCCACAAAATCATAAATTATACATCATTGCATAACCCATGTAATAAAAATGGGAATCTTAAACATCGTGACATCATCAAACAATTCATATAAGATAAAGGAATTCATAAAAATAATTCCATCACAACATAATCATATCAATGTAATAATAGTGATAAAAACAGAACCCTATATTATCTTATATGGAAAATAATTTTGATAAAACACTTGAACTCTATTCTTGACGAAAATATCATTTCTACTTCAAAAACATTTTCTTTTTTAACATGTCATAAATTTTAAACTAAAAGAAGTTGTTTAAAAATAAACTTGAAAACTTGTAAAGGAAGCTTCTTGTTTTAAAAATCCATTCATGTCGTATATGTTAAAAAAACATTCTTCTCGTACTTTTATCGGAAAAGTCAAAAAGTACTTCGTACGAAAAATGACAAAAGATTCCTTTCATATCATTTACTAAAAACTCACTGAAGGGTAAAATTGGATTTAAACAGTTGTAGTTGTATGGAAACAATATTACATATTGAGAAAACTTGGATCTGGAAGATAAAATACACCCCAGTAAATACCAAAGTATAAACAATCTCAGATAAAAATGAGATTGTGATATTTTCCCTTACCATAGGTCCAATTTGCTTCGTATGTGTCTGAACCTCCTGTATAATGATTTAAATAATGTTATTGACTTATTCAGGAATCATAATTATTTTTATGATATCATATATGGTCATATTCTTATCTTCTTATTAGTAATATTTCATTACTACTTGTTATTCGGGTGTTTATTACTTTTTGTTTTTATGCGTGTTTGTTGAATAAATTATTATTCTTCTCTTTAGGTTATAGATACCTGATTTACAGAATGGTATTAGTTTAATATATATCATATTCATTCATTAAATTCATTTATATAATCATTATGCAATGAAGATCATGTAGAACGAATCACATCAAATCGCGGAGACGGTATTCAGTACATACGCACGAGTGATGATATCGTTCCCATGATTGTGGAATTGTATTGGAGTGTATGTATACTATTTAATAATCAATACCACTTTAAAATAATCATATATATTCCTTATTTTCACCCTTATACATATCCAAGTAAGGTGGTGGTGGAAAATAGATTACACAACGGCATGGAGACAATATTTCGTATGTACCCACGCGCGGTGATTTCATTTTCCATAGGATGGATAAGAGGTGAAATAGGGTTGTTTCATATTTATAATAACATATCAGTATATAAGTGATACTGATTTTATTACCTCATAATGAAACAACTAAATAAGAGGTAGTAGAATAAGAATGGAACATGAAGAAAACGGTAGAAGGTATTACCTCTTTCTCTAAGTGCCTCCTTTAAACGTTCTCTTAGGGCACTAGAGTTGGTCTTTTGATAAGAACAGTACATCTAGTAGGTTTCTAAGGAAGTGGGGAAGTGAAATGGGCAGGGGTCGGCCGATCTTGAAGGCTCAAATTGGTGTGAGGAAGAGAGGGAGGAGGTGCCCTTTTATAAGGGAGGAGAGGGGCACCATTGGAAATATAAGAAATATTAGTTTATATTAAATCCCACCCCCACTTATAAACTTCCAAAATGACTCATATCCTAAGATTAGATGAGATATGGTTGTAATCTCATCAACCAATAAAATTAATACATGTTAGAAATTTATTTTAAACATTATCAACATGATTTATCTTTATTTATCAATTTAATTTTATTTGTGGTAATAATATTTTAAATTTTAAATTATTATAAATAATTACATATGTGTTGTGAAAATTCTAGAATTTGACACTTTATGACATTGTAGACCATATAACTTTTAATTTAATATTTTTAAATATTTTTGTGATTTTTAAACAATTTTATAATATGTTATTTTTATAAAATAACAATAGTGTCAATTTTAACACTATTCATTTATTTGAATGTAAATAAAATATATACAGAAGATATGTTCTAAATAAAAGCTTTAATAGATTCATAAAATGTCATCTGTATTTAGAAAATTTGTGTAGCCCATTAAATAGTTCATATAATATTTATTTTAATATTTTTAATACAATTTATTTGATATTTTAATTAATAAAATAATTTCAACATCACTATTGTGTCATTATTAATGATAATTATTTAATCCCAAAAAAATTTAAATAAATTCCTATGATGTAGATATTTGTATTAGATTTCTGGAGAATATTCATGTTCGATGTTTCCTTCAGTTTATCACAAAATCAAAATTATTATACTTATAATATTTAAGAAAGTGACATGTTGTCACATTCTTTGGTTTTAATAATAATTAAATTATTTTCATGGACAAAAGTCCATTAAATGAATCTATTCTGACCCTTATGTGATATGGGTCTACTTTTAGTCGTCCAATAGGATTTTGGCAGGTGTTACGGTTATTTTATAATCTTATATTTACCCTTAATTACCCGATTTACCTTTAACTATGGTAAATAAAATTTACCGTAGTTACTATTCATAATGCCCAAAAATAAAAAAGTAGTCTATTAACATAATTTGGACCCCCTGATTCTGAATATGGAATCCATTTTTCCAAATTCAAAACATATAAGTTTCATTAATTAATTTAAAATAAATCCCATTGTTAAGAAAATGGGTTTTAAAAGTTAAAACATTCCCAATGATTGAAATGTTTTTACCTATGAATTCAATGTGAAATTAATGCTATTGACATACATTATATTAAATAGTAAAAATATATTCTATTTATAATTTAAAACCATTCAATATTATAATTTATCGATATAAATTATCTCAATGAAAAATGTTGTTTTTAATAAAAAAATAGCGTATTTTTAGTATTCATCAAAATATGAATGTTATCAGAAAAATATCAAAAATTTATCCAAAGTAAATTTTTATACCCTGATTCAAAATAAGAATTATATTTTTGTCAAATTGAACTTATAAACATGTCAAAAACTAGATTTAATGTGGGTGCGCCATCAAAAGGTGGCAAAACTGTATTTTTTGAAAAATATTTCTTTTATCCAAAAAAAACTGATTTTGATTTTATACCTCATTCTAGAAAATGTATATGTTTAATTAAAATGTTATAAAATTCAGAATTCATTTAATACTATTCATAACGGCTAGTTTTAATAATATTTTAATAGCATATCGTTGTTTAGTGAAACTCGGTATTGCGTACGACGCAAGCTATCGAGGAAGGTCGTGGTTGCGTGTAAAGCAAGACAAGCTAGTGTTGTGTGTAGTGAAAGATTACATTCATGATTTATATAACATAAAAAAAATACCTCTCATAAAAGTCTCTGGTGTTACATTCTACCCCCCTTAAAATTAATTTCACCCTCGAAATTCGTCACTCTGTAACAAACAGAAGAGGATACTTCTCCCTAATCATATCCTCAAGCTCCCATGTAGCTTATTCTAATTGGTGGTTCCTCCATAAAAATTTCACCAAGCGAGTGGTCTTGTTTCATAGGACTTTTTCGCTACGATCCAGAATCTCTATCTGCTATTCTTCATAAGAAAACTCTTGCTTCTGCGGTACAACTTCTGAGCTGAGTACATGTGGAGGATCAGGTATGTACTTTCTCAGGAGAGATACATGGAACACATCATGTACTTGAGAGAGATTAGGTGGAAGCACCAATCGGTAAGCTACCTTCCCGACACGATCCAGTATTTCGAAAGGACCAATATATCTAGGGCTAAACTTCACCTTCTTTACAAATCTCATGACCCTCTTCTAGGGAGATATTCGTAAGAACACTTTATCACCCACTTAAAACCCTAGGTCTTTTCGACGGTTGTCGGCATAACTTTTCTGTCGACTCTGAGCTGCTCTTATGTGTTGTTGAATAGATCAGACCTTTTCTGCCATTTCATCAATGAGATCAGGTCCTAATAGCTTTCTTTCCCCAACTTCATCCCAGAAAGTTGGAGTCATGCATTTCATTACATAGAGAGCTTCATAAGGAGCCATCTGAATACTGGAGTGAAAGCTATTATTATAATAAAAATCCACCAAAGGTAGGTGTTGATCCCATCCACCATTTAAATCCATAGAGCAAGCTCTCAACATATCTTCTAGAGATTGAATTGTTCTCTCAGACTAACCATCTATCTGAGGATGATAAGCAGTGCTGAAACTCAACTCTGTATCCAGAGTATGCTGAAGACTTCGCCAGAACATCGAGGTAAATCTTGGATCCCGATCAGATATAACAGAAAGAGGTACTCTATGAAATATTACCACTTCCTTTACATATATCCTGGAAAGCTGATCAAGAGAGAAATCCTCTCCAATAGCAATGAAGTGTGGAGACTTTGTAAGAGGGTCAACTATGACCCAGAAAGCATTGTTTCCTTTGGATGTTTTAGGAAGTCCTATGACAAAGTCTATAGTGATGTTTTCCCATTTCCATTCGGGTATGGGTAATGGTTGTAACATCCCCTTAGACTTCTGTCTCTCAGCTTTAACTTGCTGACAATCCAAGTATCGAGAGACAAATTCTGCAACATCTCTTTTCATGCCATCCCACCAGAAGTACTCTTTTAGGTCCCTATACATCTTCATGCTTCCAGGATGAATAGAGAATGAAGAACTATGAGTCTCATCCAGCAGCTCCTTCTTTAATTAGAGTATGGGAGGAACACACACCCGATTCCTAAACATTATTATCCCATCACAAACAAGGTTGAATTCAGGAACATTTCTCACCTTCTTTTGTAACTCTACATCTTCTTTATGTGCCTATTTAATCTTCACATATATAGATGGTTGAACATTCATTTGAGAAAGATACAATTTTCCCCCTTCTATTATAATTCCAAGATCCATCCTTTGTAAATCCATAAATATTGGATCTTTTTTTATCCTCATCATGGATAAACTGGCATAGTCTTGTCGACTTAATGCATCTACCATGTAACGCCCCGACCCCAGCTACCCAGAGACGGTGCATTACTTCGTAACATTGGCATGATCACAAAAGATCAAGTCTCGAAAGACCGATTAGTTTAGTAGCCTTGGAAACACTAGATACATTCATAAATGTTACATTACATCACACAGTGAAAAACTATAATAACATAGTCTCCATAGTCCACACTTCTATCCTCTTTGGACTATCCCTGCAGGTCATTCATAAAATACTTCTTCACATCCTGGAAAATATTAAAACATTGAAAGGGGTGAGCTCGGATGCTCAGTAAGGTTAACAATATAGCGGATGCTTTCATAAATAAAAATTAACATTTAAGGCGATGTATAACTAAAACAATAGCCTTTTAAACTTGAACTTCTACATAACATGGCAAAAGTAAAATGAGATAATTCCATTCACTTCTTCACATGGATATTCTAATGGTCGAATAATCACATGAAATATCAATAACCACTTTCATAATGAGGGAATGTATAATGCCGGACATTCTGAAACATTTTGTCAAGGCCTTGGCCAAGACGTCTAAAATGATTAAGGCCTCGGCCAAAACCATAAATCAAATTGGGAAAGGGCCTCGGCGAATTCCACGTCTAGTTGTCTCATGAGACCTACCGATGCATCGAGGAGCTATAGCGGGCTCCACCCGTCACTTTTTATGTCCATTACATTCCTCATATGAATAGGTTTAAACATATCATCAACCATAACATAATCATATCACATAAAACATGCATAAAGGAAACATAACATTCCCACATTTCAATCACAAGATATCAATACAACATATTGATATAATAAAAACACTTTCAAAACCATTTTCAATACCAAAATAAAAGAATGTTAAAACTTTGTATTTATTTTTCATTAAAAAAATGATGCCTTGTAGAGGAAGCCGAAACTCAAATAATGGTCCCGGCGGCGGAGAATTCATTGTCGCCACACAAGTACGGAAATAAAAACATTCCCTTTTTGTCGTTTAGTAAAACGCTTCGTATAAAAAAAGATTTCTTTTGAATAAACGTAAAAGTCAAAGGGGTTTATACACCGTATAAAAGAAAGTTGTGTATAAAACCAAATATGACTCAATGAAAGGAGATTGAGACGAAGTCCATAAAAAGATCATTTTTAAAATAAAATAGATCTATTATGTGTATTCACTATAGGTACACATAAAGAAAGTAAAAATACAAAAAAATACATAATAATATCATGACATAATTGGGAATTAGGAGATTAACCCAAAGAATGGAAGTTGGGTTAAGAAGTTCCCTTACCTTGTGTCCGACTTGACTCAACCGTTCTTTAACCTCCTGAATAATAAACTAGAGTTAATATCTACCTTATTAAGAACCATTTTCAATTTCATTATCCTTTTTATATCACTTATTACAATGTTATGAACATTATGTATTTATTTACGTTATTAACGGTCGTTTTGTCGATCTTTGGTACTTGAGTCAACAATAAACTTCTTATAATTACAAGTTGTTCATGTGGTAGAATATCCATTATATCCAGAATTATATTCATGATTTATATGTCATATATATCTTATATATCCAGTATATACATTCATTTATAATATTACGTAACATTTAGAGGTACGAAATTAAATGCACCGTTCATGGAGACGGTAAGCCGTACGTACGCATGAACGCTACTTTCATTTCAATTTCATATTTAATGGAACTAAATCATAATGATATAAATGTATAATATAATTCCAGTATAATATAGTGTATAATACCATTTACTCCATCCTTTATACATCCCACATATGGCATTAACGATTCAAATCACTTTGAGGGGGCGGTAGTCCGCACTTCCTAAAATGAAATTATCACGTTTTACCCATAATGGAAATCATAAAGTTTGCCATAAATGAGAAATACAGAAGCATAATTAAAACATAAACATATTATATATCATATATAAAAATAGTGACATCTTAATGTCCACCTTTGAAGGTGTTATATGAGTGTTGAACAATCATCGTTTCGTGAGGCAAAAATTCGCCATCCACAGAAACTGTATGTTCTTTAACCATTAGATGTAGGTGTGTGTAAGTGTAGCTTGAATACTTCTTATAACAACATCCTAGTATATTGAGGATACTGTTGTTGTTACAAAATAAATGAATAAAAAGATTTTAGGGGGTTGTAGAAGAAAAATAAAACAAAACAACATTTGAGAAGACATTACCTCAAAATCGGGTAACTCTTTTTGATTTTAGCCAAAGGCTTCCTTGGGAAGAGTTCTGCCCAAAGTGAGGCTTCTAGGAGTAAGAGGGGGAAGTTGGGAGAGTATTTGGGCAGAGTTTGGCCGAGCCAAATGGCTTGAAAGTGTAAATTAGGGGGGAGAGGTGGGTGCCTTTTATAAGTGGAGAGGAGGGGCACTCTTGGAAAGTAAAGAAAAGTCACTTTATTATAAAATTAGTTTCGGATTTTAGAGGTCCCACACTTATATAATTCGAGTATAAGATGATAAGGGTTCTAAATCTACTCATCCCATAGGTTTTTGACAATTTTACACTTTGGATTTTACATTATCATTCCATTTTATTTAAATCATTATATAATGAGGTCATCGCTGCATCATCATGATGTCATAATTAATTTAATTTATTTAATGTCTAAAAATTATAAAAATTATACTATGAGGTAGGGAATCTTTTTATATTTCTAATGAATATTTATAATCAAAATTTGGACTTGTTTAACCCCACTTAGAAATTGTTTTAGTAAAACAACTCATGTTTGTGTCAATTTAATTTTAACATTAAATAAATATATATTAATGTCATTTTCCAACTAAAGTGGCTCCATGGGGTCCCCAAGATGACCCATGGGTTGTCTTGGTCGGCCATGACTCATCCAATAGGATTAGGACAAGGGTCAAGCCCATCTCATATTATTAAAACATTATTTTTACCTTAAACTACACTAATTACCTCTAATCGCGATTAAGAACTTAAAAGTTACTATTCACCAAAAAATTATTTTAATCTCATTGAACCACATTTTACTTCTTAATAACAACCATGTATGTAGGATTTTTGAAAATAAAATCACAGAATTGGTAATATTTCATTTAAACAAAAAATCAGTTATTTAACTACCACTTAGTGGTTTCACTATTCATCAAAAATTGAAGTTTTTCAGAACAATGCCAAAATTTCAACCTAAGCTATAATTGATATTCCGAATTCAAAAATGATGCCTATTTAACAAAATTCCAAACATATAAGTTGAATTAATTAATTTTATAATTAATTCCCGCTGTTACAAGAAATAGCGTGTTTTTAAGAAACAATTTATATCAAAAGATTGGCAATTGTTTATGTCCAATTTCAATGTTAAATTAATTCTAATGACCACCATTGGATAAAATGGTAAAAATATATTATAATTATACTTTAAAACCACTCAATAGTATAACTTATCACTATAAATTATTTTTATTAAAAAAGTTGTTTTAAGTATTTTTCACAATTCATAAAAAATTAGAAGTTCTCAGAAAAATACCAAAAATTCAACATAGGCTAATTTCGATATTCCGAATCCAAAAATGAAGTCCATTTTGAAATATAAAATTTCTATAATTTTAAAAAGTGGTTATTACTATTCATAACGGCTACTTTGATTAATCGTTGTGTTTTAGAACTCGAATTTGCGTACAATGCAAGCTATTGCATTATTGAATGAGAAGCGTATAATGGAAGCTCGGGGTGTTACATTCTCCCCTCCTTCAATAAATTGCGTCCTCGCAATTTGAAATTTTTCTTTGAAAATAAAAGGTTGAAAAGAGAAAATACCTTTGAGGAAAACCCACATCGGAAATAAGGTAAATAAATATATAACATTAAAAGAAAGCAAGATAAGTACAAAGGTCACCCGATATAGCCCATTCTAGGATTCTATGAAAATATGGATATGGAGGAGAAACAAACCATCAAGGTCTGATGGAGAGTTATAGAAAACAGGATTAGGAGAAAGTTTAACTATAAGAAAATCACAAACTTGTGATTGGTTAAACGATCGTTGATTCCCCAGTAGGAAAAGTTAACCGACAACATTTTTGTTTTGAGTTAACTTTTATAATGTTGAGGAATTTATTTAAGAGATTTACTAAGAATGTAAGGGAATATACATACTTTTTATGTATACTTTCATTCGTTAATAAATTTTTACCACAAACCCAACTTTTACTCCAAATGGTAACGGAACTCAAAAATATTCTATTTATCCTAATTGTATAAGGTTCCAAATGTTAACACATACCATTTATATTAGTAAAACTATTTTGTAAAAAACCAGGGACTTCCTGTAGGCTATTGGTAGGAAATAAAGGCATGTCGCACTATGGTTGTGGGTTCGATTCCAGCAGCTTTGTCCGACGCGACGGGTTATGCCCCACCCTGCAGGTTGTCCTTTTCCTAAAACTATAGTATCATAATATTCCAAAAATAATCTTCATAAATGTTTTTAACCTTAAACAATACTATCCATGGTTCAACTTAATCCATTCCAACCTTAATAGTTATCCAAAATACCTCCATCCAGACTTTCTCAAAAAGGTCTCTAAATTCCAAAATCAATTGTAACATCAGATTCCCCAAACAAAGAAAAGTTTCTCTTATTGTCACATACTAAAAATATGATTACCTTAATCATATTAAATCCTTAATGAAAACAACATGTACTACAGTACAATCCTTATATATATCATATTATTCTTATAACCATAATCTAGTTCCTGAGTCCAAAAACACAAATACAATAATTATTCCGCTTCAACTGTAGTCACAACATAAGATTGGCCTTGATCCCTTGGCCTTTTCTGAGGTAAGATTCCTTGACGCTTGGGACATTCATTTGCATAATGACCCATTTCTCTACAATTGTAGCATTCAACTTTGACAGCCTCATTCTTTCCCTTGCAATCACGATCTTGGTGACCCTTTTCTCCACATTTATAACAAACTCCCATTCCATTTAGGCAAGTACCAGGGTGATTCTTCCCACAATTATCACATAATGGAAAATCCTTCTTTCCCTTTTTCCCTTTATCTGTCTCTTGTTCCACCGTTCTCTTCTTCTCTTGATTTACTTTGTTGTCATAAGACTTAGAGAATTCCTTTTCTGTCTTGATAGCACACGAGACAATATCTTCGTATGAAGAGAAGGTTTGTGATACTAAAGCTCGGCGGAGAAATGGTTTTAACCCATCAAAGAAATGATCAATATTACTCCTTGGGTTACGTATATAATCGGAAGCATGCCTCGCTAACCTTGTAAAGTTAGCCTCATACTTTGCGACATTCTCATCCTCCTTCTACCGCAGACTCAGAAATTGCCTTTCCATATCTGCTCGATGGTCACGAGGAAAGTATTTTTCTAGGAAAATCTCTTTGAACTCCCTCCATTCCATATTCGATACGTCATCATCTTCCTTTGTATTTTCAATCAATGACCACCATTGATCAGCATCTCCAGTGAGGCGGTAAACTGCCATGACAACCTTCTCCCTTTCACTACTCCCCAAGGCATGGAATATTTTTTCTAAAGAATTTATCCAATGCTCAGCTACTGTAGGATTTGTACTCCCATTGAATGTTGGTGGTTGTTGCCTCATGAAACGGTCTAGCATTGATCCTCCATGTTGCGGATCAGGGTGCTCCATACGAGTAAGGTTATTATTCATAACCTGAGTGAGTTGTCCCAGTATGGTAATAAGTTGATCAGCACCAGTTGTATCTCCAGATCCACAATAATTATGTTGAGCAGGAGGGCAATCCCTACACGGAGTTCGTGCATTGATACGGTTTCCATTCCTTCCACTAGGTGCCATTTCTAAACAATGGCATAAACTAGATTAGTTTATGAATCAAAATACATAATTCCATACTTGTTAAACACTTTACATAAATTGAACTATTTATGGATATAATCCATAATCATAAAAAGAAATGTTTTCTTTGAGGAAGTATGTACTCATAACCCTTCATAGTGGTTTGTAAATAAAATGAGAATCATCCTAAGCATATCCCCCGGGAGTGTCGTAACCAAGAGTGCAGCAAGGCCCGTTGTCGTGCACCAGTTCCCGTTCGAGTCTAGCTCAAAGTGGTGTTTTCGGGTTTTACCCCTAGGTACATCTGTGCCAGAGCTTCCTCTACCTGCTCGTATCCAGACAGGGATGTATTGCTCGGAAAACTCATAACATCTCTATAATACCAAAATTCTAGGAAGTTCTTCTATACTAATCTTCAAAGTCTATCTTTGGGCTATGTGCTCTAATCAGAGTTTATCTAAATCAAGCATCCAAGGTTAGTACTAAACTGCCTCTGATACCAACTGTAACGCCCCGACCCCAGCTACCCAGAGATGGTGCATTACTTCGTAACATTGGCATGATCACAAAAGATCAAGTCTCGAAAGACAGATTAGTTTAGTAGCCTTGGAAACACTAGATACATTCATAAATGTTACATTACATCACAAAGTGAAAAATTATAATAACATAGTCTCTATAGTCCACACTTCTATCCTCTTCGGACTATCCCTGCAGGTCATTCATAAAATACTTCTTCGCATCCTGGAAAATATTAAAACATTGAAAGGGGTGAGCTCGGATGCTCAGTAAGGTTAACAATATAGCGGAAGCTTTCATAAATAAACATTAACATTTTACGGCGATGTATAACTAAAACAAAAGCCTTTTAAACTTGAACTTCTACATAACATGGAAAAAGTAAAATGAGATAATGCCATTCACTTCTTCACATGGATATTCTACTGGTCGAATAATCACATGAAATATCAATAACCACTTTCATAATGAGGGAATGTTTAATGCCGGACATTCTGAAACATTTTTTCAAGGCCTCGGACAAGACGTCTAAAATGATTAAGGCCTCGGCCAAAACCATAAATCAAATTGGGAAAGGGCCTCGGCCAATTCCACGTCTAGTTGTCTCATGAGACCTACCGATGCATCGAGGAGCTATAGCGGGCTCCACCCGTCACATTTTATGTCCATTACATTCCTCAAATGAATAGGTTTAAACATATCATCAACCATAACATAATCGTATCACATAAAACATGAATAAAGGAAACATAAAATTCCCTCATTTCAATCACAAGATATCAATACAACATATTTATATAATAAAAACACTTTCAAAACCATTTTCAAAACCAAAATAAAAGAAAGTTAAAACTTTGTATTTATTTTTCATTAAAAAAAATGATGGCTTGTAGAGGAAGCTGAAACTCAAATAATGGTCACGGCGGCGGAGAAGTCGTTGTCGCCACATAAGTACGGAAAGAAAAACATTCCCTTTTTGTCGTTTAGTAAAACGCTTCGTATAAAAAAAGATTCCTTTTGAATAAACGTAAAAGTCAAAGGGGTTTATACACCGTATAAAAGAAAGTTGTGTATAAAACCAAATATGACTCAATGAAAGGAGATTGAGACGAAGTCCGTAAAAAGATCTTTTTTAAAATAAAATAGATCTATTATGTGTATTCACTATAGGTACACATAAGGAAAGTAAAAATACAAAATAATACATAATAATATCATGACATAATTGGAAATTAGGAGATTAACCCAAAGAATGGAAGTTGGGTTAAGAAGTTCTCTTACCTTGTGACCGACTTGACTCAACTGTTCTTTAACCTCCTGAATAATAAACTAGAGTTAATATATACCTTATTAAGAACCATTTTCAATTTCATTATCCTTTTTATATCACTTATTACAATGTTATGAACATTATGTAATTATTTAAGTTAATAACGGTCGTTTTGTCGATCTTTGGTACTTGAGTCAACAATAAACTTCTTATAATTACAAGTTGTTCATGTGGTAGAATATCCATTATATCCAGAATTATATTCATGATTTAGATGTCATATATATCTTATATATCCAGTATATACATTCATTTATAATATTACTTAACATTTAGAGGTAAGAAATGAAATGCACCGTTCATGGAGACGGTAAGCCGTACGTACGCATGAACGCTACTTTCATTTCAATTTCATATTTAATGGAACTAAATCATAATGATATAAATGTATAATATAATTCCAGTATAATATAGTGTATAATACCATTTACTCCATCCTTTATACATCCCACATATGGCATTAACGATTCAAATCACTTTGAGGGGGCGGTAGTCCGCACTTCCTAAAATGAAATTATCGCGTTTTACCCGTAATGGAAATCATAAAGTATGCCATAAATGAGAAATACAGAAGCATAATTAAACCATAAACATATTATATATCATATATAAAAATAGTTACATCTTAATGGCCACCTTTGAAGGTGTTATATGAGTGTTGAACAATCATCGTTTCGTGAGGAAGAAATTTGACATCCACAGAAACTGTATATTCTTTAACCATTAGATGTAGGTGTGTGTAGGTGTAGCTTGAATCCTTCTTATAACAACATCCTAGTATATTGAGGATACTTGTGTTGTTATAAAAGAAATGAATAAAAAGATTTTATGTGGTTGGAGAAGAAAAATAAAACAATACAACATTAGAGAAGACATTACCTCAAAATCGGGTAACTCTTTTTGATTTTATCCAAAGGCTTCCTTGGGAAGAGTTCTGCCCAAAGTGAGGCTTCTAGGAGTAAGAGGGTGAAGTTGGGAGAGTATTTGGGCAGAGTTTGGCCGAGCCAAATGGCTTGAAAGTGTAAATGAGGTGGGAGAGGTGGGGGCCTTTTATAAGTGGAGAGGAGGGGCACTCTTGGAAAGTAAAGAAAAGTCACTTTATTATAAAATGAGTTTCGGATTTTAGAGGTCCCAAACTTATATAATTCGAGGATAAGATGATAAGGGTTCGAAATCTACTCATCCCGTAGGTTTTTGACAAGTTTACGCTTTGGATAATACATTATCATTCCATTTTATTTAAATCGTTAAATAATGAGGTCATCGCTGCATCATCATGATGTCATAATTAATTTAATTTATTTAATGTCTAAAAATTATAAAACAAATACTATGATGTAGGGAATCTTTTTAGATTTATAATGAATATTTATAATCAAAATTTGGACTTGTTTAACCACACTTAAAAATTGTTTTAGTAAAACTACTCATGTTTGTGTCAATTTAATTTTAACATTAAATAAATATATATTAATGTCATTTTCCAACTAAAGTGGCTCCATGGGGTCCCCAAGTTGACCCATGGGTTGTCTTGGTCGGCCATGACTCATCCAATAGGATTAAGACAAGTGTCAAGCTCATCTCATATTATTAAAACATTATTTTTACCTTAAACTACACTAATTACCTCTAATCGCGATTAAGAACTTAAAAGTTACTATTCACCAAAAAATTATTTTAATCTCATTGAACCAATTTTTACTTCTTAATAACAACCATGTATGTCGGATTTTTGAAAATCAAATCACAGAAGTGGTAATATTTCATTTAAACAAAAAATCAGTTATTTAACTACCACTTAGTGGTTTCACTATTCATCAAAAATTGAAGTTTTTCAGAACAATGCCAAAATTTCACCCTAAGCTATAATTGATATTCCGAATTCAAAAATGATGCCTATTTTACAAAATTCCAAACATATAAGTTGCATTAATTAATTTTATAATTAATTCCCGCTGTTACAACAAATAGCGTGTTTTTATGAAACAATTTATATCAAAAGATTGGCAATTGTTTATGTCCAATTTCAATGTTAAATTAATTCTAATGACCACCATTGGATAAAATGGTAAAAATATATTATAATTATACTTTAAAACCACTCAATAGTATAACTTATCACTATAAAATATTTTGATTAAAAAAGTTGTTTTAAGTATTTTTCACAATTCATAAAAAATTATTTCTCAGAAAAATACCAAAAATTCAACATAGGATAATTTCGATATTCCGAATCCAAAAATGAAGTCCATTTTGAAATATAAAATTTCTATAATTTTAAAAAGTGGTTATTACTATTCATAACGGCTACTTTGATTAATCGTTGTGTTTTAGAACTCGAAGTTGCGTACAATGCAAGCTATTGCATTATTGAATGAGAAGCGTATAATGGAAGCTCGGGGTGTTACATACCACCTTGTTTGCTTTCCAGGGTGGTAATGAATTGAGCTGTCGTAATCCTTAATCAGCTCCAACCATCTTTTTTGACACATATTCAGCTCCTTTTGTGTGAAAATATAATTCAAAATTTTATGATCATTATAAATATCACACCTTTCACCATAAAGGTAATGCCTCCAAATCTTTAATGAAAATATTACCACAGCTAACTCCAAATCATGTGTTGGGTAATTTTTCTCATTGATTTTCAACTGTCGTGAGGCATAAGCTATCACCATATCACTTTGCATAAGAACACAACCCAGCCCCTTCTTGGATGCATCACTGTAGATCACAAACCTTTCTCCACAACAAGGCAGTGTGAGAACAGGTGCACTAGATAACCTTCTATTGAACTCCTTGAAATTCTCTTCACATTCCTCTATCCAAACAAACTTAACTCCTTTCTGAGTCAACCTGGTGAGTGGATTAGATAATCATGAAAAAGCTTTCACAAAACGTCGATAATATCCATCCAAACCAAGAAAACTTCAGATCTCAGTTACTGTTGTTGGTCTTGACCATCTTTCGATAACCTCTGTTTTTACTGGATCCATAGATATCTCCTCTTTTGATATTATGTGACCCAAAAATGAATCTTTTTGAAGAAAAGATTCACACTTGGTAAATTTGGCATAAGGCTTCTCCTTTCTCAGGGTCTTCAATATAATTCTCAAGTGATCTTCATGTTCTTCCTTGATCATTGAATAGACAAGAATGTCGTCTATAAAGACTACCAGAAATTTATCAAGGTAGTCTCTAAAGACTATATTCATCAGATCCATGAAGATTACAGGGGAATTATTAAGACCAAATGGCATCACTATAAATTCATAGTGTCCATTCCTTGTACGGAAAGCCATCTTTGGTATATCCTCCCTTTTGACCCTTACTTGATGATACCCTGAATGAAGATCAATCTTGGAAAAGTACTGATCTCCGCGTAGTTGGTCAAATAAGTCATCAATGCGTGGGAGAGGATATTTGTTCTTGATAGTGATCTTGTTAATTTCTCGATAATCAATCAAGAGTCTCATTGATCCATCTTTCTTCTTAACAAATAGTACAAGTGCTCCCCAAGGTGATGCACTAGGGAGTATGAATCCCTTATCAAGATTCTCTTTGTGTTGTTTCTTCAATTCCTGCAACTTAATTTTGGCTATTCTATAAGGTGTCTTTGAAATTGGAAAAGCACCTGGTATGAGTTCTATTAAAAACTCAACTTCACGATTTGGTGGAAGACCTGACAATTCCTCTGGAAGGACATCATCAAACTCCCGTACATTGGGAATATTCTTAATTGTGAGTTTCTCACCAACCATTTGAGATAAATAACCCTCATTTAGTGGAATCAATACCCATAAGATGGAAGAAATTTCCACTGGAAGGTTATGTTCATCCTTGCATCGATAGACGATCATAGATTGATCTGGAATATGAAATGTGACTTCCCTTATTTGGCAATTGATATGAGCTCCATATAAAGAAATCCAATCCTTTCCAAGAATCACATCAAATTCTACTATAGGAAGGATCACAAGATTTTCAGGAAGCCCTTTCCCAAAAACATCAATCAGGGAAGAATTATAAACTTTTGATGCGACTGTTGTGCCATTAGGTGTTGTCATAGCTAACTCAACATCTAATTATTGAGGTAATATGGTGATACCCATAGAAAAATATTCAGAAATAAAAGAGTGGGTGGATCTAGAATCAAATAAAACATTTTCTACTTTAGAGTGGATGGTAAGTGTACCTTTCACCACATCGTTATCATACTCCACATCACTGATAGAAATTGCATGTGACATTCCTCTGTCTTTAGCCTTATGATTTTGTTGATGTCGATCATCATCAACAACCCTTGGATTAGGGAATTTATTGGCATAATGACCTATCTCCATTCACTTAAAACATTGAAGTGTAGTAGGTTCATTCTATGTGTCCCTTCCTTTGTTTGCATTATTAGACATCTTCTTCCCATCATTGTGGCATTCAAATGCCCGATGACCTTCCTTTCCATATTTGAAACATTTACTTGTCCCTTTAAGACAACTCCCTCCATGTTTCTTTCCACACTTTGAGCATAAGGGAAATATCATCTTATTTTTAGTGTGCTCTCTAGATTTTCCTTTGAATTCCATTTTCCTCTTCTTATCAAACCCATATGACTGATGGGTTACTCCAATATCCATCTCGACTTTGAGAGCACATCGAACCATTTCCTCGTAGCTATTGGAGTCCCTTATGGATAACGCCCTTCGAAGACTTGGTTTTAAGCGACTAAATAATTGATCGATCTTACTCTCAGGTTGGATAATAATACCAGAAGCATACCATGCAAGTCTTGTAAAATTTGCTTCATAGGTACCAATAGATTCATCATACTTTTCATTCAGTTCAAGAAACTCTTTCTCCATCTTTGTTCAGAGAATACAAGGCAATTACCTATTGAAAAATATGTTCCTGAACTCGTCCCATTCCATGGACTCAATTTCATCCCTTTGCCTTGTATTCTTAATAAGATTCCACCATTGATCAGCATCTCCTTCCAAACGATACACTGCTACGATGACATTATCATGTTCAGAACATTGAAGAACTGGAAATATCTTTTCAGAAGTACTAATCCATTGTTCAGAAACTAATGGATCAATAGACCCACTGAAAGAAGGTGGACGCTGCCTCATGAAGGATTCAACAGAATGTTGCTCCTTCCTTTGCTCGTTTGGAATTCTGGCATGATTCATAGCTTGAGAAAGTTGTGTGAGCATGGATACAAGATTTTGCATTCCATCTCCCATAACGTTTGGTTTCTCAGGGGGACAATCATTGCATTTTCCATCGCATTCCGCATTAACACGGTTCATTCGGGTTCCAGCTATTGACTAAAACCAAGAAGAATAGTGTGAGCAACACTAATTATAATAGGAAAACCACACAATAAAGAATAAAATTTCATACTTAAGGTCTTATCCTAGGTTATTCATGGTCATTTCTAAAACACAATTATTGTGTTCTATGCTTAGACATATCCTTAGGATTCTTACTAAGTCTTTCAAATCCTAGTTTCCAAAGGTTGACTATACCTTTCCTCTAATACCAACTATAACGACCCATACTTTACATACATTGTTATTACATCAGAATTGAAGCATACTTATTACAACATATAACAAAACCACGAAAGGACCGTATAGGTATAGTGTCTTTAGAAACTGGGAAACATAAACAACTGGTTCATAAAGCATCTACATTGTCTCCCATTTATTTCATCATATCTATAGTCCCTTTTGGCATATCATACTTAATAACATTCTTCCTGACCTGGGGGAAATAAAACTTACAAAAGGGTGAGCTCAAATGCTCATTAAGGGTAATCAAAACAACAATCAATCACATCATATTCATAAGAACATAAAATTTTGGAAATCGTAACCTGCAAAAGAAATCATAATTTCATAACATGGGATAAATCATGGAAGTGAAATGTAATCACAATAATCATAACATAAAACATGAAACTTTATGGCATACACACATAATCATAGAGAATCATTTCTTATTAATCAAGACTCATTTCCAAGACTATCATAGTGGACAAAGTCCATTTCTGAACCGAGTTCACTCCTCGTTTCAGTCTTGTTTCACTGAACCGGTATAACCTACCATTCCAGCCATGTCTATCTCAAGAGATATAAAATCACTACTGTAACACCCCAAGATTTCATAGTGTGTTATTTCTTTAAAATAATACAATAACTCGCACTACACGCAACACCGAGTTCAAGCACACCATGACTTACCAAACAAGCCGTTCAAAAGAGGTTATGAATAGTGTTAACTAAATTTTAAACTTTATATAATCCTTATAATTTTAGAATCCATATTATGAGTTTCTTAGACATAATGTAAGAACAAATTCATTTTTAGTATTGCACTTTTACCAACTTTTAATAGTGAAACCATTTTAAATACAATATTTTAAACTTTTTGAGTAATGGGGGACATCAAAAAATTTAAAATGAAACATCCCAAGCTTCCACGGTACGCTTTCCTTTGAATAATACAGTAGTGTGTGTTGTACGCAACTTCGAGTTCTAACAAACACCACAACCAATAAAACAAGCCTTTATGAATAGTAATACCTACTTTTTGAAATTATATATATTTTATATTTTAAAATGGACTTCATTTTTGGATTCGGAATATTGAAATTAGCCTAAGGTGAAATTTTGGTACATTTCGGATAACTTTCATATTTTGATGAATAGTGAAAATTACTAAATTTTAATTAAAAACAACTTTTTTAATAAAAATAATTAGTAGTGATAAATTATGCGTTTGGGTGGTTTTAAAGTATATTTAGAATATAATTTTACCATTTAATATAATTTTGGTCATTGGACATAATTTTACAATTAAACCGAACATAAACAAGTGTCAATATTTTGATAGTTATTATCTCTTAAAAACACGCTTTTTGTTTTGACAGCGGGAATTAATTTTAAATTAATTTCTGCCACTTCTGTGTTTTGAATTTAGAAAAATGGATTCCATATTTGGTATCAGGATTTTCAAATTGTGTAAATAGGTAACTTTTATTTTTAGACATTTTGAATAATTACTGCGGTAAATATTTTATTTACCATGGTTAAGGGTAAATCTTGTAAATAAGGGTTAAATATTAATATTATAATAATACTAAATTACCCTAAAACGTGTCCTAGCCTTATTGGTTGATACATGTTCGACCATAGGCATCTTTGGGTCGATTTGGGGACCCCATGGTGCCACTTGTAGGTGATAGGGACACTTTATTTTAATTAAGTTAAAATGAATACAAAAATGACACAAGCATATATCTTTTAGAAAAACAATTTTTACATAGGGTTATATATGTTGGAGTTTAGATTATAAATATTCATTAGAAAGCTAAAAAGATTTCCTACATAGTGATATTTTATTTATAATTTTTAGACATTATATAATTTAATTTATTTGTGACACAATGATGATGAATTAATTACTATAATAGTAAAAATTAAAATAAGTGAAATTATAAATACCCACATAAATAAAATATTAAACTTTTAATGAATTAAACTAATTTTCTAGGATAATATTATATATTAGGATTTATTTAATTAACTTCTTTCGAAGTAATCAATCTGTTATGAGTTTCAAAAAAATCAACTATTGAATAGTGTCAAAATTGACATAAAAGAGTTCTTAAAACAAATATTATATTATTAATTAATATTAAATTCATAAAAATCTAAGGATCGGCCAAGAGACTTATATCATGATAGTTTCATCATTAATGGACCACTTGGGGGTATCTTGGATGTATATAGTATGTTTATTAACCATATTAGATAAAAATACAAAGAGACATTGTAAAATTGAAACTAATTAACTTAGAGTTAATACATAAAGATAAGTTTAATATAAGTACCCAAACCTGTCTAAATTCTATTGGTTGAGTTGTTTTAGACCCATCCCCACCTTAAAATTTAAATAATCAACTTTGGAGCCATTAAAACCGAATAAGAATTTATTATAAACTAATATTTCTAGCTTTTCCAAAGGTGCCCCTCACCCCTCTTATAAAAGGGCACTCCTCCTTCTATTTTCTTCACACCTTAAAAACCTTTTGGTTCTGCCAAACTCTTCCCAAATACTCTTTCCACTTCCCTCAATACAACCTATAGGCCTTAGTTTGATCAGAAATCCAACCTAAGGAGCCCTTTTGATCAAATCAAATGGAAGAAACCGAAGAAGAGGTAATGATTTCACCACCCTTTTCCAAGTTCCTTCTTCTTCCACTTCTTCTTACATTGTTGTTACCATTATAAAATAATAACTCCAGTATCATATATATACTGTGATGTTATTATAAATATGGTACAACCATATTCAGTATTCAATCCACCCTTTGAATAACATGTCACCATACGTGCGTACGTACGGCTTACCGTCTCCACGTCGTGGTGTAATTGTTATTCAATATATTATTATTTGGATGGGTATAATAATGATGTTTAACTCATGTAAATAATAAATATAACATGTTAATGATTCTGTATATATGATATACCATCCATTTATATATTATTTTAATATCAAAATAATGATATTGTCGCTCGTGCGTACGTACGGACTATCGTCTCCACGAGCACGATGAGATTCATTCTCCATCATATCCATTCAAGTATAATTATCATTTTCTGATTTAAAAATGACGTTTAAGGACTTGATATCATTCTGGATATGAATAATATACAACCTATCCATTACAAACATGGCTTACATAATAAAACTTATAAAAGAAAACGAGTAAGTTAACACCCGAAACAACGATAATACTAAGACATTATTAACAAAGCAAAGTTAAAAGATCATATATGATATCATATTAATATATATGATTCTTGTATAATTTAATAACAATTATTTCACTATTATACAGGAGGTTAACCTACCCCAACCAAGTGAAAGTACAATGTAAGGGGTTTTCATCTCACTCCCTATTCCCGTGTGATTAATGCCATATTGCCACCATTACCTTTTGTGTGGTGTATGTACTGCCCATAATTATATTCTTTCTGTAATACACTCTAATTTATGTGTATTTACATATTCATTGTATTATACCTCTTTCATTGGTTTTATGTTTCATAAGTTACCAAATTGGTAAGGGTTATTTCACAATCTCTTCATTATCCGAGGTTGTTTATACATAATAATCTACTAGGATCTCTTTATCATCCACATCCATGTTTCTTAATAATGTATTTCAAAACATTTTTACTATTTACAAGAATATGGGTTAAATTCATTTATACCCTTATGTGTTTCGAAAGGAATCTTTCCATCGTTTTCCAAACAAAGCACTTTTAACCTTTTCGACAAATTTAAGGTAAGAATGTTTTTTTTAACTTATACGGCGGGTGCGGCTATTTACCGCCGTAATAAAATCGTCAAAGATTCCCTTACAAGCTTATAAGAATATTTTCAAATTGAATGTATTATTTTATAATTATGTTATTTTTAAAATGATTTTAAAAAAAGAGAGATATTTCTCTAAAATAGTTTTGATTTCATCTATGTCAACATCCTTTGATGGATTTTAAGCTTATTTGAAGTTGATTTATTATGATACAAAACATTCCTATTTTATTGAAGGTTTTGTGATATTTTTGACTATGGATAAGTTATTCTTATGTCACTCATGTTTTTTTAAAGTATTGACATTTTATAAGTTATTTTTAATCCAAATGTTTATGTTATATTTCAATCTTTCATTCAGATGAATGTGTTAGACAAGTATGTTCCGGGTTGGGGACCGGTAAAAGTAAGCCCTCCGGTTTGGTCTCCGGTTATTAGAGGAACTCTGGTTTGGTCTCCGGTTATTAGAGGAACTCCGGGTTGGTGTCCGGTTATTAGAGGCACTCCGGGTTGGTGTCCGGTTATTAGAGGCACTCCGGGTTGGGTTCCGGTTACAGTTAGCCCCAAGGTCTTGGGACGAGGCCTTGAAAAGAAATTAAAGTTTAGCATTATGCATTCCATCATTATGAAAGTGGTTATTGATTTTTCATGTGATTATTCGATTAGTAGAATATCCATGTGAATAAGTAAATGGCATTATTTCATTTTACTTTTTCCATACTATGTTGAAGTTCAAGTTTAAAAGGCTTTTGTTTTAGTAATGCATTGCCTTAAATGTTTATGCTTATTTTGAATGTTCCTCTATATTGTTATTACTGGGCATTTGAGCTCACCCCTTTTCTATGTTTTATTTTCCCCAGGATGTGAAGAAGTATGTTATGAATGACCTGCAGGGATATTATGAGGGGATAATAGTGTGGACTGTGGAGACATTATGTTGTTGTAGTAGTTTTTCATTTTTTGATGTAATGTAAAACTTATGAATATATCTAGTGTTTCCAAGGCTACTAAACCAATCGGTCTTTCGAGATTTTATCTTTCTTGTGATCATGCCAATGTTATGTAATAATGCACCGACTCTAGGTAACTGGGGTCGGGGCGTTACAGTTGGTATCAGAGGAAGTTTAGTACAAACCTTGGAAGCTAAATTTAGATAAACTCTGATTAGAGCACATAGATTTAAGATGGACTTTGAGGAATAGTATACAAGAACATCCTAGAATTTTGGTATTGTAGATATTTTGTGAGTTTTCTAAGCAATACATCCCTGTCTGGATACGAGCAGGTAGAGGCATCTCTAGCACAGATGTACCTAGGGGTAAAACCTGAAAACACCACTTTGAGCTAGACTCGAACGGGAACTGGTGCACGACAACGGGCCTTGCTACACTCTTGGTTACGACACTCCCAAGGGATATGCTTAGGATAATTCTCATTTTCTTTACAAACCATTATGAAGGGTTTATGTGGATTTACTTCCTCAAAGGAGAAATTTATATGATTATGGATTATATCCATAAACTATTTAATTTATGTTATATGTCTTACAAGTTTGGGATTAGGTATTGTTATTCATAAACTAATCTAGTGTATGCCATTGTTTAGAAATGGTGCCCAATAGAAGGAATGAGAACTCTAGCAATGCACATGATCCAAAGAGAAAGAAGGATCATATCTTTCATGGCCTTAAGCCAGAATTTATAAGAGAAATAATATCCCATTTATTATCATCATACGAAGAAATAATATCATGTGTTGATAAGATAAGTAAAGATTTTACTAAGTCCTATGGCTTTGAAGGGAAGCAAAAGAAGAAAAGGATAGAATAGAGAAAGATGGATAAAGGGAAGAGGGAAAAGAAGAATTTTCCCATATGTGATAAATGTGGGAAGAAACTCCCTGGAACTTGTCTGAATGGAATGGGAGTTTGTTATAACTGTGGTGGAAAAGGGCACAAAGTACATGACTGCAAGGGTAAGAAAATGGTTTCAAATGTACAATGCTTCATTTGCAAGGAGTTTGGACACTATGCAAACCTATGTCCCAGTCATCAGAATATGCCGCAAATGATGTTATTGGATAATAATCAAGTTATGATACAACCATAGATGAAGAGGAATGATTAGAGTTCTTATGTTGATTATGTCAATTGAGTGTTGTATCAACAATGTACTTGTTATAATAATTATGGAGTATATAAGGATTGTACTGCAGTACTATTTCATTAAGGACTTGAGATTATGTGGAACAAAGAAAAGTGACTCAATAGCAGGTTAAATTTTAGGAAAATATATGGTTGAGAGAATGTTAAACCATAATATGGTTCTGATACCGAGGTAGTGATTTTAGAATAATACATGATTGATTTGGATAAATTATATTGGATATTCTTGACTACCTTGAAACTACTTAATGATTTGTATATTCCATCATTTATGGGGTTTAAAACATTTTTGGATTGATGAAGTATATCCAGCATTCTATATGGAATAAGGGAGCATGAATGTAATCAATATGGATTATGGTAATTCAGGACGTTTCAGTGTTTTAAAAGAATACATTATGAAGGTATTCATATGCTTTTATGTGGTAAAAAGGATCTACATTATGTTTAACTTCCTTATAAATGTTGGACTGTGAGTTTGTTCAGAAGTATTTTGGATAAATTCTAGTTTGAGATTAATTTTGGATTGCCATAAAAGGACAACCCGGAGGTCGGGCGGTAACCCGTCGCGTCCGGCAAGGCCGCAAGACTTGAACCCGCAACCGAAGGGCGACAAGGGTGTATCACCTACCACTGGCCCAAGAGATGTCCTGGATTAAATAATGTAGTTTTTTTTAAAAGATCTGGCAGATGAATTATAAATTCGTTTATTTCGGAACCCTGTACGAATAGTATGAATAGAATTTTTTTTACGAGTGAAAGATGAGTTTGTGGTAGAAATTTATTAATGGACAAAACTCTAATTATAAAGTAAGTATATCTCCTTATGATCTTATCCAATCTCATAAATAAATTCCTCAACATTAAGAAAAGGAACTTAGAACAAAAATGTTGTCCTAGATGGTACCTTAAATCATCACTTATTTATGGCTTTGGGATTGTGGGCCTTTTCATAGCCATGTTCTCTACCACTCTCCATCAGATAATTGATGGTTATATTTCTCTTCCATATACATATTTTCCTACATGGAACCCTAGTATGTGTTATTTTCGGTAATCTTCATACTTTCCACTCTTTATTTTAAATAGAGGCCTCATTAATTCATTTTTCGATGTGGGATTTCAACTAAGATATTTTGAAACGTCAAAAATGTGTTATCCTAATACCCTATGTTTTGCTGAACCGATGGTATTTCAAATCATCATAGATTGATGAGTTTAAGGACCTCAATTTTATACTAGTTTGTGATTGATGACCTCAATCACTACCTATAAATATTTACGTTTTCATCCAATTATATGTCTCTAATTTCAACCAATGTTCCCCTAATCGAGATCATAATTTGGTGGTGACCCTTTAGTTTCTCTTTTCCTCATATTAAGACTAAATTTTAGTAACCCAATTTCCGATGTGGGTTTTCCCACAAAGATATTTTTTATTTTCATCCTTTTATTTTCGAAGAACAATTTCAAATTGCGAGGACACAATATTTTGAAGGAGGGGAGAATGTATCACCCCAAGATTTCATAGTGTGTTATTTCTTTAAAATAATACAATAACTCGCACTACACGCAACACTGAGTTCAAGCACACCATGAATTACCAAACAATCCATTCAAAAGAGGTTATGAATAGTATTAACTAAATTTTAAACTTTATATAATCCTTATAATTTTAGATTCCATATTATGAGTTTCTTAGACATAATGTAAGAACAAATTCATTTTTAGTATTGCACTTTTACCAACTTTTAATAGTGAAACCATTTTAAATACAATATTTTAAACTTTTTGAGTAAATGGGGACATCAAAAAATTTAAAATTAAACATCCCAAGCTTCCACGGTACGCTTTCCTTTGAATAATACAGTAGTGTGTGTTGTACGCAACTTCGAGTTCTAACACACACCACAACCAATCAAACAAGCCTTTATGAATAGTAATACCTACTTTTTGAAATTATATATATTTTATATTTCAAAATGGACTTCATTTTTGGATTCGGAATATTGAAATTAGCCTAAGGTGAAATTTTGGTACATTTCGGATAACTTTCATATTTTGATGAATAGTGAAAATTACTAAATTTTAATTAAAAACAACTTTTTTAATAAAAATAATTATTAGTGATAAATTATGAATTTGGGTTGTTTTAAAGTATATTTAGAATATAATTTTACCATTTAATATAATTTTGGTCATTGGAAATAATTTTACAATTAAACCGAACATAAACAAGTGTCAATCTTTTGATAGTTATTATCTCTTAAAAACACACTTTTTGTTTTGACAGCGGGAATTAATTTTAAATTAATTTCTGCCACTTCTGTGTTTTGAATTTAGAAAAATGGATTCCATATTTGGTATCAGGATTTTCAAATTGTGTAAATTGGTAACTTTTATTTTTAGACATTTTGAATAATTACTGCGGTAAATATTTTATTTACCATGGTTAAGGGTAAATCTGGTAAATAAGGGTTAAATATTAATATTATAATAATACTAAATTACCCTAAAACGTGTCCTAGCCTTATTTTTTGATACATGTTCGACCATAGGCATCTTTGGGTCGATTTTGGGACCCCATGGTGCTACTTGTAGGTGATAGGGACACTTTATTTTAATTAAGTTAAAATGAATACAAAAATGACACAAGCATATATCTTTTAGAAACACAATTTTTACATAGCGTTATATATGTTTGATTTTAGATTATAAATATTCATTAGAAAGACAAAAAGATTTAATACATAGTGATATTTTATTTATAATTTTTTGACATTAAATAATTTAATTTATTTGTGACACAATGATGATGAATTAATTACTATAATAGTAAAAATTAAAATAATTGATATTATAAATACCCAAATAAATAAAATATGAAACTTTTAATGAATTAAACTACTTTTCTAGGATAATATTATATATTAGGATATATTTAATTGACTTTTTTCGAAGTAATCAATCTGTTATGAGTTTCAAAAAAATCAACTATTGAATAGTGTCAAAATTGACATAAAAGAGTTCTTAAAACAAATATTATATTATTAATTGATATTAAATTCATAAAAATCTACGGCTCGGCCAAGAGACTTATATCATGATAGTTGCATCATTAATGGACCACTTGGGTGTATCTTGGATGTATATAGTAAGTTTATTAACCATATTATATAAAAATACAAAGAGACATTGTAAAATTGAAACTAATTAACTTAGAGTTAATACTTAAAGATAAGGTTAATATAAGTACCCAAACCTGTCTAAATTCTATTGTTTGAGTTGTTTTAGACCCATACCCACTTTAAAATTTAAATAATCAACTTTTGAGCCATTAAAACCGAATAAGAATTTATTATAAACTAATATTTCTAGCTTTTCCAAAGGTGCCCCTCACCCCTCTTATAAAAGGGCACTCCTCATTCTCTTTTCTTCACACCATAAAAACCTTTTGGTTCAGCCAAACTCTGCCCAAATACTCTTCCCACTTCCCTTACTACAACCTATAGGCCTTAGTTTGATCAGAAAGCCAACCTAAGGAGCCCTTTTGATCAAATCAAATGGAAGAAACGGAAGAAGAGGTAATGATTTCACCACCCTTTTCGAAGTTCCTTCTTCTTCCACTTCTTCTTACATTGTTGTTACCATTATAAAATAATAACTCCAGTATCATATATAAACTGTGATTTTATTATAAATATGGTACAACCATATTCAGTATTCCATCCACCCTTTGAATAACATGTCACCATACGTGCGTACGTACGGCTTACCGTCTCCACGTCGTGGTGTAATTGTTATTCAATATATTATTATTTGGATGGTATAATAATGATGTTTAACTAATGTAAATAATTAATATAACATGTTAATGATTCTTTATATATGATATACCATCCATTTATATATTATTTTAATATCAAAATAATGATATTGTCGCTCGTGCGTACGTACGGACTATCGTCTCCACGAACGCGATGAGATTGATTCTCCATCATATCCATTCAAGTATAATTATCATATTCTGATTTAAAAATGATGTTTGAGGACTTGATATCATTCTGGATATGAATAATATACATCCTATCCATTACAAACATGGCTTACATAATAAAACATATAAAATAAAACGAGTAAGTTAACACCCGAAACAACGATAATACTAAGACATTATTAACAAAGCAAAGTTAAAAGATCATATATGATATCATATTAATATATATGATTCTTGTATAATTTAATAATAATTATTTCACTATTATACATGAGGTTAACCTACCCCAACCAAGTAAAAGTACAATGTAAGGGGTTTTCATCTCACTCCCTATTCCCGTGAGATAATGCCATATTGCCACCATTACCTTTTGTGTGGTGTATGTACTGCCCATAATTATATTCTTTCTGTAATACACTCTAATTTATGGGTATTTACCTATTCATTGTATTATACCTCTTTCATTCGTTGTATTTTTCATATGTTACCAAATTGGTAAGGGTTATTTCACAATCTCTTCATTATCCGAGGTTGTTTATACATAATAATCTACTGGGATCTCTTTATCATCCACATCCATGTTTCTTAATAATGTATTTCAAAACTTTTTTACTATTTACAAGAATATGGGTTAAATTCATTTATAACCTTATGTGTTTCGAAAGGAATCATTCCATCGTTTTCCAAACAGAGCACTTTTAACCTTTTCGACAAATTTAAGGTAAGAATGTTTTTTTTAACTTATACGGCGGGTGCGGCTATTTACCGCCGTAATAAAATCGTCAAAGCTTCCCTTACAAGATTATAATAATATTTTCAAATTGAATGTATTATTTTATAATTATGTTATTTTTAAAATTATTTCAAAAAAATAGATATTTCTCTAAAATAGTTTTGATTTCATCTATGTCATCATCCTTTGATGGATTTTAAGCTTATTTGAAGTTGATTTATTATGATACAAAACATTCCTATTTTATTGAAGGTTTTGTGATATTTTTGATTATGGATAAGTTATTCTTATGTCACTCATGTTTTTTGTTTAAAGTATTGATATTTTATAAGTTATTTTTAATCCACATGTTTATGTTATATTTCAATCTTTCATTCAGATGAATGTGTTAGACAGGTATGTTCCGGGTTGGGGACCGGTAAAAGTAAGCCCTCCGGTTTGGTCTACGGTTATTAGAGGAACTCCAGTTTGGTCTCCAGTTATTAGAGGAACTTCGGGTTGGTGTCCGGTTATTAGAGGCACTCCGGGTTGGTGTCCGGTTATTAGAGGCACTCCGGGTTGGGTTCCGGTTACAGTTAGCCCCAAGGTCTTGGGACGAGGCTTTGAAAAGAAATTAAAGTTTAGAATTATGCATTCCATCATTATGAAAGTGGTTATTGATTTTTCATGTGATTATTCGATTAGTAGAATATCCATGTGAATAAGTAAATGGAATTATTTCATTTTACTTTTGCCATACTATGTTGATGTTCAAGTTTAAAAGGCTTTTGTTTTAGTAATGCATTGCCTTAAATGTTTATGCTTATTTTGAATGTTCCGCTATATTGTTATCCTTACTGGGCATTTGAGCTCACCCCTTTTCTATGTTTTATTTTCCCCAGGATGTGAAGAAGTAAGTTATGAATGACCTGCAGGGATATTATGAGGGGATAATAGTGTGGACTGTGGAGACATTATGTTGTTGTAGTAGTTTTTCATTTTATGATGTAATGTAAAACTTATGAATATATCTAGTGTTTCCAAGGCTACTAAACCAATCGGTCTTTCGAGATTTTATCTTTCTTGTGATCATGACAATGTTATGTAATAATGCACCGACTCTAGGTAACTGGGGTCGGGGCGTTACAGTTGGTATCAGAGGAAGTTTAGTACAAACCTTGGAAGCTAAATTTAGATAAACTCTGATTAGAGCACATAGATTTAAGATGGACTTTAAGGATTAGTATAGAAGAACTTCCTAGAATTTTGGTATTGTAGATATTTTGTGAGTTTTCTAAGCAATACATCCCTGTCTGGATACGAGCAGGTAGAGGCAGCTCTGGCACAGATGTACCTAGGGGTAAAACCTGAAAACACCGCTTTGAGCTAGACTCGAACGGGAACTGGTGCACGACAACAGGCCTTGCTACACTCTTGGTTATGACACTCCCAGGGGATATGCTTAGGATAATTCTCATTTTCTTTACAAACCATAATGAAGGGTTTATGTGGATTTACTTCCTCAAAGGAGAAATTTATATGATTATGGATTATATCCATAAACTATTTAATTTATGTTATATGTCTTACAAGTTTGGGATTGGGTATTGTTATTCATAAACTAATCTAGTGTATGCCATTGTTTAGAAATGGTGCCCAGTAGAAGGAATGAGAACTCCAGCAATGCACATGATCTAAAGAGAAAGAAGGATCATATCTTTCATGGCCTTAAGCCAGAATTTATAAGAGAAATAATCTCCCATTTATTATCATCATACGAAGAAATAATATCATGTGTTGATAAGATAATTAAATATTTTACTAAGTCCTATGGCTTTGAAGGGAAGCAAGAGAAGAAAAGTATGGAATAGAGAAAGATGGATAAATGGAAGAGGGAAAAGAAGAATTTTCCCATATGTGATAACTGTGGGAAGAAACACCCTGGAACTTGTCTAAAAGGAATGGGAGTTTGTTATAAGTGTGGTGGAAAAGGGCACAAAGTACATGACTGCAAGGGTAAGAAAATGGTTTCAAATGTACAATGCTTCATTTGCAAGGAGTTTGGACATTATGCAAACCTATGTCCCAGTCATCAGAATATGCCGCAAATGATGTTATTGGATAATAATCAAGTTATGATACTACCACAGATGAAGAGGAATGATTAGAGTTCTTATGTTGATTATGTCAATTGAGTTTTGTATCAACAATGTACTTGTTATAATAATTATGGTGTATATAAGGATTGTACTGCAGTACTATTTCATTAAGGACTTGAGATTGTGTGGAACAAATAAAAGTGACTCAATAGCAGGTTAAATTTTTGGAAAATATATGGTTGAGAGAATGATAAACCATAATATGGTTCTGATACCGAGGTAGTGATTTTAGAATAATACATGATTGATTTGGATAAATTATATTGGATATTTTTTACTACCTTGAAACTAATTAATGATTTGTATATTCCATCATTGATGGGGTTTAAAACATTTTTGGACTGATGAAGTATATCCAGCATTCTATATGGAATAAGGGAGCATGAATGTAATCAATATGGATTATGGTAATTCAGGACGTTTCAGTGTTTTAAAAGAATACATGATGAAGGTATTCATATGCTTTTATGTGGTAAAAAGGATCTACATTATGTTTAACTTCCTTATAAATGTTGGATTGTGAGTTTGTTCAGAAGTATTTTGGATAAATTCTAGTTTGAGATTAATTTTGGATTGCCATAAAAGGACAACCCGGAGGTCGAGCGGCAACCCGTCGCGTCCGGCAAGGCCGCAAGACTTGAACCCGCAACCGAAGGGAGACAAGGGTGTATCACCTACCACTGGCCCAAGAGTTGTCCTGGATTAAATAATGTAGTTTTTTTTAAAAGATCTGGTAGATGAATTATAAATTCGTTTATTTCGGAACCCTGTACGAATAGTATGAATAGAATTTTTTTTACGAGTGAAAGATGAGTTTGTGGTAGAAATTTATTAATGGACAAAACTCTAATTATAAAGTAAGTATATCTCCTTATGATCTTATCCAATATCATAAATAAATTCCTCAACATTACGAAAAGGAACTTAGAACAAAAATGTTGTCCTAGATGGTACCTTAAATCATCACTTATTTATGGCTTTGGGATTGTGGGCCTTTTCATAGCCATGTTCTCTACCACTCTCCATCAGATAATTGATGGTTAGATTTCTCTTCCATATCCATATTTTCCTACATGGAACCCTAGTATGTGTTATTTTCGGTAATCTTCATACTTTCCACTCTTTATTTTAAATAGAGGCCTCATTAATTCATTTTTCGATGTGGGATTTCAACTAAGATATTTTGAAACGTCAAAAATGTGTTATCCTAATACCCTATGTTTTTCTGAACCGATGGTATTTCAAATCATCATAGATTGATGAGTTTAAGGACCTCAATTTTATACTAGTTTGTGATTGATGACCTCAATCACTACCTATAAATATTTACGTTTTCATCCAATTATATGTCTCTAATTTCCACCAATGTTCTCCTAATCGAGATCATAATTTGGTGGTGACCCTTTCGTTTCTCTTTTCCTCATATTAAGACTAAATTTTAGTAACCCAATTTCCGATGTGGGTTTTCCCACAAAGATATTTTTTATTTTCATCCTTTTATTTTCGAAGAACAATTTCAAATTGCGAGGACACAATATTTTGAAGGAGGGGAGAATGTAACACCCCAAGATTTCATATTGTGTTATTTCTTTAAAATAATACAATAACTCGCGCTACACGCAACACCGAGTTCAAGCACACCATGACTTACCAAACAATCCATTAAAAAGAGGTTATGAATAGTATTAACTAAATTTTAAACTTTATATAATCCTTATAATTTTAGAATCCATATTATGAGTTTCTTACACATAATGTAAGAACAAATTCATTTTTAGTATTGCACTTTTACCAACTTTTAATAGTGAAATCATTTTAAATACAATATTTTAAACTTTTTGAGTAAAGGGGGATATCAAAAAATTTAAAATGAAACATCCCATGCTTCCACGGTACGCTTTCCTTTGAATAATACAGTAGTGTGTGTTGTACGCAACTTCGAGTTCTAACACACACCACAACCAATCAAACTAGCCGTTATGAATAGTAATACCTACTTTTTGAAATTATATATATTTTATATTTCAAAATGGACTTCATTTTTTGATTTGGAATATTGAAATTAGCCTAAGGTGAAATTTTGGTACATTTCGGATAACTTTCATATTTTGATGAATAGTGAAAATTACTAAATTGTAATTAAAAACAACTTTTTTAATCAAAATAATTAATAGTGATAAATTATGAATTTGGGTGGTTTTAAAGTATATTTAGAATATAATTTTACCATTTAATATAATTTTGGTCATTGGACATAATTTTACAATTAAACCGAACATAAACAAGTGTCAATCTTTTGATAGTTATTATTTCTTAAAAACACGTTTTTTGTTTTGACAGCGGGAATTAATTTTAAATAAATTTCTGCCACTTCTGTGTTTTGAATTTAGAAAAATGGATTCCATATTTGGAATCAGGATTTTAAAATTGTGTAAATAGGTAACTTTTATTTTTAGACATTTTGAATAATTACTGCGGTAAATATTTTATTTACCATGGTTAAGGGTAAATCTGGTAAATAAGGGTTAAAAATTAATATTATAATAATAATAAATTACCCTAAAACGTGTCCTAGCCTTATTTGTTGATACCTGTTCGACCATAAGAATCTTTGGGTCGATTTGGGGACCCCATGGTGCCACTTGTAGGTGATAGGGACACTTTATTTTAATTAAGATAAAATGAATACAAAAATGACACAAGCATATATCTTTTAGAAAAACAATTTTTACAGAGGGTTATATATGTTGGATTTTAGATTATAAATATTCATTAGAAAGATAAAACGATATCCTACATATTGATATTTTATTTATAATTTTTAGACATTATATAATTTAATTTATTTGTGACACAATGATGATGAATTAATTACTATAATAGTAAAAATTAAAATAATTGATATTATAAATACCCAAATAAATAAAATATGAAACTTTTAATGAATTAAACTAATTTTCTAGGATAATATTATATATTAGGATTTATTTAATGGACTTTTTTCGAAGTAATCAATCTGTTATGAGTTTCACAAAAATCAACTATTGAATAGTGTCAAAATTGACATAAAAGATTTCTTAAAACAAATATTATATTATTAATTGATATTAAATTCATAAAAATATAAGGTTCGGCCAAGAGACTTATATCATGATAGGTTCATCATTAATGGACCACTTGGGGGTCTCTTGGATGTATATAGTATGTTTATTAACCATATTATATAAAAATACAAAGAGACATTGTAAAAGTGAAACTAATTAACTTAGAGTTAATACTTAAAGATATGGTTAATATAAGTACCCAAACCTTTCTAAATTATATTGGTTGAGTTTTGTTTGACCCATCCCCACCTTAAAATTTAAATAATCAACTTTGGATCCATTAAAACCGAATAAGAATTTATTATAAACTAATATTTCTAGATTTTCCAAAGGTGCCCCTCACCCCTCTTATAAAAGGGCACTCCTCCTTCTCTTTTCTTCACACCTTAAAAACCTTTTGGTTCAGCCAAACTATGCCCAAATACTCTTCCAACTTCCCTCACTACAACCTATAGGGCTTAGTTTGATCAGAAAGCCAACCTAAGGATCCCTTTTGATCAAATCAAATGGAAGAAACCGAAGAAGAGGTAATGATTTCACCACCCTTTTCCAAGTTCCTTCTTTTTCCACTTCTTCTTACTTTGTTGTTACCATTATAAAATAATAACTCCAGTATCATATATATACTTTGATGTTATTATAAATATGGTACAACCATATTAATTATTCTATCCACCCTTTGAATAACATGTCACCATACGTGCGTACGTACGGCTTACCGTCTCCACGTCGTGGTGTAATTGTTATTCAATATATTATTATTTGGATGGGTATAATAATGATTTGTAACTCATGTAAATAATAAATATAACATGTTAATGATTTTTTATATATGATATACCATCCATTTATATATTATTTTAATATCAAAAGAATGATATTGTCGCTCATGCGTACGTACGGACTACCGTCTCCACGAACGCGATGAGATTCATTCTCCATCATATCCATTCAAGTATAATTATCATTTTCTGATTTAAAAATGATGTTTAAGGACTTGATATCATTATGGATATGAATAATATACAACCAATCCATTACATGTAACACCCCGAGCTTCCATGATACGCCTCTCTTTCAATAATGCAATAGCTTACATTGTACGCAAGTTCGAGTTCTAAAACACTGCGACTAATCAAAGTAGCCGTTATGAATAGTAATAACCACTTTTTAAAATTATAGAAATTTTATATTTCAAAATGGACTTCATTTTTGTATTCGTAATATCAAAATTAGCCTATGTTGAATTTTTGGTATTTTTCTGAGAACTTCTAATTTTTTATGAATAGTGAAAAATACTTAAAACAACTTTTTTAATCAAAATAATTTATAGTGATAAGTTATACTATTGAGTGGTTTTAAAGTATAATTAGAATATATTTTTAATAGTTTATCCAATGGTGGTCATTAGAATTAATTTAACATTGAAATTGGACATAAACAGTTGCCAATCTTTTGATATAAATTGTTTCTTAAAAACACGCTATTTGTCGTAATAGCGGGAATTAATTATAAAATTAATTAATGCAACTTATATGTTTGAAATTTGTAAAATAGAAATAATTTTTGAATTCGGAATATCAATTATAGCTTAGGGTGATATTTTGGCCTTGTTCTGAAAAACTTCAATTTTTGATGAATAGTGAAACCACTAAGTGGTAGTTAAATAATTGATTTTTCGTTTAAATGAAATATTACCACTTCTGTGATTTGATTTTCAAAAATCCGACATAAATGGTTGTCATTAATAAGTAAAATGTGGTTCAATGAGATTAAAATAATTTTTTGGTGAATAGTAACTTTTAATTTCTTAATCGCGATTAGAGGTAATTAGTGTAGTTTAAGGTACAAATAATGTTTTAATAATATGAGATGAGCATGACAGTTGTCCTACTCCTATTGGATGAGTAATGGACGACCAAGACAACCCATGGGTCAACTTGGGGACCCCATGGATCCACTTTAGTTGGAAAATGACATTAATATATATTTATTTAATGTTAAAATTAAATTGACACAAACATGAGTTATTTTACTAAAACAATTTTTACGTGGGGTTACACAAGTCCAAATTTTGATTATAAATATTCATTAGAAAGATAAAAAGATTTCCTAATCATAGTATTTTTTTTAATATTTTTAGACATTAAATATATTAAATTATATATGACATCATTGTGATGCAGCGATGACCTCATTATTTAACGATTTAAGTAAAATGAGAAGATAATGCAAAATCCAAGGCTTACACTTGTCCAAATCCTATTGGATGAAGAGATTTCGAACCCTTATCACCTTATCCACGAATTATATAAGTGTGGGACCTTTATAATCCGAAAAGCATGGTATAATAATGTAACATTTCAATCATTCCAAAAGATCCCCTACTCTCCACTTATAAAAGGCCCCCACCTCTCCCACCTTATTCACACCTTCAAGCCATTTGGCTCGGCCAACCTCTGCCCAAATACTCTCCCAACTTCCCCTCTTACTCCTAGAAGCCTCACTTTGGGAATAACTCTTCCCAAGGAAGCCTTTGGCTCAAATCAAAAAGAGTTACCCGATTTTGAGGTAATGTCTTCTCTAATGTTGTTTTGTTTTATTTTTCTTCTCCAACCCCATAAACTCTTTTTATTCATTTCTTTTGCAACAACACCAGTATCATCAATATACTAGGATGTTGTTATAAGAAGGATTAGAGCTACACTTACACACACCTACATCTAATGGTTAAAGAACATACGGTTTCTGTGGATGGAGAATTTCTGCCTCATGAAACGATGATTGTTCAACACTCATATAACACCTTAAAAGGTGGCCATTAAGATGTCAATATATTTATATATGATATATAATGTTTTTATGTTTTACTTATGGTTCTGTATTTTTCATTTATGGCATACTTTATGATTTCCATTATGGGTAAAACGCGATAATTTCATTTTAGGAAGTGCGGACTACCGCCCCATCAAAGTGATTTGAATCGTTAATGCCATATGTGGGATGTATAAAGGATGTATTAAATGGTATTATACACTATATTATACTGTAATTATATTATAAATTTATATCATTATGATTTCATTCCATTAAATACAAAATAGAAATGAAAGTAGCGTTCATGCGTACGTACGGCTTACCATCTCCATGAACGGTGCATTTCATATTCTTACCTCTAAATGTTACGTGACATTATGAATGCATGTATATACTGTATATATATTATATATATGATATCTACATCATGAATATAATTCTGGATATAATGGATATTTCACCACATTAACAACTTGTAATTATAAGAAGTTTATTTTTGACTCAAGTACCAAAGATCGACAAAATGACCGTTATTAACTTAAACAATTAAATAATGTTCATAACATGGTAATAAGTGATATAAATGGAATAATGAACATGAAAAAGGTTCTTATGTAAATAGAAATTAACTCTAGTTTATTATTCAGGAGGTTAAAGAACGGTCGAGTCAGGACAAGACGCAAGGTAAGGGAACTTCTTAACCCAACTTCCATTCTTTGGGTTAATCTCATACTTTCAAATTATGTCATGATATTATTATGTACTATATTGTATTTTTACTTTATTTATGTGTACCTATAGTGAATACACATAATAGATCTATTTTATTTTAAAAATTATCTTTTTAAGGACTTCGTCTCAATCCCCTTTCATTGAGGCATATTTGGTTTTATACACAACTTTATTTTATACGGTGTATAAACCCCTTTGACTTTTACGTTTATTCAAAAGGAATTTTTTTATACGAAGCGTTTTACTAAACGACAAAAATGGAATGTTTTTCTTTCCGTACTTATGCGGCGACAATGACTTCTCCGCCGCTGTGACCATTATTTGAGTTTCGGCTTCCTCTACAAGCCATCACTTTTTTTAATGAAAAATAAATACAAAGTTTTAACTTTCTATTATTTTGGTATTCAAAATGGTTTTGAAAGTGTTTTTATTATATCAATGTGTTTTATTGATATCTTGTGACTGAAATGTGGAAATGTTATGTTTCCTTTATGCATGTTTTATGTGATACGATTATGTTATGGTTTATGATATGTTTAAACCTATTCATATGAGGAATGCATTGGACTTAATAAGTGACGGGTGGAGCCTGCTATAGCTCCTCGATGCATCGGCAGGTCTCATGAGACAAACTAGTGTCTTGGCATGAGGCCTTGACAAAATCATATTTCTGGTCTTGGTACGAGGCCTTGACTACGTGGTTATGATAGTCTGGCATTATGCATTCCATCATTATGAAAGTGGTTATTGATATTGCATGTGATTATTCGACCAGTAGAATATCCATGTGAAGAAGTGAATGGAATTATCTCATTTTACTTTTTCCATATTATGTTGATGTTCAAGTTTAAAAGGCTTTTGTTTTAGTTATACATTGCCTTAAATTTTTATGTTTATTTATGAAAGCTTCCGCAAATATTGTTATCCTTACTGAGCATCTGAGCTCACCCCTTTCAATGTTTTAATTTTTTCCAGGATGTGAAGAAGTATTTTATGAATGACCTGCAGGGATAGTCAGAAGAGGATATGAGTGTGGACTATGAAGACTTTGTTATTACTTTTTCACTTTATTATGTAATGTAAGACTTATGAATGTATCTAGTGTTTCCAAGGCTACTAAACTAATCGGCCTTTCGAGACTTGATCTTTTGTGATCATGCCAATGTTACGAAGTAATGCACCGACTCTGGGTAGCTGGGGTCGGGGCGTTACAGTTGGTATCATAGGCAGTTTAGTACTAACCTTGGAAGCTAGATTTAGATAAACTCTGATTAGAGCACATAGCCCAAAGATAGATTTTGAGGATTTGTATAGAAGAACTTCCTAGAATTTTGGTATTATAGAGATGTTATGAGTTTTCCGAGCAATACATCCCTGTCTGGATACGAGCAGGTAGAGGCGGCTCTGGCACAGATGTACCTAGGGGTAAAACCCGAAAACACCGCTTTGATCTAGACTCGAACGGGAACTGGTGCACGACAAGGGGCTTGCTGCACTCTTGGTTACGACACTCCCAGGGGATATGCTTAGGATAATTCTCATTTTATTTACAAACCACTATGAAGGGTTATGAGTATATACTTCCTTAAAGAAAAGATTTCTTTTTATGATTATGGATTATATCCATAAATAGTTCAATTTATGTAAAGTGTTTAACAAGTATGGAATTATGTATTTTGATTCATAAACTAATCTAGTTTATGCCATTTTTTAGAAATGGCCCCTAGTGGAAGGAATGGAAACCGTATCAATGCACGAACTCCGTGTAGGGATTGCCCTCCTGCTCAGGATAATTATTGTGGATCTGGAGATACAACTGGTGCTGATCTACTTATTACCATACTGGGACAACTCACGTAGGTTATGAATAACAACCTTACTCGTATGGAGCACCCTAATCCGCAACCTGGAGGATCAATGTTAGACCGCTTCATGAGGCAACAACCACCAACATTCAATGGGAGTACAAATCCTATAGTAGCTGAGAAATGGATAAATTCCTTAGAGAAAATATTCCATGCCTTGGGGAGTAGTGAAAGGGAGAAGGTTGTCATGGCAGTTTACCGCCTCACTAGAGATGTCGATTAGTGGTGGTCGCTGATTCAAAACACAAAGGAAGATGACGACGTATCGAATATGGAATGGAGGGAGTTCAAAGAGATTTTCTTAGAAAAATACTTTCCTCGTGACCATCAAGTAGATATGGAAAGGCAATTTCTGAGTCTGAGGCAGAAGGAGGATGAGAATGTCACAAAGTATGAGGCCAACATTACAAGGTTAGTGAGGTATGCTGCAGATTATATACGTAACCCAAGGAGTAAGATTGATCGTTTCTTTGATGGGTTAAAACCATTTCTCCGTCGAGCTTTAGTATCACAATCCTTCTCATCATACGAAGATATTGTCTCGTGTGCTATGAAGACAGAAAAGGAATTCTCTAAGACTTATGACAACAAAGTAAAGCAAGATAAGAAGAGAACGGTGGAACAAGAGACAGATAAAGGGAAAAAGGGAAAGAAGGATTTTCCATTATGTGATAATTGTGGGAAGAATCACCCTGGTACTTGCCTAAAAGGAATGGGAGTTTGTTACAAATGTGGAGAAAAAGGTCACCAGGCGCGTGATTGCAAGGGAAAGAAAGAGGCTATCAAAGTTGAATGCTACAATTGTAGAGAAATGGGTCATTATGCAAATGAATGCCCTAAGCGTCAGGGAAACTTACCTCAGAAAAGGCCAAGGGATCAAGGCCAATCTTATGCTGTGACTACAGTTGAAGCGGAATAATAAATGTTTTCGTGCTTTTGGACTCAAGGATTATATTCTGGTTATAAGAATAATGTGATATATATATATGGATTGTACTACAGTACATGTTGATTTCAGTAAGGTTTTAATATGATTAAGGTAATCATATTTTTATTATGTGACAATAAGAGAAACTTTTCTTTGTTTGGGGAATCTGATGTTACAATTGATTTTGGAATTTAGAGACCATTTAGAGAAAGTTTGGACGGAGGTATTTTGGATAACTATTAAGGTTGGAATGGATTAAGTTGAACCATGGATAGTATTGTTTAAGGTTAAATAATTTCTGAAGATTATTTTTGGAATATTATAATACATTAGTTTTAGGAAAAGGACAACCTGCAGGGTGGGGAGTAACCCATCGCGTCAGACAAAGCTGCAGGAATCGAACCCACAACCATAGTGCGACAAGCCTTTATTTCCTACCACTAGCCTACAGGAAGTCCTTGGTTATTAAAAAATAGTTTTACTAATCTAAATGGTATGTGTTAACATTTAGAACCTTATACAATTAGGATGAATAGAATATTTTTGAGTTCCGTTACCATTTGGAGTAAAAGTGGGGTTTGTGGTAAAAATTTATTAACGAATGAAAGTATACATAACAAGTATGTATATTCCCTTACGTTCTTAGTAAATCTCTTAAATAAATTCCTCAACATTTTAAAAGGTAACTTAAAACAAAAATGTTGTCGGTTAACTTTTCCAACTGGGGATTCAATGACCGTTTAACCAATCACAAGTTTGTGATTTTCTTGTGGTTAAACTTTCTTCTAATCATGTTTTCTATAACTCTCCATCAGACCTTGATGGTTTGTTTCTCCTCCATATCCATATGTTCATATAATCCTAGAATGGGCTATATCGGGTGACCTTTGTACTTATCCTGCTTTCTTTTAATGTTATATATTTATTACCCTTATTTTCGATGTGGGTTTTCCTCAAAGGTATTTTCTTTTTTCAACCTTTTATTTTCAAAGAAAAATTTCAAATGCCGAGGATGCAATTTATTGATGGAGGGGAGAATGTAACACACCGAGCTTCCATGATACGCCTCTCTTTCAATAATGCAATAGCTTGCATTGTACGCAAGTTCGAGTTCTAAAACACTACGACTAATCAAAGTAGCCATTATGAATAGTAATAACCACTTTTTAAAATTATAGAAATTTTATATTTCAAAATGGACTTCATTTTTGTATTCGTAATATCGAAGTTAGCCTATGTTGAATTTTTGGTATTTTTCTGAGAACTTCTTATTTTTTATGAATAGTGAAAAATACTTAAAACAAATTTTTTAATCAAAATAATTTATAGTGATAAGTTATACTATTGAGTGGTTTTAAAGTATAATTAGAATATATTTTTACCATTTTATCCAATGGTGGTCATTAGAATTAATTTAACATTGAAATTGGACATAAACAATTCCCAATCTTTTGATATAAATTGTTTCTTAAAAACACGCTATTTGTCGTAACAGCAGGAATTAATTATAAAATTAATTAATGCATCTTATATGTTTGGAATTTTTTAAAATAGACATCATTTTTGAATTCGGAATATCAATTATAGCTTAGGGTGAAATTTTGGCCTTGTTCTGAAAAACTTCAATTTTTGATGAATAGTGAAACCACTATGTGGTAGTTAAATAACTGATTTTTCATTTAAATGAAATATTACCACTTCTGTGATTTGATTTTTCCAAAATCCGACATACATGGTTTTAATTAAGAAGTAAAATGTGGTTCAATGAGATTAAAATAATTTTTTGGTGAATAGTAACTTTTAATTTCTTAATCGCGATTAGAGGTAATTAGTGTAGTTTAAGGTACAAATAATGTTTTAATAATAAGAGATGAGCATGACACTTGTCCTACTCCTATTGGATGAGTCATGACCGACCACGACAACCCATGGGTCAACTTGGGGACCCCATGGAGCCACTTTAGTTGGAAAATGACATTAATATATATTTATTTAATGTTAAAATTAAATTGACATAAACATGAGTTATTTTACCAAAGCAATTTTTACGTCGGGATACACAAGTCCAAATTTTGTTTATAAATATTCATTAGAAAGATAAAAAGATTTCCTACATCATAGTAGTTTTTTTATAATTTTTAGACATTAAATATATTAAATTATATATGACATCATTGTGATGCAGCGATGACCTCATTATTTAACGATTTAAATAAAATGAGAAGATAATGCAAAATCCAAGGCTTACACTTGTCCAAATCCTATTGGATGAATATATTTCGAACCCTTATCACCTTAGACACGAATTATATAAGTGTGGGACCTTTATAATCCGAAAATCATGGTATAATAATGTAACGTTTCAATCTTTCCAAAAGAGCCCCTCATCTCCACTTATAAAAGGCCCCCACCTCTCCCACCTTATTCACACCTTCAAGCCATTTGGCTCGGCAGAACTCTGCCCAAATACTCTCCCAACTTCCCCCTCTTACTCCTAGAGCCTCACTTTGGGATGAACTCTTCCCAAGGAAGCCTTTGGCTCAAATCAAAAAGAGTTACCCGATTTTGAGGTAATGTCTTCTCTAATGTTGTTTTGTTTTATTTTTCTTCTCCAACCCCCTAAACTCTATTTATTCATTTCTTTTGTAACAACACCAGTATCATAAATATACTAGGATTTTGTTATAAGAAGTATTCGAGCTACACTTACACACACCTACATCTAATGGTTAAAGAACATACGGTTTCTGTGGATGGCGAATTTCTGCCTCACGAAACGATGATTGTTCAACACTCATATAACACCTTTAAAGGTGGCCATTAAGATGTCACTATATTTATATATGATATATAATGTGTTTATGTTTTAATTATGCTTCTGTATTTCTCATTTATGGCATACGTTATGATTTCCATTATGGGTAAAATGCGATAATTTCATTTTAGGAAGTGCGGACTACCGCCCCCTCAAAGTGATTTGAATCGTTAATTCCATATGTGGGATGTGTAAAGGATGTATTAAATGGTATTATACACTATATTATACTGTAATTATATTATAAATTTATATCATTATGATTTCATTCCATTAAATACGAAATAGAAATGAAAGTAGCGTTCATGCGTACGTACGGCTTACCGTCTCCATGAACGGTGCATTTCATATTCTTACCTCTAAATGTTATGTGACATTATGAATGAATGTATATACTGTATATATATGATATATATGATATCTACATCATGAATATAATTCTGGATATAATGGATATTTCACCACATGAACAACTTGTAATTATAAGAAGTTTATTTTTGACTCAAGTACCAAAGATCGACAAAACGACCGTTATTAACTTAAACAATTAAATAATGTTCATAACATGGTAATAAGTGATATAAATGGAATAATGAACATTAAAAAGGTTCTTAAGTAAATATAAATTAACTCTAGTTTATTATTCAGGAGGTTAAAGAATGGTCGAGTCAGGACAAGACGCAAGGTAAGGGAACTTCTTAACCCAACTTCCATTCTTTGGGTTAATCTCCTACTTTCAAATAATGTCATGATATTATTATGTACTATATTGTATTTTTACTTTATTTATGTGTACCTATAGTGAATACACATAATAGATCTATTTTATTTTAAAAATGATCTTTTTAAGGACTTCGTCTCAATCCCCTTTCATTGAGGCATATTTGGTTTTGTACACAACTTTATTTTATACGGTGTATAAACCCCTTTGACTTTTACGTTTATTCAAAAGGAATTTTTTTATACGAAGCGTTTTACTAAACGACAAAAATGGAATGTTTTTCTTTCCATACTTATGCGGCGACAATGACTTCTCCGCCGCCGTGACCATTATTTGAGTTTCGGATTCCTCTACAAGCCATCACTTATTTTTAATGAAAAATAAATACAAAGTTTTAACTTTCTATTATTTTGGTATTCAAAATGGTTTTGAAAGTGTTTTTATTATATCAATGTGTTTTATTGATATCTTGTGACTGAAATGTGGAAATGTTATGTTTCCTTTATGCATGTTTTATGTGATACGATTATGTTATGGTTTATGATATGTTTAAACCTATTCATATGAGGAATGCATTGGACTTAATAAGTGACGGGTGGAGCCCGCTATAGCTCCTCAATGCATCGGCAGGTCTCATGAGACAAACTAGTGTCTTGGCATGAGGCCTTGACAAAATCTTATTTCTGGTCTTGGTACGAGGCCTTGACTACGTGGTTATGATAGTCTGGCATTATTCATTCCATCATTATGAAAGTGGTTATTGATATTGCATGTGATTATTCGACCAGTAGAATATCCATGTGAAGAAGTGAATGGAATTATCTCATTTTACTTTTTCCATATTATGTTGATGTTCAAGTTTAAAAGGCTTTTGTTTTAGTTATACATTGCCTTAAATTTTTATGTTTATTTATGAAAGCTTCCGCAAATATTGTTATCCTTACTGAGCATCTGAGCTCACCCCTTTCAATGTTTTAATTTTTTCAGGATGTGAAGAAGTATTTTATGAATGACCTGCAGGGATAGTCAGAAGAGGATATGAGTGTGGACTATGAAGACTTTGTTATTAGTTTTTAACTTTATGATGTAATGTAAGACTTATGAATGTTTCTAGTGTTTCCAAGGCTACTAAACTAATAGGTCTTTCGAGACTTGATCTTTTGTGATCATGCCAATGTTACGAAGTAATGCACCGACTCTGGGTAGCTGGGGTCGGGGCGTTACATTACAAACATGGATTACATAATAAAACATAGAAAAGAAAACGAGTAAGTTAACACCCGAAACAACAATAATACTAAGACATTATTAACAAAGCGAAGTTAAAATATCATATATGATATCATATTAATATATATGATTCTTGTATAATTTAATAACAATTATTTCACTACTATACAGGAGGTTAACCTACCCCAACCAAGTAAAAGTACAAGGTAAGGGGTTTTCATCTCACTCCCTATTCCCGTGAGATTAATGCCATATTGCCACCATTACCTTTTGTGTGGTGTATGTACTGCCGATAATTATATTCTTTCTTTAATACACTCTAATTTATGTGTATTTACATATTCATTGTATTATACCTCTTTCATGGGTTTTATGTTTCATAAGTTACCAAATTGGTAAGGGTTATTTCACAATCTCTTCATTATCCGAGGTTGTTTATACATAATAATCTACTGGGATCTCTTTATCATCCACATCCATGTTTCTTAATAATTTATTTCAAAGCATTTTTACTATTTACAAGAATATGGGTTAAATTCATTTATACCCTTATGTGTTTCGAAAGGAATCTTTCCGTCGTTTTCCAAACAAATCACTTTTAACCTTTTCGACAAATTTAAGGTAAGAATGTTTTTTTTAACTTATACGGTGGGTGCGGCTATTTACCGCCGTAATAAAATCGTCAAAGCTTCCCTTACAAGCTTATAAGAATATTTTCAAATTGAATGTATTATTTTATAATTATGTTATTTTTAAAATGATTTCAAAAAAAGAGATATTTCTCTAAAATTGTTTTGATTTCATCTATGTCAACATCCTTTGATGTATTTTAAGCTTATTTGAAGTTGATTTATTATGATACAAAACATTCCTATTTTATTGAAGGTTTTGTGATATTTTTGACTATGGATAAGTTATTCTTATGTCACTCATGTTTTTTGTTTAAAGTATTGACATTTTATAAGTTATTTTTAATCCAAATGTTTATGTTATATTTCAATATTTCATTCAGATGAACGTGTTAGACAAGTATGTTCCGGGTTGGGGACCGGTAAAAGTAAGCCCTCCGGTTTGGTCTCCGGTTATTAGAGGAACTCCGGTTTGGTCTCTGATTATTAGAGGAACTCCGGGTTGGTGTCCGGTTATTAGAGGCACTCTGGGTTGGTGTCCGGTTATTAGAGGCACTCCGGGTTGGGTTCCGGTTACAGTTAGCCCCAAGGTCTTGGGAAGAGACCTTGAAAAGAAATTAAAGTTTAGCATTTTGCATTCTATCATTATGAAAGTGGTTATTGATTTTTCATGTGATTATTCGATTAGTAGAATATCCATGTGAATAAGTAAATGGAATTATTTCATTTTAATTTTTCCATACTATGTTGAAGTTCAAGTTTAAAAGGCTTTTTTTTACTAATGCATTGCCTTAAATGTTTATGCTTATTTTGAATGTTCCGCTATATTGTTATCCTTACTGGGAATTTGAGCTCACCCCTTTTCTATGTTTTATTTTCCCCAGGATGTGAAGAAGTAAGTTATGAATGACCTGCAGGGATATTATGAGGGGATAATAGTGTGGACTTTGGAGACATTATGTTGTTGTAGTAGTTTTTCATTTTATGATGTAATGTAAAACTTATGAATATATCTAGTGTTTCCAAGGCTACTAAACCAATCGGTCTTTCGAGATTTGATCTTTCTTGTGATCATGCCAATGTTATGTAATAATGCACCGACTCTAGGTAACTGGGGTCAGGGCGTTACAATTACCCAATGCATTGGCAGGAGATATAGGTCCCACCCATCTCATAATGATACCATTCTTATGTGTGCCACAAAATCATAAATCATACATCATTTCATAACCCATGTAATAAAAATGGGAATCTTAAACATTGTGACATCATCAAAAAATTCATATAAGATAAATGAATGCATAAAAATACTTCCATCACAACATAATAAAATCAATGTAATAATAGGGATAAAAACAGAACCCTATATTATCTTATATGGAAAATAATTTTGATAAAACACTTGAACTCCATTCTTGAAAAAAATATCCTTTCTACTTCAAAAACATTTTCCTTTTTTAACATGTCATAAAATTTTAAACTAAAAGAAGTTGTTTAAAAATAAACTTGAAAACTTGTAAAGGAAGCTTCTTGTTTTAAAAATCCATTCATTCCGTATAAGTTAAAAAAACATTCTTCTCGTACTTTTGTCGAAAATGTCAAAAAGTACCTCGTACGAAAAATGACAAAAGATTCCATAAAAAACTTTTACTAAAAACTCACCGAAGGGTAAAATTGGATTTAATCAGTTTTAGGTGGATGGAAACAATATTACATATTGAGGAAACATGGATGTGGACGATAAAATACACCCCAGTAAATACCAATGTATAAACAATCTCGGATAAAAGTGTGATGGTGATATTTTCCCTTACCTTAGGTCCAATCTGCTGCGTATGTGTCTGAACCTCCTGTATAATGATTTAAATAATGTTATTGACTTATTCCAGAATCATACATATATTTATGATATCATATATGGTCATATTCTTATCTTCTTATTAATAATATTTCATTACTACTTGTTATTCGGGTGTTTATTACTTTTTGTTTTTATGCGTGTTTGTCGAATAAATTCTTATTCTTCTCTTTAGGTTATAGATACCTCATTTCCAGAATGGTATTAGTGTAATATATATCATATTCATTCATTAAATTCATTTATATAATCATTATGCAATGAATATCATGTAGAACGAATCGCATCACATCGTGGAGACGGTATTCCGTACGTACGCACGAGCGATGATATCGTTCCCATGATCGTGGAATTGGATTGGAGTGTATGTATACTATTTCATAATAAATAACAATTTAAAATAATCATATATTCATTACTTTCACCCTTATAACCATCCAAGTAAGGTGGTGGTCGAAAATAGATTACACCACGGCGTGGAGACGGTATTTCGTACGTACGCACGCGCGATGATTTCGTTTTTCGTAGGATGGATAAGAGGTGAAATAGGGTTGTTTCATATTTATAATAACATATTACTATAGAAGTGATACTGATGTTATTACCTCATAATAAAACAACTAAATAAGAGGTAGTAGAAGAAGAATGGAACTTGAAAAAAACGGTAGAAGGTATTACCTCTTTCTCGAAGTGCCTCCTTTAAACATTCTCTTAAGTCACTAGAGTTGGACTTTTGATAAGACCAGTACCTCTAGTTGGTTTCTAAGGAAGTGGGGAACTGAAATGGGCTAGGTTTGGCCGAGCTTGAAGGCTCAAATTTGTGTGAGGAAGAGGGGGAGGAGGTGCCCTTTTATAATGGAGGAGAGGGGCACCTTTGGAAATATAAGAAATATTAGTTTATATTAAATCCCAACCCCACTTAAAAACTTTCAAAATGACTCATATTTGAAGAATAAATGAGATAGGGTTGTAATCGCATCAACCAATAAAATTTATACATGTTATAAATTTATTTTAAACATTATCAACTTGATTTATCCTTATTTATCAATTTAATTTTATTTGTGGTAATAATATTCTAAATTTTAAATTATTATAAATAATTACATATGTGTTGAGAATTTTCCATAATTTGACAATTTATGACATTTTCGACCATATAAATTTTAATTTATAATTTTTAAATATTTTTGTGATTTTTAAACAATTTTATAATATGTCATTTTTATAAAATAACAATAGTGTCAATTTTGACACTATTCATTTATTTGAATTTAAATAAAATATATACAGAAGATATGTTCAAACTAAAATCTTTAATAGATTCATAAAATGTCATATGTATCTATAAAATTAGTGTAGCACATTCAATAGTTCATATAATATTTATTTTAATATTTTTAATACAATTTAATGATATTTTAATTAATAAAATAATTTCAACATCACTATTGTGTCATTATTAATGATAATTACTAAATCCCTAAAAATACTAAATAAATTCCTATGATGTCGATAATGGTATTAGCTTTCTGGATACTATTCATGTTAGTAGTTTCATTAATTTAAAACCAAATTAAAATTATTATATTTATAAGATTTGAGAAAGTGACATGTTGTCACATTCTTTGATTTTAATAATAATTAAATTATTTTCATTGACAAAAGTCCATTAAATGGATCTAATCTGACCCATAGGTGATATGGGTCGACTCGTAGTCATCCAGTAGGATTTTGGCAGGTTTTAGGGTAATTTTATAATCTTATATTTACCCTTAATTTCCCGATTTACCTTTAACTATGGTAAATAAAATTTACTGTAGTTACTATTTATAATGCCCAAAAATAAAAAGTAGTCTATTAAAATAATTTGGACCCACTGATTCTGAATATGGAATTCATTTTTCAAAATTAAAAACATATAAGTTGCAGTAATTAATTTAAAAGAAATCCCGTTGGTATGAAAATGGGTTTTAGAAGTCAAAAGATTGCCAAAGATTGAAATGTTTTTCCCTATAAATTCAATGTGAAATTAATGCTAATGACATGCATTATATTAAATAGAAAAAATATATTATATTTATACTTTAATACTATTAAATATTATAATTTATCCATATAAATTATCTCAATGAAAAAAGTTGTTTTTAATTAAAAATTATCGTATTTTTACTATTCATCAAAATATGAAAGTTATCAGAAAAATATCAAAAATTTATCCAAAGTAAATTTTTATACCCTGATTCAGAAGAAGAATTCTATTTTGTCAAATTGAACTTATAAACATGTTAAAAACTAGATTTAATGTGGGTGCACCATCAAAAGGCGGAAAAACTGTATTTTTTGAAAAATATTTCTTTTATCGAAAAAAAATGATTTCACTTTTATACCTCATTCTAGAAAATGTATAAGTTGAATTAAAATGTTATAAAATTAAAAATTCAGTTAGTACTATTCATAACATCTAGTTTTAATAATATTTGAATAGCATATCGTTGTTTAGTGAAACTCTGTATTGCGTATGACACAAGCTATCGAGGAAGGCCATGGTTGCATGTAAAGAATGCCAAGCTAGTGTTGTGTGTCGTGAATGATTACTTTGATTATTTATATAACATAAAAAAAAAATATTTCTCAGAATAGTCTGGGGTGTTACACATATATCATTTGTATTGAATTAGATATCCGACCAAACACATATTATAACCTATAATGATATATAATTGGAACCGAATATATCTTATTGTGATGAACCATTCAATATTTCGAATACTAGAATAAGTGTTGAGGAATCATAGGATTTGGTTGGTGTAATTACTTTGGGGAAATCACAACATAAAAAAAGCAATATGGGAACCTAAGAAATTTATTTTGAAGAACTATCAAAATATTTTCATAAGGAGTCATTCAAAAAATACATAGGATGAAATTGTTTGAATGAGTGAATAAAGTAACATCCTGATATTTTACAAAATATATTTTCTAAATAAATTTATAATCTTTGATAGATTGTTGTATAGGAAACCATGACTCAAAATCTACTGTAATATAGTTTATTATATTAACTTAATGATTAAGATTTTCATTATGAATTGGACTAACTATATTGTGAAAAAAAATGTTTTACATGTGTATAAAATAAATTCATTTATTATAAATTGATTTTGAATAAAAATAAATATCATTTTAAAAAAATCAAATTTTATGAAAAGAATTATTATTTCTAAATAAATGTTTTGTAATGTTTTACATAATTATGTTAAAATTATTTTTTAATACTTTTATATAAATTTTTTCAAAATATTAAATTTACTTTTTTAATCATCATGTAATAAGTATCTTATAACAAGTTTTTGATAATTTTATAATGATGTAATTTTTTCTATGAATAGTGATAAAATACTGATTTTTATTAAATAAATTCTTATTATTTGAAGAGATAATTATATTAATTAAGTTTTAATTTTTTTAGAAGTATAATCAATTCAATTATATTTTTAATAATACAATTTAGTTATTTTTAATCAATTATATGTTCTATTTTCATATTAATACATTCTATACTTTTAATATGTTCCAATTAGAAATTCATTTTTCCATAATGTATATGAGTTTGATTTTAAATTAAACTATTCCATTTATGTGGGATTAATTTATTAAAATGGATTCCTTATTTGTAATAAAAATATATAAAATTACATAATATGTTCACTATAATATTTCATCATAATGAATAGTAAAAAAATTAAAATTGATTACTATGTTTAATGATAAAATAGATTTTCTATGGGTTAAATTATGATTATATGGCTGAACTACCAAAAATAATATTCCGATTCATATTTTATGTTAATATGTCTACCATATATATTCAAAGGGATGATAAAAATATATTTTGTATCCTTTTTAATGTGTAAAATGTGTGTATTATATATTCTTTTTAAAAAAAATTAATTGGAACCTCTCCCCATAATAAAAGGGAACCCAATATCCTCTCGTATTCACACATCCAGATAAATTTTTTTCCAAATTTATATTAGAATATTTGAAATACAACCCACCCCATAACCTATAGACTCTATTTTTATTTGAAAACCATTCATGGACGCATTTAGATATATAAAAAAAGAGTTTCTCTGAAATAAGATGTCTAGTTCTTAACCATGTGTCTTCATATTATTTCTAACAATTCGCCACAAAAATACAAACCAAATATTATAAAATAATAACACCATTTTATTCTTTATACTTAGATTTTATTGTGTTAATTTGATATCATATATCCATCTCCTCTTCCATAAACTGTGAAACAAAACAATCGGTTATCTATACGGCAGACTGCCACCTCATGAACTGATATAATTAATTTTCCATCACTATTTCTCATGGATGGATATAATAACCAATGTGTTTTTCGTACATGATATTTATGGAATAATTATAATTATTTATTTAAAATATCACAACTATCTTTTTAAATTCCAATCTTCATGAAATTGATAATGTCGCTCTGGTAGACATGTAAACTACGATAGCCACGATGTGATGTGATGTTTTTATATTATTTTTACACGTTTGGTATTAAAGACACAATAATTCTGTGGAATTTTTTTTCTTAAATACATGGGATTATTACAAGTCTGTGAAATTTTACTAGGATTGATTCTGAGGCCCATTGTGCCTGGAATCAATTTCTAATGTTTTGTTTTGGTATGATCAGTAAACGTATGAGTGGGTTTTTATAACATTTGAAACAGTGTTCGGAATGGAAATACAAGGGCATTGTTGATCTCATAGCGCCAGTTTTTGCTTAAGAAGAATTTCACCTAGACGACAGTTGGTCGAGAATAAAAGTTAGTTTTTCGCTTTAAAAAATAATAAAATAATTTGGGAAAAAATCTATTTTATTTTATCCTCCTTTGGGTGAGTGAAGGTTAAAAACGTCAAGAGGAAGTTGGATGTGGGGGCCACCACACCTTGACCTCCCATGAGAGGTTATGGTGGTGGGGCCCACCCAAACTCAACCTCCCATGAGAGGATAAATGAGGTGGGGACCACCCGAATTTTAACCCCTTGAAACTCCTCATTATGTGGGGAGAACCCTTGTACTCCCCACTTAATGGTGCCACCACCCTTGGAGCCTCTCTACCTTATGATTTAATTCAACGGAGCCAACCCCTTTAATTAATGTTCCAAACTCATGTGGATTAATTAGGAGAGACTACCTATTTTTTTCTCCTTTTTGAATTATTGTGCCAACGTAATATTAGATGAATCAATCTAATATTATTTTTACTTGGAATATTGGTGGAAAATGAGAAGAAGAAATCTTGGGAGAAAATTTCTTCCAATGAAAAACGATCCTCCCAACGAAGAACGAAGAACACAAAGAACACAAGTGACGATTTTTCTTCGACTCCCTTCATCGAATCCTACTGACATTGATCATCTTAGACAACAATCGTGAGACGTCATCCTTCCTCAATGCCTTTAACGGATCGATGACCATCTTTTTGTGCCATCGTCGACAATCATCGAGCAAGGTTGGGGTTATTACAAGTTGGTTGTTTCCTTTTCTTTTCCCCCCTTCGTTGAAAATAATCGACGTGAAGTATTTTAAATAATAGAAGTTCAACTTAATTCATCATAGTTGAAAAATTGTTATCACCCCTAAATGCAGAGGGTGTGCTCCATCTAACATGGCCTGACTCCCTCCGCCGATCCTTTTGTGATGTTCCTTAATCATGGTGATTAATCGACGGAGACAAAGGCGACAACGACGAAGGTTGTGCTACACGAGGCCTTCGTGAATCGCACTGCCATAGCGGCGCACCGGTGCTCTCGGCCGAACACGGCTGGCCGAGCGGCGCCCGACCCACCTACCTGCAGCCTTCCGATGCACTACTCAGCGTGCACCCTGTCCGAACCCACAGCCTACCCCACGACATGCTTGACCTCACCGACGCCCTGCCCGGGGCCCCCGCGCGCTGCCCGCGCCCCCGCCTGCTGCAGCGCATGCTACACTGTGCGCTCCGTAGGGCGCTGCTGCACCCTTCCCGGTGCCCCCAGCACCATGCTGTGCCCTGCCCAGCTCCCCCGGTGCCCTTCCGCGACCTGCCCGGACCCTACCGCGGCCTGCTCAGTGCCCTCGCGGCCTGCCCGGCGCCCCCGCGATGTCCTGGCTCCCTTACGGCCACCCGACAGGGTTGGTGTCCCAGCAACCTCGTGGATCCCTACCCAAACCAGTCTAGCCACACCCTAATGTTTGAGCCATACTGGGCTGCGCCCTCACAATGTTCTGGGCCGAACTGGCCTCAGCCTTCGGGCCAAGTCGTCTACATGGAGTCCTCTAGGCCAAACCGCCCTCGCAGTCCACTAGGCTTGGCCCAGCGGACCGGGATGAACATAACGGGCTGAACCGCCCTACTGATGGGATCAGACCAAGCGGGTCTGACCAGGTCGGCCTATTCTGGGTTGGGTAGTGTCGGTCCGACTAGGTCGGATCTGGATCATGCCCATTACTTCCCATTTACATTCATTGGCCATATCTTTGGCATCAGACATCTGTTTGAAGAACTATCAGCGGTGCTGGTATTCTTGGAGCGTAGCCATCCCTTTGAGTATATCCCCCTAGAGTTCGGGGTATATTTGAGTTATGGTAAGGTTGGATCGTACACGAATCAATCCAGGACCCTAGGACTAAAAGGCTAATAACTAAGAGATTGGGCGTCTGATTGATGTGTCATCTATTGCATTGTGACCCTTATAATGTGGTGGACCTTTGTGATACTTCTTAGTGGAACTTTGTGACATTTGGAGTACCTCCCAGTAGCTCGTGGAGTGGATCCTTCAAGATACGAGTAGATAGAGTCCAGAGACCTAGTAGCTGGTTGAGACATTACGACTTCTTGACCGATTCAACTCAGAGTGATTCGACTTGCCTAGTGTTGAGAGTTTGGTAGTTGGTGGCAGACCCACGGTGGAGGAGTGCCTGGTAGTTAGTGGCAGACCTGCGGTACTCGACAGGAGGAGTACTTCTGCAGGCTATTAGGGGGAGAACCTGGTAGTTGGTGGCAGACCCACAGTGGAGGAGCGCCTGGTAGTTGGTAGCAGACCCGCAATACTCGATAAAAGGAGTACCTCAGTAGTCCAAGGTTTGTGAAAAGAGCCTTGGTTTTACGGCAGGCCCACTATACTCAATAGAGTAGGAGTTCTCCAGCAGCCATGGTTTTGAAAATGAAAATCATGGTTTCAGCTGAGTCATTGACTTCTGTATTTTCCTCATGATTGAGATGAGTTAGTAGATAACATAGGTATATGTATGGGAATATACCTAACTAATGGTTATCTGTTGATTTCATACTTTGTGGTTTTTCCTTGTTGGGTTTATGGATACCTTGAGGTTTTTGGGGTCCCTACTGAGTGTTGTTATACTCACCCCTGCACGGACTACGCCCGCACCTCATTGTGTTGGCTGCAGATGATGGAAAATGCTGACTGAGGCGGAGTGTTGCAGGACTGGACGATACCTGGAGGTGAACCACTCAGTGTGATAGTGCACGGAGGAGACAGATGGATGTGGAGTGCAAAGGAGGCCATCTATTGCATAGTGGATTACCACTTAGTTCTTCCACCTCCGTTGCACCAGGTGCACGACGTCTTCCATGTATCCCAACTGAGGTGATACATGAACAACCCTACTCACATCATCGACCATGGAAAACTAGACATCGATGATGGGGTGACCTTACTGGAGGTTCCAGTGGAGATTGAGGATCAACAAGAGTGGGACCTATGTGGGCGGTCGATACATCTGGTGCACGTTCATTGGAAGAATGGTAACCTTCATGAGAGAACATGGGAGCGGTATACTCAGATGCGTGCTCAGTACCCCCATTTTTTCCATAGTCCAAGTTGTAGCTTACAAGGATGTAAATCCTTGAGGTGGAGAGAATGTAAAGACACAGAAATTCCTTGGAAATAGTTTTCTAAAATACATGGTATTTTTATGAGTCCTTAAAATTTTTAGGCGCTTGATTCTAAGGCCTGATGTCACCGTTATCAATTTCTGAAGTTTTGTTTGGGTACAATCAGTAAATGTAGAAGCGGATTTTAATAACTTTTGAACTGGTGCTTGGAATTGAAATCAGATGGCACCATTGAACTCGCAGTGCCGGTTTTTTCGTAAAAAGACTTTCAAATCGATGACAGTTGGTCGAGAATAAATGATAGTTTTTGTCTTTAAAGAAATGAAATAATGTGTGCAAGAACTTTATTTTATTTGAGACTCCTTTGTGTGTGTTGAGGTTAAAACCTCCAAGGGGAGGATGGATGTGGGGGCCACCACACCTTAACCTCTCATGAGAGGTTATGGTGGTGGGTACCTCCAGAACTCAACCTCCCATGGGAGGAAAAATGAGGTGGGGGACCACCCATATTTTAACCCCTTGAAACTCTTCCTTAAGTGGGGAGAACCCTTGAACTACCCACATAATGGTGACACCACCCTTCGAGCCTCTCCACCATCCCATTTAATTAAATGGAGCCAACCCCTTTAATTAAAAGGTGCCAAACCCTTTAATTAATGTGCTAACCTCCCATGGATGAATTAAAGGAGACTACATATTTTATTTCTCCATTTTGAATTATTGTTCCAACGTAATATTAGATGACTCAATCTAATATTATTTTCACTTTGAATTTTGGTGGAACTTGAGAAGAGGATTGCTTGGGAGAAAATTTCTTCCAACGAAGAACGCTACTCCCAATGAAGAATGAAGAATGCAAAGAACATCGACGATGATTTCTTCGACTCCCTTCATCGAATCCTACCGACGTGGAGCGTCTTACACAACCATCGTGAGACGTCTTCCTTTTGCAACACCATCAACGGATCGACGACTGTCTCCTTCTTCCACCGTTGATAAACATTGATCAAGGTGGGGGGTTATTGCATGTTGGTTCTTTCCTTTTCTATTCTCCTCTTCGTTGAAAATAATCGATGTGAAGTATTAAAAATTATAGAATTTTAACTTACTTTCTCTTAGTTGAACAATTGTTAACACAACTAAACCTGGAGTGCTGGGCCAACTTACATGGCCAGACTCCCTCCGCCGATCCTTATGTGATTTTTGTTCTACATGGAGATAAAGCGACGACGATGACGACGACAATGACAAAGGCCGCACTATCAGCGACCTACTCAGATCACGCCTCCCCCATGGCGCATTGGTACTCAAGGCTAAACATTTTTGGCCAAGCGATGCCTGACCCGCCTACCCACAGCCTCCCGATGCCCTACCCGGCATGTGCCCCGGACGAACCCCCGGCCAGCCCGGAGACTTTCCTGGCCCTGCCGGTGTCCTTCCCGGCGCCCCCGCGTACAGCCAACACCCCAGCGCACAGCCCCGTGCACTCCCCAACACCCAGCTGCGCCCTGCCCGGTGCCCATACTAGGCCATTCTTGGCACCCCTAACGCCTTTCTGCGCCCTCCCTTGCACTTGTCGTTCCCTACAGTGCCCTACCTGGCACCCCTGGCACCCTGCCGCGACCTTCCCCGCGCCCCCGCGCACTACACGGTGGCCCCGCAACATCTCGACTCCCTCACATCCACTCGAATGAGCTGGTGTCCCGACCCCCATGTGGTGCCCTATCTGAACTGACATAGTCACACCCTCCGATCCAAGCCATGCTGGGCCATGCCCTCACAATGCTCTGGGCCGAACTAGCCCTGGCCTTCAGCCCGAGTCACCTACTTGGAGACCTCCTTGTCGAATTTCCCTCGTAGTCCACTGGGCTGGGTCCAGCTGACCAGGCCGAAAAAAATAGGATGGACCACCCAATAGACCAGGTCAGACCCAGTGGGTCTTACCGGGTCAACCTAGACCAAGTCGCCGCAGTCTGGGTAGGTCCATTTCGTTTCGACAGGGTCGACCTGGGCCCAGTCCCATTGTGGCCCCTTTACATTCTTTGGATATATCTTTGGCACCAGGCGTCTATTTGATGAACCATCAACCGTGACTGTATTCTTGGAGCGTATCCATCCCTTTCACTATATCCCACTGGAGTTCGGGGTATAGTTGAGTTACTGTCAGGTTGGATCGTACATGAATCCAACCAAGCCCCTTGGACTAAAAGGAAATAACTAACAGACTGGGTGCTCGATTGATGTGCCATCTGTTGCGTTGAGACCCGTGTGACGTGGTGGACCTTTGAGATATGCCTTCTGGGAAATTTTTGATAGTTGGAGTACCACCAAGTAGCTTGTGGAGCAGATACTTCCAGAGACACGTAGATAGAGTACAGAGACCTAGTAGCTGGTTGAGATCTAACGACTACTTGACTGATTCAACTTAGAGTGATTCAGCTAGTATAGTAGGGAGATCCTGGAAGTTGGTGGTAGACCCACGACGGAGGAGTTCCAGGTAGTTGGTGATAGTAACGTGGTACTCGATAGGATGGTTACCCCTACAGGCTATTATGGGGAGCACATGGTAGTTGGCGGTAGACCCATAGTGGAGGTGAGCCTGGTAGTTGGTAGTAGACCTAGGATACTTGATTGGAGGAGTACCTCAGCAGTCCAAGTTTCGTGAGAAGTGTGTTGTTGTCGTGGCAGGACCACTATACATGATAGTAGAGGAGTTCTCCAGGAACCGTGGTTTTGATAATGAAAATCCTGGTTTGAGCTGAGTCAATGAATTTTGTGTTTTCCTCATGATTGAGATGGGTTAATAAATAACTCAAGTATATGTATGGGCATACACCTAAGTATTGGTTATCTGTTAATTTCATACTTTGTGGTATATCCTTGTTGGATTTATTGAGGCCTTGAGGGTTTTGGGGTCCCTATTGTGTGTTTTTATACTCACCCCTACATAGGCTATGCACGTACCTTGTTGTGCTGGTTTCAGACGACGATCAACGTTGACTGAGGCAGAGTATAGTGGGATTGGAAGGTACCCAGAGGTGGACCACTCAATGTGATGGTGCACGGAGGAGACATACAGACATGGAGTGATGAGGAGGCCATATGTACCTACCCATCTGGTAGGAACCCCGGAGGACGATCCTGTAGCTGCTTTACTTTTCTTCAGTCATACCTGCTTTTCAGTTGTACTTGTACTTTCCTATTGGGCTTGTATTTCTAGCCCCTTTTTACTTTCCACCACTTCTCTTGTATTCAAGTTTACATAGTGTTTTGCTTCCATTTGTGTAATATATTGTGTTTGTTTATAGTTATAAAGGCAATGCCTTCCTAGTTTAGGGATTTACTTCTTTGGTGCAAGTCTCCAGCCCCTCCCCTATAGAAGGCGGGTTTGGGGTAGTCACCATACGGGCCCCAGGGGATTGTCAAGACATAATAAGTATATATTAAATTAATATATAAGACATATATTATATTATACTGATTTTGGAACATTGAATTGTTCATTTCCATTATTTCTTCCAATTGTGAAAAAGATGACAACAACATTCATGCGTACGTAAGACCTACCATCTTTATGAATTGTTTAACTCATTTATATATCTCAATTTTTTTAAACTATAATAAATAATTATATAAAGAATATATATTATATTTATATTATGTTATAATTATGAATATTATTTAACCACAAAAAATATCTAAGGACAAAAAAACAAGATAAGTATACATGAAAAATGAAGCAGTTATCATATATAATAGTAATTCAAATAAATAATTATTACTAATTGGGTGATAAAAAAGATATATGAAAGTAATATATTGTTTTAAATATATGAGTATGGTTCTTAATAATTTAAAATAAATCAATATTTATTATAATGAATGTTCAAACACATTTGAATGAAGTCAAACCTGAGGTAAGGGTTTCTCATCTCACATTTACTTCAGTGAAAAAGCACTATAGTCAAAAAAATTTTTTTACTATGGTGTATATTTTTACACATTGATATGTAACATCATGAATATATTTATATTCATGGTATTAATAGTATAATTTTATGTTATTTCTTACATGGAGGTTATTATTCAAACATTATCAACTCAATGAGGGTTTACTTCTCAATCCCATCATTATTTGGTATTTTATATGTTTATATCAACACTAGGGATATCATTATATATTTTATAATAAATCCAATATAATTAATTCTACATTTTTTATTCTTATTAATTATGACTTTTCCATTAAAATTAATCTCTTTATGTAATCTAGATAATAAAATAAAATTTTTATGGAAAACCGACCTTGTTTTTATACTCGGTCCAAAATATTTTTCTTCAATATCAAAATTTTCAAAAACCATTTTCCAGAATCTTTCTAAAATTATAAAATCGATATATAAAAAAAACAATTTAACCCATGATTTACTTTATAATTTTTTTAAAGTATTTTTCTATTGGTTTTTCAATTGAGGTGCTTTTTGGCATTTTTACAATAGCTAGAAAGGAATTTTTTTTAATGGAATGTATAAAATTTCCCTTCATCATAACCCCTCATTTCATTGAAATATCCAATAAAATATTATATGATAATTTCCAAAAAAAAATTTATTAAGTAAAATTAATGAATTTTTTTCTTTTAAAATATATATTTTCAAAGTGAAAAGTGGATTTTCCTCACTAATGATTTATTTAATTTTTTTTGGTATTTATATTTATAAATGAAAAAAAAAATTACTTTACTTATGATCCAAAAGAAACATATTGTAATGATACCATCAATATTTCTTAAATAGATAGATTATGATCATTTTTATTGGGATATACTATTTTGATACCAATCTCCATATTAATCTAGATGGTTTATGTTTTTGTTTATTGATTAGGGAACGTATTAAAATTTAATATGATTTATTTTATATATTAATTTTCATATTGATATATTTATTTCCATTTATATGAGGAATGTGTTGTACATATTATGTTATTGGTGGATTCCATTATAGCCCAATGATTCATCATTATTTCTCATGAGAAAAACTATTTTAGGTATTTTGAAGAGGCCTTTCCATTTATATAAGATTTATTAACATATAGAATTGACGGTATGTTTATGATATTAACCATTATTAATTAAATCATTATAATATTTTTTTCTATACAATTATTTGATTAGTTATGATATTCATGGATATGTTTTAAGCCTTTATGATTAGTTATCTGGAATTACTTGATTATCATTTATTCCTACCATATTACTATTCATGATGATTTTATTGATTATATGGTAAAATATTCAGTTTTTCTAAAGACCCAAGATTCTAATACACGAATATTATATCATTTTTTATGATTATTTCTTATATTACTCAAATGAATGCCAATGGACTGAAATAATTTACTTCATTTGGATGATTTGAACATAATAGTAGTATCTTGTGAATGATCTGCATTTTATCCAAAAAAGATCTTCAATTTTAGTAAACATAATAAGCATACCTATATATAACATTTTTGAATGCTTATTGGAACAAAACATGAGAATGGGTGAGCTAAGATGCACAATAAGGGAAAAATGATAGATATGTATGAATAAAAAGAATATAAGGGTATGATTAACTGATGATAACAATTGAATAGAATACCCTGGTTATCAAAGATCATAATATTGAATCATGGAATAAATATTGACATTTCAAAATACCTTAATCCTATGGAAATAAAAGAAAATTCTATATGAGAGCATAACATTGGAATAATAAATGTAATTTTTTGAATAAAAAATATCATAGGAAATAATTTCCATATTATTTGAGGATCACTAACAATACTTTAATATTAAAATGGGTTCAGTCCCCAAAATATCATAGAATAAAAATTCTCTTACTAAACTAGGTCCACATACAATTCTATCCATCTCTTAATAAACTGAGATCACTCCCTATTCCAGAATCGTCTTACAGAACTGGGTTAAATCATCATTCCAATATTTTCTACCTCATGAGATATCAATACTTATATATTTAATTGGAGGGATATATATTTCCCACACATATTTGGTTATAAGGTTACCCCCTTTTAGTAATAACATAACACCTATTATAGGTTACAATATAACCACCATCCTTGGTTATTACATAAACACCAAAAAAATCATACAAATGTGTCACATAAATTATAAAAATAATAATTATATCAATACCCATGAAATGATATGGGTTTAAAAAAAATATTTCATAACATATCCTGTGTAAAATAATATGGTTTCAAAATATTTACATTATTTCATTAGATCATAGCCCACGTAAAAATAAGTTGTATGAGATGAAATTTTTTATAGTGGATCTTATTAAAGAGAAATGGGTTTCATAAACATATTTTCATCATAAATAATAACTATAAAATGATTGAATAATAATTGTATCGTTCGATCATATCCCCAATAATGTATATGTAACTCAAAGAATATCATGTTTGATATAAAATAATTTTGAAATACTACTTGGGAGATTTCATGATGAAAATAAATTTTCATTAAATATAAATTTTTTAAACATAATTTTTTTGGAAAATATCTTTCCTTGAGAAAACATTGAGAACATATAAAGGAATATTTTAAAAAATCATTGAAATCAATTCTTAAGGAAAAATTCCTTTCTTATTTTAAAAATTATTTTAAAAACAGAAAACACATTCAAAATCCTTTTCATTTTAAAATTTTTATTTAAAATATAAAAATATACCAAATATTAAGGAAAAAATTAATTTAAAATAAATTTGAAATTTTATAATTTAATTTTAAAATCATTCAGTGGTCATTGAGGCAGGAATTATTGTTCATGTAATGTAACCTGAAAATAATGATTCTTTTAAAAAAACATTATAAAAGCCAAACTCGTATTGTATATAAAATGACAAGAATATTATTTTATAATTTATTTGTAAAAAATAAAGGAAACGTAAAAATTTATTTTTAAAAATAATTGGATAATAATATTATATTTTTTAAAATATGTTTATAAAACATTAAATAAAACAGATTCCTAGCCAGGGAGAAATAAAGTCACATTTTCTTAAATCCATATTCTCATTGATTTTAAGAGACATGGAGTTGGGAAATTATATTATTCCATTAAAATTACATTAATAATCATAATATAAGAAAATTGTTTTTAATTTTTTGATATGTATCCTAATATATTATCATTAGAATCATAATAAAAAAATCCCATTAAATTATGAGATTGAAACATTTAATCATTACCACTTTATAATTTTGAATAATAATACCTATACAATAATATAATAAAATATATGTAAATATATCCTGATTATAAATAATTTCAAGACAATACATTTCAAAGGTATTGTATATAAACCTTGTGAAAGAGTATGATGTATACCATAACATACGTCTCAAAGATTGATAATTGAGAAAAAAATCTCGTGCCGATTTGGTAAATTTTGATCTGTAAACAACATAAAAGAGATCATAAAATTGATATGTAAATACAAATAATTTTTAAAATAATAATAATAATATGCACTCATGGGTGATATACACACCACATAAATGAAACATGTGGTGAATATGGTTTGTGTCTCACAAGAAAAAAAAGATAGACATAAATCCCATACCTTAGGTATTGACTTCCATTATACATTTAAAAAATACATGTATAAAAAATATAAAGTTATTAAGAATTTATTAAATAAATATATTCATATATATGATACCATATATGGTTTTTATGAGTTTTTATAGCCTTTTTATTAACAATTAAATATAAATCCATGTTTCGAGTAATGACTCCATTGTTGTTTTCATGTATACTTTGACATGTTTTTCAAGTCCTCCTACTTTGGCCATCATTTCATAACCCAGTGAATTTAAATCATGAAATAATGATGAGATATATTTATTGTATATTATTTTATATTAATCCATAAAATTTAGTGATAGGAAATGAAATTCATAGTTCATGTAGATGGTAGGTCGTACGTATGCATGACTGTTGTTTCAAACATCTAGTTCGATTTAAACAGAGAAATGTAAATAGTATGATGTAATTACAGAATAATTTTGATTTCAAATATTTTACATATGTTCGTAAAAAAATCCTTAATAAATTCAATGTAAATGGTAAATTAATCACATCTCTTTGCGATGTTGTAGTCAACCTAACACACGAGCAACATTATCATAATACCAATAAATTGAAAGAAATATAGTATCTGTGATATAATAATCCCAGAATCATAATAATATCATATATATTGTATATAAATAATATAAAAATAATTATTTCATTCATGATAGTTGTTAATGGAAAATGAATGACATCATTTTGTGGGGCTGTAGTCTCTCAGATATAAGAACGACGATTTTGTAACCCATTTATTAGAAGTGGTGGTTGTTGTAGGTCATAGCCCATCATAAAGAAAAATAAGCAAATGAAAAATAATTTGGAAATTCTATAATCATGATATGATAATTATTTAAGTGTTTTAGGAAATAAATAAAATAAAACATCTCATTGATAAATAATACCTCTTATATGGGTATCCTCTTTAGGGTGGTACTAAAACCCTACATAGGATTGCTCTATTCCCAATAGAAGGATGTTAAGATCAGAGGTTAGATTTTCTAAATTTAGTTGGTAATGTATATTCTGATCTAAAGTGTTTTTAAAGTGTTAATAAGAGGGGATATGGGTGACATTTTATATGTGTTGGACACGGAACACTATTCTTTTGAAAATAATTGAGTGTTATGAAGTTTTTCATATGTATTATTTGGTAAAAATGGACCAATTTTAAACCATAGAGTTTTAATGATCTAAAAATATATTTATAATAATTTTTATATAAGTTAATTGGTTATTTTCACCCTTACCTTATTAATTTATCCCCTGATAAACTCATGTTATCTTATCTATGGTAATTAATTATTACTAAATTCAATATTTAATTGGTCAAAAAACAAATATATAATTATTAGACATTATAAATTATGGTTATTAAAATTATGGAACTCATTTTTCAAAATAATATTATCATAAGTGCCAAAATATAATTTTAAATTAATCTAAAAGACATGACGAGAAAATGGGGTTTTAAAAAGAAAAATATAAAATGTTTGAAATGATTTTATATCAAAATTGAATATGAATTTGATTCCAATATAATAAATTTGAGTAAATGATTTAAATTTCAACTAATTTTACTCTAATATAGTTTTATAATATTATTTATCATAATAAATAATTTAAATGAAAAGGCAATTTTTAGTTAAAATGTAGAATTTTTACTATTCATAAAAAATTGAATGTTTATCAAACAAATAACATATATTAAACCTAATATAATTTTGAAATTAAGATTTAAAAGTGAATTTCATATTATAAATGTCATTTTATTATTTTCTTCATAAATTAATTTAATTATAATTGTAAAAAGTGGTGACAAAACTACTTTTTAGAAAATAATATTTTTAAAAATAAAATTTGATTTTTTTCACTTTTTTATATCAAAAAATTATATAAGATGAATGTTAGAAATTTTATTGCATATATAACCTATAAATTTCATTTATTAAAAAAAATTCGTTAAATAATTTATATAACACACACTTTTGGGCAAACAAATGGGTTTTTAAAGAAATATTACCTTTTATTTCAAAATTGTATTATTTTAATTTGTAACTAATGGGTCACCAAATAATTATTTTTATATACATTTGTAAACAGTATTTTCATAATTTAGTTATTATTAGTAATAACATCCATTCTAATGACTAGGTGAAAATGATCATATTAAATAATTATATTTTAATAACTTTTCACATTTCATTTATGATGTTTCCAGGCACAGTGGAAGCGCGTTGGTGGATGTGACCACTGGGATTTTTGTCATTAAAAATGATCAATCTGGGATCAATACAACGATAAATGCCAGTATCCAAGGATTGAATCATAGAAATGAACAAATAAAAGATAAGTCTCAGAACAAAAAAGTAGGATCGTTACAGGTTGATTATAATTAATTTATTCAATTAATAAGAAATACTTTTTGGTGTTCTTTCTTCATTGATGTTCTTGATCACTTTCCGATGTGATTCGCCGTTGCGTCGCAGAAGCCAAGTGTAGACTTCCACTAGCGGTGATCCACATGTGTACCTCTTATCTCGGGACGTCGCCAAAGGAGTGTCTGGGTGCTAGCGTGGAGAAACCTTTGCTTTCTTTTTCCGCCTTAGATTATCTTTATCTGATGGAAGAGGATCCCTCCCGGTCTTGAGAGTGTTCTTGGAGGAAGAGGTTCTTTTGGCCTTGAAATAATTCTCTAGAATTGTTGTGCACAATGATTCTCTTGTGTGTTGGAAAACAGTTGGGGTTGTGAGGATATTTATAATCAGGTTTGAGGTTTTAGAGTTTTGAAAATAAATAAATGTGTTATGCATTTTATTTATTTCATTGACTCTTATTTAAATCCCCCATATCGAATAAATAATTCCTTGACATGCACCCATGATGATTATAATAAATATCATTTAAAACAATATTATATCCTCAAAATACTGATTGGAAAAACTACATGGAATGTATTAATAAATACACGGTGTGTACTTGTTTTTCATTGAAAATGACACTGCATGTACATTCATTATACATGGCGTGTATATCTTGTTTTCATTTATTCATTTCCTTTCCATAAAGAAAACTACACGACATTTATTTATTATTACATGGCGTGTACATATTTTCCATGAAAAACTTCACGGTGTGTAATCTTTAATACACGAAATGTATATATTGTTTTTCATTTCCTTCTTCCTCCATCATCAAAACAATTTTGGATTCCTTGAATAATTATTAAACCATGTATAGGAATAATCATTATTCTACTTGAGATACTTGAATACAGTTAGTGTGTGACCCTCTTGGCCTCTTTCTCGTAAGAATTATGCAAGCCTGCCTATAGTCCAAGATTATTTTCTAGAAATAGGTCAAGGAACCCTAGAGAACGATGTTGATGCCGCATTGACGTATCACCTCATATGAACACTTACTGTGTAATTTAATCCATTGTCTCGATATCTCATCAAGCAGGTTTCATGGGAGTCTAATAAAACAATATCATTGATCAGTCGTTCTTTGACATCCTGAAATAAACTCGTCGTTTACACCATGTCCAGGTAATTTAATGCGACAGTTCTATTTCAATCAAAGGGTCGAGATATCAACTTCCATAAATGGAAGGGAAAAATACTTCCTCGACTTATCCATTAACAACATGTCTCTCATGACGCACCCATCATACCCTATTTCTGGCCAACTTTCTGCGTGATGGTTTTTGTCATTAAATCTAAGTGCACGAGTCATGAGATGAGTTAGTGATAATATTCCAGTATATGGACCATTACACACACTCATAGATAGCAATGTCTGATGACACCAATACATGCGAAATTGCTACTGGTGGGTCTATTATCATAATCTCCCATCTTGGAGATTACCAAGTGCGAACTCCAAGAGAGAGAGTCTCGTCTTCTTTTGAGTACTCTCACATGACGGTCTGCATACTATGTGTCCTATCATAGTATGTCATCCAACCACATAACTTTATTTAAGAATATTGTTATATCATTTCAAGGTTCTCATCATAGTGGGGATATTTTATGACCTTATTAATGAAACAAATATTCCGGGACATTATTATATTATAGTCATGAAGAACAATGAACAATATATAATAAGTGAACATTCATGTCATCAGAGTAAAAAACAGTTGGTTCTCATGACACCAACCCTTACAAACTCCCACTTGGACTAGAGCCAACTTCCTATGACTTTTAGTCTACTAGACCTCACATGATGATCATGTTTCCGCTGAGTCAAGGCTTTAGTCAAGGGGTTCGCCACATTTTCTTCCGTGGAAATACTGCTCACTGTAACATCACCTCGCAAAGAAAAATCACTCAAGAGATAATACTTCCGAAGTATGTACTTTATCCAATGATGTGACCTTGGATCTTTTGAAAGTGACACCACTATAGTATTATCACAAAAGAGTGTGATAAGATATTTACTGCTCGGTACTACACCCAACTCTTGGAAGAAGCTTCGCATCCATACTTCTTCTTTAGCTGCCTTTGAAGCAGCCATAAAATCGGACTCTGATGTAAAATCTTCCTCCATACTTTTCTATGAGCTCGTTCAGCACACTACACCTCCATTCAAAATGAATATGTATATAGTCTGTGACTTCATTTCATCTTGATCAGTCTGGAAACTAGAATCTACATGTCCTCTGATGACTAGTTCCTCAGCTCCTCCATAAACCAGGAATATATCCTTAGTACTCCTCATTTACTTAAGGATAGTCTTGACTACCATCCAATGGCGGTCTCCTGGATCCGCTTGATATCTGTATACCACATTTAATTCATAAGAAAAATCTAGCCTTGCACTTAGCATAGCATACATGACTAAGACAATCGCGGATGCGTAAGGGATCCTTTCCATTCCATTTCTTTCCTCATGTGTCTGAGGACACATTTTCATGGAAATATGAATTCCACGTGACACTGCCAATAGTACCCTCTTGGACTGTTCCATACTGAATCTCGTTATTATCTTTTCAATGTAAGTACATTGACTCAGGCCCAGCATTCTCCCGGATCTATCACGATGGATATTGATCCCAAGAATATATGCTGCCTCACCAAAGCCTTTCATGGAGAAACATTTATGAAACCATGCCTTAACTGACTGTAAGATGGGTACTTTGTTTCCAATTAGTAATATGTCATCAACCTATACTACTAGGAAAATGACTGCACTTCCACTAATCCTCTTATAGACACAAGGTTTACATTCGTTCTTAACAAATCCAAATTCTATTACAGCTTCATCAAAACAAATTTTCCATGAGCTTGACACTTTCTATAATCCAAAAATGGATTTCTACAACTTTCATACCTTGTTGTTATCCTTTAGAGTTATAAAACCTTCAGGTTGTGTCATGTAGACATCTTCCTGGAGGTTCTCGTTAAGGAATGCTGTTTTGACATCCATTTTCCAAATTTCAAAGTCATGGTATATGGAAATGGCCAATAGGATTCTGATGGATTTCAGCATCACAACTGGTGAAATTTTTTTATCATAGTCAATTCCATGACACTGTTTAAAACCTTTTACAACCAGTCGCACCTTATAGATGCTGAATTTCCCCTCCATGTCAAGTTTCTTCTTGAATACCCATTTATTACCAATATGCTTTATATCATCTGGAGGATCTACCAAAATCTATACTTGGTTTTGGTACATGGAATCCATTTCAGAATTCATGGGTTCTTTCCACATGGCAACATATGTGCCTTCAACTGCTTCATTGAAGGTATGAGGATCATCATTGTCAACCAATAATGAGTATCCATCCTCGGTGACATGAAAACCACATTGTTCTGGTTCTCTCACCTCTCTCGTGCTCCTACACAGTTCTTGTGTCTCTGGAACATATTGTTCTTCCATGGGGATTTTTGGAATCTATTCTTGTACCAACTCTTGTGTATCTTGAGCCTGAACTTCATCGAAGTCTATCTCGCTCCTACTATCTCTTTTGGCGATGTCCTCCCTCTCAAGGAATATGGGGTGTCTTTCCACTATAACCTTTTTATCTAAGGGTTTCTATTGGTAATATCACCTTGTTTCATTGGGATATACTATAATGAGACACTTTGTGCCTCAGGGTGTATGTTTGTTACCTGAAGAGGCCTTAACAAAGGCTTCGCTACCCCACACATGTAAATTCGATAACATGGTTTTTCTTCCACTCCATAAATGATATGGAATACCATTTATCGGTTTTTTTGGTAATTTTTTTAGTATGTGTGCTGTTGTTTGTAATTAATATCCCTAAAAGGATAATGGAAGACTCACATGACTCATCATTGATCTCACCATGTCCAACATGGTGCGGTTCCCCCATTCACTTACACCATTCCACTCAGTTTTATAAGGAGTGAGTTGAGATAGAATCCCAAACTCCAGTAAGAAATCAATGAAGTCCTAATTAAAATATTCTCCTCCTCTGTATGATCAGAGATTCTTAATCTTCTTATAAAGCTGGTTCTCAACTTCATTCTTGTATTCTTTGAACCAATCAAAAGAATATGACTTATACCTCATTATGTATATATATTCACTTCTACTATAATCATGAGTAAAAGTTTTGATGTTTGAGAACCCACCCCTTGCATCAACTGGAAATGGTCCACACACATCTGTGTGAACTAATTCTAGAAGCTCTTTAGCCCTTTCACCTCTCCCGATAAATAGGGATTTGGTCATTTTTCCTTATAGACATGCATGACATACACCAAGTGGTTTTAGTTCAAAAGAATCTAAATACCCATCTTGATGTAATTTTGTCAAATGTTTCTCATTTTCATGAACTAGACGGTGATGAAAATGTTGGTTGTGGTATGAGTAATGTGAATTAACATTGTCATCTGATTAAAATTACTTAGGTTGTGTAGTCAAACACATAAATGCCATTATATAAATGTTCCCTACCAAATGAAATGTTATTTTTATAAAAGTAGAAACATCCACTTTTAAAAATGAAGATGAATCCATTGGTATCTAATCTGTATAGTGAACTAATATTTCTAGTAACAGAGGGTACATAATAACATCATTTCATAACCAAGACCATCCTAGTAGGCAATGTGAGATGGTAGTCTCTGACAGCTACAGCAACGAGTCTAGCTCTGTCGGCTGCTCATAGATCCACCTCACCTCGGTCAATCTTTCTAAATCTACTTGGTTCTTGTATTTGGATACAGATGTGAGAACCACAAGGAGTATCTAATAACCAATTGGTAGAAATAGATAGATTTGATTCGATAACAAATGCACCTGAAGCTTCCCCTTTCTTCCTTGGATGGGTGCAGTTTTTCTTCCAGTGGCCCTTCTTGCCACATGTTAATCAAACAGCCCCTGTTCCCTTTCCTCCCCTTTGATCATCCATTTATTAGAAGGCCTTGAAGATTCTTTGGTCTTAAATCTCTTCACCTTCCCTTTCCTTTTATTCACCATAAGGACAGAAGGTTTTTCACGCTTCATGTCATTATCCACTTGGCGAATGAGGATAAGATTATCAAACAGAGACTTCTCAATGTTGTTCATGTTAAAGTTCACAACAAAGTTTGAGATGGTCTGGGGGAGTGATTCGAGAATGATATTGGTACCCAGTTATTCGGGTAGTTTAAACCCTACAACCTCCAAGCTCTCAATGTATCCAATGAGCTTGACTACATGAGGCCCGGCTGGGGTACCCTCTACATGATTTCTATGAAATAGAGCATTGGAGATCTCAATCCTTTCTTGTCTTTCTCTCTCCTGGTATAGACCACGAAGGTGCTTGAGCATGTTGTAGGCATTCATGTCTTCATGAGACTTCATGAGCTCAGTAGACATTGATGACAACATCAAACATTATACATCGTTTGCATCGCTCAAATGTTGATCATAGACTAGGAAATCTTCGTCACTCGCTCCTTGGGTAGGCGGATCAGGAAGTGAGGACTCAATCACGTAAAACATTCGTTCATGGCGTAGGATAACCCGAAGGTGCCTAAACCATTATTGAAAGTTACTTTTGGTGAGTATATTGTCTTTATCCAGAATTGATTGTAGAGAAGATGTGGTTGACGAGTCTGTCATTTAGATTCTACAGATTAAAAGAACAGATTTATCAGTACTTTCTCGATTAAATTTTAGGAGAAATAATAAATTTTTTATTAAGTCTCCCACAATTTTATCAAGTCCCAATTTCCCTCACCATTGAACTCAGAATTTCCAGTTGCTTTGACATTCTAGTGGAAAGGATCCATATTCCCCTTTGAATAACCCCAAAAAGGGATGGTCAAGCTATTTGAAGGTATTTTGGTAGGCAGGCCTTTTCCAACATTGAGCTTACAGTTCCTTGATCTGTTGAGTGGGCTCCCCAATCATGAAATCTGGACTTGGATTTCCTCAACTCTTGCCTCCAATATTACACCAAGTCTAGCATGGGCTACTCCTCTTGATGTAATATGGTAAAGTCTACCTGATTCCTTTTATAAGGTCTTATATTTTAAAAGTAAGTGTCCCAACAAGGGTTGGTCAAACACATAGTTTTATTGAGTCTTGCACTTAATCAAGTAACGGAAGGCTTGGTCTGACTTAATATGGTATTGAGGGATTTTAATATTTATGCGTAGTTTTGCATTATAACATTCCTATTAATATTAAGTGAAGCTTTCTTAAGTGATTAACTATGTTATGATATGTTTACACATATTCTGATTTTTATTTTATTAAATCATTGCATGCTTGTTTATTTCATTAATTATGTGATTGGGAAAACACATACATAAAAAAACACCATGTAATTAGACAAAAAATAATAATATGGTATGATCATGAGATTCTATTGGTTAGCTTATCTAGTGGTTTGATAAGCTAACCCTGACCTAGGAAAAAACACCTTGAACTGATGGTTCGTGTTTTGCAGCTCCCAGCTGTCCATCTTTGTATCTTCTTGGGTTGGTTTCACCTCAGCTTCAGATTTTGAACTGTCTCCTCTGGCTTGGGAGATCCTCCATTACATGGGTTTACATTAAAGAAACCATGGGCACACATGCCCTACATTTTTTTTGAAGAAGGATCGCATGGAAACAAATTTAAATAAATTTAAATGAAACCATACACACATACAAAAGTTCTTTGTTCTGTCTCATGATCATCCATAGCATGCAACGACATTTACACATATTTAGAATTCACATTCTTTTAATCATTCTATTATTTAATATAAGTCGTGCTTGAAATTAATTAATTATGATCTTATAATTAATCAACTCTTTATCTTAAATTCCTTTCTAAATTTCCTTGAGATTATTCTCATCCATATTTCTTGTACAGGTCTTGTATCTTTTAGAGGAAACCTAGTGAAATTTCTGGAAAGTACAAGGTGTGTAGTTTATATTTACACGACGTGTATTTCTTTTCACCTTTTTTCGAAAGTACACATCGTGGATTTGGCATGTTTTCTGTACTTTGGAAATTTTGGAGTACACGGCATGTAGATAAATCAAACATGGCGTGTAATTTCTTATTACGTGGTAACCGTCCTGGAGATCTCGTGTACATGGTACGCGACTTCTCCTTTGTAAATGGTTTCATTTGGGCCGGATCGGACTACACAGAATGTTGCACCAATATACACGCCGTGTATTCCAATTCCCACGTGCTGTTTAATTCTGTTCAACATGTGGTAATAGATACTTAGGTGTAATCAATTCACACGGTGTGGTTTGGTGGACCAGTACCGGTTCGTTGAACCTAAGTATATGACGTGTAGTTTTAATTACATGTCGTGTATTCTTGTGTTGTACGGACAGAAAGAGAAGCTACTCTGAATGAGTTCCTCATTTTTATTTTAAAAAAAATTAAAATTAAAAGGTTGTTTCTATGATATGAATCGAGAAATGAAGGAGGAAGAATAGATATCGTTTATTCAGATTTATAGAACGATTTATTTCAAATTGAATCAAATATAAATTCGTAAATTATCAACAAAAATTAAATAACTATAATCAACATTGTAACCTAGCTCTGATACCATTTGATGGTTCCGGGCGCAGCGGAAAAGCTTGGGAGGATGTTACCACTTGGATTTTTGTCACTAACAATGGTCAATCCAGGATCAATACGACGATAAATTCTAGTCTCCACGGATCGAATAATTGAAATGAACAAAGAAAAGAAAAGTCCCAGAACCACAAATTCGGATCGTTACAGGCGATTATAATTAATTTAATCAATTTAAAAGAAATACTATTTGGGTGTTCTTTCTTCATTGATGTTCTTGATCATGTTCCGATGTGATTCGTCAATACATTGCAGAAGCCAAGTGTAGACATCCTCTAGCGGTGATCCACACGCGTACATCGTATATTGGGACATCGCCAAAGGATTCTCTGGGTTCTAGAGTGGAGAAACATTTTCTTGCGTTGCCTGCCTTAGATCATCTTGATCCAATGGAAAAGGATCTCCCTCTTTATTCAGAGCGTTCTTGGCGGAATAGGTTCTTTCGACCTTGAAAGAATTCTCTAGAATTGTTATAAACAATGGTTCTCTTGTGTGTTTGAAAAGAGTTGGGGTTGTGAGAATATTTATAATCAGGTTTGAGGTTATAGAGTTATGACAATAAATAAACGTGTTACGCATTTTATTAATTTCATTGACTCTTATTTAAAACCCCCAAGTAGAATAATTAATTCCTTGACATGCTCCCATGCTAATTATAATAAATATCATTTAAAACAATATTATATCCTCAAAATCCAGACTGGAAAAACTACACGACGAGTATTAATATATACACGACATGTACTTGTTTTTCATTGAAAACTATATGGAGTGTACATTCAATGTACAAGACATGTATATCTTGATTTCATTTATTCATTTCCTTTCAATAAAGAAAACTACATGGTGTGTATTTATTAATACACGACATGTAATTTTTTTCCATGAAAAACTACACGACATGTAATCTTTAATACACGAAGTGTATATCTTGATTTTCATTTCCTTCTTCCTCCACCATTAAATTGAGTTAGTCTTCATTGAATAATTATTAAACCACACATTAGAATAATATTTATTCTACTTGAGATACTTGAATACACTTAGTGTGTGACCCTCTAGGCCTCTTTTTCATTATCATTAGGCGAGCGTGCCTAAAGTCCAATATTACTGTCTAGCAATGGGTTAAGGAACCCAAGAGAAAGAGGTTGACGTCGCATTGATGTATCACATCATACGGACTCTTACTGTGTAATTTAATCTCATTGTCTTGATATCTCATCAAGAAGGTTTCTTGGAAGTGTTATAAACCTATATGCCTGATCCGGCATTCTTTGGCTTCCTGAAATAAACTCATCATTTACACCATGTCCATGGAATTTAATGCGACAATTCTATTTCAATCAAAGGTCTGATATATCAACTTCCATAAATGTAAGAGAAAAATCCTTCCTCGACTTATCCATTAACAACATGTCACTCGTGACGCACCCAATGTACCCTACTTTAGGCCAACTGTCTGCGTGACGGTTTTCGTCAATAAATATAAGTGTGTGTGTCATGACATGATTTAATGATAATCTTTCAGTCTAAGGACTATTACACATGATTGTAGATAGAAATGTCCGATGACATCACGAAATGCGGAATTAATACTGGCGGGTCTATTCTCATAAACTCCCATATTGGATATTACCATATTTGAACTCTATGATGGAGAATATTGTCTTCTTATGAGTACTTGCACATGACAGTTTGTATACTATGTGTACTTTCATAGTATTTCATCCAACCGCAAGAACTATATTCAGGAATATTGTTATTGCATTTCAAGGTTGTCATCATAGCGGGGATCTGCCATGACCTTATCAATGCAATAAATATTCCAGGACATTATTATATTATAGTCATGTAGAACAATGAAAAATATATAATAAGTGAAAATTCATGTAATAAAAGTACAAAAAAGTTGGTTCTTAGGACACAAACCCATACCATTTAATTTTTTTATCATTCATAATGAAAAATATAAAATAGGCAGAATTAATTTGGAAGAAAATAATATTTCAAAAAACTCATATGGTGTTTCATTCTATCTCCCTTAAAAGTAATTTCTCCACCAAAATTAGTCTCAATATTAATGATTTTTCATTTTAAAATTCCTTCATAGAAAACCACATCATATAAATGAATAATAAAACATACCTTAAAAAAGGAAAAGTTTCAAACATAAAGGATACCTCTATTAAATCATAACTAGGATTCTGCATATGAAATCATAGGTGGAAGTTGAATATTATCACTTGGATGATAAGCATAAATAAATATATAGAGTGATAAATTTCACTGATCTCATGAAAGTGGGAGATGTAGATAGGGTTAGTGACCATAAAAAACACATAGCAATAAATCATGAAATGTTTCGTTGTTATCATCAAAAATTGGGACAACAAGACACCATTTTTTTCAAAATAATTTTCCTAATTTTGTATAAATTTCATGAGAAGATACAATTACTTAATTTTATTCCTTTTCATATACTCAATCCCTCCCTTTGGTTGTTCCTTGATCATTTTCACTTCATCTCATAATCTATGAAATGATGGTGAATTTTTTATGCCTGAATCACTAATGAATCGTAAGATACCTGTAGAGAATGACTAACCAATCTATCTATTTTTATTTATCATCACAACGAAATTTTTATCATAGGTTGTGCAATATACATAAATCATCATATATAAAATTAATATATTAATATCAAAAACCACATTCAAAGATAATCATAAAACATTTCAAAACAATTTAATCTTATAACCCTGTTAAAATAATGAGATTAAAAATATTATATATAAGGTCACTAAATTTCAATAATTAACTTATCTTTAATCCTGAAAATAGCCCAAAATAGATCTTAATTGTCACATACCAAACATGTAATTACCTTCATCATATATTTTTTTTGAAACAATAACTTCTATAAAACCGTATTGTAATCATAATTTATTCATCATTTTTTACATAAAACATAGATTATTGGACCAATTCCTTAAACCTAGAAATTATATAAATTCCATCAATGAAAGAATAATCAAAATTTTCAAATAATCATTAATCACTTCCAATGAAATCATTATTGTGCAGTTCAATTATCAATATCAAAAATATTCTTTTCCCTACAACATTATCTCAATATCTAGATCATATTATGGTTTATATTCAAAATATCACCATAATATTAAATAAATTTTCAAGTCCATCAGCATCATTCAAAATATTATTTGGGATCCTTAATTTAACATTTATACTGAAAAATTATTATATATTTCAAGAATCAGATAACTCAATTATTGAATACCAATATATTTATATATCATTCCTCTGACTTCCTCCTCAAACCATTATCTAATCTTCTACATTTTATTCCTTAATACCTATTTCCTTTCACATGACATATGTAGTCTCTTAATCAAGAAAAATATAACCATTAATTATAAAAACATTCTGATTTTATCATGATATTTAAACTTCAAAAATCTAATTACATAATTATCATACATTCCAAATTGAAATCATTCAACATTCAATGATATATTAGGGATACCAATATTTTCATCCATTTCATTAACTAAACCTTTCATTTTCCCTTTTCTGTAACTTTTTATTTGTCTTTATTATCCACAATCAAAATATCTTCTCGTTCCTCAAAAAAAATCTCTTTGGTGTTTCATTACGTATTGTGAACATATGTGAGACTGAATCTTATTTTTACCATGGTTATCATCATAAACACTATCAACAAATTATGAAATTATCTTTTTTGGGGATTCAAAGAGTTAGTTAAGGTACACAATGTTAATAATGTTCTATAAAAAATGATTACACATTATCAAAATATAATTTACACAAAATACCATCCAAATTTTTTTTTCCTTCTCATCTAAAATCCATTAATCACATTCAATGCTAATCTAATTCCTTTATGTTGCATCAATTAACCAAATCTGGAAAGTATTATGTTAGTAACATTGATCATAATGAAAAATCAAATAGTCTGAAAAAAATTTATATGGTCTAAGTCAAGAAAACATATTTTTAATCTAGAATACCTTTGTTTTATCATTTTTCATTCATAGTAATCGTCTATTTTAAATTCATAAAGATGTTTGGAAAGGTGTTTTAATATTTCCCAAGAATATCCCCCAATAGTATCAAACTAGATGTGTTGCAAATATCATTATCATGAAATAGTTTTAGACAAATTCTAGATAATTATGGTTTTTTATGGGTGTTACCCCTAGGTATATATTTTATAGATCCACATCCACTTATTGTCTCTAGAAATGGATGAAATTTCATGGAATCCACTCACAATATCCTTTACCAAAATCCATTTGCATATTCCTATACATTGACTCATCCTTAAGAATTCCCTTCTATGCCTCACAAAGAATATACATAGAAATATATATTTCCATATCACTAATATTTTGTTATCCTAGACTTTAATTATTTTATAAACCGTTCATTTTATAGAAACAATATTGGTTAGATGTTCTTATATGTGGATATTACACAATTTTTTATGAAATTTCATTAAATTTCACCAAAACGCACCTTACTACCGTAATAGTTTTATACCTTTGGAATCATGGAACATACGAGGATATGATCATAACACATCAAAAGAATAACCTACATATCTAAGATCATAATATTGAATCTGAAAATAATAATTGCTAGTTCATAAGACATGAATCATATGGAAATCAAATAACATGATCCATTAGAACATAAAAAGTTTCATATGAAAATGAATTTATATCATACCTAACATCCTAGAAAATCGTTTATATATTATTAAAGGATCAGTACCCAAGAAATCATATTATAATGAGATTACTCACCAAACCATAATAGTAGATAAAGTCCCCTACGGCAATGGCTTAACTCTTTATTCTAGTTTTGTCTTATTGAACTAGGTTCAATCATACTTCATGTAATCTCCTTGACCTCTCAAGAACATTAAATTGTGAAAACACAGTGTTTGAAGTCATCTATGGTTTAAGGATGACTCATTTTTCCACATTTAAAAATTTACAGTTTTTTCAAACACTAGCTCGGAATGGTGAGTCGCAGCGTTGAGTCGCAATGGTAGCTCACGGCGGTGAGTTTCAGTAGGGACTCACACATGTGAATCACAGTGATAGATACTACCCGAGAATCACACCCATTTTTTCACACCAATAACTCACATAAGTAGCTCTCACCAGTGATTCACACTTGTATCTCTTACTGGCGACTCATAATGGTGACTCACTGAATAGTGATTCATCTCCCACACTTAGTCAAAATTCTTCTATTCCTCGAGTTTTTTTAGTTTCACCACATTAACATTTTATATGATGTAAAATGAGTTAAATATCACATTTAATGGGTTTTATCCATTTCTAATCGTATAAATCATCTAAAAACATGATTCTTACTTTGACTTCCAAATCGTGTGCTATTGGTCAAGATTAACCTTTAATGGATTTGTAAAAAAACATATCTTTTTATGAGTCCCATATCTAATCATTCTAATCTAGGGACCTTACCATTATTCATCCTTTCTCATTTACCTTGGTACAATTCATCCCTAGAACCCTTCTTTCTCAAAAAGCTATGCATTTGTGTTATATCATTTTGACCAAGTCCCCCCCCCCCATGAGTTTTTTCTATAATATGTGACCCCCTGCATTTTCATTTTAAGGATGTGCTGATCGATTCATATTCATGATAGGTTTACTTCAACTCTATATTATCTCTTCATAATGTGTTGTGTGTGTATCAATTTTTCTTAAGAACACAGTTGAATTTTGATTAATAAAGATAATTAAATAGGAAAATTCTAATATGTGAGGTCTGGGGAAAGCAATGTATGATTGTAATGTTTATTTGACATATTGAAAATTATAGTGAATTTTATGGGGTAAATGTCTACTAAAAATAATTTCCATTGGGGGGGGGAGTCTGTTTTTTTGAACCAAATAGATAATAGAATGCATGATATTTGGATTCATATCGAGCAATTTTCAGGAAATCTATTATCCACTTACACTTGGCTAGTAAATGGATTCCCCAAGATCATACCTTCATTGATAACCCTAGTAGTTAACATGTGGAATTAAAGAGAAGATACTTGTTAAATCTAAATATGTTTTTTTATAAGGTGGTTTGTTTGTGAGAACGATTATGTGTTGTGGGGTGATTTGGAAGTTGTAATGGAATCTCCTATAGAGAGTTTAATTTATTGTAGAACGGAGGGGTAGAATTTTGCAGTGGAGAAGGGATTGTTGTTTTATATGTTTATGTTTCTAGTTGTGATGGTTGTGGTGTGGTTATGTAGGATGACATCTAATAATTTTTGTGTTGAGATTTTCTACTTGGTACGGTTGTGAGTTTTGGGTTTGTCGTGGTTGAGATGATGGATTGGGTGGAATGGCATTGAATAATGGTGATAGAAGTGGTTGGTATAGGTAATTCTACCAGTGTTTCTCATAGAGTATGATGAAGAAATCTTCATTATGTGTCTCAGGATTGATATATGTTATGTTATGAATGGGTTTTAAATAGAGAGGATTGTGAAGTGGTTTCATTTACCATGGTTCTCCTTCCATTTTGTGAATTTAATTTCGATTCTTGTTTTGGTATGTGATACTTAGTTTCTTAGATAGTGATGGATCAAAAAAAAAATACTTAATAATATTTAAATGTCAATAGTCATTTTTTTAAATGGGATGGAGTGTTTAAATGAAAAGATAAATGATGGATTTCATGGTTAAATATGGATAAAGGTAAATAATGAAATTACTGGGTGTCAAGAGAATGAACTTTTAACTATTCTTTAATATATCAACTTCAAAAGTGAATTTTGTTGGTAATAATATGAATTTATATGTAGTCGTTTTTGTGAATCCCATAGGTTGGTCTTGAGTCCTTGATACACTATACATACATACACTGTATATTCTCGTGATATCTATAAAAACCCTAACATAGATGAGCACCATGTGATGAACACTTCCATTTCCATGGGGGGGGGGGGGTCATTTCCAAAACATCACGATGGGAGGATGGATGGTTCGCCACCCGCTTTTCCCTACTCCCACTTCCATGCAAGGCAACTCAAGATTCATCAGGTATGTTCGGGATCATGAGACATTGGTGTGTGTGGGTGAGTTCTTTTCCCCAAGTGTCTTTGAGATGATATGATTTGTGCTTCCCAAGTGTCTTTAGGATGAGGTGTGGTTGTTGAAAAATTTTCTACAGGTGGGAAGTGTTATGGTATTGGACCAGGTTTCTATGGGTGGGATGTGTTTTGGTAGTCTCCCAGGTGTTTTCTGGTGGGATGTGATTTGATAGTGGACCAGGTTTCTGTGGGTGTGTTATGTTGTTGTTGTAATGGTTAGGTGTGTCTGGTTGGTGTGTGGTTTGATATGTTCAGAAGAGTTTAGAGTTCCGGGATGTTTTCTTTGGGGGTGTGATAGAAGCTAATTAGGGGGAAAGTGGTGTGGGGTACCCTTTCATAGATGTTCTTTCTAATTTACTTTACCTTAATTTGGTTACATAATGAGCATACCTTGGTATGTTTGGGATGTCTAGTATACCTTGTTAGGTGTTGTTGGTTTTTCTATTTTTTTACGAGAGTATTAGTATGATTCTATCACTTGTGAATGATATGCTTTATAGTTCCTACTAATTATACTTTTATGATCACCCTATGTATATAAAACTATATTCAGGTTTCTAGGAGGGTTACATGGACCATGCTTGCTGTTACTAGCTCAGACATTGGGATAGTTTTTTTTTTCACTTATTATCTTTACATTTGGAACATATATTGGAGTTTTATTTCATTGTTAATATTTTTATTTTAAACATTCTTCTGGGATGGATTTTGTATTTCTTTTATATATGTCTAGGAGGATTTTTAAGGTCGATACTTCTTATATTGAAATATTGTTTTTATAAAAAGGGAAACACCTCCCATTTTTATGACATTTGTATACCTTTGGTGTTGGTCACCACCATGGGGCCTACTGGAGGCCGGAATAGAGGGGGTCATTATTTTTTTTTCTCCAATTATATATTGAGAGGTTAATTTTTAGTGGGAGGAGGTCATGAAAGAATGGTATTAGAGGTGATGTTTGAGAGATAGGATGGGGTTTAAATTTAGTTATAGTGAGTATTTCATGGGTTGTTAAGGAAATAGTGTTAGGTGATATTGGAGCGTGAATTAGGCCATGAATGTCTAGCTAAGACATGCGATTGTACGGACCCCCATGATCTGATGCAAGGACTATAAACCTACCAAATTACCTAGTGACACAACACCATTTTAAGGGTACAGACCCTATAAAATGTACATAAATCATAATGACTTGTGTTCCTATTTGAATTAGGTTTTTTAGGGAATTTAAAATGGATAACATAAAGTTTTAAATGAGTTCAAATTAATATTAAATAAAATTTCATAATACTCTGGATTAAGAATTTCTTGATTACATTTTCTGCTATAAAACCTAATCATTATCCACGTGTGGCTCGAGTGGTTGAAGATGAAAAGGAAAACACAATTGATCGATGCAAGGGTGATCTAGTGGACGAGGATGACTAATGGTAGAGAATGTTACAATCTTTTTAGGGTAAGGCCTTGTAAAAGTACAAGGGTAGTGTTTCATACATGATGAATGAGATCTAGCTAGGGGAGCCTAATATCATATTCAGATTAATCCAGGATCTGATATAGTAATCATTTCCTTTGGTAGTGAGCCATGTCTGGGGAGTTGCACATTAGTGGTGGATTCTCTATTTTAGGGGATAAAAAGGATTTTGACATATTGTGGTTCATTTTTAAGAAGTTGTTCTGATCATATTGATTTATACATACCATGAAGGCTGAGAAGAGAAAGTAATTACTTTCCCTCCAGCATGGGAGTATGGTAGTATGGGCGCTAGGGATTAATTTTATGTATCTCATTTATTTTTTTCCTGGATCACTTTATGAATGCAGTGTCTCATGTGAGACGTCTAGAAGATGAACTTCATCATTCCATCATGTATGTTGTTATCCCATTTACGTAGTTGATGTAGTTAGAGGTCTAGAATAAGGTTGATGTATTTTAGAAGATGCACTCATGAGGAGTTCTACTGCAAGAGGGAATCCAGCATGGTTCTTCAATAGGTAGTTTTATTTGCATTAGGTCTTAGGCTCTATGGAATTTGATGTTTCCACTAGCAGGTATTCGACCACAACGGTTTCTATTTTATCCTTCTGGTCCTCATCCTCTTATTATAGGCTTCAGACCAATGTGTTTCCTTAATGGTGTTCATGTTTATCTACATAAATAGTGTTCAGCGGCTGTTTGATCTATGTGTGGTGGAGGTGGAAACGTTCATCACCATCCTCAGCAGTAGTTCCCAACTAGGATATTTGAGTAATAGGGATAGAATGCTCATGCTCCACTGAGGGGAGACATAGTAGGTTGAGGTCGACCTTAGAGCATTCCTCCAGACCCTTGACCCGAGATTTTCCATAAAGGTAGTCATCAAAAAGGGGCATAAGAGTCAGGTGTCATTAGATGAATGCCATAGAAGATGTAGTTCCTATAGGTCCATATATCATTAAAGTTACAATTAGTTTATTTAGTACAGTTCCTTATGCGTTGTTTGATTTGGGATCTTCACACTCCTTTGTTGAACTCAGTATTTCCCATGATCTTGGACTAGGGGTTGAGGGGATTTTCATGGCCATGATGTTGAGTGTGATAGTCGGGTGCCAGAATAGCATGTTTGATGTGTGATAGGGATGTAGACTGATGATAGGGTTGCATCTGTCCCATGAGGATCTCTTCTTTCTATAGATGAAACCATATCATTCTATTATCATCATTTTCTGGTTTCATCATGTGTTCAATATTATCAACTTCTTTTGGAGAAGAGCTATGTTTCCAAATGTTCATGTCTTGCATTTGGGATTCATTGGTGAGAGGAGTTGTCAGGTGGGAAGTCAGCGTGTAGAGCTGTTTATTTCCTTTTTGACTAAGTTGTTAGTGGAATCAGTGGATGATGAGATGGTGGAGGTTCCAAGATATATTTGGGAGTTTCGATAATTTTTCCTAAAGAGGGCGTGACTCTACCCACTCAACATGATTTAGAGTTCGGGATAGACACATATCCCAGTCTTTCTTTGATATCCAGGGATCCTTATCACATGGAACATTCTGAGTTTTGCGAGATGATCATTTATATAGATGATCTAATGAAGATGGGATTTATCAGGCCCATTGCATTATTGTGGGGTGCTCCGATGTTGTTATCAAAGAAGGCGGATTGTAGTATGAGGTTTTTTATAGACTACTAGACGGTGAATAAGGTAATTGTCAAGAACTGTTACAAAATTTTGAGGATATATGAAATTTTTAACCAGCTTAGAGGGGTGGGTTGGTTTTCTATGATTGATTTGTGTTGTAGATATCACCAGTTGAGGGTGAAGGAAGTTGATATCCTAAAGACCTCTTTCAATGCATGTATTGGAACAGTGACTTCATAGTCATATATTTTGATGTTTTGAATTCACCTTCAATATTCATGGGATTCATGAAATATTTCACTTATGAGTACCTATATTATTTCATCATCATGTTCAACGATGATATTTTGATCTACTCAGATTTATAGGGGGATCATGTTGAGCATATAAAGACAATATTATAGGTTCTTTGACGCTACTATATCTACTGAATGTTTTCTATGTTTATGTTTTTTACATGATAACTATGTTTCATTGGGAATGTGGTGTCTCGGCATAGTATGGTAGTTGACCCATAAATTGTAGGAGTAGTTGTTTCTTGGGAAGCACCAAAGAATATTGTAGTGGTTTATAGTTCTCATTGTATCACAGGCTACTGCTATTGGTTTTTACTCGATTTCTATTGAGTTTTTTATTCGTATATAGATTTGACCACGAAAGGCTAGTGTTCAGTGTGGAGTGAGTTGTTTTAGGAAGAATTTGGATATCTGAAGGGGAAGGTTCTAGTACTCCACTGGTCTTATTTTCAGAGAAATGGGTGATGTTCGATGTGTTTTTTAATTCTTCTCATCTATTGTTTGGATGAATATTTATGTTGAAATAGGTAGTCATCGCATATGGGTCTAGGTAGTTATATACCCATAAACATAACTATTCCAAACATTATTTGGAGATAGAAGGAGTCATATTTATACTGATGTTTTGGTGACATTTCCTCATTAGGGAGCACTTTGTGGCCTTCAAAAAATCACAAGAGTTTAGGGTATATCTTTTCCCAGAGATATCTGAATTTGTGATAGCCAATGTGAATGATTTTTCTTCATGACAAAGATATTTATATTTACCACACCATAGTAAATGGGAATTTCGTGGTATATGATTTGAGAAGAAAGTCACAAAAGTAATTTATTTGGGAGTCTGTGGATTCTTGGAAGGCAATGGAGTTGTCAAACATACAATTGGATACATGGGTGGACAGTGGTAGAGGTTGTTTCTTCCATATGACGATAAAATACTCTCAAGATGTATTAGGTGGATGAGTCTCAATGGGGAGACTCATAGGTAGAGGTGATGCATTATTTTGTAGTCCATAGTGATTCTCCATAAGGATTGTCGAAGGAAGGTCAGAATTAGATTTTATTCCGTGAAAAGTTGGTTATTGTAGTGGATATGCATGAGGGAGTCCTCCGTGAGTTTCATATATCACCCTTAGTTTTACAATCGAGAGTTTCCAAGATCATTATGCTTTTAAGATGCATTGTTTGTGGCCTAGAATGAAATGAAAGGTGACCGAGTTTGTGGAAAAATGATGGGTCGTCCAGCAGGTGAATTATGAGAACCATGTTCCATTTGGTTTTTTGTATCCCTTAGATGTATCTGAGTTGAAGTGGGATGAAATATCATATTATTTCTTCATAGGTTTTTCCAGGTATACCGGAATCTATGATTTTATCTACATGATAGTGGATCGACTGATGTAATTAGCTAAATTATTAGAAATCAAGGATTCGGGCGCGATGGATGCCTTGGAAATGAGGTATGTGGATGACGTGGTGTGATTTCGTGGGTTTCTAAGATCCATTGTATCATATCGGGAAACATGTTTTACCTCTTGATTTTAGAGGGCATTGTAGCATGATTTTGGAACATAGTTATGTCCCAACACTTCCTTCCACCCCTAAATATTTGGGAACAAATAGTGGACTATCAATATTCTAGAGGATATGTTCCGAGCGCGCATCTCGGGATTTGGTAGATCATGGGTTTGACACTTACCAATGGTCTAATTTGTTATAATAATATCCATCACTCTTCCTTTAGAATATATCCTTTTAGAGATTTGTATGGAAGACTATTTTGTTCACCTTTTTGGGGACCAAGTTTTTGGAGATAGTTGCTCTTGATCCCAATGTATTGTAGAGCATGACCATGAAGGTTTATCTTGTTCGTGAGAGGAAAAAGGAAGAAAATGACCTTAAATATTTGTAAGCCAGTTTTTTGAGGATTCCCTTGGAGTTTGAGCTTGGGGACCACGTGTTCTTGAAGGATTCCTGTTGATGTGGGTAGTGGATGTTGGGAAAAGTGGATTAATATTGCTCGTATATTTATTGTACACTTATAGGTGTTGGTGAATGTTGGTGAGGTGGAATACCTGGTAGAATTGTCACCACAGTTGGAGAGGATCTGTGATCTCTTCCATGTCTCATAGCTTCATAGTTATCTTCACATTTAATCTCATGTCATCGACTGCGGAGAGTTGGATATCAAAGATGAGGCGATGCACATGAATCAACAAGTATATATGTAGGATCGTTTAGATAAAGTGTTGTGTGGGAATAACATTCATTCGGTTAACATTTTGTTGTGGCATGTTCCCCTATAAGAGAGTACTTGGGGGCGAGAAGCGCATATGCATTCCCAATACCCATTTTGTTTTTGAGTTTTTCCCTACTCTATTTTTCTTTGTAATGCAATGTTTGAATCTTGTTTTTATGAAATGAGTTATTTACTTATTCCATAATGTGTCATAAATTACTAATATGTGAAGAGGTGAGGACCAATTTCTTAATTGTGATGCACTAATTCTTATGTGATTAAACCCATCCGGGAGATTCAGTTTCACCCAGAGTGGGTAGTATCTTAACATGGAGGATAACATTACCAATTTCCTATGTTTTTAATATGCGTATGTTGTGATTGTGTGGTGTTACTTGTGATTGATTATCATAAGAGATGTATGAGGAGGTGATATTGGATTGGGTGGTTTAAACTATAGCTTTATAACAACTCATGGTAGTTTATCATTGGACGTTGATGAGTTTGGTAGTTATAGGTGTTTCAAGTGTAGTGGTATCCTTCAAAGGTATCTCTTAGGGTGGTTGTTCAGAACCCTATTTTCCTTTAGGGTTTGGTTTTAAATTAATGAGGGAGAGAATAGTTTGAGAGATATCTGATGTATTTTTACGAACCTCTACGATGAATAACTTTGTAAAAATATGATATTTGAAGTGTTCAAATATTTCATGGTGACTCATTTCAGACTTTTCCAAATTTCCATTTTTTCCAATAGTAGCTAGGGATGGTGAGTCAAAATTGTAGCTCACTATGGTGAGTCACAGTGGTGACTCACACCGGTGACTCACATAGGTTGCTCGCATCGGTGACGCAAATCGGTGACTCCCTGCAGTGACTCACAAAAGTGACTCATAGTTGTGAGTCACCTAATGGTGAGAAACCTCTAACACTTTGTGAAAATTATAGATTTCGTCTAGTTTTCCAATTTCTATACTATATTGTTTTATTTGATGTAAAATGTTTTAAATATCATATTTAATAGTGTTTGTACCATTTCGAATCATATCTGTCTTATAAAAATCTCAAAATTCTTTTGAAATCCAAAACTCATGGTCTTGGTCAAGATCCTCATTTAGTGGATTTAAAATAAAACTATTTACATACATGAGTCTCATAACTAATCAACCTAAGTCAAGGTCCTTCCCTTCATTAGAGGAGTCATGATTTTCTTATGTATCATTTGTATGGGGTTTTCCCCTAGTGTTTTTCTACTACATGTACTCCCCAACATTTACTCGTTAAATATGTGTTGATTGATTAATCTTTTAGGTAGGTTTACATAGTCTCTCTATAATCTATGCATCATGTGGGGTGGTTGTATCAATTTTTCTCGAGAACACCATCAAATTCAGACTAATGATGATAATTAAACTAGAAAAGATCAATCTGTGAGGTCTGGGTAAATAGATTAATGATCATACTAATTATTTGATATTTTGATCAATATTATGATATGTATGGTCTATATGCATACTAAAAATCACAGTAATTGGGGGTCATTGTTTATGAACCAAAAATATACAAGAAAATGTGATTTTTTGTTTCATGTAGAACTAATTTCATGAAGTAAGTTTACCACTTACACTGGGCTAATTAATGGATGCCTGATTATCTAAACATTTATGGTCACCCTGATAGACAAAAAGTGGATTTAAATAGTAGATAATTATCAAATATGAATATGTTTTGTGAGTTTTTTCGAGTGGTATGATTGTGAGAAAATATATGTGTTTTGGTGTGCTTCAATGGGTGTAAGGGAATTTCAGATTTAGATATTTATTGATTGTGGAATGGAGGGGAAGTGTTTTGTAGTGGTGTCATGATCATGTTGAAATATATTTATGATGCTGGTTGTGATTGGTGTGGTGTGGTTATGTATAAGGGATATCGATAATGGCTGTGGATATATGCGTTTCTAGGTGCGATTTTGAGTAGGGGTTTTTTTTTGTGGTGATGGATTGGGATGAATGACTTTAAATAATGATGATAGTAGGGGTTTCTATGGGTAATTCAACCTGGTTTTCTCCGTGAGTATATTGCAGAAATCTTCACTCTGTCTCTGGATCGAGGTATGTTATGTTATGAATGGGTGTAAAATAGAGAGGAACGTGAAGTGGGTTGATTAATCATGGTTCTCTATCCTATTTGAGAATTTCATTGTGTTTCTCATTATGGACTATATTTCATACATGGTTCTATTATTTTCTCACAGAATCATTAGTATGCTTCTCTCACATGTGCACAAGATAATTTGGTTTTTATACTAAGTAATCTTATTTTCTCACCCTGTGTATATAAATCTACATTCTGGTTTCTAGGAGGATTACACATACTGTGATGGGTATTACTATCTATGACTTTTGGAATGTTTTTATATCCTAGCTTAACATTAACTTTGGTACAAACATTAGAGTTTTATTTCATTTTTAACAGTTTTATTTTAAACATGCATGTGGGATGTATTTTGGAGTTTTTTTATATATATCTTAGAGTAGTTTAGAGGTTGATATATCTTATCTCTCTATATTGTTATTCTAAAAAGGGTAAGACCACCCATTTTGTGGGATTTGTATACCATTGGTGATGGTCTACATCCCAAGGCCTACTGGAGGCAGGTCTTAGGGGTTCATTACCTCTCTTTCTTTATTGCCAGCCCATGAGTAGTATCTCAAGAGGGAGGAGTCATGACAGTTCCAAACCTTTCTTACTAAGCTGGGGTAACTCCCTATTTGAGAACTATCTTATTGAATAGGGTTTCATCCCAATTCCATCCCTTTTTGTCTCATGATATATAAATAGTTACCCTATTAATTAGAGGGAGATATAGGTTCCACCCTTATTTGGTTATAATCTATGCATATTACTTAGTTGTATTGTTACCATTATGCTTAGTTATAAAATATCCACCATCAAATATTGAAAATCCTACATATTTTTTTCCAAATGATCATAAAACATTCATCATATGAGAAACCTTAAAATGAATTGGGTTGCATAAAAAGTTCAACATTACAATAATTTCAGAAAATAAACAGGTTTTATAATAATTTTATCATTTGTTAATAGAATATATGTTGAAAAGCCGTGGTTTTCAAAAGCATTTTATCACAGTATAACCCATATAATAGAAATTGGGCTCATAAAAATATTTTCATCATAATCATAAACCATTATGAAAAAGGAATACGAATGGTATCCATATATTATATATCTAGTAAAGCACAATTAACCTCAAATAATTTCTTTTTAGTTGGAAAATAATTTTGAAGACTACTTTGGAAATTTAAAGTGGAAAATAGATTTTTTAAATAAAATTTTAAAACAAAAACAATAGAAAAAATATTTTTCATTGAAATGAACTAGAAGATTTTTAATGGAAGTTTCTAAATAATTATATAAAACATATTATGAGCAAAATATAATTTAATATATGAAAAAACCTTATAAAACATAAGACACTATATATATATATATATCCTTTTCACATTAAAATAATTTATTTATAATGAAAATATATCCCAAATATTAAGGAAATAGTTATAAATAAAAATAAATTGGATAAATTCTTATGTAATCTTCAAATCATTGAGTGGAGAGGGTTGAAATAAATTATATTCTTTATGTACATGATTAAAAAAATTTATTTTTTCATTTTTTATAAAATACAAATGGTCATTGATTGGATAATGATATAAAGATACATTTCAAAAAAAAATCAAAAGTAAAACAAGGGTAAATATGACTTTTAAAATTCATAGGAGAATAATAAACCGTTTTTAGAATATTTTTAGAAATCATGGTTTTGTAAAAAAGGATTTCTCGGCAAAGAGTTAAATAAAAATAGATATTCTTAAAAAATTATTCATGATTATTATAAGAACCCAAGAGAAGAAAAATGGTAATATTACTTGAAACTATCATGAATAATAATTGGATATAAATTTTTTTAGTTTCTTGAGAGAAATATTATAATATTTTATCCTCAGAATCATAATAAAAAACAATCTTTATAAATGATAAAATTATTACATGAAATTACTACAACTATTGTATCATTTAATCACAAACCCATAATGTAATAACATAAAATGGAAAATAAAATATTTTGAGGATATATAAATTCATGATATTACATAATAAAGGTTCTGTATATGAACCTTGTGCAAATATATCTGCATACCATAACATACATATCGAAATAGATAAATTGATAAAAATTCCCTTACCAATTTGGCATATTTTTGTAATGTAAACCCCAGAATGGAGATTTCATAAAACATATATTTAAATAAATACAATTTGTATTATAATCATCATAATTTAAAATCATGGGAATTATATGCAACCATACAAGAAACATGTTGTGAATATGGCTTGTGTCTCACAAAAAATAAAAGTGAGATTGAAATCCCTTACCTTAAGTATTCACTTCCACCTTACATGTTCAAACTACCTATATAATAATTATAATTTTATTATAAATTACATTCTGAACCACATTCATTTACATCATACCAAATATTTTCTCTTATTACATTATTTTACTTATTTATAAACAATTCCATGTTAAATTATTGTTTCAGGCAATAATCGCTTTATTTTTTTCGAGTGTTTTTTGAATATTTATTTCTCTTCCACATAATTTTATAATGATTTAGGCATCCCCATAATTTAAAAATGATATAAATATCATATTCATTTATTTATAATAATCCTAAATATGTAGTGATTGGAAATGAAATACACAGTTCATTAAGATAATGTTCCTTACGTACGCATTAACGTTGTTTCCATTTTATAGTTGGATTGAAATAAAGAAAAGTAAATAAGATCATATAATTGTATAATAAATTTTATTTTTTAAGTATCACATATTTAAATTAAAACAAAACATAATAAATTCCATTTAATGCGTGAATTAATCACATCGCTTTGTGAGGCGGTAATCTGTCGTACACATGAGTGGAATTTTCAAAATCCAACAAAATCAAAATAATGAAGGAATGTGTGATATAATTTTTATGAAAAAATTATAATTTCATAAATATAATATATATAAAAATATTTCCAATCATTATGTTATACCATTATAGGTGGTAATGGAAACCCTAATGACATCATTTTACATGGCGGTAATCTACTGGACACACGAATAACGATTTAATAACACATTTGATTAAAGCAGACATGGTTGTAGGTACATAAAATAAAATATAAATATTATAGTATATGTAATATACATGATTAATTATATATTAATGATATAATTAAATTTTAATTGTGTTGAGGATGAAATAGAACAATAATGCTTAGTGATGAACGTTACCTCCTCTTCAGGTATCCTCCTTAGGTTTTCACTAAACTTCGTAAAAAAATGGATTATATCCCAAAATAAGGATTCAAGGAAAAAAGGATAGAATTCAAGACTTGAATTTTGTAGTAATTTAATGACATAAAGAGGTTTCATTTCATGAATAAAAAATTAGTGGGGGTTACAATTTATATATTTGGGAGTGGACAAAATCAAGATTTTTTATAAGAAGTGAGTGCTCCAACATTTTTCATATCTCACAATGGAAAAGCAATAGGCCCAAAAATAATTGTACAGTTATAATAGTATATATTATTCCATTCAATAGTTTTTAGAAAATTTTATGGATTATTTCATTCCTTATCTGTTTGTTTTAACCTCTGTTAAACTCATTTTTTCCTCAACCATGATAATTAATTTTTATTGCATTCCATATTAATATTAATCAAAAATTATGTAGAACATATTAGAAATTATAAATTATTATGTTTCAAATACTTCAATACTTTTTTCCAAAATTTAATTCTTATTATAGGGAAAATAAATTTTAAAACTAATCTATTAGATAGGATGAGAAATATGAGTTTTTATGAAAAATAATTCAATTTTTGTAATGTTTTTATATAAAACATAAATATGGAATTGATTCCAAGGAAATAAATTGGATTAAATTTTTTCTAATTAATCATATTTTACTTGAAAAAAATTCAAAATATAATTTAACATTATGAGTACATTAAATTTTGAGGAATCTTTTAATTAAAATTCAGTATTTTTCAATAAATATAAAAAATGTTTTCAAAAATAAATCTCAAAACATAACAATAAGATAATTATAAAATTATAATTAAAAAATGGAGTTTAATTTATCAAATTCATTATCTAAATTTGTTCATATAAAATCTTAATATAAATGTACCAATTTTGTCAAAACTAATTTTTATGAAATTACATTTTTAATAGTAAAATTTGATCAATTAATATATATTATATAGAAAACATATAAGATGAATGATAAAAATTTGATTCAATTTTTAATATAGAAATAAAATTAAAAATAATTGACCAAAAATTATGTGTTTATTTTTTTGATATAATAGACAATTATGTGTATAGAAATTGTTTTTAAAAAACGATTCCTTTTATTTTCAAAATGGATTAATTTTCATTTATTATTAATTTCTCACAAAATATTAAATTTTATATACATGTGAAAACCATATTTTAATAATTTAGTTAGTATTTTTAATAACAACCATTATAAAATATAGGTTAAAACTCTCATGTTAAATAATAATATTTTAATAACATGTCACGTTTTAATTAAAGTAAGTTTTTTGTGTAAATAAAAATATCAAAAATAATTACATTAATTTGATAAAAAAAATTGTAAAAATATTTGCGTGTTATAGTAATTTACCTTTCTATATTTATTAGGCCTTATGTATTCATGATATCTTCCACCATATGGATACCCTTACTAAATATCTGTGCTCACACCTTTCCTTTCGTTCTCCATGATCCCAGTAATTGTATTATGATTGACATGTCAGGATATGGTAAAGGAAATAATAGTTTTATGAATGAAAATTATATTATTTATTTTATTTTTCCAATTATACATGACAATAAAGTATGTATCTTATTTTAAAAGACTCTTAAACTATTCTCTTCTTCAAGATGTGTTTGTTTATTTCTAGTTCCACTGTATAAATTATAAAACTGACATTGGGATACTAGGTTTGGGGAATTTACAATTAGAAAATTGTTAAAACAAGAACTCTCACCACTTTTTTAGCTCACACATCAAATTCATAAAAGATTTATCTTTTTTAATAAAATAAAGAGACAAAAAATGTGAACCAAAAACACCCATTACCTAAAATTTTGAAAATCATTGGTTTCACATCTACTAAGGTGTATATATACGGTATGGAAATAAGTAATTAGTAGCCCCCCCATAAATACTGTCCTAATAAAATAATTTTATAATATATTTATGCATAATAATGTCTATAAAATATCTTGTGTAATTTATAATATAATGTAGTTTCAATGATCCTTTATTGGTGGATATCTAATCCCTTTCCCTCATAATGTCTTGGATAAATAGTCTAGGTTAATTAATGGAAGGAGCATTTAAAGGTGATTAGTATGGACCAATAAATTGTCATTTTTTAAAGAAATTAGTAGGATATAATATTATAAATAACTTTGAAATATATTAATATTATTAAGTAATGGTATATAAATTATCTCTGATAGATCTCAAGTGGTGTGGCTAAACTTAATGGGTATTCATCCTCCTATTTTACTACTTCTTATCACATGTTATTATGATCTCCATTATAGGGAAAAATTTTAGGTTCTTAACATTTGTACCAACACATCAATAAGGACATATATTATATCTGGGTTTATTCATCCTCTCTATGAATGTTTAATGTAAGAACATTGATTTTGTTATTTCAAGAGTGAGGGGGGATCCATTCAAATGTTTGTAATTCATCACATATATCTCTCATTTATTCATCAAATATGAATTTTTTGTTGCAATGATGTAGTACTATCCTTTATATGATACTGGATATGTTTTATTATCCCAAAATACACTCTACATCAAAACTCCAATGATTTGACCACCATAGTGCTGTATTTGGGGGATGATGGCATTGTGTGCCCCTCCTTTGGGGTTAGAGGAAGAAGTATCCCAACCCATATTTTCAGAATAATATAAACTCAAACCATATATTAGAAAATATGGCCATAAACATATATAGGGTACTTTAATTGTGAAAATTTCATATAGAAGCATGTGAAGGCAGTACTATAGTTATGTGGTCTTCCTACCAACAATATAGTATCCTCTAAGACTTGGTTCACTATAGCACTATAGTAAATTGTGCTTATTTTGTTGTAATTATATCAATGTGTGTTATTATTCATGGTATTGTTTTAAGAGCTCATTCAAGCTATGTTTTTATGTACTCGAATAGATCAAATTGATATTGCGGTCCTAGGACATATCAAATTTTATACCTCTTTATACACGTTAGGGTCATTTTAAAATCCATGTAAATAATTGTGTCTGATGATTATCATCATGTTATTTTTCATTTTAATTTTATTTAAACAATAATTCATCAATTTTATTCTGATTTTATCTAAAAAAATATATTTTTCATTAATGGTTGAAGACAATAAATTCAAATGTTTAAATAGGTCTTAAATTAATATAATAACATGATTTGGAAGCGAAAAAATTATTCCAAGAATAGTGCCTAAATTTTTCATAAATTCATAGAAATGAAATAGAAATGAATAGATATATTCTATGTGTTAGATGAATAATAGATTATATGGTATTCCAATTGTTGAAAATAAATAGTTCAAATCCAATCATTTTATGGAATTATAAATAGGATTATAGATAGAATCAACCAGAGAAAAATATATTTTCTATCCATTGGTGTTAGGGTCAATGTTGATAATAGATTTCTCTCATCCAACTCCATTCATGTTCTTTATATCATTCAAGATCCCAAATCATTTATTTGAAGTATTAAGATCACACATCATAGTTTCATATGGGATTCATAATAGGAGTAAAAACATAACGGGTCAAGTTGGATTAGAATAGACACCTTATTGAAGAAAAATGTATACATTTTAAAAGAATTATCGATAACATGTGATTCAAATGAAATTTTCCTTGATAATCATATTTTGGGAAGTTTCATTAGTCTTTGTTAATTCTTATAAATAATTGAAACATACAATTATGATAGGTTAATCCAAAATATAAGGGATCACATCTATGTAAAAGCCTCGAGTTCACCTTTTAATCATCCATGCAAACTATGGTGGATAGTTTGTGGAGGTGATATTTTTATATCGTGTGAAAACTGGTCACGATTAACACTTATCCTAGATGGTTTCCCACTTTTAAAAATCTTCTTTAGGTAGGACTACTTACTTTTATATATAATTAGATATTTCTATAACACTGATCAGAGGTCCTAAAATTCCTATGTTTTTGTTGGGAAAAAATCCCTCAAGGTAACATTGTAGTATTTTTTGGTTGATTGTTTTTTTTTGACAACGCAGGTTTCCATGGAGAATTGTCGAATTCTCAAGAGGTTGTTGACAATCCATGTTGACAAAGAACTATGAAAAAGGAACAGATGATCTGGAGAAAGTACAAAAGAGCAGAACAAAGTGGAGCCATTTTCTAGTGTGCCAAATTTTTGGGGTCCAAAATTTAAAGTTTGGTGAGCATCGCAAAAATAGGATTTCCATGAAGATCATAAATAAATATTGAAATGGAATTAATTTTGTGATGAGAGGATTCATGGTTTGGATTTCATGAAGACTAGAAGAATGATTCCGGTGATTCTTCATGATTACAACAAGATTTGCGAATGGAAAGGTTGAATTGCATCACGGCGGTGAAGGTCTTAGTGAGGGAGCTTCGCGGAGAAGGTGCAAAGGAGATGACAGAACGCTACACGATTATGACAAGCTCCGTGATCCGAAAATATCCGAGGTGCTTTACGATTTTGAGATAATTTCAGGGGGAACTTCAGAGCTTTGCGACTTGAGATGACGTGGTGTTGACTTCATGTGGATTGTTCGAGGGTCAGTAGAATTTTTTATAAATAGAGTTCGACCCCCTCGAGAGAAGTAGGGATATTTAAAAGAAATTCCTTTTCTCTCATTTTGCAAAGGTGTTTTGCGAAGGTAGGGTGCTTTTCGAAAGAGAAGTGCTTCACGGCTGCTAATCTAGATCTGTGAATGTAAGTGCGTTTTTTGAGGCTGTGTGCTCTAAGGAGTGTGCTTCACGAAGAGGCAGGAGCTTTGCGGCGGCCTAAGAATTGCAAAGTCTTGAGCTTCGTGAGAGTGCTTCATGAGAGGGCTTCATGAAAATTCAAGAGGTTTGCGAAGGCTTGTTTGAGCTTTGTGAAATTGGGAGCCTCACGAAGTAGGGTGATTTGCGAAGGTGTTTCCAAAGTCATTTGCCTAGTGTTCAGAGGAAAATGGGTATTCATCAGTGGAGGAACTTTGAACGTAAAATAGAGCATCCATCAATAGTTAAGGGTGCACTCTTTCATGAAAATTAAGAGACCTACAAGTCTATAAACTGTGATTGGATCGTCTGAAAAAGCATTGAGCTCACTTCAGTTGAGAGAGCAGTGAGTTCTCAAATTGTGAGTGGTTGTAAACCAGGAGAGATAGTGAGTCCGCTTCAAACTTGTAAAGAGCAGTGTTCTTATAGAGGAATTGGTACATCGGCACACTATTGGTGTATGCTCCTTGGACGTAGCCCAGTGAGGGTGAACCAAGTAAAAATCATTCTGTCCTATGCATGCTTTAAGGTTTTCTCATACACTGCATCGGAAATGAGAGAGAAGAGGGTTTTGTCTAATAGAAAAAAAGATCAAAAGAGGCAGCTGTTTTAATCTGTCATACCTTGATTCACCCCCCCCCCCTCTCAGGGTATCTATCCTAGTGGACCTAACTATTGGTATCAGATGGAAAGGTTAATATATATGATTCTCTCTCAAATAGAGGTTACCAATTATAAAGGGATTACGATCTTCGACGGGAACAATTTTCAGCTATGGAAGAATCAAATGAAACACTACTTATGATATTTGGGAATGGATGTGTTCCTAGCAGCAATGCATGTTATAACAGCTGATATTAATAGTGGGGAATTATGGGATTCCGAGCGAAGAGAATTGAATTCTAACACCAAGGGAATAAATGCTTTAGGGGGAGCCCGATCCAATTCTATCTATACGAAGGTGATGTCATGTAAAACATCACATGCCATGTGGGAAAAACTTTTTAATATATATGAAGGAGATACCATGGATAGAGAGGAAAATCTACAAGTACTGTGGAATAAGTATGATGATATAAAGATGAACCCGAATGAGTCTGTTGATGCATTCTTTGATAGGGAAAACATTATTGTGGAAGATATGCGAGGTCTCTGTGAAATCATTGAAGACATAAAGATCATAAAGAGCATCTTGAGTAAACATCCACCTCAATTCAATCAAAATGTTTCAGTACTAGAAGATAAATATCTAAAATAGATAACACTGGACAATCTGCACAGTACATTGGTTGCATATGAAATGAGGAACAATTATAACGAGGCTGTGGAAAAGGGGAATTCCAAAGAGGTGGAATTTAAGACCATGAAGAAGCTCACCATTGAATATTAACAAGAGGAAGATGAGACAAATAAGGTGATGTAATTCCTCTCCACAAACCTTCAAAGAGGAAAAGGAATGTTTAAAGGGAAACTTCCACTAGCATGCTTTAGATATGGAAAGGTTTTTCATCTTGCAGCAAGGTGCCCCAAGAAGTTTCAAGATAACAATAATGATGATGAAGAAGTCGAAATTACCAAGAATAAGTATTCAACATTTGTGAATGGGAAGACAGAATTCAAGGGAAATTTCTTCAAGAAGAAGAATCTTCTTTCACAAGAATTTGAAAGGTCAGATGAGTCTGAGGATGAAGAGGATAAGTAGATTGGAAACTGCAAAGATCGTGGGGAAAATTCTATGGTGGCAGTTGTCTGTAGTGCTTAGAAGAAGGAAGAAACAGACATTGATGAAGAAGAAGAAGTTGAAGGAAGAGTTGATTTTTAAGCTGAGTTAGAAGCTGCTCTTAAGGAGATAGACATTTGGAGAGAAAAAACAAAGAAAGCTAACAATGTTTTTCGTGACGCCAAACTCTATATGTAGCAGCAGGAAGAAGAAAAGTCTGAGTTGATGGATGAAATTGAGAAACTCAAGTCATCAACACCAAAAAACACAGAATGAGTTAGTGAGTATAAAATCAAGATTGAAGAATAGAAAAGGGAGATCAATGGCTTGAAAAACACAAGGAAAGATCATGTCAAGCGTATAGAAGAGCATGAAGAGGAAGTTATCGGTATGTAGAGAAATGTTATAGACCAAGAAAAAGCATTGATTACCAACACATTCTTGGGAAATCAGGTCATTATGAAGACTGAAAAGGTGATAGAGGAGCCTATTAGTTCAGCAGAAAAGAAGCAGCAATTGAGCTTAGATGTTAAGGCTGATTCAGGGCTTGCTTTAAAACAAAAATAAGTAAAAATTGAGGTCAGAACGCAAGCACCCACTCCGAGATTGAATGTTGATTTGGGGACAAGATAGAATCAAAATATTAAAAGATCATAATGGGAAACTCGTAGTGAAGAAGTCAAGAAAAGCAATGCACCGCATATCAGGTGTTATTGTTGTGGACATATGGGAGATTCACCGTATGTGTGTTCGATAGCCAAGAGATATCGAAGGGAACAATAACAAAGGTGGAAGCCAAATAGAGAACAATTTTCCAAAACATATTTCGAAAGACACTGTTTTTGGTGTGGGGGATTTTGGCACATGGAAAGTTAGTAAAATTCGACCATTCAGAGAAATGTGCCAAAGAAGAATCAAAACATTCGCAAGCAGCAGATCAACAAACCGACATATGAGTTAAAAATGCAGAATAGATTTGTGGCTTTGCGAGATGAAGCTGGTCCGTCATACCCTGAGAAAGAACAAAAATATCAATCCATGCAGAGTGTGAAAGAAAAATTATGGACCAAGAAGAATAAGAATGAGAAGGTCGTGATGGCAGTGATTTCCCTCAAAGCATCAGATCGCTCTGGTGTGTGGATCCGTGACAACGGCTGCACATATCACATGACAGGTAATAAGGATCTTCTTATAGGTGTAAAATTTGGCAACGAAAGAGTTTTCAAGTTTTTAAACGATGAAGGCCTGAAAATTATTGGCTCAGGAAAGGCCAATTTTGGGGGCTAAGAGATGAGATGTGCTGATGTATTATTAGTAGAAGGCCTCAGTCACAATTTTCTCAGCGTCCGTCAACTGTGTGACTTTGTACATTCTATAAGGTTTACTTAGAAAATGTGTATCGTCAAAGGAAGAGAAGGGGAAGTGGTTCAACAGGGAAAGAGAAAAAATGGAAATCTCTACCTCGTAAGTGGAGAAGAAAATATGTGCTTTCTATCCAGAGAGCGAGAAAAAATGTTGTGGCATAAACAACTTGGTCACCTATGTCAGCCATCCCTGGAAGATCTGGAATAGTGTGATGCAGCAAGAGACCTAACCAAGTAATCATGTGATCATACTCACACACATGATGTATTCCAACAAGGGAAGCTCATCAGAAAGTCATATAAGGAGAAAGAAAAGAAGTCAATAAGAGTGCTCGAATTGGTGAATGCAGATGTTTGTGGGCCTATCACACCAAGAGCAATTGACAGAAAGAGGTAATATGTTCTTTTCATTGATGAATATAGCAGAATGGCATGGGTATTTGTTATTTCCCATAAGTCCTATGTGTTTAGCTGCCTAAAACTGTACCGAATGGAGTGTGAATGGATGCTTGGATAGAAAATTTTGATGTTTCTTACTGACAATGGTACAGAATTCACAAACATTCAGGTGGAAGAATATCTCAAGAAACACGGGATAAGGCATCATGTTTCATCAGTAAGAACTCCCCAATAGAATGACGTGGTTGAAAGGAGAAATTGGATTGTCATTAACATGGCCAGAATGATGCTCATTGAAATAGTCCTACAGGAAATATTTTGTAAGGAAGTAGTTTTAACATCAGTCTACATTTCTAACAGGGCTCAGTTGTGTCTGAAGGAATGAAAGACTCCATACGAGATGTGGTATGGAAAGAATCCAATAGTGAAATACTTCCAAATATTTGGAAGTATTTTCTTTATCCTCAACCAGGAAAAACATAGGAAATACGCGTCTCGATGAGATGAGGTGATATTCCTTGGATACTCCGGAAAAATCAAGGCATATAAATTCTTTAACACAAGGATGGGAAAAGTAGTTGAGAGCAATGATGTCACTGTAGTGGATAATGAGGAGATCATTAAACAACACAATGAACAATTTCCTAATGAGAGTGATGAGGAAGAAAGCAATGTAGGGGAAGCAGAAGTGGATGATGTTGATTTAGAAGAAGATACTGAGGATTAGCATGAGGAAGTAAAGTCCGTATCTGCACAAATGCCAAGGAGTCGAGATGAAATTGATAGGTAGAATATCATTGGTGATTAGTCTACTCTGGTTCAGACTAGGATAATTAAATCACTACAGTAGACATCTTTCCTATCTCAAGTTGAGCTGAAATGCTTTGTTGATGAAGCTGGAGCTGAAATCTGGATTCAGGCAATTAATGAAGAGCTAGATCAGATTGAGAAGAATCAAACATGGGAGATTCTTTCGAGGCTAAAAGATAAGAACGTCATTGGGACTAAATGGGTCTATCGAAATAATATGAATAAAGATGGCACAGTGATTCAGAACAAAGAACAACTAGTGTTCAAGGGGTACTCCCAGATCGAGGAAATAGATGTTGATGAGACATTTGCACTGGTTGCAACGCTGGAGACAATCAGATTATTCCTAGCCATCGCAGTAAAATGGAAGTTCAAAGTATTCTAGATAGATGTCAAATATGCATTCTTGACTGGTTTTCTGGAGGAGAAAGTGTATATTGAGCAGCAATATGGTTTTCTCATTCATATGGATGAGAACAAGGTTTGCAGACTGAAGAAGGAGTTGTATGGGCTGAAACAAGCACCAAGAGCATGGTACTCAAGGATTGATTAATACTAGAAGAAGCTTGGTTTCTATCATGGGGTAGTTGATTACAATCTCTATTTCAACAACAACAGAACTCAAAGGATGGTGGTCTTGGTTTATGTCAACGACATAATATTTAGCGGATCAGATGATGCTTAGTATAGAGAGTTTTCAGATTTCATGAAATGTGACATTGAAATGTCAATGATTGGAGAGATAACATTTTTCCTTGGTCTACAGGTGATGTAATGAAGTGCCGGAACTTTCATTTCACAATCCAAATATGCCAAAGAGTTTTTGAAAAGATTTGGAATGGAAAATTCCAAGGAGATGAAAACTCAATTAGCTACCAGGATGAAATTTTCCAAAGATGAGGATGGAAAGGCAGTTAATATCACAGAATACAAGCAAATCATTGGACGTTTTTTATAAATGACAACAACAATGTCTGAAATTTTATTCACCACATGACAAGCAGCTAGATATTAGAGTAATCTCAAGGAAATCCAAATGATTGCAGTGAAAAGAATTCTTCGGTATATCAAGGGCTTAGTGGATTTCAGCTTGATGTATAATGGAAAAACTCTTTCAGAATTATTAGGATAGACTGATTCAGATTGGGCCGGTTCAGCGGATGGCAGGAAGTCAACATCAGGAGGTGCTTTCTATCATGGCGGAGTATGTGTTTTTGGCTAATAATGAAGCAAGAATTCTTTTCATTGAGCACCACAGAAGTTGTGTACATTGTGACCACTCAAGCATGTGCACAATTATTGTGGATGAAGCAGGAGCTTGATGATATGGGAGTTGAAGTGAATTCTCCGATCGGGATCCAGTGCGATAACTCAAGTGCTATAAATCTCAACAAAAATCATGTCCATCACTAATGTAAAAAGAACATTGAGATCAAATATTGTTTTATCAAGGAGAAGGTTGAGAAGGGAAGAGTGAAGTTGGAGTATGTGCCTACAGAGCTACAGGTTGCAGACATTCTGACAAAGGCCTTACCCAATGAAGCTTTTGAGAGACATTGACTGGATCTGAGAGTTTAGTCGACTCCTTGAACTTGAAAGCATGTAGATGTGGAGATACCCCCTCTCACTGAGGAATGATGTGTTTTTCCCTATGTTGTTGATACGCGTTCTCTACTCTGTTACATCCTACAAAGGATTGACCTTTGGGTTCGTTGGAAAAGGGGGAGAAAATAGTGATTGTTCAAGGGGAGATAGTGTGAAAATTTGAAAAATAATGAATGATATGGGGAGAAGCTAACAGGTGGAGCATCGAGATAGGGGGAGCAAAGAGATAGGGGGAGCATTTTAAATCTGACGATGCATGAAGTGATCGATCAATGCATAAATATCATGATAACTGAGGATCTTGATAAAATAATAAGATTGATGTTGGAATGGTGTGAGAAGGTTTTCAGCTATCACGAATTGGTATCAGTGTGGTTCAACAATTGGTATCAGTTTGGAATCGACAATTGGGGTCTGACATGAAGTGATTCATTGATGAAAGTTTTGTACTACTCTTGTTTCTCATGCCATGAATTGCTCATGTGGGCTTAGAGTATGTGTTAAGTGAATCCTTTAACACTATCAGAATCTCAAGAGGCGAATGGTGGTAACGGCTGGAAGAAGACTCTGTGAGGTATCAATGGGAAAAAAATAATTCTTAGGAGAGTTATGAAGAGTTGTCAACAAACCCAAAGGGGGATATTGTTGGGAAAATCCCTCAAGGTAACATTGTAGTATTTTTGGGTTGATTGATTTTGTTGACAAAGCAGGTTTCCATAGAGAATTGTCGAGTTCTCGAGAAGTTGTTGAATATCCATGTTGACAAACAATGATTGTTGTGATTCTTCGCGATTATGACATGCTTCGCAAACGGAAAAGGTTGAAGTGCATCACAGTGGTGAAGTGCTTTGTGAGGGAGCTTCACGGCGAAGGCACAAAGGAGATGACGGAATGGTCCGTGATTATGACAAGCTCCGCAATCCAAAAATTTTGGAGGTGCATTGCGATTTTGATATAATTTCGGGGGGAACATCGGGGCTTCGTGATTTGAGATGACATGGCGTTGACTTCACGCGGAAAGTTACAGGGTCAGTGGAATCACCTATAAATAGAGGTCGACCCCCTCGAGAGAAGTAGAGAGCTTTCAAAGAAAATCCATTTCTCTCATTTCAGGAAGGTGTTTCGCAAAGGCTAGGTGCTTCACGAAAGAGAGGTGCTTCGCGGCGGCTAATCTAGCTCCACGAAATTAAGTGTGCTTTGCGAGGCCACGTGCTCTATGGAGTGTTCTTCGAGAAGAGGCAGGAGCTCCACGATGGCCTAATAATTGCGAAGGCTTGAGCTTCATGAGAGTTCTTCATGAGAGGGATTCGCGAAAAGACAGGATCTTTGCGAAGGCTTGTTTGAGTTTTGTGAAATTGGGAGCCTCACAAAGTAGGATGCTTTGCGAAGGTGTTTCCAAAGGTAGTTGCCTAGTGTTTAGAGGAAATGGGGTATTCATCTGTGGATGAACATTGAACATAAAATAGAGCATCAATCAACAGTTACAGATGCACTCTTTCATGAAAATGAAGAGACCTACATGTCTTTAAACTATGAGTGGATATTCTGAAGAAGCAGTGAGCTCACTTCAGTTGAGAGAGCAGTGAGTTCTCAAATTGTGAGTGGTTGTAAACCAGAAGGGATAGTGAGTCTAATTCAAGCATGTAAACATCAGTGCGCTTATAGTGGAATTGGTACATCAGCACACTTTTGGTGTATGCTCCTTGGACGTATCCCACTGATGGTGAAGCAAGTAAAAATCATTGTGTCATGTGCATTCGTTATGGTTTTCTCACACTCTGCATCAGGAAGGAGAGAGAAGAGTGTTTTTTCTAACAGAAAAACAAGATCAAAAGGGGCAGTTGTTTTAATCTGTCATACCCTGATTCACCCCCCTCCCAGGGTATCTAGCCTAGTGGACCTAACAGTTTTTCAAGTTAAGGAGTTGTATTTGTGCTTTATCACTCACTCATATTATGTATTATTAAATTTAAAAAACTCAGACATATTTCTTCAGATTCATCACTGTGAGCATGATAGGTCTAGTATTCCTTAGTGAAATTCCATTCTCAACAGGAAGAAATTTCCCATGTTGAGTCTTTTGAATCCTTCAATTCTCATGGTCTTTGATGTGCATAAAAATGTTATTCACATAGATTCTAAATTCATGTAATGTTTTCGTGAAAATAGAGAATATATATTAAAACTATTTAATATAGTGTAGTGGTAAGGACTTATATCATTCCAAATTAGAGGTTAAATGATAGATGATGTTACGTTCACTCCCATCAAAAATCATTATTTATACTTTTTCGTTGAGTAATATAAGAAATTTTATAGATTCTTATGCTCATTGTATATTGTTTATCACTGGTTGGTCATGTTATGTAATCAACAAAATGAAACTTATCACAATTAAAGAAGCATTTAAAATGACACCATAATGTAAGAGTTTATTCCTTCATTTTTTACTCCTTAAGCTATTAGGAATATTATTAACAATCATTTCTCTGTTAGTAGAATCCCAATATCATTACCATCATATGCATGTCCTCACTGGGATGGTATTATTCACTTGGTGTGCTGTAAAGCACTCAAACCTGGCCTCATAATAAACTCAAATGGATCTTCAATTCAAGGAATCATGAATAGAGTATTCCTTTTTCATTATTAAATGGTCTCAATGATTTTCTATTTTCTAGATTATTATGGGTAGGGTATTAGACTCATTACATAAGATCATTCTTTTATTACCTGACTAAATCTCTAATAAATAAATAATAGAATGACTTAATGATTTAATTAGATTTAGAATTTCTAGTTTAGATTCTATTAGGGATCTTCCCTATTTCTAGAGAATCTCAAATATTATCAGATCAAATGTAGTCATGATTCTTCAAGGAGTAAAAAATCAACATGCCTTGTGTGAATAGATATTTGCATTGGATTATTTATCTTCAAAATGAATCTATGAAGATGATTTTATTCCCAAATTGAGTGTTGGTTCTTTACCTATAAAATTAAATTATAATATTCATGGTGGAACCCTTGGGTTTCACAACTCCAAACCAGATTACTGTTGTTGTGGTATCTTCCTCCACCCCTCCCTCATCTTTTTTAATATATAAATATTATATTTTCATAAAGTAAATAGAATTATATAATGATAATGGATGGGTTAAAATAGATATAAATTATAACTCCCTATAGTGGGAGGGTCCATACACAGTCAACCTTAATTTAGAAAAGATCATGATCTGATATGAAAAATAAATCCATCACATTTGCGAGGTTTTTCTAGAATGTGTATGTAAAGAATACATGTACACAGATGAACGCACATATATTATTAATTGTCTGAAATTAAAGTTTAGAATTTAGTGTCCAATCCAAAATAAAAAAAAAAACTAAACCTATCCAGTGAGGGAAATATTGTGACCTATACTTGGGAATGGGGGATGGGAATAACGTGTCATTGACAGATGTTTTCTAACATATATAAATTTTTTATTAGGTATACGTGGTTGGGGATTGTTAATAAATTCCTTTTCATTAACTACTTCATCAATATATTTTATTTTCCCATAAAATTTATAAAAATAATATTTTATATTCAGATAGTACACATAATCAAAGTAATAGGATTGCTCTAAATTAAATAGAAAACATTATTAAAATAATATAATGAGATTTATCTACTAACATGCTTGATAAAATGAATCACTAATATATTTAACACTATAAAACCATATGTGTGATCCATATATCCAGTTTTCAGATCACATAAGAAACCAAAATAGACTACAGATGCGGCATAATTAGTAGAGTATTCCAAGAAATATACATTACATCATGTAATATATACTATTAATCAATAAATATAACCCATTAATGTAGTGGTAAAGAATACAATAAATTGTATAAAGGAACTACATGGGTATAAAATATGTAACAAATCATTCATTCTAGGAAGACAACACATAAATAACCTCTCTAACTAAAACATTATTTTTTATGTGGTTTTCATATTCAAAATACATCACTATCTCAAATTATACAAATAGTGGTTTTTTTTTAAAATTTAAATTTGCCCAGACAATATCAACAGGCAAAAATTTATAAAATACTAGTTATTAATGATGTATAGATTCAATATTCTGATTTAAAATTCACACCATACATAATGATTTAAAATCATCAACTGGTATATCTTTATTTTATTTGAGTGGTCATGCATAAAAAAGAATGAATATGAGTTCATGTGAAACTAATTTTGTGGCAAATTAATCAAAAAATATGGAATGTGGGGAACTATAGGGATTTTTTTAAGAAATATATTCCAAAGGAACCCATTATAAAAATAAATTTCAACATAAAACATAATATATTTTATGTACTTATAAAGACCCTGGATGTAAGAAAAATTCATGGTTAGGTAAATATCTATAAAATTAATCTTTTTTAAATTAGGTCACCTCTTGCCACCATGAAAACATTTCCATTATATTTCCTCATAACCATTAACTTAATCATAGGTTATGTGTGGTTTTTTTAATATATTTCATTCATTTCTATGTGAGAAAAAGTGATGTTTATCATAGAATATAGGTTGGACTCAAGGAAGTACACCAATTTATGGATTAACATACCATGAATTCATAGGTTGGCTAATGATTCCAATAGTATAAACTATCCTCATGGTGTCTCGAGACTATATTAACACCAATGGTTCAATATTGAATCATGTTTAATTTTATGAAAACATTACACTTCCTAGATACAATAAAGTTGTGTGATATGGATTAAATATGAATTAACCATATTACATATCAGTATAATACAAATAAAAAAATTTGATACATACATTGGATCAATAAAAAACTATGGTATTTTGATTATAATTAATATAAAAAAGAGGGAATGGATATTAGTATGAGATATCTAGTGAACCCATTAAAAATGTTTTTAATTATTTATAAAAAACATCATGGGTGGACCAACAATTTATAATTTTAAAAATATACATGACCAATATTATTAAATGAAATTTGAAAATACAAGGAAGGCATGTTAAAGGAGTAGAAAATGAATTACACAGTGAGTCAAGACCACCAAACAATTGTATAACTCTTATAATAGAAGAAAAAAGGAAAACCAATTCAATCAACTATATAATTCATCCCATAATAAAGAATTCTAATTCTGAACATGTATCTATGAAAAACATTCCCAAAGTCGCCTTAAAAATAAGAAAATTAATATAGAGAAATGTTACCTCAAATGATATTAATCAAACTAGTGATGAATGATGAGAATCTAGCTCACACATTACACCTTGATTAATAAAACTAATAATAACCATGGTATTGGGGTAATTCCATCACCTTACAATGTAATATAACTCAAAATCCCATGAACAACAAGATATTTTAGAATAAATGGAATGGATAAGGGAAAGGAGTGAGGAGGGGAAGATATACCTTGTATTTAGGATAAAAAATGCAATGGATTTTCCATTAATCTAGAGAAAATTATAGGGAGGAATGGACCAAAATAAGAATTAGGGAATTGCTATCTATCGGTCGTTGGAGGATGAAGTTGATGGATAATAAAGGTGGGGTTAAATGGATTAATGTTGAAGGTTTCAAACGGACGTTCCTAAAAAATCCACAATATGATACTCAGTAACTATTCTATGTCATTGGGTTCCTGATTTCATCCTTAGGTCATATGTGCATATTTCTTCCCCAATAAGTACATGGTGTATCATTTAGCTTTAAAATAATGGTGGAACACCTTTTTATATAATTAATAGTCCACAAAAACATCCATGACATAAAACACATATACAAATTACACAAAATTAATCATTTAATTCCCAAATCCAAATATGTTGTTTCAAAAAAAATTAACCCTCAATTGTAAAATAACAAAAAAAATTGTGATTTATCAATTTTAATACCATAGTTATAGACTTAATGAAACCTTAATTAACATAATATTGTTATGGTTTGTTACCTTATATATAGAATAAATGGTATATCTTCCACCTAGAATCAATCAAAGTGATGAGTGACCATTCTACTTGGTTATTCTTGATGACATTTCATTAACCCTCTATATTTTGGATGTTTATTCACTTATTCTAAAAAATATGCATTATTATCCTTGTTTTTGTTTGTGTAATACCTCATTAATTAGAGATATATCATTCCCTACAATTTTCTTACTGTATTAGATCATCTACCAAGATTTATTCCCAATGAGAACTCATTATAATACGTGATAGTTATGGTAATAGATCATCAAATTGGGAATTTTTTTTATAGATACATTGGCTTCTTATTCATAGATATTACATATTTTTAAATAAATAATCAGTAAACTACAAAATTTCAAATCAAAAGACCATATTAGTATATTGTCTTGGAAACTTGGAAAAATAATATTCTAACATGGTGAAAGGTCATCCATGTCTCCTATAAAGATATTCCCCTTTATTACGCCTACATAAAACCATTCTTCATAACCATGGGGAAACAAACCCAAGAAATGGTGAGTTCATAAGCTCAGTAATGGTAAATAAAAGAGATACATAAGAATAACATATAAATAAGGGTATTATAACATGAATATAACATTTAAAGATCATACCTTTCATATCAAAGATCATACACATGACTCATAGCATAAATATTAGCAGATCATAAGACATGAATCATAAGGGAATCAATATCATAATATGTGAGAGCATAACGTAAGTATAATACATGGAATAATTAATCTAACATAAAATTCTGAAATTATTTCCTTAGTTAAGGATAAATTCCAAGGATATCTTAGTTTTCAAGGTTCACACCCAAGACTATTTTAGTCATCATGTTTCACTCCCAAGACCATATTTATGGTGAACGTTCACTCTTAATACCATCTTAGAAGGAAAATGCCTTTATGGAACTGGTGTAACCCCTAATTCCAACCATTTATATCTCATGGGATATAAATATTAACCTAATTCATTGGAGGAAGATATTGGTCCCACCCATTACATAATGAAATCATACATACTTGTACCACAATATAATAAAACATTCTTCATATCATTACCCATAAAAAGAGATAGGTTTCAAAAACATGATAACATATTCCATGAAATTAAATGGATATCATAAAACTTTCATCATATCAAGACTAATTTAAAATATTCATGTTTCATAATAATTTCATCCTATAATAAACCATGAGGTGAAGTGGGCATCGAATGAGATTTATCATAGAAGAACTCATTGAAGAGAAATGAGTTTCATAAAAAAAAATTAATATTAAACATATTACATTAAAAGAAAGAGGAATAATGGTGTCATCAGATAATATCCAAAGTAAAACATAAACTATATCAAAAGATGTTATATTATATGGATAGGGATTTTAAAAGGTCACATGGATAATTTTGTAAGGAAATGAACATTTAATTAAAAATAATTTTTTTAATTACATAAAAAAATTTCATAATTTATTTATTTCCAAAACAATTTGAAAAAGTTTTAAGTAATATATGAAAATCATTTATAACATTTTCTGAATAAAATATCCTTTATTCATTGAAAAAAATCTATTTATTTCATAAAACCTTTTAAAAACCTTTTTTTAAGATATCCTTGAAAAGTTATAAGGGAATATTTGAAATCCATTTTAAAACCATTTTAAAATTAAATTTTTTTAAAATATTTTTTTCTGATTTTTTAGAATATAATTAAAACCCATTTTTTAATCATTTTCAGAAAAAACAAATTATAAATAAAATAGATTTTCAAACGGAAGAGAGAAGTAAGGTTATATTTTCCTAAAAATATTTTCATAATTAGCTTTTGTACCATTGAATTCAAAAATGTTACCATAAATTAATATATCATGAATAATTATATGATATAAAAATTTATGATAATTATTCAGATATAGATCATAAAATTTCATAAATGAAGGCATAATCATAAACAATACTGATAAATGATGTGATTGTATCAATAAACTCTTACCAATTTAGTAATGATGAATCATAATCCCCATAAAATAATAATAATAAATGATGCTTATAATATCATTAAAATATTGAGATTCATTATATAAATTTTAATAGGTGAATTAAATTAACCTCATAAAATAATATAGGTACATAACATAACATGTGTCTAAATAGAATGAAAATTGAGACACAATTCCCTCACTGATTTAGTAAAATTTTAACCATATACCCCATGAGTGATAAATTCTATAATATATATGTAAATAAAAATAATTTTTTTAGAAGAATCTTAAAATAAAATTATGGGAAGTATATACAATACATAGAAGAAATAGGTAGTGAATATAGCATATGTCTCACAAAAATAAAAAGTGAGACAGAAATCCCTTGACTTAAGTCTTGACACATGTTTTACTCATTAGATCCTTATGTATAATAAATAAAAGATTATTATACATATATTACCGGAACAAATTCATTTATATAATCGCAAATATTATTTTATAATGACATTTTATGACCTTTTTATTCTCAATTGTATGACAGAGTAATGTCTCGGGTAATAACCACATTGTTTCGTTTGCATGTGTTTGGATTTGATATTTTTTTTAACTTTAATGATTATTTCATTATATATATAATTTTAAATATGATATTAAAATCAAATATTTTCAGAATATATGTATTTATAATAATCAATAAAATATTGAATTAGGAAATGAAAGACATTGTTTAAAGAGATGGTAGGTCGTATTTACGCATGAACATAGTTTCCTTTTTCTTATCAGATTTTATCACATAAACTTATATGAGATATTGTAATTATATAAACAATTTTAATCCATATATATCAAATATTTTTTAAAAAACATCCTTAATACAGTCCATTCAAATTGTGAAAGAATCACATCACTTTGGGTGGCGGTAGTCTGCGGTATACATGAATGACATTATAGTATTCCAAAAAAATGAAAACTTGTATGTATGTGTGATATAACTATTAAATAATTATAATAATATCATAAAAATAATCAATATCATAAACAATAGTATATAACTCATTATTCATAACCTTGGAAGGTGGTATTGGATGAATGAACGACATCAGTTCGAGATGTGGTAGTTCTCCTTAAACACAAATGATGATTACATGTCCCATTTAATGAACGTGTGTTAATTTTTTTCATCCATTATCATAAAAACATATAATTATATTGAATGTAATTATTTTATTATATACTAAAAGTATAAAAAAATTAGTTTTTTGTGAATGAAATAAAAAAAATTGTTTATGAATATTACCTCTTCATCAGGTCTCTCTTGTTGATTTACACCAAAGAACTTCCATTGTTGGATTTATACACTAAGTTATGATTCTAAAACTAAGAGATGTATTTTAGGAATATATTTGGATATTTATTGTCTTATTAAAAGGGTATTATAGGTTTAAATAAAGGGGGAGTGTGATGTCCCTTTTATAATTGAGGAGGAGTGGCATTTGTGTGAATACTCAAAAGTATTCACTATATGGAAGTCACGATTATCTATTATATCTAAAAAACTAATAATTAATGATTTTAAGGGATTATATGGTCAATAAAAACTTTAACCACACATTTATATACTTGTTTTAAGCATTTATATTTTTTAACATGTATGTTTACTTATTTTACCATTTTTGTTTTTCATTTTGATAACTGATTATCTAACTAGATAATCTTTCCATTAGAACTAAAATAAATTTATAAATATTAGAAACATTAGACCCACTAATCTAAAATATGATATATAATTGTTCAAATAAAAATAACTTATGTTTTGGGAGTTAACATCAACACAAGCACATGTAACACACAAAAAACCCGCCTAAACTGTAACTATTCTAACTGGGATTCACTATTTAATAGTCAATATAATCATAATAAAAAAAACATTGACCCATGAATGGACCATATTTTAAACTTTTTATTATTTAAAAATTCATTGACATAATTAATTTTTTTTAAAATTTTAAATAAATTAATAAAATCATATTCATTACATAATATAATTAATGAAAATTTTGGAAGTATTCATTTTAATGACTGTAAAAAATAAAAAAAATGATTAAATTAAAATATATTCTGTTAAAAAATTTCTAACAGGACATATTTTTCTTTAAAAATAATATAACACAATAATTCATCCAATTTACACGATTTTTAATGTTTCTATAATCATTTAAATTTTTTAATTATTAACTAAATATATTTTGTGTTGGTGTTTCTTAATCATTTAATTTAATTATATCATATTTATAAATATTAAATATATTAAAACCATTAAAAACTCCTTTATCTTCCAAAATTATATTTCCATCTGAATAAATTTATTTGTTCCATATCCCAAATCATTAAATAAATTGAAAGGATGAAAGGGGAATGATTTTATTTCTATTAACATAACATATTATATGTGTCACTTTCATGAAATGGTGTCTAAAAAACTCTAATATTCTGTAATTATATCACTAGTTTCAAAATATTTCAATCCAAAGGGTTTTTTAAAAGTGTTTTCTCATTCATATACCTATTATTCTATGCCTATACAATATGTAATCTTTTTAAACCTCAATCAATGTAATTGATTTAAATTTATTTCACCAAAATATTTCGTAAAATATTAAGTTGTAAATATTAAACATTATAAATTAGTCTAATTATAAATATGGTATCAATTTATATGAGTTAAATTCCCAAAATTTTAAAAATTAATTTAAAATTAATCCCAAATATGTGATGAGAAAGTTGGATTTTAAAGAGAAATCCTCAAATGATTGATGTTTTTTATATCCAATTTTAATGTAAAATGAATTCAAATTTTCCAAATTGAATTAATTTTTATATATATAAAGTAATTATACTTTAAAAAGATTTAAAATATAATTTATCTTTATAAATAAATGAATCAAAATGGTAGATTCCAATTCAAATTCAATATTTTTGACAGTTAATCAAAAAAATTAAACTTTTCAAAAAAAACCAAAAAATTCACCCTAAGAGAATTTTTATGTTCAAATTTAAAAAATAATTTGTTTTAATTAGATGGAATTTATTAATGTTTCAAAAATTAGATTTAAAATAAGTTTTCCATTAAAATTTGGAAATACTACCTTTTAAAAACTGCACCATTCAAGCGTAAAATTGAATTTATCCATATCTGTTGTCTATAAAACACATAAGATGAATGTTAAATAGTTTAATAAATATAATATATATGACATTAAAATAATTAATCAAAAGTTTTTTTCTAAATATATTTTTATAAAACATGTTTGGGCAAAGAAAAAATATATTTTTTTATAAAATGATCTTCATTATTTTCAAATAGTTCTTACATTCATTTCTAATTGATTATTTACCAAATATTTCATTGCGTAAAAAATATTTTCATAATTTTTTTTAATTTTTTTCATATGATCCATTCCATTATATATGTGAATATTATACTAGTATTTTAATAATACTTCACAATTAATTTAAAGGCATTATTTTGTGTCATGCAATCTAAGATCGGTGTTGTGGATAAAGCCAGCTAAACCTATTAGAACATCCAATGCTAGCCAAAAAATAAATTTAATTTATTTGAAAAAAATAATTCATAAAACATAAAGTAGTTATATTATAACCCCCTTAAATTGAGTTCCTTTCTTAGAATTAATTTTGTTCATCAATGTTATAATACAGGAAATTTATTTTATATAAACCAACATCTTTAAAGTGATTACTAAAAATTCCATTCAAAAATAAATTTAGGAAACAATACGATCATAAAATGTAAAACATAGCTAGTTTTACAAATATGTGAATATATTTGGGAAGAGAATATTTTTATAAGGAAGAATATTGTTAATATTTTTAGGGAATTATAGATATCACTAATCATACGAAATTTGGTGATCCATAAAAAGTTAATGATAAAAAAACTATAATTTTTTGATGATCTAATGGTCCATTTGATTTATTAGAAGTGAAGGTACTAGGATAACTTTTTTGTTTCAAGGATATTTTTTTAAAGTTAAATAATTTTCTTTAGAAGATATACTTACTTTATCTCATTATATTTCAAAATCATAATCTCACCGTTCGATTATTCCTTGAATAATTTACACTTCATTTCTTATTTCCATATTTGAATCCTCGTTTTTTATTCCTAAATAATATACAAGTCATAATATCCATATATATAATGTAATTTTAATCTCCTTATATTTCTTTTTCATCAATATTCATAAATCATTTTATGGAGAAATAATGCATTAATCTCTAAAACCATATTTAAAGATAATCAAAATCCATTTTATAAATGATTATTCTTATAAACCTTTCCAAATTTTAAAATCCAATACATAAAATAGAATGTTTCTAGGTTTCTCATAATCTTATTAATATTAATCCCCCATATATCAAAAAGTAACTCATTATTGTCACACATAACCCATGTGAATACCTAAATCATAAAATATCTTCATACATGGTAATAAACTGTATTACTATAGAAACGTAATGACAAAATATTTATTCCCCATTCCTTGAATAAAACCACAAATTATTGAAAATATTACCAAGATCTAATAATTTTTTAAACTCCATCAATGATATCATAACCTACATTATCAAAAAATCATTTATCATTTTTGATGTCATTGATATTATCCTTTATACATTATAGAAATAAATCATCTCTGTATCCAAAATAAATTCCCTTTTATTAGATTGAGAAACAGATTATGGGTTACCTTCCAATAATAATGTTATTTTCCATAAAACAAGTCCATTATATTAAATCAATTTTTCCATTCCACAAGTATAATTTAATATAGTTGTGAAGATAACTAATGAAAAACATCTAAAAACAATGTTTATATATGTCATGATTCATATAAGATAATACGTGAATTAGAATTATTTAGTACTTTGCTAACTCCATCTCCTCCTTGATCAATTAACAGTGATTCACTATCTTATTCCTTAACACCCCTTTTCTCTAATAATTCATTCGTAGTCTCTTCATTGTCCATGACATAGCCATTATTTGAACAAACATGCTAATTCCCTTTATAATATTTACATTAAGTACATCAATCTTAATAACTCCCACACATTCCCTATTTAAATCATTCAATAGTTGATCATACAATATGGAGGACATTATAATCATCCATTATGTTAACTAAAATTTTTATTCTACCTTTATAGTTACTATCTTTATATCCCACTTTTCTATAGACAAAACGTCACCATGTTCCTCTACTACACCCACCTAGGTGTTTAATCCCACATTCTAAAAAAAGGAATCTCAATCACCTCTATAACATGGTCTCCATTACCCAAATTCATTGTGGACTCTCTACTTATATTATTTGAGGTGACCAAGATTTGACTAAGGTACACATTGTTAATAATGTTCTGTGTTAACTGATTATAAATGATCACAATTTCCTTCACTCCAATGATCATCCCACATAACAAATTATCAACAAATTTAACATTGAATTAAATATTAACCCATTTACTTGTTGTTACATTGTTTGGATAAAACTATAATGAATAGGGTGAGCAGAAATTATCATAGAGGGAAACCACATAATAATGAAAATTTACTTATAAGATGTTCAAAATACTTAAACCTTCTTTTAAATCCATGATATTATAGGCTAAAATAGGTTATCCATGATTATCAACTATTTTAATCCTCATTATGGTTTATAATGATTTTTCAGATTTACAAATCATATCCCCAAATATTATAAAACGAGGTGTGAAATAAGGTGAACTATCATGAACTAGTTCCCAATCGTGTCTAGCTTATTATGGTTCTATCAGGGTTGTTACACTGAGGAACATCTATTCCAAAGCCATGAACACTTTTAATATCAAGGTATTGATGTATTTATAACAAACCACTCTCGTTATCCTTTACCAAAATTGTAGGACATTTTCTAAAATATTAATTCACCCTTAGAATTATCCTTTGATACATCCCTATACATATCCTTAGAAATATACCATAGAATATCAATAAGTTTTCTCTTCCTAGTTTCCAAAGGATAACTAAAACTTTCTATTTATTCTAACTATATAGACCCAGTCTTCTGTACATGTATAATAGATCTTTTTAGATTAATATTCCAAACATTACAAAATTATTAACTTGAGGAGCATAACTACTTAGTGTATTTGAAAAAATTGAAACATAACCCTCCACCTTGGTTAAAAGTATTTAATTTGTCCCAAAAAGATATTTATATTTAGAATTCCAACATAAAATGTTTCTTGATATCCTAGGGAAATAATACATAATAAAGGTTTATCACAAATGCTTTAGAAGGGAAAATAAATGAGATATGTAAGCATAACATAAACATAGGGAATGAGAAAATAATCATAAAATTTGAATATATTTTTTTTCATATCAAATACCATGCACGTGAGTAATAGAATGAATATTATCATATCATAATAGATGAATCAAAAAGAAAATAAGAGAACATGTTGTTAGAGAAGAACATATAAAAAAGGCATGGAATTGTTCTAGGCACATAAGTATATGAAATGATTTCCATACTAGTAAAGGATCACATTAAAGGCTATCTTAATGGAATGGGTTCACCCCCAAATCCATTTTAGTAGACATGGGTAACTCCCAATACCATCTTAGTAGTAAAGGTTAACTTCAATTACCATCTTAGTATCCTATGATCACTCCCAATAGGTCTGTGGTGAGGGCTCTTAGCCTCCCTCTCTTGTTCTCGGAGGTACAGTCGGGTTTTCCTGTGGTCCCCAAAATTGTTTTGTGGTGCTTGGTGTTGATGATCCTCTTCAATTTGAACAAGTGACTCTTGAGGAGGATGAGAATGAATAGATCCATCCTTTATAAGGTAGGTCAGATGATATAGTAGATGATAATGTGTCTGCCTCAGAACTCTAGTCACATAAGCCCAAGGAAGCGAAAATTACAGAAGAGTACATCTGGTCCTCTTCAAAGAAAGGGAAGAACACCATTGTGGATTCATATGGTTTTATCAACCATAGTTGGAGGCTGAGGAGACAAAATTACAACTCACCCTTACATAGTACTCATGTTAATGGTCTTCTATTAAAAGAAAAGTCCCACAAAATATTTTGGAATTTGCTGCTAACATCCCAACAACTAAGGAGGATGTTGAATCAGACATCATTGATTATATTCTCATGCATTCTAATTAAAAAATTCTAGAGGAATCTTTCCGGATCAATATTTCAGTGGATGATGTATGTTGAATGTTCAAATGACTATTTTGTATTTATTTGAGTTAGGATCAATCCTTTTTGTTTGACAAATAGAAATGGATTTTGATATATGGTTTCAACGATGGAAAAACAATCCAATAGGAGCTTGTTTAGACCTGGGACGGGATGGAATCCCACTTCAAGGATCTCATTATGTACAAACCTGATATGGAGGCTACCTCCATCAAATCTCATCTAGTCAAGGTAATATATTCTAATTGGTTTAATAATTTATGGAATGGCCTGACTCTTTATTATGAGTTTTGACTTTTCTTGTATTCTAAACTCGGTTGGTTTCCAACTTTTTCTGTAAAAGTGATTTTTTAAATAACAACGAAAAATGTATTGGAAAAGGATCACTACAAATTCCATCATACTATACAAAGTCCCTTATAGAACCAGGTTCACTTCCTATTCTACCCATGTCAATGTCATTAGATTAAAATCCTTATCTAAATAATTGGAGGGATATATAATTCCTACCCATCACATAATGATATTTGAAAAATGTGAGACAGAAGATAATAAAGCATTCATCCTATAATTAAACAAAAAAATATATGGTTTTCATAAAACTAATATCCTAACCCCAATAATTAAATGGATATCATAATCATTTCATCATATCATAACCAATAGAAAATGGGAGGGTTTCATAACCATTTCTTCATATAATAACCCATGAAGGTAAGCGGGTTTCATATATGTTTAATCGTGGTATAACCCATGGAAGAGAAACGAGTTTCTTGAAAAACATTTAACCCTAAACATAAAACATTTAGAATAACAATAATAATGGTTTCCATAGATCATATATAGAGTAAATAATAAACAAAATCAAAGTATGTGATCTTATATGGAGATGTATTTGGAATGATTGCAAGGAGTATTTCTTAAGTAAAATAAATGTTTCTTGGGATAATTTTATAAATACAAAAAAAAAACATTAAAAATAATTTTCTTTTAATCCCAATTTTAAAAATTATGAATTATACATTCATAATTATTTAAAACTTTTCTTGAAGAAAATAACATTCCCTATTTGATAAAATATTTTTTGAATCATAAAACATTTTTGAAAACGTTTAATGATAAAATAACCTTGAAAACATATAAATGAATATTTTAAGAACATTCTAATCACATATTAAAAAATAAAAAAAATTAAAGCCTTTTCCATGAAAATTATTTTCAAATATCATTAAAAATATATTCATTAAAAATTTACAAACATGTTTTCTAGAATAAAATAGATTTCTGACTAAGGAAAGAAAAAGGGTCACCTTTTCTTTACTTTTTATGTTAATTATCTTAAGTAACAAATAATAGAAAATAGTACCATTACTTGATGATATAATTAATTTCTATAAGATAATAAATTTCTTGATATTTATTTGGATATTTAAAAAAAATGATAATCAATGGAATCATAATCATAACATATATTTATAAACAATTAGATTATAGCAATAAACTCTTACCACTTCGGTGACATTTAATCATAATACCCCAGAATGAATAAAATTAAATGGATTGAAAATATTAAAAAACACATTATTTTCTTGAAACAAATGTCCAAGGGCATATATATACACCTCATAAAACAATATAGGTTCATAATATAACATGTGTCTCAACAAAGAAAAATAGAGTGAATATTTCCTTAATGATTTGGTAACTTTCAAACTGTAAACCCCATGAAACATGTATCCTAAAATGGATATTTAAATAAAAATAACATTTAGTACAATAATAATAAAATACATTCATGGGAATTATATAAACCAAATAGAAGATATCAGTAGTAAATATAACTTGTGTCTTACAAAACTAATGTTTGAGTTATAAATCCATTACCTTAAATCTTGACTTCTTTTTACTCATTAAATAATCATTTATAATAAATACATTTTTATTATAAAAGAATTTAATATCCACATTAATTTATATCATACAATATCTGATTTTCTTATGACATTTTATTACATGTTTATTAAAAATTCCATGATAATGATTTGATTCGGAAAATAACAGCATTGAATTTCATATATGTTTTCATTCGTAAATTTATTGGTCTAATTAATTTAATAACGATTTAATTATCTCCAAAATTTGAACTATTATGTAAATATCAAATATATTCATTATATATGAATTTATACAAATCTATACAAGATAAATGTGTGAATTGAAATACTTCATTCCTGGAGACGGTAGTCCCTATATATGCATGAATGTTTTTTTAATTTTATTTTAGAATTTATATAATTAAAATTATAAAATATATTATCATTAAAGACCCAATTTTATTTCATAAATGTAAATTTATTTATTATATTCTTTCCCAATACAATCTATGTAATTCTTAATGAATCCTATCACTTGGAGAGGCGGTGGCCTATCTTAAACATGAACCGCATTAATGTATTCCAACAAAATGGATTCAATGAAGGTATATATTATATATCAATTAAATAACCATAATAAAATCATAAATATAATAAATATAACATAAAATCATTATTTCTATAATTATTCACCACCTTTAAAGGAGGTAATGGTAGAATGAACGACAAAAAGTCATGTGGTCATAGTCTTACTTACACACAAACATTGATTGTGTATCCTATTTGATTGAAGTGTGTGAATTTCTAGGTTATTACATTAACATAAAAATATCATAGTATAATTAATATACTTATGTTATTCTATAATCATGAAATAAAAATAATTGAATTGGTTTTTGGATAAAATAAACTAAAAATGTTCATTAATGAATATTACCTCTTCTCTGGGTATTTCCTTTTGGTTTGCACCAAATTACATTATTAGTTGGATTTCTACCCATACAAAGGATTCCATGATGCTGTGATGGAATATTTAAATATATTTTATAGGGAATTTCTAATCCAAAGGGCTTGATTGGTGTGATGAACGAGGGAGAGTGGGTACAGTATTCTAATTGAGGATGAGTGGAATTCCTTTAAATACTAAAAACAATTCACTATTGGGGGAGTCAATATTTAAATTCATAGTAGTGTTAGAAATTAATTTTAAATTAATTTTGCAAATGATGTGAGAAATGAGGTTTTAATAGATAGACTTTCAAGCATTTGAATTGTTATTATATCCAATTTCAGTGATAAATTGTTTTTAACAACCCACATTGGATAAATAAATGTAAAATTGATCTAATTAAACATTACAACATATTGAAATTATAATTTAATTAAATAAATAAATTAAGAGAAATGGAAATTTTCAATTAAATTTCTATTTTTAACTATTCATCAAAAAACCGAACTTTTTAGAAAAATCTAAAATATTCACCCTAATACAAATTTGATGTTTCAATTTCACAAAAGAATTATTTATTTGTACTAGAATTTATAAATGTGTAAAAATTTTATTTAAAATAAGTGTGTAATAAAATGGAAGTAAATCCATCTTTTATAAAAATACATCCTTTATGTGTAAAGTTAGATGTATCCTTATCTCTTGTATAGAAAATAGATAATTAAAAGCTAAATTGTTGATGGAATATAATATATATATAATTAAAATAATTCATCAAAAGTTTTTAGATTATTATTTTTAGATGAAACATATTTGTGCATAGAGAAATGTATTTTTTAGAAAGGAAATTTATTTATTTTCAAATAGTTCATACATTAATTTATAATTAATTGCTTACAAAATTATTCGTTGGATTTTTTTTATTATTTAGTTAATCAGTTTTATACTCTCTATTCCACTGGTTTGGTGATAATAATAATAATATTTTAATAACATGTCACAACTCATTTAAAATCATTTTTGACTATAATTCATGCTAAACATGATGTTTATTATGAAGCACGATTAACTTGTTTTGGTAAGACATTAATTCCATCAAAGAAATTTAATTTATTTGAAAAAAATAATTCATAAAAATTAAGGGAGTTATATTTTTAGATAGTGATATAGAATTCAACTAGAGATACAGCATTCAGCCTAATGTCATTTGTGGTATCTTCTTCACCTTAAGATACACTATGCACATAGATGTTCTTATAGATTCATTATTCACTCATCAATATCCCAAACACCATGTTGATTTTATCAAAACCCAAAATTTAGATACAAAATATTACATATTATTTTAGCAATAATCATAATATATCATTACGATCGATACAAAAACCATACTGTTTTAGAGTATTCAGAAACATGGATACAAAAAACAACTTGTACATAGAAGATGTACATCATCTCCAATTGAGTTCTAAACAAATGCCTCCCTTATTAAAAAAATCATTCATAAAAATTTTATTGATATCTAAATGGAGAATAAAAATAAGAAATAGTGATATTAGATATATAGTGAGGGTAAACAGTGGGGATATACTTTAATTATTTTAATTTGGAATAATGGTGTGAGGGGATGAGATTAAAATCATAAAATCAAACTTAATAAATCATAGATCATGAATTTAAATCACAGAATCATTCTTTAGTAGTTCATATGTCATGAATCATAAGAGAATAAAATATCATGGGCCCTTATAATATAATTTTTAAAAAATACCATTTCATGTGAGAGTGGAATAATGTGTGTCATAATAATAATCACATAAATATTATATATAATCTACCCACAAAGACATTTATCATATTGTTAGCGTTGGATAACCACTCATGTAACTATTTTGGGACTGTGATAACCACTCATGTAACTGGGTTTAGGCTTAGGAAAAACTATAATGTACCCACTTTTGGGCTTGGTATAACCTCTCATGTAACCTATTTTGGGATTGGGATAACCACCCATATATTTTTTGATCTTATAAAACATTAATTTTTTCCAACAAATAGAAGTTCTATAATGAACTTTACCATCCCTCATAAATAATTTTTATTATTATTAAAATCATATAGGCTGAATCTCAGAATTCTTTGGGGGGTTGTAGTGGTTAATCCCATGTGCCTCCCACCTAATAATAAGAAAGTAGTTAGTTCGAAATGAACTAGTACAACGATAATAAATGATACGATCACATATATTCCATTTGAAATACAAGGAGTTTGTGAAATAATTCATTTCCCTACATGAATAATTATCACAGATACCCGACATGATGATCCCTTTTCACCATCTAACTAGATAAGTCAGATCCCATGGGCAACTAACATTTACCTAGGGGAGACTAATTGAAACACTTGAACCAGATCCCACATCTACCAGTTTTATATGATAAAGCCTTTAAAGTGAAAGAGCATTGTTTATATCTCTAACATCTTTCCCATTGAAAGGATATGATTGTAGAAATCATTGATTCCCATGATCACTAAACCTATACTATCCCACAAAATCCACCCACCCCTCCCCTCATTCACCCAAATAAATAGAATCTATCAACATGAAATTCTAAGCCTATAAAATTTGGAATCAAATTGACCCATCTTCCTTGATTTTATCCACTACTTCTTCCCATTATAGATAAAGTTACTGGAATAAATTTTATAATCATCACTGATGACTCCATGTACATGATGAGAATCCATATTTCCATAATGTTAGAATAAACATGATCCTAAAAGATGGATTGAGAGCACTTTTAACCTTCCCATCCTGGTTACTCACCTCCTAGAGAACCCAATATTCAAAAAAACATTTTGAAAACCACCATGTCCACTCATTGTTTATCCACCCCTTTAAATTAGTTCAAAATGAATTTATAAAAATAATCCCCAAATATAGGTAATCCCATTTCTTATTATAAGTATTTCCATATCATGTTTTCCCTTTCTCTTTAAAAGAAAAAGTGAAAAAATGTTTACAGACTTAGATTTGAACAACATCTACATAAAAAGTACATGGAGACACTAGGAAATTGCATGTTATCATTGGTGGGAATTATATGATTCTTCAACCTCCACACTAAAAAATTCATCTTCATATGTATCCCCTTGCATCATGTTTTTAATGACCATTCATACCACTCATGATTGTTTCTTAAAATCACCTAAAAATACCTTATGTTTATGTGTTATTCCATTGATTTTGAAAAAAAATACAAAAATTAGGTTCTTTTTTCATTTTTATATTGTCAAGGGGACTTTTATTGTTGAAGATAATTTTTTTGGTGATAAATATTAGAGAAATGACTTGCTTCCCTGAATGATGTACTGAGAACATGGCATCTAAGGAATTAGATTGCTTTCCCAACCCAATTTTCCTTATACTAGAAGATATCTCTATATCCCATAACCCATCAAACCACATCATTAAGCACCTCCAAAAGATTTAACCTTCATTAACTGATCTTGAGATTCCCCTATTATATTCTTCCCTTTGATTCTAACTATCTCTGTAACTATTCCCCATAAACAAGGCCAATCAATTCTTCCCATGAATTATTTCCTAATCCAATATTGCATGTAGGGTAATCAAGTATTTCAAAATTCTCCAATGATAACTTCAACCATCCATGATTGGAATGTATATTCTCTTCCAAGTCTCCTAATGGAACTTATGGTCATAGTTTGTATCCCATATAAATTCATTTAATATTTTTTCAATCTTCTAAATAGATCCATTCAGATCCTCAACTATCGATAAGAAATACATTGTAATGGATGATAAAATGATGTTAACGAGTGTAATTATTTTTCTAATGGATAGAAATAAATTTTTAAAATTGTATATTATTAAAAAAAATCTAACCAATAATTTCAACAAGAAAATTATTATTTTTTCATTCATCTGAGATGAGTACTCCTTGGTACAATATTGGAATATAGTGCTTCTTCAATACCAAAAATCACTTGAATGATTTTACTATGCATGTTTGATCACCTATTAGAGGTAAAGACCGTTATTTTCCTTTGATTGACGTTTTTGGCTGCTCTATTTACCATATGCTTCGATAAATTTATTGAACTCAATAATAGATTTTGTATTAACATTGTTAAAAAAAGAACATCAATAGAGAAAATGAGATGAGTAATGAACCCATTTCTAGAAATGTTTCATAAAGGAATTATCACTCCATAATTCTAGGAATGATTTATATTACTTGAGAGAGAATCTTGTGTTTGGATAAAAATATTAGGGGGCATGGGATCAAAATGTCATAATTATCTAATACTTATGGAGAAGCTGAATCCCCTCCCTACAATTTAAATGGACAACCATGTGGAAGAAAACTATTTGAATCACATGTCACAAACCCATTCCATGAAGGTGGACTCTGTAATAACTCAAAAAATAAATATTAATTTTAACTGATTCATTTCTTTATCATATCCAATTTCACAGTGATTTTCGATCCATGATTTTTTTCTATTGATATCATAAACCATCTCCATGGATATACCAATTTCTCCCAATATTATCCACACATTATTTAAATCACACTTTTCTTCTGAGACTATCCTTGGGATGACATGATTGAGCCTTCTATTGATAAGGAAATTGAGTATTTTTTTGAAAAAATTAGACAGGAAAAATTAACTATTCTGATTGATGGGATTTGGTTCATTAATTTTTTGCAATGAGAACCACAATGGATACACACACAGTCCTATTAAAACTACCACTTCTATGTTATCCCAACACCACATCCCCCATCTAGTTTTTAATAATTTCATATAAATCCACATAAAATTATATAGGGAGTCCATCAGGCCCAGATGAACTCTCTGGGTTGATACTTCAAGATATCTCTTTGATCTCATTTTCATCTGGTAATGAATCCAACAAGTCATTGTCAGAGTATTCTACCAGTCTCGAGATGTAATCCATAAAGGCAGCATCCAATCCATCCCTAGAGTAACTTCTATCATTGCAGTGGTTGTCACCTCCCAGAAGCTCCATGAAGGGATCAAGGGAGAACTTCAAACCCACCTAAATCTCTGACGTTTAGGACACATAATTCAATTTAATATTTAGTTTCATAGACACATCCTCTATTTAACTCATTTTTGAATTTAATATGTTATTCTCGCCTCCTCCATGAGCCAAATTTTTTGTTCTTATTTCTCTCAAAACTATCCCCAATTAGTTAATTTTTTCTAAAAAAACATTTGTTTCTATACCAAATATTAAAAAAATGAAATCATCATGGTTCATTTGAATCTACTCCACTACTCTTTCAATATCCACATTGATCCCCTCCAAACTATTTTTATGAATTTTATTCTTGTCATCGACCTTTAAATTTATTTCTTCATATGATTCTGGTCATGTGTATGACTTCCAAGTAAATAATTATCTCTATATTATCCCAATATTGATGGATTATTTTACTAAATCCCACTAAGTTCATTCATCCCTAATAATAGAATACATCAATTCCTCTCAAGTCACCATTTTGTAATGCACTAGGATCAGTTAGTGATCAGAGTGAGAACTAGTTATATGGACCACTAAGACATGAGAAAACCCATCTATACCTTAAATTATTGAACATCATAGATCCAATTTGCACTATATTATTCAATCCCCTTTCGGGTACCATGTGTACCGACTCCAAAACAAAACCCAGGTCCATGAGGCCCTTGGTCACCAGAAATCCCAAATGTATTTTATTTCATCACTAGAGAAGGTTGCACCTCCCCTCTTTTCGGATAGTTTTGAATCCCCCCCAACAAACCATGGGATACCCCCTAATTTGAATATAGTAAGATGATTCCATAACTACACTTTCTAAATATAAAAGAATTTTAAAAAAAAATAAGAAAATGAACATGAAGTCCTTTGAGATTACAATCATTAATATATATTGACGATAACCCACAATAAAAACCCTGGAGACACATGACTTCCAAAAATCACTTTTTATTGTTTGGAGTTTTAGAAACTAATAATCTGTTTATTTTCCCATGAAAAATAATGTGTTTTTATTTTATTATGAGCATCTACTATGTTATTGGCTCTCGTATGGGATTTTGTTTGTTTGGGCTTTCTTCTGCACTCTGGTTCACAGATGAGTGGGATCACTATTTTATTGGCCCACCTGGCATCTGTTTTTACCACTATAGTGATATTTTTCAATATTTTATAGATATATATTTATGAACTGTGATCTTATGGATGAAAATATTTTTGTTTATGTTTCTCCGTGATCCTCTATGTCGTCACCTCTTTTCCCTATGCATGATGTGTGTGCCGTGATTTTCTTCTACATATTGTATCGGCCTAGCATCTCAACCCTTCCACTAGCCATTAGTTTTCTGAGTGTCCTCCCATTTTTTCACATATCAAGGGGTCTCCTCACCTCTATCTCTAAATTATTGCACTCAGTGGTCTTTTTCTGCTGCACAGTTGTTTTCATCCCGGTGGTTCAACGTCTTTATTTTCCAACATCCATAGTACATAGAGAGGAGCTTCGTCAGCCCTATGATTTTATGGTTTCCCATCTCTATCCTGACCATTTTCTAGTGACCTCTAGGTGATATCATGGTCCTCATAAGTACTGTGATGACTAATTAATAATCATAAACCTCCGACCCTAGCAGATCTATGTGTTCTTTGGTGCTTCTATTTTTTGGTCCTGTTCTTTTGTTTCATCGTTTAGCTTTTATGTTGTATGTTTTTTATTTCATTATCCATATGGTTCTCAGTGTCTAGGGTTGTGTGCATGAGTCCGTCTAGTATGGGATAATATGTCTCTAACACTATGAAAGATTCCACCATTGGCTCTTGAGGCGATGTGGTCTCTATTCTAAAGTAGGTTCTTTGGTTTGTGTGCATATCTTTCTCTTATAGGTCTTCTCTATTTTGTATGTGGTATGATTCCATTTTTTAAAATAGTAAACAATATGTGGTGGTTTTTTCCTATGGAGTATGACCAAATGTTTTGAACCATGTAAATAATTATGTTCATCCTTACTTTCCATCATTTTCCTTTTCCTTTTTCTCGAATTATTTTTTATAAAAGGATTCATATTCCTTTTCATTTACTTTGAATGGATTTTTAATACCTGTATCGATACCTCCAAAAAATTGAGGACATTGCATGGAATTTCATTCATATATTCTAGGAAACCCATATTCTTGTCAAAGTAAGGAAAAAATTCTGCATTGTTGGTATGATCCAAAGTAATAAAAATAAATACATGTAACCAATGTGATTCACTATGAATCAAAGTGATTGTCCAAGTCTCAAGTTGAAAATAGGAACCATTAAATAATAGATATGGATGACTTGTGGCTGTAATATGAACCTATATTTATTTTAGAACTATTGGAAGACAATATTCATTCCCTTTCCACAAGGGATAATGGTTTGCATTAACACTCACGAAAGCAAAGGTTCTGTTCGAAGGAGATAAATGCCCCACTAGAGATAGAAAAACATTGTTAGGTTTTGTGACAAGGGCAACAGTCAAAGGAAAAGAATTATAAAGAGGAGCATGAGGTGAAATGTTTTCATTTGAAAACCCCACATTCTATTTCACTTAAGAAAAAAATATGGCATCCTCTTTAGAGAAGTTTAAGTGATGAAGGCCACCAGCCCTAGGTCTTAACATGCCATCGATGGACCTCAAAGATCCCCCTCACCCGAAAAGGGGCCAGTTGATTCCTTGAAAATAATTAGATCTAAAATCCTTCATCTAAAAAGATCAATGGAGAGGCCCCAGAGATGGTATAAAACATAGAAACCATCCCCACTTATGAGAATAAATTTCAAAGGATGTTGTTATGATGAAAATAGATTTTAAAAAATTCCTAATAATATATACTTCTTTCATTCCCAACCCACTTGTCTTAAAAAATAAAATTTATAAAATTTTAAAGAATAAATATTTAGTGAAAATAACCTTGAAAACATGTCATATAATCTTTAAATAAAATGTAATTCATTAGTATGAGTATATTTAGTCATGTGATGTTTGTTAAAACAAATATTACTTTTAAATTATTAGTCAAAAGTAAAAAGTATCTAGTTCAGAAAATGATTAGAAAGTTCCATTAGAAAAATTAATAGAAGCTAAAAAATGTGTAAAAAGGGATATAATAATTCATTTGAAAACAGAAAAAACTTTTTTGAAAACATTTTTGATAAAAATATTGAAAAAGAGGAAAATGATTCCTGACCGAATAGAAAAACAACATGGTTTTCTATAAAGACACTTTTTTGGTCACTTCAGTACATAAACCGAGGAAGATTAAAGGAAGACATGTAATATCTTGAAATAACTATTGTATATGAAGTAAAAAATAATTTACTATAGAGATAAAATATAATTTCATTATTGAAAATTTAATCATAAAAATCCAATTAAAAATGAGATAGTAAGGTAAATCCTATACAACTTTTCTAACACCACAATATAAACAGGCTTTTGCAGTGCCACCATGTAAAAGCACAAAAAATTGATAAAGGGAATATATTTATCAAATCTTGAAAATAGTTTTTGAACCAACCCATTTATAAGTTCTTTTTTAGCGCTGATAATGGTACCCCTATTATGACCATTGTTAATACTGTTAAAGGTAACCCATTTATAAGTTATTTTTTTACTAGTACTAAAAAAGTGTATGTTTAAAAAAATATTATAAATAATATATTGATATGTTAATATATTAACTTATATATATAGGTTTACTTTGATATAAATAAAATATATATTTTTAAAATATGTTTTAGATATGTATAAATAGGCATTTACACTTTATATAAATTTTTTTTGTAAAAATACTAATAAAATATTTTAAAAACCACTATTAATTAATAATTTTATAATTATTATCGAGTAAAAATAATTAAATAATGATTTGAAGTTAAAAAAATAAATAATATTGATAAAAGTTCAAAAATTAGTTGAATACATAACTCAAACATCGAACAACCATAAATTTTGATCCATATATCCGTTTGAGCTCTTACACATATCAAAATGAATCCTATGACATGCTTTACTCAGTAGTGATAGAGAAAAAACCACTGTGACATTTTTCTTGGCAAAAAGTATTATAAATACTATAAATATGTGTCTTTAATATGTATACCTAATTTTTTTAACATTTGATAGAATTTCATCCCCGTTTAAGGTGGGGTTTTTTGCCTTTTTAGTGGGGATTGAATTTATTCTCACTGATTACATTCATATTGATATTCTGTATTTTTAAATTTTATCATTTTCCCAATTTATTGTTATTTATAATCATATATAGTACAATATATTCATATTTCATTTGTATTAACACATTAAAATTTAATTTTATGAAAATAATTAATCATATTTAGTAATAAAATATATTTCTCAATATTTAAGAAATATCTAAAAAACTAATATCTATTTTATTTAAATGAAAAAAAATGAATATTTATTTACCTATATAATGTGCATGTGTGTGTGTCTATTAGTGTGAGTCTGTATCAACAAATTGATATATATTATCAATATATTCTAGTATATGAATATAAAAATTAATATGTATTACTCATAAATATAAATAAATATATATTAATATGTATATTTAAACTTATAGATACACATCTATATATTATATACATGTGTATATATGTTTTGTATATGTATTTATTTATTTATAAACACAATAAAAAATATATTATAAATTTATTTAACATTAATATTATAAATAAATATTAATATATAAAATAATATCTTGATAAAAAATATATTTATATATATATATATAAATAAATAGATATAAATATGAATTTATATATGAATAAATAAATATATAAATATAAATCTATATTAATATATGTATTAATATGACTATATATATATATTTAAATGGATGTATCATTAAAATAAGAATAAAAAAATATGGGGGACTGGTAAAAGATCAGGCGCGCTAGAGGGTTCGAACCTAAGTGGAGGTAGGTCTGCGTGGGAGGTGTCGGAGGGAAGGAACTGTTAGGGGGGTTGCACCTTGCATAGTTAGAGGGGTGTAGATGGTGCACATGATAATGGATTCATATTGATGTTGAAAGGGGGATCAATCTCTGTTAAAAGTAGGTTGATCTACCCTCTGATTTAATGTTTTTTTTATTTTTTTGACTTTTATCAATGCAAAAAAAGTACTGATAAAAGACACTTTTTTCAGTGCTATTTTATTTGAGGTGATAAAAACCCTTTATCTTCTTTTTATTATCATAGATAGAAAAATCATTTATCTGTTCTTTTTTTAGAGCTGGTAAAAGGGACCCCCTTTTAATAGCACATCGATTTTCAATGTTATTTTAGCATAGATAATGGCTTTTTTAGTACTGATAAAACCATATTTTGTAGTAATGTATCATTCAAATAAAACTGCATGGATCAAATAATTTTTTTTTAAAATTAAATAATATTATTCAAAAGGATACAAGATATAACATTTCAAATTTATATTATATTCACATTATAATGATAAATAGGTGCTTAACTTCAAACATACCACAATAATTAAATATCGAGTAGAAAAACCCTTACAACTTTGATATCTTCTGAATCCAAGGATATGAAAAGAAATAATATGATATGTGTATTAAATCTCCATTAATTCTTGGAATTTATAAAAATAAATTCATTCATAATTAATCACACTAAATTAAGGAAACTTTGTTGCACAATATGAAACACACCTCAAGAATTTGAAAATAACACAAAGAAAACAATTTCTAATGTATGTCTTGGTTGGTATGAACTATACCCTACTATATAATAAATTAATATATTTTATAATTCTGTAAAATAACCATATAAATACAAAAAATTTCATATATGATACACTTATAACATTAAAATTCTTTTTTATTAATAAATATTTATTAGAATTATCATTTCTAGGCCTTAACTTTCTGTTTTTTAAAATATTCTTTGGTTTGGAAGTTATAGTACTACCACATTAACCATTGTTAAATATTCCCCATAACATTAATCATTTAAAAAGTATCACATTTAATCATTATATAAAATTTTATAACTATTAATATAATATGGTGATTAGAGATTATTTATATAACTTCGTATAGATGGTACTGTGTACATACGTACAAGTGATGTGTCCAAATTTTTTGAATGGAATGAAATACAATAAAAAATACTTCAATATTAAATAAGAATAATAATTTTATATTTTAATATATAATCATTAAATCTATCCTTATTAATAGTAATCTATGGAGAAAAGTAAAAATTAATCGCATCTCTTAGTGGAGGTGTTACTCCACACGTACGCACAGATGATGTTATCATTTTTCAATAGATATGTTGGTAATAAGGTAGATAACAAATAATAATTAATTTAGAATAACTAGGACATAAATATCATATATAAAATATATACACATCATAAAAACTATCCATGAATTATGGCGATGCTATATGAATCATATCATTATGAGGAGGTGATAGTCCACTCGTACACATGAGTGATACTTTCAATTCCCATTTAACATAAATGTTGTCGGAAATGGTTATGAGATAATCATAAAATCATATTAGTATATTTATTATAATTTAATTACCATTTTTATATGGTTTTAGTTGCTGTCTAGAAGGTTTATGTAAAAATAAACTTGAATGATAGTGGTTAAGATTTATTCTTCTTTTTTGAGATATCATTTTTAGACTACACCTTTTGGCCTTGATGGATTGGTCTTAAAAAATGAAATTGGATCTCAGATGAAGCGAATGAATCTAAGAATGTTTTTGATTATTTATCTTATGGTCAATAAGGATCAAATTTTTTTAAAAAGGGAGGGGAATATGTTCACTTTTTAAAGTGAGGGGTGGGACACAAATATAATTACTAAAAATGTTTCAAGATTATAAGGTCACATTCACTTGAAACTGTCTCAAAATTTCAATGAATTAAATGGTATAGTAATATAAGGTTTAATGTTTTTCAATAAATTGTAATTATACATGTTTCGGTATAATTCATAACTATATATCTCAGTTTAACCCCATGCCCCCATTAAACCAATTTTAACATTAATTGTGGTGAGAAAATTGTACTATTTTAAAATTCCTTATAGAAAATTTATTACAATTAAAATATATCAATAATATTGATTACAAATATTATATTTAATTTATTATATTTAATTTATATATTTATAAAATTTTAATTTCAAAGAAGTGTGAAAAACCCAACAAGCCCATATTTTTTAGAAAGAAAACATCTTTTAATGTTTAAAATTTAATTTATTCCATTAAATGAATTACAAAAACCATTAGTTTATAGAAAAAATTTATTATTGAATATAGTATCAATAAATTCCTTTAAATATATTAGTCCATATATATTAATTTAATTCATTTATATAAAAACCTATTACACACATAAAAACGTTTTTAAAAAAAATTATTTCTAAGAAAAAACATTAACTTATACCAAATTCATGTGTAATTTTGATTCCCTTATAATTTATAAGATTATTTATAATTAAAGGATTATCATGTTATATCAAGATAATTTTATTAACATAATGTAACTTTTCAAGAGATAATAAATGATATTTTTATAAAATATTAGAATTTTCACTATTGACATAAAATAAATCCATCCAAATAAATCCCGAAATCTCACCTTATGAAAATATTGAAATGATTATTTTAAAAATGATATCCATTATCATAGTTAAAATTTATTCAAACATTAGATATTAATTATAATTTCCACTTGAAAAATAAAATAAAAACCATTTTATACGAAATTATAATTTTGAATAATATCATGACTTTACCAAAACCTTTGTACATATTTTTAACGAATTAATTAATAAATTTTCCTTATCTAAAACCATTATACATATTTATAAAAATTCAATAATTTTTATTGAATCATTCCTATTTAATATATATGTTATAAAGGATTACTATATCACATTTCATTTATTATTGGGGTTGTGTATAAACCATGAAATTTAATACTATATGTTTTTTTTTCAAAGGAAATAAATACAAAATCATTGGGTGTTAGATTATACCATATATAAAATTAATTCTTTGATAAAACTTTTGTCAATATTATATAATAAAATGATTAGGTATCGATGATAGAGAAAATATTTTCAATTAATTTATATTGAATATCATTGTTTTAAACCCACAAAATTGTTCCTCTAAGATGAATTGTTTCATTTTTATGATAATGGTGTTATTTGAGCTGAATAGTAAAAATTGGCCATTTTGGATTTTTAACAGTTTTAAATTATTTCGGTAGGTTGGCCATAACATTATCTACACTGATCCAAATTGAAAAATTCTTTTTTTTACAGATTCTACACATCCAGGGATTCATTTAATATATGTGGACCAAAATCTGAATCGGCCATATGGAAGCTCAAAAGAAGCACACAAGTTGGCTTAAGAAAACTGTTTTCAGTTATGCCTAGTTTTGATGTGGGATCCATAACTCATCCACTATGGGCCCAAAGCTAGTGAAATGCGGTGGGTGGACGCACAAGGGGTTTTTGAGCATCTTTTATGAAGGAAGAACCGAGTGAATTGGCCGTTTATTGGGTCATTAAAGCACCCAAATCCGGAGGATTTCGTTTTGGAGAGTCTGACTGGACAGAATATATTCTCAAGGTAAAACGGACATAACTCTCGGAATACATGTCCACATCCACTGGAATTTTGAGGAGACACGTAAAAGGGAATTATGAACAACATTCATGAAGGTATCAACGCGTTAAAATGTCATTTAAAGGGGATACAACGCGTCGACATTCGGGGGAAGCATTCTGGCTATAAAAGGAGGAGAGCTCCACCCTCTCAAAGCATCCATTCTACATCCATTCTCCATCCATTCTCCATCACATTCCTTCTGGGACACCAAAAAGATCTTTTCGGTTTTATTTTTTATTTATTTTCTTTTTCATAGTTTCGTAATGCCTTCTTCTTCCCCATTCAACTCGATTACCCTTACCATGGTGGGGCAAACTTTTGGAGTGATTGGGGAAGGGTTGGTTTTCTACATTGTAATGCTTGAGTTCTTGGACGCAATTGAATAAATTTCTTTCTTCTTCAAATTTGTTTTCAATTTATTATAGTGGATTTTATAATCAAGTGCGATCGTTCTTGAATATTAATTCCGTTAATTATTTTTGCCTTGGTAAAATAATCAATATCTCCCTCCACTAATTTCTGGTTTATATACGATGGAATAAACCAGGAATTAGTAGTGAAGTACTTGACGATCGTCAGTACGTGTAAAAGGTGTAGTTAATATTCTTGATTGTTTGGGATAAACAAAACCCGATCGGGTATTGCCAATTTCAATTAAGGATATTCAATACAACTATTTTACACATGGAAGGAGAGTTGACCAAACCGAGATCTTGGTAAGGTTTTCTCTCACAATAACAATTTCACCAAGGAAGTGAGAGGAAACGATTGTGGAAACTCACTTTAATCAACTAAGAAGAAGAGGTTTGAATTAAATTGAACAAGGATAGCATTATAATTAGGAAACCGACCCCGACCTAATCACCTTTTTAAATTTCATTGTTTTTCAATCATTTGAATTTCAAATTTCCATTCACAACATTTTTACCCCCGTTTTAAAGTGACAACCCATTTTGTGTGCACTCCTCTTCGAGAGACATCCTAGGTAAACCACATTACTACATTTTCACTTAGGTAAAAATTGTTTTTCCACGCCCTACGACAGGCGTGCGTCAAACTTGGCTCTGTTGCCGGGGAGGTAGTGCCGCAATATTTTTGTAAATTTTTCACATTTTTTTCCTTAAAAAAACAAAAAAAATATTTCCATAATGAATTCAAATGATTATTATTCTACATGGAATGAAAATTAATCACAGGTTCAAGAACAAGACTACACTGAGGAGGCCCTCCAACGAAGAGCTGATGCACTAATGATAATGTTCAAGAAGTTGGAAAGAGGCATAGAAACATGGATCACACCAGAAGATTTGATGGCCATGGTCAATGAACTACAAGTTGACTTAAAAATATTTAAGGCCAAGAAGGAAGTGCCACTGGTCTTCCCTAATTTCACTAAAAACATCCATGAAGTTGATTCCAAACATGAGGTAGAGGAGCCTGTCTACCTACCTTCATCCATTGATGATCGAATCCAAGAGGAACTTTCAATTGAAGAGGATATTAATGTCGAACCAAATCAGGGAGATGATACATTCTTAAACTCAAATTATTTAAAATTTTCTGAAACTAATTTGACTATCTCTCCCAAATCAATTGGATTTTCAGATTCATCAAACTCATATTACACCTTGGAGGATGATGTGAAAAACACAACACCTGTTGAGGAACTTCTGGAGCTCCCTAAAGTCACTGAATATCAACTAGAAGAGCCCGATCATGAAGAGATCCATGTTGCTGAGCCTGAGGAAAACAGACAAGAGGTTGAAACCTCCTTGAAGCCGGCACTAGAATACAAGATGGTTGCACAAGTAGAAACAAAATAAGAAGAGGTTCCCTACTTCATCCTACCCCCACCATGCAAGTTGTACCAAATTGTGAAGGGGGTGGATCTGGTGTACTCTATTCATGGAGTCCTCATCAACAAAAACAATGAACTTCAACATGGAAGTAGCCACATGTGGTGGTTCAAATCAAAGAATCCTCATCCACCATCAGATTGGGGATAATCAATTACAACTGCCCCTCTGGAGGCAGTCAAAACCCAGGGCCCACTTGGGGGATTATTCCAAGATTTATCCTTTTTTTCTTATTCAATTTCTGTTTTCATTTCTTTTAATAAATTTCTTATGTTATGTTTTTACTTTTTTTTAGGTTTTAAAAGAGCAACACTTGGAAGCTTAACTCAATGTTGCACTATGAATAAATCAGGTTGTACCTCTCTTTCACACTTTCTTGATGTTGTGATTAATTTGAAAATTTCCTTACATGTTAAATCCACTTGGATGCATCGAGGACACTGCATCATTTAAGTTTGGGGGAGGGAACCTTTGTAGTATAGGATTTTTATTTGTTGTTTGTTTTCAAAAATAAACAATAATAAAAAAAAAATGCGTGATTTCAAATTTTTGTGTGTTTATTTTTTCAATTTTTGGTGTGTTTCTGATACGTTTGAGCTGAAATGATTTTCAATACCATTTTTGAAACCCATGTCAATGAGGGAACCAGTCTATTTCATGAAACTGATCTTAAATGAATGCTGAAATAACTTTTTTTCATGTTCAAATCTTTTGGAAATTCATGAAAAGTACACTAATTTTTAAATCTCATGCCATATTTCACTGTCTATATCATTGAAATGACTTTCTTGTGAGGCTTCTGAACCATTTTTGTCATATTCTTTTCATTCACCTCATTTCTTGAGAGAACCAGACAATGCTTTCTTTAACCAGAATTTGATTTATTCCTTTCAAAACTTGAGGGTTGGGGTACGTGTGTTTTAAATGATTGATGCATTTATTTTGTTTGAAGCCCCCTTTTCAAAATAATCCTTTTCATTATGGCCCACCTTTACATTTATCCTTCATTGTAGCCCCTAGTATCCATGAATTGCCTGTTAGGTTAGCCACATTACAAGCCAATTTTCCCTATCATACCTGCTCTTGAAGTAAAATTGCATGATCTAGTTGAACTTAAGTGTGGGGGAAGATGTCTTGTGGTGTACTACCTCATTTGGTTATACTTTGGGTGGAAAGTAAATTATGGAAGATATGTGTGTGATGCTGAAGAGTTATTCTGTTGAAAGCTGTGCCTTTTCTGGAGATTTTATGACAAGAGAAGCTGTGCCTTTCTGGAGAATCCAAAAGAGAAGTTGTGCCTTTCTGGAGCTTCCAAAAGAAAGCTGTGCCTATCTAGAGCTTTAAAAAAAATTATGTTTGAAAAGATTGAAATGTTTGCTGCTGAGCTGATTGAATGATGATGAATCCTATTTTCAACAAAGGGGAAGTGAAGGAGACCATATTTGAGTGAAAACTAGAATCTTGTGATTCTGCTTCAATAAGAGCCAAAACTTCCGTTTTTCGGCCTCAGAACATTTAACATCTAAATCCTACCAACCAGAAGCCACAGAACAACCTTGAAAAGTCCTCATGAGAAACACATGTCCTTGACTCACATCGGGTGGAGAAGTATGAATTTATCAAACCTATGGTGACTCTTGTGTGAGTTTAGATGAGAAAAGCCTTGTTCAGCCTTTACATTTGTGAGATGAGAGAAAATTCATGTGAGGTAGGTGTTTTGTGTGCATGGGATAAGAAATGAAGTGGAAATATATTAAAATATTAAATGGAGAACTTGAAATAACAGTTTTTGTTGAGGCATGATATCTTTTTGTTTCTTGAAATTGATTTTATTGATCTCATTCATATGTGTTTTGATTTTGATTTGATTTGATTTTTACTTGTCCAGGAGTCCAACTGCTAAGTGTGGGGGAATTGATAGAGAAAATATTTTCAATTAATTTATATTGAATATCATTGTTTTAAACCCACAAAATTGTTCCTCTAAGATGAATTGTTTCATTTTTATGATAATGGTGTTATTTTGAGCTGAATAGTAAAAATTGGCCATTTTGGATTTTTAACAGTTTTAAATTATTTCGGTAGGTTGGACATAACATTATCTAAACTGATCCAAATTGCAAAATTCTTTCTTTTACAGATTCTACACATCCAGGGATTCATTTAATATATTTGGACCAAAATCTGAATCGGCCATATGGAAGCTCAAAAGAAGCTCACAAGTTGGCTCAAGAAAACTGTTTTCAGTTCTGCCTAGTTTTGATGTGAGATCCATAACTCATCCACTGTGGGCCCAACGCTAGTGAAATTCGGTGGGTGGACGCACAAGGACATTTGGAGCATCTTTTAGGAAGGACGAACCGAGTGAATTGGCCGTTTATTGGGTCATTAAAGCACCCTAATCCGGAGGATTTCTTTTTGGAGAGTCTGACTGGACAGAATAAAATCTCAAGGTAAAACGGCCATAACTCTCGGAATACATGTCCAAATCCACTGGAATTTTGAGGAGACATAAAAGGGAATTATGAACAACATTCATGAAAGTCTCAGCGCGTGAAAATGTAATTTAATGGGTATACAACGCGTCGACATTCGGGGTAAGCATTCTGGCTCTAAAAGGAGGAGAGCTCCACCCTCTCAAAGCATCCATTCTCCATCCATTCTCCATCCATTCTCCATCACATTCCATCTGGGACACCAAGAAGATCTTTTAGGTTTTATTTTTTATTTATTTTCTTTTTCATAGTTTTGTAATGCCTTCTTTTTCCCCATTCAACTCGATTACCTTTACCATGGTGGGGTAAACTTTTGGAGTGATTGGGGAAGGGTTGGTTTCTATATTGTAATGCTTGAGTTTTGGACGCAATTGAATAAATTTCTTTCTTCTTCAGAGTTGTTTTCAATTTATTATAGCGGATTTTATAATCAAGTGCGATCTTTTTTGAATATTAATTCCGTTATTTATTTTTGCCTTGGTAAAATAATCAATATCTCCCTCCACTAATTTCTGGTTTATATACGATGGAATAAACCAGGAATTAGTAGTGAAGTACTCGACGATCATCAGTACGTGTAAAAGGTGAAGTGAATATTCTTGATTTTTTGGGATAAACAAAACCCGATCGGGTATTGCCCATTTCAATTAAGGATATTCAAAAAAACTATTTTACACATGGAAGGAGAGTTGACCAAACCGAGATCTTGGTAAGGTTTTCTCTCACAATAACAATTTCACCAAGGAAGTGAGAGGAAACGATTGTGGAAACTCACTTTAATCAACTAAGAAGAACAGGATTGAATTAAATTGAACAAGTATAGCATTATAATTAGGAAACCGACCCCGACCTAATCACCCTTTTAAATTTCATTGTTTTTCAATAATTTGAATTTCAAATTTCCGTTCACAACATTTTTACCCCCGTTTTAAAGTGACAACCCATTTTGTGTGCACTCCTCTTCGGGAGACATCCTAGGTCAACCACATTACTACATTTTAACTTAGGAAAAAATTGTTTTTCCACGCCCTACGACAGGCGTGCGTCAATCGACTTCATCGCATCCCCATGTTCCCATGCAGCTTCCTCGAATGTATGATTCCTCCATAGAATTTGCACCAGGTGAGTAGTCTTGTTCTATTGAACATTCTCATCTACGATATAAAATTTATATTTTTTTTCATAATTTAGAAAATATCCATCTATTGGGATGTTATATGAGTTTAGTACAAGTGAATTATCAAGTTATACCCGCTTATAATACATACATGGATCATATCACTAACTTAAGATAGTTTGAGTGGCGTGCTTAACAAAATAAAAATACTCTAATCTGATCAAGAATCTAAAATTGGATTATATATCTTGGGATCATATTAACCTTATATATGAATGTTAAAAAATTATTTAATATGAAAAAAATTCAATAATATGTTCTAACCAACTACAAATCATAGATCATTTTGATGATTGTTAGCAGAACACTTCTGTTGACTTTGATATTGATTGATATTTTGTTCCAGGACTCTAAAAACATGTTTAATTTCAACATATAATATATTTCCCAATGGATGTTTTTCATCCAACTTCATCCCCACTTGTTTTCATTCTTCACATCATTACATAGAGGGCTTCATAAAGATACCACTTAATGATCATGTAAAATCTACTTACATGGTAGAATTCGACTACTAGAAGGTGTTGATCCCAACTAACATTGAAATATAGAAAATAATATTTCCACATATCCTTTATGGGATGAATGGTTCTCTCAAATAGAAAATTTTTTGGACGATAGGGTGCACTAAAACAAAACAATATACGATTTTATTTCGGAATACTTCCCCATAACATCAAGTTAAACCTCAGATACCAAAAAAATAAAATAAAATGTGGTACTACATGATACCATTGAACTTACCCAATACATATCCAAGAAATTTGATCAATATTGAAATAATATTTGATATAAAATATGTATTAGAAATTTATAATGTGATTGGATACGACCAAGATAACATTATTACCATTATACATTTAAGGAATTAAAATGAAGTGATCCAGAGTTAGGTTTTCCCATTTTCATTCTTGTATGGGAAATGGTTGTAACATCTCCTTAGACTTTTATATATAAACTAAGGAATGAAATACATACAATAGAATAGATATCTTCATGTTATCCTCTGAAAAATAGTCTGTTAGATATCCAAAAATAAGTATAATTACTGATGAATTAAGAGTGATGAGTTATGAACACCTTCTAATAGTTCATTATTCAAGTCTAATATTGACTAAAAGCATTTTTGTTTAGTTAACCATATCATTCCATTACAAAAAATTTCAACACCAGTTTATTACTTTATTTTGAGGCTATAAATCTTCCATTTTATCCACATTTATACTCACATAGATATAAGGATGAACCCTCCCATGAAAAATATATTATTTATACGATTTTTTAAAGATTTTATTGTATATCTTCAGAAAATCCATAATTATATGACTATTTTTATTCTCATCTTAGATAAGCTAAAATGAATCTTTTATCTCAAGAATCATCCTCAATTTTTACTTTCCAAAGGTTGTAATGTATTGATCTTTAAAATCAACTATAACCATCTATTTAGGCACACATTCAACACTTTTTTACTGATTATGTACATATGAATTTTATGATCATTTTATATGTCACATATTTATCCAAAAATATAATAGCTATATATCATTAATTTAAATAATACCACTGCTAACTCTAAATCATGAGTTGGTAAATTTTTTTCATGAAACTTTAATTAGTATGAGGCATAAACTATCACTAAATCAATTTTCATATGAAATAACCTATAACCTTATTTTTGTATGATAATATATTAATAACTCTTCTCCATTATATGGTCACGTGAGTAGAGGTGTGAGTAGAGGTGCACTATAAACCCTTATTATCAGTTCCTTGGATTTGTCTTCACATTTATTAGTCTAAATGAGTGTAAATCCATTCGAAAATAACTGCGTGATTAAATTCAATATCCCTAAATAAATCCATCAAAAAGTGTTACTAATATCTATCTAATCTGAGAAAATTATATCTCACAGTCACAATGGTAAATCTATATAAATTTTTAATAACTTCCGTCTTTGATAGATCCACCGATATGCCATATCTTGAGATTATATAACCTCAAAATGAATCATTCAATTTTCATAATTCCTAGATGTTATATTTGGAATACATATTCATCTTCCATATGATCTCTAATACAAACCCCTTAGTATTTTCATATTCATCATTTATTATATAAAATATAATAATTATTAATAAATAATGCATATACCAACAATTTAGGTGGTTGTCAGCTTATTTACCTTCGGTATAGGAGATCTAATCCAATGTATTCCAAACTGTTAGTATAGGTAATATAAATTCATATAATTATAGTTTTAAAAGCTATTGGTATAGGTAATTAAAAAAATAATCCCTTGTATGATTCACTCCGGCACCTTTGATTTTTATTTCAATGACATATATGCTAAGTTACAATGTTTTTTGGAAGAATAGTATTATTAAAAAAGTATATATATATATATATATTTAAATGAAAATTAATTTTTATGTATTCATTGTTATTTAATAAAATATTTATTTACAAAAATGAAAAACTTTACCAATTGTATTCCAAATATTTTTTATAGGTATTTTTATTTTTTGGACCTATACCAATGGTTTTGGAAAAACTATTAGTATATGTTCATTAAATAAAGGTTATACCAATATTTTTAGCCAAACCATTGGTATAGAGTCATTTTATGGTAAAAATACCAAACTTGTTCCCCAAACAGTTAGTGTTGGTCTAGTTTCCAGCATTGAATATTTTATATAAAGTCTATAACAAAATGATCAATTTAATAACTAAATAGTTCATTCATAAAATTTATAAATTTTTCATGTGAATTAGTAAGGAAAAATGGTATCACAAAAAAATTATATTTTACATACCTAGAATAATGGTTTTAATGGGTATGTAATCATTTTGGTCCCTCAACTTTAGTATCCAGAACAATGATCAATCATGGAAAAATATTGATCACCATATAGATGATAAAAATATATAAATACATGGTAGATTTTATTTATTATTCAATGTAAAATTTCTATGTTCCTGGTGACTAATAATGAGTCTCAAGGATCCATATTTATTCTTAAACAAATAATAGACCCACCACAAGGTGACACAATTCTATGAATAAAAACCATATCATGATTCTCCTACAGTTTCGTCTTCAATTCCAACTAATCAATTGGAGTAATTCTATATATATGATTTGTGATAGGTGTTAAACTAGATACGGGTGATATTATAAAATCACATACATTATAATGAGGAAGACTAGGAAACACTTTGGAACATAAATAATCAAACACATATACGACATAAATAAATTTGATGATGATTTTCTCCACAATCATATAAGATAAATACCACATTTTATTATGAATGAACAATGCTAAAATTCATATAATTTCAATTAAAATCTAATATTTATATTCGAAATGATATAAAAACATTGATTTTTTTGTAATATTAAAGGTCACTTCCCTTCCATGATAATTGATATGAGATTTATGTAATAAAATTCAATTTATTCCAAAAAAATGCATCAAATTCAACAAGGGGGAGAATATAAAAATATTCAATAATAACCTTCCCACAAACAATAATAAGATAAGAATAATATAATTGATATGGTATCATCATATAATTATAATTTTTACTACTAATTATACGTATAATGATTGAGGATATGAGTTAACACTCCTACAGACATTTCATGATATAATGAATTCATATATCTAATGTCGAATAATATACTTCAATATCTAATAATACATGTCTACATCTAATTTTTTTCTTTATATCTCAATCCCTTAATAAAACCGAAATTTTTATTATGGCTATTAAGAATTTTTAGTTTCAGTGATCATATGGAATCGTTTATAGTAAGTATAATTCTTGAAATCGTCTTTTCAATTTATGACACATTAGATTTTACTTATGTCATAAATGGTCATTATCTATTAAAATTAAATATAAATCCAAATGGATTATGTTTTATTTGTTTAAAATTGGCCAAGATATGTTATTAGTATCTCAATAAATAATTTTTGGTTTATTGATAATAGCCTTGTTGAATACGCATATAGAATATGACCAACATTATGAAGTGATACATGGAAGATTGGTTGATACCAATACTGATACACAAGTAGTGATAAGTCAGGTGATGTTAGGTTAGGGGACAACTAGAAGTTATAATAATTTATATAAGTATATTATATGTTTGATAGATTTTTCTCGAAGTGATGAAGGCTATCATGATAAAGAAAATGAAGTCCTGGAAGACCATGTCTATCATGGAGGGAATGTTGATATGAAGATAACCCAACACAAGAATGACCATTTTTTGGATTGTGGGAATGTTTATGGTGTTTAATAAGGTTAGGTGAGAAAATTCACATTATAAGGTTAATGTTCACAAGATGAACTGAATATCATGAAATAAGAATTCAAACACACCTATGGTTCTCCACATGGTGGACTCCCGATTTTTCTGTCAAAAATATACATTGATGAAAGACTATGATCATGGTAGAATTGAAAATAGTGAACAGGTGAAGATGAATGATAAATTCACTTACAAATAAGAGACTATGTTCATGATTTTGGGATGTATAATGAAAATATATGACATGTTTTCACCAATACATAATGAATAATTCATTGTCATTATGCCATTCAATGGAGTCTAACATGGGATGGATCGTTCCTATTGTCATGAATGTTCTGGTTTATAGGTTGGGTATCTTCTCAAAATAGATTGTCCTATGAGAGAACACATTTATTAGATGGAATTTCAATGGAAAAAGACCCATTTATATTACGCAATATCATATTGAAAGTCATGGTGACGGGTGGTATGAAAATCTATAGAAAAATATCTTTTATTATGTATGGACTATTTTTTTAATGATTCAAAAATCATGGGATGGCTTTTAATAAAAAAAATTGTACGGATTTAATTTGTTTTTATCATTAATTATGGTTGAATATTTGGTACATTAATCCAAACTGTAAGAAAAAATATGTGTTCCATGATGCATTTATTTTACTTTTCAATTACATGGTGTTCATGGAAAAGGTTTGTGAGGATTATAGTGAATGACTACATAATTTTGATAAGGAATTTATATGTTTCCATTTTTATCTCATAATCCATATCATTTTAATAGAGATCAACATTTATATGTTTAAATAATTATTTTTTGAATTTAATATGCATATATTGTATATAAAAAAATAGAGAAAAGAAAAGGGATATACGAACTAGTACTTTCATGAAGATCTATATTAAATAAGAAGGTTATGCTATACTAAGGGAATGAAATTCTTGAATATTTTGAAATGATAAAATATTATACTAAGATAATAGTGATTTTTATTTTAAGAACAAATTGAATTTGTTCTATAATTTTTCTAATAAGAAGAATAATTTTTCTAATGGGTTTTTAAGAATATATGAAAGAGAAGATATGTGATAATTCAACAGAGCATCTATCGTCAGCTGAAGATGCACTATTTGAATATATGAAGGGACATACATGTCTATAAACTATGTCTGGATCCTTCATATCGAAATATGATAATATGAGGAATAAATTGTATTGAGTATTACAGAATAGTGAGTATAACATAACCATTGTGAGGTAGTGAGACTAAGAAGGGACTAACCTAGCCCAAACCATTGTATGGGGAGTGACCCCTATGAATAGTGGTGATATAAATTATATATTTTGGTGCATGAAGAAATTTAAATTCATGATCCATGTACATATCTCATTCATAAAAAATTTAAATTCTCATATCCCTATTTTATTTATTCATACATACCAAAACAAATCAGGAAAAATACATTTTATCTAGTCAAATAATATAAAAGTGACCCTCAATGTTGATAGGTTAAGATACATTGATTATGTGAAAAGAGAAAAGTATTGACCTTTAAAATACAGAATTACTTTTCTTACACACATTCACCCCCCTCTTAATAAAATCATTGTCTAATCCCCTATTATGGGACAAACAGTGGGTATCAAAGGGATAGATTTATTTTTATTATATGTATTATTAATCAAAAATTATCTGTATTTTTCCCAAGAAAAATGTAATCTATTGTAAGATATCCTATGATTTATGGTAAAATTTGAAAATATGGAAGAAGGTTTTCATCACCTTCATTGAAGATCCTCTTGGATGTTCTTGGGAAGGATTTTATGATGAAACATTATGGATAAACAGACATGATGTTATCTGTTAGATAGATCAAAAATATCCTTTGATTTTTTAGTAAAATATTAATTAGAGGATTATATAGATGACAATATATAAAAGAGATTAATAAGTAATGATTATACGAATACATTTGGATATAGTTGGAATATATGTGTGGAAAAGAAGAGAATGCAAAAGAAAATTATCTTCTGTCAAAAGGAAAAAGAAAGAAGAATAAGTGGAATTCATCCTAGATGTTAAGATATCTAGTTAAAAAAATATATTCAGAATATTATTTATAATTATAACCCTAATGAAAAGAAATTATATAATTTTTTATACTCTCTCTTGGAGATGAAACTGTAATTTGATTCTTGTGGTGAATAAACATGGACATTAAGTTGATATTTCATAGAATTATCATTCAATGATAATGAAGATCGATTTTGTATCATGAAAGGATTATATTCGTCAATGAATTAATATTTTTCCATTTAATAAAAAATTTAAGAATAAATAATGGGTCCTTAATTTCATGATTAAAATATTGAAAATTATTATTACCAAATAAAGAGATATGCTTTAAGTTATTTTACAAGAGTTAAAAAAACAAAGTCCCAAGAAGAACTATTTTTAGGTAAGTTTTATTTCATTCGAAAAAAATATGATGAAATATAATAGTATTTTAGAGATTCCAACTCAGTTTTCAAAAGTGTGGATACTAAAATAGATGAATGAGATTAAATGGTAATAGTTATTAAAGAGATGATGACTAACCCAAAAGATAAATAACGATCCATAAAAAATATATCTAATCATGTTCCATAATAAATAATATTTATGAGTTGAAATATATAATAAATGAATTATTCCATGACAAATATAGAAGTCTGTCTCTGCAAAATAATGTTACACCAAAGTGAATCTATTGTGAAAAAATGGTCACATCCTAAGTTGATTTTTTGAAACAAACAATAACAAATATTTTATAATATCTCTAGAACTACCGACATATCAGTCATTGTGAGACTAAATGAGGGATGATTATTATGGTATATGATTTATTTTTTCTATCCTTGGACACATATAAATTTATTTCAATTTTATAAATACATGTACTGACAATGAATCCATACAGAGAAACAACACAACTATGGCATAAAAAGATAATGATTATCCTTGAAAATGATTCAATAATTTGGAAAATACATTCAATGTTTATTATCATAAAAATGATCCCCAATGGAAGGTGTATAAAACAATAAAATATGGATTATAAAATTAAATCTAATGGAAGGAGAGAAAACAAAAATTTATGAAATAAAAATAGGTTGTTATAGCCATGAAGAATGTCAAATGGAATTTGAGATTGAATATATCATTGAAGAAGCATTCCAAGTAGTAACACATATAAATTAAATAATTCAATTAATGATTGGTTATAAAGAAACCACTAAAATAAAAAATATTATTTTTCAATGATGAATAATTTAAAAAGTGAGATCCAATGATGATTAAACAAAAGATCTTACTTCTTAATGTGTGGTTAGTTAAATAATTGTTAGAAAACCCACGCCAATTAATATTTTTTATGCTTATATCCATGAGCATAATTGTCTAATTGGCAGTATGAAATGGAAATCCTTTAGAATGTGTTTAATTATACATGGTACAAATGATGACGAATAAGTTAAAGAGATGATTACATTCCTTTAATGAAATATCAATAGTGGGAAAGGAATGATAGAATGTGATGGGATAGTTCATATTGACTATCTATATTCCTTTATTTTAGATAGTTTTATATACCCCTATCCTGATATACTTCATTATTTATATTTTTTAAAATTGGAGAATAAATAAGTGGGAGATATGATCCATGAGGTGATTTTAAAAGAAAATCACATATGCTGGGTGTTAAAAAGAAGAACTGATATAGACTCAAATTCAAGTGGTTTCATGCTTCCTAGAGATGATAAAATAGTAAATAATAGTAGCCAAAAATAGTAATTCATTTTTTCCTAAAAAGTGGTATGAGTTTTTATATAATATAATGGTTTTTATGATATGAAAAAGATGTTGATATTGAGAAGTTTTTCCAACATGTTGTATCCCCAATTTTTACATCATCACATGGTGTGAAGAGATAGACTCTGGGGGGTATGGTGGGGTGGGGTTGTGGTGAAAATAAGTTTTTATTAATCCCTATCAATATTTTAATGATCGTAAGGAATTAATAGTGATTACGTTCAAGTGACATAATTTTTTGAAATTGAACCTCTCTATAACTAGGTGGTGTAAAAATTATTAAAAAGTGGTATCAATTGCTTTATATTGTGGTATGATACTCAAACCCAAGTAAATTAATATTATTATTAATGGTTTGGAAAAAATTGTGGTGTAGATCATAAGTTGTCTTTTGAAATAAATGAAAGATATAAATATTTTGGTAGTTTCGTTAGTATTTATGAGGGATAAAGATATCATTTTTGTGTCTAAAAAACTACTATTTCATTCAATAAAATCATATTTTATTGTACTAGGGGATGTATTGACATATGAAGTTACAATTTTTTCATTCACTCAAAAAATATTTATAGAAAATTTACAAAATATGTTGTTCGACTAAAAAGGGATCCTGGAGATAAATGGGAGATAAAAAGAGATGAGTATGTCCTACCTTTCCACATAAGGGGTGTTTGATCCTATAGGTAATCCTTCTTGGTAGGTAATTTCTATACGTGAGTTGATCTATTATTCCATTTTATCTTATTAATCAAGTTAGTGAATGATTTTAAAATTAAGGGAGATTAAAATGATGATGTTCCCTCTAATAAGGTGAAGAAGGAATGTAATAACCCTAAGCCGAGTATCATAGAGTTAGTCCTAAACGTTATTACATTATCATAGATATGGGATATAAATAGGAATGACCAAGACATTTTTCATTTTTTTAAAACTAGATTTCAAATATGATTCCCTTTTTATATTGGGGATAAAAAAAATTAGACATAATTTATAACAAAATAAATTGCTCACCATACTAAAAAACTACTTAACATGGTTCATGTTCATAACCTAGGGGAAAGAAACTAAGTAAGGGTAAGATGAAAGGAGAAGTAAAGGTTATGTGAAGTGGAAGAAATCATGAATTAATAATGAATAATCAATATTTTAGGTAAATAAGTGGACACACCTCCCATTTAAATAACTAGATAAGACATAATAAATATGGAAAGGTAAATAACTGAAAACACAATCCATTTAAGAAATAAACTAAGAATAAAATTCATCCATAGATTTTTTTAGTAAAAATATAATTCATAATAATAAGAGGATATGAATGAAGGACATTTATAATTATTATAATCCATGCTTCCTAGGTACAAGGTAACTTTACCATCAAGATGATTCACAAGATAGAATATCATACAAGGTAGAAACCAATCTAATTTATCTAACTAATTCTTCTCATGATTATACAAATGAAATGAGGGTATTGATTTTAAAATTACCATAACCTAACTCATACAACTCCAAATAATTCCTTATATGTCAAAAAAATCCATTTAAATAATAGATAATGTTCCTTATCTAATATCTGTGTTGTGTAAACGATAAGGATTTATCAATATTTCCCCAATTAATCAGATAAAATTCAATGTAAACACCATATATAGATATGGTATATGGTATATAAAATAATATTATCCATTTTACATGAATATGGATATCTAAGAGGAATGTGATGTTCAATGGAACATTATTACAATAAAGTTATTATTTTGAGGGAAAATTAACAATCACAAAAGAAAGTACAATAATTTTTACTATTTTATAATTTTGATGTTAAACCCCATTGGAAAAAATAATTCAAATTTAAACATGAAATACCATGAATAATGATTTATTATTTATTTTACATATTAATGATCTTGTATATATTCCACATAAATATTATTTGGTGCATAATTACAAATAAGTGTCAATGAAATGTAAGTTGAGATGAGATCACATACCTTAAGATTCTATTTGGTTGAATGCTATATAACCACATGTATAGTTGTTCAATTAATTTAATTAACTTACACCATAACCATAATAATATTTATGATACCATATATTATTCTTTTATAATATCTTATGACCATTTTTTCAGTAATCATTCATTATTTTCATTATTTTAGGTGTTAATTGCCATATTTTTCATGTATGTTTTGAAATGTTATATAATATTATCTCTTCCTTTGATCATTATTTAAACATATCAATAATTTAAAACTTTGTGTAAATATTATATATATATAAATTATATATTTATTTTAATCCATAAATTTTCTTTATAGGAAATGAAATACAATGTTCATGGAGATGGTAGGCTGTATGTATGCTTAAATGTTATTTAAATTTTTTCATATTGAAAGAAAGAAAAGTAAATGATATATATATATATATATCTTCATTGTAATATAATTTTTTAATATATTTCAATTTTTTATCAAACCCATCCATATTACATTCTATGTAGAGTGTGAACGAATCACATGACTTTGTGAGATAGTAGTGTGATATTCACACGAACGACGTTATCATATTGCCATAAAATGGAAATAATGAAGGTATGTGTGATATATTAATTAAAAAGAACAATAAATTAATATATATACAAATAATATAAATATATATTTATTCCAAACTGTGAAAGGTGGTAATTGAAGAAGGAATGACATCGGTTAGTGGGGCAGTAGTCTCTTATACACATGAAAGATGATTGTGTATCCAATACGATGGAATTTTGTGAGGATTTTGGTAATACCCTTAATATAAAAACATATTATTATGTGTAATAGACTGAGTTAATTATATGTTTATTTAATAATAAAAACATGAGTAGGTGGAGAATGAAATAAAATTCAAATAATTTAAAAGAATATTATCAATATTTTGGGTTTCTTTATTGGTTTTCATTAAAAAACTAAAAGGATTTTTTAAAAAAAATAATGAATCCGAAATAAGGGTATGGATTTTTGGGAGTGATTTTGGAAGTCATTGGATATAAAATTGGTTTGAGATATTTGAATAATGGTGAGAGGGGTGACCTTTTAAAATTGGGGGGGAGGACATATTTGGAATTTCTATAGACAAGTTATATTTACACTTGTTTTATACCTTACAGAAGGCTTACATAAGAAAAATATTCTATCCTAAAAATTTAATGGTTTAAATATAGTCATCCAATGGGTATTTGACATGTGTAGGGTACTTGTTTCACCATATACTAAATTTTAACCACTTAGTAAACACATTTTCACCTTTTCCATCATAATTAATTTTAACTTCATTCACTAGTATTTATGATCAAAAATGATTTTGAACATATTTTATTACATTTTTAAAATGTGGAATATTTTTTTTTCAAATTCAATTCACATAAGTGGATAAAACTAAGTTAAAATTAATCGTCCAAATGGGATAAGAATTCTTGTCTTTATAGTGAAAATGTTCAAATATTTTCTTTATTTTATACATAATATCAATATAAAAATGATAAAAATGACATTTATATGATTAATAGTTATATAAATTATCTAATGTTTATTCAAAACCAATTTAAAAAAATTAACAATAAAATTTATTTATATTAAGTCATTTTTCAATTAAAAATCTTTATTTTTTACTATTCATTAAAATAATGGAAATTTTCATAAAAATATTTACAATTAAACTTAGGATAATGTTAGAATTATGATTTTGGAAATGAAGTTTATTTTTTAAAATAAAATTTATAAATTTTTCAAAACGTATTTTTACAATAAGTTATCCATTAAAAGGAAACAAAATTTCCTTTATAAAAATATATATTTTTATTTGTAAAATTAAAATTGCTATTATCGTATTCCAGGAAGATATATTGGATGAATGTAAAAAATTGAATATATAATATATTAATATCATTATGATAATTCATTTATATTAATCAATTAAATTTATTAGGATAAAATTCTATTAGGCATATAATAATTGTCTTTAATAAAAATATTTTATTTATATTCAATTATTAACCAATGAATTCCAATATAAAATTTCATAGGTTAGTATATCATATTCATAATAAAAAAATTAACATCTAGTAGATAAAAATATTTTCAAATAATAATATTGATATTATTTTATAAAAGATTATTTTTCTTGAAATCTCAGTCATTGAATAAATTCATTGTTTCATGCAATGCTTGCAAACTCAGTGTTGTGTGCATTTCAAGATATATCATATAATTAATATATTTAAAATAATACATATATTTCAAAGTCTCTAGATTATATATTACCTTCAAAACATTATTTTGTGTTTCATATCTCTATTTAATAAAATGTTCATTAGTTTAAAATTATATGGAGTTACATTCTCTCCACCTTGACTAAATTCTGTGATCCTAATTTATATAACATCATTATAAGAAAGGGTTTTCATTTGGAAATACTATTTATGATAAACTCACATCCTAAAATATATAATAAAATCTCCTCTTAGTAATAGAGAAACAGAAGTAAAAAATCATCTAGAACAATCACATAACTTGGTTTCCATATGGATGAAAGGCATAAATATTTATGGAGAGATTGAGGTCACTGATGAAAAAAAGTGAGTTATCAATGGAATGTTGAGGGGATAAAAACCATAAATTTGTAATGATTTGAAATACCATAGGTTCAATATAAATTATGGTATTGGGATAGTATTTTTTTTGAAGACCCATTTTCAAATAATTGAGGAAGTCTTTCACTGTACAATACTATTAGGAAATATACTTAATGGAAACATTTTTATTTAATAAGAACAATCATATGCATTGGATTGGCCTTGAACTATTTCAACACCATCTCTTAGCACATGTTATATTATATGGTGAAGTATTATATTAATCACAAGAACCACATAAAAATATCAACATAGATCATTTCAAAAATTGTTAATTTTTATAAAAAATATTATGATCCATCACTTTATGAAAAAGATCACTGAATCTGCAAAATGATATTTTTATTAATCCAAACAACATAAATTTGATATAAATCATCACATGACAAAAATGTGAATAAATTAATCACATATTCTATTTTAACATGTTAATAAAATTAATAATTATAAAAACTAATTGAAAAGATGAATTATTGTTTATGCCACCAGATTATTGGATATGCTACATAAAGCTAGAAGAACTGTTAAATCTATCAATAATCACATAAAAACGTTTTCAAGAAGTCGTTAATCAGTTCTGACTTAATTTAAATTATCAAATCTGTATTATCCATATCAATCATCTCTCTATCCATCCATAATTATCTCAACATCAAGAACATATTAAGGTATATCAATCTTTTTTTTTCCAAGAAGTTAAAGTTGTTAGTGAATCATTTTCCTTAGTACCATTCAATATATAATTCAAAATCCATTATAAAATTGTACTATAGTACAATCCAGGATATCATCAATAAAATACAATTTAAAAACATTGTAAGGATCCAAAAACATAATAACATTAATCATTAATATATGGTTTTATTAATAACATGTTCATTACTTTTATCCCTTTCATTTTTTTGGTATATTCCCCTAATTCATGGGGAATTTATTTGAGTAGTTACCCATATTTATATAGTTGAAAAAAATTAATATTTGTGTTTTCATTATTCTATCTTCATTCAATTTCACAGTGACCCTTTTCTCCACACTTTTCAAAAACACACAATCCCATAAATAACGTACTTGGTAGATTATTTAAAAAGTTATCACATATTAGAAAATCATTATTTCCATTCATAAAAATATACATTATTTCTCCTCTAGTCCACTCCATCCCTTGATTCCCCCTAAAAAATAAGAAATAAATATTATTTCTCTATCCTGATATCACAAAAAAAATATTTCATTATTTGAAGAAAAAATTTGAGACACCAACGTACTTTAGAGACTTGGCTTAAAACCATCAAGGAAGTTGTTAATAGTTAACTTAATGTTACGAATATAATCTATAGAATAACCAGATAAACTTATATATAGATATTCATTAAATACAAATCTCTCTTATTACTTTTTATTTATGCTAAGTATTTTTCTCTTTATCTCATATTGTTGCTCGTGGGGGTAATATTTATTGCAGAATGTCTTCTTTAAATTATTCCACTCAATGTGTAATATTTATTCATCCTCCAAAGTATTCTATATTAAATTCAACCATTGATCAAGATCACCTTCATGAAAAAACACTACAAGTGTAACCCTTTTGTTTTCACAACATCCCAAGGCCATAAATATATCATATATATATTCAATCCATTTCTCAACCTTCATTGGGATTATAGTCCCACTAAATTATTGGGACCTTTGTCTTATAAAGTGAACCAAAATATGATAATCTCATTTGGGAATAATATTTTCTATATAGAAAAGATTTTTTTCAAAACATGATTAAGATACCATAATATATTCATAACTTGATTAGTTCCAACACCATCTATGACAACCTCCTCAGCAAGACAACCTCTACATTGTTAAAGAGTATTTATAACTTTCTTCCTTCTAGGTTCCCTATATATACAATTGTATATACTTGATTAAATCCTAACACTGTAAAAAAAAATTATAATACCAAAACATACGACATACATAAAATAAATTGAATATTTTATACATAGGAAATCTCATAATCATAAACGTGGGTTTTTTGGGATGTTCTTATATACTTATACTCAAACACAATCACATATATATGTTCCATAGTCTAGGTTTTCCTAAATCTAGTTCCCAAATTTTCAACTAAACTTTATCTGATATCAAATATAATGACTTTGGCCCCTATATCCAGGAGTCAGTGTATTTATTTATTTCATTTGAATATATACAAGTGTTAAATAAAAAAGGACATAATATTTTAGATTTTTTTGGAAAACTATAATACATAAATAATTTACATTTTATATAGGGAATAAAAAACTAAACAAATTACATAAAAAACTAAAATGATCTTCATCCCTAAAAACTCTTTTGCAGGATTCCTATTTAAATCTCAAGAAATGATAAACAATAAGTGAAAGATGAAATGAACAGTAAGGTTTAGGTAATGTGGGAGCTATGAGTATATAATGAAAAATAATATGTAAAGGTACATAATTGAACACACATTACATTTAATTAATTGGATAATGAATAATCCATATATAATGGTAAATAACTTAAAATGCATTCCATTTAATTAATAAACTGAGAATTAAATTCATCTATAGATTTTTTATATTGAAAATATCATGTATAATAGTAAAAACACATAATTGAAAGAAATATTTAATTATTAGACGTCATGTTTCAAATTTGAATGACACCTTTCTAGTTAAGATCTTTCACAAGACGGTTTAGCATACCTCGTAGAAACCCATCTAATTTGAACAACTGATTCATCTCTTGAGATTACCAATGAATCAAGGGGATATACATAAATGGTCCCCAACTAAGTTAATACGAGTAAAAATAATTCTTCATATATCTATTAACTCAATTTAATGAATAAACAATATGCCTTATAAAATTTTTGAATTGATAAAAGGATACAGATTTATCAGTATTTCCATTGTAAATCAAATAAATTTCAATGTAATCAATGCATATGAAAATTGTATACAGTTTGGGAAATAATTATATTTATTACACAATAATATGTATATATAATAGTAATTTAAAATGAAAAGGAAAATTATTACAATAAATTGATTTTTTTAGAAAATACTAACAATCACAAATGAAAGTGATATTGCATAATAACTTTTACCATTTTGTAACATTGATGTAGAATCCCAGGGTATGAAATTATTCAAATTGAAATATAAAATACTATGAATAATTAATTATTGATTATATTAATTTTAAAATGGGTTTTATATACACAACATATATTTTAATTAGTTTATAATAACTAATATATCTTAATGGAATGTCAATTGAGGCGAAATACCTTACATTATGTTTTCTTTTTGTAGAATGATCGTTAACAACAAGTAAAATAGTTTTAATCATGTTATTTTCTTATTATAGAACAATAATAATATTTATGACACTGTATATTATTCTTTTATAACATATTATCACCCATTTTTTAATAATCCCACATTATTTTAATTGTTTCAGGCATTAATTGGCTTCTTTTGAGTATGTATTGACATGTAAATTTTGGTTTCTCCATATTAGATCACTATTTTGACATATATAGAATTTAAACCATGATGTAAATATCATATATATTTGATATATATGTATTTATATTATTATATAATTTTTTTTGATAGGAAATGAAATACAACATTCATATTGACGGTAGGCTGTACATTTGGATGAATGTTCTTTCTATTTTCTTGTCATATTGAAATAATGTAAAGAAAATAATATATCTATATTATAATTTCGGTATCATATTTTAGTCATATATAAAATATATGTTTATTAAAATCATCATTAATATATTCCTTTTAATGTTTAAATGAATCACATCGCTCCACGAGGCGATAATATATTGTTCACACGAAGGAGATTATCATATTCCCATAAAATCGAATGTTTGAATGTATGTGTGATATATTATTTAAATAAGTGTAATAGAACTAATAAATATCATATATATCATATAAAAATATAAATCCATCATTTTTCCCAACCTTGTTAGGTGGAAATGGAAGAACGAACAACATCAGTTCATGATCTGGTAGTCTTTTGTACACACAAACGATGATTTTGTGTCCCATTTAATGGAATTGTTTGAGGATAAATTTTTAATTATTAAATAAAAAAATACATAAATGAAAGATAAAGATGTAATTTTTTAATCGTGGAATAATAATAATTTTAGTAGGAGGATAAAGAATGAAAAGGAAAATTCTTTAAATGAAAATTACCTTCTTTTTTAGGTTTCCTTCTTAGGACTACACTAAAAAAAGTAATGGTATTATTTATTCCCAAACTATGTACATTATATTTGGCGTATAGATTATTTGGAGTTCTTTTTTAGGTAATATATGAATCAAAGTGGGTCGACAGATGTGAATAAGGGGTATAAGGGGTGGGATTTTGTAATTATGGGAGATGGCACACAATGCATTTTTTTTAAAACAATTTCGGAGTACCAATGTTTCTACTAAAAAAGAGGCTTCAATATTTCAAAAAACATGAATTAATATGTTTAATATTATAATTAATTCCCTAAAATTGGTACCTGATAGTTTTATCATAATTTTGACACCTTATCCTATAATTTTAGCAACTAAGTATACTCTTTTTTACCTTAATCTATATATTTAATTTTAACTTCATTCACTAATATGTATGGTCAAAAAACAAATTTAAATTATCAGGAATTATTAATTATTATTATGTAGAATATGGAATATATTTTTCCAAATTCAATTCATAAATGTGGATAATATTGATTTCAAATTAATCCCATATAGGGGATGAGAAAGTGGGGTTTTTGATGTGAAAATATTCAAACATTGACTATTTCTATATCTAATTTCAGTATTTAAATTATTAAAATGACCTAAATTTGATAAAAGTATTTATATTTAATCTAATTTTACTTTAAACCAATTTTAAAATATAATATAACATTATAAATTATTTAGATGATGTGTCAGTTTTTGAATAAAATTCATTATTTTTTACTATTAATCAAGAAAAAATTAAACTTCCTAGAATATAAAATAAATTCAAACTAAGATAATTTTTAGATTCCTATTTCAAAATTTAACATTATTTTTTCAAATATTATTTATAAAATGGTTAATTTTTTGATTAAAAAAAGTGATCCATAAAAATGGCTTTTTATAATATTACATCTTTTTCCTAGAATTGTATTTATTATTATTATATTAGTAGTATAAAATCTAAATTATTAATGTAAATTTTTTTATTAAAAATTTGATATATAAATTTCACTGATATCATTTACTAATAGTATTTAATTTAATTTATTTAGGTAAAAGTCAGTTGGGCACATAAAAATAGTTTCTTATAAAAATATTCCACTGTATTCAATTGCTTCCAATGAATTCAACCATATATTTCCATATGTTAGAAAATCCTATTTACAACCACCCATTTAAATTCTTGAAGATATTTTTTATTTTCAATAGTAACATTAATATTATTTGTTTAAACTTGGTCTTGTGTGTAACATAAGCCATCAAAGAAAGTCGTTGTTGTGTGTAATGTAAGAAAACATGGTTTTATTTTCATTGAATGTTATATCACAGATTTAAATTATTTATATATCTTCATCTCTAGATATTTTATATTCCCTTATACACTTGGTGTTTTCTGTCATATCACTATTGACTAAAATGTTCATATTTTAATATTTTTGGGTGTTACAAGGAAGAAAGGCGATTCCCTATATATGAAAGGTTAAATTGGAAAAAAAATTTGTATTTTATTTCTAATCTAGAGGAATGAAACCATAATGTGGGAAAATATTAATTATAGGAATTTAATTGTTTATTTTCAAAAAAAGGGGGAAATTTGTTTCAATCCTCAAGGATTGTGTTGGAATTACTAATAATATAACATGATTTGTTTTTCATATTAAAAAAATTATAAATATTGAAAATTGAATTATATAAAACAAATGTCGAAGATCTCCAAAATGATAAAGTTGTTCTTGGGATAACATTTTTCCTAACAGTGAAGTCCAAGAGGTGACTGGTTAATAAAAATTATTTCTAAGGGGAAATAGAAGTGACAATCATTTCTATAAAGGTTGTATACGGTTGATAGAAGATTAATGAAGTGGTGATGGCTCTTCGAAGAACATAAATATATGATAGGAAGACCATGATCATGGTGGAGTGCATGATTATATGAAGATGTCTAAATAAGGGAATGACCAAACCATTGTTAGTGTGTGTGGTTAAGGTTCTAAAGAAGTCTAGGAGTGTCCAGACACATAGAATTGGGAATATTTAGAAGTTGATTTCCAAAATGGAAAAAAGGAAAGAGATCACAACCATGGTGGTCCCTATGGTGGGCTTCTGGTATTCATATCAAAAATTCAATATCAAAATTACCAACCACATATTAGAAGAGGGTATGGTTGATCGATAAATCTAGTTCCATATGGATTGATAATCGGAGACAACTATAGTGGTTCTAGGCATGTTTTATTAAAACAAACAATATATTATCACTAGGACATTGTGATTAAGTCATTGAAAACCCTATAGTTCAAAGGTGGCTAACACTAGATGGACCACCATTTTTGTGAAGGTGTTCATGGTGGACAGTGAAGTAGCAGGTCAAAATGGCTAGTTCTAAATGTCTGTGTCCATTGTGATTGGTACTTTTCTAGAAGAATAGTCAATGATCTTTCACTAGGCCATAGTGAGTGGTGTTTTGATGGGTGGAATCCATATGGTGGGTGTAGAGACCCGAAGCTTGAAGTACATAGACATTACATTACTTTTTAAGAATACTTAATACATAACATAAACAGACACACAAGGATCATAATAGTTTAGTGTCTTTGGAAACATGGAATAAAATCTTCTAATCGTGATGAAAGATCTTCTACACCTCCCAGTAAAGATCATCCCCTTTTTTTCTTACCTAAAACCTTTCTTTATATCCTGGGGAAAAGAAAACATAAAAGGGGTGAGCTCAAATGCTCAGTAAGGGTAAGCATGGATAAAATAAAACATACTATATACATTTGAACTTAAAAACATGAACATAATGTTTAAACATCAAAAGCTTGTGCAATGACATAAAACATGGAAGTACGTAAGGCATAGATCATAAAGAAACATTAAGAATGATAAAATAGCATGGGAATAAAACATGTAATTATGGAAACCATTAAGCACATGATATGATTTCCATAGTAGCCAAGGCATGGCTGCCAAGACCATCTTAGTGGACAAAGTCCCTTTCTGAATCGATTTCACTCCTCATTCCAGTCCTATATTACTGAACCGGTTTAACTTATCATTCCATCCATGTCTATCTCATGAGATATAAATCTTTACCCAATGCATTTGAGGTAGATATAGGTCCCACCCATCTCATAATGAAATCATTTTACTTGTGCCACAAAATAAACATAAATCATTCATAATAACCCAATAAATAAAATGGGTTTCATAAACATCATCCCATCATCACATAATCCATATAAAAGAAATGGATTTCATAATAAGAAAATTGAAACCATGTAAATCATAGAGACATTATACTTGAAACATACACATATGAAATAATATCATCTTAAATGGAAAATGGTTTTGATAAAACACGTGAAATGAATTCTTGAGGAAAATATCCTTTCTTCTTCAAAATCATTCTCTTTTTACAAAATGTCATGCAATTTTAAAAGAAAAGGATTTTCTGAAAATAGTCATGAAATATTTTGGAGGAGGCTTCATAAAAAATAAGGCTTTATAAAACAATAAAAATGCATTCGTTCCGTACAAGTTAAAAAAACATTCTTCTCGTACTTTTATCGGAAAAGTCAAAAAGTACCTCGTAACGTAAACAAAAGAAAGATTCCTTACATACCATGTAGTAAAAGTAAAAATGGGTAAAAAGGACACTAAAAATACATAAAAACACTTTTATATAACATGGACATCGATGATAACAATATCCCCAGTAAATACTTACATATAAGCAATCTCGGATAAAAAATGAGATTTGAAAAATTATCCCTTACGTTAGGTCTGATATGCTTCGTACATATCTGAACCTCCTGTATAATGATTTAAATAATGTTATTGACTTATTATAGAATCATATTAATTGTTATGATATCATATATGGTTCACTTATGACTTTATATTACCCGTTCTTTTGTAAATTCAATGTTAAAAAGCGTTTTTGGGTAAAATCTTTTCATTTGTCATCCGTGTTATGACATGTAATTATTCATATGATTACTTAGATCATGATTAGTTACATCCAAAATTTAAAACATTATTTATATATAATATATATTCAGAATATACATATATATAATAGATCGATAAATAGAAAGAAATACACCGTTCATGGAGATGGTAGGTCGTACGTTCGCATGAACGTTGTTTTCATTTCCTCATTTAATTGAATGGAATTAATTGGATGAAATAAATATATATATATACATAAATACAGTATCATTATTATGTCATATATTCCATGATTACTTATTATATATACTTTATAATCGTTTATGAATGGTTAATCATTGAGAATTAATCTTATCGCGTCGTGGAGACGGTATTCCGTACGTACGCACGAGCGATGATATCGTTACCATGATCGTGGAATTTTATTGGAGTTTATGTATACTATTACAGAATAAATATCACTTTACAATAATCATATATAGTTATTATTTACACCATTATACCCATCCAAGTAAGGCGGTGGAGGAAAATAGATTACACCACGGCGTGGAGATGGTATTCGGTACGTACACACGCGCAGTGATTTCGTTTTCTGTAGGATGGATAGATGGTGAAATATGGTTGTTTCATAATTATAATAACATATCAGTATATTATTGATACTGATGTTATTACTTCATAATGAAACAACCTATGAAGAAGAAGTGGAATAAGAAATAAAGGTGAAAGAATCGGTAACAGAAATTACCTCTTCTTTGAAGCGCCTCTTTGAGACCTCCTATTAGGGGACTACAATTGGCCTTTGAAGAAGACCAGGACCTCTAGGATGTTTCTAGGGAAGTGGAGACGAGAATTGGGTCCGGGTTGGACGAGATTGAAATGTCAAAGTGGTGTGTGGAAGAGAGGGAGGAGGTGCCCTTTTATAAGGGAGGAGAGGGGCGCCTTTGGAATTCTTAAAAATATTAATTTATAATAAATACAACCCCACTTAAAAACCTCCAAAAATGACTCATATTCGAATTTTAGATTATATAGGGTTGTAATATCATCAACAAATCAAATTTAGAAATGTTTGGATCTTATTTTAAACCATATCATTTTGATTTATCCTTATTTAATCTATTTAAGTTTATTTGTGGAAATAAAATTTTATATTTTAAATTATAACAAATAATTACATATTTGTTTTTAATTTTCCATAATTGTTTACATAATAATATTATAGACCATATAAATTTAAAATTATAATTTTTAAATATTTTTGTGATTTTTATACAAATTTATAATATGTTATTTTTATAAAATAACAATAGTGTCAATTTTGACAGTATTCATTTATTTGAATTTAAATAAAATATATATACATACGATATGTTCGAACTAAAAGCTTTAATAGATTCATAAAAGGTCATATGTTTCTATAAAATTAGTGGAGCACATTAAATAGTTCATATAATATTTATTTTATTATTTTTAAAACCATTTAATTGGTTTATCTCTTAATAATATAATTACTACAATATATTTGTATAATTATTTAATATACTGATTTGTTGCATAAAAATTAAAAATAAAATCCTACTATGAAGATAAATCTATTTACTTTCACAATAATACTTTTAATCGAATTTATCATCTTAAAATCACAATATTTAAATTGTTATATTTATTAAATTATGAAGGAGACAACTTTGGCGTCATTTAAAATAAAATAATATAAGTGTCATAATCACTTTTATAAGGCTCTAGAAGGTTATATGTTAGGTCATTGGATGATTAAGGTGTATCTATACACTAAAAATAAGTTTTGATCCGGTTTATGGGCCTTTTAATGGGTATTATTATTTCAATAAAAACTATATTACTTATTTTCCACTTAATAAATAATTTCTGTATCATTATTGTATCACCATTAATGACAATTATTTAATCCCTAAAAATTCTAAATAAATTATCATGATGTAAATAATTTTATTATATTTCTGAATACTATTCATGTTCGAAGTTTTATGACTTTTATCACTAAATTAAAATTATTATAATTATAAGATTTAAGAGAGTGACGTGTTGTCACTTTCTTTGGTTTTAATAATAATTAAATTATTTTCATGGTCAAAAGTCCATAAAATGAATCTAATCCGACCCTTAGGTTATATGGGTCTACTTTTATCCATCAAATAGAATGTTTTCATGTTTTAGGGTAATTTTATAATATTATATTTACCCGTAATTACCCGATTTACCTTTAACTATGGTAAATAAATTTTACCGTAGTTACTATTCATAATTCCCAAAAATAAAAAGTTGTTTATTAACATAATTTGGACCCACTGATTCAAAATATTGAATCCATTTTTCCAAATTCAATACACAAAAGTTGCAGAAATTAAATTAAAATTAATCCAGTTGTTGAAAGAAAATGGGTTTTTCTTTACCACATTGCAAAAGATTGAATTGATTTAACCTACGAATTTGATGTAAAATCAATGCTAATGACATACATTATATTAAATGGTAAAAATATATTATATTTATACTTTAAAACAATTAAATATAATAATTTATCCATTTAAATTATTTCGATGAAAAAGTTGTTTTTAATTAAAATATAACGTGTTTTTTCTATTCATCAAAATATGAAAGTTACCAGAATAATATGAAAAATTTATCCAAAGTAAATTTTTATTTCTTCATTCCAAAGAAGAATTTTATTTTGTCAAATTTAACTTATAAACATGTCAAAAACTAGATTTAATGTGGGTGCGCCATCAAAAGGCGACAAAACTGCATTTTTTTTAAAATACTTATTTTACCTGAAAAATTTATTATGTTCTTATACCATGTTCTAGAAAATGTGTGAGATGAATAATAGTGTTATAAAATTAAAAATTTATTTAATACTATTCATAATGGCTAGTTCATAATAATAATATATTAATATATCGTTGTTTAGTAAAACCTGGTATTGCGTACAACACACGCTCCCGAGGAAGGTCGCGATTGCGTGTAATGCTAGCCAAGTCAGGGTTGCGTGTTGTGCAAGAATCATTCGTTGTTTCGTATAACATAATCCAACCATATATCATTTATACATTGAATATATATATACTCAATGTTGCGTAGAATAACTATTATCAAAATTGTGTGTAACATGATCCAAGAATAGCGTTACATATACTGCAAACTAATATGACGTTGCGTATAGTGCAAGGTAATCTTGGTGTAGCATACAACACATGAAATTAATGAAATTAAAATAATATTTTTCATAAAATTTCAGGGTGTTATAGTAGGAACAATCTCTTTTATAGTGCAGGAACTAGTTTTTTAATTCTTAAATAATCATAAAATGAATTTTTTGACTACAATCGAGGGGGTTTCAAATGGTGATTTGTATTACTAGTGATGCAGGATAAATTAGAGAGTAAATAAATGTTGTAATGAAATAGAAGTGTTCCATGAGGAATTTATTTTGATCTCAGGTTATAAGGTTTTCTTGGAAGAGGATTATAAGGGCAGTAATTGGGGTTTCAAATCCCCATTATAGAACCAAAATATATCAACTTTTGGACCATGATCCATATAATTTTATGTTAGAATGATATTTTAAGGAGGAAATAATTATCATGGGAATAGTCTATATACATCCTTCATATCTAGAAAATTTAGATGAGAAAATATATAAAATAACATATTCTTTTATGAAGATCTAACTTCCATAAGGATAATAAGGATATTATATCATAGTGAGGGATTGAAAGTATTCAATATTTTGAAACCATCAAATATTCAACCTTGAGAAGAGTGATTGATGTGCCTATATCAATGTGATGTTCTTCCAAAATTACATTGGAATGAAAAATTGTGATGTGAAGGGTTTTTCATAATAAGTGAAGGAGTATCTAAGTTCAACATAAATATAACTTATATACTTGATTTAAGATTCATTATTTAATTCTTTTATGTGACATAAATTTCCATAAATTGTGTATGTTTCCTTCATAGTGTATTGAGAAAAATTGGTGGAGGAAATGGTAGTGAGTCAATAGTGAGACTTGGGTGAGAGTATGTAAACCATAAACATTGTAATGAAGTGAACCAATAAAAAGAGTGATCTATCTTGATCCATTGTAAGGGTAGTGACCATTTTGAAGACTACTGGTCACAACTGTTGATTTAATTGCACAACATATAATTAATGTATTATACTTGGACGTAGTTGATAAGAGCATTTTTTTTGATTCATTTAAAACCTTATTTAAAATATTTATATCATATCTCCTATATTAAATAAGTTACCAATGTCGTATCCCAAAAATTCTACATTTAAGGAGCTTCACTATCATGATTATATTTATTATTAACTAACTATTTTATTTCTATAGGTGTTTTTAAGAAGAAAATTAAAGACTATCATAATTTCCAAAGCTGTTATAAAAGTAAACAAAGGAAAAAAAGAAATAGTTTGAAAAGTGGTAAAATGTAAAAAATAGTTTTGAGAGATCCCAAGTGATTCTACTGGATTATTCATTCTTCATTGCATTGAAATAATTCATTCCATAAATTCACTAAATGAACAGTCCAAAATATCTAAACTATGTGTCTCATTAACTTTGAGAGGTTAAAGACAACGGTTGAGATCTCAGTCATTGACCTCCTTTCAATATGAGTCAATCATAGTATTCAATAATCATCCATCACATTAAAAGTTTCAAACTGTAGTACTCAAAGTTCATAATTGAAAATTGAAATGCATCAGTAATCAGAATCAAACAAAAAACAACAAACTAGACTGACCAATCATTTCACACCTGATGAAAAATGCATATTGATTAGCAATGTATCGGTAAAATAACAGAAGATAAAATAAAATTAAATGATAAAAAAAATTATCAAACATCTATAGACTAAACAAAAATTGAAAATTGAGAGAAAATTAAATCTTTATAGAAAATATAAAATCCTGAATTAATTATCTAGAGGAAAGAACCATTATAACATGTAAGAATATTTAGCCAATCATGTCCTTAAAATGTGATCAGCCTTTAATCATAAACTCCATGATCATAATCATAAGTTCTTCAAGATCTCTTAAATATCTCAAAGTTTTTCTCCTCATTAATCGACTCTAGATTAAGTGAAATAATTTCATATTGATTCTAATTTACATTCTAATTCTTAACCCTAAATTAACTATTCTCACTTCATTCAAACTGTTCTTTTATATTTCACCAAAACTCCACGGAAAAAGGTTGACACAATTTCCACCTAATTTGATGACCATTTAAGAAGAGAATTATTTTTTGAACCTAATTCACTAATATTGTCACATAATAAAAAACCCTCTCTCTATTATAATTTGACACCATCAAGGTTTCATTCAAATCTATGGAAAAAAAATAAATTTTTTAAGTTATTATTATTCTAATTTTTTTATTTCTAACAACCTGGTATAACTATTTTATATTCATTGACATCCTTTACCTCAATCAACGAAAATTGAAAAAGGTTAATAAAATATTTTCAAGGAGGATCCATTCTAAAATTCATATTCTTTGACAATTAGGAAAATAAAAAATCAGCACAAATTCCCATACCAATATATGAATTAGATAAGTAATCATAAATTATGCATTAGAGGAAGTCTCTACATTGAGAAACCTTCAATCTAGTGATACTAAAATCTGTGACGATTTTTCATATAACCAATGAATTAGTGTAATAAATACCTTATGAGAATCCATCCCTATCCATACTATATAAATGTTCATTTTCCTTCAAATTCCAAAATATACATCATAAAAGTTTATATTTAACCAATACAAATTCATCAACTTCACTTGAATTCCCAATCTTGAGCCGTCAACCTCGATCTTAATCACTATATATATTGGTGATACTATCCCATCAAAATATCAACAGTCATAAAAATATATATAAATGTTGACTACAGAAATTTCATAGTCTCACTTATTAACCCAGTAGATAGTTTTACTTCATCCAATCCAAACTCATCATTGGCTTCATCGATGATCAGGTCTGTTAGTGTTTCAACATTGTTATATTTTTTAAACCTAACATAGCTTAAAAATGAACACTAATATAGTCAAACATGATGGTATAGTTCCTGATCAATAATGGTAGGAATGAACTAATATCATATTTAATTTATTTGTGAAATTGGCTTCCAAGGGATCTTCTCTAGCCATATTCATCTCCAAACGCTATTATGTCAATAGTGGTGATGACGAATGAATGTTGAATCCAACTTTATTCTTCTTGGGAGAATGTTGTTCATCCACTCATACTCATAAATATAATTATTCATCTTCTCTATTGAGACACATTTCAATGATATTATATAACATTACATGTTTCTGTTGAAGATTCGGCTTTAAAACTCCAATTATGGTGGTGGCCCTTTTCAATTCCATCAATGTTGGAATGTTATCTTAGTGGCACCATAGCTCAACTAAAACATATATTTTCAAGAAATGTTTTCATTATAGGATCTATTTGTATGATTGGGGACACTATGTTCATTATTGTGTTCAAATACCAGGCTTGATTTTCCCTTCATGTTTCGATTTAATTTCAATATTTTTCGATAAGTAAAAATATACTTCATAGGACCTTGAATATTTTGCCATCAGTGAGAATGGATAATCTAGTATTGTCATCAACCCAACATATACCAGTCATAAATGTATCCAAGATATTATTTTTGTTCTTCATTTATCGTCAAGTCATATCTTCTCAAGATATTGGTATAAGATAAATATATCTTACATACTATTTCTCTAACAATATGATATTGTCTTATGGACATTTAAAATTAAATACGAAAGTATTTAATATAATTTGGTCTATAATAAATTATCTTCATCCACTAATTATAAATTATCTTACACTGATTCTAATTTAACAAACAATGAGAGAAAGTATTTCATTCAGATTTTCTATTATGTGTGCACAAAAATTCCTCTTATGTACTGGCATACTAATGAATCTACAAGAAATTTCTCAAATCATATAACATATAAATTGAACTACAAATTCTTTTAATACTTGGATATAATTATACTCATCCTTTAACTCTAATGATTAAAAATATCCAAATTTTCTTATAAGAATTCCCCATTGAAAATTATCCTTTCTAGGTCTGCTTATTTAATGTTCTTAGTAATTTTATTATATAGACAGAATTAAATTCAGCAAAAATCACTTATGAGAAAATCTTTATGATGATTTAATGAAAAAAAGAATACTAAAATTAAATGGTTATCTAATATATATTGTATGGGTAAACATGGGAGATATATGAAAATTATAATTATTGAGAATAATATAATCATAATGGTTGTGAGCATTATCATAACATTAGAAAATCATACTGAGCAATAGATCAATAAAGATCATGAATGAAAAAAAAGAATACTAAAATTAAATGGTGATCTAATATATATTGTATGGGTAAACATGAGCGATATATGAAAATTATAATTATTGAGAATAATATAATCATAATGGTTGTGAGCATGATCTTAACATTAGAAAATCATACTGAGCAATAGATCAATCATGGTCATGAATCATTATATAAATCATTGATAGTTCATAAGAACTTTATTAAAAGGTAATAAAAAATAAATAGCCATATTAATATAACATTGCAATAAGAATCTTCCATAAGAGTGTGGAATAGATTTTGGAGTAGTCTCAACCTTAGAAATACTATTTCCAGGATACACACTAATAAATCTATCAGATGTTATGCTTAGGGTGAAAACCCATGTACCTACATCATGACGGGGATAACCTCTAATGTACCCTCTTTGGGTCTTGAGATAACCTCTCATTGACCCACTCTTAGTCTGGAGATATCCACCCTTATACGCTGATTTAGTCTTGGGATAACCTCCAATATAACCTTTTATCCTATAAAACAATAACCTGTAACAAATTAATAAGAGATATATAATTTATGTACCTATAAAAAAATCGCAGTATTTTTATACATATTCCACATGATCATGAAAACATTTCCCATTACATCAACAATTAACCTTGGGAAAACAAAATATTTCAATCAATATTTCATTATCATAAATGCAATCCATAAAAGATAATATAAATGGAAGTACCATGTAATATCCTTAGTAAGGAATAATAGAAATCATATTATGTTCTTATTGATGAAAATACCCTTATAAAATCATGGGATCCTTTATTTACGAAAAAAACTTTTTATATTGATATCACTTAATTAAAATCAATAATTTTAAAAAACATTACGAAATCATTTTCAATGAAAATAAAACATATAATATTATAATATAATATTTATATCAAAGAAAATTCATAATAGTAAGAAATCCCATTCATGCAATGTATGTTAAAATAATTATTCCTTTCAAAATTATGGTAAAATGAAAAAATTACCTCATTTAGAAAATGATAATAAAATTACATAAAAAAATTTATTGAAATAATAAAATGGGTAACTTTTTTAAAAAAATTCATTGGATAATATTAAAAACATTATCTAAATCTTTCCAGTGAAAATATTGATATGGGGAAAAACTATTCTTAAAATAACAGAAAAACAAAATCGTGTTCCTTAAATAAAATTGGTTTATTGACTACATAAATAGTGGTAAATGAAAGGTATACACGTAATCTCTGGAAATAACCATTTTATAAGAAAATTTAAAAAGTCAGGTCATATGTATCATATCTTTTCCAAATTACAAATTGAAGAATAAATAATCCTATTAAAAATGAGATTGAAACTTAAAACAATTACCATATTGATAACATTCAAATAAATCCCAAGTTAATAAATAAAATTTAAATTTTAACATTATGTATAATTAATTTACAATTATAATTGATATAAAATATCAAATGGAAACTTTATAAAACTCATATATATAAATATGTACATAATATCATACATGTCTCAATGAATAAATTTTAATATGAAAAAACTATTACAGGTTTGGTATCTTTTTAAACTGGTGGGAATGTACAGAAAGAACATGATGATTATCTGAAAACCCCATGAATTTTATGAATATATAAAAACACATTCATTCATTAGTAGTCAAAAAACATAAAAGAAATGGTAATGACCAATATGAAACAGGTCTCAAGCATTTGAAAATAACATAAAACAACTCTTACCTTATGTTAAACATGATTCATATGAACTATAAGATCATTAATAATTAATCTAAATTTATAATAATTATATAGAAATGATATAAATACTTATAAAATCATATATCATCTACTTATACGATTATAATACCCTTTTATTAATATTTATTTATCAAAATCATCATTTATGGGTGTTAACTATGTTTTTTTCACATATGTTTCAATTTAAAAGTTATAGTCCTTGAACATTGATCATGGTTAAATAATATATGATATATTATTAATTTCATAAAAAATATTTAATCATTATATAAACTATTATAATGGATCATGTTTGGAATCCAAAAGACCCAGGATCAAATCCGGATGTGGAAAAATTTACAGAGTAGTGTAGCATCATTGTAGCAGTACTATAGCAGCAGCGGAACTATAACAGCGGTGGAACCGTAGTTGTGGAGGTAATATAGTAGGAAATATATCAGCGATAGTACTATAGCAGGTAATGCAGTAGCCAAGGTATTGTAGCATTACTATTCGCCGGAGGGCCCTTTGGGCCAAAATATGTGATGTCAGGCCTTATTTATGGGATTTCGTGACCCGGGGCCTTCAGGATATATAATGGGTGTCCCTCTGCACAATAAAAAATAGGTCATTTCTTAAAAAATAATATTGAGGCTTCAGCCCCAAACATTTTAAAAAAATAACGTGGTGGTGAAAAATGAATTACATCACTTTACGGAGAAGCTATCCCTTATATACACACAACTGATAATTCCACGTTTCAATGAATGGAATGAAAAAAATGTAATATTTTACCCTTAAAAATAATCATTATTTAATAAATTTCACATAAATTCATTAATTTTATCCTTATTAATGTCTTAGTAATTGGTCATTGAATAACGATTCACATCGCTTCATGAAGGTGGCAGTCCACTCATATGCATAATAAACATTAATCATTATCAATAGATGTAATGGTAAGAAGATGAATAAGATCATATAATTATAGAAGAATAATTATATCAAAATTATATTATATAATAATTGAATCCTTCATAATAACTGACCGTTAATTATGGTGATGGAAAATGAAACATATCACTACATGGAGGTAGTGGTTAATATATATGCATGGGAAACACGTTTATTTCACATTTGATGGAAAAGGGGTGGGAAATTGATGTAAGATCATCATAATAACATATAATTTTATTTATGATACCATATCTATCATTTTTATAGATATAATAGGTTTAGATATGGTGGAAGAATAAATAATACTTAAACATTTCGATTACGATTCTTACCTCTTATTTGAGATACCTCCTTTGGCTTACACCATAATCCATGAAAATATTTTCTTAAGAGAAGACTGTAGTGTCTCAGACGAAGTAAAAGAATCGTGAATGTTTTTGGATTAAGTATCAGTTGATATTTATGTGTCACATTTTTTGAATATGGAAGGATGTAGGTGCCATTTTCAAAGTGATAGGAGGGATAAGGATGTAATTACGTAAATGTTTTCAATTTTATAAGGTGAGTTTTGGGTGAATGTGGATCCAAGTCGAAATTAAATTGAAATTTATAAATGATTATGTTTGAATATAATTAAAAAAATAATTATACATGTTTATTTTAATTCTTACCCTTATCTAATAGTTTACCCCCCCATGTAAACAAGTTTTAACCATAATCGTGGTTACAAAATTTTACTATTTTTTCTACGATTTTTTGACAAATAATTAAGGAGTGTATAATAAATTATATTAATTATGATGATTTAAAATATGGAATTTATTTTAACGTATTAAATATATATAAGTGTAAAATTCAATTTTAAATAAGCACACTAAAATGAAATAAATCCCCTATTTAATAAAACTACACATTTTGAGCAGAAAACATAAATTTATTCCAATACCTACTTTGTGAAATACATAAATGGTTATTAAAATATTTTTTAATATATAATATAAACACATTATTAAAATATCTAATCAATATATATTATTTTAATTTGATAAGATAAAAACATTTTGCGCACATAAAAATAGTTTTTCAAAATATCTGTTTTTAATCCCACAAATGAACAGACACAAAATTCCAGTATAATTTTTATTCACATGTTGTTAATTATAATATTTACTATTAAATGATTCTTATGTTACTTTAAGATCAAATTAATAATATAATGTTCATTTTTAAATGAACAAATTCCAATTTTAGAAAAATCATTATTTTCACTATTTTTTTATAAATAAAATATTTAGATAAATAAAAAAACATTACAATATGTTAATATTGATATTATTATTTAAAAAATTATATTAATTAAATAAAATAAAATTTTGATAAATGGAATAAGAAAATTATAACGTTATGTGAAAATTTTCATAAAACCCAATTTCGAAGAAACCAAAATTTTAAAGCACGAAATCCCATTACTAAAAACCAAGTACTTATTTCTTCTGCATGAATAAATCAATTTAAATTATATAAAAATTTATAAAAATTTATAATATAATTTTATTATAATTTATACATATTAATTTATTTAATAACATAGGATTGATTACTATATCAGGGTTCATATAGACTTAAGGTTGAATATAAATAACGTTATCAAATACTTCATATTTATTTACAATGAAATAAAAATAAGATATTGGGGTTTTATATAATTTTTTTTAATTATTCACCCATGATGATGGATGTTGATTTCTTATTAAACTAATATATTATTCAATGATATAACATTCACTTTACATAGTAAATGGTTGATGTATAATTCATCCATTTGGAATGATATAGATATAGATAATTCTACTAAATTCTTTCACCCCAAGACATTAAACATTTTAATTTTTGAAGAAATTTTAGTTTTTTTGATAGCTTTCAAAACACGCAATGTTGTGTTAGATTTCAATGCTCGCAACACCTGGTTTAAACAAAACACTATTTAGTCACATTTTTCACAGTCCATTTAAATCTTACAATCATAAAGTATTTATATATTAAATTTATATAATATATATATAATAAAATATTTCTACATTAATTTAACATATTTTATAAGAATATGATAAGAACAAACCCAATTTCTGATATGAAAAACTATATTTTTATAAAGGAACTTTTTCCCGCTTTTAAGGGAAACCTATTTTAAATATTTTTTTTAGAAATTTTATAAATTTTATATAAAAAACATACTTTTTGGAATAATAATATATAAATTATCTTCAGGTAGATTTTTTGTATTTTTCTATGAAGTGTCATTTGTTTATGAGTAGTGAAAAATAATTAATTTAAATTAAAAACATCTTTTTCATATAAATAATTTTTAATGATTAATTATATTTGAAATCAGTTTTAAAGTAAAATTATATCAATTATAAATTAATATATTAATCTAATTTCGTTAATTTGAATCAATCATTATATGAAATTATATATAAATACATAGAAAACGTTTGAAAATTTTTAGTTTAAAAAACAACATTGTCGTCTTGTATGTATGATTAATTTTAAATTTATTTCTACCAATTCTGTGATTCTAAGTGGAAAATGGATTAAATAGTTTCAATCATGATAATTTTTAATTTATAAAGAGTTCAAAATAGTTTTTTTACTGAAAATATATGTGAAGGTAATTAAAATTAATTATAGTAATTAAGATAAAAAATAGCATAACAAAAAACTAAATTATAAACACTAGTTCCAAAATGAACTAGAAAATTGTCAAAAATACATTTACATTTCATATTACTACCATATAATAAATTTTATAAATATAGAGACCTATTAGAGGTAATTTAAAGGGAAAAAATGTTCGTGGAATTTCCTTTTATAAAATTTACAAGAATGTTTCTCTTCCTCCACTATAAAAAAGAACTCACCGCTCCCACATATTCACACATATAAAGCCTTTTATTCCACCAAAACTCTAATAAAATAAACTAAAAACACCACTCCCATAAACCTATAATCCTATCCTTGTGCATAAATCCAACCAAGTAAGCCTTTTGGTACAAACTAAACGGATATAACTATAAAAGATGTAACGTTATCCAATGATCGCTATCATTTCATTTCTTTATCCACCCCTTCATTTCAAATTATATATTTACCATATAATAACAAAATTATCTTAAATATTTTTAGATGTTGTTTTGAAAATATTTATACCTAATCATTCACAAATACATCAATCAAATGGGATACCCAAACATCATTCATCTCTATGGCCAACTACCGCCTCTCGAACTGATGTCATTAATTCTTCCATTTACCACCTTTAAAAGTTTGAAATAATAATGAATTTAGATTATATTGTGATGTTTATCATTTTTTTTTATTTTTTTATTAAATAACACATACCTTCAAGTGTTCAGTAGTTTTGGTATATGATAACCTCATTTTTTGACATATCGACTACCGCCTTTTTAAAGGGATGTGATTTGTTCAAACTTTACATGGGATGTAGTAACATTTGTTTTAATAAGAATATTTCAAATATATGACATAAATTTGATACATTAATTATAATATATGTATCATTTTATTTTCATTCTTATAAATATGATAATAAATTGAATGTAGCGTTCATTCATACATACAGCCTACTGTCTCCACGAACGATGCCTTAAATCTCCAATGAAAAAATGTTATAGATTGTTATAAATTTATATATAATGAAAATATATGATAATTACGTCATGTTATACATTTTTGTTGTTTAAAAATAATTGTATACATTTTAAGGACAGGAATAAAAAGTCAAATCATACTCTTAAAACTAGGCAATTAACACCCAAAATAGTTGAAATAATGGACGATTATTAACAAACGAGTAATATGATATTATAAAAAAATAATATATGATATTATAAATATTATTATGGTTTTTCTATATTTTAGTAACATTTTTAGCAACCTTATATAAATGTTTAAAGGATTATCACCAAAAATTAAAAGCAAGGAAAGAGATTTTAATCCCACTATTTTATGTATCTGAGATAAATGACACATTAACCACTCAATTCCTTGGTATGGTGTATCCACTGAACATTTTGATTTATTATATCTCTAAAAATTCTATACTCATGGTATTTAATGTTTTATTTGAATTATCTCATCCAAAGGGTTCTGACTTGACGATTACCATGTTGTAAAAGTTACCTTTGCATTATCACTTTCGTTTGTGATTCTTGACATTATATTTAATTAATCAATCCCTTGTGATAATTATTTTTATTATATTTTAAATATAAATATTTTCATGAAATTTATTTATGTGAATTCTAACCTATATACCATTTTTTCATTTGATGTTTAGTTTTAAAATTACTTGAAATGTTGTTCAATCCTTATCTTTTACTCAATGTAGATATTTTATTATAATAAATATTGTCCATTAATTAAATTGATTATTTAATATATTTGAAATGACTTTGAAATTAATTACATGGGTTTGGATCCATTTAATTCATGTCATATGGGTTAGAAACTAGTTAATTCTAGCCCCACAATATATCGATAGTCTCATGAGATGAATTAGTTGTCCAAATTAAAGTAGTTTTAACTATATTGTGAATAAATATTAATGGGAAAAGGCATCGTGTTCTTGAAAATAATGGAATACAATAATTAATAATTTTCTTTATTTTCAAATTGGTTATTATTACTATACATGATATTTTTTCTTTGACATATCTATGGATGCATTTCATTCTCATTTTATTATTTAATTATAATGTGTTTCAGTTATCTGTCTTTCCATATTGATCATGCGTTATAAATATATTTATGTGGAATCTGAGCTTAGTTATTTACCATTACATGATGATTATGAAAATTTATTCATTATTTATTTTATTTTATATGACCCTTAATGATAATTTTAGATTACTATTATTTTAGTTCATTTCCCCATGATATGAAGAAGAAATATTTTTATGGTCTCTGAATGATGCAGTTCATTTAATTTTATTGTGTATCATGTTTTATTTTCTATATCCCATGTGATATAGGTATCATGTATGTAATATTGTTTTTGAAAATTGTTAAATTGATCAGTCCATTGATATTTGATTCCATGTAATGAAGCCAACAAAATAATGTAAGGTAGTGACTCCCGAATTCTAGGGTCGAATCACTACAGCTGGAATCAAAGGATGTTTAGTAGCAACCTTTGAAATAAGATTTATAAAACATTTACTATGGAAAATAAACCTATGATAGACATTGAGGATAATTATATAATATCATCCTAATATTTTGGTAAGGTAGAGAATATGTAGATCTTCTTAGTAATATATACATGTATGTATACTAGAAGTGGTCGTGCTTCTATACCATATATACCTAGGGGTAACAACTCTGAAAATATGTATTGGGCCTAACTCAAGTGTAACTAGGTAAACAAAAAATGTCCTTATTGCTCAAATGGTTTGACACTATTGGGGGACACACCTAAAATAATTCACATCTTCTTTACAAGCCATTATTATGGATTTAAAAATAATGCTTCCCCAATATAAAAAAACATTATGATTCTAAGATATATGATGAAAAATTTTATGCTTTTTTCTATGACATACATGGAATTATAAATTATGGTTTTAAGATGTAATGTAGCATAATAAATTATTTATAAATGGAGCTTATAAGGGTGAATGTTATCTATACCCTTGGAAAGTATAGAGGTTTCCTTTCCAAGGAAACCAATACAATTGGTATTAAACCCAAAAAATTAAGGAAATACAATGTCATCGTAAATTTATTATAAGAAATAACCATGCTCTAATGGATAAATATATACCACAGAGATAATCAAATATAATGGATCAATTTATGTGCTAACCCCCATACTTTAGTGGAATACTAATCCAATTATATATGATAAATTGATTAAGTCTCTGATGAAGATATTTATGCCCTTAAGATGTAGTGAAATGGAACATGTTGCACTTATATTTCATTATTTAAAAGGTTATTTTTATCAATGGTGGACCAATATCCATAATTTTAGGGTGGATGAAGAATTATAACTCATGAAATGTCTGTCATTTATGGATACATTCATCACTAAATACTCCCCCGCCCCCATGATAAAAAATTGATATGAAGTGGAAGTTCCATAACTTAATACAAAAATTAAGAATAATGTGTTTTGTATTATGAAGATTTGCTTATAAGGTTATCTAGATATTCTACGGAATATATACTCAACAATGAGTAAATTATTGACAACATATTTCAGTTTCTTATACCAAATATCAAAAGGGAACTGGTTTCTCAGACAGTTTCATCATACGAAGAGATTGTTTTATGTTTTATAAAAAAAGTAATTCTAAGGATCCATAATATTTAATGGTGGAAAAGAGAATATTTTGTCTTCTAAACACCATGAAAAATGTAATGTGTCCAACAGGAACAATGGATGAAGTAATTATTACCTTGTGAGAACTATGGAAAAATTCAGTCTTGTAAATGCTTGAAGTGACTGTGGAGAAAAAGGTCATCATATAAAGAATGAAAGGGGAATACTGAAAACACTCATATATATTCCTTATATTTTATGGAAATGGTAAACTATTCATATTAATGTCTTATGAGGTAAATGAATATACCAATATTTAAATTTATTCAATTCCTTATTATATTTTCAATGATCACACTCTTTATATGTACCTAGTCTTCCAAGAAAATTAATCATTTCCTTTTTTATTTAATATTATAGTTTTCAACCAAAACTCTTAAGGGGAGTCTCATTCCAACAAATGTGTGTTAGGAGGTACTAATTTTACATGATGTCTTTGTTATCATACGTATGGTTGAATATTATATAATCTATTGTATGTATAGGATCTCAAAATATGATAAACATTTATTATAACAGAATAGAAATTTTGATTTGTGAGAATGTTGTTGAATCCATCATATTAAGAGTGCACTCTTCCTCACATGATTTTTATCTAGACCCACCACCAGTAACTCAACCGAATTGAATTATTTGCGAAAAAATATCAAATTCTATCTATTAGTGACGAAAATAATATTAAAATTGAGGATATACCTATTGTGCGGGGATAAATTGATGTTTTTCAAGAGGAACCACCTGGACATCCCCCAGAGCGAGAAGTTGGATATTCCATTGGTTTAATCATCAATAAAATGCTAATATCAAAATATCCATATAGAATCTACACTAGGTTATTAGTGGAGTTGAATAGAAATATATATGATTTGGGTATTAATTGTTTTTCCACCCTAGTGTTTTACTATGGAGATCCCATATCCTCTTTGTTATAAGGAAATGTGGATCCATGATGTTTTTCATTGATTATAGGTAAATAAATTATATTACCATAAATAAAAAGTATCTTCCACCTAAAATTGATGAATTATATTATAAACCTCATACATATTGTTATTTTTTAAAGATTTATTTTCTTTCTACGTATCACCAATTGTGGGTAAAGAAGGAATACATCCCAAAATATATTTTTGGATGAGGTATGGAATTTATGATATTATAGTAATTACATTTTCAATAAATAATGAACAATATATTGTTATGAACCTAATGAACATATTATTCATGTATACATTGATTATCTAGTTATAGTATTCCCTGTTTATATTCTAGTGTATTCAAATAGCTATGCGGACCAGGAGAATCACATGAGGATCATTTTTAAAACTCTTAGAAGTGAATCGTAATATGGTAAATTTAGTAAGTCAATTTTATAACATCATTTAGATTCTTTTAATTTTCATATTGTCTCCAAGGATGTAAAATTAGTTGATCCTATAAAAATAATGTTAGTCCGATAATGGCCTACACCAACAAACACATCTGAGGTAAGTAGTTTCACTTATTTGGTATGATAATATTGGTGATTCATTCATAATTTTTTCAGAGTATTTAACCACTTAACAAATATTGTATGTAATTGGGTAAATTGTTTTTGGTCAATGGAATATGGAAAATTTATTAATGAACTAAATAGAAGGTAATTCCATACTCTAATTTTAATTCTTCCTTCTGGAATTGATGGGTTTTTCAAACATAACTGTGCATTAAAGAATGGGAATGTTTGTTTCTAATAAAAAATGATAATGTTATTTGATATACATAAATGGAAATTCATGTCTCATGAACAAAACTATCCAACCAATTATATTGAGATATCAGTTGTAATCTTCTCTTTGAAAATATGGAAACATTATCTATATGGTGAAATATATGAGATATATAGGGATCATAAAATCCTAAAATAAATTTACTCATTGAAATAGATCAATACGGGACAAAGGTGATGGATCAAGATAAAAGAATATTATGATTTCTCAATCAAATACCATCCAGGAAAATAAAATAAGCCAGTAGATGCATTAAGAGGGATCATGGATTTCTAACCCAAATGAGGATTAATAGAGATCCAATGTTTATGGATCAGGTAATGATATATATTTGAATTTCCATGGATGGAAATATATTAATAATCTTTAAAAATATTGTAAAACTGTATTTATTAGAGAGGATAAAGAATTCTCAATCTGACGGTGAGAACGTTCATAATAATATTAAAGTTCTGAATGATGGAAAATATCAAGAATTAATTTTTGAGATCATGATTATAAATTTGGAAAATGATTATGTGTTACATCTATACGTGAACTAATAATGGAATTTTTTATGCCTCTCATTGATCAAATTTCTCTATACACCTTTCTATAACAAATATATATAAATACATGAAGAAACATTTTTTTGGGATATCATGAAGTGTGAAATTTTTGAATATGTGTCCATATGTTTGGTTTGTAAACAATTTAAAGCAATGAGGAAACATCCTAAATGATTCCTTCCACCTCTTCATATTCTTGTGTGGAAATGGAATGAATGTTCTTTAGAAATTTTCATGAGATGACCAATGACTTATATAAGGACAGATATAATAGAGGATATCAATTATCACCTAACCAAATCTAAACATTTACATATATTATGGGAATACATTTCTCTTGAAAAACTTGATTGTCTTTATATTAATGATGTTTGAAGGACTCATTGTTCACCCCTATCAATTGTTTCTAATTGATATTCCAACTTTACATCAATATTATTTAAATTTATTTATAATGATCTTATCACATACCTTCATTTGAGAACATCCTCCCATCCTAAAATTTATGTAGAGTCTGAAGAAAATTCAATCAATGAAATAAATGTTGAGGACGTTATCACTGATATTCAAGGTGTGTGGGATCAGTACCTACTTTTTTTAGAGTCTTCCTATAAAATAGCTTCCATTCATATATTTAAAAGGCATCATATGATGCATTATATGGGAATATATATCATACTCCAAATTATTTGGATGAAGTGGTGAAAGGAAACCCATATACACAAGAACTTTTTGAAGAGATGATGAAAATGTTAATGGCTATTCAGGATCATATTAAAGGAACTCAACGTAGGAAAAAAACTTATGATGATAATTAGATTAAAATTTTAGAGTTCCAAGTGAGAAATCATGTTTTCTTGAAAGTATCTCCATTGATGGGTGTTATAATATTCGATAAGAAAGGGAAAATGAGTCCCAAGTGAATCAGAACCATTGATATTCTTATAATTGTTCGAGTTTTTACTAATCATGTGTAAATTCTTCCAAATCTCTCAAACATGCATAGTGTGTTCCATATATCCCTTCTAAGGTACTACATGTCTGATCCAATGCATGTTCTCACCTATAGAAAAGTTGAATTGGTACATAAAATTTCATATATTGAAGAACCCATCCCCTTTATTGATACTAGAGAAAACAAACTAAGTAATTAAATGACTCTTCATGTAAAGGGACTCTAAAGGAATCAAAAATGGAAGTAGAAACATGGGAAAACACACGACTCTATAAAGAAGAACAACCAATATCTCTTTAGAAGGTAATACCCCTAAATTTTTTAAGATGGAATTTTTATAGGAGGGTATAATTTATCACCCCATGAATTTACCATATAATCCTTTTTGAATAATTTTAATTTTTTTATTACATTCAAAAATGCTATACTGAGTTAGTTTGCAATGTAGGTGACACTCGGTTTAAACAAATCACTATTTAGTAATTTATTTCACTGTCTATTAAATTATAAAACTATTTTGGAATTTATATATAAATTTTAATTTTCATATAACCAATAATTTTTTTTACATTAAGTCACTATATATTATAGTTTTAAGAAACCAACAAACCCAATTGTACACATAAAAATAATATGTTTATAAAGGATATTTATCCGCCTTTTAATACAGAACCTATTTTAAATCAAAATTTTGGATCATTTATAAATTTTTATGTCCAATTAATATTTTTTTTAAATTTAAACATCATAATTATCTTAGGGTAAATTTTTGGTATTTTTTGCGAAGATTGATTTTTTGATGAATAGTGAAAATACAGAATTTTATTTGAAAATTGAATTTTAATCTATATAATTTAAAGTGTAAATGTATGTTTTTAATTGGTTTTAAAGTAAAATTATTTAAATTATAAATATATTAATCAGATTTAGGCCATTTGATTCAATTTTACTTTGAAATTGGATATAAATACATAGCAAACTTTTAAACATTTTTACAATAAAAAATCACATTGTCGTCCCATTTGTGTTATTAATTTTAAATTAATTTCCATCACTTATGTGATTAGAATATTTAATAATTTATTACGTATTTGTAATAATAATAATTTATTATTAAAAATAATTTCAACATAGCCTTTGACCAAAAATATAAGTGAAATTAAATAAAACTAATTACAGTGATTATGTGAGAAATTTCCTTAACAAAGGACTAAACCATAGTCATAAGGCCCAACATGTCCTAGAAACATGTCCAAAAGGAATTGGATATAAATATATCGACCATATACTACCTTGGATATAATTTTCACAATTGATGGATCCACTATACATAGAAAAAACGTAGGTACACACTTATCAAAAATCTACAAGAATGCCATTCCACCACTATATAAAGGCACACACCCCTCAAACTTATTAACACATATCCAACCCTTTGGATCATAACAAGTATTATCAAAAAATCTCAAAAAATATCTCCCCTCATCTTATAAGCCTCGCATTGGAAAAAAATGCAACCAAGGAATCCGTTTGTTATAAACCAAATGGAGTTACCCAAAAAAGATATAACTTTCTCCAATGATCGCTTTCATTTCATTTACATTTCCACCGTTTCATTTTTAATTATATATAATGTTTATATAATAAAATCACTATATTAAACATTATATGATTTTTATGATATTATTTTTTTCTTAAACTTTCACACAAATCTATCAATTGGGATACGCAGTCATCGTTCGTGTGTGTAGCAGACTACCGATTCGCTTGCCTATGTCGTTCGTTCTTCCTTTTACCACCAATCAATGATATAAATAATGGCGTATTTATATATTATATTATATATATAGATGAAATTTATAATTTATTTATTCTTATAAAATTATTAAAATTCACAAACCTACATGTGTTCTATTTTGTGGGGATAGATTAGAGTCATTTGTTGACATGTGGACTACCGACTCCTCAAATCCATGTGATTCATTCTAACATTACATGTATTATATTAATAATGGGATAAATAATAATATGTTTCATATATTACAAAAACATTATTCTATAATTATAATATATATATATATATCATTTACTTTTCATTATTCAAAATACAAAAAATAAGTGTAAGTAGAGTTATTTTGTACGTACAACTTACCATCTCCAGGAATGGTGCATTTCATTTCGAATCACCAAATATTATGGATTATTATAAATACATATATACTGAATATATATATATATGATAATTACATCATTTTTTTCATTCTTGAGATAATAAAATCCTGATCTATATAATAAGAACAAAAATAACAAATCAAAACCTACTCGAAAACTAAAAAAATTGACAATTTAAATATTGTAAATAATGAAATATTCTTAACAAAATGGTAATATGATATTATAAGATGATAATATATGATATTATATATATTATAATTGTTTTGGTATAAGTTTTTAACATGTTTAAAATCCTCATAAATGAGTTTAAAATATGTTTAACCAAAAGGAAACACAAGGTATGAGATTTTCAGCTCACTTTTAATATATGTCAGATAAATGTCATATTAACCACAAAATTATTTTTTGTGGTGTATGCATTACCCATTTTGGTATATTATATCATTAATCATTTTATATTCATTTTATTTAATTTCATACATTGAATTTTCTTTTCTAATGGGGGTTGACTTGAATATTATCATGTTGTAATAGTTACCATTGCAATATCACATTCTTCCATGATTGTTAACTTTCTCTTGAAAAAATCACTCACTTATGATTTTTTTATTATTTAAATTTAAATATCCATATTCTCATCAAATTAATATCATAATTTCTTAAACAATTATCCATTTTTACATATAGTGTTCACTTTACAAATATATTGGAATGTTGATAAATCTTTATATTTTTCTCAATGTGGATATTTGATGATAAGGCATATTGTTCATTAACTATATAAATTATTTGATATATGATAAATTTTTAGGTTATTAATTATATGGGTTAGGGAATGTTTAAAGAAATTCATATGGTTTGGGGACCATTTAATGCAAACCCCATGATGCATCAGTACTCTCATGAGATGAATCAATTGGCCAATTCTGTATAGTCCAAATTTTGTTGAGAATAAATCTTAATGGTAAAGGTATCATGTGAGTAGGAAATATGAAATCCAAACATTAATAACTTATTTCTTTAAAAATTAAATTATTCATACTATCTATTCTATTATTTCTTTGAAATATATATGAATGCATTTCATTTTTAGTTTATTGATTAAATGAAATGTCTTTCAGTTATCTATCATGGCATATTTATTTTTCCTTATTGAGATATTTATCTGACATATGTGCTTAGTTATTTTTTTACATGATTATTATTTGAATTTATTATTTATTTATTATCTTATACTTACCCTAAATTATCATTTAATCCCAACATTGTTTTGTTTTCTTTCCCAAGGATATGAAGAATAAATTTTTGAATGATATTTCAATAATGCAGTTCATTTCAAATTTATTATATCTCATATTTTATTTTATATTTTACAATTTAATATGGGTATCATTTATGTAGTTTGATATCCAAAACATCTAAACTGATTGGTACTTCAGTATTGGATTCCTTGTAATCATGCCAACATAATAAAATAAGGCGCAAACTCATTACTTCTTGGGATAAGGCATTACATTATCAAATGATAAGGGTGATCATAGATCATTTACCCTCTTTTTCAGTAAGAGAAATGATTAAATCATCACATATGGGACTATCCAATGTAGGTATGAGTTGGTTATCATGGTTGTAATATGAGTACTTGGTAATGTGATGGGTGTATAATTATTATGTTTTTTTCATACATTTTAGTCCATACATGCATACACATATATCATTGTTTGTATTAGGGACACAATTTCTAGTGCCCTACTAAATTATATGATTGTGGCTCACACATGAAAGGTTAACACATGTTCTGGTCACCTATGTTTGAAATAGGTCTTTGAAATATCATAATTATAGGTTGATGAGCTTGATAATATCAATTAGAATGTACAGACACATATAGGGCACAATTGAAGATTATAGTGAGGTATTTATTTAGTTTCCTTCAGCTTATATGTTTTATTTTATATGATAACACCATTGGGTAAACCTACTTTTATTTTCTAAAATCCGACCAACTTGTGGGAAATTTGTATATAATGGGGATGTTTGTTTATTGTATTATTTTTTCTTGTAAATCCATGGGATGTACTCTAATGTAGTTCTTTCACTGTATATTTTTATTATTGGTTAATATTATCTTGGTGTTTCTAAATATTATAGTCTCATCATGAGATAATATTGAACAAACAATCCAGTTTCTTTCCTCATGTATAAGGGAAGGAATTTCTATGGTTTTCAAAATTTATTGGTCTAGTTTTTATCGGGTAGTATGGGATGAAGAAATTATGATTTTAGTGGGAGAGAATAAATAGATTCTTTATTAAATGAATATGAAAAATTATACACATGTGTTATAAAATTATATTATAAAAAACAATATCTTAATTATTTAACATTACATTGAGATAAATCCTTGAGAATTATAAATGTACATAACATTGTAAATAACTAATAACACATAAGAATCTCTCTTAATAAAGACAAAAATTATATGGTTATGAAATGGACATTCTGTTGTAATTAACTAATTATATTGTTCAAAAAATTAATCTACGTATTTAAGAAAATAATAAAAGGATTTAATTAAGGATTTAAAGTAATAGTTTAAGTATATGATAACTTATTGGACTTTATTATCCCCTAATATTACCTATGTGATTGGGTGTATTAATGAATTTGAGACACTACAGGTTTTTGTAAGATATTTTTTAAAATATTTAATTCATTCAAAAATATTTTTTTAAAAATTCAAAAACAATGTTATTAATTTTAATAATTGTTTACTTTATTTCATAATAGTATTAAAGATATGTTAACTAGTATGTATATTTTTCTATTCTAGTGTTGTATTGATCTTAAAACTGGATAATATTGAAAACTAAAGGAATACAATTATTGGAAATTTCATCATTGTTTCATTATGTAAATAGTAAAATACATTAATATTTAAATAATATATTGAACCATTGATGCAATTATTTCATGAGGTGTGATCAAAAAAATTATAGTTTTTCAAAGTGAAACATAGGGGCTGACTAGGGTCCTCTCCCTTTTGTAGCCTTTCAGATTGTTCACTTACATTATTAAAAATCACCTAAAATTTTTATTTTTGATTTTTATAAATTTAATGAAAAAAATGTAAATATTTTTGAGTTTTGGATTATTTTAAATAATTATATGTAATATGATAATTTAATCTATTTTGAAAATCTAAAAAAAATGAGTTAATAAGAGAGAAAATTGTTTTAGTGTTTGGTTTAATGTTTGATCATTATTCTCTAATATATTTTTTATTTATGTTTGATAATACAAAAATGAAATATCTTGGTTTAATTACTATTATCTATTTATTAATTATGAAATAACATTTAATTCATAAGAACTGTCGATTCTACCTCCTCATATAATATGGTTTGATGGCACACCTCAGCCTAGGATGTGTTATCTTTGAGGACCCTATTCAATCATATCTATTCCATCCATATGTGAAGAACTAACCAATGGATAGAGGGAAAATTTAATAAATAAAATTATAGAGGTAGATCGAGTTTCAGGTCTTTTGGGAAATCACCACATCAGGGACATTCTCCTCATCCATGCATGATACTCAATTCTATTTACAAACATAACATTATAGTCTAAAAAAATTCATTAACACAGTAAACTCCCATCGTGACATGCCTCTGGGTCATCTTACCATTTTTGAGATTAATAGATTATAATGGTGGATTATATGGAATAAGGGAGGAGGAACTGAGTAGGAAATAACAAAATGGGGATGAATAAAATAAGAATGGATGAATGGTGGAAACACAAATGTATGGATTAATAATACTAAAATATGAAATACAATTGAAATTAAAATTAAAATTAAGAAAAATAAAAAATGGATAATAAATGTGGGGTTTTTTCAATCTGTATCCCTCGGTGGAGATCTCATCATTGTTAATTTATAAGGATGGGATAGAGTTGAATGGAATGATTTGAGAGGCAGGAGATCCTCTCATTTAACAAGGAGAAGATGTCCTCCACCATTTGTCACAGTTTAGACCCATTATGTTGATGATTCACACATGGTCCCATTCACATGAATCTTTTCAAATTTTCTTTTATTTCTCCACAAAAACATTCAACTCATTTGTTCATTTAAAGTATAGGTTATTTCTTTTTGATTGAATATGACATTTTCTAGCCGAAATGTTCAGTAAGATTCCATTAATATATATCATTCATTTTCCAATATAATGACTTCTATCCTTCCCTTAATTTATTTGGGGAATGAATATTTCAGTCTTCTATCATATCCAGGTGAAATTACCTCACTTGAAGGTGTCTATCCTGATTTATGCTTCTATTACTATGGTGGGGTCCACACTGTCCGCCAGGAAACCTTTCCAAATACAATGGATTTTTAGGGAATCTAGATGATTGAATAACATTTTTTCCTACAAATGTTTTTATGAAACTATATCAATGATTCAAAAAAATAATTCAAATTGAATAAATATTTTATATTTTATTACTAAAATACCCTTGTGAAAAAAATCTGTCAAAAATCAAAAAATAAGAACATTTCACATTTAAGCCCATTTTCTTTCTACAATTAAAATTACCCATTATTTTAATAAAACAATTAAATACATGGGTTTTATCATTAAAAAACTTTAACAAATATTCATTATTTGAATAAAAATATTCACATAAATTTATTCTATCAAATACCCCAACGATTAAACCATGCTTGTCCTCAACTATAAAATCTAAAAATGGAAATAAAAGGCCACCAATGTTACCAATATTAATATTCCATAGTAATTAAACCAAAAAAAATCAATGTCAAATAAAAAAAATCATTAATTCACATAAAATACCAATTTAACTTCCCATTTTTTAAAGAAACAATCATTTTAGGTATTTTACTTTTCCCCTTTGAAAATTGATGGAACTTCTACTTTCATTCATTCATGCTCCCCAATCCATTTTTATTAAACTTTCCATGTCATGATTTAACTCACTATTGATTATTTTTTCTCTCATTACTCATGATACAAATCATGTATAGTAATTCTCATATCATGATAACATGATCCTTATCCATAGGATTGTAAATATACAATGTTCTACAATTTGTAAATACAAAAGACAAATAAAATCCAGAGGACATGCAATAATGGTTCAAATGACTCTGAGGATTATGATTGGTTGAATTTTATTATTTTTAAAACTTAAGTATCAAGGAGGAGGTTTATCTCTTAAGTAAAGGTCATGATATCAAAAAATTTATTGAAATTATCCACTTCAAAGTAGTAACATCCACTTCTATAAAACTCAAAGTAAAGGTTGTTGTCAATGTAAATCAAGATGAATGATTTCTACACCCTCATGAATATATTTATTTTTTATTTTTTTATTTTTTTCCTTTTTTTTAATGTTATTATTCGATCAAACCTCAAATCCTTCTTTTAAATACATACAATCAGAATATATTTAATATGTAAAATGGTGTTTTTGGATTTATAAATCCCAGCATTTTTTCTCATTCTTTGGTTTATTTTTTCATTTTTTCATTTTTTTATTCAAGAGGATTAAAACATTATAGTAAAATGAATGATTCCATAGCCTTTCACAATTACCACAATAAAACACTTACACATCTTCCTTATAAGGTATATCATCCCTTATACCATGATTCCCTTTTTCCTGGCACATCAAATTTAAAATATCATGAAAATACTAAGATGAGGTTAGGAATTTATTAAAATTAATTGAAACATGGATCATCCCTAATAAGGCCATTCATGGTCTCTATAGGTTAAAATAATTATGGATATAATGGAAGTATTTTAAGGATTAGTGGATTTTAAAAGGATTCCTTAATCATTTTTAATGTGTTATTGCATAGTAATTACATTGACATGTTTCAATTCAATATCTGGTAGTTTCCATGTCCCAAGATCACTCAAAAAATATTATCAAAATAAAATAGAATGTACTTGGTCTATAGATCCTATTAGTAAAGATACATATGATATTGGAAAATCACGCAATGAATGATTAAGAACAACAAATCAATTCACTTGAATTTTAGAAAATAAAATAATGAACAATGGTTGTGGAATTACATTTTTATGAATCACTTAATTTATTCAAATAATTATTCTTTATTTTAATATACATGATTAATTTTAAAAATTGGATTCTCTATTTTAATCATTTAGTCATATCAAAATCAATGAATAAAACGTCGAACCACATGATTCCTAAGAAACTCATGTCTCTTATATTAGACAAGTAGAGTATAAATTAATGTATGGGAATTAAATTTAAACATTATATATCAAAACATATTTTTGATGAAAAATGTAATGATTTAAAAAGATATAAAATGTATATAAAGTCTTTTTTCCATGAATCTTAGTCCTTAACATGAATTATTTGAGGATTCCTTCTTCCATCATGGACCTACAAAATATAATGACACAATTAAGAACAAGGATCATGTATTTTAAGATAAAAAATATAGAGGGTGATACATATTTAACTACTTCCTATGAAATGATATTGAAATATAAATTCCTAGAAAGAATTTAAAGATAAATCTTGGTATTACCCCCCAAATGGGACCTGAATTTTTACTTCCTTCAGAAGGGAAGTACGAGCTGTTGTCAATAGTCTATCAGTGGTTGGATATTCTTAGACTTGAACCACCTTGTGTTTCTTTTCCCAGCATCCATTTATCATTTGTTGTTGTTGAGGATAATTAAATGTATAGAGTATACTATATCTTCCACCTTTGCAATGTGGTATTGTTTTCTTGGAGGGGGTGGAATGCAGTATGAAACCTCCTCCTCCATCATTTCTACATGTGAAAAGTTTTCTTTAAATTATTGTAATCATGCTAGTGAATATTAAATTTGTTCAGGGAGCATTAAATGTTCCTTAACAAGTGGATTTTATTTTTTCTCTTCATCCTCTAGGACATAATAAGATTCATATCCCTGAGTTATTTATCCATGAATCTCGTATTCGATGGAAATTTACTCTTGAATTTGATAATCTAAGTATGGATGTAGATAGTACGTCTCCTCTATTTTTTTGGCCTCATCTTCATGATTTCCTTCAATGAAAGTAAGAAATACTAGTGACACTTCCTTCTTGGACTCAAATTTTTTATGTGAAATTGGATTTCATTGACCATGAACATTAAATATTCATGTGAAAGCTATGTTGGTATTCCTCTTTACATCATCTTGAACATTACCATAAGAGGATAATCCCTTAGTTAGAGGGCCTCTTAAGCATAATCTATTTTTTAGGCAAATTTTGGTAATATTTCAATCTAATAAGCGAATTATCATTTTAAAATATAATGGAAAATTGTTTTTCTAAGGATAAAGTTTCAAAAATAATGAAAAATATCCAAAATGTGAAAATAGAAAAAGTGTATGAAATATTTATTGGCTCCCTAGAAATGATTCTATTTGACACATTACTATAATAAGATGTGGTCAAAATCATTTATTTTTTTTCCCAAGTGTAGCACACAGGCTGACTAGGGTCGTCTCTCTTGAGGAGACATTTAGTTTTTTCACTTAAATTATTCGAAATCAAATAAACTATTTATTTTTGTTATTTTATCAATTTAATTTAAATAATGATAATCATTTTGGGTTTTTTATTTTTCAAAAAAATGACATGTAAAATGATAATTTAAATTATCATGTAAATATAAACAGAATGAGTTGATAATAATTCACTTGGTTTTAGGATTTTTTTAATTTTAAATCATTATTCTCTTTATATTATATATTTTAGTTTGGAAATCCAAACATGAATTATCATGTTTTAATTAATATTAATTATATATGAATTGAAAATATCATTGAATTCTTAAGAACTCTCAATTACACCTCCTACTATATTCAAGGTCGTTGAAACACCTTCATCTAGGATATGTCATCTTCTAGGACCCGGTTTGGTTGAATCTGTTTCATCCATTAATTAACTCCACTCCATCATGTGAAGAACTAACTTGTCGAGAAGGGAAAAGTTGTTAAAAAAAATAATAGAGACAGATTTAGTTTCATGTCATTTGTGAAGTCACCGTATTGTGGTAATTCTCATCACCCATGGAGGATACTCAATTGTATCTACTAACATAAAATTAAACATTAAAGAAAATTCATTAACACCTTCTCTTCTCCCAAGGCCAAGTAATAATGTTATCCTCCCATTTCTGAGAGTAAGTGATTGGAATGGCGGAGTATATGGAGTAGTGGAGTAAGAATAGCATAATAAATAATGAATGGTGGATAAAGAAAATAATAATAGATGCATGGGGGAAACACAAATGCGTCGATTAATAATACTGAAATATGTATTAAAATTTAAATAAAAACTACATTTATGAAAATTAAAAAAATGAAGTAGAATTTGGGGTAATTTTTGGCTAGAATCCCTCTGTGCAGATCTCCTCCTTGGTGCCTCTGAAAGAAATGATATGGAGTAGAATGGAAATATTTGAATGGTATGATATCCTCTCCTTTTATAGGTAGAATATTCCCTCCAAAATTTATTGCGTTTTGGAACCAATAAATTATGATTCATGAATGGTCCACATAATGAAGGTAGTTTCCAACATTATTCCATATCACACCTCAAATTATCAGCTTATTTGGTTATCGAATGTTGGAGTTATGGATTTTTCATTGAATATGACTTTTTCTGGAAGAAATTTCCATAAACTTTATTTAATATATATCATTACATTACTGAATTATTGGATTACAACTTCCATGGAATTTTTTGGGGCATTGTTAATTTGATTCATCTTTGATATGAAGGTAGAATCACTTCAATTTGAGGTGTGTATCCCAATTTATTATTCTATTATTATTGTGGTGGCCATGATGTCCTCTCGGAATCTTTTCCAAATTTAATTTATTTTTTGGGGCTCTAGATGTATGAATATCTTTTTTACTGAAAAAAAAATTGAATAAAATAAAATAAAGAATCAAAAAAATAAAATTTCTTATTTGATAAATATTTTAATTTTAATTCCTAAATTACCATTAGAGTAAAAATCTGTAAAAAATCTAGAATTAATTAATTTTCACATTTTATCCCATTTTAATTCTATAATTTAAATTACCCATTATTTTAATAAAATAATTAATTTAATGGGTTTATCATTGAAAAAAATTAAAAAAATTTCATTATTTGATTAAAAATATATACATAAATTTTCTCTATCACCCTTAATTTTCATACATATTTATTCCATCTTATAATATGAATATTAATTACATAACATGATGATCTATACTAGAATTATAAATGTCTAGTATATTTGGAAACATACATACACAAAAAAAAGGTTCATATGTGAATTTTATTATCTCCCACTGAGTTATTAATAACAATAACCCTTCTTAGGAATATTATACTTAATACCATTCTTCGTAACATAAGGAAAGGAAACATAAGTGGTGATGATCTTGGAACCACAGTTCGTTTAAATAAGGTATATATCAATGATCAATTAATAATAACATGAACTTAAGGGTATGAGGAAAAGAGAATAATATTTTAAAACTATACTATATATATCATAATTCATAATATAGAGTCATGGAATAAATCCTTGCAGGCCATAAGAATAGAATCATAAAGGAAACATAGAACATGAACCATGAGAACAAAAAAATGGAATTAAAAATATATTTTAATCATAAAATAAATCATATAAAATCATTTTCTTAATACTAAAATATTATTTCCAAAAAAATCATAGTATACTTCATTCACTTCCCTAACCATAGTATTAGTCAATGTTCACTCTCAAGACTATTATAATGTATATAAACCCTTACTAAACATTGTTAAATAACAATTTCAATCTTGTTTATCTCGTGAGATATACATCATTACCCAAATAATTGGAGGAATATATAATTTAGGTCCCATTTAATTCATAATAAGAATGATACCTATGTGTGACACCGATTATTAAAAATATCAATATATCATAACCTATGATAAAAATTGGTTTATCAAACATTTAATCATAACAAACCCATGGAAAATGACATGGGTTTCATAAAAATATTTTTCTAATAAAAATAAAAAAACTATGGATATAATAATTATGGTATCATTGGATCATATCCATATAAAAAGTTTAAGTAACATCATAAGATTATTTATAGTTTAAAATTCATTTAACAGATCACATGAAGCATGTCTTGAGAAAAAGTCCCTTTAAATTTTAAACAGGTTATTTTAAATATATAATTTATATAATTTTCAATGAAAAAAATATATTAATGTATCAGTAGAATATAATAATGGAATCTTCATATCATTGAGTGATTATAAAAATGGAAAATTTTATTCATGTCCTATAAGTGAATAGAAAACATTCATTTCATAATTTGGTTGAAAGTCAAGAAGTAACACTTTCAGAAAAATATAACAATATTCATTTATAAAAAAATCTGTTAAAAATAATTCATGGTTAAAAATTACACAAAAAAAATTGAAATTAAATATTAAAAATACTCATTGGAACATTCTTAGAAAACCCATGATATGGAAAAAATGATTCTGATAGAATAGATAAGTAAAGTCAATTTTCTTTTAAATGTTTTCAATATTTATAGTTATTAAAGAGATTAAAAATAAAAATATATATGAAATATATATTAATAAATAATGGATAATAAAATTAATGAGTTTCTTGAGATCTAGATAAAAATATTTAATCATTGTAATCTTACTCATAAACAAAGCCAATAAAAATGAGATTCTAACATAAAATCCTTAACTCAATTTCCACTTAATTCAAATGAACTCTAACCTGATGGATTATAAATTTAAATTTATTATAATTATATACATAAATAATTTATATAAATATATTATTATATATTACCCTCTTATAAAATTTTAAGACCCAATTATATATAATTCCTTACTAATATCATTTGTTTGGGTGTTAACTATTTTATTTTTAAGCCAATTTTGTTTTGGTGGTTCTAGTAATTTTACCTTGACCATTGTTCCGTTATATAAATAATATTAATATGGATATAAATATCATATATATTAATTATATATGTTTTCATATTCAACCATAAAATTTATAGGTATAAAAATGAATTATAGAGCTCATATATAGATTATGTCATACACAAACATGAATGTAGTTTTCATTTCTGAACGGATGGAATACAAAAAATGTTAATAATAATTAACCATTATTTATTCATTATTATATCATATATAACATATATATTCATCAAATCAATATTTATTTCCTTCTACTTAATACTAAAATGAAAAAAACTCACAACGCTTCATGGAGATGGTTGTACACACATAGACACATGCGATGTTATTATTTTCTGACATATTATATAGAAATTAGGTAGGTGTGATATAATAATTACAGAAGTATATGTATTTAATAAATATAACATATAAACAGTATAATACACTTAAACTATAATTCTATTGAAATTTCTAAAAACAATTATGTTATTTTTCTATTAATTGAAAATATATTATGTCGGCAATTAATTTGAATCTATGGTAATTTTTGGGATACTAAAATTTATAAATAAATTAATATTATGAAACAGATTTATTTATATTTAAATTAAACATTTAAATCTGAACATACCAGACTTTTATACTTAAGTAAAAAATTTAGAGTTCTTAAAGTCTTGAGATTTACCATTTGTATTTATTATTTTCATAAAATAATATAAATGCCATAATATGAGAAATATTGAACCAAGTGACAATATATTCAAGAATAGGATAGTGGTGTCTTAAATACACTTATATAATAGGAAAATATAAATTATTACATTCATTTATTAGTCCTTATCATATTATTTTTGTACCTTAATTACATGATTTCCCCTATCGAGTTGAAAATTATTTACTATGGTTATTAAACATAGTGTCTAAAAATGTGACATATTTAAAAAATTTAAGCCCCATGAATCCTTATATGGAATAAATGTTTCAAAATTCTATTTATACATGTTTTATATAATAATTTTAGAATATATGCACAAAATGAGACAAAATCGTTTTTTGAAAAAATACATTTGTAAGATTTAAAATGGATTTATTTATATCCCATGACTAGAAAAATAATTTTGGGAATATTAAAACATTTTATATATAAATAATATATATTTTTTATTTTTATTATTCATTGAAAAATATTAATTAAATTTAATAATGTAAAAACCCATTTCACGTAAAACAATATATTTTCAGAAAAACATCTCCTTTATTTTTAATTGATTTTTACTTTAATTTATAATTAATTAATAACTAATGAATTCATTTTATATGTAAGTAAACCATATATTTTCCATAAATTATTTATTCATATTCATACTCTCAAATACAATGTGAAGTTGAAAATTATCACATTAAATAATAATATTTTAGTAGTATATCACATTTCATTTAAACTCAATGTAGTGTGTTGACCAAGATATCGACTAAATCAAATTTTAAGGAGAACTAAATTATAAAATATCCGGATGTTACCTTCTATCGCCTATAAAATTAATTTATCTCATGAAATTATATCACATCGATCTTAAAAAATGAGCATATCTCTATTTCATTTCTTCCTTGGGTTCCCAAGTAGCTTCGTCAAATTTATGATTCCTCTAAAAACATTATCTTGCTTTGTAGTCCTATTCTATAGAACTTTATCACTATGGTCAATGATTTATATTGTAATACTTCATTTTAAATATTATTACATAGAAGTATAAAATATAATTTTATATCATGTGATGTATCAGGTACTTACTTCCCTGAGACAAATACATGGAACACGTCGAGAACATGAACGAAGTTTAGTAGAAGATCTATGATATAATCTACCATCCCCATACAATCAAGAATATAAAAGGGTTAAATATACCTAGGGCTATGATTTCCAATATATAGGAGTCTCATAACATTATTCCATTAAAAAATCTCATTTAAAAACCTTCCCACCAACAAAGAACTCCATATCTCACTAATGATTATCAACATTGCTTTTTTTCAACTATGAGCACTCCTAATGTAATATTGAATGAAAATGACATTATCGTCCATTTACTCAACAATATTGGGTTAAATTAGATTTAATTCTCGACATGTATCCCATAATATCTTATTACTACACTAATTTCCATATATGGCTTGAAAATGATCATTTGGATGCTTGATGGAAGGCTCTTCTAGTAAGAAAACATGACTAGAGGAAGGATTTGATCAGAACTACCTTTGAAATCCATAGACCATGATATCGACATATCTTCTATATATTGAATTGTTCTATCATAATAACCATGTAACTGTGGATTAAAATATGTTCATAAACTCAAATATTTATCTAGAGTCTGCTCAGGACCAGAATTTTGAAGTAAACCTTTTATCTGAATCTCATGCTATAGAATGTGGTTCACCATTAAAGAATAATCTTAATAAATGTATTTTCTATAAATATGATCCAATTATAACTTTTATTTTATATAAATTATATTTTTTGACTTCATAAGGATATTTACTACCACCCAAATATAGTTTTTTCTTTTTTATGATTTGTGGATTCCAATGACAAAATATTAGGTGATGATTTTCTATATCCTTTCTAGTATAGGTAATGGTTGTAAAATCCCATTATATTTCTATCTTTTATACATAACTTTAATTGATACCTTGAACTGAGATACATAATGTAAAATATTTTTCTTCATTTTTTCTCACCAAAAATACTCTATTAAATTTATATCCATATTCGTACTTCTATGATGAATAGATAATGTTGAAATATGAGACTCATCAAAATCATCAAATTCTGAATCATGGAAATAATAAAAAGGGGTTTATGATGCATGTGGTGATGCAATAATAATGAGGGTAGGTGTTGAGATATGCATTATTCCATTAAGAGGTTACACATACATTATGTAGACATGGTGACACCGAGAGAATGATACAAGCCTCACGCTGCATTGGTCCATATGTTTATGATCATTGGCCACTTAGACTTATGACAAAAGGAAATTTATTGGGTCACCCTATACATAGATAGAAATAACTTTTTCCTTTCATAATAAAAAGTGGGTTCAACCCCAAATATTTTTAAAAATAGGTTTAAAATAGGAGAATTTCTAACCTTATTTTATAGTTCCACATTTTCTTTCTTGCATCCTTAATCCTCAAATTGTTTATGGTTGGGAATTCATTTGATATAGATAATATTTCTCAAATTACTTCAAGATATCTATTTATATCATTTAAAAATCCAAAAATATTGGACCTTTTGGGATCCTCAACATGATAATATTTCATGATTATTTTATCTCCATGAATCAGACACATTTGGTTCTTTCCCAGGGTGGTAATGTATTGACAATACATAATCATTAATTAGCTCCAAGGATCTTATTTGACTCATGTTCAACTATTTGTGTGTTAATATGTAAATTAAAATTTTCTTATCAATATATATACACCAAATTTATATATAAATATAATTACTATATATCTTTAATGAAAACAATTTCTATAACAAAATTCATATATTGAGTATGGTAACTTTTTCTCATGAACATTCAACTGTCCTAGGGCATAATCTATCACCTTATCATTATTTTTAGGAACACATCATAGAACCGTATTTGATGCATCATCATATATCAAAACCCCATTTCACTACTAGGTAATGAAAAAATAGGTGCATGGACATACCTTTTCTTTACATAATTGAATATTTCTTCACATTTATCTGTCCAAAGAAACATCAATCCCTTCCATATTAACATGCTGAGTAGATTATACTATTCTAAAAAATTATTGAAAAAGAACCGATAATTACTAGTCGATATAAGAATACATAGAATCTATTTCAGAATGGTTTTTCTAGGATAAAGTTTAATAACTTTAATATTTGATGAATCAATTGATATACCCTTACTTGAGATTATATCATAGAGAATAAAAATTTGTATATTCCCAATCCAAACATTACATTTTTTCATAAAACTTCTCATCCCTTAGGGTCTTTAATTAATCCTTATGTGATATTAATTATCTTCCTCGATAATATAATAAATAAGAATATCATATATAAAAAATTTCTATAATTTATATATGTAATCTATAAATATAATACTCATTGAATCCATGAATATAGTGAGGGAATTTGGGAGACCAAATTACATCACAATTTATTCATAGTTTCGAAACATTATATGAAATGTTTCCATGGGTATATTATCTTTATTGACCTTAATTAGAAAATATAAATAAGAAATAATATCTAGTTAAGTTATTAAGATTCTTTAAGTTGATTAAAAATGTCTTCCATATGGGGTTGTGGATTCATATTATTTTTTGTGGTCTATTCAGTTCTTCATGATCAATGGAAAGACACATCAATCCATCTTATTTTATAAAAAAGTATAAGTTCATACCAATGTGGAACACATGGGAAAATAAATCCCATGAAATGATTCACCTAGTGTTTCTTCCTTAATTATAGAAACTCAATCAGGGCCATTTTATATGGTGCCTTTCAAATATCTGTTTCATCAGGTATGGATTCTATTGAGAAAATAACATCATGATTTGGTGGAATCCTTGGAAACTCATTCATTTATAAATAAAAAAACTCTCTAACAATTATTCTAACATAGATGTTGAGTTTCTCCACAAAAATATAACATAAAAATCCCATTTCAATATGAATAAATAGTCATACGATGGATAAAAATTCCATTATATATTTGAATTTATCATCCCAATGATAGATGATCATAGGTTGTTTTATAATATTAAATGATTCTTCCATTTGTAGAAAATTTAAGAAAAATTTATCTAAATAAATCTAATCGATGCCGAAAATAAAATATAATTCAACCAAAGGGAGAATAGTGAGATTTTCAGGAAGAATACTCCCACAATAATCAACTTGAGAGGAATCGTGGACTTGATATGAAAACATCATATCCTTAGGGGTTTTCACTACAAAGTCAGTCTCTAATTTATGGTGTGGAATATTGATACCATTAGAAAATTCTTCATATATAAAAGAGTGGGAATATCCTAATTTAAATAATACATAAATTGTCAGAGAGTGGATGTCAAGTGTGATTTCACCATGTTACTATCATACCCCTTATCAGAAATAGTGATAACATAAGATTTTACATTTTCATTAGGATTAATAGGTTGTTGATGGATATCAAAATTCCTATATTACTTTCATTTGAAACATTGTAGTGCATGTGGTGAATTTCATGGATATTTTGACATATTTACATCTTTAGCTAGCTTCTTCTAATCACTACAGCATTAGATTGCATAATTACCATGTATTCCTCATTTAAAATATCCACTATTATCTTTAATATAATTTCCTTCAGGATTCCTTGAACACCTCAAGGATAAATGATATCTCTTCTTCTTCTCACCACGGTTCTTTGAATTTTTTTTGAATTCTAACATTCTTTTCCTATGAAAACATTGATACTAGTGGGTAACTCCAATATCCATTTCCTCCTGGATATCATGTCTAATGTTTTCTTCATATCTACTAATTTCAATTGTATTTAGATACCTTTTTGATACTTTGTTATAATCCACTGATGAATTTACCACCCTTACATTCAAGTTGAATGATAATAAAAAAAGTGTACCTCACATGTATAGTAAAATGTTCATCATAAGTATAACTAGATTCATCATCCTTTTACTTTATCTCCAATAATTCCTTATCTATTTTCATATAAAGAATACATTTAATTTAATTAAATAAAAATAATCCCTTAAATTTATCCCACACCATGTAGTCAATTTCTTCATATTTCCACATGTTCTTAATAAGATTAACCTATTTATCTTATTCACCATCCAAATTATGGATAACTAAAAGGAGATTTTACTCCCCAAAGTAATGGAGAATGGAAAGATTATTTTCAATGGTACAAATATATTAATTTGAAACTAGTGGATCAACAGACCCACAAAAAGAGGGTTAATTTTTCCTTATGAAGGATATAATAGACTGTTGCACTCTCATTTTCTCAATTGGAATATCTGGCCTAATTCATACCTTAATAAAAATACATAATCATATTAAAAATATTTTTTATTCTAGGTAAATTAAAATTTATTTCTTAGAGGTAAAATAATTTATTTATCCATCATATTAAACACTAAAAATATTCCTTTGCATTCATACTATAAAATACAACCAAAATGCAGAGTTTGAGTAACAATAGACATAGTATAGAACAAGATAATTTTGAAAAATCAGGTATATAATGTCTAAATCCTAACACCTTATTTTCAATATATTCTCCTTAGATACAACCTAGGTCATGAGAAACCATAGTAAATTCAAATCCTTCAAGATATTTCATAATAAAGATATGAATTAACCTAAGAATATCCCTGGTGTGTTCAAACATATGTACGAAGTAAGGCCACACTCATCATGCCCCAAAATGATGACCAAGATATACACAACAAACTATTTTTGGAGTTATTTACCCAAGTTACATTTCTATCAAAACCACATCTACTAGTAGTATCTATAAATGGATGTTTTTATTGGAAACCCGCACTCATTTCATTACCATAACATATGATATTCGCATATACATAGGATTATCCTAAGTACTCTTACAAAATTCATCTCATAGTAGTATCCTAAGGTATCTAAAACTTTCTCTGATACCATATATAATGACGTAAACATTTCCTACAAAGATATTACACCTTATTAGATGGGTATTTATAATATAACATAATGATCTCTTCAAGAATGTTATCATTATTTTATATTTTGGAACATCTATGTGTACAAAACTCATTCATAAGAGAACTACATTAGTTCTTAATAACAATAACCCTTCTTATAAATATCATACTTAATTCCTTTCTTCATAACTAGGGGAAAGAAAACACAATAAAGGGTGAGATTAGATGATTAATAAGGTTAAATAAGGGATATTTCAATGATCACATAAACATAAATGATCATAAGGGTATGAAAAAGTAAGAATAAGATTTTATAATTATACCCTACATATCATAAATCATAATCTTGAGTAATGGAATAAATCATGGAAGTTCACAAGACATGAATCATAATTGAATCAAAGAACATGAGTCGTAAGAGAAAAATTTTTTCATAAACCATGTAGTTTTGGTATAAACATGAGAATATAAAATCATTTCCTTATTAGTGATGTGTCATTTCCAAGGCAATCATAATGGATTAGGTTCACTCCCCAGACCATCACAGTAGTCAAGGTTCCCTCTCAAGACTATCACAATGTATAGACTCCCTTATTGAATTGGGTTAACTACCCATTCTAGTACGGTTTATCTAATGAGATATCTTGTAAAATCCCACCCACTATCATTGACTTGAGTCAAGGAAGAATTTTTTAAAATTACATATGATACATCCCCAATACTTATAATACTAGAAAATAATGCCAAGGTACTCAATACAATTAGGTTATGATTTTACCTTAAAAAAAGAACCACAACCAAGCCTACCATATCTAAAACCACTATATTATTCATTGTAACAACATATAAAACTCAAAATATAAGAAACCAAATGAATAATAACAGAGTACCAAGAATAAACCAAGGTCAACACCGACTACGTAGTAGAAAAAAACAAAACAAATCTCAAGAGACTCCAAAGACACCAATATAGCAACATCATATAAGCTCTAATCACCAAGTCCACTTTCCAGGCCAGGTAACACGAAGAACCACTAAAGAGATGTCATACCTTCCCTTTAATTATATCATGATAACCAATATCAACAAATCACTGGTGTGCCAATGTAGGGGTGAGTAATGAAATATAGTTGTATTTCCACAAATTCCATCTCTTCTCACATCAATAGGATTAAATAGGGAATAAAATTAATATAAAACAATTTAAAAATATTTCTTTATTTTTAAAAGAGATAACACAATTCCATCACAAAATATTTCCCAACCAAAACAGTTTCTAAAGAAAGAAAACAAACAATTATTAAAATACATTCCATAATATTGTTTTTATAATACACTATTTCATTACATGTATCCACATTTCCACACAATAATTTCATAGTGATAGTTCCATAATCATGATCAGTATCTCATCAATCTATCAAGTCATCACAAGGTAACCATATACTAGTGCCCCAATGGAACACGCCCCTTCCACAAGGTTATGTCGATGTAAATGAACACATTCCAACCAATTCATTCCAAAAACCATTCCAAAAATAATAAATCCATTATATTTCAATAAAACAAAATATTTATTAAAAACTATTAAAATAAACCTTCTTTGTGATTCAAACCAAAAAACCAATTTTAAATTCATTATTTGAAAATAGTTTACAAACATTCTTTGTACAACAATTCCACAATTCAAAAATTCCACCACCCATTAATAAATAAGGGTTCTACCATTAATTTCCCATTGATTTCATAATAAAATTCATTAAAAACAATCAACATGAAATCAAGACATTTTGTTCTAGAAAGTGGAGTTGAGAGTTCCACCACCTACCTTATATATTTTGGTGAAAACAAAAATAAAAATAATTCTTCAAAATAAACTAGGTTGAATCTCCAAAACCCACATTAGAGATTGTTCCTTAACATGCATACATCTATATTACATAATTATTGGCATAAACTATCTTATATCTATCCCCAATGAACCAGATCTATGAATCTAATATATGGATGATATGTAGATCTAAGGAAAACCACAAAGAACCGAGACTTACCAACTATTATGGTGTTCAATGAACCAATATTTGTCAACATATCACTTTCATGTTGAAGGGGAGAGTCTTGAATTCCTTTGGGAGGAAGAAAAATTGAGATATGGTTGAAATGTAGGGAAAATTAGTGATTTAGATTCAAAACTGAGTGAAATATGATTTTGAGAACTGTACACCAACCAATGCCTCAAGAAGCACCTCACATAGTTGAACAACATAGTTAGACAAACTCTGTGCCAACCCTAAACAATCCCTCTATTCGACTTCACATAATTACTGTTATGGTGTCTGTACTGTTTGGTCTTACAATGCTCTTAATCATGAACCTACACATAATCCTCTCTCACTAAGTACATTTTCCTATAGGATTATCATGGTATCTATAAAACATGATCAGACACTACATCTTAAGAAAAGCACCAAATTAATTTCAAAAGTCTTCCAAACTTTCTCGAACATCACCCAAATACTTTACATATGTAAAATACTAAAATAAATGGTTAAATAGATGAAACTAGGGGGTGCTAAATTTTACCAACCATTGGACTATATGTCTCTATAAAGTAGAAACATATTGATGTACCAAAATACATTGGGAAATTTCTCATCCATTTATCTCTACCATTCCAATTTTTCTTATTCAATCTTACCTTATTGCAAAAAAACCTGCACTAGACTGATGAATTTACCATGCATGACTTTATCTTTCATATCCAATGTTTTTATTTGAATATGAAAAAATGAATAGTCCTAAACAAGGTAAATGTGATTCTATCAAATCACATGGTTAGAATCAAGTGGATACTTATTCGACTAAGATAAATGAATCAAATTATTCACTAAACTGAACTGTGGTGGAAAAGCCAGCCTGTATGCCACCTCAACAACCCATTTAATTATCTCAAAAGGGACAAAGTATCGATGAGATAACATTAATTTATTCCCATTACTATGATTCCAAGGACCTAGACATATGATCAAGAACAAATTATCACTCACCTCAAACAAAAATCAGCAATGATGATCCTCATGTGATTTATTACGAGTTTAAGTAGTCTTTATACTCTTTCTGATCAACATATTTTATCTATTGTACGTTGGACAAGGCTCAACACAAACATTTAAGTATTACATTCGTCTATCCATAAAAGTGGAGAATGAAAAGGATAGCCATTCAATTATTTTAATGGCTCTATATTTATGTTGTCCGAATAACTGTTGTTAAACAATAACTCGACTAACGGTATGTGCTCTTTCTATAAGAAAACAAAATTCATTACAAAATATCGTAGTATTCATTCCAATATTTGTATCATCCTTTTTTATTTTCCATCAATTTGAGGCTGATATGCCATATTCTTGATCAACAAAGTCTTAAGGGATTATATATGGACTTCTAAATAAAATTCATAAACATTAGATCTATGTTCAGCACTATCAAAACCAGTCCAAAATACCTCATTACAAGTTTATGGATATTTATTTTTGATAAGAAATCCCCTATATAAGATTCATGAATTATAATGAAATGGTTTGATTTTATGATTTGATCCACTACAACCCAAATGGAATCATGTTTTTGAACTATTCTTGGAAGACCTATAATGAAATCCATTGTTAACTGCTCTCATTTACACATAGTAATAGGAAAAGACTACATCATTCCCACATGTCAATGATTCTCTACCTTATCATCCTGATAAGTTAATAATCTCCAAAAAAACTCAACAAAATTTCTTTTCATAACATCCCTAAAAAATTGGGCTTTCACTTCCATATATATATTCTGTATTCTAGGATACTAAACATATCTTGAATGTTGGTAAGCATAAAGAAATTATTCTTGAAAATCCATGGGTACAACCATACGATTTGGAAGCCAAAAAGGTAAACTCAAAACCATAATCCATAACTTAATGGTCTCACCACCTTCAATTTATGATCTTAGCACAACACATTCTAAATCAGATTTTTGTTCCTTCTTAACCACCTAGACCAAATCAAGAAAAAATAAATGACTGATGAAAACTACAATTCGGCCTTTGTCTTCCCATACAAAGTGCATGTCAGCTAGGACTGACATTAACTACTTCTATTATAAAGCCTCTTTTTCTAACTGACCATATGACATTCTACTTAATGCATATGTTTTCGAATTGAATTTACCTGGTGTATACATCAAGCAAAAGTAAATAATTTGGAGATACTCCATCCATCTTATTTGTCTTTGGTTCAAATACATTTTTGAGAAAATATGTTTGAAGATATTATGATCTGTAAATATTATAGATATCCCACCAAAGACATGATGACACCATGACTTCAATAAATATACTATAACAGCTAACTAGAAATCATGTTTTGGGTATTTATTCTCATTCAACCTGAAATTTTTTTATCCATAAGAATCAACATGTTCTCCCTACATGAGAACACATCCCAATACAAAACCTAAAGCATCACAATACACCACATAACCCTATATTAATTATATAAATATCATGATTTGTGTTGACGTAAGTCAAACATTTATCCCATGAAATTAATTATGTCATTCCTTGTTAATTATTAATGGAAAATTATTCCTTTTCAAATATTTCATTGGTGAATCTAGTTGTGAATCATCATGAATAAAACATCGGAAATATCTAACCAAAATATTGAAATTGCATACATCAAAGCCATTCATTGGTGTTTTCCAAGAGATAAGGACCTATATCTTTTTTAGATCCACAAAATCACCTATTTATGATATTACATGTCAAATTAGTTGTACCTATTATATATTAAAATCACACTATGATAATTTGGAATAGATATGATGATCTGATAAAATTTCATACACTGTTGTCATGTGTTGATCATGCTCATCCCTTGTCCTCGAATTCAACAATATTTCATCCAAAAATACCACTAAAAAAGAATCTAGATTCTACTAAAATATCTTATTTATCAATTTTCTAAAGACTAGTGATGAATTCAAAAGACACAAAGGGATAACCACGTACTTTTAATGCCCATATCCACATGATAATGATGTAATTAGAATATCCTCATTCCAAACCCGCGATTGATGTTCTCCTAATTCCAGGTAAATTATATAGAAACAATAAGATCCTATAAATGATAAAATAGACCATCCATGTGTGGATGTGGATGCCAATTATTTATCATAACTTTATTAAGATTATTATAATCAATGAAAAACCAAAGAGCATAATTTTCATTTTTGAAAAATATGATTGGTGCTACCCAAAGAAATGTTTTAGTCCATATAAACCCTTTACATTATTTCTCTTCCAAATACACATTTAATTATAATACTTATATTTGTTCCATATGATAAGATGAAAGGTAAAAAGTATTGTCCCCCAAAAGGAGAACAATCGCAACTCCACCTCTCTTGTGGGTGGTAACCCTAAGAATGTTTTGGGAATAACATCCCAAAACATATCAAAACATGATTTCAAATTGTTATTCATGATATATTCCATTTATACCAAAATAAAATCTACCATTTGGTACAATATATTTCTATTTGTTGTTGCCAAAAATATCAATGACTGTAAATTTAAATAATGGTCTCCTCTAATGTAGAGACCCGAAGCTTATCGTACATGGACATTACATTACTTTTGCGGAATACTTAGTACATAACAAAAACACACACACAAGGATCGTAATAGTTTAGTGTCTTTGGAAACTCGGAACGTAATCTTCTAATCGTGGGGAAGGATCTTCAATATCTCCCATAAAGATTTTCCCTTTTTTTACCTAAAAACCTTTCTTTATATCCTGGGGAAAAGAAAACATAAAAGGGTGAGCTCAAATTCTCAGCAAGGGCAAATAAAGGAAATAAAAATCATATCATATCTTTTTGAAAATCAAAACCTGCAAAAGAGATCATAATATCTTAACATGGAATAAATCATAGAAGTGAAAATGAGATCCCCATAATCATAACATAAAACTTGAAACTTTGTGGCATGCACACATAATCATTGAAAATCATTTCTTGTTAGTCATGACTCATTGCCAAGACTATCTTAGTGGACAAAGTCCCTTTCTGAACCGAGTTCACTCCTCGTTTCAGTCCTGTATCACTGAACCGAAATAACCTTCCGTTCCAGCCATGTCTATCTCATGAGATATAAAATCTTTACCCAATGCATTGGAGGGAGATATAGGTCCCACCCATCTTATAATTAATCCTTTCTTATGTGTGCCACATAATCATAAACCATACATCATAGCGTAACCCATGTAATAAAAATGGGATTCTTAAACAACATGACATCATAAAACAATTCATATAAGGTAAATGAATTCATAAAAATATTTACATCACAACATAATCAAATCCATGTAATAATAGGGATAAAAACAGAACCCTTTATTATCATAGATGGAAAATAATTTTGATAAAACACTTGAACTCCATTCTTGAGGAAAATATCCTTTCTTTTTCAAAAACATTTTTCCTTTCTTAACATGTCATACAACTTTAAACTAAAAGAAGTTGATTAAAAATAAACTTGAAAACTTGTAAAGGAAGCTTCTTGGAAATAATGTTTTAAAAATCCATTCTTGCCGTATAAGTTAAAAAAAACATTCTTCGTACTTTTGTCGGAAAAGTCAAAAAGTACCTCGTACGAAAAAAAACGACAAAAGATTCCTTTCATATCTTTTACTAAAAACTCAATGAAGGGTAAAATTGGATATAAACTATTGTAGAAGGATGGAAATAATATTACATATTGAGGGAACATGGATGTGGATGATAAAATACACCCCAGTAAATACTTAAGAATAAACAATCTCGGATAAAAAATGAGATTGTGATATTTCCCTTACCTTAGGTCCGACTTGCTTTGTAAGTGTCCGAACCTCCTGTATAATGATTTAAATCATGTTATTGACTTATTATAGAATCATATTAATTGTTATGATATCATATATGGTTCACTTATGACATTATATTACCCGTTCTTTTGTAAATTCCATGTTAAAGAAGCGTTTTGGGTAAAATCGTTTCATTTATCGTAGGTGTTTTGACTTGTTGTTCTTGAAATCATTATTACTTATATCATGATTTACTCACTTCCAGAATATAAAATATGATTTATATATCATATATATTCAGTATATATATATATATAATAGGTAGATAAATAAAATGAAAAACACCGTTCATGGAGACGGTAGTCCGTACGTACGCATGAACGCTGTTTTCCTTTCCTTATTGTCTTGAAATGGAAGTAAGTAGATGACATACATATGTATATATATACATAAATCCAGTAGCTTTATAATGTCATATATTTCATTATTATTTCTTATATATACATTATAATCATTCTTAAATGGTTAACATGGAGAATGAATCTCATCGCGTCGTGGAGACGGTAGTCCGTACGTACGCACGAGCGATGATATCGTTCCCATGGTCGTGGAATTGTGTTGAAGTGTATGTATACTATTTCAGTATCAATATCAATTTACAATAATCATATATAGTTACTCATTACACCTTTATACCCATCCAATTAAGGTGGTGGCGGAAAATAGATTACACCACGGCGTGGAGACGGTATTCCGTACGTACGCACGCGCGGTGATTTCCTTTTTCCGTAGGATGGATAGAAGGTGAAATAGGGTTGTTTCATACTTATAATAACATATCAGTATATGAGTTATACTGATGTTATTACTTCATAATGAAACAACCTAAGAAGAAGAAGTGGAAGAAGAAATAAAGATGAAAGAATTGGTAACGGTAATTACCTCTTCTTTGAAGCGCCTTTTGGAGACCTCCTCTTAGGGAACTAAAATTGGTCTGTGAGGAATACCAGAACCTCTAGGATGTTTCTAGGGAAGTGGAGAGGAGAAATTGGTAGGGGTTGGCCGAGCTTGAGTGCTCAAATTGGTGTGTGGAGGAGGGGGAGGAGGTGTCCTTTTATAGGGGAGGAGAGGGGCACCTTAGGAATATCTCAAAATATTATTTTATATTAAATTAAAAATCGGTTTATAATGGTTCCAAAGGGTCTTATTTCGAAGCTAAAGTGGGGATGGGTCGAAATCCTATCATCCAATAGGATTTAGACAAGTTTAGGGTATTATTGTAACCTTATCAATTAGATTTAACTCTAAGTTAAATAATTTATCTTTTACAGTGTATTTTTGTTTTCTTTCACTATATGGTTAATAAACTTACTATAACATGCCAAACGAACCCCAAATTGTATATTATTAATACATATATCCTTATCTAAGTCATTTGGCCGAACCTTAGATATTTAGGAATAAAATAACAATTAATAATATAATATTTGATTTAAAAACTATTTTGTGTCAATTTTGACACTATTTGATATATGATTTTTGTGAAAGTCATAACAGAATTATATGTTCGAACCAAGTTGATTAAATAAAAACTAATATATCATAGTAAACTAGAAAATTAGTGGAATTCATAAAAAGTCTTAAATTACATTTATTTTGGTATTTATATTATCAATTATGTCAATATTTCATTAATAAGATAATTACTGCATCATCTTTGTGTCATAAATAAATTATATTATTTGATGTCTAAAAATTACAAATAAAATACCATCATGTAGGAAATCTTTTTAGCTTTCTAATGCATATTTACAATCGAATGTATCTTATTTATAACCCCATATTAGAAATGATTTACTTATTAAACGTTGATTTTAACTATTTTAACCCTTCTTTAAATAAATTAATAATAAATGTCCTAATCTAATCCAAGTGGGCCTAAATGGTCATATTTTATTCCTAAGTTTGTTATTGGTCGAATTACACTTTTCCAATAGAATTAGGACATGTGTTAGGGTAATATTAATATCATATTTACCCTTAGTTACCCTATTTACTATTAACCGTGGTAAAAAAAGTAAAAAGTTACTATTCACCAAAAAATTATTTTCATCTCATTGAACCACATTTTAGTCCTTGATATTAACCGTGTCTCTCGGATTTTCAAAATTCCATTCACAGAAGCGGTAAAATTAAGTTTTATGCAAAATTCAGTTTTTAACCTACCACTTAGTAGTTTCACTATTCATCAAAAATTGATGTTTTTCAGAACAATGCCAAAATTTCATCCCAAGCTATATTTCATATTCCGAATTCAAAAATGAAGTCTATTTTAACAAATTCATAACATAAAAGTTGCATTAATTAATTTTATAATTAAATCCCGCTGTTAAAACAAATAGCGTGTTTTTAAGAAACAATATCTATCAAAAGATTGACACTTGTTTATGTCTAGTTTAAATGTGAAATTACATCCAATGACCAACATTGTATTAAATTGTAAAAATATATTCTAAATATACTTTAAAACTACTCCAATTAATAATTTATCACTATTAATTATTTCGATTAAAAAAGTTGTTTTTTAATTATAATTTAGTAATTTTCACTATTGATCAGAATATGAAAGTTATCCGAAAAGTACCAAAATTTCACCTTAGGCTAAATTCGATAATCCGAATCCAAAAATGAAGTCCATTTTGAGAGTTAAAATTTCAAAAATTTAAAAAGTGGTTATTACTATTCATAACGGCTAGTTTTAATAATATTTTAATAGCATATCATTGTTTCGTGAAACTCAGGATTACGTACCACACACGCTATCGAGGAAGGTTGCGATTGCGTGTAATGCAAGGCAAGTCAAGGATGCGTGTTGTGCAAGCTCCTTTTGGTGTAGCGTATAACACAAGACATTAGTAAAATAAAAAAGAATATTTTTCATAAAATCTCGGGCTGTTACATTCTACCCCCCTTAAAATGAATTTCGCCCTCGATATTTGTCGGGGTTATAAATGGTTTACTATTCGAAAGTTTCTTTAATAGAAACCCACATCGTAAAAGGGAATACCAAAACTTGGCTTTAAAAACTAAAGTATGAAATGTAACGATTACCCAAATAAACTAATCACTGGGTTTCCACATAGGTGAAAATATGGATATGGAAGAGAAATCTAACCATCATGTTCTGATGGAGAGTGGTAGAGAACATGGCTATGGAAAAGCCAGTAATCACAAATCCATAGATTTGTGATGATATAATGTACCATCTGATTCATCAGGTATAAGATCACTAGGACAACATTTTTGGTTTTCAAGATCATTTCCCTATAGTTGAAAATTTGAATTAGAATAAATACTTACTTTATTTTGGTACAATGTCACTGTTGTTCGTGCCTTGAACAATTTCCACTTCATCTCTTAAATAAATGAAGTTGAATTTGTTATTCATGAAGTGTTAGCAGATCATGTGATAGAATGACGGGTCATTCCATCTGTCTCAAACAAAAGGTTAGCAAAAATTATATGCATAAGTCCATCTATAGTGAGATTAATCATATATGGTTCCTAAAATGGGCTTATACATCATATATCATACTGCTTAATATAATAACACTAGTTTCTACTAAACAGGGACTTCCTGTAGGTCAGTGGTAGGCGATAAAGGCCAGTCGCACTTCGGTTGTGGGTTCGATTCCTACAGCCTTGTCCGAAGCGATGGGTTGTCGCCCGTCCTGCAGGTTGTCCTTTTTCTAAAACTACGTTACTATAACATCCCATCAATAATATCGAAAATCTTCTATCCTTAAACAATACTAACTTATGTCCAACATAATCCAGTCTAATCTTTAGGCTTATACATAATACTGCAGTCCTCTCTCATAATATAGTGACAACGATTACCAGAGATTTAATACTGTCGTTGATCCCCACATATCATAAGATATGTCTTGTTGGTCACATTCCAAACATTCAAAGTCCTTAATCGTGTATTCTCTTGAATACCTTGGTGAAAACATGAGTGCAGTTAAAAGTTAACACTTTCCACATACCAAAATCCTCAAAATTCTATATACTCAAACCATGATATCACTTAGTCCTTATATCAATAATGAGCTCATTAATACTATTAAACATTTCATTTTCTCGTCTTCATTATGCGCATATCATCTTATTTCCAAAAAATATCTCAATCACTTTGAATACCACATTAATAAATATTGCAATACTCAATGATACAACATTATTTTGGAATCCCATTACATAAACACTTAATCATTCCACCACATCGTTGTCATATTTTATATTGCCAATAGTGATCGCATGTGATTTCCCTTTGTCCTTTGCCTTCAGTGGTTGCTCATGTTGATCATCACTAACCCTTGGATTAGGGCAATTATTAGCATAATGCCCCATTTCCTTGCACTTGAAGCATTGAAGTGTTGGTGGTGCGTTCTCTGCAGTGTTTGCTTTATTCACATCATTAGAAACCCTTTTTCCATTACTTCGACACTCAGCTACTCGATGACCTTCTTTTCCACACTTAAAACATTTTCTAGTCCCTTTAAGACAATCTCCACCATGCTTCTTTCCACACTTTGTGCATAAGGAAACATTCATCTTCTTTTCACCATTATTCTGAGATTTCTCCTTGAACTCCATCTTTCGTTTCTTGTCAAAACCATGAGATGGATATGTAACACCAACTTCCATTTCTACCTTGATAGCACAACGCAAAATTTCTTCATAGCTACTGAAGTCTCTTATAGCTAATTCCCTTAGAAGACTTGGTTTTAAGCCACTAAAAAATCGATCAACTTTACTTTCAGGTTGGATGATAATACCAGAAGCATACCTTGCAAGTCTTGTAAAATTTGCTTCATAGGTACCAACAGATTCATCGTCCCTTTGCTTCAGTTCAAGAAACTCTTTCTCCATCGTTGTTCGAAGAATACGAGGGAAGTACTTACTGAAAAACAAGTTCTTTAACTCGTCCCATTCCATGGACTCAATTTCATCTCTTGGCCTCGTATTCTTGATAAGATTCCACCATTGATCAGCTTCACCTTCCAAACGATATACTGCTAAGATGACTTTATCATGTTCAGAACATTGAAGAACTGAAAATATCTTTTCAGTAGTACTGATCCATTGTTCAGCAACTAATGGATCAGTAGACCCACTGAAAGAAGGTGGACGCTGCCTCATGAAGGATTCAACAGAATGTTGCTCCTTCCTTTGCTCATTTGGAAGTCCTGCATGATTCATAGCTTGAGAAAGTTGTGTGAGCATGGCTACAAGATTTTGCATTCCGGCTCCCATATCGTTTGGTTGCTCAGGGGGACAATCATTGCATTGCCCATCACATTCCGCATTAACACGGTTCCTTCGGGTTCCAGGCATTGTCTAAAACCCCAAAAGAATAGTATGAGAGGCAAAAATCATGCTAGGGAAAACAACATAATAAAGGGGTAGTACCCTCAATATCTAACATCTTAGGTTAAATTCTATGATCGTTAGCGTAATTCTATTACTATAACCTATACGTATACTTATCCCTAGGGACATCCCTAGACATACCTTAGAAATATCTCTAGGGATCACACTAACGTTTTCGCATCCTAGTTTCCAAAGGCTGACTAAACCTTTCCTCTGATACCAACTGTAGAGACCCGAAGCTTATCGTACATGGACATTACATTACTTTTGCGGAATACTTAGTACATAACAAAAACACACACACAAGGATCGTAATAGTTTAGTGTCTTTGGAAACTTGGAACGTAATCTTCTAATCGTGGGGAAAGATCTTCAATATCTCCCATAAAGATCTTCCCTTTTTTTACATAAAAACCTTTCTTTATATCCTGGGGAAAAGAAAACATTAAAGGGTGAGCTCAAATGCTCAGCAAGGGCAAATAAAGGAAATAAAAATCATATCATATCTTTTTGAAAATCAAAACCTGCAAAAGAGATCATAATATCTTAACATGGAATAAATCATAGAAGTGAAAATGAGATCCCAATAATCATAACATAAAATATGAAACTTTGTGTCATGAACACATAATCATGGAAAATCATTTCTTGTTAGTCATGACTCATTGCCAAGACTATCTTAGTGGACAAAGTCCCTTTCTGAACCGAGTTCACTCCTCGTTTCAGTCCTGTATCACTGAACCGAAATAACCTTCCGTTCCAGCCATGTCTATCTCACGAGATATAAAATCTTTACCCAATGCATTGGAGGGAGATATAGGTCCCACCCATCTTATTATGAATCCTTTCTTATGTGTGCCACATAATCATAAACCATACATCATAGCGTAACCCATGTAATAAAAATGGGATTCTTAAACAACATGACATCATAAAACAATTCATATAAGGTAAATGAATTCATAAAAATATTTCCATCACAACATAATCAAATCCATGTAATAATAGGGATAAAAACAGAACCCTTTATTATCATAGATGGAAAATAATTTTGATAAAACACTTGAACTCCATTCTTGAGGAAAATATCCTTTCTTTTTCAAAAACATTTTTCCTTTCTTAACATGTCATACAACCTTAAACTAAAAGAAGTTGATTAAAAATAAACTTGAAAACTTTTAAAGGAATCTTCTTGGAAATAATGTTTTAAAAATCCATTCTTGCCGTATAAGTTAAAAAAAACATTCTTCGTACTTTTGTTGGAAAAGTCAAAAAGTACCTCGTACGAAAAAAAACGACAAAAGATTCCTTTCATATCTTTTACTAAAAACTCAATGAAGGGTAAAATTGGATATAAATTATTGTAGAAGGATGGAAATAATATTACATATTGAGGGAACATGGATGTGGATGATAAAATACACCCCAGTAAATACTTACGAATAAACAATCTCGGATAAAAAATGAGATTGTGATATTTCCCTTACCTTAGGTCCGACTTGCTTTGTAAGTGTCCGAACCTCCTGTATAATGATTTAAATAATGTTATTGACTTATTATAGAATCATATTAATTGTTATGATATCATATATGGTTCACTTATGACATTATATTACCCGTTCTTTTGTAAATTCCATGTTAAAGAAGCGTTTTGGGTAAAATCGTTTCATTTATCGTAGGTGTTTTGACTTGTTGTTCTTGAAATCATTATTACTTATATCATGATTTAATCACTTCCAGAATATAAAATATGATTTATATATCATATATATTCAGTATATATATATATAATAGGTAGATAAATAAAATGAAAAACACCGTTCATGGAGACGGTAGTCCGTACGTACGCATGAACGCTGTTTTCCTTTCCTTATTGTCTTGAAATGGAAGTAAGTAGATGACATACATATGTATATATATACATTAATCCAGTAGCTTTATAATGTCATATATTTCATTATTATTTCTTATATATACATTATAATCATTCTTAAATGGTTAACATGGAGAATGAATCTCATCGCGTCGTGGAGACGGTAGTCCGTACGTACGCACGAGCGATGATATCGTTCCCATGGTCGTGGAATTGTGTTGAAGTGTATGTATACTATTTCAGTATCAATATCACTTTACAATAATCATATATAGTTACTCATTACACCTTTATACCCATCCAATTAAGGTGGTGGAGGAAAATAGATTACACCACGGCGTGGAGACGGTATTCCGTACGTACGCACGCGCGGTGATTTCCTTTTTCCGTAGGATGGATAGAAGGTGAAATAGGGTTGTTTCATACTTATAATAACATATCAGTATATGAGTGATACTGATGTTATTACTTCATAATGAAACAACCTAAGAAGAAGAAGTGGAAGAAGAAATAAAGATGAAAGAATTGGTAACGGTAATTACCTCTTCTTTGAAGCGCCTTTTGGAGACCTCCTCTTAGGGAACTAAAATTGGTCTTTGAGGAATACCAGAACCTCTAGGATGTTTCTAGGGAAGTGTAGAGGAGAAATTGGCAGGGGTTGGCCGAGCATGAGTGCTCAAATTGGTGTGAGGAGGAGGGGGAGGAGGTGTCCTTTTATAGGGGAGGAGAGGGGCACCTTAGGAATATCTCAAAATATTATTTTATATTAAAGTAAAAATCGGTTTATAATGGTTCCAAAGGGTCTTATTTCTAAGCTAAAGTGGGGATGGGTCGAAATCCTATCAACCAATAGGATTTAGACAAGTTTAGGGTATTATTTTAACCTTATCAATTAGATTTAACTCTAAGTTAAATAATTTAACTTTTACCGTGTATTTTTGTTTTCTTTCACTATATGGTTAATAAACTTACTATAACATGCCAAACGAACCCCAAATTATATATTATTAATACATATATCCTTATATAAGTCATTTGGCCGAACCTTAGATATTTAGGAATAAAATAACAATTAATAATATAATATTTGATTTAAAAACTATTTTGTGTCAATTTTGACACTATTTGATATATGATTTTTGTGAAAGTCATAACAGAATTATATGTTCGAACCAAGTTGATTAAATCAACACTAATATATCATAGTAACCTAGAAAATTAGTGGAATTCATAAAAAGTCTTAAATTACATTTATTTTGGTATTTATATTATCAATTATGTCAATATTTCATAAATAAGATAATTACTGCATCATCTTTGTGTCATAAAGAAATTATATTATTTGATGTCTAAAAATTACAAATAAAATACCATCATGTAGGAAATCTTTTTAGCTTTCTAATGAATATTTACAATCGAATTTATCTTATTTATAACCCCATATTAGAAATGATTTACTTATTAAACTTTGATTTTAACTATTTTAACCCTTCTTTAAATAAATTAATAATAAATGTCCTAATCTAATCCAAGTGGGCCTAAATGGTCATATTGTATTCCTAAGTTTGTTTTTGGTCGAATTACACTTGTCCAATAGAATTAGGACATGTGTTAGGGTAATATTAATTTCATATTTATCCTTAGTTACCCTATTTACTATTAACCGTGGTAAAAAAAGTAAAAAGTTACTATTCACCAAAAAATTATTTTCATCTCATTGAACCACATTTTAGTCTTTGATATTAACCGTGTCTCTCGGATTTTCGAAATTCCATTCACAGAAGCGGTAAAATTAAGTTTTATGCAAAATTCAGTTTTTAACCTACCACTTAGTAGTTTCACTATTCATCAAAAATTGATGTTTTTCAGAACAATGCCAAAATTTCATCCCAAGCTATATTTCATATTCCGAATTCAAAAATGAAGTCTATTTTAACAAATTCATAACATAAAAGTTGCATTAATTAATTTTATAATTAAATCCCGCTGTTAAAACAAATAGCGTGTTTTTAAGAAACAATATCTATCAAAAGATTGACACTTGTTTATGTCTAGTTTAAATGTGAAATTACATCCAATGACCAACATTGTATTAAATTGTAAAAATATATTCTAAATATATTTTAAAACTACTCCAATTAATAATTTATCACTATTAATTATTTCGATTAAAAAAGTTGTTTTTTAATTATAATTTAGTAATTTTCACTATTCATCAGAATATGAAAGTTATCCGAAAAGTACCAAAATTTCACCTTAGGCTAAATTCGATAATCCGAATCCAAAAATGAAGTCCATTTTGAGAGTTAAAATTTCAAAAATTAAAAAAGTGGTTATTACTATTCATAACGGCTAGTTTTAATAATATTTTAATAGCATATCATTGTTTCGTGAAACTCAGGATTACGTACCACACACGCTATCGAGGAAGGTTACGATTGCGTGTAATGCAAGGCAAGTCAAGGATGCATGTTGTGCAAGCTCCTTTTGGTGTAGCGTATAACACAAGACATTAGTAAAATAAAAAAGAATATTTTTCATAAAATCTCGGGCTGTTACATCTAACGAGGTTCTCAATTCCATCATCAGTCTTAAAACATACATTATATGTATAACAGTGGTTGTGAGACTTGAACATTGTCAACCAATACATACCCATTATTATGTCATAGAAATCCATCATAGGCCTTGAAAAATCCCATATCAACTTAGATCCATCAATATTTATATATAATGATCTATACATAAAGGCTAAACATTTTCTATAACAAAATGAGTTTGAAGTATCAAAAAAAGGCATCATCCAAACATTTAAACCCAGAAACTAAAAAACACGAAAATAAATAAATGAATGGTATACACCCATACCAATCAGTGATTTTATAATAGTATAACTCAAAATAATAGGACCTCTAACCATCGATGTTTCAGATTGATCATCAAATATCACATTCTTATCTCTATACAACTTCTTACTCACTACAGTTTTTTCTTTATTTTATTCTTGAGATTTCACTATCAGGGGTGACATGGTAATCCTGAAATCCCCATGGATATCTCGGTTCTTCTAATAAAAAATAATCTACCATATTTTTTCAATCATAGCATTCAATATCTATAATATCATAAGAGTTTCTCAAACACTTGACCTTGGTGACTATAACAATAGTGTTGAAGATACCTCATATGATTCAATTGTGGTATTATCTAGGTCGTGTTGAACAATATAGCATTAGGTTGTTAAGAGATCAACATTGAAAACATCTTATTTTATTCTTGGGTATTTGAATAAGATTCACTAATCCATCCATATAATTCTAAGTCACTCCACTACCTTAGAAAGAGGTTTACTTCTTCCTTTTGTTCCCAACAATAGAGTTATTGCCATTTTCTATAGGTATAATCATGCTCTTTCCACCCATTTCTTCTAGGATATCCCTTTATATCATAATTTATTTATTAAAAATATTTTTATAATCTATTATACAAAGAAAAAAAATATTCAAGTGAATATATTTCCTCATCCCCCATTCAAAAATGTGTGCCTTCTACACACACATGGAGTAACTTCAGTTGAAATATGATCTGAATTCAAAAATCCATCTGTATACCCTATCTCGAAGAGACTCTCTTTCATCTAGGTGAATAAATCCATCATTCATGGACTCCTGAATGTATGAGGATACAACTTATTGTTGAATAGTTTTTAAAAGCCCACTATAAGAAATTAATTTGTCAAAATAGGATAAAATTCTAAATCCCACCATTGGTCTGCATGATCTTCTGGTAGATACACCAACATGACTTTAAACTCTATTGATGTGACTAAGAAATAAAGGATCTGATTCACCCTATTCAGCTACACCTCTTCCTCCTCTTGTTCTGTATCATCTCAAAAAATGGTTCGATTCTGCTTCTCGAATAGAATGGGAGGATCAAATATCCATGCTTAATCCCCCTTTTCATTATATCAACACCTAGAATGGATTGTAATCTACTCTAAACTAGCTTTTATCTCACCTATGTATTAGGTGAAACCACATTCTCAGTATCAACATTCTGTTGGTTTCTACAACACCTACTGGGTGACATTTTCAATAACAAAAAATATCCATAAGTCTCACTCTCAAGAAACTTAATGATTAATAATTAAAAATTCTATCAAATTTAATAACACAACATAGACATCCAAAATTAAACATTTTCAACTTTTAATTTTTTTTAAATCCCCCCATTAGTTTTGAAAATCAAAACATTTTAAAAACACCACAATTATACCAATTTCAAAACCTCACATTTGAAAAGAAATTTTTTTTAAAAAATAAACACATTTTCAAAAAATCATAAATCATTACTAAAAGTGAGATATGAACTTCTTGTGGTATTTAATTTCTATCTATGCATGCCTTGCTCTTCTCAATGGATAAACCAATGACAATGTTATTAAAACTCCTATATGTATCTCGAAAACACTTATGTACTGAACCCCTTGGTATCATGAATGTCAACATAAACAGGTTAGGTACATATTTTTATGATCTAGATTTCATGTCTCGATGATCATACTCAAACTAAAGAACTAAATAGAAGTAATTTCAGATCCAAGACTAATATACCAATACCATTTGTCCCAAAATATTTGGACCAACTAAGACTGATACCATTTTCAATTTTATTATCAAAAAAGATTATACAACTATTAATATGTCTCTACCCTTCATTGGATTGACTTGAGGTGGAATTGCTACTTGGTTTTAGAATAAATACATAAGATTAAATGGATGCAAATAAATTCCAAGGGCTATAATAAAATTGGGGGAAAATTTTCACTCTAAAAAAACACAAAAAACATATACTCATACCCAATGGCTCATGCCCCCTTCCACAGCGTCGCGCCAATGTAATTGAACACATGCCAACTAATTAATATAAAAACCATGAAAAAACAATTATTCCAAACCAGTTCAATAAAAAAATTGAAATTTTTCTACATGACCTCTACCATGAATAAAAAAACAACCAATTATAATATAATCATTTTATAATGATTCAAAAAAGCACTTCGCACAACAATTCCAAAATTCCAAAAATCCATCAACAATTAATAATGACGGTTTCTGCCATGAATTTAAGATCAATTTCATAATAGTACTCAAGAAACACTATCAATATTAAATCAAGCCTTCTAGTTATAGAATTAGAAATAAAGAGTGAATACACCTACCAAGGAAATTATGGAAAAAATGACGAACATCATGAATGCTTCAACAAAAATGGCTTTAATATCCAAAAACCTATATTAGATCTTATTTCCTAACATCCAAATTGCCATATCTCATCATGTGTGGAATGAAATATCTTAGAATTATCCCCAATGGACTAGATATATGAATCCATGATAGGGAAGAGAATTATATCTTGGGAAAACCACCATGAATGAATAGTTGCCAAGAAATATGACCTTTAATGCACTAATATTTGTAAAAAGATTTCTCCCTGATCAATGCAGATAGTATATAATGCTTTGGGATGAATAAAAACGAATTTGTGATCTTAATAGAGTAAAAATTTGTGGTTTAGAGTCAATATAACGTGAGATCCATTGTTTACTTATCTAACCTTTATCCATGCATGGTTAGTCGAACAGTTAGGCAAATTGGGAGCCAACTGTTCGCCAGCCACTACCTCAAGAAGAACCTAACATTGTTGGCCCACATAGTTCTAAAATAATGTGACAACTATGAATATTCTATTTATTACACTTCTCATGGTTACTCCTATGGTGTTACTATGGTTTGGATAAATAATGCGCCTAATAATGCTCGTACCCAAAAGCCTATGTCTCATTATGCATGTTTTCCAATAGGAGTTTCACGATTTATAGTAATGATACATTGACCGTTAACCTCTATAAAATCCTCAACAATATTATAAAAATATTATAAAACCTTCCAAATATCAACCAAATACTTTACATAATTAAAATACATAATGATGGGGTTACTTACATAAAACTAGTGGTGCTACATATCAATATTTACTCAACGAAACAGTGACATATATAATTCCGATTTCACAAATAACATAATGAAAATCATATATATTTGTTAAAACTATTCATAAAACATTCATAATATCATATATCATTAAAATTAATTGGTTTCATAAAAATTTCATCATAGCATAACCTGTAGAAAGGGAAATGGGGTTTATAAACACATTATCCGGTTAAACAGAAACCATGAAGAGAATGAATTAGGATGGTATCATTGGATCATATAACTGGAAAAAATCATAGTAACAAAAAATTAGATCATAACAGATGAAAAAATACATTAAATTATAACCTGATGCATGTCTTGATGAAAATATATTTTTTACATTGAAAACACTTATTAAAAAACATATTTGTTATTGATAAAATTTTATTCGAGAATAAAGGTAATAAATTATAATGGAAAAATAAAATCTTTTATTTTTTTGTGATGGTATGAAATAATATTAATGTTGTAATAGTTTATTGAAAACATTCCTAGAACACTTTTGTAGAATGTATAAAAGTACCCCATTAATAAAAGTACAATTATATTCCTTTCTATAAAAACCTTTAATAGTAAATCACGATTAGAAATCACTATTTAAAACCATATTATAATATTATAAATATAATTGAATCTCTTTTTAGAAAACATTTATATGAAATAAAATGGATTTTCTACTAAAGAGAGAAATATAGTTTGTTTTCCTTAAAAATGTACTTTCGGTCTCTCGAGTTCTAAAAGAGAATAATGTGAGAGGAGATCATGTAATCACCAAAAATAACCATAGTATAATACAAATAACGAGTCTCCTTAGATATATATCATAATATTTAACAATATTAAATATAATCTATTATATTATGATATATTATAAAATATAAAATAGATTGATAGCACACCCAATATGCAACAATGAGATTGAATGCATCGTGCAATACAAAACCATTTTACCTATTTTTCAAATTTCCTAGTAAGAATAGTATTTACTAATTAATTATATATGTAAATTATTTTCCCAAAAAATATAAATTGTTTATAAAGTTTTAGTAAATAATTAGTCAAATTTTAGTAATGTAATAGTATACATTAAAATTTTCTTTTCATCAAAAATGATTTTTATAGTTTTCATAAAAAAACATTATAATTATATTTTTAGAAAATACAAAATTTATTTCATAATATAAACTTCATTTTTAAAATTTTTATATCAAAATTTAATTTGGATGAAACTATTAGATTTTTTTAAAAAATTGATATTTCAGTGAATAGTTAAAAAACCAATTTTTTTAAGAAGTTATTTTCTTTTCAATTAATTAAAGCATTTAAATGTAGATATGTATTTATAATGTGATTTAAATTAATATAATTACTATTACTTATAATTAATCAACTTAATTACTATTTAAACAGATTCATATTTTAATTTAGTATAAGTTAGTTTTTAGGTTTAAAATTGGGAATCTTCTGAAAACTATTTGAAAGTGCATAATTTTATCTATTTTAATTAATTAAAAACCCTAATGATAAAAGATTTAAATTATATTTCTATATATTATATATAAATAAATATTAAATTATTTTTATATATTAATTATTATTAATCAACAAGTTAATATAAATTAATCTTTTTCTTGAATTTTAACACTTTTATGAAATCATTTTTTAAAAATCGATTCCTTATTTATAATCAAAATAACGTATATTATCTAAGAATTTAAGCTTAATTTTTTAAAATAATAATTGGGGAAACATTAGAAATATAATATTATTGTAACGGTGAAAACACACTAGTATAAATATTATTATTCATTACACGTTGTTGAAATCGGTTATTTAAACCCATCATGAAAAAGAATTTTCATATCGGTTATAAATAAACTGACATGAAATTAATACTGAGTTGAATTTCCAAAAAATTATCTACAAACCATAATTTAAAAATAGTTTTATCATTTTAGTTATTAAATAAGTGGGTTGAAATTCATACTGAGTTAAATTTCAACTTCGATTATCTAGAAACTGATGTTAAAATATAGGTTTATAACATTAGTTTCTAAATATTTTTTTAAATACCATTTACTAATTTATGAAATTTTTTATTAATCATTTATGGAACATTATTTCTCATAGCTGCAATCTCATTTCTCACATATCAAAGGCCTGATTCTTCATTTCATCGATTTTGATAGACTCTATTCTCGAATAACCAAATTCATCAGGCCATATCTATCATTGGTAGAAACTTCAAATCTCTTTTTTTTGTATCCCATTTCTATTGTCTCCATATACAATTTTGTTCACATTTATATTTGTGGTTGGTGTTAATTTGTTTTGATTTTTCAGGCAATAATGTAACTTTTAATTGATGAATGGTTATGTCATATTATTTCTTGAATCATACCCTATGGTGATAATATTTGTTTATAAGTTCATGTTCTTATTATCTTTCCTTACACATAACATGACACAACTATAATTTGGAACACCTAATTATAAAAAACATATGATTCCTTAAATATGACAGGTCCTCTCTAGGTCACTAAAAATCTCAAAGAGTTTTTATTATCTCTATGTGTCTTGGTTCTATTGTTTTATCTGGATTATGAATAATGTTTCTCATTTGTTTAAATTTTTTAATATTAATCGGTATTGTTTTTTCGATCATTATCATTGTTATTTTAATTCTATTTTCATATATTTTTTGGTGTATATTAATCTACATTATCATTTTTTCTATGATTACTGAAAATCTATAATAAAAATGGGTTGAATTGTGAATTATTATATATGAATTATGTAACACCCCAAGATTTCATAGTACGTTATTTTTCAAAGTAATTCAATAAGTTGCACTACACGCAACACCGAGTTTAAGCGCACCACGACATACCAAACTAGACGTTCAAAAGTGGTTATGAAAAGTATTAAATTTATTTTGAACATTATATAATCATTAAAATTTTAGAATCCATGTTATGAGTTTCTTATACATAATATAAGAACAAATCTATTTTTTCAGATAAAAGAAATGTTTTTCAAAAAAAGCTCTTTTACCGACTATTAATGGTAAACCCTTTTTAAATCCAATATTTGAAACTGTTATATATTCAATATGACAAAATAAACTTCTTATTTAGAATCTGGGCATAAGAATTTAGTTTTAATAGATTTTTGGTGCTTTTCTGATAACCTTCATATTTGGGTGAATAGTGAAAATTACTAAATTTTAATTAAAAACAACTTTCTTAATCGAAATAATTAATACTGATAAGTTATGAATTTGAGTGATTTAAAATTATAATTAGATTATATTTTTACCATTTAATCCAACATTGGTCATTGTACATAATTTTACATTTAAACTGGACATAAGCAAGTGCCAACCTTTTGATAGTTATTATTTCATAAAAAACATGCTTTTTGTTTTGACAGGGGGAATTAATTTTAAATTTATTTCTGCCACTTCTCTATTTTGAATTTTGAAAAATGGATTCAATATTTATAATCAGGATGTCTAAATTATGTAAATAGATAACTTTTATTTTTATAAATTTTGAATCATTACTTCGGTAAATATTTTATTTATCATGGTTAAAGGGTAAATCTGGTAAATAAGGGTAAACAAATAATATTATAATAACATTAAATTACCCTAACACTTGTCCTAACCATATTGGATGATACATGTCCGACTATGGGCATCTTTGGGACGATTTAGGGACACCCTAGAGCCACTTGTAAGTGATAATGGCAATTTATATTAATTAAGTTAAAGTGAATACAAAAATGACATAAGCATATATCTTTTATAAAAATAGTTTTTACATAGGGTTATATATGTTATATTTTCGACTATAAATATTCATTATTAAGATAAAAAAGATTTAATATATAACTGTAATATAGTTATAATTTTTAGACATTTAATAATTAAATTTACTTATGACACAATAATGATGCAATATTTTCCTTATTAATGAAAGAAAAAATAATTGGTATTATAAATGTTAAAATAAATATAATTTTAAAGTTTTGATGGAATCCACGAATTTTGTTGGTTAATAGGACATGTTAGTATTGCATAAATGAATTTGGTTCAAATTAATAATGTTGTTAAGGCTTTAAGAAACATAATATATTAAATAGTATCAAAATTGACATGAAAGTGTTTTCAAAACAAATATTATATTATTAATTTATATTCTATTCATAAAAATCTAAGGTTCGACCAAAGGACTTATATCATGATAGATGTATCATCAATGGACAACTTGGAGGTCGCTTGGAAATATATAGTATGTTTATTAACTATTTAATATAAAAATACAAGGAGACATGGTAAATATCAAACTATTTAACTAAGAGTTAAATATAAATGATAAGGTAAATATAGTGACCCAAACCTGTCTAAATTCTATTTGTTGAAATGATTTAGACCCATCCCCACCTTAGCCTCGAAATAAAACTACGGGAAAAACCACTATTTTCGACGGGTTATTTGCAACGGGAAGAAATCCCGTCACAAATAACCCACCCGGGATGCTATTTGCGACATGATTTCGTCTCCCATCTCAAATAGTTTGGCGCGACTTGTGCGCCAAACCACGCAAATATTATTTTCGAAGGGGAGATCTCTCTCGTAGAAAATAGTTTGGTGTGACTTGCGCACCAAACTGCCCGGCTTGCGCGCCAAACCGCGCAGGGTTATTTGCGACAGGTCCCATCGCAAATACCCGGCGGCGGTCAATACCTTTTTGGGATGGGATGTCGTCCTATCACAAAAAGACTGTCAGAAGATACTATTTGCGCCGGGATCCGTCACAAAGAACCTTTTAACAGCCAACTATAATTAATACGGGTGAGGGTAATTGCGACGGGCACCATCGCAAATACCACCATTTGTGATGGGAAGCCCATCGCTAATAATGTCGTCGCAACTAATCTAACCTATATATACCCCCATCCGTTTTTCCCAAATCATTCAGATCTTGCTCTCTCTCTCTCTTCATTATTCAGTTTTAAAGAGAAATTTTTTTTAATTGAAATTTGTTATATGAGAGCAATCTGAGGGCTTCAATATCTTCAGAATATCAAAGTTTAGGGTATTTATATTTTATTTTTTTATATTTATTTTATTTTTTTATGTTAATTTTAATTGTTGTTTATTAGTTCTAATTTAATTAGATTTCAATTGATTTTAATTTATATTTAGTTTTTCTATGAAATTGATATTGTCAGTTATAATTATAAATAATTAGTTATAATTATAAATAATTAGTTATAATTAATATTAATTAGATATAATTAGGAATAAATAGATATAATTAGCAATAAATAGTTATAATTAGCAGTAAATAGATATAATTAGGTAAAATAGATATAATTAGGAATAAATAGATATAATTAGGAATAAATAGATATAAATAGGAATAGATGGACATAATTAGGAATAATTATATATAATTATGTATAATTAGTAAGAACTATGTATACTTAGTAATAATTAGATATAATTAGTAATAATTAGATATAATTAGTAATAATTAGATATAATTAGTAATAATTAGATTAAATTAGTAATAACTAGATATAATTAGTAATAATAAGATATAATTAATAATAATTAGATATTACTAGTAATAGTTATTAATAATTAGTAATAATTAGAAATAATTAGTAATAATTAGGAATAATTAGATATAATTAGAAATAATTAGTAATAATTAGGAATAATTAGTAATAATTTGGAATAACTAGATATAAATAGTAATAATTAGTAATAATTAGTAATAATTAGGAATAAATATGAATAACTAGGAATAATTAGTTATAATTAGAATTAATTGGGTATAATTAGCAATAATTAGCAATAATTAGGAATAATTAGTAATAATTAGTAATAATTACTTAAAATTAGGAATAATTAGCTATAATTAGTAATAATTATCTATAATTAGTAATAATTAGCTACAATTAGGAAAAAATTTCTACAATTGGGAAAAATTATCTACAATTAGGAATAATTTGCTATAATTAGTAATAATTAGCTACAATTACGAATAATTAGATACAATTAGGAATAATTAGCTACAATTACGAATAATTAGCTACAATGAGGAATAATTAGCTACAATTACCTATAATTAGCTTCAATTAGTAATAATTAGCTACAATTAGATATAATTTTCAACAATTAGCTATAATTTGCTCCAATTAGCTATAATTTGCTACAATTAGCTATAATTTTCTACAATTAGCTATAATTTGCTACAATTAGCTATAATTTGCTACAATTAGCTATAATTAGCTATAAATATATATAATTAGCTATAAATATATATAATTAGCAATAATTAACAATAATTAGTAATAATACGCAATAATAATTAGCAATAATTATCAATAATTATCAATAATTATCAATAATTAGAAAATAATTAGCTATAATTAGCTATAATTAGCTATAATAAGCAAGAATTAGATATAATTAGATATAATTAGAAATAATAAGCTATAATTAGCTATAATTAAGAATAATCAGGAATCATTAGGAATAATTATCTATAATTAGTTATAAATAGAAATAATTAGTAATAAATAGCTATAATTAGCTATAAATAGATATAATTATCTATAAATAGCCATAATTATCTATAATTAGCTATAAATAGCTATAAAAAGCTATAAATAGCTATAATTAGCTATAATTAGGAATAATTAGCTATAGATAGTTATAATTAGATATAAATAGCTACAATTAGTAATAATTAGTTATAATTTGGAATAATTATTTATAATTAGGTATAATTAGATATAATTAGCAATAATTAGATATTATTAGCAATAATTAGATATAATTTGCAATAATTAGATAAAATTAGCAATAATGAGGAATAATTATCAATAATTAGCAATAATTAGCTATAATTAGAAATAATTAGCAGTAATTAGCTATAATTAGAAATAATTGGCTATAATTAGCAATAATTAGCTATAATTAGTAGTAATTAGGAATAATTAGTAATAATTAAGAATAATTAGATATATTTAGCTATAATTAGTAATAATTAGTAATAAATCGCTATTATTAGCTATAAATAGCTATAATTAGCAATAATTAGCTATAAATAGCTACTATTAGCTATAATTAGTAATAATTAGATATAATTAGTAATAATTATCTATAATTAGGAATTATTAGAACTAATTTGTAATAATTAGCTATAATGAGGTATAATTAGATATAATTAGGAATAATTTGATATAATTAGTAATAATTAGTAACACATAGTAATAATTAGTAATAATTACATATAAATATTAATAATTAGTAATAATTTGATATAATTAGATATAATTAGATATAATTAGTAATAATTAGATATAATTAGTAATAATTAGAAATAATTAGCAATAATTAGTAATAAAAAAATATATTATCAATATTTATGAAAAAAAATATTAATATAATTAAAATAATAAAGAATTTATAAAATAATAAAATTATCAATATTAGAAACAGGATTTTCTTTATTCTTAACATGTTCAAATCTCAAAGTGTTTCCAATTGTCAGGTCATGCACAATAAAAGTTTGTGTCAGCCATTTCCAATGTAAACACTATAATTGTCCTTACATGGTTGATCACCTCGCAAGTAGTGTTGCAATCGGACAAACAAAGCCATGCCCTTCTTATCTATATGAATTATCTCACATGAACCTTTACATAGACCATTATTCCTTGAAAATTTAAGGGAAAAATAATGATATCCCCTCAAATATTTAAGGAAGAATGATCTATGTAATGTGTCATGTGAGATGATTCTTAGAAATGAGAAGTTCATTACTTTGGTCGTCCTATTGCAACACTACTTGTGAGGTGATCAACCATGCAAGTCCAATTATATAGTTTACATTATACATGACTAACACATACTTTTTATTGCGCATGACTTGAAAATTGATGACCCGTTGGGATTTGAACATTTGTGAATAGAACCAAGACTGTTGTGAATATTGATAATTTTAATATTTTATAGATTTTTTATTATTTTAATAATATTAATAATTTTTTTCGAATATATTGATAATATAATTTTTTTATTAGTAATAATTAGTAAACAAAATCTGCATGGATAATGAAGGGAAAATTTGTAGTCATCTCCACAACAATGATTAGCAAAAAAAATTTCATTAATCAAGTAGTTTTTCTTTTGCTAAGTATTTCTATGTATTGCTAAATTATTAATAATTAGTAATAATTAGTAAAAAATTGTAATAATTACTAATAAATTGTAATAATTAGTAACAATTAGTAATAAATTTTAATAATTTGTAATAACTAGCAATAATTAGGAATAATTATGAATAATTAGCAATAATTAATAATAATAAGTGTGAGAACGATGCAATTAAATGAGCTGTCGGACAAAAGAGTATTCGTCAATCCACTGGAAATTGTGTCTCCCTTAATTAATGATAATTATTAAGTAGTTGTAATTTTTTTTCTTCTTTTTCAGATAGTGTTTTTATATTTTCAAACAATCAAAAAACAGTAATGATTTTATATTTTCTGTTGAAAATTATGGAACAAGGAATTCGATATCGGTCATTTTGTTATATTTTTTTTGTGAATATTGATGATTTTAATATTTTTTATTTTTTTATTGTTTTAATAATAGTAATATTATTTTTTTATTAATCATAATTTTATTAAATTTTAAATTTTTTAACATTTATTTATTATTTGTGAAGAGACCTTTTTTGATGGGGTCCCAACGCAAATAATCTAACTAAATATTTTCAAAACATATTTGCGATGGTACTACATGACCATCGCAAATAATTAGTTGGAACTAGTCCGTCGCAGAAAGTCTTATATATATATATATTTCGCGACGGGACGAGAGCCTGTCGTAAAGAGTCTGTGCGACGAGCCCGTCGTGAAAATGTATATATATATATAATACATATAATCAGAAGATTATTTTTGAGGAAGATGTTTCCCATCGTAAATAACATTTTTTGCGAATGGCCCGTCACAAATACTTGTATTTGCGATAGCATTTTCTACAATGGGCTATTTGCGACGGGGCCCTATCGCTAAAGCCTATTTGTGACAGTATCCCATCACAAATAGTACGTCACAATTATTAAGAATTCCAATAGTCTAAGTCACTTTGGATCCATTATAATCTGAATAGGAATTTATTATAAAATAATATTTTATGTTTTTCCAAAGGTTCCCCTCACCCCTCTTATAAAAGGGTACTCCCCCTTCTCTCAAATTCATACCTTGATAGCCATTTTTCTCAGCCAACCCCTGTCCAAATATCCTCTCAACATCCATAAATTCATCCTAGAAGCCTTAGTTTGATCATAAAGACAACCTATGTAGCCCTTTTGATGAAATAAAAAGGATGAACATGAAGAAGAGGTAATGTTTTCACCACCCTCTTTCAAGTTCCTTTTTTCTTCCACTTCTACTTTCATTGTTATTTCCATTATAAAATAATAACTATAGTATCTTATATATACTGTGATGTTATTATAGATATGTTACAACCATATTCAGTATTTTATTCAACCATTGAATGGCATGTCACCATAAATGCGTACGTATGGCTTACCGTCTCCACGTCATGGTGTAATTGATATTCAATACATTATTATTTGAATGGGTATAATAATGATGTGTAATTCATTTAAATAATAAATATAATTTGATAATGATTCTGTGTATATGATACACCATCCAATTATATATTATTTTAGTATCAAAAGAATGATATTGTCGCTCGTGCATACGTACGGACTATTGTCTCCATGAACGTGATAAGATTCATTCCCCATCGTATCCATTCAAGACTAATTTTCATTTGATGATTAAAAATAATGTTTAAGGGCTTGATATAATTCTGTATATGAATAAGATAAAACCTATGGATAACAAACACACCTTATGTGACAAACCATATAAAAGAAAACGTGTAAGTGAACACCGAAAATAGAAATAATACTGAAATATTATTAACAGTGCAATATTAAAAGATCATATATGATATAATATTTATGTACAATATTCTTGTATAATTTAATAACAATGATTTAACTATTATATAGGAGTTTACCTATTCCTTACCAAGGAAAAAGTACAAGGTAAGTGTTAATTTCACAATCTCTTAATTATCCGAGTTTGTTTTTACGTAATTATATACTAGGACCTCTTTATCATCCACATCCATGTTTCTTAAAGATTTATTTCAAAACATTCTTACTATATTATAGAATATGGGTTAAATTCATTTATACCCTTGTTTTAAATTTTATAAGATGTTTATAAAGGAATCTTTCTGTCATTTTCCAAACAAGGTCCTTTTAACCTTTTCAACAAAATTAATGTAAGAATGTCTTTTTTAACTTATACGGTGGGTTCAGCTATTTTACACCATTATAAAACCATAAAATCTTCCCTTAATAGATTATAAGAATATTTTAAAGATAAATTTTTTATTTATAATTATGTAACTCTTAAAATATTTCAAAATAGAAAGAGATATTTCTCTAAAAATGGTTTTTATTTCCTCTATGTCAACATCCTTTGATGGATTTTAAGTTTATTTGAAGTTTATTTATTATGATACTAAACTTCAATATCGTATTGAAGGTTTTGTGATACGATTGATAGTGGATGTGCTATTTTTATACCATTCATGGTTTATTGGTAATGTACTGACATTTCGTATTCTAGTTTTAATATTAATGTTTATGATATGTTTAAACCTTTTCATTTGTGGAATGTATTGGACATAGTAAGTGATGGGTGGATCCCACTATAGCTCCTAGAGGAATTGGTAGGTCTATTGAGACAACTAGATGTGGAATTGGCTGAGGCCATTTCCCAATTTTGATTTATGGTTTTGGCCTAGGCCTTAATCATTTTTAGACGTCTTGGCCGAGGCCTTGACAAATTGTTTCAGAATGCCCAGCATTATACATTTCCTTATTATGAAAATAATATTGATTGATCATTTCGTCATTTGACTAGTATAATACCAATGATTATGTTTTATTATGGCATTATTTACTCAAATCATATTCCTACCATAAAATTATTCATATTTATTATTTGTAAAGGCATGTGGTTTCAATTACTCACCATGATTAATATTTATGTTATATTTTCTTGTATTGCTTACCCTTACTGAGTGTTTTGAGCTCACCCCTTTCTAATGTTTCATTTTCCTAGGATATGAAGAATTTAGTTATGAGTGACTTTCTGGCATTATTTAGGAGGCTTGGATGTTTCCAATGGAATAAATTCATGTTGTATTTCTTTTCAAGTTATAAAGTGGAACTTATGTATGAATCTTGTTTCAATAATACTAAATGGATCGGTCATTAGAGATATTATTTCCTTATGATCATAACAATGTTATGTAATAATGCACCCACTTTGGGTAACTAGGGTCGGGGCGTTACAGTTAGTATCATAGAAAGTTTAGTGCATACCTTGGAAACTAGATTTAGATAAAATCTGATTAGAGCACATAACCCTAAGATAGACTTTGAGGATTAATATAGATGAACTTCCTAAAATTTTGGTATTGTAGAGATTTTGTGAGTTTTCTGAGTAATACATCATTTTCGGGATACAACTAGGTAAAGGCGGCTCTGGCACAGATGTACCTAGGGGTAATACCCGAAAACACCGATTTGTGCAAGAATTGAATGGGAACTGGTGCACGACAACGAGCCTTGCTGCACTCTTGGTTACGACACTCTTGAGGGATATTCTTAGGACAATTATGAAGGGTTTATGAGTATATAATTCTCTAAAGAAAACATTTTTTATGATTATGGATTATATCAATAAACTGTTCAATTTATGTTATGTGTTTTAGAAGTTTGGAATTATGTATTTCGATTCATAAACTAATCTAGTGCATTCCATTGTAAAGAAATGGTGCCCAGTAGAAGGAATGTGAACTCTAACAATACGTATGATCCATGGAGTAAAAAAGATTATATCTTTCACGGTATAATGACAACATGTAGAAGGGATATAATCTCCCATGTATTCTCAACATATGAAGAAATAGTATCATGTGTTAATAAGATAAGTAAATAATTCTTTGAGTCATATAGTTTTGAAGGGAAGAAAGAGAATAAAGGGATAGAAGAGTGAAATATGGATAAAGGGAAGAGGTAAAAGAAGAATTTTCTTATATGTGACAACAGTGGGAAGAAACACCCTAGAACTTTCCTGAAGGGAATGAGAGTTTGTTATAAGTGTGGAGAAAAAGGAAACCAATTACATGACTTCATGGGTAAGAAAATGTTTTCAAATGTATAATGCTTCATCTTACAGGATTTGGGACACTACGAAAACTAGTGTTCAAATCTTCATAGTATTCCCCAAATGATACTATTGGATAATAATCAAGTTGTGATACTACTATAGATAAGGAGGAATTATTAAAGTTCTTATGTTGTTATTAAAGAATTATTTCATTTGAGTGTTGTATGAACACTATACTGGTTTTTGAAATTATAGAGTATATAAGGATTCTACTGCAGTACTATTTAATCAAGGACTTGAGATTATGTGGAACCAAGAAAAGTGCATCAATAGCAGGTTAAATTTTTGGAAAATATTTGGTTGAGAGAAAGATAAACCATAATATGGTTCTGATACCGAGTTAGTGATTTTGGAATAATACATGATTGATTTGGATAAATTATATTGTATATTCTTAACTACGATGAAAGTGATTAATGATTTATATATTCCATCATTGTTTGAGTTTACAACATTTTGGGATAGAAGGAATTAATCCAGTATTCTATAATGAATAATGGAGCATGAATGTAATCAATTAGGATTTATTGAAATTTAGGATGTTGTAGTGTTTTAAAAGAGCACATGATGATGGTGTTCACATGTTATTACGTGGTAAAAATGATATTCATTGTGTTTAACATTCCTATAAATTTTGGACTATGAGTTTGGACAATAGAATTTTGGATAAATCTAGTTTGAGATTATTTTTTGATTTTTATAAAAAGGAAAACCTGAAGGTCGGGAGGAAACCCGTCGCATCCAGCAAGGCTGCGAGACTTGAACCCGCAACCGAAGGGCGACAAGGGTGTATCACCAACCACTAACCCACGTGATGTCCTTGATTAAATAATGTAGTTTTTTAAAGGGTCTGGTAGATAAATTATAAATTCATTTTTTGGAACCATATACGAATATGATAAATGGATTTTTTAGTTCTATTATCCTTTAGAGTGAAAGATGAGTTTGTGGTAGAAATTAGTGAAAGGATGCATCTATAGTTTTCACGTAAATATATATTTTATTTCTTCTCTTATTATATGAAGAAATTAATTATTAAACATTAGGTAATGGATTGTAAAACTAAAAATGTGTTATCCTAATACCTTATGTTTTGTTGAACCGGGGATATTATAAATCATCATAGATTGATGGATTTGAGGCCCTCAATTCTACAATGTTTTGTGATTGATGACCTCAATAACTACCTATAAATATTTATGTTTTTTCTCCTATAGTGTGTCTCTAATTTCCACCAATGTTCTCATAATCGAGATCATAATTTGGTGGTGACCCTTTCATTTCTCTTTTCCACTTATTTAAACTAAATTTTATTAACCCAATTTCCGATGTGGGTTTTCCCACAAAGATATTTTATATTTTCAACCTTTTGATTTCAAAGAACAATTTCAAATTGCGAGGATGAATTTTATTGAAGGAGAGAATAATGTAACACCACAAGATTTCAGAGTACATTATTTCTTCAATGTAATTCAATAACATGCACTACACGCAACACCGAGTTCAAGTGCACCATGACTTACCATACTAGTCGTTCAAAAGCGGTTATGAAAATTATTAACTGAATTTTGAAATATATATAATCCTTATCATTTTAGAATTAATATTATTAGTTTCTTTGACATAATTTAAGAAAAAATCCATTTTTCAGATAAAAGAAGGATTTTTAAAAAAATGCACTTTTACCGACTTTTAATGGTGAACCCTTTTTAAATCCAATATTTGAAACTTTTATATATTAAATATGAAAAAATAAACATCTTATTTAGAATAAGGAAATAATAATTTAGTTTCAACAAATTTTTGGTGCTTTTCTAATAACTTCCATATTTGGGTGAATAGTGAAAGTTGCTAAATTTTTTTAAAAACATCTTTTTTAATCGAAATAATTAATAGTGATGAATTATGAATTTGAGTAATTTTAAAGTATAATTAGATTATATTTTTACCATTTAATCCAATTTTGTTCATTGCACTTAATTTCACATTTAAACTGGACATAAGCAAGTTTCAATCTTTTGATAGTTATTATATCGTAAAAAACACGCTTTTTGTTTTGACAGCAAGAAATAATTTTAAATTAATTTCTGCCACTTCTGTGTTTTGAATTTAGAAAAATGGATTCCATATTTGGAATATGTATATACAAATTTTTTAAATAGATAACTTTTATTTTTAGACATTTTGAATAATTACGTCGGTAAATATTTTATTTACCCTGGTTAATGGGTAAATCTGGTAAATACGGGTAACAAAATAATATTATAATAACATTAAATTACTATAAAACTTTTCCTAACCATAATTTCTGATACATTTTCGACCATAGGAATAATTGGGTCGATTTTGAGAACCCATGGATCTACTTGTAAGTGATAACGACACTTTTAATTTATTAAGTTAAAGTAAATACAAAAATTACATCAGCATATATCTTTTAGAAAAACAATTTTTATATGCAGTTATATATGTTATATTTTTGACTATAAATATTCAATAGAAAAATAAATATATTTCCTACATAATGGTAATATATTTATAATTTTTATACATTGAATAATTAAATTTATTTATAACACAATAATGATGCAGTATTTTCCATATTAACGAATGATTCAAATAATTGGTATTATAAATGTTAAAATAATTATACATTGAAAGTTTTGATGACATCCATGAAATTTATTGGATAATATGCCATGTTATTATTGATTAATTGAATTTGGTTCGAATTAATAACGTTTTTAAGAATTAAAAAAAATCAATTATTAATTAGTGTTAAAATTGACATAAAAGATTTTTAAAACAAATATTATATTATTAATTGATATTATTGTCCTAAAAATATAAGGTAAAGAAAAAGGACTTATTTCATGAAAGGTGTATCATTAATGGAACACTTTATGGTCGCCTAGAAGTATATATTATGTTTATTAACTATATAATATAAAAATCAAAGAGACATGGTAAATGTCAAATTATTTCACTAAGAGTTGAATATAAATGATAAGGTAAATATAGTTACCCAAACCTGTCTAAAATCTATTAGATGAAATTATTTTGACCCATACCCACCTTATCCTAGAAATAAGTCACTTTTGTGTCATTATAATCTGAATATGAATTTATTATAAAATAATAATATATTTTTTTCCTAAGGTTCCCCTGACCCCTCTTATAATTGATAACTCCCCCTTATCTTACCTTCATACCTTCAAAGCCATTTGGCTCAGCCAAACCCTGCCCATATATCCTCCCAAATTCCATAAATACTTCCTATAAGCCTTATTTTTATCCAAAGTACATCTTAAGGATCCATTTTGATCAAATCAAATGGAAGAACCCGAAAAAGAGGTAATGTTTTCACCACCCTCTTTCATGTTCCTTTCTTCTTCCACTTCTTCAATCTTTGTTATTTCTATAATAAAATAATATCTCCAGTATCTTCTATATATTTTTATGATATAATAAATATGGTACAACCATATTCAGTATTCTATCCATCCGTTGAATGACATGTCACCATAGGTGCGTATGTACGGCTTACCGTCTCCACGTCGTGGTGTAATTGATATTCAATACATTATTATTTGGATTGGTATAATAATGATGTGTAATTAATTTAAATATTAAAAATAACATGATAATTATTCTTTATATATGATACACCATCCAATTATATATTATTTTAATATCAAAAGAATGATATTGTCACTCGTGCGTACGTACGGACTACCGTCTCCACGAACACGATAAGATTCATTCCTCATCGTATCCATTCAAGAATAATTTTCATTTGATGATTAAAAATAATGTTTAAGGACATGATATAATTTTGGATATAACTAATATAAAACCTATGGATAAAAAACATGTCTTATCTAACAAAACATATAAAATAATATAAGTAAGTGAACACCCGAAATGACCATAATACTAAAATATTATTTACAAAGTAATATTAAAAGATAATATATTATATAATATTTATATATATGATTCTTGTATAATTTAATTAAAATGATTTAACTATTATAGATGAGGTTAACCAACCCTCGGCCAAGGAAAAGTAAATGGAAAGGGTTAACTTCACAATCTCTCAATTATCTATGGTTGTTTTTACGTAATTTTCTACTAGGAAATCTTTATCATCCACATCCATGTTTCTTAAAAATGTATTTCAAAACATTCTTACTAATTTATATAATATGGGTTAAAGTAATTTATAACCATGTTTGAATTTTTATAAGACATTTATAAAGGAATCATTCCATCATTTTCCAAACAAGGTCCTTTTAACCATTTCAAAACAATTATGGTAAGAATGTATTTTTTAACTAATACAACGGGTGAGGCTATTTTATGACATTATAAAATCATAAAAGCATACCTTACAAGATTATTAGAATATTTTCAAGATAAATGTTTTATTTATAATTATTTCACTCTTAAATGATTTCTAAATAGAAAGAGACATATCTCTAAAAAGAGTTTTGATTTCATCTATGTCAACATCCTTTGATGGATTTTAAGTTTATATGAAGCTGATTTATTATGATACAAAAATTCCATATTGTATTGAAGGTTTTGTGATATGTTTGACTGTGTATGTGCTATTTCTATACCATTCATGGTTTATAGTTAAAGTATTGACATTTTGTAGGCTAGTTTTAATATTAATGTTTATGATATGTTTAAACCTTTTCATTTGAGGAATGTATTGGACTTAGTAAGTGATGGGTGGAGCCTGCTATAACTCCTCGATGCATCAATAGGTATCATGAGGAAAATAGACGTGGAATTGGCCAAGGACCTTTCCCAATTTTGATACATGGTTTCGGCCGAGGCCTTAATCGTTTTTATACATCTTGGCCGAGGCCTTGACAAAATGTTCCAGAATGTCTGGCATTATAAATTTCCTCATTATGAAAATAATATTAATGGTTCATGTGGTCATTAGACTTTTAGAATACCAATGATTGTATTTTATTATGGAATTATTTACTCAGCTCATATTCCTACCATTAAATTATTCATGTTTCATAATGGTAAAGGCATGTGGTTTCAATTATTCACCATGATTAATATTTATGTCATCATCAATTGTATTGCTTACCCTTATTGAGCGTTTGAGTTGACCCCTTTCTTAGGTTTCATTTTCCCAGGATATGAGGAAGTTAGTTATGAGTGACTTGAAAGAATTATTTAGGAGGTTTGGATGATTCTAGTTGAATAAATTCATGTTGTATTTCTTTTCAAGTTGTAAATTTAAACTTATGTATGAATCTTGTTTCCAATAATACTAAACTGATCGGTCATTAGAGACATGATTTCCTTGTGATCATGCCAATGTTATGTAATAATGCACTGACTCTGGGTAACTAGGGTCTGAGAATTACATATTATAAAAATAAAATTATCATATACAATTTATATGGTATTATATTTTATAATATTAGAATTTTCCATTTCAAATAATATGATTTTTCATATATGTGTAAATCAATATATGTATTAATATAATTATAATTTCTACATTATAATCACTATAATTTTAATTTATTTATCACATGATATTTATTATATCCAATGCACATTGCATAATACAATATAATTGGAAAATTATTTTCTTATATTTTATAATCTAGAGCCTTTTTTCAATATATTATAATATTTTATTCATAATTTAATAATATTCATTTAAATTGTATCATTTTTTTTGTATTGGATTCTATAATCATTGGATTTTGTTTTTATCTCTGCTTTTTGAGTTCTGAAATATACTAACTTTGTGCATAATGTTTTTGAAAATTTATTTTATCATTTTTTATATTATTATGAATTAATATATTAACAATATATTAAAATTTATTAATAAATTATAAATATATATCTCATAATATTTTCTAATATTATATGTCTCTTTTTGTATTTTAATTTTTTAAATCTATTAAAAATCTATTAGATATTTTCAGATAATATGTGAATGTCATTTCTTCCTTCTATTGAACCATGATCTCAAATTTCAATTCCTAAAACCATTAAATTAATATTAATAATTCTTAATGCAATTCTAATAAATGTCATTTCCATTAATGTTATTTTACCCAACATGTATGTTGAAGCATTTCATTCAATGGTAGGGTTGTGTTATCATTCAGTAGTGGTTCCTTTTTTTATTCTACCTCTAATAACTAGTTATTAAGAGTCTTCATGAGGAATATTCCCATGAGGTACCCAATAATTTCCCAAAAAAACAAATATTTGGGAATTTTACACCATAGTTTCTTTAATGTTGGTAGATATAAAATTTTACCATCTTTTTCTTTGAAAAATTAATCTCTTTTTTAAATAAAATAATTTTTTCATTGGATAAAGAATATAGTAATAAAATATAAAATTCATAATTTTATTAATTCAGATCATTCAAAATTAATTTCCTCATCCAAAATTTGTGATTATTACAAATATTTTATTTTTTTCATTTCCTTAGAGTTACTCTTATTATAAGAAATTTTTTATGTATAAGTGTTTTAACATCAAACTCCATCTTGATTTATTAGTAACTTTGAATTCTTACAATACATAAATAAATAATCTATACTCATAAAAAATACAATTCTAGTCACTAATGATCTTATATTATTGTTAATATTTCTTACTCCCAATGCAATGAAACCTTCCAATGATATTTCTTGATATTGAGTCCCTCTTTTAAGGTTATTGTTTATTTTTTCTTTTCCATTGAGACCTTATTTTACAAGCTAGTGATATAAATATATTCCCTATATTTTCTATTTTATTATACAATAATTGAAATTAACATTAAAATTCATCTCCAATGTTATTAACTTCTATGAATATATTTTCACCAACATTGAAAATCAAAGGAACCTATTACCGATGAATAATACTATAACTATTTCTTCTTGATTATCATTGATATAATCATATATTCTACCCTCTAACTCACTCTTATCACCACTATATTCTTTTGAAATTATTTATTATTTATTTTTTATAGATAATAATGATCCAAATTTGGATTACTACACATAAAATATGTGACGAATTTAAGGTAGGTGTCGATGAGGTTTTTGTAATATTTTAAATAAAAAGTTCTAAACAACTGAATTATTTTTTATATCCTTACCTAAAATAATTCATTATAAAGATTTTGTATATTATAAATTCTAAATATCATTTAATTTTTCATGATTTCAATCCGAGTTATATAGCCATTGGATTTGGCACGGTCAAATTTGGTTGAATTTTAGATATGTTGGTAATGATTATTTGAAATATGATATGTTTGATCAAATTTATGATGTGACTCGTGATATTTAAGTTGATGAAATTGAGGAAGAACAATATATTTATCATCTATATGGTGATTATGAAAATCCATTCTATCCAATTTTAATAAAATTATTGTTTTTTCATCGACATAATGATTCATAAACTTGAAGGAGAAAATGGATGGAGTGATAAGAGTTTTATATACATTCCACAATTATTGAATGAAATTATTCCTAAAGAAAACGATCATGAATATTCACTTTATAGATGAATGAAAATATTAGGACTGATGGAATTAGGGAACAAGAACGTTCATGCCTCCCCATTACTATGTGCAATATAAGCAAGAATGTGGATTTTTTGTCAGGGTGTCTTAAATATTAGAGGTCATGGTAGAAGTTGAATTAATCAAATATGATGATTTCGTAGTTATAGTGACTCTTGTAAATGAATTTGTCCATTATCCTATAATTAATCATTAGAAACGCTTATTTATAAATTCAAATTATGAAAAAAGGTTTATAGAGTATGCTGATGAGTGGATATGTTATAGATAATTATAGAATCCAATTGATTGTACATAGTCAAAGAAAGTTGATCAAAAGTTTCCTATATTTGTAAATAATGTTAGAAATATCATACATTGATCATGAATGGATGTAATGAATACATATTAAATCCATAGTATATCACAAAGTGCATGCAATATTTTATTTGTAATTAGTAATTTATGACCTAATTTTGTGTTATGAAAAAATATATTATATTGAGAATAATGATCTACAGACCCAAACAGTCTAGAAATGATATTTATATTTTACTTTCTCAATTAATTAATTATTTTAAACATTTTTATGGAGGTTATTAGGGTGTCTAATTCTTATAAAATGAAATATATTGAACTACATGGAATGGTTATGTTTACTGTAAATCACATCTAAGCATATTGAAACATGTCAATAAATAATTTTTAGGGCAATAAAGCTTGTGTAATTGGTGAAAAAAGGATTTATATTATAAAATACAACATGAGAGAAAAATATTATAAATATTTCATTAAATATTTTTCTTATGGATCACTGTTATTTAATATTAAAAATTGACCTCCAACTTCTCACAAGAATTTGATATTTATCAAAAAAAATTAGTTGACAATTAAATATTTTTGGAGGATGAAAATAATTTATTTTATATCCGAAAAGACAAAAAATATTTTAGTAACTAAAATATTTAGAAGAAATGGTCAATATTTTCTACGAAAACATATTTAATATATCACAAGGCTATACATAACATTGATTTCATTAATGTGGGGAGGAAAATATAAAATATATTGACTAGAACACTGTTAGATATTAATTGAAATAATAAATATAGGATGAATAAAATATTAGACTTACTATCATTGGTAATACATTTTGAGTTAGCTTCCACTCTTGATGGAAGGAAAACATTCCTACCCCCAACTAATTATATATTATCCAAGAGGGATGAAATATACTTTTGTCAGTGTCTTTATGTTATCAGTGTAGTGTAAGGTTGTTCTTCAAATGTAAAATTTTTTGTTTCACTAAAGTATTTAACATCAACATTTATGAAATCTATTTATTTTCATGTTGTGATAAAAAAATTCATACCATTTTCATTTCAGGGAATATTTCCCATCCATGTTAAAATGAATATCATAGAGGTGTATTATATTTTTCAATTCTATTTTTAATAATATGATTGATATGAATTCTATGAAAAATTTAAGGAAAGAGTCAATTTATTTAATTATTCAATTATATGTGTATTTTTCTCCAGATTATTTTGATATCATTGAGTATTTCATCATTAATTTGGTGAGATAAATAAATCTTTTCATAAATATATATCTATGCTGGGAGTGTCCTTTCTAAATGAATATGAAGTTATTTAGGGGGAATTTTCAAAATCCATATCAACCAGAAGCCTCCATTGTTATGAAATATATTTATGAGGAGGTTTAATAGTTTTTCACATGTAACTTGTATCTAGTAAAGAATTTTTGGTTTCCAATATATATTCATGAACAAGTAAATTATGTTGGAAAGGTGATCTGGGGTTTGAAAGTAAAATCATTGTTAGAAGAATAGGTAAAAATGTATATTTATAAATCATGATTAACATAGACTACTCTCATTAATATATGAAATTTCATATTAATGTGTAGAAACGATTTTATCCAAATAAGATATATATGCTGATTTTGAATGACCAAAACAAAAAAATGTTTTCCATTATTTAAAGAGACCTTGATTGGTAAATTAAATGAATCGAAAACATTGAGATGGTTAGTGGCTGGTCTATGATTAAATTTTATAACATGTTACAAGAATTACATTAATGTTTATACATTTCATAATAAAGAGTAGGATAACAGAAGATACATACAAATTAGTAGTGTATTGATGTTCATAGAAGAAATGAGATTTTTTTCTAAAGATAAAAACACAATCTGCACATCATTTTCATATTATGAGGTCAGTGAGTTAAAAAGGAGGTTGATTATATTAAATATAATGTTCAAGTGCTTAGCTATAAATGGATTATTTATAACAATGGTGTAATAAATGATGAATTTGAATGATACTTTTAAATCTTAATAGATTTGAATACACAATTGATCTTTTTATCATGGAAGCACTTTGAAAAATGTTTTTGTGTTCTTTATCATTATTATATGTAGTGGTATATTATTTTTCATTAAATATATTTATATTGGTGATGATAAACATGAGATACATTAGTATTTATATGATATCCCTACGTCCATGTAATGATTAATACATAATATTGATGATCTTGTTGTCAACATGGTTTATTTCATGCTAGATGATCCTGATGATAGAAATTGGGAAAACAATCCTTTTGATATATTTTGAATATTGTACGTAGAATTTTTTTATATTTAGATTAATATTTTAAATTTATTAATATTTTAGGTATCTTAATTTTATTATCTTTATTTAAACAAGTATTATTACCGAGAAGATAAATTCTTAGTTATAGTAGTTTAGTTTTTTACCTTGTTCACCCTTACGTAACTTATCTATTAATTGTTTTTTTTGAGAATAAATTTTTTGAAATATAATATGTTAAATTAAAAAAAATTATTTATTAAAATATGAAATTCAAAAAATATTCTATTATGTGTAAAAAATGATTTATTATGTTGGATGATTTTAACTCTTCACACACCATTCATAGATTTACATCTTTTATTTTGTATCTTTTCAAATATAATTAATGTTATTAGAATTTTTTTTAACCACTATAATAAATATGAATAAAAATAAAATTAGTTCATTTTACTTTTTTCAATCATTTTTTATATAAAAATATTGTAATTTTCGATGGAAAATGATGTTATACAGTAGAGGTTTTTTACAATTCACAGATTATTTTTGGCTTTGTTTTCATTTATTTATTTCATTTTATCTCTCATATATTTTGTTATTATTTTAGTTAATTATAAAAAATATTATTATTAATGTGTATAGTTTAGTTTTATATTTGTTACATTTTTCATTTTTTTGACATTTTTATGGGATAGATGGATTTGTATATTTGTGTAGAACTTTTTTATTTAGTTTATTTTTAGGATAATGAAGGATCAATTACATGGTCCACCACATAATTATAGAGAGGATCATACATGTACCATTGGGGTGAACATAAAAACTCACTTATTAGTGGACTTATATGTCCTTCTTTTTTAGATACATCAACTTCCATGAGGGAAAAAGATTTCGAGGGTTGGTAAACATGGGAATTTGTTTCCCCAAATTTATCAGTAGATCATAGACAAGACTATAGAATAGTAGTATACTTTAATGATAATGATATACCAAATGTAAAAATTCATAATAATTCAAGACTTTTGTAGTAGTTCAAGATGATAGAAAAAATAATATTTTGATTGATGATTGGAAAAGTATTGACAAAATGATAGTGTCTCAATTATGGGGGTTGTTTTGGTAAGACCATTTTTTATTATTTTAAAAACCATTAACTGATTATATTTATATATTTCTTCCCCTTATTATCAATTTCCATATGATATACATGGAAATGGAAGAGTTAATATGAAACATTAATCTTTGGCTGATTGGACAAGGTTGGATTTTAAATCAATAATCAAAAAAGATATCATTGGGAAAAGAATACATCATAATACATGTGACAAGTATCCATTTATATATGAAGATACATGGTATACATTTGTTTAATGTAAATAATAACAACCATTTTTGGTAAGAGTAATGTGACCATTTATATGATTTTTTATTATTGATCATATTAATGATTAATTATTTCTTAATTTACAGTAATCAATGAGATATCATAAGAAGATCCAATCTAGAAATTCATACCCTCATACTTTATCTTATGGAGGTTGGACATTATTATAAGAATAAATTGTATCTAAAAATTTTCAAGAAAAATAGATATGAGTCTTCAGTATCAGCAGAGGTTGACTCACTTCCCCCCGATAGACATCAAAAAAGGAAGATGTCTTGGATTATAAAAGAAATAAAATATCTTACAAAAGAGTTGAAGTTTATAAAAGATAGATTCTTTAGTTGTTTAAATTATTTATTTATTGATATTAAATTCATTATTTAAATATTTTGAATCATTAGGGATTTTTTTCAGATATTCTATATGTGATTATTTTGAGGATATTTCCAAACCGAAATAATTCTAGTTGAGGGTATGCTGATATTTTATCCCCTATGTTGGGAAATCCCAAACAATTGGGTTTTTTACCAGGATACCAGATAGGTGTATTTGTAGAAAAATTATTTCCATATTCTAAACCATCCTCAATAGGGGATGTTAAGAAAAATATACTCTTTAATTGATATAGTTAAGGGTGTTCCTGAGATAATAGAGGATGGGATTAGATATTTGGTGCATTCGTTGTTTGTAGATATGCAAGGAGATTTTTAGACTACAGATCCCTCTCCCCCACCTCCTACAGAACCCACTACTCTAACTTATCCTACTCATAAATATCATCCTGCAGACCCCACTCCTTTTTATCCCACTTATACATGTCATCCTCCACATGTTTCCAAATGTTGTGTGTTATATGTTTATGATCAAAAGAATCATATTTTTTATCAAGATGATATATTATATTAGAGGGACCATTAATCATAGCTAGGTAGAGATATAACATCATATGATTACTGTATAACATATTATAGATAGATCAACTAGAATACCATTATCTACAGATGATATGAGTACAATTATACAATTTATCAACCATTTTTTAGTTTGAAAATCTATACTTGTTTAAAAAATTAGCATAGATGATTGTTTAGTTTAATTATTTTATTTCATATTTATATTAAATATGTTTTAAAATATGTAAATAAATATAAATATATATATTAAAAAAACATTATAGTTAAAGAAATAATTTATGGACAACAATATGTACAATGTGTTATGACTTCATATACAAATTCTCTTAGTTTTTATAGATTTTCAAAATATTCAAATTTACTATTGTTTGTTTCCTTATATTTAGTGGTATGAAATAGATATCCCAAAATTGTTATATATATCTTAATATAATAAAAATTCACATTAAATTTTCATATTTATCAATTCAGATTTGGTGTTGGGTGTTTGTTTCATGGTAGAATACACATTACTTAATATTATCAATCCATGGTTAAGTGTGTGAATATTTTATGAACAAATTGAACAAGTATATTTGAGTACTTTAATAATTTTTTATATTCTAACTAAATTTAAATTGTTTTTATTTATATTATTTTCATATAAATCGTGGAATATTTTTAGAGTGACCACAAAAAATTAGACCACCAAGATTAGATATGAAAAAGAAAAGGTGAATTTATCCTTTACAATTATTAAATTTTGGATATATTACATAAAATTTTTATTTGGACTAGAATATTTATTTAAAAAAAAAATTCAAAATGAAGGAGTAATGGAATTTGGATAAAGTATATTAAAATTTATGTATGAAATAATTTCAACTGGGATAGTTATGATGTTCCAAAAGGATATGTTTATTTATAAAATTTTAGACAATTGTTTATTAATTTTATTTAGAATATATGTTAAATGATGTTTTTTTATTTGTATCCATTTTATGACAATATTACTTATAATATACAAGATCTGAGACACCTAATAATTGAATGGGATGATGGTTTCATTGGTTTTATTGGATTTTACATTATTTTTTGAATATATTATAAAGGTAAAAGTTCAAAGGGTAAGTGTTTGTGCTGTTATTTTTATATGGTTGTTTTGGGGTTTTTATGCTATTCAATTTTTTGTTTCTAGTAATTGTAAAAATGAATTGTAATTTATTTGAAATAATCATTTTTCACAATATTTATTTACTAACGAATGTGAAAAATGATTCTTATGATTTTACCTCATTAGTGTTTTAAAAAACATATATAGAAAATGATTTTCCAAGTATGTTATAAAATAACTTATGTAAAAAATAATTTCATTATTTACTTATCACATATATTTTCTGATAACTAACATTAAAAATAATAATGATAGAATTTTTCACAATAGTTATGAATTAAATGATGCGAAAAAACATCCAGAGAAATTTATTTAAAACATATGTCTTTATTAACTAATGTAAAAAAATTATTATAAATGCCACCTATAATAATGCCTTGTAACCAATGTTAAAAAAAAAATTGACATGAAAGTGTATTTTCTGAAATATTGATAGCTTTACATGGGTTACACTACAAATATAACATTCAATATGACCTAAACACTTGTCTAAAATACATTTTATTGCCTTATTTGGATCTTATTATTTCAATGACACAATGATGGTCCATATCATAGCCATTTGGAAGTTGAAAAATGTGGGTACAAATTTTTATATTCAAAAATTACAATTGTGTCACTAACATCACTTATAATAGGTCAACCCCTATCATCTAAACATCACACCTTCAAATCCATTTTCTCATAAAATACCAACCTAAATGTCATATTTATTTTCGTTTTGAGGACCAAAAGTTATTATTTTTATCTAAAAAGTCATCCTAACAAGGCATTTGTTTCTTGACTAAGAGGGTTGTCCAAAGAAGAGGTATTGTTCTTAACAATATGTTTTTAATATAATTTCTTATTCCACCATATTTAAATCATCATAAATTATGAATACATTATAAAACAAATATCTAACATATACAGAGATATTATTATATTAACAGAATAACATAAATTCATATACTCTTCCATCAAATGGGATGTAAAATCACCATTAATGTGAATGGAAGACAACCACATGTGAATACATGTCATTTATTTTATATAATAGCATCTAATTTTTTTTTTATAATTATTAATTAAAAGTAAATATATTATATATATTTTTAAAAATTCTTATGGAGTTGTGATATAAATGTTTCTATAGAACCACTGGTTTTAGGTATTGGGAACATTATTTCTGTATTTTTAATATAAATAATGTTGGGTGAATTTTTATGAGTTCTATAGGATTTTTTTAATTAAATTTAGTTTTTTATATAATTTCATGGTTTGATCTGGGTTAGGTTTAATCATCAAATACCTAGAAGAAACTGTGCCTTGGAAAATAGTGGTCAATGAGTAGGTGCACAGTTTGACTAAACTTGGTGGATGCCCTGTAGAATTTGTACAATGCTAAAGAGAGGGTAATTACAAGGTATTTCTGAAAATTTGATCCAACTATGTGATATTTGGACTGAGACTATATGTCGCACACAGTTGGCATACCATTTTTCTTATCATGTACCTTGAAATATTAGATATTAAAAAGATGGATCTAATTTGAATTAATTATTTTAACCTCATTTTCACTTAATAATACATAAATAAGAATTTTAATTCCTTGAAAGTCTTGAGATTAAATTTCCTTAGAACTAAGATCATGTTTTAGGCGATACATAGTTTTCTGAAGATCTAGATTCACCGGTAATTGCCCGTTCTCCATCATTCTTCTTATACCCAAGTCTTTTTTCTCTCTCTCTTAGAATAATAGATAAAATCCATTTGGTATATATCTATTATTTTATTATCAATATAGTTGTGATATGACTATTTTAACTTAAGTTAATATGATCTATGTTATGATCTATTATATCTGAGTTAGGTTGTTTAATTTCTTGTGTTTTTCTTCATTTTCACCAATGTTTGAGTGGTAGGTGGATTCAATTTCGAATCACCATTCCAAAAATATGAATCTTTGATTTCAAATTGATTATATTACTTATATATTTGTGTAAATCATTTTATTATTTTAGGGAAATTATCCTTCGAAATATGGTTTGGAAATAATGTGAATTGAGTGATTTTTTAAAAGGAAATAGATTGTTTAAATATTTAAATTGTTTATTTAAAAATATTTTTGGATTGATGCAAGTGATGTATTTGTCCAAATTATTTGAAGATGAATAAATTATTTTATTGTGATCGTTTGACATAAGTTTCTTATAATGTTTAGTAATAAGTTGAATGGTATAGATATTGGTACTAAATTACCACCATCAAATAGATAGGTGGGGATATGATGTTCCACCATCAATGGTAACACCAATATTGTATGTGTTTGTGTATGTGTGTTGTGTATGTGTATCAAAATTTAAAATTATATATGAAATAAAAAATATAGATATTTTTTAATTTAGTTGCGATATATTCATGAAAATTTATTGTGATGGCTTGTTGATGCATTCCTTGTAAAACTGAATTTTTGGATTTTTTTATAAACTGTTTTCATTTCTAAAACTCATTTCTAAAATCTGATGAAAAGTATTAGCATTGATGAGTTCAAAATTAATTATGGAAATCCTACTTAATTTTATACTCACCCCCTACATGGGAACTATTGTTCATTTTACGCTATTATATATTGATACATATATAATGGTATGGTATCTATGTTCTTTAGTCACACATCATGATATCATTTGCATATCTTGTTGAGTTTTATCATAGAGAAGGATGGGAGATACTGTGTTCATGGATTTCGTGTCTTGTATTTTTTATCTTTTGGTTTCCTCATTGTACTCTAATATGGTTGTTGGATTTTTGTCCATTTGAGTTGCATTAGTATACTCATGCATCATATAAAATTTTTGTTTTTAGGTTATCATCGTTTGGTTTTCTCTTGTGTTTTGGTTGTTTTATATAATGTAAAACCAAGAAACAATTTCTTATGAAGGTCTGGGAATTTACATCCAGGCTTTCATGCCATAGGGATTTCAACTATGTCTAGAAACACACCTATCACTTATCAAGATAATGATGAAGGGAGGGGTGTAACAAATGGTATCAATTTCTTCGATTCATGGGTATTAGTTTTTTATTACTTATGTTGGGTTCGTAGAAAGGAGTAGTATTTTTTGAATATGATGTGTCGAGCATAATAATAGGTTATCAATCCTATTTATGTTGAAATTCATGGTACCACAGTGTTTGGTTACATGAGTGTTTAATACACTCCTAAGAGTTATTACCTCATCATTATGAATTAATAAGCTGAGAGTTGCATGTCATTCATTGATAGTGATGACTTCCCAGTTGGATTTTATAATTCATCATGAGTAAACTATTTTTCATGGGATGAAAAAATTGATTTTTAAATATATTCAAAAATTGTTTGATACTCAGAATCATGAGGGAAGACTTTTCAAAAAATGTGTTGAAAATTAAAATGTTGAAATTTTTTAATGGGATTGATAGTAAAATATTAATAGTGGTTTAACTAGTTTATTATAGATAAACGTTTTTATATAACTTATTGAAATGGTAAATTTTATATTTCAATACCTTATTATTTAGTGAGTGAGACTAAATAGGGTTTTTATAAATCAAATATTACCATGTAAGCATCGAAGAAACCACCCAGAAGAGGCTGTTGAGAATGTGGATACACATGATCCACAATTGAACCAACAATCGGTCCAGATGAATAATCCACCTATTATTTAGGGTTATTTGGTAATGAAAAAAGAATATGTGTTACTAAATAAGATGAATTGAATCATTGATTTCTAGGGCACGATAACTGATCTGATGGTAAAATAGGAAATGTATATGCTGGATGATATAACATAACAATGCTAGGATTTATCTCTATGATAAATTACATTATGAAATTCCATGGGAGGATTTAAAATAATTATTTAATAAATAAATTTATCCTCACTTTTTTATATTTTCTAGAACAACATACTTCTTTAGTTTGAATCAACATAACCCCACAGTGGATGAGTATTAAATAAATTAACAAATGTTTTCTTATTTGATCCAGAAGCTATTATATGTTTATCATTGAAGAAACCGATTTTTTAATTAGGCCTGAGACCAGATATTATTTCAAATATTTTTAGACATTATATGTCATATTATATACAAATGGTTAGTAGATAAATGGATTAATAAATTAATATACCAAGTAATACTATTGGAGAAATGATCTTGATACCAATGGGAACTAGTGGGAACTCTAGTGCTAGAAATAAGTCAAAGAGGGAAAAAATTCCATGGTGGTGGTATGACTTGGAATCAGATGGTCGTATTAGTGAATATTTCCCCTAAACCAAAGGGAAAACCCAATTTTTTTCAATGTGACTTCTCGATCACATAATCTGAGATTGTGTAGAACTACCTGGAACATGATCCAAAAAATAAAACGTTTTTGAAATATTTAATTCTATTATCATAGTTCTTCATGTTAAAGTTTTAGGGAAACATCTCATTATTCTCGGACATTATATGCTTTAATGGGTAGGCTATAGTAAAATAGATCTCTTCATAAAAACCATGAAATCCATTTGGATTCTAGTAATACAATGACTCCTGAACTAGTTTAATATAAAAAGAATACTAATGATAAAAGTTCAGGGAGTATGAAATTGTATGGATCTTAGAAAGTGATCATGGATGATCAATTGGGACCTTCGATGATTAGAGTTACAATTATTTTAGAATTATACTCTAATGAAATATTTTTTTTGATATTGGTTAATCCAATTCATTTAATTATTCTTGTGAATTTGATCTTTTGTGTTTTCATATTTATATGATTCCTTCCATTTTTAAACTTTTAACTCCTCTTGTCCAAAGATAATTTTGAGCATTCTTGTGTAAATCATGTTCTAAAAAATTCGATAGGGGTGATCTTAATTACAATTTATCTATACTTGAGATGGTTATCTCTGACCTAATATTGGATACAGATTGGTTGAAAATGTTCAAATATCACATCGAGACTTATACCTGAAGGGTTGGTTTTACAACTGTAGATGGCATAGAGAATGTCTTTAGAGGAGATGAAATGTGAAGGAAACTAGAGATTGATTATTTATACCATTAGTTGGATTTATCTCGTACTAATTGTAAGCATTAAACATTGAATCTATGGATAATATTCGTAAAAATGGTTTTCTAAAAAATAATATCACTTTTAGGATTTTTTACTAGATAATTTCTTGAGGTTTTCCCCCACAAGAGAAGTGGATTTTATGATTCATCTCTTACCAAGGACCAATACTACCTCAATTATGTCTTATCAGATGTCACCAATTGAATTAAGGTAATTTAATGTCCAGTTTGAAGTGTTTGAAATCTAAGTATTCATTTATCAAAATATGTACCTAGGGGTATCCATATTTTTTTTGAAAAGGGTTTATGAAATACGTAGTATTTTGAAGATTATCATAAGCTTATTCAAGTTACAATAAATTATCGTTATCATCTTACATGAATTTATGAACTATTTGATCATTTAAGGGGAGCCAGGTGGTTCTCTAAAATCTAATTATGCAAGGGATATCACCAACTATGGTTTCAGAAGGAGGATGTTTTGAAGATATCTTTTAAAGGCTTATATAGTTGTTAAGAACTTGTTTTTATTCATTTTTTTCCTAAAAATTCACTATCCATATTTATGTATATGATTAATTGGATATTTCAACGGTATTTGGATTCCCTTTTTGGGGTTTTCGTGAATTTCATACTATTGTATACTAGGATAATAGTGGATTATGACAAACACTTGGCTATAGTGTCGGGTATCTCACATGATCATCATTTTTGAGATTAGTTATGAACATATGATGTGTATATATAAGCGGTTCATTTCCATAGAAATGTTATTTCAAAAAATGATGTTTCTATGGATCGTAAAGTATTGAGGTTGTGATTTCATGGAAACTCCCAATGAATGTCTTTATGAAATGCAATTTCATTGGTCGTACCTTTGGATTTCCAGGGAAAACATATTAATTCATACCACCATTTGAGATAGTATGTTCATGCTATAATTCAAAATATATATAAGGAACTAAGATCATTATTTTTGTGGGATGGAATGAAATGAAATGTGCCAAATTTTGTTTTGATATGCCTCATTAATCATCAAGTTAGAGTAGAGCACCAATAGAAATCGAGAATACTACATAAATAACTAATTACCATGTGGAAAAGGGCGAATATTGCCATATATTTTATTATGGGTCTCAAAAATTTTATTCTAAAAAATTATTCCATGTGGATAATTGTGTTTCAAATCATCAAATCAAATCAATTTATCCTTATTCATGAATCATAAATGGTGGAGGACATTTCCTAATTCTATATCTGATAGGTCATAAACTATAATTTAATTCCAATATCAATTTTTCTAGATAGAGACCCATGTTTTATATCTCATTTATAATTCTTATGGTAATCCATTGATAATTAGTTGAGTAGCGCACATCGTACAATCCTCAAATGGATAGACAGCCTGAGAAGTTGATTCAAATGATAGAGCAAGTCGTTAGGGAAAGTGGGATGGATTTTGGTGGCTCATGGTTAGATAATTAAATATTAATGCAGTCCTCATATAACAAAAATTATCAAGCCTTGATACATATGACCCCTTTTGAATCATTTTATGGGTGTCCTTATTATTCTCTATTGTTCTATTCTGGAGAAAATGTATTTCAAAAAATGTATTCTTAATTACATATTCCAAAAAAATTAAATATACAATGCTCAACAAATGAATTCATATTAAACAACATTGAAACTAATAAAATAAAGTAAAACATTATTGGTTCATAAAAATATCCCAAGAAAATTACTTTTTTTAAATTCATTACCACATTTTATCAAATATCAATTAATCATTATGATGTGTTTTGTATCACAATATACATGGGTAATCATTTTTTATTGAAGGAGGAAAATATGGAAGTGTTAGGTAGAATAAAATTTTAATATTATGATGACTATTTACTTGTTTTCTATTTTTTCAATTTTACATTGTAATTGAAATTGAGATAAATCATGTTAACCCCTATAGCAAGACTTTATCATTGAATCGTAGGATCAAGGACCATAGGGAACCATATAAAGCTCATATAAGTAGTCATCTTATCATGTTAAAATATTTAATAAAAAATTAATATTAAAAAAATATATACATAAAGTGACCAACTATTGGCCATAATACATTTGAGTCACGATCATCATGCCGCAAAAGACAACCATCAGGTCATTCTAGTTCTTTATCAGACCCTATGATCTAAAACTAATACCCAACCACCCAATGGACAGAATTTTTATTTTAATAAATGGATGAAAATATAAATGTTTAAAATAACATTAGACACCCACATATCAAAAAATATATAAATATTAACATAAAAATTGACTAAAATACGAATGAAGTCATGAAAAATTATTTGATATTTAGTTTTAATATTATCAATGTGTATTGTAATATTCAAGCATAATTAATATTTTCCTTCCATTTATGTTCACAACATTTTTATGTATTACAATTTATTTTATTTCATTTCACCCTCTATCATTGAATAAATGTTTTCCCAGTATTTAATGAAATTTAAATTTAGAAGAGGGTATAGGTAGAGAAAAGGATTTCTAAAAGGAAAACAAAATAATAGACGTGGAATAAATTCATCTAGTGGTTGAAGTCAAAGTCCCTGATGATCATGATTACTCATTTGACCTCCATGCCACTCTAATTTGCCTCATCAATGATGGAATATCATGTTTATACTATTAGAAGAAATTGGATTATCATATAAATACATAACATTTATGATCCCCTAAATCTTATACACCAACACAATTATAACACAATGGAACCCCTTGAGGTTCCCATAAGTAAAATAAAAAAAGGTTAAATAGATTGGTTAAAAAAATACATGTTTTTTTGAAACTAAAAACTCTGAGTCAATGCATAGATAAAAACATGGTTGCATCCAGTAAAATGATTTTTAATATCTTTATCATTACTTGGACCACCCTTACATTCCCAATAACGTCATTAAACATGATAATGATTTTTTCAACCCTTCAAATAACAAGGAATTGAATCTATATTGGGGTTTGTAGGAAGTTTTAGAATATAATTTAATAACCAATCTATGATTCTTTAAGAGTGGGATAATCCTGAGAATATAATTAATCTTCCATCTTATTTCTTTCTTCATCATGATTAACACAACAAGTATAATTCCATATTGGTTAGATTTAAGTGATTAATTAATGAGAACCCGAAGGGCTTGGTAATTCAATATGAATAATTTTATTATCAACATTGGTAAGATCGTGAATTCGATCATGGATTGTTTGAAATTCCATAAAATAGATTGGTATTTTGAATCAACATCAATTCATTATCCAAATTTTAAAATGAATTGGTTCCTTTAAAAAATATGTTTCAACCACCAAATTATGAATTTCAGTGATAGAGGTTGCTATAAATATAGACTCCATGTTTTTTTTCAATGGTTATATATTTTTTGTTTTTGAAAAATATATAATGGATAAATATTCATGAAACTCAATCTAGGACAGAAAAAGTTCTTCTATTGAATATGTAAAATCCATTTAATCTAAATTTAAACACACAATAATAGTTCTCTCATTTTCCTCAGGTTTAATTTCAAAATTCCTTAAATAGTTAACCTAATTTTCAAGCACTAATTTCTTAGATTATAAATTGTATATTTAGTATTTTATATTGATTTTGAACCCTATGACAGTTCAAGGATAAATATTTTATATTTTCATTTGTTTTTTCACTATTTATAATAGTCACAACCTAGATAGTTAATGGGTAGTTTGTGAGTAACAATATTTTTCTATCAATGTTTGGTAGGTTATAACCTGAGTGAGAATGAGTTCCATAAACTTTTAAATGATTAGTAGTTATAATATTAATGATGAAACCTCATAATTCCATCTCTATCTTTCTTGAATCAATTTCACAAGTAATAGATCTATTTTAGGATTTAAAATTGGTTGATCCAGATGGTCTATCATATGTTGATAATTAATAGTTGGAATTTTATAGGAGGATGTTCGGATTGGACTTTTTTGGAATGGAACTCATTAAAGGTTTGAATTTTTTTAGAGCATAGGTTTTCATAAATTTTGGTTTTTCGGGTATTTTATTATCCAACCAATATAATTTACATGGTCATTTTACATAAAACATGGTGTGAGGTAGTTAAGGTATATTGAGGTTCCCCATTTTAGGATTTGTTCAAAAAGGCCTTCCACAAGAGTGATATCAGGGCAGAATATAAATATTATTTATAAAAATAAGATATTAGTGTCTAATATAACACACTTGAGTCCCTATAAATGGAGATAAAATTTGGCTTTTCCAAAATTTACCCATTTTTTTAGGTAAGAAGCGGTTGGTCATAATGTAGCATGGGTTGTTGATTCCTTAGAGGCCTACGATGGAATGTATAACACGTACATTATAAGAGGTATATTTGGATATGATATTTCTAAAATAGGTTTGTTTTCAGATGATGTAAATGAACACTAGGATAATGTTGTGAATTAAATTTATGATAAAGGGTTTATTCTAGGTATTTACAATGTATATATTAGATAAAATTATATTTAAATTCGTCAATTTCATTAACTTGATAAGGGTTAATTCAATGAAATCAGTATAATTTCATCCCTTAATACTTTTAAAACTTCATATACTAATTATAGTCACCTATAATCTTGGTGGATCATTTTCATGTGAACTCCTAGGTAAAGTAACTTATTATCACTTCAATTTGTGGTATTAAAATTCAATGAGGAAGAGGAATAAATGAAATCATTAAATGAAAAACTCAAATAAAATAAATAATTAAACATTTAAATAGTGAGGAATAACATGAAATTAATCCTATTTATAATCCATTGGATAACCCATTTGAGGGTTTTCATTCCCTTGGTGATAATATTACAAAGGGTTAAGATATTGGACTCATGGGAGAGGAATTGAAAAAGTAAGAACAATGAAGTCACTGTCACTCCACCATTTTGTGAAGAGTTTCACAAGTGTGGGTGTGAGTATATTCAAAACATGAGTAAAAAGTATCAATGTTATATGATGAATAATATAAAAATAAATTATTAAAATATTTTATTATGAACTAAATTTAATTATAAAAACTTGCACATGAAAAATAAAAAGTATGAGTAAAAAATGAAAATTTAACAATTCAATTCAAATAATACAATGAAACTCCCAACTCCTTCACCAGATCTACCATATGTATAAATTAAAATATAATGCGTTTAATACACCAATATTCCAATTCTTTGAAATTGATTATGGTAGGCATGGGTGGTGGAAATAAGTGGAATGTGACTTTTCCACTCTTGACATGAAGTGGGAGCCATCTTACATCCACCCAAGAGATGTGTGAAAATGATATTCTCTATGGCCTTATTTGGGTAGTACATTAAAGAATAAATTGAATCCCTATATCATCCTTACCATACTATAAACATTCACCTTAATTGGAATTTTTTGGTAGATATGATTGAAATTGTGGGGTATTATTTTGATCCATTGAATTTGATATAGAATTTAATCTTCATATTGGTCATCCTTAAACACCCTTAAAAACAAATAATTACCCATATTATTGTTTTTTTGAAATATTAATCATGATGTATTATATAATTTGTTCTAATTTTAGCTTTATTTGGATTATATCATGGATTATTTATTTATTTTCTATAATTTTTTCCAATCCACTTCTCATAGAATTTCAAGGTTCAAGGACAACATTGGTCATCATTCCAAAAAAATATAAATAGCACTAGAAGGATATAATGTTTTACATTTAATGGGAGTAATGAAAATGAAATATTAAAATAGAATGAGGAGCATTATTTTTTTTATGAGTTGTTTAAAAATGTACCATGTAATAGTAAATGTTATGAAGGAATTTCTAAGAAGATAAGAAAATATTTTCAAATTAATTTAATACAAATTTTAATATTTTTTTAAATAATAAAATTTTATTATTTTGTAACCCAAAAATTAATAATATTATTTGTTGATAATATGAAAATTTACTAGGTCCTGAAATCCACCCATGACCATTGTGGGTCGGACTGTGACCCCACTCACCCATTTTGGGCTAGGCATATAAGGACCTGACCTTAAACATTAAATAATTTTGAGTTACGTAAGGATTTCACATTGAGGGTATTTTTAGGATTAGTGTTTTAGGGAATTTTTCTATATCTATTTCATTTCATTTAAAAAATATCAATGTAGAAATTTCTACTCTGTATCCATTTTTCAGAATAAAAAAACTCTAAAAAGAATGTCTACTTCCATGTTTTAGAGAGACTGACTTTTCCTTGACCCCATCCTTGACCTTAATAATCATTATGTCATGTTAAAACCATTTCAAAACTTTGGGTGAGCATAAAAAGTTCAGTAAGGTTTATAAAATAAGAAAAGGAATCATTAATGCATCAATAAATACATATCAATGAAACCATAGTTTTCAATATTAACATACCTTTTTGAAATCATAAGATTTATGAATAACACATAGAAATCATAAATCATAAAGGTAACTTGTGGCATACATAACATACTTATATTGTAACTGTCACAAGTACATTGGGAGTTATGTTGGAATATCCATCACAATATATTCCAAAAATCATGAATGATGAACATTAACGTTTACCTCCATCACGTTAACCACAACATTGGAGAGATATATCGGGCTCACCTTCCCTAGGTTTATAACAGTACCACCCATATACATAAACAATGCACATGACCATGAAATATTCATTACACATAAAACAATCATAAAGAATGATAAATGTTCCATATAGCAATCACAATATATCATTTCAAGATATGGACATAATCAATTCTTTAGCAAACCATTTTAAAAAATATTTAAAACATTTAATAAAGTGATTTTTGAATCATTTGTCCCATACCACATTGATGATTATAAATGAAATACCATCTTCAAACATTAGTTTATATATAAATAAATATATTTAACCATTGTTAAAATAGGGACATAAATGAGAATGATTTAGAAAAATAAAGCTTTAAAGCATTTAAAATGATATTTTAATTAAAGAGTTCCTAACAAAATGAGTGACGCTCTAATACAAATAATTGAGGAATAACATTAATAAAATCTTATAATATCATGATAATAAGGAGGTTCATTATATAATATGAAAAAGGGAATTACATACACTATATAAATGAGAATTGTTGTATAATGAGAAATAAGTTTAAATGGAATGTAAATTGAGACAATCCCCTTTACGAAGATCGTATCCTTAGATTAAGGATAAATAAATGGCATAATTATTTCTGAAAATTAAGAATTCACCCAATATATGTTTCTAGTAATTGAAAAACAATCATATTTCATTCACACATATTCATAGAATTAAATAATCAAAGTGTAGAAGATTAACCCAATGAATTGAAATTGGTTTAAGTAGTTTTCTTATAGAAATTCGACAGCCTAATGACGTCACATAAAAAATATGAAAATGCGTTGATGAGAGAGAAAAGGTTATATCATCACATGGAAACAAAATGTAAAATAATTAGGAAATATAATAACATATCCCGACATAAGAGAGTGTAAATTAAAATAAATAACATAAATGATGTATTCTAAAAAGAAGAGTTTGAAGGAGTCCATCACTGATTAAGTAACATACAAAACATACAACACATGAAAGAAGGATCATAAAATGATGATGTAAATACGAATAAATTAAAGTATATTACACAATTGATACAATAAGAATTTGTACATACAATTTACAAATAAAATAGTAGAAAATATAACATTAATCTCACAGGAATAAAAAGTGAGATGAAAATCCCTTAACATGTAGTAATCAATCGAGTTGTATGACCAAATGTTAATGACCACCAAATGAATCACAAACTACAATTAATATAAAAAGAATCCTGATAATATATATCAAATGGCTATACATAATACACAACATGCAATAAATAAATGGCAGACAATTGAAATCTCACAAAATTAAAAGTGATATAAGAAACCCCTTACCTCATTTCTGATTTGACATGTTCCATATTTAATCTCCTGAATAAAAAAATAAAGTAAACTTATGCTTTGTTAAGAACCTTTTTCATGTTTATTTTTTTAATTTATACCACTTATTACCATGTTTTAAATATTATTCCATCATTGATGTTAATAATGATCATTTTGTCGATATTTGGTACTTGAGTGAAAAATGAACTTGTTATATTTACACGATGACCATGTGATAAAAAGTTCATTATATCCAGAATGATATTCAAGATTTAGATATCATATATATCATATGTATGCAGTATATATATATATATTTGTGTGTGTTTGTATTTATAATAGTACATAACCTTTGGATATAATAAATGAAATGCACCATTCATGGAGATGGTAAGCTATACTTACACATTAACGCTAAATTAATTTCTATTTCATATTTAATGGAATGAAACAATTAATGATAAAGTGATATATTTTAATTATAGTATAACATCATATATAATTTTAGTAACTCCATCCTTTGATCATTCCACATATGGAATGAACGAGTCATATCACTTTGAGGGGGCGATAGTCCGTGCTTCTCAAATGAAATTATCTCTTTTACCCATTATGGAAACCATAATGATATGATATAAATGAAAATAAATAAGAAAAGAAAAAATATAACAATAATATATGTCACATATGAATACTGTTCCATATTAATGGACACCATAAGAGGTGGTATGAGAAGAATGGACAATCATCGTTTCGTTAGGCAGTAGTTCGTCGTCCATAGAAACAATATGTTCTTTACCCATTAGAAGGTGTTGTGTGAAAGTGTATTTTGATTAATCCTCACAAAAACAACTTAGTATATTAAGGATTTTATTTTTGTTATAAATGAATGTAATAATAAGTGTTTAGGGGCTTAGAGAAGTAAAATAATTTAAAATAACTTAAAAGAATACATTATCTTTAAATTGGGTATCCCCCTTGGGTTTGAACCAAAAGGTTTATTTAATGTGCCTTTTGCCTATGGTAAGGCTTATAGGAGGAATAATGTTATGTATGGAAATTAATTGGTATGATTATGGATGAGACCAGGGGCTTGAGAAGTTTGAGTAATGGGTTAGAGGTGATGGCTTTTTATATGGGAGAGTAGGGGCTCTTTAATAATGTTTTCAACATATTTTTTTGTTATATAATGAGTTTTGGGTTTCTAAAATAAAAAATATCATTAATTTCAAATAAAATATGACTCTTTTTTGAAATAAAATCATCCAATAGCAATTGGACATGTTGTGGATATTATTTTAATATGTATAATCATATTCATTTAAATGATTAATTAATAAAGTAATAACTACATCATTATTGTGTCATTAATAATTTTTTTTATATAATGTCTAATAATTTTAAATAAATATCACGAGTTAGGAAATATTATTATCTTTCCAATTAATATTTATACTAGAATAGAGAACATATATAACCTCATGTAATAATTTATTTAATAAATTATATATGTTTATGTCATTCTTGTCTTTAATTAAAATAAATTAATATAAAGTGTCACTATCACTCGTTATTGGATCCATGGTTTCCCAAAATCGACCCAAAAATTTCCTTGGTCGGAATGTATCAAAAAATACGATTATTACACAATTTAGGATACTCTCAGAATATTATAATGATATTTTTACCCTTATTTACCCGGTTTACCCTTTAAACTTGGTAAAATTAATATTTTTTTAAGTAACTAATAATAATGTCTAAAAAATAAAAGCTACATATTTACACAATTTTTACTCATGATTCCAAAAATTTATTAAATTTTTCCAAATTCAAAAAACATATGTCGAAGAAATTAATTTAAAATTTATTCACATTTTCAAAAAAGCTAGTTTTTATGAAATGATAACTATTAAAATATAGCCACTTGTTTATGTCAAATTTTAAAGTAATTTTTTTACCATTATAAAAATTGGATTAAATGTTAAAAACATAATCTAATTCCACTTTAAAAACAATTAAAAATATAATCTAACCATATTAATAAATTATATTAAACGGATGTTTTGAATTAAAATACAGTTTGTTCACTATTTATAAAAAATGAATTTTGTGAGAAAAATAGCTAAAATTTTCCTAAAGTAAATTTTGATGTCTCAATTCTAAAGAAAAAAAATTATTTTCTAAAATAGAACATATAAAATTGACCATAATATATTTAAAAATAATTGGCAATCAAAAAGTTGGAAATTGTTCTTTTAAAGAATATTGGAGTTTATATACTTAAAATTAGATTCATTCACATTATAATCCTCTAAATTTTATTAGATAAATGTAAAAACAATTAATATACATGTATAATCATATTTTAGTTTAGTTCTATTCATTCCCTCCAATAAAACAGCATGTCGTTATCTTCAATTTAATATAATATTATATTATTAATTATCAGTATGACCCAACATTGTGTGAAACATAAGATTTCAAAAAACCTGTTGTTACGTATGAGGTATGCCATCGAACATAACATCCACATTAAAGTAAAATTAATATTTAATTCTGAAGTATTAATAAATATGAAAATTTTATATTCTTTATTAACATAGGATGTTATATCCTACCCCCCTTTTGGGAAATGCGTCCTCACAATTTCAAAATTGGGCTTAGAAACCTCATTGAATATCCCAAATTAGAAAAAGAGTCAATAAAAATATAAATTTAAAATAAATGAAGGGAATTACAATTGCCACTCAAGACAATAAGTACTATGATTCCATGAAAAAATGGACATGTAAGAGAAACTAACTCTCATTTATTAATAGTGAGTGATAGAGAACATGATCACAGAATGTTAAGCACGACAATACCATAAATTTGTTGAAGGGTAAAATTATGATGGTAAAATAGAACTTATAAATTTTTTGCTTCAAGATCATTTTCCTATAGTTGATGAATTTTTTAATAAGAAGACTAACATCATATTGAAATATACTTATATGTCATGTAGAGTGTCACTCATTAATAAAATTCTACCACAAACTCGTCTTTTCTCCATGGTGTTAGTATTCAAGATGACTTGGTCAAACCTGAAGTGCTATAATCAACTTCGATAGCATCACATAATCTAAAAAAGATGAAATATATATTTCCACTATATTTAGTCATCAACCAAAACCAAAGCTGGTTAGTAATAGATCAGATAATCCCCAAAAGGATAATCCTTTATAAAAATAAATACTACTCTTAATACAAAAAATTCAACAAAAAAGAACACAAAGTTCAAGAAAGGCCATTCAATAAACAATTACCCTTAAAATTATTCAAAATAATATTAACTAATATTGAATCCAAAAAATTAAAAAGATTTAATGACATATTCTACAACATAAAATCATAAAAAATTTCTGCAAAAAACATCTTATACTATTAAAGACTCATAATCAAGTGCAGTTAACCTAATCTCATATTCACAATGATAGGATAATCATTTCCATAAATTAACCAAATAACCTTATGGAAAAAAATAAAAACTAATATGCTTCTAAAATAATATGTCAATAATTACTCCACAAAATAAAGGATAACTATTTATTAAATTACATTTTTATATATCAAACCTCATAGATACTCAAACTAGAAAAATAATTCCAATGTAATTCCATCATCAAGAGATCCTTAATACATATAATCATTTCTACATCTATTAATGTACCATAACTTTTGAATAACTTATATGTATACTTTTAACTCATTCAACATTTTTCAGGATCCATTATCTATTCTTTTCCAACATATTCTCTAATACTTCATTCCTACAAAAAAATCATTAATCATATCCTAATATTCAATAATGTCAAAACATCAGGTAATAAATAACTCATACCTTTCATTGGTCATTGTCACTTTCCTCATCATCAATTGGAATGGCATTATGAATTTGTAAACATATATTTGTAAGATCTGGTTGATCCCACTCCTGAACCTTCTTTGTAGGACATCTATTAGTGTAATGACCATGATCACCAAATTTTAAACATCCCATTGTTCCTTCAGAAAGAACTTATTTCCCTTTCATAGAGTCTACTAGATGCTTCCTTTATCCATGGTAGGTTCATGATTTTTGAAATTCATTACCAAATCTACAACATCTACCCTTCCCTTTGAAACATTTTCCTATGTGTTTCTTTACACATCATTGAATCATAGGTTATTGAGTATATATACCTTTATGATTATTACATGAACAACTATAGGGTTTTTTTTCCATATATGATGCCCTATAAAAATCTCCAAGGCTCAGGTGGTCGATCATGACTACAGATAGTTGGTTGAGAATAACCAAAAGAGTTCTCGTTGCAGCTCCCATTTAATTCAGTTGATCATTTGGTAAACCATCAATTTTTTCTTCGCATCCACTGTTACATTGGTTCTGTAACATCTCGGTTCCTAGTGCCAATCAACGGGTGCCCTGAACTAGGTTCTCCATGTGTCCTCAAGCGCATTTCACCCAATTCCAGAGGCTGCCGACTAGTAGTGAGGGCCTAGGTCTGATAGTGGGGAAACTATGCCCTCATTTGTCAAATTGTAGCGTAGTGGAAATTAAATAAAACATACAACAAACAATGGAAGCAGTAAATCATGCACAAATAAAGTAAACAACTGTAGTGGATATAACCAACAATATATAAATAAAGATGCTACATGTCCCACATTCTATGAAAATAGCGAGAACATGTCATACATCGATATAGTACCAAAAAATACAGAGTACATCAAAATAAAACAAAACAGCAGGCAGCGGCTTCGCAATCCTAGGCTCGGTCTCATGCCCTCTTACTCCACAGCAATAGTCAAGTACCTATATAGGGACTCTTTCCCCTATACACATTTGCAGAAACATAATCGTTTTGGGCCGAAAAACATGACCCAAACAGGGTGTGAGAAACATATCTCAGTAGGAACCCGCCAAAGGCCCGTGCCCAACTACTTGTAAGCATGCATCAACAGTGTGCAGTAGTAAAATGAAATAAAGTAAGAAATTTTTAAAAGTAACTAACTGCCAGTTATATTGCAATTTTATTATTTATTTAGTCATTTAATAAAAAACCACATTGAATTTCTATGTAAGCATCCAGCGCCCTCAAACAACAAAAATCTCACCTTCAGGTAATCAGAATCCAACCCGCCGGTATAGACCTCAGGCGTAACAAAAATTGCCCTCAATTATAGGAAGTGTCACCCTCAGGCACATAAGTCAAGCCCTCAGGCAAGAAAGGTTTCCCTTAGGTGAAATAGGACATCACCCTCAGGCTAATACAGTTAATTCCATAGGCTATAGTAAACACCGCCCTCATGCATAAGTAACTGGGACATGCCCAACATATAAACATGAAAATTAAATACAATTCCTCTTAAGGAAAAAGTAATGCATAATTTAAACATGGCATACCCTCGGGTATCCTGGACAAATGGCTAACCAGAGGAACACACCCCTCGGGATGGTCCTGGATCCAAGCAGCGATCCCAAACAACATTTTTACAAATTTATTTAATTACCTATACAGTTCTTGGTTTTTCAATTAGCCACGACCTCAGCCTCAGGACACCCCAACATGGGATCGTAGCTCAAAAACTCACAAAAACACACAATAGTTGGAAATAAAAACCATGCCACCTACCTTATACACCAACGAACGTTATACGTGAACGTTGGTTCTACAAATTCCCAAGAAAGGCGTAGATCAGACGAAGAAGAAAACCCATTAAAACATAAATAATATTCCCTCGAGAAATAATTTGTATCAACAGCTTAAGGAGAATAGAGGGCCTACCCATGCAGTTCCAACGAGATCGTCCGAGGTGGAAACAGATTCTAGACGAACAGTCAGTGGATCTTCAAAGGTTCAGCCGTCCTCCTTTGGCTCTAAAATAGATCTAACGCCTCCTCTACCAAATGAGGATGCTACTGCCTGTTTTAAGCTGAAAATCAAAGTACACGACATGTACATACAAGTACACGATGTGTACTTCCCATTTTTAAACTGTTCTGCTGGCGGCTCTCTGCCAGTGTGACACTGTTCACTTGCAGACATGAGTACACGACATGTACTCTCGAGTACACGATGTGTACTGTCACCTAGCTTGCGGCTGCTCCGCCGCCTTACTGTTTTGGCCTGACGACTGACTACACAGCGTGTAAAGGACCACTACACATAGTGTAGTCGGTTCCTACACCTTTCGTCACCGACATCTCTATACGCCCCGTGTTCTCGGCCAACATGGCCAAAACTACACGGTGTGTGGAAAAGTACACAGAGTGTAGTTCCATAATATATAAATTTTCCTCATTTTCCATATTTTCTCAAAAATACATAATGAAAAGAGAAACGAAGAAGATCGTACGTCAATTATAAAAATTGTGTTCTTACAAACATCCCCCCTTATAGTAATACGACCCCGAATTTCCATTCTACGAGTGGAGAAGGTAAAGCCGTGAACAACTCCGGCCGCTGAGCACGTACGTTGGTCACCCACACCCAGGTTTCATCCTGCACTCGGCCATCCTGCCATAACACCCGTATGAGAGGATCTAACCAGCCTCAGAGATCCTTCATGCTCCAGTCAACGATATGAATCCGATGCTCCTCAAACGAAACATCCATCTTCAGCTCAACCTCCTCAAGCTGAAAGACTTGAGATAGGTCTGAATGATAGCGATGCCACTGAGACACGTGGAAGACATCATGCATGTCTTGGTACCACTGCGGTAACCACAACTGATAGGAAACCGGCCCCACTCTCTCAAGAATCTCGAATGGCCCCACATACCTCGGTGAATTTTTACCCTATCTCTTGATCCTCCTGTGTCCCAAACTTGAAAAAACACGCAAGAAAACCTAATCCCCGACCATGAACTCCAATGTTCATCTGTGGTGATCAGCAGAAGATTTATGACGAGGGTGCTCGGTAGCCATCTGCATCTGAATCAACTGGACCTACTCAGAAGTCTCTTGTACGAGACATTGTCCCAATAAAGCTGTCTCACCTGCCTCTAAACAGCACAAAGGTGATCGGCATGGCCTACCATATATAGCCTCGTATGGTTCCATCTCGATAGTTTCATGAAAACTGTTATTGTAGGAAAACTAGACTAGGGTTATATGCTTCTCCCAAGAGCCCCCAAATTCTAGGATGCATGCACGTTGCATGTCCTTTAGAACCTATATCGTCCGCTCTGACTGGCCATCTGTCTGAGGGTGGTATGTTGTGCTCAGATGCAACTGTGTACCCAGTGCCCTCTAAAAACACTGCCATAAATGAGACAAAAAGTGGGTGTCCCTATTAGAAATGATAGAATAAGGGACCCCATGAAGATGTACGATATGTCAGATATACAGCCTTCCGAGCTCATCAACTCCAGAAGTCTCATTGATCGGAAAAAAGTGAACTACCTTCGTGATTCTATCCAAAACAACCCACATGAGATCATTGCCTCTAGGTGACCTCGACAACCCCAACATGAAATCCGTCACGACATCATCCCATTTCCACTACGGAATGGGTAACTACTGTAATAGTCCAGCTGGCCTCTGGTGCTCCGCCTTCACCTGCTGATAGGTGGAACTCCTCGAAACTAAACCAGCTACATCCCTCTTCATACCAGGCCACTAGTACTGACGTCTCAAGTTATTGTAAATCTTGGTAACCCTAGGATGAACTGCCCAAGCTGAAGCATGAAACTCTCGCATCTTCTCCTCGTGTATATCCCCTAGAACCCACACTCGTGCATGGAAACGCAGAACCTCACCATCGCCTATCGTCCAACTATGAGGAGGGTCCTCACTTGCGATCGAATCCCATAGAATGATGCCTTCTGGATCAGATAGATGTATCATCCTCACTCTATCATGGTGGGTAGAGGTCACAAATAAATATGAAAGATATGACTGCCCCTGACTGTCGTGCACCTCCAAATGCATCTTAGAGAACAACGCCATAAGCTGCCACTCACCACTGGCCTCCTGCACTGCCAGTTTCTGAGTCTTCCTACTCAGTGCATCAGCTACTGCATTACCTTTATCAGGTGTATAGGCAAGCTCAAAATCGAAGGACTGAAGGTAATCAGCCCACCTTTTCTGCCTCAGATTCAGGTCACGCTGATTAAAGATATACCTGAGACTTTTCTGGTCGGTAAAAACCACCAAACGTTCTCCAAAAAGATAATTTCTCCAACAGCGTAACTCATGCACAACTACAGCTAACTCGAGGTCATGTTTCTGGTAATTCCTCTCATGTGGCCTCAACTACCGAGACCCGTACGCAGCGACTTGATCACCCTGCATCAACACTGCCCCAAGCCCAATACCTGATGCATCTTAGTAAACTATATATCTCTTCCCCTGCTCAGGGAGTATCAGGACTGGTGCTGATTCCAACCTTCCATTCAGGTCCTGAAATGCTGTCTTACAAGCTTACAACCAAACGAACTTCACCCCCTTCTTATTCAAACCCGTCAACGACACTGCTAAGCGGGAGAAGTCTTGTATAAAGAATCTGTAGTGACCATCCAGCCCTAAGCAACTCTGTATCTCAAATATTATCTTAGGATGCTCCCAGGAAACTACCACTCTCACCTTCTCTGGGTCTACATCAACTCATACCTCAGAGATTATGTGACCAGAAAGTGAATCTGGTCCATCCAGAAGTAAAACTTTGAGAGCTCGGCATATAGATGATGCTCTATCAGTGTACTCAATACGATCTCAAGATTGGTGGCATGGTCGTGTCGAGTCTGAGAGTACACCAAGATATCTTCTAGGAATACTACCACAAAAGAATCATGATTCGGATGGAACACACCATTCATTAGAGCCATGAAAACTGCTGGCGTGTTTGTGAGTCCGAACGACATAACCAAGTACTCATACATACCATATTTGCTCCTAAAAGCTATAAGCGGTATATCTGATGGTCCCATGCATAGTTGATGATATCCTGACCTCAAGTCAATCTTCGAGAATAGTCGTGCTCCACGAACATGATAAAAAAATATCATCAATCCTCAGAAATGGATATCAGTTTGTAACTGTCAACTAGTTCAGCTTCTGATAATCCACACAGAGTCTGAGGGTACTGTTTTCCTTCATCCAAAAAAAGACCGGAGAAACCCAGAGAGAAGTACTGGTCTAGATAAAACCCTTTTCCTATAACTGCTCTAACTGCCTCTTGAGATCCTGAAACGCAGGTGTAGACATCCTATAAGGATGAATAGACACCAGTGCTGATCCTAGAACATGATCAATAGAGAAATCCACCTCTTGCACCGGAGGTAGACCGAAAAAGTAATCTGGGAAGACATCCCTGAAACGATCAACAACTGGAGGGAAATCCGTCAGACAAGTCCCCTGATCATCCAAATATAAGCTTGCAATCTGGTTTGTGACTCCACCTCACCCATGATGCTCTGGTCCAGCTCGACTCGCATGCACATCCCATTCACCCTTATATAGAATCTCTCCACCCTCTGGTGACGTGAAACGCACCCTGTGATGATTGTAGACTACGAAGGCTCGAAATGGAACCAACCATTCCATCCCAAGAATGACGCCATATCTCGTCATTTCTAAGACATAGAGGTCCCATAAAAAGTGACACCCAACAACCTCATGTGGGAACTCCTTGCACTGACACACATCAGCCATTCTAGTACCCAACGGAGTGTCTAGCATCATAATATCAGAAGAAGTAGAAACACAAATCCCAAGGATCTCTACAACAGGCACAGCTATAAAACTATGCATAAAACCCATATCGAAAATTACTGAAGATAAGATAGAAGATACTAGAATAGTACCTCTGACTGTAGATGTTCTTGGATCCTGGTCATGCTCGGTATGTTGCACTGCATATGCTTTCCCAATGTCACAGCCCTACGACACAACTTGGCTACCTTGAGTTGTCCCGCCCTGCAGCCTCTAAGATCCTGGTGTCTGGCTACCACGACCACGAACACCATCTCTGGCAGCACACCCTCACGTATTCTAGTTCCCCGACTGGTAATAATCCACTGGTCCTGCTCCCGCACACGGAGTCTGCACAGAACCCCTCTCACTAGCCATCGTTGAAAACTCCCTAAAAAAGCACAGCTGATTACCCATATTTCCGCAAGCTCGGCACTCTACTGGGTCTCATGGAAACTGAGGTCACCTGTGCCCCTCTCTACCAAACTGGTAGCTCCTGATCAGGCCACCTGAAGAATCTTCCTCGATGTTACTGCCTCCCTGAGAGAAGTCCATCTGTCTCTTCCCCTTGCCAGTAGAAATAGTACTAGTAACTGGTGCCAAACTGCCCTGGCCCACACCACAAGATTCCCAGAGGTTCCTCTCTATAATCAGCACATGGTTCACTATAGCATGTACTGAAGGCAACCTAAAAACATTCACCAGTGCTCAGATGTCAAAACGAAGACTATCCTAAAAGATCCTAGTTCTCAACATCTCATCACCCACCAGTACGGGTGCAAAACACTTAAGCTTGGTGAATCGACCAGAATAGTCCACCACTGACATAGTTCCCTGCTGCAGATTCAGAACTCTTGAGCTCTATTTTATATCAGCATATCCAGGAAAGATAAGTCGTAGAAGACTGCCTGAAAATCATCGCACGCCATGTCCCTGTGATGCACTTAATGGGTGGTAACATCCCACCACCTCTTGGTGGAATCATGCAACATATATGTTGCGAGCTTGACCCTCCGCCTTAGAGGCGTCTCAAGATGCTCGAAAAGAGTCTGCATTGACCCCAGCCAAAACTCCGCAGCATGTGGTCCTCCATCCCCTAAAAATGTATGCAGATACTACTAGTGAAAGATATGTGTCACTCAGCCATAGATGTGGCAGCCAGTGGTGCTCTCTGAAAGGTCTGCATGATCCGCATAAAACCTTCACGGAACTATGCCTCCGCGCCTGTGTTCGGTATAATAGCTGGTGCCGCATCTGGCTCTACTAGAGGATCCACTGGTAGCCCATGGACCACCATCTCTAGAGTATAGTTGTCACCACTCTCCTAGTGATCAACGCGCGGTCATTTACACAGCATGACACTAAAAGGCCAAAATCTCGCCTTATATTCAAGATTATTATGACTGAAAGCAATGGAACCACGAAGGTATCAATAGGAAGAAGGAATTTCAAAATTTTCAAAATAAGACTATACAACATGTACAATTACTACACAACATGTACTTGACATCCCTTCCCCTGCCTAGGTCCTTGAACATGGCCTTAGCCACACGGCTTCCGTTAAACAAAACTACACGGCATGTATGGTGTTATTTTCCAACTGCCCGTGTCGTTTGGGACACGGCCGACTACTCGGCTTGACAATACATGACATGTTATAGAAGAACACGGCATGTCCATCACCCCATTTCCCTAGCCACACGGCTAAGTCCACACGGTATTTCCATGGACAAAACTACACGGCATGTCCCACAAGTACACCGCGTGTTCAACGAGAGGTGACACTGACTCATGTTGTAAGTCACACGGCTGAGTCCCTAGGTCACACTACACGGCGTGCACATATTTGACACGGCATGTATGTCTTATGTTCTACTTCGTCCATGTTGATGGTTATATGGGTGGACTCTGGGTCAACACTACACGACGTTTACATCCGGTACACAGAGTTTTTTTCCCATGCCATCCCTACCCCGTGTCGCCACCCACACGGTTTGTGACACGGGAAGAGACTACACGGCGTGTACGTAAAAAGATTATTTTTCTTCCTGGACAGAAGAACTTACACGGTGTGTTTAAAGTACTACACAACGTGTATACTGGGTTTCCGGACAGTATGCCTCAGAAACATCCCTAGAACCCAGAAAACACTGAAAAAACAACACCTATGTGTCAAATTTCTGATCCGCGTAGGCCCATACTCCCCACGAATCAACGTTTTCTATATTTTCTGTATTATAACAAATAAACAGCCAATGATTCACCAAATTCCGGTCAATAGGGTCGCATACTCCCCAAAACCAAAGTTTTGAGTCCATTATATCAACAAGCTTATACAACAACACTCTATCACATAGCAGGTATTTATCATGCAGCTATCACAACAGCATGCTTTTCTAGCACAACAAATGTTACAACAACATGCAATTTCTAATGCACCTACATGGCAAGGAACTGTGCATGGCGTGTGATTTCTAGAATGTGCCTATATGATGCATGATATGGAATACCCTCATCTCATCGGGTTGCAACTAAATAGAACCCATAGATAAAATATAACAGAACAACACAAGTGCGTCACCCAACAGTGAAATAAAATCATCTATAAATTAAAAAATCATTAACATTGCAACACGAGGTTAATTAGTTTTTCCCTGTACGCGGGTTATCAATGCCCGGGCACAACTTATTACCAAATATCGTTCGTCCAATCTCTGACTACGGCTCCAAATAGTAAGTCAAAGAAAAGAACCCCTCTGATACCACTATGTAACATCCCGGTTCCAGGTTCCTCTCAATGGGTGCCCCAAACCCGGTTCTCCATGTGACCTCAAGTGCATTTCCCCAAATTCCAGAGGCTGCCAACTAGTAGTGAGGGCCCAGGCCTGATAGTGGGGAAACTATACCCTCATTTGTCAAAGTGTAGCGTAGCGGAAGTAATAAACCATGCACAACTGAAATAAACAATTGCAGTGGTTATAACCAGCAGTATGTAAATAATGATGCTACATGTCCCATGTTCTTATAAAATAACCAGAACATGTTATACATCAATACAGTACAACAAAATATAGAGTACACCTAAATAAAGCAATATAGCTGGCAGCGGGATCACGAGCCTAGGCTCGGTCCCATGACCTCTTACTCCACAGAAACAATCAAGAACCTGTATAGGGACTGTTGCTCTTATCCACAGATGCAGAAACGTAATCTGTTTGGGATGAAAAACATGACCCAAACAGGGTGAGAGAAACATATCTCAATAGGCACCCACCAAAGGCCCATGACCAACTATGTGTAATCATGTAATAACAGTGTGTAGTAGTAAAATTCTATAATATAAGAAGTATTAAAAAGTAACTAACTACCATTTATATTGCCATTTTATTATTCATTTAATCATTTAAGAAAAACACCACAGTGAATTTCTATGTAAGCAGTCATCGTCCTCAAACAACCAAAATCTCACCCTCAGGTAATCAGAATCCAACATGTAGGTATAGCCCTCAGGCGTAATTGAAATTTCCCTCAGGCGTAGGAAGTGTCGCCCTCAGGCACAGAAGTCAAGCCCTCAGGCACGAAAGGTTGCTCTTAGGTGAAATAGGACATCGCCCTCAGGCTAATACAATCATGCCCTCAGGATATAGTAAACACCGCCCTCAGGCATAAGTAACTGGGCCATGTCCCACATATAAACATGCAATTTAAATATAATTCCTCTCAAGGAAAAATTATTGCATAATTAAAACATGGAATACCCTCGGGTATCCTGTCCAAACCACTAAACAGAGGAACGCACCCCTCGGGATGGTCCTGGATCCTAGAAGCAATCCCTAACAGCATTTTTACAACTTTATTTAATTACCTATACAGTTCTAGGTAGTTCAATTAGCCACGACCTATGCCTCATGAAACCCCAATAGGGCTTTGTAGCTCAATAACGCATAAAAATGCATGACAGTTGGAAATAAACTCCAATCCACCTAACTTATACAACAACTAACGTTATACGAGAACGTCAGTTCCAGAAACTCCCATGAACAACGTAGATCTAACGAAGAAGAAAACCCATTCAAATGTCCCTCGAGAAAGAATTGGAAATAATGGCTTAAGGAGAGCAAAGGGTTTACCCGTGCGGTTCCAACGAGATCATCTGTTGTGGAAGCAGAATCAATATGAACACTCTACGGATCTTCAAATCTTTGTCCATCCTCCTTTGGCTCCAAAACGGCTCAAATGCCTCCTCTGCCAAATGAGGAGGCTACTGCATGTTTAAAGCTTAAATAACAAAGTACACGGTGTGTACTTCCATGTACACGCTGTGTACATACCATTTGTAAACTGTTCCTCTGGAGTCTTCCTGCCAGCTCTGCACTATTCACCTACCGACATGAGTACACGACATGTACTCTTGAGTACACGGCGTGTACTGTCACCTAGCTGGCGGCTGCTCCACCACCTTACTATTTTGCCATGCCGACTGACTACATGGCATGTAAAGGACCACTACACGGTGTGTAGTCGGTTCCTACACCCTTAGTCTCCGACATGGTTACACGCCCTGTATCCTCATCCCACACTTCCAAAAGTACCAGGAGTGTGGAAAAGTACACAACATGTAGTTCCGAAATTTAGAAATTTTCCTCATTTTCCATATTTTCTCAAAAACACTTAAGGAAAAGAGAAACGAAGAAGATCGTACCTCAATTATAAGAACCATGTCCTTACATGTTCCTACTTGATCTAGCCATTTACTAAAACCAAAATGGTCAGTGTCAGTATGTTAGTAAAATCACCATATACTATCTTATGGGGATGGTAAACACTAAATCATACATGTTCATGTTATCTTAAAATCATTAGATTTATCAAAAAAACAATGACTCTTTCTAATATTCTAACCATTATGGTTATTCCAATTATGCTTAAATAAAAAACTAACCAATAATGTTATCTAAATTGACCACTGATTCCAAAAATAAGGACCTAACCTTAAACATTAAATAATATCGAGTTAAGCCAAGAATTCACATTGATGATCTTTTCAGGATTATTGTTATAGAAAATTAGACCATTTATATTACATTACATTTCAAAATTACAATGTAGACACTTCATCTCAGTATCCATTTTTCCATAAAATAAATACTCTAAAAAACTTTTCTAGTTCGTTGTTTTAGACAGCAAGAATTTTCTATGATCTCATCCTTAAACCTATTCATCATAATGTCCAGCGAAAAACATTTCAAAACTGGGGGTGAGTATAAAACACATTTTAAGGGTTATAAAATAATAAAAGGAAGAATTAACCCATCATCAAATACAAATCAATGAAACCAAACATTTCAATAATAACATTCCATATGAAATCGTATGATTTATGAATAACACATAGAAATCATAAATCATAAAGGTAACTTATGGCTTACATAACATAATTACATTGTAGATATCACAACTACATTGGGTGTTACGTTGGAATATCCATCACAATATATTCCAAAATTCTCTTATGATAAACATTTACATTTAGCTCAATCACAATACCCAAGGTATTGGAGCGATATCTTGGGCTCAACTGCCTTAGGTTTCTCACGGAACCACATGTATACATAAACAATTCCCATGACCATGACATATTCATAACACATAAAACAACTATAATGGAATGTTAACATTTCCATATTGCAATAAAAATATATCATTTGAATATATTGACATAATTAATGCTTTATCAAACCATTTTCAAAACCATTTAAAACATTTAATAAAGTGATTTTTGTATCAAAGTGTCCCATACCACATGAATATTTTAAATGAATTAACACATTAAAACATTAATGTATATATAAATAAATACTTAAAACCATTTTTAATAAATTGACATCATTGATAATGATTTAGAAAAATAAATCATTAAAACATTTAAAATTATATTTTAGTTAATGAGTTCCAAATCAAGTGAGAGACGCTTGAATACAAAAAATTGAAGAATAACATTAATGAAAGTTTACAATATCTTGAGAATAAATTGTTTCATGATATAATATGTGAAATGTCATTATATACACTATATAAATGTGAATTTGTGTATATAAACAAATAAGTATCGATGGAATGTAAATTGAGATGAAGTCCTTTACAAAGATCGTATCCTTAGATTAAGGATAAATCAATTACATAATTGTGTGTGACAATTACAAATTAACCCAATATAAGTGGATATTAAGTGTAAAATAGTCAGAGTTCATTCACACATATTCCTAGCACTTCATAATCAAGAAGTAGTTGTCTAACCCAATTAATTGAAATTGGTCTATGACGTTTTTTAATTGATATTCGACAACCTAAAATCATCAAATGTAAATTAAGAAAATGAATTTATGAGAGACAAATTCTTATATCATCACATGAAAACAAATTGTACAGAAATAAGTATATTCAATAACACACCATAATATATGAAAGTTGAAAGTAAATGAAATAACATAAATGAATTATTTTAAAAAGAGGAGGGTGAGAGATTCCTTCACTGATTTGGAATGTTACAAAAAATACACCCCATGAAAGAAGAATAATACAATTAAGATGTAAATACCAATAAATTAATGTATATTACACAATTAATAAAATCACAGGTAGTAAATACACCACCCAAAAGGAAATAGTTGCAAATATGACATGAATCTCATTTGAATAAAAAGTGAGATGAAAATCCCATACCACGTTGAAATCAATCGGGTCGTATGAACAAAAGTTAATAACCACCAAATTAATAATAGAATACCATTAATATAATGGTAATCATGATAATATATATCAAATTTCAGTACACAATACACTACATGAAATAAATAAATAGTGAACAATGAAAATCTCACAGAAATAAAAGTGAGATAAGAAACCCCTTACATCGTGTCTGATTTGACATTTTCGGTCCTTAATCTCTTGAATAATAAACTAAAGTTAAATTATACATTAATAATAAACTTTTTAATGATTATTTTTTCTTTTTTATCATTTATTAAAATGTTATAAATAATATGAAATCATTTATGTTAATAATGGTCGTTTTGTCGATATTTGGTACTTGAGTCAAAAGGAAACATGTTATATTTACAAGTTTTCCATGTGGTAAAAATTTTATTATATCCAAAATGATATTCATAATTTATATATCACATAATTAAAATATATCTGATATATATATATATATATATATTTATAACAGTGAATAATATTTGGAGGTAATTAATGAAATGCACTGTTCATGGAGACGGTAAGTAATACATACACATGAACGCTACTTTCATTTCTATTTCATATTTAATGGAATGAATAATTATTGATAAATAGATAAATTATATTTCCAGTATAAAATAATATATAATTTCAGTAACTCCATCCATTATACATACCATGTATGGCATGAAGGGGTCATATCACATTGAGGGGGAGTTAATCTGCACTTCCTCAAATAAAATTATCACGTTTAACCATTATAGAAACCATAACGTTATGATATAAATGAAAAATACAGAATAAAATGAACAATATATATATTATATATATCACATATATATTCATTTCAATCTTAATGTCCTCTATAAGAAGTGGTAGGGGAAGATTATATAATCATCGTTTTGCGAGGCAGTAGTTCACTATCCACAGAAACTGTATGTTCTTAACGCATTAGATGGTGGTGTGTGTAAGTGTTGTTTGAATCTTTCCCATAAAAAACCATGTATATTTATTTTAATGGTTCTTTTAAAAAATATTTTAATAAAAAGAGTTTATGGGTTGGAAAAGTACATAAAAAGAAAATAACATAAGATAAGACATTACCTTTAAATTTGGTATCTCTCTTTGGTTTGAACCAAAAGGATTACTTGAAGTGCCTTATGCCTAAGTCAAGGCTTCTTGGAGAAGATAGGGAAGTAGGGAGAATAATTTTTAAGAGAATGGATGATGCAAGGGGCTTGAGAGGTGTGAGTAATGGGTTAGAGTTGCAATATTTTTATATGGGGGAGGAGGGGCTCTTTAGGAAATTTATGAACATATTTTTTATTATATAAGGATTTTATATTTATAAAGGTCACCAACACATCAAAGTCATTGATAACATGACTCATGTTTGAAATAAAATCATATAATATGAATTAGACATGTTTTGGATATTATTTTAATCTTCATAATATTATTTATTAAAATCATTCATTAATGTGTAAAAATTGTGTCGTTATTGTGTCCTAAATAATTTTATTTATTTAATTTATAAAAAATATAAAAAAAATACTATGAGGTATGAAATGTTATTTTATTTCCATTGAATATTTTTAGTCGTAGAGATAATTTATATAACCCCATATAAAAATTTATTTACTTAAAAATATAGGTTCATGTCATTTTTATAATTATGTAATATAAATTAATATAAAGTTCCATTATCACTCTTAAGTGGGACCATGGGGACCCAAAATAGACCAAAGTATTACCATGTTCGGACATGTATCATCAAATAGGACTGGGAAACATATAAAGGTAATTTAATTTTATAATTATATTATTTTTAACCATTATTTACCTCATATACCTGTTACCCAAGGTAAATAAAATATTTACTAATGTAAATTTTCATAATGTGTAAAAATAAAAGATACCTATATAAAAAATTTGGACCTCCTATTTAAAAATATGGAAGCCATCTTCCCCAATTCAATACATTGAAGTGGGAGAAATTAATTTAGAATTAATTATCATTTGTCAAAACAAAAAATCCTGTTTTAACGAAATAATAACTATCAAATGATTTACACTTATTTATGTCTGATTTCAAAGTGAAATTACATCCAAATTCCATAATTGGATTAAATGGTAAAATAATAATCTAATTACACTTTAAAACCAAGTAAAAAATAATCTATCCATATAAATAAATTATATTTAAATGAAGTTTTGAATTAAAATAGCTTTTTTCACTATTCATAAAAACATAATTTTATGAGAAAAATACCAAAAAATTATACAAATTTAATTTTGATGTCCTGATTCAAAAGAAGAATTTTATTTTTTAGAATATAATATATAAAAGTGGAAAAAAATATATTTAAAAAATTTTCTCCATCCAAAGGTGGAAAATAGTCATTTTAATGAATATTTGAGTATTTATGCATAAAATTCGATTCATTGAGATTTTAATCCTCAAACAATTATTTGATAAATGTAAAAAAAATTAACAAATATTTATAATCCTATTTTTTTTATTTTTATTCATTTCTTCCAATACAACAGCTAGGCGTTAATAACCACATAAAATAATATTATATTATTATTTTTCAATATGACCCAACATTGTGTGAAACATAATATTTAAAAGTATTATATTGTGGAATATCCGATACTCAATTGAACATAGAATCCCCATTAAAGTAAAATAAATATTTAATTTACAAATATTAATAAATATGATAATGTTATATTATTTATATACCTGGGATGTCACAAGGCAGACCCCATGTAGGGCTATTCTGGGCCAAACAGACTTCTCCTGACCAATTTCAGTTCTAGAATATCTACAACAGACCATTGTGGGGTGGTTCAGATCCAATCAGGACCCACAATATGTACAAGATTCAACTAATAGTAGGGGGTCCATGTGTGCCTAGTTCGATTGGATGGGTGAAACACACAATGATGAACTGGGTGATACCAATTCGTTCCAGTTAGTGTAGTTCTATAGAGGAAACACATAGCCCTTCAATGAGTGGCATGATAGAAAATGGCATGGGTGGTGGTCATGATAGTTGTGGGTGGAAATGAAATTGGATATGATAATAGTTATGTGGTGAGGCGGTTGAGACCTCACTGCGGTGAGGAGGTAAAGCGGAATTCAGGCCAATGAAGCATGCATGTCCTATTGCGTGGCAGAAGAAAATTTATATTTCTAATGCAGCATAGTGGCTATCCAAGGGCATATCACTTGAGGAGAGTTCCATTCAGTTCATTAACGTATTCTAGTTCACCTAAACTATTTCTGTTTTTTTTTTATTTATTATTAACTGAAATAATTTGTAATGGTTTTTGAAAACAAGTAATTAAATTAATTAAATCATGAATTTAAATCTACATGTTGATGTAAACGCAAATAGAATGAAAATATTGAAGAATGTTCTTTTTCCTAAGGTTGGATAACACATGTTCATACATCATTTTTGTTGTTGTTTATATTAAATTTATTATTCAATTCGTGAAGCCTCATTAATTAATTTCATTCCATTGATATATTGATTGTGTAATTTTATCATGTGTTCGGCACCCCAAACCACTCCACCTCCAGTAGTCATGTACGGTTACATCTCAACTCAAAATCTTATTCCTACAAGACTTGACATCAACTTATGTCATTTCATAATTTTTGAAATCCCCAAACCCACAGTATGAAGGGATTTCCTTTGGTAATGGAGGAAAAAATTAATTAATTAAGGGAAAATGGATTTTGAAACAGTGTCTTGGTGGACGACAGCCGCGCCCGGGTAATATTCCCACCTCCACCACAAAAATATTGAAAACATCATAAATTTGAAGTGAAAAAATTAAAATCACTATAAAACCTCCCCTGGGCCCAAACATTGAGTTTGTTAATTTTCATGGTGAAGTACATAGAGATCATGGTATAAATATGGAAGAGAGAGAATGAAATTGAGATTGGAAGAGAAAGGGGGTTGAAGAAGAAAGGGGAACACTTTAATATAAAACAAGCATTAGTTTCAATGGAATTAAAAAATAAATAAAAATAAATAAAAATAAATAAAAATCCTAAATGTAACATGGCCTCCCATCCTTGGTTTACGGGATGTTATGGGGATGAGAATGAATGATTTGGGAGGTAGAATATTTGGTCCTTTTATAGGTAGAATCGTTCAGCCTCACGTTGTTGCATTGTTGACTAAATAATTTACAGATTCACACAAGGAACCCTTCAGGATATTTGTTCATAAATATATTTACATTCTCCCTCCCATATTTATCTCATTTGTCATCTTGAATATATGAGTTATGAATTTTTCAATGGAGATTGCTTTTTCTAGATGCAGGTTTTAGGAAGCATCCATCAACAATATGACATTCAATGTCAGCATAATGGGAAAAGAACTCCATGGAATTTGATAGAGATAAGAGACAATGTATATTTGTTCCATTGTATTTGTAATTACCTCAACTGAAGTTCTATAGGTCGAGATGTGCTTCTGTTATGTTGGGGGGTTCCACACAGTTTGCACGGAAAATGCTTCAACTTTATTGATTTTGTATGCCCTCTAGATGATCGAATTAGTAAAAGATAAAGTTAAGAAAATAAAATAATTATTCAATGAAATAAATTACTTAATATGATATATATTTTTATTGAAATTACTAAAAAACCATTCCCTTAAAATTTTGTCAAAAATCATTAATTAATCCCTTTTCAAACTTTTGATCATTTTAATTCCATAATCCAAATTTCATATTATTTTAATAAAAAAATTATATTAATGGGTTTTATCTGTTAAAAAAATCCACTATTTATTATTATTGGATTATATATATGCACAAAACGTTTCTCTATCAAATACCCCCACACATATCCATGAATTTCCACAAGTATAAAACCATAACATGTAATTAAGAGGATATAAATGTTACCAATATTCAAATTCCAATGTAATAAAATAAAAAAAAAATCAAATTAAAAATAAGTTTTTAAAAATTCAATTAAAATATAAATTTAATTTCCCAATTTCTATAGAAGTAAATAAATCATTTATTTTACTTTTCCCTATTAAAAAATGACGGAAGATGTTCTTTAATTCATTAAATATTTGAAATTCATTATTATTAATCTTGCCACATCCTGATTTACCTCACCATGGATTTTTTTCCTCTCATATATTAATATAAAATTCTGGTAATGTTATGCTCATATTATGAGAATATTCACCTTATCCATAATCTAATAATAGTACTACATTCTCTACTTTGTAAAGTTGAAAGGCACATAAAATCATGATGAATTTTCAATAATGGTTCAAATGACTATATGGATTAAGGTTAGTAGGATTTGATGTTTTTTAAGTAAAGGCACAATGATGAGGTTTATATATTATTTAAAATGAACGATGTCATAAAGTGTAGTAAAATTATCTCTTTAAATGTAGCAAACCCGCGTCCCCCAACACTCAAAGTAAGGTTATGATCAAAGTTAAGAATAATGAATGGTTAACGCAAATTTGTTTTTTTATTTGTGCTCTATATTTTCGAATGTTAGGATACGATCAAATATTACATCTATCTCTTAACCACATGCGATTAAATTATTGTTAGTCTGGAAAATGGTGATATTGGTTTCTCTGAAATGAAGACCCATTTTCTCTTTTTTTTATTTTTGATATTTTTTCATTATTATAAATTCAAGAGGGGAAGATAATGATGTATAGTGATTGATTAATATTCCATTTAAAATTACCACAATATAACCCCCAAACTTTTTCATACAATGTATAACATCCCTTCCACCATGATCACCATCACCCCCACAAATCATCTTTAAAATATCTAGAAAATACCAAGAGTAGGGTAGGGATGTATAATGATTTAAAAAGGGATCATCCCTATTAGGGTCATTCATGGTCTCTATGGGTTAAATTAATGTTTGATTTAAATGTGGTATTTAGGGAATATGGCTTTTAAAAACATGACTCTATCATTTTAAATGGGTTTTTGTATAGTCATAGATTTAACAAGTTCCAATGAAATTCTAGTAGGTGACATTTACCAAGATCACTCAATAAATATGTTCAAGAATAAAATGTAATTACATGGTCCTAAAATCCTCTATGGAATGAGGCATAGGATATTATAAAATCACTCATGGAATTATTTATTTGAATAAATCTATTCAAGTGAATTTCAGAAATTCAATGCATGTAAAATGGTGAGGAAATTTCATTTAGATAAGTCATCTATATCCCATTAATCTAGAATCATCATTTATATATCCATGCTTCAATTTTAACCATCCTCTTAAATTTTACTGATGAAATCTCATTAACATTGAAATGTGAAACATGGAATCACATGATTCTTAAAAAACTCTTGTCTCATAGTTAAGTCTAGTAATGAAATAATGTATGTCAAGGCATACAATTCTTATCATTAAATCTCAATACATAGTTTAAACCAAAAAATTAGAAGGAGTTTAAATGTTTACGAAATAAAAGTATACTCCACTATGAAATAAAGAATTTATCCTGTTACTCTACATTAGGGTTCTTTTTCCCAATTAAGAACCTAAAAATGGAATTAATCAAATAAGAAAAAGGATCATGTCATTAAAGATATAACATATAAGGAAGAGTGGGATGACTGTTGATCTACTTCTTAAAAAATTAATTTGAAATCAAAATTACTATAAAGCATATAATGATAAATCTTGGAACAATCACCCATGTGGGCCGTAAATTTTTACTACCGTCAGTGGGCGGCACCTCTATTATCTATAATCTAATGGTGGATACAGATTCTTTTACTTAAACCATTACAAGTGGATTTTCGTATCATCCACATCATTGTTCTTATTGAGGAGTGATCTATGGACCATGTTCACTAAATCCCCCCCCCCCTTCGTAATTAGGTATATCTTGCAAAGTGGCAGTAGGATGACATATGAACCATCATGCACCTTAGATTATACTTGTGTCCTTCTAGTCGTCCAATACTGGCTTCATGGAGGATTTATCCACTTGTCTGAATTCCCCATTCTCAGAAACATTTATCTCTTGATTTGGCTCCTCAATTTGATGTTCATTAATCTCATGAATCATCATTGGTTCCTTAAAATGTGAAATTATTTCCTCCTCTTCATCTTCCAAGGAATAATATGAGTTTTCCTAATCTAAAAATTCAAAACAAATATGGGTGATACTAAAATTATTTTCAATAAAATTAAAATAGTTTGAGTTCAAGATTTTATCATCTCCCTATGTCAGTGTGACTTTAATCTCATCTTCAGTTGAAAGCTAATCTTAGAGTAAATCTTTACTAGATAGAGGTAGGTAGATAGGCTCCTCTACCTTGAATTTGGACTCATCTTCCAGGATGTCTTCAATGAAATCTTGAACAAACAATGGAACTTCTTTCTTAGACATGAATATTTTCAAGTCAGTTTAGAGTTCATCGATCATTATCATTAAAACATGGGGTGAGATACAGGACACTTTTACTTTTGGTAGCTTTTTGAAAATTATCTTACAAATATTCCCTCTTTGTTGGAGTACCTCGTCAGTATAATGTATTTCATAGTCTGGCGCCTATGAGTATTCATTACATGAAAGGAAAAGATGGTTGTTTGAAAACATCATGGGAAAAGCATTTTATTTGAATTTTTTACTAAATAAAACAAAGAAAACAAATTTTACAAAAAATTGTGAATTTTGAAAAATTGATTTAAATATCTGTTTAGATCCCCAGCAACGACACTGATTTTGACATATTCCTATCATAGGGAGTGGAAAATTCAATGTTATATTTCTAATATAGAATACTGGCATACCAGGGTCATCTAAATTTATGATCATAGTAGTAGTTTCAATCACTTATTCTAGTTTACCTAATGTAATTATTATTTTTTTCTATTTTATATTTACTGAAAAATAATGGTTTTAATTTTTGAAAAAAATATAATTAAAATAATTCAATACCAAATTTTAATGAAAATGCCGATCAAGATATAGAAAAAATGAAACTATTGAACAAAGGTCTTGTCCCTAGGGTTGGATAACACGAGTTCATTTATCATATCATTTGTTGTTTAAATATAATTTCATAATTAAATTAGTAAAACCTCATTAATGAATTGCATTCCCTTTATTTATTAAGTGTGTGACTTTACCATGCATCTTGACCACTAAGCCACACCTCCTCTAGTAGTTGTGTAGGGTAACAAATCAACTGATAATCATAATCATAGAAGTCTTGGATCCACCACAAGTTATTTAATCCCTTATAAAAACCCCAACACCATCGTACGAAGGGCTTTCTTAAGAGTAAAGAGAAAAAAATGATTTTTTCAAGAAAAATAAATGCATTTGAAAATTGTGTCCCATTAGATAACCGCCACACCCAAGAAATATTTCCAACCCCACCAAAAATAAATTTAAAACATGTTAAATTTGAAGTCCAATAATGAAGAACACTGTGAAACCTCCCTCGGGTCAACGCCTCATGTTAGTAACATTCAATGGCTATGTGTATAGATATTCGAAAGGAAATATGTAATAGAGAGAATGAGATTGATATTGGAAGAGAAAAGGGATGGAAGAAGAATAGGAAAAACATTAATATAAAATAAACATGTTTTATAATGGAAATGAAAACTAAAATAATAAATAAATAAATAAAAATCATAAATGGTCCTTCTCCTCCTTTCTATGGTGCCCATATATTGTGGGGATGGGAAGGAAGGATTTGAGTAGTAGGACCTCCACTCCTTTTATAGGTATAATCTATCCTCCATGAATAGTACCATTATTTACCCATTAATTAGTCTATCCAAACTTGTACCCCTTAATTAAATATGTTCATAAATACTTTTTCCATTCATCCTCCACGTTTCAGCACATTTTTCCACCAGATGTGTCAGTTATGGGTTTTTAATTGGTAGTTTCTTTTTTTATATACAGGTTCGAGGAATATTCCTTAAAAAATATGTCATTTAATTTACACCTTAATATATTCCAAACTCTATGTAATATAATTGAGAAAATTTATAATATATTATTGTTTGACATTTGGTGTAACAACCTCAATTAAAGTAGTTGAAGCTGAGATTTGCTTTTGTTATAGTGGTGGGGTCCATAAGGTCTGCCTATAAAATTCTTAAACATAATTGATTTTTTATGGTCAATAGATGATTGAATCCACCCCTATTCTAGACGAAAATGTGGATGAAAATAAAGTAAGGATCCTAAAAATGAAATCACATAATTTGGAATTATATATTTAATGAAATGATAGAAATACACTTAACATAAAAATGATTCAAAAATGAAGAATTATGAAATTTTCTCAATTTAGATCATTTTCATTCTATAATGAAAATTTCCCATTATTTTAGTAATGGATATAAATATATGGGGTTTATAATTTAAAAACATCAAAAATTTAATATTATTAGCTTACAAATATGTACATAAGTTTTCTCTTTCAGCTAGCGACGATAATTCTGGTTGGAGGGAAGCACCGAGACTATGGGATGGAATAGAGGGAGTCAGGAGGTGTCTAGTGACCTTAATAGGGTGACGCTCTTAGAGGCAGGATCACACTGAGCTAGACCTAAATTCAAAGAAAATTGTGGTGTTACGGTGGTCTATCATAGTGAGGAGGCATCCACTATGTAGTTCCATGAAGCTTGTGGGGGGGTTCAGTATGTCTATGTAGTGGGATTTAATGGGAATCAACTCATCAATTTAAAAATATGATTGTTTACATTCTTAAAAATCCAAAAATTAGGCTTCTAAAAAATGGGGAAAAACATTTTTTGCATTTCTCTTGGTTATCCAATCCCACCCCAATATACTTTTTTTATTCACATTTCGAGAAGCCTACATTTTATTAAAATTGAAATTCTTGATTTTCGTCCATAGTCGGTGTGGAAAACAATTCCACTAGATGCATCAAATATAGAAATCAGGATCCGTTGACAAGAATCCAAGAGGTTAGAGGCCTGGAAATTAGAATCGAACAATATATATATATATATTTATAATCCATATTTTAACATTCAAAAAACCCTAATTTAAATATATTTCTTTTGAATGACCTTAACCTAGTCATCAAAGATCAGATCGATGGTCAACCCAATTTGTTGTTACTGAATTAATTCCCTATAAATAAATTTAAAAAAATATTATTTTTCATGGCTCAGATAATCCAATTTGTCCCTATTATACTAATTGATGGTATCATGAAGTGAAACATAAGCCAATGGGATAGTGAATGTAAATGTTTATCACTAGAACACCTATATGTTGTCCCCTCCAATGATACAAGCACTTATATGGTTCATGGATCAAATTTAAATTAATTTGATAACAAAAAATAAAATTTAATGAGTACCTCATTTGATTTGAACCGTGTTCTTATATCGCATGTCACTAATGGACATTGCTCAAAAGATTTATGGTCGAACCCCTATAGATTCTATAATCACATATAATGAATACAAACATATTCCAAGCATCTAATTCCATGATCTAACACAGAGTACCAATGATATCTTCAACATTGCAGTGATCACCGTGATTTAGTGCCTTCGATCCATGAAGGCACTCTCGGGCTGACTACTCAATGAGAGTGTTTCCCTCTCTAGGATTCAACATAAAATATAATATCTTAATTTCAAATAATGAATTGCATATGGAATGAGGTTCTCCAAGACTTATAGAGAGGATTTCTATAATACCCGCTTAGGGTTCCAAACCCCCTTTTATTTATTTTCTATTAAATGAGAAATAAGAATTCAATTATGATTAACTAATCAATGCAGGAATATTTTTTATATTTTATCAGAGACATGTAATGTATATTAAATATATTATGTGATTAAATGAATTAATTACCTCAACTCATAATTCGTGCTAATATTAAATAAACATTGAATTTTAAAATAGTATTCATTTATATAATATAAATCTAGGTATTTACTTAAATATGAGTAAAACACTTTAATAAACATATTCTACATAATTATTCTATACTTTAATAATAATGAATTTATATATTTTTCAATGATCGATTGAACTTGGAAAACTTTCAATCCTTGTGGTGGTTCCAACCATTTCGTATATACCAAATCAGTAGAATAATGCTAAATCATGGGCGTACTATTGGGTGTGGTCCTCTAGGCCCTTGTCTCAATATAATGGAATTTTATTCCCAGACCAAGAGTGGATTATATCAACTCATCATGGCCCCCAAAGAGATAAGGAATATTCATAACAATTTCATCCTTTGCTTTGAACATGTACTATACAATATAAACTCTTTTTCATATGATATCCCATAAATATAGATGCACAATTTTATTTTTATAAATTTATAAATGTATTATTTTTTGATCAAAATAGATTAACATTTCTTATGTTTTTATGGCTATGGATTTATAGAGGTATGTCTATTTTGACCAACCAGACCCGAGATAATGCTCTGTCAGCTCAAAAGAAACAAATTCTATATTCATTATTTAACCAATGACACACCACTAATGACACACCCAACACAAGAGACATCACCATGACATTATATTCCTGTTTTTTATTTAAATACACGTACATGATCAATTGAAATACATTCAAAATGAAATCAACTCAATAGTTCAATAAACATGTTCATATATAAGAACAACCAACAACACCCAACACATTTAGAGTTACTATTAGAATGTATGTCATCATGTTCTCAACTACTACAGATCACCAAGTGAAAAATTTATGACAATAAGCCTCAATACTTATTAAACCCCAACACATGATAGTCAGATATCAGCGGTGTCTATAAAATATGATATATGTAGACCATAAGACAAAAGTTTAATATTATTTTCAGAGTATCTTGTGTTTTTCCCTATATATTGTGAAATACTAAAACCTTATTGATGGGATAATTAATATTTGGAAATTACCATTTTAATATAGGATATAAAAATATTAACAATAAAATGATATGTGAACATCATGCATAACTCGCTGTATAAATAGAGGATTCCTACATGTAAATATTATTCAAGAATACATGACAACATATTTCAGAAATGGGTTAGGTATTTCACATATTGAGTAGTCCCATTCACTTGGATCGTGTATATTTCATCATAATAACTCACCTCTAACACCAATCAAGTCATACTCAAAGTGAAAAAATAAAGAGGTTGAGGTAGATCTTGAATCCATAAAATCCTTCTTATCTACAAGGGGCTGAGGATTAGGCATAAGGAGTCATAGAAATAGAGAGGGATATTATACTCATATCCTCGCTTATTTTAATATCCTAGTCCCAAATGGATAGAGAAAGGGAATTGAGGATCCCATCCCCTCTTTTGTTTAGTTTACCAGGATAGCGACACAAAAACCCGGTTATAATCTATAAATCAATGAGAAGAATGAGTTTAAACCCTTTTAAGAAAGGAAAAATGATTACTATAGAAGGGTTGCATTATCAATGTCCCAGAGATACAGATAAAAAATAATCCTAAATGGGAAGCGTAATCTTGATCATCTTAGTTCCCAAATGGAATGGGGAGCTCCATGTGAGTTCCTCTATGTTCATGACCCTCATTACCATGGAAATGTTTGTTCAGGATCATTCTGAGGAACTACTTATTAATAATGTTACTAATAGTAAATCATTTACTAAGGGAATGTATGATCATGGGGAAACACTGATGTGTCTATGCATATCAAGTGTGTTTGGGAGAGTTTGTGATCTGATTCCATTAAGATGGATGGTGGAGTGTTCTACGTGTGGTGGAATGGTACGCCGGAGGAAATCCATGGGAGAGAAAATAAGGAACACCCTAGGAGGCCTCATTATACATAGTGTTTCTCTATATGGGATGGAGTTACCTCTGTGTAGCACTTCACTATTCAGGTGTGGGTGTCATCCACATAGTGCTCTACTATGTGGGTTTGAGATCCATCTGTGTAATGCATCACTATGTCATCCTCAATTACATCTAGGAAGTGCTTTGCTATGAAGGCCATTGTTCATTCCATGTAGAGTCTATATACATAGGGAATTGATCTCTTCGTGTAGATTTTTAAAAGGTGGAATAATGAACTATAAGGAGTTAATCTACTTATGTTTTGCAGAATAATATCCTTAATGGGTTTTTTGGGTTTTAGATGGTTTGGGTGACTCCCATTTCAACATTATAATTATGAGGTACGTTTACACTCTAAAAAACAATGGTTCTCACAATTTCTTCAAATATTTCATCCATGTGACTCTTTTTTTCCCTGATTACCATTGGTACTTATATAATGATGCTAATAAATTGACTATAGGGAGGGATGGTCATCTGAAAATGTTTATAAGGGACAAAAAATATCGTTCTCTCATAAAATTATATTTTTAATTTATGGCAGATGAGAAAACAACTCCCCCAAAAAATTATTTGGGGGATATCCTTTTTGGGGGATAGAAAACACTTTTTGGGACCCCAACCAATCTAGTTTCATATTCAATTTTGAGAAAACCCATTATGTCTCGAAAAAAATTTATTTTCATGGATTCAATGTTGAATGGAATTCTACATGGCATGTTTTTTATGTGGACCATAACCCTACTTTTAAATTGATATCCTAAAACAGGTCTAAAACTATTATGTTGGTTTATTATTTTCTTACCCTTACTAAATTCATGAAATTATTTTGAGAAACCATGCATGGTTTTACAAACCCAATAATGGATTTTTGGAAAATGTTTTGAAATGAGGAAAAAGGTTTTTTTTTTCATAAAAATTTACATTACAAATTTTGGTTTTTAATTTCATATCGAATATTTATTGGTTATCCAAATTGTTTTCTAAAAATTTAAGGGAACCTTTATTTATAGATAAAATAATTATATTTTATATGGATTCTAAAATGGAGAACCTTAATTTATAAATATGATTGAAAATAGAATTTATTATATTTTTTCCAAAAATAATAATAGAGAATCTAAGGAAAAATACAACTGGGTCTGTTATCTCATATCTTTCATACACAATTATATGTATATATATTCTATTATATATATATATATATATATTCATGCACCGAAATTTATTATTTTGTTTTTGTTTCTTTATCTTCATCCAACGATATCTATTTTGGGGGTGTTTTGATGAGACCATGGATTTCATTGAGGTGAAATATTTTATTTTCAGGTAATGTATTTTCTTTATATCTATTAATATGTTGTCTATTTTGGCTATCATATTTTTATATTTTGTTTTCTTTTATATTTTTATCATATTTTTTTACTTTGATGTTGTATATGCTAATTTTGTTATGGATAATTTATAATATCGATGGATTAATCCATTATTCCGTGTTTCCATTGATTATTTATTTTTATATTTTTATGTTATATGTATGGAATTCAAATTCATTAACCCACCATGATGAATTATATGAATGATTTTGTGGATTTTTTTTAAATAGAGTAAAATCATTCTCATTTGGATATTTTTGATACATTTTCACTAGTTTATAACATGTAATTATTGGGAATTTCCTTATAGCCTTACAGTAGGCTAGGTGAGGTGACACATTATGTCAATGTAGGCGATATAATGTCAAATCATTTTTAGGTTCATAGTGGATAGGAATGTGTAGATGGTACATGAGAATTAGGGTAGTGTTTTTATGTAGACCAAACACATACACATATGTCCCTTAACATCCTAAATACTGACTTCTAAAAATGTTAACAAAATGTTTTCTTTTACAACGATTATAGTAGGGGTTAGTCCCTTTATCAAGACTAAAAAAGTTCTCTTAAAGGACCCCTTTTTCAAATGTCTAAAAAGAGATGATAATGGGGTCCATTTACTATATCTAAAAATCACCCTAATAATGGCACAACTTCCAGCCATCAGTTTTAAACATAACAACCCAACAAGAAGAAAAAACATTCAATTTCAAATTCTATATACAAAATGTAATTTAAAATAATTCAATAATATCCAACAATTATATACAAATTTAATTGAAATCATGAATAAAAAATTACCCCATGGTATACAAAATAAAACCTTGAAATTTATATTTCACAGAAAATGTTTATTATAATTACATTTACAATTATCCAACAAACATTTAAAAAAATTATTATTTCATTATTTGAACCCTATCATCCAATATTAAAAATGTCCATCCATGGCAACACTTGTTGAAAAAAATTTCTCAAGCTAATTAAAATATTCCTACTATATATTAAGACAAATCATATGTTAGTAATACAACAATGAAATAAATTAATCATTAATGCGAAAGATAAATTACAGAAATGTCAATATTTAATAAAAATTATACATTTGGAGTTATACCCCTCACACCACACACCCTACAAATGTGGGATGGATTTATATATGTCCAAAATGAGTTACGGTTCATTGTCATAAAATATAATAATAAACTAATTGTGTTTTTTTTCAGTTTTGAGTATGTTATTTGTTCTTTTAATAAAATTAATGTCAAATTTTAATATTGTCACATTTGTAGTTATACCTATCACACCATTCATCAGATTGAAGTGAGGATGATTCATACCTATAAAAAATTACAGATGGATCATTTTCCTGTATTATGAAAACAAAATGAATTCATTTTCTTAGTTTTTAGTATGGTAGTTGTGTTGTTTTTTTAAAATATCATTTCAATCTGGAAACACGGATTATGTATCCTATCGGTCACATCGTTTGTTGGTTTATGTGATAATACACCATACTCTTTAAAAAATAACTTTTAAATCATTTTCTTAAACTAAAAATACAATTGGAGTGATGTTTTGGTTTCCATTGAGTGTCATGTTTTGAACTAAAATTTCTATTTTAAAATAATAATGAACACTTTTAGTCATACCAGTCACACTAAACATTGGAATGAGGTGTGATTACCTCATAAAAATTTAAAATGGCTACTTAATAGTTTCCCTACGGTATCACGCAATATGAATTAGTTTTCTCAGTTTTCAAAATATCATTTTTTGTTTTTTCTTAAATTAATGTCAATTTTAAATAAAAAGAGACAATTTGAGTTGTAGCAGACACAATGTGAATCTTATTGATGTTTGGATCACTCCTAGACATCAAAAAATAATCATGGACCATTTTTGTAATGTAAAAAAAAAATAAGAATGTGTTTTCTCTGTTTTCAGTATATCACTTTTTTTTAATTAAATTAATGTCAATTATAAATAAATAGAGACACTTTGAGTTAGATCAGCCCCACCATGCATTTTATTGAGGCAAGGATGACTCTTACACATAAAAAATCAATCAAGGATCGTTTTCATGTAATATTAAAATAATTGGAATGTGTTTTTTTATTTTTAGTTTTTCATGTGTTATTTTTACCAAAATTTATGTCAATTTTAAATAAAGAGACACATTGAGTTATACCAGCAACAGCATGTGTTGAATTGTAATTGATCTAATTACTACATTTACAAATATGACTATTGTATTATTTTCATAAAATATTTATACAATATGAATTCATTTTCATTGTTATTAGTATGATAGTTCAGTTTTTTTACAAAAATGACAGTTTAAATTGGAAACACACATTTTAGTAATACTAATCACATGAAGAATAAATATACATGCGACAACTTCATACACATTAATGATGACTTATGATTCATTGACCTAAATTATAAAGTCTATCCGATTGTGTTTTCATTGTTGTTATATATGGCCATTTTTTGAACTAAAAAATAAATTTTAAACTGATAATGGAAAATTTTAGTCATACTGGTGACATCGTGCATTAGATTATGGTTTGGATGACTCCAAAAAATCATATATGCCTCATGTATCATTTTACTAAAATATAAAAATAATATAAATGTGTTTGTTAATTTTTTAGTGTGTCGCATTTTATTTTTAAATAGATTAATGTTAATTTTAAATAAAAAGAAACACTTTGAATGATATCGACCACATCATGTGTCATATTGAGGTGTACATGAATCCTACATATAATAAACGACTAATGGATACATTGACAAAAATTTCGAAACAATTTGAATATGTTTCCTTGTTTTTTAGTATGGATGTTGTGTTTTTTACGAAAAAGAACATTTCAAAATTGAAACAATCATTTTGAGTCATACCCGTTGCATCGTATGTTTGTTTGATGTGAGAATACTTCATACACAAAAAAAAAATCAATTATGAATCATTTTCAAAAATTATCATGGAAATCAGTGCATGTCCTCTAGGATTTTATTGAATGACTTGTTTTGAACTAAAATGTCAATTTTAAACAGATAACAGACACTTTATGATATATCTATCAAACCATGAATCAGATTGAGGTGTTGTTGACTCTTCAAATCACAAATTACTTGGGGATATTTTTCCTAATGTATCAAAACAATATGAATGTTTTTTCATAGTTTTCTGTATTCAACTATATGTTTTAACTTAAAATAATATCAATTTTAAATAAAAAGAGACACATTGTGTTGATTTGTCCACACCGAACATCTTATTGAGATAAGGATGATGACTAAAAGTCACAAATGACTCATATATCATTTTACTAAAATATCAAAACAATCCAAATCTGTTTTATCATTTTTATGTATGGAAATTTTGTTTTTTAACTATAATGTCACTTATAACTAGAAACATACATTTTTAGTCATACCGATCATATCCTACATTAGTTTGACATGATAATGATTAAAACACATTAAAAGTGACAAAGTAATCACTTTCCTTAATTATCACGTCAATCAGAGTACTTTTTCATGGTTTCTAGTGACCGATATGTTTTGATGTAAAATGTCAATTTTAAATTTATAATAGACATTTTAATTCATACCGGTCACACTGCATGTTGGATTGAGATGATGTTTTATCTAACACATCACTAAAAACACATTTATTTTTTACATAAAGTTTCAAATTTATACTCTTGTGTTTTTTTTTGGTTTTCAGTATGTCAATGGTTGTTTTTTACTTTAATTAATGTCAATATTTAATAAAAAGAGAAAATTTGAGTTATACTGACCTCACTAAGCATGATATTAATTATATATTTATTCATACATGTAAAAATGACTAATAGTAATTTTATTTAAGATATAAAAATAATACTAATGTGTTTTCATAGTTTTTAGTTTGGCAGTTGTGCTCTTTTACAAAAATGTTATTTCAAAATAAAAAAAGAATTTTGAGTCATACTGGTTGCATCGGGTATCCATTTGATGTGATACTACATCATCCATTTAAAAATGACTTATGATTCATTTTTATAAATTTTATATAAAATCAAAGCATGTTTTCTTCGTTTTTAGTGATTGAGAGGTTTTGAACTGAAATTTCAATTTTAAACTAATAATGGGAAATTTTTGTCGAACTAGTCAAATTGTGCATCATATTGAGGTGATGTTGACTCATACACATACAAATTTCCTTGTGGATCATTTTCCTAAAATATAAAAACAATATCAATGTGTTTTTCTGTTTTAAGTATGTCACTTGTTATTTTTACATAAATTAATGTCTTTTTTAAATATAAAGTGGCAGTTTGAGTTATACTGGCCACATCGTGCATCATATTAGGGTTAATCTAACTCTTAAATTTAAATAATGACTCATATATCATTTTCATAATGTAAAAAAACAATCTGAATTGTTTTAATAGTTTTCAGTATGTCACTATTAGTTTCTACTTAAATTAAAGTCATTTTAAATAAAAAGAGACAGTTTGAGTTAAATCATCCACACCATGCATCATATTAGGGGTTGATTTATTTTTACACACCATAAATGACTGAAATGTTTTTTCAAAAAATATCAAATAAATATAAATCCATTTGTCCTATTTTTAGTATGTTAGTTGTTGTTTTTACTTAAATTTATGACATTTAAAAAAGACATAATTCGAGTCATACCAGCCATATATTGGATTATAATGCATTCAATTTTCATTATCTGTCAAAATTGAAACACATAATGTTCCAAATTTATCACATTCCTTCGCATCCCCTCCACATCCATTGAAGGATTATTATAATTTCCAACAATGCAGGGGAATGTTTTTGAGGGAGAAAAGAATATTCAGGACATGGACTGCATGAATTGTCAAACATTTATTTTATATAATGTTAATAAAGTATAGAACATATAATATTATGAGTAAAAAAATGTTATACTAAAAAAAATTTCCTTTAAATGGAATATTAGGTTGTGGCCTCGAAGTCCTGTATCTCACGAGCTTGAGAATATTTGGAGAGAACCACCTGAACTCAAACAATATAATCCACCTATATAGCAAACATAATTAATATATGATATATAATAAAATGTTGAAAATTAAAACTAAATATGAAACAATACACTACTACTATGGTAGTTATATCCCCAAGTTATTTTTGTACATTCTTCCATCGGTTATGCTACCAATTCAATTCTGAGAACATCAATATCTTCTTGTGTATATAGGGTTTTCAATAGTCACACAATTACTCAGAAAATATATATATACAAAGGATTAATAAATTCTTTAAATTATAAAGTTATTATCTTCAAAAATTCATCTTCACTGATTCTAGCTTGTTTATGGATAATATAAACTCTAATAAATTTACATACTCAAAAACTAAAGTCTTTTAAAATGATTAGTTTCGGACACTATACAAACATTGAGAAGAACGTGTAATTTGTAATGATATGTGTTTTGATAGTGAATTATTTTTATATATATCTTGATACTTATCTACTTTTATAACTTTTTTTCATCCTTATGCTTATTCCCTAGCCTCATTACATTTTTTAATGATAGTGATGGACCACGCTATAATTATAGAATCCTCATTAAAATATAATATAAATTTTATAACTTAATTTATAGTATTAAATTTTTTATTTATTTTATTATAAATGGACAAAATCATCAAGTGTAAATAATTTTTTGGATATCCATGCATTGAACCTATGAAATAAATATTTTGTGTATCCAAAATTACCCTTTTGAGAATCCAAGGCTTCCTAAAAACAAAAAAGGAATAATTAATGAAAGAAATAGAAATATATATGTTGTAATTAAATTATATAGTTTTACCACTACATATTTAGAAATAAAATGTGTCTATCATCTGAATGTTTTCTTTAAGACAATTTGATCAGACTATCCACTATTTCAGTCTCTTTTTAATCAAATTCTTGTTTGTTTTGTAGAGGAGATGTGATGATTAATGAGTCCATTATTTTCATGGGAAAATCCATTCAATTATTTTTTCAAATACATTTATGATGAAAATGTGATATGTATTTAGTTATAATTGAAACATTATATGAGCTTTTGGAAAATCAAATTATTAAAATATAAAAACGTACACATTTACAAATAATCCACCTATCAAATCCTTATACAATATTTAACATACACTCTAAATATCAATGAAATATTTATATTTCTCTCCATGCATATTTTATTCGATAACAACTATGTGATTATGACCATATCTAAACATTTTGTCCATAAAACCCTTCAATGATAGAAAATGAGGATATAGAATGGGAAGGGTAATGGTGCTTTATATAGATCTCTTCAATCGATAGGTCGATACATTAGATGGTTTTGAGATGGAATTTCATTTCATCCACTTATATTATTCCATCTATAAGGACATTCATAGGTTTAGAACTTTTTTCATTAATTGTAAAAGGATTATCATTAAATTTAAATTGGAAATGAGTACGTTATTGTTGACCAGATTTTTACAAGATATAGTGCCAATGAGATGAGTTTTCCATTAGTTTTTTTCACCATATTAATATCTTCTCCATCAATTGGAATATGTAAATTTTCACTCAATTGAAGGGATACATTTATAAACACTCGCACAAGACTTCCTAGAAGTGGCCTATTATGTAGAATGTCATTCTTAATATTGAACTCCATATCCCATGCTACATGTCAATGAGTGGGTGTTGTTATATATAAATCAATGTCATTACCATCCTATATAATATTAGTACATGAAAGGTATCAATGTTTTTATGATTTATATTTCATTGATACATTTAATATAATATTTATTAACTTGGCTAAAAAATCTTTTTGAGGGGATGTTTTAGCCTCAAAGTTTGGGGGCGGGTCTCCACAAAGTGGATGTAATTAAATTTCTTATACACCTATTATCCCCCATTAATGTTTCCATCATATTTCTCTTCAATTGTAATTTTCCAAAAGGATAGATATTGAGTATCTCATTTATTTTATTAATTCACTTTGATACTCTTATTATATATATAAAATATGTTTATGGTGTCACCCCAAAACCCACACATCTGACGTGACTACACTATCATAGCTACTTCAAGGTCACGAATAGTATGTGTTCATATTTTATAGATTTTGATGATTCATGAAACTATTTCAGATATAAAATATATGTAAACAAGTTATCAATGTTATGTAATAGATATTTAAAAGAAAAAGAAATTTTATTTTTGTAATAATTACTCAAGTTTCCCACACTTTTTGTGTGTTTTCTTCTATTTTTATACCATCTTTATTTATAAGGGTCTTATTTCGTAGCACATGGAATGAAATGAAAGTGGATACGGTTTTGGAGTCGTTAATCTTCAAATAAATAAGGAAACATAATTATTTAATTTTTTCGTGCGACATAAAGTATTACAGAATATTTGAAATATGTAACATTTTTTTTCAACTGAATTATACCCCATCCTTACATTAATGTATGGGTACACTGGTTTTGATTCTCATTCCTCATTTCCAGCACTCATTTTTTCTTTTATAAATAAATATTTTTAGCCAATGTGATAAATACACACATCATCAAACAAGGTATTACAAGAAACAATGTGCCTGAAAAGACTCAACTATATGATGTCCAGTAAACGCATCCCATGCTTCTTGGGTTATCATGTGTGTGTTGATATGCAATGGGGTGGGGATTATTATACCATCAGAAAAGTTAAGATCAAATATTGTTAGAATTCTATGTAATAAACTATAAATCCTTCCAGCATCCTTAACAAATTTTTCTTGTGAGAGTCACCTACTATAAATAGACTCTACAATGGATGATAAAGGGTTTGTTAATGTTTCATTATTTTAATTTTTAGTAAAACAAAAAATGGTTTCCTAATGTAACTATTATCTCTTCCCATATCAATGTCGGATTCACATGCACAAAATTGTTCCAAATATCATTGTCAATACTCTTGTGTCTTCGAGTGATGATTCCATTGTAATTGTTGAACTTGCTCTTATTGGGGTTAAAATGATTTCCCAACAAATTTCATCCAAACTAGTTTTTTGTCTTTGGATTTCGCCTTAATGATTTTTTCAAACTCCATGAATCAATAGTGCTTTTATTTTTCATGAATTTTATACCATTTCCATTCAATTAAAAGTGCCAATATATTTTTCTAGAGTGGTAGCAATGACATGTAAAGATAGTAATTTTACCTCTACACTAGGAGCTACAACAGGTTGTGAAACCTGTTGTTCCATAGCAATGGGAGAACCATCACATGTATAAGTTTGTTTCACTACACTGTGAGTAGGATCCGGTTGAGAGACATGTTTTTCCTCATGATTGGGATCATTATCATGTGAATAATTCATTAACTAAAGTAGTGGTTTAACATTTAATTTATCTTATATAAATGCAGTTGAAAAAAGATAATAATATGAGGTAAAACAATGCATATTACAAAAGCATATAACTTGATTATTGAACTCCTTTTTCTTTTTTGAAGTCCAAATAGATTTTACCCCTCTATCAATTATCCATATCCATTCATTGCAGTATCCACAAATATAAAAAAAAATCTACATTAGGACCATTGTGAAATGATAGAAACATCCAAGAGAAAGTGACATCCTCATGAGAATTTTAATCATTCACATCAGTGGTTTTGGCCAATAATAGAACAATTGACATCATTCAATTTACGAGATCTAGAACATGAAATTTGTTTACTACATATATTTCTATTCTAAAATATTTATATTTATATAAATAGTTACTAAAATAAAATTTCAAGAATCCCAATTCATCTATTTTAACATCACTAATGTTATCGACCCACTTGAATTGAAAAATCAACACAAGGAATGTTGTATGATATGACTCCTTATTTGTTTGATGATGACAAAGTATGACATATCAACGTAAATTGGATTTTTCTAATTAGTACCAGAAACATGCCAAGCTTAAACAATGATTGAAACTCCACTATTTTTTTTGGTAATATCATAATCATGATCATTCGTATAGAATGTATAACAATTAATTAAATAACCATTGTAAGTTAATACAAACACATGTTGTATTTCTATTAGCCAAAAACATTGTTCTAAATTTGAATCCTTACTTTCACATGACTGCTTTAAAATATGATCAGTAAACATCATATAATCTTTTGATTATTTTTATTTGATATGCCTCTTTCCCCATAATGGATTCAAATTCCTAAGAATATCATTATGGGTATCAATATATCTATAAACCTATAAAATTTTATAAAATAAGTAATGGTGGGAATACTTTTGGTTTTTAATATTGATTTTGAAAACATCTATTTTAATCATTTCTTAACATACACGCCACCCAGTGTGACAAGGTCTTGGTAGAAAAATTCTTTCCACAACAGACAGTTATTTGATGGGGAATTCAATGACATCCTCAAAAACAAATAAATCAAAAATATAACCCTTTGGATGACTTTTATATTTGAAATTACCATTAAAAACATTAATATACAATTAAATGGTGTACAACCATATATATTTTATAGGAACACATAGTCGAATCTATCTCTCTAAGTGAACCACCAAATGAAAAATCTTATCAAATAATGTCGGTCGGAAGAACATTTCCAATTCTCATAATATGATGGCAATTTCTATTTCAATAGATGAAAATTTCACTGGTCTACATGTTTTCTACATACAGTGTTGAATAAGAAACATAGCTTGGATAATGTAGGATGGATATTGTTGGAAAAAATAAAATGTAAGTCTATAGCCATTAGAACATCCATAAAAACATGTAATTAAAATGATTTCAAACATTTTATCATTAAATCCTCCACTAACACGATGTTCTAGTTATTTGATGAATACACCTATGGAACCATTACATCAATCATGAAGTTTCAAATATGATATATCTCTTTCCTTAAAAAATTTTAATTAGTTGGAGGATGAAACGATCATTTTCAAACATTAAAGTTGTCATCTCTTCTCATATTAACATTTCAGCCATGTCCAACGTAGCCTTAATTCCATCGCTTTTCCAAAGGTCATTTAGATATGTTCCAATGACATTATCACATAAATATTTTTCAACATGAATTACAATGAGAAAATTTCACACATATAGACAATTCCATTATAATAATTCAAAAAAATACTGATCTCTTTTTCCAATCGGTTTTCTTAAGGATTTTCGAAAATGACCTACCAAATTTATAGTTCGCGTCATAAAATATCTTGAATAGTTGATCACCTATTAGTGGAAATGGTTCTACATATTCTTCTGAACTTCAATCGAAGGATGAAAACCAAGATCAGTACTAATGTCATCTGGGTAGAAATCTGTGATGTCCTAGAAACACGATTTTTGATGATTCTTCCACCCTGAATGATTGTGTACCTTGTTTGAAGATGGGACACCCTAAAGATAATTTAATGCTCTATAATTAAAAATTTCCATAATAATGAAAGTTGTTTATCATCACATAAATTAGGTCTCTTTATTTGAAATATTCATTTATACAAGAATAATTCAACATAACCCTAGAATACCAATATAATTTCAAATACATGATCAATAGAATGAAATAAATATCAATATCAGAACCCGATTTTTTTGTTCCTAATATAAAAATAGATAACATGATGTATTTTTGTTTCATGGAAAACCAATGTGGAATTTTATAATTTAACAAAATAATAAGCCATGTGCTTTTAGTTTTCCAATTAAATAGAGAAGTATTCACTCCATCATTAGATAACGCTAGAAGAAGGTTTCAACGTTCATTTCCAAATTTAGTATATTCATAATATGTTATCTTCCATTGAGGAGACTATGTCTGGTGATGTAGTTCCTAAAAATTAATTCTTGTGTTTGTGTGCCATATCAATTTACCTACAGTCTCTTCACTTCTAAATATATGCATAAACTTTGTAATGATTTGAAATTACCAGAAAACATTCATAAGACCATATTAATTTTTCATTGTTTCAAGAAGTGCCTCACTTTTTGCATTATCTTATTTATTTTTGGTCCTTGTTATATAATATTCAGTCACTCATCTAGGAATGTATTGTTTCATATTTCATACCCATTAAGTATATCATTAGTTTTTATCTTATGATATGCTCAAGAGATCATTATTTTAGTGAACTAACCATATAATAGAATCTTTTCACAACTCTTTGACTTGTCTAACAATTTTGGCTAATCAGGAAGTTGTAATTCAAACACCCATTTCATTTCCATAATTTGATATTAATTATAATTCACAAATGTAATTAAATCCTATATATAGTCTTCTTCATTTTCCAAACTTTTAATCATTTCTAATGATCCATTAAACATAGTGCCATCCCAGCCACTGGATACATCATATTTTCCGAGATTTTATTCTTGCTTTATAACCTTGAACTATTCTATGATAGATCAAGTATTCCTCAATCTCTATTGGAATAATTTTTCTTGAATAAAAACACGGTAAACTCGTAGAATTTATTTTTGAAGGGTCATATGCAAGAACATTGGAAAACATGAGGAACTCATTCATTCCATATTCATACATTTTTCTCAGATGATTGTCATCCATCAATTCATTATTCATATCCATACTATTTGATTTGTTAATATTAATATTAAAGAAAAAAACACACAAACAGTGGATATTAAATTAAACCATGTCTAAAAAAATTATATACATTATGTCCCCATCAATATTTATCAATAATATCCACTTTCTAGAACCATGGTCCTTCATTTGGGCTCTTCTAGAAAAATAAATCTCCATACCTTCCTGTCATTACACTATTAGTACAAGTAAGAGAAATTAATCCACATAAATAAGTATAATGAATAAAATCCCATAATAATGCACATTTTTATATTACAAATTATTTACATTAAACTACATGGACATTAATTCTACCATGAAGGCATTGAAATTCCAATTACACTGTCTTAGTGCCTTCTTAACCCCAAAAATTCCTCATATAATATTTGAAAAAAAACCTTATATTCTATTTAGCATGAATATTCCAATTGATTTATGTAGATCACTTCCTCTAATTCTCCAAGATATAATATAATCATGACAACCATTTTTTCTTTAAATAAATTTACCCTTTCAATGTTGTTATTATCGATATACTTCTCATCCCCCAAAATGTAATGATTTTCCTATTTCTATAAAAATATAAAATTAAATTTTTATTGAAAAATACATTTCAGATGTCCTTTGAAAACTATTTATAAAAACATAGATAAAATATCATTATGAAAACCAACAATTTACAGAAATTCCCCATTAATAAAACACTCCCTTCATAAAATAAACCAATCAGTCCACATACTCATTCACAATACCCCAATTACATTTTTATGAATTCAAGGAAACATCAGGCCCTAACTATTTTAATCATTTAAATTTAGTGAAGCCCCTTTATATTTTACAAATTTTCATTTAGATCATAAAAAAACCATTGTTAAAATGAAACCAGTTGTACATAATCTTCTAAAACATTCACATCTATTTATGAAATCTAATCAAGTGAGTTGAAAAACACATGGAATGAATCCTAAGTCCACTATAAGTATTTAAATCACATAAATCTACTTAAAAGGAAAACATGTATGATAAACACATATAATTTTTTAATTATCATTTAAAAACACTTGAATATTTTTAAAAGAACAACATATGCATTTTTACAAAGACAGAAATCGCATGTTCGTTACATTAAAAAGGGATAAATGAATAAAAATATCAATAATTTTATAAAATATAAATCTATAAAATTTTTATCATTTCTATCATTAATAAATATTATGAATTCTATAATTTTATCTCGTAATACTACTGAGGATTGAATAAGTGATAAATATAGAAAGGATGTCACATGGCCATGATACATTTGAGCATAATGTAACATCTCTTCAATGTGGGAGACATCCTCCTCTTGATGATTGAATAATGTACAAACTATTCTTTATTCCTCTAATATAGTTAATTGGATAAATTTCACCTTTTTGAGGGTATAAATTAGGTCATACTTAACGTTATATAGGTACTCAGACCATCTCCACTATCAATGGTTCCTTTCACTTTGTGATTGTATATATTTCAAACACTTTTTTAGTGTATTTTAAAAATATATCACACTTAAGATAATTCCAATAACACCTCATGGATATCACTAATATTTCCAAATATAGGAAATGATTTGGGAAGTTTAAATTATGGCTCCATAACTATTTGGACCTATAATCATCCATATGAACTTTATAGACTAGAACTGTTCAATTCCATAAAAATGATACATCGCAATATAATCCATAATCATTACCTTGATCATTTATTTTTAAGATTAGTGTTTTCATCAATCCCACATTAATATCATTAAATGATATCTCATGAACACCTCTTTAAATAAACCATAACACATTCTTGGATAAGTCCTTTTAAGTGATTCCAATCAGGAATAATCCGGGGTGACCCTATGATAAGAACTGTAAATTTAGAAAAATAATTGGATCTTAAAAAAATCCTTTGGACTCTCTAAATAAACAATAACATCAAACTTCTCTTGTTCTAAAAATATATTGTCCCAAAATTCCATTTTCCACATTAAGTTAATGTTATCAATCCAAAACGTAAATTTGAGATCAAGGAATATCGTGGATTAACACAATCATTTCTCAAAATGATCTCAAGATATCAAACATGTTCTTCCCTCGATCATAAAGAACAATTTAGTACCTCTATGATGATCACATTTTACACATATAAAAATAAATGGATAAAATTTCATTTCTATCACTTCTATGAACCATTAATAGTATACACCTATTCTTAATAATCAATTTTAATTATTATGGAAGAAACTAAGGCACCCCATTAGGACCTAATCATTCATATGAACCCTTTACCTCAAAGTAATTCAATTATAACTTATTCTATCATATCTATATATGAGCTATCTTTTATAGTGGACAAGATATATTCTCAACAAATAGTATGAACACAATCAAAAACTCAAAGTATCCCTTGGGTGGTACACTAAATTACTCCTTGGTAAATACATCTTCGAACTATTCCATTATATTAGAAAATAATGACTGATGATTCACGATATCATCCAAAATTACAATAGAAAAATGGGTTATGATTTTATATATCTACAGTAATATAGGTCATAAATTAATATTTTTCATTTCCAACTCTCTTAAATAGACATAATCATTACGCACAAGTTATATAATTCCACCAATTAGTGAAAAACATTGATATAGTATATACATCCCTGCATAGGGGATTTAAATTGTAGTCAATTACTAAACTCATCATTTTCATGTCACCGAAACTCCCCCCTTCTGTTTTTTTGTGTCTATATTAAGTGGGAATTAATGAGTTTAATGGAAAAACAATCATTTAATTGTGAAAAATTATAGGCATCAGTTTATTATATATGTGAAATTTGTATCTTTATATAGTAATTAACTCTTACCAAAAAATCAAATTATATATGACCAGAGCTGAGTAGGGAATGATTGGCTCAACTAAAATGTAGTATGTGCCTCGTCCTCAATAGTTTGAGCCTATGTGGTCACCGAACAATCCTAGTACTTATGAAATAAATCACAATAGGTTGGTGGAGGCATCCATTAATTTTTGACAAAAATACATCACATGTAGTACAATCCAATTCATTGAGATATGGGATTTTTTTAATTTTTTTGTCTTTTATAAAAAAATTCTTTCATGGTATTGAATTACCCAAAATAGAATATTTACCCAGACAAAATCCTAGATTGAAAACTCCTAGAATGTAATTTCTTAAACTATTTTAATTCATATACAATATCTACCCCCCATGGAGATTATTAATGTTTATCCTCATTTTTAGAGTGATTGAAACACATAATGTTTCCATTTAAATAAGATTAATTGGACAGTTAAAATGTTATCTACAATTCTGTATCCTCAGAGGGGTGGGAATGATTATCTCTCAAACAGATCAACCCGGTTCAACCAATAAATTCATCTCTAATATTGAAAATAAACGTCTTGAAGAATTCTCCTAGTCTCGATGAATTAGAGAAAATCTCTATGGTATCATACAATGAAACATGGGAATGATTTATCCTTAAACAAACGTGTGATAAGATAAGAACAATCAGAGTATCACTTAAAAAATTGACAACACATAACATCTCAATGTAACCAAACCGTCAAGGCAACATCTATAAATGGATAAAAATGACTAAATAACAAATTAAAGGACTTGCAACATGGATTTGGAAGCTTTGATATCAGGGGAATTAAAAGACTCATTGTTGTAGTACCTAAGGTCTTGGGTTCAAAGAAGAGTTTTGTTTGTATATGTGTATGGATTCGTAGTAGAGGTGGGGTTTGGAAACCGTGGTGCAGTATGTAGAGCAGGATGGATTGTGAAAAAAGGAAGGGTTCAAGGAGGAGGTGGTGTGTGGCATTGGTTATAGGTGAGGCTCACACAAGATGGGGTTCAACAGCGTAGGAGATGTTTATTGAAGTGGAGGGTATTGCGGTGGTGGAGGATGGACTAATGACAGTCTATGAGGAGGAGTCAACTACATCAGAGGAGGATGAAGTGGTGGTGGTAGGGTTTGGCTTCCACGAAAGCTTGAGGCATGTGAGATAAGGATTAGAATGTAAAGGTTTATTTAAGAAAGGGCGTAAACATTTTATCAACATAATCGAAAAATCACTAATAAAGGTTTGATTTATCATCACTAAAATATAAATGGCTGATAAAACATCCTTTAATCATCAATTTTTAATGTGATGATAGGATTATAAAGTTAATAAATAAGTTTTAGTTTTATTTATGTTTATAAAATTATATGTATAAAAAATATAAATTTATTTATACATATATAATAAATTTATATTTATTTATAATTTGAAATTTATAATATATATATTTATTATGTTTATAACTATATATACGTAATATTCTTATAATTATTTTTTAATTATTTAAAAATATCTATATTTATTTAGAAATTTAATTGTAAATATTTATTATAATTTTATAATTTTTTAATAACTATAAATTTATATAAATTTATATATAATTGTAATAAATATAGATTTATTTAATTTTTTAATAAATAAATATTTATTTATAGTTATAGTCATTAATATATTTTAATTTTTTTATGTGTTTATAATAATATTTATTAAATTATTTGAAATATATTTATTACATTTATAATTTTATAAATGTATATAATTAATATATTTATTTTAAATTATTATTTAATTTGATATATCTGTATTATTTAAAATTATAATAATAAATAACTGAATATATTTATAAATATATTTTTTAATTACATATATATAATTAATATATTTACTATAATTTTATAATTTATTAAATTTAAATAAATATTTATATATATAATTATGAAATACTTTTTAAATTTGTATATATTTATTATAAATATATATTTACTATATATATAAATATTAATTATATTAATAAATACAAATAATTAAATAAATATATTTAAATACATATGAAATTAAAATAATTATATTAATTATATATAGAAATAAATAAATATATATATATACCTAATAAATTATGATAAATATATTAATTATATATATATTTTAAAATTTTAAAATTATTTAAATAAATATGTATTTATATTTAAATAATTATAAAATTATAATAATTATTTTTACATATTTATAAAATTATAATAATTATATTTTTAATAAATATGTTTTTGATATTTATTAATATATTTTTAAATAAATTTATATTTATTTATAAATATATATATATATATATATTTCAGAAAAATTTATTTAAAATATTAATTATATATAGATTTCTAATTTAAAAATTATTTAAATAAATATATATTTGAAAATAAATAATTATTTAATTATAATAAATATATTTATAAAAAATATATTTTTTATATTTATTATTATAATTATGCATATATATATATTTAAATACTTAATAAATTAAAATAAATATATTAATAATATAATTTTAGAAAATTCCACAATTATTTAAATAAACATATACATATATATATAAATTTTAAATTATTAAATATGTATATAATTAATATATTCATTTTAGTTTCATACGTATATATATATATATATTTACAATTATGATTATAAATTAATATATATATATATAATAAATATAAATATAATAAATATATTTATGATAAATATATTTATTATAACTTTATAATTATTTAAATATATATATATATATATAAAGAATTGTGAAATTGTAAAAAAATATATATATAATTAATATATTTATTTAAATTATATATATATATATCACCAAAAAGTCTAGGGTCAAGCCTTTTATTTTGAAAATGAATGAAAAAGAAATAAACACATGAAAAATGGGTGAAGATAAAAAGGAAGGCCCACATCCATAAATGAAAAACAACTCAAGCATCACCATAATAATGATGAAACATGTTATTATTTGTAACAAGGTATAGGTGCTGCCTCACCACCTGTGCACCACACATCACCAGTGAGGCCCAAAGTGGAAAAACGTGAGCTACGTTCAGTTCCCTAAATGGGTAGAGGGTCTTTGAGCAATTATTAATCTGGCATCAAAGGTGTTACCTTGTGAGGACTCAAACTCTGAACCTTGGGGTAAGTGTGGAACTACTGAAACCACTCCACCATAGCCTTGTGGGAAAACCGTGTTATAATGGGGAATGAGGTTTAGGTTGAGCTTCACCACATGCCCGCCACATGTCCTCGATGAGGCACAATTTGTCAAACCTTGTGCTTGGGACAGTTCCCTAATGGGGTAGAGGGCCCATGAGCTGTTATTGATCTGGCATCTCATGTGTTTCCTTGCAAGGTCTCTACTCAGAACCTCAGGGTTAGGGAACCATATCTGAAATATTTATTTATATTTATGAATATGTATAAATAAATAAATATTTATATCTATAATTACAAATTTAATAAATATTTTTATAATAATTTTATAATTTTTTAAATATAATTTTTAATAAATATAAATATAAATATATGTATATATGTATAAATATTTGTTTATATTTATTAATATATCTCTGTTTTTTTAAAAATTTATAAAACTATGCTTATTATAAATATATTTTACATGATTTTATGTATTTATGAGAACACAATAGGTTCACGGGGATATGAATGAATCATATAAACCGATTAAAGTGATGGTCATAAAAAACTAGTCATCATCTATATGGGAAGCATGAATTTTATTGAAGGTGTAATATATAAAAGAACATCCATGATGAGTATATAACACATGAAAATCAATTATATTCATATATTAGTTTACAAAATTCATTACAAACATATATTTACTTGATTATTAAGATATATAATTATAACTATAACTCTAAATATATATATTTAAAATTTATTTATATATAATTATAAATATCCATAATTAAAAATTATTTATATATAATTATTAATATATTTTTAATATGTATTAATATATTAATATTAATATATAATTTTAAATAGATTAATATAATAATATATATATATTTATAATAAAAATATATAACAAACATACTAAATATATTTATTATTTAATGATATTTACAAATATATTTGAATTATTAAAAAAATATAAATTAAAATGATGTGTTTTTTATTTAATGTATATAAAATATATTAATTTTTAATATATATAAAATAATTTTTTATAAATTAGTAATTTTTTATTAAAAAAATATACCATCGCTAAAAATAGCACTGATAAAGGATATAATTATTAGATCTTTTTTATAGTAATGATAATAGCCCCCTTTTAACAACCCTTTCTACTTAATATTGATAAAACAAGGCGCATCCCTTCTCCAAATTTGCGGTAGTGGTTGGTGATTACTCAGCACCGAGTTAGTAGTTATTTTAGAATAATTTATACATTTTCAAATATGATTGGCCCATATGTTATCATGTTTACTGTTGTATGAAAATCATGACATGGAAAATATTTATCTCACTTATTATATGCATACATTTGGAATGTTGTTTCTCTTGATTTAAATTTATTAAATTTCTATTGTTTTGATTGTTATTTATCATCAGAGGGTATGGTCTCCCCACTATACCCCATATATTCTCTTAGGTAATTAGAAACCATTGGTGTATTTGGAGGCATGTCAATGCTTTAGTGACTCACCAATAATGTTTCTAAAGAGTGACTTGGGAAATGATGTCATACCAAGAACAATTTAAGTAAATTTAGAACTAACTCTTACACATGTCCTTTACATCTCAACACATTAACCTTTAGGTCCTTGATTGTTGCTTCTAATTTATTTCCTCCAATTATTGTACTTTCGATTACTCTTATTTCAAACATCCAATCTATGTATTTATCACTTCACTGTAGCCTCATTGTATTATAAATTAGATTACTGGAATCAATCTTTCAGACATTTACAAATAATGCAATTCTCCAGTGGATGAACATAGTAAAAAAATACCATTTGAATCATTAAGTGAAATATTACTATGGAAAACTACAGTAAAATTTTCAACTACCATTATATAGTGGTCTAATTAAGAAAATTGAAATCATATTAAAAATTATTCTTAAATAATACCATAAAATTTTCCAATATAAAATAAAAAACATTATATTCGATAATTTCAGTCATATTAATAAAATATAGTATTTTTTGGCTTTGAAAATTTAAAATTCAAGTGGTTCTTTCCTCCATAAATTACCATTATAAATTCTCATTGGGTTTTTATAAATAAAAAAATGATTTTTTCAATGGTCATTTTAATTTAATAATTTTATATTGAAGTATTACAATGAAATTAATTACAATTGATTTATTTAATGTAAAAATAATGAATATAGGTTGTGAATTATAGTCAAATGTTACACTAGAAAATTATACTTGTACAGTGTGACTAATTTTATTTGAAAATACATATGAAACTACAAGAAATTTTAATCCTTTTAAAAATATCGACTCCCTATAAGGGAATATTACATATGTTTTATCTACTATTATGATTTTGTAAAATTTATCATTTAAATTATGTATGGAATTCCCAACATGAAATATCGTCTATGATTTTCTTATAGACATGTTATTCATTAAGAATTTAATATCCTTCCCTAATAATGTAAATCGATTAAAAAATTCACACTTTTTTTTATAATTTATTTGAAATATTTCTTATGTAATTATAAAATCATTATTTTAGGACACTAAAAATGAATTCTTTCTCACTTAAAAAAAATACATGTATTTTATAAAAATATATAATTTTTAAAACATTAAAATAGAATAATATATTTTATGATTTTTAGAAAAACATATTTTAATTTCCATTGAATTTTGTTCTTCGATATAATTTTATATAATTAATAATAATAATAATTTATTTTCAATTAAAAAAATATTATTTTCAAGTACATAACAATTTATTCTATTTTTAAACTACACATATTAACAATAAAAATTATTTTTGATTTCAAAAAAATTTAAAATCATTTTAAAAAATAATCATTTATTTTTTGTGCAAAAAAAGTGGTGCTCATTTTTTTATTTTCTAGATAAAAATGATACCCCCCATATTGTCTTATTAAATCATCAATGCACTTTTGAAATGAAACATTTGATGACCCATAAAACTTATTAGAGAAGAAACAAGTGAAGATAATTTGGGTTTTTCCCACCATTATTCCACACCTAAAGAAATGTTATATTTTTTTAAAATACTAGTGGTGGGTAGATAATGGTAATGTGGATATATATAGTCATCTTTAAAAAATAATTTAATTACATTAGATTTAGTTTTAAATTATATTATTTTATCTTCATAATGAAATATTTTAAAATAAATGTTTATCTATATGACCCATTCAAATATCCGTTTATAAATTCAAAATTTTATAATTCATTTTATAATTTGAAATGAACATAAAAAATTATAATAATAAAACTAATAATTTAAAAAAAAAATATTGTTAATGAAATATTAATAATTCTTTTAGTTGGGTTCAGCTTTAGGTATCAGAACTAATCAAACCTTCATAAATAGTGGATAATTTTTATTTTAATATAATAACTCTAATAAATTTTGATTATCCACTACATAGATCGAATTATTAACATCATAGAGTGTATTAAATGGGTAATAATTTTCATCCTTGTCTATCAATTATAACTATTTATTATTAAAAATATTTATTATGAGAACAGGGCTTCGTAAGTCCAAGAAATATAAGAAGTGAATTTTGGTAGATTGTAAGTAGTCTTAATGTACAACAAGAGGATAAATAATTTCATACAATCTTGATTTTTATAAATTTGTTTACTTTTTTTTTTTCTGAAAAATTGATCTTATACTTGATAATCTACCTATACTGATTATATTCATCAATTTTTTTGATTAAAAAATGTATCCCTCTCACGAACGTTAATTAATTGCATGAATGAAATTTCATGGTAAAAATGATAACTTATACTTAATACTCAAAATATAGTTAGTATTTTATTTTATATTTTTGGTTTTAGGGAATTTATTTCATATATGAATGAGAATTATCTACATTAATCACATTTCTTTGTGAAGAAGTTAAAAAAACTTGATAATGTAAATATAGTGAATATTATCTTCTATATTTTTGGTATTATATATCTTATTCAATACATGAATTATAATTATTTATGGGAATGATATTTAATTATAAAAAATAGATCCTAAAATTGATTCTCAAAATATAGTGTGTATTTTTCTGTAATGTTTCTGGACATATATCACTTTATCCAAATCACATAAATATATTCTATTATTTTTTGTGATTCCATTATATTTTCAACATTTATGATTATTCAAGAGATAATTTCATAATTATTTATATAAAATAACTTAAGTGATTTTTTATATTTTAAAATAAAATCTTGGGGTTTTGGATGTTTTATTTTAGAAAAAACACGGAGGAAATAAAATTTGGATCTAGAACACCGAACCAATTGAATAAATTTATACATTATAAATTGATTATGTTATCAATGATTTTGTAATAGGGTTAAAGTTGAAATTAAATTATTCAAACATATTTTCAATGAATATTCTTTTGATAAAAAGGAAGCTTATATAAAATACACTTAAAATAACACAATTGAGTATTTCAAATGATGTTTTGATTGAGGGTATTATAGAGGAATTGTTTTTGGTGTTAGGAGAAACTTGTTATAGAAAAAATATACTTACTAATATATTATTGATTAAAAATGACTATACACATTGAAAATGGTAATGAAAACATAAAAATAACTTGATTTGGAAATTTTAATAAAATTATCATTTATGGGATTTTAGTTACTATACATGAACAAATCAAAATGATCATCCAAATTTTAATGTGGGGGGTTTTTGCGAAAATTGTGGTGAAAATAGTTGTAATTATAATAACGGAAGCTATGAAAATACCTAAAATAATGATAAAGTTTTTTATATTTTATATCACATCATATTTGGGTTGGATGGTTAGTAGATGTAAAAAAACAAAGCACAATTTTCTTATTTTTATTAATTTATTTATGGATTGATTATTTATAAAATTTGAGATTTAAAAAAATATAAAATAATTTTCAAGGTATATTATTGAGTGAATAACTATATAAACCATCAACAGGGGAGTTAAAACCCCAGAAACACTCACATTGGGAGAAACTAAAATAGATGATTAAGTGGTATAGTTTTCTAAATATTCTTCTCAATATTTCCTCTTTAATAAGTGTATAAAAGAATCATTTATAACACATAAACCTCCCAATTAATATTTTAAATTAATAAATTAATATTATTGTGGGTAATTATAAATGATCATAAATATATTATGAGTATGATATATTATTCAAGGGTTGTAATCAAGTTATCATAAATAAAAAGACTTAATCATCACAATCGTCTTCATAATTGATATTGTTTTCATCATCATCATCACCAAAACCATTATTTGATTTATTATAATCCACATAAAATCTAATATTTATTATTATCCATTGTTGACTAATATGGGGGAAAAAACCCATTAATTTTGAGTCATGTGAGAATGTCGGGAGAGTATCCCCTTCCCTTATTCTTCTTCATATTATTATTGCTATCTTTTTTTAATTTTATTACCTAGATAGTGGTTATTTTGATTGATAATTGGAGTAATTTTATTTCATATTCTCTTTCCCATTATCTTCCTTATTTTATTTCTATGATCATACAAGGATATTTGGTTTCCATGAAAAATATATATGGGTAATTTCATTTAGGGACACTCCTATCATAATGTACGAAAAATTTAAATTATATATTATACAATAAGTAAACGAACTATGAAAATTATGGAAGTAGGTTTTGATACTAGATTGAAAATGGTATTATTTTGGTCTATTTCATTTAATGATTAATTAGAAGTTGTAAATAAGAGTGAAATAATGTAAAACAAACTAAAAAACATAATATATTTATACATAATGAGAGGTTCTAAGGATGGATTAGAGTGATAGCCGTATTATAATATAATTATATTGTATAGATCTGAATCCATAAAATAGATTCAATTATATGATGATTGTTTGAGATTACAATATATAAAAGAGTACTTAATATGGCAGTTAAACAATAACATAAATTAAATTAAGTACAAGGTATAGTATTAAATGTAAGCTCAATTTGATGAATGAGATGACCTAATTGTTAAATAAAACAATCCAAATTTTCATAGATTTAATTGACCAGATCCTAGTATCACATTAATGTGCATGCTTTGGATGTTGGATGCTCTTAAAGGAGGGTTTATGTTTCTTGGAGGATGTTTGAGCATATTTGGGGGATACAATTCAAAAAATTGAATGGTTATGGCCTGGAATAATGTGATTCACAATGGTTATGGTGGCTGTGACATAGTAGATATCTCCATTGGTGTAGTGTAGTTTATATGTAGTTTCAAGGAAATTACCAAATCATGGGGTAGTTGTGGTATAAATGATTACTTTGGCGAGTCCCTTCATATTGAAGCTAGGCACTATGGCATGTAGTGTAAAGGTTGCGACAGAACCTATTTTGGGGGTACTTCTAATATAATTATTGACACTCTATGGGCGTGGGTTGTGGTGTTTTCCCTTTACTAGAAAGGGTGTATTGTTGCTTGGGGGTTAATACTATTTTTTAACCCCTATATATACTTTTACGGGATTTTTCATGGATTAAATGAATTAAATTTGACACAGTGTGGTTGCGACATAGTCTATTATCCCACACTATAGAATAACCCATGTTAGGGTGGACTACAACATGGTCCATGAGGTCGGGTCATAGTCTTCAGTTTTCAGCGGTTGTATAAATTCCCTATAATACCCAGTCTACACTCTTTTCCACTCATTCCACTCAAACAAAAGGATACCATTATAGGTTTCTTTATGGTTTTAATGCCCCATATGATATTTATTAATCCAAAACTCATAAGGATTGATCTGGGGTGATCCATTGTCACTTCTAACTATTCACACAAGTTCTTTCTCTCAGTTTGTTTTCTTTTCCCCTAATTTATTATTACTATACTATGTTTCTTGATATATTATATTTTAATGATGTCTTTAACTTTTAGGGGTACTTTTGGTCGGAAGTCGTTATGAGATCCTAATTTCCTCACAGGAATGGTGATTAGAGATATGAAACATTGTTCCATTTTCATGTGAATAATTTTAATGCTTTTAGGTAGGGGATTCAATTATTATTTTTCTTTATGTTCAATAACCAATCCAGGATATTTTATAACATTTTAATGTAATAGAATTAACATATCAACTATTTTAATAGATTAATAATGAATTGGACAATGACTTCATATCAATGATTTTACTTTTCACCATGATAAAAATTTTCCTCTTTATATTTCAAATAGTGTAATATATAGGGATTTCTTGTTATAATGTATTATTATGTTATGGAATAACATATTTTTATTTATTTAAAATGAAAATTAATAAAAATATACAATAAATATATTAATTTAATTATGAATAATTAAATAATATGTATGTTTGTGATCTTCTAATTATTTTGATTTTAAGGTAATTAAAATTAATGGGATGTGCATGATTCATTAAATGTCCTCCACCATGATTATTAAATTGATTAATAATTTTATGCATTCAAGTGAATGTTGTGAATTTTGAAATGAGAATTCCTACAAATAATATTGGCATGTCCTTGAGTTTTTTAAAACCAGAATGTATGCTAAGAACATGTTAAAACTTTATTAGCTTGTTATTTCTTACTGCCATATATTTCCCATAGTTAGAACTTTTTAATTATGAATTACATGATTCAATATAGAATAAGGACAAGTATATTGATAAATAAAATTATTAGGACATTATTTTCTATTTTACTTGAGGTGGCTAAGTACCTAGTGATTAGAGCTGTGATATATCCTTTAGTATGGACTTGACCCCAGTTGCTCAGCACCTGTGCCTTATTTAATTACATTGGCCTATAAATAAGGAAGAATCATGAAAGGGACCAAATATTTTAGTATCATTGGAAAACAAGATACTTACACATGTTCAACATTATAAAATGAACAATCATACAATATGTAATTCCATTTTAAACATCCATGACTCTTGGATTATCACAACAATTCATTCAAAATATACTTCTACTTACCATGGGGGAAAATAAATTGAAAAAAGTGAGCTTAGGTTCTCAGTAAGGGTTGAATTTATATTTTACAAATTAACATCCAAAATATATAATGTTAATAAAATTATTTTGGGTATATGGTATGAATATTGGTTATTAGATAAAATATTTGTGATAATCATTTAGATTATTATAATGGTATTTCAATCATCATGAAGTATTATTGTCGTATAAATTTGTATTATGTATATATAATTTTTTCAAAACATTTAATATGAATTAATACATATTTTATTATCTGTTTCAATGATAAAAAAATTCATTACAAACCATTATTGATAAATTAAGGAAATAAAATTAATTATCCATGAACGTCATAAATTGGTACCTCACAGATGATTATTTCATTTTTTTAATTTAATAGAGATAGAGAGAAATAAGTTTCACGATGAATATTTCATTGACATGATATTATAAGAATATATACATGATAAAGGAGTAATCGCAATCATATGGATATAATATGGGAGGATAAGATAAGAAAACAATGTAAATAGATAATGATGTTAAAAGAAAAAAGGAAGAGGGTTTTCCTATTTAATTATCATCCTTGAGAACCTATTTGGGGAATGGGTTTTTGTATTTTGTTAATAATTAGAGATCTTGGACATGGAGAGAGAATAGAGAAGAGTATTTAGAAAGAACATGGACCAGATTCATGTCTTATATGATTGATGATATTGGGGGTGAGGGGTGGTTTAAATAGTGAATGAGATGAGTGATTTTTTAAGATATTATTAAATTTTTTATTATATTTCTTATATAAATTTATAGGTTTGATTATTATGACAAAATACAGTATTATATTTATATGTGTTCGATCCAAGTATTCTTAAATAATCCATACATCTCCTATGACTCAATAAATCAAGTATTTTTCATTTATCTTCTGTTACCATATCTTACTATTCACAAAAAAATCAAGTATTTTAGACAAATCTCAATAAATCACATCAAATATTTTTCGATGGGTATAATAAAAAATGAAATCTTTTTATTGAAAATAATTTTCAATATATGATAAATTTATTGACTAATTAAAATATTTATTTACTAAAAAAATACTGATTTTAAATACAAAACATATTTTATAACACTTTAAAAATTTCAATAGGGTCTCATAATGTTATCTGAAAGTATTAAGACAACAGATTAATTATTTATGATTCCATTTACTGAAAATGAAGGTTATTTTAAATAATTTTATTAATAATAAAATTGTAATTAAATATTTATGACTTAAAAAATACATACAGTTAAATATTAATTATTAAAATATTCATTTACATACACTATGATATATTTAAATCATAATTTCATTTAGAAGATGGGAAATTTTAATTTACAGTTTCTTTTGTTATGTTACTATTCTATTGGATGGTTTACTGTACATAAGGGTCACATTCCTATTCCAAAGGGAAAGTTACTATTTCATTGTTATAGGTTCCTTAACTTCTAGAAATACCATTTATTTCATTAATTATTTATTTATGATGTTTTTATGATGTTCTATAAGTGACATTACATGATATATAATATTTCAAATAAATAAATGAAGAGAAATTTCTTTAATAGATTTATGGGTTGTCACATGCATCGCTCCTATAAAACATTCATCATCAAAATTTCTATATTGTGACCCCATAAAAAGATTTGGTTATTTCATCATCATAAGTACCTCATGATCCCACATCACCTCTTCAATTTTATGATTTTTTACAATGAACATTTACAAGAAGAGTCATCATAGTTATCATGACCTATTCCCCAGTGTCCATATTATAGATAGGATCTCACGGTAAGATAAACAATGTTGCAAATCTATTCCTTAAGAATTTAGTAAATGTGTTGGATCTATCTTGTATTTCCCTAAAAAGGGATGTGGAACACATTATGTACTTTATAAAGGCTATGAAACATTTACAAATGATATGTTACATCTATAGTTCTCTCTAAAATTTTAAAAGGTCCAATGTACATGGGGCTCTGTTTCCCTTTCTTCCAAAATTTTATAATACCCATCAATAACGATACTTTCAAGAAAATGTTATCTCCCTCGTGAAATTAAAAATCTATCGTTCTATTATCTGAATACATTTTTTTCATTTTTTAAGAATATTTGAAGTGGGTTTGAATAGTCTCTACTGTTGTTCTGGTTTCCTCCACATGTTTTGGGCCCAAAATCTTTTTTTCCCTGACTGCATACCAACATGTCGTTGTGCGACAATTTTTTCGATACAATGCTTGATATGGTTCCATTTTAATACTAGATTGGAAACTATTATTCTAAAAAAACTCTACTTATGGTATATGCTGATCCCACATAACTTGAAAATCAAGCGAGTATGATCATAACCCATATTATAATGTTTGGATCATTATTTCTAATTTCTCATTAGTTTGAGAATGATAAAGAGTACACAAATTAAGCACAATATCAAAGTATTTATGAATACATTTCCAAAATATTGATGTAAATATTGGGTCACAAGGAAGAATAATTTAGATTGGTGATCGATGAAGTCTTAAAACCTCACTAATATAGAACATTGTAAGGATCTATAGAATAAAATCCCCCCATATAGTAAGGAAATGTGAAGATTTGTTACGCCGATCAACAATCATCCATATTACATAATCCTTTCATGGAGTTTTTGGAAATCTAGTGTAAATATCCAGGGTTATATCATCCCATTTATATATAGTAATAGGATGTGGTAGCATGACCCCTCATGGATGTTTTCATTTGGCCTTCACTTTTTTATAGACTAAACATCTTTCTACATAATCATTAATTTCCCAGTACATGTTGTCCCCGAGAAATGTTATTTCAAATATCTATACATCTCATTACTATAATGGCGTATATAAAAAATTGAGTTATGGGGACCATCCAATAACAGCCTCTTTAGATCTGGTAAAGAAGAAACACAAAGCCACCTCCCATGTTTCATAATTTCATCTTCGTATATGATGTCTTCCATCATTACATCATTTAGAGAATTAATTTTCATTTGAAGATTCTCATCATCAAACTAGGAACTTCTAACTCATTCCACTAATGATGGTTTTGAAACAAATTGAAAATGTAATGATATTTCTACTTCCATGATAATTCCCATATCGATATTTTATAGATCCACGTACATAAGAATGTTTTTAATCCTAATTTTGTTCAATAATCCCTGATACATCATACTCAATTAAAATGCTACCTTATTTTCCTTTCATGGGTGAAGGTGTGGTGAACAATCACAATCCTTAAGAAACACATTCAATTACCTTTCATTATGTTGATTTTATTACGTGAGAAGATATATTTCAAAATATAATGATATATATATATATCATATCCTTCAGAATAATGATATTGTCACCATATCTACAATAAAAATATTACAGCTATAAACTTATGATAACAAATTGGATAAATTATTATGAGTTTTTAACTGACTAGATTCACATGAAATTACTCTATCATTCTTCAAAATGACAAAACTAATTCTATTCATTGATGCATAAATATAAATAAAAAATAAATTATTTCCTGACGATAGAGTGAACATTGAAGCATTCAGCAATATCTTATTCTATTCTTTAAAGCGTTCTTAACATTATTTTGTCCATACAATCTTAACAACATGAAGAATAATTTTTGTTAACATGTTAGCTAATCGGGTGAAGTGAAGAATGGCATGCCAATACAACTAGATAAACCAATTAAAATACATACCTTAGTTATGTTTGCTGGTGTACTCCATTCGTGAACAACCTTTTCCCATACATGATCAACTATGATTCCATCCGTAGGGACAATATGCCAATGAAATGAAACTATTTGAAGCTAGAATTCACACTTGATAAACATCCCATATAACTCATTTCATTTAATACTCTGTAGAAGAATTCGTAAATGAATCTCTTAATCTTCATATATTTTTCAGTATACTATGATATCATAAATTAATACCACATCAAATTCATCAATATATTACTTGAAAAAACTATTCATTAGATCCCTAAAAATAGAGGGTGAATTTGTTTCTCCAAAAAGCATTATTGTAAACATGTAATGCCCATACCTGGTTAGAAATACTATCATTGGAATATAATATTTCTTCACATGAAAATGATGATATCTAGGTAAAAGGTAAATATTCAAAAAAAATATTCAGCTATTTTATGTTGATCAAAAAAATATTCTATATGAGGAAGTTGATACTTTTTCATTATTTTAATAGTATTAATCACCTTGTAGTCAATGCACAGCCTCATTAATCCATCATTCTTAATGAAAAATAGATTATGGGCTCCACAGGGAGAAACCCTATAGTAGAAAAATCACTTATATCTTATATCATGTTATTGATTCTTAAAATCAATTAATTATACTATGGCCATTATATAAGGAGACTTTGATATAGGTCTCCCTGAGGAATTAAATCAATAGATAACTCAAATACCTACTGTAGAGGTTGTCCTGATAAATCCATCAGAAATACATCAACAAATTCCTACAAAATAGTACTTCCTTAATTTTGGAATTACATCCCTCACCAATTGATATTGGATTCTCATCCACGCTATAAATTGAATTTAGTAGAGCTAATAGGGGAGGATATTTATCAAAATTATATGGTGAGGTTTCTGCACAAAAGATAAGCGACTCTAAATAATTATCAAAAAAATTCCACATCCTTATAATTAAAATAGATCTTCACAATATCATTTGAAATTCAATTTATATCTGGAGTGATATAAATGTTATCCATGGTTATGATAATGAGGTCATAAACTAAAGCACATGTTTGTGTCATAAGGGTGACTGATCGACCCATCTTTCTTAAAATGATACTTCCCTTAGAGATTTTTACTCATACTCATTTATAATTAAAATTGAAAATATATTTTTTGTTGGAAAACTGGGATGGTATAAAAAAATATGTTGTTCTCAGATCCAATAATGATTTGAAAATGTATGAGGAAATGATTAAAGTACCACTAAACACATCATTATAAACTTCAACATCAGTAGTTGTGACCACATAATCATAGCATTTATCCCTTGGCCTTATTTTGGGAACTTTTCCATAACACTTAGTAGATTCATTAAAATAAATTCCCTTCCACTTACAATTATAGAATTGATCATTAACATCTATTTTCATTCCCATTCTGTCATGATATTGGATGAACTTTTCTCCACACATAAAAAAAATACCCATTCCCTTCAGGCAAGTTCTAGGGTGTTTCCTCCCACAATTAGTGTAGGGTGGAAAGTTAAATATTACCTAATACACCATTTTAATATATTTTTTTAGGGAGTTTCTATTATCCCTATTAATCATTTTGTTAATTTGAAATCATATTACATAACGAATTACTCTTTGGTCTAGATAACACATGAGACAATATCATTGTATGAAGAGAAATTCTTAGAGACCAGTGCGCATCAAAGGAGTAGTTATAAAAAACAATGAATAGATCAATATTTATCTATATATTATCTATGTAGTCCATATTATTCCTTTATTTCCTTGTAGATTTGGATTCATACTTTGTAAAATTTTCATTCTCTTTCTTTCTATGAAAAATTAATTTCCTCTCCATATCCACTCACTGTTTGTGATGAAAAAAATCGTGAAAATATACATAAAATCTCTCCATTAAATATTTTCATTCTCTTACTCATCCTTTTTGTTTGGATTCAAATACTAATATTTATCAATATATCCCATTAGATAATATAATTCCATGAAAACGTTTTCCCTTTTGTTACTTTACAAATAGTTTAATATCTTTTCTAAGGAACATATTTTCTATTTTATTAATAATTGGGTTTTAGTCCAAATAAGTGAAAGTGTTTGTTGTATTATAATGAATTATAACATTTCTAATTGATGTTGGGGATCAAGATCCTCCATATGGGAAAATTTATTGTTCACAACCTCATTCCTCTGTCCCAAGTTACATTTTTCTCAACACCATCTATAGATCTAGAACCAACATCATTATCCTAAAAAGGAGGGACATCCCTACATGGGTTAAATGTGTTCATGCCATTTCCATTCATTCAAATATTCTCTATTTTTAAATATAGGTTAATAATAAATTTATTTATGAATCATAATGTATAATGTCAAACTAGAAGAATACATAACATAAATTGAGGGTTTATGCATTTCTAATCCCATAATCATTAGAATGTTTTCATTGGTAACATATTTACATTTAAAGCCTTCATAATGGTTGTAAAGAAAATTTAAATTATCCTATTATATCCCATGGGAGTTTAAAACTAGGTGGGTTGTAAGGCCCATTTTCATATACCATGTTGCCCTGAATCAGGCTCAGAACACCTTGTCACTGCTGTTTCTCCTTGGTAAATATGTTCCAGAACCACATCCACTACATGTATCTATACATGGATGTATTTTATAGAAAGTTCCACATAATATATAACATACCAAAATTATAGGGTGTTCTATTTTTCTTATCCCCAAATTATATCTTCGTGTATTGTTTACTAAAATACACTTTCGATATCTAGTTTCCAAGGTTTATTTTAAACATCATTTTATACCTACTGTAAGGACCCAAACCCAGTTTCCCAGAGATGCTTCCTTATTTATCAATATTTTAATACAAAAAAGAAGACATGTAATGGAGTACTAAATATTTTATCATATTTGGAAAACTAGATACTGACATAAGATGAATAGTGAAAATTAAAAGGGAATAAAATATGTAAATTCATTTATAAACATCCATGAATCTATGATTATCCCTAAAATTTATTCATAATATACTTATTTACATCCTAGGGAAATGTATGACATAATATAGGGGTGATATAGGATGATAAATAATGTTTTTTAAAATAAATAATAATCAATAGTGAATAAATAAAATTACACATTCCATTGAAACATAATCCTGATCATAATATGGTAAGAATAAAAACTGAATAAATACTGCAAAAATATAAAATTACAAGATTTTTTCTACTATTGGAATAATTACATAGACTATCACTTACCAGTATCATAAATATTGAATGCATAGTTTGTGACATCATAACCATATTTTCAAAGCGTCATACCAAGACCATATATATATGGGTTAAAACCCAAGATTGTTTGTCACATCAGACTTACCAAGGCACCGAGGGGTTATTACGGGCCCCTCCCAACACATATATAGTCTAATAAATTCCTCATATAAAGAGGGTTGAAACTTAATCACCATATACATTCATATTGAAACTAACATATTTAATGTAAATTACATTCCCCAATAAAAATATTAACAATAACAATTCAAATTAATATAGTGAATGTAATCAAAATAGCACACCCACTATTAAAATTTTTAGAATACATTCCATAAAATATGGTAGATGATATCATCGAATATTAATAAAAATTAAACAAAACAATAAAAAAAGTCTTGATATAGGTAAATTCTAGGTCCACTTGGATGAATTCCTTAATAGGGGGTTGAATCAGGGTATGATAGATGAAATTTTTTTATCGTTCAGATCTTGTTTGGTTTTTAGAAAAAAAACTCAATTCTCTCTTTCTCCCATAGAAATTTAAGAACAGATATGAAATCATGAACATGACACAATTATTTTTACATGGTTCACCCGCATGGGGCTATGTACACGGAGCATAAAATGACGACGTGTTGATGTACCAAATCCACTAAGGATCACTACCAATAATGAGTACAATGTTCCGGCTAGATATTCAATGCCTAGAATCACTGCATTTACCAACATTGGGGTTTTCTCACTACATTACCAAGTGTCACTTCGTATGAATACTTCTTGAGCTCATTATCATTGTAAAGGGTCATTGACTTCCACTTCCTTTTCTCACTACTTTTGGAAAGGAATCCCCTTATTGTTTATAGACTAGTAGGCCAAACATAGTTTATAGACATGTAGGTGCCTTCATTTTCAAGAATTCCTATATTCTCAACTATAGGTAGATGCTCTGTTGAAGTTCCATTTTCACCCACAGATGATGTCCACCTTCCCGAGTACTTCTAGATACTAGAATGCCGTTTCAAAAATTGATTTTAAGCTTTCGTAATCATCCTTGTTCAAATCGTGAACAAACATCCTATCTCACATTCTAAGCACCTAGTTTTGTACATGGATCTCACTTTCTGTGTACTACTGCCTCTTCTAAAAACCATTATTGCCTTTTTGTACCTCTACTAATTCCATGAAATATTATCTCCTTCTCCTAATGTTTCCTTCGTTCTACCTCTACAAATTGCCCTCTGACCGCAAATTGTTCTCTTTTCTGAGACTGCAATCATTTCCATATATTTGAGTTACACCTATGCATACCACTTACAGAAGTCTATCTCTCCCATACATAAGATTCTTCTTCCACGTAATGATTCCTTTTATATTTTCAGTTATCTAAATATCCTTCAGTTGAATCTATTTCATGCAAACCACATTAGCCTTCTCGAACATCCTAATAGTTTTGAGAACTGCTCGAGAGTACAGTTTCCACCGCTCTATGTACCATTCCATTGTCATGGTATTCGTTCTATGTTCATTTGTGGTCATATCGATTTTTAAAAAAACAAAAAAAATTACAACAAACACAATGACACCCAAAACATACCAATAGAATAGTTTTAGGGATTTTTTCCATCATAAAAATACAATTATAAACCCAACAAATTATTCTAGAGTGAAATAATCATTTACTTTGAAGAGACCAATTCTTTTTGGGAAAATAATTTTTTATTTTTTTTATTTGTTCAATAAATGTAGTTATAAAAAAAATATAATTATTAATGAATTTTGTTTTTTATTTTATGAAAATAATCGTGTCTTAAAAAAGATAATGTTTGGTACGTGAAAATGGGTAGGAAGTTGAGACATTCCATTAAATCAGGCTTGCGTATTGGATGAATTGACAGAGGAACATTCTAATAAACATATATATCCCATAGATGATTAAAAAACTAATCTTGATATGTGAATTTGAAACATATACATAGAATATATAAAAAATACAAAAACATTAATCATTATATTAGTGAAAATATAGTAAAAGAATAACATGAAGGAAAATGATGGTTCGGGAAAAATCTTATACCTAATGTATGAATGAGTTATGAACATGACCATACTATCATGAAAAAATAAATTGAATTCATTAATAAATTAACTCATAACCTTTTAAATATTTACTTAATTTAGAATAATTTTATTAATTTCATTTATGGCCTTTTTTGAGTTACTAAATACAAATTTATCACTCTGTAGTGTTCGTTTCCATAGTTTTGACGATTGGTATACTTGTATATGATTATGGGAGATCATGTGGAATAGATATAATTCAATATATTTTCATTTATTTGTTACTAATTAAAATACCAAACATTAGTGCTAATTGTTTAGATTATTATAGTCCTATTTAGATCATCTCAAACTAGTTTTGTTTTATAAAATAGAATTATAGATATTTATGGTCTAGAACATTACATAAGGTGTAATATAAATTTACAAATCTGGATGAACTAGAGAAATGGTATCATGAAATGCTATGAAAAATAATTTGTAAGATTAAAGTTCATCGTCTACAAAGGTCGTAAACTGGAACCCCATATAGGATGATTTCTTTTTTCAACATAAAATAGTGTGAGATAGATGGTTTTTTAAGAATATTAAATTAGAATGATATAATTACCATATATATATATCATAATAGAGTTATCATAATAATCTGGAAAGTGGAGGATAGGATAGGATATGAAAATAATTTAAATTGAAAACAAAATTAAAAGATAAAGGAAGAGGGTTTACCACTTGAATTATCTTCCTTGATGACCCCTTATGGAAAAGGGATTTGGTCTTTTGGTATGAAAAAGATCTTCTAATTGTTTTGAGACACTAGGGAAGAGGATTTATAAAAAACATTTATAATCATCAAGGATTAGATGAGTGTGGAGAAGAGGTGGGGAGGGGTGATTTTTTTAGTGGATGAGAGGGGTGTCTTTTAATATCTTATTCATTATATTATTGTTTTTTATGAAGATATGAAATGATTTAGATTATTGTGACCAGATATATTAATAATTGAATTTTATTTAGAACCCTATGTGGTTACATCATCCACACTTCACCTATGACACACTAAATCATGTATTTATCATTTTTCATAAATTATGGTATTTTACTATTCAAAAAAATCTATTATTTTAGAAAAATATCAAAAATTCACCCTTAACATTTTCCAACATTTAGAAATCAAAATTGAACTCTATTTTATATAAATAATTTTCCTTTTATAATAAATTTAATTTTTAAATTAAAAAATATTTTCTAGAGAAATATAGATTTTATGTTAAAAATTAGTTTTATAACACTCTAAAACATTATATAGGGTATTGTAAAATTTCCCTAAAAGAGTAAAAAAAAATGTATTGATATATGAATCCATTTTATGAAATTTAATTTTCTTTTAAATAATACTATTAATTTTAAAATTATAATGAAATACTTATAACATATAAAAATAACCAGACATAAATATTAAATTTTAAAATATTCAATTACTTACTCAATGATATAATTTTATCATAATTTTATTTATAATATTGAAAAATTTTATTTATATCTTCTTTGATCAGGTTACTATTCTATTGGCTTGTTTAGTATAAATATGGGTCGCATTACTATTCATAATGGAATATTAGTATTTCATTTTTATAAGTTCCGTATAATTTGGATTTACCGCATATTCCATTTATTATATATTTATAATGTCTGAATTGTGTTAAATAATTTATTTTGTATGATATATACTACATGAAATAAATATAATAAATAAAATTTCATTGATAGTGTTCTGGATAATTACAGTTTATGTATGAAGGATCAATAACTTGTTTTTTTGCATAAATTGACTCTTTGAACATGATTTTTTATTTCTTCCTTGTGATGTTCTATGGATGTAAGGTCATATATTCAATGAGTTATGAAAATTGGATGGTTGAGAATGGTATGTAAGATGTGATATATGGAGGGGAGGCCTAGATGATGTGGAAAAAAGTTGACACATGTGATGCTGAGAATAATCAACATATTCATGTGGGTGTCATTGATAAAACCAGAGATGATATAATGGGTTGATGTGGGGCTTACCCGTTTATGTGAAAAATATGGATTCTTGATTGATAAGAATCTATTTAATGGTTGATGGCTAGGTTTATTGTTTTATCAACATTCAATTCCCAGCTTTTTTAGGTAGTTGGGTGTGTTTGGTTGATTTTTTTTATCTTGGTGGTAGATTAGTATGGTTTTACTAGTGCACCTATACTATTTAATGTTTTAAATAATTAATATATAATTATTAACTTGTAGGGTTGGTTTTTATGTAATGAAAGTTATAATGTTACTCTTATGAAATTGTGGAATCATTTTGGAATATTTTTTATGGAATTGGTATTTACATTGATTATTATGTTAATGTAATTCATGAAAATTAAATTTGTTAATTAATGTACAATGAATGAGTTTATTTAAATTTAATTTTTAATGAAAAATTAGTAAATTAATGTTGCTATGTAAAATGATTAAGTGATAATAGGATGTCTACTCCACTGAAGTGTCCACTGAGTGTCTGAGTGATGATAAATAGTGTTAAGATCGTGACAAGGTTATGCACAATGTGTGGTGGTGAGATATATTATATCTTATATATTCTATGATATCATATACTTCCCAACCCATGTTTTTTAGGGAGACTGAAACATTGTGGAATCTAGAAATGTGTTTTCTCAAACACCCTGATGGTAAAATGGATTGTTGACAACCCCCTCTGGACCTACTCCTTTATTGTTTTAGTTACCGGTGATGTTATGACTGATAGTTAGTTTCCCCATATATGTGTATAGAGGACTATGACACATTGTGTTTATTTGACACCCATTTATCAATTTATTTAGTATCCAAGGTATTGTTATTGGTACAATACTTAGATGATATGATGGATTGAGTTACATACTTAGTGTATGGGCCTTGATGGATTGGGGTATAATAAATGATGTATGGTACACATTATAAATTCTATAATGGATTCCAAAAACTACATAGTAAATATTTATATGTTTTTGTATGGGAGGATGTTATGATGGGATATATCAGGTGCATGTTGTGATACTTATTCTAGTTTTCTACGTGATAACTTTTTTGGAGAGATAATTCATGTTGGGTGATGTTAGGGAAGAGTATAAAACCAATGGGTATGTAAGAGGAATATACCAATAATTATTCATTTCTTAATAATATTCACTATTGTATGTGATATATAGTGAGAGTTATCTATTGTGAGGAAGAGAAAATTGTATACATATTTATGTGATGAGTCAATTTCACCATTGTTCATTGTTCTTTAGTATTATTTCATTATATTTTTTATTAGAGGCTCCATGGAGGATCGTATTGAGTATACTACTATGATCAAGCTATGTATATATAATATGTTATTAGGTCAGTAGGTGACAGTTATAGATTAGGCTGTTTATTTCTATCTTGTGGGTTTTCTGGAGCTGGTTGGGATTTGAAGTTATTACCATCAATATCATTTTGGTACATGTAATTTTCATTTCAGTTGTTTTAGTACTATATTACATTACATTTATTCACTTTGGATTTATCTTATTTGTCTATAATATTATAGATTGGTGTATCTTCAATATGTATGCTTATCGTAACCTATGTTCATGTGACTAACACATGGCCTACTGGAGGTGGGATTAATGCAATAATCATCTCCATTGTCTCATTGTCAACCCATGATGGGTAATATTTGGGGAAGGATATATGACAATGATATCCACTTTTACTGATTTTTCAGTGTTTTCCCATGCATATCCTCTTGTTCTAAAAGGTAAAAGAAATTAATATTAATAATATCATTCATGAGACAATCCGACCCCAATACATATCCAATGATATGTATTGGTCAAACCACTGAATGGGGGGGTTAATCAAATGTATATTTTATGAATTTCCATTTTATTTCAACCACTTGAACATTTTATATTCATTATCGTCCAAATAAGAATTTATTAGCCTCACCTCATATGTGACCAAAATATAGAAAAAACCACACATAATAATTTTCACTGTTCGGGAAAAAATGGTAATCATTACCAGGATTTGTTACCCCCTAACCTTGAATTATTACACTAAACACCCATGTCATTATACAAAGGACCATATTAGTTATTTCGACATAGATTCTCTTTTTGTGCCTTCTCTAGAGTCCCACAAAAGAGTGGAACTGTCCAATATAAGGAATGTTCCAAAATAAGAAAAGCATCCTTATACTCTAATTGTCATCTGAAAAAATTTATGTTGATATGTATCTATGGAAAAATTGGATCAACTTGTTTTTTTATGTATTGAACCATTAATAACATGAACACATGATAAACATGATTATCAAAGTATGTCATGAATGCTAAACACAAAAATTATATGATTTGAGTTATGGTTTTGGGTAAAGTAGAAGCACTTTTTGAGGATTATTCTAACTCTTAAATGGTTATATTATATGTATCATTCAAATATTATACAAGATTTTATCATACATACAAGTAGAAATTTTCTATATTATATTGAAAAATAATCACTTCAGAACAAAGAGATGAACTTTTCAGGTTACATTTATAATTTATTTAATTAGATTGGAAATAATACTTCATTCTTGAGATTGTTCTTTAATTAATATGTGGATAACACAAAACCCTATTTTTTTACCATCATTGATTTTTTTGTATCCATGTGTAGAATCCCTATAGTGTCAATTAACACATTCTCTATTGATCTATGATCAACACTGATGGATTTATTAATGTTGGCATGATAAATTAATTATCCTATAGTGTTCGACTTGATTGGTATAATTACTACTTCAGGCTTGAAGAATAATTCAAGCTCCATCATTCTTGAGCTGATTGATAAGGAATGATAATACCTGGAGCATTATTCTACCTTGAGATATAAATCATGATTTACTTCTTCCCAACAATTCTAAAATTTGACCAATCTCTTCATAGTAGAAATAATCATCTTTTAATAGTGATTGGAATATGGATAAAATATTATTTAACTTAAAAACATTATAAAATAATATATTTAACCTTATGTGACCCCATTATATGTAATAATAATAGTAATATTGTTTTTAAATGGGGTTCTTTAACTGGTGTAATGAAAAATATTATTTTAATAGCTTGCAAATTAAAATTTATCACCTGAAAAAATATTGATACACTAGTCCTTTATATTAGTCAAATACATGAATAATTATTTTTTCATTTAAAAATATATTATATATTTTTTAATTAAATAATTAAATTCTGAATAAATATTTATTTAATTTATATGATTCATAAATCCAGAATAAAATTGTTCCTAATTCTTGTGAATAATATTTATTCCCAAAATTAAATACAAGCAGAATTTAATTGTGATCAATGTAATAATTTAGTGTGTTTCCCTCTATGATTTATTATCATTTGCATTAGGTGGAATTTCATAATGTTTAATATTAATATATAGAAATATGTCATTGAATATAAGTGAAGGAATTTAATGTCACAATGTTGAAAACCAAAATAAGGTGATGACTCTGTAATATAATCCATTTGTCACTATATCTCAGAAATAAGGTTTTACACCTTCTTCATCAACCAATATTCATGATATTCATTTTTTTTGACTATATGATATAAAATTTCAATTACAACATTTTCATGGAATCAAATTAGAAATTATATTTCACTCAAAGAGACGAGATATGAACATCCAATAATATAGAAGGGAAAAAAATCATTCTTTAATTATTCTTTAATAAAATATTATTCACAACACACTCAATGTACCCTACTTCCTGTGAACATATTGAATGACAATTGTTTCCATAAAGCTATGCACACGAGTCATTGAATTCATAAATATAAAACATAAAGTGTAAGTACCATTACTCACACACACACACATGTATACTAGAATATTTGATGACAAAGAAACATGAGAAATTATTACTGGAGTGTCTTTTAACAGACAATGATTTTAGGTATGATATCGTTTTTAATTTAATCTCTTTAGTAGAATATGTTTCACACAAACTATTGATTAAATGGAAAATGATAGACAATTAAATATCATTATTTTAAAATGACACTTATAACATAGTTGTTAAATTAGTAGTAATGAATAGTTTTAACCATGTTGTGAAATTTATATTTAATCAATCTTATCATATTCATAAAAAAATTTATATACCTATGATAAGAATAACACAATCTTACACATAAAAGGGTATATATTTCTAAATTTAATTTTTACTGACTTTATGTAAAGACACTTAAATTTCAAGAAATTTGTTTTTCTTAAATTCTTTTGGATTTTACGTGTACGCAGTTTCTAACGGAACCTAATTCCGAGGCTAGGTTTTCTCGGAATCAATTTCTGAAGTTTAACTCGGGTACGTTCATTGAACGAATGAGTGGGTTTTTCTTTATTTTGAACCTATGCTCGGAATTCAAATCTGAGGGCACCGATGGAACCGCAACGCCGGTTTTTTCTTATGAGTACCTTCTACGAAGGTGCTTTTTCTCAGGAGGAGATGTTAAAAATTGAGGATTAAATGTGAAGTAAATAAAATTATGGTACAATTTTATTTTCAATTTCTAAGTGGTTATATCCTAAGTGTGGAAGTTGGGGTGGGACCCACAACTTCCTAACTACTATTGTTAGGATATTTGTAAGGTTGGGCCCACACGAGCCCCACCCCTTCACATTCCATTATCTCCTCTAACCCCTCTCTTTTTGTTGGTATCCTTAAATTGTGTAACTCTCCCCTTTCTCCTCTTTAATCATGAAATCAAAAACTTAATCAATTATGTGACTTATCTGTTTGAATTTTGTAATATGAACCCATGGAATGTTATAATAAAATAAGAGGACATTATTTTATTTTGGGAGTTAGTTTTGTTTTGTTTTCAATTGGGGAAGGGAGAGCTTTGGTTTCTTTTGAATTCATCCTCCCCCGAAAAACATCATCTCTTGAACGAAGAACGACTCAGCGACTCCGGTTTCTCTATTCCCTTCTCCGTGACAAGGGAAGAGACACCGACACAAAAGTTCTCCATCGACACACCCTCTTTCTTTTTCTCCCTGACAAAAAGGGAATATGTCGTATCCTCCTCGGATGCTCTCCGTCGATGTCAAAAAAACCTCATTCCGCGAAACTATTTTCCACAACGCCCGTCGTTTGACAACTTTAGTTGAGTTAGGGGTTATCTTCAAACTAGTTTTTTTATCGATATTTTTGTGGATTAAATTATGCCCACTTGTTATCGGCATAACGGGAGGAGATCTGATCGTAAAAACCTGGATGATCCTCCTCCCCTTTTATTGGTTATCTTTGTTGATGATTTTCGCGAAGGCGGCACGGTGTCATAGCACCATGTGGGATTAATGAGAACCACTGCCAGAGTGGACCACGGTGGTGGTGCGCAACACCGTCGTGCCATTCTGGAGAACTCGAGAGAGGTCGTGGCCAGGGAGGGCCACGACAGAAGGGAGAGACGTCAGCACGCCGCGCCCCTCAGATGGGAGACGCGGCGGTCTTCAGTAGGGTTGACCTGACTCTGCCGGCTGTTGGGGCTCCAATTGGCGGGACCCCGAAGGGTCCCTTGGCAGCTCAAACAGCAAGCCATAATGGCCGTCCGTTTCTTGAATAAATCGGGGGTTTAAACCCACATCCAGCTCCTAGGGTGGACCCCACCTAGGTCCGCCATTTTGTTATCAAGGGGGCGGCACCCCCCCCCCCCTTCCCACACCGCTCGGCCGAGAGCCGAGCCGAACCACGACCAGCTACCAAGCCGAGCCGCAGGCCATGCGGGCTAGGCTGAGCTGCGCCAGCCAGGCCGGGCCATGCCAGCTAGGCTGGGATGCTCCCTACTGGACCGGACCCGAAACCGGGTCGGGTCGCTCCGGTTCGGGCCGACCTACTGTGTATTGGGTCGGGTCCGACCGGGCCTAAACCCCCTATTTTCAGAGCAGGTTCGTTCTAATGCCCATATCTTGTGATACGGACCTCTGATGGACACACTGTAAGTTGCGTAGGAATCGCTGGATTGAGACAGTCGTCCCGGTATATTACACTAAAGGTTTATGTGAACTTTGGGTATGGCCGGGTTGGTTTGAACATATAACCAACAGGGACCTCGGAGCATAAACGCTTAGAACGAGATCTTCGGACGTCCGATTGACGTGCCATCAACTTCATTGAATTCTTCTTAGTGATACAGCTCTATTGTATTAATCCACTAAAGCATTGGATTCAGTTGGAGTATAGTTGGGATGGTTTTATGTAATAAACAATTGGGCCCCTGGAATGGAAAAGCCATTATCTTTCAGACCGGGTGTCTGATTAACGCGAGGTCTATTGCATTGAGTTCCTATTGACGAGGCGTAAATTTTTGATAAATCAACTCCGGACATCATGAAAATTGATGTATCGACCCCTTGGCTCATGGAGCGGACCCTCCCAGAATCGAGCGTGTTGTCTGTGGGAACCCTAGAGCTGGCTGTGACTGCGACGATGATGAATACTGTACATGGATCCTACGTGGGTTCGGCAGTGTGGAAGACTGAACATGGATCCTATGTGGGTTGAACAGCGAGGACGACTGTACTTGTATCCTACGTGGGTTCGATAGTGATGGTTACTATACTAGGATCCGAAGTGTGTTCGGCTGCGATGACTTCTATACTTGGATCCTACATGGGTTTGGCAGGGGAGATGATTCAGAGGCTATATCTATCATCTACATCCCTCTTCATTAGTAGTATACATGTGTGATATGAGTCTTGATTTTCAGTCATTATCTTCGATATGATTGACTTGCATTCCTGTTTGGATTGGGTTATGCATTCCTATGTGGATTGGGTTGTACTATCCTGTCTGGACTGGGTTGAACTTGGGCTCAGATGTTAGAGTCGAACTGGAATTAACGACTTAGGAATATGTAGGGTCATATACCTAACTAGAGTTGGTTGATACTATGTGATATTATCTTCCCTTTTTGGTTATAGTTTGTGGAATATGGCAGACCATCATGGGTCTCGGGGTCCCTACTCAGTATCGTATACTCACCCCTGCATGGGATATGCCCGCACTACGTTGTGTTGGTTGCAGATGACGGACACCACTAATCGTTGTTGAGGCCTGAGGATCGGGACGATATACGGTGGTGGACTATTAGGTGGGACGTACACGGAGTGGATGGATGGACTCGAGGAGCCGACAAGACTATATATACTCACCCTTCATGTGGGAGTTCTGGTGGATGTCTTGGTGGTTGATGCTTTACATTCATCTGTTTTACATTCTTTTCTCAGTTGTACTGTACTTTCTGATGGGTTTGTATACTGGCCCATTAAATTTTTCACCACTTACTATTGTACTCAGTTTACATAGAGTTTACTTTAGCTTGTGTACTATGGGGTGTTTGTTTTCTTATATAAATGCAATGCCTTCTCTTTTATCTGGATATACGCCTTTGGTGCAAGACTCCAGTCCCTGACCTATTGAAGGAGGGCTTGGGGTACTCACAGTACGGGCCCCAAGGACGGGTCGTGACAAATTGGTATCAGATGAGTTGGTTTTACCATAGAACTCAGGACTCTGATGATTTCTTCCATGTGAAGCAATAATGTTTAGGGTATTGAGTGTGTTTATTAGTCCAAGGAGTCCAGTGTAGGTGTGTCCACCGACGTATCCATACACCAGGACCCTGAATTTTGATTTCTAACTCAGTGCACAAAAACATTTATTGCATTGTGTTTCAAAATATTTCATTGTGATTACTTTGTGTTATCTCACCAGGTATACTGTATTAATCATGGAGCACCTGTTTCTTTTCATGATGGCCCCACCATGGCATCCATCTAGGGTTCCATGTTTTGTGCGAGACGGTAGCCCATTGAGTGACGAGGCCTTAGTGCAGGGCCCCATTACAGTGGAGGCACCAACGGTACCTCTACCTACCGAGCCACCGATTCCACTAGCCCCAGCAGCTGAGAGTGCACGTCGTCTGAGTACACTGCACAAGTTTCAGCATCAGAGACTGCCTAGGTTCCATAGGGAGACAGACTCTCAGGTAGCTGAGGATTGGCTTGAGGCTGTTGTTTGAGTCTCCAGATTAGTAGGGACACCAGTTGACCTCATGGTGATCCTTACGGTGAGTCTCCTGCACCTGAAAACATGTAGATAGCGGATCCTAATGCTCCCGGTGCACGATGAAACATATCTTCTTTGGATAGACTTCGAGAGCCTTTTCCATGCGTAGTTTGTTCTAGCAACCCTCCTTGCAGTTCGCATCCAAAGGTTGCTACAGCTGCGGCAGTGCAGCATGACAGTAGCCCAGTACACAGTGAGGTTTACCAATATCTCGTGCTACTCCACATACATGGTACGAGACCCATTATTCTGGGCCCATACCATCGACCAGGGACTGAGGCATGAGATAAGGGTTTCGATGACCTCCATCGGCATTCCGACGCAGGCAGGAGTACTAGAGCGAGCCCTTCTCGTGGAGATCTTCCTTTCTGAGCCTATGCCAGCATCGAGGCCTACTGCAGGGTGACACATAGCGGAGTCTTATGAAGCTGGAAGTAGACATACGTCACGGAAATCCAAGCAGACCAGGCCATCAGGTGGACGACCTCAGGACACTGGATCAGATGTGTAGGGCACACGCAGTAGAACCAGTCATTCGAGAGGAAGACAATGATATGTATGCAGCGGGCATTCCCACATGACTCACGACTGCCTGACCCGCCATGTAGAGGAGAAGCAGACGGTTGAGGGACCACCCAGGTAGAGGAAGAGGTTCGACCGTGGTGGTCCGCATGGACCAGGCGGACGAGGCAGAGGAGATGGCCGAGCAGCGGGTGGTGGGTGACGCTTTGATGATCTACCACCACCACCACTAGGAGTTCCACCTCGACCATAAGGAGCTGGTGGATAGAGGCAGGGTCAGATTAAGGCAGCGGAGGCCTATGACCACGGCGCACCTGAGATTATTCGAGGTACTATATATGTCTACTCCACCATTGCTACAGTTCTTATAGACATAGGAGCGAGTAATTCATTCATTTCCGCTGCCCTTTTTCGGATATTGGAGATTCCGACAGATCGATTGGATCGATCCTTATGGCTAGAGACTTATATGGGAGAAGACTCGACGATTACGCACTAGTTCAAGCAGTGTGAGCTTACTCTAGGAGGCAAGAGCTTCGGCTGGGATCTTCTTGTAGCGGCGTCGAGGCCTTACGACGTCATCTTGGGAATGGATTGGTTATCTACAGTCTATGCCCAGATCGACAGTATTTCGCGCAAGGTGCAATGCTTCTGCACCGATGGGAGTAGGTTCAACTTCACTGGTGAGAAGGGAGCCTTTGCATTGCATGATGGACTCATGCAGAGGAGGGGACAACCAATCACTCATCAGTAGGCTAGTCTCATCCCAGGAGCACTTGATGTGCGGATTCCGAGTTTTCCTGTTGTGGTGGATAAGTATGCAGATGTGTTTCTTGATGACGTTCCAGGACTACCTCCTCATAGATAGGTAGACATTTATATTAAAATGTACCCCGAGACATCCCTGATATCTACTCCAGCATATCGGATGGCTCCTACTGAGCATCAAGTGCTATGGGTACAGTTGGAGGAATTGTAGGGAAAGGGATTCATCTAACCTTGTGTATCACCTTGGGCTTCCCCGATATTGTTTTCCAAGAAGTCGGACGAGAGCATGCAACTCTATGTCGACTACCGCCGCATGAATCATGTGACTGTGAAGAACAATTATCCGCTTCCAAGGATTTATGACCTCTTTCATCAGCTCAAGGGAGCACGCTGGTTCTTGAAGATAGACCTCAGTTCAGGCTGTCATCAGCTCAGAGTCGAGGCGAGGATGTGCAGAAGACGACCTTCAGGTGTCGGTATGGCCACTATGAGTTCTTGGTTATCCCTTTCAGCGTAACCAATGCTCATGCAGTGTTAATGAGTCTCATGAACACGTTCTTCCAGCCTTTCCTTGATTGATTTTTCGTGGTCTTCATCGATGAAATATTGATTTACTGGACTACTGAGGAGGAGAACACATACCACATGCGAGATGTACTTGATACACTCTGAGATCACCAGCTTTATGTTAAGCTCTTGAAGTTCCAGTTCTGGATTTGATAGGTCCACTTCGTGGGGAAAGTCATCTCTGAGGTAGGAGTTGCAGTGGATCTTTTGAAGATCGAGTCAGTGTTAGCTTGGGTGCCACCTAGGAGCAAGAAGGAGGTGTGGAGTTTCCTAGGTCTGGCTGGGTACTATCGGAGATTTGTGCTAGACTTCTCCAGAGTTACAGCACCACTTTTATCTTTGGAAAAGAAGGGGAAACCCTTCGTGTGGTCAGATATTTGTCAGCAGAGCGTTCAAGAACTGAGACAGTGATTGAAGAGCACACCAATCTTGTGACTACCAGAGGAGGGAGTAGGGTAAATAGTTTACTGCGATGCATCAGGGACCAGACTAGGGTGTGTCCAGATGCAGGAGAGAGCATAGATCACTTACGGTTCTCGACAGTTGAGGTAGAATGAGCAACATTACGGTATCCTTGAACATGAGTTAGGAGTAGTGGTCTTCACCATGATGATGTGGTGGCACTATATAATGGGCGAGCGATTTACAGTATACTCAGACCACTATAGTCTCAGTTGCATCTGCTCACAGAAGGACCTGAACATGAGACAACGGTGATGGCTCATGTTCCTTGAGGACTATGACATTGAGATATTCTATACTCTTGGGAAGGGGTACATAATATCAGATGTTCTTCATAAGAGGTCAGGCATCCAGCTATATAGAGAGGTGACGGAGCAGCTAGCCGCATTGTAGATATCCTTCGTGGATATAGATGGGGAAGCCTTTCTACAGTCTCTCACAATCACTCCTCTACTACTTCAATAGTTCAAAGAGGCACAGTGTGGGGATGTTGACTGTGAGACACGACATGCACAAATATCCACAGGACAGTCACCTGATGGATTTTTTATAGGAGGATAGCACGTCATCCTCTTTAGTGGACGTACCATGTTACCAGTTGCATTGCAGGAGGAGGTTCTGAGAGAGTTTCACACTTCTGCTTTGGCGGTACATCTAGGAGTAGTGATGATGTACCAGGATCTCAGATGACAGCACCGGTGGCCAGGAATGAAGAAGGATGTGGCAGAGTTCGTTTCATGATGGCTCACCTACCAGCAGGTGAAGTCAGAGCACCAGGTACAAGAAAGCTTGGTACAGCCCTTGGTGGTGCTAGAGTGGATGTGGGATGAGATATCTATGTATTTCATGACAGGGATTCCACATACTTCCAGAGGTCATGACTCCATCTGGGTGATTGTAGACTGACTCACCAGGTCGGCCCACTTATTACCCATCTGAGAGAAGGGCTTAGTGGAGAGCATGGGACGCCTCTATGTTCAAGAGATAGTAAGGCTCCATGGTGTTCCCTAAACGATCATCTCCGATCGAGACGCTCTCTTTACTTCCCGGATCTGGAAGGGGTTGCATGAGGCATTTGGGACGCAGCTATGCCTGAGCACTGCCTTCCACCCTGAGATAGATGGTCATATGTAGAGGACCATTCAGACTTTGGAGGACATGTTCTATGCATGTGTTCTTGACTTGGGTCGCAGCTGGGAGGATCACCTACCTTTGGTGGACATTGCGTACAACAACAGCTACCTCTCCACCATAGGTATGGCACCATACGAGGCATTGTACGGCCGACCTTGCATATCACCTCTGTATAGTATACAACATAGGGAGTCAGCACATTTAGGACAATAGATGGTCCAGGCCACAATATAGAAGGTACAGATCATCCAGGAGTGGATGAGGACTTCTCAGAGCTGACAGAAGTCCTATGCTTACAGGACGCAAAGACCACTAGAGTTCGAGGATTTTGACCATGTTTTCTTATGGGTATCACCTCGACGTGGATTATGGAGGTTTGGATGGGGCGACAAGTTATCTCTGCGCTTCATCGAACCATTCCAGTTTCACAGCAGGATAGGTGAGGTGGCTTATCGCCTGGCTCTTCCACCTCAGTTGCATTGGGTACACGACATCTTCCACGTATTTCAGCTGAGGAGATATGTTCACGACCCGATGCTTAACATTGATCACGAGGAGATGGACATTGAAGACGGGGTGAAATTTACAGAGGTTCTGATGGGTATTGAGGATCGATAGGAGTGGGGCCTATGTGGATGGTCAATTCCTCTAGTGCACATCAGGTGGAATCACAAGAACCTCCATGAGAGCACATGGGAGCAGGAGGATCAGATGTGTGCACATTACCCTCATTTAATTCCCTAGTTTATGATGTAGCTTTATGGGGATGTAAATCCCTGAGGTGGGAGTAATGTAAAGACCCATAAATTTCAAGGAAAATTGTTTCATAAATTATTTGGGATTTTACGAGTATGCTGTTTCTGACAGAACCTAATTCCGAGGCCCGGAGTGCCCGAAATCAATTTCCGAAGTTTAGATCAGGTATGTTCAGTGAACGAACGAGTGGGTTTTTCTATCTTTTTAACAGTTTCTCAAAATTGAAATCTGAGGGAACTGATGGAACCACATCACCTGTTTTTTCTTAAGTGAACCATTTCTGAAAGTGCGTTTTCTCAGGAGAAGTAGTTAAAAATTGAGGATTAAATGTGAAGTAAATAAAAATGTGGTACAATTTTATTTTCTATATCTATGTGGTTATATCATATGTGTGGAAGTTGGGGTGGGACCCACTAGTTCCTAACTACTCTTGTTAGGATATTTTTGTGGTGGGTCTCACACGAGCCCCACCCCTTCACATTCCATTAACTCCTCTGCCCCTCTCATTAAGTTGGCATATTTAAATTGTGTAACTCTCTTCTCTCTCCTCTTTAATCATGCCAACACACAGTTAATCAATTATGTGAGTTATGTGTTTGAATTTTGTAATTTGAACCCTTGGCATGTTTTAATAAAATAAGAGGAGCATATTTTATTTTGGGAGTTTGTTTTGTTGTGTTTTGAATTGGGGAAGGTAGAGGATTGGTGTCTTTTTAAGATCTTTATCCTCCCATGAAGAACATCATCTCTTGAACGAAGAATGACTCAGTGACTCCGGTTTCTCCATTCCCTTCCTCCTCCGTGACAACGGAATAGACAACGACGCAGAAGTTCTCCATCGACGCACCCTATTTCCTTTTCTCTATGACAAAAAGGGAAGATGATGCATCCTCCTCCAACGCTCTCTGTTGTCATCTACGGAACCTCATTCCACGAAGCCGTTTTCCTCGATTCCCATCGTTCGACATCTTTTGTTGAAGTAGGGGTTACATTCAAACATTTTTATTTATAGATTTTTCGTGGATTAAATTATGACCGCTTGTTATCATCACAAAGGGAGGAGATCGGACCGCACAAACACATCCGATCCTCCTCCCCATTTTATTATTTATCTTTTTTGACGATTTTGTTGAAGGCGACGCCGTGTCGTAGCACCACGCGGGCTCAAAGAGAACTGCGACCAGAGCGGGCCGCGGTGGTGGTGCACGGCGCCGTCACTCCGTGACGGAGACCACGAGGGAGGCCGTAGCCGGGGGGGCACGACGGAGGTTTACGGCACCGCGCCGCTCGGACGGGAGCCGTGAATGTCTTCAGGCTCGGCTGGCCTCTGGTGCTCCGGGAGGCAGGACCCCAAAGGGTCCCGTGGCAGCTCAACCGACTGGCCTTAATGGCCTACCATTTCTTGAATAAACCAGGGGTAGAACCCCCTACCAGTGCCTAGGGTAGACCAAACCTGGGTCCACCATTTCTCTATCAAGGGGCCCCCACCCCCTTTGCACCCCACTCGGCCGAGAGCCGAGCCGAACCGCGGCCGCCTACCGGGCAGGGTCGCAGGCCACGCGGGCTGGGCCGTAGGCGTCGAGCCAGTCCACACCATCCGTTCGGGCCATGCCAGCCAGGCAGGGCCGCGCCCAATTTGGATGGACCTGGACCCGGGTTAGGTCAACCCGGTTCTGGCCGACCCAGGGGGTATTGGGTTGGGTCTGACCAGGCCCAAACCCCATATTTTTGGAGTAGGTTGGTTCTAACGCCCATATCTTTGGTTACCAACCTCTTATAGACACACCGTTAGTTGTGTAAGAATCCTTGGATTGAGACAGTTTTTTCTGTATATTACACTCAAGGTTTCAGTGAACATTGTGTACAGCGAGGTTGCTTCTAACATAAAACCAACCGGGCCCTCAGAGCGGAAACACATATAACTTGAGCTCCATGCGTCTGATTGACGTGCTGTCGACTTAGTTCAATTATTCTTAGTGATACGTTTGTTTTGTCTTACTCCACTCAGGGTTTGGACGTAGCTGGAGTATGGTTGTGTAGGTTTTAGCTTTAAAACAAATCGGTCCCCTATAACGGAAAAGCCAATACCTTTCAGACCAGGCGTCTGATTGACGCAACGTCTATGCGTTGAGATACTATTGGAGAGACGGAACATTGTGATACATCAATGCTGGACATTGTGATAGTTTATTTATCTACCCCTTGGCTCATGGAGTGGACCCTCCCGGAATTGAGCGTGCTGTGTGCGGGAACCGTATAGTTGGTTGCGACTACAATGACGATGACGACTGTACTTGGATCCTACGTGGGTTCGGAAGTGAGGACGACTATACTTGGATCATATGTGGGTTCGGCAGTGAGGACGACTGTACATGGATCCAACGTGGGATCAGCAGTGATGGTTATATACTAGGATCCTACGTGGTTTTGGCAGTGATGACTTTTGTACTTGGAGCATACGTGGGTTCGGCAGAGGAGATGATTCTGAGGCTGCATCTATCATCTACATCCCTCTTCATGAGTAGTATATTTGTGTGAGTTGAGTCTTTATTTTCAATCAATATCATCGATATTACTGACTTGATTTCTTGTATGGATTGGGTTGTGCTTTCCTGTGTGGATTGGGATGTATTTCTTTTGTGGACTGGGTTGAACATTGGCTCGGATGTTAGAGTCGAACTAGAAATGATATCTTTGGTATATGTATGGACATATACCTAAGTAGAGTTGGTTGATACTATGTGATTGTATATTTCCTTTGTGGGTTACCCTTCGCGGATTCTGGGAGACCATCTGGGGTCTTGGGGTCCCAACTGAGTATAGTATTCTCACCCCTGCACGGGCTATGCCCCCACTACGTTGTGTTGGTTGCAGATGACAGACAACGTTGATCGTGGTTGTGGCCTGAGGATCGGGACGATATACAGTGGTGGACTATCAGGTGGGATGTACACAGAGTGGACTGCAGGACTCAAGGAGCCGATGAGACTATCAGTACTCACCCTTTAGGTGGGAGTTCTGATGGACGTCTTGGTGGTTTCTGCTTTACTTTCAACTATTGTATTTTCTTTTCTCAGTTGTACTGTACTTTCGGTTGGGTTTGTATACTGGCCCATTTACTTTTTCAGCACTTACTATTGTACTCAGTTTACTTAGAGTTTATATCAGCTTGTGTACTTTGTGGTGTTTATTTTCTTATATAAAGGAAATGCCTTCCCTTTTATCTGGATATACGCCTTTGGTGCTAGTCGCCAGCCCCTAGCCTATGGAAGGCGGGCTTGGGGTAGTCACGCCATGGGTCCTGAGGATGGGTCGTGACACTTTAAATGATGAAATTATTTTAGATATAATTTTGGACACATTTATAAATTATATTTCACAAAATAAGCATTATTTTTCAATGTGTAATATCAAAATTTACATGTGTTAATTTTTTTTAGCTTTTTCTAATAAGATTCAATTTTTATGAATTGTAATTTGACCGTAGGAATAACAATGTGACCATTTTGAATAAGTAATGTGTCCACTAGAAAAATTAACTCACATGTGAAAGTATAAATAAAAATTACGAATATCATAAATTAAAATATAGAATATTTATATTATTGAATTAGTAAATCAATGTTTTAAAAATTATAAATTAAATGTTGATTTTTTGTGTAAGGTAGAAATGTTTATTTATCAATTTAAAAATAATATCATTATTTGAAATAAAATTTAATTTTATAAATTAGAATAAAAAATTATTATTTTTTATGAATATAATAATATTTCATAAATTCATAATTAATTATTCAAAGTGTTATAAAATAAGTTATAATTTTTAAATTGGTGTTTTTGAGTTAAATAATGATTTTAATTAAATTTTATGTTTATTATATTTATAAATTTAGTGGAATATTTAATTATATATTTCAAAAATTGGATATTTCATGTTTTTTCTTGGTATTTTCTCTAAAATAGTTGAAATTTTTATGATTAGTGAAATACAGTAATTTACATTATATAAACATTAAATGTTAAATACAATATTGCAAAATCCGTTGATGATGTAAGAAAAATAATCTCGAAATATAAATCTCTATTCACTTTATATAGTCATGTAATCATCATTATTTGTTGTTTTCAATAAAAACAATAAAATAAGGTGTAAAATAATAAAAAAACACCCCTAACCAGAACTTTAAATACCACCCTCACCACATCCTTTATTCAAACCACCAAAGACATGAATCTTATCCATGTCCTAACCAATACTCCTCTCATGTATCTCTCCCACCTATAGGAGCCTTTTTCTCAATAAAATACCAAACCTACCTCCATTAAAGAGGTTTTAATGGAGTTTAATTCAAGAGATACAACCGTTAAACCTTCCCTTTCATTTATTTTATTTTTTATTCTTAATCCTTATAAAAAATCCTATAACCAACCAGTAATTATAACTATAGTATATTATATATATATATATATATATTAATTTTATCATTTTAATGGAATAACTCATCATCATTTCTGTTCCTCTTTATTTTATTCTAAAAATAAAAACATTGCCCATGAGGTGCTGGTTTACGCCTTCGTGGATGACTTGTTTTCATTTTCCAATTACACCATCATGGATGGTTATAAAAACATTATAATGGTTAATATTGAATATAATATATGTATTACATCTTATATAATGTTCTATTACTAGTTTACATTCATAAATTAATTAACAAAACAAAACTACTTTGTGATGATAAAAAAACAACTATATAATATAAACGATCATCACTAACATTCCATATAATTATTCATCCTCATACCATAAAAAATGGAATATATAACCATTTAATATTAGGGAATTTTATTAAGAATATATAATTTCAATTCTAGATAACTATTATATTTTACATGATCTTTCATACACTTATACAATTGATGTAATCATGAGAACCAAGGAAATGAGCATTCCCAAATGACAATTTTGAATCATATATCTAATAAAAAAGTCTATAAATGACCATTATAAATTCATAATAATTTTAAAAATTATATAACATGTTATAAAATATCTTATTAATGAATCTAATTTAATTATCCAGGACATTATGTACAAGTACAGAACACATTTAAAGATAAGTTGAGGGCTTCTCATCTTACTTCTATTTCTGTGAGAAAGGCATTATTCACAACAATTTCATGTGTGTGGTTTATTTATACAAACCATTAATGTATAATATCATTAATATATTTGTTTTAATTCAATTAAATTTATCATTTCATAATTATTAATTTAATGGGGCATATGGGATGATTGTTTTCAAAGTGGTAATGGTTTCTCCCTGAACATCCATTTTTCATTCAGGTTACTACCTCCCTATCTTTACCCCAATTTATTTATTATTTATTTTTATATAATTATGCATGATTCTATTCACATTTTAAAAACTCATGTATCATGGCCTTTTCATCTTTATTTGATGGGGAAACACATGTTTTATACTGTTGATATTAAAATGTCTCATTATAATGAAGCCTGATTAAAGGAAAGTTCAAATTTTCATACTCATATTCACGTACAATCAATACACTATTTTAAAAACCAATTTTTTTATAAAAAACACCCATCTGATCGTGAATAAATATATTTTTTTATTTCTATTTCTTATAAAAACAATTTTTTTTTATTTTAAAGAGTCCTTAATATATACCTAAAACAGCACTAAATAGGCTCTCTTATAAAGATTCTGAAAAACATTTTTTACATGCTTCTAACTATTTTTACATTAATTATAATTATCTATTCCTTTTTTCCATTATTAAATTCCAAGAATTATTAAAATCCATTCTTTCATAGAAACCATTTAGATATTCAATTTGGTTATGCCTTATTCAACCCTTATTTCTTATATATGTTGTACATATACATACATTTAATTTTTGAAAAATATTCATTGAATATTTAATTAAATATACATTTTTACTGTATCATAGATATTATTATTTCCTTATCCATGTATAATTTATTACACAGTGTTTTATTTGAATTTTGTTTTAATTCAGGAAATATTGATGAATATGTATCATCTACTCAATTAGGATTGTTTGATAAGTCATATTGTTTATGAATTGAATCAATAATGAATAATTTGGACTATTATGAATTATATCGGGGATAGATTAAAGAAATACATATAACTTTGGGTCGAGTTAATGAAACACAAAGGGGTGGGTCCCGATTGTAGACAACCCCTCTGTGCATCGGTAATCTCTTTAGACAAAATCTGTTTGCAAATAAACCGTAATGGTTGTTTCCTAGAAGAATCAGATGTGTTTATACCCACAATAGTAATCTATCTAGATGTTATTATGGTTAATGTTCTAGATACATGATTTCTTGTAATTAATAATTTCCTTCATTTAGTAATATCTTAATATGATCCTGAGGGTTTTCCCTTTGAGATAATATATGGATTCATTTTGATAGTTAATTAATAGATTGGAATGTGATTTGAAGTTAATTAGATTTCCATATTAATTAGAAGTATTGATTAAATAAATCTTTCACTAAACCAAACCTATACTGTGATTTCGTGATCACCCTTTTATTTTTATAAAATCCATAGATCATGAAGATGAAATATTTGAATAAGTTATAAATAGACGTTTATTCTTTTGTAATGAACTATGTTTAAATTACTGTTTCGGTGCGGATGTGCGTCGGGTTACGCTGTTCCGCCAGGACGCGTTCGCGCGTGCACCCGTCAACCCGAGGGGATGGGCGCGCGGCTTGTGGTCCCGCAGTCCCGCTTTCCAAGGGCGGGCGGCATCCGTCCCTTATTCAGGGGCGTCTGCTCCTTGATCGAAACCGGGATGATGGGATGTCGGCTTCTCCTTCCTCGGACGTCTCCTCGGAACTTGTCGCCTAATCCGGGTCTCCCTCATAGACTTAAGAATGTTCGTGAATCTCGTTCCCGGCGCCATATCTTCATGGACACCGGTTAATTACGCTGCTTCCGCCCGGACGTTCCAAGGAGTCTGGGCGGGGCAGCAACCTGCGGTGAGAAGGCCGGGTGGCTCTGGGTGCTGGGGGCGTGTCGTAACACTGCGGCTCTGCACGTCTGTCTTCCGTCCCTAATAGGGCTTCTCGAAGGCACGATGGCCTGAGGCATCCCGTACTAGGTGCGGGGAACTGTGTCACCTGAGGTTTTCCTCAGCTTCCCGTGTTTAACACGGGGTATGCCGCGAGTTTAACGTCCAGCGGGGACGGCATCGGACCGATCAACACGAAAAGTGGATCAGATGACAGAACCCCTTGCGGGGAACCTCCGACGCTGGGGCCAGCACATGGGCGGCTTCCCAAGTAACGTGGAGTGAAGTGAAGTGGCATGACCCCACCGGGATGTGGCGGCCCGGGTAAGGATCAGGATGGATGATGAAGTGAAGAGCTTGGACCCCAGAGGGGCTTCCTACGTACCGCGCGTTAACACGGATCAAAGTCAACGTAGTTCGGGCATACAGTTTAACGTCATGCTGGACGATAAAAGGGGAAATGGAAAAGGGGGGCTGTGGGGAGGCACCGTGGAGATACACACGGGCAGTCTCCCACAGGGGCGGATTCATAGGTGAATCAACGCAAGCGTGAACCCTGGAGGGGTCCACTGATGGACGAACCGACGTAAATACGACCGGGACGACCAGGTGGTGGGATTGGACCTCAGGGAGGCTTCCTACGTACCCTGTATAGAAGACAGGGATCAAAGTCCACGTAGTTCAATCTGTCAGGACTTACGCACTTGGGGCAGCCCGGATACTGCAAAACTCAGTTGGAAGGGACTTGGACCGAAAGAAAAAGACACCTCGATCCCAGTCAGACCCTCTACTGGCTTCGGCAGTGGGGAGGTGCAATGGAGATACACATGTGCAGCCTCCCACGAGAAACTAGGGGTTTGTAATACCCTGCCCCCGTAGGGAAAAGCCACTCCCATTAAATCGTCCCAAAAGGGGGACAATCCCGACATCCCTGCAGAGACGAGCGGGTGGGGGCCACGTCCAAACCGGGGGAGACCCTGCGTGCGGAGCACGGGATCAGGTTGCGGACGGTTTAGCGTCTTGCCAGACGAAGTACAGTTTAACGTCATGTGTTGAGGACGAGGCACTTGGCAGTTTAACGTCTTGCAGCACGGACGATGTACAGTTTAACGTCGTGCAGGACGTATATGCAGTTTAACGTCATGCTGGACGAGTATGCAGTTTAACGTCATGCTGGACATAGGTGCGTGTCACTTCGCGCAAGCCTGGAGGGCCGCACGGGAAGACAACGCACGGTGCGGGCACCCGGGATGAGAATCATCGGGTGCCACACAGGCGGGTAACCTTAGGAGGTCAACGGGGACGACCCTGGCAGATTGCGCGCAAAAAGGAAGCTTTGCGCGCAATACTGCGGGCCGGCGCGCAATCGGGGCGGCTGGCGCGCAATTGGGCCAGCGCCTTGCGCGCGGATGCTTGAGATTGCTCACACCGGGCTTCGGATAGCGCGCGGGGGCAACGGCTCATTCTTTAACGAATGGCCACTTGAAAGAAGGGGGGGTGCGCGCAATCAGGCCGGATTGCGCGCACCCCGGGGGAAATTGCGCGCAAGCGGGTTCTTTTGCGCGCAAAGGCCTTAGGGTGAGTTTTTATTCAAATGAAAGGAGCCAGCGGGGATTGCGCGCGAAGGCGGACCCCGAGGCTTTCTTGCGCGAAAGAAAGGAGGTTACCTGAAGTTCGTCATTGCGCGCGGAAGGGGTTGAATTGCGCGCACGGGAGACGTTTCGACTTCCAGCAACCTTTGAAACGTTGGGGGTCGCCTTGTATTTATAGGCAACCCCGGGCGCGGAATCCAGGATGCGAGCGCGAAATTCCCCCCCGCGGGCGCGGAATCGGGCGCGGCGCGTAAGGGAGTCGCGCGGACCCGCGGCGCGCAAAATTGCGCGCCGGACCGGCGCATTGCGCGCATCCCGGGGGGTTTGCGCGCGGAACATCCCCTTTGCGCGCGTGCCTCTGAAATTCCGCGCAAGGCCTCCGGGCCCTCCGAAACATCCTTCCGACTCCAAATATGACCTCGCTTTCCGCATCCGGAGCTTCGTTTGGGAGCAACGGACTTTTCCGGCGTCTACAAAAGCCCCCCCTCGGAATCTGATCGGCGAGAGGTCGCAACGATCGGGTTCCGAGGGAGACGCCGGAATGCCGAAGTCCTGGGCGGCGCGGGACTTAGGCGCGCAAAAAGGGGCACCGGTCGCGAAATTCGCCGCTGCGGTCGCGCAAAGCGCTTTCCGCGCAGCGCGGGCCCGGCCTCGCCTATAAATAGGGGCGCTGGGTCCCGCGTTCCGTACTCTGGCCTTCCGCGCGATAAGCTCCAAAGTTCTCGTGCGCGAAATTGCCTCTTCAGGTCGCGAAATTCGCCCGATCGGCGCGCAAACCCGTCCGGATTTCGCCTGTTTTTGCGCGAAACCCCGGAACTTTGCGCGACAGTCTTCCCAATTGCGCGCCGTCCACTTGGATTGCGCGCCAACCTTCAAACTTTTCCACCAGCCTCGTCCGATCCCGCACGCTTCATCCCTTAACCCGCACGACTCCCGAATCTTCCGAGATGGCCGCGCACAGAGGAAATGAAGGGGATGCCGCCACCCGCAGAGCCGAGATGGCGACGAACGAGGAGGTTTACGGAGCCAAGGAGATTGTTTCTAACAATCAATCCTTGTTCGACTTACTAACGCCGGGCCAGAAGACATATCCACTGTCGGACAACCTGCCGCTCTGGAACTTCGGCATCCTCGATGAGGTTCCGGTGCCAGGATTCGAGGTTGATGCGCCGCGAACCTGGGTGACTCGGGAGGACGAGCTTCACCGCTATAACATCACCAACAATGGGCATCCTGCCAGGGAAACCAGGCACTTGGATGTCTACGTCCTGAACCCGAGGACGCGAACCATTGATGGGGGTGAGCCTACAGCGGAGAATTCTCCAGCCCTCTACTCGAGCACATACCGTCAGAGTGTCACTGACGACACCAAGGGCTGGCTGAAGGACTGGGACTTGCGATCCGGGGGCAACTTTACCAGTGAATGGGCCTGGGCGTTCTGGGTACGCCACACTTGCGATCACTTCGCAGAGGAGCTGCGGTACATCGGCCTGTTCGAGGCGGTGTGGACGTCGCAGTTCCACTTCTACCAGCAGTCTGAGCTCGGGCCGGAGCTGTTCACTCGCTGGTCCCCGGATACCAACACCTTCCATCTTCACCATGGGGAGGTCGGCATCGGTCTCTGGGACATCCACTGCATCGGAGGTATCCCGCTGGAGGGCTACCAGTACGATGAGTTCCTGCCACCGAAGAACATCTGGGAGGACAGGTCACGGACTCCCATTCTGACCTGGCATCTTCTTGACCTGGCTACGCAGCGGCTCGGGATCCAAGACTTCCAGAAGGACATAGCCTACAAGGATTGGTTCGGCCAGTTCCTGGAGCATGACCCGGCGGTCAAGATGCCAGGCAGGGGGAAGCGGTGCCCGACCGCAGCTCAGAGGAGCCGGAACGGGTCGTACTGGCGGGTCCTGGAGACGGGCGATTACCGCTCATGGGGGTACCGCGTCATCGAGGCCCGGGACCCGAACGTCCGGTACGCGGCGTTCCTGGCCGCCTTTCTGAGCGGGTGGCTCCTGCCAGTGCGGGATGCGAGGATGGGCGTCCGTCCGGCGACGCTGGCGATGGCGGGCGCCATGGCTGCCAATAAGAGGTACAACCTCGGGGTCCCAGTACTGGCGAGGCTGTATGCCATTCTGGGACGCATCTCACGAGGGGGGTCGCCACGAAGGATCTGTGGGCCCTTTCAGTTCTTCCACGGCTGGGTGGCTGCTCACCTTGGTGGGTATACGTTCCCAAATGCCATCAGTCCTCCGGGCAACGGCCTGCGACCCTCCCTGCTGAACATTGCGGGGGTCGCTCCGATGACCCTCAGTGAGGAGGGCGTGAGGGTTCGGATTGGCAATCATGCCAATTTCAACTTCAGCCCGTTCCCCACTCCCGTCGGCCAGATGATCGACAACGGACAGGGCCCGCTGGAGCAGCATGAATACTTCCTGAACATGCGGGGCGGGGTGCTCGTGGCTCGGATCGACGGGAAGGTGATCTGCGAGCCTTATGTACCGACCCGGTTCGCCAGGCAGTTCGGGTGCCTTCAGCGGATGCCGAAGAGGGTATTCACTGCTGTCCGGGAGGAGACGAACCCCGGCGTCCTTCGCCAGATGTGGCTGATGTTCGTCGCCTTCGGCTCTGGCGACGTCATCACCCTCCCTCCTACCGGAGTTAACGCAGGCTTGGCAACCGAGTACGCCGAACACTGGGCCATCGCGTACCCTGAGGGGCTCTTGCGGAAGCTAGTTCGGCGGCTCGAGGCTACCCGTGCGGAGACCGGGCGTCAAGGAAGGAGGCGAGGCGCCGCCACACGGGGGAGAACGGAGGCGCGCCAAGCAGCGGAGCCGGCGCGGGCAGGGACTTCGGCGGCGGGCGCATCGCAGGCTGCCGCCACGACCTCGGCGCCCAGAGAGGGGGCACATGCGGCGGTCGAGGAGCGGCCCGGGAAGCAGGTGAGACGTCTGCTCGAACCCTCCCACGATTCAGTCTTCCCGGCGCTGTGGTCGGCCTGGATGACCCTGCGGCAGTCACTGGGGACCGACTTCATCTGGCGAAAGATACTCAGAGAAGGAATCTATCTGCCAGAGGTCGGGCGCCTCCAGATCACCGACAGGGTGGACTTCAACCGGCAATATGCATATCTGACGGCCATGGACGAGTACGCGCGCCAACGTGGTCAGCGTGCGGAGCCATCCCTTCTGGTGAAGGTGATGCTCGGTCTCGAGCCCGCTCCGGAACAGATGCCGCCGGAAGAAGATGACAGTAACGACTCCGAGGAGGAGGAGGAGACAGGGGAGGATGAAGGCTCCGAGGGAAGGTCCCATCGGGGGAGCCCACGGGAGAGCGGCGAGGTGGCCGGCTCTGACAACGTTGATGTCACTGAGCTCCTCGAGGTCCGCTTCTATCCCTACTCAACTTGCTTCATCCATTCTCTTATGCAGCTTCTAACCCGTTTCTCCATCCTTCTCAGGAGCACACGGACGTCGGTCAGGCGTCCTCAACAGGAGTAGGAGAGGCGCCAGCAGGACAAGGCGGGGGCCAGGCACCCATTATCGAATTGACAAGCGCTAAGGGGTCCCCTGCTGCAACTGTTCCTGCGGCGACCGGGGTAGCGGAAGATGATGCTCCGAACTCCCGTAAGTCTCCCTACTTTACTGCTGGTGCTTGCCATTGACGATCCGTGACTAACCATGGCATGCCCTGCGCAGTGATCTCAACATCGGAGGCTCGTCGGGTTGCCGAACCCGGGCCATCTACGAGTGGACCAGTGGTGGACATGCCGCTTGCTCCGGAACAGGCTTCCCAAACCGAGCCGGCCCCACCAACTGCTGATCAAGGGGCTGCGGGCGTCGGCGGTGCTGCCACCGGAGAGAGGTTGGGGGCTGACGAGGGTGTCAGCGCCGCTGGGGAGAGAGAAGAAGGTTGCCCGGATGTTGGGGAACCTATCCCTCGTGAGGACCTCCCAGGGGGCGGACCCTGCAGCAGACCTGCTGGCTGCCTTCCCTGCCTACCGGCCTGCCGACCCAGAGGAGATGGATGACTCGGACGCGGAGGCGGTCGAGGATAGCCGGGTAACGCGACGCAGGGGGTGGAAGTGCATCCAGCGCTTCCTCAAGCGAGACCCATCGGAATGGCTGGGGCGCATGGGATCACTTCAGACCTGGCTGCGCTTCCTGTGTGCCGGGGGAGCTGATGCTCAACGCCTCCATCTGACGGTCCGTGATTTCATGGCCGAGAAGATGCGCGAGAGCCGCCGGCGTGCCGACGTCGCACAAAGTCGGGACATGTCGGAGAGCACGCAGGCGCTCATCGCGGCAGAGCAGGAAGTCCGGCGCCTCGAAGGGCAGGCGGCAGAGAAGGAGGCCTTCGTCGCAGCATGTACCGAGCTTGTGGAGCAACTATCGGCACAACTGATCGACGCTCAGGTACAGCTGACGGAGGCGGGCCAACAGATGGTCACACTCCAAGTCGAGCGGGAGCGTGCACAGGCCAGGGTTGACGAACTGCGTGCTGCGACCGCCGACGAGGAGAGGGCACGCAGAGAACGAGAAGCAGCCCTGGAGGCCGCCAGCCAAAGGGTAGTGGCATTAGAAAGACTCATTCAGCACGCTAATCCCTAAGGGCTGTTTTTTGCCATTCCCAGAACATTTGCTTCCGCTACTTAATATTTGATCCACTTGTACGAATCGCCATATTTATCTGCGTCTTTTGGTTTAACATGCTCAACCACAAATTGTCTCGTGGGAGCGTTAACCAAGCATCAGGCATCCATAATTGGGCCTGGGTTTCTGGAGAAAAGAGGTAGGTCATTCCTGGGAAAGGAGACCTCAGACCTAACCAATGTATCGTCCCCCAACTTGTTCCAACACACGAGCGGGACAACGCTAGGGGCGTTGAGATTTTATCCGAACATAGGGAAATGAGAAAGGGTGAATCGCGTGTCCCGAATCCAGACATCCACAACGATCGGCCTTCCAGGAAATGCCCAAGACGGTAGGCGGACAGTGGATCGACCATAACAACTGCAATAGACGGACCGAAAAAGGCCATCATTCATATTGCAGGAGGCGGACCACATGTCATCATGAATACCGCTTTGGGGTTCCTTCAGACACAAGGGTGGAAAATCCAGATCAACAGGGCATGAGAAGCGTGGGGCGAAGTGACGATTTGTTCGGACAGAATCCAACGCTCTCAAAATTGCGCCACCGTGGGGAAAGCGTATTGGGCGGATGCACTAATCTGGCCGTGAGTCACCTCAATTCTCAGACAGCACCTCTCTGACGAGGAAACTGTCGCTTCCCATCATTGCGATGGGGCATCCCGAGCTGAATCGGGGAGAATATCACAACTGCACCACTCTACCCGAAGTCAGGCCAGACGGCCGGCGACGAGGAGGGGCGGGACTTATCGATCCCTGAGGCTGGACCCGAGTCGAAATGTCCGGGCGTTCCTACGTACTCCATCAGGCTGGAGATCAAGCCACACGTAGTTCTGTGAGTGCAGTTTAACGTCATGCAGGACGTAGGACCCCATTTGGGGTAGATCTTAGTTTAGGGTCTTAGAGCTCGGACCATAAGGGCTGGATCTTAGTTTAAGGTCTTAGAGCTCGGACCATAAAGGTGGAGGATCTTAGTTTAAGGTCTTAGAGCTCGGACCATAAGGGCTAGAGGATCTTAGTTTAAGGTCTTAGAGCTCGGACCATAAGGGCTAGATCTTAGTTTAAGGTCTTAGAGCTCGGACCAGAAGGGGAGATCTTAGTTTAAGGTCTTAGAGCTCGGACCATAAAGGGGGGATCTTAGTTTAAGGTCTTAGAGCTCGGACCATAAGGGGAGATCTTAGTTTAAGGTCTTAGAGCTCGGACCATAAGGAGAGATCTTAGTTTAAGGTCTTAGAGCTCGGACCATAAGGAGAGATCTTAGTTTAAGGTCTTAGAGCTCGGACCATAAGGGGAGATCTTAGTTTAAGGTCTTAGAGCTCGGACCATAAGGGAAGATCTTAGTTTAAGGTCTTAGAGCTCGGACCATAAGGGGAGATCTTAGTTTAAGGTCTTAGAGCTCGGACCATAAAGGGGGGATCTTAGTTTAAGGTCTTAGAGCTCGGACCATAAGGGGAGATCTTAGTTTAAGGTCTTAGAGCTCGGACCATAAGGGGAGATCTTAGTTTAAGGTCTTAGAGCTTGGACCATAAGGAGAGATCTTAGTTTAAGGTCTTAGAGCTCGGACCATAAGGAGAGATCTTAGTTTAAGGTCTTAGAGCTCGGACCATAAGGGCTCAAAGCACGCCACATCGTGGTCATATCCCCTGGATATGCGAAGATGCACTGAGGGATAGTGTCAAGAGTGTCGAGGTTTCGCCTGGTCAGAATGGGAGGTGGAAAATGTGAATCATGCGGCCATTCACTCGAGGACCGGGAGCACCGGCGTGACGATATGAGAATACTGCCGACCGTGGCGGAAAAGCAGCATCAACATCGCACCAACCGTTGGTGGAATGAGGCAGCAAACGAGCATCGACCGCTCAATCGCAGGATTTATATCGATTTGCTGCCCGAGGCCATTGGGGGTACCGGCCCGAGTCGGTGGGAGAGCACTGAGGCATTGTGTCCGAACCGTTCACGGGGGCTCCACCCAGGGCGTAGACGATGGGTCCGAATGAAAGGGAGCACGAAGCCTGAAAAGTGGAGGAAACCTGACCAAGCGGATCCTGACCCTCCTGGCAATAAACCAGAGTACTCTTGACACCGGTGGACCACGGCAAGGGGTCGGGGAACACGCCTTGAGGGTGACCTGAAGGCGGCGGATTCCCCAGAGAAGGGGGAATCTCTAAGAGGTGGGGGGCTGGACCCGAAGTTTCAAACATCCGGGCATTCCTACGTATCCCATAAGGATGGGAATCAAGCCGCACGTAGTTCTTGAAGCGCGGTGCAACACAATCGGGCACCAGCGCGGGGAAGAGTGCGGGTCTGACCCTCGCACACAAAAGGAGCGGCATTTGATATTTCTTGTTTGTCCTTAAAGATGAATGGTTTTTCTTTGTGCGGCGACATGCCCGTGATTGAGAAATCTCTGGCGTCGCCACAATAATCAAGCCATGGAAGGCATTGATGAATGGCGTGGTCATTAACCAGCGCCCAACAGGAGTGTCCCCTGAGGAGGACATCACGATGCAGTGCCGTTTCTCGTCGGGCGGCCAAGACGATCACAGTTTACGGTCGTGTGGTAGGACCAGACAACACAGTTTAAGGTCGTGTGGTTCGGACCATGGAGGAATCCTCTTACCGCGGTACGGCGGACACGGCGGAGGTGGGAGCATACCCAGCCCTGCGGTCACGCACGATTCCAGGAGAAGAGTCTTGGGATGGGGGTCTGCGTATGTCCATCACCCGAGGGGCAGAGATGCTAGCCTCCAGATATACTGGGCCCAGAACGCAATTGTTCGGGCGACTCCCTCCTCCTTATGGGGACGAGGGTCCAGCTACGCATGGCCCTTAGGGAGGATATCTGCATATATCCTTGGTGCTCAGATCATGGGAGCCTCGAACGACATCATTACCCTGGTTGGTCTGCCTAACGTGTAGAGGCGTACCGGAGGTCGGTATGAAGAGAGTGTCAAGATCCCACTACAACGCACAAAGGCGGAGTGTGATGAGGACTGCGCAACCAATGTTCAGAGCCCGAGAGAGCCGACATGGCGATCAAGGACGTTGCTGACGCATTCGCAACACAACATCCGATCGCGTCAGCCTAAGACGGGGCAAGCAAACGAGCATCAACCGCTCAATCGCAGGATTCATATCGATTTGCGGCCCAAGACCCGCCGGTAAATCGACCCGGAGCGGTGGGAGAGCACTGAGGCATCGTACCCAAACCGCTAACGAGGATCCCTTTGAGTGAAGGCTCGAACAAGAGGAAGCGCGAGGCCTGACAAGCAACACAGGACTTGTCGGGATTGAATCTGACACTACGAGTCATAGACCGAAGCACCCCAAAACATGTTAACAGATCTCCGGAAAGGGTCGGAGGACTCACCCTGAGAGCAACCGAAGGGGGGCAGGTCCCCGTGATCAACCAAGAGACGGGGCTGGACCTGAGACACAAGCGTCCAGGCGGTCCTACGTATCCCATAAGGATGGGAATCAAGCCATACGTAGTTCTGGAAAGGCAGTTTAACGTCATGCAGGACGATGAGGGGTGTGAGGTAGTCCCACACACGGGGGAGGCGTACGGCGCGGCCAGTAGACCGACGCGAATGAGGACATAATCCCCCGCTCACGCGATACGCCTCGCACAAAAAGGAGGGGAACTGGGGCCAGAGGCCCAACGCGGGATAGGGATTCCCGGGAAATGGGGCTGGGCCTGAAACATGATGTCCAGGCGGTCCTACGTATCCCATAAGGATGGGAATCAAGCCATACGTAGTTCTTGAAGTGCAGTTTAACGTCATGCAGGACGATGAGGAAAAAAGAAGGGGGGAGCAGAAGGCATCCCCAAACGTGGAGGGGGGCGTACAGCGTGACGAACAAACCGACGTGAATGAGGGCATAGCCCCGCACTCACACCATACGCCGCACACCCCGGGGAAACTGGGCCAAGGGCCCGAGATGGGATGGAAATTCCCGAAGGATGGGGCTGGGCCTGAAACACGAGGGTTCAGGCGGTCCTACGTATCCCATAAGGATGGGAATCAAGCCATACGTAGTTCTGGAGAGGCAGTTTAACGTCATGCAGGACGAATGCTGAACAGTTTAACGTCTTGTAGCTCGGACGTAGTGCAGTTTAGCGTCATGCGGGACGAAGCACTTGGCAGTTTAACGTCTTGCAGCGCGGACGAATGCTGAACAGTTTAAAGTCTTGTAGCCTGGACGAATGCAGTTTAACGTCGTGCAGGACGTGGTGACACTCAGGCAAAGTATTGCTTGAGGAACCTAGCGTTGGTGGGAGGAGTGACACGCTCACCATCCATAGTTGCTAGGGAGTACGCGCCATTGGGATAGACCTTGTGGACAACAAAAGGTCCCTCCCACTTGGGCTCCAACTTGGGCGGCTTCCTGCCGGGGATCATCGGTGCTCTTAGGGCTAGCACTAGATCACCCTGTAGGAAGGAGCGGAGGCGAACCTTCTTATTGAAAGCTCGAGCCATCCTGCTTTGATGCCTCTCCAAGTTGTGCAAAGCGCGAAGTCTATTCTCATCCAGTGCTTCCAACTCGACTAGACGGGCTTCAGCAACTCTGTCCGGCGCTTGCTGGTCGTAGACCGCAGTGCGCAAGGACGGTAACTGGATCTCGATGGGCAGGACGGCCTCAGCTCCATACACCAGGGAATAAGGGGTCATCTGGGTGGAATTGCGAGTCGTCGTCCGATAAGCCCAGAGGGCGTTGGGGAGCTTGTCCGGCCAACTCTTCTTGTTCTGAACAACCATCTTTTGCAGAATGTTAGAGAGGGTTTTGTTAAACGCCTCGATCTGTCCATTCGCCTGCGCATGATAGCGAGATGTATGGTTCGAGCGGATGTTATACTTGGCGTACAACTTCTTCAACTCGGCTGCTCGGAAATTGGTTCCGTTATCCGTGAGGATAGCGTGAGGCACTCCAAATCGATAGATGATGTTGGAGGTCACGAAGTCAGCGATCGAACAGGATTTGACCTCTCTGAGCGGAATCGCTTCTGCCCACTTGGAGAAGAAGTCCGTGGCGGTCAGAATGAACCGGCACTGGCGAGCTGTCGCCGGCGGGTAAGGTCCCACAACGTCCAGTCCCCAGACTGCAAAGGGCCAGGAATACCTTGTGGTATGGAGAGGCTCCGGCGGCCGATGCACAAAGTTCGCGTGAACCTGGCACGCATGGCACCTCCTGGCGTACTCGATGCAGTCATGGATCATAGAGGGCCAGAAGTATCCCAACCTCCGAATCTGGTGGGACAGCTTCGGCCCAGTTTGGTGGGCGCCGCATGAACCAGCATGAACCTCTTGCATGACTCGTGGGATCTCAACTCCCTGAAGGCAACGGAGGAGAACACCATCAAATCCGCGTTTGTAGAGGATCTGCTCCAGGCCGGGACTGCTCTGGAGGACGAACTGCGATGCGCGGCGTCGAACTCGCTCGCGCTCGGCCCGATCTGACGGAAGAATGCCATGTTGGAGGTACTCAACCAAAGGCGTCCTCCAATCAGGGGCTGATCCGACTGCTATATCTGGGGTACTCGGGGCTCCGGGCATAGGGGCAACCGTGGTGAGATTACTTACCAACGGGCCGCGATCTTCTTCCGGGATAACGGGAGCGATGAGCCTGCGGCGCGTCACGCGGACGATCAGGTTGTCCTGTTCAGGTTCCGCAAGTGACGCAGCCAGGCTGGCCAAAGCATCTGCTCGACCGTTCTGCGACCGGGGAATATGGACAATTTCTGGCCGAGAAGGGAACCGGGCCATCAGAAGGAGGGTGCACTCCAACAATGGCACAAGTTCCGGCTTCCTGACAACATAGTCGCCATTGATCTGCTTAATGACCAGCTCGGAGTCCCCTTTCACACACAGATGGGGCACGTCGATCTCGAGAGCTAACTCGAGGCCGGTGATGAGGGCATGGTATTCCGCCTCATTGTTGGTACAGCCCTCTGACAACAGGAAAGAGTATGGCAGCACGGCTCGCTCCGGGGTAATGAAGACGATGCCCAAGCCCACTCTATTGAGCTTAGGATTATCGAGTCTTCTACCGGTGGGGCTCCGGGAGGCACCGTCAAAGTGCATCTGCCAGCATGGATCGGCTCGATCAACCGAGAGAATGGTCTCATCAGGAAAGCCTAGATCCAGCGGCTGATCCGCGGAGGTCGGGTGAGCGGCCAGAAAGTCTGCCAACGCTTGCCCTTTGATGGCCTTCTGAGACACATACCTGATGTCGAACTGCTGGAGAATCACAGCCCACCGCGCTAGACGGCCAGTCAACATAGGTCGGCTCAGGATATATTTCAACGGGTCTACCCGAGAAACCAACTGTACCTCATGGTGCTGCAAGTAGTGCCGTAATTTCTGTACGGCAAATACGAGCGCCAGGCAGCTCTTCTCGATGGGGGAATACCTAACCTCCGCATCGAGGAGCATGCGACTGAGGTAATAGAGGCTATTCTCTGTTCCCTCGTTGTTCTTCTGGGCGAGAAGGGCACCCAGGGACCGTTCCAGGGCGGTCACATAAAGGACCAGCGGCTTTCCGGATACGGGCGGCATCAGGACCGGAGGTTGAAGCAGGTACTGCTTGATTTCCTCGAAAGCGGTCTGACACTCTTTATCCCATACATAGGTGACACCCTTCTTCATAAGCCGAGAAAAGGGCTTACACTTGCCGGCCAGATTCGCGATGAATCGGCGTATATAGGCTAAGTGGCCTTGGAACCCTTGCAGTTCCCGGACGGTACCCGGGGGAGGCATCTGGCTAATCGCCCTGATTTTCTCTGGGTCGATCTCAATACCCCGGTATCTTACCACAAATCCAAGGAACATTCCGGAGGTGACCCCAAAGGCACACTTCAACGGGTTCATCTTCAGGCAGCGAGACCGGAGGAAGCTGAACACTTTCTCAAGATCTTTGAGATGGTCCTGACGCTGGCGCGATTTGACAACCAAGTCGTCGACGTAGCATTCCACCAGTGTGCCGAGGATTGGCTTGAATATGCGGTGCATCGCCCGTTGATAGGTGGCACCTGCATTCTTCAGGCCGAAGGGCATGACCCGGTAGCAAAAGGTACCTTGGGGGGCCCTGAAGGCAGTGAACTCCTCATCCTCAGGGGCCATCCGAATTTGGTTGTATCCGGAGTATCCATCCATGAAGGAGAGGGCTTGGAACCCTGCTGTGGCATCAATCAACAGCTCTGTCACTGGAAGGGGAAAATCATCCTTCGGACAGTGGCGGTTGAGATCGCGGAAGTCGATGCAGACTCTAATCTGCCCGTTCTTCTTCCTGACCGGCACAATGTTGGCCAGCCATTTGGGGTACTGAACTTCCCTCACGAAGTTGGCTTGGATAAGCTTGTCAACTTCGGCCTCAACCATGGCACCGTGGGATGGGTGCATCTTCCTGGGAGGCTGCTTGAACCCGCGATGGTTCGCCGGGAGACCTAGGCGGTGGACGGCTACCTGAGGATCTAGCCCCGGCATCTCGTCATAGCCCCAAGCGAACACATCACGGTGCTGCCTGAGAAAGTCCACGTACTGCTGCCGCTCCTCAGAGGGCATGGCGGCACTAACCAACGTGGGTCTTGGATCGGCCTCGGTTCCAAGGTTCACCTGTATTAACTCATCGACCGTGGCGGGGACGCCCTCCTCAAAGGCTGGGGGTGCGTCTTCCATACCCTCTCCACTCGGAGAGGGATCATCCACGGGAGAGACTGCGTTGGAAACTGCATTGGGGCTACCAGATCCTGCTGGGCCACTGGTGCTGGCGCGGGCGGTCGCGGCCGTCTCATCAGGAGACTCGCGGACCGTCAAGACCATGGCGACGTCCAACCGGTGAATCGGGAGGACGTAAGCGTCATCCAGACTTGCCCAGGGATCGCTTGCAACAGCGACAGGCTCAACCTCACCTGCCAGGATCTGCTTATCCTTGCTCTTGTAATAGTCCGCGTCCAGATAGCGGGCTTCACATGAGGCAAAAGGAGAGGCATCTCCTTGAAGCACGCCTACTCGACCAATAAGGGAGTATTTGAGGCATTGGTGGTATGACGAGGGAACCGCCGCATGAAGGTGAAGCCATGGCCTGCCCATCAATGCGTTATACGCAGTGTCCTGAGAGACTACCATGAATTCGGTGTTGGCAACCAAGTCACCGAACTGGGTCTTCAAACGTATCTTGCCGACCGGGGTTTGCTCGGTGCGGTCGTACCCCTGGATCCTGAGGTCGGAGGGAATCAAGTCATCCTCAGACAACCCCAATCTCCGGAGCGTCCGAGTTGGAATCAGATTAATCCCGGACCCCGTGTCGACAAGACAGCGCCGGACTTCAAGGCCGTTGAACTGGCCGGTGACATACAGCGGACGAATGTGTCCCTGTATAGGAGGGTCTTCATCCTTACCAGAGAACGAGATAACTGCCTGACATTCGGCGTCCTCGATCGTTTCGGCGTGGAAGGCCTCTGCAGCCGCAACCTCTGTCTCGAACTGGAGGGGGCTCTTCAGGGCTTCAGCGAGTGCCTCGCGCATCTCAGATGACATGCTCAGAGCCTCAAGGATGGAGAGCCTTGCTGGGATGTCGGCCAAGTGCTTCAGGACATCATACTTTTTGGCCAAGCGCGAGCTCCTGGTTGCAGGAGATTGCTCTGCGGTTGGTGGCATGACGGGCCTTACCGGTTGGATCGGCGGCCGACTGGTACTTGGCGCATCTCGCTGTTCACTGGTCGCAGTCCGGGAAATGGTCACCGTACTGGAGTCAGGAGGCCGGGATGGACTTGTGGCAGGGCGGAGCTGGTCGCGACGCGGCTGAGGCGGTTCTGCCCGGTCCCATACCACAAACAGTGGCGGAGGCGAATCCGTCATCCCCGGATGGGGAGCCTGCGCACGTTGAGCTCGATCTTGAGCCTGCCGCCTAGTCTCAGTGGCGTGCACGGCCTGGCCGGAGGTACCGACGGCTGTGCCCCGGCGACTCCTGCTGCTGCGGTTCTTCCGACGGTGGCGACGACCGGGGACGCTAGGGAGGTCCACCTGGTGTTCTTCAACGTCGGGAACCGAAAAGGGATTTACCAGCTCGACGGTGTTAACCGAAGCGTACCCAATACCGTCATCGGACGAATCATCCATCACCGGGCGGATCCGAGGAGGGACCCCCATCTCCGGGGGCATGAAATCGCCGAGAGTACGGGATAGTGGCGGAACTGGCGGGGCGCGCTCTTCCTTCTTGCGCTGCCGCCGTTTGCTCCTCTTGGAGGAGGCAGACTGGGACGACGATGCCGAAGCAGCACCCGCAGGTTCTGGGGGCTCAGGCTGATTCAAGCGCGCACGGATGATTCCCTGGGCGCGAATGGTCGTCTTGCGGGCCATCCAGTTATTATACTTCTGGGACCCGCGGTCGGAGACCAGCTGCCATTCGTCCTCGTTGCCACTATCGTCATCTGATCCCACGAACACGCCCGCTACCTGTGCTGGAGCTGGGCCCAACCTGATTACATTGTTGTTAATCTGGTCTTGGAGCCAGTCCTTGAACACATAGCACCGCTGGATGGTGTGCCCCAGGGCCCGATGGTAGGGGCAGTAGCGGGGGTTATCCGTGAGATGTGCCTCCTCTGGCCTCCAGCACTCAGGCAATCGCACAATCCTCTGCTCCAGGGCGCTCCGGAAATAACCGGGGACCTGATCCTCATGGAATGAGTACGTCAGGTGTCGCGGGCCCCTGGGAGCGCGGTCTTGACGAGGGGCCGGAGGGGCCTGCCGAGGAGGTGGACCCTGATTATCTCGCCGGGGTTGCGGCGGTACATTACGCGGAGGGGCCGGCCGGTTCTGAGGCTACCGTTGCTGGGCCGGGAACTGAGCCCGTGGAGGCGGATTCCTGTGAGGCTGCGGAGCTGGCCTCACCGGCAGCAGCTCCAACGGCCTGGGAGCCTCTATCTGGGCCACAGCAGCGGGCTCAGCCCTGCTGGCTCTCCTTGCAGGAATCATAGGAGGCAGCGGGTGTGCCTGGCTGGCCTGTTGCAGGGCTTCCTCAAGACGTTGAGCTTTGTCTGAGAAGTCCCTGAACCCTCCGGGGTAATTCTGAGTAATCAGGGAAGGGACCAGCTCGGTCTTGACGTTCCCGACGCACATTGTCAGCAACTGCTCCTGAGTCAATGGCATGTCAAGGGAATACGTGAGACCCTTCCATCGGGCGACGAAGTCCGCGACTCGCTCATCAGGCCTCTGCTTGCACTTGAAGAGGTCTGCGATACTCGTCTTCCGGGTCGTGGAACTGAACTGGTAGAGGAACTGTCTACGGAGGTCCTCCCAGCTGGTTACCGACCCGACGGGGAGCTGGCTGTACCAGACAAATGCTGGCCCTTCCAGTGTCTGGACAAAGCAGCGAAGCTTAGCGGCCTCTTGCTGCGCCGGAGTCCCCAACATAGGCCCGCACCTCGAGTTGAAATGGGCCAAATGTTGTGGCGGATCTCCGGTCCCGTTGAAGGGGGCGAAAGTGGGATTCCCGAATCCCGGAGGCGCCGGCATGTCATCCACCCATGCTGGGTATGGCTTGCCGTCCGGTGGGATCGCCACCTGCCGAGTCTCCAAGGCTTCCAAGCGGGCAATGAGTGCCGCCATCGGATCGTCCGGACATGGGTTCCAGTCCTGGCGAGGATCTCTAACCACGAGCGCATTGCATGGCCCTTCAATCGGGTCGTCGACCGGATCGTCGAACTCGGCAGCTCGTGGGATGGCTGGCGGAGCGGCCCTTGGGGCAGCGGGAGGAATCCGAGCGGGATCTCCCGGGTAGTCGCGCCGCTCGGGAGGGTGTGGCGAAACATACCGCGCCCTCTTGCCGTAGGCAATGGCCTCTCTCCTGTCGGCGAACACGGCGTAATCACGGTTGCCCGGGAGAGTCTCATCGAGGGGTGGTTGTTCCGGTCCCTGCTGCCCTGGCCTGGGATCACCGTAGTCAGGCCGCCGTTCTGCAGCGCGCTCGGCGAGGAGCTGGTCAACCAGCCTCTTCTGTTCGGCGAGCTGCTGACGTAGCGTAGCCTTCTCGGGATCCTCCTCTGCCTTCCGCATGGAGGCAGATGGGTCGGTGGGCCTTATAGCCTCGCTGTGCTCTTTTCCTTTGCTGACGTTTCGGCTCAACGTCAGTGCTTCAGTGGGTGCGGGGAGCCCCAGGAGGTTCCTCTGATGACGAGTAACTCTCACTGATGGGTCTGACGACGGCTTGTCTTCGGGGGGGAAGCCCCCGTCGAGAAGTTCCAAGTCGTTCCCCTCTCCCGACAGGTCAGCCATATTGACTGTTCCTGTCCCTGGGGATATACCCTCAGGGCCACCCAACGAATCGGGCTGTCGGCGAATCACACTGAAGCGTAGGGCAGCGTACTGCCCCCATCCACGGATATACACGTGGGGAGTGGCTTCCTCGATAACTTTGCGGAGTACTTGAAAGCACTCAACGCATCGTTGTTGGAGGGCCTCGTGGTGCCCAAATGACCCGGGGTGCCGAACCGCGGGGAGCATGGCCAGGTCAATTTGACGGCACTGCTCACCAATATCCTCCAGGTGTAGTTGACTCCCGGGGTATGGCATTTGTAGGCAGTGAAGACGGGAGTGAGTCTCCCGGAGAGTTCGGCGGAAGCACTCGAACTCATCCGGGGTGAGCGATTCGGGTGCATCAAAGCCCGGTCCTGCGACTGGCCAAAACTTCTCAGGGAAGTGGCCCTCTGCAAGGACGGTCCAGAAGCTCCACGACTCAAACTCGGGACCCAGATCTCCTCGGTCCTCTTCCATGGCTGGGAACGGACGGGGAACTGGTAGTGGTGCCGAGGCGGGCCGTCGGGCCGACGGGCTGGCCGGCGGTGAATACGGCGAGCAGGCCGATTGGCCTCCATATCCCGGGCCACCCCTTAGGGTGGCGGTGCCCCAGCTACCACATCACGATAGGACGGGCCGGTGAGCGAACATCCTGCCGTAGCATCGGTGCTCGCCGAGGGCGCACCAGATCGTGGTTCGACCGTCGGTCCCCAGAAAAAGTCTCCGGCTTCTCTGATCGAGACGGAAGGCACTTCCGGAGGGGCCGGTACCAACCGCAAGTTTGATCCTTGGGGGTCTACCAGGCCCTCGTTACTCCGGATATACCTTCGGAGAGACGCGGGGATCACATCGATCTCGCTCTCGGGGAGCACGAGGCTGACGTGCCGCATTCCTACCCCTGCCCTTGACTGGCGGGATTGGGGAAGGGGCTCTGTCGCCGAATCGTACTCTGCCTCTGAGTCAGAGAAGCAAACCGGTCGGATCTCTGTCCGGAACTCCGCAACATTCTTCCCTCGGCGTCGACGCCTTGCCTTCCTGCCCCTGGGTGGTTCTTCGGGGCAGGGCTGATCTCTGTCCTGGCGTCCTCCGGCCGCACTGGTGCTGGGGCCGAGAGGACTGGGAACCAAGGTGCGAGGGGCACCGGGACAGATATCAAAGGGGACGCGGGGAGAGATGATCCCGGGCAGGACTCCGGGCCGGGATCGGGAGGTGGGATGACCCATGCCTCCTGGATCGGCCACACAGAGTAGATCCTGCCGGTGAATAGCGCTACCGCGAGGTGGTCCGCGGTGGCTACTGCCAGTGCCAGCAACCGGGAGAGTCAACCCAACCTGCCTTTGGGGCGGTCGGGGCCTCGATCCGGGTCGGGCATAGGAGTTCCCCCGCTCAGGATGCACAGAGGCCTGGCGACTGGAGCCAGCAGTGGCTTGGGCCAATGCGGCCGCTGTTGCTAGAGCCCCAAGGTGGGCATCCTCTTCCGCTCGTGCCCGACGTTGGCGTCGAGACAGACGAGCCGGGATGAGCGGCGCGGGCAGGTGGAGAGCCTGTTCCTCGACTTGAGGGGCCTGGCGGCGATGTCGCCGTGGCCTGGCGGGAGCCCTTATCGTGGATCCCTGGAGCGGACCTCGGATAGGGTGATCCTGGGCATCTTCCACTTCATCCGCATAGGGAAGGGAACTGTCAGAGCGCTCCGGGGATAAACTCCCGAAGCGATTGGACGTTGAGGTAGGCAGTGGTGCCTCCCTGCGCGGCCCTCGGGGGCGGCGGTGGTGGCGAGGCGCAGCCTCCTCAAGGTCTAGGCGAGCCATGTCCCTAGTGGGGATGACTCCCTCTTCCTCGTATCTCTGCACCAGGGTGTTGATCACCCTTCTCTGGATGACCTCCGAGGGGGAGAGAGGGCGTGGTCGTCCCGCAATTGCGGCTGCTGGGACGGCTGTGGAACGGGCGGGACCGCGCGGAGTAGCCGCGTCGGTGTTTCCCCTGTCCCTGCGCCAGTGGGCGGGTGGCGTTCGGGCACTAGATCGGGCGACCTGATTTCTGAAAGCAGGGAGAATGACCCATTAATACTGACAGGAAAAAGGAATCGACAACCAACCATTAGCGCCACGACGCCTTCCGTGGGGGGAACCCAGGCCCTCGACGTTGCGAGACGGAGTGCCCGATGTCCCTTCCCCAGCCCCTGGCGGGTAAGACTGAATGCTTGGCCGGGCAACACGCCGGTCTTCCAACACCTCTGAAAGCCATCGGTCTTCGTATCGAGGAGAAGAGATTCACGTCGGGTTCACCATTTTTCTGTTTCGGTGCGGATGTGCGTCGGGTTACGCTGTTCCGCCAGGACGCGTTCGCGCGTGCACCCGTCAACCCGAGGGGATGGGCGCGCGGCTTGTGGTCCCGCAGTCCCGCTTTCCAAGGGCGGGCGGCATCCGTCCCTTATTCAGGGGCGTCTGCTCCTTGATCGAAACCGGGATGATGGGATGTCGGCTTCTCCTTCCTCGGACGTCTCCTCGGAACTTGTCGCCTAATCCGGGTCTCCCTCATAGACTTAAGAATGTTCGTGAATCTCGTTCCCGGCGCCATATCTTCATGGACACCGGTTAATTACGCTGCTTCCGCCCGGACGTTCCAAGGAGTCTGGGCGGGGCAGCAACCTGCGGTGAGAAGGCCGGGTGGCTCTGGGTGCTGGGGGCGTGTCGTAACACTGCGGCTCTGCACGTCTGTCTTCCGTCCCTAATAGGGCTTCTCGAAGGCACGATGGCCTGAGGCATCCCGTACTAGGTGCGGGGAACTGTGTCACCTGAGGTTTTCCTCAGCTTCCCGTGTTTAACACGGGGTATGCCGCGAGTTTAACGTCCAGCGGGGACAGCATCGGACCGATCAACACGAAAAGTGGATCAGATGACAGAACCCCTTGCGGGGAACCTCCGACGCTGGGGCCAGCACATGGGCGGCTTCCCAAGTAACGTGGAGTGAAGTGAAGTGGCATGACCCCACCGGGATGTGGCGGCCCGGGTAAGGATCAGGATGGATGATGAAGTGAAGAGCTTGGACCCCAGAGGGGCTTCCTACGTACCGCGCGTTAACACGGATCAAAGTCAACGTAGTTCGGGCATACAGTTTAACGTCATGCTGGACGATAAAAGGGGAAATGGAAAAGGGGGGCTGTGGGGAGGCACCGTGGAGATACACACGGGCAGTCTCCCACAGGGGCGGATTCATAGGTGAATCAACGCAAGCGTGAACCCTGGAGGGGTCCACTGATGGACGAACCGACGTAAATACGACCGGGACGACCAGGTGGTGGGCTTGGACCTCAGGGAGGCTTCCTACGTACCCTGTATAGAAGACAGGGATCAAAGTCCACGTAGTTCAATCTGTCAGGACTTACGCACTTGGGGCAGCCCGGATACTGCAAAACTCAGTTGGAAGGGACTTGGACCGAAAGCAAAAGACTCCTCGATCCCAGTCAGACCCTCTACTGGCTTCGGCAGTGGGGAGGTGCAATGGAGATACACATGTGCAGCCTCCCACGAGAAACTAGGGGTTTGTAATACCCTGCCCCCGTAGGGAAAAGCCACTCCCATTAAATCGTCCCAAAAGGGGGACAATCCCGACATCCCTGCAGAGACGAGCGGGTGGGGGCCACGTCCAAACCGGGGGAGACCCTGCGTGCGGAGCACGGGATCAGGTTGCGGACGGTTTAGCGTCTTGCCAGACGAAGTACAGTTTAACGTCATGTGTTGAGGACGAGGCACTTGGCAGTTTAACGTCTTGCAGCACGGACGATGTACAGTTTAACGTCGTGCAGGACGTATATGCAGTTTAACGTCATGCTGGACGAGTATGCAGTTTAACGTCATGCTGGACATAGGTGCGTGTCACTTCGCGCAAGCCTGGAGGGCCGCACGGGAAGACAACGCACGGTGCGGGCACCCGGGATGAGAATCATCGGGTGCCACACAGGCGGGTAACCTTAGGAGGTCAACGGGGACGACCCTGGCAGATTGCGCCCAAAAAGGAAGCTTTGCGCGCAATACTGCGGGCCGGCGCGCAATCGGGGCGGCTGGCGCGCAATTGGGCCAGCGCCTTGCGCGCGGATGCTTGAGATTGCTCACACCGGGCTTCGGATAGCGCACGGGGGCAACGGCTCATTCTTTAACGAATGGCCACTTGAAAGAAGGGGGGGTGCGCGCAATCAGGCCGGATTGCGCGCACCCCGGGGGCAATTGCGCGCAAGCGGGTTCTTTTGCGCGCAAAGGCCTTAGGGTGAGTTTTTATTCAAATGAAAGGAGCCAGCGGGGATTGCGCGCGAAGGCGGACCCCGAGGCTTTCTTGCGCGAAAGAAAGGAGGTTACCTGAAGTTCGTCATTGCGCGCGGAAGGGGTTGAATTGCGCGCACGGGAGACGTTTCGACTTCCAGCAACCTTTGAAACGTTGGGGGTCGCCTTGTATTTATAGGCAACCCCGGGCGCGGAATCCAGGATGCGAGCGCGAAATTCCCCCCGCGGGCGCGGAATCGGGCGCGGCGCGTAAGGGAGTCGCGCGGACCCGCGGCGCGCAAAATTGCGCGCCGGACCGGCGCATTGCGCGCATCCCGGGGGGTTTGCGCGCGGAACATCCCCTTTGCGCGCGTGCCTCTGAAATTCCGCGCAAGGCCTCCGGGCCCTCCGAAACATCCTTCCGACTCCAAATATGACCTCGCTTTCCGCATCCGGAGCTTCGTTTGGGAGCAACGGACTTTTCCGGCGTCTACAATTACTAATGCAATAATGTAACTTTATATGTATCTAGTTTCATTAATACCATTATACTAATTGATCCTTTGGTATGTGATCTCTTGTATCTATTCCATTCTAATGAAATGAAACTTGATTCTGGGCTACTGGGGTCGGGGTTGTTACTGTTGGTAGTAGATAATTTTTAGTATTAACCATTTAACTGGATTTAGAAAATATAATTTTGTTAAATCATCTTATGATAGATTTTAGGATAGGCATAAGATAACATCATAGAATTTTGTAAAGGAAGATAATATGTGGTTCTTACTAACAACGCATCCATGTATAGATACTATATGTATATGTGGTTCTAGAATGTATGTTCCTAGGGGTAACAACTCCAATAAGTTGTATCGGGGTTGACTTGGCATAACCTAGTACAGGACAACATGCATTACTTCATACATGGTTGATAGTCCTAGGATATTTTCGTTGGATAATTCACATTTTCATTAAAACCATTATAAATGATTTAAAATTGAATATGTCCCAAATGAAACAAATCTTATGAATTATAGATTAGTTATACATAAAGTTTCATGTTAAATTAAATTTTTCACTAGATAAAGATTATAAGTTATGTTTCATAATGTTATGCACTAATCAATTGTATAATTTTTTTAAATGGATCATAGTAGAGTAATGTTAACATCATCAATTCACATGATAAAAAGTGTAATAACGATCATACCATTTATTTTCTCATACCAATCATTCGAAGGGAAAAATTCTCCAAAACAATCTCATCAAATTAATAGAGAATATATTTTCTATTGAGAAAATGAAATAATTATCAATGTATTATTTCTTTGGAGGGAAGCACAACAATAGGATTACTAATTGTAAAAATATGAATAAGGGAAAGGAGACAAAGAATTATTTTCCCACATGTTATAATTGTGTAAAGATATATCCTAGTACATGATAAAATAGAATGTGAGTTTTCTACATGTCTGTAGAGAATGGACATCATACATGGAATTTCAATGGTTAAAAAATGTTTCTAATTTTAAATGATTAAATTACAAGGATATTAGACACTAAAAAATGAATTTCTTAAACATCAAAGGAATATACCACACAAGAATATAATAGATCATGATCAAGCTTATGCTACTACCATAGATAAAGATAAATGATTAATATATCTTTATTTATCGATTAAATAATTCTGTTATGATATTTTGGTTATAAAAATGATGATATATATAACTTTTTTACTACATTACTTCATATTTAACGATTTTAAAGCATATGTTGAATGGTACATAAATAAGTAATTAATTAAAAAGTGGAGCATTTAATAAAATACATGGTTGAGGGAAAGGTAACCCTTATTGCGTTCCTAATGATGAGACAATAATGATAAAGGTATTTTTATAGTAATGTACTAGTGACCAAGAAATTTGATAATGATTATATGTTTTATAATATCTTTTCAAGCAAATTTACAATTTTTAATTTATGGAATGTATTCGTCACTTGAGATTTTCTTATTGGAAACATTCATGTTTTCATAATGGTTTCTAGGGTACTAGGTTATTCATATATCTAGTATGTTGAAATAATATATAAATTATTTGGGGAAGTCTTATGCTGAGTTGAATTTGGTAATCTATATACCTTCCTCTTAAATTTTTGGTTGTTGAATGTGGAATGACAAGTTTTTGACAAGTCTTAAGATTATGTTCTCATGGAATAGATCAAGTTAACTATTGAAAGTTATTATTAAATAATTACATGTGTTATATTTTATGTTTCAAAAAACATTTAATCTTCTATGAATTGATTTAAGGACCATAGAATTCATTAAAATTAATTTCAGTGTAAAACATTCTACATGAACATTCAACTATAGTTGTAATGGATGATGAGAAAATTGGTAGAAGAAAAATAAAATTATGAGATTATGATTATAACATGGAAAATATTCTAGTTATTTTACTTTACCAAGATATTATGTAGATATTAAATGAACACCTCAACTCTAGGAAAAATATTTTGGAATAATAACATTATCATTGAACTTTTCTTTTTGAGAAATCAATGGCCTTGCGACAGATCACGAGATTTATGGTTTTGTAATGGTATGCTTTTTAATGACCATGGTCTCTATCTATTTCCACATGAACATTATGGTCACATTATTATTACATGTATTAGTTTTAACTTTCCACTAATTTTATCTTATTCCCTTTCCAAGTTGTGTAGTGGCCTATACCTTTTCCTTTCTCTATAGTTAAGAAGAAATTTTATTATCCCTATTTCTTATTTGGGATTCCTGCAATTGAATTTTTTTGTTAGAACTATATATATTCAAAGTACAATTTAAAATTGTGAGAATAAAATTTATTAAAGGAGGGGAGACTGTAAAACTACAAGATTTTATGGTATGTAATTTTCTTTATTTCGACAACAACATAAGTTTCACAAAACACCAATCATAAACAAGAATTAATATAAAATTAAATATAATTATTTTAAAATATACATTACAAAATAGTCTTTAAAGAATTAGGAATGAATAGTATTAACTAAATAATGAAATTGATATATTATATTTTTAATAAAATGTTTCTATGTTCATCCAACTGATTTTATTTACATAAGACAAGAATAAATGAATTTGACACATAAAAAAGACTATTTATAAATGATGTTTTACCCCCTTTTAATGGTGAAATTATATTAAATATAAATTTTCATAGTTTTATAAATTATATATGAAAAAATAAATATTAATTTTAAAAGTGTAATAAAAATATTTACACAGTCAAAGATTTGGTCTTTTTTTGAAGAGTTTTATTTTTGATGAATATTAATGTGATCGTTGGAATAATACTGCTACCGTTAGGAATAAGTAATATAGTATTTAAAAAAAATAACCTTACCTATAATATTTTATATATAATTTATAAATATAATAAATTAAAATATAGTATATTTATATAATCTAAAAAGTAAATAAATGTTTTAAAAAACATAAATTAAGTGTCTGAATTTTTTGTAAAGTATACATGTTAATTTAATATATTATAATTAATTTAATTATATAATAGAATATTAATTTCTTAAAATATAATTCATAATTTATATTTTGTTTTCATATAATTATTATATAATTTTATGATACCTTAATTAATTTTTCAATTTGTTATAAAATATGTCACAAATTTAAAATTGGTATTTTCGAGTAAATGGTGATTTTAATTAAAAATTAAATTTATAATATTTAGATAATTATATTCTAAAAATTCAATAAATTTTTTAGTTATAAATGAAGAAAAGTGTTTAGGGTGTATTTTTTATATTTTTTATAAAATAATTGAGTTTTTCTGTATAGTGAAATATGGTACTTTAGATATATATATAATACATGTAAAATACAATATTCCTTTAGCCATTAATCATTTAAGCACTATAATCTCAAACAATCATTCTCTATATAATGTATTTATTCATTTAATCAACATTGTTTCTTATGTTGTTCCAAAATAATAATCTATTGTATAAAATAATAAAAGACACCCATCACATCCACTATAAATGACACCCTTAACAACCTATTATCCTGAGATAACCAAATCCTTAAAGCTTTTAAAAATTATAAAACATACTATTAAAAATTCTTCCCCCACCTCAAAGAGATGTTGGTATTAATAAAATACTAGACCAAAGTTTCTTATGTTGGTTCTGAAGAAGAAAAATTCAAGATGTAAAACCCTCAAACATTCCCTTTCATTTCCATTTATTTTGTTTTCTTTTTCATCATTACCTCAAAAACTCTATTATAAAGTTATTTACAACTAAATTATATTAAATATAAAATAATTTTATTATGTTATTGAAATAATCCATCCTCATTTCTCTTCCTCTTCCGTTTATTCTAAAATGAATACAATGTCCCTCTGGTGATGATTTATTACCTTCATGGACGATTTCATTTTGTTTTTCAATTAAACATTCCAGGATAGTCATAAAAAGTTTACAATGGTTAAAATATATAATAATATATGTATTAAATCTCATTATAATATATGTAAATAGTATATATACATAATATTTATTTAAAACCCAAAAGTACTTCCTGATGACCGAAAAAAATCCTAGTAATCTATAAAAGTTTTATTAAATTTTATCTAATGATTTTTAATCATTCCATTTTACCGAATAAATTATATAACCACTTAATATTATTTAATATAATTAATTACATATATTTTTAATTTTTTATATCTATTATAATTTTTCATCATCATCCATACATGTATACATGTAAACCAATAATGAAAACATTGGAAACTAACAATACTGAGTGATGAAATTTAATGTTGAAACAAATTGAAATGCCCATAAATGAACATAATAAAATTATAATAAATAAATTAAATCTTAAGAGGTGCTTAATAAAATTATTATTGAATCTCATTTCATTATCCAGGGTACTAAATATAATTTCAGAAAACTTTCGTACATAAGGTTAGGATTTTATCATCTCGCTTTTATTTATGTGAGACATGACTTATTAACCACTATTTCTTATGTATGGTGTATGTATACTTCCCATTTATATATAATATATTTAATATAAACATTTTCATGGTATTCAATTTCTAATTTTATGATCATTAATCTTATAGGGAAAATTCGTTAATTGTTTCCAAAGTGGTAAGGGTGTCTTCCAGATCCTCCATTTTCATTCGTGTTATGCCTTCTCACTATTTATCCGAATGTAATTATTATTATTTTATATAATTCCATTGAATATGGTTTAATTTTTAAAAACACATATATCTAAATCCTTTCATCTTTATTTGATGAAAAAATAAAAGTTTCATTAGGATCCCTTCCCAATTTCATATGTTAAGCAAGACAGTTAAAGGGAAATTCCCAAGTGCTAACCCATTTTCAAGGACTATACATAATATATTTTAAGCTACAAGTATCTTTAAAAAATAAATAATTTTCACATCAAATAATATTTTTGTTAATTTATGGTTCTATATAAACAATTATTAATTTTTCCATTTTAATGACTCCTAAATATTTTCCCTACAACCTCATTAATGAGGCTCTTTAATAATGTTTTTTTAAAAACTCTTATAACATGTTTTCAAATAATTTGGACATAATTTATCATGATATATTCATATTTTATTTTATGAATGTCCATGTATTATTTAAATCCATTTTTACATAGATTCCATAACGATATTCCCTATTGTTATGCCTTATTCGCCACTTATTAATTATCTATGGTGTATGTATAATTCCCTCTAATTTGTGGGCCAAATTAATTTAATATTTAATTATATATTCAAATTTATTATATCGTTGTAATTATTATCTCCTTATCTAGGTACCAATTTTTTATTTTTTTATTCATATGTTTTTTTGAATGGGGAAATAATGGGTAAACTGTATCCTATACTAAAAATAAATATTTTGATAAGTCATGTTGTCCATGAATTGAATCTATGATAAATGATTTGGATTGGAATGCAATTTTTTGGGGACTAGTTATTTCAAGCCGTATGGGTTTGTGGACTATATATACAATTACTACAGGTGATTCCCTATTATATTTATCCCCTAAATACTTTGGTAGTCTCATGAGATGGAATTTTTTGATAGTAAACCCTTCATGTTTGTTTTTAGGATGAATCAGATGGGTTTCTGCCCATTCACCTAAACCTCCTTGATGGAATTGTGGATCATGTTGCAGATACATGATGTGTTATAATTAAGAAGTTCCCTCATTCTATAATATGTTAATATTATCTATTATATTTTTATTATGAAAAAATCTATTGATTCATTTTCATTCATTGTTTATTGACATGTATATGTTTTTTAATTATTCATCTTTCCATAGTGGTTTTACTTATTGAAAACAACTATCTTTCATTGTACCTAACCCTTAATTAGCAGTCAATCTCACCATTTTATTTTTTTTCCTCTACGGTGTTATAAAAATTAAATATTTAAATAAGTTATAAGAATTAGTTTATTTTCTTTTGTTTTGTGACATTTTTAAATTTCCAATGTAATAAGGGAAAGATATATGTGTGTAGTTTCTTCTTAAATAACAATCTGATAAACCCTCGATGATATTACTACTTTTATTTATGCAATTTTAATAAAATGACTACAGACTCTGGGATACTAGGGTCAGTTTTGTTATATGTCTGGCCTCATTGTCACATATCTTAGAGATTAGTACGTGCGAACTTCAGGAGTAGATGCATCATCGTCTTATTAGTACTAAAATCTAAAATTCAACCTATTTTGTTCACCATCGTAGAATTTTATCCATTCATGGAACTATTTTAATGAATATTTTAATTAAATTTCATGGATCTAATCATAACGAGGTATTACTATGACATTTTTAATCCATAAGACACACTTGTAAATTATTACAGTAATGTCACATATATATATGAACTATATATAATAAGGTGTTTTAAATTATATTAACTTATTTGAATATATATGTAATCCAATGTAAAAATGGTTAGTTGTAGATCATTATCATAAATAGACTCCAACATGGACTAGATCCAACATCCATAAACATTCAGTCCAATAGAATCAGATGATAATCATGTTTTTTCTGAGTTAAGTCATTTTTCATGGGGTATGCCACATTTCCTTCTATGGATACTATACTCACAATAACATCACCTCTATAAGAAAAATACATAAATATATGATACTTAATAGTCTATTCTTCATAAAAATATGCAACCTTAAATCGTTTTCAAGAGCCAGAATTTCATGATTATCACAATTTAGTGATATAAAATCTTTACAATTAGAAATCCCACCTGTCTAATAGATGAATTTAAATATCAATACAAATTCATTATCTATTTTATAAGACTCAATATAATAAATTTTTTTAATATAATCACATAACATGGTCTTCTTTTTGCTCTTCCACTTGATAAATCCTCCATTGTGTATGAATATGCATATTCACTACAATTTCAGAATATCCTAATCTATTTAAAAGAATGAAAATGTATATCCTTTGTTGGCTATTTTCCCATATACTCTACAGACCAGGGATATATCCTTAGTTTTCCACAAATACTTAAGGATAATATTGAATAAAATATAATGGTAGACCCCTTAGTATCTTTAATATATTACTACAATGTTTGAGGCCTAATAGACATCTATTACTCATCATAAAATAACATAGATGAAAAACCCAATCACCTACATATATAAAATAATTTCCGTCATTTTTATTTCCTCGTGTTTTTAGGAACCTTTTTCTTATAATGATGAATTCTATGTGACACAGAAAATAATCCCCTATTAGATTCTTTACCACTAAACCATTTTAGTACATTATCGATCTATATACATTGTCATATAATAAATAATATCATTGATCTGTCCTGATGAATGTCAATACAAAAATATATTCTCTTTCACTTACGTCCTTTATGTAGAATAACTCATTAAACTAGGATTTGAAAAAACTATAATATTTGTATTTCATTTCCAATAAGAATTATTTCATCAACTTAAAATATTATGAAATAATTTACACTAAAAAAGACCTATATATAAATAAGTATTGGAATCATTTTTTATGAAACCAAATTCCATTAAATATTCATCAAGTTAAATGTTCCATGAATTCATGATTTATTTAATCCATAAATAAATCTTCATAATTTTAATACCTTATTTTCATCTTCTAGAGACACAAACCCGTAATGTTGATTCAGAAAGACATATTTATAATGCTTCCCTATAATGAAGGCTATTTGGACATCCGTTTTCCAAATATAATTATAAAGGTAATATGCTATGGGAAGTATAGCTCTGATGGATTTCAACATAATAACTGGGGAAAATATTTTTTCTGTAGTCTATACATAGACATTGATTAAATCCTTCAACAAGTCATTCATTTACAATAGTGTCTATCCATGTCTAGTTTCTTCATGAATACCCCTATATAAACAACAATATAGGCATCCAATAGATGATATACCAAAATCTATACTTAGTTCTAGTACATGAAATCAATTTCATAATTCATGGATTTTCTCTATTGGACTGCTTCTATACACTTACTATTGACTTATACATAACAAACATCAATATTATCGACTAATAATGAGTCACCATCATTGGTGATTAGAAAATAGTACCTTTTAGTTTCTCTAACTTATCGTGTACTTCTGTGTTGTAATTGTGTCCTCATAACATCTTCTTCTACTAGGCCTTTTGGAATCTATTCCTATACCAACACTTGTGTACCTTGGGCATAGACATTATGAAAGTCTAACTCCCTCTAAATAAGTCATTTAGATGTGTGATAACCTATATAAAATATGGTTTGTATATCCATAATTACTATTTTATGAGGGGACATATTGGTAATATATCCATATTTCCTTGGGGTATCCCGTAAAGGTATTATTGATGACATAGGGTGAATGTTTGTTTTCAAAAGAGGAAATTATCATTTTTTTGTATACCCACATATGCAAGTATTCAAACAATTTTTTCTTTCCACTAAACAATTGTTATATAATATTATCATTTTCGTTAGTTGGAATAAGGAATATTATTTGTTCTACTATCTATAAGGAGTATTCCCAAAGGGACAATCGAAGACACATACTAATTATAATTTTTCTCACGATGTCTAAGAAGTTGTGTTTCTTCCATTCACTTATACCATTAAATTGTAATGTATTAACAGGATTTAATTGAGATAGAATCCAAAACTCCCATAAATAATCAATGAATTATTGATTAATATATTATCCTCTATAGTCTAAGTGATGTTTCTTAATATCCAAACCATGATGGTTCTCCCCTTTATTATTGTATTATTTTAATTTATCAAAATAATTCGACTTATATCTCATTATGTAGATATATCTATGTATAATAAAATAACTTGTAAAAGTTAATAAGTATTATTAACTACATATTAATCTAACTAGAAATTGTCCACACACATTGAAATAATATAATTCAAATGTTTCCTTGGTCTATTTCACCATTACTACAAAATGGGTATTTTTTATATTATCCTTCTAAACATATGTGAAATAAACTAGGTGATGTTAGTTTAAAAGATTTCAAATATACATCACGGTATAATTTTATCAAATAATTTTTCAATTATATAACGTAATAGGTGGTGCCATAATTTGGTGTGGTATGAGTAATATGTACTAGTTCCGTTATCTATTTTTGTTAACCTGGTTTTTATAATCACATACATAAATACCATTATTTAAATATTCCTCACCCAAACATATGATTTCATCGTAGGAAAGAAACATATTTTAATAAATTTGGAAAAAATACTTATTTAACATCTTTAGATATATATATAATGTTTTTCGTGATTCAAGACACATAATAACAATCTAATAAAATCAAGACCATTACTATTTGAAATGTGATGTGGACATCCTCAATAACCACAATAACAAGTCCTTCTCTGTTGTCTACACACAGTGAAACCTAACCAAAAGAAATATTAAAGAATCTATATAGTTCCTATATTTGAATAGATATATGGGAAATAAATTCTATATGTAATACATCCTTTGTTGAAACAAATAAATTTCACTTTATAACGAATTCACCAAAAGAGTCATCAAGATTATTTTTTTGGGTATATTTTTTATTCTAATGGTCCTTCTGTCCACATAAAAATATATAGAATTATCTTCCCTTTTATCCCCCATTATTATTATCTTCTTAGAAGGTAGATGAGGAGAAGATTAAGACTTGGAGTTAGTGTTAGAGATACATTCCTAAACATTCCTTTTTCTCACCATAGGGATATAATAATATTCATGTTTCACATCCATATCAACCTAGTGAAGTAGAGTTTTGAGATATGGGAGACCTTTTTTTTGTTTTTCATATTGAAATTAAACAAAATATGGGGAATCTCTATGGATGTGAAGAAAGAATGATATTAGTGCATAGTTATTCGATAAGTTTAAACCCTAGAATATCTATATACATAATGTAGCCAATGAGTTGGACTATGTGAGGCTCAAATGACACACAATATTAATGGTTTCTCTGATATAGGAAAATTGATTCATCAAAACATTCATATATTGATATCTTCTTATAAATACCTGGTAAAAGCCTGAGATTTTATGAGTTATATTATTTTTAGTTTGTTTGAATTATTCTATTATACACTAAACCCTGATTAGCTTGTACTATACACAACATCGTATTAGCTTGCAGTATACACAACACTATTCTGGGCTCGTGTTACACACAATTTCAAGTTCATTTTGTAGAAATTATTTTATGCAACATTAAGTATAGATTTTGTTTCATGTATAAATGAAATAAGTTTTTATTATGTTATACGCAACACCAAATGGAGCTTTCACAACACGCATCCCTAACTTGGCTATCATTACACGCAATCAAGACCTTCCTCGATAGCATGTGTAGTACTCAATAACGAGTTTCACTAAACAAGATAATATTATAATATTATTATGAACTAGCTGTTTTGAATAGTAATACCCACTTTTTGAAATTTCATAAATTTTTTATTTCAAAATGGACTTCATTTTTGGATTCAAAATATCGAAATTAGCCTACGGTGAAATTTTGGTATTTTTCTGAAAACATTCAATTTTTGATGAATAGTGAAAACAATGAGTAACTATTTAAAAATAGACTTTTTATTTTAATAAGTATTTATTTTATTTAAATTTATGTTAGGTAAAAATTGATTCATAATACCTGTATAAGTTCAACATAATTAATTGGAGTCATTTTATAATAATTTAAGATATATAAAAATTTTATTGAACTTTTCACAGTCTTTTATCCACCTTCTAGGAGAATTTGGAAATTCACATAAAACATTATTTTACCACTTCTATTTGTGTAATTTCTAAAATCCGTGAGACATGTTTAATAATAAGTACTAAAATTTTGTTCAATGAGATGAAAATAATTTTTGGTGAATATAAACTTTTTTACTTTTAGTTTCCACCGTTAAAAGTAAATAGGGTAATTAAGGGTAAAAATGATAATATTATTACCCTAACACATGTCTTAATTATATTGGATAAGTTTAATTCGACCAAAAACAACCTTAAGAATAAAATATGACCATTTAGGTCCACTTGTATTAGATTTGGAGATTTATTATTAATTTACTTAAAGATGGGTTAAAATAGTTAAAATCAACGTTTAATAACTAAGTAATTTTTTATATAGGGTTATACGTAAGATAAATTAGAATATAAATATTCATTAGAAAGATAAAATGATTTCCTACCTAATGGTATTTTATTTATAATTTTTATACATTAAATAATATAGGTTATTTATGATACAATTGTGATGCAGTAATTACCTAAATAATGAAATATCAAAATAATTGATATTATAAATACACAAATCAATGTCATTTGAGACTTTTAATGAATTAAACAAATTTTATAGGTTAGTATGACATGTTAGTATTGATGTAATTAACTTTTTTCGAACTAACCATGCTGTTATGGTTTTCAAAAAAATCAATTAACAAATACTATCAAAATTGACATAAAATAGTTTTTAAAACAAATATTATATTATTAATTTTAATATTATTCCTAAAAAATCTAAGGTTCGGAAAAATGACTTATATAAGGATATATATATTAATAATGAAACACTTGGGATTCGTATGGCTTGTTATAGTAATTTTATTAACCTTATAGTGTAAGAAAACAAGAAGACATGATAAAAGTAAAATTATTTAACTTAAAGATAAATCTAAATGATAAGGTTAAAATAGAAACCTAAACCTCTCTAAAATATATTGGATGAGAGGATTTAGAACCATCCCCACCTTATCTTCTAAATAAATCAATTTGGAGCTATTAAAAACGGAATATGACTTTATTATAAAATAATATTTTATGTTTTCCAAAGGTGCCCCTCTCCTACCTTATAAAAAGGGCACCCCTTCCCTCTTCTCTTCACACCCTTTTTTGCCTTTAAGCTCGACCATCCCCTGACCATTTATCTTCTACACTTCCCTAGAAAGATTCTGGTGGTTTTGGTCTTCTCAAAAATTCAACTCTACTTCCTTAAGAGAATCCTTAAAGGAGGTGCGTCGAAGAAGAGGTAATCCTTTCTTTCGATTCTCTCAAGTTTCTTTCTTCTTCAACTTCTTCTTATTTAGTTGTTTCATTATAAATTAATAACATCAGTATGACTCATATACTGAAATGTTATTATGAATATTAAACAACCCAATTTCACCTTCTATCCTTCCTATTGAAAACTAAATCACCACGCGTGCGTACGTACGGAATACCATATCCATGCTGTGGTGTAATAAGATTTTCCACCACCAACATACATGGATGGGTATAATGGTGTAAAAAATAAATATATATGGTGATTTTAAAGTGATATTGATTCTGTAATATTATACACACACTTCAATACAATTCCACGATCATGGGAATGATATCATCGCTCGTGCGTACGTACCAACTACCGTCTCCACGAACGCAATGAGATTCATCTTCCATGATTAACCATTCAAGAATGATTATGAAGAATATATAATGAATAATAATGAAATATATGACATAATTAAGCTACTGGATTTATGTATATATATATACATGTCATCTACTTACATCCATTCATGTCAATAAAGAAAAAAAATAGCATTCATGCGAACGTACGACCTACTGTCTCTATGAATAGTGTGTTTCGTTTCATTTTTCGGTCTATTATATATATATAATGAATATATATGATATATAAATCATTTTATACATTATTGAAGTAATTAAATCATAATATAAGTAATAATAATATCAAGAAAAACAAGTCCAAACACGTACGATAAATGAAACAAATTTACCCAAAATGCTTCTTTAACATGGAATTGACAATTGAACGGGTAATATAAATATCTAAGTGAACCATATGTGATATAATAACAATGAATATGATTCTTTAATAAGTAAATGACATTGTTTAAATCATTATACAGGAGGTTCGGATACATACGAAGCATATCAGACATAAGGTAAGGGATAACTTTTAAAATCTTGTTTTTATCCGAGATTGTTTATTCTTAAGTATTTACTGGGGTTATTGTTATCATCCAAGCCCATGTTTTCTAAAAATGTATTTATGTATGTTTAAAGTCTTTTTACCAATTTTTTAATTTTACAAAATGTTATGAAAGGAATATCTCTATTTTTTACCATATGAGTAAGTTTTTGACTTTTCCAAAAAAAGTAAGAGAAGAATGTTATTTTTATCATATGCGGCGTGAACAGTTTTTTACAGTTTCGTAAAGCCTAATTTTCATGAAGCTTACTCTACAATATTTTATGAAAATTTTCAACAAAAAACATTTCTTTTAAAATTGCGTGGAATTTTGTGAAAATAAAATGATTTTGAAGAAGAAAGGATATTTTACTCAATAATTCATTTCAAGAGTTTTATCAAAACCATTTTCCATCTAAGATGAAACTATTTCATAAGTGTATGTTTCAAGTATAATGTATCTATGATTTACATGGTTTCACTTTTCTTATGATGAAATGATATCCATTTTCTTTATATGAATTATGTTATCATGGGATGCTGTTTATGAAACCCATTTTTTATCTTTGGGTTATGATGAATGATTTATGTTTATGTTGTGGCACAAGTAAGAATGATTTCATTATGAGTTGGGTGGGACCTATATCTCCCTCCAATGAATTGGGTAAAGATTTATATCTCATGAGATAGACATGTATGGAATGGTATGTTAATCCGGTTTAGTGTTACATGACTTGAATGAGGAGTGAACTCGATTCACAATGGGACTTTTTCCACTAAGATGGTCTTGGTAGAAATTCCTTGGCTACTATGGAAATCATAACATGTGCTTAATGGATTCCACAATTAAATCTTTTATTACCATGATAGTTTATCATGTCTAATGTTCCTTTATGATCTGTGCTTTGTTTACTTCCAAGATTTATGTTGTTTCTCATGATTTTGATGTTTAGATTTTCTGTCTGTGTTTTTGCATTTGAATTTTTTTGGATTGTTTTATGTTCTCTATGATTACCCTTACTGAGAATTTGGGCTCACCATTTATATGTTTTCTTTTCCCTAGGATTTTAATAATGGTTTTATTTAAGAAAACAAAAAGGGGAAGATCATTATGGGAGATGTTGAAGATCTTTCACCACGATTCAAAGATTATTTTTCGAGTTTCCAAAGACACTAAACTATTACGGTCCATGTGTGTCATTTTTAGTTATATATTAAGTATTCCACAAAAGTAATTTAATTTCCATGTATGTCAATCATTGGGTCTCTACATTCCACAATGATTTTTTATCATGCAATAAGCATCTATGTCTTTGTGTGACTCCATGAGTTCACAAAACATGGATGAGAGCATTACACACATAACGTCATCCACATCACTTAAGAATGTATCATTTAAAATCAATTCTTTATCATTCACCTCTGTTTATAGTAGATCAATCATTTTCTATTCTAATAATTAATATTTCCATCCTCAGAGGAACACTACCCATAAGCATTTGAACCATTCCTTGATGTTACTATCTATTATGAGGTGATCTTTATCTTAAATTCATCATATGTATAATTTGTTCGACGATATTGTAATTATAATACAATATTAATGGTTCATATTATTAGTACATCACTTGATTTCAATTTATGTGATACATATTAATAATATCTCATCATTATACATATAATATATAGATTCATGAATATTTTAGCAGGAAGGATCCTCATTGAAATTAAATGAAATAAATTATTTCGTTTTATTTAAACAATAATAAAATGTTCTTCAACTTTTTACTTGGATGTAATTCAATGATTACCTATACTAACAACTCAATGTGGTTTTAATTGAAAACAATTCACCGAGACAACATATTATGTACATGAAATGAATCATAATTTCATAAAATGTAATTCCTAATTAATTCCAAATCGAACACATGAATATTAGATTTTTTGTATATTTTAATATCTTGAGTCTTTGGTATAAAATGACTACACATTAATTATATCTTTCAATATTGCATGAAATAAATTAATCATTTAATTTCATATAAAACCTAATGACTAATGTGTTATTTCAAATTAATGACACATAGAACACATTATAATGATATTTAATATTTTAGTTAATTAATTTTAAATTGTCAATATAAATAGGTAAGGTACATGACTAGTAAATTCTAGCATACAATGTGTATTGTGCTTCACTAGACATATGATGTACCAAGTACATAGTGTTTATAAATGATACACAACATATATTTAATGTTACACAACTACATTCTCATATGAGTTATGCATAGAATAAAAAATTTGCATTTATTTTATTAAAAGTATTTACAGCATGTTTCCCAATACAAAAAAAAAATTGTTACTAAATGATATGTAACATATCTACATGGAATATAGTCTAAAAAGTCCATGTACAACCATAGTTGGTAAACACATGGTGTATCTAATGCACACAATGTGTATTTACTAGACAGTTAGCAGGAATCCTAGCAGGTGTCCTGGTGGAATGAAAATGTGTACACAACATGTGATAAAGAGTACACATTATATAACCTTATAATGTCCATCCGTACTACTTGGATCCGTCTAGATGGGTTTGGTAGATTCTATATTGATTAATTATTGTCGAATCATGGTTATGTTAAGAAGAACTAACTAGGAGGAATAAGATATATCAATAATAAATCATTAATCAATTAAAAATAGAAAAGAAATGTATCTTTTAAATGTGAAATGATCATTAACAAAATAAATAATTATAACTTTGAGTTCGAATAATTAGATACTACATGATGGTTCAAAGCACCACCAAAAAAGTAATTATGGATGATCTAAAATGAATAATTGTTAGATTCAATTGATCATTAAAATATTTTATAAGATATTAATGTCATGAACGATGAATCGTATCCACAAAATATATAAATTTATGGTCACTGAAACTAATAGTATATCTTGTCACATTAAATTCATAATTTATTTACCAAGATTGGAATAATAAATAGCTCATTCTTGAGATCATTATTCTATTAAGATGTAGACCATCCGAAATCATTACAAATTTTTCATTACTTTTTTTGTGTGATGCAAGTGTAGAATCCCAATAATGGGTTCCATATGTGCTCCAATGTACTCGAAATGTTGTTGATGGATATTGGGTTTCAATAATGGAAAATCAATCATCTTCAGTGATAGACAATATCACTATTAAGGTTCTTTCAAGCATGATAAATAATCCTTGCACTCTGACTCTTGATGTGACTGAGAATGAAGGAAAATACATGGAGTATTCTTCAGCCTAGGGTGAGAAATCTAGATTTCATTACGCATAACTATTCTAAATTTCAATCAATCTCTACACAATAGAAATAATCATCTATCTATAAATAACTATTTGTGATCAAATATTATTTAATTTGTGAATGGAAATTAAATAATATATGAAACCATATATGACCCAATTCTATGTAATAATAATAAAAACACTAGTTTATCGTGGCATGTGTTGACAGACATAATGATAAATATATATTTACCATCACGGATATTAATATTTATTGATGGAAACATTCATATTTTTTCTAGTGCTCCTCACTACTTATCTTATAACCGTACAAATAATTATTCAATTAATGAAATGTATATATTCTCATAATTAAATAATTAACATGAAAATTAATATTTATTTAAATTATAATATTAATAAATCATGAATACAAGTATTCCTCGGTATGGAGGATAATATTTTTTTGAAAAAATTAATTCAAATAGAACATAATTTATATGATTGGAAAACATAGTGTTTTTCACATTAATTTTTTTCATCATTGGAATATGGTGGGATTTTATGAAGTATAGGGTTACATTAAAAAAATGGGACATGTACTCAAAGAGAATGAAGTTAATTTCATGACATTAACAATCACATATGAGTGCCCACTGTTCATTAAAATACATTTTTCACAAAACATCAACAGGAATGTTTTATACCTATGCCATCAACTATTCTTAATGTTACATATTTCTATGAATATCTAAAATAAAATCATCATTACATCACAACCATAGAATTTAATGTGATACATCTATTTTAATCAAAGAGATGATATGTCAAATTCCATTAATATAGAAAGAAAAAAATACTCTCTTAACTTATTCATTATTATCATGTCTTTTGTGACCCAAATATCCTAACAAAATTTTCATAAACATATAAATATATGGTTTTGGTGTATAAATCTAAGTTCAAGAGTCATTAAATACATGAATAATAATTTTAATTTCTACATACCTTTACCCAAACTCATAGAGGGTAATAAATAAATAAACATAATCATTAAGAATGTTTATTGAGAAATGGGTCATGGGATATAGTCTTTGTGGATATGTGGTAGATATAGGTTGGGAGGGCCTAAATCTTTTGATTGTTAATAGTGCAGTCTAATGTGGGTTAATATTATACGGTTACGAGCCAATGCAGGAGGAGCCTATGTGGTAGCAGTATTACCCATGGGGGTGATTTAAATTTTTTTTACAATATATTCTTCTTTAATATTAAATCATTTTTAATATAAAATCATGATAAAACCATGACATAAGATTTCTCACTGTAATGGTGTTACTAATTCAACATTATTTCACATTTGAATTTTAAATTGGACAATATTTATTATTTTAATATGAAATTAGAATATTTATATACTAATTATGATCTATATTCACTTGGTGTGAAATTACACTTCTCAAAAATTGGAACCCATCTCCCTTTAACATTATTTCAATTTTGAACATGTTATTATAATAATAAAATATTTCTATTCTATTTATCAATATTAAAAGTTATTAATTTATTAGGGAAATAAGATAGAACCTCATGGTAACCCAAATTGACTCCTCTGAAACCATTCAATACCTAGAGATTCGTTGTTCAATAATAGGTTCAACTATTCACTTGACAACAAAACCAACATAAATATCCATCACCCATCAGCGACCACTCACCTATTTTTGATCAAAATAGTTCAGCACCACATATTCATCACCACCTACCACTATTTAATCATTATATTTTTTATGTTACATCCCTTAATACAAAATCTATTATTGACCCATACTTCTCCCCAAAAATAATATTAATAATGATAAAGAAATATTAAAATTATTATAAATGGTATTTTTTTTAATTCTGGAAAGTCCATGGGAACCTATTGAATTATGCAGGGTGATGTGGGCTTAATTTTTTTTACGTTATATATGTCAATTTACATAAATACCAGCATGTGATCAAAATCATGCGGGATTTTACAAAACCAACCCAACACTCTGATTTCGCATTACTTTGAAGGATTCCTATTTGTGGGTATATTCTCATTGTGTCCAGCCTTAGTGATTACAAAGGGGGAACTTCATGAGAAGAAATATAAACTTTTTTTGAGTATTCCCAACTAACCGTCATTATAATATGTTCCCCATCATATATTTATATCAGATAGAATACATAATTTCAAGAATTTCTTCATGGAATTTATACGTTCTCATTATAGAGGGGAAATTCAATGGACTTTTCTAAAAAACTAAAACTACAAGTCATTTTATCATTTATGTTATGTAGAAATATTAATAATATGTAATACTACATTTTAATTAATATTCAATGACCTGAATATAAATGTAATCTATAATTTACAAAATGTGTTGTAGAACACAAATTTCATCAATTTTTTATATCAAAAACTATAACAGTAAATAAAAAATATTTTCCATTCCCCTTGAACTGCTACCAATATCGATCTCTTCTCATATCCATGATATTGTAATGTATCGATCTCTCATGAATTCTATGAACTAGAAACATTCATAGTATCCAATGGCTAAAAATTTTATTAACATTCTTATATATATATATTAACAATGAAATCGGGATTTTTAGTGTTGAAATGGGATTCTGGGGAAACATTGTAATTTATAAATATGAGTGATATCATCATTTAAATCAGTAAATATATTCATTATTTAACTTTCATTAAATCTAATTGTAATTATTTTCAATTCTTTCTTTTAAATTCCCTATTGTATAAAGATATTTATCTTGTTGAACCCACCTAGATTATACATTGTAAAACACATTTGAATTATCCAAATATGCATGGTACTAATAAATTTTTAATGTTGTAGTTATACATACGGTGTGGGTTTCATCTTAGTAGACCATCTAGAATCAACATCATATTTAGTTTTATGATGAAATTATATTTCAAATAATACATATAATTAATGTAATTAAATCAATGAATAACATGGAAATTGAATCATCATATTATCAAAAAATATATTATTTATAACAATGTATTGTTACTTTCAGTGATCATCATTATAATTAATTAAATAATACTTACGCACTCAAATATTTATCCATAAAAACCAGGAAGTTTATGAATACAGAGATGAGATTTTATCCATACATAGATAAAAATATTTCATGTATATCATTAATGATGTATGAATGGATCTTTAATGATTTATATATTGTCTAGAATAATTCCTAAAAGAAATGAAATTATGTTTACATAAATCAAGACCTTATTTATAAAAACATAAAAGGATTGACATATAGCAGTGTTTATGAAATTTATACTCGAATCATTATTTTACGGATATCAAATAACTCAAAATAGATCACCTTAAAACCATATCTTATCAATCTAATTCAACTAAAAGGAACAAAAAACCTCATACAAATTTTATAATATCTCTTAAATAGTTATTTTAATTTCTTTTATAGATACGTTATCATGAATGAAATCCATTATCAACTCAATCATTGGCTAGATAGTAAAAAATTCTATGAACTGTTTTAGACATCCCTATTATAATAATTTGTATTATTCATTAAAAACATCTCAACAATATTATCCGAATACTAGGAATTTTAAATCAAACATCATTATGAATAAAAAATAAAATATCATTCAATTGGTCACTTCAATCTACCCATTTTTTATTGGAAATAACCCTTTAATATTAACCAAATTCAATGTGAATCATCTCCCCCTTATTTAGAATAAATAATATGGATATATATGAGTTATTATCACCACATTAACAAAAAATGTATCTATTTTTTGAAAGAATATTAGAAATTGATTCACTATTGATCATGTAATGATACGACAAGATTTTATTTTCAATTATACTGTAGTTAATCAATTTTAAATATAAATTTGGAAACTCAATATAGAAAATAATATTAACATAATAAAGTATGTCAATGATATCCAAAAAATGACATAAATGTGATATATACATATTTCATCGTTTTTGGTCTACATCAATGGAATTTATTATGAATTATTATGTTCATTACTTATTTTAATAAAAACATCAAAATGGTTCATGTTCATGGTAATCAATTCTCAATTTTTATTGACCAGTTATATACCAAAAACCCCAAATAAATAAGTGTGATATAATAAAAACAAACGGATTTATGTGTGAATCTCTCCCTCGTATTTTATTCCCCTCAATGGATTCCCTAATTATTTTATTTTTAAAAAAGTCAGTAAAATCCATTATGTGAATACTCATTATTATATAGTGTGTTAAAAAATACTCATTCTTTTTGAATTCCATAATATTGTATATAAAATGTTAAATTAATGGGGATTTACTAGAGATATATTATATTTTTTATTGAAACGTGGAGGCCGAGAGTTTGCCCAGAACCATAGATTTTCTTTCTTAATTCAAATATCGATGTGGGATGTGTTCTCTTTTTTTTTACCAGCATTCACAAGTTAATTTCGAAACTTCTTTTAATGAATTGTTTCATTATGAGTAAATTTACTATCCACATCAATAATTATGGTAACTCCACTCCCTCATCATTATATATGATTTCTAATTAATTATTCTAGGACTCATATGATTATCATGGGATCCATCTTAGAATGACTAGTTTTTCATTATTTTCACTCATATTTTGATTAATTTTCATGTCACTACATTTGGATAAATTCTAATAAACTTAATAATTTACTTCAAAAACCAATTGATTTCTCTTAGATGCATCATCTACATTAGATGCCTCCAATTTTAGGCACTTTTAGATGATCAGGATAGTCAATCAATATCCTTTTATTAATTGGATCTGTCTCGTTGAGATTTTCACATGGTTTCATGGAATCCTTTGAAAAAAAATGGATTTCCATTTTTAATTATCTACTTACACGCCTTTAATGTAATAGAGAATTCCCCCTTGTAGAATAGTAAATTATTTTTGAACCCAATAATCCTATTGTCAACATCTTACACACACTTCTTCTATATATCCAAATTATTTTTTGTGAATATATTAATATATTATTTGTTAAAGATTGATTTATTTCGGAATATAGCCTCATCTCAACCCCATAGCTCCCCCTTTTTTATGTATTTTAAATAGAAATTACATGTTATAAAAATAGGTGTAGGATTTGATTCCATGAAATTTATAACACTAATAAAAATATTTGACCATAGATATTTCACATTGATGAAAAGTATATCTAGAATATTCCTTTTGTCATCCTATAGAAAACTGAGACTATTAATTCCTTGGGGAAGATGGTATTATTTGAACAATACTCTAACGATTTAGTGTATAATAGGGCCAATAACTTTAATTCATAGTCCAAATAGGTTCATAATGTTTTCGTAATAATTAATATACGAAATTACATATTCACTTTGATTAAGTATAGATTTACCTTTCCTATTGAAACCCCATTTCAAACTAGCTTTTGAAGATTCACATTTAAATTTATGATTCTTTGAGAAATCTTATATGATATTCAATAACAATCTTTGAGTTTCTATATAGATGTATTCAGTCATAGATAGTAATTGAACATTACAAGTGAGTTTTTTTATTTATAATCCTTAAACATTTTCATTTACTCAAAAGTTGTCATATTTTATGACATGAGCATATAATTGTAACCATATAATTTCTTTAATACACATTATTTTTAGAGAAATTGCATTATTATCTTTCAAAAAAATTCTATTTTATTTATTGAGATATATATTTTACTTAGTAAATTGTTCTAACAAATCCTTCATTTTAGATTACTATTATTTTTATATATTCTCAATAATCACTACTAGTGGTATTAAAACCTCTCTCACAGTGACCAAAGAGTGTATTTTATCATCTTGTTAAATATTTTCTTAATATTATACATTTTTGACTATCAAAATACTTTGTTTCTTTACTGATTCTTCTTATTTTTACCCAACTACATTTTTGGTGTTTCTTTTCCTCACCATTGAATTCTGAATCTGTATCCTTATTCTTAGGTAAATTATTTTCAATTTGACTGAGTTCATTACAATAATAACACCCTGTTACGTTATTGTTTTTCCTTTTCCTATATTTCTTCTTGAATTTATTTAATAGAATAGAAACAATTATATTTTAGTATTGATCATCTTTATCATCTTCAGAATTACTTTACTATAATTTCTTCATCTTTGAAATTACTCCTTCACATGACCAAAAAATCTAAATCATCTTTTTCATTTTTGTTGAATGATATTACTGTTATATTTTCATTACAAATGAGAATATTGTGAATATTTTAAAAAAATATATCCTTGGAATCTTCTAATGATAATACCTTGAGATCCAATTCTTTTGTATAGTCTATTATCATCAATGGTGAAATCATAAAAAATTTATCTAAAACCTTATATGTTTCACACAACCCCATAGAATCGTATAAAATAGTATTAAATATTATTATAATCATCAATTTTTATATTTTCACATATTCTCCATCACAATTTTATTTTATATTTCTTGAGTTTTATACTACCATTATAATTACTCGTAATCTTTTCACAAATATCATTAGTGGTTTAGAATCCCATAAAATTTTCAATATATTTCCGAAGAGAGAGTTAAAAATGTAATATTAATTATTTTCAACAATATCTGAATTTATTTTATCAGAAAAGATCATCAGTTTTCCATTAAAAATAGGCAAGAACCCATCATTTGTGATATATCTCACATCCTAGTCATGTAATAAAATTCATGGTAGCAATATATTCAACCAAATATGGTAGTTCGTACAATAAAAAAGTACGGAAACATTTTCTATTTATATAATTTGGACTCTATATAAATTAAATAATTAATTTATTTTTAGAGGAAATATTGGCTATTTTTGATACAATTTTTCATGACTATGTTCTGGTGAACCACTAAGCGGGGGGTGGGGGTGGGGGGAATCAGTGATCTATTTTATAAATTTCCATTTTAATTTAACAACATAGATTATTTATACTCCCAATGATCCCCATTTTAATTACTCACCCCTCCTCATAGGGGACTAAAATAAATAAGACATAATGCAAAAGGAGTTATACTATTTTTTAAGAAAATCATACTCTTTATTATAATTTTTTAATCCCCGCAGTCACAGATTGATCCACTATCTACCCATGTAGTTAGACACAAGACATTAAAAATCATATTAGGATAAACTTCCACTATAATATAGAACCATATTCCCATAAGAGCGTAAAATTTAATAAAAAATTATGATATAAAATAGTAAAGACCTATTTTTACAATAAGAGACTTATTTAAGAATTTATATTGGCATTATTCTCTGAAATAACTGAGTTAAATATTCTTCTCAAGTAAAAAAACATTATGAAATTATGATGTTAATAGATATTATCCTAATTTTGTGTCTTAAAAACCCACACCAAAGCACCAATGGATTGAGTCCTCATAGTAACAATAAAAATTGTAAACAAAATATTAATTATTCTTTTAATGGATCCTAAAATAAATCCCTAGTCCTCTTCATGATACTTTAGTTTATCAAGCTATTAGTAAATCTCACCACACAAAAATGTAGGGTATTCATAGATTAACACGTTTATTATTATATTACATATATATATGCATATTATAATCATGAATATTTGTTCCTAAAATGGAATTTTTGAATCTTCATGATACTTTATAGTGGTAGAGGTCACATCTTTTATATAAATCAATAAATTCATGAGTTATAATTCACTACAAATAATTAAACTTTTCATCAAGTACTAATTTTAAATTCCTTAATGAATTTATCCCTTTTAAACTCAATTAATTCCAAATGTTTAAGCTTAATTATTTTATCGATTGGTTTTTGGAAATGATATAGTTGTGACATTCTACTTTTACTTATGATGTGGCCCTCATCTTAGCAAGCAATCTCAAATCAACATCAATTTTAATATGATTCTAAAATTACATGTTAAATAAGAAATATAATTTTTGAAATTGTTTTATCAAATAATTGGGCATGGGAATCACCATATTTTCATAATGTAGATTTTATGAATTAATAGAATAATTATATAAGTGATAAAACAAATAGTAAATCGAATCATTCTTATGTAATAAAACAATTATACCTATGAACATAGTAGATGTTGCTTATGAAGATGAAAAATCATCTTTTTGAAGATTCTAGTAATTATAAATTTTTTTATAATAATGATTAAACAAAAATATAATGATTCATAAGTAAACATATATCATTATTATGGGATATAAAAGTAGAATCTTCATGTTAATGAATTTTTTGTGAAAACCCAAATTCAATCATACACAGAGGAATTTATAAAATTTCTGCTAAAATAAGTATTTTACAGACTTCAATAAATTCACGCCATAGATCATTCAAAATCTATTTTTGTCTTTTTAATCCACTCAGAATAACTAGACAACTATTTGAAAAATTCCCTAATCACTTCTCAATCATGCATTACATACATTAAGAAATCTAGAACTAGCTAACAACTTCCTACATCAGTCAATTATTATTTAGAGCACACTGATCAGAACATATTATGACCTTAAGAAATTATATAATATTTTCTCCACAAAATTATATGTTGAATATTGATATCATTATTGGAAAAATATGACTTAATTTATTTAGAAACATCACAATAAATGAAAACATCATTAAATGTCAAAAATCATATCTACACCACATAATCCATCAAATATAAAAAAATAAAAATGAAATAAAATTAAACAACAAGGAAATATGGATATAGAAAAATAATTCATCAAAATATAGAATAAAACCCCATATATAATGAAGACTATAAATTAGTTTGTGGTCTATGATGATCCTTGATGTGGCCTTTTATTTCATGCACTTTCTACATTATTTTTTATGGTTTTATGAGTATTTATGAATATTAAATGACCATTAATTATAAAATAATCAATTACTCAGTATTTTGTGTTGAATGTAATATTTTTATCATTAATAAATAGACTAGAAAGATCCTATTTTTATTGATCCAACAAAACAAGTCTTCTTATTTTTCTTTTTATAGGGGAACCCATTACATGGAATACATGCCCAAATGGATTTAGATCCCAATACCACATGGACTATCGACCCTATGGTAGGGATGAAATATGTCCTACCTCCTACTATTATTTTTCAACACCTTCCCACTGGGATTTCAGGTAGCTTGAACCACACCTTCCACCCCAAGGGTAACACGACCAACATCACCCCTACAATCATCGCAAAGAACCCCTATATTATTGGTATCTCCCTAACATAATAACACGTCCTCGCACTAACAAAGTCCCTTCTATAGTCCCCAGCAGTTGTGGCCTCACCCCACAAGCATATGAAAACTAGAGTGAAGATAATTCCATCGCTCATGGATGTAATAACACATTGAGATGAAAATATCTCCCCTAGATAACATGGGTAAACTATGGATTTTGTTGTGAATCATATTCCCACCACAATTGATGGACCAGGAGAACCCAAATTAACAATTCTTGGGATTATGTTTATTTTCGGTTAAAATTAAAATTCTTTTAATATTTTTAATAAATTATTATGTTTTGATGAATTTTTTATATCTACTTCATTGAATATAATTTTCATCCATTTTGAAAAATTGTTTTTTTCATGGGCTTGGTGGATTTATCATTTAAAGATTAATGAAATGATTAAGGTGATTCAATATTGAACATAAAATTCATAAACAACTATGTCTTTAATTTTAAATTTTAGCTTTATTAGAGAAATTATTAATCATCATTGTTATAGTTTGAAAACACATGAAATATTCGTATTGCAATTTAATTTATTTTTATTTTTTCCATTATAGTAGATTGAAAATCATATGTTTTAATGGGATGAAATTAATCCTCATAAATATATTTTAATTCAATAATAATATTGGGTTTTTTATAAATGATAAATTTTAAGATGATCACATATGATAATTATGCAATCAGACTTTAGATATTTTTGTGTGTCCCATAATTAATATTCACTCAATTATGGAGAAACCAAACCATGTATCCTATAGTTATTGGTTTATTTATTACATAGGATATATATTTAAGAAATCACATCCCAAATGAACAAATAGTTTAATAGTCCTGAATAACCAAACAATAACATTATTCATATTTTTAATTGGTATAAAAATATATAAAAATAGTGAATGTAAAAATGATGAAGCCTTAAATTCATTCAATGATTCATTCATCATGTCAAGGTGAGAGGAAAAAAAATAAGGGTGGGATCTTATTCTTAGTAAGGGTTATGTACAAAGAAAAATATAATTATTAAATAAGGAATAATCAATATGGAATGTCACATAACTTAAAACTCTTTCGTTTTAATTAGTAACTTGAGAACGAAGAATAATATAGAAAGAATAAATGATGATCATATAATAACATATAAACAATCACATAAGACTGAAACTAATCCATGGTTGTCAGGACCATCAAATATTCACATTGACAATAATAAATGATTTCATATTTATGTAATTCATAATGTCTGATATCATAATCTTAACAACATGGATTTCTGCTAAGACAACATATGTAAACCGTTAAAATGTATATAAAATTACCAATCTAGTTTATCTCATGAGACCTAACGATGCATATACACATTAATATAGGACCCTCACATAACCTAATAAGTCCAATTAATTAATCATATATTGAATTTTCCATTCAAATAAATTAGTATTCATTATTAATAAAAAATTACTTATACAGGAAGAACCAATATAGGGGATGCCAATATATTCCCTCTCAAACTGATCATAAAAAATCTAGAGCAAGTATAAGAATGATATAATTATAACATATAATCAGTGAAACATATGTAAAATAATAAGGAATTTAATTAATGGATATAAATTCTTAAACTAGATAATCAAAAAAATCTTTTTGGAAAATACACTTTTCACATTGAAATTTAATTTTAAGTACAAAATTATTCCAAAATATTATGAAAAACATTTCTTTCAAAATAATCATAAAATCCTATAAATGTTTCAATAATTAATTTAGTTTTCATGAAGATAAGAAATTGATTTCATAATGAGTATATTAAATTAAATATTTATGTCAAATTTTTTCTAAAAATTCCAAAAGTACATTATTCAGAAAGATGATAAAAACATTCCATTGAAATTTTCTATAGAAAGTCAAATATTAGTAAAAAGAAATAAACACAATCATAATTAAAAATAAAAGACGTTCTTGAAAACGTTTTAATTAAAATACAGACATGGATTAAAATTATTCAAAAATGAATAGTAAAACATCGGTTTTCCTTGAAGTCATTTTTTTGATCTCTTGAGTACATAAAATACGGAAAAATAAAGAAAAATTATTAGTTTTGTAAGTACATAGAGGATGATAAATGTAATTTTTTTTATGATGGAAATTTCAAATAATTCCCCAAAAATATTTTTATGTATAACGAATCTAGAATTATAATGAGATTGTGAAGTATGAAATTACAAATATCATGTCAATAATGAGAGAAGTAATAAATTAAGTGATCATGTAGAAAATGTTAATATAAAATATTCAAGTGGAAATAAAACAGAATAAAATCATTCTTAATTTGTGACATAATTCTAGAATTCCACATTCAGTGATGTTGAAGTATAACTCGATGAATGGAAATATAGATTGGAAACACATTACCTCATGTTTTTACATTGTTGAATGCTATTTAAACTCTTATAAAATAAATTAATTTTAATTATAATTATATACCAGAATAATAGAAATAATTTATATAATCTTATATGATACATTTATAATAATTAAACATCCATGTATTAATAATTTCATCTAAAATTGATGTTTCTGAGTGTTAGATTTTTCATTTTAATGGATGTTTTGGTCTCACAATTCTGCTAATTTTATTTTGAACATGGTTCCATAATCTCTAAAATAATAAAAATGACTAAAATAATATATATAATCATTATATACATATTTATAATTTTCTATGAAATATTTATATATTAAAATTAATGACACCATTCATGGTGATGGTTGGTCGTATGTATGCTTGTACGGTGTTCTCAATTTTTAATGAATGAAACAAAATAAAGATAAATAATAATTCCCCATTAAAAAGTAATTAAAAAATCATAGTTATCATTTATAATTTTAAATATAACCTTATTACTTTTTTTGTAATACATAAATGAAAATCAAGTAAAATCCCATTATGTATTTCATTGTCCACATATACGGAAGACATATGTTATCGTTTTTAAATTGAAGGAAATGTAAGATGTTAAATGAAATATTATATTTACATTTCCATAAATGTGTAATTAATATAATTTATACTCATTAGTTTAATCTTTATAACCATCCATGTAAAATGGTGAGGAAAAAAATACAGTACTACATGGAGTGGGTAAGCCGTATATATGCAGAAGAAATTTTTTTGATTTTTTTAGATTATAAAATATGGAAAAAATAGTTGATACATAATTATAATGATATATAATTATATTTAAAAAAATTTTATAATAATTTTAGAATATAAAAAATGTGTTTTTAGTAGGTATAATAAGATATAAATTTTAATTGTATGAGTAAGAGTAATACCTCTTCTTTGTGAAACCTATTTTTGATTACACCTTAATCCATAATGGGATGGTCTTTTAAAAATATCCAATGATATGATATTTGGTTAGGGAAGATATTAAGGAATTATATTAGGTATTTTAAGAACTAGATGGATCAAAAGGATTGAGGAAGAGCAGTGTAGAGGTTCTCTATTCTTATAATGAAGGAATTAATTATTTTATTTATTCACATAAAGAAATTAAAACAAATTTGTGGGAAAATGTATTTTAAATAATATAATGACTTTATTTAAATAAAACATGATTTATCTAAAACATTTATTTATTTTATTATTCTTCTTAATCCTTCCCATTTTAACAACTAGTATATAAGATTCATATTTATATAATAGAAATTTAATTATATATTATTGATCATTTAAGATCCGTGTTTCATGTAATGCCATCTATCAATGAAACTAAATTTAGTTTAAGTGAAGTATAAAATAAAATCTCAATGAGATACATTCTGCCCCCATTAAATATGTTTATCACCTATAATTTTTTCTCGATGATAAAAGCTTTATCATTTTCTGAATACCCAAATCGTACATAGGGATTATAAAACATTTTTTTAAATTGTAATGTGGGAAAGATAAGGTTCTCCGAAAATATCTCATATTCAGATTCCATGTTAAGAATAACAAAAGGAGAAATTAAAATCTAGTCATGGAGGAGAAAAAAATATCCAAAGGCTAATAGAGGAGGATAAAAATTATGGTCTTGATAATGTTTATCACTACAAAATCATAAATTAGTGATGTGTGAAAATACTATAAATTCACTACAAATGAAGGTTAATGGATAAACAATTTTCTTGAAGATCCATTTCCAAAATGAAATCTGTTAAATTAATGATAAGATAGAGAACATTTGAATATGATCATACAAGACGCATTTCCATTTCATAAGTAGAATTTCATCCTTTTGATATGATTCAATTAATTTTCACTTTATCTCTTAATCAAAAAATTAATTTTCAAAATGAATGTTTCTTTACGGAAGCACTAAAATTTACATTTAAAACATCATATGATATATAAAAGGAAGAAAAATCAATCCATATATCCATAAATATTTATCATAACCAATATCGTCGTAATTTTTTATCCATGTTGGATAAATATAACTAAATATATCTAAAAACCAAACTATTAAACAAAATGTTCAAATTAATCCACTCTATATTTTTAACCAAAAAACTACTCCCAAATATATCTGACCAAATTCAAAACGAAAAAAATATTAATGATTTGATCATATATATTATTTATTATCATCCAAACTATTATCTTTAAATAATATCAATCTCTCATATGGTCATATACTAAAAATATATACACCCAAATCATAAACTCCCCAAAATAAATTACTTATTTCCATAAATATCCCAAACAACCATAAAATCATGAAATAATCATATATTCTTCCATAAATTATCACAATAATAAGCCTAAAATAATGTTTAACTAAATCATAAAATATTCCTAATATGATATAGTTATTAAATAATAACAATAATCACTTAGTCACCCAATCACTATTCTATACCATGCTTATCTATAAGGTAAAAATATATTTAAAAAATATACTAACTCTTTTTTCCCAATAACCCATAATCTCCTCAAAATTAGTTACCATATTAAACCTATAAGTAATTAATAAAATTTAAATTGTTTCCAAAAAAATATATAATAGAATTATTAGTCAAATAAAATATTCACTAAATCATATACTTGACCAATGGTTTATATTCCCACAAATGTCTCATAAAATACCCTTAATCATTTTAATCATTAATCACATGAAACCAAAATAGGGGTATCTTTGCATTCAAACATATAATTGACCATATATTTATCAACTAGTGACACTTTAGTTTTATCCCATATTACTATATCATATCATATGATTCCATTTGTTTTACTCTGTCATTCATAAAATTGGTTCATTAATAAAATTTAAAATAACCCAAGATTATCCTATTGGAGTATCAAATATGGTGTTAGAATGTTAAAAATCACTATACACTATAATGATATCCCAGATATATTTGGCTAAATATTTTTGGGGTTGTTACACCTAGATGCATCTGTGCTAATAAAACATTAAATTATAGTATATATATAAATATGTGTTCTTTAGAAAACCACATGACATATACCTTTCCGAAAATTTATGATATCATTCTATAATAATACATATCCTCAAATTTTGTCATATATTTATGATTCTAAATCATATTTTCCTTATTTTGTTTGTCAAGGTTTTTACTAAACTTACTATAACACCTTAGTAAAGACTCTGATCCAAGTAACCCAATGTATGCGGTTAATTTCATACATTGAATCTATATATATGTAATTTCATACAAATGGACTAATTAATTTAATAGCATTGAAGAACCAGATAAAAATATGATTCTCATTTTCAATTTGTAATAAAATGTAAAAGCATAGTGAGAGTAAAAAATAGGCATTCCTGAATTTATTAAAATATTGCTTCTTCATTTCATTGGGAAAGGGATAAAAATAATTCCGAAAATAGATCTCATCTAACGGTTAAATTTAATACAAGATACCATGATAAAATAATACATAATCAATATGGAATGATAAATAACTGAAAACACATTCAATTTCAACATGGAATTAAATTACAAGAATATTGTTTCCTCTGGAATTGGGGATGACCTCGTTCATTGAAGGTTCAAACATTACAATCGGTTTCTAATGGGATTGTTCGTAGAACTGGAAACATCCAATGATTACCTATCCATTGGGACCTACATTCCAAAGGTAGGAGCTCATTAGTTGTGGACTAATGAGGCTTGTGAATTTTCATTGGTCGAGTGGATGGGAGGTCGGACTCATCATTCATTTTTTAGGGGAATTATTATCTACTCTGGGACTCTCTTTATAGATTTAATTTATGTTCGTGAAACCTTATTACATTACCATGTATAAAATTATCTTTCCTTTAGATCTGACAATCAATGATTAAATTTGTTGAAAATTTAGAGAATCTTTTATATGTATTTGAGGTTCTTCATCGATAGAGAATCATCTATATTTTTTAGATATTATCGGTCAATGGTATCCTTCGACACATTATATATATGTCTCTTGGTCATTATGATGACCATGCTTGTTTTAAATCCACTCAGTGGGGTACTTGATGTTTATTGTCATTCAGAAAGACATGGATTATTTAAGAGTTGGGATCGAACCCGCGGATGGGATACCTATATATCCTTTGTTTAGAAAAGGAATCAGAACCCACATATAATGAGTAAGGGAGCATGATGTTTATTATTGACAGATCAAAGAAGGATGTTATAATTACTTTTACACTCTAAGATCACGTGAGTCATTCTTGTTGTGAGAAACAAGAGGTATTGGTAAAACCAAACAATTGTGCCATTAAAGATGCAATCATAAGAAATAATGTTAGGATTATGTATTAATGACTGCCCAGATAAATGAAGATTATGATTTACTTTAGGGATGAAATCCAGGAACAGGGTCCATAAAGGTATATGTGCTTCATGGAGATTTGGATATTCTAACATGGGGCTTACTCTTGAAAGGGAGACCAAATTTTGGAGGGGACTTATTATTGGGTTTTAATCCTGAGATTGAATCCAGGATAAAAAATAAATGAGGACTAGTTAAGAGAAATTAAGACTGGGGCTTAATCCTGAGAAGGAAGCCCAGATTAAAGGGATTTAAAAAAATTAAGGGACTTGGGGCTTACTCCTGAGGAGGATGCCCATATTTGAGACTGGGACATACTCCTAAAAAGGAATCCCAAGTTAAAAATAATTATGGTTGGGGCTTACTCTTGAGGAGGAAGCCCATATTTGGGAACATGGAGACTGGGGCCTACTCTTAAGGAGGATGCCCGATTTGGGTATTTGGGGCTTACTCTTGAAAAGGAGCCCCAAATTAATTAAGTATTGGGGCTTATTTTTAAGAAGGATGCCCAATAGTTGATTTGAAAGTGGGGTTTATTCCTGAAAAGGAAAAGGAAGCTCAGGTTAAAGGAATTATGGTTGGGGATAACTCTTGAGGAGGATGCCCAAATTAGGGACTTGGGGCTTACTCCTGAAAAAGAGGCCCAATTTAGAGAACATGAACTGGGGCATAATCCTGATGAAGAGGCCCATATTAAGGGGAATTATGACTGGGGATTACTCCTGAAATGGAGGCCCAATATTAGGAGGACTGGGGATTACTCCGGAAAAGGAAGCCTAGAGTTTAGTAATCCTATCATCTTAAAGGATGAGGATGAGTGAATGAAATATCTAGAATTAGTGACATAAAGATATGTGAATCACTATGTTTTAAGAGATGTACCACATAATTCCTTTTTGATAATGACATCAATCTAGAAAACATTCCATAAATGGATTTGAAGAGTGTCTTGAAGACTGAATCGTGAATAGGAGAGGTGGAATGGCATAAGAGAAGTTCAATGGGTATGAAGGGCACCCAAAACATATAGGGGCGCGCAAGTATTGGTTGGCGCACAGGTACTTTGTTAGCGGTCAAGTCATTTTCATGCAAGTATACCTGTGCAACACATAGGTACTTGTGTGATTGTAAACCAACATGATAATACTTGGGCGATCCTTGACCAAAGACCTTAGAATTAACCCAAGGTACTTCCATAAGAGTGGCGCGCAAGTTTCGATAAGTAGGTAAGGAGGAGCGCAAGTGTGTTAATTTCCCTTAAGGGTCAAACACTTTAGCGCGCAAGTGTTAGTGAATTATAACACTTAGACCTTATTCCTCTTGTTTAGACCTTCCATTCTATGTAAATAATTACCTTAGATGTGTTCTGAAGACTTGAAGAAGAGACTTGGGCATTCAGAGCCCTATATCTGAATTCTGGAAAGATTCCTCATCAAATGGGGGGCCCACTAGGTCTATTTATAGGCAGCTGAAGACCCTGGGAGACAATCACTTAGGGCGCACATGTGACTTGCACGACCAAAATGCGGTGTGCAGGTGTAGTTGCGCGACTATGGTAGAACTTGCGTGACCCTTGTGCAATGTTCTCCTTGTTCATCCCTTTGTCGATTTTTTATGTTTTCTTCAAAGGATGAATCAATTTTATCAAAGTCATTTCCCTTTCCATTCCTTTAAACAATGTGATGAAAAGGAGCGTCAACAAAAGTCCCCCTTCAGAGTTGGATCTGAAAGAATATGGATGTGTCTCTGAGGAAAAGAAGAAAACCAAAGGGATAGAGGCACGCATGTGTTCAGCGTGCAACACTCATCGGGCAGGTTCGGGTAGCACAGGCTAGAGCGCAATGGCAGTAGGCGCGCAGGTGACCGGCCTGGCATATGAATATGTTCTCATTTGTCACATATTTCACATAACTTCGGATTTTTTTGAGCTCTCGCCGCGCAGGTCATCTCCACCATGAAAGTTTCTTTCTTTTCAGCTTTTCCATCACTGACGCGCTACTGTCAAGGTATCTGGACTTGCACGGTGATACTTGCATGCCAAATACTTGTGTGGCACATTTATACTTGCATGAAAATTCAACACTTGCGTGCCATGTTTGGACTTGTTTGCCTTAATTCCTCTGACATTTTTTCGAATTCTTTCACAAATTTTATGAAAAGTCATATTCTTTAAGAGTTAATTATTCAAATTCTTTGCAGATTCAATGGCTTCAAAAAGAATCGGAATGGCTGATGATTTGGAAAATCAAACTTCATGATGGTATGTTGGACATCATTGGACAAGATTACTATACTACTTGTGACAGAACTCTCCCAGATCTGGACAAGTATCTGAAGGAATATCACTTTGATTTTCCACATAGCATCTATCTGCCTCTGTATGGCCATGGTCATCTTCAATGAGTCAACGTCCCAGATGTAATGAACTATATGCCAAAGATGTAGTTATAGTGGCCTGAGATGCAGCTTCACTGCTACTCCTCTATTTCGGTTATGTTGTGCATTAAGAGCAACAACAATGGTGTGAAATTTCATATTTTTTTTCCATGCCATTTCCTTGAAGATATGAAAATCGAAAACCTTGGGCTGATATGTTTTCTGCTGCTGGTTGATGAAGAGAAGACTATTATGACATTAGAAACAATATCTAAAATAAGTACACTTTACAAATGGATCTTTAATTACAATTATTCATTCTCAAATCCATATATCTATATCCCAAGTCTCTTGGATAGAAACAGAGTCCCTGTTTGATAAGAAGAAAAATTTCTCAAACCGCATTCAAGAACATTCATTTACAATTGTTCCAAGGAGAGCTGGTATCACTACATCTCTTGTTGTATCCAGTTGAATGAATGAATTCCAGGTGGCTGCTGATGAAGCTCAGGATTCCGTAAATCAAATGAAGAGTTATGTTGAAAGCCTTTTGTAATTCTTGATAAAGGGAAGAGACTCCAGTCTGTGGATGTCTTTCTAACTCTTTTGCATCATTGAAAAACACTTTCATCTACAGTCATTTGTACATGCTACATGCTTTAAAATTTTCCTAGGCCAATGGGCCTAGTAAGCATAGTTTGATTTTTAATATAATTATTATAAATAACCCAACAAACATTGAATATTTTAATTGATCAAAATTACCTAAATCATACAAAATGTATATTTAGTGAGCTGGAACATGACTTTTATTGAGATTTCCCATGTCATTTGTGGGTAGTTTCATGTCATGGGCGTAAAACATAAAGAGGAAAATGTTTAAGGTCAAAATTGATTTGACCGAAATGGATTAAAAATTACTCAATTCTTTGACAATTTATCTGAAAACTTATTAAAAAACACAAGTATGAGGGATAAATGTAAACCATGACTTACAGAATTTTGAATCTGAGGAATGATATGAAAAGTGGATAAAAGACATTAGAAGAAGTAGTTCCCACGAATGAAGTTAATATTATTTAACAATCCTGTTAGGGGGTTGAATTATGAAGGGCCACCTAAGGGAATTGGTTGCATAGTCATATAATATTATCTTTTGGCTGACAAGTCTGTTATGTGGACTGTTTATGCAAGGCCTCCTAAGGGAACGTGCTGCATAATCAGGCAAATGAACTCTCAGAAATTTACCTTTCTACTGCTAAAAACCAGTGGAAGTTTATGGAGATTCAAATTTTCCAAACAATAGTGTTTTCTGTATGGAGAGAGGTACTTGAATATGGAGAAGATATTTCTAAACAAGATTGTCTAAGAATTGGATGACTGCTACTCCTACAAAGGTCTGACCCAAACTAAGGGAAGGAAAATATAAACCATAGACTTGGATAATTTCAGATCATGAAAAAGAGCATGGGACTGACATGTTAAGGATAGCCATTTTTTCAGATCCCTGCATATTGTCATTAATAAAACCAATGAAATATGATATTTTCATCCCGCGAATGAAGTTTCCACTATTTGAAAAGCCCGTTAGGGGGTTGAAATATGCAGGGCCGCCTAAGGGCATTGGCTGAATAGTAAAATAATAGAATATTTTGGCTAACATGTCTGTTATGTAGACTGTTTATGCAAGGCCGCCTAAGGGCACGTGCTGCATGGTCAAGCAAAAGCATTCTCAGAATGTGGACTTTTTGTGACCAGAATTCGAGAATAAGGTTATGAAGATCTGGAAGTATTCCTGATTTGGATTATGACACATAAATATGGGTATTGTCCAATGTATGCAGAGATACACGGATCAATGTTATCCATGATCATGTTGTGGCTGGGTCCTAAACTGAAATACTGGATTTCACTACGTATCCCATAAGGATGGGAATAAATCTATACGTAGTTCTTGAACTACAGTTTAATGTCGTGTGGGACGAAAGTATGAGAGATCTTAGTTTAGGGTCATAGAGCTCAGACCATTAAAAGAAACACAAAGTGTTTGTTTTCTTGGGGACTTTTCAGCCAGGAGACTGAAAGTGGAATTTAGGGTTAGGCGCAAAAGACATGGGGCTGGATTCGAGGGACACTTGAACGTTCCTACATATCCCATAAAGATGGGAATGAATCCCACGTAGTTCTAGAAATACCCTCTTAATAAAATTTGGTTCGTACATGTGAAGGGTGAAAGGGGACTTTAGTGCAATGATGGTTTTACCCAAGAGAAAAGGTTCTGGAATTGCCATGTATGCACTTAGTCTTTGGAATGAAACATTATTGAAAAATCAATGTAAACAATGATTCCCACTCAGGTGAAGGTATCAAAGAATATTGTAGTTTATTGTATTATAGACAAAAAATGTTGTAAAGTTTAACGTCAAATAGAAAGGACGAAAGTGAACCAATGTTACGATATTGATTCTGGGGACAGTTTCATGAATCAACATCATATGAAATGGAGGTGACCGATTTAAAGAGATTGGTTTTGGGGTTTGAAACTTGGTAGGTTGCCTACGTACCCATCCTGGAATGCAAGGATCAAATTCTGCGTAGTTCAATTAAAGAATGAATTAATGATCTATTTTTTCTTAGAGACAATGACAAAAAAAATTATGTTGGGACTTATGCATTGTTATCGGCCCAAAGAGGGTGTTATGGTTGAAATTTTCTCTAAGATCAAGTGAGTCATACTCGGTGTGAGAAACAAGAGGTAACAACAACCTTAACAGTGCACAGTTTAATGTCATGTTGGACATATGAAGGTACTATGCAATTTTAAGTCTTGTAGTTAGGAATATTGGTGATGCACAGTTTAATGTCATATAGAAAGGACAAAGTACAATTTAATGTCATATAAGACATATTAAAGGTCTTTTGTACATTTTAGCATCATATAGAAAGGATGATGGGGACAATATAGTTTATTGTCATGCTGGAAAAAAATGGGGACTGTGAAATTTAATGTCATACTATAAGGACAAAAGAGAATACATTTTAACATCATGTTGAATGTATTTGGGACTTTTTCACAGTTTAACATCATGTTGGACAAAAGAAAAGGATGATACAGTTTAGCGTCTTGTTGGACGAAAGTGAGAATAGTTTAAGGTCATATGCATGGACCATTGGTTATGTAGTCTAACGTCATTCGGGATGTAAGGGACGTGAAAGTAGTTTAGGGTCATATGCATGGACCATTGATTATGATGCAGTTTAACGTCGTGCTGGACATAAGAGACTTCTGTATAGTTTAGTGTTATGTAGTTAGGATGTCACTGTTTAACTTTATGTGGGACAAAAGTGACACAAATAGTTTAAGGTCATATGTATGGACCGTGAATGGTGCAGTTTAATGTCTTGTTGGACAATATGAATTTCCAATAGTTTAAGGTTGTATTTATAGACCTTAATGGTGAAGTTTAACGTCATGATGGACGTAAGGGACATGAAAATAGTTTAAGGTCATATGCATAGACCATAATGGTGCAGTTTAACGTCATGATGGATTTAAGGGATATGAAAATAGTTTAAGGTCATATTCATGGACCATAATAGTGCAGTTTAACATCACGTTGGACGTAAGGGACATGAAAATAGTTTAAGGTCATATGCATGGACCATGGATGATGATGCAGTTTAACGTCATACTGGACGTAAGCGACTTCTATAAAGTTTAGCGACATGTAGTTAGGATGTCACAGTTTAAAGTCGTGTGGGATGAAAGTGACACAAATAGTTTAAGTTCATATGTATGGACCGTGGATAATGCAGTTTAACGTCTTGCTGGAAAATATGAAATGCCAATAGTTTAAGGTCATATTCATGGATCGTAATGGTGCAGTTTAACAACATGATGGATGTAAGGGGCATGAAAGTAGATTAATGTCATATTCACGGACCATTTCCGGTGTATTTTGTGTTTATACAAAATACTTCTTCAGAAATCTTGCATTGGTTGGAGTAGTGATGAGTTCTCCATCCATTGAGATTAAAGAATAAGCTCCATTGGAGTATACCTTTTGTATTGAATATGGTCCTTCCCAATTTGGCTCATTTTTGGGATGTTTCATTCCTAGTATCATTGGAGTCCTATGAACTAATACCAATTCTCCCTGAACGAATGAACAAAGATGAACTTTTTTGTTGAAAGCTCATGCTATTCGATTCTGAAAGACTTCCACGTGGTGTAGTGTGCACAATATTTTCTCATCTAACTATTCCAATTCGTCCAATCACTTTTGAGATTGTTCATATGTAGATGACTGATCAAAAATAGCTACTCTGAACGAAGGTAGTTGAACCTTAATGGGCAAGACTGCTTTAGTTCCATATATCAGTGAATATGGAGTTGACCGCATTGTAGTGCGGGGGGAAGTCTGATAAGCCCATAAAGCATGAAAGAGTTTATCAGGCCATGGATTCTTATCTTTATCCACTATATTTTGCATTATATTTGAAAGAGTCTTGTTGAAGGCTTCTATCTGGCCATTAGCTACCGTATGATACTGAGATGAATGATTGGATTTAATGTTGTATTCTTGATACAACTTTTTCACCTTGGATGTAGAGATATTGGTGCCATTGTCTGTCAGTATGGTATGAGAGACACCAAATCTAGTAATGATGATAGACTTGATGAAGCTAACAATGCATTTAGAACTAACTTTTATGGGAGATATTACCTCTGAAAATTGGGAAATAAGTCAGTAGTAGTAAGAATATAGTTAAATTGCTTGGCCGTAGTGGTAGGGTAAGGTCCCACCACATCTATTTCCCATGTGGAAAATGGCCACGAGTATTTTGTTGTATGAAGCAACTCTGGAGGTTGATGAATGAAATTGGCATGTATTTGGCATGAATGACACTTTTTGGTGGAATCAACACAATCTTGTATCATTGAAGGCCAAAATTATCCATGCCTTCGAATCTTATCTGACAGTCTATGTCCAGACTGGTGGACACCACAGAATGATGCATGTACTTCCTTCATGACAGCAACATTCTCTTCACCATCAATGCATCTGAAGAGAACTCCATCAAAACCGCTTTTGTAAAGAACATTCTCTATGTGATCTAGGCTATGAAAAAGAGTGAAATTGACCACACGTCTTTGGATTTGTTCTTTTCTGGATCTATCATGTGGAAGTGGTCAATTTGGATGGTATTCCCTGATAGGTGTCATCTATACCGTATTATGACCATAAAGTTTAGGAATGGGACTAATTTCATTGATCTCCTCAGTTATGTCTTGTACATCAGGTGAAATTGTATGACGGTGGACAATACTGATGGTCGTCTCGTCCTGATTTGGATCTGCCAGAGCTATGGCAATATTATCCAGTGAATCATCTTGAGAATTTTGTGATATTGGGACATAAGAAAATTCTATTTCTGAAAGAAAATCCTCCATTAACTCTATGAAATAATCATACAAAGGGATTAATTATTCTTTTCTGATGACATAATCCTCATTGACTTGTTTGGTTACAATGTCTGAATCACCTTTCACCTTTAAGTGATTCACTTCTTCTTGAAGCGCCAACTCCAAGCCTGTGATGAGAGACTGGTACTCTGCTTCATTATTTGTACCACCTCCCAACAATGATAAGGAATAAGGAACACTGCCTTTTCTAGGGAAATAAAAATAATTCATAATCCAACCTTGTTGAATTTAGGATCTTCCATTTTCTTCCCTGTTGGACTTATGTAAGCACCATCAAAATACATTTCCCATACATGAGGACTATTCTGAATAGAGAAGAATTCCTCAGCAGGGAGTTCAATATCTAAAGATGTATCTTCTACTGAAGGATGTTCAGCAAGGAAATTAGCCAGAGCTTGGACCTTTTTTGCCTTTTGAGACACATACTAAATGTCTAATTACTGCAAAATAACTTCCCACCTTTCCAGACGTACTGTAAACATTGGATGACTAATGATGACTTGGGTTATTTTTAGATACCAATTGGACCACGTGATGTTGTAGGTAATGTCTAAACTTCTGAACTGCAAAGATTAATGCTAGGAAGAACTTCTCAATACATGAATATTGGGTTTCTGCTTCATGCATAGTCCAACTGAGAGAGTAGAGGCTATTTTCATTCTCAGCATCATTCTTCTGAGCATGAAAGACACCCAATGATCACTCTAAGGCTGTTACGTAGAGGATAAGTTGTCTTCCTTCAATAGGTGGCATTAACATAGGTGGACTCAAGAGGTATTTCTTGCGAATATCGAATGGTTCTTGAAATTCTTCAGTCCACTTGTAAGTGACTCCCTTCTTCATCAATTTGGTGAAGGTTAATCTTTTTCCTTCCATATTGGCGATGAAACACAGAATATATGCTAAGTGTCCTTGAAGTCCTCTCAATTATTTCAAATATTGAGGAGGTGACATACCAAGGTTTGACTTTTTCTTCTCAGGATCGACATCAATACCACGATGGCGTACAACAAAGCCGAGAAATTTTCCATAGGTTACCCCAAAAGCACATTTTAAGGGGTTCGTCTTCAAATTATGTTGCTGAAGCTTGCGGAATATGACTTCAAATCAGCCAAGTGATTAGAACATTTTTTGGATTTGACCACCAAATCATCTACATAACATTCAACAAACTTCACAAAAAGGGTCTGAAGATATGATGCATGGAATGCTGATAGGTTGCGCCAGCATTCTTTAAGCCAAAGGGCATTACCCGATAGAAATACACACCTTGAGGGGTTCTCAAAGCTATAGATTCTTCATCTTCTATAGCCATTCAGATTTGATTATATCCGAAATATCCATCCATGAAGGAATGTGCTTCATAGCCAGTTGTTGCGTCGATTAAACGTTCTATAATCAGAACTGGAAAATCATACTTTGGAAAATGCCGAATAAGATATCTGAAATCAATGAAAACTCTAATTTTCTCATTCTTCTTTTTCACTGGTACAATATTTTCCAACCATTTGGGATAGTGAACTTCTCTGACAAAGTTAGCTTTGATGAGCTTATCCACTTCGGCTTCAATTTTGGAAGCATTGGTTGGGTGTGTTTTTATAGGGGATTGTTTGAATCCTCGATGCTCTTCTGGTAAATCCAAACGATGACTGGAAACATCAGGATCATGCCGTGGCATCTCTGTATAGTTCTAAGAAAATATATCTCGATTTTTCTTTAGAAAGGAAATATACATCTATTGTTCTTCAAGATTCATGGCTGCACTAATTAAAGTGGGGTGTGGATATTCTTTTGTACCCAAATTTATTTCTCTGAGTTCATCCACGGTGGTATAGATACCCTATTCATATGCTGGAGGAGCATCCATGGGATCTTCCCTTTCTTCTTCAACATGTTTTATTTCTTCTGTTTCTACATGCATAGTGTATGATGAAGCAGAATTTCCATGATCAGAAGAGATGTTAAAATTTGAACATCTTTAAGAAGAAGCTTCCATTTCCGACCCAATTGAAGATGAAGGGTATTCCATGTGTAATATAGAGGAGATGAGGGATTGTGAATCGACATCATTGTTCACCCCTGACATTGCTATAACTTCTTATGGCTTGATTGGCGAAGTATAGAGTTGGTGGATTTTAGTGGATACAATGAAGACATCTCCATTTGGGCTTTAATCACTGCTTGGTGGCTCACCAATTTCTCCCATGTTTTCTGGATCAATTTCTATAATTGAAATTATGGATATTTCCATATGATTATTTTGATTTGGGTCTATCTTGTCAATTTGACTGATAGAAAACACATAATCTGTGCTCACATGTTCAAATGGATTTACTGGAATCTTCTCCAAACCATATGGAGCCTTAACTTTTGGTAAGCTCCCTTGTTGTGGATTTTTCCTTTACCATCATGTGATAGAATTCCACCTCAATTTAATAAGATTCACATGTCTTGAACGGGGCCTTATCACCATACAAAGTCCCAACATGACCATCGAAATAATATTTCAGACATTGGTGGTATGATAAAGGGATAACTGCAAGTTGATGTAACCAGGGACTTCCAAGAATGATCTTGAAGGCTGAGTCTTGATCAAACACCATGAAATATGAATTAGATACAAGATCTCCAAATTATGTTCTGAGTGTAAACTCACCCAGTGGTTCTTTTTCATTTTTATCATATCCTTGTAACATCATAGTAGAAAAAGATAAATTAGATTCCTTGAGTCTTAATTGACAAAGTGTACGAATGGGGATGAGGTTGAATCCTGAACCATTATCAATGAAATACCTTTGAATGTCTACACCATTGACCTAGACAGATAGATACAAAGGTCTAATGTGTCCATGCCCAACATCATCTTCATCTTCATCTATGAAAGATATCACTGCATGGAATTCTACAGGATTATTCTCTACATGATAGACTTCAGCTGTAGCAATTTCAGTTACAAAAACCTGAGGACTTGACAAAGACACAATGAGTGCCTTTCGAAGATCCTTTGATATATTCAAGGAATCCAAAATTGATAACTTGGCCAGTACTTGGGCCAGGTGTTTCAATATATCATACTCATGGTACAAAGGTTTGTGTTTCCCAACAGGAACATGTGGTTTAGCGGGTTCCTTGGAAGTTCATGTTTTGGAAGTTGATGCATCTTGTATCGGGATATGAGTTGGTTATAATCGTAGCCTTAGAAGATCAGACCGATTCGGTCTATTTACATGCTGAGAAGAAGAATGTGGAACCTTCAACCGATCTTCTCGAATAACTGTGCTAGGGATAAGTCTACCTTATGTAGAAGAACATGCTTGTTCTTGTTGAGCTCGTTGAAGGGCTCTGGCATGTGTTTCTGCCGCATTCATAGTTCTATCCGGGGTAGAATTCGAATAGTGGCCTCTGAAAGATCTACATCTTCCCCTATATCCAGAGCCTCTATAACTTCCTCTAATTACTCTGTTTGATATAGGGAATTCGTGCTCATAAAAATCGAAACTGCGACTGGCATACAGATCTGTCAATTGAATCATATTAACAGAACCGAAGATCAACTCTTCATCTGGTGTAGATTCATTATGATTATCCTTCTTAGGCGGTGTCGTTTGGTAGTGCGGTGCCCGTGAATTTGAAGTAGATGGAATGAAGTCTGCCAGAGTCAAATACAACTTAGGATTTTATACATAATCATCTTATACTGATTTTTTTCTTCTTTGAATCATGCCATTTCTTTGAGGATTTTCCCTCTGATGAAGAGGTTTTTGCTGCGATATTCATGGAAGAAAACACAGTAGGGTTCTTCAATTGTGTTCAAAAAATAGCATGAGTTCAGTTGATCGTTTTTCTGGCCATCCAATCATCATATTTTTGTACATTTTTTCCTTTGTATTCTTTCCATTCGCCTTCTTCCTCTGAAACTGTAGCAGTAACACATGCTACATGGGCTGAAGAGCCTTTTAGTTTGACTTGTCCCAAGTCGACCATATTTTGCAGGAGGTCTTTGAAGACTGAACACTAATGGATGGGATGCCCCAACATTTGATGAAAGGGTAAATAATTGGGACGATCTTCATCTCCTTCCTTGTTTAGCCTTTTGGGCCTCAGAAACTGAACTAAATTATTTTCCAGAGCTGAAATGAAGTATCCACGAACATGTTCGTTTCGAAAAGAGTATGTTTTTATCTTCATATCCTCAAAAAAAAATTTCTTTGATCTCTTTGATCATCTTGACATATTGGTCTTTGATGTTGGTGCTCAAGAGGTGGATCCCTTCGAGAAGAAGAAGGTTTCGAAGTAGAAGCAGGTACAGGTGCTTGTTTATTCATAACTATAATAGTCTGTACTTTACCCATTCTCCTACCTAGAGCTGATGGTATTACACGAGCATTAGTCTTATCCTGTATAAGATAATCTTTAATATGCTGAGCGATTGAAGTAATGTCTTGAAACCCTCCTATGTATTTTACAGGGATCAACGGCGTACGTAATTCGTTACACAGATTTTCCACACAGATTGGCAATAGTTCCTTTTGAGGGAGTGCTAAGCTTAGGAAATATGTTAATCCCTTTTAGCGAGTAACGAAATATGAGAACCTTTCATTCTATCTTTTTTTCAGTTTTTAAGACCAAAAACTGTTGTCTTTGGCATATTTGAGCTGAATTATATAAGGAATTGTTTGCGAAGATCCTTCCACCCGGTAATTGACCGGGATTGCAAGCTTGTATACCAAACAAAATCTGGTCCTTGCAAGGTTCACATGAAGCATCTGAGTTTCACTGCTTATGGATGTTCTGGTGTTCCCATCATAGGATTGGAACAAGACCCATAATCCGTCAACTGCTGTTCAGGATCACCTGATCCATTGAAAATAGGGAATACAAGGTTCCCAAAACTAGATGTGGGAGGAATTGAATCTACCCATCTAGGGTATGCTTTCTCTTCTGGTTTAACCTGCGCATGTCTCCCTTCCATATTCTCTAACCGAGTTGTTAATGGCTCAATGGTAGTTATAAGGTTCTGACAAACATCCAGTTGAACTTGGACTTGGGTAGGTGAAACGACTGGAGCTTGGACAGATGTGGTGGCTAGTGCTGCAACTGATGGTAGCACTGCCAATTGTTGTTTCACATGACCCGTAGGATAAGACCTGTGAGGGTGTACTGATAAAGGAGGTTATTCTTGATCCATCTCAGTATAAGTAACAAATTCCTCTGGCTGGCTGACTCTAGCATGCTTAAGAAGAAGACTACCCTGATGTAGTTCTGCATTCATCTTTCTTAAATCCTTCTTTTCTTCCTCTTGTTGTGAAAATATTTCCTCTATTTAGAGTGATTGGCCTTCTCCAGGGGAAGTATATGTAACCTTATTCTTTCCCCTCCCATTTTTGGATCCTTTTTAGAGACGGGGAAGTGGATTACATGAAGGATTACCTAGGTTCTGAGTAATAATTTGATTTCGTGCATGAACACCTTCTTCATTTGTGTCTATTCGTACATCTTCTTGAGCATGAACTTCATCATATGAGTCCCCTGAGAGAGCCTCATCTAGTGGATCAGCAAAAATTTCATTGATGACATTGATTGATGCATAACGCATTGCATCCCTTCTTTCAGCATTTTTGTGATATTTTCTTCTTATAGGTCCTTGATGAGACATTGCCTTTTGTTGATTAAATCCCTCAGGAACTTCTTGATGAAAAGTAATTTGGAGAGAATCTCTGTATAATTTGGCTCTTCATTCTTCTTGAGACTTCTTCCCCAATCGAGAGAAGACTGACAATATTTGACGGAAGGATTGTGGATTTGAAAAAGTCCACAGTCTGGTGGACTGGGGCTGTTCCTGCTGTTCTCGCTCAACTCCTCGAACCCTATTTGTTGATTCTGAGGGTTGTTTTAAAAGGGTCCCCAGTCAGGAAAGCTGGGGTGGCTCTTAAAATGCAATGTCTGAGACTTTCTTGAAATCTCTCCTGATCTTTCGGACCTTACTCCTGAAATTAACAGGATTCATCAACCTACATCCACTTTTATCACCTGGTTCAAAAGACCGTTGGATGATTTCTGACACTTCTGTCACATTGTGATGATATTTCTCCATACGAGAGGATTGTTCGTTATTCTCGTTTTCTTTATGCAGGAGTAATTCAACAACTTGTTGTTTGTATTCTTGATTTTGAGGGGAACTATTTGAAACCTGTTCTTGTTCAAGCTTTTGATTACAGAAAAATCCCATTGACTTTGGCCGGCCATGGGCAATAACATTGCATGATACCATTTTCAGTGGGATTTTCTGACTAGAGAGAATAGTGAAATGTATTTCTCCATGAACACCCCTTCGTATGACGTGAATACCAGATGGGGCATTGGCAATTAACTGGCGTAATCTTCTTAGTGCACCATGGCATGAATGGTGAAGGGATATCTACTGCTTTTCGAACATAGATATCGAGAGACTAACAGAGTTTCCAAATCAATCTGGCGTTGTAACCCTTCTATTATCATACCATTATTATTATATTCATAATAAGATAATACAATCTTTTTAAACTGACAAAGAGTTTTCCATATGTTGAGACGAATATCATGAATTCCATATTCCGTCAACATCTCTGGAATGTCATACTGAGACTCAGCCATAGGCCAAAACATGAATTGAACTTCACCTTTTTCCATTTTTTTTCTCATGTTCAACATTTATGCTTTATCATTCAATAAATATTCTTCTACATGTTTTGACCATATTTGGTGTTTCCTTGTTCCTTCATTGGATTCAACAATATTGGTAGAGAAATCACTGATTAAACAAGAAGATGTGTGACTTAGGGGTGGTTCAGAGAATGACCTACACCCTAGGATATCTTCTCATTGGGAAAGGATTCCACCTGTTAGCAATGAAGCAAAAAACATGAGAGTATTCATATTTGCATGTGCCTCAAGATAAGAGGGATTTTTGGGTACTACATTGTCCACTAGAGTATTTTCCTGGAAATGTGCATCACTACTGCAGAGATGACTTTCGCAGTGAAATTCATCATCAGGGGGAGGACCACCATGGTGGGTTATAGAATTAGATGAGATCTCTTACTCCTTGGTATTCTGACCACATATAGGGTTATTGTAGCTTTCATCTAAAGATGAAACTTCAAGATCGACCAAACTGTCATGAATAAATCCTTCATGAGGAAGTGTCTATTAAAGACCATCAGAATTAATATTACCACTATTGGGAAATGAGGGAGTAGAATCTTGTATTTCAATAGATAACTATATGAGGGATTCATGAACTCCAGAATCGAGCAAGGCCTTGTTACAGATTGGATCTTGAACTCCTAAATGTGTTGGGTGATACTTCTTCTTAGACACCTTTTTACTCGCCTTGGAAACCACTTGTTGATGAAATTAGCTACTCTGAGTAGGTTTCTATGCCTGATCAGGAGAAATGGCTATGTTAGGCTGGTGATCTCCACACAAATCAAGTGTATGTGCTTGACTTGGTTGTCCGTATGATATGGGGGAGTACGCCCCACAACCCTCTTGGAATGGAACAAATGTATGTGTCTGTTCCGGAGTGAACTGTTGATGTGTCACTCCACTGGTAGAGATATATTTATGTTTCTTTCCTTGATATTCTTCTGATGTAGTTATAATATCCTGGCAGGAATCCAGAATATGAGCAGGGATTTTCTTATTCTCTTTCACAATTGAAAAAATGTGCTTGGTGACTTCAGCTACCGGAATGGGGATATACGTCCATTCCGTGCTTAGAGAAGGTGTGTGTTCCTCCTCCTGTCCTCCATTTCGTGTCAATGAATCCGAATAGTACTCAATTGTGGGGGCAGAGAGTTGAGTCTGCCTCCTTTTTGTCACCGGACCATTCCGACTGACTTCTCCAAATGCTACCAAACGAGACTATTGGTAGGCTTGATCAATACTATCAAGTTTATTTGACTGCTTATTGCACTGCGCCGAACATGGTTGGCGAGCTCCATCATATGTAGTCAGAAGAGCCTGTTGACTAGATGATGACGTATAAATAGGTGTATGATCCTGCCTATAGTACTCCAACGGAATTGCCTGGCAAGATTGGAGTGCTTCTGCTAGACGAGTCTGCTGGAGAGCTGAATTAAAACAGACGAGTGTGTGTGCTCGATTGTTGTTTGCCACCAGGTTAGGTTGGTGGAATTCTCTGGAAATAGAAGAGATGAGAACCTGCTCATTGTAGACCAGATTTTGCCTCTGGTGATTTGTTTTTCCTGCTCAGGTTTGAGGAACCTGAGCTGAACACCTGGAGTTGATACCCTCATCATGTTGACAACGCACTGCCGCACGAGTCTGGTGGCGATTATGGATGGGATCCCTCAGAAAGGAATCATGCTTCCTTGAATTAAGGCCCTATGGGACATGCTCATTATCCTCCTCAGAATATGGGAGTGAATAGTAATTGTGTTCCGGGGATAACGACCCAAAATGGTTGGAGACAGTGGTTAGCATCGCCTTCTTCTTAATCACAGGTCATCGGTGTCCGGATGACCAGTGTCAATTGTTCACTTGGAGGGCTCATCGGGTAGCCTCCAGAGCTGGAATGGTACCGTGTTGACAGTACTCCTTAACCGACACATTTGATACCCAGCGTTGAAGATGCTGAGTAGGTGATATCATCCTCATAGCGAACAATGATCCAACAGGAGTAGCAGTAGTGGCATTTTCAGCAGAGGTTTTCATAGCAGTGAACATAAGAGAAGCCATTCTAGAAATGCATAAGATCTTGGAAAAGACTGTTGTAGATATAATAGACATAATCAAGATAATTCCAGCCACTACATCTTGGGGATGAGAACATATGTTATTGATTTCTTTGTTGGCCCTCTCATTTAGTTTAAATTGGGGCCTAACAAATGAGTAAAACATCCCTTTAACTTGGTTAAGGACTCACGTCGGGTTCACCATTTTTTGATTCCTCTAGAATTGGGGATGACCTCATTAATTGAAGGTTCGAACATTTCAATCGGTTTCTAACGGGTTTGTTCGTAGAACCGGAAACATCGAAGGATTCCCTATCCATTTGGACCTAGATTCCAATGGTAGGTGCCCATTAGTTCTGGACTGATGAGGCTTGGTAATTTTCATTGGTCGAGAGGATGGGAGTTCAGAATCACCACTCCTATTTAGGGGAATTATTGTCTTCTTCGGGACTCACAATATAGATTTAAGTTATGTTCGTGAATCCTTATTACATTACCAGGTGTAAAATGACCTTTCCTTTAGATATGACATTCATTGATTAGATTTGTAGGAAATTTAGAAAATCTTTTATATGTATTCGAGGTTCTACGTTGATAAAGAATCATCTGTATTTTTTAAAAATTCTTGGTCAATGGTATCCTTTGACACATTATATAGACGCCTCTTGGACATTATGATGACCATGATTGTTTTAAAGCCACTCAGTGGGGCACATGATGTTTATTGAAATTTAGAAGGACATGGATTATTTCAGAGTTGGGATCAAACTCGCAGATGGGATACCTACATATCCTTTGTTTAGAAAAGGAATTAGAACCCACGTAGTTCGAGTAAGGGATTATGATGTTTATGATTACAGGCTCAAAGAAGGATTTCATAATTACTTTTACAATCAAATCTCACAAGAGTCATGCTTGGTGTGAGAAACAAGATGTGTTGGTAAAACCAGACAATTCTTCTAGGAAATATGCAATCTTAAGAAATAATGTGGGGCTTATGTATGTATGACTGCCCAAATAAATGATGATTAGGATTTACTTCAAGGACGAAATCTAGGAACATGATCCATAAAGTTATATGTGCTTCTTGGAGATTTGTATACTCTAACTTAGGGATTACTCCCGAAAAAGAGTCCCTAATTAAGAGGGCACTTATGATTTGGTTTTACTCCTAAGAAGGAATCCCAGATTAGAAGTAAATTAGGACGGGTTAAGAGAAATTAAGAGTGGGGATTAATCCTGAGATGGAAGCCCAGGTTAAAGGGATTTAAAAAAATTAAGGGACTTGGGGCTTACTCCTGAGGAGGATGACCATATTTGAGACTGGGGATTACACCTGAAAAGGAATCCCAGGTTAAATATAATTACGGTAGGTGATTACTCCTGATGAGGATGCCCATATTTGGGAACATGGAGACTGGGGTTTACTCCTAAGGAGGATTCTCAGATTAGGGGATTTGGGTCTTACTCCTAAAACGGTGGCCCAAAATTAATGAGGACTTGGGGATTATTGTTAAGGAGGATGCCCAATAGTTGATTTGAAAATGGGGTTTATTAATGAAAAGGAGAAGAAATCCTAGGTTAAAGGAATTATGGTTGGGGCTTACTCCTGAGGAGGATGCCCAAATTTGGGGACATGGGGATTACTCATGAAAAGGAGGACCAATTAATTGAACATGAACTGAGCCTTAATCCTGAGGAAGAAACCCATGTTAAGGGGAATTAGGACTGGGGATTACTCCAGAAAAGGAGGCCCAAGATTAGGAGGACTGGGGATTACTCATGAAAATGAGGCCCAAAGTTTAAGGATTCTCTCATCTTAAAGGATGAGGTTGCGTGAATGAAATCTCTAACATTAGTGAAATAAAGATATGTGAATCACTAAGTTTTAAGAGATGTTCCACAAAATTCCTCTCAGATAAGGAAGTCAACCATGAAAAAATGCCATAAATGTCTTTGAAGAGTGTCTTGAAGAATGAATATTGAATAGTAGAGATGGAATTACATAATATGGGTTAAATGTGTAGGAAGGGCACCCAAAAAATATAGGGGCATGCAAGTATTGGCCGACACGCAGGTACTGTGTTGGCGCGCAATTCATGGTTACGCAGGTATACCTGCACGACACATAGGTACTTGTGCGATTGAAAAACAACATGATAATACATGGGCGATCCTTGACCAAAGCCCTTAGAATTATCCCAAGGTACTTCTAGAAGAGTGGCGTGCAAGTTTCAATATGTTGGTAAGGAGGTGTGTAAGTTTGTTCATATCCCTTAAGGGTAAAACACTTAGGCACACAAGGGTTATTTAATTCTAACCCTTAGACCTTATTGCTCTTGTTTAGACCCTCCATTCTAGGTAATGAATTACCTTTGAAGTGTTCGGAATACTTGAAGAAGAGACTTGGGCATTCAGAGCTCTGTATCTGAATTCTGGAAAAATTACTTTTCAAATGGGGGGCCCACCGGGTCTATTTATAGGCGTCTGAAGACCCTGGATGACAATCACATAAAGCGCAAGGGACTTGCACGACCAAAATGCGGCGCGCAGGTGTACATGTACAACTATAGTAGAACTTGTCTGACCCTTGTGAAATGTTCTCCTTGTTCATCCCTTTGTCGATTTTTGATGTTTTCTTCAAAGTATAAATCAATTTGTGCTCAGTCATTTCCCTTTCCATTCAATTAAACAATGTGACGAAAAGGAGCGTCAACAAATACATTATGATAAAATAATTACATATAAGCGGTCAAAAAATCTAGAAACATATCCAAGGAAATAATATCTAATAAATAATAAAATGGATGTTAAAAACTAATTTTATAATGATGAATATCATAGTGCTTTATATCATAATCTTACTATTAAGGCCTTGTTCCAAGACAACTTATATAAACTTCTAAGGTGTATGCCAAATACCAAAACTAGTTTTCCCATGATAACTACATATGTATCAAGGGGATATAATAGGCATCTTCCGTAACATACTATGTCTATTTAATTTATCATTTACATAATGATTAATAAAAATTAGTAAAAATTCCTTAATACTCAAAATATATATATATTGGAAGAACTAGTATATGAAATGTCAATACGTTCCTAGACATACTGATCATAAATCAAATATAATAAAAAAATAAATATGGAATAATTTCAACATATCCCTAGTGTAGTATACGTAAAATAAAAGGGTGGTTTTTATTGATGTATAAAAATTTCATAAAAATATAATCAAAACATTATTGAGGAAAATAATATATTCATATTAAAAATCAATTTTAAAAAACAAAAAAATTATATGAATTTAGGGAATTGGTTTTCTTTAAAAAAAATTATAGAAACTGATAAATTTAAATTTATTGAAATGGGTTGTCATTATGCAGGTAAATTAAGCCAATGCCGTGTACATTAAAATAAGGATTCTTGTCATACTTTTGGACAAGATTCAAAAACCACCTCATTCAAAAAACGACAAGAATATTTGATCGAATAATTTTTATAGAAAGTAAAGGATGGGTAAAAATTTGTCTACAAAATCATATTATAATAATAAAAACATTATTTAAAATATTTTAATGAAAATATGGATGTGGAAGAAAAACATTATCAACCACAAATAAAACAACATCAGTTTTCCTTAAAAATATTATTTTGGTATCTTGAGTACTTAAAATAGAAAAATGTGAAAACAAAATTATAATTTATAGACCTAAAAATATTTTAATATAATATATAAGATATTAGTGGTCAATAATATATAATTACACTCACATTGACATAAATATAAGGAATCTTGAATAATGATGAGATTGTGAAATAAACCCTTATAATGAGTGCATAACTAAAGTGATATTTAATAAGTGATATAATTTTATGTGATGAATTTTAATATAAAAAATAAGTGTATACGCAACATAATGAAATTTTTGGTAATTTAACACATAATCATGTTGTAACATATTGAATGTAACAAATTTGTAACTTTATGAATGGAAATTGATTTAAGGAACCCCTCACCTCATGCTTCTATTTTGTTAAACATACCTCTTGTATAATAAATTGAATTTCATTAAAATTATATACAATAATTGTATACATAATTTATTTTCCTATATCATCCAAATAATGTATTTTAACACTCATTTGTTAATAATTATTTTAATATAGATTTATGGGGTGTTAACTATTTTGTTTTCCATTGAAGTTCCGGATTTTACGTTACGATTTATTTTTTATCATGGTTATATCATTTCCAAAATTATAATTATTATATATATATATAATATATACTCATTAGGTACATATTTATTATCATCTATGAAAGGTGGATACAAAATAATTAATCACAAAATTAATTGAGACGTTATGTCCTATACATGCATGTACGCTATTTTTACTTTATGTATAATGGAAAAATGAATGATAGATAATAAAAACATTCTTAAAATCATTATGAAATCATATTTATCAAATTTATTCCTAAAATATGTCCTTATTACCATCCATATATCACATAAATGAAAAATGAATCACATCATTTCTTAGAGGTGGTTGTCCATACATACTCTCAAGCGACTTTATCATTTTCCAATGGGTGAAAATGTAAAAAACTAAAGAAAATACTATGTTTAAATAAATATAATTATATCATAAATATCATTTATAATCCTTAGTTAAATATTTATAAACATAAAATTAAAATGGTGATGAATGACAAACTGCACCGCTATGTGGAGACAGTAAGGTGTACATTTGCAAATGGGTGTTTTTCATTCCATATGATGGAAATAAAGGTTGATAATGATTGTTTCACAATAATAATAATATTTTTTATATTTAAGATACTTAATTCGTTTTTTATAATTTATACATTAATCTTTTAGTAGGTATGATAGTAAATAAAATTTAAAACACTTTGTTAATAGTTATACTTCTTCATTATAATGAAAATATTGGAAAACATCTTAAGACATATTGGAGTGGTATTTTTTGAATAAATAGAAGAAATAGGTTGTGGAAATGGATGTTATGAATGTATTATTTCAAATTTTTTAGGTTATAAATGGATCAAAAGGTATGAGAGAGAGAGAGGAAAAGAGAAACAATTTTATGAATAATGGGTGGGGCACACTTTTAATTACACAAAGTATTAAATCAATATAAATTATCTTTTATTATAATTTGAAAGATAATTTATTTATTTAAAATATATTATGATTAAAAGTATAAATATTATCATTAAAAAATATTTATACATATTTATGTGATGTTTTTAATAATGTCTTTTATTTTTTACCACATATTATGTTATCTGAGAATTATTGTAAAATTAGTGGTTTTTACAATTTATGGATCATTAATGTCATTATAAAATGAAAAGTGACCCATAAGTGGAAATTTTTTGATATTTTTAAACATATCCCATTTAATTTTAAAAATATATTATTTATCAACATAAATCATTTTGTAAAATATTGTTTATTAAAAAATATCATTAATTTCATATTTGGAAATTTAGGGCATATTATAGAATATTTTTTTTATCATGTAAAATTGTTCCAATATGATAATAATTATAATACAAGAAAGGTATGTTCTTAATTAGTCCATTAAAAATATGTTTTATTAGTTTAGTTATCATTTTAATCCATATATATTTGTTTAATGTCGTGGTTAACCAGTTTTAACCTTAATCGTGAAACTGACGTTCTCAATGTTAAAAGTCTATAATTGAACATATTAGATGAAAATTAACTCATAAACGCCGAATTTATTAAAATGTGGACCATTTTTCAAGAAACATTTCCCCATTATTATTATTATTAAATATTTTATTGAAATATATATGACAAAAATTTCAATTAATGTAATTTTAATACCATTTCACATAATTTGAATTAAAATACAACATGATTTTAAATTTATTTTACTATAGGAATATAAAACAACCCTAATGTGTTATATTTATATGAAAATATCATTTATCCAATAAATTAAACCAAATTTTATTACTTTTAGTATTTTCAAAATCCTGTATTTTCTTTTTAGGAACTGTAGCATCTCTGGTACTATAGAAGCACTATTTATTGGAGGTCATTTGGGTAAAATATTTTGGCCATCAGGGCCATGTAATGGGCCTTCATTCCCACTAGTACTACATTCCATGTAATGGTATTCATTCCCACTAGGCCTACGGTCCTTGCAACGAATAAATAAAGCTTTCTGGGTGGTATATCCCCTAGGGGGCCAGATATGGCCTACCTTTTTAGATTTTTTATGCGGTGTGTGTGTTTAAATGTAATTTTACCTACAATAACCAAATATATATATATATTTGTGTATTTTTTATATTAAACTATGTAGAAATTGTGTAAGAACCTATTTTAGTTATTCAATCACTAAAATGTAAAAATAAACAAACAAGAAAAAAATTGAAATATACTTTAAAAATCATTTTTAACTGAATGTATCCACTTTTTATTCTTATATAAAAACAATAGAGATATAAAAGACCAGAGAGTGATACATTGTATTTATTATTTTTATTAAATAATATAATATAAGTCATTAAGGAAAAATGACACCATGTGAACACATAATTTAGAATTGGATGTAAATAGAAAAAATATTCTCATATAATATGATAAATGCAAGTATAATAGAAATTATTATTCCTTATCCCATAATATTAATCTTATTTTTCCAATTTTTCTCTCAGTGAGGTTAAAATATATACCAAGGAAATTATTTATAATAATAAAGAATATAAGGTAACTATTTACCAAATTTCATCATAGTAATTCCAAATATAATATCTATTTTTCAAGATTAAATTCGTTGATGATAAAAAAATATTCTTTAGAATTAAACCTGTAGATTGAGGTGAAATATAGACTAATAGAAATGAAATGTATTTTTAAGTATAATTTTTTTTACTAAAATAATATAAAAAATTATTCTCAATGGAATTAACTATATTAATAATAATATAATTTAACTAAAAATACTTTTAAAACAAAAATAGAAATTACTAAATTCTTAATATTAAAATATAATATTAAAAGATATCAATATTTTTACTCTTCTTTGAAAAATTAACTATTTTAGAAAATAAAAAAAATTCTCCATGATAATTTTAAAATTATGATTTCAAAAAAAAAAAGAATTTATTCATATACATTTTCTAATAGTTTTAGAAACCAATTATACTATTTATTCATAAAGAGAAAAAATTAACTATTTTTGAGGAACAATGTATATTTGAAGAATATATTGACTTTGGTAAAAATAAGAATTCTTTATCTAAAAATGTATACATTTTTTAATTTTTGTTATTAGAAAACAATTTTTTATTTTTTTTGGCTCGGTCAAAGCATTCAGTTTAAATAATTTTATTTTAATAGTATTTCACATTTCAGTTAAACTAGGTGTTTCCAATAACACATAATATCGAAGAAATTAATTTATTTGAAACAAATGATAATATTAAATATTATGGTGTTACATCCATTTTTTCAGAAAAAATTATTTGTTTGTGGAATTTATGGAATACTCTCATAGTATTTTATTATGTAATTTAAACGAGAAATTACCATTGTGCAGCACATATGAATATTTCAACTGATTAAATGAAATAAATTATTATTGGAGAATTTTGTGAAGGATTGTTTTAATAATGTGTAAGATAATTTTTTGTGACCCATAAGTGAATTTATATAATTGAATAATTGATACCGACATAGGATAATTTGGACATCTCAATAGAAAAATTGATAAGGCTTTAAGAGACATTCATCGATTATTTTAGGTGCATCGAGATGAAATGTAATAAATGTTGTGTCTATAGAACCAATAAAAATTGAAAATATCACTTGATGTCCACCTATTTAAGTTCACACATTGGAAATACCCGACAGTATCTAGATTTGAGTACATAGGACTAGTTGACGATGAACATAGAACAAATTTGAGACTGATTAGTAGTTCGAAGTTAAAAAAGATTTGATGCACTCAATCTAAAAAAGTGGTTGGATGAAAGGTTAATGGGTTAAAACACAAGGTTAATAATGATTTGAGGTCCTGTTTTTTATGTAGTTATTTTTTAATATAAATCCACTAGTGCATAGGATTAAAATCATATAAGGGAATCTTGAAGGATATGCAATCGATACCACTAATAGAGTTTGGAAGCCCCAATATAACTATTCCCCAAAATGAGTTTTCAATTGAGGAGTCACACATATACACTGAAGGATATATGACATCAATGGGAGATCACAATAAAAAATAATGAAAAAAATAATAATAAAATTTCTTTGTGAAGATTTGAATAAAACTAGGTTGGATTTTATTTCGAATATATGATGACAATGTTGTGGTGAGGAGCCAGATCGATTCTTAATGTATATGTAGATGTAAAAAATAACCTTATAATGGCCAATGTTGTTTTAATATTTTATAAATAAGTAGAGGTCTGATCTTCTAGAGTGGGAATTTTATGAGACCCAAGATCCATAGGATGTATTCAATTTTGGAATAATGTTTTCTGTTCTTTATATTGTTTTCTTTCATGTTTGCAGATAGAGGGGGACTCATAATGATTGTTTGTAAAACAACTATGAATCAAGTAATGTTTCGTAGTAATTATTCAAATAAGGGTCTTGCTGAAGATATATTAAATGTTTATGGGGGTTGGGGTTTAGATTTCATTGGTTTGGAATATTTGAAAAGCTTAATGGAATGAGATACGCAGTTTTCATAGAAGTTGATGATGATGGTTATTAATGTGACAGAGTGAGTACATTAATTTTCACTATTAATAACTCAAGGATAAGTATGTTTATTGAGAAATACAACAATGGTAGGAGATAATATGTAAAGTATGTGTAAGAATTTTTTAATTCTAAATGTGCAGAGAGTAGATTAAAAAGTTTTTGGGAATTCAGATTTGAGTCGTTCCGCCTTCCGAATTGATCTAGAGATTAAATAATGACTCGTCAGTCACAAGAGCTATTGGATGTTCCCAAAATTACAGTTTTGTTCAAACTTATATGATTTATAGATAAATGTTCATGTGTAGGTTGACTGATGAAATAAAGAAGGTGGTTTTAGGTGTATAATGATCTATCAAAGTAGTTTAGAACTGAGAATAATTAACATACACAGGGGATGATGTGGAATAACATTAATTTTTTGACATGTAAATATTAAATCATTCCCAAATGTTATTAGCTAGATAAGTTTGTAAAATTTCAATTATGGTGATATAAGTTAAAAAGAAAGATATCAAATTTGGATGTTAACAAATAAAATGGCGCATTTGGTCTATAAGATGAGAAAAAAGAGAAGATTTAAGGAAACTTTTTTAGGGGGGCATATTCCACATCAAAGAGGGGAGAACAAAAGAAGTGGTTAGAGAAATCTAAATATAGGAATGAGGAGAGTATGATCTAAAGGCCAATGGTGAACTATTTAGAGGGTCAAATTTATTATTTCATTCGGTTTTAGATTTATACATCTATTTTTTTAAACAAAATATTTATTTTTCAACTTTTAGAATGTGAAATTTGTTTTTTTAGAGTATTAAGAAGGAAATGAGTTAATATATTTAATACTTTATGCTTTAAATTTCATACATTTATGTATAAAATTTATTATTTATTGTTCATAATCCCTTTTACTGAGTATCAAATTTCACCACTCTATATACCAATAGGTAAAAGTTGTGAACTTATAAACCTTCCAAAATAATCAATGTACCAAAAATTAGAAAAGGATTTTGATTTTATTCACCGTTATTGACCAAATTATTTAAAAATTATGACCAGAAGAACAATCTCTCTATAGAGATTAATAAACTCTAGAGATCATTTAATGACATTTAGGGGATTAAAACTATTTTATAAACTTGTAAAAACACATTTTTTCTAACAAGATTCTTGGAAAAATGTTTCAAATAAATTTTAGATAGTTTTACCATCATAACATCAATTTTAGCTATTCTTCTTAATATATTACACTAATTCATGACTATTTCTCATTCTATTCACACTATCACCATCACCAATTCAGATTAAAACTTCTTAGTTTTTTTTCATGTTTAATCATTTCAGTCACAAAATTTTCATCCCCTATAGATATGATAAATTACATTCTAACTATACATATAATAAAAATGCTTTATTAATTTTTTTTTTCACAACAACAATAGAATATTTGAATCTAATGTTAATCAATAGTCCAATCTACATTATAATCCTACATTTGATTCTCAAATAGAGCTATAGTTTATTTAAAAACATTCGTTGACCTTTTTTGAGTCTCATTTTCTGTCCCCAATGTCTTCTAACATGAAATCTCGACCAAAACATTCCAAAACATAAGTAAAATTATCTCTATAGTAACAATAATATTTTGTGTGTGTAAAAAAATATTTGAAACATAATGTTGTTATATATACAGTGTAATAGAAACTATAGGCTTTCTCTAGGGGTGAGGGTAATTTGTTTTTCACTTTTAATTCAGTTCTAATTAATTATAATTAATATAACTTGTAAATAACATTCACTACTTAGTTATATTAAATAGAAGAGTTTTTATACGTTGAATGGATGGACTACCAATTTCAGTTTTTTCCATGTCTATAAAATAATAATCATTTTTTTAATTTAATTGATAAATGAATTAATCCTTGATTTCTTTATCATTAACCGAAGGATGTTCATAATAGTGAGGTGTGATATAGATGTAATTACTGATTGATCATCCCTCATTCCCAAGTTTGTGAAAAATAACAAATGAATCTCCAAATAATAAACCATCCCTAAAAAAATTTAGAAAACCCGAATTGAGTCAAAATTATTAGAATCAATAAAAGGTTAGATCAATGCCTTCACACATGTATCAATATTATCAAGATACATTACACTCATCCAAGCCTAGTCCATTATATAAAAGATAAATTTAATGGTTGTATAATTCAAATTATTTACTATGGAAGAAATAAAATAAATGAAAAAAAACTGAACACAAAAAAATCAAATTAATATTCAATTACAAAATATAGAAATAGATTAATTGAATAATAATTAATTTCATTTATGTACAAGACTCAATAATTCACCAATGGATCCATTTCTCCTACACCAATCTTCTGGAGGTGTTTACCCATCCTTTCATGAAGAATCCGACAATAGGAAGGTAAATAAATAAATTATAGCAGTAAGAGAAATCAATAATTAAAACATATAAATTTTAGGTATCTTAACTCTCTCTTCAACACCTATTCTTTTTTTAGATTCTTCCATGGTTCCCTCATTCAATGTTAACCCCTAAGAGATTCTATCCAATTTCAAATTTAATATCTTCTATTATATTTCATGCTTATTTCACATTATACATTTTCCATTTTCTTGATCTACAAAAGATATAAAATTTTCTTAAATTTCTAAAAGTAAACGATTGAATTCCCCACATTTTGAGTTATTTGAATATTTTTCATCCTATGATAGGGAATTTTCAATATGGAAGACTGTAATATTTTCCTATCATTATACTTCAAAATGGAACTTCCATTACCAAAACAAGGTTCTATGGTGAGTTACTCCATGTGTATCTAGCCAAATAATAACTAATGTTTATCTGTTTTCCTCTAAGCACTGGATCGTATAAATATGAATTAACTCTTAAAATCTCTACATCCAATTCCATATGTTGCTATATTTTCTAAAATAGTCCAAATCATCTAGTTTCCTAATAGAAGAATGTTTAATATTACATTAAAAATATTATTACCCATCAAAATGACCTATGAGTTTTACTCGTATGTTTTTTCCACACCTGGATGATTCTTTAATGTACATTTTAGTTGACTCCGACATATCTCAAAGACACACTCTTACAAAATTTCAATATTTTCCCTCTGATTCTCAAAAAATATTTTCATATGATTATGAGGACTCATATATATTCCACGACATTACTAATTTTTCCACAGTGGATCTAAAAATAATTTTATGCATGAATATTAATGATTATTACATATATAGGGAGGCTTAAAAAGTTGATTCAATGAAAAAGGGATAGATTATTACAGATAGCCTAGTCCCTTTCCAATTTTTGAAGTACAACATGTGAATGAATCTTATGCACTACAAGTAGAATCATTATAACTCATTAAAATTTAAATGTTTACTTCTACAATCCTAACACTAGAAAATGTTACGCAGATATATCATAATGAATTTTATATATGAGTCCTTTATATTACAATATGGCTCTTACAAATAGAATTGGTTATAATAATGTTTTATTATTGTAAATTTAAACTATTTAAACAATTTAATTTTCAATTAAAATAATAATGTAGGGTATAATCAATATCTAGATTCCCATTTTATTCAAAAAATTAAATAAATTTATTAAACCTTTTATCCATTATTTAATAATAATTAAAAAAACCAATGAAATGATACTTTAATCCAAAAACATTATAACACATAATTTATTAAATAATATTATGGAATAAAATGTATTGAATATCAATGAAATATAATGAATTTATTTCATTTCAATTCAACCACATCCAAAACATGAAATCCAAAATTAGTGAATAAATAAAATATTACCAATGAAATGTATGAATCACTTTGCTTATTATATTTCCCTTTTCAATAACCATGATACTCAAACTAATCAATAATCCTAAATATTCATAATTTCATTTCTCTATAAACTATATTTAATTTGTTTCTATGTTTTCCATCCTCCCATGATCATATATACATTCATTTTGGGAAATATTTTACTCAACACATAATGTATGAATTTGAAGAAATTTTTTACCCATTCCATGATCATATATGTGTCACTATAATCTTGGTGAGTTTATAAATCTCCATCAAATGAGTCTAGTACTTGTCTTTATCATGGTTTATTTTGAATGTTGTTCTAAGGGCATGTTTTGGTAGGTAATGGTGTTAAAATAATATAAGGTAGAATGTGTAGATTTGGACAAATATTCATAAAATTGAATAATTTATAGTTTTAATCTGAGAATGGAATTCACAATCCATTTCACAGAAACAGATTTTTCTACCAACGGCTTATAGATTCCCTTTTATTTTTTCCCACATAAAAATGTCCAAGATTTTTATATGTTTCTTCTTTCATTTAACATCAAAAACATTATATCCATTTTTTCATTCTAATAATATTTTAATTATAAAGGTATATAATAATTTTTAATATGTATGAAACTATATAAACATCTTCAGCACACTTTGGAGGATATTTTCACCATCAATATGTCCATAATAGATGTTTCTCCTATTATCAATATAGAAAAAACAATCTTTCCGATTTTTCACATAGGAATATCTTTTATTTTATACATTTCTTCTCTCAAAAAACATTTGATATTGTCGAATTTATATAACACTATTCTCTTCAACAGTTGAGTGAAACTATGATCCTAAATTCACTTCTAGAGAATGTTTTTCTTTTTTGGTATTGGAATTTGGATACATAATCTGGTCTATCAAGGCAACTAGAAGATTACAATTGTATATCATCATTGTATTATAAGATAATATTTTATATTTAAATGAACTTTTAACCAAAATAATGATGTAATAATTATCGACACAAGGTTCTAAATGCTCTTATGTTTTGCTAAAAAATATTCAAATGTGTTTGTTATTGAAGAACAAAATTTTCTCTCCAAATTTTATGTAATTTTAAAGAAGATATAATTTTTTTAGAATCATCTTAGGAAATTGATTCTAAAATGGAAAATTATTCCAACAGTTATGATTTATAAATAAATATTATTTTTAGGAATTTAATAAATTTTGAATTGGAAAATATTTTCAGATAATTGTTTTTAGTTCCTAGGTTAAATTATTTTCTCTTAGTTTTAATTGGTTCAATATTTTTAACTGTAATAGAATTGAGATAAAGATTATTCAAAAAATTAAAAAAAATGAAAAAAAATAAATTAAGAAAAATAAAAGTGTGAAATTACCAAAATAATAGAGCCCCCAACATTGTTAACTAATTCCATATTCTCAATGAACTCATAATTGTGGTGTATGTTTGATTAGATCAAAAATAAATATATAATAACCAAGTTGTTAAATAATGATATAACCTAGGAATTTTTTTGTACATGGGGTAGTGGAGTGTGACCCCTATAATGATTATTTTTTGAGATTCCCATGATACTTCTTCAGCCAATACCCATTGACAAATAGTGGGATCTCCTCGCAATCTTTAATTATTTTCCTATAACCAAATGAGTATAAATATTGAATATAAATAGACTTATCCATCTAGAATAATGTTTAACTTGAAATATATATATTATTAAGTTGTAAATAAATAATTCTTCCACCATATGGATTTTTCTTTATTAGAACATTTTGTTATGTTTTACCCTTTTCCAATAAATATAAATTCTAAATTTCACAATTTTTATCTAAAAATAAATCATAGTGATTAAATCTATATTCTCATATCATATCCATCTTATTTATTATCTAGATTCATCTAACATAATTTCCTATAGTCCCCAGGTTTTAGCACTATAGGTAAATTGATTGATTTTATATAAATAAATAGGTATTATTTCATTATAATGATAGTGTTATTGGATATCTTATAAAATCAAAAGTTTTATTCTAACACGTTTTCCCAATAATTTATATGTATATTTAATTTAATTTAAAAAATTCCATTAATCTGTATCATTGGTAATTCAGCAATTTCATTGTTTTTTGGGTTGTAAGGTGCAGATGTCATATAATCCACTCTATACAATCTCATCAACAATTCCATTATCCTATTTCAAAATTGTATTTCCTGGTCAATGATAATTTACATTTTGACTTTGAAATTTTTAAATATAGTATTCCTGAAAAAATTATAAACCATAGTAGAATCAATATACTTTGATGATTTATCTTCAACTAATTTTGGAACATATTTCACAACCAACATGTTATTTTATTTTATAATGGAAATAAAAATGGTCAAATAAAATATATTACCCATACCTCAATGATTTTTAATAATTATTTTTATTTGAGTAATTCATTATATCTTAGAGATATTTCAAATATATTGACACTACTACTATTTGTTACAAAAATCATAATCATTTTTAATCATAGTGAACATTATATTATTTATTATAAAATATTCCAATTATTTCATTGAGGTATAAAGTGGTCTCTATATGCTAATGTATAAAAAAATAATAGGAAATATTATACCTCACTCATTGGAAAACATCTCTTGATCATTTGATAATTAAAACTATTCTTAATATATTGGAAATACCAAATATAAATCATCGATTTAACTTTAATCTTAAGTAACATTTTTTAGTTAATGTGGTATGGTCCCTGAATGTATAACAAAACATTTACCATATCATCTTACAATGGTTCTTATAAATCTATTATATAGTTATTATATATAATAATTAATTCATTAATTTAATCATTTTCTATAATTTCCTCCAATATTGAATGGGGAAGCCTGCTCAAAGGTTCAGTCACTTGATTCTTAGCTCTATTATCATATTTTATCTACAAATCAAATCCTTAGAGCCGCAACATCCATATAACCATCCAAGGACTATTTTTTTTCATCCTTAATTAGATACATATTTTCATCATGATAGGATAAAATATTTTTGATCCCAATATATATTTTGGGGGATATTTGTATATTAAGTGATTTTTTTTCTACGTGTGACTATATTAGTTATAGTGTTTAAGAATATTCCATTGTAAATGTTATTTTTTCTAGAGAGTATGAAATGAATACATTGTAGTCCATATATTTAAGGTGAAATACTTTTCAAGAAATATATAAATTATTTTGGAACTCATTTATAATATGTGTATTAAAGTGAGTTTTATGGTGTTGATAAGTATAAATGTTTTTGGAAGTGATTTAAATTTTTTGGGAATTATTATTGTGATTTATTGAGTTAAACATATTAATGTATATAAACTGGTTGATTCTTGAATACATGTGATGTTTTCTAGTGATAATGAAAATTTAATATCGTTAGAGTTTATATAATATAATAAAAATAATAGAGAAGTATATTGTTCAATGGTAAAGCTTCAAAAGTGAAAAGGAAATGATGAAAATGAATATTATAACCATGAAAAAGATCTTCTTATACAAGAGAGTAATCATTTGGATAAATAAATATTCATAGTTTTGTATGTATGATAAGATTCTTTTGATTCATTATAATATTTTATGTTGGAATGAATTTTAGTTACATATAATATTCTTCCAGCATTAGAACTCAAAAAGTATTAAAGAAGTACTTTTCCCATGAGAATACATAATATATTTGGTAAACAAATAAGATATTGAAGTTGGATACATAATATAATCACAGAGATCAATTTTTTTTGTGTGTCCAATGAAACAATATTTCAAAATATGTAATATGAAAATTTAGATCCATAATTAGATTTATTTCACACTACTAATATATATAATGCTACAATTCTCTAAAATATTATATATTTTAGAATTAGTAGGTATTTAATAAATTCTAATGTTATTGTTGTATAATAATTATTTATGAAAATTCATGGAGAATTTTGTGTTTTAATATTAGAAGATTCTGAAAAAGTGTTTCAATGAATAAATATCACAAACTTGTTATTTATTCAAACTAAAATATATTTTTTATGACATTTAGAAAATATTGAAAAACATCCTTAAAGATTAAGATATGTTAATAAAATACATTCATAATGATGATAATCCATGAGAATAAAATATTTTGTTGTTCTGATTGAGCAAGAATTATCATATCATGATGAATTTTTTTCATCATGAAAGAAGTATATTGATGTTTTAGTTCAGGATAGATGTTTAACTAGATTATGTATCATTAAATTTTAACATATACTTTATTATAGTATACAACAATAGACTGGACGAATAAAATGCATTTAGAAAATAGTTTGGAAGACAAATAGATTTTTAAGAATATGTTTAAATTGTAATTTTTGTTTAAATTTGAATATTAAATTCAAATTAAACCTAGAATATTTCTAAAACTATAAAAGTTATATTTAAATAGGTCTTTATAGTAATGTATTGCATGATATCTTCTATAATAAAGAAATATATTATTATAGTTATGATAGTAATAATGAAGATTATTATTCCTAAATTTTAATATGTTTTTTAGTTTAAATGACACTGAAACAAGAATTATTTTAATAGTTCAAGTAGATTAAAAATAATAGAGATATTTTACATGACTGATTTTTATACGATTTTCAAAATAATGAAATGTGTTGAATAATTATATATCTCATATTTTCATAATATATATGCATGGGAGTGTTATACTATTTCTTTGGAGACAATCATCTAAGGATAAATACAATACCTTCCTTAATAGTACAAGCAAATGATGTCTATTATTGAGATACATTTTAGGATACAATAGTTCTTATTTTCTTATAATATATCTAAAGTATACATCCTAAAAAAGCTTACCCACAAAGGTGATTCTATAGAAACTTAGTGTCTTAGGTGTGTTTTGATCATTACAATGGTTATCTACACATTTTTGGTTGTAGACGTTGTATATATAATGTACCATGTTTATTACTTTTTATAATGTGTGTGAATTAATCTTTGAGATAAATCATTCTAAAATTTGACGTTGTATTATTTCCTAATAAATCATACAAGTATATAATTGTATACGATTCATTGATTCACCTCCTCTCTAGGAACCTTTAAAGTGTATGGGTTCATTGATTAGTATCAAAGAACATAAGTTTCCTACAATGATCAGAATTTGGATGATTGTTATGTTAAAGTATTTTCAACTTAGTTGTTGTTTGAGTTATTTATTTTCTTTAATTATTAAATAGGTATCAATGTTTCAATGTTAAATCCTTTCAATGGTATTGGTGTTGTGTTCTGAATTTTTTTATTTGTATCAAATAATATTAATTCATTTAAGAAATATTTTTATAATATTTATTGGAAAAATTTAAACCAATTTTTATGAAAATGTTATTAAATTTCTTTATTTCATTGTATATGGTTGTTTAAGATATTGTGACTAAATGTTTAACACCAATTACACAATGACATGATCTATCTTTTGATGCAAGTAAGAATTTAATATTTGATGAGTGTGTAAGAAATTGTAATATGTAATCACTTTTATAGAATGAAAATATAAATGATATGGGGATAAAGTGTCTAAATGGAATATCGTATAAGATAAAAATACATATGAAATTAATGAAAATTTAAAAAAAACTCTATGTAATATATTTTCTGACTATGGTTTGAATATATAAATATTCGTAAAGGATAGTTTATCGATAAATATTTTACAAGGGTATCAAAGGGGGATAGAATCATTTAGGTATTTAGTGAAACATTAATTTATCAATGATGACCGAGATGGTAATTCATATCTTATTTGATTGATTTGGTGACAACGTTTTAACCCTAGATGATTGATATATTATCATAAGACCTTAAAATGAATTTCAAAATATTTTGGATTCATATTAGATAATATAACAATAATTCCAAAAGAATTAGAATATGGTTAAGACGGAATTCACATTCAAACCCATAAATAATGAAATGTTCTGAGAGAATATTACAGATGTTGATGCAAATGAATTTGAATTTAGAAGTTCACATTTATATTAATATTTTTATGGTAAGTTCAAACAACTCATATTACCCATCTCAAAGATTTTCTTAAAAGGAATTGTATTTCTTTTTGGAAATCTTCCTTTTTAGTGTTTCATTAGTAGGGTAATTATAATTTTTTTTTGAAAATATTAAAAATAAAGATGAAGATTTAAGTGAAGATAAATTGAAAACCACAAAATATATATTAATTACTAATTAACAAAATTCCAATAATAGTATGTTTTCCGGAATATTTTCATTAATTAACTCATGTAACACTAAAGTAAATAGTTATTTATAATTTAATGATGATTCAATAAGTGATGAAAGTTATAGTAGATTTTTATAATGCACTATAGGTGAGAAAATATTTAATGATTTAGTTGATTAAACTGAGTTAATAGATAATGTTACATAAATAAATAAGAGGTTTCATCGATAATTGATAAAGAGTTACATGAATAAACAATAAAGATCATGTAGAAGAAAGAGTAGAAGATAATTATTTATAAGGTTATTATTTTAATAAAAATATTCGAAGAGAAATATATTCAATATGGTTTAACTGGAAGATGAATAATTGATAAATATTGATGTTTATTTACCCATAATAGAAAAAAAATTAATTACTCTATAATATGAACAAAAATATTGAGATGGTGAAAAATAAGTGTCCTTTACTATAGAAAAATAATAAATTTTTATGGTGAGTTTGTAGGAGAAATATGATAATAAAAAAAATAGTTATGAATTTAAAATTAAAATCATTAATTGAGAGACATATCAAGGAAATAGATGATTTCTATGTATGATTAGTGAATTCAAAATTGTCTTAATAAATTATAATCTCAACCATTATTTCAAAAAGATCATATAATTATCGGAGAAAACCTTTTCAATTAATAGAAGATGAGAGCAGAGAAAATAATCAAATATGACACACATATTGAGAATTAATTTTGTTTGATAAGTTAATACATTAAAGGATAATATGTCACTATAAACGAAGACAAATAAATATTAAAATTATCTAAATTAAATAATAAAATTATTAGAGTATCATGGAGTTATGGTTTGTCAAATAGAGGTTAGGAATGATTTAAAAAGGAGTATTTCAAAATAGTAATACTACATGATATAGTAATAGTTCTGGAATAATATTTTACATTTATTTTAACTATCGAGTATGAAAAGGCAATGAGAATACGATGTCGAAATTATGTATTAGAGGACGAACATTTTAGTTCACTATGAGTGACTGAATTCAACATGTATAGGGATACAACCCTTGAAAAAAACATAGCCATGTCAGAAATTATTCATAAACAGTGTAATATGTTGAATGGTTATTTTGATAATTCAAATAAAATTTGTGAGGGATGAGGCCAAAATGTTCACATTACTAAATTTTGTCTCAACGTATTAATTTTTTAACAATATAAATAATAAGATCCTAAAGGATTTCATGTTTGACAAAAATGAACGTAAATAATGAATAAGAGGATGCCTTGTAGGAAGAACACAGATAGAGTTGTGATAATATATATTTTTGACTCCAAAAATATTTGATAAACTAGTATAATATAAAAAAGGGTTTAATATATATTCATTAGAAGATGATGTAAAAGGAATAAATATGAACAATTTGCTATAATTTACGGAAAATAATAAAATATTCCAAAAATTATGAATTCATGAGAAGAAAAAATATTTAAAATTTTAAATATCATTTTAATGGAGTCTAATAAATTTTGTGTACTCTTTATTGTTAATGATCGATAAAAAATATCTTATCTAAAAGAAATTTGTTTTTTAAAAGGAGGTGTTTAATAGTATGTCATGGTGGATGATGAAAAACCATTAGAATTCATTCACTACATTATATGGTATGATTAATTCATCTCATATTCCATTTGTTCTTTGTTATAATTTTGTTAGATGTGGATATATGCATCACAAATTCATGAATGTTTATTATTTTATATATTAAAAAAATGTAAATACCAAATGGAAGAAAATTATTTAATATAAAATCCATTTATATGTATTTTATCTATTTATGGGATATCTCTTTTTAGGGGGTTCATGTATTAATAGATCTATTTAAATTGTAAACTTATGATGTTAACATGTATGTATAATGGACTTTGTAAATTGTTATCATTATTTTAGTGAGTATATATCTTATAATATGTCATATATTATTTTGAAGGATAGAATTTTTAAGGTGAATATTTAAGAACTCTTAGTTTCTCTCAGGGATATCCATGGCTATGGAAAGATATTTCTTCAAGAGGTATCAAGAGTAACATAGGGTATGAATAGGTGAATGTATGTCCTTGTGTTGTGGATAACATGACATTTTTGTTCGAAATTTTTGTTTCATAAAATGATTTCACTAATGTAGGCATGTTTTTTTATGGTTTGCAGTTCATTATAAGTATATTGAGTTTGAAAGTGATTTGTGTTCCGTGATTCACAAGAAAATTGAAAGGTTTATATTATTCATCACAAGAAATGCTTTTGGGAGATTTTGAGATTCTAAGATAATAATATGAACTAAATTAATGATTATTTTACTTAGTTTTTAACATTTTCCTATTCCATTTTGTATTTATCATTAAAAGTTTCATTGAAGAATATGGATTGGATTTGTTTAATGTTTTAAATTTTTTTTATCCATCATAATTAATTTTACAATCAAATAAAAAAATTTAAAGTGTGATAAATGATGTTCATACTCTTTATGGTTTTTAGTATTGATTCAGATTTGATTAGAATTGTTCTATATATATTTGGAGTTAAACTGAATCAAATCTAGAAATCTGATAAGGCATACATACATTTGATTTTTTTATAGTGTGTAAAATTTAAAATATTAGAGTATATATATGACCTCTTAGATAATATTTGAAAAGATTTTTTTATCTAAGATTTAAAATTATAGTGATAATGATGTGAAATTGTATTGAAACCCTGCGAACTATGTTTTTCTATGTAGAAGTAGATAATTTTCATTATCAATTTTATTATGGACTCATGTATTATGTTCTGTGGTGGGTGCACAAGAATATTATTGATATATAATATATATTATTAGTACTTGTAAATTAAAAAATTGATACATGTAACACAACACTACTTAAGAGGTTTTATGGTATTTAAGATATTTACGATTGATACATAATATTTTTTAAACAGTAGAGTAACTTTTTTAGAAATATTAATGTATTATGTAATATGAATGATTCTGTTTCATATATATAAGAATATTTTTCAATACATACTGACACATATGAAGTTTTAGTTTTCCAAAAATTATTTATCATAGAATTGAAAGTGATTTTAGAAATATCAATATAATGTTTTTATAAGAATTTTTTTTAAATTCTATGAGAAATTAGTATATTAATGTTATAGGATTCTGAACATTATATTTATGGGTTAATTATTTAAAATTTATTTTTTGATATATGTAAAAAAACATGGATTGTACTATAATTTGAATTTTTTTCCAAGACCCTACACATTTGGAGATTAAAATAAAATCCTTTCATCATGATGAAAATCTATGAGAATGATGCTTCATTCTATTCTATGCTTGAAAAACGTTTCACATAAAAAATACATTCATTTCATTGGAAATTAATAAGATGGATGTATGAATTGAGGGTTACTTTTTTTCAACATCATGGTGTAAATAGTCACATCACAAATTATTTTCAGATGACACATTGACATATCCAATTATTAAATTATAATAAAATAGAATTTGGGAGGAGAATATAAGTTGATGAAGTAGTTTAAGGTATTTTTTTGTTTGAATTTCAAATTAAAATTAAAATTTCATTGAACAGACAATTTATATGGGTGATATATATTTAAAACAAATATTTTATGGAATTTAGTGTTTTTTGTGACATGCCTCATACCCATACTCCTAGGTGTAGTGCTAAAAAATATTTTAAATGAAGGCTATGATACTATGTGGGCTAACTCATTCTTAAATATCATGTATTTAAATAATTTAAACATTAAAAATAACAACTTATATTAGAATCCCTGGAATGGATGGTTTGGTGTCTATGAGGATTAGAAACATAATGAAATTGTATTAAGACACATTTAAACATTTCTCTATATTATAACCAAAATAGAACAGCTTCAAGACTCTTAATAGTTTATACTCATCTTTATAACCTGGGTAATAGCCACCTAAGAAAGGGTTGAGAATGGATTCAAAATAAGGGAAAATATATCAATCCCTCATGAAGGTTTAGATTATAAGCATTATAGAAAACATGAACATGGTAAAAAAATTTAATTAAAATAATATATAAAAAACAGTTATTAATAAGGAATAATTAAGGAATATTTTATCTCAAATGATTAGACCTGTACCATGAAATAAGAAATCAATATCATAAGATGATGATCTTGACCCATTGAGCATAATATGGGCATATCAAATTGAAATGCGGTATAATAATAAAAATATAAAACCCTAACATGTTGAACATATGCACTCACAATGATGAACAAACATAATCTTTGAGATCATAACTAAAACCATAGACACACACACATAGTCTTTCTATGCGTAACAAACCATAAATACAGTCATTCATGATATATATGTGAATAGATTTCCATAAATACATTCATTCACAATATTTCGGATCATAACTAAAAACGATACCCCCACACATGGTCCTTATGAGAATATATAATAATAAATACCCTCACTCAATGTTACTTTGTGAAAAAATTACAAAAAATAGTCTCACAAATATTCATATGGAGCATAGATAAATGATAATACACTCACACATAATGTCATTATCTGATTAAATTTTTTTCCATAAAAATTTTAATAAAGGATATATAGTATGAGACACTACTTATAATGATGATCTAAACAATAAGGTGCCATAAAAAATCCCTGATATCATAATGAATGAATGAAAATAAAATGGGTTCGATAAAATTTCCAAAATGCATCACATAAAATGACCTCATGAGATATATCTATTGATACATATAATTTAGTCATCATAAAATTGTATTTTAGAAATTTGTTTTATGTTTTATAAATTAAATATTAATCCAATGAAGATATATATTTTATAGATAAATAATAAAAGGGAACTTAGTCCTGGGAATTCATTTCCTAGAAAACATTTCATAACTTTTTAATAAATAATGAAATTTTTTTATCACATTCAAAAATAATTGTCAGTATGGTAACCTGAAAATAATTTTTAAATACCATTTGAAATGAAATAAAATAACATATCATTAAAAACAACCTAAATTTTTTTCTGATTAATTGTTTAGTTGATCAGAAAACATAATATTTATAAAAGATATCTACATTATATTTAAAATATTTTTATTGTATTCTACTTACGTTAAAAGATGTATAATTATTAAATTAGAATAATGGTAAATATAATTATAAATATTAATATAACAAATTCATTTTTTATTTTCAAAATTTTAAAGGATATCATTTTTATTAAGATATAATATGGATTTGGATGAAAAATAAATCATTTGGACGGGAGGTAAATTATTTATAACATTGATATTATTTACAAAAAATAAAACCCATTAAAGAAGAAGTATTTCATATGATGATTTAATTCTATAAAAATAGTATGAATATAAATCTATTTCGTAACTAATAAATAATGAATTAATCTATTAAAACCATATTTCAAGAGGAATGATTATAAATCCAAAAAAAAGGGTTAGATAAGAAAACTTCATAACTTTTAACTGCAAATTCCATGAAATCTCTTTAAAATTCTATATCGACAACATAACCATCCAAATAAACTATATAATAACCTTATTCATATCTATTAACCAATATAATTATTATATACAATAATTTATTAAGCATTTATTAGATATTTATAGATATTTTTCCTCATCAGATCTTAACAGTTTTGATTGCTTTGTAGATGCAGTAAAGTTTCGATATTAACCCCTTTAATTTATACCGTGTTTAGAATTCCGATATTATCTATGTAACTAATATATATAATTCATATCATTGAAAATATATAATTTTAGTCCATTATAGTTTTATTCCTCATTTGAGAATACAACATCTATGATGATCTGGTTTCTTTAATTTATGATATATAAACATTTTTATGTCAATAAGTCATTTAAAAGTAATATATTCCTTAAATAAACAATAAATTAATATAAATATAAATTTAATTAATTATATAAATTCTTAGAATAATTTAATTTTTATATTGGTTAAAAAATAAACACATTCTTCTTTAAAAGATGTAGTTCATACATTCAAATGGATGATGATTTTAGTTTCCATATAATTAAAATAAAGGTATAAAATGGGATATCTTTTAAAATATTAATAATTATATTATGATCATATTTATTTTTTATATACCATTTTATTTCCAAACATGTAATGAGGTTATTAAATATTAAATATTTCGCTTAGTGGTGGCGGTAGTCTCCACGTACGCACGAAGAATATCCAAATTTTTTTGATGGGAATGGAATATAATTGTTAATACAATAACAGAATAATAACTCAATATACTAATATTATTTAGGAAGTTATATTATAATGTTTAAACTATAAATTTATGTTAATGTTATTGATGCGTAATATGTTACGAAATGATTAGTACTCAAGTTACTAATTTGAATCATCTGTGGCCGACCACTTAAAAATAGAAAATTTAGAGATATTACATGGATCATTGGAATAAATAAACATTATAGTGATCTATGGTAATTGAAATGGGAATATTTTCTATTGTAATTAAAATTTTAAAGTGATTGTATTAGGGTGGTGAAATACACCTTTTATTAGTGAAGAGAGTGTAATTTTTGAAAGAATATAAAAAGACAAGTCACTATTTTAGAAAAGTGTCTCAAAAAGTAGAAACAAATCTAGAGGATATGTGTATGGGTCAATAATCCTCCCAAAAAATCATTTAGAGAATGTTTATAGTGATTTTAGTGATTTTCTCTTTATTTTTCTCTTTTTACCCATATTAGCATTTACAACAATAACTCATATATTAACATTAGTAACTTATTTTACTAAATAAAATTAAAATCCACCTTATTATATAATTAGAATATTTTTCTTCCCAAAATGAAAACTATTTAATGATAATTAATTTAAAAATGTGATAAAATATATCATTAATATAATCAATTATAATGTTTAAATATTATTTTAGAAAGATATATCTTATGATTTAAAACCTAAAATATTTTTTTTAATAAAAATTAATAATTTTGGTTGAATAATGTTTCTTAAGAAGATACATATTTTTTCTATAGGAAGGTTTTATTTATATTTAAGCCATGATTATTTGTTAATAACAAAATAATATTAATAGTATTTTTAATACAAAATTTTATATTCTCCACCTAAAAATAAATTTCATGAAAATTTGAAAAATTCATCATATGATAATATTATAACGATTGATTAAAAAATAAAGATAAAATTACAAATTAAAATTATAAAATTTAAGAATTCATCTTTTAAATTAAAATAAAAAAAATTGTAGAAAATAAATTTTATAGAAAAAGTCCTTTTAAACCGTAGATGTTCCAATTGTTATTTTGTATCAATTACAGATAAATGTTATTATGTTATATTATATATTTAAATATTATATGTTATCTCAATTATATTTTAAATTTGAAAATTTCAATTTTTTATTATAAAATACACACTGTATTTAATCAGACGTTCTTTGATAAAATATTTTAATTTTTTACATTAAACCATATTAATTATTTATCCTCTAAATATAATAATTTTTAATTTATTTCAATGTTTTAATTTACTAATGGTTATATTATTAATATAAATTTTTGAATAATGGTCATTAAACATGTCACATCTTGTTTTAGTTTGGTGTTGTGTGTTGAGAAAGTTATAAAACATTATATTTATTTAAATAGAGATTTACAGTAATATCATGAGGAATTATAGTCTCCCCTTAAATAATATTCATCACAGGAATTTGAATTTCTTTTTCCAATGAAAATAAATGACACTATTTATAGTATATTAATGACTTAAGATATATTTTATAATGAAATATAAACCATAGGTATGATTCAGAAACTCATATAATGGTTTATTTTTATGACCCATATAATGGAGGTAAAAATTAATAAAGAGTCTACATTTATACTTTAATTGATAGAATTTCATATATTTATTTAATATATAAAATGTGTATTTATAATTTTATAATTTTTTTTGGGATCTATGTATGAAAGATAATAAATTTCCAAAATAACATCAAGTTTCTCTTAAGTAAGAAAAATAATAATTTCACGATGAAAATTCCTAATGAAATAAAATTTGTATACATTAATAAAATAACTAGAGGTGTTATGTAATAATGTTGTGTCAAATATTTATGGCGGTGATTTTATTATCTTAGAAAAAAACTTATATATAATGGACTGTCTCAAACTAGAATCAATGTAGACATCCGAAAATCTGGATTGCAAAATAAATGTAACATAAATATTATGATCCAATTAAGTAGTAGTTATTGTAAATATTCCCCCACGTTCCCTTTATCTTGGCCAATTTTGATGTCTATCATCCTTATTATCTCTCAGGATAGGGAATTGATTTTGATAATTCCAAAACTCCTCACATTTTATGAATTGAAGTGTGAGTGGGGTATTAATTGGGACCTTGATACCTTCCATTGTACTTCCTAACCTCTTTATCTCTCTTTTATTATAATCACTATCTAGATGACCAATCCTTCCACACATAAACCATTTTATTTTTCATTTGAGACATTCCAATAGGTTATTCTGACCACATTTTCTAGATGAAAGAAGATGAATATTCTTTCCACTATGGTAATTTTCACCTAAACATATTTGAAACTACAACCTTATATTCTTTATTACAACTGAGATTCAGTAAATGATATTGTTATTAATAAAAACTAATGATAACTGGGTGAGAATATACATTATATTTTCAACACCATCTTCTTTGTCATTTCGTTTCACATTTTAACAATCACTTCATTGCCCATCATATCTTCAGTTAACATTATTTTCCCTTTCTCCAATAGTAGCTTTAATATATCAATGTTGAGGTACATGAGTAGTTAAATTTAAATAGGAATAAATTGATACTATAATCATAGATGAAGTAGCTCATAAATGACATGTATTACATAAATGATCAATTTCCAGATCATAATCGTGGCAATCCATGGAATTTTTTTCTAGTTCATTAATGTAAATATGTCGAAATACTACATAATGGTTTATAAAGAGAATATCATAAACCATTGAATATCCCAAATTAGTGTTAAATCTACTATGTAGTTAACCCACTTTTTCATACACGAGGTGAATACTGAGTAAATACCCAACTAACGTTTGTTGGTTTGTTACACTGAGGTGTATCTATTCCAAATCTTACATCCAAATTTTGTATCCAGTTCATTATTTCATTTATTAATGTTCACAAAATGATTATAATAATAAAAAAATAGGATTTAATAATGTACTTATCCTTATGGTTATTAATAAGTATTTCATATTTTAATCCTTAAAAATAACTAACTAAAAACAAAAAGTCACTAAATCCTGCTACGATATGAACTGAGACATCACAAACCTTTACTGTTGGGTTCCATAATAAAAAAACATACATTAAATTAAATATTTGATACCATGTGAGGTGAATCATTCTAGTATATAATAAATTTTACTATTTTTAACATTAAGGCTCGTAAATAATTACACAATCCTAATAATGGAATATTTATTGTATTTATGGTTCAGCTACAAAAATAAAATTATTTTGGAAAATTTCACCATAATAAATAAATATGAAAAAAACCTCAAGAATGATGATAAGTTGTACTGGTATTTATAACTAGTGGAATGGAAATATAAGAATCATTTGGGCTCAAATACATAGTGAGGGAAAACTTATCAACATATCATCAAGGATTATATAATAATCATAACAGAATACATGAGGTTGAGATAAATATATTAATAAATAGAACATGGAATAATAATATTTTTTAAATAATTAATAATAAAAGAAAATGTAATCTCAATTGATCATACATATAACAAGTTCTAATAGTGATAAATCCTAAGAGGATAATCATGATCCATATAGTATAATATAATAAAACCACATTGCAATGAGGCATAAAAATATACATCGAGAAAAATAAAATTATGAACATATCCATTTGAATTTATAACAAATAACATTATTTTTGAGTATATCTAACAACATATACACTCAAACACGGTATCTATTAGAATATCTAACCCCAAATACAATTATGTATAATATTTATTAGAATAGATAACTATAAAAATAGTTGCACATAGACATTATGAGCATATATAACAACAAAGGTAAACAAAAAAAATATATTTTAGTATATGTAACCATAAGTACACTCATGAGTACACTTTTTGAACATATAAAAGAAAACATATTCTAAAACATAGTCTTTATGGTAATATCTATCAAAAAATGAACTCACACATTGTTATTGAGAGCATTCCAAACTACAAATACACTCACAGAAAAAACTCATTATATCCTAAGATATAAATAATTAAAAAATTAAAACTTGTGTTATATTGGACCCCAACAATTAAATAATGTTAATTCATACACATTTGTTCACAAAAAAATCACATGTACTTGTTACAACCGATGGAAAGAATATGAGTTTCATAACATTTCAAAATGGTAAAATAGGAAATGGCCTTAAGAGTTTGACAGATTAATAACCATAATTCAATAACCCAAAATGATTAATTCAAAATAAAAATTAAAGGGAGATTATTGGAAAATTACTCCAGAAGACATTTATATTTTGGAGATAAAGAGTAAAATGGAAGAAAACCATGTCATTTGTTTTATAAAAAATTTCTAAAGGTTTTCATAAATTGAATAATGAATGAATTAACATTAAATAAAAAATTTAAAGATGGTTATATGAATTATTTTTAAATAATTTTAAATGAAATTAAAATAATTTATCCTAGAGATTGAAAAAAATTACAAGTTAAATGAATATTGGATGATAAAATATATGATCCTGATAAGAAAACCCTTTTACTTTTTCATACACCTTTATTGAAACCTGCATCTTTTAAAAAAGAAATAATGATTAATTTTTGAAATGGATAAATTGTGTTGTTATGATCACCAATATTATTGAATTTTTTAATTTAAAAATATTAGTGGAGATAATTTATATGAATATATTACATGTATATGGAAGAAAAAGAGGTCATTTGGGAGGGATGATAATTTTTATTAACATCCATAAATTTTAAAAAGAATGAAAATCATTAATGAAGATGAATTTGATGTGGAAATATAATTCCCCCAAAAATGAATTTAAGGTAATATATTATCGTCCTATGATAGAATAAAATTATCCTATAAAACCATATTTTATGAGAAATAATTATTATTTAAGAAAAAAATCAAGTCAAGAAAACTTATTACATTTTTAATCTATTTTCCACAAAATAAAATGAACATAAAATTTAACAAATATATCAATAGTCATATCCTATTTAAGAATATTATTCATATATATTATGTAATATAGATCTACCTATATAGAAATGAGTCTTTTATTTCTTATGAAAAAGGGGATTCCTACCCTGATTTATACCAATACAATATACACTCTTAAATTAAATTCATTTATTATACATTATTTAATTGATAATTATTTTTTTATCCGTAGATGTTATAATTTTTTATTATTTAATACATTATCCATAGAGTTGATATTAATCCACATCCACTAATAACAAGTAATTCTTTCTTAGATTGTACAAGGTACTTTAATATGAAACGTTTAATGATTTATAATGTTTTAATATTATCATACAAATATTTTATTCACGATTTTTGAAGAGACAATCAGTGATGTTCTTGATTCATTAATTTTTTATGAATAGAATTTGGTATGTTATTAAAAGGTAACATATCAATATGAAACTTATAAAAATTTAATCATTTCATAAAAGTAATTTTTATTAATCACATAATTTCAGGGAATGATCCATGTTGTCTTGGATTGAAAAAATAAACATGCCATTTTGTGGAGGTTGTAGTCCACATATACACGCAACAGATGTTTTCATTTTTCATTTAAATGATGAAAGATAGAAAATCTATGATTCTTTCATCCATAAAATATTAATATGTATTATATTATTCAGTAAATATGATTTTAAAACCATCAATGTCTGGAGGTTATGAAAAAAATAAAAAATATATGAGATGTGGTAGTCGAAACTAATGAACCAATGATGTTCTTATTTATATAAGGGGAATGGTATAAAGTTGTTGTAAATTTATTAAAAGTAATTTTTTGTATAATAATAGTTCTGATTAAATTTTATTATAAGGGGTAAAATTGATTTATTGGTCAATGATTAAAATTAATGAAATTTCAAAAAGTTATTATTACTCACCTTGACAATTTGAATCATCTATTAGATGACCTATGAGAAATTGAAGATTTTGGGTTCATATTTAGATAAAGGTGATTAAAAATATGGGAGACAGATATAAGTTATATAAAATGGGTATACTTTTAAGAGGAATTTGAATTTTTAGTTTAAATGTAATGTGGCGGTGGAAGAATCCTTTTATTAGTGAAATGAGTGAATCATTTGAAATAATATTAAGAGAAAAGTTATATAAAGGGGATGTGGATCCAATAGATGAAAATAATAGTGATTAGATGATTATGGGACAATTATATTTTCAAAGAGTCGTTTAAAAACATGTATTGAGGGATATTATGTGTTTTCTACTTAGTTTATACTTTTTCTTCGAATTACATTTTTACATGATTAGTATATTTTTACCTTGGTAACTTATTTTTATAAGTAATAGTAACAATACACTTTATATACATTTTTTAAATTATGATTAAAAATATGAAAACCATTTCAAAATATTAAATTTCTAAAAACACTTCTAGAAAAATATAACATATGTTTTAAAATGTTAAATATAAGTTGACAATTTTTTTTAGACGTATAGTTTTCTTCTAAGATGTATCATTATTTATTAAAAATATTTCATAGATTTTTAATTCATAATTATATCTTAATTAAGTCATAAAATTATTGATATTTATTAAAATGATATTATTACTACTCACTAAAAAATTATATTTTTATAAAAATCCATATAATTCCTCTTAAGATAATATTGACATAATGTATTGTCACGACCCACCATCTCCAAGATGAGGGAAGGGACATAGAATTTTTAGACCCTTCCTTCCTCACGTTGAATGAGAAATAATGACCAACAAAACCTTCCTTCAATATGTCCTGGAGTGGCAACTTGCATCATTGGCATAGAATCACACTCAAAATGGAAGGCATTTTTATTTTTATTTAGTATAATCGAGAGATAAGATAGTTAATACTAAACAACACCAAACCTAGGGGTATAAGTAAAGACAAAAAAAATCCAATCCCATATGAATCTTACAAAAGTACGTGATATAAAGTACAAGAAAACTCCAAAGAAAGTAACAATGAAATGAATAGCGGGAACAAAAACTACACCAAAGTCTGAACTAGTAGAGTCTGACATAGTCCTCAAAGTACTCTAGGAAACCTGAAAGCAGTTTTATATACATAGGGTGAGTATACAGGTATACTCAGTAGGGAAAACCAAAATCTCCCGTGCACAAGTGGGGAGAAATTCTAATGATCGGTGAGAAAAGGAGACAACTGAAGCACCTAGCAAGGAATCTATCCACCCAACCTCACCAGGGAACACTCCCTAAATAACACAAGTCATATAATTTAATTGTAATAACACATCAATATTTGGGTACCCCGCACCACTTTCCCACTGGATATTGTAGGCATCCTATGCATCAAACATCTCCTGCCATTCTCATTGTGTTCCAATTTCCACCCCCCACGCACACACACTTATGCTACCACAACCAAAAATCCCGCCTACAAACACCTAGGACACAACAACAATATGTAACCACACCCACCGACACCTAGGCTAGAACAACTACCTCCATGACCGAAGACATCTGGGTCTCCTCCTGAAGGAACATGGGAAATCACTTACACGTGCACACCATGGCCAACCCCATCAATGTACCCTACCTGAAAAATCTTGGTCTATAATGTACTTTAGGTTATCACAGGATGCACGAAGAATATTGGGCTACTTGGGAAAAGGATCCGAAAAATGAGTTAACAACTAGCCACTAAAAAGTGTGTTCGGAAAAACACCCTCCCCATGAAATGGGGGAGTTCATCCCAAAGTGCTCTACTTGGATGAGGAGCGAATAAAGAAACATAAAAAACAAAATTATACATATAGATAACAAGATCTCATCCCCTTATAGGGGTTCCAAAACCAACTCATATACAAACACCCTCGTTACTAGTCATTGATATGATTCACAACAACCAAAAACATGTCACTACTCTTTCCAAGAAAACAATTCCCCTTTAAACCCATTCTTGTTTTTCCTATTCAAGTGAGTCGATTTTGATATGATCTTCACTTCCAAGAATTTAATTGGCATAGCCACGTGGAAAGGAATGAAAAATATAAAAATAATATTTTATGCATTCACACACGATTCTCTTGAAAAGTCACTACAACAAATGGGATCCGTGAGATTCCTCAAAGTACTAGAACCAAACCAATCCAAATCAAAGGCACTACAACAGAGGATTTCATCCCTATCCTCATCACCTCACAAGAATCAATCGTAAACGTCACCATAATAGAGAAGGTAGTTTTCAAATTTGAATAAGCCATTCATTTAGATTTGTTTTTCTATTTGGTTAAGCGGGGTGTTCACTCAAGAATTCGTATTCGTCGGGAATCCATTTAATCAACATATTTTAAGTGATATAATAGATTCCATGTTGTAGCCAGGCAATCACATAATTATCCAGAAAATATAGTTTCATTAGGGTGCAAGAAAGGACCACCAATGCCCATGATTTTCATTGGACATAATCACATTCAACTCACAACATATATAAAGAGATAAATGAGTACATCAAAATTATGAAACACAACCCTTAAGTATTTAAATCCATTTATTATCATCACTATGGTTTGGTTTCATCCATTCCTGTAGGAAGAACTTTCATATACACCCAACCTGATAAACAATAAATAGAGAAGAAGGAAGAAATCTACAAGGATGATCAACGTTCGATGTTTTTATCATCGCGCCAATAATAGGGGATGTGTGACTTGTAGTGGAGGAACTCATAAGACTCTAATAATGAATATGAAAGGATTCAGCCTAATCGCACCACTATCCTTGGGAAAGGGGACTCCAAACACACCAAGGAAAAAAATAAACCGTCCAAGAAGAAGAAATAAAGAAATGTATTGTGATAAAAGAGTGAGATATTGGAGTTACAGGATATGAAAATCTTTTACGGGTTTAATGAAGGATCCTGGTTTCACCACATAGTTAGAATGTTACACATAATGTAATTAATTATTGTTTAAGTAATTCACATCGGAGGGGTGGCCAAAATAGTTTTGCAGTAAAGGTTTTCATTTAAATAGAGGAAAACATGTCTGTTGAGGGTCTCCCCACTCCTAGTGAATTTAAACGTGGATTATGGCGCTCAAAATAGATTTTAATAACTCTAAAAATGATAATTGACTTAGGAGTAATGCTATGGTAAAAATGGGGAAGGAAAACGCGACACCCCTCAGTGGCCAGATTGTGAGACTCATATGTGAAACTGATCAGTGGCACTGATTGGGTGAAGATGATCATGTGAAGCTGATCTGTGAAACCTATTTAGTGAAACTGATCTGTGAAACCGATTTGGTAAAACTGATATGTGAAACTGATTTGGTGAAACTAATTTTTGAAACTGATTTGGTGAAACATATTGGTGAAAATAATTTGGTGAAACCGATCTGTGAAACCGATTTGGTGAAAAAAATCTCTGAAACTGATTTGGTGAAACTGATCTTTGAAACTAATTTCATGAAACCTATCTGTGAAACTGATATGGTGAAACCAATCTGTGAAACCGATTTGGTGAAACCAATCTGTGAAAATGAATTGGGGAAACCTATCTGTGAAATATATTTGGTGAAACCGATATGTGAAATCGATTTGGTGAAACTGAACTGTGAAACTGATTTGGTGAAATCGATCTGTGAAAATGATTCGGTGTAACCGATCTGTGAAAATGATTTGGTGAAACCAATCTGTGAAACAGATGTGGTGGAACCAATCTGTGAATCTAATTTGTGAAAGCTATCAGTGTAACCGATATGGTGAAACCGATCTGTGAAACCGAATTAGTGAAATGGATCTGTGAAACAGATTTGGTGAAACCAATCTGTGAAACTGATTTGGTGAAACCAATCTGTGAAACCGATTTGGTGAAATTGATCTGTGAAACCGATATTTTGAAACTGATTTGGTGAGACCGATCTGTGAAACTGATTTGGTGAAATCTATATGTGAAACTGATTTGGTGAAACCGATCTCTGAAACTGATTTGGTGAAAAGGATCTCTGAAACCGATTAGGGGAAACTGAGCTGTGAATCGAATTTGGTGATACACATCTGTGAAACCGATTTTTGGAAACCCATCTGTGATACTGATTTGGTGTAACTGATCTGTGAAACCGATTTGGTGAAACTAATCTGGGAAACCAATTTTGTGAAACTGATCTAAGAAATTGATTTGGTGATACTAATATGTGAAACCAATTTGGTGAAACCAATATGTGAAACTGATTTGGTGAAACAGATCTCTGAAATAGATTTGATGAAACCGATATGTAAAACTGATCTGGTTAAACTGATCTCTTAAACCTATTTGGTGAAAATTATATCTGAAACCGATTTGGTGAAACCGATCTGTGAAACTGATTTGGTGAAACCGATCTGTGAAACCGTTCAGTGAAGCTGATCTGTGAAGTTGATCAGTGAAGCTGATTAGTGAAGCTGATCTAGAAACATATGGATGGGAGTGATCGATGAGTCCAAGACACCCCAACCCTTAGAATTTGGAAAGGCAATGTACCAGGAGGGTCTCGGCCATTACATCAGATACCCATCAAAAATTATTCTTTCCCTAGATAATACAAGAGTAACCCAAACAACCCCTCCAGAAGATACCTCTCGGGGAAAAGCCACCCCAAAATTCCATACAAAACCCAATGATCATATTTTCCCTACATAAAGATCAGGGAGCTCTTTCCTCCATGTCAAGATATTATCTGCTATGGGCGACACTGAGTCACCCACTTAGGTTTAATCGCATAAACCTTAATGCATCTTGATTAGGGATTATGTCCTCCCTTCCCCACATATTAGGAAATTTCACAAACATTCACATCGTAAGGAAATAGAACATCTCATAAACCAACAAGGTCAACATTACATCACAACAGGTCACAAAATCATGAATAATAAGGAAGGCTTGGAATGATAACTCAAAAAATATTTTGGTACTAGGTGTGCATTTGAGCTTCTCGCTCCCAAGTACTCTCCATGAGGCCACTATGCCCCCCGAAGACACGAACCAAGGGGATGGTTTATCCACAAATCAGTTTCTCCATTCAATCTTCAATCCTCACTGGTCTCTCCATGAACGTAGCATCATACCATATATCCAACTCTCCCCAGTCAATGACATGGGAGTCATTGTGTAGATATCAGCGAAGATGGTGGACATAGAAAACATCATGGATTCTTTCCAACTGAGGCGGAAGTGCCAGCTGATATACCGCCTCACCGACTCACCCAAACACTTCGAAAGTCCAGATGAACCTAGGAGAGAGCTTTCTCCCCTTCTCTAATATTTTCAACCCACATCAAGGGGAAACCATCAAGAACACATGGTCTCTAAACTTGAACTCCACGGGCTTCCTCCTACGATCAACATGCGACTTCTTCTAGTCCTTTAATGCCTTCGTCCTCTCACACACAAGATGAACCTTCTCTATTGTGCTCTGCAAAACCGATGTGCCACGAACACCTACCTCTCCAACCTCAGTCCATCACACGGGCAAACGACATGGCCTCCCGTACGAGGCTTCAAATGGTGCTATGTTAATAGTAGAGTGATAACTCTTATTGTAGGAAAACTCTACTAAAGGAAAATGTAATTCCCATGATCACCCGAACTCCAAAACACATTCCTGTAGCATATCCTCCAATGTTTGGATATTCGCTCTATCGGCCCATCTATCTAGGGTTCAATGTAGTGCTAATATGTGGTTGGGTGCCAAAAAAATGCTGCAATACCCTCCAGACTCGTGAGGTAAACCATGTATCCCTATCAGAGACAATGTACCTCAGAACTCCATGAAACCACACCACCTCATCCACATATCTTCATGATAAGGCATCCACTACACTAGACTCCTTGATCACTATGAAGTGAGATGAATTCATCAACCTGTCTTCCACTACCTAGAAATCATCATAGCCTCCTAGAACCCTAGATAATCTTGTGAAGAAATCCATCAAGATTTCATCCCACTTCCACTCGGGGACATCTAAAGGCTGCAACAAACCTCCTGGTATGTGGTGTTCAGCCTTCGCCTGTTGACACACCAGGCACCTTGCCACGAAATCTGCCACAACTCATTTATCCTTGGGCCACCAAAATTGTTCTCTCAATCCTCGTTACATCGTGGAAACTCTAGGGTGTAAATATATGAGTGATTTATGGAAATCACATAGACCTCCCTCACGCATCGCCTCTGGGACAAACAACTTCCCTAGGAAAAGCATCTGATTCTTACCATCATCTGACCCTTCCCCCCTTCTAGAGCATTGCCATGGTTAACCTGATCGCACATCATATCACTCTCTATGTCTCCCCACTAATAATCCTCCAGTTTACACAATATAAAGGACTGCACTATCATCTGAAATAGGCAACATCTACTACCATCCATCCTTTCATCCAAGTGTAGGGTATCCAACTCCTCCCTTGCCTACCAAGCAACCATAAATATATGAAAAAAATTTATCTATGACTTCATACTCAAGGCCTCAAACACAATGCTCCCCTTACATTCACTGTAACAGATCTCGATGTTCTTGACCTGAAGAAACTCATCCAACCTTCGTTATCACAAGTTCAGGTCCCGTTGATTAAAGATATGCCTCAAACTCTTGTGATACATGAATACCACAAAGTGCTCCCTGATGAGGTAATTCCACGACAACTTCAACATAAACACTATCGCTGCATTCTATAGGTTATGGGTGATGGAGTTACACTCATGAGGATGTAACATCCAAGATCCATAAGATATCACTCCCCACTACTGCATCAGAACACACCCCAAGTCTAGTCCTGAACTATCAAAAAATACCTTATATATCACCCCTTCCTTGACAATCCTAAGCATTATAGCACTGACCATCCTTTACTTCAGATAGTTGAACACTGCCCGACACTACTCACTCCATTTGAAGGCCTGGTCCTTTTTGTTCAAAGATGTCAAAGCAACTGCAACTCGAGAGAAGTCGGGTATGAACATCCGATAATAGCCTTCCAAAACTAGAAAACTATGAGCCTCTGTCACATTCTTGGGTGCTTCCCAGGAAACATCCACTTCAACCTTTGATGGATCAACCTCTAACCCATCCTGAGCTACCACATTTCCTAAGATATGGACTTATCATTTCATGAATTTACACTTTGATAATTTCCCATAGAGATGGTGATGTCGAAGGATTTACAGGACCATCCTATGGTGCATGACATATTCCTCCTCTGATCTGGAGGAGATAAAAATTTCATCGATGAACACAATGATGAACCTGTCCAGAAACTCACAGAAAAGAGAGTTTTTGAGCCCCATGAACACAGTAGGTGCATTTGTGACTCCAAACGACATTAAAACGAATTCCTAGTGCCCATCCCTACAATTGTAAAAAAATATTTGGAATATCCTTGTCCTTCACCCTTAACTGTTGCTACCCAAAATATAGATCGATCATAGAGAACCAACTTTCTCCCCTTAGATGGTCCTAGAGATCGGTTATCCTCGTGAGAGGTTAATAGTTCTTAACCAATACCTGATTTAGTGTCCGGATGTCTATACATATACCGAGAAAAAAATTATACATCTTCATAAACAAGAACGGAGAACAGCATTATGACACACTTGGTCAGAAAAAACCCTTATTCATCAGATCGTTAATCTGAATCCGCTTCTCCCTCAACTCAAATGGTTCCATCCGATAAGGATCCATGGAAATCAGACTGGCACTAGGTTATAAATCTATCTGAAGCTCAACATCACATCGTGGGGGTAGAGTTACAACCTCCTTGGAAAAACATCCAGGAACACTCTAACAACTCTCAGAACATCCATCATGTCAACATTTTTTGATTCTGCAGAAATCTCGGCTAACATAGAAAAAAGAGGCTCCACACGCCGTCTCCCCACCTAAAAACTCCATTCCCCAACAAAAGCCCCATGATGGTCATCCTCATCGGAGAACATAACACTTCTTCTGATATATTCGGTAATTTCCTACACCAAAACACCCATTCAATGCCTATTATGATATCGTATGGTTGTATTTGTAGCAGAAGGAGATCCCCACTATACTGGTGCCACCCAAACATTTGTCTGCATCCTCAAAAAAATAAAATAGGTTGGTAGGACCCCCGATAGGTGTAATCACCACCAAGGGTTTGGAGCGTATCCCTATGTCTAGGCCCAAGGAATGGGATAGACTAGGTGTAACAAAGGAGTGTGATGCTCTTGAATTAAACAAGTCACACATAAGAGTGATAAAAAAGAATATTGTACCTCGAACGACATCCAGAACTTTTGGAACTGCTGTCACTACAGCGTGAAACTACCCATGCCCAGCAACTCTGCCTCTCAGCTATTGGTTGCCTCCCTGACCACGCCCTGGTCGAGGTCCATGCGGATCACCCTAAGGTCGTCCTCATTTTACCACATTTTCTCTCAGAGGAGTGGGATCTCACAGTCCCTGATGCTTCTACGGAAAGGGCCTAGCTGGAAACTGCTACTGTGGAGGTGGGTACTGAACCTTCCCACCCCCATTGTAATGCACTCTGTTTGGACACTAATTAAAAAGGATCCTACGGCTCCCATAGATGAAGCACCTCAGTCCAGGGACCACAAGAATTGGATGAGGACTAGGTGATTGAAACTAGAACTGTTTTGGCCTGCTCCCCACGGGTCGAAACCTAGAAGTCCCTTACGCTGGAGGCCTAGTGCTAACGGCCTTCCCCTTTAACATGCCCAACTGGATCCCCTCTTGCGTCACACCTCCAAGCTTGCACATACTTTCTAACACTTCATCCTTCTTCGGGACCTCAATGTACATCATCGGGGTGAAGGGAGTAACAACATACTGAATAGAAGGTCGGAGTGCATCCTCAAAATGTCTCGCCCGGGACTCCCCATCCAAAAAAAGAACCAGAGAAAAATGAAATAGATACTTGAACTTGATTCCCAGCTCCCTTACTGACATTCTCTAATCCTGAAGGGAGAATAAGTCCAACCTCTTTTCTACCATTATAATGGAAGATAGGAATTCTTCCTAGAATTTCCTCTCAATGCCAATCCACAAATCTTCAGCCTCCCTCTTTTCCCCAAGATAGAGAGTCCACCACTGATGCACTACTCCACACATCTGGTATACAACCAAAGGGACCCAGTACTCCATCAGTGCCTGAATCAAGGTAAAAGAAATCACCAGCTCCTCGAGACAACTCTCTATCTTTAATCCAGAGATGCTTCCCTCATACATTCTAAGGGTCTGCTGTTGAAAGGTAAAATGCATTCTCTACCACTAGACTTCGTCCTCCTCTCGAGCAGTCCTCTGCTGATTAGCCAAAACATTTTCATGGTCCTCGAATGCCTGCACTACCTATGGTCACTATCCAAGTTCCATAACTACAATGTAATCAAGGAATGCCTATGCCCGAGTATTGTAGATGATTTCCTTAATTTTTTTCATAAACTTGTTATTTATTTATTTGAATTCCTAGAACACCCAGAACACATAATAATAGAAGACATTATGATGCATGTAACTTTCTTAGGGTCTCTACCCAGTAATCATTGTAGCCTCAGTTGGTCATTCGGTAGGTCTAGAGTCCTTGCATTAGAACATGGGGGGCCCTAAAATCCCGTGTCCTAGCTGGTCTTCCCTGGGTTATTTCACGCACCAAGATTTCCTAACGTTGTTTCCCTACCATCCCTTGCTTTCCTTACAATGCCTAACCCCAGGAACCAACCTACCTCTAAACCCTCTCCTCTGATACCATTCTATCATGACCTTCCATCACCAATATGAGGGAAGGGACATCAGATTGCCAAATCTTCCCGTCCTCAAGTGGAAGGATAGATAATGACCATGGAACCCACCTTCAATTGGTCCTTGAGTGGGGACTTGCACCAAGGTTATAGAACCACACACAAAATGGAAGGCATTACCCTTTTTATTCTGTAGGATTTGGAGATAAGATATTAAATCCAAAACAACAACAAAAATGGGGGTAGAGGTAAAGCCAAAACAAATCATTCCCATATGCATGTTCGAAAAGTAAGTGCTACAAAGTACAAGAAAACATTATAGGCTTGTATAACTGAAATGAAAAGCCGAAACAAGAACTGCCCCAACGTCTGAACTAGTAGGGTCCAGCACGGTCCCTTATGTCCTCCGGGAAACCTGAAAGCAGTTTTATATAAGTTTATTAAGTATACAGGTATACTCAGTAGGAAAAACCAAATGCTCTTGTGCACTAGTGGGGAGGCATTCCAATGCCCCGTGAGAAAAGGAGACAATTGAAGCACATAACAATGAATATATCCACTCTATCTCACAAAGGCACACTCCCCAAATAAATAAAGTCAATTATTTTAATATTAATAAGACAAAGATATTTTGGTAGCCTAAAACACTTTCTAACAGCTTATTGGAGACATCCTACTCATAAAACCTCTCCCACCATTCTCACCGCAGTCCCACTACCATCCCTCGCTCGCACACACCTGGGCTACCACAACCACACATCCTTCCTGAAAACACATGTTCCATAACAACCACACGTAACTATGCCCATAGAAACCTGGTATTGATGAACTAGCACAATGCCTGAAGACACCTTGGCCTCATCCCAAAGTCACTTGGGAAATCACCTGCCCGTACACACATGGGCCAACCACCTCTGCATACCATGCCCGAAGAATATTGGGAGATAATAGACATCAGGCCATCACAACCTGCCTGAATAATCTTTGGCTACTTGGGAAAGGGAGTAAAAAGGAAGTCAATAACCAGCCTCTCATAGGAGTGTTGGGAAAAACACTCTCCCCCATGAAATGAAGGTTATCGGCACAAATTTATCAAAATGGATGGGGTGCGAAGAAGAAATATAAAAACTAAATTATACATATATGTAACAACCACTCAACCTATTCTAGGGGTTACAAAACCAACTCATATACATACACACTCGTTAATATTCATTTATATGAATCACCACCGCCACAAACATGTCACTACTCATTACCGGAAAAACAAATCCCCTTTGAAACCATTATATTTTTCTCTTTTAAGTTGTCTCCATTTTGATATGTTCTTCACTACTGGGAAACTAACCAGCATATCCACAAATCAAGGAATGAAAAATAGACAAACAGTAATTTAAGCATTCACACCTAGTTCTCTTGTAATGTCACAACAACAAAAGGGATCCATGAGAACCCTCAATGTACTGGAATCAAACAAAGCACAAAAAATAGAACAATAGTAGTGGATCTCATCTCCATCCTCATCACCTCAAAAGAATCTACTATAAACATCACTAGAATAGAGAAAGGGAGTTTTCAAATTTTAATATCCCTTTCATTTAGATCTGTTTTCTCATTTAGTTAATCAGCATGATCGCATAATGATTCTTATTCACTGGGAATCCATTTAATCAGACAAGTTTATGTGATATAACAATTTCCATTTTGTATCCATTCAATCAAATTATTTTCCAGAAAACAGAGGTTCATTATTGTGCATGAAAGGACCACCAATGGCCACGATTTTCATAGGACATAATCCCATTAAATTCACAACATATAAGAAAATATAAAGAAGTAAAGTAGCATTATCAAACACACCCTTCAATGTTTAAATCCATTTATTATCTTCGTTATGGTTTGGTTTCATCCATTACTGTCAGAAAAATTTTCATACCCACCCCACAAGATACACTATAAAGAGAGGCGAAGGAAGAACCCTACATGGATGATCAATGATTGATGTTTTTATCCTCTCGCCAGTAACTGGGGAAGAAATACTAGCAGTGGATAAACTCAAAGGACTCCAAGAATGAGTAAGAAAGCCTTCGGAACATGTGCAACCATAACCGTGGGAAAGGGGACTCCAAACACACCAAGGAATGAAATAATCCATCAATGAAGAAGAAATAAACCATTCTAGTGCGATAAAAAGGGAGAGATCTTAGAGTTACGGGGTATGAAAATCTTGAATTTATTTAAAGATGAATCATTGTTTTATATCACAGTTAAACAATTACACACACTGGAATTAATTATTATTTAAATAATTCTCATCATGGGGGTGTCCAAAACAGTTGTGCGTTAAAGGATTTCATTTAAAGAGAAGAAATGGGTCTGTTGAGGGTCTCCCCACTTCTAGGGATTTTAATCATTTTTATGGATCTAAAACATCTTTGAACAACTTTAAAAAGGGTAAAAAACTTAAAAGTGGTGTTACATGAAAAATTGGGAAGGAAACCCTAACACCCCTCAGTGGCCAATTTGTGAGACTCATAGTTGGAACCAATCAGGGGAGCTGATTGGGTGAAGCTGATCTACGAAACCCATTTGGTGAAACCGATCTTTGAAACTGATTTGATTAAACCAATATGTGAAACTAATTTGGTGAAAACTATATGTGAAACTAATTTGGTGAAACTGATCTGTGAAACCAATGTGGTGAATCCTATCTATGAAACTGATTTGGTGAAATAGATCTATCAAATGGATTTGGTGAAAATGATATGTGAAACCGATTTGGTGAAACCGATATGTGAAACCGATTTGGTGAAACTAATCTATGAAACCAATTTGGGTAAACTGATTTGGTGAAATGGATCTATGAAACCGATTTGGTTAAACCAATCAGTGAAACCAATTTTGTGACACCGATCTATGAAACCGATTTGGTGAAACCGATCTGTGAAACCTATTTGGTGAAACTTATTGGTGAAATTCATTTGGTGAAACCGATCCGTGAAACTGATTTGGGGAAACCGAACAGTGAAACGGATTTGGTGAAACCGATCTCGAAAATAGATTTGGTAAAACTGATCGCTGAAACAGATTTCTTGAAACCGATATGTGAAACTGATTTTGTGAAACAAATATCTGAAACCAATTTGATGAAACCGATCTATGAAATCTATTTTCTGAAACTGATCTCGGAAACTGATTTGTTGAAACCGATCTATGAAACCGATTTAGTTAAACTGATCTTTGGAACCGATGTGTTGAAACCAATCAGTGAAACCGATTTGGTGAAACCAATCTGTGAAACCGATCTGGTGAAACTGATCTATGAAACCGATTTGGTGAAACCAATTTGTGAAAATGATATGGTGAAATTGATCAGTGAAACCACTTTGGTGAAACCGGTCTATGAAACTGATTTGGTGAAACCGATCTGTGAATCTAAATTTGGTGAAACCGATCTATGAAACCGATTTGGTGAAACCAATATGTGAAACCGATTTGGTGAAATCGATATGTGAAACCAATTTGATGAAACTGATATGTGAAACCAATTAGGTGAAACTGATTTGGTGAAACCAATATGTGAAACTGATTTGGTGAAACCATTATGTGAAACTGATTTGGTGAAATCGATCTCTGAAACCAATTTGGTGAAACAAATCTTTGAAACAGATCAGTGAATCTGATCTATGAAGCTTATCTGTGAAGCTGATCTGGGAAGCTGATTTGTGAAGTAGATCTGTGAAGCATATGGATAGGTGTGATCAATTAGTCCAGGACACCCGACCCTTATAATTTTTCACGGTAATGGGCCAGGAGGGTCTGGGTCGTTACTTGAATCCCAAATTAAGTAAATATTTTAATTACATTTAAAAAAATTTATTTTTTCCTTTTAAATGAAAAAAAAATAAATAAAAATTTCATAGTAAAATACAATAAAAATTATAGTTTTATAAATATTATTGTAAAATAATTACTAATAAATGTTAATATATCAGTTAATATAAAAAAATATTATATGTTATTATAATGATATTTAAATATTAATTTACTCAATTTTTGTGGATAAAATATACAACACAGAAAAAACCCTCTATTTGATAAAAACATTTATTTTTTTAATATTAAACCATATTAATTATTTTTTCTCTTAATGTATGTATTTTTCATTATTCACTATATATTATTTTCTTTATGTTATATTCACCTTTTAATTATCATAATATTTTTTATCTAATATGATTGTATTTGGTTTAGTGTTATGGTGCATGCGGAGCAAGCTATTAAATATAGTAATTATTTAAAAGGAAATTAATACTAAAATATGAGGGTGTCACATTCTATGTATTGTAATAATGAAATATAATGCAATAGATACAAGAGGAAAAATAGATCGAATTATCCTACATAAAAAATAACTAAGATATGATGTTCAATGTACATTGATAAAAGTAGAGTTATAATAGTTAAAGTAGAATGTAAAAAAGTTAAATATTTCACTTGACATGTTTGTGTGTGACCATTAAAATTGTAATGTGTGGTGAATAAGAAGAAGAAGTCACTTATATTATTATCATAGATGATGTTCATGTGAGAAATAATAAGTTTTTATACAAATATATTTGGAGAATGATAATCCCTCCCATAAAAGTACAAGATAACCGTGTACCTTATTAGGAGTCTTTTGAGGATACAATAGTGATAATTGTATTCTATCACGAGTAAAGTAAATAACCTACTCGTTTATACCCACACTAGATATTATAATGGACAATATAGTCATGGGTGATTCTCGATCATGCTACGGATTACCTACTTATTTTGAGCAGTGGACCATGTACATCGACGTTCTCAATTTATGTATTTCTCTATTGTGTGTGATTCAAGAAGAGAGACCATTCACGCAAAAAATTTATGAAGGTTGATTTATTATTTAATTTTTAGAGGAAATATTACACTAGAATTAAATTAATCAACTCCTCTTAGTGAATATATACCATTATTGTTTATATCAACTAGTATCTAAGTTACCATGTTTTATTCACTGATTAGTGGTTTGAAGTTCATTGTATTATTTTTTTTAACTCATTTTATATTTGATTCCTTCTCCATATTATAGTAATGAAGAAGAATCCAAGTTTCTTCATTGAATTTGTTCGATGGGATATGTGTTGTGATATAATATTTTAATTTTCAGAAGTATTTTAATTTATAAAATAGAAAGGATGTTCCAACAGTAAATGGTAATAATTACCTAATATTCAAGGAAATAACAGTACCGTAGTGGTTTTACTTTGGTATTAATGTTCTAGATATCTTTATTGATTATTTCATACTTCTTTAATAAGGAGAATATTTTTCTCAAGATGATTAAAAAAATTTGAATTTTTATGGATGGTAATGAAGTTAAATTATTTCCTCAGAGATAGAGAAGCAATTTATAAATGTTGTGGTGATCAAAACAATAAATGTAATATGTGATAATTACAAAATATCTATAAAGGAAATGCCAAAATAAAAAATACCGGGTTGCAGATTTGGTGAATGATGTATGAAGATATGAATATTACATATAGATAATATATCAATTAATTATTGACATGTGTCAAAGAGGTTTTTAGAATCATTAAAGGATTCAGTGTGACACTTCAATATTCAACATTTGTTGAAAATGTTTATTGTATCATTCCAGACATATTTGAGTTTAGAGTTTAATATCAAGGAGTTGATGATATTTCCATAATTCAATTACATTACTTTTATATAATCATGGTTTCATTTGAGAATCAAAATTAATTTATCCAAATGAAAAATGGTTTGTCTAAAATTGAAATATATTTCATGTTCATGGAGAAATAAATGGGCCTTAATGAAAATTTAGATTGATAAAGATGAATTTGGAAGTTTATATTGTGATAAATATGTTGATTTCATGTTTAATAAAATTATACCAATCAATATATGGAGTGTATAAAATGAAAAACTTAAACATCATGGATATATTTCTTATATGTTTTTCATCAGTAGAATAACATCGTATTTTTCTGAAAATGTTTATAGCTGAAAATAGTTAAAATTGAAGACATAGATGATTACTATTATTAAGTTTCATAGAATAATTCAATGATTTTAAACATTTGAATGTTTTAATAACGTTATTCAAGAAACAACTACACTTACACTGAAATAAATAGTCACTTATCTTAAAGAATATTCATCAATTTATGTATTGTGTGTAGGTGTTCCTCATGCAATATAGGTGAGAGGAAATTCAATACTCGAGTTGATCAAAATGATTTCTGTTGTGAAATGAATCAAATAAAGAATATTTTACATCAATCATTTGTGAGTATTTTAATGAATATAAAATGGGGCATATATTTAATATGTAATTAAATTATATATTCTCCATGGTTTTTGTGTTCGAGAAAGAAAATGGAAGAATGAGGAATGAATCAAATTGGGTTGAATTGGATAAATCAAAACTCAAAAAGAATGAAGCTGAGTTTTGAATAATAATTTTGAAATAAAATTATTACTCCCTAAGGAGAAGGATAATTTCATTGAATTGAAATATTTTTGACTTTCATAGGGTAAAAACAAAAATATCTAAAGGTGAGTTTTCTAGATAAATAATATTATATCAAAAAGTTGAGTAATGATTTTTCTAATTCCATGTATGATCTGAGATATTTCCAATGGAAATAGAATATTTTTGTATAAGATGAGAGAAATAAATATTGACTTAATAAAACATAATCTCAAAAAATGATTCCTGAATATCATGAAATTAATTGATTAAAGGTTACCACCCAATCGATGTTGAGATAAGTTGGAAAAATCACATGAGATTTTGTTATCTAGAATATCTTTAATATTAAAAGGAGTATATTAAGTGGAAAATAAGCTATTGAATATGATGATAAAACATTATAAAAATATTCTATAATGAATATTAAGTTTTTTAATATTTATTATTTATATTTATTTAAATAATGGTCATAATGGATTTACAATGTTAGAAGGGTACATATGCTAGACCGACTAGAAATTTAGAATGAATTGTTACCCTATATAGTCATTTTTGCTTTCATAGATGCTATGGATGTATAATGAAATATTTATGTTTTATTTGAAGTAAAATATAATCCAGGTTGAATTTTTGGAGGAACACATTTATGGGGAAATAACCATTGTAATAAAATATATTATACTGAATGTTATTCAACAAAACAGCGTGAAGGTGAATACTAATTTGAAGACATGAATGAAGTATGTGGAAGATGTTATAAAAAACTCTTGTTGTTGAATAGTTTATTATAATCCATATGGATCTATAGTTTGAAAAATAATATCCTAATCTATTTCAGGTTATGGGCACGAAAATGAAAGTAGTGAATTAGAAGATACCTTATAAGAAGAACAAATATGTTGTGAAGAAAATCAATATTATTAAAATCAAAATTGGTGAAAAAACTAGTCTACTCATGAAAAGGTTTGATGATGAGAACTATATGTAGAATATAGGTCAACAATATAGTCGAATAAGGTTATTCTATTTCAAGGGGACAATGTAAATTCAAATATTGGATGTCATTTTGATGAGATAATGAAAATGATTTATACTCAAAATATGATATTGTAGTTGAAGAATATCATTTATTATCATAGTTTGTTTTAATTAAAATGTTTATTTTGATACCAATCCATGGAGGATAAAGAAAAATTCTCATCATATATTTAATAAATCCTATGATATGATGAATCCACCCCCTGTATTTGTTTTTCATTGGATTACTATTATCAAAGGCAAAGAAACAATAAATAAATATTTTATATTTCATACTTATTGTATTTAAATAAAATAATTTATGAAGGAGTAGAAAAATATTTCAAAGATAATGTAATGATATGTGATTTACCTATGGGTTTTATAAATTGTATGTTGTGATAACAAGTATTTATAGAGCATTATTAAAAAGTGAAATGTGTGATGTTATCTTACAAGAGTGTGAACATTTGTAAAATGTTCAAATTTTTTTGGTGAGTATAGATATTGAAATAAACCATTTAAATTATTCAAGGATATATTTGTTAATTTTAAAAATATTGACAACCAGTTGATCTCTAGTGACAAAAAAAGTTAATTTCTCAATTCGTATCAAGTGGAAAATTATATGTGAATATGTTAACATATATCACTATTTTTTGAACAACATGATATTTTATTTAATATTACTGTTTAATATACAATTTTCACTCTTGTAGGATTACTATTTTATAAAAGTATATCATTTATAATGTTATTAATATTGGTAGATATGATTCTTCGGTTGTTTCCAGTAAACTCTAAATAGGTATATTATTGATATCATGATATGATTTTGGGAGATATTGAGTTATTTCAAGATTTTTATAAACCAACTTAATGTTTTTGTAATTTGGGGCCTTAAAATATTCTTCTACAATTTTGTATTTTTTACGGACAATACTATTTAAATACGATTGAGTTGTTATGTTAAAGGTGATGGATTTTATTTACAACAAAAAATCATGTTCAAAATCACTAAAAACAATGTTTTAATGTGGGTTGAATGAACATTATATATATTTTGGTGTCTTATGTAATTTTGAATTTATGTAATTATTTTTATTATTTGTATAGTTATGTATAGTCATGTTTGAAAATTGGTTAAGTAATGATTATAATTGATTCATTCAATATAATGTTGAAATTTGGAAAAGGGGAAGTATTCATATTATATTTCATATAATACATATGATGATTTTTCCACATTTATACATTAAATGGGAAAGGAAATAATTTTTAATAATAAAAAACCTTGAACAAGATGTTTTCTTATGAGGAAGTATACATTTGGAAAATTATAACATCTTATGTTCACATGTAAGATGCTCTTTAGTGCTTGTATAAGAATATTGTGTGTGTGTAAAAATATTGGTGATATGTGATCTGATTTATGAATTATAACTAGAATATGAGTAATGGGAAACATGATATATCATAACACAGAATATGTTTAGCATTAATTAGGATGTTGAAGATAGATAAAAAATATAGTTTTGTAGATTACTGATTTTTTGTGTTTATTGGAAACTACTTACATAATATATTATATTAACATTTAGATATGTAAATTGATTGATCTCACACTTATGATACATATAAAGTTTCATATTTCTAAGATAATATTTCTTTGATAATGGAAAGTGATTTTGGAAATTTAAAAGGAATTATATAAAATTAATAATTCTTAGATATTCAAGAATAATTCAGTGTTTTAATATCAAATGATCCTTACATAATCACCAATGATTTTTTATTCTATAAATCAATACTATATTTTTACTACTTGTTTGACACTGAAAACCAAACTCAATGTACCCTGAACTATATTAAATATCGGTTTGAAATAATATTAAAAAAATAATGCTAAAAAATGAATGTTTTCAATAAAAATAATTTTTATAGTTTTTATTTCCTAATAAAAACTAAATAAAAAAATTTTAAATATATAATATGATAAAATGAACATAATTTTTTAATTTATAATGTCAAAATTATTTTAGTGTTAATTTTTGAGATCTTTCTAAAATAATTTATTTTAGGTGAATAATATAAATATACTAATTTTGTAAATACCATCACTTTAATGACATAAAATTATTTGAATTTTTTTATTATATATATATAATTAATGATAAATAAATAATATTATGTTAAATTTTTAATCATATGTTAATCATTTTTAGGACATAATAAACATTTTACTCAAAAATCTATTATGGTTTGATTATATTAAAAATTAGTTTTCATAATGTATAAAAAATAATGCTAATAAAATGGATTTCCAATTTAAGAAAAACATGATCATATTATGAAATATTTTCTGAAATGATTTTAATTCATAGAGGAATGGTTACAAAGATTAATGATACCTTAATAATTGTGAGATCGTTATCTTAAAAGAATTTTTTTATTAATATTGTGTAATTTTTAACAGATAAAATATATATTTATATTTTAAAAGTAATTTAACATAATTTTTAAATATATATATAACTATATTATCACTCATTCAATTTTTTATGATTACTATATGAAATTAAGAATAAATAATGGTAACAATGTTACTATATTAAAAAAATTATTAATTTTTTTAAATTAAAAGTTACTATTTAGATATTTAGAAATTTATTTAGAATAATTATAGATTAAATTTAGTTTCACCAATATAAAATTGGGTATGATTTGTTTCATTATATTTTAAATAATTTACAAATTACTTGGATAAAGACTAATTACCTAGTTAAAAATGAAAAAGGTAAATTGAAAAAACCAAATGATAAATGACATGAGAAATGTTTGAAAATATTTAAAAATTTATGGGAGAATATTTATTAACATTATCACCCTAAAATACATTATATTTCACCTTTGGAACCATTGGCCCATAAATATGTTCATCCCATTTTTGTAAAATAATTGGTGTTCACAAAAGTTTAATTTTATTCACTTATGAATTGGGACACTTCCTCACCTTCTGGCTACAACCATTTCTTATAATTTCATCCTAATACTATAATTTATTATCATACTAAAAATATATATATAATTATGAATAGTCTTTTATATATAATTTACCTTAACACCTTCATTTCCAATGACACTTTCAAGGGAATTTTTAATGTCCCAAAATTAGTATAACTTAAACCTCCACTTTACTTTGTATTATTTATTATAAAAAACTACCCTTGAAATAGTAATATAATGAACATTTTATTATAATTATACTTATTTAAAATTCTATTAATTTCATAAAATTATAAATTCCCTTCCATCCACATAGAATAGAAAAACAACATTAACCACATGTTGTTTGGACAACCTACTCTCTACAGTAATGTAATTTATTTATCATAATTTATTTTTTAATTTTAAAAACCACTTAAAAATATATTCAAAAAGTCAGAAAAATATAAATAATATAATTTTTGTTTTATTATAATTATATTATATACTTACTTTACTATATCTACAAATTAAGATATACTACATTCATGTTTGGTTATGTCTTACCAAACCAACTATACAATGGTATTAAATCAATAGATAGATGACTATGGAAACGTAAAGAATAATTTTATGTTATGATAATAGGAATATAAATTTTGTATTATAGTTCATTAAAGGATAAAATTATTATTTAACTTATTATTAAAATATCATCGTTTATCGCAAAATTTACTAAAATAAGCCAATACTAATAAAACATTCAAGAAAACATATAAACAAATATATAATAAATAAAACAAATCAAAAAATAAATGGTCCATATTAAGTGACATATATATTATTAGGTTCATTACAATGTATGTAATAATATTAATTTGTTTATTTTGGAAGTTGTGTTCATGAGTATTATGAATGCACATTAAGGTATGGGTTTCTAATCTTGATTTTCAAAAGGTTGTGGCATAATTTTTATTATACACCACATTTTCATTAAAATGTTTTATATAATAACATTAAATATATTTTTATAATGATTCCACAATATTTCATTATGAATAATTTTCTATTATATATTCATCTTATATAGGGTTTTTGACTCAAATAATATAAAATATTAATGAGTTTTTTGTTTCTAATTTTCACCTCATGAGATATATTTCTTATAATAAACATTATTATATTGGGAAGAGTTTATATATTACCTAATTAATTTTTTTACCATATTAAATTTATTTTTAACAAACATACCGTTTTTTATTTTAAAAATATTATTATCTAATGGTATAAAATTTAAAAGGGGATATTTGATTAGAATGTTACTAAAACTATAAAACTTTCATTACCAATCATATTTTTAAATATATATTATCATTAAAAGATAATACAAATCAGTAATTTTTATTTTATATATAATAAAACATAATTTTAATTTTATATTCATGTTCTTTTACATTTTCCCCCAAAATTTCATTTCCCCTTGACTATTATTTTACACGATGGTTTTCTTGTATATGAAATCAACACAGGCAATGTTCTTCTCATCCGGAAACCTCGCTTTAAACATTGGCCATATTTATTTGATTATTTCTCATATTTACTTATATATTACAAACAAATTAATTATTTTTCTTTTTTATTTACTTAATCTTATTTTAAAATATTTAATTAATATTTTAACATTTTCTATATCGGTCGTTTTCATAAAAACTTGATAATTATCTTTTTATACCATTTTCTATGTGAATAAATTTTTCAAGTACCCTTTTATTTTATATTAATCCATATCTCTATGATTTTATTCTTTCTAAAAGAAATTATTTTTTCTCAAATTTTTATAATTTGTTTTTGAAAAATTCCCTCTAATGATAAAGAATATTTATTGTTTGAAAATGCTTTTTTAGATGGATTAAAAGGAGTTTTTATATAATATATTATTATTTAACATATATTATACTTTATCATTTAAATTATCTAAAGGATATAATAAATATAATTTCTCTAGATGGATTATGTTATATACATCTCTTTATTGTAATGATCAATCACTACCTTTGTCTTGCCTAATCATCCACTCTGCATAAATAAGAACAATCATCCAATGATTTACCTCTATGAACAATATAAAACTACTTCCTATAACTGATGGGTGTTCACATAGATTCCATACATTGATTAATTAGGGAAACTGTTGACATAACCATATTTCCTTTATATATATGATATAAATATCATAAGATTTATTATCATTATTCAATGATATTTACCTTGAAATTTAATAAATATATTAGCATAGACATTTATTTTCAATGAGTACATATTGTTATTATTCTTTATGTGACCGCATTTGAAAAGGATATGAAACGAATTTTCATTCCTTGAGTTATATATGATATAATAAGTGAATAATTATCATTTGAATGTTTTATGAAATCCATTTCATTTCAATTGGCTCATTATTATTTCATACAATGAAGTATTGATTTCAAGTGCAACTCATTTGTATGGATGATGACTGGTGGGGTCTTATATAACCCTACATTGCATTGGTTATGTTTTTATATCTTATAAGATAAGAATTAATGAGTATAATTTAATTTCTAAAAAGTGTGGGAACTAATGGTGTGTCTCATAAATGTAATTTTTACCTATACTAATGTTTGTGACATATTTGAATGATGTAAAAATATAATGCTTTCTATGTTTATTATATTATTCATCGAGGATCATGTTTATTTTCTCTTATTTACAAGCTATTTTGATTTATATATTATGTTATTACAAGACTTATTCTATGATTTATGATCTATTATTTATAGTGTATATGTTTCTTATATATATTTACTATTTTCATACTCTCATATTATTCTCAATAATGATATTAAATTGGTGACAATAATGATTAATTTTACTAAGCATCTGATATAACCCATTTATTATATTTCAATTTCCCCTAGTTATGATGATGAATATGAATTATGAGAGTTTATAAAGTAGTTTTGTGTGGAACAATTATATATAGATGTTGGGAAGTATAAAAAACTATTAATATATATTATTTCATAAAAAAATGTGTCCTTATTTTCTAGAGATAATGAGATTATTTTGAGAGATATAATGTCAAAATATTAGAAATGATGTAACGTAATTATATTTTTATCATAATTCACTTTATTTGGAATTAGATCAAGGATTATTTATTTTCGAAGATTTTTTTATTTATAATAGTGATAGGACTAGGGAACATTAGTGAAATACGTAGGGAAAATTCAAGGGGATAACTCTATGTATTGGGTAACATCCTAAAATTTTATAAAAATATATATTATGTGGTTCTCTAAATAATAAATACCTTTAATAGTTTCTAATAATTTTTTTTATAAATGAATAGATCGTTTGTTTTTCTTTATAATTCCTAGGATTTAACCGAATATTATTGCCTTGTAAGGATATTCTAGAAATTAGAGTGTTTGAGGAATTTTCAGATCACAGAGTGCTATCTTTTCGATGAAACAGTTGGGCTACATAGTTATTAAAAACTAATCTATTATGTATGTACAGTTATAGTAAAACATGTGTGGTGTTTTAGAGAAACTATAAGGAAAAGGGATTTCCCTAACCATGTGTCTCATGCCATAAGAAAGTGCATGTGTTGTAGACCTCTTAATATATGGCCTTTTCCTGATCTTCTCATGATTTTTGAAACATTGTGTCCATCCCGTGTGAGTGGTATGTCAGGACTGAGATGTTTTTAAGGGTAGTTAATGGATTGGACAACCATATGGTGAAACAATAATAAATCTTAAAATGAAAAATGATATTTTTTACATTAAAATTCATAAAATATAACACCCCTTTTTCATTATTCATTTCCAATATACAATAGGTAATACATTCCCCCATCGAGATCCTTTAAAGCCTTTGATTGAGTCATTGATTCCATTTATCTATCTGATGTTCAAATCAAGAGTTGTTTTTTCTATTAGATAGGTATGGGTAAACTATCTTCTCTGTCGGCAGCATTTGTCATTTTTTCCATTGATGATGCTCTTTTTTATGGAGGCTATTATGCCTTTTTAGGTTGTTCAAATATTATTAAATTTTTTGGATATGTACCAAATGCGTGACACAAACTAGATGGGTACTAATATACATCCATAAGGTAGGTGGTATATACCTTTTATTTTAGATTATAGTTGTTTACACGCTGTATTCATTGAGTCATATGCCATTCATTTTGAGCATTTCTTTATATATTAAAAATACCTTGAGTTTAATATTAAATTCATGTTTAAAAAATGTCGTGGAAACCTAATATAAAGTTATAGGAAATGGAACTCAACCTGAATGGAACATGGGGTGTGTCTTCCCATTTACCATGATTGTTCCAGCCTTGGTGTGTGTTTAGATAGATTTAAATTTTTGGGCATTGAATATGTTAATAAATTAGACTGAAAAATGTTATATAAACCTTATAGAACATTTCCATTATAATACTAATGGTATTAAAGGGGCAATCCATTGGCTAGTATTTGATTAAAAATGGGTGAGTGAACTAATTAATGAATGTTTTAATAAAATGGACAATGAATTGGTTATGAAAATATCTCAGGGTTCATAGTATGGAACTGATGACCAAAAAAAATTCTTAATAAATTTCCACTACAAGAATCTAGATTACTATGAATCCTTTTACGTTTTTACTACTTGAATCCTTTTTTTATTAGCTATGTTGGATTCTTTTTACATTATTACACCATGGATCTAGTTTACCTATCTTACGTATATGTAATTGAAATTTATACTCCATGGATCTGGATTACATGAATGACATGTAAATTTCTAACCATGGATACAATTTACATGAACTACTACTATGAATTGGGAATTTATACTCATTTGATTCGACCCACATGGATACCATGGACATTTATAATCCTTGATATGATTTAAAATAGCACTTCTATTATTATTAATTGTACTTATATTTTATTTTCACACTTATTTAGCATATATGGAGATACTTCACTAGTTATAGGAACCATTGGTGGTTGCATATTGTGTGTTATTTCGCCCTTTGTTCGGTCTACTATTTGTAACCTAGAAAGGATTCAAGTATTTATACAATGATAGGTTAAATCACACACATGATGATGGTTGGTTTATTTTTTCATAATAGAACAAGATAACCTGACATAGATATGACTCATTATGTTATTTTGAGATAGTTCATTTTTATTATTTTTGTAATTCTGATAAATTTATTTTCTGAAAATCCAATTTTCATATATTTCCTTTTTTATAGCTGCATGACATATGCATATTTGGATTGGTTTTTTAATTATATAGATGACCTATCTTTTGTTACTTGTTTATTTTATTTTTACAAATTATATTATTTAATGATATTTCTATGTTACCCTGATTAAGAGGATATAGCCTACTCATCATACCATAATATACCCTCACTTATAGTTAATAGCATCAAATATATGGGGAGGCAAGCTAGGGGAATTGTGACCGACCGTCTCGAGTCATCGTTTAGTGGATTCTGGGATATGAAGATACAAAGACATATCAAAGGAGGTATTACATCATTTTTATTACTATTTGGTATTAATAAATAAAAGACTGTGAAAGAGTCGAATTTCGTTAATGAGTTGTGACTCATACTAGCTATCCCATGTGTATTGTAAATTCAAATTTCCTTTTATACGATACGATGTTTTTGTTTGTACTTGTTATAACTGATTTTATTCCACCAATGGGTGAAACACATGTTATGTGAAGTTATTATTATTATTATTATGGTTAAATTTTTTCCTTATCCCTATACGACATAGCATATGTACACATATATAATTCTTTTCACATAAGAAATTCATGTGCCATGCATATTCCATACCATGTTGGATTCATTTATTGACGTCATTTATTGTGTAATATAATTGTTTACATACTGTTTATAAATCAACCTAGTAGTTATCTCCTACATTGATTGATGCATATAGCTTAAGCCGTCAATTAGGGCCTGTTGAGTAATGGAACATTGGTCACATGGGCCCGAACATGTTATTACTGGGATTAAAGGGAGTCTATAGTTCTATTTTTAAATTATATAGGAATTTATAAATTTTAAATAGTAATATATTTAATTATACCATTTATGAAGGTTTATAATGTAAATAAAAATGAATTTAAATTATTTTAAATATATTGATGAAATAGTTTTCAAAAAAGAGTGGATCCAACAGAAACATTAATGGTGTTTCCTATATAACATGTAATTAAAACACTATATACCAGAACACATGACTTATAATAGATAACATTACCTATAATCATCATTATTAGTTGTTAAGCAATATTTGTTGTGTTAATGTGATCCACATGTCACCTAGACCTAAATTTAGAAGGATTCATAACAGTGTAGCCCAATTATTGTTTGAATAGTCCCTATAATATTTTTATATTTGTGACCTCATCGTTACCAAATCATTAATAAGGCATGATCACAGAATTTTTGGATACATTCTAACTTGATAGAGTCCATTTTTGTACTAGGAGGTTGGAGAAGACCACGATCCGAAGGTGGTATTCCCCAGTACTCATGTAGAACCACATTTTGTTCCACTTTCAGCACTGATATAAAAAATATTTTCAATTAATTTATATTAAATATCACTGATTTAAACTCACAAATGTGTTCCTCTTAGATGAATTGTTTCATTTTAATGATTTTGGTGTTATTTTGAGCTGAATAGTAAAAATTGGCCATTTTGGATTTTTAACAGTTTTAACTGATTTCTGTAGCTAAGCCATAACATTATCTACATTGATCCAAATTGAAAACTTTTTTCTTTTCCAGATTCTACACATCCAGGGCTTCAGTTACTATTTTTGGACTAAAAGCTGAAGCGGCCATATGGAAGCTCAAAAGAAGCTCACAATTTGGCTCAAGAAAACTGTTTCCAGTTCTGCCTAGTTTTGGTGTGGGATCCATAACTCATCCATTGTGGGCCCAACGCTTGTCAACATCGTCGGGTGGATGAGAAAGGGGTTTTGGAGAATCTTTGATAAAGGATGAACCACGGGATTCGTCCGTTTGAGGATCCATTAATGCTTCCTAATCAGGGGTATTGCGTTTTGGAGATTCTGACTGGACAGAATAAATGATCAGAGTAAAAGGGCCATAACTCTCGGAATACCAGTCCAAATCCGATTTCATTTTGAGGGGACTTGTCCAAGACAATTATGAACAACATTGAAGAAGGGATCAACACATGAAGAGGTCATTTATTGGGTCCAAAACGTGAAAACACTCGTAGGAAATAAATCTGTCTATAAAAGGAGAAGAGCTCCTCCTTCTCAACACATCCCATTCTCCACCCCATTCCTTCTGGGACACTAAGGAGAAGAAATTCTCAGATTTTTCTTTAATTTATTTATTTTAAAATGTCTCTCCTCTTCCGCATTATCTCTCATACCTCATCCATGGATGGGTAGTTTCATTTGAGTGATCAGAAATAGGGGAGGCTGGACCTATGTGTTGTGCTTGAGTTTTTGTGCTTGAAATAAATAAAATTTGTTCTTGTTTTTTCTTTTGGTTCAAATTCTTAATTCAGAATTAAATTCCGAATGCGGTTGTGTTAAGGTTTTTATTCTGAAATTATAAATTGCTTCGGTTGATGATCACATCTCCCTCCACCCAATTTTAATATGTATACGGTGGAACATGATTAGTGTTGGGTGGTGATTGCTCGACGATTGTCAAGCACATGTGTAGGATTTTATGTCGAAATCTGGGTTTATTAGGGAACAACAATTCAAGGTCTGGGATTGCTCTAATTAATAAAGAGACCTTATACAACCCTAAGCACATTGGAAGGAGGATAGACAAATCTATTTTTTTAGAAAGGAAAATTCCTATCACATTTATCTGACTAAGGGAGAGAGATGACTCGGTAGATGAATCTCTCTCTTACCAGTTTAAGGAAGAAGAAGAGATAAATTTTGGAAACCATGATGTCACAACACTAGTTCTAGCAGAACCCAATCTGATCATCCTCTTTATCATTTTCTAAAACCACTCTTTTTAAAAAACCAACAAAAAGTGGCAACCTTGTTTTGTTTGCACTCCTCTTCGGGAGACTACCTAGGATCAACTACTATACTATTCTTAGGGAAATAAAAATTGGCCATTTTGGATTTTTAACAGTTTTAATGTATTTCTGTAGTTTCTACATAACATTTTTTACATTGATCCAAATTGAAAAATTCATTCTTTTTCGGATTCTACACATCGAGGGATTCATTTACTATTTTTGGACTAAAAGCTGAATCGGCCGTATGGAATCCCAAAAGAAGCTCACGAATTGGGTCACGAAAACTGTTTCCAGTTCTGCCTAGTTTGGTGTGGGATCCATAACTAATCCATTGTGGTCCCAACGATTGTCAAATTCGGTTGGTGGATGCGCAGGGAGTTTTTTAGCATCTTTGATAAAGTAATCACTACGGGATTCGTCTGTTTGAGGGTCCATTAAAGCTTCATAATCCGGGGTTTGGCGTTTTACAGATTCTGACTTGACAGAATAAATGATCAGAGTAAAAGGGCCATAACTCTCAGAATACCGGTCCCAATCCAATTATATTTTGAGGGGAAACTTCCAAAACAATTATGAACAACATTGAAGAAGGGCTCAACTCGTGAAGAGGTCATTTATTGGGTCCAAAATGCGACAACATTCAGAGGACAGAAATCTAGCTATAAAAGGAGGAGAGCTCGTCCTCCTCAACACATCCCATTCTCCACCCCATTCCTTCTAAGACACCAAGGAGAAGAAATTCTCATATTTTTATTTTATTTATATTATTTTAAAATGTCTCTCCTCTACCACATTTTCTCGCTTACCCCATCCATGGAGGGGTAGTTTCATTTGAGTGATCGGAAAGAGGGGAGGCTGGACCTATGTGTTGTTCTTGAGTTTTTGTGCTTGAAATGAATAAAATTTGTTCTTATTTCTTCTTCTGGTTCTAATTCTCAATTCAGTATTAAATTACAAATGTGGTTTTGTTAAGGTTTTTATTCTAAAATTATAAATTGCTTTGGTCGATGATCACATCTCCCTCCACCCAATTCTAATATGTATACGGTGGAACATGATTAGGGTTGGGAGGTGATTGCTCGACGGTTGTCAAGAACGTGTGTAGGATTGTATGTTGAAATCTGGGATTATTAGGGAACAACAATTTCAAGTCTAGGGTTGCTCTAATTAATCAAGAGACTTTCTACAACCCTAAGCACATTGGAAAGAGGATAGACCAATCTATGGTTTTAGAAAGGAAAATTCTCATCACATTTATCTGACTAAGGGAGATAGAGGACTCGGTAGATGAATCTCTCTCTTACCAGTTTAAGGAAGAAGAAGAGATAAAATTTGGAAACCATGATGGCAAAATACTAGGTCTAACTGAACCCAATCCGATCATCATCTTTATCATTTGTTAAAATCAATCTTTTTAAGAAAACCAACAAAAAGTGACAACCTTGTTTTTTGTGCACTCCTCTTCGGGAGACTACCTAGGATCAACTTCTATACTATACTTAGGTAAATAAAATATTGTTTTTCCACACCCCATGATAGGTGTGCGTCAATCTTGGCGCCGTTGCCGGGGAGGAAGTGCCACAGTCTATTTGTAAATATTTGACATTTTAAAATTTAAAAATAAATTGGAAAAAATAATTCTTATTTTCATGATGTATTCATATTCAAAATTTTATGCATGGGAAGATTACTCACAGGTGTAACATCAAGAACCAGAAATTGATTATCGTGATCTCAAGGATCGGGTTGAAAGGATTAGTAATAATTTGGATGATTTGGTTAGAAAAATGGAATGGGCATTGGACTATGTTCATGCAATGATGGAGCAACCCGACCCTGAGCCATAGAATGATCCTGAGATAGGGGTGGAAAAAATTTCACCACTCATCATTGAAGAACTAGAAGAGGTAAATGTTGAGGTACCTGAAGACTCATTCGACATCACTCAACCAATTATACACAAGAATGATGAAAAAGAAGATGACTTCCCTACCGAGCTACATGTGGGAGATCAACAAGAACATGATGAATTTTTGAATGAATGTGAGGAACTAATTGATCTTCCCAAGCCTTGAAAAAAAGAAGATCCAGCACCGCGGAAGGAATACACCACCCAATTGGTGGAATTTGATGTCAAGATGGAGGAGCCCGACTACCTCCCTCCATCCAGTGATAATCAAATCCAAGAGGAACATTCAACTAAAGAAGTGATTCAACCAGACCCAACTTAGGGAGATGATCCTTCCATGAACTCTACCTTTTCCGATTTCATTCAATCTGATTTGAACATCACTCCTTATAATTTTGAATTTTCAGATTTGGTCAATCCTTACATTTCCTTAGAAGAAGATGAAAAAGAATATGCACCCGTTGAGGAACACATGGAGCTCCCTGAAGATATTGATCATCTACTTGAGGATGTCCATGAAGAGATACAAGTTTCTATGCATGAAGAACCAAATCTCAAAGCTGCCTACCTTAAAAGGGAAGATTTTGATATTAATATTTCAAATTTAAATGTTGAATCTCCCTTTGATTATTCTTTTCATGCATCACATCTGGAGAAACCACTATATTTTGAAGAATACGTTGCACAAGTAGCAACTGAAGAGGAGGTGGTTCCATACATCATCCTACTGCTACCATGCAATAGGTTTATAATTGTGAAGGGGCAGATCTGGTGTACTCTATACATGGAATTATCCTCAGAAAGGAAAAAATACATGCTGGAAAGAATAATTTTTGTTGGTTCATGAGCAAGAAACCTCACCCACCATCAGATTGGGGATAACTGATTAGAACTGCCCCTTTGGAGGCAGTCAAAACCCAGGTCCCACATGGGGGATTAAACCAAGATTTATGATTATTTTCTTATACAATTTCGATTTTCAATTCTTTTAATAAATTTCTTATGTTAACTTTTTTAATTTTTTATGTTTTCAAAGGACAACACTTAGGAGATTAACTCAATGTTGCATTGCCAATAAGTCAGGTCGTCCATTAATGAAGAGGTTGTAGTGGGATTATAATTCGGGAAGAAAAGAATCCATTTGACAGGGGAGTAAGTGTTTCAATTCTATATTATCCAACATTATTCCCTACATTTTTAGTCTTTCAAAGAATTAATCAAGAAAATGAATGCCCACGCTTGAATTCATGTTTTACTTGACTTCCCTAAGAGACATGAGTTTCATAGAAATCCAGTGATTCTATGTTTTAGATCTCAATGTTAATGAGATTGAATGATTAAAATGGATATTTGGATGATTAAAGTGAAGCACAGATATTGAAATAAGGACTCATGGTTTGAGGGAATTAAATGATTCATGTAAATGAAATTTCCCTTCAATTTTTCCTTCATTGAATTTCTGAAATTCATGTGAATTAATTTGTTATTATTAATCATGCCATGAGTGATTGTCCAGAATCATATTCTCATTCATGAGATGATTTCTAGACCAAATATTTCCTATTTTATCTTGAGCATATTTCGTGACTGATCTTGGGACGTGCCACCTACTAAAACATGTATTGAAACTTTTCAAAGCTATGACTATACAAAACAAAATTTAAAATAATTGAGGAATCTCTTTGGATAGCCACATTTTATCCTAAGACCCACCTTTACATTTATCCTTCGTATGCCCTTATATGCCATGAATTTCCTTATAGGTTTAAGCCACATTACAATCCAATTTTTCCTTACCTACCCGCACTTTTAGTATTTTTTTCATGATTATTTCTAGTTTGAGTGTGGGGGAAGGGCCTTTCGTGTGTGTTCATTGGGATATGTATCATTTTTGGGTGGTGTAATGTGTGCATTATCATTTTGGGAAACGTATTATTAAAAAATTGGGCATGATTCATTATTACATTATGCTTCTTTCATTTCATCCGGTTCTCCATAAAAAAAGAAAAGAAAAAAATTAAAAATAAATTTGTGCCTGTCTGGAGGTTTACAAAAAAATTAAAGCTATGCCTGTTTGGAGCATTACAAAAAAATAAAGATGTGCCTTTCTGGAGCTTTACAAAAAAATAGGAAGAACTTGGATGATATCATACTTTGTAATTATTTATTGACTCATGACCCTTGTCATTGAAAGGGTAGTGGTGTTGTGATTCACATTTCAAGGGGATTTGAGTGAGGTTCATATTGTGTTTTCACTTGATTAATCATGCATTGTACTTAAGAGTCAAACATCCTACTTCTGGCCTTACATTATTTCTATCATTTACCCACCAACCCTAAGACACAATGTCATTTGAACCTTTATTTCAAGTCCTCATGATTTTATGTGTGTTTTTTATTTACAAAGTGGAGAAAGTAGTTACATTACAAGCCTATGGGTATGGACCATGTTCTCATCTATGAGCATAACTCCACTATTAATTGTGTCATGAGTGATGAGATAAATGATTCATAAGTGAGGTAGATCATGATTTGGCATGTTTAATAATAATAAATTGAGAAGCATGAATGAATGAAAGGAGAAGCTTCCTTATTTTTCAAAGGGGAAAAGTAAAATGCATGAATTGATTGTTTCTTTGAAAAATGGGAAATTAAATTTGTATTTTTGTGGAACTGGAAAATTTGATTGGACATTGATAATCATTTGATTTTATTTGAAATTTAAATATTGGTGACATTGGTGCCCTTTGAATTCCATGTTGAGATTTTATGCTTGAGGACAAGAATAGTTTAAGTGTGGGGGAATTGAAAGAACACATATTTTCAATTAATTTATATTGAGTATCACTGTTTTAAACTCACAAAAGTGTTCCTCTTAGATGAATTGTTTCATTTTTATGATTTTGGTGTTATTTTGAGCCGAAAATTAAAAATTGGCCATTTTGGATTTTTAACAGTTTTAACTTATTTCTGTAGTTTGGACATAACATTACCTAAATTAATCCAAATTGAATCATTCTTTCTTTTCCAGATTCTACATATCCAGGGATTCATTTACTATTTTTGGACAAAATAATGAATCGGCCATATGGAAACTCAAAAGAATCTCACAAGTTGGATGAAGAAAATTGTTTCCAGTTCTGCCTAGTTTTGGTGTGCGATCCATAACTCATCCATTGTGGGCCCAACACTTGTCAACGTTGGTGGGTGGACACAGAAGGAGTTTTTGAGCATCTTTGATAAATGAAGCACTGCGGGATTCGTCCGTTTGAGGGTCTATTAAAGCTTCCTAATCCGGGGTTTTGCGTTTTGGAGATTCTGACTGGACAGAATAAATGATCAGATGTAAAGGGCCATAACTCTCGGAATACCTGTCCAAATCCGATTAGATTTTGAGGGGACACAGACCAGAAAGTTATGAACAACATTGAAGAAGGGCTCAACACGTGAATAGGTCATTTATTGGGTCCCAAACGCGACAACATTTAGAGGACATAAATATGGATATAAAAGGAGGAGAGCTCCTCCTCCTCAACAAATCCCATTCTCCACCCCATTCCTTCCGGGACACCAAGGAGAACAAATTATCAGCATTTTAATTTATTTATTTTATTTTACAATGTCTCTCCTCTCCCGAATTATCTCTCTTACACCATCCATGGAGGGGTAGTTTCATTTGAGTGATCGTAAAGAGGGGAGGCTGGACCTATGTGTTGTGCTTGAGTTTTTGTGCTTGAAATGAATAAAATGTGTTCTTCTTTATTCTTCGGGATCCAATTCATAATTCAATATTAAATTCTGAATGCGGTTGTGTTAAGGTTTTTATTCTGAAATTATAAATTGCTTTGGTCGATGGTCACATCACCCTCCATCCAATTATAATATGTATACGGTGTAACATGATTAGGGTTGGGTGGTGATTGCTCGACGGTTGTCAAGTACGTGTGAAGGATTTTATGTCGAAATCTGGGTTTATTAGGGAACAACAATTCTAGGTCTGGGATTGCTCTAATTCATCAAGAGACCTTCTACAACCCTAAGCACATTGGAAGGTTGATAGACCAATATATGGTTTTAGAAACGAAAATTCTCATCACATTTATCTGACTAACGGAGAGAGAGGACTCAGTAGATGAATCTCTCTATTACCAGTTTAAGGAAGAAGAAGAGATAAAATTTGGAAATCATGATGGCACAACACTAGGTCTAGCCGAACCCAATCCGATCATCATCTTTATCATTTGTTAAAACAAATATTTTTAAGAAAACCAACAAAAAGTGACAACCTAGTTTTGTGTGCACTCCACTTCGGGAAACTACCAATGATCAACTGCTATACTATACTTAGGTAAATAAAATATTGTTTTTCCACACCCCATGATAGGTGTGCGTCAAGAACCACCTATTATGATGGATATTGGTGTTTATTCCAAATTTAATAAGATTCACAAAGCCTCATGTAGACTATTTAGCAAGACATATGACCTGTCTCGCCTATTCTTGAGTTGAAATGTGAGTTTCAGATGTAAAATCTGCCCACATTTTCAAAGGATAATAGACCAAAGTCTACAGATTCTTGGATACAATCCACATTATGGATATTTTGAGCATATTAATAAACCTCCTCTAAAGAGTGTGATGATCATTACATAGATTCATTAAGATTCTTACAAGATATTATAGGAAATGATTAATCAGATTGGTCATTCCTAGGATATGTATTGAATGGATATATATATATGTTCTTACATTAATATTCCTAAATTAATACATTGAGGAAAATTACGTTTAGAGAGTTTATGAACATGGAGAAGGGTGCCTTATCAATCATTGACTATTAGACATATTTCATAGGGATCTAATGTTTCTCTCATAATCTATTAGGTGACATGCTTTCTAAATCTAGGTTATTTGAGGATGGTATTATATATGAAATATAATCAAAGGGGAATATATTTAAGCATACTTCCATATCTGAAATCATAGCCTAAGGGAAGATGATGGTGGAGATTAGCATAGTTCCGTTCTCGACCTAGTGGTATTCTGTCAGGTTGTCGAAAGTGGTTTTTTAATACATCTCAATATGACAATACTAGCTAGAGTATTATTTATAGAGGTTTTTTACTTTAAATAGTGTATGAGACAGAGACACATTAGTATACAGAGTGATAAACCTAGTTGAGTATCTATTATGTGGAATTATGGGCCATTTAAAGTGGTTCTATATGACTATTCCAAAACAAGTAATTGGGAGAGTTTTTTACCATTTCTACATTCAAGAGTATGGTTAAAAACCTCTAATAAATTTGGGTTATAGAGAGTGAATATTTGATCGAGGTGAGGTGGTTTTTATATCCATGGTAGTCAGAAACCATAACTATAATAATAGGAGAGTGTTACTACCTAGTGTAGTTTGGATGTTTCTCATCTCCACATATCTACCCAGATATATGTTAGGAAGTTGATACTGAAGGAGAATATCATCGAGACCTCTATAACAAGAGGTACAATTATATAATCCTAATCATTAGAATATTATATTTAGATACATTTCCTTCTCATTAATTTATATCAATTATAATATTTTTGGATCTTGGGGATTGCTGTTCATTTTTCTTACGGAGTGATGACACATGAAATTCTATTGATTATTCAAGCGTAGAGTGTACGCCAGTGCAAGGGTTTCCCCTTGATATAGGTTGGTGTTCGTTCATATGGGACGTATTGTTATGAAGATGATAGGGTTTGATATCATTATTAGTATGGAATATTTGGTTCCCAATTATGTTTATATTAACTATAATCACCGAAGGGTGACATTTACATTTCCCGAGTGAAGGGATTTTGTTCTTAAGGGTGAATGAGGTTTCCAATAGTGTTCATCTATACCAAAGCATGACGTCTTATGTGGGATGATAGACTTTATTTCATTATTATATATAGATGATTACGGAATGCATAAGGCTGATATTGCTCTAGTGGTCGATCATTTTAAGGATTTCTTCCCTAAAAATAATAACACTGAATATTAAGAGAGGGGTTGATAATTCTTTAGAGATAGTTCATGGATATATAATGGTATCCATTCCTCTTTATAAGATGTATAATACTGAGTTGTATGAGCTTAAGAGGAATATTGTCAATTTAGAAGAAAAGGGAATTATACAATAAAATACTACTCATTATGGATTGTCGGTCCTTATTTCCTATAAGGTGGATGTAATGGTTTATTTAATTGAGGAATACCTTAAATTGAATTGGTTAATAGTTATTAATGAACATATTTTCCTATTTATAGAAGATATCTTCAACTAGAACCAATGAGCAAGGGTTTTCTCTATGATAGATATGAGATTTTGTTATCATTTGGTGAATTTAATCCATCAGATAAACAACACACAATTTTCCATTGTATATTTTCCTTGTACAATTATTTGGTCATTACTCTCAGTCTCATGAATTCACAAATTGTATTCATGTCATTAATGAGATGTGTTTTCTATTCATATCTTGATTCATTTGAGGTTTTATTCATGGTTCATATCTTGGTGTATTCTTACACTCAAAATAAACATGAAATACATATTGATATCATATTTGATATAATGAGAGATCCTTATTTATATGATAAGATAAGAAAGTGGAACATTTGGATGGATATTATTCACTTCCTGGGTCATATTATCTCAGAGATAATAGTATTAGTAGTCCCATATATGGTGAGAGCAATAGTTTCCTAGGATTATTCTAAGAACATAACTGACATATATATACATTCATGTGAAATTATATCTATTTAAGGCATTTCATAGATGAATTTTCATGATTAAAAACACACTATAAAAGATGGAATAAAATAGGTATGAAGTTCTCATGGTTTTAAGCCTTCTAGAAAACCTTTTATGTAATGGTTGGGAGGCTGAATTCAACAATGATCCTAATTCATCTATAGTAGGGAAGATGTTATAGAGTATATTAGTATGTATCATGTATCTGTATTGGAGATGTATTGATATAGGTTCATTGAGTTAGGGATTTAGTTACTCATTAATTGAGGCTACAACAGAGGAACTACCATACACTTTATCTTTAGTTAGCATATGATTTTCTTGCCTTGAACTATTGGACGCACTACATATATAGAGAGAATATTTTGGTGTATACTGACCACAAAATACTCATGTATATTGTTATAGATTGGTAAATGGTTCTTAAGATACAATTATGGGTTGAATAAATATAGTATTTTGACATAGATCAATCATATATGCCCAGAATGGGAAATACAGTTATCAATCCTCTGAGTAAGAGGGATCTGACTTAGGTTTCACAAGAAGCTAGTAGTGACTGGATTCTTTTGGTTGTGTTTTCAAAGATTCATGGTGATGTTTAGATGATTGATGGAATGAAATTCATCATTACAATATTAGTGACCTGTAACCTTTGTGATAAGGTTTGGATACAAAATTTATTTGATCCTAAAAGAATGTGCAAAAGGCAGAGTGTTCCATGATAGGACTTATTACCAAGTTATATTGTTGGGGAGAACAAATTTATACTTATACATGGTCATGTATTGGATATAGCCGGAATTCAAGAGGAAATCATGTAGTAATCTCATTCATTGGTTTCAGAAGTACATCCCAACATCACAAATATATATTGATACATACATCACTAGGAATCATACAACCATTATTCCATTTTTTTAATTTCAATGATTTAACTATATATTTCATGAATGTGTTTACTATATTAAATCAGGGAATCTATCTAGTTTCGATGTCACTAACTGGTTCATGAAGGTCACACACTTCTTAACTATTAGAGGGAATTGCTTTGTGTGTGAGATAGGGAGGATAAACACTAGAGATAATGTATGACTTCACAAAGCTCTATATTATATCACATGTGATAGGGATTTTCATTTCTCATAATATTTTGAAAGGACTTCCAGATGGCCTTGGGTACCTAGGTGCTTCTGAGAATGGACTATCACCCTCAAACATATGGTTAGATTATTAATATGATTTACGTATCAGAGGACATTTTCTGTGCATGTTTTCCTAACAATGAGGATTCTTAAAGGAATAATATACGCCTAGAAGAGTTTTATTATAATAAAAACATTCATTGTACCATCCATATGGATCCTTATGATTCCTTATATTCTATTACATGTCGATCACCTCTATGATGGTTATATGTAGGGGATGTAGCCCTTCAAGTACCACTTCTCGTTCAGGAGAATACAGAGTAGATGAAACAAACTAGGAAGTACACGATGACCAATCAGTATAGGATGTTTAAATATACCATGTATTGTTGATAAAATCTTGATTTTGAGTTTAGAGATAGGTTTTTATTTCAGGCCTTGACATGGTAGAGCCAAATGGATTTCTTTACTAGGAATGATTTTTCCTCAATTCGTCGAACTCTTTGAGGTTTCGGATTGAATCTGACCTATGGCTTAATGGATACCTCAAACTTAGATTTATTGGTGTATGCATGTCACTTTCCATGTGTCTCATATCATCTCATATTATCTAGACATAATGCATGTTTTACTACTATAGGATGATGAGTTAGATGTCAAGGATTCTTTTGAGGAGTATGCTATTTGTATTTCTGATTAGTGTATGAAGGCCCACAGAGGTAGTGAAGTTCCATTAATGTGGGTAATATTATAGAACATATAAGTACATGATGAGTCTTTGGAATGTGAAGTTGATATATGTGCCCAGTGGCCATATATTTTCTTATATATTTCCTTGCTATCCTAATAAGTCCAACTTGGGGATGTGTTTCTCAAGGGGGGTTGTAATGACCAGAATTATAATGAATATATATATTTTTTGGATTAATTACTTGGTTTGAACATTGTTGAAGTTCTAGAAAGGATATAGAGGAAATTCGGGTGTTCGGGGCGTGTTCGAGGCCTGTTCGGAGCCCGTAACTGCATCTTTTAGAAGAAACAACTAGGCCAAATTATTATTTGAAACCATACAACCCAATTTACATGGTTACTATAGATCGTTGGTGTTGTTACATTTCACAAAATAGGGAACATGGTTTTCCCTAACCATGTTCCGCATATTTCCCACCCATGCATGTGATATAGACCTATTAATATATAGGTTTTATAGGGGCTACACACTATTAGTCAAACTATATGGATAGCCCATGTTAGGGGTCCCTTAGGATATAGTTGAGTGCATATTTGGAACATTATTTTTCCATCCATGTGAACTCTTAAAACATAATAACTGATCAATTTAAAATATAATTATTTGACATAAAACCTTTTTTTATTCATTTCCATCATCCATGAGGTTTTCCATTCCCTAGATGAGATCTCCTCATGCCTTCAAGATATTATTTGATCCAATTTATCCATTTTATGTCTAAATTAAGAGACATTTCTCTCATTAGATATCCAGTAGTAGGATCTTTACTGCTTATGATCATTTATTCATTTGTATTCCGACTAAAAATTCACTTTTCGTGAAATCTCTAATGAATTGTTTCCTGGGAATTTAACTAATATTCTATTTTATATTGATTTACACGGAATCATAGGGTGATATAGGATGATTACTTCTATAAATTCATAATTTAGGTGTTATATACCTTTTCCTACAATGATTGGATGTTTATAAAGTATATTCGTTGTTCATCATTCCAAACCATCTTGGCATTTCGTTCTTTATTAATAAACCATTGGATTAAATGTTTAACTCATATTTAGTACATATTGTGAGACCATTATATAATGTTAGTGGTTTTGGACAGAAACCTCAAGAACCCATGGGCGGAATTTTCCCTTTGACCATGAATATTCAAACCCAAGAGTGTTTTGATATTTATTTACATTAAATATAATTGAATATGGAAATAATGTGGATTGAAATATGTGGTACGAACCTTATAAAACCTTTTCATTTTTATATTGAATGTATAAAATTGATAATTCCTTGTAATATTTATGATTATGGAAGAAATAGTGAAATGATTAATGAAAGTGTTTCAAAAATTATGAATTCCTTGGTTATGATAATAATAAAGGGTTTTAGGTGTCGATGTGATGAACCTATTAGATTCTAGGGACATTTCCAATCCATGGATCATGATTTCATGGATATATTTATACTCCATAGATCCTCTTTTATTAGATTACATGTAATTCTAAGACATTATTACTCCATAGATCCTATTTATACAGCTTACGTACATGTCATAGAAATTTATACTATAGGGATATTGATTACATGGATTCCTTTTACATTTATACTCAATCGATCTGACCCCCTTGGATTTCCTCATCTTTTATACTCATTGGATAAAATACTATGTAGTTTTGATACAAGGTTACATGGGATGGGTCATTGGTGATTCTAAACATTATTTAAAGTTAGCACATTTTATTTAGTTTCTCAATCCTAGTGAGCCTTGATAAACTAGAAAATATTACTTCTATTATTATTACTTGTACTCTTGTTATATCTGTACACTTCTTCAGCCAATCAGAATAGATTATTTTTGTTATAGGAACCATTTTTTGTGACCTCTTGACTATTATCTCACACCATGTATTATCCTTTATTTGGTACCAAGAAATAATTCATTGTTTTAGGTAGTGGATGGTGAAGGAACCCAATTGACGATTGCTAATTGATTGTTTACTATGATGAGAGGATCATAGGGTTATTATATGGATTGTGATAAAATCTAGAGATAGTTCCTTTTTGATATTTTGTACTTTTGACGCATAAATTGTATTGGATTTTTGTTTTTATTTATTGTATATGTTTTGAATAGCACCATGACATACATATCATTATCTATATAATGATGCCTTTGGATTATTATTATTCTTATTCTTATTGTCTGAATGATTTATCTTCTTTTTATTGCTTATATTATTCTTTCCCATTGTATTATTTTATGAGACAATTTTCATTATATAATTATAATGTAATTTTCTCTTCACCATACTTTCACAAACCCTCCCTGCTAGTTAGTATCCTCTAGCATATGGGGAGGAGTTCTTGAGGCCTTATGACCCACCGAATTTGGGAACCATTTATTATCATATGGATCTTAAGGTTGTAGTTTATAACATATGGATGAATGATTTGGAATAGTTTTATATAAATGTAATAAAGACGAAAAGGGAATTTTAGTTATTAACTCAATAATCAACTGGTGCAATAAAATAAGGTGTAATTGCAAATCTAGTTTAACTTATTTGGTGAATATTCAATATCACAAACCGATTTTGGTCACCATCAAAGCCTACTGTAGACTCGATTGATGGAAAGACATGAAGGGAGTTCCCGGTCCCTGCAGGATAGCACATGTTCTCAGGTACCATGAAAATAAAATTAGGGAATGATTTAACCGAGTTTAGATTCATAAAAAATAAACTAATACCATAATCCAAATTCAGATATTTCAAATCAAAACATATTTAAAAAAATCAGAATTGAATTACATTATTTAGTACAAAACTGAATGACTGTATCAAAGGAACAATTCCAAAAGGACAACCCATTTTCTTCTTAAAGGAAACGGGCGCCACCCTCAAGCCATCTCTACAACACTGCACTAAGAAGGAAAACTAGAATCATGAACCACTAGCACTAAATGATTTACCGAAACATGTTAAAAAATAACAATTTCAACTTACACCTAATGGTGTATGTAGGGTGTGAGACTATTCCCAATAGGATTCCACCAATTAAATATTCCATGTGATAATAATTATAAGACAAAAATCTTTTAATTTTTGTATGAAATAAAGGCTAGTAATAATTATTAAAATATGTGACATAAAAAGCATCTTTCAAGTGGCATACATTAATATAAATCAACAAATATAATTTCAAAGAATAATCTACTTAATTTTTTCGTGAAAGCAATTCATATGACGATGTTAGGTATATGATAACAAATGAGCACAAGCAATGTGAAACAACCCAACACACTAGTTCTCTTTGAGTCCCATGATCCACAAATCATGGTGAATGTATCCATAGAAATATCCATTCTCAGGCACATGAGTGACTAATTAGAGATCATACCCATAACCTAGTGTTCCCCCAACATCGTCATCATTATAGTTTTTATAACATTGTCATCTTCAAACATTATACCTAAAACAAGGGCCAAATCTCATGGGATCACTAGTATACTAGTACACGTCCACCCTCCTTGATATATAGATTTTCCGTATTGCTCTCAAACATGTTCTATAATCCATGAAATACATATTTTCACATGAAAATACCAATTCCAAGTCACAAACTCACTAAAAATTCCACACATATGTCACATGATCCCACTTTTCAATAAAATTCATATTGGAAATCATACTCACACCAAAAAAGACCACAACATGTTTCTCCTCTCTTTTACATTTAAACAAAACCTTTAAATAATTTTATAAAACCATTACTAGATAGTAAACCTCACATAAAATCCATTTCAAATTTAATTGGACCATTTCCAAAGTACAATCCATCCAAAACTATTTGGAAACATAGTTTCACCTCTTTATAAATAAAAAAACCATTTAAAACCTTCACAAAATAATCACTAGGAGTGTAATCATGTCTTGCACATAAAATACATCAAACCCCCATCTTTTGAGTCCAATGGAATGAGAATATAACGTTAAAACTATATTTTAATCCATAAAAACTTTTAATAAATCCATTTCAAGAATAATATACCAACCCAACTTGATATAATATGAAATACTTAGGCAAAACAACCACTTTTTGGAAAACATTTCCACTTAAAAACAATCCTCTTAACAAATGGTACCAAAAATATATTTTGAAAACCAAAAAATAGAAGATTGTAATTATCAAAGTATAATTACTACAAAAATAAGTCATAAAAAATTATTACATATGGAATCACCTACCACAAGTGTGAAAACCCTTGAATCACTGTTTGAAAGTTCAACTGCATCACCGCCACACCACAAGGGAATTAGATCAAGCCTAAATCAACAATAATAGACCATGAAACCCATGATCAAACCCCAAAATCAAATCTTTACTTTTAGATCATTAGGAACTTCACGAATAAAGGAATAAACCCTTTGAAAATAGAAGAAACCTTACGAAAATTGGAGGAAGAATGTAGGAAACCCACTTACTTAAGAGATCTTGAAGAAGTCGCCCCAAATACAATAGTAAATGAGTTTCCAAACAAACAACAAATAAAAATGAGGATCAAATGTCGATCACAAGGTAATGTGTGATCTGAAATGGGGAAAACTATTGAAATTTTAAAGATATATGAAATAAACATTTTACCACTTCAAATCCGATCAATTTGAGAAAGTCTAAGAAAGATTTCCCTAATGCAAGGGAGAGATGAGCTCCAAATAGAAAAATAGATAATGGGTGTGAGGATTATTTTTTTTATTCCAGTGGTAGGTGGAAGCATTGAAAAATAATAATCAAATTAATTGGATATTGAAAAATTAAATCATAATTTAAAGTAGGAAATTGGATTACGGGTTGGCCAAATACCTTAATAGAAAACCCAAATCCTTCATAATTAAGGATTCCTTTGATGTACAAATGGATATGGTGGTTTTAATATAGCAGGGGATGAAAATTGGGAAGTGGAATAGGTGTAAAATGTTGAAAATTGAAGGATTTATAAAAACAAAATTGTTTTTAAAAAAAATGGGATTACTGTTTTTCCCAAATCATAAAAACACACCCTTTCCTCCAAAACAACTTCGGAACCCCCCCCCCCCGAAACAAATCGAGAATTGTAATTAAATGAGAAATAACATTAAAATAATTCATTTATGTAAAAGTTCCCTCCACCATAAAACTTTTCTCCCTCATAATTCCACTGCATGGAAAAAAGAAAAAAACCACACCAAACCAAATGACCAAAATGGACTCTTTTTCCATGTTTCACCCCCAAAGCCCAAAACACATCCAATAATTAATTATGGAAGGAATAGTCTCACAAAATGATATTTACACAACATTAATAAAATTACTGATTACATTTAAACATTTTTCCATAAAAAACATCTTAGTCACTACCCAATGATGAGAGAGTAACTTACATGGATTGATGTAACGAAAATGTGAAATGTTACCATATACACACTTAAAAAAACATTTGGGAGCAATCCAACCCCAATGTATTCCCAAAAAATAAGTTGATGGTTAAATATATCTAAATGATACTACCAATATAAAATAAAATACAAATGACATAACTACGTTTATGATATGGGGAGACACGAATACCGCCCCCCACCATAAGGGAAAACTTATGTTTTTCCTAGACTGAATCGAGAGTCTACTAGGGGAGAAACGAATAGATTCAGTAGTATAATGAGTAGACGAAAATCATATTTTTACAATTATATTGGATCTCCCCACAATAATAAGAAACCTTATTAACCCACTAGCACAAGACAAAATGAAAAGGCCCAAAAATCTAAAGAGTTGGCATGACCTCATGTTTAGTTTGCACTGTTTGGGAAACTGTCTTCTAATCATTGATAGATTAAACTCGAAAGTGGATTCTTTTCATGTGTATATGGGCTGAGGTGCACAACCACGAAGAGACAGTGTGATATCTAATATAACTTATCACATGATTTACTAGGTTTGTGCATTGTTAATACTAATGATGCAAAAACCGTGATCTTCAATCTGCCTAGCCCAAATTTCATCTTTTTCTCAAAAAACTCAAAGGTAATCCAATGGAATAATATGATATCAAGATATAATAGGGGAATGGGTTCCTCCCATCTATACCACCAAATGGGAAAATTAGAACATGATGAAGACACCATAGGTTTGACCTATTCTGATATTTCATACTAATGATAAGACTTTTGACAATGTTCTGAACGACCCTGGAATTTCCCCTAACTACATGAAAAATTCACCCTGAGACCTATTGATAGAGTTCATATGTTGGAAGAAACTTTTTCCTCACTTTAAAGTTTTTGAAAAACATGAATGAAACTTCATCTTCTTGTGCTAGAAGCAATTAAACCCCAATCCCATATGTGGTATCCCAAACATAACACACTCCAAAACTCACATTACCAAAACCTGAAATTTTTCATAAAAAATGACTTATAAGATGCACACACATCACCCCCTATTGCAATCAATGAAAATTTTAATAGGGAAAGGAAATAAGGAAACACCTTCTTCTAGACATAGGATGTTTTGATTTTTTGAAGGCAGACACACTTCTGACAAAAAAATACTCATAGATGATTATTCAATATCAGTTTTATAGTCAAAAGAGCGCAGAAAATCAATAGCCATCACAAAACATGACCATTGGGACTGATAGAAACAACACATGGAAATGGACCTTATGATATGTCCTCAAAAAACAAAAAATTCCCATAAGTGGCCATAACCTCATCTCATTACCCGATTTTCCATATGGATGGCTAAACAACAGTCCTCTCTTCGAAGAACTGACAAAGGACCTGATGGCCTTATTAGAGAACATCCAAAACTAATAACCCCAAACTACTATAACCTTGGATGACTCAGGAATCATAAGAAACAAAGGTATCATTCAACATCCTGCAACCACTCTCTCACTACTAGAGGATCCACAAAAACAAGAACAAAAAATGTTGTAGACACAGTCTCTATAGCTCAAGGAATATATTCTTTATATAGATCAACTAGTGGATCGTCCATTGGAAAAACAACCTGGGATGCACTCCAATCATGTATTATCTCTTAATGGGGTATGAATTATCCAATGAGAGAACCCACAGACCCAACGCGTCTAGTCTATTGGTCAAAATGTGATGAAAACCAGATCTGAACACATGAGGGGGACCACTATAATGGCTTCTTGAAAATTTATTAGAAGAGACCACAAGGCATCCCTTCAACCCAACATAATAATGAAAAAAAATCAAAAACACCGCTCAAACAAGAGGGATTCATGGACTCAAAAATCGTCAAATAACAAAATTTCCAAAAAAAACAATTTTACACAGCACCCCAAACTATTTATTAATAAATCATGTTTTCCATTAAAATAATATCACAGAAAATAAATGAGTTGGAAGTTGGCGTATCCACCATTGGTAACCCATGAGGTTCACACATGTATGTTTTTATGCCACACCGACTACCCTTATCATATCCATCACAGCTCTCATCTATCTGTTCCATTAACCATTCATCATCCAATATAAACCCATGCATGTGGTTTCTCACATAAATACCAAAGGTTAAATACAAATATCATTCCACATATCAACCACAAAATATTCAACTAGATGTTACTTTTCCTCAAAATGATTAACAATGAAATCAAACCCCAATTTACTTAAAAAAATATTTTCAGAAAAACACCAATAATTAATTTTAAAACTCACTCTAAAACCATAAAAATAAATTTAAACACATCTAAAAACACTTAGAAACACACAATGTTTTATGAAAATTTCCCTTTCATCAACACCCATCATTTTAAAATCCAGATCTTCATATATAAAACAAGATTCCATTGATTTATAAAACGTTTCAAATAATTGCTAGTTACCAAATCAAAATTTTATCTTTAAACCACAAACATAAATTCCCAAAACACTTCATTATACTCAAATAAAATTTCAATAATTCATAAAGGTCAATAAATAAATGATTTTCAAAACCCACACTAACATAACTCATACTTTTAAAAGAGGTGTAAAAAATAGTTTAACATTTCAAAATTGTTCTAAAATTTATTTCCCACCATTTTAGAAAACATTTAAAGTTTTCTTTACAGAAAAATCATTTCATAAAAGTAAAAAAAAATTAAATTATGTTTTATTTATTATTTTAAAACCAATAATCCAATATTCCAAAACCAAAAGAAACAAGACAATGTGGGAGGAAACTAGTTTTGGTGGGTAACATGGATATATGATTGGTGTCCATACACCAATCACTTCACCAAAATGGAGAGTGTTCTAAGAAAATCTACTCGACTCGACATGGCATTACGGGCTTAGTGAGCTCACTAATAGCATTTTCTTACCTATCTTTTCATTTCCCCAGACAATGATGACCATTAAAAACAAAAGGAATAAGATAAAACCTATCTTCCTCTAGTGACTTGAAACACATCATGAGGAGTGCTAGCCAAGTACCTTAATTCTAACTAGAGTATTATGCCCCCAAAATCATAACGTTAGATTATCCTGAATCTTCGCTAAAAAACATGCCCCAAAGTTTGAACATGGCCCCGTCGATAACATTTTATTACAAATAGAATCTGATCTCCTTCAAAATAGGACCCTACACCGATCTGTGGAAAGACACAGAGGATGTTATCGATCACCATATGTTATAAAATGTGACTGGGTATAAAAAATTAAATATTTTTAATGATTTAACTGATATTAAATGCATAATGCCATTAACGAATCAAAAAACCAAATCTTGATTTTTCCAACCAAAACATATTTTACAAAATTTAAAAATTAAATTACATAATTTTGAGAAATAATATAAGAATATAAAAAATGCAAAAATTCAAAATGAAATCCCAATAACTTCCTCATGGAATGGGGAACCACCATCATGACACCTCTAAAACACTGCACAAAGGAGGACAACTAGAATCCTGAACCACTGTCATTAAAAGTATTATAGAAACATGCGAAAAAATATCAAAGTGTACTTACAAATAGATGTCTAAGTATGTTGTGGTCCAAATAAAAATAGTATTACACCACTAAAATATTACATGTGAAAATCATTATAACAAAAAAATCTTCACAGTTTTGTAAATAAGAAATTCCAGTAATAATGCTTAAATGATTAAAATTTGAATAAAAACTTATTTCATGTGTGAAACATTAAAAGAAATCAACAATTTAAAATAAAATGAAAAATATACGGAATTTCTATAACCAAGCATACCATATGACTATGGTAATTATAATATAACCAATGAGAAGTATAAATGTGAAACAAACCTAGGAACTAGCTCATTGTGGGTCCCATATACCTCTTATCTTGGTGAGAGTAACCAAACAAATGCCCATTCTCGTGCACACATTCCAATAGTAAGGATTATAGCCAAAACCAAAAATATAGAGCATTAAACCCATGATCAAACCATAATATCTAAATCCAACATTATATACATTTGGAACTTCAATAATAAGGGATAAAACCCTAAAAAAATGAATGATCAGCAAATAAAATAGAAGGAATAAGGAAGTAAACCCACTTACTAGAGTGATCACGAAGAAAAATCCCAAAATACACCAGTATCTGAATTTAGAAACATAAAAAAATTAAAGTGAGGTTCGTATAAGTCACAGGAGGTCAAGTTAGAACTGAAATGGTGGAAATGTATTTAAAATTGAAGGAGTTATAAAATAAACGTTTCACCTCTTCAAATCTGGATGAGTTGAGAAAGACTATGTAAGATGGACCTAATTTGCAGGGTAGATATGCTTTATATAGGAAAACAGGATAATATGGGGTGAGCCTTATGTTTTTGGGTTAGAGTGGGAGTGTAACCCCCGAAAAATAGTAAAAATATGAATGAGATATTGAAAATTTTAGTAATTAATTTAAATCTGGAAATTTGATTATGGGTTGGCCCAATTCTTTAATAAAAAAACCAAATCCATAATGATTATGGATTCCTATGAGGTCTAAAGGGATATTGGGGTTTCAATATACCAGGGTATGACAATTGGAATGTTTAATGGGTATAAAATGTTGAAAAATTAATGCGGTATAAAAAAACAACATTTGATTTTAAAATATGAAATGGGCTCTCGGTTTGGCCCAAATCATGTAAACACAACTTTTCCTCCGGAACTATATGGGAAACCCCCATATAAAATCACAAATAGTAATAAAATGCTAAAAACCTTTAAAATAATTCATGGATGTGACCCTAATTGGTTAATCAAATTATATATACAATTATCTAATAAGGATTTACTCTATTATAGGATTAGACTAATAAGTATAAGGGAACCTAATTTAAACAAATTCATATTGGACTAAATGTCTCGAAAGATGAAATGAATGTTTCATTAGGGAAAACTAATTAATATTTATTATTCAAATTCATGTGATCAGTTAATATAATTTTATTGATAACTATAATGGAAATTTTATTTTCTGGAAAAGGATTTATGAAATTAAATATGATAAATGTTTGTATCTAGAGAAAACTATATTATAACTGAATAAGTTAGTATATCTAAATTGTTATGAATCTTAGGATATTCATATTATAATTAAAATGTTCTGTTTCCTCATTTTACCCTTTTTTGTGAGGTATATAACATAAGAATAATTAAATATACTTAATATTCACTATTTTTATTATTGAGGTGTATTTACTAAGGATATTTTGGAATATTCATAATGATATGTGTATTATATGAAATATCTACGGATTTTCATTTAATATTTTTCATTAATGACTTAAAATATATATTAAAATTTATCAATTACAGTGAATTTTTTTTTTTTGAAAATTTTATATTTTAGGGGTAACTATTTAATAACATATGATTGATGGATGTATAATAATTATATTTTAATGCATTCTTAATTTTTAGAAAAGTGGTTCAGATAGTATTTTTATCTTGGGAATTTATTTTTTATTGAATAAAATAGTTATCCCTCATATTTTTGTTTATGATTATCTGATTTTTGGTATTACGATATAAATTTACTGGTTTGTGAATTTAGGAAGTAGTGGATAAAACATTTGAGGGATCCAGATTAGTATATTTTTAGAAGAAATTAGGATTTTGATGTTGTTAAATGTAGTAGATATTAAAATTGTTGTTAGGAAGGTATATTTTAGAGATTTTATTATTAGGGATATACATCCATGATTATATGATTGTATGATAGGTTATGGTTGTTGTATAATGATCTATAAATTGGTATAGACTAATATAGTAAATTATATTTCATAAATGAAGTTATATACTGAATGATCAATATGTTACAAACAACCATACTAGTAATAATTAGAATTTAATAACTAAAAATGGGGAGGAAATGTTTTAGGGGTGTTGAATGTAATGAATTTAGATTTTGGATCCTTTTAATTAACAATATCTTTAATAATTATGTCCCACGCAAAACAAAAGAGAAACAATATAGAAAAAAATTGAGACATGATATAATAGATGATTATTATTTTGAAGAATACAACATCAACAAACACATAATTAATAAAAGGGTATTAATCAATGTAAAAGGATTATATTTAGATGATATATATTGTTTTTATAAAAAATATTTATTAAAATAACTTTTGTTTTAATGAATAGTGTGATTTTTCAAAATAATTTAAATTCATCAGTTTTAAAATATTTTTATTAAAAAATATTATATTTAAAAATATTAAATTTAATGCTAACATTCATTAAATTTATTATTTGTTTGAAATATTATTAAAAAACACATCACATGAAAAATGATATTTCTCTATAAAATCTTTTTTCATTATATTTTGAATTTTGCATAACAATATTTATGAATTTAATAAATTTAATTTTGTTAAAATAGAAATACATTTTTAAAAATATAATATTAAAATTATCTGAAGATTAACTTTTGATATCATTCTAAAATAATTTATTTTTAAGTGAATAGTGAGAAAATTCAGATATTTCTTACAATGTCCAATTTATATGAAAAAAAATTGGAATGACATAGTCATATGAAATCATATATGTAAAAAAAAACCAAACAATTTTTATCTAATTAAACCAATGTTAAACATTTTTGAAAACATAAGTACTCATTTACAGTAAAAACAATTTTTATTTTTTTATAATATAAAATAGTTTTTATCAATTCTAAAAATTAAATTAAATTAAATTTTTTTTCAAATTTTTGATAAAAATGATTTTGTTATGTAATAATTTTAATAATTTATTTTAATAATATAAGTTTGGTTACAATGATTAAAATAAATGACCATGGTAATTGTAAAGATATTATTTCCGATAATTATTTTATTAATATTCATTAATTTTTATCTAATAAAATAAATTAATATCTTCTAAAAAATTACATTAAGATAATTAGTAACCATATATATAAATTTATTATCACTAATTAAATTTTTAATCATAGATAAATAATATTATGAATACTTAATGGTAAAAAAAATTTCTATATATTAAATGTTTTAATTTAAAAGATTATTTTATTTGATTTAGATATTTAATTAGATTAAATATATGATTAATTTATTTCAAACACTCAAAAAAAATTAAAATGGATTTCCTTTTATTTTTCATAAAATATTTATTACTTGGTTAGAAAGTAGTTACCTAGGTATAAATAAAAATGAAAAAATATATAATCCTACTCTTAATTTACATAAAAAATGTTAAAATAGTTGTATAAATTTATAGTTCAATATTTTTAGAACTTTTTTCACATGAAAGTAGTTTTTTTTTACTTTTGGAACCATTAACCATCAAATCGTGTTATTACACTATTGAAAAATAATGGGTCTCCATAAAAGTTTTATTTTTATCACATATAAATGTGGACTCTAAAACCAATTAATTATTCAAAAATTGCATAGGTCATTTCCTAAAACACTTAAATTTTTATCCTATTATAAACCAATCTAAAATTTCTATGCCTATAGTCTTAATAATATTGCCTAATTTGCTCATTTCAAAATATAATTTCAAGAGAATTTTTAAGTCCCCAAATTAAGTATAACATAATAATTATTAATTATTATATTAATGTAAAAAAATTATTTATTCATTTCCATAATGTTAAAAAACAAAATTATATTAATTGTGTGGTGTGCGGACTTTCATATCCATGAAGTAACATTTTGATGTTTTGTCCTGATTTGATTATTTTTTTAAAAATAATTCAAATATTATTCAAAAAATTTTAAAATCCAAATAATATCATTATTGTCTTGTTATAATTATATTATAAAAATCCTTAATAATACTCACTCATTGAGATATAGTGATTTTAGGTTTGGGCTCAGTTTAACCACCTATATAAACAATATTGTAAATATATATCTTGTATGATAATTGGAACCGAAATAGAAATGATATTATAAATTATAAAAATAAAATTATGTTTCAGGATTTTATAATGTTTATATTTAGTATTTAACATATTCTAAAAATATCATGATTGATCTTTATAATTATAGAAATAATCTAACACTAATTCAATTTGCACACACACGTTAGATAAAAAATATAATTAGTAAATAGAATATTATTATAAATGGTTTATATTAAATGAAATATAGATGACTAATATTCCTAATATAGTATCTAAAAAACATAATATTATTATTTAAGAATTTACTTTCATGTATATAACTAATCATGAATAAGGTAAGTGTTTCTTGTATCAATTTTCAAACCCATAATACATATACTTTATTAAACACATGGATTTCTTTTTAATGGTGTATCTAATACCATATAAAATATTATTCTTAATAATTATTACCTTATTTCTAATTATGATCAATTTTCTGTTCCGTTTTCATTCTCTCATGGGGTTTTGACAAAAATATTACAATGGTTTTAAGGGTTTCTTATCTCAATCTTCAAACTATGATACATATTTTCTATTGTTAAACATGTTTTATTTAGAATTGTTTATTTACTACCAAATGCATATATTTTATAAAATACCATTAATTTTTTAGAGTAATTGAATTTTAAATTTTAAATTGATTTTAATTTTAATATACAAAATATGGAAGGGTTTTTTATTAAGATACTACTCAAACCATAAGTGTATTATGACCAATATTATTTTCAATTATAGATTTCTTTTGAATGATAATACATCATGGTATTTTATACAACATGTAAATATATTATTCATTTTCATTTAAATATTTATGAGGATTTATATTTTTCTTTAAGATTTTATTTCCCTTTTACTCATTTTTTACCCAATGGGTTCCTCATAAGTTATTCCAACCTCGTCTTTTATTCTCACTCACGAACATCAATTTATCCATGTCCACACCCATTGTATGATATTTTATATTTACATATATATTAGTAAATAATTTATTATGTTCATTTTATATTTATTCATCTTCTTCAATTTTTTTAAATAAATATTTAATGTTTTCCAGATGACTCTTTTTCTTCTAATATAGAAAAAAAATATTTGTAGAATTTTCCATGTACACACATATTTCCAGCAGCATTTTTATTTTATTAGATAATATATATCTATTATTTCATGATTCAAGAAAAAAATTCTTTTCTATTAGTCGTATATAATATTAAATTAAAAAAAATCTCAAAATATCATGGATATTTCATATTTAAAAGGTGATTTTTTTTCAAAAAATAGTAAAAATATGAATTTTTTAGACATTATTGAATGAAATATCTTATAATGGATAATAGAAATTATTCATTCAATACCATCCATCATTATTCTATGTATTTCTTATGTTATAACCATACATTTTGGATTAATAATACATCATTGTTTTCGGCTTTTCTAATCATCCATTGTTTATTAATATTAGTAATATTCCAATTTGTTTCTTCTAGGAACATTTAAAATTTAATTTGTATAATTGAATGGTGTTATCCTAGATTAGATACAATGATTGATTAGTTTAATTATCAATTTAACCATTTACCCATTATCTATATAGTGTAAATACCATATAATTTATTATATTTATGGAATGGTTTTTACCTAAAACATTACTGAATATCTTTTGATACCCACATATATTACATGGGGTTTTGGAGTAATGATTTCATTTGGAGATTCAATTCGAAAATTATATAGAAAACATTTTTAAAGGGTTTATTTATTAAATAAAAAGTGAATGATTTTCGTTTTATGGTTTTAGGAAACCCATTTTATTTTTATATATTAATTAAAATGTCATATATTGAATGATTTATTATAATTAGAACTCATATATATGGATGATGAATGGGTGGGGCCTATATCAATATCAAATTCTATTGTTAAAAGTTTTATCTCAACGAAAAAATATTGTTCAATATATTTTAGTTTCTCTTATTCATGGTTATTGATTGTGTGGTTCCTAAAATTAATATTTCATTATTATAATGTTTGTTACATATTCAAAATATTTCACCATTTTATTACTTTTAATCATTATATTTTTCCTTCAATGTATCATGTTCAGTGATTAATGTTTCCTCATGATTTTTATTCTTCTATTACATTATTCCATGATTTATACCATGATTTATGATCAATTAATTATTTGGCATATGTTTCTTTTTTTCCTTCATTACACCAATATACTCATATTATAATCCCAAATGGTATTTGACTATTATTACTTTTATTTTCCATTACTGAGAATATAAGGTCACCCAATTCTCATTTTCCAATTTCCCCCAAGTTATTTAGATTAATATTAATTGTGAGAGGTCTTAAATGAGTATAGTGTAGTGAAATTAAGTAGAAATGTTCACCAGTATTGTAATGGACTTTATTATATAGCCAGTCTTCAAAGACATTAATACATTTATTTTTCATATTATGAGAATATTTTATGATTATTATCGATTAAATTATAATAATGTTTTAAAATAATGATATTGTTGTCTTGGTTCACAATAGATAAACCCTATATTAATGGATTAAATATAACTAAGGCTGATTTTGATTAAATAAAAAATATTTCTCATGCGAAGAGAAAATTAATGCTCCATGACTATACATATATCAATATGTTAATAAAATCCTGATTCATTAATGGTAAACTATATGAATGAAATATAATTTTTCCTAAGTTATAAATACGTATTTCACTCTGTAGGAGTTAGTATCAGTATGAATAATGAACATGGATCTTCCAATTGTGGATAACTATTTGGAAACTATTTTTTGCTTAAAATTTTTCAAAATATTATATTCAGAGTCTACCAAGATAGTTTCAATAAAAAACAGAAGAAAAATAATTCATGGAAAATATTATATCTAGAATAAGTATCTTAATGCATTCATTTGTTTGAATTTTAATTTTAAATAAAAATTTCAATGAAAATATTTATTTTATAAGATATATATATTTGAAGAGGGTCTTTCAGGTAAGGTAGTTTTTTATTTTTATTGGAATGAAACAAATCATCAAAAATAAATAAGATAGGAATAATAAAAAATATTATGTAGGATATAGACAAAAAGTTCTTGTAAATTTTAGTAAATATATAATGAATTATTCTTATAGTATTGAAAGTAAAAAAATAATATAAAGACTTTAGATTATTATTTTGTGTGTGATCACCACTACTATTACATTTTGTGAAGAAGAAAAAGAAAAAGGAATCACACATTTACTAAATAATGAATAATTTTTGGAGAACTATAATATTATTAATATATAATCATTATATCATAACAATAATACCTTCCTAAAAATTACAACAAAAAATTTCTATATATTATATATATTTTTTCAGAAAATAACAATAATGATTTTCTTATATCACAAATAATGTATATACACTACTCTTTTCTATCCATGATGGTGATTTTAGTGGATTGTATGGTATAATGTAATTTTATATCATTCCAAGGATTAAAAATAATATTTAGTTGTGAATATTGAACATTGAGTATCCTTATTGGATAAATTACACATTTTTTGTTACTTAAGACATGTTACCTCTCACACTAATAGGTAAAAAATATTATTCCATATGAAATTTTAAAATGAAGAAACAAAATAATATCCACTCATTAACCCCCATATCAAGGAGCTTATACCATGATAGGATATATCAATTTGTATCAAAGAAACTATGATTCATCAAATGATCATAATTTTGATGTTTGTTTCATTGATTTTTTTCAAGTCATTTCATATTTGAGTTATTTTTTATCTTGAGTTTTTTTAAAAAGTATCCATCTTTCTTAATTTGTTTAATTTTTTGGAGTTGGTGATATCATATAAATTTTTATATCTATATTTTATGTAATTAATTAATTGAATATTAAGTTATTTCCCATATTCAGTGAATATTTTGATGGAAATAATTGTTTATTATTTTTTCATTTGGAGTGGATGTTCTAGATGTAGTGACATAAGGTGTTACCCTAGTTGTATAGTGGAAAATTTTTATTAATGATAAAATAATGTATTTGTTGTTTTATGAGCATATATGATATTTCTTCCACACCTAAAAATTATAGAATGATATATTAAAAGTTATGTTGATTAAAACTAAAAAAGGAGTATGGGATATGCCACAATATATATATATTGAATAATAAAGAAAAAATACTAATTTTCATACTTGGTGAAGAAATTTTTAATATATTCATATTCTACAATGATGATATATTGATAAATTATTTACATGGTTCATGGGTTTGGTAATTAAAATTTGAGTATTTAGTTTTTCTTTTATTTATTCAATGGAGGTTGAGAAGATACATTGTATCTTCCCAGATTTATTTGATGATAATGTTATGGATTTAACGGATCATGATCTCATATAAATTCATCATATTTCTTTATCATATTCTTACTAATATATCAATTGAGAATGGAATAAAACATATATAATAGTAGTTTATGTTTTATAGAAATATCATTAAAATATTTTAAGAGATAAGTGTTTCAAAATAAAAATAAATATTTTTAGGAATATTATGATCAATTTATAAGTTTAAATTTTGATGAAGATGTTGATGTGACATTAAAAAAACTCATTTCACTTATATAAATGAGTTTCTGATAATGAAATTTTAAATTTTCGTGAATGAAACCTTTGTTTTGTTTCAATAATAGTGCAATTAATAATTCTACTACAAGTATCCTAAATATGGTGGTAGATAAAAGTAAAGATATAATGGATTCCTCACTTGATGTTTCAAGGAATAATTCTAATTATTTCAACATAGGTGTGTTTTTGTGATGTTTTTCAATATATAACATTTCTTAAAACAAAATAAAGGGTCATTTATATAATATGAAATAATTACCAAGTGATTTAAGTGAGCTTATTTGTTCAATATGTGTTTTAGGTTATAAAACATTCACTTCCCTTGTGTATTTCGAGGAGTTAGAAGTGAAAATTACATTATGTAAGTATATGTCTCACTATTAAATGCCATTGAGTAATAGGAATTTAAAATTGAGTTAATTTTATATAATTAATTAAATAAGACAATATATATTTTTGTTATATTAGAGATGAAAATAGAATAATGAGGAATATATCTGTTAAAATTGAATTAGATTGTGCCGAATTTTAAAATAAGGTTATTAAGTTTGTATAAAAAGTTAATTAATGATAATTCATAATCACTAAGGAGAAGAATAAAATTGAATTATTAAAATGTCTGTTCACTGAAATGGAGAAAAATATTGAATCGCTCATGTGGACTTTTATGGAGAAAGGAAATAGCATAAAAAAAATTTAGATATGATTTTTCCTATAATAAGAATATAGTGATAGATTTATCTAAAAAACAGAATATAATTTGGCTAATTAGAGACATGAAAATTTTTATAATCAATAATAATATCAATTAATGATTCATTAATATCATGGAATTAGCATATTCATTATTTCTTCATAATTGAAATTGAGAGAAGTGAATAAAATCATACCAGAGATGATTATTGAGAATCCTTTTTTTACTGAAATTCTAACCCTATTGAAAAATTTCCTATGGTGTGTGAACAAAATAGTTTTTGAATGTTATATATAATAAAATGAACTATTTTATAGTATCGAATAATTTTTTATAATCAATAAATTGTAATTAATGATTTCAAAAATAAAATTTTCAATGTAGTGTTATTTCTATACATACTATTAGTTCATGAATGATGTTGACATTTTATATCAACTATTGGTTCTATTGATAATAAATTACTCTTATTAAGTGTCTTTATTTCATATTAAGAATGTTGTTACTATTATTTTTTATGGATTTAACCATGTAGGAAAAAAACCAATGAACAAAAGTCAGAAAAACTGTAACACACGAAGAAATTTACATGTTGAGGAACCATTCTAAAATTATGAATGATGTATATTGGTGATGTGATTAAGAATATAATATTGTTGAAGTGTGTCTCAAGATCCCATCATTTCATCATTTTAAATAACTAGAGAATAAATCATTTTACATTAGATATATGAAAATGGATACATTCAATAAGAAGATGTCTCGTAAGGAGAACAATAAAGTTTTGATGAAAATGATGGTTGTTGACTACAAAATGGGTAATAATAATAATATAATTAATAAAAAGGTTGAATATTTTATATTAAGAAAAATATATATGAGAATGAAATATGATGACGGTGTTACTAGTTTAGGTCATTAATGTAAATGTTTAGAAAAATAAGAAGCCAAGAGTATTAAAAATAAATAGAATTTAGAATGTCATTTTTCTAAATTCAATAGGAAGATGTGTAATATGAAATAGGAGTTGAAGAAAAATGTGGATAATCATAGTGGTTTCAATCCTATGGTGGAGTTGAAAACTAATCCATGGAGGTTGATGTCGAATTTACAATTTTCATTTATTAAATTATAAGGTACGATTAGTCCATCACATCAATTTTCTGTTCATTGGATTATTTTATTCAAAAGGGAGAAAGATAACATAAATATCTCTATGTTTATTTTCTAATGTATTTGGAAAATGTATTTATAATCGTGGATTAAACTATTTACATATAATCCATTTATATTTGTGCGTCTTTGAAAACTCTTATAGCAATGTTTTTGAGTATGTATGAAAAATATTTCATATATTGGTTATGGGTATATTTTTTATGTTGAATAAGTATTGAATCTAAATTTATCTTAAGTGAGATCCGGGGATAAGGAATGTTTATTTCGCATTTTGATTCGAGTGGATAAAGAGTTACGGAGAGATGATTATATGTTACAATTTAAGGTATAACATGATATTGTTGTTCAATATTATTATTTTCTACATTGATTCCACTAAATAATGATTAAAAGTTTTGAATGATTGTTCATTAATAAGTATATTATGTTTTATAGTTATTAAATATAATCAATTTTAAAAATAACCTAAAGGTAGAGATTGTTGAGACTAAGAGTTGTTTTTAGATATTATTGTGACACAAATAAATTTGTATGTTATTTGGTATTTATGTTTTTTCCTATTGTATTTAGTAATTATTCATTAAAATAATATTTGATGAAGTAGAGGGGATGTATTTAATTTTTTTTATTTTTCATTCAATATATAAATCATGTTCTAAATCATTTAAAATAATATTTTTTAGATAATTTAATTGATATTTATTTGGAAGAAGGTGTTGTGAAATTTTCTTATTTATTTGGATTTATAATGATGATTTTTTAGATAAACCAATTTATGTATAGATTTTGGCTACTGAATGTATATATATTGGTTTTTAGAGAAAGTGAATATTTGAAAAAAATGAGTATATACATGTTCTTTTGAAGAATGTATCCCCTCATGCTTCCATGGTACACATCTCTTTGAATAATAGAGTAGCGTGTGTTGTACGCAACTTCGAGTTCTAACACACCACAACCAATCAAACTAGCAGTTACGAATAGTATTACCTAATTTAGGAAATTTTATAAATTTTATCTTTAAAAACTGACTTCAATTTTGGATTCTGAATATCGAAATAATCTTAGTTTGAATTTTTGGTATTTTTTTGAAAACATTCAATTTTTGATGAATACCGAAAAACAGTGAGTTAATATTTAAAACCAAATTTTTATTTAAATAATTAATAATTTTATTTAAATATGTTTAATGTAAAAATAGATACATAATACCTATATAAGTTCAGTGTAATTCCTTAGAGTCAGTTAATAATAATTTTAGATATATAAAGATTTTATTGAACTTTTTAGTGTCTTTTACCCACCTTCTAGGAGAATTTGAAAATTCACATAAAACAAAATTTTACCGCTTCTGTGTGTGAAATTTTAAACATTCTGAAAGACACACTAGATATCAATAAGAAAAATGTGGTTCAACAAGATGAAAATAATATTTGGTGAATAGTAACTTTTTAGTTTTATTTACCACGATTAAAAGTAAATATGGTATTTAAAGGTAGAAATGATATTATTATTATCCTAAAACATGTCCTAATTCTATTGGATAAGTATAATTCGACCAATTAAACCTTAGGTATAAATTATGAACCTCTTTGGTCCACATGGATTAGATTAGGACAGTTATCATTATTTTATGTAAAGAAGATTTAAAAGAGTTAAAATCAAAGTTTAGTTAATAATTTTTTTTTATATAGGGTTATACATACGATAAATTCGACTATAAATATTTGAAACAAATATAAAAATATTTCCTACATAATAGTATTTAATTAATATTTTTATAAATTAAATAATTTAATTTATTTACTACAAAATTATGATGAAGTAATTACCTAATTAATGAAATATTAAGATAATAGATATTATAAATATCCAAATAAATGTAATATGAGACATTTTATGAATTAAAAATCATTATAGGTTAATATTACATATTAGATTTGGTTAGATTAATTTTTTCTATGTAATAATTCTGTTACAAATTTAGAGAAAACAAAATATCAAATAGTGTAAAAATTGACATAAAAGAGTTTTTTAAAAAAATATTATATTATTAATTTATATTCAATTCCAAAAAATATAAGGTTCATCCAAAATAGTTATCAAAATATAGGTGTATCATTAATGAACCACTTGTGGTTACCTTGTAAGAATATAGTATGTTTATTGACCATATAATATTAAAATACAAAAAGACATGGTAAATGTCAAACTGTTTAACTAAGAGTAAAATCTAAATGTTAAAGCTAATATAGTGCCCTAACCTATCTAAAACATATTGGTTGGGTGTTTCTAGACACATATACACTTTTTCCATTAAATATTCCATTTTTTAGGCATTAGATACCGAAAATGAGTTTATTATAATATAATATTTCTAGCTTTTCCTAAGGTGCCCCTCACCCCTCTTATAAAAGGGCACTCCCCATTCTCTCTAATTCAAATCATCAATGCCAATTGGCTTTGCCAAAGCCTGCCCAAATACCATATAAACTGTCCTAACTTCATTCAAGATGCCTTTTTTAGTCATAAATCCATCCGAAGGTGATCTTTTGATCAAATCAAAAGGAAGAACCCGAAGAAGAGGTAAATATTCCATCACCACTTTCATGTTCCTTTCATCTTCCATGTCCTTTTTCTTTGTTGTTTCCATTATAAAATAACAACTCCTATATATTTTGTATACTTTTAAGTTATTATAATTATGTTACAACCAAATTCATTTTTCTATCCATCCTTTGAATGACATGTCACATTACGTGCGTACATACAACTTATCATCTCCACGCCATGGTGTAATTATTATTCAATAAATTATTATTTGGATGGGTATAATAATGATGCATAATTGATGTAAATATAAAATATAAAATTATTATGATTTTAATATCAAAAGAATGATATTTTCACTCGTGCATACATACCGATTACCGTCTCCACGAACGCGATGAGATTAATTCCCCATCGAATCCATTCAAGAATAATTTTCATTAGATGATTAAAAATAATTTTTAAAGACATTATATCATTCTGGATATTAATATGATATATCCCATACATATCAAATATTACTCACTTAACCAAGAATATAAAGGAAAACAAATCCGTTCACACCCAAAACGACGATAATTCTAAGATATTATTAACAATGAAATGTTAAAATAGCATATATGATATCATATCAATGTATATGATCATTGATTAATTTAATAACAATTATTTCAAAATTATAAAGGAGGTTAAACTACCCTTGACCCAGGAAAAAGTACATGTTAAGGGTAAATTTCACAATCTCTTTATTATTCATGTTTGTATTTACGTAAGTATCTACTGGGACCTCTTAATCATCCACATCCATGTTTCTTAAAAATATATTTCATAACATTCATAATATTTTATGGACTATGGGTTAAAGTCATTTAAACCCTTTTTTAATTTTTATAAGATGTTTATAATGAAATCTTTCTATCATTTTTTCAAACAAGGTCCTCTATAACCTTTTTAAAAAAATTATGGTAAGATTGATTTTTTTAACTTATACGGAGGTTACAGCTCTTTTTTACCATTATAACATCATCAAATCATTCCAAAAATCTTATAAGAATATTTCTAAAAATAAATGTTTGTTTATAATTATATGAATTTTAAATGATTTTAATATAAAAATATTTATTTCTCTAAAATTTTTTTTTGATTTCACCAATGCCAAGATCCATTGATGGATTTTATGTTTATTTGAAGTTGATTTATTATGATGAAAAACATCCATATTGTATTGAAGGTTTTGTGATATGTTTGAAAGTGGATGTGTTATTTAATTACCATTCTTGGTTTATTGATAAATTATTGACATTTCGTATGCTAGTTTTAATAATAATGTTTATGTTATGTTTAAACCTTTTCATATGAGGTATGAATTGGACTTAGTATGTAATAAGTGGTGCCCTCTATAGCTCCTCAATACAATGGTAGGTCTCATGAGAAAAGATAGTGTCTTAGAACAAGGCTTTGAACAAATCTTATTTGTAGTCTCGGACCAAGGCCTTGATTATGTGGTTATGAAAGTCTAGCATTATGCATTCCATCATTATGAATGTGGCTATTGATATTTCATGTGATTATTAGACTTGTAGAATATCTATTTGTGTAATAAAATGATATTATTTGATTTTATCTTTTCCATATTATGCTGAAGTTAAAGTTTAAAAGGCTTTTGTTTTAGTTTTATACATTTCCATAAATGTTTATGCTTATTTATTAATGTTTCAACTATGTTTATATCCTAATTGAGCATCTGAGCTCACCCATTTCTATGTTTTATTTTTCCTAGTATGTGAAGAAGTATTTTATGACATACCTACTGAGATAGACTAAGGGGATATGAGTGTGGTCAATGGAAACAATGTTGTTGTATTTTTTCATTTTATAATGTAATGTAATCCTAATGAATGTATTTCGTACTTCCAAGGCTACAAAACTAATCAGTCATTCGAGACTTGATATTTTGTGATAATGCCAATGTTATGTAATAATGCACCAACTCTGGGTAATTGGGGTCAAGGCGTTATAGTTGGTATCTGAAGAAGTTTAGTTTAAACCTTGGAATCTAGATTAAGATAAACTCGGATTAGAGCACATTACCCTAAGATATACATTGATTATTAGTATAGAAGAATTTACTATAATTTTGGTATTGTATAGATTTTTTGAGTTTCGAATGAAATAAATCCCCAAGTAGGTACGACCATGTAGAGGCGGCTCTGGTACAGAAGTTAACTAGGTGTAAAATCCAGAAACACCACTTTGAGCAAGAATCAAACTGGAACTGGTGCACAAAAATGGGCCTTCCTGCACTAATGGTTATGACACTCCTGGGGGATATTCTTTAGATAAATCTCATTTTATTTACAAACCATTATGAATGGTTTAAGAGTATATAATTCCTCAATGAAAACAATATTTATGATTATGGATTATATTTATTAATTGTTCAGTTTATGTTAAGTGTTTTACAAGTTTGGATTTATGTATTTTGATTCATAAACTAATCTAGTTTATGCCATTGTTTACAAATGGCGCCTTGTGGAAGGAATGGAAATTGTATCAATGCATGCACTCCATATAGGGATTGACCTCCTGCTCAAGATAATTATAGAAGAGCTGGTGATACAACTAGTGTTGATCAGCTTATCACCATACTGGGAAAACTCACTCAGGTTATGAATAATAACCATACCCATATGGAGCACCCTGATCCACATCATAGAGGATTAATGTTAGATCGCTTCATAATGAAATAACTACCAATATTCAATGGAATACAAATCCATTAGTGTATAAGAAATGGATAAATTACTTATACAAAATATTCCATGCTTTGGGGAGTAGTGAAAGGGAAAAATTTGCCATGGCAGTTTATGTAAAGACCAGGAAATTTCAATGAATGTTTTTTTCTTAATTTATTTTGGATTTTACGAGTACACAGTTTCTGACGACGCCAGATTCTGAGGCCCATTGTGCCTAGAATCAATTTTTTATGTTTAGCTCGGGTACGTTAAGTGAACGAACGAGCATGTTTTTCTAACTTTTGAACAGGTTCTCGGAATCAAAATCCAAGGCTACCGATGAACTCGCATTTCTGGTTTGTGCTTAAGAGGACTTTCACCTCGATGACAGATGATCGGGATTGAGAGTTGGTTTTTGGGATTCATGTGAATTAATAAAATAAAATAATAGACAACTTATTCTATCTTTGTTGAACCCACGTCATGTGGATAGTGTTGGTTATAATCTCCACATGGGAGTTGGAGGTCTGACCGCCACACCCTAACCTCCCATGGGAGGATTATTAGGATGAGGACCACCCAAGCAGCATAACCTCCCACGAGAGGTTATGACATGGGGTCCACATGGGGCTTAACAACCCATTTAATGGGAGGGGAGGAAATCTCTCAACACACCCCCATTAATGAGGGATAGCCTTTTAGACTCTAACTCCCCTTTTAATAGAGGAGAATAAAACATCCTCAAAACACCCCCATTTAATGGGAGGAATTTCCTTGAACCTATCCTTGTTAATTAGGTGGGGACCACCCGGGCCACTAAACCCCCCTCGAAACTACCCAAATTTAATTATGTCATCCACTCGGGAAATTAATTGGGCAGAGCCTCTCCACTTTTTGAATTTTGAATTGTCCTAACCATCGTGAACTATATTATGTGGGGCACACTTAATTAATTTCTGCCACCAAGAATAATAGATAATATTCTATTATTTTGGCACGTTCTTTTGCCTTTTGGTGGAGAGCTTGAGATAATTTCTTTCTCTAGCGAAGAACGCGTAGAATGTCGGTGACGCTTCTTCCCCGACCTTCTTCGGAATTCTTCCTTGGAGCCCCCCTTTCTAACGTGGTTCTTCTCCGATGACCCTCCTTCCTCCCTCCTCGTCGTCAACCCACCGATGCATGAACTCGGAAGTGGAAGCGTGTGGTGAATAACATCATCATCTTCCCCCGTGACGAACGTGCGCCCCGATGAATCAAAGTTAGAGGTTTTTTTCTTGTTCGTGAATATTTTTTCCTTTTCGTCCATCCTATTATTCTTGCGTCGTCTGTTATCATTATAATGGGAGGAGGTCGGACCGCAAGAACCCAACCGACCCTTCTCCCCCTTCGATGTTTAGTTTGTCGCGGCTTGAACTAAGGTGATGCGGTGCCATCGCACCGTGCGGAAACAAAGAAGAATGTGACGAAGAAGCATAGCGTCATCGCGTTGCGTCGTGGAGGCCGAACAAATCCGCAGCGCCGTCGCGTCGTGCCGGAAAACCACAAAGAGGCTGCAGTTTGTTTATTTGATGTGTGGATTGATGGGAGATGATGAAGAGGGGCAAAAAGGCTTTTGAATCCCTTCACAGTGAAGATCTGGTCCTGAGAGGACCGTTGGCGAAGAAGGCAGGTGAAACGGACCACCGGAGCGCGTCCGGTGGTCTGCAAAAGGCAGCGGCGGCACGCCGCCGGAGAAAACCTTTGTGGCTGAGCCGCGGTGGTGGGGGTAGAACCAGAACGTCTTCGGCCATTCCTTATTTGGGCGGCGTGGCTTATGTCGCGCCAGGTTGTCAACCGCGGGGGTTGTAACCCCCCCCCCCCCCCCCACACACACCTGCTGTCCACGCGGGCGCCACGCCAGCGCCAGGCCGGCCGGGCCAGGCCGCCCAGGCCGCACCGGGCTGCGCCGGCCGGGCTGGGCCATGCCCACTAGGCCGGGTCGTTCCCTATTGGGCCGGACCCGGACTTGGGACGGGTCGACACGGTTCGGGCCGACCCAGGGGGTCTCGGGCCGGGTCGGACCGGGCCCGAACCTCCTATTTTCAGAAAGTTTTCACTCAAACTCCCATAACATGAGATATGGTCCTCCGAACAATGCACCATCAATTGAGATACGATCCTTGGATCGAAACGGTCGTTTCGGTATATTACACTCAAGGTTTCAGATAACTTTGGGTATGGTCAGGTTGGTTCGAACCTGAAACCAACCAGGCCCTCGGAGCGGAAACAATTATAACATGAGCTCTGAAAGTCTGATTGATGTGTCATCGACATTGTTGGATTTTTCATGATGAGGTGGAACATTTGGCATAATTCTCCTGAGGATTGGACATAGTTGGATAGTGGTCGGGATTGATTGAACCCAAAATCCAACCGGGCCCCTAGAACGGAAAAGATGATAACTTTCAGACCGGACGTCCGTTTGATGAACCGTTAGCGATGTTGGTGATAAAGTTGAGAAACGGTCCCTATGAGTATATCCTATGAGATTTTGGGGTACAGTTGAGACACAGCCAGGTTGGTTCGCACAAGAAACCAATCGGGCCCTTGGGACGAAAAGGCTAATAACTCACAGACCGGGCGTCCGATTGACGTGTCGTCTGTTGCATTGAGACCCCTATGACGAGGCGGACCATTGGGATAATTTTCATGGGACAGTGTGATAATTTTAGTATCGACCTGCAGGTCGTGGAGCAGACCCTCCTATAGAAGACTGTACGGAGTACGGAGACCGTGTAGCTGGCTGAGACCTGATGACTGTTTGACCGACTCGATTTGGAGTGAGTCGACCCGCCCACTGGATGGAGCACTACTATGTTTGGGTGCTGACCCATGGCATATGGAGCATTACTGTGTTTGGGTGCAGACCCGTGGTACTCAACATAATGAGTAACTCTACATGCTATTAGGAGGGGTGCACTACTGTGTTTGGGTGGCAGATCCTGGCGGGAAGCACTACTGTGTTTGGGTGGCTGACCCGCGGAACTCGACCGGAGGCATACCTTAGCAGTCTTAGGTTAGTGAGAAGTACCTTGGAGTCGTGACATGATCATTGTACTCGACAGAGACGGGGCTCTTCAGCAGTTACAGTTTCGATAATGAAAATCCTTGTTTGAGCTGAGTCTATGACCTTTGTTTTTACCTCATGATTGAGATGGGTCACATGATAACTTACGTATATGTATGTGCATATACCTAGGTAGTGGTTATCTTTTTATTTCATAACCTTTGTGTTTCCTCATGATTTAAATGGGTTACTTGAAATCTTATGTATAAGTATGGGATTATACCTATGTAAGGGATATCGGTTGAGATCCTTCATGTGGTAATCCTTGTTGGATTTAGTGAGACCATGAGGGTATCGATGTCCCTAATAAGTATCTTATACTCACCCCTACACGGGCTATGCCCACACCTCGTTGTGTTGGTTTCAGACGACGTGCAGCGCTGACGGAGGCCGAGGGTTTGAGAACTGGACGGTACCCGGTGGTGGATTCACGACGACACGATACACGGAGGAGGTTGACGGGCGAGAGCGTTGTGGAAGCTATCTATACCTACCCTTCAGGTAGGATCCGTGGTGGACGACCCAGGATATTCGATTTCTATATATACCCTTTAGGTAGGATCCGAGGTGGATGACCCAGGAGCTGCTTCTATTCCTCCAAGATGTTTGTCTTTTCTTTTGTACTTACTTTCAGTTGTAGCTGTACTTTTCAGTTGGGTATGTATTCTGGCCCTTTTTACATTTCATAACATTCTTTAGTACATAGTTTATTACTTCTTCTTGTACTCTATGGTGTTTTGTATATTTTATAAAGGAAATTCCTTCCAATTTATTGAGATTTTCGCATTTGGTGCTAGTCGCCAGCCCCTGGCCTATGGAAGGCAAGCCTGGGGTAGTCACGGCATGGTTCCTGAGGAAGGGTCGTGACAAATTGGTATCAGAGGATTCGATTCTACCGCAGGACTTATAACTCTGATATTTTCTTTTCTATGAAGCAATAAGTGTTAAGGGTACCGAGTGTGGTCTTCAGTTTAGGGAGTCCAGTGTTGGTGCGGCGGTCGACGTATCCATACACCAGGTCTCTGACTACTAATTTCCGACTTTGTGCACAAAAACACTTATTGCGTGTGTGTTTCCAAAAGTTTTAATGTTAGATCAAACCAGGTTAGCTCACTAGGTATAAAATGTTGACCGTGTCGCATCTGTTCATGATGTATCCACGCAAACGGTTAGTTGGAGTTATGAGATTGTACTCGATGGCGGCCCACCGAGCGACGAGGCTCCGGTGTAGGGCCCTCTTTCTATATTGGCACCCTCGGGTGGTGTAACAGTACCACCACCACCTGTTGGGAAGTAGATGCCACCAGCCTTACTAGAGAAATGTGCATGATGGTAGAGCATGTTGCACGAGTTCCAGCAGTAGAGGCCTCTGAGGTTACGAGGCGAGGTAGATTCCCAGACAGCAGAGCACTGGCTGGAGGCAATTGCTAGAGTTTTTATCCTAGATGAGACATCAGTAGAGTGGATGGTGGACATGGCTACTAGTGTTTTCCAGTGAATGACCGTGAGGATGGTCCGCATAGTGATGAGGCTTCGGTACGTGGACTGATTCCTGAGATAGTGCCTTCGGGTAGTGTGTCAGCTATACATCACTACCTGTTGGTCAGCAGTTACAACTGGCTATACCAGTAGGTGAAACAAGTAGGATTACTACCTTACACGTGTTCCAACATTAGATACCATCAAGTTACGAGGCGAGCCTGACTCAGAGGCAGCTGAGGATTGGCTTGAGGTGGTGGCTAAGAGTTTTCTAGAGCTTATACATCTTCGACAGGATGACATGTCGGTAGCTAAGAATTTATCGGGGCGTACCAAACCATTCCTGGTTCTCAATTAATGCATTTTTAACGGTGCTACGGGGCTCGTAAATCCGAGCCATCACCTTTTCTCTATGCATTCCTACTTATTCCAGGGTTATTGAAAGAACCTTTGTGTTCGATAATTCTTTTGTTGAATGGATGCAGTCAGTGAAGGTTAGCAGTGGGAATGTTGGAAACTGGCACCAGTCTTGGAGACTTGGGCATGTAAACTTTTTCATGTAGAGGAAGTAAAAAAGGACAGATGAGTTTACGAATCAGTAGACGAAGAGGGAGATCTAGGAGAGCATCATGAGGTGGTCAACATTTAACATGTTACAATCACCAACCTTTGTAGTCCCTACCAGGCTCAGGGAGAAGGAGGGCATGGGAAGAGTGTAGCTGCATGCGGTGATGGAGTATGACCCAATGTCTCTAATAATGATTCAAGGTACATTCTTTGTCCATTACTAGTTGTCGTAACATCATATTTTGATATGGATCATTCCTTCTACGAATCTTGTCCCAGACCTAGATTTTACAGTAAGCCGTAGAATTGACCCTCACGTCTGGAGATACCTTAGGAGGAGACTCGATAATCACAATTACACCGACTACGTGGTCTGACCCACGGGATGAGATTTTTTGTTAGAATATCATGGTTCTAGCGTCGAGGCCTTACAACATTGGTCTCGGTATGGATTGGATTTACAGTTCATGCACAGATTAACTCTATTAGGCAAAAAGGATGGGGTTTATCTACAACGATGGGATGGGGTTTTCATGGTCGGTGAAAAGGAAAACCCAGGCAGCACAGGATGGAATCATGCATAGGAATGTGTAGCCGATCACTCTTGAGTCATCCAACTTCACCCACGTGGCAGCAGGAGTTTTGAGTTTCAGTTCTAACCATGAAAGGGAGACCTCTAGAATTCGAGGATGACGATCACGTCCTTTTATGGGTCTCACCTCGAGGATGTTTACAGACCTTTCTAGGTCCCCAATAGGGTAGGTGAGGTGGTTTACCGTTTGACCTTTCCACCTCAGTTGCACCAGGTGCATAATATCATTCACTACCTCAGCTGAAGAGATACGTGCATTATCCTTCACAAATCATCGCTCTCAGGGGTTTGGACATCGATGACTGGACGACTTCCACGTATCTCAATAAGGGAGATAAGTGCTTGACCCGATGCATATCATCGACCATGGGGAGTTGGACATTGGCGATGGGGTGACTTTTGCATTGTTCCATTAGAGGCTGAGAATCGACATGAGTGGGTCCTACGAGGACTATCGATTCCTCTTGTGGGTTTTTGTAGGCAGCATGGGAACCTCCAGGTGAGCACATGGGAGCGGAAGGCTCAGGTGTGTGGGAAGTACCGCTTTTGTATCCCTAGTATGTGTTAAAGCTTTACGGGGATGTAAATCCTTGAGGTGAGAGTAATGTAAAGACCCGAAAATTTCAAGTAATTTTTTTTCTTAATTTCTTTGGGATTTTACGAGTATGAGGTTTCTGATGGCGCCTAATTACGAGGCCCGGTGTGCCCGGAATCAATTTCTGAAGTTTAGATCTGGTATTTTTAGTGAACGAACGAGCGAGTTTTGCTAACATTTGAACCGGTGCTCGGAATCGAAATATGAGGGCAGCGATGAACTCACAGCGCTGGTTTTAGCTTAAGAGGACTTTTACCTCGATGGCCGATGATCGGGTTTGAGAGTTGGTTTTTGGGTTTCATGTGGATTAATAAAATAAAATAAGTGAAAAATTATTTTATCTTTGTTGAACCCACACCATGTGAATAGTGTTGGTTAAAAGCTCCACATGGGAGTTGGTGGTAGGACTGCGAACCCTAACCTCCCATGAGAGGATTATTAGTGTGGGGACCACCAGATTAGTATAACCTCACACGAGAGGTTATGACATGGGGTCCACACGGGGCTTAACCCCCCATTTAATGGGAGGGGAGGACATCTCTCAACACTCTCCCATTAATGAGGGAGAGCCTCTTGGACTCTAACTCCCCTCTTAATGGAGGAGAATAAAAACTCCTCAAAGCACCCCGATTTAATGGGAGGAAACACCATGACCCTCTCCTTGTTAATTAGGTGGGGACCACCTGGGCCCCTAAACCCGCCTTGAAACTCCCCAAATTTAATTATGTCATCCACTGGGGCAATTAATTTGGCGGAGCCTCTCCACTATTTGAATTTTGAATTGTGCCAACCATCGAGAACATAATTAAGTGGGGCCCGCTTAATTAATTTATGCCACCAAGAATAATAGATTATATTCTATAATTTTGGCACGTTCTTGCGCCTTTTGGTGGAGAGCTTGAGAGAACTTCTTTCTCCAGCGAAGAACGCAAAGAACGCCGGTGATGCTTCTTCCCTGACCTTCTTCAGCCTTCTTCCACAGAGCCCTCCCCCCCTTCTGACATGGTGCTTCTCCGATGACCCTCCTTCCCCCCTCCTCGTCATCAACCCACCGATGCAAGATCTTGGAAGTGGAAGTGTGCAGTGAACGACATCATCATCTTCCCCCGCGACAAATGCACACCCCGATGAATCAAAGGTAGGGGTTTTTTTCTTGTTCGTGAATATTTTTTCCTTGTCGTCCATCGTATTATTCTTGCGCCGCCTATTATCATTATAATGGGAGGAGGTCGGACCGCACAAAAACAGCCGACCCTCCTCCCCCTTCGATGTAGAGTTTTTCATGGCCTGAACGAAGGTGACACGGTGCCATCGCACCGCGCAAAAACAAATAAGAACGTGATGAAGAAGTGTGACGTCGTCGCGCTGCGCTGTAGAGGCCAAACAAATCCGCAGTGTTGTCGCGCCGCGCCAGAAAACCACGAAGAGGTTTCTGTTTTTTTATTTGACGTGCGGATTGATGGGAAATGAAAAAGGGGGCCTTAATGGCGTTTTAATACCTTCGTAGTGATGATCAGGTCCCGAGAGGACCATTGGCGAAGACGGCAGGTGAAACAGACCACCAGAGCGCGTCCGGTGGTCCGCATAAGCTGGCGGCAACATGCTACCAGAGCAAACCGCCGCCGCTGAGCCGCGGCAGGGGGGGAAGAACCAGAATGGCTTCGGCCATTCCGGATTGGGGTGGCACTGCTTATGTCGCGCTAGTTCATCAACCGCGGGGGGTTGTAACCCCCCCCCCCACCCGCTGGCCACGCAGGCACCGCGCTAGCGCAAGGACGGCCGGGCTGCGCCCTATTGGGCCAGACCCAGACCCGGCTTGGGTCAACCCAGTTCGGGCCGACCCAGGGGGTGTCGGGCCGGGTCGGACCGAGCCTGAACCCCCTATTTTCGGGCATTTTTTGTTCAGATACCCATAACATAGGCTACGGACCTTCGAACGACACACCTTCAGTTTCGATGCGATCCTTGGATTGAGATGTTCATTTCGATATATTACACCCAAGATTTTGGAGAACTTTGGGTATGGCTGGGTTGGTTCGAACCCGCAATCAACAGGGACCTCGGAGCAGAAACGCTTATAACTTGAGCTCCAGACGTCCGATTTACGTGTCGTCAACATTTTTGGATTCCTCTTGATGAGACGGAAATTTTGGCATACTTCGCCTGAGTATTGGACACAGTTGGATAGTGGCCGGGTTGGATTGAACCTGAAATCCAACTTGGACCCTAAAACAGAAAAGCTGATAACATTCAGACCGAACGTCAGTTTGATGAACCGTCAGTGACATTGGTGATCACATAGAGAAATGGACTCTATGAGTACACCCTATGAGAGTTCAGGGTACAGTTGAGATACGGTTGGGTTGGTTCGCAAATGACACCAACTGGGCCCCTGGGACGAAAAGGCTAATAACTCACAGACCGGGCGTCCGATTGACGTGCCGTCTGTTGCGTTGAGACCCCTATGACGAGGTGGTCATTTGAGATACTTATTATTGGGTCTTTTTGATACATGGAGTATCGACCAATAGCTCGAGGAGCAGACCCTCCCGGAGACGAGCGTACGGAGTACGAAGACCGTGTAGCTGGCTGAGACCTGACAAATGCTTGACCGACTCGACTTGGAGTGAGTATACTAGCCCAGTGGATGGAGCACTACAATGTTAGGGTGAAGACCCTTGAAGGATGGAGAACTACTATGTTTGGATGTATAACCTTGATACTCAACAGAATGAGTGCCTCTACAGGCTATTAGGGTGGGGGTGCACTACTGTGTTTGGGTGGCAGACCCCAGCGGGAAGCAGTACTGTGTTTGGGTGGATGACCCACAGTACTCGACAGGAGGAGTCCCTCAGTAGTCCTAAGTTAGTGAGAAATACCTCAGAGTCGTGACAGGATCACTATACTCGACAGAGATAGGGCTCTTCAACAGTTACAGTTTTGATAATGAAAATACTGGGTTGAGCTAAGTTTGTGGCCTTTGTGTTTACCTCATGATTGAGATGGGTCACTTGATAAATTAGGTATATGTCTGGACATATACCTAGGTAGTGGTTACCCATTGATTTCATAACCTTTGTGTTTCCTCATGACTGAGATGGGTTACCAGATAACTTAGGTACAAGTATGGACATATACCTAAGTAAGGAATAACTGTTCAGATCCTTCTTGTGGTTATCCTTGTTGGATTTAGTGTGACCATGAGGGTCTCGGGGTCCCTAATGAGTATCATATACTCACCCCTATACGGGATATGCCCGCACCTCGTTGTGTTGGTTGCAGGCAACGGGCAGCGCTGACGGAGGCCGAGTGTTCGAGGACTGGACGGTACTCGGTGGTGGACATCACGATGAGACGATACTTAGAGGAGGTTGATGGGTGAGAGCGTTGTGGAAGCTATCTATACCTACCCATCATGTATGATCTGTTTTGGACGATCCAGGAGCTGCGCTATCTATATCTACCCTTCAGGTTGGATCCGAGGTGGATGACCCAGGAGTTGCTTCTATTCCTCCAAATTTTTTGTCTTTTCTTTTGTACGTCATGTCAGTTACAGCTGTACTTTTCAGTAGGGTTTTTATTCTGGACATTTTTTCTTTTCAGAAATTTCTTTATTAATTATTGTATTACTTCTGCTTGTACTCTATGGTGTTTTATTTATTTTTATAAAGGAATTTCCTTCCCAGTTATCAAGATTTTTTCTTTTGGTGCTAGTCGCCAGCCCCTGGCTTATGGAAGGAGGGAATGGGATAGTCACGGCACTGGCCCTGAGGATGGGTCATGACAGTTTACCACCTCACTGGAGATGCTAATAAATGGTGGTCATAGAATCAAAATACAAAGGAAGACTATAAAGTATCAAATATGCAATGGAGGGAGTTTAAAGAGTTTTTATAGAAAAATACTTTCCTCATGACCATAGAGTAGATATGAAAAGGTAAATTTTTAGTATGAGGCAAAAGGAGGATAAGAATGACTCAATGTATGAAGCTAACTTTACAAGGATAGTGATGCATGCAGTGGATTATATATGTAACCCAAGAATTAAGATTGATCATTTCTTTAATGGGTTATAACCATTTCTCCATTGAGCATTAGTCTCACAGTCCTTGTTGTCGTATGAGGATATTGTCTCATATGCTATCAAGACAGAAAAAGAAGTATCCATGTCTTATGACTTTAAAGAAAACCAAGAGAATAAGAGATGTGTTAAACACTCTTGAAATAAAATTTAGGGTAATAAGGGAAAAGATGAATATCTATCCTGCAGTAAGTGTGGGAAGAAACACCTTGGTACTTACTAGAAGGGAATGTGACTCTGTTACAAGTGTGGTGAGAAGTCCACCAAGATCGTGATTACAAGGGGAAGGAAGAGACTTCCAATGTTGAATGCTACGATTTTAGTGAAAGGGGGAATTATGTGAATAAATGTCCTATGAGTTAGGGTAACTCAACTCAAAAAATGCCAATGGATCAAGTCCAAGCTAATGTTATCACTACTACTGAGGTTGAAGCTCCGAAAGACGTGGTAGCAGGTAATTTAATGGTTTTATAATGTTTAGAAAATGATTTTTTTGATTCTGAATCTTTTCATTAATTAATATCTTCCCAGATTGCTATGAAAATTATATGTTTCCAATTTGATTTAATAAGGGAGTTGTTAATCCAAACTCTTAAGGGAAGTATCAACGCAACAATGTTTTTGTGATTTAGTTTCCATTAGAGCATATAAATGTTCTTTATCTACCAATCTCATCATCAAACGCATGATTGTATTTGATATAATCATTGGTATGGATTGGAATTGAAACCATTATCTGAATATTTATTGTAAGAAGAAGGAGGTTACAATTTTTGATAATGATGATAAAGAACACATTATCTTTAGAGCATAATCGTCACCACATAATTCTTTTCTACATCCACCCCCAGTAGCTCAAATAAATTCAATTATTGGTGAAGAATAAAATGGAATAACTATGGGGAGGAATGGAATATTCAAATAGAGGATGTAGCTATTGTGAAAGAATATGTGTATATGTTTCTAGAAGATTTACCTAAACATCCTCCATAACGAGAAATTGTGTTTTCCATTGATTTAATTCCGGGTTCAAGGCCCCTATCAAAGAACCATTATAGAATTGCCACTATGGAATTAGTTGAACTATAGAAACAACTAGAGTAATTGAGTAATAAAGAATTTATTCACCCTAGTGTTTCTCCCTGGGGATCCCCTGCCCTTTTTGTTAAGAAGAGAGATGGATCTATGAGGATGTGCATTGACTACAGGGAGATCAATTATATAACAATAAATAACAAGTATCCCTTACCACGCATTGATGATTTATTCGACTAAATTCATGGAGATCAATACTTTTCAATGATTGACCTTCGATATGGATATCATCAGTTGTGTGTGAAGATGGAAGACATTCTAAAAACAACTTTTTGAACTAGGTATAGGCATTACTAGTTTATAGTAATTCATATTGGATTGACTAATGCACCTTATGTTTTCATGGAACTAATGAACAATGTTGTCAAGGAATATCATGATGAATTTGTAGTGTTATTTATTGATGATATCTTGGTATAATCTAAAATCTACAAAGATCGTGAAAATCACTTGAGCATTATCTTGAAGAATCTTAGAAGACGTGAATTATATGGCTAGTTTAGCAAGTCTGAATTCTGGTTTCAGGAGATTTCATTTCTTGTCCATACAGTCTCTAAATATGAAATATCTGTTGATCCATCAATGACCATGGAAATCCAACAATGGCCAGCACCGAAAATTAATACTATGGTAGGAAGTTTTATTGGTTTACCAGGTTATTATTTTCATTTCATCGAGATTTTTTCCTGATTAGCTAACCCATTAACCAAGATCACACGTAAAGGGGTTAAATTTGTTTGGAAAAAAGAGTGCGAAGAATGTTTTGAAGAACTGAAGAAATGATTAGTTAATGCTCTTATATTGACTCTACCATCAGGTAATGATGGGTTTGTTATTTATAGTGATGCTTGAAATAAAGGACTTGGTTGTGTCTTTATGAAGAATGATAGGTTATTGCCTATGCATCATGATAGCTAAAAATTCATGTGAAAAATTATCATACTCACGATCTTGAGTTAGAAGTTATAATCTTTTCTTTGAAGATTTGGAGACACTATATCTATGGAAAAAAATGTGAGATATATACCGATATCAAGAGTTTGAAGTATATTTTCTCACAAAAATAACTCAACATGAGGCAAAGGGGATAGTTTAAAAAACTCAAGGATTATGATCACACTGTACACTACCACCTAGGGATGGAAAATAAAAAGGGATTTGATTTGAGTAGAAAGGATCATGGAGTATTGAACAATATGAGAGTTGAAAAGGATATTATATATATGGATCTAGTAAATATGGATATGGGAATAACCATGGAAGGGGAAACATCAATACTTTTTCAAATGGTTGCCAAACCAACTTCACTAGAAAGGATAAAGAGTTATAAAACCGGTGATGAAGAGTCTCAAAAGAAGATTAACACTGTGAATGATGGGAGGTTGAGTGAATTTGTGCAAGAATATGGAATTTTGAAATTTCGGAAGAGACATTGTGTTCCCGGTATACCTGATCTAAAAAGAGAATTGTTAGATGATTCTCACAGCTCCAATATCACTATACACCATGGGAGCACCAATATGTATAGAGATTTGAAGGAACCTTTTTGTCGGGGAAACATGTAGAGGTAGGTTGCTGATTTTGGTTAAAGATATATGGTTTATCAACATGTGAAAGCTGGAAGGAAACATCTTGGACGATTCAAGAAACCTATTCACATACCTGAGTGGAAATGGGATAATATTATGATGAACATTGTTATGGGACTACCAAAGTCTCTAAGAAAGAACAATTCAATATGGGACATTGTTGATTATCTTACCATGTCAGTACATTTTCTTGCAATTTGAGAAGTTTTACCACTTGAACGTATAACAAGGAAATATATAATAATGAATTTTTGAGTATGAGGCAAAAGGAGGATGAGAATGTCTCAAAGTATGAAGCTAACATTACAAGGTTAGTGAGGCATGAAGGAGATTATATATGTAACCCATGAATTAAGATTGATCATTTCTTTAATGGGTTATAACCATTTCTCCATCGAGCATTAGTCACACATTCCTTGTTGTCGTATGAGGATATTGTCTCATGTGCTATCAAGATAGAAAAATAACTATCTATGTCTTATGACTTTAACGAAAACCAAGAGAATAAGAGATGTGTTGAACACTCTTGAAATAGAATTAAGGGTAAGAAGGGAAAAGATGAATATCCATCCAGCAGTAAATTTGGGAAGAAACACCTTGGTACTTACCTGAAGGGAATGTCAGTCTGTTACAAGTGTGGTGAGAATCCCACCGAGCTCATGATTACAAGGGGAAGAAAGAGGCTTCCAATGTTGAATGATAAAATTTTAGAGAAAGGGTGCATTATGTGAATAACTACCTTAAGAGTTAGGGTAACGTACCTCAAAAAATTCCAATGGATCAAGTCAAAGCTAATGTTATCACTACTATTGAGGTTGAAGCTCCGAAAGACATGGTGGAAGGTAATTTAATGGTTTTATCATGTTTAGAAAATGAATTTTGTGATTCTGAATCATTTCATTATTTAATATCTTCCCATATTTCTAATAAAATTATATGTTTCCAATTTGATTGAATAAGGTAGTTTTCATCCCAAAATCTTAAGGGAAGAATCATCGAAACAATGTTTTGTGAATTAGTTCCCATTATAGCTTATAAATGATCTTTATCTACTGATCTCATCATCATACGCCTGATTGTATTTGATATAATCCACAGTATGGATTGGCATTCAAACCATTATGTGATGATTTATTGTAAGAAGAAGGAGGTTATAATTTTTGATAATGAGGATAATGAACACCTTATCTTTAGAGCATAATCGTCACCACCTAATTCTTTTCTAGATCCACCCCTAGTAGCTCAAATAAATTAAATTATTGGTGAAGAATAAAATTTAGTAACTGTGGGGGAGGAAAGGAATGTTCAAATAGAGTATGTAGCTATTGTAAAAGAATATGTTTATGTGTTTCCAGGAGATTTACCAGAACATCATACAGAATGAGAAATTGAGTTTTCCATTGATTTAATTCATGGTTCAAGGCCCATATCGAAGACCCCTTATAGAAAGGCCACTGTGGAATTAGTGGAACTAAAGAAACAACTAGAGTAATTGAGTAATAAGGAATTTATTCACCCTAGTGTTTCTCCCGGGGGAGCCTCTCTCCTTTTTGTTAAGAAGAATGATGGATCTATAAGGATGTGCATTGACTACAGGGAGATCAATGCTATGACAATAAATAACAAGTATCCTCTACCACGCTTTGATTATTTATTCGACCAACTTCAAGGATCTCAATACGTTTCAAAAATTGACCTTTAATCTAGATATCATCAGTTGTGTGTGAAGAAGGAAGACATTTCGAAAATATCTTCTTGAACCAGGTATAGGCATTAGTACTTTACAGTAATGCCTTTTGGATTGACTAATGCACCCTCTGTTTTCATAGATCTAATGAACAATGTTTTCAAGGAATATCAAGATTACTTTTTAGTGTTATTTATTGATGATATCTTCATATAATCTAAAATCTATGAAGATCATGAAAATCACTTGAGCATTATCCTGAAGACCCATAGAAGATGTGAATTATATGGCTAGTTTAGCAAGTGTGAATTCTGGATTCAGGAGACTTCTATTCTTGGCCATAATGTCTCTAAATATGGAATCTTTATTGATCCATAAAAGACCATAGAAATCCATGAATGACCATCATTGTAAAGTAAAACTACAGTATGAAGTTTTATTTGTTTACTAGGTTATTATTGGAATTTCATATCGAATTGTTCCCGGTTAGCTAACCCATTAACCAAGATCACACGTAAAATGGATAAATTTGTTTGGACAAAAGAGTGAGAAAAAATGTTTTGAAGAACAGAAGAAAAGATTAGTTAATGCTCCCAAATTGACTCTAAGATTAGGGAATGATGAGTTTGTTATTTATAGTGATGCTTCAAAGAACGGAATTGGTTGTGTCTTTATGATGAATCAATCAGTTATTGCCTATGCATCATGATAGCTAAAAATTCATGATAAAAACTATCATACTCACGTCATTGAGTTATAAGTTACAATCTTTGATTTGATGATATAGAAACACTATCTCTATGGTAATAAATGTGAGATATATACCAATATCAAGAGTTTCAAGTATATTTTCTCACAAAAATAACTCAACATGAGGCAAAGGCGATGGCTTGATAAACTCAAGGATTATTATCAGACTGTACACTACCACTTGGGGAAGGAAAATAAGGAGGGATTTGTTTTGAGTAGAAAGGATCCTAGAGTATTGAACAATTTGAGAGTTGAAAATGATTCTATATATATAGATCAAGTAAATATGGATATGGGAATCACCATGGAAGGGGAAACATCAATACTTTTTTAAATGGTTTCCAAACCATCTTTACTTGAAAGGATAAATAGTTCTCATACTTGTGATGAAGAGTCTCAAAAGAATATTAACACTGTGAATGATGTGAGATTGAGTGACTTTGTGCATGAAGATGGAATTTTTAAATTTTGGAAGAGACTTTGTGATTCCTATATACCTGATCTAAAAAGGGAATTGTTAGTTGTTACTCATAGCTCCAATTTCACTATACACCATGGGAGGACCAAAATGTATTGAGATTTGAAGGAACATTTTTGGGGGGGAAACATGTAGAGGGAGATTGATGATTTTTTTTCATGATGTATGGTTTATCAACATGTGAAAGATGGAAAGAAACATCATGGACGAGTCATGAAACCTATTCACATACCTGAGTGGAAATGGGATAATATTACGATGAACATTGTCATGGGACTACCAAAGTCTCTAAGAAAGAACGATGCAATAGAGGTTATTGTTGATCGTCTTACCATTTCAGCACATTTTCTTGCAATTTGAGAAGATTTACCACTTGAATGACTAACAAGGAAATATATATTAATGAATTTTTGGGACTTAATGATGTACCACTATCGATTGTTTCGGTTCATGATCCACGTTTTATATTATGATTCTGGAAAAGTCTTTAGAAGGCCCGGGATACTGAATTTTGTTATCGCACTGCCTACCACCCTCAAACTGATGGAGAATCAGAATAGACTATTCATAACATAGAATACATGTTGAAATTATGATCACTTGACATTAAAAGTATGTGGGATCAATATTAACCTCTGAGATAATTTTCCATTAACAATAGATTCCGTTAAAGAATTTAGATGGCACCATATGAAGCATTATATGGAAAGAGATGTCACACACCATCCTTTTTGGATGATGTTGGTGATTTAAAACATGTAGGCCAAGAACATGAGGAGGAAATTATGGAAAAGGTAAAGTTAATCCAAACCCACATCAAACCCTCTCAAAGTAAGCGGATGAGAAATGACGACAAACGATGGAAGGATTTGGATTTTCAGGTACGAGATCATGTTTTTTGAATGTATTTCCATGGAAGGGAGTTATAAATTATGGTAAGAAGGGAAAATTGAGTCCTAGGTACATTAGAACTTTCAAAATTATAGAACGAATTGCGGTTATAGCGTACCATTTGGAAATGCTACCATGTCTCTCCAAAGTCCACAATGTGCTCCATGTATCACTGTTGAGAAAATACATGCATGACCCAATGCATGTACTCACCTATGAGGAATTAGAACTGGAACCTTATTTGTCTTATTATGAAGATCCGAGAAAGGTTCATGATACAAGAGAACAAGTGCTAAGAAACCAGATAAGTCGTCTGGTGAAATTTATATAGAGAAACCATTAGATGGACGAGGCAACATGGACAGCCGAGGAACTTATGATGAAGAAAAAACTGAGTCTTTTTATGTAGTAATATTCATTAAATTTTGAGGAATAAATTATTTGAAGGAAAGACGAATTATACACCCCAATCTTCCACTGTATGCTTCTCTATGAATAATACAGTACAGTGTGTTGTACACAACTTCGAGTTCTCACACACCAAAACCAATCTAACTAGTCGTTATGAATAGTAATACCCACTGTTTGAAATTTTATAAATTTTATCTTTCAAAATGGACTTCATTTTTGGATTCGTAATATCGAAATTTTCTTAGGGTAAATTTTTGGTATTTTTCTTAAATCTTACAATTTCTGATGAATAGTGAAAAACACTGAGATATAGTTTAAAACTGAATTTATATTTAAATATTTATTTATTTTATTTTAGGTCATAATGGTTACATAATAGCTATATAAGTTCAATGTAATTAATTGGATTCAGTTTATAATAATTTTAGATATATAAAAATTTTATTGAACTTTTCAACGTCTTTTACCAACCTCCTCGGAGAATTTACAAATTCACATAAAACATAATTTTACCGATTATCTAAGTTGAATTACAAAAATAAGAGAGAAATGGTTTATATTATTAAGAAAAATGTGGTTTAATAAGAAAAAAATATTTTGGTGAATAGTTACTTTTTTACTTTTATTTACCACGTTTAAAAGTAAATATGGTATTTAAGGGTAAATATGATATTATTATTTCCCTAAAACATGTCCTACTTTTATTGGATAAGTATAATTCGGAAAAAAACAATATTATTAATAATATATTAACCTATTTGGTCCAATTGGATTAGATTAGGACAATTATTATTATTTTATTTAGAGAAGAGTTAAATGAGTTAAAATCAGTGTTTAATAACTAAAACCTTTTTACTATAGGGTTATACATAAGATAAATTCGACCATAAATATTCATTAGAATGATAAAATTATTTCCTAAATAATTGTATTTTATTTATATCTATTAGACATTATACAATTTAATTTATTTATGACACAATAATGATGCAGTAATTAACAAATTAATGAAATATTAAAATAATTGATATTGTAAATATCCAAATAAACGTAATTTTAGAGTTTTTATGAATTACATTAATTTTTTAGGTTAATATGACATATTTTGGTTGGTTATATGAATTTCTTTTAGAGTAATAAAGCTATTTTCGATTTAGAGAAAACTAAAAACAAAATAATGTCAAAATCGGCCTAAATGATTTTTAAAAACAAATATTATATTATTAATTGATATTCTATTCCTAAAATTATAAATATTGGTCAAAAGACTTATCTAATGATATTTTTATCATTAAAGAACCATTTGGTGTTCGTTTGTAAGTATATAGTATGTTTATTAACCATATAATTTAAAAATACAAAGAGACCAGGTAAATGTCAAACTATTTAACTAAGAGTTATATCAGAATGATAAAATTAATATAGTGAAACAGATCTATCTAAAACCTATTGGTTGAGTGGTTATCGACCCATACCCACCTTATACTTTAAATAACACATTTTTGATCCACTAGAAACCCAAAATGTGTTTATTATAAAATAATATTTTAGATTTTCCTAAGGTGCCCCTCACCCCTCTTATAAAAAGTAACTCCCCCTTCTCTCTAATTCACACCTTCAAAGAATTTTGGCACATCCAAACCCTACCAAAATACCCTCTCAAATGTTCTCCCATCATCATATAGTCCTTTATTTAGTCAGAAATCCAACCTAAGGATCCCTTTTGATATTATGAAAAGGAAGAACCTGAAGAAGAGTTAAATATTTCATCACCTCTTTCAAGTTCCTTTCTTCTTCCAATTCCTTTTTCATTGTTTTTTACATTCTAAAATAATAACTCCAGTATCATCTATATACATTGAGGTTATTATAAATATCGTATAACCAAATTCATTATTCTATCTATTCCTTAAATGACAAGTCACCATACGTGCGTACGTACAACTTACCATCTCCATGTCGTGGTGTAATTGTTATTCAATACATTATTATTTTGATGGGTATAATAATGATGTGGAGTTGATGTAAATAATAAATATAACATGATAATTATTCTTTATATATTATATAACATCCAATTATATTTTATTTTAATATAAATCATATTATATTGTCGCTCGTGCATACGTACGATTTACCGTCTCCACAAACGCGATGAGATTCTTTTCCCATCATATCCATTCAAAATTAATTTTCAATAGATGATTAAAAATAATGTTTATATACTTGATATAATTCTGTATATTAATAAGATACAACCCATCCATAATAAAGTTTAGTCACATTATAAATAATATAATGGAAAACGAATCTGTTAACAACCGAGCTGATGATAATAGTAAGATATTATTCACAAAGCAATGTAGAAAGATCATATATGATATCATATTAATGTATAAAATACTTGTATAATTTAATAACAATTAATTCACCATTATACATGTGGTTAACCTACCATGAACCCGGAAAAGTACAATGTAATTGTTAATTACACAATCTCTTTATCATCCGAGCTTGTTTTTATGTAAGTATCTACTGAGACCTCTTTATCATCCACATCAATATTTCTTAAAAATATATTTCAAAACATTCTTACTATTTTTTATACTATGGGTTAAATTCATTTATACCTTTGTTTTTTTATAATATGCTTATAAAATAATCTTTCTGTCCTTTTTCCAAATAAGGTCTTTTATAACATTTTCGATAAAATTAATATAAGAATGTAATTTTTTAAATTATACAGCGGTTGTAGAAATTTTCTGCCATTATAACATCATCAAAGCCACACTTACAAGAATATATGAATATTTCAAAAAATAAAATTTTAATTTTAAAATTATATTGATTTTAAATTATTTCAAAATAGAAAGATATATTTCTCTAAAAAGGTTTTGATTTCATCCATGTCAACATCCTTTGATGGATTTTAAGCTTATTTGAAGTTGATTTATTATGATAAAAAAATTTCATATTATATTGACGGTTTTGTGATATGTTTGACTATGGATGTGTAATTTTTTATCCTTTCATGGTTTATGGATAAAGTGTTGACATTTCTTATGATTTTTTAATACAAATGTTTATGTTATGTTTAATACTTTTCATATGAGGAATGAATTGGACTTAGTATGTAATGGGTGGAGCCCTCTATAGATCCTCGATGCATGGGTAGGTGTCATGAGACAACTAGTGTCTTAGCATAAGGCCTTGACAAAATATTATTTGTAGTATAGGAACAAGGCCTTGACTATGTGGTTATGAAAGTCTGGGATTATGCATTCCATCATTATAAAAGTGGCTATTGATATTTCATGTGATTATTCGACTAGTAGAATATCCAACCGAGTAAGAAAATGCAATTATTTGATTTTATCTTTTCCATATTATGTTGAAGTTCATGTTTAAAATGATTTTGTTTTAATCGTATACATTGAATTAAATGTTTATGCTTATTTAGAAATGATTCTATTATATTGTTATCCTCCCTGAGCATCTGAGCTCACCCCTTTCTATAATTTATTTTTCCCAGGATGCAAATAAGTATTTTATGAATTCCCTGTAGAGATAGTCTGAGGGGATATGAGAGATATCTATGGAAACAATGTTGTAGTAGTGTTTAGTTTTATGATGTAATGTAATCATTATGAATGTATTAAGTACTTCCAAGGCTTCTAAACTAATCGATCTTTCGAGACTTGATCTTTTGTGATCATTCATATTTTATTTAATAATTCACTAAATCTAGGTAACTGGGGTCAGGGCATTACAAAGAATAAAAAAGAATATTGTAATATATTCGATCTTTAAAATGGTAAATGATATTTAAATATGAATATCATATCCATTAATGATGTTCTATTTAATGATGAATCTAAAATCCAGCTATGTATATAATCATGCATATATATATATATATAATATACTATGTAGTACATCTATAATTACAGTTCATCTACATAAAAATATCAGTTTTAGTAATATTATGTCTACCTCAGATTTTTATTTTCAAAAATGGAATACTTGTTATATGATAATACAATTCATGACATATATAAATTTTGATATTGATGATTTATACATTATAATTTTTAAATATCTCTATATTTTTGAATCAATGGAAACAATATTTCAAAATATGAAAGATTGTCATTTAAGTATGTAAGAATATTTTCTCACAATGTTGGTATATGTGAAGTCACACCATTCACTAATATGATTTCATTAAATATTACTAGTTTTAGAAAATATCATGATACATATTTGAAAAAAATAAATACATGAAATTGAATGATAATTTCTTGTTTTAATATTAGATAATTCTAATTATATTTTTCATAGATGAAATATCACAAATGGGATTAGTTATTAAATAAATTTTTTTCATATCATGTAAGAAAGAATACATCACGGAACTAAATATTTAGAGATGTGAATAAAACTCATGAACCAAACTGAGAAACCATGAGAATAAAATATCATGATGTTTAATATTTTCTGGAAGGTCTGTGATGAGAATAAATTAGTTTCAAAAGGAATGAATAATATACAATTTTTAGTTGAGGTGAACATATGAACACATATGTTTTTATACCGTTACATTGTAGAGTATTTCACAATTCTCTTTGATAAATACAATAAATGAAATAGAATTTGTAAGAGTAAAATGAAATCATCCCCTCACAACCCCTTTTTATTACTTTATAAGTTTATTGGTAAGGCTTGAATTATGATTATGAACATAATGTTACTATGAGGGAACCATATCATGACGAAGTTAATTTGGGGGAAGAATTGGATTCATGGTCAGATGAAAATGATACAATGAGTCACTATATATACAAAGCTGGTGAAATTACTACATACACATGCCTTCAAAATAGAAAAGAAATATTTATTAATATGATGGAAGAATATAATAAAATATTAATTTTAACATCCGGGAAATTCCATTGAAATGATTCTCTCTTGTATTAAAAAGTTGGATTCCTTGGATCTTCTTTGAATTTAGTTGTCTAGTGTATTTTATATTTTAGTAATGAATATATTTTCTTAACATTATTTCTTGCATATTTTGGATAGATGAGGGTTTGATTTTCTGTTTTCTGTAAATCTCTATAGCTTGTGGAGATTTCGGCTTGTTGTTATCAACTTTTTTGTCATCCTGTTGTTTTGGTCATGTTTCAGCTGTCATGATTATGTGGTTGGGATCATTTGTTAGGGGGTTTTTAATGTCAGGTTTTGGAGTGATTTTTGGTGAGGATATAGTTTGTCCATTTCCATTTTCATTGATAGATAGTCATTGGATTCATTATGAGTACTGATTTCGGATGGGCTGCAAACGTTTGTCCCTAGTGCTAAAAATGATTATTATATTATTTATGGGTAAAAGGCTTGGCCTAAATATTTTTTCTCATGTCAAGGAGTTCACTGATAAATCTTATTGTGATCATGGTTTTTAGATTTAGCGGAGGTGGAAATACATCATTAATAGGTGGAATTAGCAGAGGTTGAATTTAGCTGTGATCATTTTCCTCCTAAGAAAAATGAAATATACTTTTGATGCAATAAGGATTTTGAATCCTCAAATATGGAAGGTAGGAATATGGATGTTTTACTGATCATTTTATGTTTTCTTTTTCTGTTTATGTTCCTTATCTAACTTTACCATTTTCAATTTTAAGATGGAGTAAGCCCATTACACCTCATGTATGTATTGTATCTCTTATTTTTTCTGAATATATTTTTTTCACAGATATGGGTCAGGTGACCAACTCATGTCTTCCATAAAAAAAATTACTAAATTAATGAAAATATGTTAAATAAATGTTTAATGATGTTGGTTGTTTGAAATTTTAATTTAAATTCCAATTAAAATGAGAATATTTTTTTATGTGAATGGTATATTTAAATAAGGACTTTATGGATTTTTGTTAATGTTGATTTTCATAGAGCATTAATATAGTGCAATATTGATTAGTGTATTAATTGATAAAATTATTCATGAGGGAGAAGAAGTGTATTATGCGGTTTAATGTGAACATTAAGAAGAAGACATAAAATAGTGAAAGTTGGATAAAAAGGGATAGAGGTAACATGATTTGTATTTTTGAAGTCATAATATTATAACATGTGGAAATGAAGAAGTCACATATATTATTAATAGACAATAAGTAAGCATGAATTGTAATTTTTTCAAATAAAGTCATCTCATGTGAAAAATTATCCTTATCTAAACAAGTCTTTAAAACCATGAACTTTTTCAGAATACTATTTGAGATACATAAGTGTTGAGTGTCATATGTCATGCATAAATTATACTACATTTTAATGAATGATGTAAATTCTAATTATTCTTATAGCCATATGTGAGGCTATAACATTTCATTTATTAGCTACACATTTTATGTAATTACCATTATACATCAACTGTCCCAATTTATTTCTTTCACCATTGTGCGTGAGTTAATTAGTGAGATTTATTACATTAAAATGTTATAGAGTTTTATTTCATAAGACATCAAATAATTAAGTATTAGGCTATAATTAATTAATTCAACCCATCTCACGGAACCCATACCACACCTATGTATATCAAATAGTCACCATAGTACGACGAAAATAAGATATAAATTTATCAAAAAAACATCAAAAAAATAATTTTCAATGTTTGCATTATTGTGTTGGTAAAATCCAATTTTCATGAAGCATATGATGTGGCATGATGTATTCCTTCAATTATTTTAGGTAATTCTACTCCAGAATCATGAATTAAAGCACTAAAAAAATCATCTAAAATGTCTTCTCCCAATTAGGTTGTTGCCTTAATGGGGGTTAGGTGAGAATAATCATTTTCACATAAAAATATTTCCAAAAATCATCATCAAAAGAAAATTCATCATCTCAAAAAATAATTATCGATAGTGCTAAGCTATCATAAAAATGTAAATTATATATTTTCTATATAAACCATCATGTCCAATAAAATATATTCCACTTTTTACAAATTTGGGTATGGAAAATCAATTATAACTTCAATTTTAGATTTATCAACCTCAAAAAAAGATGTGAAATAAAATTACCAAGCCCATTTCTTCTTTCCACCATAAAATAAAACAATTCCAAATTCAAAAAAATTATCAAATCAGCAAAAAAAATTAAAACCATGTTCATATTTACCATTTTATTATCAAATGAATTTAAAAAAAATTGTGATGTCGTCCAAAAATACGTCCATCCAATCCACTATATAGTCATATAAGATACATACCACGAATATTAGAAATTTAAATACTGCATTTCCTTATCGAAATGGAATTATTTATTTAGAAAATGAAAATAAATACTTGTTATTGTTGTTTTTCAAGGACCATTCGAATAACATGAACCCAAAAGTAACTTAATAAGTCATCTAGAAAATAGTAATTAGTTTTATTGGATAATATTTTGAGCACATATAAAATATTGGCAGTGGTCAAATGAAAATTTTTTGTATCCTGGCTCAATTTCATGATGTCAATGGAGACGATATAACAATTTCAGACTCTTAATGGAGAAATTACATTTTCAATTAAGGGTGGGGTCATGGTGTGAATTAGTGGTTTATATTTTAGTAATTAATTTCCATTTAATTAAACCAAATTAACTTTTTATGATTTATTATCCACTAAATGATATCTCAAAGTCTAAAAATTTATATGAAACCAATACGGTATTTCATGAAACAAATTATTTACATGTTTCTATAACAATACATACTCTTTTCCATGTTGGTTAGACCCCCCACCCAACATGGATTCTCTACTATAATATTTTAATCAATTAATATATCTATTACAAGGGTAGAAAATATTCTAACTCCAAAGTCTACTCAAGAGGACCTTTTTTACTAATTCCCATTCTCTTACTACTATCGAGACTGACCTTCACATTCTTGACTCACACAAGAGGATCTTTATAAAAAATCACATAGAATTATCAGTGTTCACACTAGCCATTACCCTCTTCTGTCACATAAGAGGGTCTTGACATTGATTTATATAGTGTTCTCCTTGGTCAAATCATGATCGGGTGTAAGATGATATTTTCCAACATCTGATTACTTCTATACCAAATAGATATTGAACCTCCTCCCTGATTATTTAGCACCTGACTTTCTAATAGACCCAATTTGAAGTAAATTTTCATATTTTTGGTCTTTCATAAATATTTATGATAAACTATGTAAGATCAATTTCTACATTGCTTTATTGTTGAAGAATATATCACTCCTTCTAATTAATGAAGTCACAACATAATTAATATGTTTGCAGGTAATGAAAAATAATTATTGACAATTATTTAATGAAACAAACAATATTAAATAATCTCAACAAAATAATTCTTGTTGAATTATAAAATTAATTATCTAAAGGACACATCATGAATGGATAATAAATTGTATGAGTCTTATAAAATTTGTTTTATTCAAATTCATTAATTGATTATGTATAAGATTGAATAAAACCTATCACAGATAGATATCATTTTTTTAATTTTAAAATATATATAACTTTTTATAAAAAAAATTCAATGGTAGTTGTTTATCAATGTTATTGTGTGTACGCACAAAGTATCTTCCCCCTTTCAATTCATGAATGGAATTTTATTGAAGGTACCCTTGTATTCTTCACATACTATTGGGTATGTGATGTATCTTAACCTTCACGTATGGATATAAGTGCACATGTTATTCTTCTACATTGACGATGGTATGCTTCATGGAATGTATCAAAAAGTTGCATAAGAATTGATGTGAAGATCACATGCAATGCATAAAGGATATTATTCTACACACAAATGGAATCATGGGATGTCCAATCCATGAAACAATAATTATACAGCATATTTTTTATCATTGGAAAATGAGAGCTCTCTTCGAAGTGATCCAGTCCTATTAGTCTAATTTGATCATTATATATAGGCAAGGTCTCCACTTCCATTCTTTTGATTTTCTGTATCATGAATTACCAAATAACATTCCATGAATCTCAGGTTTCTGAATTCCAAAATGTATAATAATTTTGATATATTTCCATGTGTGTATCCTTATTTTTAATATTAGACAACAAAAAATGTATTTAATCTCCTCTTAGGTGATATTGAGTTTTCTCTCCATGGTATTGTAATCACGTGCATGTGAAAATATCAAATATATAATCAAATCCTAGAATATCACTCGATAGCTTTAGTTCTTACTTGTAACAATATATATCATTGAATAAAATCATTTATATACATCAACACATATGAAATATGATCTAGTTTATGAACATCTCAAAATATTATCCATATGATCTGGATGATTTATGGAAGTCATGACATACATGTAAATCAACATAAAAAACCATTTGAGCATCATGTGGTTGAAGACAACACATAATATAAATGGGGTATTAGAAATACTATTAATAGGACACCCCATGAAATTTAAATATAATTTTAAAATAGTTCAACATTAAAAATGTGTCAGATGGGACTCATTGTTTTATCACATTATTTGGGACTACTATATAAACATACTCCATCACTTAGTTTTCAATATGTGTGTATGGTGTCGACACCCTGTCACCATACCTCAAAACCCATCTATCCTTACGATGCAACACAAATCTCCCTCAATCCCACCAATGTTGTATTTTGAACCAATATTTGTACACTCTCCTACCCATTAAGATGCTCAACCATCCCATCCTGCAAGCATGCTTTAGTTGGCACTCCTTTAGGTTTGAGCTGTAGGTTCCAGGCGTATCATAAGTGTGTTGGATTGTTTACCCAATATTAATTTTTCAGTTTACAACAGTCAATATGATATTTTTCAAGATAATAAAACGTCAATACTTTAAAATAGAATGATGAACATAAAATAGGATGGTAGTCTTGGAACTATATAGAGGATCATCAAATATTGGTTATAAATAATTTAATAAAATGAAAAGAATTTCATTGATTGAATTATCTCTCAATTGATGGTTCTGGTCTTGATCAGATGTGCTCTATTGTTGCATCATAGAATCCAATTGTTAGATTCCTCTATTGTTCATCCACACGTAATCTGTGTATCTATGGACGTTGCTGAAGGGATCTCCAAGTACTAGAGTGGAATATCCTCACATACGATGTCCACCTTCAATCACATTGAGACCCTCTTGCAAAGAACTATCCTTGATCTATTGGAAGAGGATATCTCTCATAGCATGCGAGTGTTCTTGGAATGAAGGAATTATCTCTAGGCTTGATAGCTTTCTCTAGATCCATTATGCACAAATACCTAAATGTCTTGGCTAATGAGAATTTTATAATTGGGATTTTAATTTCATAGAATAATGAAGTGAATTAACATTATGAAATCATTTATTCATTTCATTTAATTCTTAGTAATACCCCATGGCTAATAATAACAGTTGACAATTATTATTACTTGACATGCCCCAAAAAAATTACATTTTATATTATTTAACTAAATAAATAATATTTATTTTCCTAAATTCCCAATAAAATACACGACGTGTATATTAATTTAATTGGCGTGAACATTTTTTCATTCCCATTATTTCCTCCACCACATTTATTATACCTTGAATAATAGTTATTTATTACATTAATAAATATCAATTCATTAATATCTAATAAATATATTATTTCTCCCAAAATATATTCTCTTGAATAACTAGTGTCGAAGTAAATGTGACCAGGAATCCTTGATTAATTATTAAACCGCAATTGGGAATAATAATTATTCAACTAGTTAAATTAATATTTAATATAGATAATTGGACACATTTAGTGTGTGACCATCTTGTCCGCTTTCACAGTGGAATTAGGTGGAGCCTACATAACGTCCATGGTTAGAATCTAGCAACATTCCATGGCACCCATATAGAATGTAGTTAACACTTCAATGACATGTCACTTTCTATGAATGCTTACCGTGAAAGGTAATCCATTTGTGTTGATATCTTGAATCAAGTGGGTTGTTTGCTGGTGCCATCAACCAATGTGTATGGTTGATCATTCTTAGACTTGTCGAAATTGAACTAGCCCATTCCATACCATGGGAATGAAATTATTTATGTTATATCAATTCCATCAAAGGGCCAAATATATCTACTTCTGTTATGGAACAGAAGGGATAAATCCTTTCTTACATTATCTATTAATCCAGCATTACTCGTGAAGCACCCAACATCTCCTACCTCGCTGTGAACAGTGAGCTGTCAAAATTTTATTCATTACATATATGAGCATGAGTTGTAATACTCATTAATAATAATCTTATAGTATAAGGACCAATTTATAAATATACAGATAAGTACATGTAATAAAACTATAAAATGTGGATTACATATTGAAGGGTATCATTCTCATAATATCCTACTTGATATTAACATGTGCACACACCATGTTAAGGTTCCTCAATGTTTTATGAGCCCTCACCCCTAATGGAATTTATTATTTGTGTCCCTCAAATAACATCATCTGACCAAAGAAAATATATTCCAGAATAGTGTTACAGAACTTCCGAGTTCTCATCGTATCAGGAATCCACTATGACCCTTTAATGCAACAACTATCCTTAGGACATTTTCACTTACAATAACACTTATAAGAACAAAAAATATGAAATAAATTATTTATTAATGAATAATGTAAAAAGCAGTTGGTTCTAGGCTACCAAATTCAACAGACTCCCACTTGGATTAGAGTCAACTACTAACAACCATTAACCCGCTAGCTCTCACATGATATTGATGCATCAATGGATGTAGGCCTTTAGTGATGGGGTCTTCCACGTTTCTTTCGTGGAAACTCTACTCACTAAAACATTTCCCCTTTGATAGAAATACCTCAATAGGTTATACTTCCAGATTATTTGCTTTATCCATTGATGTGACCTTGGTTCTCTTGCAAGAGCCACCGCAGAATTATTATCACAATAAAATGTTATAAGATCTTTAATTCTAGGAAACATATCATGCTCCACGGAAATGTTTTGAATCCATATGGCTTCATTGGATTCCTCATAAGCTGCTATATATTCGAACTCCATTTTAGAATCGGCGAAAAGTAGTTGCATTGAATCCTTCCAGATCACAGCTCTTCCATTTTGACAGAAAACATATCCATTTTGCGAATTCAGATCAATCTAATCTGTTTAAAAACCAGCATCAACATACCCTTTAATGGCATGCATATTATCTCCTACATACAATAGGAAAATATAAATAGGTCTTTTGATTTATGTAAGGATAGTCTTAACTGCAACCTAATGATTTAATCTTTGATATGCTTGATAAATGCCTATCATTTTTAGTGCATAGGCAACGTCAATTAATGTATATAACATGGCATACATGACGAATCCTATAGCCGAATCATATGGGATCTTACTAATTATATCATTATCCTATTTTGTTTAGGGAAACATTTTCTTAGAAACATGTACGCCATATAAAACTTGAACTAATACCCTCTTGGATTTCTCCTTACAAAATCTTTTTAGTATCTGGTCGATGCATGTGCCAAGACATTGTCCCACCAGCCTATTAGATCTATCATGAATTATCATGATCCCTAGAAAGTAGGATTCTTCACCTAAGTCCATCATGGTGTGTAACTTGTTCAACCAGTCTTTAACTGACTCTATGACTAGTACATCATTTCTAATAAGTATTATGTTGTCAACATATAATAATTGGATACTGACATCATTACAATTAAATTGATTAGAAACACATGGATCATATTCATTCTTAATGAATCCAAGTTCATTTATAGCTTTATCAAATCCAGTTTTCCTTGACCTGGATTCTTTCTTTAATCCATAAATGGATTTCTACAACTTGAAACACTGTCTAGCTTCACCTAGTGTCACAGCCCATTATGGTTGTGTCATATAGACATCTTTCTGAACATTCCCATTATGGAACCATATTTTGACATCCATCTTAAAAATATCATAGTCCTAGTAATCTACTATGGCATGTATTTTTTTTATGGATTTAAACATGGAAACTGGCAAGAAGGTTTCAGCATAGTCAATTACATGACGCTGTCTAAATCCTTTATCAACTAGCTTTTCTTTATAGGTCCTAACATTGCTTTCTAAGTCTTTTTTATCATGAATAAAAAATTACATCCAACATGATTTACATCAACTTGCTTTTCTTCATCATTGTCCAAAAATAATGATTCAGTGTTCTTGGTGACTAGGAAACCAAATCTCTCAAGTTCCCTTACCTCTCTGGAGCACCTACGCAGTACATGTGTTTCTAGAACCTCTCCCACAGGGACCTATGGATCTTCTTCCAGTACCAACACTTTTTTATCCTAAGAATGAACTTTTCTGTAGGAAATTTTTCTCCCACTATACTTTTTGAAGTTGTTCCCCCTCTCAAGAAATTCTGCTTGTCTGGAGACAGTCACATTCTTGTCTGAAGGGTTATATAGGTAATATACTTTCTTTACCTTGGGATATTCTATAAAGATACACCTTGTGCTTCGGGGTGCTTGCTTGATTCTTGATAATTTCGTAACAAAAACGTCACTTCCCTATACATGTGTGTGTGTGTATCAAAATGTGTTTCCTTCCATTCGATATCTTTGAGGGAATTCCATTTTCCTCCTTATTTGGTACTTGATTTAATGTGTATGATGTATTTTGTAAGGAATATCCCTTAAAGGATAATGGATGATTTGCATGACTCATCATCAACCTCACCTTGTCCATCAAGGTTTAGTTAATACTCTCACAAACACCATTCCACTATGGGATATATAGAGGAGTGAGCTAAGATAGAATCCCATACTCCCGTAAAAGATCTATTAACTCTTGGTTCCAATATTCTCTACCTCGATCTGATCGATGCTTCATTATCTCATTACCATGTTGATTCACTACATAATTCTTGAATTCCTTAAATTTCTCAAAGCATTCTGACTTATACCTCACTAACATGACATATTCATATCTACTCAAAAAAATCGGTAAATGTAATGATGTAAGAATATCCACCACTAGATTCTACTGGGAATGGTCCACACACATCTGTTTGCACTAATCCTAGAAGCTCTGTGTCCCTTTAACCCTATCCACTGAAATGTGTCTTGGTCATTTTACCTTGTAAAAAATCATGGCATATATAATGTAGTTTATGCTACGTAGTGTCTAAATAGATATCTTGGTCGAGCCTTTTCAAGCGCTTCTTGTTTACATGACAAAGGAAGTGATTCCATAATTAGGTGATGTTTGTGTCATGTGAGTTTGTTTAGTTATCATTTTCCAAACCTTGGTATTTGTAATTTAATAAAAACAAACAAATATTTAAATGCTTTATACCATGACATACATTGTTATTATAAACGAAGCAAACCTTATATCAAAACACGAAAATAAATCCATCAATATCAAAACATGAAACATAAATTATGTTTCAAGTAACACTTGGCATATATTAATAGTTACATAAAACAAAAATAATCACAGTTGGAAATGAGAGGTGGTAATCACCAACGGCTAACGCAGTCAACCTCGCACCATTGGCAGCTGGAAGATCCACCTCTCTTATGAAAATATATCTAGACCTACTTGGTTCCTGTATTTGATTTTAGATACGAGCCCCACAAGAAGTATCTAAATATCAATGTATTTAAATGGAATGATTACAATTGATAATGAATGCACCTTTATCATCCCCATGCTTTTGGGTGCAGTTACTATTCTAGTGGTCGTGATTGTCCTATGAAATACATGCTTCCTCACATTCCATGCCCTTTTGTGGGATCATCGACTTCTTGGAGGGACAATGCTTAGGGGCTTCAGATGGTTTATAAGTCCATGGCCCTTTTTCCTTGACCTTAATTTTCTTATTCACCATAAGGACCATAGTTTTTTCATGCCCAATGTCCGTATCTACCATGTAAATTAATTTCATAAGTTACAATAGAATATTCTCATTGTTTATCATGTTATATTCGACATTAATGATATAGAATGTCTTGGGCAGTGATGATATGATGAGATCTATATGCAACAGATCTCGGAACATAATCCCAAAGATGTCCAGTAATTCTATGTAGCCAATAATCTTCACTACATGAGGCCTAGATGACACAGACTCTCCATGAATAGCTATACATAGTGTTGCAGATATCATATCTATATTGTCACACCATCTCTTGGTAAAGATATTTATGGTGATATATCATGCTATACATGTCCATGTTTTCATATTGCATCAATATCTAATTTGACATGGCCAATAGCACGAAATTATGGAATTATATGGAATCATACATCTATTTTATATATAGAGTAGTTCCTCATCATAGACCTCTTTCACAAGGGCAGCTGAAATATGCTCTTCCAGAATACACAATTTCATCTCAGGGTGAAGGATGATGGGTAAATGCGTGTTTCATTCCTATAAATTTATGCAGGTGAGTATGTTTTCCTTCTCGATTATGGTTCTCAATGATATGTTTCAAGTCATTATTATTTAAGATTCTATATAGTAATATGATAAAATTTTTAGTACTTTATTAAGATAAAAAAATTTCTAAAATAAATATATTAATAGTTAATAGTCTCACACTATTTTTTTCACAATCAAATAACCTCCCCCTTGATTGAAAAACATTATGTTTCTAGAATATTCATGGGTAAAGGATATATATTTCAATTCACATTACCCCCACTTGGTTTGGTCAATAAACATGAAGGGTTTTATGTTGGAATTCCAAATTCCAACTGCATTAACTCACAGCTCATTGATCTAATGAGTGGTCTCCCCAATCTTTAAACCATTTTATTTTGGATTTCCTCAACCTTTTCCTCTGGGTCACATCATGTCTTACTATTCCAGTAAACATTTGATGTGTACCAATTCATTTCAAAAAAACCCTTGAATTATAATTCTCTGATAATTGAAATCACTCCAACTAGGGTTGGTCATGCACTTTGAACTATGGTTCAATTCTAACTAATATTATGGAAGGCTATATCGGTTTAATATTTTCTTTTACAGATTTTATACTTATACATAAAGTTCCATTTTAATATCTTTCCTACATTCATGTTAATGTTATCTGTGAAATAACTATGTTATTAACCATGTCTAAGATAATATTTATGCATATCTAGTCTTATTTTAGATCCATATTTCATGATTTTTTTTATTCATTAATAGTTTGATCGTGAAAACACACCCACAATAAATTAACCATGCTACTGACCGAAATAAAATGAATGGTATTATCATGACCTAGTTATATTTGTTAGTTTATCTAGTGGTTCATAAAGTAACCCAAGAAGTAGGGGAGAAACACCTTGAATGTTTTGGGTTTGTGTTTACATCTTTTCGCATGGCCACCACTATATCTCCTTGGATTGGTTTCACCTTGGCCTCTAACTTGAGCCACATCCACTAGCAAGGGATACCCATCCATTACATATGATTTTATCTCATACACAGGTTATTGGTAAAATAGGGATATATATATAAGAATCCTCGGGCATGTAGGCCCAATATATTAATGAGGATAAGGTGCATTTGACAACAAATTTAATTTAAAAAAAATTATAAAAAATCACATAAAAAGGCCTTGGTCTAGCTCGTTATCATCCATACATGCAATGATATTTACATATACATAAAACTAGGATTAAATTATTTAATAGTTATAGTTTAAGATATATCACACTCAAATGAATTAATAATCTTTAATTAATCAATATTTTTATCTTAATCTATTTTCTGAATTTCATTAAGATTCTCATCTACCATAATATTAAACAAATAAATAGATGTAAAATTATCTTTTTATGTAACATATTCCTTGGAGGCGACCAGGTGAATTCCCATTCAGAACTACCCAAGGAGAAGAAATTTACATTACACAGATGTTAAATTAAACAAATATATATAAAACACCTATCATGTGTTGTGCCTCAGCTTTACACTAACACTATGGTACATTTCTCAAGGGTTTGCATAATATAATAACAAATTTTAATAAATCTACTTAATTTTGATGAGTACACTGTGTGTAGTTTCGACTATATGGCATGTATTTTTTATTACCGCCCCATTTAAGTACACGCCTCGGGACATGGAGTGTAGATGTACTGCGAAAATCGTCGAAGTACATAGTTTTTTCAGTGGGACACATGTCGTGAAGTATCTCTGTTACACTGTTTCTATCTGGGAAAGTCATGTACATCGTACACGGTCTAACCATAACCCAAAGGGACTACAGGACATATTCAGTTTGCCACATACTGTGTAATCTAGAAACATTGCGCCACCTATTCCTGGACAATACGTGGAGTCTTAATGACATAGACATAATCTGTTGACCATGCCTAGTTTGGAGGACAAGTCACGCACATTGAAATTAGACTACATGGAATGTACTGCTTAATAAATGTCGTATGTTGTGGTGTGGTATGGCTAGTAACATTTGTTACCTCTTGATGAGACCCTCAATTTTATTTTAATCAAAATTTAAATAAAAAATATTTTCTTTATGGTAAAATAGAAACAAAATATGAACAATATATCTAGATAATAAGATATATTGAATGATAGCCATGAATTTCAAAATCTAAATAAGTAAATACATAATTAAATAAAGAAAACGAAAATAATTATAATCAACGATATCACCCCTTTGATACGACTTGTAGGTTCCCAGTGTAGTGGAAGCGCGTTGTTTGGTGTAACCACCATTAATTTTTCTGTTAACAATGTTAAATCCGAGATCCATCATGATAATAAAATGTCATATATTCAAAATATAATGAAGAACATAAGAATGAAATTGAGTCCCAAAATAATAGAGAGAATCATCATATGTTGGTTATAATTAATTTAATTAAAATACAAGAATTATCTTGGTGGAATTCTCTCCCATTTTTGTTTCTAGTCAGGATTTGACTTGATCCGTAGTTGTGTCGTAGAATCCAACTACATGATAACTCTAGTGGTGATTTACACATGACCTATGTATCTATGGATGCCACCAAAGGGATCTTTTTGTGCTATAATGGAAGATCCTTCACTTGCGATGTCCGTCTTCAATCACCTTGAGATCCGTTTGCAAAGCGCTCTCCTTGATCAGGTGGAGGAGGATCTTTCTCATAGATTGAGAGAATTATTAGATGAAAATAATTCTCTCATGGCTTGAGAGATTTCTCAAGATATGTTGTGCACAACCCCCAAAATGGAATGGGTAGTAAATATTATATAATTGGTATTTTAATTATTTAGAATAATAAAATGAAATAATTACCTGAAATCATTTATTCATTTCATTTAATTCATAATAATACCTAATATCAAATAATAACTATTGACAATTATTATTACATGACATGAGACAAGAGAATTAAAACTATTATAATTTGATCAAAAAGATATCATCATTTCTTATAAATTCCTAGAATAAATACACTACATGTATATTAATATAAATGAAATATAATTTTTATGTTCTATTCTCTTTATTTCCTCCATGAAATTTAAGAGTCCTTGGATAATGGATACATATTTATAAAATTTATATCACTACATTACTCACTGATAAATATATTATGTCTCCTAAAATATATTCTCTCAATGAAATTGTTCCGAAATAAATGTGATCAGGTATCTTTGAATAATTTTTAATCCATAATTGAGAATAATATTTATTCAACATGTTAAATTAATATTTATCTAAGATACTTATACACACATAGTGGGTTTTACACTAGTCCTTTTTCTCAGTGGAATTTAGTGGATCGTGCCTAATGTCCAAGGTTAGAATCTAGAAACACACCATGGAAAACATAAAGACAGAAGTTAAGGCTATAATGAAGTGTTACCTCCTACGAATGCTTACCATGTAATATAATCTCTATATCTAGATATCTTGAATCAGGTGGGTTGCATGATGGTGCCATCAACCCATGTGTTTGATTATTCTTTCTTTGACTTCCTGAAATTGAACATTCCCATTAAAAAGGCCATTGATTTATTTAGGCTATATCAATACCATGAAACGGCCTGATATATCTAATTTTTATGGAACAGAAGGGGAAAATCCTTTCTCGCATTAGCTATTAATGTAGTATTACTCATGATGTACCAAAAATATCCTACCATGATGTGAATGGGTTGTAATCATAGTTTTGGTCAATACATCTATGTGCCTGAGTTTTAGTACCCATTAATAATAATATTAATGTCTATGGACCAATACACATGTCTGGAGATAGAAACTTCCTATGACACTTTGTAATGTATATTTCATACTGGCAGGTCTCATTCCCATAAAAATCTCTAGGATATTGTGAAGGGCACACACCAATAGGTGGTGCCTTAAGGTGTTATGAGTCCTCACCCATAATGGTATATATTATTTGTGTCCCTTAAATAACATCATCCTGCCCTAGAATAAATATTCATGAACAATGTTATCGAACTTCTGGGTATTCATTATATCATGTATCTGATATGACTCTTTAATGAAATAGTTATACAGAATACATTTTCACATGCACTTTCACGCAGATGAACAATCATGATGTGGTATGATATTTATTAATGAATAATGTACAAATTAGTTGGTTCTAGGACACCAAATCCAACATGAGATATCTCCCACAAAAGTTTCGATTGAGCTGGAACATGTTGCTTGTGTCATTGGGAATATTTTTATTATATAATCTCCAACAAAAAAAATTAATTCTTAAATTAAAATTATTATGTGATTGAACAACAATAATTATATCATCATACAATTCCAATCCACTCAAATAATTCATATCAACACATCAATCAAAATAAAATTTTTCATGATCTTCATATACTATCAAGCATAGTTAAATAATTCTTATTCTCAAAACCTTTTTTCATGAAAACTAATGTTTTCATTGTCTTCAATTCTTCTTTATTGTTACAAATAATGTGTTATTTCATCAAGAACACTGAAAAAAGTCTTCTATCTTTAAGATAGGTTAAAAAAATCTCAACTAAAAATGATAAATTCTCAAGCATGATGTCCAATTCCATTTAACGAATAAATAATAGTCCTCTAAATTTCATTACATTATATCCAATCACCAAAAACATATCCCGGCTTTGACAGAACCTATTCCGCTAGATGATTCCTCTATCATCATTGATCCTGCCAAAGGAAAGAAAGCCCCTTCCTTAAGCCCAAATTTGTCAAAAAATGTCTGAAGATCTAATAGGCATAAAGGCTCGGATGAAAAAAAGGGAGTTCTAACTCCAAACGTAGATTTAAATGAATATTCTCTTCTGGAACTGCCAAGGTATTGCAAACCTTGACACCTTTAGTATTTTAAAAAGAATGATTAACATCCAGAAGCCCTTAATTTTTGCCATTGCTGAACCTAAAATAATGTTTTCCACTGATTTAGCTCACTTTTGTCGTTTTGGATACACCTTAATTGGTGCATGTCAAAATACCAATAGCTTTAATACTCTTTGGAACTTTGCCCATCCCTCCCTATCTAAGGTTAATGTTTTTCATATTTCTGATCAATGTTTCACTTGTGACTTTATCATTGATAATGCTCATATCTTTTGTTCCTTTATCTATGCCAAGAATAAATATCAAGATAGGAGGTCTCTCTAGAGAGACCTCCAGAGAGACCTCCAATCTCCTCTCGTAATTCAAAAATTCATTCCCCCTGGATCGTTGCGGGTGATTTTAATGCTATTCTTTCTGCTGATGAAAACATTGGTCCTCTTCACTCAAATATTTCTATGAGGGATTTTAAGGCTGCTATTGAAAACTCCAATCTCACTGAGATCACTCTAAGCGGTGCCAAATACACGTGGTACAGGAAACATTACAATAGAGTGGTTGCGAGCAAATTGGACAGAGCCTTTTCTAATGACCATGCTTTAGATACTTGGGATACCATATCTAGTACCACCCTTCCAAAACTTCATTCTGACCATCATCCTATTTTGGTCACCATCTCCCTCAACATTCGCAAACCCTCTTTCCCCTTTAGATTCAACAATGCTTGGTTCTCTGACCCTGACTGTTCTAATCTCATTAAGCATTTTAGGTCATCTCTGAATCATTCCGATGAGGATTTTTCTTGTCCTATTAAATTAAAATATCTCAAACGCAAGCTCAATTCTTGGTGCAGCACTAAAGCAATTCAAATTGAAAATGACATCCTCTCTCTTGAGAATGAGTTGCATCAAATTCAAAACAACAACACTCACTTAGACTTCGCCTCTGATCACAATCAAGAAGCCCAAATTACTATGAATCTAAATATGATTCTTGCCTTCAAAGAAAACATCCGCAAGCATACTTTTAGAATCAAATGGCTCACTGATGGTGATCGTAACACCAAGTTCTACAACTCTTTACAAAGAATTCGGAAAGCTAGTAGGCCTCTTGCCTCCCTTAAAGATTGCGATAACCTTTTGGATAAAGAAGATGGAATTGCTCAGCATGTTGTATCTTAATTTGAATATTTATTCAATGGGCCTTGTATGAACAAGGACATCATTAATGACATCATTCCAACTCTTGTTACTGATGTTGATAACAGTTTTCTCCTGGGTGTTCCTCTTGATCATGAAATTAGAGACACTGTCTTTGGTTTGAACCCTGACAGTGCCCCAGGACCTGATGGTTTCACTAATGGCTTCTATAAAAAATATTGGGATATCATCCATGCTGATGTTTGCAAGCTCATTAAATCTTTCTTTGCTAATGGTTTCATACCTCATGGTTTAAATTACCAATTCCTTGCTTTGATCCCCAAATTTGAAAATGCCACTGAAATCCATCTTTTTCGCCCTATAGCTCTGATCAACACTCTCTATAAAATTATTACCAAGCTTATAGCTAACAGACTCAACACTATTACTGGCAAAATTATCTCCTGCAATCAATTTGGTTTTATCAAGGGGCGATCAATCCAAGACTGCATTTTTCTTGCTTCGGAATGCACTAACATGTTAAATAATAAAAATAGAGGCGGAAACATCGCCATTCAACTAGACATTCGTAAAGATTTTGACACTATGGACTGGAATTTCATTTTCAAAGTTCTTCATGGTTTTGGCTTCAATGATAACTTCATATCTAGACTTAAAATCCTCTTTCATTCTACTCATGTTTCCATTTTGGTCAATGGATCACCTAGAGGGTTTTTCTAATGTTCTAAAGGAGTCAGACAAGGAGATCCCTTATCTGCTATTCTTTATTCCATTGCAGAAGACTATTTTAGTCGTCTGCTCACCCATATGGTTGATCATAACAAGCTCAAACCCATTCAGGCTTACAGAAGTGTGAATGCCCCCACTCACCTCCTTTATGCCGATGACATCATTCTTTTTCTAAAGGGTGATCTTAAAAACATCAGAACTCTTAAAGCTGCTATCAACCACTACGAGGAGGTCTCGGGACAAGTCATTGGTTGGAATAAATCTTTCATTTACTTTGGAAAAAACTTCCCTTCTGCTAGAAAAATAGTATTATCAATGAGCTTAGTATCAAAGAAGGTATTATCCCTTTCAAGTACCTTGGGGTTCCCATCTTCTGGGGTAGACCCAAAGCCTGCTACTTTTCACGAATTGTTGACCAGGTACTTCATCAACTTTCCTCTTGGAAAGGAAAATCCCTCTCCATGGCGGGGAGAGTTTGCCTTGTAAAGTCTGTGATTGTTTCCAAACTTGTATACTCGATGATGGTCTATAAATGGCCTATTAGTCTCATTAAAAAACTAAATGTTCACATTAAAAACTTTGTCTGGTCTGGAAGCACTTTGGACAGAAACCTTGTGACTATTCCTTGGGCTAAGTGCTGTAAGCCTATAGCTATGGGTGGTCTTGGTATTAAAAACATTAAGTTCTTCAATGAAAATCTTCAAGCCAGATTAACATGGAACCTGATTCACAATGACACCCCTCCTGTTTCTTTTATCAAAAAATAGGTTCATTGATAGATTGAAAAGATCTAATAGAAGTTTCATGACCTCTTCCATTTGGCCCTCTGTTAGAAACACTTATGACAATATTATGCACAGTGCTAGATGGATATTTTCGAGAAACTCTTCCATGAGATTCTGGTTGGACAATTGGACTGGTGCTCCTCTAATCTATGTGACTCCCCTTGACCATATCCCTGTTGACATCAACTCCACTGTCAATAATGTGATTAATTCTCACATTTATTCCCTTCCCGAAAACATTACTCAAATTATTGATTCCTACCATTTTTCTACCTCGAGTGATTTCTTGATTTGGGAGCCTTCTCATAATGGGATCCTTAATACCAAAAACTTTTATAATCACTCCTTACACAACGCTGAAAATGGTATGAATTGGATAAATTTTTTTGATAAACCTTGGATCAAACCTTCTAGATTCACTCTTATTTGGCGTCTCGCCCACAATAGGGTTCCCACTGATGTTTGCCTTCAAAGTTCTGGTATCCAACTTTGTTCAAAATGTCGCATTTGCAATCAGCATAGAGAAGATACTAACCACTTATTTCTATCTTGTGCTACTACCACCACTCTTTGGAACTATATTTTTGACACTTTTGAATGCAGATGGCTGGTTCAGAACTCAATTGATGAGCAGCTTAAGCGATGTGTTGCTAAGGATAACTCTCAACAAATCAGAAACTTGTTCCTTGCTGGGGTCTCAGAGCTGATACATGTGATATGGTATGATAGAAACTCGATTCTTCACAATAATTGCTCACATAACATTAATGCAGGTAAAACGCGTATTCTTATTGCTATTCGGGAAGCTGCGCTGATTCAGAATGGTTCCTGCAACAATTTGGTGGATGATTTTATGATCCTTAGATGTCTTCGAGTTGAGGCCATTTTCTCGAAACCGTTCCACACTCTTGAGGTTTTTTGGAGACCTCCCTTTCCAGGTTGGATTAAAATTAATGTGGATGGAGCCTCTAAAGGAAATCCAGGTCCTGCGGGTTGTGGAGCTGTCTTCAGAAATCATCATGGTAATGTTATGGGATGCTTTTTTGGAGGCTGCGGTACTGCAACCTCTCTGGAAGCGGAGATGCTAAGTGTTATTCATGCCACTGCTTTTGCTCTTCAACGTGGGTGGAACAACTTATGGATTGAAAGTGATTCTACCACTGTTGTTCAAGCCATTTGGAAGGGAGATATTCATCTTGCTTGGCCGATTACTACGTGATGGATGAATTGTCTTCAATCTCTCCATGACGTCAGTTTCATTGCAACTCATACTTACCGCGAAGCTAACATGGTTGCGGATTCTCTCTAATAAAGGCATTGATCAGAATCTAACTTGGCTGGAGGAGCTCCCAGGTAACCTGATGCCTTTGCAACATAAAGATTGTAATTTGATCCCGTCTTTTAGACTCTTGTAATCCTTGTTTTCTTTTGCTAATAAATTTGCTTTGGTCCTTTGACCAAAAAAAAATAATCGTTAATGTTACATTTAACATCATCACTCACCCTTATTGACAATAAATTGATAATGATTAGTGGGGGTATTCTCATATAATTAATTTCACCATAAATTTTATCTTACATTACATGTCGTTTCTTGAAAAATTATGAGAGAAGGATATTATCAAATGGTACCCTTAGAAAAATTCCTCAAGATTATCAACTGTATGTCTATGTAGTAAAACCCATTATTGAAAAAAAGGGATATAACCAAGAATGTTTATAATAACCACAAAATTCCATGTATGTTATATCATGAGAAATTATTTTCTATTTTATATTAGGGGTTGTAAATTATCTAAATTGTCAATAAAATAGAGAAATATTATCTTTTCATTTTATATAGTTATTCAAAAGATCAACACTAATTATATAGTAATAATTTAACAACTTTAACTTGTCATTTCCACTATCAAATTATATATAAATTTCCATCAATTATGTGCTTGTCAGTAGAAAATAGTATATATATATATATACATGAATAAGGATGAAAATTTTTGTTTTTATGTCCTATAATGAGGGTAGAGATATTATTGTCAACATAGGCTATTATTTTCTCCCAATCACATTATGGGAAAATTTAATTAGGTAATTTTTTTTTATTCTAATCATTTTTACAATGTTCTATCTTCCAAATAAATTAATTTTTTAGTAACATAACTTATTTCCCATTCATATTTTGGATTTTCATGTTACCAGTTATCAATAAGTAGTCTAGATTTTCACCACTTATTCTTAAGACACAATTTTTCATTTATAATTTGTATGTTTTTAGTGTTCTACAATTGTATAGAAAACTATGATAGATTAAAAAACTAAGAAGGATTTTATGTCATTATCTATTTTTATTGAGTCTTCACATAAAATACCACTATTTTTATGATTGAGACTCATACCTTTTACTATATTTGGAATACCCCTAGAAGTCTTGTCATGAATTTCTCAATTTTGTGTCCCCCGTACTTACATCTTCCACAAACCTATTCAAACAACTCATGTATTTTTTAATAGGATTTTTAGATGAATTTATGGAATCAAAATTATTTTATTGATAACATATTATCATATGATCACTATAAAACCTAATAATTCTTGATTGTTTTATCGAAATTTCATGTTATAGAAAAAAGACCATTATTTGTCCCATAACAATACAATAACCACAAAAACCTCTAAACATATATCTATTACCTTAATATATATTCTATCTAGATACTTTATTTTGATTTATTTCTTAAATTAAATCCATATTTCTACAAGGGGTTGAAAATTTATTGACACATTAATCTCCATATTTTATGTTGGAAAAGATCACTCATTTATCATCTTCATCCAAAAAAGGATTATATCTGTTTATTTCACTAGAATTTCATAACTTTTCACTAATCATTTTCACTTTTTTGTATGTTTTTCTTTTTAATTTATCTTTTGTCATCATTTATTGTTACCATATTTTAATTTAATGAAATTTCATATTATTCTATCTTTCCAATTCATTTTCCCTAAACTTCTATAAAAATCAATGGTATCATATGAATATTGTTATCTTCTTTTCTATAATTATTTGTAAAGATTTAACAAGAGGTGTAACTTTATAATGTTTAGGGGAAACACTACTCTTTTTGAAACTTATTAGGGAAACAAATTTCATACAAATTCTCTAAACTACACATTATATGGTTATTTTATCATTAATTCCCGCTATCTATTGCTTCCCTATTTTTTGTTTAAAAAATATATTAATAATTGAAAAAACATTAGTATATATTACATGTTATGTGTTCTGGGATTCCCTCATATTATATTGTTTTTATATTATGTTCGAGGAGGATATCATGCTATTCTTGTAGTCATGAATCTCAAATAAAACATTTCTGGTAGTATCTACCACTATAGTAGTATGGTAATTTTCAGTATATTGTGATTCATGTTTCTTTAAAATCACCTCCCACTAAAAAACCATTGTATTGAGTGAGTTATAATAATCCTAAAATGATCTCACTACATCTTTCATATTATTAGACATTATTTTAATATATTAATATATCATCTTATTAGATAAAAAATCATTATATAACCGTATGATCCACACCAAAATGAAATGGGTCTTTTTTTTATTGGAAAATTAGAAACATAAAAAAACCTAAGAGATTTACATTGTTTGAAACATAGTTCTTAACAACTATAAAAATTACCATATACATTATACATATATCCCTTATTAATATTATTTATGAAATAAATCATAAGAGGTAGTGAGCGTAGATACCCAATAAGGCCAAAATTGGGTGGTATCTGTGATTACATAAGAATAAAATGATCAGAGGTATGAGAATATGACATGGCCTTTGAAAACCATACCTAGCAAAGCATAGATCATAAAAATGTATCATGAAATAAATATTTATAGTTTATAATTAATGAATCATAATGGAATAATAGAAACAGAGATATTAGATCATCACATTAACATAAGAAATAAATTTTTAGAGTATACATAGGCATAGAAAATCATTTACATAGATTTTAAGGCTCACTGATAAAATTACCATAGTGTATTGGGTTGACAACACATTCCATAAAATCCTTATACAAGGAACCCTCCCAAGAACATCATTGTGGGACTAATCACTTAATGAACTGGTTTCACTCCAATTACCATCATTATTATATCACGAAATATAAATCATTACCTAATGAAATAGAGGGATATATAATTCTAGGACTACCTATTACATAATCCAAATAAATTTTTATGTGTTCTATAACATTGTAAATGATTCATCATATATCATAACTTCTACGAAAGAAATGCGTTAGAGAAATATTTCAACATTTTATCATTACATATCTAATAAAAAATAATCATGTTTTATAAACGTCTCATTAAAATAATCATTAACCATCTGGAGGGAGAATAAAGATATATTATTTAAAATATTTCATTTAAAAAATTATTGAAAATTTGAAAAAATGTTTCAATGTTGAGTAGCAATATGGCAGAAAATTGCATTCATTTCTAGTTTGTTAAAATTCATATTTCTTTGATATATTTGTTAATAAGTGAAAATTACCTCATGTGAAAAATGAAAATAAAATTCCTTTTAAAAAATTATAATTAAGTCAAATAATGGTATAAATTTATTATAAATATCATATTACAATAATAAAAAATACATAATATTTTTTATAAAACATAGAAACGAATGAAAAAATATTTTTGACCAAAACGAGCAATAATATTCATTTTCCTCAAAAATATTATTTAGGTATGTTGAGTTCTTTAAGACATGAAAATGAGAGGAATACTTGTATTAAAAAAATAACCAATTGATAGGATAATATTTTGATTATTTAGTGATATATCCTAAATTTTTTTCATCAAAATAGAAATTATAAACAATCCATATAAATAATGTGATTTTAACATAAATCCCTATACAATTTGGAAAACTTTTAATCATATGACCAAAGAATGAAAAACATAAAATTAATCATTAAATATCATAAACAATTATAATCATGAAATATCATATAAAATGGTTATTATATACACCTCATAAATATATGCATGTGCAAAACATCAAACAAGTCTCAAAGAAATAACATAGAGATAAAGGACCCATTCTAATGTTGTAATATCTAAAATAAAACCTTATTAAGGAATGAATATTATTTTAATTTATAAATCCACTAATTTTTTTGAAAATAATATTAAAAATCAGTTAATTGGAGGTATGTACCCCTCAAAATTTAAAAAATTGTTTACTATGGAATACGTCTCACTTAAATAAATGTGAAATGAAAAATTCCCCTACATAGAAATTTATTTTCTTTTAAAGTGAATTAAAATTATCTATAATAAATTTTAATTTATTATAATTATATAAAAGGGTAATTTAAACACTAAAATATCATATACTATCTAGTTATAACATATCTAGACCCATTTATTAATTATTCCTTATTAAAATCATCACTTCCGTGCGTTAACTGTTTGTTTCAATTGAGAATTTCAGTTTGGTACTTTTGGAACATATACTTTGATTATGGTGTAGTAATCTGTATAATTTTAATCATGATATAAATTTCACATATATTTATTATATATATATATTAAGATTCATCCATAATAAGAGTAGAAAAAAAATAAATTACATAGTTCAGGGTGTTAGGAATACATACATGCACATGAATATAGTTTTTACCTCTCAACAAATGGAATGAATGTAATATTGTAACACCCCGAGAAAATTAAATTATTAATGAATAATTTGATTATTAATTAAAACTAACTAAGTAATAGTGTGATAAAAAGGTATTAGAAATAATCAAATTATGTATCGAATCAAAATTAAACATTTATTAGAAATTCATATATATATATATATAAGTATATAAATTAAGTTTCAAGGATATATGTATATGAGTATTATATAAATAATTATTTCATAAAATATATGATTTAATAATAATAAATTAAATAATTCATAATTGATTTAAATATAAAATTATGAATTTTAAGCTAATTATAATTATATTTTGATTGATAAAATTATTATATAGATAATATATCATGATATCATTGTTAATAAATTATTTTAGTAGTTTTATTTATAATTTAGAATATAAATTTAATTTATTATTATATAATAACTGATATTATTTTAATATTATTATTATTAATATTATTAATTAATTTTAGTTTTTGTATAATAAACATATTATTAAATTGTATTGATATAATAATTAAAATATAATTCATTTTATAAAAAACAAAACGACAATAAAATGATTTAAAATTATAGATGCATGGGATATGGTATCGAAGTACGGATGATGGGGAGCTCGACGCTTGAGTGAGGTCGCATGTTGAGGAGGAAAGCATGGTTACCTGACTTTTTCAATGAGGTTGAGATGTAGGAGATCATCCAGCATAGGAGAGGTGGAGGTCAGGGAAGAGCTCAGAATAAGTTATATCAAAGCTGACGAGGTTGGATATGAGTCTGAAGTCCATTTTGACTAGGATGAGTTTCATGGATGAGATTTTATGAAAAATGACTCTTGATTTTATGATCTACACTTTGTCGTCTAGATCTGAAAGTTGGATTCACGTATATAATTTTATGTATTAAACTTACATCAAAATCAAGTTGTTGGTTGTTCTGTTAGTCTATTTTTCATACTTTTATGATTGTGTTGTTAGATATTGTAAAAACCCATAAAATTCAATGGAAATTTTTTTCATAATTTTCTTTGGAATTTTACAAGAACATGGTTTCTGACGGCACCTGATTCCGAGGCCCGGTGTGCTCGGAATCAATTTACGAAGTTTGGCTCAGGTACGTTCATTGAACGAACGAGCGGGAATTTCTAACTTTTGAACCGGTGCTCGGAATCGAACTCCGAGGGCACCGATGAACTCGCAACACCGGTAATCGCTTATGGGAACCTTTACTGTAGTTGCATTTGTGCGGGTGAAGAAGTTAATTAATGGGGTTTAATAAAAAAAAGTAAATAAAATTATTGAATCAATTTTACTTCATATCAAGGTGGTTTATTTCTCCCATGGGAAGTAAGTGGTGGGGCCCACATTCACCCAACTTCCCATGTGTGTATAATTGAAAGGTTGGGGCCCACACGAACCCCCCACCTTTTCAAATTACTTAACTCCTCTTAACCCCTCCCCTTCCTACCTCCCCATTAACTCACTTTCATTAATTTTTTTTTGACAACTAGTTATAATTAATAAGGTGAGTTACTTAATTTCAAACTCTTGAAATTAAAATGGTTAGGTTGTGTTAATAAAATAAGGCTTGGTCTTATTTTATTATTGTTAGATTTTTTTCCATCGTGAAGGATTGGGAAGCGTGAAGTCTTCTTATTCTTCAACCTCAACGAAGAACGGAAAGAACATCTCAGACTCTGACGAAGAACACCGTTCTTCAACGAGGAACATCTTCGTCGAAGAACGCGACGTCTTCTTCCAACGACGTTACCTCTTCGAACGCACCTCGATGACAATGGAAACGGCGTTCTTTTTCCGCGACACCCGACCTCTGCGACGCTCGTCATCCGCGGCTCGATTGTCGTGCACCGTTCCTGAACCGAGCTAGGGGTTTTATTTATTTAATTGTCCGTGAATACCAACTTGATGATCTTCGTGGATTAAAACCATTTGTTATCGAATAACGCTATGGGGGTCGGACCGCACAAACACGGCCGACCCTCCTCCTTATTTTTCGTGTTGATTTCATTGTGGTTGGAACGGGAAAGCGTGGCATCGTCGCACCATGCGGATTCATGCGGAAGAATATGTATGGCGCCGTCGCGCCGCGCTGTGGAAATAAGTTCAAGGACGCGACGTCGTCACGCCGCGTCAAAGTAAACCAAAGATGCCACGGCTGGAGCGGGGCCGCGGCGGAGGGGCGCGGTGCCATCGCACCACACCGGACGACAAGGGTCGTGGCCGGTTTCGGGCCCCGGTGGAGCAAGGTGACCGGCGACCGAGTCGGGCCGCCGGTGTCAGAGCGGGAAGGGGACCAGCCACCGCCGGTCCCATTGAGCAGGAACCGGCTGGCCAGGTCGGGCCGGCAGGAAAGGGAGGAGCCGGGGAAAATAAATTACCCTAGCTGGATCAAAGTGGCCCCAATTAAGGGGCCATAGTTTCATGAAACGGGAGGGGCAGCGCCCCCTCGTGCGAGCTGACAATCGGCTCGGCCGTTTTGGCCGAGCACTGACCGCGGGCCCAGCGCGCGGGTCGCCGAATCGGGCCACTTGGCCGGGCCGTACCGGGCCGGACCTACCCGGTTTGGGCCGACAGAGGGGGGTCTCGGGCCGGGTCGGTCCGGGCCTGAAACCCCCATTTTCGGACCGTTTGGGTTCAATTGCACATAACTCGGGCTACGGACCTCTGATCGATGCGCCGTCAGTGGTGACGCGATACTTGGAACGAGACGGTCGTTTCGGTATATCGCAATCAAGGTTTCAGAATACATTGTGTAAGCCCAGGTTGGTTCGTACACGGAACCAACCAGGCCTTCGGAGCGGAAACGCTCATATCTTGAGCTTCAGATGTCCGATCGACGTGCCATCGACTTTGTTGAATTCCTCTAAGTGAGACGAATCTTTTGGCATACTCCACCCGAGGTTTGGACGTAGGTAGAGAATGGTAGGGTTGGTTTTGCCTTAAAAACCAACCGGGCCCCTGGGAGGAAAAAGCCAATAACTCTCAGACCAGGAGTCTGATTGCCGCGCCGTCTGCGACGTTGAGTTCTTGTTTGTGATACGGAACTTTTAGATACATCAACTCTGGACTATGTGTCAGTTGATGTATCAGCCTCTCAGCTCATGGAGCGGACCCTCCCGAATGAGCATGCTGTGTTCTGGAACCCTAGTGCGGGCTGCGACTACTACTGTGACTGCGACAACGACTGTGCAGAGATCCTCAGTGGATTCGACGACGACGACTACAATACTCAGCGATCCTATGTGGGTCAGTGCTACCGATCCTGTGTGGGTCTGATCCTGTGTGGGTCAGCGCTCAGCAGTTCTGTGTCAGCCAGCCCCTACAGATCCTATGTGGGTCTGATCCTATGTGGGTCTTTGAGGGGGTTAGTACCTATCGATCCTTTGTGGGTCCGACGACTTAGATGGATCAGTGATCATCTCTATCGCCTTCCGAAGAAGTATTACCTGTGTGAGATGAATCTTGTTTACTTTCCTGTGTGGATTGTGTTGTGCTATCCTGTGTGGATTACGTTTGCTTTCCTGTGTGAAATACGTATACATTCTTTTGTGGACTGGGTTGTACTTGTACTTGGAGTTGGAGCGTATTGAGAATTGATGACTTAGGTATATGAATGGGAATATACCTAAGCAGTGTCGGTTGTTACTTCGGGATTGTATCATTCCATTGTGGTTTATCCTTTGTGGATTTTGGGAGACCATCGGGGGTCTCGGGGTCCCTACTGAGTAGCTTAACCTCAACCCTGCACGGGCTATGCTTGCACTACATTGTGTTGGTTGCAGACGACGGACAACGTTGATCGTGGTTGAGGCTTGCAGAGCAGGACGGTACCTGGAGGTGGACAACTGGGCGTAACGCACTCGGAGCGGACGACGGGACCCGAGGAGCAGTGGAGCTATCTGTACCCACCCTTCAGGTGGGATTTCCAGTGGACAACTCATCGTAGCGGCTTTTACTTTTCAGTTGATGTTTTCCCTTTTGAGTTTTACATTACTTTCAGTTTGGGTTTGTATACTGTCCCACTTACTTTCCGCACTTACAGTTGTACTCAGTTTTTACTTAGTGTTTATTTTTTCAGCTTATTTACTCGGTGGTGCTTGTTTACTTTACAAAGGCAATGCCTTCCCTTTTTCCGGGATTTACTCCTTGGTGCTAGTCGCCAGCCCCTGGCCTATGGAAGGCGGGCATGGGGTAGTCACGGCACGGGCCCTGAGGACGGGTCGTGACAGATATCGATGCCTTAGGTGGATGATTGAACCCGTTTGAATACAAAAAACATTATATATTGATCCGATTAAAAAATATTAATTTTTTTATTCATCCTACTCTTTGATATTTTTTTAATTAGATGTCATTCCAGTCTTTTTATCACTTTTTTGTGCTTAACTCGCTATTTTTTAGGATGATCTATTCTCACATGTACTAAATCTAATTTAAATAAATAAAATCTATCTACAATCCTAATATTAAAAAAATATAGATATCTTATTTGTATAAATATTTCTGTCTACTTATCTATTTTTTAACATGTATTTTTGTAGTGTAGTGAACCTTTCCATTTCATTCGAGCTGTTTTCTCAATAGCATAAATGTAAATAATTTGTTAGTCACTCTAAAATTATTTTAAGAAAAATAGAACTACTATATATGAAATTTTGGTCTCATTGGTCTTTCATTAAGATTTCATACATTGGAAAGTGAGGCATGTCACAGCCCTTTCTTCCTCTCTTTATATTATCCACTTCTAATAATATTCTAGATAATTTAATGGAAATGAGTCTTCGACCTTTGGAAGAAAATTTTTCTCCATAATTAATTGATGGAATTTAGAAGGGATATTATATAAATTATTTTAGTATTTAGATTCTAATTATTTTACTATTTTGATTTATGTTTTGTGAATGGGATTTTCTAAAGAATATTATATTTTTATAATTATATTTTAAATATTATATAATATAATTTTGGGTAAAAATTCATTTGCGATATGATCATTTTTTCTTATTTTTTAAGTGATTATTTATGATTTTATGGAATTCTATGTTCTATGGAATATAATAAATTTTATACAGGGTATTTTAATTTTATAAATAAAATTTTGTTTATAATAGCACTATTTGACAAATTCGAACCCATTATAATTATAATTAATCTTTTTGATTAAGTATTTATTTTTAAAGATACGATTTAATCAAAAAAAAGATGATTCAATATCATTATTATAATTTATATATTCTCAATGATTTGTTGGCTATTCTTAATGGATTTTGATAATATCGAATTCTATTGTTATGATTATTATTAAAACCATCATTTTATAAGTGAAATTATATATATGAATATGAATATCATTGACATTATGAGATATGAAAATCATCTTATAAAATAAAATGTCATGAATTTATATTACATAAATTGGTATTATATATATATATATGCATGTACATATTAGCTTGTGCACTGAACGAATTTCTTATCTGTAAAACCTTAGGAAAATGAATCATCATGAGATTATAAATTAGAACTTAAGAATGTTGAATCCATTAACCATTAAAAAAATATGTAATGTCAAGATATTTTCCCATGCCATGTTAAACATTCAATTAAAATTATAGATTAGTATTGATATATTTTTATATAAATTAAAGTGAGCATGTTTATTTAATATATATATAAGTATGAATGTGTTCATCAAAACAATGATGTGTTTTAAAATAAAAAAATTCTATTGGAAAACACATATATATGTTATGTAATCTCAAAATGTTTTTGAAAAATATAGCAATTTTTTGCTGTAAAATGGAAGGTCATTGTGGAGAGAACACATCCTTACATATGTGTGTAGGCCCACAAAATCCTTCATGGATTCAAGTTTCCTCAAAATAGGTTTTTGTTTTCAATAGAATATCATATATTTTTTATAAAAAAATAATGGGATTAGTTTTATAGAATTTTAAATGAATAATTTATTGTTTCAATGAATTATAATATATGGGAAAGTTGTTTTACAAAGGCATTTTGAGTCAAATTTTTTTGAATTCATTTTAAACTTTTCTAAAAAAAATTATTTACCAATGGTATTCAAAAACCATTACTAGGAAGTAACTTCTAACCCTTAAATTTTTAATTTTTGCACATGACTTTATAAGTTTAATTTTAAGTGTCTCAATATTTGGAGTTAGTGCGCAGAAGAGTAGTTGAAATTTTTTTCTTTATTGTTCAACTCTTTTAAATGTAAGGTTTCATCAAATCCTCTAAAACATAGACTGGTAGATGTTCCTTGTTTTGTTAATGTGCTTTATAATTGTACTGTTTCTTTTATAAAAAAAATTATACATCATTTTCAAGCACCGAGTTTGGAAGAGTGGGCTTGGGATATTACAATTTGTATCAGAGGAATGGTCTAGAAAACTATGGAGAATGAAAAGGTATTTTTTGGGAAACTAAATCATCATGTAAGAGTTTTTGTTAGATAGTTGTGTCACTTAATAATTTCATTAAGTCTAACGATGAATATTCAGAATTTTCTTAAGTCCACTGACTGAATTTAAAGGGTGCAATTCCTATAGGGGGAGATTAACGCACCCCATGAAACAATATATAGTAAATTATAATTTGATAATAAATTTAAACTAACTATGACATGGTGTAATAAAATGGTTTTACATATATTCAAATTATGATTCGAATAAAAATATAAACTATTAAGAAATTAATATATATATATATGTATATGTATATTTATATAGGTATATAAATTACGTTGTAAGGATATTTATGTGTATTATTTCTAAACAATTAGTTCTTTTTTTATAAAAGGTCAATATTTTATAAAATTATAATAAAAAATTATTTCATTGTAAATAAAATTTCATAATAAATAAATATAATAATTCAAAATTTATTTAAATAAAAAATTATTCATTATACGATAATTTTAATCATATTTTGAATTATTATATTTATTGGGATAATGAATTTTGTTCTCATTGTAAATATATTATTTTATTAAATTCATTTATAATTTGGAATACAAATTTCATTTATTTTTAAACAATATATCAATTTATTTTTAATATTATCATTATCCAGATTTGTAATTAATGTGAATTATTGAATAATAAGAAAAATAATAAATTTTATTGTGATATTTATTAATATAGAATTAATTTTGCAAAAAAACTAAACAATGATATACTGATAGAAAAATAGTAATATAAGGGATTTGATTTCAATGTTCGGATGATGGGAAGCTTGTGGCCTTAGTGAGGCCATGAGCCAAGTAGTAAATCAAGGCTATGATACCATTTTTATGAGGCCGATATCTAATAGATCATCCAGTACAGTAGAGGAAAAGGTCGAGGAAGATCTTAGAGCAAGATATATCAAAGTCGATAGGGGTGGATCTAAGTATGAAGTCCATTTTGAGTTAGATGAGATGTTTGGATAGGATTTCCTGGGAAAATGTCTCATGATTTGAAGTTTTAACATTCTTATTATAGATATGAAAGTAGGATTCATGAATTTAATATTTGGTTTCCAAATCTCCTCAAAATCATGATGTTTTTTTTCCTATTGGTCTATTTTTCTTATTTTTATCATCAGTTGTGGTTGTTTTCTTGTATTTGTGTGGTTATAAATCGGTGATTTGGCAGGATGATTGAACTAGTTCAAATCAATAAAAATTCTTTAAATATAAATGATATCAATATACTAATTTTTTTTATGGTTTTTATATATTTCCTCAATCATATGTCATTGCAGAATTGTTGATGCATCTTTTCGAACTTAGCTCACTATTTTCATCGATATTATATTTTGGTATGTACTAAATTGAAATGAAACAAATAAATTAAATATATAATACTGATATTAATCAAATATATATATATATATCCAATTTGTATAAATATTTTCATCTATTTATCTATTATTTCACATGCATTTTGGAAGGCGGTGAACCTATCCATTTCCCAGTCACTATTTTCACAATAGCATCAACGTCCATCATTTTGTAGCTGCTCCAAATTTATTTTAAGAATAATAGAACTACTATATAAGTCTATTTAGTAACATTGGTTTTTCATTTAGATGTCACATAGAGGAAGGTGAGGCAGGTCCTGACCCTTTTATCTTCACTTTATAATATCGAAATCTATGAATTTTCAAGACAATGTAAGGGAAAAGAGTCGGCGATATATGGGTGAAAATTGTCTATAGAAGGAATTGATGGAATTGGTAAGGGAGATTGTATATATTTTTTTAGTATTAAGATTTAAATTATTTTTATGTTTTCATCTCTATTTTTTATTGTATTTTAAAAAGAAAAAAATATTTATTATAATTCTTTTTTACTAAAATTATATTAGAATTTTGTTTAAAAACTTTAATGAATTATAATCATTAACTCCTATTTGGTAAGGGATAATTTATTTTTTTTAGGGAGTTTTAATATATTTTTATAATTTACATAAATAAATATAAGTGAATTTATATTTATAAATTAAATTTTATATCAAATAATTATATTTTGGAAGTTGCAACCCATTAGAATTAGGATTATTCTTTTGATTAAGTATTCATTATTAAAGTTATGATTTCATCAAAAATACATATTGATTGAATATCTTTGTAATAATTTCTATTTTGTCAATTGATTATTATCTATTATAAAGGGATATAGATTTTATCAAAATAAAATGTTTTGTTTATTATTAAAACCATCATTATATTTGTGCAATTATATATATGAATATGAATGCAATTCTCATTATGAGATAACAAAATCATATTATTCAATGACATGTCATGAATTTATATAGCATGAATCATCATCATTATTATTATTATTATTATATATATATGCATGTACATATATGATTTTTCCTTGATAGAATTTATTATCGGTACATCCTTTAGAAAAAAGAATCTTTGTGATATTTTGAATGAGAATTTAAGTATGCAGAACCAATTAACCATTAATAAAAATCTGTAATGTTAGGCGAATTGGTCATTCCATGTTAAATATACAATTTCCAATAATGATAAGTATATATATATTTTATATAAATTTATTTGAGCATGTTTATTTTATATATTTATAATTTTATAATTTTTTAATTTAATAAATTGATGTGTTTTAAAATAAAAAAATGTCGTTATAAAACACATATATAAGTAAAGAAAATACAAAATGATTTTGAAATGTCCAACACTTGTTTTTTGTAAAATGGGAGTTCATGGAAGAGTGAACCCATCCATTGATAAGTGGGTAGGACAAATACAACATTCAATGATTCAGGATTCCTAAAAATAGTTTTTAGGAGAATGAAAAATATTTTGAAAATAAAATTACTAGATTATTTTTTAAGCGATTTCAATGTAAAATTATTTTTAAATGCATTATAATATTTTGTAATTTTTTTTACAAATGAATTTCAAATCAAAAATTTTGAATTTATTATAAAAATGTTTTATTTTTATTGAAAATATATTTATCAAAGGACTTCAAAACTCCTTACTAGGAAAATGAATGCTAGCCCTTAAATTTTTAAATGTCTTTCACAAGTATCTAGATGTTCAATTTCGGATGTCGTAACATTTTGAGTAAGCACCAGGAAGCATAGTTGCAGATTAATTATCTATTAGTTAACTTTGATAAATGTATGGTGTCTTTTAATCCCCCATAACCTAGATCTGTAAATGGTCCTCATTTGTGTAAAGTGTTGTATAATTTTTTAAATACTTTAAGAAAATATTATATAGAATTTTAAATCAATGGGTCTAGAAGAGTGGGCTATGGATGCTACAAATATAAATAATACTTTACTATTATATAATCTAAATAATATTAGATATGTAATATATATTTATTAACATCCTTTTCATGGATACTCCAAAAATGAATCACATTGATTCGTGGAGGTGATAGTATACACATACACCCGAGCAAAGTTATCATTTTCCAACAAATTGGAATTTAAAAATATAGTTTCAGAATATAATATAGAAGAATTATTATGTCTGAAATATCATTTATAAACATTAAAACCATCATAATTAAAATCCATGATATATGGTTAGGGGAAATGAATTATATTTCTACATGGTGGTAGTAGCCTACACGTATGCATGAACAATACTTTCAATTTCCGATCGATAGAATATATAGTGTATATTGTTGGTTCCTAATTCATAATAAAATATTGTTATATTTATAATATTAAATGTTTTAATTTAGGATGAATACTGGTGACTCATACGAGGCACACGAAGATAAAAATTGAAATAGGTCGGGTAAGATGGTTACCTTAACATTGGTGTGCCTCGTTAAAATACATTATTAAGAACATTTTTCAATGGAATTCTAATAATAAAAAAATGTATAAATCAATGATAAGGAATTTTATTAAATAATTTTGAATGTAGTGGTCATTAGAAAAGGCTTAAAGTGGGGTAAAGAAGTGAAATGATGGGTTCCCTTTTATATGTTAGGGGGGGGGGGAATTCTTGGAATTCTTTAAAATATCAAAATTAAATAAATTAATTCAATAAGAAAATATTCAATGTGAATATATATCGAAATATATACTATTATTTAGAATCATTTTTAATCTAAAAATAAAATTTGGAAAGATTTATGTGGTTATTTTATACCTATCTATTGATTTAGCTGCTTAATTTTCAAATTTTAACCTTAACCGTGGTAACAATCTTTTCACTCTTAAAGTGTTGTAATATTACTTTTAAGGTAAAATTTTGATCATGACAGGACCTAGGAGGATATGTTTGGAAATTTCACATCCAAATTTTCCTATTTCAATATTTTAATTTTTAAAAAATAATTTAATAAAATTTTATTTAACATAAAATATCATTATTTTCATTTTTGACTTTTTATTTATGTTGACATTAAATACATAAAGAAAAACTATTATTTCAAATATAATACTTCCAAAAATACTTATAATGACATATATATTTATAAAATCTGTTGAAATAATTAATAAAATCCTATTATATTTATTTTTATATTTTTAAATTAATTTATAATATTTTTCTATTAATTTAATAAATACTAGGTCGGTATTCTGTAAGAATATATGGTAAATATTTTCCAAATAATATTGAAAAAAATTTCCATTATAAAAAATAATAATATTTTTTTAAAATATACTTTTAGAAATTAAATTATCAAACTTTTTTATGGATGAAAAAATATAGATATATTAAATTCAGGAGATTGAAATTTTCTTTACATAAAATAATTTAAATTTCATTATCAAGGGGAAACGGTAACTAAATAAAATATATTAGAATTCGGGGATTCTATGGTCCAATTTCTCCCACAAAATGAAATAAAAGAAAGACTTTGATTGATATTTATTCCTTTTGTTATGGTTTTAATAATGAACTTCCCTTTTTAACATTAAAGTGGAAATTAAAATTTATTGCGGTTACTATTAATATAGAGAAAAATTAAAAAGGCACTATTTACCAAATTTAGATATCATGAATCAAATGATTTAATCAATTTTTATCATTAATTTTCATGAAGTAGTAGTTTTAATTTTAAGATAAAAAAATGCAACAAAATATAATTATTTAGAAAAATGTATTTTTACAAATAAAAATATTTTTATAATGAATTCAATTATAAAATTGATGATAATAAACATAATTTGATTATTTATATAATAATATAAATAACGTTTCTCTAAAATAATTTTATAATATGAGAGTAAGATGTTAATGGTTTAATAAAAAATATAGTTTCTAATAAAAATGAATATTTTCCACAATTTATTGAAAAATCTAACATTTCAGTTAATTCTCAAAATATCACTATAATTTAATTTTGAAATTTTTTATTAAAAATTAACATTGATTTTTTCCAATAAAAATTCTAATAATTTTTATAAATATTTATGTTATTTTCTCTCAAAAATTAATAAAAAGAATTTTGTGGGGAAAAATATATTTTTGAAAAATAAAATGACTACTAAAAATTAACTATACATTTTCCAAGAGTCAATAAATAAATTTGCATTGATTATTTTCATTATATATATATTTAATGTGTTTATACTTATTCCTACCTCCCAATTGAATCGACTATGTTAAAATTTTCATGAAATAGAAATATTATATGGTTTATTAAATCTTGTTGTTTCCAGTAGTATATGATATCAATGATAGTGTAATTTAAAAATAGATGGCTCTTACATTCTCCCCTATAAATAAATTTCATTAACTTAATTTGAAATTGTTCTCTATAATCATGGTTATTATATTTTAAATTTCCATTATTGAAAAAACATAATAAGGGGTTATTAAAATGACTTCTTGAAAAGAGAGAAGGGGAAATATGAAGGATATTTAGAATAACACATAACATGGTTTCCAAATAAGATAACATTAATGTGAATTAAAAATATATAAATGGATGAAAATTATATTGTCCTAATAATAATGGATAATGACAAAGAACATTGATCATAAGAATGTGAATGATCATTATTATGTTAATAACTGAAAAATCATAAATCAATGTTTTGGGGAAATGACTATTGATTTATTGGAAATGATCATAAAATTATATTTTTTTAATTAATGATTCTAATATTAAATTTTACGAATAATTTTACAATTTATATAGAGAACATGTGAATTTATAATTGATTTATTTCTATATCCTAAGATCAATTTAGATCTTAGGATGTGCTTCAATCGATTTCTACATCATATCATACTCTATTAAATGAATTTTGATGTTGAATTTTTGCATACATGAAGCACATAAATGAAAATTTAACAAATTTTAATATCAACAATACAATAAAATTCCATTTCTCATATATATAAATATTTTCCAAAACCAACATTTTTATCATATGTCAGCTGATATGATAAATTAAATTATATCATCGGTCAATAATACACGAAGTTCAACATGAACATTTTTATAAATATAACACCGTAAAATCCATAGAAAATATGTATGAATAAATTGGAAAAACAATAATTTATAAATAAGGTCACTATTTTACAAAAATCAACATAACATTATTCTCTTCAAAGACATAAATAACTTTAAATGTCATATAAAAAATACTTGAGTAAATTGATCACATATTCTCATAAAATAATGTGATAACCCACCATAAACCACAATAAAAACATAAAACCTCCAACTATTTACTATATAATCATTCCATAAAAATAATCCAAAATTATAAATTATATTTAATAAATTATAAATTGTTGTGAACTCTATTTAAGATAACGTAAATCAGTTTTCCCAAAATCACGAACCAAATTCATGGACAATGATACTATCCATTTCACATTGTCAATTATACATATTGGTAAAATAAATATAATATTTTTAAATATCACAAACATATTAAGGGTTACTAATCTATTAGTCATTTGTTTTTCAATAAAATATAACGACACAGTTTGATCATTTTTCATGGTCATCATTAGAATTCAATATTTTCATGAAATTTCATAAAAAACTATTATAGAACAATCTATAAAATTTTATGATCCTTATTATAAAAATATTATTAATAAAAATAAAACTACCTCATATTTTTTAAATTTGAATACATATACACGTCCATCCTTTCACTTTCTTAAACAATTAACTATGAGTTCTTATTTTATTCATTAATACCTCCTTCCATTCATATGAAATCATTAGTCTCGTCAAGATTTAATGTAAAACATTCTCTCATACAACTCTGCTGGTCCTCTTTTCTACATTTCTCTTTAGGACATTAATTTGTGTAGTAAACATATTTTCCATATTTGAATAATTAAATCTTTGATGATATCATTGTGAAACCACTATTCTCATATAATTATTAATCCATTATTTAATTCAACATTTTATTTTAGTATGTTCTAATTTTCCAGAAACAAAACATCTTCCTGTTATTTTTTTAATTCTTCCATGGGTTCTTCTCCTAACATACAAGACATGTCATAATGTAAACCATCTTTCCAATTTGGTCATTATGAAACTCCATTTTCTCTTATTAGGTGTGTTATGAAACACACACATGTTGAAATTATTATTCATAAAAAAAATATATCTAATAGGGAATAAGACTAAGTATTCGAATTCCAGATACCATTTTACATTGTTTATCGTAATTGTAATCATTCGTTTTTCAACCACATTATTTATTAACAAAATTTCTCCTAGTTCGAGGAATTTAAGAAAACCAAAAACCAAACATTGAATAATAATAAATATTATGGGAAACCACATAATCATGAAAAATAATTTATAGTATATATAAATCATGACACGTTCTATGTAATCTATGAAATAGAAGGTTTAACGTGAGATTAACCAATCATTATTACATTATCAATGAGATCGGGAGGGGTGAATTCAGGATTTATTTTTCTTTTAATTGTCCTGCTTAATAAAAACAATCATGTATTGATAATTATTAATTTATATTCTGAAAAAGACAAACACATAACAAATAGTATAGAGTAATTTATAATGTTTACGACTCAATAAGAGTATCTAGTCCTTAGTATGGTTTGTAAATAACTGAATACCATAGAATCAACTTGAAAAAAATATTTTTGTGTCTTATTAAACATGATGGATATTTCCTTCCAATATTGTAGCTCTATGTTCAGTACAATAGTAAATGTAGTTCAAGTAGCATTAAATTATGGAATACAATTTTTCTAATTATTGATTAAAGATAGAGAAATAAAAATTCAAAAAATATATTCACATTCTTACCTTGGAGTTGGTAATAACATCCTTGACATTATAATGAGACACAGTCCGATTTCCCAGTCAAATACACATGTTCAATTTCTCAGTAATGAAAAATAACTTTGTTAGAATACCACTTGAATCAAATTTGTAGATACTAATTCTTTTATCTAGAAATCCCATTCTAGTTTCCTAATATGTAATCATCATCTGGGGTCTTCTATCGTCCCCTATCATGCTTATATTAGGAAAACCTCTTCAAGAAACGAATAACTGAAAAATTATTCTTGATTAAATTACAGTGCTTCCCTTTCATATCTCATGAATAATGCATGTTACTAATACATAATGAATTATTATCCATTTATAGACACTCCAAAATGGTTTAACTAGTAATATGAAATGGTTTCCCTACTTCACCAAATTTCTTAATTCAATATTTTTTCATTATTTCATTTCTCTCTTTGACTCATTAAATTCCCATTGAAATATAGGTCATTTTTTGACTTGATAACCCTTATAGAATTTTATATCATCTATTGACTTCAATTCACTTCAGTCATTCTAACAAATTTTCAATTCAAATATTATCTGTCTTTTTGATTTTCCCATTTCAATTCTCTATTATGATGTTCGTCCTGATATCGTGACCCACTTTTGAATATTTAACTAAATACTTTTCAAAACACATTATTATGATTCTTATTCTTGATTATAATTTCAAATACAATTTCATCATTATGATAAGGACATTTTGTGACTCTTATTTCCTTAACCCAGTTGGAATCATTTTAAAACATAATATATTCCATTATAATTCTCTAAAAAAATTGAAAACTATCTTCGGATTCTAATTTTCTCAATGGAGGCATACATTCAAAAATGATTTCTTAATTACATTTCTCTGGGACAAATCTATGATGTAAAAAAAATTATTATCATTATGGTTACCAAAACCAACTCTCATTTTCATCTCTTCAATATGATGTAGACGTCATATTATTCCTATAACTAATTATAGTTCTTATTTTATTTAATATGATTCCAAATATCATTCAACATATTACTTATCCACCATATTATAAAAATAATTAAATCCTATGGTTTTTGGTCTAATTAAAAACTAGCACCTTGGTTATCTATGATTATGATTAAGAAAACATTTCCATACATAAAACAAATAGAAATATGATGAAATGTGACAAGAAATATTTTACATCAGCAATTTCATTCTTCCAAATTTGTTTTATTTTATGCATGACTTCATTTATGAGATTTATTATGTTGATGATCATCTTTATCATTGTCTGACATAACAAGGAAATTATTGTAGCTTCCTATTCTTTAAAAAACATCACTCTTTCCAATCCATCTAGAATATGAATATCATTAATATGATTATATTGAATATGATTGAATCATATTTTTTCCCACATTACGTCATAAGGATTTCATAAATTGTTCTCCAAAAAAATGATGATATTTTAAAAAAATCAGCAAATCATCACTATATTATTATCTGACACATGTTAAATCAATTTCTATTCCCTATAATGATCAAAACGTCATTCCAAAACTATGATGAGTCTTATAATCCACTACTTCCATAAAACACATTCTTAATAAAATGAAATTTTTTATGAAATATGATTCTAATTTCATAAATTCATAGGTCCGTCTGGTGATCCTCTATTACAAACCACAATGATTTATTTTCTTCTTAACAATCATTGATAACAAAAGTAATACATGAATATGATAGTCTTTATTTCCATCATGTTCTTGAAAATCTTCCCCTTTGTATTTTGTTTCCAAACAATGTTAAAAATGACTGAACATTGTATCCTGAAGAGATAGAATACTTAAGAATACATATAAGATCACGTTAGCTAACTCAATATTGGAAACAATAAATATTTTTATCAATTACATGCTTTCTAAAATTAGTGACTGATGAAAAACATCATCAGCTTTCATGCTCAGCCTTTCTTCCTCGTCTTCTTCCTCAACCTTTCTTCCTCATCCTCCTTCCTTAGCTTTCATCCTATACCTTTCTCTTCTTCTTCAAAATCTATGAAATATAAAAATATTTTTTCTTACACCCACTCCAAAAAACTGTTAGAATTTTTCACATACTTACATGCTCGATTGAAAGATTACCCAAACCCACATATGCATGTTTATATAAGGATATATTTATGAAAATATTATCCCCCTTGAAAACACTATCCCAATGTAAGGTGATATAGTGGAAAAAATACCTAATATTTTATGAGAAAGAAGTCATAATACCATGTTCAACATCCATTTTTAAAAATGTTCACCTTGTAATGGTTTTTTGAATCGGTAAGAAACTTGTTCGATTGTTGGAATGTACTCTAGATTCAAATCATTCATCACCACATAATCTTTGATGAAATGATACTTGATATAAATATTTTTTGAACGAGGATTTTTTACCACATTATTTTTAAGGGTGACTGTACATTTAATATCACATCCCTGTAGAAATGGAAACATTACATTAATATGTAAGTCTCCATTCTAAGATTTCATCAACATTATTTGGAAATTATATTGAGAGGAAATATCATACTCAAATTCATTTGTTTTAAGAATTATGGAAATTTTTTATTTTTATTTGAACTAACACTATTTTTTATAGAAATACAACTCCAAAAGAGGTAGATCTTATATCATCCACATTTCATGCCCTATCAGCATCTGAATTCCAAAACAAGTCAACAATTTATGAGGCATCATACACGGTTTAATTTTATTTATACATTTGATATATGTGAGATTTCTTTTTATAGTGATTAAATGTGATTGTTTAGAAGCACTCTGAAATCATGCACATAGTGTGACAAGATATATAATGTCCAATCTTTTGGTATTAAAATATAAAAAACATAAAATCAGAATTCAGAACTCTTTGTGATTATCATCCCTGAATTCTATATCATTAATCAACTTGGTTCACCTTTCAATCTGTGTGGATACTAGTTTTCAATTATCCATGCTAATCTTCATAATAGCTTCCTTAGCATACTATTCTTAGGGTAGAAAAATATGTTTCATATGTTTTAATTTTTTTTAACCAATAAAAGTATTTCATTTATCGGAGCATGAAAATGTCAAACAAAATTTTCAGGCCATCATTAAATCATTCACTTGTTTTTTCATTATTCCCAAAAAAATATACTTTCATCAACATAATAAATCACAATTAGAGAAATCTCCTCAATTTATATAATTTAATAATTTCTATCAACACTTCCATTATTGAAACTCATCATTATCAAGAATGTATCCATTTTAGGAGACCATGATCCCTTAACTTGTTTTATCCCATACGATATTTTCTTTATCTTAGTCACATATCTTTCATATTTCCCAAAAAACCCACAAGTTCGTTCAATTAAAAAAACCTCATCAAAATACTCATTCTGAAATACAGATTTCACATCCATCAGAAAATTTGGGTAACTTGATTTAGTAGAAATATTAAGTATGATTTTTATTTTTTTTAACCATTACAATTGAGAAAACATTTCTTCAAAATAAGAAGAATCAATTTTTTATTGTATTTTTAACACTAATCTTTCTTTTTTCATTATCACTTCAGACAAATATTTCTTTGTTCCCCTTCCATTTGAATAACATTAAAATTAAGTGAATGAAATATTATTCATTTTTCATTATTAATACATTTTTATCCACTTCCTTCTTATATAAATCCATTAAATATCACATTTTCGCCACACAAATAAAATATTCCCATGTTTACACCATTCTTATATATAACTCCATGGCTCCCAAAAACTTTTATGTGTTTCAACCATCAATTTTTTTCATAAAACATTTTATATAGTGTCACATATGATCTTGTCCTGTAAAAAAAATTTTAATATACACATCAGTACTCATTGAATGCCTTTATGTGTCTTAAAAATATCTATATTCATGTATCATAGTTCTCCCTATATCCCAAACCTTCTATTCTCCCTTTCTATTACACCATTTCTTTGAGGAGTATATGGTGAACTGAAATCATAACGAAATCAAGGTGTCTGAAGACAACCATTAATATATTAATTATAATACCTACCACATGTTTTTGAAACATTCGTCGGGGCGCGTGCATCCGTCACATGGAGGACGCACAACTGTTACCCCACATTCACACTTTCATGAGGCGGGCATCATTCGCTCCTTCTTCCGGGACGTCTTCTCCTTGATTGAAACGGGATTATAGGATATCAGTTCTTCCTTACATGAAATCCTCCTTGGAGCTCGTCACCATGTCCGGGTCTACCTCATAGACTTATGACAATGTTCATTAAACTCTTCGTGGAACTGTTTCATCATGGACACAAGTTAATTACACTGCTTCTGTCAGTACATTCCAAGGGGGCTGGTCAGGGAAACAATCATCAGTTTGGGGGGTTGCCATGTTCAGCATCACTGGAATGTCTGGACATTGGGGGATTGGAGTGTCTATCTTCAATCCCTTATTATAGGGCTTCTCAAGGGTGAGGAAGCCCGAGGAATCCCACATCGAACATAGGGAATCGTATATTAAGGGCATGTATCTGAGGTCTTCCTAAGCTTCTCATGTTTAACACAGGGTATGCCTCATGTTAAACGTTTAGCGGAGATGAAATAGACTGATCACAACACTTATTAGAGTAGATCAGTTTGAAGAACCCCCTGGATGGAACACCAATGTTGGGGCCATCATGTGGGCGGCTTCCCAAATGTTGTCAAATGGAACGGGGAATGGGGTGGCATGATCCCACCAAGATGGGATGGTGTGGGTGAGGATTAGGATGGGTTATGAAGTGAAGGGGGTTCGAATATGGACATATCAAGGGAGACAGTGAAGTTGGGATTGAGTCTCAAAGAGGATTCCTACGTATCCCCGTGGCAGGGAATCATTTTCTGGATTGTTCGGTGAGATGATGGGACACCTGGGGAGGCGACCCGTGAGAATGGACACATGGATCAGACCCAGAGGAAGTGGATCCTCTGGGTTGGTGAATGAGCTTGCCGAGATGCATAGGCTCGAGGGAGAGATCAGGATGAGATTGAAGTGATGATGTTGAACCTCGAGAGGATTCCTACGTATCCCTGTGGTGGGGAATCAATGTCCACGAGGTTTGGTGTCATTTGGGGATTACGCTCTATGGAGGCCCATGGGGTCAGTAAACTGACGTGAAGGTGCACCTGGGGTCCTGATGGATGGTGGGATTGATCCTCGGGGAGGCTTCTTACATACCATGACCTGACATTAATCAAATTTCTCATAGTTTGGGATGGCAGATACAGTTTATCGTCATGTGGGATGGGGGCGAACCTGATGCGAAGGTAGTCAGAACGACTGGGTGGTGGGCTTGATCCTATTAAAGGATTCCTGCATAACATGCATTGAAATTGATAAAATTCCCCATAGTTCAGGATGGTGTTTGTAGCTTACACTCTTAGGCAGTCGATGGTGTTGGTGAACAGACGTGAGGATGGTCGGAATGACCAGGTGGTGGTCTTGAACCTCGTGGAGGCTTCCTACATACCATGCCTTGACATGGATCAATGTCCCCATAGTTCGGGATGGTGTTTGAAGCTTACACTCTAAGGCAGCCCATGGTGTGTTTTGGGTTTGAACATCATGGATACTTCCTATGTACCATGCCGTGACATGGATCAAAGTCCTCGTCATTCAGGATGGTGTTTAGGTCTTACACTCTGAGGCGGCCCATACTTTTTGTGGGTTTGAACCTTGTGGAGACTTCCTACACACCATGCCTTGATAATGTTCAATGTCCTCATAATTCGGGATGGTGTGAGGCTAACACTCTAAGGTGGACCAAGGTGTTGGTGAACCGACGTGATGATGATCAGAATGACCGGGTGGTGGGCTTGAACTACGTTTAGGCTTCCTATATACCATTCCTCGACGTGGATCAAATTCCTCATAGTCCAGAAACGTTTTTGGGGATTACACTCTAAGTCGGCCCATGGTGTTGGTGAACCGACATGAGGATGGCCAGAACGACCGAGTGGTGGGCTTGAACCTCATGGAGTCTTCTTACGTACCATAACATGACATGAATCAATGTCCTCATAGTTAGGGATGGTTTTTGTGGCTTACACTCTGAGGTGTCCCGTGGTGTTGGTGAAATGACGCGAGGATGGTCGGAACGACCGAGTAGTGGGCTTGATCCTCGTGGATGCTTCCTACATATCATGCCTTGACATGGATCAATGTCCGCGTAGTTTGGGATACTTTTTGGGGATTACACTCTGAGGAAACCTGTGGTGTTGGTGAACCGACGTGAGGATGGTCGAAACGATGGGTTGGTGGTCTTGAACCTTGTGGAGGCTTCCTACATTCCATGCTTTGACATGGATCAATGTCCTAGTAGTTCGTGATAGTTTTTGGGGATTACACTTTGTGGAGGACCATGTTGTTGTTGGGCTTGACCATCGTGGAGGCTTCCTACGTACCATACCTTGACATTGATCAAATTCCTCATAGTTCAGGATGGTTTTTGGGGCTTACACTCTATGGTGGCCCATGGTGTTGTTGGGATTGAATCTCATGGAGGCGTCCAACATACCATGCCTGGACATGGATCAAAGTCCTTGTAGTTCAGGATGGTGGTGTGGGGCTTAAACTCAGAGGTAGCCCAAGGTGTCGGTGAACTGACGTGTAGAACACAAGGGGTCCAATGGTTTCTAGGCATGAACCTTAGGGAGGCTTCTTAAATACCCCACCTTTTCAAGTATCAAAGACCTCATAGTTTAGATTGGTTCGAACTAACGAGAAGGGATAGCCGACGAACACCATGGTGAGGGGTCCCGAAGAGTTGCGTGAAACCTTTGAGGTTTGCGCGCGAAATATGTATCCATGTGTGAAAAACACTGGGCTGGTGCGAAATCAGTGAGGATCACAGGTAAATGGAGCCTAGGATTTGCGCGTAAATAGAAAGGATTACATGCAAGGATTACAAATTGTGCGAAATTGGGAGAGGCTGCGCAATTACTGGGTTCATTACCATTGAAGGGGATTGCGCGCAATTGGCCATCCTATACACAAGTGGAAGGGATTGCACACAAGGGGTGGACAACGAAGCGATTGGATTTCAGTACTAAACCAAGGGGATATTGCACAAAGGCAGACCCCGAGGCGACTTGGTGTGAAATGAACCGTACCTGAATGCTATCTTTGCACACGCGAAAGACATATTTCGCGCATGAGATCCAGTTTAGATTATTTTTCTCAGAAGTTGAGGGGGTCTCCTTCTATTTATAGGCATCTGGGTGTAGATAAAATATGTCAGCATGAAATAATTTCACTATGTAGGTGGCGATGTGAAATTTCCACCGTGCGGGGCGAGGGTGTGAAATATTCCACACCCACATAGCAGAACACTAGCGAATCACAGAACATTCAGCGTAAGGCATAATTTTTTCATGCACTTAAGAATATTTTCTGCGTGACTCCTCCAGGAGCCCCAGACTATGTCCCCGGATCTGAATAAGAATTATCATTTTCATTTTGAATCCTTCTTCAGCACTTGAGTATTTTTCGCCGTCTATAAATTCACCCCCTCAGAATTGGCTCGACGAGGGGTCACAAAAGTCGGATTCCGAGGGAAAAGCCAAAATGAAGAACTATGTGGGGTCCATGATCACAAACACCTACAGCAGCGTGAAAACCCCAATGGGGGGTGGAATCCGCATTTTACACATGTGTGAAAACCATGATTTTCCAATAAAATCCGTTCTGGGTCCATCGGTCCGTACGAATTTCCTCACGTGAAAATATCCATGCTCCCATGCGTGAAAATTCCTCCAGCCCTGCATTAAAAACCACTCCGATTCCACGTAATTCCATCGAGTTCAGGCACTTTTTTAGAGGAAAACCTGAGGTTTTTCATGCTGTTTTCTGATATTTCGCGACAATAACTAGAATTTCGCACCATCTCTCATATTCCAGGCCAGCTACTTGAGCACCTTCTGGATGAAGATGACCGCAAACCAGGCTGATGAGAGAGAAGATGATGCTCAAATGGCTGAAATGGACGCCAAACCAGTGGTTTATGGTGCAAAAAGGATTTTCTCAAATTACCATAACATTTTCAATATACTAAACCCTGCCAAATGGAATATGTCATATCCAACAACCTTCCACTATGGGACTTCGATATCTTGTAGGTGGTCCTTTTGATGGGTTTTAAGGTGGATACACCGCGGTCGTCAGTGACCCGTGAGGACGATCTCCCTTGATATAACATCCCCATCAATTGACATCCTTCCAGATAAACTATGAACAAGGGCGTTTACATCCTGAATCCCAGGACTAGGACCATTTCTGGGGGTGAAATTGTTGCGGAGAGCTCCCCTACCCTCTACGCAAGCACCTTCCATCTGAGCGTTACGGACGAGGCTAAAGGATAGCTGCAGGACAGGGACCTGTGGTCTGGAGGCAACATCACCAGCGAATGGTTATGGTCATACTGGGTTCACCAAAAATGTGACCAATTTGGGGTCGAGCTATGACATATTGGCTTATTCGAAGCTGTGTGGACGTCGCAGTTTCACTTCTACAGCCAGCATGAGCTCAGGCCATAACTATTCACTCGGTGGTCCCTTAATACCAATACCTTCCATCTTCATCATAGGGAAATAGGTATCAGTCATTGGGACATTCACTGCATAGGGGGTATCCCTTTATGGGGCCACCAATATGATGAATTCCTTCCACAAATGAGACCCTTGGGAGGTGGATCAAGAACCCCCAATCTAACATGGAACTTATTGGAGATGGTGAAGGATAGGATGTGGGTCATGGACTACTTGATGGGAATCACTTACAAGGACTTGTTTAGCCTTTTCCTAGAAAGGGATCCGACAATCAAGATGCTAGGTCGAGGGAGACAGTGTCCAACCATGGCACAGTGGAGCAAGAGTGGATCACACTTGTGGATCCTGGAGGTGGGGCACTACCAGTCATGGGGCTACAACATAAAGGAGATTCGGGACCCGAATATTCAGTACACCGGATTCCACACCACATTTCTAAGCTGGTGGCTCTTACCAGTGAGGGACGCAAGGATGGTATTCCATCCAGTGACCCTGGTGATGTATGGAATCATGGATTCCATCAAATGATTCAATATGGGGGTCCCCGTGCTGGCTCATCTGTACGCCATTTTGAGACGCTTTTTGAGAGGGGGTCAACTAGGAGAACCTATGGCCCCTTCCAGATCTTTTATGGCTAGGTTATGATTCATTGTGGCATATATACCTTCCTGAATGCCATCCGTCCTCCAGGAAATGGCATGCGACCTTCCATGCTGATCATTGTCGGGGTCATGCCACTAACCCTCAATGAGAAGGGAGTAAGGATCAGAATTGGGAACCATACCAACTTCACCTCTATCCCATTTACCACCCCCGAATCGCCAGATGACAGTCAATGGGAAAGGCTCACTAGAGTAGAATGAGTACTTCAAGAGAATTAGAGGCAGGGTTCTTGTTGCCTGGATTTATGGGAAGATGTTCTGCAAGCATTATGTGTCATCCAGATTCGCCAGACCATTTGGATGCCTCCAAAGGATGCCAAAAAAGTATACAAAGATTTTCGGCAATAAAGGCTTTCATGTTTTCGTCATCAACTGTGGATAATGTTCATGACCTATGGATCGGGCGACGTCATCAACATTCCTCCTACTCGAGTTGACAGTAGCCTCTCAACCGTGTATGTCAAATATTGGGCCATTGCTTAACCTGAGGGGATTTTGAGAAAGCATGTTCAGAATCTAAAGGTCTCCAGTGTGGATCCCAGGAGGCGAGAGAGTAGGCAGAGTGCCTCTGGAGGGTGATGATCAGAAGAGCGTCGGACAATGGGGCCCACACATGTTGGGACCTCAGTAGTGGGGACGTCACATGGTGTGGACACACCCTCGTCCCCTATAGGAGGAGTGTCTCATAGAGAAACTATAGAACTTCCTAAGAAACATATAAGATATCTGTTTCAACCTTCTCAAGACACCATTTTCTGGGCGCTATGGTCGGCTTGGCTAACCCAGCAGCAGTCAGTGAGTATCGAAGCCCTTTGTCAGAAGATAGAGTGAGACGGAATCCATTTTCTAGAATTCGGGCATGTTCTGGTTGTCGACAAGGTGAACATCAATCAACTAAATATGTATCAGACAACCATGGACCTGTAAGAATGCCAATGAGGTCGGCTTGAGGATCCACTTTTCTTGGTGAATGTGATGCTCAGCCGAGAGCATGATCCAGAAAATATGTCGTTGGGGGATGATGATAGCAATAATGAGTCAGATGGCGGTGAGATAGAGGAGAATGAGGTAGATAGAGAAGGTGAAGTAGAAGAGGAGCCTGAAGGTGAAGGGTCATAAGGGGCGTCCCACAAAGAGAGTCTCTGTGATACCGGTGAGATCATTTGCTCTGATATATATATGACTAAGAAACTCAAGGTATGCTTTAACCCTTATCTACCCTCCCCTTTTTCCAAAATCTTTAGAAATCATGAATCCAACTGCCTTATCTAAATCAGGATCATATTGGTGTTGATCCAGATTCCGCAGGGGAAGACAGGGGGATGTTCCAATGTAACATGGTGGGTAACGGACGCCCATTATCGAACTGACGATCGATGAAGGATCCCCCACTATGTTAGCTCCCATAGTGGCCAGAAAAATGGAGGTTGGAAACTTGGGTTTCTGTAAGTTCCATGCTTTGATATCGGTACTTTCCATCAGATGACTCAATTGATTAGGGTGCTCCTTGTCTGTACAGTGATCACAACATTGGAGGCTCATCGGGCTACTGAGCTCAGTCCATCCACGAGCGAGTCAATGGAAAATGTACCGCCCTATCTAGGACATGCCTCCCAAACAGAGTCAGCCATGGGAATTGGTGTGTAGATGGCGGTGGAAATCAGTGGCGCTGTTGTCAGGGTAGGGCCGGAATTTGATGAAGGTTCCACCAGGGTCAAGGCAATAGAGGAAGGTCGCTCAGATGCGTAAGAGCCTATCCCCTAGGAGGAATATATGAGCAAGACCCTATTGCCAGCCTATTGGAAGTTTTTCCTGTCTATTGGCCCGCTGATTACGAGGAAGTTGATGATTCAGACATGGAAGAGGCCAAGGAGAGATGGATGATGCGACGAAAAGGGTGGAAGTGCATCTAGTGTTCTCTTAGTCCGACTCAGATGGAATGGCTAAAGCATATGGGATCACTCCACACCTGGCCGCATTTTCAATGTACTAGATGGGAAGATTATCAATGCCTAAATTTGACGATCTATGATTACATTGATGAGAAGATGTGCAAGAGCAGCCAGCACTCCGACGTCACCCCGTGTTGGACATGTCGGGGAGTACCCGAGCATTTATGAAGGCAGAGCAAGAGGTCTGACGCCTCGAAGAATAGGCAAAAGAAAATGAGATATTCATCAGAAACTATTCTGAACTTGTGGAGCAGCTGAGGGCCCAGCTAGAAAACACCCAAGAATAACTAGTGGAAGTGAGTCATCATATGAGTGAACGGGTGTGGGCATGGGCAAGGGTTAGCGAAATATGCATCACGGACGCTGACGAAGAGAGGGTCCTCATGGGGGCGGGAAGTAGTCCTGGAGGCCACCATCCAAAAGGAAGCGTGGTTGGAAGGATCCATCGAAGGAGCTGACCCTTAAGGGCCCTATTTTGGCCGAACCCACAAACTTATTTTGCCTTACTGCTTATTATTTTGAACTGTATGTATGGAAAAATTATTTTACTTGTCCCCTTGGTTTAACACGCTCAACCATAATCCCAAAATAAATAGAAACCCATTCTTAATCTCTTGTGGGGCGTACCCGACATGAGAAACAATGGATTCTTGTACTATCACATCATTTGATCGTGGGAGCATCAACCAAGGTTCTAGAATTTGAGGATCGAATCTGGATTCTCGAGGAGAAGTGGGGGGACCAATCAAAGGAATAGTACCTCAGAACGATCGATGTATCATCTTTTCAACGTACTATAGCGCACGAGTAGGGAAACTTCATGGGAATTAGAATCAGTCCGAACATAGGGGAATGAAAAATGTGAATCATGTTACCCCAAATTTGGAACACTATGGGAGGGGTGTGGCAATAAAAGATGATTGTTGACCATGTTTGAAACATAGAATCCCTATTGCATTAGCCTGAAAATGGGGAAAACAAATGATGGTCGACCGCTAACCATGTTGGAAACTCGAGACCTAACTCAAAATATCATCTATCAGTATTCTGGAATGTTGACCCAGGACAGAATTCAGACCCTAATCTGAGAATCCATACTGTTAGGGGGTCCCATCTGATGTGAATGAGTATTAGGGTCTAAATTAAGGGCACACAAATCATGGAGATGAAGTGGTGGGTTGTTCAAAAAAAACCAACACTCTTGAAATTATGCCACTGCGGTGAAAGCACATTCGACGAGCGCATTAATATGATCATGGATAATTCCTAAATTGATATAGGACCTCTATGGTGAGGGAACTGTCAATTCCTAATGTCATTATATGTCTTCCTGAACTTGTTCAGGGAAAATGATGCAGTTACACAACTCCCCGAGGGGTCAGGCCAAGGGGCTAGCGGTGAGAAATGATGGGATTCGTGATTCCCGGGGCTGGACCCGAGATGAAATGTTTGGGCATTCCTACATATCCCTTAATGATGATAATCAAGCAATACATAGTTCTAAAAAGGTTCTTATTTTATGGTTATAGAACTCGGACTAGGGATCGATATGGAATGCAGGGGACACATGTTAAAGTGATTATGAAACCCGATGTTAATGAGGGCATAAGCCCAAATTACCTTGTGTTCCTTGGGAAGGTGTTTATGTTAAGGCACCGAAAACAAAAGTTTGTCTGGTCCCATGGGGCAGTGCCCGGGAGTTCATATGTATCTCATGAGAATGGGAATCAAGCCATACGTAGTTCTGGAGGATGGCACGGTAAGGTACCAATGCAAAGGATTAAAGGGGCATGCAGGTCTGGACCTCACACCAAAAGAAGCATTATTTGTTGTGTCTTGTATTTTCTTTAAGGTTAATGGATATTTTTGTGAAGCAACTTTCCTAGGTTAGAAATTCACAGAATCACCACAAGAATCAAGCCATATACATGCATTGACAAATGGTACGGTGGATGACTGATACCCAATGTGATGCCCCCTATGATGACATCATCTCAATATAGTTCCATTATTTGTCATACGGCCGAGATGATGTTATCACAGTTTAGAGTCATTTTATAGGACCAGATAGCACAATTTAAAGTCATTTGTCTTGGACATGAATGAATTTTCATGAGGCAATAAAGCATACCTGAAATGAATGAGTACAAGGTCCACACCAACATCGTGTGAAACTCCTTGAAAAGAGCCACGTGCCAAGAGGCCCGTACGCGTCATAGGATAATGGATAGGAGAAACTAGCTTCCAGCTGAGATGGACCCAAAAACATGATTTCCGGGTGATCCTACGTATCACAGGATGATGAGGATCGTTCTGTACTATGTTCTAAGATGATGATCTCAGTTTATGGTATTAGAGCTCAGACTGTGGGAGCCCCATGGAATGTTGTATTTCAGCTTTTTCCCATTGACGTGTGGAGGTGCACTGAGGGACAGTTCCAGGAGTGTTGAAATTATACCCAGACAAGAGGGGAAGGAACATAATGTGAATCATTTAACCAACATTCACGGAATGAAGGGGCTATCATGGATATAGAGGATTACTACTGACCATGTTCACAACACAGTATCCATGTCTCATTATCCGGAAATGGGGACAAAAAATGATCATCAACCACTGACCATGTTCACGATGCGGGACTTGTATCGATTTGTTGTCTGAAACCCTCAGGGATGTTGGCACGTAATGGTAGAAGAACCATTAGGCGTAGTATCCATGGTGTTTCGGGGGTCCCTTATGGTTTGAAAGATACTGGACGCCCAAATGAAGAGGAACAAGAAGCCTGACAAGTGAGTTGATCTTTCCCAAGTTGAATTTGACAATCCAGGTCCTAGACCAGTGTACTCTTGGAAACATCAGCGAACCACGGCAAAGGGTCGAGGGGCTCAACTTGAGAGGGGCTGGACCCAAAATATAAATGGATTGGCAGTCCTAAGTTTCCTATAAGAATGGGAATCAAGCCACACATTGTTCTTGAAGGTGTACCTTAACATCATGATGGATGACATATAGTTTAACATCATGCATTAAGACATACAGTTTAATATCATGATGGATGACATATAGATTAATTTCATTCATCACGACATACAATTTAACGTCATGCAGGACGACGTACAGTTTAACGTCATGCAGGATGAATAGTTAATGGTCATGCTGGACCACATACAGTTTAATGTCTTGTGGGGCGAACAATTTAAGGTCGTGTTGGACCAATAATCTTAGGAAAGCATGATGAACATGGAATTGGTGGGAGGAGTTATACGCACACCATCTAAGGTCACCAAAGCGTATGCTTCATTTGGGTAAACCATATGAACAAAAAAAGGTCCTTCCCATTTGGGTTCCAACTTGGCCAGTTTCCTACAAGGTGTCAGTGGCGTTCATAGAGCCAACACCTAGTCGCCTTGCAGGAAAGAGTGGAGGCGAACCTTGTTATTGGAGGCTCGAGCCATCCTTCTAGGATTCCTTTCTAGATTGTGCAGGGAACGAAGCCTGTTATCTTCAACTGCTTCCAACTCACCTAGACGGATCTTAGCCACTCTATCTGGCGCTTGCTGGTCATATACCACTGTGCGCAATGGGGTCAACTAAATCTTGATGGGTAGGATGGCCTCAGTTCCATACAACAGGAAATATGGGGTCCCCATGGTGGAATTACAAGTCATCTTCCGATGAGTTCAATGTTCATTGGGGAGATTATCCATGAAAATCATCTTGTTCTGACCAACCATTTTAAGCAGGATGTTAGAGAGGATTTTATTTAACATCTCAATCTTACCATTATCTTGCACGTGATAGTGGAAGGTATGGTTAGAGAAGATGTTCTACGTGGCGTACAACTTTTTCTACTCAGCTTCTTGGATATTGGTGCCATTATCGGTGAGGATAGCTTGAGGAACCCCAAACCGATGGATGATATTGGAACTCATTATGTCAACGATAGAACAGTCCTTGACTTCCTTGAGTGGCATTGCCTCTGCCCACTTGGAAAATAAATCCGTAGCGATCAGGTTGAACTAGCATTGGAGAGTTGTTGCCAGTGGGTACGGTCTTATGACATCTAATCCCCAGACAGAAAAGGGCCAAGAGTAATTGGTAGTGTGGAGATTCTCTGTTGGGAAATTCACAAAGGTAGCATGAACATGGAACACATGTCACCTATTTGCAAACTCGATGTAGACATCGATCATGGAGGGACCAAAATACCCAAATCACTGGATCTGGTGATACATTTTCGGACCAGCCTAATGGGCACTATAGGAACTGGCATTAACCTCTTGCATGACCTATGGAATATGAACCCCTTGAATTCATCGAAGGAGAACACCATCAATCTCGTGATTATAGTGGATTATCTCAAGAGTAGGACCACGCTGGAGGGTAAATTATAGAGCGTGACGTCGGATTCGCTCACGCTTAGTTAGGTCCGATAAGAGATTACAGTGTTGGAGGTATTCAACCAAGTGTGTCCTCCAATTGAAAATTATTTTGATCACTACATCCAAAATTCCTGGGGGTTAAGACGCAGAGGCGCCAATGGTAAGATGGCTTACCTATGGGCTGTCATCACCATTCTGGGTAACTGGAGCAATGACTCTCCTATGTGCCATTTAGATAATCAGATTATCCTATTTGGTCTCTGCAAGAGATGTAACTAAGCTAGAAAAAGCATCCGCTCAACAGTTCCGTGACCGAGGAACATGGGTAACCTCTGGTCGAGAAGGGAACTGGGCCATTATCTAGAGGGTGAGATCCAACAAAATTACAAGATCCATCTTCCTAACAACATAGTCACCATTGATCTACTTAATGACTCGCTCAAAATCACCTTTCAAATGAAAATGGGGCACGTTGATCTTGAGGTTCAGCTCGAGGCTAGTACTGAGGTCTTGATACTATGCATCATTATTGGTGAAACCTTCTGACAATAGGAATGTGTACGGTAGAATGGATTGTTATGGGGTAATAACAATGATACCCATGCCTACTCTATTGAGCTTATGATCATTAAGCCTTCTACTGGTGGGGCTCCAGAAGGCACCATCGAAGTTCATCTTCCATCATGGGATGGAAAGATCTACTGAGAGGATTGCCTCGTCGGGAAAATACAAGTCCAGGGACTATTCAAGGAGAGTTGGGTGGGCACCTAGAATGTATTCCAATGTAAGTACCTTGAAAGACTTCTGAGGGATGAACTTGATATGGATCTGCTGGAGGATTACCGACCACCGTGTAAGATAGCCAGTCAACATAGGGTGATTCAGAATATACTTCAACAGGTCTACTCAAAACACCAACTGTACCTCATGGTGCTGTAGGTAATGCCGCAATTTCTGTACAGAAAACACGACCACAAGGCAACTCTACTTGATGGTGGAGTACCAGGTCTGCGTATCATGGAGCATGCGAATGAGGTAGTAGAGGCTATTCTATGTCCCCTCTTTGTTCTTCTGGGTGAGAAGGGTGCTCAGGGACCGTTCCAGTGCGGTGACATAGAGGACCAGCGGCTACCCGGAGACAATTGGCATCATGACTAGAGGTTAGATAAAGTACTGATTGATCTCTTAAAAGGGTTTTTGGAACCCCTCTTCCCACTCGTAAGAAGTTCTCTTCTTCATAAGAAGAGATAAGGGATCACACTTTCCATCCAAATTCGTATTGAATTTTCGTATTTAGGCCAAGTGGCCATGGCAACCTCGAAGCTCCTAAATATTACTCGGGGGAGGCATCTGGCTGATGGCCTTGATCTTCTCCGGGTCGATCTCGATACCCCGGTAATGGACAACAATGCCAAAAAACATTCCATAGGTGACCCCAAAAGCACACTTCAATGGATTCATCTTCAGGTAGTGGGAATGGAAGAAGCCGAACACCTTCTCAAGGTCCTTAACATGGTCCTAGAGCTGGAATGATTTGACCATGATATCATCCACATATCATTCCACAAATGTCCCTTGGATTGGCTTGAACATGCGATGCATGGCCAACAGATAGGTGGAACTTACATTTTCCAGGATGATGGGCATAACCTGGTAATAGAGAGTACCTTGGGGTCCCTTGAAAGATTTTGACACCTCATCCTCAGGGGACATCCAGATCTAATTATATTTAGAGTATCCATCCATGAATGAGAGGGCTTGGAACCCAGTCGTGGGGTTGGAAAACATTTCTGTCACTGGAAAGGGAAATTCATCCTTTGGACAATGGCAGTTGAGTTCATGGAAGTCGATTCAAACTGTGATATTCCCTTTACTAATCTTTAATGGTAAAATGTTGGCCAGCCATTTGGGGTACTGGACCTCCTTAACGATGTTGGCCCTGATGAGCTTGTCCACATCGGCCTCAACCATGGGAATGTGAGAGGGGTGCGTCTTTCATGGAGGTTTTTTGAATCCATGATGATTTTCTGGGAGACCGAGGTGGTGGATGGCTACCTGAGGATCTAGTCCTGGAACCTCATCGTAACTCTAGTAAAACACGTCATGGTTCTATTTAATAATGTCTACATACCTCTTCTACTTCTCGGGGGCATGAAAACACTGATCAATGTGGGTCTTGGGTCTTCCTCACTTTCTAGGTTCACCTGTACCAACTCATCAACAATGGTGGAGACACCTTCCCCAAATGAAGGGGGAGAATCCTCTATGTCTTCTTCTACACTAATGGAGGGATATTCCACCGGTGAAATTGCCTCTGAGTTAATAGACAATGATGGGATGCTGGTACCTACTTGAGTGGGTTTGGTCACTGCATCAGGGAACTCCGGTGCGACTGAGACCATAGCTTTGAAGGTTTTCGACCTGGCCCCATCAGGTCTCTGGCCCATGGGACCATGCTTGATAATATCAAAGCAGTAATGGCATGTTGGACAGAGCCAACTTATTCTTGTAGACAAAATATACAACTATGACGTACTGTCGTTTCCATGAGTTTGACGCCTCGATACCTAATGGGAGTGGGAGGCTCCAGGATAACTGGGGCCTGATTCGTATAAGAATACGAAGTGATATTTAGACGCTACATGGGCTTGGAGGATGGTTCCCCCTTGTCCCAGAAATGAGAAATCATTTCCCCATATCAGGGGTCATGGCCTCCAACCGATGCATCGGGAAGATGTAGGCGTCATTGAGGCCTGCCCAAGGGTCGGTCGTAGGGGGGAAGGGCTCAACATCACTTGTATAGACATGTTTATTCTTTCTCTTGTAATAGTCAGCATCCAAGTAGTGGGATTCACAAGAGGTGAACATAGACACATCACCGAAAAATACGCCTACTCGACCATTAATGTAGTACTTGAGGCATTGGTGATACGATGAAGGGATAGTCACGTGCATGTGGAGCCATGGCCTGCCCATCAATACATTATACACACTGTACTGGGAGAAAAATATAAACATGGTGCTGGAAACTAGGCCACCGAACTGGTTCTTCAAATGGATCGTGCTGACTAGGTTCTTCTCTATCTTGTCATATCCCAAGATCTTCAAATCGGAGAGAGTCAGGTAATCTTCGGATAAACCTAGCTTTCGTGGTGTCTGTGTCGGGATAAGGTTAATCTCAGAGCCGGTGCCAATAAGACAATGGTGAACTTCCATGCCATTAAATAGTCCAATGATGTATAGTGGGTGGATGTGCCCCTATACTGGGGAGACTTCATCCTCTCTATAGAATAAAATGATGGCCTGATATTCGGAATTCTCAAACACTTCAGTGTGGAAAGGATCTATAGTTTCCAACTCCGTCTCAAACTGGAGGGGGATCCTTAAAGCCTCGATGAGTGTTTCCCACATATCTGGAAACATATAAAGGGCTTCAAGGATGGAAAGCATCACATGGATGCCGACGTGGTTCTTGAGCACATCATACATCCATGCCAAGTGCGAAATTCTACTTGTAGGGAGCCATTCTATGATTGAAGGCATGGCAGGCTCTGCCGTCCGAATCGGCTGCTGATTGGTACTAGGTATATCCTGATGCCCACTAGTCAATGCCCGTAGAGTAGCTGTCGGGTGAGGACTAGATGGCTGAGATCGGCCTATAGCAGGGCGAATCTAGTCACGACACAGCTAAAGTAGTTCTGCCTGATTGAGTAGCACAAGATGTGGTGGAGGTGGGCCTGTCGACACTGGGTGAAGAGGTTGCGTGTGTTGCTGAGTTCTGCACTGGGCCTACTATCTGGTCTCAGTGTCATGCACGGCCTGGCTATAGGTGCCAACTGACACGCCATGACGACCCATATAGATTCGGCTCTGCCAATGTTGGCATCGGTTGGGGATGTTGGGGAGGTTCACTTGGCGTTCCCCCTCATTGGGAGTCATACAGGCTTTTACCAACTCCACAGTGTTAACCGAATCATACCCTTGATGTCACCTAAAAAGTCATCAACTACTAGGAGGATTCTGGGATGGACCCCATCTCAGGGGGCATGATGTCGCCGATAGTTTCAGACGATGATCGAATTGGTGGAGCGCGTTGCTTTTTCTTGCGGCATCGATGCTTGCTCTATTGAGAATAGGTCGACTGAGATGTTGATACAGAAGTGGTGGCCGCAGCTTCTGAAGGCTACGAATGATTCAGGTGTGCAGGGATAATTCCATAGTCACAAAATACCATATATTAAGCTATCCATTCATCATACTTCTAGGACCCGGGGTATAAAACCTACTTCCACTCGCCTTCTCAATCGCTACAGCTGTCTGGCCTAAAAAAGACACCAACCAATTGTGCCGGGGCCAGGCCCATCCTAACTATATTATTTTCAATCTAGTTTTGGAGCCAATACTTGACCACATATCATTTCTTGAGGGTGTTCCCCAGGGTCCGGTGATACGGGAAGTAGATGGGGCGATCAGTGTGATTCGCCTCTACTGGCTTTCTATACTCAGGCAGTCATACAATTCCCTACACTAAGGTGTTGTGGATGAAACTAGGGACCTAAGCCTCATTGAAATAGTAGGTAGGATTTTTTCTATCTGAAAAATGGGGCTCTAGGTGTCTGGCCCTGACGAGGGGCCAAAGGAGCCTACAGTGGAGGAAGATCAGGATTGTCTCACATAGGTGGTGACAACGCGTTATGTGGAGGTGCCTCCCAATTATGTGGTGGTGAGGGCTCGGTGTTGTGCCTGTGGTGGTGGAACTCTATAGGGATGCAGATCTAGCTCCACTAGTAGTAATTATAGCTGCCTGGGGGCCTGTATCTGGGCCACCACTATGGTTTCGGCTCTGGAAGCCCTCTATGTTGGGATACAGGGGGCAACTCATGTGTCTGGCTGGCATGTTGCGGGGCTTCTTCAAGGCACTGGGCCTTATCTGAGAAGTCTCATAACCCTCTAGGATAGTTCTGAGTGATCAGGGAGGGAACCTGTTCCATCTTGGCGTTCCCCATGCATATCCACTATAATTGCTCATGAGTCAGTGGAATGTCAAGGGATTATGTGAGCCCCTTCCACCAGGTGATAAAGAACAAAACATGCTCATCAATCCATTTTTTATACTTGAAGAGGACTGAAATTATCGTTTTCGAGGTGTTTGAACTGAACTGGTAATGGAATTGCATGTGAAGGTCCTCCCAGCTAGTCACAGATCCGACGAGGATCAAGCTGTACCAGTTGAATGTCAGACCCTCCAGTGTCTAAAAAAACAAGGCAGATTTGTGGCCTCATGCTGCATTAGAGTCCCTAGAATAGGCCAACACCTTGAGTTGATGTGGGCCAAGTGCTGCGGCGGGTCCCCCAACCCGTAAAAGGGAGAGAAGGTGAGATTCCCGAATCCCAGTGGTGCTAGCATATCATCCACCCATTCCTAGTTTGTCTTTCCTTCCAGTGGGATGGCCACATATCGTGTTTCCAATGCCTCTAGGTGGCCAGAAAGTGCCGCCATTATATCATCTGGATAGGGGTCTCTGTCTTGATGGGGATCCCTAACCATGAGCGTGTTGTTGGGCTCTTCAATGCGGTAGAAAAGCAAAGCAGCTCGTTGAGCTGCTGGTAGAGAGACCCTTGGGGCTTCCGGGGGAGCCCAAGTGGCGTTCCTTGAATTTTCTCACTGTTCATGGGGGTTTGGAGAGACATACCACGCCCTCTTTCCATGAGATCCGGTTTCCGCCCTATCTGCAGCAACGACATGATCAGGTATTCCTAGGGGAATCTTAACAAGGAGAAGTTGTTCCTGCCCCTGCTGTCCCTGCCTAGGATCAGCATAGTCAGGCCGTCACTCTGAAATACATTCATCCAGGAGTTCTTCGACCAACTTCCTCTACATAGACATCTATTAGAGAAATATGGATTTCTCAGGGTCCTCCTCCTTCTTCTGCACTAAAGCTGACGGGTTAGATTTCATGATAGCTTCAACATGCTCTTTGACCGTACAATAATTATAGCTATATACCAGTGACTTGGTGGGTGGAGGGAGGCCTAAGAGGTTCTTCTGGTGATGAGTAATCCACCCCGATGGGTCCAATACTGGTGGTATTTCCTCATAGAGGACGTTCCTATCAAGAAGATTTAACTCTTTTAGCCCTCCCAATAGATTGTTCATGTTGACCGAATGTCTTCTCGAGGGAATGTCCTCAATGTTTCCTAGCGAGTCGGGTTGCCGGCAAATAGCACTGAACATAAGGGAAATGTACTGCCCCCATCCACGGAGTTGCGCATGGGGGGTAGCCTCCTTAATACCCTTGAAGAGTACTCAGAAACTCTGAACACAATGTTGTTGGATGTCCTTGTGGTGACCAGGTGACTCGATGTGTTGGAACACGGGGTGCGTGTCCAGGTCAACCAGACCTCAATGTTCGTATATTTCTTCAAGGTGCACTTGGATCCGGGGATAAGTCACTCTATGGTGGAAAAGACGGAAGTGAGTCGCCCAGAGGGTCTTTCAGAAACATTCAAACTCTTCTTGGGTGAGAGATTCTAGCGTACAAAAATTTGGTTCTGCGATCGGAAAAAACATCTCAGGGAAGTGACCCACTGCAAGGATAGTCCAAATGTTCCTCATATCAAATGAAGGATCTAGCACTTGATTAACCTACTCATCAACTTGGGGTGGCTGAGAAACTGGTTTTGGAACCATGGCAGACCACTGGGATGGTAGGCTGGCTATTGGAGACTACGACGAGCGGGCTGACTGGCTGTCGAATCATGGGCTGTCCTCTAAGGATTGTAGTAACATGTCCGCTATATCACGATAGGATAGACCCAAGAACAAATATTCTAAAACAACAGTAGCGTCTTCCGAGAGTGTTCCATTCCATGACTCTTCCTCCACTGACCCCCCAAAATAGCTCTCTATAGTCTCTAGCCAAGACAGGGGGCACCGATGGAGACGATGGTGCTAACTGTGTGGTCGGTCCCTGGGGACATGCCAGGTTCTTCATCTCCTAGATATACCTTAGGAGGGAGACAGGGGTCCTCTGCACCTTGCATTCCAGTAGTACGAGACTGATGTGCATCGTTCCAACCCCAGCCCTTGACTCAGAGGACTAAAGGGAGGGTTATAGTGTTGAGTCGTACTCCGCCTTAGAGTCTGAGAAGCAGACTACTCTTATTTTATTACTACCATCCCCAGAATTCCTCTTGCGGTGGAGAGAACCTACTCTCCTTCCCCTATATATCTCTCTGGGCAAGACCCACATTCAGCATGAGGAGTCCCTTCGGCCATACTAGTGCTGGGGTGGAGAGAGCTTCCAACAGGGTGGGCTGCAGTGTGAGAAGCACCAAGGAAAATTTCCAAAGGGACACATGGAGGACCTCCAGGATGGCGACTGACCGGACATGAAATGTCTCCATACATTCAGTCTGCGGAAGGGGGTGTGATCCCATACCCAGTGTAGTGAGAGCGGGTGATACCCCCAAACGGAGTGTTGCTATCATGGGGAAGATCCTCGCTTTGGAAGAAGTTATCATGGGTTAGACCTCCAAGCCAAGGTCGGATGCAGGGAGGGCCCAGACGTTGTATAATTGCTGTATGGAGTGGGCCTCCGCACTGGGTGGCATTACTGATAATTGGCCCGAAGTGGCCATTGCATGTGCCAGAGACTGATAGATTTAACCCAGCCTACCCGTGGGATGGTCGCGGCCTCAACCCAGGTTGGGAATATAATTTCCCCTACTCAACCTTTGTAGGGGGTAGGGGCATTAGTCAGCGGTGGATCAGGCCACAGTAGTTGCTGACGTTGATGCCCAACAGTGGGCATCCTCTACCATTTTTTCCTGACACTGGCACTAGTTTAGATGAACTGTAGTCACTGGTGCAGGTGTGTGGAATACCGGCTCCTTGGCTCGGGGAACCGGGACCCGGCACTGACGCACCCTGGTGGGAGCAATTTCTTGGATCCCGTGGAGCGATACTCTGATCGGGCCGACCCGGACATCCCCTACCTCGTCGGTGTAGGGAATAGAATTGGTAAGATGTTTTGGTGACAAGCTTCTGAAACGATTGAATGATGGGGTGGGGAGTAACGGCTCCAGCATGGACCTTGGGGGTAGCTTTGATGGCGAGGCACGACTACCTTGAGATATAGGTGTGCCATATCCCTAGTGTGGATGATCCCCTCCTCCTCATACCTGCATACAAGGAAATTAATTTCACATAACTGTATTATTTATGATGGGGAGAGGGGGTGTGGGCGCCCAATAGTCGTGGAGGTCGAGGCCATCATGGAAGAGGTAGAACTGCGTGCGGTAGCTGCGTCGATATTGCCTCTGCCCCAGCACCGGTGGGCATGTGGTGACCGGACTCTGAATGCAACAACATGGTTCCTGAAAGTAGGGAGTTGAACATGTTAATAATGATAGTAATAGAAATAGACAACAATTACCCCAACATCGTTCCGTCTTCCATTACTGGTAACAGGGATCCACGCTGACAACATCACATAATGAAATGGTCAACGTCCGGAATGCCCCTACTTCTGGTGAGTTTCACGTCAGGCCTGCTGTATTCTTGGTGGAACCTGGTGTTGGATGACGGGGTATGATGACATGTTAATTCACCAATGCTTCTAATTATACTAGTATCCATACTGATGATAATACCATCACGTAGGGATCAATATTTCTATTTCAGACGCTTTCTTCGAGCCACGCGCCTCCGTCACGTGGAGGACGCACATCTATTACCCCACATTCCAACTTTCCAAAGGTGGGCGGCATTCGCTCCTTCTTCAGGGACGTCTTCTCCATGATCAAAAATGGATGATGGGATGTCGGTTCATCCTTCCATGTATTCCTCCTCGGAGCCCGTCACCTAGTCCGGGTCTCCCTCATATACTTAAGATATTGTTCGTGAAACTCTTCCCGGTGCCATATCATCATGGACACCAGTTAATTACACTCCTTCTATCAAGAAAATAAAATGGGTCTGCTCAGGGAACAACCTTCGGTTAGAGGAGTAGTCTGGTTAAGCATCACTTTCATGTCTAGACGCTGGTGGATTGGCATGTCTGTCTTCGGTACCTTATTAGAGGTCTTCTCGAGTGCGCGAAAACCCGAGGCATCACACATCGAACATGGGAAATCATATTCCATGGGCATGTATCTGAGGTCTTCCTCATCTTGCCATGTTTATCATAGTGTATCCTATAAGTTTAATGTTCAGTGGAGACAGATCGGAGAGATCATAACACTGATTAGAGTGGATCAGATGGATGAACCCCTAGAGCGAACACCGATGTTGGGGCCATCATGCGGGCGACTTCCTGAAAGTTTTCAAATAGAACAGAGATTTTGGTGGCATGATCCCACCGGGATGTGATGGCCCAAGTGAGGATCAGGATGGGTGATGAAGTGATAGGGTATGGAATATGTCCATCACAAGAGCGATTGTGAAGTTGGGCTTGAGTTTCGAAAAGGCTTCCTATGTATCCCCATGGTCGGGAATCAAAGTCTGCATAGTTTGGTTAGACTATGGGACACTTGGGGAGGTAACCTCTGAGAATGGACGCGTGGAAGGGACCCAGAAGAAGATGAAACCCTGGGTTCAGGCATGAGCTTCGCAATACTCATAGGCTCGAGGGAGAGATCAGGATGATATTTAAGTTATGGGCTCGATCCTCATGGAGTTTTCCTATGAATCCCCGTGGCGGGGAATCAATGTCCACGTAGTTTGGTGGAATTTAGGGATTACCCTCTAAGGTGTCCCATGGGGTCGGTATACAGACGTGATGGTGGACCCGGGGTTGAGACAGATGGTGGGATTGAGCCTTGGGGAGGATTCTTACATACCATGTCTTGACATGGTACAAAGTCCTCATAGTTCGGGATGGTGGATACAGTTTATCGTCATGTGGGATGGGGGCGAACCTGACGCGAATGTAGTCGAAAAGACCGAGTGGTGGTCTTGAACCTCGTGGAGGCTTCCTATGTACCATTCCTTGACATGGATCAAAGTCCCTATAGTTTGGGATGGTGTTTGGGACTTACACAATGAGGCGGCCCATGTTGATGGTGAACCGACGTGAGGATGGTTGGAATGAGAGGTGGTGGGCTTGAACCTCATGGAGGCTTCTTATGTACCATGCCTTGATATGGATCAAAGTCCCCATAGTTCGGTATGGTGTTTGGGTCTTACACTCCGAGGACGACCCTGGTGTTGTTGGTCTTGAACCTCGTGGAGGCTTCCTATGTACCATGCATTGACATGCATCAATGTCCTCTTTGTTTGGGATGGTGTTTGGGGCTTACACTCTAAGACGAACCATGGTGTTTGTGGGCTTAAACCATGGGGAGGCTTCCTACGCACCATGCCTTAACATGGATCAAACCCTCGTAGTTTGGGATGGTATGTGGATTACAATCTAAGGCGACCCAAGGTGTTTGTGAACCGGCGTGATGATGGTCGGAATGACCGGGTGGTGGGATTGAACCTCATGAAGGATTCCTACATACCATGCCTTTAAATTGATCAATGTCATTGTTTTTCGGGATGGTGACTGTGGATTACACTCTGAGACTTCCCATGGTGTTGGTGAACTATCTTGAGGATGGTCGGAATGATAGTGTGGTGGGAATAATCCTCATGGAGGCTTCCTACGTACCAGTCCTTAACAATAATCAAAGTCCTTGCAGTTTGAGATGGTGTTTAGGGTGTACACTCTAAGGCGGACCATGGTGTTGGTGAATTGACATGAGGATGGTTGGAAAAACTATGTGGTCGGATTGAACCTTGTGGAGGTTTTCTACATACCATGCCTTGACATGGATCAATGTCTTTGTAGTTCGGGATAGTTTTTGGGGATTACACTATGAGGCGGCCCATGGTGTTGGTAAACTGACGTGAGGATGGTTAGAACAACCAGGTGGTGGGATTGAACCTCGTGGAGGCTTCCAATGTAACTTTCCTTGACATGGATCAAATTCCTCATAGTTCGAGATGGCGTTTGGTGCATACAATCTGAGGCACCCCATGGTGTTGTTGGGATTGAACCTCGTGGAGGATTTCAACATACCATTCATTGTCATAGATCAACGTCTCCATAGTTTGGGATGGTGTTTTGGGATTACACTCTAAGGCCGCCCATGGTGCTGTTGGGATTAAAACTCGTGGATTCTTCCTATATACCATGGCATGAAATGGATCAATGTCCCCGTAGTTCGAGATGGCGGTGTGGGGCTTACACTCTGATTCGGGCCAAGGTGTCAGTGAATCGATGTGGAGGAGGACCATGGGTCCAATGGTTACTGGGATCAAACCTTATGGAGGCTTCCTACATACCCCAACATAGCAGGGATCAAAGACCTCGTAGTTCAGATTGGTGGGAACAAACGTGAAGGGGTAGCCGAGGAACATATAGGTGAGGGGACTTGGAGTGTTGCGCGCAAACATTGAGGTTTGCCGGCAAAATAAGTAGCCATGTGTGAAAAACACAGGGCTGGCAAGAAATCAGTGTGTATAGCACATAAATGGATCCTAGGCTTTGCATTCAAATATAAAGGGTTTCATGTAAAGAGTACGAATCACATGGAATTGAGAGAGGTTGTGCGCAATGACTGGGGTGCGCGCAATTGAAGAAGATTGCGTTCAATTGGCCGGCCTATGCGCAAGTCGAAGGGATTTCATGCAAGGAGAAGACCCTGAAGGGATTGGAATTCAGTCTTAAACCAAATTGATCTCGCGCGAAGGTGGACCCCAAGACGACATGGCGTGAAAAGAACCGTACCTTAAATCCATCTTTGTGCGTGTGGAAGGTGAATTTCGCGTAAGAGAGCTGGTTCAGATTCTTTTTCCCGAATTTCAAAGAAATAGACTTCTATTTATAGCCATCCGGGGGAGAAAAAAACAGGTCGGTGCAAAATAGTTGTGCACTGTAGGTGGCAGCACAAAATTTCCACCACACAGGGAGGGTGTGCGAAATATTTGACGCCCACGATGCAGAACTCTTGCGAATCCCAGAACATTTTGTGCGGGGCATAATTTTGTTGCGCACTTTGGAATTTTTTCCACACGACTCCTCTAGGCCCCATGGACTGGTTCCCAAGATTCGAATACATCTTCGCTTTGTCATTTTGAATCCTTCTTCAGCACTTGAGCGTTTTTCTTTTTCTACACCATAATTATTTTTTCTTAGCTTCTTAATAGAATAACCACAATCCTTCTCATATTTCCTCTTGAAACCTTTAAACATTTTTAGATCATCTAACTTATTTGTCATTTACATAACACAAGTAATACAAGTATATTAAACAATGAATGTGAAGATGTATTTTTCTATATTAGTTTATTTTTTGGTCGTTGGACCACATATATCCTAATGGATTATTTTCCATGGTTGTTTTGATCAAGTCCAAAATTCTTATGCACTGAGTTAGTAATTCTTTTTCTATTGAAAATTAATGAAACCCCAATCACTTCTTCATAATATTTATGTAATATATCAAACAATATTTAGCGTTTAAAAATTTCTCATGTTTTTGGAAAAAGGTGGCTTAGAATTTTATGCAACAATTCATTTTCTTTCACCATACCCATGTAAAAATTGATTAGTATTTATCCAACATCGAAAAAGTTTTGTTTCAAACATTGGCCTCATGTTACTATCATTCCATCTTACACACTTTTCACAACAATCCCATATTTTTTGAAATACAATTTTTTCCCTTCATTAAAATGTTTTGATTCACTTATAATGTTGTCTTTTAGACCATTAATATACAAATATTTCATAGATTATAACATGTCATTCCCTTGGATGGCTGATCCAACATCTTTGATTTTTAGAGACGCATCATTTCCAAATTTCATTTCCCATTTATTAAATTAATTCAAATTATTCGTCAAATTTATGTCTCATATCATATAATATGAACACCCACACTCAATAATTTATGTTCATTCTACTTGTATAGATTTTAAGGATGTTTTAAAAAATAAGATATGTTTCTTCTCTCTTTTCATTGTTTGTATCCAACATATGATAATTTTTATGAAACTTTTTTTTATCCTATAACAAAACAATAAAACCCGTTTCAAGATTTCCATGATGTACATATATTTCAAAAATAGATTTCAGGGGTTATAATATATTCTGAAATATCACAACAACTTATCATTTTTCAAATTTTCTGAGGATTGAACCCTCCTCGAACCACACCATTCAGAACATGTGGAATATTAGAAATTTTATTGGTTGATCTAATACATATATTCCTTAAATGTTAATCCACCACAATACCTGTAGTATCCTTATATAGTGTATTTTCTAATAAATATTATTTATTGACTGGTGTTGTGAGTACTCTTATTATTAATATTCTTAATAGAACATTGTTGACCATCAACCTTTATTTTTTTCAATCGTAATACTATTTTTCATCTCTGTTTTCCTTAAATATTTTTATAAATAGATGTTATTGTAATTATTCCAAACCCTCACTGTTTAAAAATTTCAGATTCAGTTATTTTAGATACTTCTGAATTCTCCACTTTGTTGATCTTGGCCATATACATGACATTACTATAGTTATTATTCTCAAGAAACATTATATCATTCCAGTAAACATTTGATGGTAGCATTTTTAATGCTTCATAGGTTACAATTTATTGGATCATTCACCAAATTCATATATATAATTTTTGAAACGTATATCCATAATTTTAGCCGTAGAATTTTTTTGATGGATGAGTTCCGAATCATTTTCATTTTTCTATTAGATTTACATTCTAATGTTCATTACGATTCTTTTATTTTTCAGGAATTTTCTTGAAATAATAATTCTATGCAAAAAACATGACATTCTTATCAAGAATAACTTCTTTCTTTCACGAGGATATTTTTTTTATTTTTCATATTTCTGTTTTTTTTTTCAAGCCTTCCGATCACCATTAGACATTCCATCAATTCTAAATTTAGATGATACTCTAATTGTGTTTCTTCATTTTCCCAACTACTGATTCCGAATTCTTCATTATTCATTTTTTGAATGAATTAATTTTCATCATTCTCAATATATTTTATGGATTCATTTACACAATCTTCTTCTTTATAATCTTTGTAATGACCCAACTTTCATTAATGGAAATCCCCATTGATCTAATTATATGTCACATCATGTAATGTTTTTACATAAAATGTCCACTTATTTTGGTTTTATTTTTTTGGATTTTAAAATACTATTATGAATTGTGAATTTTGATAATCTAGTCATTGAACATTGATCAAATGATTAGTATAAATATAGGGCTTTAACAAATCCAATTTAATTAGAAAAAGGAAGCAATGGCCTCATCCAATAGTCATGCCCCATACAAAGCCCTTTTATCAGAGCTCAGAATGGATGTTTCGCCTTTATGATATCCTCTTGACTATGCCAATGCCGAGCTTCAATATGTTAAGCTCGAGTAGGACAACCTATGAGGGAAGTCAAAGTTTATAGAGATTACCACCTGAGCAATGTTGTTCGAGCCACCTCAAGAGTCAATTACCATCGCACACCTTACTCTTTGATCTTATGTGGTTGTTATAAGGGGTTAAGTTACAATACCTTATCACTATGGCTATGTACATTATTTTTGTATTTCATAATCAATATACTTTATTTTTATTATTCTTACCTTGTAAATACTTATTAAATAACAAATATTATTTTTAGTTAATGTTCAACTAAGAACCATATTTTGACGAATTAATAGTTTTTTTATTTAAATAATATTTTAATAAAATATTATAATTTTTACTAAATATAAATGATCATATAATTTTATAAATGCAATTGTAATTTTTATTATGGTTTAAAAGCCATATTTGTCAAAACCAATGAATTTTCGATAAATGTCAATTTTTATTATAAAAGTAAAAATTCAAATATTTATAAAATTATTTAGATAAAATTGATATTATTTTTGGAATCAGGGTTGAAAACTTATCTAACAGTGAATTTGTTATAATTTTCTGAGACAGTCAAATTTTTGGTTAAAAATTAAATACGGTTTAAATATATAATGTGTTTTATGACATCATAATGACCCAATAGTGAGATAATAAAATATTATAAACACGATTTTCGGCCAATATATGTTTTTTCATTAAAATGATATGATTTTAGATATGTTTGATATATTTTGTAGAGCATTTTGTGGACCCTCCAATACTTATAAAATAGTTTGTCTTTTTAAATTGTTTTCCTTGGGAGTGTGACTCATCTCCACATAAGTATACCCATTATTTTAAGAAGTTCGTACTTTGGAATTATAAAATATTGTATTTCACTCCCCTTTGGAAAAAACTTTGGCAAAAACCATGGGCTGGTTTGTGGTTTTGATTTGTTTAATGTGAGGTGTCCCAAACCAAAATAATAAACGATTCCCTCTCCTTTCCTATATAAACCCACCCAAGCACCCACTTCCTCCTCACTCAAACACATTATATTTGTCCAAATTCTGACCTCCTTTATCTATAATCCTCCCAAGGTTCCCCAAGCACCCAATTAGCCTCTCTCAAGCCTCTCTTAGGCCTATGGTACCACAGTTCCAAATAAGGGGTTTTCTTCTTTTCACATTTTTGTCCAATATTTTTCAAATTGTTATGCCCTTTTAGATTCAATTCTAAATGTTAGGGTATGGTTTCTCAGCTCCCCCATACTGCCCTTTTTATGTTTTAATGATGGGAGACAACATTCTCTCTCATTAAATTCCACCCATGTACACCCGATACTATGCCAAAATTCCAAAAGAAATTTATCTCTCTTCATTATATTCAAGCAATTCAATTGTATCATGTATCTAAATTCCATGAAATTTGTTTGTACATGTATCTATATGACCCCTTACTATCCATGTCATGTAAAAATGATGAGTAATGCCTTTCTACCTCATACTCAATTTTTTTGAGTTCTTATGTCACGCTGTTATGCTGCTGAAATTGCACCGTGCTTTTCCAAGCCAAAGTCATTGTGTAGTGAATAACATGCCCATTTATCTATCAAGGTTATTCCCCATTATACACATTTACTTATTTTTTAAAGAGTTCCATGTATGTAATCCACATTAATTTTTCATGGAATAAATGATTATGTTGAATGATTCAATGTTTTATGATCCATGTGGCACACATATGCAAGAAAAGAAATGATTACAAAGGGTGCGCCCTGATAGAGCTCCAATGAATTGGGTAATGTATAGTATCATGATATGTCATGTGAAATGAGTGTTTAATCATTATAGTTCAAGTGAAACAAGGGTTTAATCATTCTTAATGTGCTATGAGGTTTTACTCATGATCCATGTGCAATGAGCCTTGGCACATGCTAATTCGATGTTATGTGTTGTTGTCACATTTCCATGTTATGATTATCATGATTTGTCATGAATTTATGTTTATGCTTCCCTTGTTCTCTATGGATATGGCTATTGTCTAACTTGTATTGTAGTCCTCATGTTATTCCATTATTATTCCTTTAATGGGATTTATAGATCTCCCTTTTTTTAGGCATGTCCCCAGGTTATCCCCGGAAATGCTAAGTATGAGGGAATGTGGAGGTCATGTAAAGGATGTTTTCATTAATGAAGTTGTTTTTCATGTTTGGAGTTGTTATTTAATGATCATAAGCACCAAATAAACTATAAATCTCGATCATCAATATTGTATCAAATGATGTTTATGTAACAAATTATGTGTAATTGGGTAATAAATGATTTGGGTTGTCATAGTTGGTATTAGAGGATTGGTTTAGTTATTTTTGGGATTAGGATTAGAAAACCCTAGTAGAGACTTGGAGACAAGACTAATTATAATAAAAACAACCCTATTTTTTGTTGAGTATTGAGTAATATGTTTATCATGAAAATACATCCTTGTTGGGATACAAACAGGTAGACGCGGATCTGGCACAAATGCATCCTAGGGGTAAAACATGAAAACACCACTTTGATCTAGACTCGAATGGGAACTGGTTCACAAAAACGGGCCTTGTTGCTCTCTTGGTTATGAAACTCCTAGAGGATATGCTTTGGTAAATTCACAATTTTATTATGAACCATTATTAAGGGACAAAAAAATCCCCTAAGAATATATGTTAGAAAGTATACCATGGATAACATAGACTAAAGCCAATAGATTTATATGTTGAGGAAATAAATGTTATATATAATTAATAATTTTTGTCCTTGTATTACCCTTTATGTGTAACCCCTAACATTCCTTTTATTCCAGCCAATGGATAGTGATATGAGGACTTGGGATAACATTTGATATGATGATCAATGTGGTGAATGTTTTAATGATATTCCCTATCTAAAGGGAGGGGGAATCATGAAATTTTTCATGCTTCCCACTCATCTAACTCATGATTTGAATATAAACAAGGCTTAAGAGGAAAATTCAATACCCAATAATAATTAACACGTCGTAATCGAGATCTTCATGAGACAAGGCCTCCATCTTTTAATGAAACATTTGACCCATCAATCCTTGAACAATAGATCAACTCCACTGAAAAGATATTCTCCATACATCAATGTTCTGAAGAAGAGAAGGTTCTCTTGGCTATTTATTGTATGGAGGGTGAAGCTGATAAATGGTGGACATTGATCAAAATTACGAAGCCTATGGAGGAGATTGAGGCATCAGAATGGAAGGATTTTGGAAGATGTTTTTCGATAAATATTTTCTTCACACCTACCAGCTTAAGATGGAAAGGGACATCCATTCCCTCAAGAAAAAAAAGGCTTTGATTCTGTTGGAGTGTACGAGGAAAGCTTCGCAAGGCTTGCGTGATAAGCTTCCAGATTTTTTGTTACCCCCGAATGCATAGTTGACCACTTCTTTGGTGGGATGAAACCTATCATGTGGATTGTGTTGGCGTTCCATGACTTCGATAGATATGAAACAATTGTTTAATGTTCCCTCCATGTAGAAATAGAGATTGGATAATCTCAAGGTAATTTTGGGGATAAGAATCATATGGTGGAATTCAATGCTATAATTCTATTGGTTTAATCCAATGGTGCTAAGAAGATCCAGCACCCCACTTGCGAATGGTGACAAAATAAGCACCAAAAAAATTGCCTGAAGGGGATGAGGAAATGCATTAGGGGTGGAAGATAAGGGCACCTGGCTATTAACTATTGGCATGAATGACCCGTGACTGCGATAAAGGATAGTAAGGCTCCATTAGAACCTCATCGCATGGTTCATTGATACAAATGTAATGGACAAGGGAATCATACAAATCAGTTCCCTAAGACAAGGCTTTTTAGAGGAAACCAAAATCCTCCAAGGCAACAAGGGTGAGCTTTTTCCATCACTACTACTGAAGTGAACTTCGACAATGAAGTGGTGATTGGTATGCTAGCTATTCATTCAAGAATAACCATTTTACATTTTAATATAGGTTCTACGCATTATTTTATATCTCAAATATTTAGTAGAACAATACAAGAACCACCACAAATCATGGAAGTCAACATGTCGGTGAGTACGAAAAATGGGGAAGTCATTGCATCCAATTAATATAAATCCTCCCCTATCATATTCTATGGATTAAACATCCTAGAGAACATAGTCATACTCCCTCTGTTGGAATTTTATGTGATTCTTGGCATTGAATTTCATTCCTTATATAGATCCAACAAAAAATTGTCGAGAGAGGGAAATCACTCTCCATGTGGATAATCGACCCCCGATTCAATACAAGTACAAGGAGGAAGATGAATAATCTTTATCTCTATCATCTCATGGATTGAAATTACTGACCTATGAGCATGCATATCTAGCTCAGATGATTGATTCCAAGGATTAAACCATATTTTAAGACATTCCTATTATGAGGGAATTCACTGAAGTGTTTCTCGAGGAATTGTATGGTCTTCCTCCTAGACGAGATGTTGAATTCATAATTGATATTATACCTAGGGCATTTCCAAAATCCCAGACTCCATATTGAATTGTTGTTTTAGAGCTTTAGGAGCTGAAGAAACAACAACGGGAGAATCTAGATAAATAATTTATATGCCCAAGTGCTTCAGCATGGGTTGCACCAATCCTCTTCATCATGAAGAAAGACGGGTCAATGCACCTTTGAATCAATTATCATCGTCTTAACAAAATAACGATAAAGAACAAATAACTTCTCCCATGAATTGATGACTTCTTTAATCAACTATGTGCAGAAAAATTCTTCTCCAAGGTGGATTTGTGTTTGAGATATTTTCAAGTAAGGGTGAAGAAGGATGATATCCCCAAAATACTTTTAGTAAAAGATATTGGCACTATGAATTCATAATAATTCCTTTTAGACTCACTAATGCTTCAATAGTATTCATGGAATTGATGAATATAGTCTTTAGAGTTTACCTCAACAAATATTTTTGTAGTCTTTATCGATGATATTCTAATATATTCCAAAACCAAGGAGGATCAAGAAGAGCCTCTGAGAACTGTACACTACTACAAATATGGACTTTATCAGCGCTGAAAAAGAGTTGTTAATTGAGGTTAAGATAAAGGTGGTCCATTTTATCAGTGCTCATAAAAGCACTAATAAAGGCAGTTTTTATCCTCGCTAAAAAACGCTTTGATAATTGACCCCTTTATCAGCGCTTTTTTAGCACAGATACATATCAAAAAAAATTATATAATGTGGGGGGTGGGGGATTTAACAGTGCCTGACCCCCCCCCCTTTATCAACGCTAGGCAGACCCCCCTCAGTCTCTCCCACATGATGCCCTTCCCACACATCCCCTCACATGCGCACCTCCTTGCTTCCACCAGAACTCAAAGACACGACCTCCCCACTTTCGCAGCTGCACCTTTACAACTATGCCATTTCATTTTTTTCTCTATTTAATGATATATCTATTTATATATATATAGTTACATTTATTCATATCTTAATATAGATTAATATTAATATAAGTATATTTAGTTATATTTATAAATATATATTTATTCATATATTAATATATACATATATATATATATACATATATTTATTTGTATATTAATATATATTAATATTTATATATACATAGTAATATTTATTCGTATTTTAATATAGAGTCATATTAATATAAATATATTTAGTTATATTAATACATATATATTTAATCATATATTAATATATATATATATATATTCATTCATATAATAATATATATTTATATTTATTTATTTATATATATATTTAGTTATAATTTTTTATCTGTATATTTATTTTTATATTTATATATATTTTTAAGATTAGTTTTACAAACTTTTATAAAATATGTTTTTTATGTGTGTTTATAAATAAATAAATACAGACATACATACATATATACAACACACACACAAAGACACACACTCACACAGACACATATATATTTACGAAAAAATATAGACATATATATGTGTGTGAGTGTGTGTATTTGAAAAGCAATAGAATATTAAAACGACAGTATCATCTAATAGAGAATCCCATTATAACTCCACAACTAGTAAAATCGAATAAAATGAAACAATTTCTGATATGATATGTGCTATAGGCCTAACGGACATCCGGATTATAATTTACACTTGTTTGAATGTTAACAAATCAGGGTGTCTCAACTAAAAACTCAGTTTGGAGGACTTATAGGCCTTTTTCGCCTCTAAAAATGTGTTGAAAGGTTTTCTTTTGTAACTGGTGCATAGAACTCGTCACGTGATTCGATTTGATATGTCGTAGAGCTCAAACGGATACCCAGATCAAAAGATATGGCCGTTTGAAGTTTGAGTTACATTTTCAACTTATTTTAGATATTTTATTAATTTTATTGCTTTTTTGTGTCTTAAAATTTTTATTAAATGATTTTTAATTGATAATATTTAGAAAATTATTAATTAATAATATTTATTAAAATATATTAAAGCCATTTTCACTAAACTTCTAATATATTATATGAAATAGTCTATTAATACATATATAAAACATATTTAAAAACATATATATTATATTTATATCAACATAAATATACTTATATAACAATTTTCTATTTTTCATGATTTTTTTGAAAGATAAAATTAATATATGCTAGGAAAATGCACTGATAAATCCCCCCTTTATTAGTGCTACTAAAAGAAGCACTAAAAAGGCGTCCCCTTTATTAGTGATTCTTTGTTGCATTGATAAAGACCCCCCTTTATTAGCGCTTTTTTTAGCACTGATAAACGGTAGCGCTTCCCAAGCCCTTTTTTTGTAGTGGAACTAGATACCTTGGGGTGGGAGAAGCTCTATGAAATGTACAACATGTGTTAGTTCTGGTTGAAGGAGGCCTCATTCTTGGGACATATCATCACAAGCAATGGGATATCTATGGATCCCTCCAAAATATATATAATTGAGGGATAGCCGAGGCCAATATCGGTAAAAGAGATCTATAGCTTCTTGGGATTAGCATGAAATTATCTACTATTTTTGAGAGATGTCTCATGTTTTTCCAACCCTCTTACAAAACAAACTCGGAAGGGAGTAAGGTTTTCTTGGATCAATGAATATGATGAAAGCTTCATGGAGTTGAAATAGAGGGTTATCACTATTCCTGAGATCACATTACCCACAAGTGGAGAACATTTTCTGGAATTCAATGATACCTCAAATAAGGGAATAGGATGTTTGTTGATGCAAAATGAAGAAGTTATTGCCTATGCATCAAGTAAATTGAATGTTCCTGAACAGTACAATCCAACACATGACCATGAGTTGGTTGTAGTGATCTTCGCATTAAAAATTTGGTGGGATTATATCTTGGGGGAGAAGTGTGAAATATATATGGAGAAAAAAACGCTCAAGTATATATTCACTAAAAAAGAGTTGAACATGCACCAATGAAGATGGTTTGAGCTGATTAAAGACTATGACTGCTTAATCCATTACCACCATGGGAAAGCAAACAAGTTGTTGAATGCATTGAGTAGAATAAACAAAGAAATTATATCATTGATGAGAATTGAAAATGATCCAACCTTATTAGATTCGATGAAGTTGGACATTGTAATCATAAAGATGGGAACATAATAAATCCTTTCAAAAACTATTGCTCAACTGTCACATTTGGAATGGTAAAAGGATGACAAAAAGGAAGATGTGGAAATTCTAGAAAAATTGGAAGCTATACGAAAAGGGAAAGCCTCAGAGTTGAATGTTAATAAATAAGGCATTGTGAGATTTGTGAAAATACTATGTGTTCCATCGTGTTTGGAGTTGAAGAATGAACTTTTGGATAATGTCCATTGTTAAAATTTCTCTATTCCCCCAGGAAACACAATGATGTATCGAGATCTCCAAGAGAATTATTGCTGGGATAATATGAAGTAGGAGATCGCTGAATATACATCATAATTCATGGTGTGTCAGCATGTGAAAACAGATAGGAAAAAGCCTATGGGGATGATGCAACCATTTCCCATACCAGATTGAAAATGGGAGAAAATCACCATGGACATTTTCACCGAACTTCTGAAGACATCCAAAGGAAACAATGAAATCTGGGTTTTTGTGGATCTCTTTACAATGGTTGGACACTTAATTTCTATTTAGGAGGACATATCATTGGATCAACTGGCATAGATATATATCATGTAAGTGGTAAGGGTTCATCGAAAACCATTATCTTTTGTGTCCGATCGAGATCCAAGAATCACCTCTATGTTTTGGAAGAGTCTTCAACATGCTCTGAATACTAAACTGAACTTCAGTTTGGCATATCATCCTCAAACTGATGGAAAATCCGAGTGGACTATCCAATCACTTAAGGACATGTTGAGAGCTTTCTCAGTGGACATTAAAGGAGGATGGGATCAACATCTTCTCTAGTTGAGTTCTATTATAATAACAGTGTCCACTCAAGCATCCAAATGGAACCATATTAAGCCCTTTATGGGAAATGGTGCACAAAACTGATGTGTTCGGATGAGGTCAGTGAGTGTAAGCTATTTGGACCAGAAATGGTTGATGAAATTGTGTAGACGGTTAAAATCATTCAGCAGCATATCAAGATATCCCAGAACCGACAGAAGAGTTATGAAGACAATCATCAAAAATACTGCTAGTTTAATGTTGGATACATGGTATTTTAACGCATTCCTCCTTTGAATAAGTTCATGAGGTTTGTAAAGAAAGAGATGTTAAGTCCAATGTACATCATCCCCTTCGATATTCATGATCATGTCGGGGTTCTGGCCTATTGACTAGCACTTCTGCCTGGAATGGCCAATGTAGATGATGTCTTTCATGTATCCTTCTTAAGTAACTATATACCGGACCGTTCACATGTAATGTATTCATAGGTGGTAGAGTTATAAGATGATCATTCTTATGAGGAGCAACCCATGAAGATCGTAGATCATAGAGAAAACATTCTACGAAATAATAAAATGCCCCTCGTCAAGGGGTTGTGGTGGAACCACAAGTTGGAAGAAGCGACGATGGAATCAGAGGAAGTGATGAAACAAAGTCACCCCAATCAGTTTTAGTATGGGAAAAGAATATTTCGAGGGAGAAGTTGTAACGAACCAAACATTCATCAATGGAAATCCCCCTTGATCTAATTAAATGTATTTTTTTGTAAAATGATTATATAAAATTTCAACTTATTTGGTTTATGTTTTTTGGATTTTAAAATACAATTAAGAATTGTGGTGATTGATAATATAGTTGTTGAGGAGTGATCACATGATTAGTATAAAAATAAGTCTTTAACAAAGCCAATTTACTCTGAAACGGAAGCGATAACCTCATCCTATTGACGTGCCCCATACGTAGACCATTTTTCAGAGATCATAAAGTAGGTTTCATCTTTGGGATTTTCTCTTGACCAAGCCCAATCTGATCTGATATATGTTATGGTCGAGTGGGACCGCCTACTAGAGAAGTGTAAATTGATAGAAATTACCACCTGAGCAATGTTATCTGAGCCAACCCAAGAGTCTATCACTATCACACACCTAACTCTCCAGTCATATGCAGGTGTTATAAGGGGTTATCTAACAAAACCTTATCTCTATGGTATGTACATTTTTTAAATATAATAATTAATATACTTTCATTTTTATTATTGATACCTAGTAAATAGTTTTTAAAGCACAAATAGTATTTTTATTTAATGTACAACTAAGATATCTATTTTGATGAATTAATGGATTTTTGAATTAAATATTATTTTAATTATATTTTATTATATTTATTAAATTAATATTTGTTAAATATAAACGATCATATAATTTGATGATTGCAATTGTAATTTTTATTAAGGGTTGAATGCCATTTTTGTCAATACCAATGAATTTTTCATAAATTTATGTTTTTATTTTAAAAGTGAAAATTCACATATTTATAAAATGTTGTAGATAGAATGAATTTTATTTTTCGAATCAGCATGTTCAAATTATCCAACAGTGAATTTTTCGAAATTTAATGAGATAATCAAATTTTTTGGAAAAAATTAAATACCATTAAAATATATAATGTATTTTATGACATCATAATGACCCAATAATGATGTAATAAATTAATATATATATTATGTTTGGAAAATAAATTTTTTAGAATAAAAATAATGTGATTTTATATTTGTTTGATTTATTTTACAAAGCTTTGGTGGACTATCCAAGACTTTTAAAAAAATTTGACTTTTAAAATTGTTTTCCTTGGGACTGTGACTCACCTCCACAAAAGAAACCCCGTTATTTTAGGATGTTCGGACATTGGCCTTATAAAATATTATTTTCCACTCCCCTTTGAAAAAACACTTGGGCAAAAACCAGGGGATGGTTTGTGGTTTTGATTTGTTTAATGTGTGGTGTCACAAACCTTAATAATAAACAATTCCCTCTCCTTTACAGTATAAACCCACCCAAGCTCCCACTTCCTCCTCACTCAAAGCCTTTGGGGTTCATCCAACCACTTCCCTCCTCTATCAATAATCCACTCAATGTGACCCAAGATCCAAAGAATCCTCTCTCAGCACTCTCTTAAGCCATTGGAATCACACTTCCAAGTAAGGGTTTTCATCCTTTATCATTTTTATCCAATATTATTTAAATTGTTATGCACATTGAATTTGAATTATAACTGTTAGGGTATGGTTTTTCACCTCCCCCATACTTCCCTATTTATGTTTTATTGATGGTAGATCCCTTTTCCTCTCATTAAATACCTCCCATGTACACCTGTTACTATGCCAAAATTCCAAAAGGAATTTATCTCTCGTCATTTACATTCATGAAATTATTTTTTATCATGAATCTAAATTCCATTACATTTGCTGGTAAATGTATCCATATGACCCCCTTACTGCCCATGTCATTTAAATAAGATGAGACACCGATTTCTCTCTCATCAACCATTTTTATGAGTTCTTATGTCACACCATTATTCTGCCAAAATTACACCGTGCTTTTACAAGCCAATGTCATTCTTTAATGAATAACATGCCCCTTTCTCTATTAAGGTTATTCACCTTTGTTGACATTAACTTATTGTTTAAATAGTTTTTTGTATGTATTCAACATTATATTTACATGGAATAAATGATTTTGTTGAGTGATTCAATGTTTTGTGATACATGTGGCACACTTATGCATGAAATGAAATGATTAATAAGGGTGCTCCCTGATTGTGCTCCAATGCATCGGGTAAAGTATAGAATCATGATACATAAGTGAAATGGGTGTTTAATCATGATAATTCACGTGCAATGAGGGTTTACTCATTCTTCATGTGCAATTAGGGTTTACTTATTCCCAATGTGCAATGAGACTTGGCTCATTCTAATTACATGTTAAGGGTTGTTGCCACATTTCCATGTTATGATTATCATGCATTATCATGCCTTTACGTTTATTCTTCTCTTGTTCTATATAGATATACTTATTGTCTAACATGTATTTTATTCCTCATGTTATTCCATGATTAATACCTTACTAGTACTTATAGCTCACCATTTTTTATACATGTCCTCAGGTTATCCCATACAATGCATTGTACGAGAGAATGTAGTGGTAATTTAAATCAAGCTTTCAATAAAGATGTTCTTTTTCAGGTTTTATGTTGTTATTTAATGATACTAATACCCAATGACACTAGAACAATTTACCCTATATATTTTTTAAATGATCTTTATGCAATAAATTTTGTTCAATTGTGTTATTAAAGATCAAGTTTGTCATAGTATTTAGGTATGAAAAATATTTTTTTTGGATTTGAAGAACATTTTTTCTTACCCTTTTGAAAAATGAATAACCTTATCATATTATTTTAGACAAGATATTCTCTATCATTTATCATCTTATTCAATATCCTCTTTTTTATTTCATTGATAATAATTACCCCAATGTTCCCAATTACACCACATTCAAATAATTTCAAAGGGAAGTTTCCTTATATATTTACCTATACTGATTCACATGTTTTTTGGGAAATGAAGGATATTTTTTTTTCAATATTTTAACATAAATCATTTTTGGAATCAGAATCAATAACATATTCTTAAATTAGAATCTTCTTCAACTTCTGTTCCGCGGAATCCTTGAAATATATTTCCATGTCACCATTGTTTTTACTTTCATAGCTTTATTTCTTCTAATTTCATAATTGATGAGAGTGCAATGAGAATCATCCAGAGAAAATGTTTTACGATCTCTATCTTCCAATAAATAATTTTTATCATAAAACATGCTGATAAATATTATAAATATATTTACCAAAATAATAAAATCTTAAAACTTTTTACCAAGACATCTTATAGTGCTTAAAATGTCAACCACCCTATTAAATAAATCACCAATAGATTCATATTCACCCATATTGCGATCTTTATCCTTTATCATCCAAATTTGTAGCATTTCATTCTTCACATTTGTATTAACTTCATATTTGTTTTTCTAACTCCTATCATATACCTTATTCTATAGAAACATGTCTAACTCTTAAAAAATCATTTTTAAAAAGAGATGACAGAAAATAATTTTTAATCTCTTCCATTATTCTCAAAATTCATCCAATCGATAGGTGTTAGAGGAAACATATAATTTGTAAGAGTAAATACCTTTCTTGCAGTTTCAAGAAAATTATACCTAATAGACATAATAAAATGAATCATTATATATTTATAGATATAATAGTTATCTCTATAGTCGATCATCATACCCTTATTATTTTGGGAATTTAGATTCTCCATCACAACTTCTCTTCAATGCAATAGGAATGAATAAAATATGGGAACCTTCAGCCTTGATACTAATTGATATTACCCAACCAAGAATCAAGTATCAATCAGGGGGAAGTAGTGAATTAGTGACATATTTTTCATTTATGTTTCCTTTACTATGAAATTGTTTTGGCCTCCTATTAAATATTTATAATCCTACTGAAAATATCAAACACATAAGCACATGAACATAAGAATTTACAATGTTATCTACAAAAAAAGAGTATACAATCTTTGGTATGGTTCATAAATATAGCAATACCACAAAATACACTATAATATAATCCTATTGTGTGGAATACAACATGTATAATATTCCCTAACAATATTTTTGGACTATATTCAATATAATAGTTCACGTAAATCAAGTATCATGAAATTATGTCATACGATTTCTGTGCTTCCTGATCATATTTAAATAATTCATAAACATTTCATAAAATTATTCACATTCTTACCTATGTTTAGGTAAGAACATCATGGAATTTTTAATGAAACTCATTCTAAATTTGTCTTCCAATTACAACATCTAATTTATCAATATAGAAATATAACATTTTCAAAATAACACTAGAAACAAATTTGAACTTACTTCGTCTTCAGTCTAGAAATCCCAGTCCAATTTCCTTTTATGAGAACCCTAATTACGATATTCTATCATAACCTATCATTATTACATCTATAATCCTCTTCTAGAAATCAAAACTGGAAACTTCTTCTTACATAAATTGTAGAGAATCTCTATCCAATTTCTCAAAAAATGAATGTCACCAAAATTAAAAAAGTACTCTCCAACATTTTTAGACATGAAAAAATAGATTATGTGGGATTATAAAAAGGATTCCCCACATCAAAAAAATTAATGAATATTTAATTTTCAATAAATATTGGATAACTATTTTACTACTTCTATAACCCTTAAAATCAAGATCTTTATATATCCTCTTCAACCTTCCTTGAACTTCACATTTTTTATTGACTTCATCTCTCTTTTGTAATTCAAACAAATCTTTAATCTAATTCTATTTTATCATTCACATTTTCCAAATATGATTCTATATTATGATGGTAATCTTTATTTATTATCCCCCTCATTATTCAATAAATAAATAAATCATAAAAAACAAAATTTTTATTCTAATTCCAAATTCTGAATGGAGAATATGACTTCTTCATTAAAAGAAATGACTTTGATTACACAAATTCTATTGATCCACCTAAAAAACAAAATAACTAAAGATATTTCATTACATTTCTATACACCACCTAAAATAATATCTTCTAATTATTATATACTAAATGTAAGTATATGTTCATTAATAGTTTCTACGTTATGATACTCTACAAAAACTTTAATAATGAAAACATATGTCGTATCATTACAATTCTATGAACCAACTCTCATTATTATTTCTTCATTACCATGGAGGAAACTGAATATTTTAAACTTATTCAACAACTTTTATTTCTTATTTTTTTAATATGAATCCAAATATCCTTCAACACAAAAATATTTCTCCTTTTGATTATAAAAATCATCAACTTCATTTTCTAATGAGATAAATATTTTGGATTTGGTTCTGACTGAAAAATAGAACCTTCAATTTCTATCATTACAATCAATAAATCCTTCTCATCCTTCAAAAAAATATTAATCTAATGAGTTGAGACTAGAAAATATAACATCGTGAACTCCCTTCTTCCAGAAAAATTTTCTTATAATATTGACTTCATTCATGAATTTCATTATTTTGAAGACCATCTATTTCAACATCTGACTTTCCAGAGAAATTATTGTAACATACCTCTCTTCTATAACATCTTTCATTCTAATAAAACAAAAATACAATTTTCCAGAATATTTTTTTCTTGAATATAATTTAAAATAACTTTTATCCCCCCTTCTTTAATTATACATTCATCAAATGTTCTCCATACAACTTATTGTATTTTTGAATTACAAATCAGCAATGTGTCCTCTAAATCTTATAATATCCATGAAGAATCTATTTATCTAATTTATTATAATCATAACCTCATTATAGACTTAAAATGAGTCTGATAATCATTTTAATTCCGACAATATATTCTCAATACGATGAAATCTAGTAGGAAATGTTTGCCTGATTGCCAAATATGGTGGCTAGTCACATCATCCACTTTTAGAAAGTGAGGTGATTTATTTTATTCTTAAAAATATATTAGAATAAATCATACGATGATCAAATTAATTTTTTGTAAGAGTCACATGATTACATAAGGATGATTTGTATGTGTTAAAATTAATAATATTTTTTGTTAAATATAAATCATACAATGATCAAGTTATAACTATAGTTATTAAAAAACACTATTATACATAGATATTGTCATTTATGATGATGAGTTGATCTATATTCCTTTGAGAAGAATACCATTCTATCATGAAGTGTTGATATATAGACACAAATAAATGATATTTGTGAGTGTTGATGAAATAATCCCTGTGAAATAATAAGAAAAAATACAATGGTATTCATACATTCTAATTTGTGAAAATTAAAATAACCATGTTATGTTTATGAAAACTATTAAGAATATTAAATCCTAATTCTCATAGAGAGTTAATATTAATTTAATAATACCATTGATCAAAATTTTATATGAATTGAGGGTTGATCACACTTACCCTTATGAAGGGATATTTCCATTTTCAAAAATGAAATGATATTAACATAACTTAGAGGGTAAAAATTGATAAGATAAGAGTGTGTGAGTTGATGGATAATCAGATAATGAAATCAAGACAAAGAACATAATTATCTAAGGAAGAAATAAGTATGGATGTTAATTATTTTTTATTGAGAAGTAAGAAGAAGATCAATATTTGTGAAATCCAATGGTAACTCATGCTACCAATAGTTATCATTGTGATACATATAATGATAATTATCGTGATATTTTCTCTGCACAAATTATTGGAAAATATTTTTATTTATAAAATTTAATGGACATGCCCTTACCCAATTTATTAATTTATAATAGAAGAATAAATTTTTTTATGTGGGATAAAACCAGCACACACTAAGGATCATCTAATCTATCATTAAGGAAATACTCATTAAAAAATCTTATTTTGTTTCGTTTTTATTTTTTTATATTTGGAAGTTAGTTGGGGAGACATGCCAAATAATTATTTGTGTGGTTGAGGAGGTTTATTTAACCCTCTAGGTTCCTAATTTTTTTACCTGAGAGAAGTGTATACATTCTTGAATATATATTGAAAACTAGTATTAATCAAAAAACTAATTCAATGGTTACTATATACAAACATTTCATTAAACATGATTACATATTTAGATTGTGAAAATAATACCCTATCTTCTCTCTTTTAGTATAGATGTTTTTTATTCTATTCAAATAATTTTTATAGTTCCAAGTGAATCATTTGAAGGTATATTTTTTATAAATGAATAATTAATGTGATATAAATTCCATATTGTATTTAATTTCCTCTTCAATGAAAAAAATTCTAAACAATGTATCAGGATGTAGAACTGTTAGTACCATTTCAGAATTTATAGTAATTATGATGTGTAAAAATGTGAAGGATGATATTCTTTTAATTTTTAGATATCATTTTAATTATTTTATAATATATAATGTTGAATTAGTTAATGAATTATTTAATAAATTCAATGTGATTATAGTCTCCATCAGAGTTTTCAACGAAACTCTTGAAGACAATAATATAGTGAAGAAAATTATTATAATATTTGAAGAGTTTATTTATTCTATATATTATCCCTCAATGTTATAGGTCTTACTAATTATACCATTGAAGAACTGAAATTACCATTATTCAATACAAAATAATTAGTGGTTAGGATATCAAAATAAATGAAAATATAAGAAATAAATATCTTTTAAAACTATTAATAACATTAACTTTTTATATGTTTATAGAGATTAAAATTATGAAAACCCTATGATGGAAATATATAAAACCCTATCTGTGCTCTCAAGAAATTCAAAATTGGTAAAGGAAAGTATCAAGGTAAACATCCATTTAAAATTTTAAATTATAAAAAAAAATTCTCTTTCATTATAATTTCCCTAGGAAGATCCAATGTGAATGTAGTTATGTTTTTCTCTATCTAAAATAATTCATCTATATGAAACCAATCACCTCAAGGATAAAAAAATAAAATAAAAATTACTTTATTAGATACTTTTTATTAGATAAATATTTTATTTTTTATAATGATTATAGCTGTGATGATTTGGAAACTCTCAAGTATTCCTAAAATATCCTCATGTCATATTAAATTGAAGATATTTTCTTACCATATTATGAATCAATAATTGGTATTTCTTTTTAAACTATAGAAGGATAATCTCCCATGGATTATACCCTGAAAATAAATATTAATATGTGTTTAGATAATATTTGATGGTTAATTGATTTGAATTTACATCTGAGAAAAATTACTATAGTATGAAATATCATGTCATAGTTTAGAAGGAAGCCATGATCAAAGAAATTGAAAAGTCAAATTCTGATAATTTGGAGAAAAATAGAATTATTAATAATATTAAATAGATAATAATTCATAAGGATAAATATTTTGATAGTCTAAAAATAAATATTGTTGAAACAAAATAGAAAAATGTAAATTCATATTTTACAATAGTAGGGAAACTATCAGAGTAAGTGAGTGTTCTATGAAAAAATCTCCATGTACCTCAGATGTGAAAGATGTAGGAATTAAAGAAAAAATTTCTACAAAAGTAAAACCTCAAAATAATTTTGTTCTTATAGATGAATCATGTGTTAAATTTTTATAATTATTAACTAAATAGAATAAATAAATGAAGAAAACTTTTTTATATGTATGTATAAAAACATGTGCAAACTATCGATGTAGGAACAAAACATTATCGAAACATCTTCAAAAAATGAATAGTTAAATCAAATACATAAAGGTCTATGAATGGAGTTTGACCAAAATTAATTTAGTTGAAATTTTTTTCCCAATGTATAATCTTTTAGGGTTGCTGTTTTTTTAGACTGTTTGGTTAGAATGATATGAATTATTTGTATAAATATTATCTTCTATGATTAAGAATAGAAGATGAATATATGAGGGAGAAAACAATAATATATGTGAACTAATAAAAATACCCTACATAATGACAAGAAAAATAATTTGAAAATAATTACAGTAATTTTAACGATGTTTATGAGACTTCTGATTAAAAAGAATACCTCTAAAATAAATATATCACTTTCATTATAGCATAGTTATCTTATCATTGTAAATAAGGAAAATTTTAGAATAAAAGACTATTCTGACAACAGATTAATGTAAAAGAAATTTCATTTGAAGTGTAGAAATTGGAGAATCCCTTGATCATGGGTTGTGGTTTCTCATATCAAATGATAGCTAATTGAATAATAATGACATATTTTAGATGATATTATGGTGGATCTATCAATATAGGTAATGAAAAATCCTTAAAAATAAACGGATTTTGAATTACTAATATTGAAAAAAATACATTAGTTTAAAAAATATTTAGTTTTTTGGAAAAATTAAATATAATCTATTGAGTGTATCAAAAGATAGTAATGATGGAAAATAAGTAATATTTAGGCATAATGGATCCTTATTGAGGATATATTTCATAAAACCATATGAGTTTAAGTCATATATAAGTTATATCATATTTCTTACAAATTATAATTTCCATATACAATGGTGTTTTTTTTCAACGTAGAATATGATTGTAGCTGTTGTGGATTAATGGTAAATTGTTATCATATTGGTAAATCATATCCTCACTGAATTTAATTTAAGGCAAATTTTATATGATAACTTCGTAATGAAATGAATTCATGTATACACTACCTAAATTGGATAAAAATTTATCTTGACACTATGAATGAATGATTTTATACATTACATAACTATGTGGACACTTAATGGATATATAAATCACTAAATTATTATTGAATTAGAGAGTTCAAATATTGGGTTTATTTTATTTTACCCCTTCATCAATGTTATCCGTGGTTAATTTAGTGAAGTAGTCCATCATGTTGTCTCATAGGAAGGTTTTTATATATAACAAACAAGGTGTCATTTAATATATTATTTTGAAATGAAAGTATAAAATTAGTGATTTTCTTGAGTTTTTATATAATTTGTTAAAATAATGTAATACATTTAAATAAAACACATAATTTGTTTTGAAAATAACTAAAATTTTAAAATAAATGAAGTATGATTTTAGATTTTAAAGATGATAACTATTGACTTGTATTGATCCTATATATTCTATTATTAATTGTATAAAATGTTTATCTGATTTTATTTCTCAATGAATAACCATATAAAACTAGGTTAACACCTACATATACCATGAATCCATATAAAAACATTGAAATGGGTGTTCATCTTTTTATAAATGAAGAATAAAAAACTCAAATATCTCCATGTAATTGAAACAGAAAAGCCCACGATGGTAAATGAAAATATCTTTCTAAAGAATATTAGATAATTATAATAATAAATTTAATGTTATAAAATGTAAAAAATATTTAATATTTTATAATTAAAATCATATGAAATTGAAAAATAACATCATTAATAAAAAATACAGTTTCTAGAAAAATAAATATATGATATAGTGAAAATCTTATACTCGAAGGGGTTCCTAATTGGATCTCAATAGCCAAAACCACCATGAAATTGTTCCAAACATAACTAAATGAGCTCTAATTTTTTTTCTCTACATTGAATTTATTTCCTATAAGAAATACATAAAATATCTGATAATCACAGCTCAATTTGTTGAATTTTTTAATTGATCCATAAGCATGCATCGATTATTCTTCAATATATCTCACCAGTACATGAAGTTTAATGTATTTTAAATGATTTACGGACTAAAATCACATCCCACGAACCTCCATGTGAATGTGGAATCAACATTATTATGTCCTTAATATGGAATCCCCATTTATTTTATTAAACACATTGTTGAATAATTTATTTTATTCCTAATAAGAATTTATTTTTTCATTATTTCATCCAACAAACTTATACCATTCATTTCCATTCAAAAATGATGCAACTTGGATATGGAAAATTATAACATTAAATAACTAATGCCAATATTTTTTTTAAAAATATTTTATAACTTATTTTAAAAATTCAATTTCTCTCACACAAATCAAAAATTATTTTATGAGAGGAAAATTTTATTTTGGGGATAGAATTTATCAGTGGATATTATCTTTCACGTATCACATTTTATTTGAAAATCTCCAAATTATACTACATGTAGTGAATTTATCCTATAAAATAAAAATTATGACATTGTAAGTAAACATAAAATGGATCAATTTACTTACCAGATGAGAATTAGCATACATGAAAACAAATATTTTATGAGGATTACTCAATTTATTAAATGATATTATCATTTTGGCCAAAAATTCGAAATTCCAAGATCAAAAAATGATTTTTTGAATAATTGAAATTAATAATATTAAAATTGCGGATAAAAATAATTTATACATATAATTTACAAAACAGAAAACACATAAAACATTGAAATAATCAATTTTCATATTTTCTCAGAATGTATACTTGAAGGCAGAAAATGAGGTGATTCAGATCAAAATTTTCGGATTTTGGGGATTAAATCATTGGAACACACTAGAGATGTAATGAAAATGTAATCTATATAAATTACACCATTCTTAATAATTATATTCCCAGAGAGGTGAGCATCAAAAATCATACCAAATCTATTTTGAATTACATTCCCATAAGATATGACAATTTAACATGAAAGTTTTTATATCATAACTCCTCAAAAGCCAATATTAATGCATATAATTTGATTATATGAATTAATATAGAATTAATTTCTCCAAACATGCACACAAATAACATAAGTCACTAAATGAATCTCTCATAATTCAATTGAAGGTATATTAAAAATTATTTTCTCATCCAAACACCTATACAGTTCACCATAAGAAAGATAAATTCCACCTCATCAACAGTAATAAATAAAGGACTACTGTTTATTATAGGGAATTTTCAAGGTACTTTAGTGGATTAAGGGGTTTTGGGTTTTATATGTGAAAAATATATGAGGTAGAATAAGGTGTGGTTGTAACTTTTAAATGTAAAAATTTATAATCAAGTTTAAAATTTATAATGGTCCTCTTTAATTTTTTTTTAAATTTGATCCAAATCAATGAAAAGGTTACGGGATAGTCCAATAATTTAGATTATTATAATTAAATTGATTTTATTACATAAACCCCCATTCTACCATATGTATGTTTAATTCTTTTTAAAACTAAAATGCAACACAAATCTTAAATTTTTTCGAGGAAATAAGAATCATTAATATTTAAAATGGGGTATGAACATTCTATGTATTGATTAGATTTATAATATTTCACTGTTATCCTTTAAAAATTTATTTTATCTCTATTATTTTTATCATAATTATATTTAGTAGATTCTAACCTGAATTTTTATCAATAATTATCATCTAGAACCCCAAAAACAGAGTCAATTTTATTACCCAAAAAATGTATTCTTGGCCTTAGATTTTATTCGAAATAGTGACAAAAAAGATAAAACACACCCCAAGAGAGATAAACCACATGATTTAGTATTACCATATTTTCACTTTTTTTCAAGAGTAGGGTAGATAGATAAAATTTCCTTATAATGTGGCTTAACTAACAAATGACTCATCGAGACTAATGGCCATATGGATTAAAAAATTAGGGTATTCATGAGAAAAAAAGGTTTATCTAGGGGGTAAAAGGAAAATATACAGCTTTTAACTTTAAAATTTATTGCCAATTTCCCATATATTAAATTAAATTATAGGATATCTTCTTCAGCTTCACAAAATTTGATATTTTTTCTTTTATTATTCAACAATATTATCCCCAAAAAATTTGAAAAAAAATTTATTTTTGAAAATATTATACACCTAAAATTAAGTAGTAGGATTACTCCCCCCTAAAAACATCCTCTCAAAATTTTTTACCTCCTAATGTCGATGAAAATGTTTGGCTGCACAAGACACCTCCCCACACTTCTGTTTTATTATATCTAGACATTTTATATAAAAATTAGGTTGGATAGGGAAAATACCTTTTAATTTGGTAAACAAAAATTTCATTCAAGGATACTAATGTATAAATATATTAAATTTATAAGATTTTATTTAATAAAAATATGTTTTCCATGAAAAAGGTAAGTTTCATATTAATGAAATTACTTAATCATGTTCAACATTATATCATCAAAATCTTAGTTTTTGTAAACAATTTACAAATTAGTTTTAATCAGGAATTTTTTAGTTCCAATTATATGTTATTTTATTATTATTAATATGTCCAAAACTATATAAATGTTCATGATAAATTTATTAAATAATTAATAATGTAAATTGTAACATAGGATAGAAACATTTTCAGTATTTTAATGAAACATTCAAAGTGTAAAGATGAAAAATATTCATTAAAAAAATTTATTTAAGATCAATTTCTGGTTAATTTTTGATTCAATAATTGACATGGGTTTTTAAAATGAAAAATATAATCATTTTAAGCTCAGAAATTTCTAAATCATGTAATATTTTCATTTAAAAACATGAAAACTGAAATAAAAACAACAACCAATATAAGAGAAAATTGAATGAAGATTTTATAATGAAAAAAATCTATCTGGAATTTCCTCCCCTATAATTATTTTATAGAATTTCATAATTGTAAAATAATTTATGATTGAGATACAAAAATTAGATAACATGGAAACAATAAAAATAAGTATATGTGAGAGACATAAATTGATATATAGTGATATTTAACTTCTTATGGTGGACCTCTTCTCCATGTTTCTCTTGAAACTTTTCTATGTACAAGATAAAGTTGTTTCTATTTACTATTAACGGTATTTATTTTTCATTAATTTTAAAAATAGTGACACGAAAATGAAAAACATGAGTAGTAATGAATGTTCCAAAGCAATTATAATGAAATTAAATAGAATGTAACTTCTTCATAAAGTCAAACAATACATTTATATCCATTTTTATAATCATTAATGGAAATTATTTCATCATTGCTATTTATTATTCTATTTATAAAACCTACAACATTAATAAGCATTTATTAAGATTTCATCAAGATCCAACAAGCACAATTTCCTATATATTCAATAAAAATGAATATTCACATTTCATGTTTTTAAAGAACAAAACAATAATATTCAATCCAAATAGGATGGTAAAATATTTTAAGCAGACTATCCTAACATTATAAATTCTGACATTTATTTTGAAATTAGCTTGTATGATCATATTACATCATCTAATCTCAAACACAAATATTTTATATCTTTTTATAATGTAATATCTATTTTTTTGGTATATCTGTTTGAAAATTAATCCATTTTGTGGTCCAATAGAAGACAATTTCTTTAACCCTTATGATAAATTCAAATTTTCAATAAAACATCTACTAATTTTTTATTATATAAGTTGGTACTGTGACTACTTATTAGGAATGTAGAAAAAATAAATATTGAAAATAATCCCCTATTTATAAACATAAAAAAATTCAATAATAAATTATTAATGGAGTGTATTTTTAATGAATTGATATATAACACATCAAAAGTTGTATATAATGGTATCTAAAAGAGTTTAGATAGGGTCCAATGTAATCCATACCCCATACATTTATTACATTATTGAATATTGGAGGTTGTTATGGAATTTTGGTTATGTTAGACAAATTTCTTGAAATTGATAGGTTTTACATGTTTTAAAGAATTCATAAGTGTCATTGAAAATGTAAAGATAATGTATAGAATTATTAGGAAATTTTATAGTATGTATTTGAAATCAAAATTATCCTTGAAAACTCAATGTATGAAAAAAATTATGATAAATTGGAATTTAAAATTTTAATTCATCTCCTAATAATTTGTTCAGTACCAATATACCAAGGTAAGGGGCACCCATAATTGTATCATTTGATTCACTCATATTCTTAGTAATTTTTTTTCAGAGAAATCTAATATAGAATTAATTAAGTAGAAATCTAATTTACTAACTCAGAAAATGAAAGTTTATTAATATTAACAACATACAATTTTTAATCAAGAAGTGTTTCTTTAACTGGTGGATATATCAAGAGTTTTCTATCACAAATAATGGGTATTTGACTTATATGATCAACTGATATATTCTCACTTCATTTATTATCTTTTATATAAATATTGAATTCTTATAAAAATAATATCCATTAAAAAATCCATGGTTTGAAATGATGTTTCTTCATTTAATATACAATTAATCAATAATCAGTAAAAACATTACCATCAATTAATAACAATTCAAAATTGAATATCTCCATATATAATACGACAATTAGTACCTCCATCTTAGTTTTAATTTAATTTTCAATGTCTTGATATAAATCCATAAATCATAAGAAATTCCATGATATTTCTGTTATATTATTTGTCTCAAAACAACACCCAGTTTAAAATAAGCGTTATTAATCATAATTTGAAATTTTATGTTCCAATTTTTTAGTTTGATAATGCATGGAATTATTGTTTTTTATTTCATGAAATCTTATTTACTGTTGTCATCAATGATAAACTATGAAACCTTTTAATCCTAATGAGATAATGGAACATTTATTTGACTAAAATCCTTAATGAATATTTTATTAAAACTAGCATAACCAATTAATGATCTCAAATATATCTTAGTTATATGATTTGAAAATGAATATATTAACTCATCCTTATATTTTTAGCATTAATTCCAACTTGTGGGAAAAAATATCAACGAAAAATTCTTTTCTCCACCAGAAATAATTCTTTTCATTGTTAAGAAGAAGTTTATTTTGAATGAATGTTTTGAGGATAACTGATAATATCTTCAAACAAACATGAAAAATATTATCCATAAACATTGAAGTAATCCAAGAAAAATTTCTTCCAAATTTCAAAATCCTTGATGAATTTTCAACCTGATTTTTTAAATTTTCCTATTGTATGTCATAATCCAAATGGTATCTCTTATATGAAAATGTTTCAAAAGGTCATGTCAATGCAGTTTTCTCTTGATCCTTATGTTCTATGTGGATTTCGAAATAACCAATGAATCCATCAAGGAATAAATTATTAGTATGTGAAGCTAATATATCAAAAATCATGGAAATATATGGTATTGGGAAATGATCCTTATTAGATACTTAATATTGTTTTCTATAATCTATAAACATCCTCAACTTTTCTAGAATCTGTGAAGGGAAAATATTATTAAATTAATATTTTTAATTATAAATCCACTCTTCATAGATAAAATATTGTTGTGGATTAACCGTTCTCAATAAGATATGGTAAATATTATTCCAATATCAAACAATGTAGTGAATTATTTTTTAACAACCTCTAATAGTGTTGGGTTATGTTCCTTTGAAATTACATTACATTTTTTGACATTTTATGCCAACAAACATCTATGACTAAAAATAAAATTATAGATTCAATTTAAATTAGATAAATTACATCCTATGTATTTAATATATGTTATAAGTTCTTCAAATATTTTGTTCTCTTCATCAATGTACATGTTTTTTAAAATAATGACTGATAATTTTTCATTTAATGATATGAATTCATTCGTATGATTTTCAGATATTGGATTCAACTCTAACTCAGGTTGATAATTTTTTTTTTCAAAAAATCTGTTTATGTGACAAAAAAACATGAATTTTAACTCTTAATTCAATTGAAATTTTATATATATTGTCTAGTTTGGAATAATATGTTTTGCATAATTCTGTTTATAGGTGTCTTTTATCATGAAATATGTCCAATTTAATTTTCGGGTTTGCATTTTCAGAGTAATTGTTATTCAATATCAACCAATCAAAAATGATTTACTGTGAAAAAATTTCACTTTAATTAATATATAATCGATCAATATCAATTTATTTTTAAATTACAGAGTTTTTTTATCAAAAAAATAACAAATTTTCGCAACATAATATCTGAAGTATTTATCATCTTTATCATACACTTCATTGGTTTGACATTAATTTTTTCGACTACTTCCAAAAAGAAGAATCATTATTTTAATGATTCAAAATATTTTCATGTAAAAAAAACTCAACATTTACAAGATAAAAAAATTAGGAACAATAGTTTCTATATACAAACATTGTTCACATATATTGGTTGTTCAAGATTTTTTGTCAAATTCAACGGAAAGAAGATTTTCATTACTAGAGAAACCATTTTATGGTTCATTCAATACAAAATCCGGAACATCTCATTATATTACCAACAAATTATATTAACATTAGAAATGGAATGATTCTCTATTAAGTTTTTTTGGATTGATAGACAATGATATTTACTATTTTTATTTGAAATTCAAAGGAAAGGGTTTCTTTTGTAACATTAATAATAACCTTAAATGTTTTAAACAAATGAATTCTCTGAGGGAGAATTGAATATGTAGTAAAATGATATTCTTATATGACAATGACATGAAAATCACCTATAAAAAACATTTGTCTTACCCAAATAGTATATTCTAATAACCTCCCGCATGCTTGGTTTTACATAGGTTGGAATGTTTAGTGATAATTTATTTAGGTTTCATCCCTCAAAAATATAATATTATTAAAATAAATGTGTAATAAAATTAAGACATGTTTATAATTCAAGCATAAAATCCTATAACTGACATTCCCCTATAGTTTTATGAATGGTCAATTTCCCTGTATTTTTTATTTAATAAGGAATGAGGATCATTCCTAACAAAATTTACATTCTTTTGTAATTATAATTTACTTTTATTTGAACACAATTAATTAAAAAAATTCGGACTTCATAATTTTTTAACAAATTCATGGAAAGGGATATTGACATGAAATCTTATAAAGGTCTATAAAAAACATTATCCACATTGTTTTCTGTACTTGTTTTCAATTATGGGATTTTTCTAGAACATCATATTGGTGTTTTTGTTATATTGTGGCTATTTTTTAAGTTTATAGAATTGTTTTACAATATCTATTGGTTATTTTATAAAAATATATTTGTGTAATACATTTATCAAAATATTCTTATAAATATCAGTAGTTTTGGAAATTTTAGAAATTTCTATACAAATTTCTTCCTCTGTGGAATGTTTTAAACTATGAGAACAATATTCAGATGTATCTTTAATATATTTTTTATTTTTTTTCTTTTGGGTTTATATATTCATTTTGGTTATTATTTATCTAGATAAAATTATAATTTTGTATTTACATAACATTTTCCTTTACATTATCATTAGGACTCATTCATATCCCCTAATATTATTTCCCACAGTACTTGAATCAGAAAATAATCAAACCATTTGAGTCGTTATGGTATTCATCAAAATTTATTGTTTGTTTAAATTTTATTGGTACAACCTCATAACATTATTTTTGTTTCCTCGCAACTTCTTTTTGGTTCCTTATTACTTATTTTAAATAGTTTTTAGTTATTTTTACAAGATCAAAAGGCTAGGAATTATTCAAGGATAAGAATTTTCTCCTTCACTTTATTATATAGATTAATAATATATTTACTTATAAATGAAAAATATGTTTGGTTATTCAGGCTTTCCAAATACAACTTTTCATTTTTTCAGTATTTATTCGAATTTGAGATAGGATGAATGGGTATTTATTTGTTTTTATGGACGTTTTTTCATTAGAAAATAAAATTTGAATTTTTTGTCATCTCTTATTTTTAGGTAATTAATCCCAAAAATAGTCATTTGATGAAATAATTCAATATTGGAATTTTATTTGACAAGTGGTTTTACGTTTTGGTTGTGGTTATAGAGAAATGGAGAACATCATTGATCATTCCATGGTTAGAAGATCACTATGTTATCTCAAAATATTATTGTTTTAAAAAGTAGTAGTTATGAATTATTGAGATGACTGAACATGAATAAGGCCTATTTTACTAAACTATTCTTTATTTTGGGCTATTTATGAAATTAAATTATTAATTTTATTATAAATGTTTTCAACAAAATCTCCTTCTTTAGTAGAATCAATCATATTCTTAACTTTTATACACTATCATTTTTAAAAATATTCAAAAAATCTATCACAAATTTTTGTAGGGTGAAACTAAAACAAATCTTTTATAATTTTTTCTAGTATTCAATAATTTTTTGAGATATTGTTTTTTGTAATCCCAAAGATTTATATTCCATTGGAATCAGTTCTAGTAGCATATGTTTTTTCATTAACAATATTCATTAATTCATTCTTATCTCTTGTCAATGTAGATTATAAATAGAAAAAACATTCCATAGATGTAGCTTCTAAAAGGAAAAAAGACATTTATTTCATTGGATTTAGATCTATTATTTATGGTTTCAAGATGTCTTGCATATAACTATATATTTAAATATATTTATATAGATATTCACTTGGAAATCCATTAAATTTTTGATGTCGGTGAAACAAACCTGATTTATACCGAATTTAACAAATGTATTATGATATTTCAGAGTATTTTTTATTATCATTGTATGATAAATCTACTTATTCAACTGTTATTTTTTTATTCTTGATCATTTTAGGTTTTACATGAATTATCCTTCATATAATAGTTTTTGATTCAATTCCAGGAAATTTTAATTTCTTATATCATAATCCCATTGAGTGATAAATTAAATCAATTTAATGATCTAAATAAAATAAATTTGGGTTATAATTTTTATAGAGAAGAAAATAAAATTTATATCAACATTATGAAACACTACATATATGATTCATGTTGAAATATGGTGTTTTGATCATGTTACCCCATTCCATATTTATAATTGGATGAAATATGAATAAAATAAGTACCTAGGGTTGTATCTCATTATTTTCATTATACATTAACTTCGTAACATCACATTTTTTGGAAAAGAACCCCAAAATTGTACGTTTTCTTATGAAATGAAAATTTATGATCAATTTCTATTTGATGGAGTACTTTATTATTGCCTAATCCAGTACTTTTCATAACTATAATAGATGTCACATTTATCTTTTTTTTTCATATGAATTTCATTTGATATAGTATTTTTCTACCTCATCCACGGGGGTATGTTTCCCTGAACATCCATATCATTTTAAAAATACTTCTATTATCTATTTTATTTGAAACATTGGTGTTTGGTATATATTTTAAAAAATTATAATATTTTCTTCATGTCAAAATTTTTCAACCCACATTTGTGTTGATGTAGATGACTCTAAGACACCATTGGAATGCTTTTGGATCACTATTGGAGAATACATCTGATGAAAACAATAAAATATTTGGAATCATGGATGGACTACTTTATTTTAATCAAGAATTTGGGTCACTATCATTCATCATGTCACCGAGACCATAAAGAGGAACATAAGGTTCCCTATTCGACATTTCAAAAACTAAATAGATTCTAGAAGGTCATTTCACTAATTATGGAAGAGTATGGATTTCGTGGGTTAGTTTTGGCCAACCCTTTTCAGGATTTATCGAGACATAATAATGTTAATATAAAGAGTAATGATAATTTCAACTGATTGTGGAATGATCTGGTTGACCTCAACCCAGGGAAATCTCATTTAGGGTCATTGGGATTTGAGGAAGTGGGTGATGTCATTTAATATAACCTCATGTTATCAAACACAACCACATATGAATTGTTTGTGCAGTATAAAAATGTTAATATGCATGAAATTATGTTGTAGGTGTCAAACGAGGGAGGTTCTTTGGGCTCTGAGGTTTGTGATAGCTCAATGCAAGGTTCAAATGGTTGGGAGAAAGAATTGATTTAGTCAAATCCTAAAAGGATGATTTTATTGATAAATTTCGGTAACTGTTTGGTGCCACATGAATGGATGAGCCGACCATGGATAGATGTAAACCTTAATAGTTATAGATATTCATGGAAAGACAATTCTTTTCAAGTGTTAATTAATATGATGTTGTATTTAATCACATTTCTAGATACAATACGGATGGATACCACCAAAATTGGGTTTACAAACCAAGGAAGAATAAAGGGTTCCTTGGAATTGAGGAACATCATTATTTTCAAGTAGAATAATGAAAAACTGTGGAAGGATTATGCCTACCAACCAAAATCATTGAAGACAAGATCAATACCTAAGTCAATGTCCTAGGTGATGGTATGTGACATATATTTCATTAATAAGGCAATAGAATGTGTGAATCCACGAGGGAGATTGATGATATATATGATTATGGAAGGCCATATCCCAATGTAGGGAGGCTATATGGTAGAGGATTACGGCAACAATAAGTTTACCACCATTCTGGGTGTTACCATGAATGGTGGACCAACTGATCAGTAGTGGGAGGAAGCAAAGGAGGTTGAAAATTAATGGGCAAACATCGGAGCTTATGTAACAACCAAATCTTCTATGGTATGTCTCCATTTGAATAATGCAATATCTTGCATTGTATGCAACTTCGAGATTTCTAACACACTATGACCAATCAAAATAGCCATTATGTATAGTAATACCCACTTTTTGAAATTTTATAAATTTTAACATTCAAAATGGACTTCATTTTGGGATTCAGAATATCGAAATTATCCTTGGGTGAAATTTTTGTATTTTTCTGAAAACATTCAATTTTTGACGAATAATGAATATTAATAAATTTTAATTACAAACTACATTTTTAATTGAAATAATTAATAGTGAAAAATTATGATTTTGAGTGGTTTTAAAATATATTTACAATATATTTTAACAATTAAATACAATTTTGGTCATTGGACATAATTTCACATTTGAACTAGACATAAACAAGTGTCAGTCTTTTGATAGTTATTATTTCATAAAAAACACGCTCTTTGTTTTGACAACGGGAATTAATTTTAAATTAATTTATAAAACTTCTGTGTTTTGAATTTGGAAACATGAATTATATATTTCGAATCAGGATTTCCAAATTTTGTAAATTGGGAACTCTTATATTTATAGATTTTGAATAATTATTTCAGTAAATATTTTATTTACCATGGTTAAATGGTAAATCCGGTAAATAAGGGAAACAAAATAATATTATAATATTATTAAATTACCATAAAACGTGTATTAACCCTATTGGATGATACATTTCCAACCGTGGGCATATTTGGGACGATTTTGGGACCCTATTGAGCCACTTGTAAGTGATAATGACATTTTATATTAATTAAGTAAAAGTAAATACAAAAATAACATAAGCATATATATCTTTTAGAAAAAAAAATTACTTTGGGTTATATATGTTATATATTCGACTATAATTATTCATTATAAAGATAACATTCTTTCCTACATAAATGAATTTTATTTATAATTTTTAGACATTGAATAATTAAATTTATTTATGACACAATAATGATGCAGTATTTTCCTTATTAATGAAAGAATCAAATATTTGGAATTATAAATTATAAAATAAGTATAATTTGAAAGTTTTGATTCCATAAACTAATTTAATTGGTTACTAAGACATGTTAGGATTGCATAAATGAAAAAATTTAATTAATAAAGTTGTTATGACTTTAAGAAAATCAATTTTATAATAGTTTCAAAATTGACATAAATGACTTTTTAAAACAAATATTATATTATTAATTGATATTCTATTTCAAAATATATAAGGTTCTGCCAAAAGAATTAAATAATGATATGCGTATCATTAATGGAACACATGGGGGTCTCTTGGAAGTATATATTATGTTTATTAACCATATAATATAAAAATACAAGGTGACATGGTAAATGTCAAACTGATTAATTAAGAGTTAAAATTAAAAGATAAGGTTAATAAAGTGACCCAAACCTGTCTAAAACCTATTGGTTGAGTTTTTTTAGACCTACCCCCACCATATACATTGAATAATACACTTTTGAGCCATTATAACCCGAATATGATTTATTTTAAAATAATATTTTAAGTATTTCCTAAGGTGACCTCACCCCTCTTATAAAAGGGCACTCCCCCTTCACTCTAATTCACACCTTCTAAGCCATTTGGCTCGGCCAAACCCTAAACAAATACCCTCGTAACTATCCTCCCTTCAACCTAGAGGCCATATTTGGTCATAAATCCATCCTAAGGATCCATTTTGATCAAATAAAATGGATGAACCTAAAGAAGAGGAAATGATTTCACCACCATCTGTCAAGATCCATTCTTCTTCCACTTCCTTTTTAATTGTTGTTTCCATTATAAAATAATAAATCTAGTATATTCTATATACATTGATGTTATTAAAATTATGGTACAACAAAATTCATTATTCTATCCGTCCATTGAATGACATGTCACCATACGTGCATACGTACGGCTTACCGTCTCTACGTCATGGTGTAATTGTTATTCAGTAAATTATTATTTGGATGGGTATAATAATGATGTGTATTTAATTTAAATTATAAATATATCATGTTAAAGATTCTTTATATATGATATAGCATCCAATTATATATTATAATAATATCAAAAAATGATATTTTCACTCGTGCGTTGGTATGGATTATCTTCTCCATGACGCGATAAGATTCATTTCTAAGTTCACATTCATCGACGATTATAAAAATATATATTACTAATAAGTATGTAATATATGACATGATAATATAACTGTATATATAATCATGTTATGATACAACCATAGATGATGAGGAATGACTAGTGTTATTATGTTGTTATTTTGGAATTATTTAATCGAAGTGTTGTATCAATGACGTACTGGAAATAAATAAGGATTTTACTATAGTACTATTTCATTGAGGATTTGGGATTTTATGGTACTAAGAAAAGTGACTCTATAGTGAGTTAAATGTTTTTCAAATTACATTGTTGAAGGAAAGATAAACCTTAATATAGTCCTAATATTGAGGTACTGATTTTAGAATAAGATATGTAAGATTTGGTTAAATTATATTAGACATTCTTGACTGCCATGAATCTGATTAATGATTTGTATATTCCATTATTTTTGGAGGTTAAAACATTTTTGGATGGATGAAGTATATCTAGTACTCTATAAGGAATAATGGAGCATAAATGTAATCAATATGGTTTCATGGTAATACATGATGTTTCAGTGTTTTAAAAGAATACATGATGAAGGTATTCACATGCTATTACGGGGTAAAAAGGATCTACATTATGTTTATTTTTCTTATAAATTTTTGAATGAGAGTTTTCAGAAGTATTTTAGATAATTATAAAGGTTCTAATGGATTATATTTTAAATTGGATACTATTGTAAATGTTATTTTTTGATATTAATAAAAAGGAAAACATGCATACCATGTGACAACCCTTCATGTCAGAAAATGCTGCGGGAATCGAACCCACAAACATAGTGAAACTGGGATTTATCGCATACCAATAGACTAAGTGATGTCCCTAGAGTGTATAATGTTGTTTTCTTTTTTTTAATGTTCTGATATATGAATTATAAATTTATTTTTGGAACCCGATACGGTTAGGATAAATAGAATATATTTGAGTTCTATTAACTTTTGGAGTAAAAGATTGGATTGTGGTAAAAAAAATTTAAATAATGAAAGTCTACATGACATGTAAGTATATTTCATTATGTTCGTAGTAAATATCCTAAATAAATTCCTCAAATTTTTGAAATGTAACATAAAACAAAAATGTTGTCAGTTAATGTTACATGCTATGGAATCAATGACCATTTAACCAATCACAAGTTTGTGATTTTATTGTAGTTAACTTTATCTTAATCCTATTTTCTACAACTCTCCATTAGAACATGATGGTTTGATTCTCCTCCATATCCATGTTTTCATATAATCCTATTATGGGCTATTTCGGGTGACCTTTGTAATTCTCTTTCTTTCTTAAAAAGTTATATTTTTATTAACCCTAAATCTGATATGGGTTTTCCCCAAATGTATTTTATATTTTCAACCATTTATTTTCAAAGAAAATTTTAAAATTGTGAAGATTCAATTTATTGAAGGAGTGGAGAACGTAACACCCAAATCTTTCACTGTATGTTTCCTTTTAAATAGCTCAATAGCAAGCATTGTACGCAACATCGAGATTCTAACACACCTTGACCAATCAAAATACCCTATATGATTAGTAATACCCTCTTCTTTAAATTTTATAAATTTTATCTTTCAAAATGGACATTATTTTTGGATTCAGAATATCAAAATTATCATAGGGTGAAAATTTTGTATTTTTCTGAAAAAATTCAATTTTTGATGAATAGTGATATTTACTAAATTTTAATTAAAATAAAATTTATAAATTCAAGTAATTATTAGTGATAAATTATGAATTTGAGTGGATTTAAAGAATATTTAGAATATATTTTTATCATTTTATACAATTATGGCCGTTGGAAAAAATTTCACATTTTAACTAGACATAAACAAGTGTCAATCTTTTGATAGTTATTATTGTTAAAAAACACACTCTTTGTTTTATTTACCCTGGTTAAAGGGTAAATCCGTTAAATAAGGGTAACAAAATTATATTATAATAATTTTAAATTCCCCTAAATAGTTTAATCAACCTATTGGTTGAAACATGTCCGACCATGGGAATCTTTGGGTCGATGTTGGGACCCGATGAAGCCACTTGTAAGTGATAATGACACTTTATATTAATTAAGTTAAAGTATATAGAAAAATGACATAAGCATATATCTTTTAGAAAAATAATTTTTACATAGGGTTATATATGTTATATTTTTTACTATAAATATTCATTAGAAATATAAAAATAGTTTCTTCATAATGGTATTTTATTTATAATTTTTATACATTTAATAATTAAAGTTATTTATGTCACAATAATGATGTATTATTTTACTTATTAATGAAAGAATCAAATAAGTGGTAATATAAATGATAAAATAAATATAATTTGAATTTTGTGATTCCATCAATGAATTTTATTGGTTAATATGAAAGGTTAGGTTTGCCTAAAATATTTTTTTTTAAATTAATAATGTTGTTAAGACTTTAACAAAAATCAATTATTGAATAGCGTCAAAATTGACATAAATAAGGTTTTAAAACAAATATTATATTATTAATTGATTTTCTATTCCAAAAAATCTAAATATCAGAAACAAGACATATATAATGATAGGTGTTTCATTAATGCACAACTTGGGGTCTCGTGGTAGTATATTGTATGTTTATTAAACATATAATATAAAAATACAAAGGGGCATGGTAAATGTCAAACTAATTAACTATGAGTAAAAATTAAAAGATAAGGTGAATAACGTAACCCAAACCGGTCTCAAACATATTGGTTGAGTTTTTCTAGACCTAACACCACCATAGAAATTGAATAATCCACTTTTGATCCATTATAAACTGAATGTGAATATATTATAAAATAATATTTTATGTTTTTCCTAAGGTGGCACTCACCACTTTTGTAAAAAGAAACCCCCCCTTCACTCTAATTCACACTGTCTAAGCCATTTGGCTGGGCAACCCCTGCCCAAATTCCCTCTAAACTATCATCCCTTTAACCTAGTGGAATTATATTTATCATAAAGCCATCTTAAGGGTTACTTTTGATCAAATCAAAATGAAGAACCTGAAAAGTAGGTAATGATTTCCCCACCCTCTTTCAAGTTCCTTTTTCTTCCACTTCCTTTTTCTTTGTTACTTCCATTATAAAATAATAACTCCAGTATATTATATATAATCTGATGTTATTATAATTATGGTGGAACAAAATTCATTATTCTATCCACCCTTTTAATGAAATGTCACCATACGTTCTTACGTATGGCTTACCGTATCCACGTCGTGAGTGTAATTGTTATTCAATACATTATTATTTGGATCAGTATAATAATGACATCTATTTGATTTTTATAATAAATATAACATTATAAAGATTCAATATATATGATATACCATCCGATTATACATTATTCTAATATCAAAAGAATGATATTTTCACTCGTGTGTACGTACGGATTACAATCTCCACGACGCGATGAGATTGATTTCCATGTTCACCATTCATCGATGATTATAAAAATATATATTACTAATAAGTATGTAATACATGACATAATAATGCCACTTAATATATATATATATATATAAGTATTTATGTACTTACATATATCTTATTCACTTACTTCTATTCAATACTACATGAAAACGAAAACAGCGTTTATGCGTACGTACGGACTACCGTCTCCATAAACAGTGTTTTCCATTTCATATATACGTCTATAATAAATATTTATATTCTAAATATATATTATATATAAATCATGTTTTATATTCTGGAAGTATTTAAATCATGGTCTAAGTGATACAATCAAGAGTAACAAGTTAAAACGCCTATGATAAAGAATGCTATTATTACCCGAAGTAATAATATAATGTGAAAATTATTATTAAATGGTTAGTATAATGTCATAAATGAATAATATATGATATCATAAATATTAATATGGTTCTGGTTTAATTTAATAACATTCTATATGTTTCATACAAGAGGTTAAACGTACCCTGGACTAAACGAAAGCGCATGGTAATGGGTTTTCATCTCACTCCTTAAACCCATGAGATTCATTCGATATTGCCACTATTATCTTTTGTGTTATGTATGTACTATCCATAATTGTCTTCTTTGTGTAATAAAATTTAATTTATGTTTATTTACATATTCATTGTATGATACCTCTTTCATGGCGTGTATGTTTCGTATGTTACCAAATTGGTAAGGTTTAATTTCACAATCTCATTATTATCCGAGGTTATTTTTATGTAAGTATCTACCGGGACATATTTATTATCCATGTCTATGTTTTATGAAATTGTTTTCAAAGGGATTATTTTAAGGTACATTTTTACTAAAACATTATTTCAAATGTTTTAAATATTTATTATTCTAAATCTTTCTTATTAATTTCCATTTGTTCAAAATGGGTTTTAAGGATTTATTTATATGGACATGAATGTTTTTAAAATGTTAATTCCTTTCAAAATATTCAAAGTGGTATTGGACAATATGATACAAAAATTTATTTAAAATTTTTGTTTTATAAATTGTGACAATTTTAAATGTTATAAAGAAAAATGGATATTTCTCTCAAAGAGTTTTACAAATCATTTTCATCTATCAGAACATGAATTCTTGGTAATTGTGATAGCCTATTTGCGATGGGATCCCATCCCAAATATCCCATTTTAGAAAATTCGGTCGCAAATATAATTACTTGTGACGGGACCGTCGCAAAAAATCTTTTTTGCAATGGGAAACATTTCCGTCGCAAATAATCTTCTGATTATATGTATTATATATACATAAACGTTTTCGTGATGGTCCCATCGCAAAAACTATTTGCGACGGGCTCTTGTTTGGGTGCACAAAAAAAATATATCTATAAAACATTCTACGACATGACCGTCACAACAAATTATTTGCGACGGGTAAGTAGTCTCATCGGAAATATGATTTTAAAAATATTTAGTTAGACTTTTTGCAACAGGGTCCCGTCACAAACAGTCTCGTCGAAGATAATAAATTAATTTAAAAAAATTAATAAAATTACGATTAATGAAAAAATTTGTATTATTATTATTAAAATAATAAAAAAATAAAAAATATTCAAATTCTCAATATTCACAAAAAAAAACTATAAAAAAATAAAAAATATTAAAATTCTAAATATTCACAAAAAAAATTTAAAAATTAATAAAATATTAGAAATTAAATTTTGTAATATTTTCACTGATATAAAAGACAGAAAATGAAAATAATTCATATTACTATGTTATATTCAATTGTTTGTAACATAAAAAAATCACTGGGGGGGTCGTCTTCCGGAAGAGGTGGAGGAGTTGAAGGAGATGGTGGTGGAAACTCCATCCATAAACTACGAGTCAGACTGTGCATGTACTCCATCTTCTCGTGATGCTGCTACTGCCATCGACGCATCTCCTCCACATAATTCTTCTTGTACTGCTGCTGCCCCTGACACATCTCTTCTTGCTGCTTCTGCAAGGTCTCAAATGCTCAGCCTGAGCTCGCAACTACTCCTGATACTGTGAGCCAGAAGATTATACCTCTCCACGAGCTCCTCTCGAGATGGACACCGACATTGCCGTAATACTATAATATGTACCAGGATTCAAAATGAAAGCCTATGACAACTACTCTTCCCTTTTCAAAGCCATACAAAGTCGCCTGCATCCATGCTGCCTCAACGAAATGGTGATCCCTGGTCTACTCAGTCATGTCATCCTGACCCTCAGCCTTTGTCTAAGAGGTCACAGCCTCATATGAGTCCTTCAATTACAATTCAAAATTAAAATTGTAAAATTATTATATGCAATTAATTGTCAAAGAGAAAAAATAATACTAACCACAATTTAACGCTGGTGATCACCTCTAATCTCTACAATGGCTTGATCACTGTACATCCTCTGATAAACGTCGTACTCTATAATATCGGGATGCTCGACTGCCTACAAAAATATAAAATAAACTGTTTATATTTAAAGTTATATAAAATATTTAAAAATTATACTTACCAGATGCTCTCTATGTGAACTGAATGTGCGGCTACTGGCTCGATGCATCACCTCCTGTCTCCCCCAGTTATGTCGTCCCACTAAAGATCTCCCCTTAAATCCACCACCCAACCAGTGTAAACATAATCCCTCCCAAACGTGAGATGAAATGTACTCTAGTTAGTGGGATCTACATGAATCATCAAATTCTATCACCCCTCCTTTCTTAATGTTGTTCATTCTCATATTGTGAAAACACTGACGGAAACAGTCACACATATAAACTTGTGGTGTCGCGTGGATAACGTCACGCATGCTATCATCGATAGGATACCATAAACCCTACAAATAATTTATAATATAAAATTGTCAATAAAATAAATTTCAAAATAAATACTATTTATTTACGTACCATCCAATGATGGAGATGTCGCATTTCACATCAACGATAATATGTTCCCCTGTGATCCATGGATGATAAAAATAATTGTTCAAGATAGCGCTCCCATGTACAATAGTTACTTGTGAAAAACTGTGAAATATGAATAAATAATCAAACAATTAATATATATATATAAATAACTTAATGAAATCTAACTAAAATATACTGGTTACCATACCTCTGTGTGCGTGGATCGAAACCAAGATGTGGACGTCGCTCGGGGATAGGGTTAGGAATCATCAGTCGTGCATGACTGTGCCCCCTCTGCATACCCCCTGAACCACCAGTAGGATGAGGGTCAAATGATTCAAAATCCCCCTCATCCAAAGGTAGGTCAGCGTCCTGCAACTCGAGAAAATGCTCAGGGTCCATCTGAAACACAAAATGATTTATGTTAGAAAGTAGTTGAAAATAACTATAATATATAGATATATATTTGTTATGATTGTAATCCGCATTTAATTTTTTCAATGTTCATCTTCATCCACTTCTCCATACCTATCAATGTCAATGTCTCTGTCTTCCTTCTTAGTATCATTAATTTCTATATGAGTTTCAGTTTCAGCATCTCTTGTCATTTCAAATTCATTTGTAACATCATTAACATCTTTATCACCATCGATCCTTAATTTTGGGGTGTCATCATCGATATTCACGTCTCTTTGTGAATCCGATTGATTTTGAGTATTTTATTGAAATATTTCAATTCCATCCAATTCAGCAGAACCAAATTCATTTTTAGTAAATGGATTTTCCAGAGATTTCATTTTTATTATGCTCCACCAATCGCTCACGTCTCTGGAAGTAGCACAATACATTTCATACTAAATTTGATGTGTCTGTTGAGCCAGTAAAAATGGTTCAGTTACTGTAAGAATACTTTTATATTTAATATCGATGATTCCATGAGTTGGATGAACACGCAAGCCTCTCTCAGTATCCAACCACCGAAATTTAAACATTGTTATGTAATTCTGTCCTACATAACAAAACTCAATAATTTCATCCAAAATACCATAAATGTCAACTTCAGTTTCTCTATGACGTGATCCTCTAATGAAAAATCCAATGTTCATTGTTTTTTTGATACCCCGTATGCATGTGTATGAAATCAAAAACCATTCAGCACATAAGCATTATAAGATTTAACCATTTTGGATAGTGGGTTACTCAATATACACAGTCACTTATCAATTTTTTCCGCATATTGAGACACCTGAAAATTTTGAAAACAATTATCAATATAATAAATATTAAATGGAATTGATATTAAACAATCAATTATTTATGTTACCAGTTTTTGAAACCCTTGAAACATTTTTTTTGTCTGCGTTCTTCAAGAGCAGCTGTTGTAATTTGGTGAAGTTGTTTCATGATATGAATATCATATAACCTACAAATAAAATAATTTTAAATACTGTAAAATAAATTATAGAATAAGTTATAGAATCACTCACAGTATAAATGATGTCATTTCTTCAGAGTTGAGCAAAACATGGGTATGAGCTATGTGATGTTCGTCATTTGAAAGCCATCGTTCATGAAATCCACCAAAAACCAGATTTGGCTGATTAAAACTGTTAATTGATTTTCCATTTCATCATAAAAATTCCCTTAATTGCATCCCATGCGATTGTGTTTTGACGGATTTTGAGATTCAAAATAATGAGAGCAGAAAAAAAAACAATTTCCTCTTGCAAATAAGCTTCAGCAATTGAGCCTTCAACTGATGCATTGTTACATATTTTTTTCTTCAATGTTTTCATGAATCTCTTGAATGGGTACATCCATCAATACTATACTGGACCTCCAAATTTATCTTCATGTAGAAAATGTAATATTAGATGTTCCATTGAGTCAAAGAAAGCTAGTGGAAAGGTTTTTTCTAGTTTACATATAATTACAGCGACATCTTCTTCCAGTTTTCTTAGCACATCGTAGCCTATTGTCACAGCATAAATGTCTCAAGAAAATATAATATGTATGTTATCGAATCCCAAATCATAGAATTCAACAACCCTCTGAATCCGATCTACATAAGTCTTTCTATTATAACATGAAAATCATGACTTTTTAATCCAGTAATATAACCATTCTAAACACATCTGGCCAAATTGGAAGCATAGTTATCTGGAAGTCTCAAATATGCAATCCAATGGCAAAATAATAAGCGACTCTCTTTGGACAGTGTAGAAGCTGCTTTTGGATTCATTAACCTCTGTGATCTGACATTTTCAAATAATTCATGTTATGGTCACCTGCAAATTTTGGCAAGATCTAATCTTGACTTTACAGTATCTTTCATCTTACCTGGTGTATCCAAAACAGTATGAAATAAATTATCAAACAGTTTTTCTCAATATTCATAACATCCAACATGTTGAAGACCAACAAATCAAACCAATATGGATGATCCCAAAAAATTCTCTGTTTTATCAAATTATGTTCTTTCCAAAATCCATGAATTTTTTATTGAATTACTGTTGGTCCAAATGTGATGTGGGGTAATGAATATACCACTAATTTTAACTCTGTACCATAGATCATATTTGGAGGTTCATCCCTTTCAATTGTACATTTTCTGAAATGAGATTTTTTCCTCCGAAAAGGATGATCAGTTAGAAGAAATCAACGGTGACAATCAAAATAGAAAGGTTTTTTCCATTTATGATTATAAAGGATTTGTTTTTGTTCATACATTAAGGACATGATTTTGGACCACGTGTACTCCAACTAGATGACATTCCACATTCCATAAATTCACTAATCCTCCAAATAAATGCATCTTTTTATATGAAATTTTGTTTCGCCGAAACATAATATGTATTAACACCATCACTCCACAATGTATTTAACTCATCAATCAATGGTTTCAAATAAACATCAATATTATTTTTCGGATTTCCTAGGATTAATAGTGTCAAAAATTTATAAGGCTCCTTCATCAACTTCCATGGTGGAAAGTTATATGGAGTTATAAATACAGGCCATTATGAATACTGACTACCATATAAAGAAAACAGATAGAAACCGTCGATAGAAAGACCCAATCGCACGTTTCAGGCTTCTATAGAAAAAGACGGATGTAGACAGTCAAAATGATTCCATGAATCACAATCAGATGGATGATTCAAGCTTTTTTTAGTTGAAATTTGGGTTTTATTCCATGAAATCATTGACACTGTGTTCTGAGGCATAAATAAACACTGAAACCTGAGTGTACGGGGGAAATATCTCAAATTTTTTACTAGAATCGATCTAGACTTACCTGGTTGAGCTTCTTTATACCTTGATTTTCCACATGTTGGACAACTATCCAATGACTCATTTTCGCCAGAATATAAGATACAATCATTTGAACATGCATGAATCTTCCGGTAACTAAGGCCCAAATTACGAATCAACCACTTGCTCTTATAGTAATTTACAGTCAACACATTTTATTCAGGTAATAGTGTTTTATCCAAATAAAATATCTGATCAAAATAGTTTTTTGACATTGCATTATCTGATTTAATAGCTATAAATTTTGCAACCGCTTCTAATTTGCTTATCTTGTAACTAGGACATAATGCATCCTCAACGGACCTCAACAAATCATAAAATTCGGATGGTGCCAACTCAGGAGTTAAATCAATATCATCATGAGTTTCAGTTTTCTGCACATATGGACCTGCAACATCATGTACTAAATTTTTTAACCGTGATGGATCCGGAATCAATTTATCAGAATCTTCTCTCGAGCTGCATTCACCGTTTTGATACCAAAAAAACATAATTTGGTTGAAAACTAAACTGCAAGAGATTTCCCCCATCCTTGTCAAATGTATCGAACGTTCTCAGAGTAAATTTTTGACAAGGACACTAAATTGTGCCTTCTGAAATATATTCTGGTTTTGATGATGTAAATGATAAGAAAGCTTTAACACCCTCAATATATAATATATTTAAACCATAGCCATTTGGATTCCTACACTGATTTATCCATGCTCGATCATCTAATAATTACTGATGTCGACTTCCTTGTTCCATATTTTTCTACATAAAATATAAAATCATCACTGTTTTTGAATAAATTAAAATTATAAAAACACTATCTAATAGAAGAAGATAAATAATTATAACTACATAATAATTACCTTTAATTAAGGGCGACAGAATTTCCATTGGATTGACGGCTACTCTTTTAACTGACAGCTCATTTAATTGCTTCTTTTTCACACTTATTATTGCTAATTATTTATAATTATTCCTAATTATACCTAATTATTTCTAATTATTACAATTTATTACAAGTTATTTATAATTGTTACTAATGAGTACTAATTATTAGTAATTATTACAATTTATTACTAATTATTACAATTTATTACTAATTATTACTAATTATTACTATTTATTACTAATTTATAAATACTTATAAACACTTAGTAAAATGAAAACTACTAGAATAATGAAAAGAAATTTTGTAATCATCGTTGGGGAGATGATTACAAAATTTCCCTTCATTATCCACACAGATTTCGTTTACTAATTATTAGTAATAAAAAATATATTATCAATATTTATGAAAAAACAATACTAATATTATTAAAATAATAAAAAATTTATAATATATTAAAATTATCAGTAATTATTACCTATTATTACTATTTATTACTAATTATATCTATTTATTATTAATTATATCTATTTATTACTAATTATTACTAATTATAACTATTTATTACTATTTATTACTAATTATATCTATTTATTACTATTTATTGCTAATTATTACAAATTATAACTATTTATAACTATTTATTACTAATTATATCTATTTATAACTAAATATATCTATTTATTACTAGTTATATCTATTTATTACTAATTATATCTATTTATTACTAATTATTACTTATTATATATATTTATTACTAATTATTACTAATTATATCTGTTTATTACTAATTATTACTAATTATATCTCTTTATTAATAATTGTTAGAAATTATATCTATTTATTACTATTGATTACTAATTATACCTATTTATTACTAATTATTACTAATTATTACTAATTATTACTAATTATTACTAATTATTACTATTTATTGTTATTTATTATTATTTATTAATAATTATTACTAATTATTGCTAATTATTCCAAATTATTCCTAATAATTGCTAATTGTTGCTAATTAATGTTAATTATTGCTAATTATTGCCAATTATTGCTAATTATAGATAATTATAGCAAATTATTCGTAATTATAGCAAATTATAGCAAATTATAGCTAATTTTAGCTAATTATAGCTAACTATAACTAATTGTAGCTAATTGTAGCTAATTATAGCTAATTGTAACTAATTATAGCTAATTATAGCTATTTTATCTAATTATAACTAATTACAGCTAATTATTCCTAATTATAGAAAATTGTTACAAATTATAACAAATTATTACTAATAATATCTAATTATTCCAAGTTACAGCAAATTATTCCTAATTATGTCTAATTATTACTAATTATATCTAATTATTACTAATTATAGTTTATTATTACTAATTATAGCTAATTATATTAATTATAGCTAATTATTACTAATTATGGCTAATTATTACTAATTATAGTTAATTATTCCTAATTATGTCTAATTGTTACTAATTATATCTAATTATTAGTAATTATATATACTTATTACTAATTATATCTATTTCTTACTAATTATATATATTTATTACTAATTATATCCATTTATTATTAATTATATCTATTTATTACTAATTATATCTAATTATTACTAATTATATCTATTTATTAGTAATTATTAATAATTATATCTATTTATTACTAATTACTACATATTACTACTAATGATATCTATTTATTAGTTGTTATTAGTAATTATATCTCTTTATTACTAATTATTACTAATTATATCTGTTTACTACTAATTATTACTAATTATATCTCTTTATTACTAATTATTACTAATTATTACTAATTATTTCTCTTTGTTGCTAATTATTGTTAATTATTAGTATTTAAAAATATTTATGACCATTTATGACTATTTATTACTAATTATTCATAATTATTACTATTTATTAATAATTATTACTAACTATTACTAATTATTCCTTATAATTACTAATTATTTTTAATTTTTACTAATTATTCCTAATTATAACTAATTATTCCTAATTATTAATAATTATTACTAATTAATATTAATTATTACTAATTATTATTAATTATTACTAATTAATCCGAATTATTTATAATTATTCTTAATTATTACTAATTATTCCTAATTATTACTAATTATTAATAATTATTATAATTATTCCTAATTATTACTAATAATAGCTAATTATTACTAATTATAGCTAATTTTTACTAATTATATCTAATTTTTACTAATTATAGCTAATTATTACTAATTATAGCTAATTATTACTAATTATAGCTAATTATTACTAATTATAGCTATTTATTACTAATTATAGATAATTATTACTAATTATAGCTAATTATTACGTATTATAGCTAAATATAAATAATTATAGCTAATTATTACTAATTATAACTAATTATTACTAATTATAGCTAATTATTACTAATTATAGCTAATTATTCCTAATTATTGCTAATTATTCATAATTATTGGTATTTATTACTATTTATATCTAATTATACCTAATTATATCTAATTATAACTAAATATAGCTAATTATTCTTAATTATAACTAAATATTTCTAATTATAGCTAATTATTTCTAATTATAGCTAATCATTCCTAATTATAGCTAATTATTCCTAATTATAGCTAATTATTCCTAATTATAGAAAATTATTACTAATTATAGTTAATTGATACTAATTATTGCTAATTATTACTAATTATTGCTAATTATTACTAATTATTGATAATTATTACTACTTATTTCTAATTATATATATATATTCCTAATTATATCTAATTAATATTAATTATGACTAATTCTTTATAATTATAATAAAAAATATCAATTTCTTAATAAAAATAAATATAAATAAAATCAATGGAAATCTAACCAATTTACAACTAATAAACCACAATTAATATTAACATAAAAAAATAAATATAAATATAAAAAATACATTATAAATACCTTAAAATTTGACATTCTGATGATATTTATGCCCTTTGATTGCCCTCGTATAAAAAATATCTACTAAAAGAAAACATTTCATTAAAACTGAAGACTGAAGAGAGAGAGAGAGAGCAAAATCTGAATGATTTGGGAAAAAACGGATGGGGGATTATATAGGTTAGATTAGTTTCGACGGGGTTATTAACGACGAGGTTCCCATCGCAACCGGTACTATTTGTGACGAGGCCCATCGTAAATACCCTCACCCGCATTAATTACAGTCGGCGATTAAAAGGTTATTTGAGACGGGTTCCGTCGCAAATAGTATCTGTCGACGGTCTTTTTGCGACGGGGCAACATCCCGTCGCAAAAAGTTAGTAACCTCCACCAGGTATTTGCGACGGGACCCATCGCAAATACCTCGGCGCGGTATGGCGTGCATGCCGCACAAACAATTTGCGACGAGAGACATCTCCACGTCACAAATAATATTCGGGTGATTTGGCGCGCAAGTTGCGCCAAACTATTTGCGACGGGAGACAAAATCTCGTCGCAAATATCTTCCTGGACGGGTTATTTGCGACGGGAAGAAATCTCGTCGCAAATAGTGATTTTTCTCGTTGTGTATGTCAACATCCATTGATGAATTTTAAACTTTTTTGAAGAAGATTCATTATGATACAAATCTTCTATTTTGTATTGAAAGTTTTGTGATATGTTTGACTGTGGATCTGTTATTTTTATAACATTCATGGTTTACAGAGAAAGTATTGACATTTCGTATGCTAGTTTTAATACGAATGTTTAAGTTATAACATTTTCGTATACGGAATGGATTGGACGTAGTAAGCGATCGATGGAGCCTGCTATAGATCCTCGATGCATCGATAGGTCTCATTAGACAAACTAGTGTCTTGGGATAAGGCCTTGACAAAATCTTATTTGTAGTCTTGGCACAAGGCCTTGACTATGTGGTTATGATAGTCTGGCATTATGCATTCCATCATTATGAAAGTGGTTAGTGATATTGCATGTGATTATTCGACTAGTAGAACATCCATGTGAACAAGTAAATGGTATTACTTCATTTTATTTTTTCCAAATTATGATGAAGTTCAACTTTAAAAGGCTTTTGTTTTAGTTATTCATTCCCTTAAATATTTATGCATACTTATGATGGTTTCCGCTGTATTTTTCTCCATACTGAGCATATGAGCTCACCCCATTCTATGTTTTATTTTTCCCAGGAATCCAAGAAGATTATTGTGATTGATATACAGGGTAAAGCCAAGAGAATAATGACGTTCGTGAAGGATTATTTATGTTGTTTTGTATGTTATGAAGTGTAATGTAACATTCATGTATGTAATCTATTTTCCAAGACTGTTAAACTGATCGGTCCTTCGGGACCTGATTCCTTGTAATCAAGTCAATGTATTAAAAAAATGCACAGACTCTGGGTAACTGGGGTCGGGGCGTTGTATCTTATCAGCCATTCCATTGAAGAAATGTAAGGGGCCTTTCAAGTTAATTCCCCCATATAATTGGATGATCATAGGGATAAGAGATTAATCCTCGTGGACACTAATAAAGAGTAGTTTGATAGTATCACAAAGAGGGACCTTATATTGAAAGGGGGATTCAAATAAATGAATATAAATGTAGAGGATGACATTCAAACATGGAACATGATGGACGATTGATTTAAAGGCCTTATCAAATAACACCTGATTACAAAGGTAACTAGTCATCCAAGGAAATTATTTATGGATAATTATTCAAATAGGTTAAAAATTATTTTAATGGTTGGATACTTATTATAGTGCTTTGTATTTTTAGGATTATTTGTGATGTTTCTCTCTTTTTCCATAAAAGTGTGTGAAATTAATAAATAGGAATTTTAACACAGGATTACACCGTAGTATCCGTGGATTCTATCTATGGAAGGATAAATTCACTCAGATTTTCTTTTTTTTGTCCATATATATTTCCCATCAACAATCCAAAAACCACCCAAGTAAAAATACCAAAATAGATAATCCCCAAATCAATCAATGAATGTTATTGTCTACTTATTTTTTATATTTCCATGAAATGGGAAGTGATATGTTTTTTTGAAAAGATTCGAAGACTTGTATTTCATATAAAAATCATTTAAATGGATGAATTTGAAACATTACAAAGCCTCTTAGGTGTAATGGACAATGAAATATTCAATTACATGGATGATGAACTAATTAAATGAACATTGTGGCTCAATTTATTCTTTGTATCATAGCACGAGATTCACTATTTCATTTCATTTCACAAATTAAGACCTATCGAGTTTTCAATCTGAATTAGTAAATTCATAATTCTAGATATTTCAATAATGATATTTTTTAAAATAAATTTTCAAAGTTGTTTCTATTACATGGATTAAAAATTATTTTATAAGTGGAGAAATCACTCATGAGGATAAAATGTGAACCATGAAATTAATTTACTTGGATAATATTTTTCACAAAAAAACTAAAATTTACATATTTAATTCAATTAATTTTATGAAATAATAATATTAATGAAGGAATTCATTAAATATTTGAAAATTTTATTTTCCAGATGAGTATTACCTAAAATTCCAAAGGAATTATCTTATGACGTCAGCCCAATATATCCAACAAGATTCCAAAGTTAGCTAAAATTTAAAACTTCAATAAGAAAAAAGTTATTTTCAATGAAGTAAAATAATTAACTTTAAAATAATGGATTACATAAAAAATTCTATAAATTATTACAAAACATTAAATATTTACTTAATCCATTTTCATAATTTTTCACATAATATCTATAAAATAAAAAAGTGATGTGATTTAGGTATAAATTTAATATATTGGGGATTAAACCATATAAATTCAATTGAAATGTAATGAACATAAAAGATTTATGATGACTGTAGAAGTATGTTGGTGTTTGTGTTCTCACAAGGACAAATGGAAAAAAATTTATAAAACGGGTGAATTGTAGCTTAGAAACTAAACATATAATTTTCGAACCAATATGTTTTACATTGAATATATTTTCAAAATATTTATCAAATCAATGACCATAATAAAAAAATAGAATTAAAAGTAATATAAACAATAAAAAATAAAATTATCATAATGATAAAATGCTTTCTAGAGTATATGAAAATTAAATAATAGTAAGCGATGAAATAAAATAAGAAAATATATACCACAATTTATTCCAAAATAAAATAAAATGGAATAAAAAAATTATACATAGTATTGGTTAAGAAAACAATTATCCCTTTTAAAATAAATATATTTTAAAAATCATTTTTAAATGAAATGTTATGGTATGTATTTTGAAAAAATAAATGGTATCCATGAATTTAAACCTATGGTAAGAAATATTACCTTTTAAAACAATCCAAAAGACTATTTTATTGTCCTTAGAATACCGCAAAGTCACATTTTGGTAGGTTTTGTGTGTTATCCATGACCAGTCTATCTTCCAAGACATAGAAGTACTTGATTATATTGGATCCTTAAATCCTCTATCTTAATATCCATTGAATCCCACACGCACACATAATTGGTAAATTCTAAAATACAATAAATAACAAAGACCCTTAAAATAAATGCTCACAATATCTATTAATAATCACTCATAATTTTTAATAATCACAAGTACTCTATGTCAATATGTTATAATAAAGTTGAATAAATTTTAGGATTCTTTGAGTTCTCAACATATCCATTATTCAATTTTTTCCTTATTTTGTCACACGAGGTTAGATAACAATTTAAATAATATATTTTAATGATCATATATATACTTCCCTAAACACACATATTATTATGAAGTATTAAAACATGCTGTGTATTTTTATTATATAATAGATAATAATAAAAACACAATACATTATATAATTGACAACATTTTTGGTCTATGTTCTTGCGAAGTAGACAACAATATACATATATTAAATGAGAGTTCACAAAAAGTAGCATGTGATATAAATAACTGGATTCATATGAATTTGTATATTATCTATCCTTTTAGATTCAAAGGTATCCTTTGATTTTTTTAAAATAAGGAATTATTATAATATCCTTGTATGGGATATAAAAATAAAAGAAGAAAATTTAAATCCATGAACACTTGTAAACACATGAAATCATTTTAAAAAAAGGCATTCATGTTACCCATAGAATCATACATTGTGGAAATTTATATTTCCACGATATATCCTCAAAACATATATCACATAAATATAAACATAATGATATCTTTTAGAATTACATAAGTTTTCTTGTAACCCTCATAGATACCTTAAAATTTGTAACCCCCACAACTACCTTACAATATAGCTCTCACGACTACCTTATTGTGTTACCATCACAGTTACACTTGGAGTGACCATACGACTAACTTAAAACATAAACAAATCTAATGAATTGGGGGGAGATATAGGCCCAACACTTAATAATAAAAAATTTATAATAACCAAAACACAATCATAAATCATTAATATTTCCAAAAAAACAGTTCTTCTGAATTTTCCAAAACAGATCGAAAAAATATATTTTGAATGAAAATCTCCTTTAAAATATCTTATAATTATGCGAGACTTAAAAGAGTGGTTTTAAGTTTTACATACCCTATAAATACACATTATTAAACATTATATATAGAAAAGTCATCACACAAACAATTTTAGCACCACATAAATGATGATGTATAAAAGTTAACCCAGAGAATGGAAATTGGGTTATAAATTCCCTTTCCTCATGTTTTTCATAGTTAAAACTTGTTTAAACCTCATGTGTAGTGATTAAAATAGTGTTTCGAATATATTACAGAATCATATTCATGTTTATAACACCTTATCTGATCATTACATAATAACATTTCACCTTTTAATTATTGGTATATTGTTCTTTCCATTGTGTTGGGGGTGGTCTTCACATGATTCCCATGGTTAGTTAATATTAGATTTTTTTTCGTATTGAAATGTAATTTCATAACTAGAATGAAATTGTATTTATATGTTTCCAGAATATATAATTATACCTTAAAAATTATTTTTATCAAATATGATGATGAGTATTTAGGTAAATCAGTAATGATATTTTTTTGATTATTTTGTGTAGTTTATCGAAAATCATGTACTATTTTCATTAAATAATTCAATATCATGCAAAGCAGATCATTTTAAAAATAATAAAATATAAATAATAAAAATTAAATTTATTATAAACCATTAAAAGGGTGTTATGATCCTTTTTTATGGATGTAATGCAAATTTAAAACACTTCATCCACGATTTTGGTAAATCGGCACATCACGGATGTTGATTTTATTTATAGAAAATGAGGGGAATAAAGAAAGAATGATAGTCATTTTTTACATGAAAAGGGTAAAAAAAATAATATATATGATTATGGAGATTTAATACCTCCTTGAAAATGGTAGGATAAGAGAGTATAAAAAATGAATGGAATTGAAAAGAAAACACATGAAAATGGAAGTTGATTCTTAACTCTTGATCTATTCTCTTTGATATCATCCTTATGGCCTTTGGTTTTGGCCTTTTGGTGAGACCAGAAGATCATTGATGTTGGTAAGGGATTTGGATTAACATTGATAATGCTCAAGGCGTGATAGTATTGAGTGGAATATGGGAATGATGGTTGTATTTATAATGGAGGAGAGGAGGGATTCTACATTATTTTAATCATTATTCTAATGTTTTTCTCAATACAACGAATAATATAGAATCATGTGATCCAAAATAGATAAAAAATCATGTAATTTCCAACCATGGTAGACTACATCAGTCATTCATCACATATGATGCAGTAAAACAAGTATTAAGCATTTATTGTAATTTATCATATTATACTATTCATCAAAACTGAAGAATTTCCCAAAAATCCCAAAAATTCACCATAATAATTTTTCAATGTCTATATTGAAGAAATGATCAATTTGTGTTATAATATTCTATTAATTATAATTTTATATTTAAAAACTATCAAAATTTACTAGAAAAATGTAATTTAATGATTAAAATTACTTTTCAAACACTATAAAAAATGAATTGAGGTCCTTTAAAATTATAATATGACCATAATTAATAAAAATGAATATTTATGAATATATATTATAAAAATAAAACTTAATTTAAATTGTAAAATTAATCCTAAATTTTTAATTAAATATATTCAATATACAAAAATACCAAAACATAATCAGTATTTTTTGAGTACTAATTCACTTATAATATGGAATAATTATATCATATTTAAACATATAATATGGAAAACATTTATTTATAATATCATTGGTGAATATACTATTTATAGTGGTAAATTACTAATAATAAGGTTCAAGTTACCATTAATAAGGGTACATTATTATTCATTAGGGTCATATAAATATTCATAGGGAACATTACTATTCATTGGGGTCATATTACTATAAATTTGGGTAAACTACTATTTATAATGTTCATGTCACTATTCAAAATGGTATATTACACTTCATAAGGTATGGTTACTATTAAAAAAGTTAAGTTTGTTTTATCAGAATCCGAAAAACATTCTAATCACAACCGTGTATGTCTGTTTTTTGATATTCAAAACAAAAAAGCCGAAAATTAAGCTTAATGGTTAGTTTATAATGGTCACATATTATTTATTATTTTATTTACGCACCTTTTGTATCCTTTTAAAATATGGGGATGTTATATTATATGGTCAAATTCAACAAATAATAGAGTTAGTTATAATTTCCTCCATAAAAACATACTCATCCAAAAATGAATATAGAATGTTATTTTAAGTACATATGAGATAATATAGTATTTCAATAGTTTTGTTATTTTTTTGAATATTTTATAGCATATAATTTTAGATTATCTAATTTTCTAAAAATTTAATAAGTTAACAATTATTTCAAGGACCATTAATTCATTTTTTATATATGGATGAACAAATACTTCTAATTAAAATTTGGTATATATAAAGAGTATTGTGACTTCCAAAATAAAATAGGTAGTGTTTCTTTTGCTCATCATTATCCCCCATTTATAAGACATATAAAACAATAACAAAATTGAAAAGAATTTTATAAAATGTAGTTATATTTATTATAGAAATGTCTTAATAATCTTAAATAATTAAATAGTTATTCTATTCAAAAATAAATTTAGAATAAATTTATTGGTCATAATCAAAATATAATAACAGAAATTAATATTTTATAAATTTATCAACTTTTCTCACCTTTCTAGAATTTTTATAAATATTCCCCCTTGGTGATATTAAAAATGAATGAAATAAGAGAATTAAGAAAATGGAAAAAAATTAATATATTGAAAGGAAATGATTCAATTAAAAATTAAAAATTTATTTCCATTTATAATTGTCTAGTAATGTGTTTTTTGAACTTTAGATACTTCTACATATTTTTGGATCATTCAAAAAAAATTTATCATGGTTGATATACTCAAATTTATCAACATCAAATCATTTTCAACTTTATATTACTTTGTAACAAAATCCTATGTTGTTGATTTTAAAAATTTACCATCATATCTTCAAAAATTATTTTATATCATATAATGAATTTACATGTAATTGAAGACATCTTTATGAATTATACATCATTGAAAATCACCTTATTTATAAAATAGCCCTGTGATTTCTTTAACTGGATCTACCAGTTTCAAGATTTTTTCACAAATAACATTGTACTTCATAGATGGAAAGTAGTGATTATATAGATTAAGTATCTAAGAAATTATTCATTTAAAATCCATTATATCATAGAATAGTGAATTATTAGGATATAAAATAGCATTTGTGTAAAATATTTATTATTTTAGTCTTAATTTATTAATTTGTAAATACCACTATTTGAAAAACAGTTATTATGTTATATGAGTGTTCCAGATTGATTCATACTGAAATATATGATCATAAAATTATTTGTAAAAATATATTTTCAATTAATTTATGTGGATGGTGTTTAAAATAAATAAACAAATAATAAATTGGGTCAAGAAATATAAACATGTTTTAGGAGGTAAATTTCCATAAATTTAGCTTCCAATAAAAACTTATGATCTTAATCTTTTATGGATGGTTAATGGGAATGTTATTCTATGATTAATGATCATTCATAGTAATAAAAAATAGTTATATTGTATTTTTATATAAATAAAAAATGTAAATACGATGAAAAAAATGAAAATTTAATGAATGTAATAATTATAAAAAATGAAATATTTCCTTCATAGATTTATAGAGTTTTTTTATTCTAATAGATTATTTGAACAAGATGATAAATGAGGATCACATTAGATTCATTATCCCCAACTTCATTTTATAGTTTCAGAATATTTCATAATTTAATGTTTCTCTAAAAATATAAGTGCGCTGATTTCCAGTTTTGATCATGTCAAGAATTGTTTTCCACTTTTTGTGTCTGATACCTCTTAAATTAGTGTCTTAAATATATTTTATTTTCTCTTGAGTTTTTTTTGAAAAAATTATACCACTAGTATTATGGTAAATTAATGGAGTTAGAGAGAAATTAAAACAAATCTCTAATATTTTGTGTCGTACATACAACACATGATCCCAAAAATAGTTGGATTATAAAAATTCATGTTCAAATTTGTACAGTTCTAAACAATGTAATTTTTCATGCATAAAAATAAATATTCTTTGAATAAATTACATACTAAAAAAGTACATTTTCAACCCAATATATAACCTCCAATTATAGAATTTGAGAAAATATATAGAAAAAAATCATTTATTTATTAATAAAATAAAAATACAACTAATGTTAAATAACCTAATATATATTTTAACTCTTTTGAGTTAGATTCCAATAGATTTTCATCACCCATTAAAATAAAAAAATTAAAACTAACAATATTTATGATCTACTTATCTTATGATCATATTTCTTTAATGTTTTTGATAAAATGATTTACTAGATTAACCATGAAAAATTTTCCATGAAGTATCTACCAGGATACTTATATTATATTCATTTTTGTGAATACAACTTTTTAATCAGATTGTGATATATTTATGTTGAATTACAAGATTTCATTCCATATTTTGAGATACATGGAAACCATTGAAGATGACAAGTTTTCCCATTATGGTAATTTTGAACTCACTTTTATGGGTTTTGAAAAAATATCATTATAATTTTTTTGATGAACTAGAAATAATTATGTTTCCCTAAATTTGAATTATTGTGGAATCATTGTTGGATCAAAACCTATTTTTATACAAATATTTTTATGTAAATACATTATTATTATATTATACCACTCTATTTTTTTATTAAATCCATCATGTGATTTAGTAAGTTTAAAAACATTTTGAAAAACATTATTATCTTTAAAACAATTTGGATTTTAAGCAATAACATCCTATTAATCATATAAGTAATTAAAATCCCATTTAACATTCATTTTAAAAAAGATGACATTCAAATTTGGGTAATAAATATTTCATAAATTATATTATAGGTATTGGTGCACCATATATTTTTTATCAATAGTTCTATTTTCATCCGATTTGTTTCTGGAAAACCATTATATTCCTACAACCAGTAGATCATTGGGTCATTCAACTATGGCCAAAACATGATTCCTTTTAACCAAATTGAGTTCTTATTTCATAGTCCATATCTTAATATAATCACCAAATGAATCGTAACATATTTTAGGATAAAATTATTAAAATAATATATGTTGATCACTAGGGTTTCCTATTTATTCTAACTAATTAACTTATATAACAGAAAACATTATAAGTTGAAAGACTATTTGTGATTGACAGATTTTAAGGTGAAGTGATATGTTGATTATCCACCATTGAACATTCATATTCAAGTTTTATTATAATTAAAATAATTAAAATAAAATTATCTCACATATAGAAGATTTATAATCAGTAATTTGTAATTAACTTCTCATAAACTTATAGAATTATTTTCAAAAACATCATGTAAAGGGAAAACATTCTAATGTTTTTCAAATAAAATGATCTGTGCAAACATAGAAAATTTAATTTTGTATTTTACATAGGTAAATATTATGTAAATATGTTATTATAAACAAAATAGTTAACTTAAAAAAATTACCATGTTTAAATTAAATTATCCATTATTAAATAACCATTAAAATAATGAATATAATGGGAATTAACCATATTTTAAAATTTATGAACAAAAAGGAATGAAATGGAATCAGCTTGAGTTATTATCACCTATGATGTTAATTTATACATTAATGGTAGTGAATTTCCTTCAATATGGTTTTATCATTATCAATAATAACCTAGAAATGAACAATTTTAGTGTGACTAAAACTGTATACGATATAAATTCAATCTCGTAGAAATTTCTGGAGATTAATGCTTGTCGAATCACCACCCTCGACTACCACTGGAGTGTACCTTAGGTTTAGATAATAAATATAGATATTGATGGGACATATAAAATAAAATTATGTGGATATAATAAAGAATTTATTAACTAAATCATTTATTATTCAGATGTATATTACATATTTTTCATTTTGACTTTTAAATAAAAAAATAAATTTTATTTTTTCTATAATATTAATTCTTCGTTATATTTAATATTTTAATAATCAGTAAATAAAAATTTTAATAAAAAATATATATAAATAAATCTATTTTTTATTTATAAGATATTAATTATATTATCATGATTTTTTTGATTTTTTCCAAAACATTTATTTTTTGGTGAATTTTGAAAATATACTTAATTTGCTAAAACCGTCACTTATACGACATTATCGAGATTCAATAATGAATTAATGTATTATGAATCATATTTATAATATATATATATATATGTATATAAGTATACCAAGACATTTAATAATTACTATGCTATATTTATATAACCGATGCTTATTGTTTTTGAAACATAATTGATATTTTACTCTAAAACAATTTTATTCATTTATATTAACAATTATGTATTAATTTCATATAATAATTAAATCCATTAAAATGGTTTTACTTTTTTATATCAACATAATAATATTATTTAATAATTAAAATTTCATTTTGTTTGCATAGAAGTTTGATTGATAAGATTTATGTGAATGACCCATATAATGAAAAAATATATTTGAAGAAAATTGTTTTAATAATATTGTATAATTATAACATATAAAAATAAATTATTATATTTCTAATAGTTAATTTATTATGATTTTAAACCAATATTTAAATATATTTTCACTCATTTTATTAGTAATCAATGTTATATATAACTATGAACCCTTAAATGAAAAAATGGATTTTCCACAAAAAATTCTTCTATATGTAATTTCTTTATTTTTAGTATTAATTTTATAATATTTAAAAAATGAATTAGATTAAATATAGATTAATGTTTCTTCCAACTTTCCCAAATCTAGTAAGATGATTTATTTTAAATGTTTACTAAAATATATTTTACTTCGCTATAATCTATTTACCCCGACAAAACCAAATAAAAGTTATACTACAAATTAAAGAGTAAATGACATAAAAAACATTTAACATATGTGTGGAAATACTTTTAGTAGTATATATTATTCGAAAATCAATGAAAAATCTATTATATATTACTATTGGGCTCAATTACCCATGATTAGTGTTATGATGTAATTGAAAAGTAAATGGTATTCACAAAAGTGAATATTTATTCACATATAATAGAGGAATATTTTAAAATGTTCAATGATTTATTTTCCCTTAAGAATATCCATGAATCATATTTCAATTTTCCTCTCATTTAATTCCTCTACTTATTCTAAATCCCCATGCCACTACATGTTATCTCAATTACTTTAATTTTAATAAGATTATCAAGAGGATGATCATGATTGAAATATATGTATTACATTTTTCTTACCTTTTTCACTTAGTATTTATCATAAAAACAACCTATAAAATTTTATTATAATCATGTAAATATCATTAGTATACTAATTTGTTTATATATTAATGTTACCAGACATATTTATTCCATTCCATCGAATTATAAAAATTAACAAACCGCTGATCGTTTACAGTGTGTACTACATCCACCATAATAAAATAACTCCTAGTTTCACCACTACCATTACTGAGTTGTGTGATCTTGTCTTATTCATATTAATGTTCTTGAAACGAAATCATTATTCGGGATTTGTGTAGAATACCTACTTCACAATGTGACATGGTTCATTTTTCTAATTCATTTTTAATATTTATCCAAAAAAAATAAAATATGATTAAAAACCATGATAACATCTACATAATAAAATTATGATTCTTTTATAACTACAGTATTTTAAAATAATCAATATTGTTTCCATACATGTCTATAAAATTATGGTATCTTAATGATTGGTTTGTTGTAACCACCAATGTAAAGAATTAGAAAAACAATATCACTGATTACCATATGAGGATAAATAATAATTTTATTGTATGTTATTAATAATTATTTTTTTATTATTATAGATTGGATATGTCATGTATTAATCATATTATTAAAATATCATTATCAGCCTTTAATATTGTCAAATTATTCCATTGATTATTCTATTTTCATGCCAAGTATTCGAACACTAATGGAACAAGCTATGATTACTATAAATGAATATAAGTATTATATTATTGTACTATAAATTATCTATTAATTATTAGCTTTGGTAGAAAATTCCAAACCAACACTACGATAACATAATTAGTTCAATAATATCAAGAATACTCAAACCCAATATTAAAAATATATAATAGAAAAATCATACCAATGTATAAAAGAATTGAAATTGATGTTTATACAAGTGTATACGTAAGAATAATGTACTTAAATAGGATATTAATATAGTTGTTATTATTATTCCAGATATTCACGATCTTTATTGAATGTGGTGAATTATGGTAAGGGTTTTATATGAAAAATTTAATTTATTGAGATACATTTCTTTTTATACACCATGTATTCTCTGGGATAATGTATCTATGAAACCTTAATTATTATTTATCATGATCATTTCATTAATCATTGTATTTAATGTTTTATTTTAAATTATATTATTTATGGGGGTTTCATACCTATTTTCGATTTTTTCGGATGTATTCCACTCAATTTCAAGTAAATTATATTATATTATATCTTATATTAATACACTATTTAGTTTTTCATCACTCCAACCATTTAATTTTTTATAATTTGTTTTCTTTTTTCACTAGCAAAATTACTCATAATCATAAATTTCCATTTATTTAATTAAATGTTTTCCTATATTATTATATAACCTTGTCATGAAAAACTCCCAATCATACTAAGGAATCATTTCATCGATGTACATATTTTCCTTCTTTCCAAACAATTAGTCTCCTTATAGAAATTGAAATATATATTAATTCATGTGATCCTATTACTCTTAATCACCAATTTTCGATTTGTAATTTAAGTCCCCTAATTATGATGTGGTATATTAATAAAGGTGTTATAAAATATTTAATGTTTTCACATATCATGGAATCATTTGTTGTCTTCTACAGAACATTCTCTATATAAATTATATATATACTTTTAAACACAACATTATTGGACATGTCTTAAATAGTAATGTTTTATTATATATCAAATATTTTCAACCCACTTCAAAATTACCATTGAAATGGAATTCGTGACTATCCCTCATAAAAATTCCATTAAAATAATACAAAATACTATATGATCGAATTTGAGGAGAATGTATTTCCACCATTTTGAATCATCATTACCTTGTTTAATGGTTCTAAAAATTAATTTATTATACAATTATTCGATAAGTTTTATTCAAAATATCATTCATTAAAAAAAGAACCATCATCATCATGATTTCAATGTAAAACAAAACAATTATATTAAAAGTATTCATTATATATTATTCTATGTTTTAAAGAAACTATAATGTAAAATATCTATAAGATAAATGATCCATCTCTATCATTGAATTTCCAAATTATTATCAATATATTACAATATTTTTTTAATCAAATAAATATCCATTGTAATTACTTAAACCAATAAATTGTTTCCTTAAAAGACATTGTAATATTCTATTGAATATTTTTAATTCTATGTCCATATTCATTAGGAGAATCTAGGTAAAGATTTTATTTTGGTTATATGTAATTTAAATATTAAATATATTAAATCACATGTACAATGATTATTATAAATAATCTAATACCTTCCAAAAAATATTCCGAATGGGAAATCAGTGACTACCAAAAAAATTTAAATATGGGCTTTACTATAAGCTTGTCATAAGCTTTTTCAGTGTCGGTTGGTTCATTTATGTGTGTCATGGGACAAAATAATAATAATATAAAAATAATTTATGTATTTATTATTTAATTAATTTGGACATAATATTATGTTACTAAAACCCAGTAATGGTAATATAAGATAGTTAGATAAATATCACTAGGTAATTAAATGGAGTGTGGACGAGCACTTTGGGGAACATCAACTAGATTGAGGATCAATTATTGGCACCGAAGAGTTTTTCTTTGCCAACAGAGTTCATGGATCTCACTAACGACATTGAGGTAATGGTGTTCTTCACAGGTGATTGATCCAATTATAGTGTATGGTTTTTTATGTTTGTTTAATATAATTTTAGTTTCTTCTATGTAGATCTAGAATCAATAATCTTAAATATTGATTCAGTACTCAAATATTGATTTATATTTATGGAATTTTTATAGATATAATCAAATTTTGATTATATTTTTTTAATTTATTTTTATCATAATTCTTTTGGCAATGGATTAGGGATAACCATAATAATGGTTCAGTTTAATTCCTCTTGTCATTTTCTTCTTCCATTTCTACTGTTATTCTTATCAATTTCATTGTAAACATTTTTTTATAATGTATTTCAACAAATAATCGATTGAAAATCATTGTTATATCATTCTTCTGCGTAATGGATCCCTACCAAGGGTTTAGGTTTGGGGTTTTTTGCATGATCGAGGTGTGATGTCAACTATGGAAATCAGTTATGGATTGGGATTGGATAAACATTCTCCATACATTTATGGTCATTGTGGTTGTATTATAGAGAAACATGAGGTGATTCCTAAGGGAATATGAGGCTCAAATATGGACACCAGTGATATTCAAGTCACATTTTATAAGTTCTCATAATTTCTGTGCAATTTTTTTATTTATATGGAATTATATCAAGACAAAACAAATTGACGTCATGTGGTTCTATGTCCCAAAGATCTCATAAGGGGGTTTTTATCTTTTTTTAATTGTACGTTCAGTACATGTAAGAGTGTGATTTTCTATCTTTTGAAATTTTGTTCATATTAAAAATATGAGGGCAACATTGAATTCAAAATTGTACTATTCCCCATGAAATGAATTATCTATGTCTGACAAAGGTCTAAAGAGATGTTTTTTTTAAATTTTGAGAAAAATAGTATAATAATTAAAAATTATTATTTTATTTTCTTTCTCACATTTTAGTGGTGAACAATGATGATATGGGGTAGCAACAGAACAACGACGATGTACATTAATAAGTATCATTAGTGGCACATTAACTAGCAGCGTAACGACACATTAATTACACGTGATAGAGACGATTTATCATTAATTAAACAGTGTAATGAAGATACATCATATAATTATGGAAAATAGGTGACATGATCCTATTTATAGTTTGAAGAGGTGGGGAAAAAGGATTAAAAATTTGGAGGATTCTCTAGTAAACCTCTGGTGGGATTCTACCCCATCAAAGAATTGACAAACACCAGCAGAACATCATCAACTTTGACACCATTTGAATATTGGGACCAAAATGGGACTTCGACTTATTAATCCATTGAGGAAAAACATTGTCATATCAGACATCATAACAGGTATGGGTTCATGATTTGATGTTCTTCCATATCTTTTTCTAAAATCGATGAACAACGATTAACCCACAAACATGTTTATCCATGGCTAAAGAGAAATTCAAGAGGTTGATTTATTATTGGGGTTATTTATTTAGTGTCAAAATATTTTTGTTGAATGATTGAATAGAAACTCCCTGAACCTATGCCATCGTTATACTTCTAACCCGAATGCACCGGGCCGACACAAACAAGGGTTTAAAACCATTGCATGTGCATTTAAGGTGGTCGTACCCTTGAAATGAAAATAAGGTGGGTTTGGGATCCCTGTGGTGAAGAGGGTTCTAGACAGAGGCCACAAACTCATACAAGACAAAAATAGACCATCGGAGCACTTCCAGTAGTATGTTAAAGGCACTGCTAGCACGATGGTTTTAGTAAAAGCATCGACGACGGAAGTAGAAGCCCCCCGCTCTGGCAGGACGTAATGACTGGGATGTTGTGGCTCATCATTTGAGGATGATCAATAGAGGATGCATCCCCCGGTGGGGTGCCATGTGGGGGGAAAAACTGCATCTGGGCCATTTTGGCTGCGAGAGATTCACGTTTTTTCGACCACTACTGGTGGAAGGGCCTTGTGACTGAGGGGCTTGGGGGTGCTGGATGGTGCAACTATGATGCGCCCCCAATGGTCAGCACCACTGGACGCACGGTGCGGCCGATCCCCAGTTGGTAGGATGAGACCCCATTGGGTTAGGTCAGAAGTGGGGGTGGGCCGGACCCACTCCTCCAATGGGATGTGCTAGACTAGACTGGGTCGCAGGACCCTTGGCCAACTAGATATGGTCCAATGAGGCCTGTTGGGCTTGGCCCACTATCCAGGCCAGACCTGGCAGACCTCAACTCACACTGGGTCGGGTTGAGTCTGTCTAAATGAAATAGTGCATGTGGGTCCCTGGGCTCGGGTTGGTCTGGTCATCCTAATGAGGTCGGACCAGTCCCCATGACAACCGACACCTTGGTTACTAAAATTCATGTATCATGAAAACTGTGTGTCCGATTAATGAGTAGTTTGTGGAGTTGGGACCCTCTCAACGAGGCAGATCTTTTGGCCTAAACTGTGTTGACTTTTTTGGATGTTGGGATGGGAAGAAGTGATTGAGGAGTAGTTATCAGAATAGTGATATTTACATAACCCAACGACTAGATGGGACCTGACGACTGTTGACTTTTGGGAAAAAGGGAAGCACCTCTCTAAGACTTTACAAGACCACAATAAACAACAAGGAGGCATACATCAGTAGGTCATGAATAGTGGGGACAAATGCTATGGGAAATTCCAGCCCCATGATATGTGATGGGATGGAGTACCTTGGTAGATTAATGTTAGTGGGAAGAACTTCTTCATGAAGTGACAAGCCCACTGTACTAGCTAGAGGAGGGGTAATCTATCATTTGTGGTTTTCAACAATGTGACTAATGATTCTAATTTTACTACCCTATAATGTACATATTGTGAGATTTCTTGTGTTTCATGCTTTACCATGAATAATTGTTGTGTGGCCTTTAATTCTTTGGGGCCCCTACAAGAATTGTGTCACTCAACCCTTAACGGGCTTTGCCCACACATGTTGTGGATGGTGCAGATGGCTGTTGTTTCGAAAAGGGTGATTTGGGAGACAGGACTGATGAACACAATAATGGTTGTATTAGTGGCCCATGACAAGGTGGGGCCTAGTTGGAATTGTTGGTTAGGAAATACTACTTCATCTTCCAGTAGCTTCACTACTCATGCGACCAGGTGGGGTTTTTTGGGGATACATATCCAAATTCTTTTTTGTAATAGCTGTTCTCAATTCATTTTTGGGTTTTTATTTTGACCCACTTACATTCATGGGTACCTACAAATATAATTTTTTATAGATATACTTGTTTCCCCCCATTCAGTGTGTTGGAATGTGTTTAGGCCTATGTGTTCATATACATACTTCAAAAAATTCCTCCATACCTATGGGAGGTGGGCATGGGGTAGTCACTGCAGAAGCCCTGGGGGATGGGTCAGGACAAATTGGTATCAATGGGTAGTCAGTTCCCCCTCAATGATCGAGTGTGTTATTTTTTTGGGGATGTAGTGTTAAGATTTTGGTGTTTGACATTTAGATTTTGTGAGTCCAATGTTGGTGTGGCGGTAAACACATCCATACACATAGACCATGAATTATATTTTTAGTTCAATAAATGAACAAATAGATGCATAAGTGTCTCCATATTTTGAATAAGAGTCATATAACTAAATATAATCTTCTAACCATGGTACATAATGATCTATCCTAGGATGCATCCATGTAGAAGTCCATCCAGGATCCCGATATGAGGTTGTGTGGACAACCCACCTATAAACAACACATCAGTTCAAGGAACAGTTCTAGATATGTCCCCAGTGGGTGGTGAACCAGTGGAACCACCACCTAATTATCAACATCTAGTATCGGTGGTTCCAATAGAGGTCATATAAAGACTCATTTCCCTACATGATTTCTAAAGATAGTGACCACCAAGGTTCAGGGGAGAGATGGATCATCATGCCGTTAAGGACTATATGGAGGTTGTGACACAAGTGCATCTCTTAGTGAGGAAACCACCTAACCATATGATGGTCTTAACAGCAAGACATCTATAGGGATCAATAGTAATATGGTGGAGTCTGACTATCTAGAGTCACGATGCGGCGATACTCACTTGGGTTGACGTTGATAGACTTTTCTGGGAGGAGTTTTTATCCACGACCTTGTTCTCAGTGCGCATCTAGTAGATTATTCTCTTACAGCATGAAAACATGATTGTGGATTAGTACTCGGAAAGGTTCATGGAGGTTAACCACTACTCCCCAGATATAGTGGGAGACCCTTTCATTCAGGCTCGAGCCTTTAAGTAAGGACTCACATGGGAGACCAGGGATTCTGTGGTGTTTCTCAGTATTCCTACCCATGTCGGGGTGTTATAGAAAGACCTTCTAAAAGAAATATTCTTGGGGGAGTAGGCTCTGAGAGATATTTCTTCCAATAGACCCCAGGCGGTAGAGTCTTTGGCCGGAAGCAGAAAATAGACGTGTCTTCCCAAGCGGACAAGGTCATTCCAAGACCAACCCTAGGACTCAGGGATGGTAGTTCAAGCTCGAAGGCTATATGGATTTAGTTTGGGGATATGATTTTATTTTTGTGTGGTGTGCAGGGACACATGGACCTTGAATCCCCAATCCACCTTATAGATGAAGATCCTATTGTCAATGGACCACTGATTCCACAGCCGTGGTTCGAGCGAGGAGTTTCATGGGGTGGATGACATGGCGGTAGTTCTGGATGAGCGGTAAGCTATGGGATATATTTATTGTTTTACCACCACCACCCCTCGGTGGTCCACCATAACTTTAGTTAGTAGGAGGACATGGTAGAGATCAGCTCTAGGTACTGTAGGCTTATGACCAAAACACTATATAGATGATCTAAGGTATGATCTATGTCTTCGCCACCATATATGTTGTACATATAGACATAGATTCTAGTCACTCCTTCGTTTCCATGGATATTGTTCGAAACTCAGTGATTTCAATGGAGTCGTTGGCTCAATCCATAAATATAGAGACTCATATGTGTAATGATCTGATGATTAAATGCTGGTTCGGGTAGTTTGAGATTACTCTAGAGGTGATGGCTTTGGATTGGATATCCTAGTAGCAGCATCAAGGCCTTACGATGTCATCTGGGGTATGGACTGGTCATCCACAGTCCTTGTTCAGTTCGACTATTTTAGGAATACAATGTGGTGTGTTCGTGGAGATGGAGCCTCATATTCATTACCCGGTGAGAATGAAACCCCGGTAGTGTAGGAAAAACTCTCTCAGAGGAGGGTTCCACTGATCACTCAATAGTTTTATATCCTCACCTGAGGTGCTATGGATGAGGGGAGTATAAGCTTCCATATATTGTTGGATGAGTACGAAGATGTTTTTCTTGATGAGGTTCATGGTCAAACTCCTACTATATAGGTATACTTTTGTATCAACCTGTACCCTGGGATGGAATTGATATCCACACTAGAATATTGAATTGCTCCCATAGAGCTTCACGAGATGATGGTACAGCTGGGGGACTAGCAGTTGAAGTTGTTCATAGGAACAAATATTTCACCATGGGCAGACCTGGTGCTTTTTTCCAAGAGGGCCAATTGGAGTTTTGGGTTGTGTGTGGACTTCTAGTGCTTGAACTAGGTGACTTTGAAGAACAAGTATAAATTACCCAGAATAGATGACTTCTTTAACCAGCTGAATGGATAAAAGTGGTTCTCAATGATATACCTCATAAGAGGCTATCACCAACTCCCGGTACGAGATGTGGATATACCAAAGGCAAATATCAGGTGTCAGTTTGGCTGTAATGAGGTCTTTGTGAATCCTTTTAGCATTACAAATTCCCCAGTAGTGTTCTCGGGCCTTAATAATAGGATCTTCCAGTCCTACCTTGACTAGTTCATCATAGTCTCATCGATGACATCATTGTGTACTCAACATCAGAGGATGAGAAAACGTTATAATGAGAGATTTTCTTGGATACACTCTAATAGAACCAACATGATGGTAATCTCACTAAGTTTTAGTTTTGAAGTTGGTAGGTCCATTTCCTAGGACACATATTTTCAGAGGGTGGAGTTTTGGTAGATCCATCAATGGCTGAGGCAGTTCATTCTTAGGAGCCACCTAGAAGAATGACTAATGTGTAGAGCTTCATGAGGTTGGATGGTTACTATCAATAGACTATGAATTACTTTTCTTGGGTAGAAGCACCCTTATCGGACTATAAAAAGAAGCGAAAACCATTCATGAGGATGGAAAAAATTTAGCAGAGTTTCTAGAAGCTGAGGCAAAGACCGACTAGTGCCCCATCTTGAAACTATCGTAGGAGGGCATTGGGTATGTTGTCTACTGCGACACATATGGGACTGGGATCAGTTGTGTCTTAAAGTAGAATCAAGCAGTGATCACCTACATCTCATGGAAGTTGAGGAAGCATTAAGAGAACCACATGAACCCTGACCATGAGTTAGTGGCCCTAGACTTTTCCTGGAGGCACTACATGATGGGTTAGAGGTTCACCATTTACTCTGACCACAAGAGCCTGAGGTATATCATCTATTATAAGGAACAAAACTGGAGATAGTGGTGTTGGCTAAATATCCAGTAGGGAAATTTTGTTTGGATAGTCTATAATCTTGGAAAGCGAAATGTTGTGGTAGACGTCCCCAGTAGGAGGATCGGGTTGCAGATCTTGAGTAAGGTGACATGGTATTTTTTTGTGATGTAGTTATCCATCATGGATGATGGTGAATCTAAATACCTACTATTAATGAATATTACTCCCCCACTCTTATAGAGAGTCAGGGAGGCACATTTGGGGGATGTTGACTTTGAGTCTTGATGAGCTTAGATATCCTCAGGATGGGTTCCTGATGGATTTTCAATAGGTGGGGATCACATCATCCATTTTAGAGGGCACATCGTGTTTCCCATAAAATTACAGGAGGAGGTGATGAGGGGTTTTATACATCCCCTATTGTGGTATATCCTAGTGTAGAAAATATGAACCGGTACCTATAGCATCAGTACTAGTGGCCAGGCATGAAGAAAGCAGTGGTCGAGTTCGTTTCCTGATTCCTTAATTATTGAAAAGTGAAGGATGAGCAATAGGTTTAAGTAGGTGTGAATCATCCACTCAATGTACCAGAGTGGAAATGGGATGATATCTCTATGAGATCCAAGATGGGGTTACCACTTACGACTAGAGGTCACAACTCTCTCTGGAGATCGTTGACCGACTCGCCATGTTGGAACAATTCCTACCAATCTAGAAGCAGGGATTGGTAGAGGTTATGGGACACCTCTACGTGCAGGACATTCTATAGCTCCACTGGGTTCTATAAAAAATTATCTCGGATAGTGATAATCGATTGAAATAACGGTTGGATAAGGTATTTCATGATTCCTTTTTGACACAACTACACTTGAGCTTAGCATTTCATCACAAGAAAGATGTTTAGATGGAGCAGTCCATATAGACCGTGGAGGACATACCTTGTGCTTGTGTCCTTGACTTTAGTCATTATTGGGAGGAACACTTACGAATTGTGTAGTTTTTATTCAAAAAAATACATCACTCCTCCATTGGACTGGAATTTTTTGAGGCCTTGTATGGCCTGCTTTGAAGATCACCCATATACAGGAATAGACGCTTTAGAGTCAGCACTCATGGGTTTGAATTTGTCATGGGAACCATCAAAAAGGTTCAAATCATTGAAAAGAAGATGAGGACTGTATAGAGAAGAAATAATTCTTTTTCTGACATGATACAAAGAACCTTGGAGTTTGAGGAGGGAGATCATATGTTCCATTGGGTCTCACCCTAACGAGGATTGTAGTTATTTGTCCAGAGAAACCAGATATCTCAGTGGTTCGTTAGACGTTTTAAAATCCTATGTAGAGTGGGTGAGGTGTCATACCACCTAGCTCTTCCCCCACAGACGCAATAGGTGCATGACATTTTCCATGTGTCATAGTTGAAGAGGTTTTGTATGATCAATCACACATCATCAACTGGGGTGAGATTGAAATTTACTATGGGGAGATGTTTACAGAATACCAAATAGAGATAGAGGATCGATAGGAAATGGTCCTATGTGGGCGGTCAATTCCTCTAGGGTTCATCGGATGGCATCCCAAGAATCTCTAGGAGAGCACATCGGAGAGGGAGGATAAGATTCATTCTCTGTAAACCCCTTCATTTTGTTTAGGTATTATTGTTGACTTCAGGGGCATAAATCTCTAAGGTGGGTAGAATCAAATGTCATTTATTTTTTTGTTAATTTTTTATATTTATATGAAATAATTTTGTGACTGAAAAATTTGACTGCACGTGTGTTTGAGGCCTAGAGAGGCCGAAACGGGGTTTTGAAATTTTTTTAAATGTATGATTATTAAAAAGACGCGCAGGATTTTATATAATTTTAAATGGTGCTCAGATAAAAAATTCATGGGTACTGTTGAATTCATAATACTAGGATTCATCTAAAATTTTCTAAAATTTGGCTGCCAAGGTCCAAGCAAAAAAAGATATTTTTCGTACATTTCTAGAAAAATAATAAATGAATTTAAAAGAATTATTTTATTTTCATTCTCACAGTATATTGGCAGACTATGATGTTGTGGGAAACGACATAGGAATGATGATACACATTAATGAGTCTTATTAATATATTGTTAACTAATATCATAATGATGATTTAATGTTAAGTAACATCGATTCTATTTTATAAATGAAACAACGTAATGACACGACTCACATCATAATGGAAACGCTGCTACATCCTCTTATTTATATTTCGACGCGATGTAGGAAATTTGGAATAAACATTTGGAGGATTATCTTGAAAACCTCTCATGGACATCCACCCTAGAGAAGAATGATGAACGCCGCAGGAAAATCATCATTATCAACACCTTTCGAAGAACAATGCTAAAAAGCGATGTCGAAGTCTTAATCCCACGAGGATGAATGTTGTGGCATCTGAGGTCTAAAGAGATAAGGGTTTTGGATTTGTTGTTATTCATTCTACAATTCTAAAAACAATGAACACTAATCAACACATTAATTGGTTGATCCACGAATCATGCATTAAGCAGGAGGGTGATTTATTCATGGGGTAATTTATTCGGGGTCCAAATATTGACAAGGAATGATTGAACAAAAACTCATTGAACCACCCATATCATTATATCTCCAATAGGGAGGACCTGAGACAACATGAACAAGGTATGAGTGCCTCTACATGTGCGTTCATGGGGCCATACCCTGGAAAAGATGAAAATGGATGTTTTGGATCTTTGTGGCGAAGAGGGAATTTCTCGGAGGCCGCATAGGCAGACTTCTCAAAGAACAGACCACCTGAGCACATCTAGTGGTATGTTAAATGCCCATCCAGCACGATAGCGCTGGTGGCAGTAGCAGCGGCAGCTGGCCTTTCTAGCAGTATGGAAGAGCTGGCGTGCACCCACATGCCTTGTTTTCATGGAAGCCGGAGAAGCCTGATAGAGGACACAATGACAGGCGGGGCACCGCCTTGTGGGGTGTCCCATGTTCAGGTCATCTAGATGGATAGGGAATCAATAGTCCATCGGTCATGGATGGTGGAAGGGTATCGTTCCCTCAATTCCATGTAGTAGCAAGTCCCAGCAGTCAGGCTATGTCCCTGATGGTCGGCACCACCGGACATACCACGTAGCTAGTCCATTGCTGGTGACCCAGACCGCGCCTGTAGGATGAAACCACACCAGCAGGCCAGACACACCCTGGTAGGTCAGACCTGCACCCCCATTAGGCCGAGATGGACCAGAAAATGTCATTGGACGACCAAGAAGGCTGGACCCTCTGCCAACCGGGTCGGATCCATTGAGGCCTATAGGGTTGGGCCCACAGGCCAGGCCAAACCATACCAACCCTAACCCCAACCAGATAGGGTCATGTCTGTCTAAATGAACCGGGGTATGTGGGAACCCTATGCCAGGTTAGTCAGGTCAGTCTATCCGGATTGGACTGGGTCTCATCGAAACTCGTACCCAGGTTACTAAAGCACCCATATCATGAAAACCGCGCATCTGATTGATGAGCTGTTTAAGTAAATGGGACCCTTACTATGAGGATGTTCTTTGGTAATGATCTATAGTTACTTTTAAGGATGTTGAGAAATGACCAAGGGATTGAGGATTATTTCTCCCATGTATTCAAAATATAAAACCCTACGACCGGATAATACCTCAAGACTGACGACATTTAGCCCAGTCGGAAGAACCTCTCTATGAATTTATAGGAACATAGTGGTACATACCTCTATTTGACATTATAGGCCCATTGTAAGCAACTATAAGTTGTACCTCGGTAAGCCATTACTATTTGGAAGAACCTCTTTGTTACTTTTTCAGGCTGATGGTACATGATGTGGAGTTGTACCGAACCAGTTCAATGTTAGTGGAAAGTAATTCATTGTGAATGGGAAGGACCACTATACTCACTAGAGGAGAAGTACTCCAGAAGTCAAGGTGTTCGACAATGTGACTGGTGATGCTACTGTTACTACAATAGAATGTACCTCGGGCGATTTTTACTATGTTTCGTGCTTTACCTTGGGGAATTATTTTGTGGCCTTTCCATTTTTATTTTGAGGTCCCTACTGAGTATTGTGTTACTCAGCCCTGCATGAGCTTCACCCACACAGGTTTTGTCTGGTAAAGACAACTAACATTTCAACAAGGGTGCTCATAGATACAGGACTGACAGATTCCACGATGGTGTACTTAGTGTCCCAACACCAGTTGGGTCCTAGTTGGACAGGGTAGGGAAGACCAACTACTTTGGCTTACAGAAGTTTCACTACTCATGCAATCTGGGGGAGTTTTTTGGAGATGGCCATCTACGTTCTTTATTTTGCAAAGGGTGTTTTACAATATTTTTTGGGTTTCTATTCTATCCCACAAACTTTTATTTGTACTTGAAGTCATCCTTTTTCAGTGATATAAATTTTTCCCCAACTCATTGTGTTGGGTTGTGGTTGGTCTTCTGTGTTTGTATATGCACTTAGAAAAATACCTCCCACATACATGTTAACTCCTTCAGCACCAGTTTCTAGACCTTGTCCTATGAAAGGTGGGATTCAGGTTGTCATAGCATATTCCATGTAGGATGGGTCGTGGAAAATTAACCATATATATGGGGGTTTAAGTCATGAATTTATAGTTGGAGTGAAGGATCTGATAGTACTGATGAAACCACTAGAGGTCCAGTGAGTTATTTTAAATTTTTTCAAACACGCTATTTATTTTATTGGATCACGTGCCATATGGTCCCCTCTGTATAGAGAATTTGTTTTTCTCATGATATTAAATATCACATGTTGTGTGGTGAGTTAACACATAGTGTGACACTTAGGAATCTTGCTTATTGTGTATATAGAGTAGATTCTCAAGAAGCCATGTGTCAGTACACACTATGTAACCCTTGTTGAACCACTTGATGATTATAGGGAGTAAACACCTCTATGTCCATGTAACTCTATATTCTATATGTTTCAGGGAACACTCTATGTAATTAAAAATGCACATGGTCTTGGGAAGACAATACATGTCGAATTTTATCATAGTCCGCAACATGCAATGTAATTTGATGAAATATTCATATTTTTCAGAATTTATTCTGATGTGGCTAGTGTACATGTGCACCCCCTTAGTTAATAGGAATGAGACATAGTATATGAGATAGACTAAACAAAACACCACATTCTTTATTGAACACTACGCAATGTGTATCCTAAATAGACACACCATGTATTTGGAGAAGATTATGTTGTTTGCAACTATGAGAGACGTCTAATTATAGGATTAGTGAGTCATGTTGTGTACCCATGTGGACACATCATGTACAAATTCAACCTAATAATAAATCCCTCGTTCTTGTGAAATTATTTCATGTATAATATTATATCTGTCCAATAGATTCTTATTTGTGTGGTTATCATCAATACTTCCATCATTCTAGAGATACTTTTATTAGTCCACCTAAATGAGTGTTCATTTTGAAATTTTGTTTAGGGAATAGGTCATGACCTTTTTAGTGGACTATAATATGAATCCCACCATAAGTTCCATGGTTTGTATCCTTATTACCATAATATTCCTTCCCATTTGGGGTTTCTAGAATTAAATGATCGATGTATATGGGTATGATCCATTATCAAGAAGGATATTCTAGCTAGGGTTTGTTGTACCCTACATAACATAAGTGTTATACCCAATTTGTGTAATGACATATGTTGTCTTCCAATGAGGTGTTTCTTTATTTACTATGAATCTTTGATGAGACCTCTCAGTTTCCTTATAGCTTCTACATGTAATGGCCCAATGAGTATGTCATCTATGATGATTTCCATGTATATGTAGAGATATTATAGGAAACAACTATTATATGAGCACAATCTATGTTGGCACATGTCATAGAGTGAGTTCTTCCACATTGAAAACACTTTTGAGCCTCTTGTGGAATCCATGTTCATAAATATGGTTGTGATCATACTCTGATACTTATGGTCTATCTTTAGCATATAAGGGTTAGTTTTGTTTTTAATTTATATCATAATCTTCTTGATATATCATTTTTTATGATTATTTGACAACTCCTTTAATTCATTATATCTAGTTATTTCATGGTGTCATACTTGGTTGGAATATACTCAAATCTACATAAGATCTTCTTACACATGTCATGCCTTTTGTAAAAAACATACCATTCATCTGAGTTCTAGGAAGATGAGGTGTAGGTGAATCCTAACTAGAAATTATTTACGCGAGATAGACCTCTAATGGATCTTGGAGTTGGTTTTGGGTAGCTACCACAATATGGTTAGTAGGTTGGGTTATTTATAGTTTTGGTGGGAATGTATTTAGCCTTTCTAATTTTTATTATACTACTAATTGTACTTCAATTTGGGATATATGTTAATTATTAATTTATAGTATTAATTTTTTTACCTTTATGTCCAATATTTGTGTGTAGAGATGTATGGATGTGTGTAAGTAGTTTAAAATAAGGCCACCCAAGTGAGTGATTATCCATTCGGTGTTAGTATCCATACTTTAGTTTATTTTAGGTGAGTTATTCTGTCATTATCAGATTACGATTGGCCATATTGTCCTTGGTGGTTATGGTCATGACAAAGTGACATCATATTAAGTCATATAAGGTCAATGCTTGGAGATTCTTTAATTGTGAGGTTTTGTAGGTAACTAGGGAAACATTTTTAAAGTGTATCATGTTTAGATTTTGAGGCCTCAGAACTATGTTTTGGTATGATTGCCATCATATCCAAACACAAGGAAACTGATAACCTACTTGTTGAATTGGCATGTATAAGAATGAGTTGTAGAGAAAAATGATACTTTCATCAAATTGTAATGGGTGGTGGTCAATATTCCATTCCCAGGTCATCTTCCTAGATATTTTCTTTTGAACGTGGTTTGTCTCAACCATCATTAGATGATTAAATGATGTCAAAATCATGGGATATATTGAATTAGGGTGGTTATAGACCTCTTAGAGATCGGGATTTTGATTTTGGACCTGTATAGGAAGAACTTCATCTAGGTTGATAGAGAATGATGTTTCCACCCATTAAATAGTTCACTAACACACCATAATTAATTCAACTGGATACTCACTGTCAGGATGAGAAGATTTTTTTTATTATGGTAATGACATTTGACACACCTATAATTGTTATACTTCATGATATTTATAGATAGAGACTGGCATGGACTCATAGTGGGTCGTACCCCCCCTTCTCTGTTGGTAGAGGAGTGGCATGATCTTGTGGTGTGGAGGATCCACTTGGTTAGGACCCTTTCTACGGTGGTCCTAATAGTGATACTTCACTTTGTTGATGAGTGGATATAGTAGATATCAGTTTTGGTGTTGTTAAATGTGGCATTGAACATAAAATAAAGAGATAATATTCCCAAATTGAGACGATTTGTCCGGAGTCGATTCAAAATCACATAGACGATTCAGTTCCACCCTGGAAGAGATAGTGTTGAGTTATGGTAGTTGGGTTAATTTTACATGAGTGATTATATATATTTTGAAGTGTAAAGGTATCCAATAGAGCCATGTTTGTGGGGGAAATGTTCGAAATCAAAAATATTTCTTCAATTATTAGGGGCTTGCGACCAAATGTCTTTGAGTATGGACCGAGCTACGAAATGTGTCTTATTTTCTACATTTGTAGATTTAGTACATATTCACATGCCATATTTTCATGAAAATGTCACCTTTGTGAGTCCTAGAACTCCCAATAGAGCATTTTTTCTCTACCCTTGTGTTTGGAGGTTCCAAAAGAGAAGGTTCACTGATCAAACACTTTTTCTAAATGTGTGACATGAACATTAGTGGATAGAGAGACTCATGTGGAATAATTGGATATTTAGAAAGTGACTTTATAGAATATTCCTTTCTTGGTTAGAAGGAATCCCAGTAATAATATATACGAGCTCACATGTTGGAGGATAAAACGAATTTCTTATCAGTTCCCTAATATGACCATTAGAGCAGCAGATGCTATGATCATTTAGTTTAATATTTTTTTTGGTATTATGTGGATGAATTATATGAGTAGGTTCCACACTTACCACCACATAACACATAATTTTTGTCATATAGATACTCATAGGTATTGATCAATATCTATTCTATCATATTTGATTACCATATATAGCTATGAGGGATAATGATGTCGTTATAGAAATATGTAGAGAACGGTATTATTAGACCTGATGTGTTCCCCTGGGCAGTCCAATTTTTTTCTCTTAATAGGTGGATTTGAGTTTAAGGAAATTCATTGACTAAATTATATTAAACCAAGTAATTTTATGGAAGGATTATCCACCCCAAGAATAAATGAATTATCCAAATAGTGGTTTGGGTTGTAGTTCTTCTTTGAGTATGATATGAGGACATGTTATAATATTCTCTAGGTTTCAGTAGAGGGTGTATCGATGATGTATTTCCAAAGCTAATAAAATTTTATTGATTTTATGATGATACCTTCATGTGTGTTGGGTATGATAGAAGGGATTGTAAGACTTAGGAACATGTTTCTTCTACCATTATTGGATCAATTATTTATTGTTTTATTTGATTAAACCTTATGTACTCAACCTCACAGGTGATGTACATGAGACACCTGTGGATTTTTCTAGAAATGATTTTAGAGTTACATATTTATAGAATTCTCTTGAAGAGTATATAATAGATTTGGGTGGTCCACATCTTGTTAAATGTCTTCTCGAACATGGGGATTCCAGTGGAAACATAGTAGGTTAATTTGGTGAATGATCATGAGAAATAATGGAGAATGGATTTATTGTAAGATCCACATAGTGAAGTTTTCCATCTACTGTATTTGAGTGAGTTGTGGATTTATTTGACCAATAAGGATGGGGATAGTGCATTGTATCTTAGATAAAAAGTTTACACCCCTCCCATTATTTAGTGATCCGAGTAGGCACAACTTGGATATATCACTTGTGAGATATTGCTGGGCATGTTCCCAATGAATATTGTGAAGGTAGGGATCACATCATGTTTTTGATGATGGATGGTAACACATTTCATACTATGAGGAGTGGTGTTAAGGAGGATTCATTCCTTCTATTAGTAATACATCTGATATTATTGAATATTTATAATGATCATTTAGTATCATTTCATGTGGGCTCGGAGTTTGTATCATATTGATGAGTTTAACTAATGACATATCACCTGCTTATATGTAGGGGATGTGGTTCTAGACTTGAATTGGAAATGTTATGGTATAATTGTGTTTTTTATGATTGGGATTTTATAATATGTGGTAGGTTATGATTTTATTTGAGTGATTGTTGACTGAATCACTATGTTGGCCAAATCCATAACCACCTAACAGTAGATCTTAGTGAAATTTTATTATGGAAATATGTTGGTGGGAACATGATAATCATTTAAACATATGATACTGGATTCACTTCTTGATTAAAGAGATGATGAAGGAGGACCTTTGGAATTAGTATAGTTTATCATAATGTTTCTACCCGATAGATATAACCAGGTAATTAGGATAACATAGGTTCTATAGAACATGCTTCATGTTTTAATGTTAGTAGTGGGCCACAGTTCAGAGGACCATCATCCATTGGTGGAGTTTTCATATCATAATAGTTACAACTCAACCATTTATATAACACCATTTGGGTCCTTGTAGAGATAACCTACAGGTCATCATTGTACTGGTCAGATCTATGATAGAAACACTTATTGGATCAATGTTGGTGTGAGTGATTGTTCAAAAAATTTATGTTCACACAAAGATGAATGAGGACATCCCAAAACTATTAGGAGCCCTTTTTGGAGGACTGACTATGACCGTTGGAGATCGAAAAGAATATCATGTGTTCAGAGATATCTCACCTCATCAAAGATTATAATTATTTGGTAGGGGAAGTTAACTATCCCAATAGTTCATAGAAACGTTTTCAGATTACTATATTGGGTTAGGGATGTTGAGTACTGCTTGACCGAACATCCATAGTTTGACTGGGTACACAATGTTTTCCACATGTAAGTGTTATGGGGATATCTTCAATACCTACTTCATGATATCGATTTGTGTGAGCTAGAAATCAAGGGAAATGTTAACTTATGAGGTAGCTAGTAGAATTTGATAATCGGTATTTGGAACAATCATGGGAGATTTAATTCCATGGATGTGTCTTTTTTAGCCTCTTTAGAACCTCTAGGAGAGATTGTGCGAGTGGGAGACCCAGACAGGAGATCAGTGTCCTCACTGATGAGTAGTTTTTTTCACTTTTTAAGATAACAATACTTAACGCGAGGGATAATTTATGGACATCATTTCTACCTTTTATGTCTTTTTAATATTATATGGATTGTTTTTGGATCATGTAATTGGATTTTTTTGAGAAACTTTTTACTGGAGAGCCTTGATGTAGATGTATTAAAAAAATTTAATATATTATATCACACACATAGCCTTCCAGAAATAATGGAATATATCTCAAATTTTGTTCATAATGGAAAATATGAGAACAATATTAAATCATTCAATGTGTTTTTTATCCTAGACAAGAAATAATACTTTTCGGTTTAAGAGTGTTTATTTAAGTGTTTTTCATTAGAATCTAATAAAACCTACTAATAAATTAATTTAATTATTATTTATTTCTTTGTGTCTTAATCCTCCACTATAAAAACCGAGTTATGGGAGAATTAAAGGTTTGTCTATGTAACCCTAGGTACTTTGGGTGATAAAAGAAGAGATATTTGGCGCAGGTCAATTAGATCAAGGATCAATGCTCGATATTGAGGATTTATTCAATTCCTACAATGTTCATGTACTCTACATTGATAATGTTGAAAAATATTTCTTCAATTGTGATTGATCCAAATATATGGTATTTAGTTTTTTTATGTTTTTTAATTCCATATTTGTTTATTTATTTTTGATGTCCTGAAACTAGTTTTGTAATATTTATCTAAAATGGGTCATCCACATGACTTTAAGAATGCCTCATGTTATTCCAGTGGCTACCTACTTGTAGTTAGGGTCCATGGTAGAATATTTGGGACACTATACCAACACAATTAATGTTTAAAACAATGGTATTATAAAATAAATCAATATTATAATAAAAAAATAAATTCAAATAGTGGATGGGTAACCATCCATTATAATAATGACCATGTCAATCACATCCGTCAACATCATATACAAAATGATGATCCTGAAATGATATACAAAATTTAAATAAATACAGATCAAGGGAAAATGATTATACAACATGATATAAAAAATGAACAAAAGAACTAAGGTAATCTCTAGTAGCATATGAATCCTTGGATCAGTCCTCGACCCCATGTACACCATCTTAGAATGATAATCAGCCATCCTAAATAGGGGGATTTTCGTGGCCCCAACTGCATCCCTGAAGACTCTCTGGGAACACAATAGTGAAAAGAGATGGGTGTGAGGTACAATCACCAGGAAACTGACATCATTGTATAATTACATCTAGTTTATGATTATATCTTATGAATTGAGTTTTTAATATTAAAACCTAAAAATAAAATTTGGTAAATAAATAACCCATATAGGTTCAGGGGGCCATGGAACACCCAGACATTACTACCATCTATTTTCAAATCTGTAATATCTATGACTATGTAGTCAATTATGATTGAACTTATAATAATGTATTTGGTCATGGAGTATCTCCCAATAACCCCCCTTGAATTATATTCCATAAAGATATATATAAAAATTCAATCATAAAATGTAATGCACAAACTGAATCTGATCTTGTTTTTTGGATTTGCAGTCATATCATGTAATAAATTTATTTATCATTTTAAAGGAAACCTAATCTCACCCTTGGAGTTTCTAATTTTGTTACCAGTTATCTCTATAAGAATAATATTTACCAACCACATTACCATCACAACCACATAATTCCACATTGGAATCCTAGAATTGCTTTAACTGGGGTATAAAGCTTCTACCTTCCAAGTCAATACTTGGTGATCAAAAAGAGAGACTAATTGTCAGTAATTTAATATATAATGATCATTACTCATGGTCCATCCTTAACCTATACATATGGAAATCCATTTATCACTCTTGGAATATATACAAATATATTGTCGAAGTCCATCCATGGAAGTTCTTGTAGGGAGTCCATGTATCACTGTATAATATATTTTCTAGATACATATTGAGTCTATCATTGGGGTTCATATGAGGTAACATGTGTCACCCATAGCCAATGATAATTTATTTACAAATCAATAAAATTAAAAATCAATATGATTCTTTATAAGGCATTCCATGTTAGAACCAATATTTCTCTCTAATTGTGGCAATGTGAATGGTAATGGGATTGAATTATAACCATACCATTTATGATAAAATTCATTTTAATTGGTTAAAAAATTTATATATTCAATTTACACACCTATTATTGATGTTTAAATCATATTTGATGATTATAAGGGATAACCTCCCATGAATCCTCTCATTCTACATAATCAGGCTTTTTGGTGTTAATGAACATCTCGAACCTAACCAAGAATGGACAACAGCCAAATTCCTTGGGGACGATATTTTATTCCATTTTTAAATGAAGTTAATTTAAAAACTAATCAATTAAATTTACCAACCAAAAGAATGGGGCCAAATAACAAACATAATTGGAAAATCAATTTAATTTTCTTGTAAGGTTGGTTCATCATATTTAACACACCAAAGGGGGGGTTTAATTCAAGGTCCTTAATATACAAAGATATATAAATTGGTATTATAGGTCATATAGGTTAATACTGTTACATTAATTTAAGTATAATTTAATTTAATGACCAACGATCTAAAAATATGGTATGAATCACAATGACGTAATACATAAACACCAAGACATTAATAGAAACGAATGGGACCACCTACCTTATATTAGCAGTCAAACCCACAAATGATGTTGTCCTCTAATCTGAGGTAGAATGAAATAAATATAGAAAATATATATATTTTTTAAGGTAATGCTTTGGTCAAAGACCAAAGCACAATTTATTGAAGATCAAAAGATTACAACAAGCGAAAAGAAGGGATTTTTTTACAGTCTCTATCAAACAAATATAATAAGTCAGGGGGCAAAGTGTTCATCCAATTCATGCTTTGATGAACACCTTTGTTGGCAAGAGCATCAGCCACAGCGTTCGCTTCACGGTAGGCATGAGTAGCAATGTAGTCAATCTCTTGAAGAGAGCTCAGACATCTCGACCAAAGAGCAGTAAGAGGCCATGCAAGATGGATGATACCATTCTAGATGGCATGAACAATAGTAGTGGAGTCACTTTCAATCCAGAGCTTCCTCCAGCCCCATTGGAGGGCAATGTTAACCGCATGGATGACTCCCAACATTTCAGCCTCAAGAGACGAAGAGTGCCCACAACCAGCATAGAAGCAACCCTGGCACTGGCCATCTGAGTCTCTGAAGATAGCACCACAACTGGCGGGGCCAGGATTGCCTTTAGAAGCACCGTCAACGTTCACCTTGATCCATCCTGGCATGGGTGATTTCCAGAATACTTCAAAGGGACGTTTAGTCTTTGGAAAAATGCCAGGCACACAGATGCGACGAAGAATCTCAAAGTCGCCAATCGAGTTGTTGCAACATTCTTTTTGAATTGAGGCAGCTTCGTGAATCGCAATCAGAATCCGAGATTTTCCAGCATTGAGACCAAAAGAGCGATTATTATGAATAAAATCATTTCTTGCGTACCAGATTTCATGCAGGAGTTCCGCCACGGCCGCAAGGAAGAGATTTTTGATCTGCAAAGAAGCGTCATATCTAATGCAATTTTTGAGAAACAAACAAATAGAATCAGTTAAAGGCCATCTGCAGCTAAAAATATCAAGAACATAATTCCATAAAGCAGCAGCCGTCGCACACGACAAGAAAAGGTGGTCAGCATCCTCCCTATGCTGGTTAGACAAGCAACATTTCGAACAGAGTTGAATATTAAAAGCTTGGAGACAGGCTTCCGTGGGTAATCTATTGTGAGCAATACGCCAAATGAGAGTGAGACGAGAAGGTTTAATCCACGGCTTATTAAATTGACAGACCCATTGTAGGTTCGAGTCATTTCCAGAAAAATTATGCCTGTATAAGTTTTTGGAGTCAAGAATGCCATTTGGAGCCAGCTCCCAAAGCAGGAAATCCCCATTAGAGGAAAAGGGGTGATTATCAATGATCTGAGCGATGTTGGCAGGGAGGGCTTGTCTATGTGAATGGAGGACATCCTTAATGGAGAGGCTAGCATCTTCAGGAAAAGTGTTAGTCGGTAACAAAGTAATCAAGGGATTGCCACACCAATTTGCACACCAAAAATTGATGGAAGAGTCAACACTAACCATCCATCTAGAGTTTTCAATGATTTTGTGGTACGAGTCTCTAATCGAAGGCCAGATCGAAGAGTTGATGTAGTTGAAATTACCATTTAAGAGTTTAGCGCGGAATCTAGAATTCAAGAATTCAGAAGCTTTTGAAGAGAAATTAATAATACGCCAAGTGAGACGAGCTTGGAGAGCATCGTTGAACAACTTAAGATTTTTAATGCCAATGCCACCTTTGTCTAGAGGTTGACAACAGGAATTCCAAGGGATAGTAACAAGTTTCCTCTCCATGATACTTCCCGTCCAAATGAAATTTTTTATATAGGTATTAATTTTCTTGAAAATGCCTATAGGCCATTTATAAATCATGAGGGAGTAGACCATTTTGGAGACAATGGTCGATTTAACCAAACATATCCTACCAGCCATGGATAGGGATTTTCCTTTCCAAGAAGCAAGCTGAGTTGTTATTTGATCAATGATATTACCAAAATAGCTGGCCTTGGGGCGACCCCAGAATATAGGAACGCCCAAATAAGTAAAGGAGAAAGAGCCTTCTTTAATATCAAGGTAGTTAGTAATGCTAGATTTTCTCCTAGCAGGAAATATTTTACCAAAGAAAACAAACGATTTATTCCAGGAGATCGCTTGTCCGGAGACTTCTTCATAGTGTTGAAGAGTTTGTTTAAGGACATGCATGTTCTATTGATCCCCTTTTAAAAACAGAATTATGTCATCAGCATAAAAGAGATGGGTGGGGGTATTTAAGTTTCTGGAATCTTGGATAGGCCTAAGATTGCCTTGAGCGACCAGATTATTGAAAAGGCGACTTAAGTAATCTTCAGCAATGACAAAAAGGATGGCTGAGAGAGGGTCTCCCTGCCTGACTCCTTTAGAACACTTAAAGTAACCTCTAGGGACACCATTAATCAAAATAGAGATGAAGGCAGAGCGAAATAAGGTTTTAGTTATTTCAATGAAAGACTCATGAAAACCAAAGTTTTTTAGGACTTTGAATATAAAATTCCAGTCCATGGTGTCAAAAGCCTTTCTGATATCAAGCTTAATGGCCACACAACCACCTCTAGCGTTTTTATTGAGACTATTCGTACATTCCGAAGCAAGACAGATACAGTCCTGGATGGACCGACCTTTAATAAAGCCAAATTGATTCCAGGAGACTATTCTATTGCAAATAGGAGCCAGTCTATTCGCAATAATTTTGGTAATGATCTTATAAAGAGTGTTAATGAGAGCAATTGGCCTAAATTTTTGTATCTCCGCGGCATTTTCAACTTTAGGAATTAAGGTAAGAAATTGAGAATTGATACCATGAGGCAGGGTTCCATGAATAAAAAAAGACTTAACAAGGGAACAAACATCATTGTGGATAGTGTCCCAATGTTTTTGGTAAAAACAGTTATTGAACCCATCAGGACCAGGAGCACTATCTAGGTTGAGGCAAAAAACAGTATCTCTAATTTCTTGATCAAGAGGGATGCATAAGAGAGATTCATTGTCTTTTTCATCCACAATTAAGGGGATAACATCAGATCTGAGGTTAATATTTATCTCCGGGCCATTGAAGATATTGTAAAAATACGAAGTGACATGATCAGCAATTGCTTCCTCAGAATCAATGATCGAGTCATTATGAATCAGTTTAGACAGAGGACGATTGGCCTTTCTTATTCTTTGGAGAGAGTTATAGAAATTTGTATTACGGTCACCATCCGCAAGCCATTTAGTCTTAAACATTTGTTTACGAATATTATCCTTAAAAGTGAGCAAAGAATTAAGCTTGAGGGAGATATTGGTTTCCAATTGAGGATCCATATTAAAATCTACCATCGTGCTTTGAGTTTGAACTCGATTGAGTTCATTTTCAAGGGAGGAAATTTCAATGTCCATTTGAGTTTTAGAGGATTTGCACCAACCTTTGAGAGCATGTTTTAAAAGTTTCAATTTAGACAAACAAACAAAATAATCCGAGTGATGTTTCAAAGAATTCCAAGTGTTGTGTATAAAAGAAACACAGTCATGGTTCAGAGACCAAGCATTATTAAACTTGAAAGGAAGAGCAAGCTTACGGTTATTCATGAGGAAGCTAACGAGAATAGGGTGATGATCAAAATTGAGCCGAGGCAAAGTTATGTTAGTTATATTGTCCCAAGTATCAAGAGCTTCCATGTTAACGAAGGCTCTGTCAAGCTTACTGGCCACAGTTTTGTTATAGAGCCTTCTATACCAAGTATATCTGGCACCAGAAATATTGACTTCGATGAGGCTACATTCTTCAATGCACGACCTAAATTCCCTTGTGGAAATAGAAAGGGGCGAGGGACCAATTTTTTCACAGGGGCTAAGGATGGCATTGAAATCACCCATAACAATCCAAGGATCACAAATGACATTGGCCATATCAAGAAGCTCAAGCCATAAAGCCCTTCTATCCTGATATCTATTGTTGGCATAGATCATGGTGCAAAAGGTATGACGGCCATTAAGAAAGAAATCATAGGTAAGATGTTGATCAGTGTTTTTAAAGATGTTGAGATTATGGAGGTTATTGTGGTAAAAGATCCACATGGAATCAGTTTGAGTGGCATTTTTACAAGAACCAAGAAAATTGTAATTAGCAGCACCAAATCTCATAAAGTTCATTTTGAAATTAACTTTAGGTTCCGAGATGGCAAAGAGATGAGGCTTGTGTGTGTTTAAATACCTCCTAAGAGTTACAGAGGTATCATTGTTGGCTATACCTTGGCAATTCCAATATATAAAATTCATTTTCGTTTGTGTTTTGGGTTAGAACCCTTCTTTTTTTTTGATTTTCCAGATTCTGGTTTCTTATGGGAACGTGTCACCATAGGGGAGGGAGTAGAGTTTTGTTTATCCTAATGTTCCTGCAAGGATGTGGAGTCAACAGATTGTAGGAGCAGATTTGTGGAAGGTTCTGAAACCGCAGTACCAACAGTAGGAGCACTGTTGATGGGAGGAACAATCTCTACTAAATGGGGAGGGTCTGCTGGTGGAATATTGTGATCTAGGTACTGGACAGAACTGCCACCAAGTGAGGCAGGAGTGTCAAGAGTAGCAGCGGATATAATAGAAGCAGAATGTGAGACAGGAGGAGGGAGAACCTGACTCACAGCAAGAAAAGGATTGCATTTGTCAACAGGATTCAGAGACAAATCAGAATTCAGATTGGTAACAAGGGCAGCCGGTACCTCCGTGTTGTTAGGAATAGCAGCCAAAAGAGTGCCAGGATGTGAAACAGCAACATTATTTGATATGTGGGCAGGGTTGGAGAACACAGTGACAGTAGAGCCAGAGTCAACAGCAGAGGGAACCGGTGACTTGATTTCAGAATCAGAGATGCTACATTTAACATTCAAATCAGGTTGCACACAAATAGAATCAGGAATGCAAATATTTTGATCAGTAGTATTAGATTTAGAATTGGAAACATTCACAGCATGGGGGCCAAGGTCATTTATAGGAGGTACAGCAGTGGTAAGATTGTCATTGGGAGAAGGTGGCACCATGTTACCTGGTACAGAGAATTTATCCAGAATAACTTGATCCTTGAGAGTTGGAATAGAGGGATCCTTCTGAACCAGTTGAGCCAAGGTATTAATATTGTCCAGTAGAGATAGAGAAACAGAGGAAGAAGCAACATGGGCTGAGCTGGTATTATTAGAAGGGGGACTTTTGTCCAAATTTTTTCCATTAGCCTCAACCACAATTGCTTCTAAACCAGTGGGAGTATTGTCTTTAATATGAAGAGATTCCTCTTCTTCAACTAAATCACTCCAGGATTTGCCCTCAACATGGGTTGATCTGGTATTATTAAATGTGTATGAGGTATGTATTGATTACTAGAGGCTATCCAATGAGATAAATGAAAATAAATTCAATGTTCAATTAAAGAAGATACCTCAAAGCCTAGATTTAGGCATGGAGGAGTGAAATTAAGATGGAGAGGTTTGTCGTGTGTAGGAGAAGAAAAAAACATGGGAGGATTTAAACATAAAATATGTGGAAAATAATCATTTGAGCTTTTATAAAGGGTCACATAGTTTGGATGCATGGTTGGAAAAACCCTGATCCACCCATGGACCATGCACTACCTCTAGAATCCACTCACTCTACCTAATTTCATCGTTTGACTAACCATATTAAAATAATGAAAAATACACCTCTAATGAGGTTTATAGCACCCACATGTCCATGCGTATTGAGTTACATGGTTATAATAATCCATGAGGCGCTGGGAAGGGAAATGGACATCCCTGTATGGTTTAACCAAACTAGGTGGACATGGTGACATGGTTCCTACTAACAATTCTTCCAACCTGGATCTTCCAAAATTTAGGTCACTGGGATACAAAATATCCCCAAAAACCCCTAAATAACCATGAATCATTTTTTACTTATATTAGGATAAACTATGTAATTTAACAGAACATTAAATGTTATAAAATTCATAGAAATATTGGTTGATAACAATATCCACACATTAAAGAAACTAATTCCAATTTTGTATTACCATGGGTTGTGATGTATCATCGGAGAATAACTTTGCCCACTGGGCATGTAATTCATCTTACCACACCCATGTATCATAGTGAACATAGATGTGTGGCTATAACACCCATAAAAATGGACAAATTACCCATAAGGATCATTTATGTCTTGATCAACAAAAAAAATAGTTCTCCTCAAAGGATGTATCAAATTGTAATTCAATCACCCCTGGGTAATTAATATTAGAATAATCTGAATGATTTTGGTGAATTTGGGTTATATGGAAGAGGTTTCTCTTGGAACGATATTTCATAGATAGTTGAAACTGGTAGGCAATCAGATTAACTATAAGCAAAATCTAAACGGGAAAAATATAATGAGGTGATAGATTCCCATGTTTCTGAATCAATTGATGCCATATTCTAGCTGAAATGTTTAAGATAACCCAAATCCCAAACTAAAACTCCAGTGAATGATGGTGATGATTGGTTTATGACTTCTTCCAACACTAATTTGTATACACACACCTCTCTATAAGATGAACATTCACAAGAGTCTATTAAATTATGTGAGGACCCAAATGTTCCTCCTCTCCAGTCTCTAATGAACACAGGACTGTGTGGCATAACCTACCATATATGTCCTCATATGGATCCATTTATATGGTCTCCTAGAAGTTTTTTATTTAATAATAAATCAAAAAGTGAAATATTTTCTCCTACTAAATATACCAATACAAGATGAATTATCAAATACCATATTCAAAAACCTATATCAAATGCTCAAACTAACAGCTAGACTATTGAAGATATATTGTAATCAATAGTACCTACAAACGCAATACCTTCTATAAACCCTTCTATAAATGTGACATGAAGCAAGAATCTATATCCAATATGATATAATGTATAACTCTATTGTGGTTTATTATCTCTAGAATATAGATCCTCTTGAGATCATCCACTAAAATATTCTCTTGAATAGATTTGAAAAGTGTAAACCTTTTAATATTTCTTGAATCAAGATTACTGTGTTAATTCCCCAAGGGGATCTAGGAAATACCATCAATAAGTTCATGGTGATGTCATCCCAATTCCACTCAGGAATACATAATGGATTTAAAATCATTTTCGGTCGCTTTTGTAATGAATTCACCTACATATAGGAGGAACACCATGAAAAAACATTGGAATCACCATTTTCATCCCCAAATACTAGTATTAGTTTTATTAGTAATTATAAATCATTGTAAAATTTGGGTTTATATCATATAATAAGGAATTATAATCTCATATCAGCTCTACATTGACAACTAGAAGTTCCTAGTCGCATCCATGAATGTGAAAGATATCATTCTAAACAATGAACCAACCAGAGGGTGGGCTATCACTTACAATGATCTCTCAGAGGACCAAACCATTAGATTATAATAGTTTCATCATCTTCACACTCTCTATAATTGAATAGGTCTCTAATAATGATCCATTTATAGACTACAGATGATGGTCTTATCCCAACAATTACATCTCAAAAAACAAAGCCATAAGATTCCACTCAATACTGGTCTTCTATAATATTTGTTTCTGTGTCTTCTTATTTAATGTATCAACAACTACATTTCTATTTCTATGTGTATATATAATCATGAAGTGGAAATAATTTAGTTATTCAAACTACCTTAATTTCATGAGATTCAAATCATGCTATGTAATTGTGTAATTTAGGATTTTATGGAATATATACAACAAAAAACAATCTCTCTGTAAATAATTCAAAAAAAAAAGAAAATAATGAAAAAAATGGAAAACTCGAGATCGTGGGTTGGGTAGTTCTTCTCATGTGGCCAAAACTGACAAGAGAATTATGCAGAGACTCATTCTTGATGAATCCAAACTACTCCTAGACTAATTCCTGACATGTCTTAATAAATATTATATATTCTCTCTATCTCCAGATGGATTATGATATTCACTGGTGTCATCCTACCTTTTTACTCTTGAAACGATATTTGATTGGTTTCTAACCATGTAAACATCACACCCTTCTTATTTAATCACAAAAGACTTGTTTAATGGAATTAACAGTCCATTACTAAATGATTAAAATTACCATATAACCCCAACTTACATCATATAACAATGACATTCTTTGGTTTTCCCCAATAAAATACATATGTCACCTTGTCTAGGTCAATTGATACACTTGATTCATAGATAATATGTCCTAGGAAGGGAAAATTTTCCACCCAATGGGTTTATATATTGGATTAGAATATAACATATGATCTATATTTATATTAAATAGGATATCAATAATTTTGGAATGGTTTTTTAAGTATGATAATACACCAATATTTCATCCTTGAAGAGTAAAAAAATTGAATCTAGAAAAGCAAGGGAAACCCATTTAATCTGTTCCATAAAAATATATAGTGTGTTCATGTTACTGAATGACATAACCAAATACTCATAAAATCAAAATCTAATATGCAATGATATACATGGTATAATTTATGGTCTTGATATACATGGTATATCTTATGGTCTTACATGTACATGATGATATCAAAACCTCATATCAATCATATAGTATCACTTTATTCCTGGATCTGGTCAACATGATTGTCTATATGTGGACATGAATACTAGTTCTTAAATTTCAATAGTTTTAATAGACAATGATCCATGAAAATCCCAAGGGTACCATGAACCTTCTTAATGAATAGGACTTGTGAACCCCATAGAGATGATCTGTGCCATATAAAAATTTTATCATCCAAATACTATATCTATATCTTGACCTCATGAAACACTGTAATAGTTATCTTATAAGGAGGAAAGGATAATTCTGAACCACCTAGTACTAGATCAGTAAAAAAACTATATGTCACTCATTGTGGTTGTATAAAAAATTATTCAAGGAAAATTCACATGAAAAAATATTCAACTGGAGGGAAATATACTAGACACATTCCTTGATCTTCAAGATATTAGTTAGAAATTTTGGAATTCATCATTCTCAACCCATGATTATAAGGTATATATAGAATTTCATAGAGATCACATTCACATTTTTTAATACAATTACCTCACTTTGGTGATTTATATTTCACAATTTTATGATATAGATTAATATAAACATGATATTTATCCAAACAGTCCATCCCAAGAATGATGTCAAACCCTATCATCTCATGTATGAAAGAGGTCCCATATGACGTGAAACCATCCAATCTCAAGGGATAACTCCCTACACTAATGTACACATTCTGATTAAAATCCCAATATAGTATCTATGGATATAATGATATAATAAAATTGAACATCGAGTCCAACAATCTCCAAAATAGTCCCATATATGACTACTCTTCTAATACTCAATTTATGGTGTCTAGATACATAAACCACTACCACCACCTCAACCTGACTAGACTATCTCACTACACCTCCATTCAAGTTTAGAGGTTTCTGAACTCACTCCAAAATTTGAATCAAGTGCTTACTCTATCTCACTAGCTATTGGTGTTAAAGAACAATAAAATCATTGAATATGACAAAACATGTTGAAATAATACTATTCAATTTTCTCCTTGGTACATTGAGGTTTCATTGGTCTAGGTCAGCCACATAGATGGAGCATCTCTTATCTACCTAATTGTTTAATCAAGATAAAAATATATCCATGTTGATGATAAAAAATATGCATCCTGATATTGGTCAATGTAGTTCTGATTCAAGGCACCAAACAACCCTATCTCATACCCCAATCCCTTTTCAAGTTAAACATAGTGATACATTCCACTATTAATATTCAATATATGGTATTAAGTATAAATACATTCACCTATGGTCAAATGTAACACATGATACCGTCTGAAAATTTCATATATTTAGATGTCACATCACATAAAATAATAGGTTTGAAACACTAGATATTTATAAGATAGGAAGAATAATCCATGACTGATAATGCGCTTTTCACCAAGTTTATAAACTTTTCGGCTCTATCAACCAACAACATTATAAGAGATAAATAATCGTAGAAGGCCATCTGAAAAGCCCTCCATTCCACATCACAATGAAGATTCATCTGACTAATAACATACCATCATCTTTTTCCTGAATCCCAAAATATGTATATAGATAGCATGAACCTCCTCTTGGGATGTGTCTCGAGATGCTACAAAATCCACATCATGGCCTTTATCCTTGAATCTGCTACCCGTGGGCCACCAAGATAATAATATGTGGGTGGATGCTGCTACTAAAACACATAAATCCACAATTCTATAGTTAGTATTATTAATATTTTTATTTGAATAGTTAGATAAAATCATATTTAACCCGATCAAAATAAGGAATTAACACCCATATCTCATTTGACTAGTAGTTCATCAAGTTTCACTATCGTAGGTTCTACTTGTGGATCAGGTCCCACCACCTCCAGAGCACGAACTTTAACAACCTCTTGGCATAATAATAAAAATCATGATGGTTGGAATGTCTCCAAAAATTCCAAAAATATGCCTTCTTTTAAAATTATATTATCGATAAATTCATAGATATAAGAATATGGTTGTACAATCTTTCATGTATAAAAGTCGAACCCCTATTCCTACTCCTAATGTAAGGAATGAGTGATGTTAGGATCATAAAAACAAAAATATTCACTACCTACTACCCACTACTATGGTCAAGTTACGGTCAAGTTCTTTATTATATTTCAATGTTACTGATATATATAATTTCAATTAGATGTAATTGAGGAAAACACACATTATCTTTTAATAGAAATTCCTTATTTAATGGAGACAATTTCATTTTTGATTTGAATTAAATTTATGTCTTTATTCATTTATATAGTAAATCATTACAATGGTATAATTATAATGATATCTAGTTCCAATTTATTAAGGATCATACACCATATAAAAGTAAATGTGGCATCCAAATAATAAAAACCAATCATTCGTTCAATTCCTACAAGAAATTTTAGATACATTTATAGTTTATAGGAATCAATCCACCCAAACATGATGTTGGTAATTCCCATAGTAATATAAACATGTCATGGAATATAAATGATCTAATACTCATCATGTGCCTATAATAATGGATGAAATAATGCTCTCGTACCTTATCGGGTGATGCTAAAAAATATATACTAATAAAGAACACAAAATATCCAATACCTCTCCCAATAGGTATATCATGAGAAATGTAATAAGAACAACCCATAACAGCAGATCCCAACCATGGTAATTTGGTTATTCATTGTACATGGGTTAGCTACTCTCTAATACATTCTTATTGAAAAATCCTATCATGTTTTATTTCCCAATTATACCATCACATTTGTAAGGTAATACAGGAGAAGAAATGAAATAACCATTGTCAAAACTTTGTGACTTCTCATACTTGGTTCACTCTAAAGTAACCAAACTTGATTTGACACATGGTCTCAAGTGTGCCTCCCAGAATTTTAGATGATTCCAACTAGTACTGAGGGTCCATGGTGGAAAAATATTGGGACTATTACAGTAGTGTCAGAGTGTAGAACTATCATATAACCATGTTTATAAATAGGGAAATTATAATAGATAAATGAATAGTGGAAGAGAAATCATCCATTTTAATAATAAATAGTTAAATCATATCCATCAATTTCATATATAAAATCAGAATCATTTCACAATATAAATATAGGAAATATAGGTGGATTAGGGGAACATGTATATAAAACATTCTATACGAAATTAAACAAAAGAAAAAAGGCTATCTAAAGTATCATATTCAGAATAGTGTCAGTCCTCTTCCACCCTTACACCGTCTTCGTTAGGTAATTAAACATATTCTATTATACCTAACTACATCTAGGATGTATTTCTGGGTACCCAATAGTAGTCCAAAAGGGTGGCATATACACTTATTAAACCACCACCAATGGTTTTTAATTCCATTTAGTTAATGATCATATTATATGAAGTGTGTCGGTAGTAATAATTTTTTTAAAAAATATGAAGTAATTGAATAGAAAAAATAGGTCAGGGTTCCACTAGAACTCCTATCCCCATCTACCTTCTTTATTCTAATATTGAATATCTATGTTAACAAATTGTCGTTGATGAATGTATATTAAATTCTTGGTATATCGCTCATAGCGGAAGGATCCCCATTAAATCCAAACTCTTTAAGATAACTATAAAAATTCCATCAAAATAGTAATGCTCTAATAGATTCCATCCTAGTTCTTTGGATTGGTTATCACATTGTGTAGTCAATTTTTTACATGATTGATAGGAATCCTAAACCTATCCTCGGTGTTCCTAATTTGGAATATAGGTATTACTACGGGAATAACATAAACCCATCAACTTAGAATCTTGTCCTATTAATTCATATTAGGATCCCTCGTAATTCTCTATGGGTGGTATAAATTTACTACCCTATGAGTCCATCCATGGCCATCCATGGATTTCTAAAGTGTCACTCATGTAATATATAATGATAACACTTCTGATTCAATCCATGAAATTATATAATTGAACCCAAGTGTCACTCCTCACATGTATAATGATTCTCCCTCCGAGTCTATCCATGGATGTCTATGTATTGAGTCCTAGGATCACTCAGGGATATATTATAAATCTTTTTATTTAGTCCATCCATGAGGTTAATATGAGAACCCATACCCATGGATCAAGATAATTTCATTACAATTAATTTAATTTAGTATTCCTGATTTTTTCATTTATGTAATTCTGATTCAAACCCCATACTTCACTAATGACAAAGAAATATTAATGGTCATGCGCCCAATATCTAACTGTACCATTTAAGTTCAAATTTTATTTAGTTGTCTATCACATTTATATAAGAAATTTTCTCACCTCTATTGATAGATCAAACGATATCATGTGATTAAAAGGAATTTTATCCCATGAATCCTCAAATTAATCTTAATTGGGAATTATGGTGTTAATGAACATCTCAAGCCAAGAAAAGAAAGGATTGTAACCAATGTTTTTGGTACATTGTGTTTCATTACCTCTTTCATTGATGTCAATCTATAAACCAATAAATTTATTTTACATCAAAAAATCCATGGGTAAAAGAACACACCTTAAAAGTTAAATCAATTAAATATTCCTCTCAAGGTGGTTTCATCCAATTTAAAAACACACCTAAGGGGTGATCTAATTTATTTTCCTTAAACACCAACAATACTTAAACATAGATCATTCCTATCTATATTATTTTATAATAATTTTATTCAATAATATGTGATAATAAAATATAGTGTGTGGAATAATGGTGTATTAATTACGCACAAATAACTTATGGAAAAATCATGGTTCCACATCCCTTATCATTGTAATAGGATCCTCATATATTGTTGGCCTCTAATGAATGTTAGAATGGAAGAATTCTAAAAATAGAAAAATTTCCTTAAAATAGGGCATATTAGTTGACCCAAAATAAAATATGTTAATTGGAATAGAAATGGAAAAATGTGAATGTGGTATTGAAAGATTACCAGTGGATATCCACGAAGAATGAAAACAAAGGATTCAAATTTTAGATGGAGAAGATACCACAATTCAATACTTTAGGTGTCGAGGTGGAAGCTTAAAATGTAGATGGATGTTGTTCAGGGAGGATGAAATAAAATAAGGATGAGTTAAATATAAAGGAGGAAAAAAATATCATATCACCATTTTAAATGGATTCATGGATTGGATGTAGGGATAGAAAAATTATGCACCATCGATGCACCGTGAACTACACCAAGACACCCCTCACACGGGCTAGGTATATGGTTTGACTAGATATGAACGGTCCTTACAAAAACCCTATGTAATGAGGTTTATAACACATGAATGGTCATGTGTCATGGGTGGCATTGTTATGAAAAATTATGTGGCCCTAGGAAGATAACTGGACCACCCTACCTGTATAAACAAAATCATGCAGACTTGGATGCATTGTTTCTATAAATTATACATCTCGCCTCTTTCTTTCAAATGTATGGGATCCAGGTTCTGAAAAATCCTCAAAGACCACCCCAAACTCTTTAATCCTCATTAGGTACATATATTAGGATAAAAATAACCAATTTAACCAAAAATTTATGGTTTCATTCCATAAAAAAATTTTGGGTTCTTACATTTGTTTTGGTTAACAAATAAGCCGAAAAATGGATTTATGGAACAAAAATTGATTTATTATTGTTGGATTTTTATCCCTAGATTTTATTTTTATATATTTTTTATTACTATCCATTCATCATTATAAAAAAACAAATTCATTCCATCCCAAACAATATATGAGGTTCATTTATCAGGTTTATGTTTTGTGCATTTCTCCCATAGTTCTTCAAACATTCACAGTTAGAATTTCCCTCAGCTTGTAGTTCAATAAATACCAAGTATAAGATCATCATTAATCATTCTTTATTCAATGGATGACTTGATTGGGGTTAGGTTTGGGGATTCTGGAATAACCGATGTGGGATGATGACTACGAATCGTTTGATATGGATTAAGATCAGATAATTGTTCTCAAAATGAGGTTAGGAATCATGGCTTTATTGTGGTGTGATATGAGGTAATTTTCAAGAGAAAGAGGGTTGGAATATGGTCACTCTTGACATTCGAGGCTCGTTCAACTCATAATTGGGTGCTTATCGTTGGGACCCATGGTGAGTGTGAAAAATCTGGAGTCATGGGAGAAATTATGAGAGGTCCAATGTTTTTTAGAAAAATCAAAACTATACTCCACGTAATTTAGAGGAACAAACACAGTCAATACAACAAAAATTCATTTCACACCACTATCATATACAAGTGCAATAAAAAGGGTTGAAAAAGGGTCCCTATATTAGGGCTAAAAAAGCACAGATAAAGTGTACAATTTATCATCATTTTAGAGGTAATAAAAGAGATCCTTTATCATTGCTTTATTTTTATCTCTGATAAAGGGTACCCTTTATCACTACTTTATTTTAATCACCCATAAAGGGATACTTTATGAAATCAGTTTTTAGCACTGATAAAATTCCATATAAAATGTAATAATTAAATAAATAAAATCATAATAAAATTATGAAAAAAAATTTTTAATATGTTATTAATTAAATAATTATTTCTCAAAATGAATATTTTTATTATATTATATATAAACTATATATATTAATGTATATTATATATTAAATATATATATTTATAGAAAATAAAAATAAAAAAAATAAAAAATAAAAATAATTAAATTGAGAAAAATAATAAACATTTTATTAAATAAATAATTATTAACAATGTTAATAAATTGTATAAATTAAATATATAGATATATATATATATATATTAATGTATACAAATTTTATTTATATAATACAAAATTATTATTCAATACATTAAACAGAACTATATTTAATGAATAATAGTTTATAATTAAAAAATAACATGAATAAAAAATACTGATTTACAACATCTAGTAGATTCAACACACACACATATTTTTTCTGATAATTTAATCAATTTATATTATTTATTATATATTTATATATACTTGGATTTAAAATTTCAGTATGTATTCATCTTTATTTAAATATATATCTTTTTAATGAATAATTCAAATTTAATCAATCAAACTTTTCTAATATTTCAATATTTTTATTGTGTACCCATTTCTAATTATTCAATTTAAGTTATTTTTTACAAGCATCGATTTAATTATAAATATTCATAAATAATGTAAAAAATATTTATTTTCAAAAATATTTATAAATAAAAATATTTATAAATGTATATTTACTATTTTAATAAAAATATACATTTATAATTATAAATTAAGAAATAATATTTGTTTAAAAAATTAATTATATATATTTTGATAAAAGAATATATATATTTAAATAATTATAATGATGTAATACATTTACATAAATAATTAATGTACTTACAATATTAATATATATATATATATAATATGTATAATTATATACAAAGACATGTATTATTTTTAAAAAATGTATTTATATAATTATAAATAATTAATTATATATTTTAAGAATTATAAAATTATAATAAATATATTTAAATAATGAATATATTTACAATATTTATACTTGTATATATTTTTTTAAATTTATATTTAGTTATATGTATATTTTTTATATTTTTTAGTTATAATTATAGTTATGAACCCTTAATCAGTACTAGAATCATTATCATTAGTAAATATAAATTTTTATCATTGCTCAAAAATGATGATAAAATATAGCTTTATCCACGCTAAAAAGTAGTAATAAAGATGAATTTGTTTCTAGGCTAATCATTCGTGCAATGATAATGTGGATCATTATCAGTGATTTTTTTAAAAGTGATGATAAACGTGACCTGGTCAATATAAATTTACCCTGACCACTTGTGAATGCACCATGATTTATGTAGCTTTCCACCGATGTTATCCTAAGCCGATGATCCTCCTCGGGGAATCAAAGCTCAAATCATGGTTTTAATCAAGGCTTGAACAATATCAAGGCCCAAATCCAAGGTGAGAACGATTCAAGGGTCGAATGAATCCCAGCTACTAATGATTTCCAGGGGTTTGAAAATCGAAATTCTCTTGGATGATTCAATGATTCAATGAATGGTATCATATTCTCTCCTTATCCTCCTCACACATTTATTGATTTTTTATAGAGATCTATTTTTTTATCATCGTTCTTACTTTACTGTCATCATTTCTCGTTGGTCAACAATGTTAATTGGGGGATGTCTGTTTGAAAGGATATATGGATATTTTTGCTTCCCAAAACCCACTATTAGACCTTTTCTATTCCGTTCAACCCACCAAACACAACACTACAGATGGAAGCAATATTTATTGTGGAGTGTTAATATTCCATTGGATTAATGGATCCTTAATTATGTGGATTTATTACTCTCTATTACCAAGAAGGGATTCTTGGATTATTATGTATATAATATTATCATACATTTTCATTAACTTGATGATAATGATCTTCGTATCGTGGGGATGGTTTTTTATCAAAGATGATATATCACATGAATGTTACATGAAATTAGAAAGTGTTATAATCATACCAAGTTTATGTATGAACATAATTTCATGTTGGTCAGCTCGATGTTGTAGGATTTGGCTCATGATTCACATATTAAAAGTGGAAAATTATTCAGGGTTCCATGGTTTTGGATAGAGGAGTAAAATATACGAATTTTTATATTTAGACACACAGAAATGTATATTTTAATAATAAATACATACATATATATAATATAGATATATATTATACAAATACATTATACATATATTTATATATATCATATAAATATAAATATATATTAAAATATAAAAATATATACTATACAAATATATTAGACAAATATATTATACAAATATTATATAAAAAATACTATATAAATTTATTGTACAACTATATTATAAAAATATATATTATACAAATATGTTATACAAATATACTACAAAAATATATATGTAACAAATTAAATAAATACAAATTTGTTATATATTTATATATATTATATTTAAAATAAAGTAAATATAAATTAAATCTTTTTTATTTATATATCATACAAATATTTTATACAGATATATAATTATATTATATGAACATAAGTTTATATTATATCTGTAAAATATGTAAAAGAAAAAAAAATATTATACAACAAAAGATATATATTAAAAAGATATATATATATATATATATATTAAACAATACTCAAATGTATATTACACAAGTATATTATACAAATATATTTTACAAATCATTATAAAAATATATTTTAATAGAGTCTGTCGAATGGATGAAATTCATAATTCAATTTTATTTTGGATGATTCATCTCACATTGATAATATTTTTGTAAGAGTGGGTCATCTACCATTCGACATAAAACATCTATATCATCCATAATTACTATAATTTATTTCATTATGACTAAAATTTTATATTATATGCCAAAAATCAGCATAAAACCAATAATATCCCTTTAAATGAAATTTTCATATAATCCTTCCCCTTCGTATGTTTGAAAATAATTATCATTTTCTACCAATCTAGACATAATTCTTGACTCAATTTATCAAGTACAAATTTGAGATATTTAAAATCATTATAATTATTAGGTATATTCTTTTCCAAATAATATTTTATCAATTCCTTATCAATTATTAACTGGAATTATTATTTTTAGATGTTTTAAAAAAATTGATATACAATTAATATTTAATTTAATAATTCTATATGTTTTTACATTACTTATTCGAAAAAAATAAAATGGAGGTAGTCAAATTCTATATATGTTGGAATAATTATGAGAAATTATTTTTTCAACCATTTTAAGTCAACATGTATTGGTTCCACCCCTAGCAATCTATGATCACGGACTATGTATATGAAATAACAATTTAATTTTATTAATTTTTTTTTATAAATATATTTTTATATCTTTTTTTATGGAATTACTGTTTATTATTATTTTTTACCATATTTTAGTTTCTTATTAATTAGTAGTTTCCTATATAATATTTTTATTTGTCTAGGGGATTCAGAAAATATTGGATTGCTCATTTTAATTGATGTAGGACTAGTGTTACATAGATAACATAAAGTATTAAAAGTGATATTTCTCATATAAATAATGAATTAATAGAGTCCCCAAATATTCATATATCATTACATGTTCATAATAAGGCCACATAAATATCATACAAGAATGTTTATGCACCCCAAATCCGACCTTCAATAGTCCACAAGTACATATCTAGTTTTAATGGTGTAATTATAGCATATGGGAGGAATTTCCATTTTATATAAAACACTGCAGTACAATTTTCACCCTCATCAACTTCATCTCTCAAACAATTATAAATTCAATTTTCCTTCTAAACTCACCCCCTTATATTTAATGTTTATCATAATACTATGATAATTAGTCAATAAATATATTAATACTTCTTATATTATTTCAATCATCATTGTTTTATGTCCCCAATAGATGAACTGTGTGCGTCAAACACAAAATTGATGTAAATTGAACATTGTATGAATAAAATAGATAAAACTGTACATATTGTAGTAATTAATTTAAAAAAATTCAATTACCCATTTTCATAAATTCATACACAAATTATTTGAAACTATATAACATTAGGATTACCTCAGTATAATACTGAAGAGTTTGCACTAATGAATGGTATGGGGAGAAGTGTTCTTCCTCTAGTAGCTCACACTCTATCTATACATGATAAAGTGTAATTTTTTCTTTCCAATCATAGTGTAAATATTCTAGTGGGGAATCCTTCAAATATTAATAATGTTTTGTCATTTATTAATATGTATTTACATGTACTAAAATCATATGACTGTCATGTTTTGATGCAAGAGTTTACACTAGTTGCTTTCAATTTTCCTGCTAGTAACTGAGAAAATGTCATCTTAGAAAAAACATTAAATCAAGGATGACTCATCCATTGAGAAATCTCAATATGTTTATTCCCATACTAGTTAAGATAGTTTAGTGTATGTTAGTGTAGACTATAATTTAGGGATTTGGATTCTAGATAGAGGAACCAAATCCCTAAAACAGTAAAAGTACAAAGATATTTCAAAGATAATGTAAACGTGTTTTTTAATATACTCTGTTTCTTCATATAATATTATATGTTCTCTAATAAATTATCATAATAAAAATTAAATGGTTGAATTGTCATTCATGAAATGTCTTCTACAATTAACTAAGTTACAAATCTCTTATAAGAATAAACTATAACGAAGAAAACCCTTTGGGATGTTTTGAAGTTAATGTTATGATATACTTTCACTATTTGATTGAAAATATATATAATAAAATATGGATATCATTTCAATTATATTCTAAAGAGTCCATTTATTTTATAAGTTTTTAACCATATTTTATTCCTTAATATACTAAAACATAAACAGACTTATCTTTCCTCAAAATAATTTCACCCCAGGAGAGTTATATTTCTCAAATCACTTCATCTTCCCTCCACTTCCTATGTAAGAAGAGAAACGTTGATGCATCTACCTAATCATAATGTTAACATTCATTTTTGAGTAATAATATCATTATCAATACAATTATTTTATTTTTTCCTAATTATGGTTAATTTATTTTTTTTAGTATTACTCAAATAATAATTTGTTTCTCATATAGGTGAAATATTTTTTTATATAGGGATGTGTCAATCCTTATTTTATTCATTTTTACACCAAAACATCTATATACTTTTTCTCCATCAAAACAATATCACCCCAATATTTTTGGAATTTATCACTTTTGGTCATGTTCCCTCCACTAATCAATCAGATAGGTAGTGTTTATTATATCACATTAAAATTATTTTCAATAGAATTATTATATTATTTCAAAATTTTGTTTAATATATTTCATTATATTAATAATAATATAGAAAATATGATCATACATAGGTAGAATATTTTGTTTCAGTTGGGGTGTTTTGTTTTATAATCATCTAGCTTGTGATGGATTTTACTTTCATGTTGTAACAGAGATAATGACGACAAGGAAATGTGTCATGAATACATACAACCATCATGAGAAGGTGAATTTCTAATACTTATTTGAATAATTTCATCACCACTTTATCAACTATTAGTATTTTAATTTGATTATCAGTTTTATCTACTACCTATTTATTTTTTCATGCATATTTTGGGAAGTAATATTGTTCTTTTAACTATATCCAACATGACAAAGAAGGGATAAAATGATTCTTTCTACAAATATTTCCCTGATTTTCATTACCATTTCATTCCTTTATCAAACCACAGACACATTATACTAAATCGATGTCCCTATTTGAAGAAACATTTTTCATTATTGACATATAGAACTGTAGTGGAAGCTCATGTTCCCATTATAGTGACTTCTTGTGATATAATGGGAACAAGATCATCCTCTTCTCTTATGGATTTCAATAATTAGAAAGGATTTTTTGCTAACAACATCATGTTTATATTTATTGTTGGTTTTTTTTACAAGGACTGAAAATGGAAATCATGGTAACACTGGTATTAAGAAATTTATTGAGAGTTGTGGTTCTGTAGGAATGATCTTCATCTAATTCTGGAAAATAATGTGACTATTGTAATTCCAAATGCATTTATTTATTTACTATTGACCATAATTTTAGTAAAAAATAAAATTGGAATACTCAAAACCGAGAAAAACATATTCATATTGTTTTTATATTCTAATAAAATAATCGAGAAGTCATTTTTAATTTTTAGGAATATTTTTTACCTCATTTTGAAACATGAATTTCATGATACGACTCAAAGTGTCTATTATCAGTTTTACATTGAAAATTTTAAGACGATTCATCAATTGAGAATTGAGGATTTTATCTCTAACATTCAATATAATTTATTAAATTGATTATAAAATAATTTATGATGTTTAGGAATTGGCCTCATGTGAGACTGATACATGATGTGATATTTATGATTCAATTTGTGTGTTTCTAGTTTAAAATTATTTTTTTTTGTAAAAATACAAGTGACATACTTAAAACTATGAAAACACATTCAGATTATGTTGATAATTTATTTTCATGTTCCATAATTCATTTGAGATGTGTATGAATTAGTTTTCCTTAGACAAACACATGGAATGATTTATATGACTCAATGTGATTATTTTTATTTAAAATTTTAATTAATATTATTAAAAAAATATTACAAACTCAATAAAAACAAAACATATTATAATTATATTTATACATTTATAAAATGATCCATAAGTATTTTGGTATGTGTATGGATGATGTACACATCAATTATACAAATGGTGTGATCCTTATGACTCCAATTACATCATCATTTATAAAATTGACATTAATTTTAGTAATAAGTAAAACAAAAGAATTGAAAACTAATATAAAACATTTTGATTGTTTTTATACATTATTAAATTGATCAATATTTCATTTTTAGGTGTAAGAAAATAGCCAATGTCATAGGGGAATGATATTTTATTCCCTTTTTAAATAAAGTTAATTTATAAACTAATCAATTAAATTAACAAACAAAAAGAATGGGAAGAAATAACAGAACATAATTGGAAAATCAATTTAATTTTCCTGTCAGGGTGGATTTATCATATTTAACAAACCAAAGGGGGGTTTAATTCAAGGTCCTTAATATACAAAGATATATAAATCTGTACCATAGGTCATATTGGTTAATAATGTTAAATTAATTTAATTATAATTTCATTTAATAATAAATGATCTAAAAATATGGCATGCATCACAATGACGTAATACATAAACCCCAAGACATTAAGGGAAAAGAATGGGACCACCTACCTTATATTACTAGTCAAACCCACAAAGGATGTTGGACTCTAATCTAATGTATAATCAAATAAAAATAGTAAATATATAAATGTTCAAAAAAGCCATATTATATTGCCAAAAAATTGCCCTATCAATGGGAATATAAACAATTAAAGTTGTATGGGGTATGTATAGATTACTAGAGGATATACAATGAGATCAAAGAAAATAAATTCAAAGTTCAATTGACGAAGATACAGCAAAGCCTTGATTTATGAATGGAGGAGTGAAATTAAAATGGAGACGTTAGTCGTGTGTAGGAGAAGAAAAAAGAAGGGGAGGAGTTAAACGTAAAATAAGTGGGAAATAATCATTTCAGCCTTTATAAAGGGTCACACAATATAGACACATGGTTGGAAGAACCATGATCTACCCTTGGACCATGCACTACCTCATGAATCCACTCACTCTACCTAATTGCATAGTTTAACTAACCATGTTAAAATATAGAAAAATAAACCTCTAATGAGGTTTACAGCACCCAGATGTCCATGCGGCTTGAGTTGTATGGTTAACACAATCCATGAGGCCCTGGGCAGAGCACTGGACATCCTCGCATGGTTTAAAAAAACTATGTGGACTAGGTGACACAGTTCCTACTAATAATTCTTCCGACCTGGGTCTTCCAAAAGTTAGGTCACTGGGATTCAAAAAATCACCAAAAACCCCTAAACACTAATGAAATCATTTTTCACTTATATTTGTATAAAACTAAATAATTTAACAGAAAATTAAACGTTATAAAATTCATAGAAAAGTTGGTTGGTTACAATATCAACACGTTAAAGAAACTAATTCTTATTTTGTATTTCCATGGGTGGTTATGTATCATCGAAGAATAACATTGGCCACTGTGCATGTAAGTCAGCTTCCCACATCCAAGTTTCATCGTGCAAATAGATGTATGGCTATAACACCCATACAAAAGAGGCAAAGAACACATAGGGATAATGTTTTTCTTTATCAACAATAATAAACTGGTTCCCCTCAAAGGATGTATCAACTTGCAATTCAACCGCCCCAGGGAAATGAATATTATAATAATCTGAATCATTTCGGTAAATTTGGGTTATATGGAAGAGGTTGTTTTTGGCCCGGTATTTCAGAGATAGTTGAAACTGATCGGCAATCAGATTAACTATAAGTAAAATCTAAAAGTCAAAAATATAATGAGTTGATATATTCCCTTGTTTCTGAATCAATTTATTCCATAATCTAGGTGAAATGTTTGAGATAACCCAAATCCAAAACTAAAACTCTAGTGATTGATGGTGATGATTGGTGTATGACTTCTTCCAATACGAATTTGTATACATACACTTCTATATAAGATGAAAATTCACTAGAGTCTCTTAAATTATATAAAGACCCAAATGTTCATCCTCCCCAATCTCTGATGAACACAAGAGTGTGTGCCATGACCTACCATATAGGGCCGCATTTGGATCCATTTATATGATCTCCTAGATGTTTTTTATTTTATTATAAATCAAAAAGGGAAATATTTTCTCCTAATAAATATACAAACACAAGATGAATTATCAAATAACATATTCAAAAACCTGTATCAAATTCTCAAACAAATCGGTAGACTATTGGGGATATATTGCACTCAATAATACCTACAAACACAATACCTTCTATAACCCCTGCTGTAAATGTAAAATGAAACAAGCATCTCTTTCCAATATGATAGAATGTATAACTTTTTTGAGGTGTATTATCTCAAGAATGTAGATCCTCTTAAGATCATCCACTAGAATGTTCTCTTGAAAAGATTAGAAAAGTGTAAACTGTTTAATCTGTATAGAATCATGAATATTGTGTTAATTCCCCAAGGGTATCTAGGAATTCCCATGAAGAAGTTCAAAGAGATGTCATCCCAATTCCACTCAAGAATACATAATGGATTTAAAATCATTTCTGGTCACTAGTGTAATGAATTCACCAAAAGATAGGTGGAACACCATGTAACAAACCTATGAATCCCCATATTAATCCCCAACTACTAGTATTAGTTTTATAAGTCAATATACATCTTTTAAAAATTTGGATTTAATTTATATAATAAGGAATGATAAACATATCAGCTCCCCTTTAACAACTACAGGTTCCCAATTGCATCCATGAATGTGCAAGATATCATTCTAATCAATGAACCAACCAGAGGGTGGGATATCACTTAAAACACTCTCTCAGAGGACCAAGCCCCTAGAATCTTATAGTTTCCTCATCTTCACACTCTCTATAAGTTAATAGGTCTCTGATAATGATCCATTTATTTAATAAAGATGATGGTCCTAATCCTAGAATTACATATCAAAAAACAATTCCATAAGACTCCACTCGATACTGGTCTTTTGTAATATTTGTTTCTGTGTCTTCATATTCAATGTATCAACTACTACATTTCTATTTCTAGTTGTACATGTAATCATGAAGTGGAAATAATTTAGTTATTCAAACCACCTTAATTTCATGAGATTCAAATCATGCTATGTAAATGTGTACATTATTATTTTCAAGTCTATATAAAATAAAAAATAATCTCTTAGTAAATAATTCCACCAAAAAAAGAGAATCATGAACAAAAATGGAAAACACGAGATCATGGGTTGGGTAGTTCCTCTCATGTGGCCAAAACTGACAAGAGCATTATGTAAAGACTCGTTCATCATGATTCCAAATAGATACTAGACTATTTACTTACGTGTCTTAGTACATATTATAGATTCTCCCTATCTCTAGATGGATTATGATCTTCACTAGTGTCATCCTCCCTTTTTACTCTTGAAACTTTATTTGATTGGTTTTTGACCATGTAAACATCACACCCTTCTTAGTTAATCACTAATGATCTGTTTAACGAAATTGACAGTCCCGCACGAATTGATTAGAATAACCATATAGCCCCAAGTGACATCATATATCAATGTCATTTTTACGTTTTCCCCATGAAAATACATATGTCACCTTCTGTAGGTCAATTGATACACTTTAATATGAGATAATATATCCTAGGAAGAAAAAATTATCCACCCAATGGTTTTATTTATCGGATTAGAAAATATCATATTCTCTATCATTATATTAAATAGTATATCAAGAATTTTGGAATGGTTTTTAAGTATGATAATACACCAATATTTCAACCTTAAAGAGAAAATAAATGACTCTAGAAAATCATGGGAAACCCATTTCATCAGTTCCATAAAAATTTATAGTGTGTTCATGATACTGAAAGACATAAACAAATACTCAAAAAATTAAAATCTAATATGCAATGATATACATGGTATATTTTATGGTCTTTATATACATGCTATATCTTATGGTCTTGCATGTACATGATGATAACAGAATCTCATATCAATCATAGAGGAGAACATTATTCCTGGATCTGTTCAACGGGATTGTCTATATGTGGACATGGATACTAGTTCTAAAATGTCAATATTTTGAATAGACAATAATCCATGAAATTCTCGTGGGTACCATCCTCTTTCTTAGTGAATAGGACTTGTGAACCCCATAGAGATGATCTGGGCCATGTAAAAAATTTATCATCCAAATACTGTATCTATATCTTGACCTCATGAAACACTATAATAGCTATCTTATAAGGAGGAAAGGATAATGTTGAACCACCAAGAACTAGATCAGTAGAAATCTCTATGTCACTCATTTATGGTTGTCTAAAATATTAGTTAAGGAAAATTTACAAGAAAAAATATTCCACTACATGGAAATATTCTAGAAACATTCCTTGATCTTCAAGATATTACTTAGAAATTTGGGAATTCATCATTCCCAGCCCATGATTATAAGGTATATATAGAATTTCATGGAGATATCATTCTCATTTTTGAATACAATTACCTCCCTTTGGTGATTTAAATTTCACAATTTTATGATAAAGATTAATATAAGCATGATATGTAACCAAACAGTCTATCCCGAGAATAATGTCAAACACTATCATGTCAAGTAAAAAAGAGGTCACATATGATGTGAAACCATCCTATCTCAAGGGATAAATCACTACACTAATGTAAACTTTCTGAATAAATTTCAAATAGAGTATCTATGGATATCATGATATATGAAAATTGAACATCGAGTCCAAAAATCTCCAAAACATGCCAATATATGACCACTCTTATAATACTCTATGTATGGTGTCTAGATACTTAATCACTACAACCACCTCAATCTGACTAGACTATCTCACTACACCTCCATCCAAGATCAGAGGTTTCTAACACTCTCCCAAATTTGGATCCAGTGCTTACCCTATCTCACTAGCTATTGGTGGTAACGAACTATAAAATCACTGAATATGACAAAGATTGTTGAAATAATACCATTAATTTGTCTCTGTTGTACATTGAGGTTTCATTAGTCTAGGTCCACCACATAGATGGAACATCTCTTAACTACCTGATTGTGCAATCTAGATTATAATATCTCCATGCTGATGATAAAAAATATGCATCCTGATATTGGTCAATGGAGTTATGATTCAAGGGAGAAAACGGCCTTATCTCGTACCCACATCCTATTTGAAGTTAAATGTAGTGATACGTTCCAATATTAATATTCACGAGATGGTAGTAAGTCAAAATAGATTCACCTATGATCAAATGTTACACATGATACCATAAGAAAATTTCATAGATTTAGATGTCACATCACATAATAGAATAGGTTTTAAACACTAGATATTTGTATGATATGAAGAATACTCCCTGACTGATAATGTGCTTTTCACCAAGATTATAAACTCTTTGTCTCTACCAACCAATATCATTATAAGAGATAATTAATCGTAGAATGACATCTGAAAATCCTTCCAAGACATATCCCAATAACAATTCATCTGGCTTATAACATACCAACATCTTTTTCCTGAATCAAAAAATATGTAGATACAGAGCATAACCCTCCTCTTGGGATGTGTTTCGAGATGCCACAAAATCCACATCATTGCCTTTATCCCTATATCTGCTAACCATGGGCCACTAAGCCAAGAATATGTGGGCGGATACTGCTACTAAAACTCATAAATCCACTCTTCTATAGTTAGGATTAGTCATATTTATATATTAATAGTTAAAACAAATCATATTTAACCCTAGTAAAATACGGCATCAACACCCATATATCATTCGACTAGTAGTTCCTCAAGTGGCACTATCGTAGGTACTACTTGTGGGTCAGGTCCCACCACCTCTGGAGCATGAACATCACCAACCTCTTGGCATAATAATAAAAATCATAATGGATGGAGTGTCTCAACAAATTCCAAACATAGGCCTTCTTATAAAATTTTATAATCGATAAAATCATAGATATAAGAATATGGTTGTACAATACTCCATGTATAAAATTCAAACCCCTATTCCTACTCCTATTGTAAGGTTTGAGTGATGTTAGGATCATAAAAACCAATATAGTCACTACCTAATACCCACTACTATGGTCAAGTTATGGTCAGGTTCTTTATTATAAGTCAATGTTCTTAATATATAGAATTTCAATTAATTTTTATAGAGGAAAACACACATTAAAATTTAATAGAAATTCCTTATATAATGGAGACAATTTCATTTTAGATTAAAATTACATTTTTGTCCATATTCATTTATATAGAAAATCATTACCATGGTAGAATATATAGATATCTACTTCCAATTTATAGAGGATCATACACATTATAAAACTAAATGTGGCATCCAAATATTAAAAACCAATCATTTGTTAAATTACTACATGACATTTTAGAAACATTTCTAGTTCATAGAAATCAAGCCACCGAAACATGATGTTGGTAATTCCCATAGTAATATAAATATGTCATGGAATATGGGTGATATAAAATTCCCCAAGTGCCTATTAGAATGGATGAAATAATGCTCTCATTTCTTATCAGGTGTTGGTAAAAAATATATACTAATAAAGAACACGAAATATACAGTACCTCTCCCAATAGTTATATCATGGGAAATGTAATAAGAAAAACCCATAACAACAGATCCCAACCATGGTTATTTGGTTATTCATTGTACATGGGTAAGATACTCTCTCATACATTCTTATTGAAAAATATTAACATGTTCCATTTCTCAATTATACCATCTCATTATTAAGGTAATAAATGAGAAGAAAAGAAATATCCTATGTCAACACTTGGTGACTTCTGAGACATGGTTCACTCTAAAGTAACCAAACTCGATATGACACATGGTCTCAAGTGTGCCTCCCAGAATTTTAGATGATGCCAACTAGTACTGAGGGTCCATGGTGGAATAATAATGGGACTATTCCAGTAGTGTCAGAGTGTAGAACTTTCATATAACCATGTTAATAAATAGTGAAATTATAGAAGATAAATGAATAGTGGAAGAGAAATCATCCATTTTTATAAAAATTAGATAAATCATATCCATAAATTTCATATATAAAATAAGAATCATTTCATGATATAAATAAAGGAAACATTGGTGGATTAGGGGAACATGTATATATAACTTGCTATAGGAAATTAAACAAAAGACAGAAGGATATCTAGAGTATCATATTGACAATAGTGTCAATCCTCTTCCACCCTTACACCATAATAGTTAGGAAATTAAGCATATTTTATTGTACCTAACTGCATCGAGGATGTATTTCTGGGTACCCAATAGTTGTCCAAATGGGGTGTCATATACACTTATTAATCCACCACCAATGGTGTCTACTTCCATTTAGTGCATGATCATTTTATAAGAAGTGTGTCTGTAACTATAATGTTTTTTTTAAATGAGGTAATTGAATAGAAAAAATAGGTCAGGGTTCCACTTGAATGCCAATACCAATCTACCTTATTTGTTATAAGATTGAATATCAATATAAACAAATTGTCATTATTGATTTTATAATAATTCTTGATACATAACTCATAGTAGAAGGATTCGCCATTAAATCGCAACTCTTCAAAATAACTATAAAAATGCCCTCATAAAAAGTAATTCTCTAAAAGAATATATCCTAGTTTTTTTATTGGTCATCACATTGTGTAGTCAATTTTTTTACATGATTGAATGGAATCCTAAACCTATCCTTGGTGATCCTAATTTCGAAAATAGGTATTGCTCTTGGAATAACCTAAACCCATCATCTTATAATCGTGTCCTATTAATTCCTATTCGGATCCCTAGTATTTCTCTATGGGTGGTATAAAATCATTGCCCTATGAGTCCATCCATGGCCATCTATGGAGATCCAATGTGTCACTCATGTAATATATAATGATAACCCATCTGATTCAATCCATGAAATTACCTAATTGAACCCAAGTGTCACTCCTCACATGTATAACAATTCTCACTGAGAGTTTATCCATGTATGTCTATATATTGAGTCCTAGTATAACTCAAGAATATTTAATACATATTTTAATTTATTCCATTAATGAGGTTAATACGACAACCCATGTTTAACCCACAGATCAAGATAATTTCATTATAATTAATTTAATTTAGTTTTCCTGATTTTTTCTTTTATGGAATTCTGATTCAAACCATATATTTCACTATTTACATAGAAATATTAATGGCCATGGGCCCAACAACTAAGCGTACCATTTATGTTCACATTTTATTTTGTTTTCTATCACATTTATATAAGAATTTTTGTCACATCTATTGGTAGATAAAATGATATCATGTGATTAAAAGGAATGTCATCCCATGAATCCCCACATTCATCTTAATTGGAAATTTTGGTGTTAATGAACATCTAAAGACTAGATAAGAAAGGACTCTAACCAAGTTTTTTGGTACATGGTGTTTCATTACCGCTTTCATTGATGCCAATTTATACCCCAATAAATTTATTTATATAAAAAAATACATGGTTAAAAGTACAAACCTTAAAATGTAAATCAATTAAATATTCCTCTCAATGTGGTTTCATCCGATTTAAGAACACACCCATGCGGTGATCTAATTTATGTCCCTTACACTCCAGCAATATATAAACAGAGGTCATTCCTATATATATTATTTTATAATAATTTAATTCAATAAGCAGTGATAATAAAATATAGTGTGTGGAATAATGGTGTATTAATTACAAACAAATAACTTATGGGAAAAGCTTGGTTCCACATCCCTTATAATTGTAGTTGGATCCTCATATATTGTTGTCCCCTGATAATGGTTAGAATTGAAGAACTCTAAAAATAGAAAAATTTCCTGAAAATAGGTCATATTAGTTCACCCAAAATTAAATATGTCAATGGGAATAGAAATGGACAAATTTGTATGTAGTATTGATAGAATACCCGTGGCTATCCACGAAAAATGAAAACAAAGGATTCAAATTTTATATGGATAAGATACCACAATTCCATGCTTTAGGTGTCGAGGAGGAAGCGTCAAAGGTAGAGGGATGTTGTTTAGGGAGGATGAAATTTAATAAGGAGGAGTTAAATAGAAAAGAGAGAAAAAAAATTTCATATCACCATTTTAAATGGTTTCATGGATTGGATGTAGGGTTCGAAAAATTGTGCACTAAACATCCACCATGCACTACACATAGACACCCCTCATACATGCCATTCATATTGTTTGACTAACATTGAACAGTCCGTAAAACACTATTTAATGAGGACTATAACACTCACATGGTAATGTGTCATGGGTGGAATGGTTATGAAAAAATATGTGGCTCTATGAAGATAACTAGACCACCCTACCTGGATGAACAAAATCATGCATACTGGGATGCATTGTTTCTATAAACCATACATCCCACCACTTTCTTCCAAAAGCATGGCATCCAGGTTCTGACAAATCCTCAAAGACCACCCCAAACTCATTAATCCCCATTAGGTAAATATATTAGGATAAAAATAACCAATTTATCACAAAATAAGTGGTTTCATTCCATATGTAAATGTTGGGTTCTAAGATTTTTCTGTTAAAACATACGCCGAAAAATTGATTTATGGAACAAATATTGATTTATTATTATTGGATTTTTATCCCTAGATTTTAATTTTTTATATCTTTTTTATTACTCTCCATTCATCATTATAAAAAAACAAATTCCGGCCATCCCAAAAAATGTATGAGGTTCATTCATCAGGTTTATGTTTTGTTCATTTCTCCCATAGTTCTTAACACTTTCATAGTTAGAATTTCTTTTATATAGTAGTTTAATAAATACCAAGTAGAAGATCATTGTGAAATCATTTTTTATTCAATGGATGACGTTCTTGGGGTTAGTTTTGGGGATTCTGGAATAGCAGATGTTGGATGATGACTATGAATGGTTTGATATGGATAGAGATCAGATAACTGTTCTCAAAATGAGGTTAGGAATTGTGGATTTATTATGGTGTGATATGAGGTAATATTCAAGAGAAAGGGGGTTGGAATACGGTCACTCGTGACATTCAAGGCACATTCAACTCATAATTGGTTGTTATGGCTGGGACCCATTGTGAGTGTGACAAATATGGTGGCATGGAAGAAATAATGAGAGGACCAATGTTTTTTAGAAAAATCAAAACCATACTCCATGTAATTTAGAAGAACAGACACCGTCACAACAACAAAAATTCATTTAACACCACTGTCATATACAAGTGAAATAAAAAGGGCTGAAAAAGGGTCCCTTTATTAGGGCTAAAAAGCGCATATAATGTCTACTTTTTTATCATCGTTTTTAGATCTAATAAAAGATACCCTTTATCACCGCTTTATTTTTATCTCTGATATAGGGTACCCTTTATCACCACTTTATTTTAATCACCCATAAATGGATCCTTTATGGAATCATTTTTTACCGCTGATAAAATTTTATATCAAAGGTAATAATTAAATAAATAAAATCATAAATAAATTATTAAAAAATGTTTAATATTTTATTAATTAAATAATTATTTCTCAAAATAAATAAATTTCTTATACTACATAAAAATTATAAATATTAATATATATTATATTTTAAATATATATATTTATATAAAATTAAAACAATAAAAATAATAATTAAAAAATTTTAAATTGATAAAAATAATAAACATTTTATTAAATAATTAATTATTAACAATTTTAATAAATTGTATAAATTAAACATATATATATATATGAATGTATAAATATTTTATTTATATAATACAAAATAACTATTCATGACATTAAATAGAATTATATTTATTGAACAATGGTTTATAATTAAAAAATAATATGAATAAAAAATATTGATTAACTACATCTAGTATATTCAACACACAAACATATTTTTTTCTAATAATTTAATCAATTTCTATTATTTATTATTTATTTAAATTTACTTGGATTTAATATTTCAGTATGTATTCATATTTATTTAAATATATATATATTTCCTAAATAATTTAAATTTAATCAATCAAACTTATCTAATTTTTCAATATTTTTAATGTGTACCTATTTCAAATTATTCAATTTAATTCATTTTCTACCAGCATGGATTTAAGTTTGAATATTCATTAATAATGTTAAAAATATATATTTTCAAATATATTTATAAATAAATATATTTATAAATAAATATATTTATAAATAAATATATTTATAAATGTATATTTACTATTTTATTAATAATATTTATTTATAAATATAAATTAATAAATAATATTTGTTTAAAAAAGTAATTATATATATATTGATAAAAGATTATATATAGTTAAATAATTATATTGAGGTAATAAATTTACTTAAATAATTCATGTATTTTCAATATTCATATTTATATATATTTAATATGTATAATTATATATAATGACATATATATTATTTTTTTAAAATGTATTTATATATTTATAAATAATTAATTATAAATTTTATGAATTAAAAAATTATAATAAATATATTTAAATAATGAATTTGTTTACAATATTTATAATTTTATATATTTTTTAAATTTATATTTAATTATATGAATATTTTTTATATTTTTTATTTCTAATTATAATTATGAACACTGAATCAGTTATAGATTAATTACCATTGGTAAATAAAAATATTTATCATTACTAAAAAATGATGATAAAATACAGCTTTATCCATGCTAAAAAATCAGTAATAAAGATGACATTTTTTTCTGTGCTAATCATTCTTGCGATGATAAAATGGATCATTATCAGTGATTTTTTTAGAAGCGCTGATAAAAGTGACCTGGTCTATATAAATTTAGCCTAACCACTTGAAAATGCATTGTGATATACGTAGCTTTCCACCGAAGCTATCCTACGATGATTCTCCACCTCGGAGATTCGTAGCTCGATTCATGGTTTGAATCAAGGCTCGAACAATATCAAGGCCCAAATAAAAGGCTAGGACGATTCAAGGGATGAATGAATCCTAGGTGCTAATGATTTCTAGGGGTTTGAATACCCAAATTCTCTTGGATGATTCAATGATTCAATCAATGGTATCTTATTCTCTCCTCATCCCCCTCACAAATTTATTGTTTTTTATAGAGATCTATTTTTGTTTTTTATCATCATTCTTACATTACAATCATCATATCCCATTGGTCAACAATGTTAATTGGGGGATGTCCGTTTTAAAGGATAAATGGATATTTTTCCTTCCAAAACCCCACCATTAGCCCTTGTCTATTCTGTTCAACCCACCAACCACAACACTACTGATGGAAGTAACTATTTATTGTAGAGTCTTAATATTCCATTGGATTAATGGATCCTTAATTATATGGATTTATTACTCTCTATTACCAAGAAGGGATGCTTAGATTATTATGTATATAATATTTTCATACATTCTCATTAACATGATGATAATGACTTCATATCGTGGGGATGGTTTTTATCAAAGATGATGTATCACGTGAATGTTACATGAAATTAGAAGGAGTTAGAATCAAACCAGGATTATGTATGAACATAATTTCTTGTTGGTCAGCTTGATGTGGTAGGATTTGACTCAGGATTCACATATTAAAAGTGGAAAATTATTCAGGTTTCCATGGTTTTGGATAGTGGAGTAAAATATACAAATTGTTTTATATAGACACACAGAAATGTATATTTTAATAATACATACATACATATATATAATATAGATATATATTGTATAAATACATTATGCATATATTTAGATATATTATAAAAATACAAATACACATTAAAATATACAAATATATATTATACAAATATATAATATGAATATATTATAAAAATATAATATAAAAAATATAATATAAATTTATTTTACAACTATATTATAAAAATATTTTTTATACAAATATGTTATGAAAATATACTATAAAAATATATATGTACCAAATTAAAGAAATACAAATTTATTATATATTTATATATATTATATTTAAAATAAAATAAATAAATATTAAATATTTTTTATTCATATATCATACAAATATTTTATACAGATATATATATTATACATACATAATTTTTTATTATATTGGAAAAATATAAAAAATAAAAAACAATATATTATACAAATATATATATATATTAGAAATATAAATATAAATATATATATATTATACAATATAGAAATGTATATTACACAGGTATGTTATACAAATATATTTTACTAATAATTATAAAAATATATTTTAATAGAGTTCGTTGAATGGATGAAATTCATCATTCAATTTTACTTTGGATGATTCACCTCGCATTGATAATATTTTTGTAAGAGTGGGTCATCTCCCATTCAACTTAAATCATCTACATCTTCCCTAATTACGATTATTTATTTCATTATGACTAAAATTACATATTATATGCCAAAAATCATCATAAAACCAATAATGTCCCTTTAAATGAAATTTTCATATAATGCTTCCCCTTCGTCTATTTGAAAATAATTAACATTTTCAACCAATCTAGAAAAAATTCCGGAATCAATTTATCAAGAACAAATTTTGAGATATTTAAAACCATTATCATTATTAGGTATATTCTTTTCCAAATAATATTTTATCATTTCCTAATCGATTATTAATTGAAAATATATTTTTTAGATGTTTTCAAATATTTGATATACAATTAAAATTTAATTTAATAATTCTATACATTCTTACATAACATATTCGAAAAAAATAAAATCGAGGTAATCAAAATCTATATATGTTGGATTGATTATGAGAAATTATTTTTTCAACCATTTTAAGTCTACATCTATTGGTTAAACGCCTAGGAATCTATGATTGCAAATATGTATATGAAAAAACAATTTAATTATTAAAATTGTTTTATTAATACATTTTTATATCGTTTTTTATGGAATGATATTTTATTACTCTTTTTTAACATATTTTTGTTTATTATTAATTATTAGTTTCCTATATAATATTTTTATTTGTCTAGGGGATTTTGAAAATATTTGATTGCTCATTTTAAATGAGGTAGGACTACTCTAACATAGAGAATTTAAATTATTAAAAGTGATATTTCTCCTATAAATAATGAATTAATAGAGTCCCAAAATATGCATATATCATAACATGTCCCTAATGAGACCACGTGAATATCATAAAAGAATGTTTATGCACCCCAAATACAACCTTCAATATTCCACAAGTACATAACTATTTCTAATGGTATAATTATAGCATATGGGAGGCATTACCCATTTTAGATAAGATAATTAAGTACAATTTTCACCCTCATCAACTTCTTATCTCAAACAATCATTATTTCAGTTTTTCCCTTGGAATTCATACCCCTTATATTTTATGTTTATCATAATACTCTGAGAACTAGTCAATCAATATATTAATACTTATTATATTATTTAAATCAACATAGTTTTATATCACCAATAAATGAAGTATGTGCGTCAAACAAGAAAATGATGTAAATTGACCATTGTATGAATTAAATGGATAAAGCTGTCCATATTTTAATAATTAATTTAATAAACTAAGTTACCCATTATCATAAAATCAAAAAAAAATATTTTAAACTATCTAACATTATGATTACCTCAGTATAATACTGAACATTTTTCACCAATGAATGGTAAGGAGAGATTTTTTTCCTCTAGCAGCTCACATTCAATCTATACATGAAAAAGTGATTTTTTTTCTTTTCTATCATTTAGTAAATGCTCTTGTGTGGAATCTTTAAAATATCAATAATGTTGTGTCATTGATTAATATGTATTTACATGTACTACAATCATATGGCTGTCATGTTTTGATGCAACATTTTACAGTAGTTGCTTTCAATTTTCCTTCCAGTGACTAAGAAAATGTCATGTTAGACCAAAATTAAATCAATGACGACTCTTCTATTGGGAGATCAAAATATGTTTATTCCAATCCTAGTGAATATAGTTTCATGTATGTTAGAGTAGACCATAATTTATGGATTTTTATTCTTGATAGAAGAACCAAATCCCTAAAACCAAAGAAATACAATGAGATTTCAAAGTGATTGTAAAAGTTTTTTTTAAATATAATATGTTTTTGATATAAAATTATATGTTACATACTAAATTATCACAAAAAAAATTAAATGGATGACTAGTGATGCATGAAATGTCTTTTCACATGATGAAGCTACAAATATCTCTGAAGAAAAAACTATAAGAAGAAAACCCTTTGGGATGATTTGAAGTTAATGTTATGATAAAATATCACTATTTGACTGAAAATTTATATAATGAAATAAGGATTTCATTTCATTTATATTCTAAATAGTTCATTTATTTTAGAATGTTTTCATCCATATTTTATTCCTTGATACAATAAAACATCTACAAACATCTCTTTCCTCAAAGTAATTTCACCCAAGAAGTGTTGTATTTCTCAAATCACTTCATGATCCCTCCACTACCTTTGTAAGAAGACAATAGTTGATGCCTATACCTAATCATAAATTAAAACATCATTTTTTAACAATAAAATCATTATCAATACAATTATTTTATTTTTCCCTAATTATGGTTAATTTATTTCTTTTTAGTATTACTCACAAAATAATTTTTTTCTTATATAGGTGAATTATTTTTTATATAGGGATGTTCAAAACTAATTTAATTCATTTTTACACCAAAAAATCTATATAATTTTTCTCCATAAAAACCAGCTCACCCTAATAGTTTTGTAATTTATCACATTCATTCATGTTACCTCCACTTATCAATCATATTGGTAGTCTTTATTTTATCACATTAAAATCATTATCAATAGAATTATTATAATTTTTCAAAATTATGTTTAATATACTTAATTATAGTATTAATAATATATAAAATATGATCATATATAGTTAAATTATTTTGTTTCAGTTGGGGTGATTTATTATAACGATCTTGCTTGTGATGTATTGGACTTTGATGTTGTAACAGAGGTAATGAAAACAAGGAGATGTGTCATGATGATATACAACCATCATGAGAAGGTTAATTTCTAATACTTATTTGAATAATTTTTTCACCACATTATCAAATATTAGTAATTTAATTTGATTATCACTTTTATCTAATACCTATTTATTTTTTCATGCATCTTTTGGGAAGTAGTATCTTTCTTTTAACTATCTCCAACATGACACAATCGGGGTAAAATGTTTATTTCTAGTAATATTACGCTGATTTTCATTACCATTTCATTCCTTTATCAAACTACCAACACATAAAACTAACTTGATGTCTGAATTTGAAGAAACATTTCTCATTGTTGACATATAAAATTGTAGTGGAAGCTCATGTTCCAAATATGGTGTCTTCTTGTGATATAATGGGAACATGATCTTCGTCTTCTCTTCTAGATTTCAATAATTAGAAATGATTTTTAGCTAAGAACATCATGGTAATATTTAGTGTTGGTTGTTTTCCGAAGACTGAAAATGGAAATCATGGAAACACTGTTATTTAGGAATGTTTTGAGAGTTGCGGTTGTTTAGGAATGATCCGCATCTAATTCTGTAAAATAGTGTGACTAGTGTAATTCCAAATGCATTTATTTATTTAATATTGACCATAATTTTAGGAAAAAATAAAATTGGAGAACTCAAAACCGAGAAAAGAATATTAATATTATTTTGATATTCTAATAAAATATTCCACAAGTCGTTTTAAATATGTAGGAATCATTTTTACCTCATTTAGATACATGAAATTCATGATATGACTCAATGTGTCAATTATCATTTTAAAATTGACATTTTTAAAAATTTACATCTATTGAAAATTGATGATTTTATCTCTAATGTTCATGATAATTTATTAAATTGATTCATAAATAATTTTTGAGGTGTTGGAATTGGACTCATGTAAAACTGATACATGATGTGATCATTATGATTCAATTTGTGTGTTTCTAGTTTAAAATTTAATGTTTGTAAAAATAAATATGACATACTAAAAAAATGAAAACACATTAATTTTTTTTTGATAATTTGTTACCATATTACATAATTCATTTGAGATGTGTATGAATTAGTTTCACCTTAGTCAAACACATGGTATGACAGATATGACTCAATGTGATTATTTTTATTTAAAATTTATATTAATATTATTAAAAAAATATTACAAACTCAATACAAAGAAATCATATTCTAATTATTTTTATAAATTTATAAAATGATCTGTAATTTATTTGGTATGCGTAGGGATGATGTAAACATCAATTATACACATGGTGTGATATCTATGACTCCAACTACATCATTTTATTTAAAATTGACATTAATTTTAGTAAAAAGTAAAACGAAAGAACTGAAAACTAATATAAAACATTCTGATTGTTTTTATACTTTAGAAAATTGATGAATATTTCATTTTTATGTGTAGGAATTATCATCACCTCAATCGGATACACGATATCCTGGTATGACTCAATGTGTCTGTTATCACATTAAAATTGATAGTTTAGTTTAAAAAATAAACTCACTAAAATCCATCTAAATGTGGTAATATTTTCATTATAATTTAGGACATCATGTAAAATCAATTTTTACATGTAGGAATTAAGATTATTTGAACAATTTAGGGAAATTATCCATTATTTGTTTGAGATATTTTGGAATCAGACACACATCAGTCCGATAGATGGTCTGACCGGTATGACTCCATGTTCACCTTCTAATTTTAAATTGACATCAATTTTTGTATACAATATACTAACTACTCAAAATCAGGAAAAAATTCATATCTTTTTCATTATTTAGGTAAATTATCCATAAAACATGATCATTGAAATCATACACACCTCAATATGATACATTATGTCCCCCGAAAGACTCATTGTGTTCATTATTTGTATGAAATCCATAATTTAGTTCAGAATGTATTAGTCACTAAAACCAAATAAAACATGCTTTTATTTTATTGATAATTTAGGAAATAGATTCAGTTATCCAATGTGATGTGTAGGAATTGGTCTCACTTAAAACTGATTCACGATGTGATCAATAGGATTCAAAGTACATGTTTTCAATTTAAAAGACATTTTTGTAAAAAAGAAAAGTAACGTTCCAAAAATTAAGTAAAAACATTCAGATTGTTTTTATAGTTTTGTAAAAATATCCATATGATATTTTTGAATTATAGTAATCATCCTCACCTCATTTTGAATTTTTTTGGAATGGTATGACTAAATGTGCGTCCTTTTATATAAAATTGACATAAAATTTATTGAAAAAGAAAATTTCCAACAAAAAAATGCGAAAATTCAGTAATATTGTATACCTACATTAGTAAAATGATCCATATGTATTTTGTGATGTTTAGGAATCATCCTCACATAAATCCAACAGATTCTGTGAGCGGTATGACTCTATCTGTGTCTTTTTAATTAAAATGGACATCAATTTTTTTTAAAATGACAATTGACAAAATCCTTTCTGAGTAAAAGAATTTAAATTATACTGATAGTTTTTGAAAATGAACTATCATTCATATATTATGTGTATAAGTCAACCACGCATCAATATGATACATTATGTGTCCGATATGACTCAACTGTCCCTTTTAAGTATAAATTTGACATTTCATTTCCTAATGTTTAATGAACTGAAGACCAAGAAAACATGCTCTGATTGTCTTGATAGATTAGGGAAATGATTCATAAGTAATTTGTGATCTCTAGGAATACTGATCACATCAAACTAACAAATGATGTCACCGGTTTGAGGTAAATTTTATGTTTCCTGTTAAAAATGTTATTTTAGTCAAAAAGGAATGTGATGTACCCAAAATTAAAAAACACAATCAGATGGTTTTGATACTTTAAGAAAATGATCCATAATTTATTTGAGATATTTAGTAATCATCCTAACCTCAATCCAATGAACGACTTGGATTATATCACTCAAAGTCTATCTTTTCAATATATAAGTTTCAATTTTGTTGAAAACGCACATCACATCACCAAATCCTTGAAGACAGGCCTATATTGTTTTTCCATCTATTTGTTTTATATTAATAAGTTAATACCACTTCTATTTTTACCATATACATATTTACATAATTTTTATAGAGATAATTCTTGATCATGAACAATAATTGGTGTTACTTGCAAGAATCAACTACAACTCAAACTAAAATATTTTGTTCTTAGTATGAGTAAATGTTTAGTTTTAAATTGAGAATGTATGTTAATTTATTTCATTATATTATTACTAATATAATAATTTTTTATATAGGTGAATTTTAAGCTTGAGAAGGGGTTAGTATCAAAAGACAAAAGGTTACTTTTGTTTCTAAATGTTTTTAATTATATTTAATTATATAATTGTATAATCCAAAATTTTAAATTTCAATAATATAGTGCTTTTTTATGTATTTAAGTTTAAAATTTTATTTAATTAAATTAAATTTTGGTACATGATTTTGGTTATTTCGTGGTGTTTTTGGTGGTATAGTATGATGTTACAACACACTACTATGGTGGTGCAATGTGTTATTGTAGTACACTACATAATGCATGATTATTAATGCTGCAAAATGCACTAATATCAAATTCATTCATTATAACATTTATAATCACTGTTAAATGTTCCCTTTATTAGTTCTTAAAAACTCTATGATAATGGTAATCTTTATGATAACATTCAGATGTTTTAATATAGGTATATTTTATCAATGCTTAAAAAGGTGTTGCTAAAAGACTAGGTAATTATATCTATGTCATGTATTCAACCCTTCTCTAAAACTAAAAAAGGACATTCGATGTTCTGTTAAAGGCCTATTTTTCAGTTGTGCATGTAGTCCCCAATAGGTTATGGCTAGGGTTTTCTAATGATGATCAATATAATGGGAAATGTGATGAGTCTGCATGCCGTGTGACCCCTAGTCCACCTCCTATGTCTGTAGAGGGAGTACATTCCATGAGATCCATGTGGCTATATGACACATTGATATCATGAATTGTGTATCCCTTTGTTAATTTTTAAAAATTTACTAAGAGTATATGTCTAGGTGGTCATGTGACCCCAAACGCCATCTTTGTCAGTGGACATGTCGGGGACATCTGACGGTATATCTTCTTGGGTAGATGACACACACATGGTGCTAGACAAGGCCCATACATAATGTCATATTTAATGTAAACCTCATGTTCATTAAAATTTATTTAGACGTGACCTATGTACACCGTCTTGTCAATAATATAAAATCTTGTGACTCGGTACACAAACTTGTGAAGATGAAACACTAATTTCTCTAATAACTTCTCCACATCATTCACCTATAATAGACATACAATAATGTTAGAGAAAATATTTCCCTGGGTGATTACGAGACACATGATATTCCAGGATTATATAGACACATAGTGTACCCCAAGAGACATGACATGTTCTTTTTCTAGATAAACATAGAAATTTTTTTATTCTCTGTCTTTCTCATGTGTCATATTGGTTGTGTCCCACAATTATTATCAATGTGGATGTGTTACCACCTTTATTTTTTATAGTGTTAATTTTATTAATGTGCCTTTGTGGGGGTTTATTGTGGAATTTTATCAAAGCATTAGAATACATCCCATCAAAAAACTAGGACATTAATCCCTTATTGAGGACAATTAGTTGTATCCTCATTCCCATCATTTTCTTCATAAGGTGGGGTTTTTATATTCAAAAAGTCTATATAAATGGTAGTGATCACATATCTTGAATTTTATTATAGTTATGGTTAGATATACCCCATAGTTTTAGGGGTGATCCACTATTATTGTGATGACATTTGTTATCTTTGAGTGACACATATTATGATTATGTGTGTATATTAGATAATCACTCTCATTTTTCATATTAATTCTATATGTAAATAACTAATTTTCATTTCCACTCAGATGAGCTCTATATGAATGGAGAGGACCTTTAGGCATGACCATTTAGATGATAAATGTAAGGTTGTTTCATGACTTTGGGAGTGATATAACCTAGATGATCATTACACTTTGAGCATGTAACAGAATTCAATAGTGTCAGTATAATTGTGAACTTACATTGAGACTTAGTATCTTTGATTGGAATATATATATATATATATATATATATATATATATATTTAGGTATCTTATTCATATTGAGATATCTTATTGGTGTTTCATATAATAATCTCTTTATTCATTTTTGTCTAGTGATTTCGGGGTGTCCTACAGTGTATGTATATACTAACCCCTACATGGTCTCAAACTTCAAAAATAATATCTTCAAAAGATGAAAAAACATTTTTTTCACTCTATGGTGTTATATTAATAGGTAGATTTTATTTATTGTAGTTGTAAATTGAATGATCCATACATTTCATTTATGTAATGGTACTCACGTTGTCAGCGGTTTGTGTTCATTATTGTTTTGGTGGATGTGTTTTTTTCTATTTCAATTATATTCTTAACTAATTGTTATACTATGATGTGAGATTGATTTTACTAATCCATTTAATGTACGAGTTTATTTACCTTTAGACATTATATCTATCTATGGATATTCATTCATGTTAAAATATTCATTAGACTAAGGAATCCAATGCATGTTATATGCCTACTAAGTTCTAGTTTCTGGCACTTGGTCCACTAGATGTGGATTTGTGGTGTCATTATCAATTTACCACATTCCCAGAACTAATTGATCGTTTTATTCCTGAAAAATAATCTATTTTTAATTCTATTTTTTTATTATTCTTCACTTAGTTTTCATACATTGGTTTATTGGGAAAATGAATAGCTTAACATTATACCCTTTATCACTTGGTATAAATACTATTTGAAATATTATCTTGATTTAATATAATTTTCCTATATGTCACTTTATATTATTGGACAATTATTTATTTTTTATGGGTTTACTATTTCATTATTGTTTACTGATTTATGAATTATTTGCTTATGTGAATCAATTTTCAAATGATATAAAATCCATTTTCATCCCCTTGGTTATCTTCGATGTGATGAATGAAAATAATTTTATTCCAATGGTGTTTTTATGATATAAAAACAAAATGATCTCATGTGGAAGTCATATTTACAGATATTAATGGATAGGGTCCTATATAGATCTTAAATTCCTTGATCTAGTATATCTCCAGTGAATTCATAACATACACATACCTATATTTTTCAAAATATAAAGGGAAAAAATACATGTATTTATTAACAATTCATATGGTTGGCATACTTGGATCTATTTAAAACATAAAGGGTGGAGATATATGATGTTTTCTATAATTTTTAACTTATTCTTATGGTTCTTTTTGATTTCTATGATGACGTTCATTTACATATATGTTTCATTTTATTATTTTACTATTGTTTTATTCTTATAATTATGAATATGATGTCCTCTAATAGTCCATGTTTAATGACTCGTGCTTCCACACTATCTTGATTTTATTATTATTGGATTCCATGTATATTCCATGATGAATATTATATGATTTAAATTATTGTGTATAATTTTCGTACATATCATGTTTCTATGAATATTCTCATATTATGTTTTTTTATGCTCATTGATTGTTATCGCTTATATCAATCCTTATTTAGAGTTTTAGATCACCACTTTATATTGAATCCATTTCCCAATTTTATGATGAAAATTAATACATATGATTTTCTAGAATTTTACATTTTGTGAAGAATTTATAAATGATTTTGATGACTTGTTTTGGATTAATATATTTATCATATAGTGAAATAATGTCCAATATTTGAAAAATAAAATAGTATTATTAGTAAATGATTATTCTAGATTTTCTAAAACTCTAAACCTAAAAGTTCTTGGTAATGTATTTCAAATAAATTTTTTAATGACATGTAATTGAGGTGATCATATCTATACAGTGGAAAAATATGATTTGTTAAACATTACATGAATAATTTTCTTAACAAAATTAATTATTTTCTCGAATGCACTATATAACCTACTAGTTATAGAATAACCAATAAATTTTCATTCATTTCCTTTGGGGTCGTGTTTATTAAAATAAGATTTAGTATTCATAATGATTACATTAACACAAATTAATCTAAATAATAAATGATTTATCCTTTATCAACCCGAGAACTCATACGAAGTTTAATTTAGGAAATCTCTATGTAAAGCATTATTTATATTTTGTGAAGATGTATTTGAATCCTTAGCTCCAAAATATGTTGTAATAGAATACTCAGTCAGTAAATTTTGAGTAAATTCATGAATATTTCTATTTATTTGTTTAGTGACCCCAATATTTTGAGGGTTTCTATGAACTTATAAATTTTGATTAATACATTTTTCACTAAAAACATTTCAAAATACGAGTTCATGAACTCACCTCACTGATCACTCCATAATTTAATCAATGTTATAGTTTTATAATATTTAATAGAACCACATATATCATTAAAATGATTGAAAAACTCTTATTTTTAAGAGAGAAAATAAATCCCTGTAAATATAGGGTAGTCATAAACAAAGAAATCTATATATTGTTTACCTTTAATACTTCTAGTTTGCACAAGAGTAAATAAATTCATGATACAAGACTTTAAAGGCATATAAGTTTAGACTTAACGTTTTTTAATTAAAATTAGCCTTATATTTCATTTCCAATTGATAAGGGCAACAGACTCTGGATACATTAAATATATGTTTTCGAATAACCCTATATTATTATTTTTATAAAAAATAGATAAATATTGAAAGATAAAAATTCCTAATCTTATATTCCCTGAAACTGATAAATCATTAATTCCAATTAAAGAAGAAAATTTCAATAGATTATGTCATATTAATTAAGTGTTCAAATTATATCATTTCTATCAATAAATAGATTTAATATTACTTCTATACATTAAATTGTACAATTATCATTAATAATGATTAAAATAGAACCCTCAATACATAATTGGCCAATATTGATAAAGTTGTTATCAAAACCTAAAACCTCTAATACATTTGAAATTAAATATTTTCTATGAAGAGAAACATCAATAATACTGTTTATTTGAACCTAATAATTTAATTCAAAAGTTCATCATAATCTATTCAGATTTTTCAAATTACATAATCCAAAGTTTTCAGCTACCATATGTTGAGAATAACCACTGTTATTTTTATTTTAGATTGGAGTCTGGTATTCAACATTATTTCCTAAAAAATATATAATATTTTCTTAGTACCACATATTATTTGGGTCTAGTTATTTTGGAAACATGATTCTATAAAACTACATCTATGAAACTCTTTTATGTTGAAAAACTACTAGTTGTAATGAGAAAAATGAATTTTGAAAACTAAAATAGAGTTATTTTTTTAAATAATTGTATTTAATATAGTTACCTCCACATTAAAATTTATTTCAGAAGGGTTATATTCTCGGCTCAATTAATTTTAACTATAAATGAAATTTCTAATATGTAAAAACAACTCTATTAGAAGTTATAAAGGGTATAAATATTTAATTGATTTTATTAAATTTTTTCCCTATATATGATGTTTGATAAATCACCATGGACTAGTCTATCACGATATAAGAGGATTTCAAACATAGTAACAAAGGTTGTACGCTGTGTCAGATTTAATAGGAGAAAGTTATGAAAGTCTATTCACGCAATGAATGTTTACATAACTTAAAGATGTGTCTAACATTTTGAATTAAATAATGAGCATCGTTTTAATATGAGGTGATATATTTTTTTTCAAACTCGAACACTATGTATTTCATGATGTTTAATAGAGTCACATGCCATGTAATTCCCAATGATGGGATATTTTAGGGTGTAGTTCATGTTTTGGGTTTCAGTTCAGATGCATGTTCTCCTTTTCTCTCAACATATGATTCTATTCCATTGATTTTTGGAGACAAAATTCCTTCCAGATCAATTTCATTATCATTTTACATTCATTGTGGTTGAAATGAATCTCTATATGTTAGTGATCTTTTGGATTATTCAATACAATTTATTCTAATATTGACCTTGGGTTTCATTATCAGAGATGTGGGTCTGATTTTTTGATTCCTCGTGTATTCATCAAGAATAGTTATTTTATCTCATTCTCGAGGAATTTCAATAGCTTTTCACGGTGTGGAATGCATTTGTTCTTGAGTTATTTCGTATATCTACTTCTCTGTAGACCCACTTTGTCTGTTGGATAGATTATTAGATATATTGATTATAATCTATGGAATTTTTGTCAACTTTGTTTGGTGTTCGCTATTGGTGGATCCCGTTACCGGGGTTTTCTACCCAATTTTTTAGGTAGGTGGTTCCATCTCAATTATATATCAATTAAACTTATTATTACTATTTTATAAACTATTTTTTAAAAATAATTATTTTGATTTTTTGTTTTCGTTACCTAGAATATTTAAGGAAAAAGGGTTTTTTCAAGAGTTGATGATAAATCGAAAGAAAAAGGGTAATCTCAAATAAAGGAAATTTATTATTGAAATGGTTTTTAAATAATTTTAATGAATTGGGAAAAACTAGAACATCAATTACCTTTTTTATATATATGGATGTTTTAGCTGGAGGTCTTATTTCATTAGTTTGTGACTGTTGGGAGGACTTCTCATATAGATTTTCCTTTTTTCCTCAGCCTGTAGATGTTGATTAATAATTTGGACATCGTTGACTGGGGGAATGGGTTACTCATTGTGTAATCCTCTACTTCCTTGTCCTATGTTCTTGGAACTAGATTGTGCACATGATTGATTATGGTACAAGTAGCCTGTTACTCTGACCTATAGTGATCCTTGGTGCGGATAAAGATGCTTATATATTTTTATTGAATTTATTGTTTTATCCTTGATATTCATGGATATTTTTGTGGAAATATGATATGGAAAATGTTCATTGAAATTCATTTACCTACTTCTATTTTACATATGTGAAAAGGTGAAATGTTTACCTAGTTTTATATAATAATACATTATTACTTATCATGCCATGTTTTATATAAAATTATAATACATTAATTGTGATATGATTACTCATTATGGAACCCTTGTTTGGAATCCTATTGAGGCTATCATCTCACACACTATGCACCTCATGGGTTGTTCATAGAACTTTTAATGTCTTCTTATTGTATGGTAATGCATGATGACCATGTGAGGGGGTGAGGTTTCCAATCTGCTATGTTTGGTAACTGGTAGTGAGATGATGGGAGTTCATCCATTCCATCACATGTACTAGCTGTTTGATTTTAGTTATTTGATGTTGAACTTTTCCTTTTTCATTTTTGGTATTTTTAAAGAGGTTTTTTTGATATCTTTTAATGGTTATGAGATATATTTATTAGAGTTATGTTTTCATCCATTTATGTGTGTACATAAGACATGTATTTGTATATGTTGGGAGATATATTTTCTTGTGGTCTGTTGTTTGTTGCTTGGATGCTTCATTCCATCCCATGGGGAACAAGACTGCTCTTCGGGTAGGTGGATGATTGTGTCGTGTTTTATATCTAAGGCAATCCTTCGTCGGTTCATTGTTAATTTTTATAAGATCCATCTAGTACCCTAGAGTTCTTATTTTGGTATGTATATTAGATAGAAGGTTGGATTTTCAGGACTTGAGAGTTACGTTTTGATGAGTTCCCAACCATATCTTAACATGGGAAGACTCGTGTTTCCTTGTTATGTTGATATATTTGTCAATAGTTTTGGGTTTTGTTTTGAATCGTATTTTCTACTTAGGGGTTTTCTATGATAAATGATATTTACTGTATTTTTTTTATTAATTATATTTTATTGTGTTGTTGTATGCCACTAAGATGTCTTCCACGATGGTGTATTAGATGCTACAGAAGGGAATCCACTACTGTATGAAATTATTATCGAGACTACCATACGCTCTGTTTTTTCTATCAGTCATGATGTTCCATGAGTTCAGAATGTTGTGGTTAATGATCATCCAAGTTAAAGGGGTGAGAGAGATTAGTCATGGAAATTCTTGCATGAGAAGAAATTGTCCTTTAATGGAATTATTAAACAATAAGAGGAAAGGGACTAGCTTGATTGGATTGATAAAATCTTATAATTCCTATAGACACTTGTGAATATATGTGTGAAGTGTGTAGTATTCAAGCCCGAGGATTATGACAAGTGATGGTGGGATTCTGTGGTCCTGGAAGACAGAAACATGGACTTGAGTTAATGTATTTCAAGATGATGTACTTACAGAAGTTTTTTCAAGAGTCCATATTGATGGATAATTATTTGGAGTTTTTATCATTGTATTAGGGACATCGTTCGGTGTTGAAATACCAAAAATCTGTTTTCTAAGATTTTCATTTTTCTTCTATATGTGGTGAAGAATGACTAGTTGAGTGCTCAAAAGTAATTACAGTGTATTCAGTTGGACATCATATCACAGGTTTTTATGTTAAAGATGTATAAATATACAAATATGGTAAACAATTCTACTATAGAATAGAAGAATATGAACGGATTTTTTGGATTCTCCACCTCTTTCATTACAACCAGTGGAAGAATCAATGGAATTCATGTGAAATAGATAAAATGATTGTATCATCCTAGGAGTTGAGGAGGTGGGTCTCAAAAATGAGAGTCATCTACACCCTCTATTATAAATATAAGTGTTCCTCTAACATTCTATCAGTGTCTCAAGATAGTAAACAGAATACATATTTGTACTATAACCATGAAGACACAAAAAGATGTGGATGCAATGGTCATTGAACATTCTTCTGTTTGGATATAACTATGCCTCAATATGGTCACGGTTCATCAACATCATAGGATTATGTGGTGATGATGGTCTAACAATAATAAGAGGTACTATCCTTCAGGAATCATCAGAAGAAAGTTTTTGATTTGTTACTGGGGCCTCTAACTCATTTATATATTCTTATTTTGTTGGTATGCATAAAATTCCAATGGAAATTATGTCCTTTGTAATAGAGTTAGTGAAAACTCTTGGAAAGTGGAAAGATAAGGGGTTTTAATATCCCGATTCATTAACGATAGGTGATGCAACGTTGTTATGGGGTTTCCTTGTTCTGGATCTAGATCATTTTGATGTCATTATCTGTATGGATAGTCTTGTTGCTGAATGATATGGTGTAGATTGTTATGTTTAGAGTGTTTTATTTCATACTATCTATGAGAGATCACATTTGATATTGTTGGATTGGGACCCAATATGAGTTCATGTGGGGTCTTCCCACATAAATATCAAGTTTTTATTCATTAATGCATTTGATCCTAATGATGTTTCTCCTATTTTGGATATTCCCATTGTTTTTTGATACTTTATTTGAATTCTCCAAGATGAATTTTCCAGTCCACCTCCATAGAGAGAGGTAGATTTTATAGTTAATCTAGTTTAATTTACACAACTGATATTGATACGTTATTATAATATGGCACTAGTGGAACTAAATGCGCACATTATTTAGTTGAATGACATGTTGGAAAATGGTTTTGTTCTCCCAAGTGTTTCTCCTTGGGAAGCCCCTATTCTATTTTCCGTGAAAGGAGATGGTTCACTTTGGTTTTGTGTGGACTATTAGAATTTGATCTGAGTAACAGATATGAACTAACACCCTTTGGCTTTTTTGGAAATTTTTATTAGTTAAAGGGGAAAGGTTGTTTTCAATGATTTACCATCAGTCGGGTTATCATCAGCTTAGATTTTTGGAGATTGATATACTAAATAAAACATTAAGAAGTAGCTATTATCCATTATGAAAATCATGTGATCCCTTTTGGTCTGACTAAATGTCTTAATGTTTTTATGGATTTTATGAGTAAGATATTTCATCTATATCTTGACACTTTTGTGGTACTATTTGTGGATTATGTTACATTTATTTGACATTCGATTGTGAGTACCAGCACCATCTCACTTTTCATCTATAAGTTATTAGATTTCTCCATTTTATGTATTGGATTAAAAATGTAATTTATGGATTACATAAGTGATGTTATTAGGGAAAACATTTCTCAACATGGATTATATGTTGATATAAAGAAACAGAATGATGTCTTGTCTTGGAATAAACCACAAATTGTATTTGAGATACAATGCTTCCTTGGTAGTGTAAGATACTAACAAAATATTATTAAGTAATTCTCTAATATGGAATCACCGTTTCTTGATATTACAAATAATTCAGAGAAATTAACATGGGATGCGATGAGTTAGTCTTCTTTCTATGAACTGAAAATAATTCTGACATTAGATTCTATTATGATCTTACTTAATCCCAGTAAGGGGTACATGGTGTTTTATAGTGCTGGTGGTGCTCCATTGGGACACATGATTATGCAAGATAACCATGTTGAAGCATACAACATTCTTTATATTTGAACACACGAGAATACTTACACAAATCCCGATTTAGATCCTTTATCATTTATGAAAGAACATAAATGTTGTCAGCATTATCTTTTTGGAGAGATTTTTGCGGTCTTTTCTAATCCTAAAATGATGAGCTATAACTTTTCTTAGAAAAACATAAATCTCAGATAGAAACAACAGGTATAATAACATTACAAATTTTACTTTGATATTACCTATTTGTTAGGGATGCAGAATTTCGTTGCATATGCTCTTCATAGGAAATTACTATCACAAACTAATCTAGAATCCTAGGTGGAGTGGAGCCTTTTGGGTATTTTTACTCAGTTTGCGCCTCAATTCTAAGGAAGATGTTTCAATTATGGTTCTAACTAGTTTTCATTTATCATCACCTTTCAGGGAGAGTTTTTTTGATTTTATCAGTAGGATGTTGTGTTTTCAAACATTTGAAAAAGACTTTATGGTGGGGAGACCATTTATGGTAGGTTTCTCTCTTCTGACGGTATTCCCTACTTCTGGAAGTGGGTTTTTTTTCCTATCATATATGAGGAGTTTAGTCTTCTATAATTTTCATAGCTCTTTGTTTCTATTCCATCCTATAAATAAGAAGATATATTAGTACAATAGATGATGATTTTGTTAGCCAAGTATGAAGCCTGACATTAGAAATAATGTGACCCTCAATCACACATGTCAATAGATAAATGCATAACACTTGAGAGACTATTGTTTCACTAACCTCTTATTGTGTCGGCGTAGAAATGGGACGAGGTATACATGTATTTGGTTGTTGGATTTTCAAATACTCTATGTGGGAAAAATTCTATCTGGGTTGTTATTGATCTGTTGAAAAAGAAATCTCATTTCATTCTGATCAAGGATTCCAATATAGATTACGATCTAGGTATGATGTATATGAAAAATATTTTGAGGATACCTTGGTGACCATTTATCGTTTTTTCAAATAAGGATCCTCTGTTTACAATAAGGATCTAGAGTACAATCACATAGAAAATGGGAACTCAGGTCCTGTTGAGCATAGATTACCAAAAATATGGTCATATAGAGCATAATATTCAGATCCTGGAGGATATAAATCATGTTACTGTCTTGGATTATAATGGATCATGGGATATCTATCTAGGATAGATTTAGTTTTATTACAAAAATATGTATAGTAATCGATAATAATGGTTCACATCGATGTGTGGTATGTTTTCTCATTAAAATCATCTGTTTGTTGGGAGAAGGTGGTGAAAATAACTTTAGTTTGACCATGATTGGTCATGAGATGTTTGTAATTATTCATGATGTTCATCAATGCATGCATATAGACCAAAGTCAAAATAAATGTATGTGTATCGATGAAATATTAAAATATAATTTTCCATTTGAGTCAGGGTTTTGTAAATTGTTTCTCCATTGATTAGTCATCATTGGCTTGGAAAAAAGTGATAGCTGGCTTTAAGATATATTGTATTATCTATGGCCACAATATGGTTTAGGTAGTTTTCTTATCAGTTAGCATTACTAGTTCAATTGATAGATAATCATGATTTTTTATACCTATAATATATTTTGAAGTTCCATCCCATTCCCACTCACGTTCTATGTTGGGATGAGATTGTGTTTGAGCCATATATTTTTGTTTTGGAATCAATTGTTGAAATCATCGAATCTGGTGAAATCTATTCATAAGAAAACTATTTAATTATTTAGAGTACTATGGAATCAAGGATCAAAATCTCATGATACTTGGGAACACGAGTTGTTGATGGGGGAGTTGTGGTCTCATCTTTTTCCAGGGATTATATCTTCCACATGGCTTCTATGGGTTATAATATTGATTAATGTTGGGTATTTTGAAACATCATGTTACTGATTTTTTATACTCTATGAGTATCTCACACCATGTAACAAGCTTACAAAACATATACTAGTCGATGAGGGTAGGTCATGAAAGGGTGTTCTTGCTGTGAATGGTTACATGATGTGAAGAGCTATCTCACATCGTTGATTATTTAAAAATCCATCTTTTAATGTGTGGTGATTTGTTTATCTGTATACATAGAAGCAATGAATTTAACAATTTTTTAAAGATTTACACATTTTTTAATTTCAATTGAATTTAAGATTTATGGCTCTATACTGGTTTTGGATTTTCATTTGTCCACATGTTCCCCTATTCACTCTACCAAATGTTCCTCTACAATGATTTTTGGAGTCATCATTCCATCTTGATCAATCCATTCATTGTTCAATCATCATTACCGCTATAGTACATCTTTTTTGGTGAGTGATCTTTCCACTTATTCATTTCCATTGATCATGGTTGCACCCATGGGTAGGGTTATTAGATTTATTGATCTATTTGTGTGATTATTCATGATATCTTTTAGATTCGTTGAATGGTCATGTTCTAGAGGTTGTTCATTTGTTGGTTGTCATGCGACATGAATTATTTATTGAGTTATGTAGTATTTACTCAACTCTTCTGACCGTGTTTCTCAATTGGATCAATTTTGAGAAGTGTGTATTCGATTTAAGGTCAATTTTCCTCATCAGTGGTTTTTTTGTTATTGGTGGATCCCAATGTAGGCGTGTGCACCCTATGTTTTGAGGTAGGTTGATCCATCTCATTCCTTTTTCAATGAACCTTATTTGTTCATGTTTTATAAACTAATTTATAAAAATAATTAGAATTATTATATTTTGAGAGTTGAAAACAGTTTTCAAAGGAAAATGAATAATAACTAGTTGTTAATAAATGGAAAAGGGGTATTTTCAATGTATTGAAATATATTTGGTAAATGGTTTTGAAATGGATTTCAAATGATTGGAATGAATTTTGAAAAATGAGCACATGGGTTGCATTGGGTACTTTTGTGGAAGGTTTAGTGTGAAGTTGTAGTCCATTTGTTTGTGATTATCGGGTGGTATTTTCCTTGGCATTGCCTCTGTTTCCTAGTCCCACAATTTTAGTAGGCTGATATTGACAATTTGGGGGGTTTCTCATGAGATATTCCTCAAATTCATATTGATGTGTTCTATGAATCAAATTGTTTACTTTATTTATTTTCAAACGACTAGTCTTCTTGTCTGACCTATAGTTCTCTATGGTCTTGATACCTATGATTTTATATTTTCTATGTTATTTTTTAGCCTCGATAGGTATGCTTATGATTGTTTAAAATGATATGGAAAATCTTCATTGAAATTGATATACCTAGTTCTCTTTTAGAACATCTAAAAAGTGATATTTTTACCATGGTTTATATAAAAATAAATTACTACTTATCATTCAAGGGTTTATTTAAAATGATAATACCCAAATTATTATATAGAGACTTGTTATGGAAAATATATCTCAGATATTGTTGGGTATATTAACTAACAACATGAAAACCTTTTTATAGATGTGTAGACATTTGTATGTCTTCCATTGTAGGGTAAGGAAAGTCACCTTAGTGGGTCAGTGAGGTTTAATGATATCTGGGTTTGGTAGCTAGTGGGATTTCATCCATGCCATCACATAGAGTATCTATTTGAATCTATTCCTTCATAGTTGGACTTTTCCTTAGGAGTTTGGTATAATTTTATAGTTGTTTTGTTTCGACTATTTTCATATAGTTATGGAATATACTTATTAGATATTCTCTATCACACACTTTTCTGTGTGAATATATGCAATGTGTTTGTTGATGTTGGTATAAATAGTTCTATTTGGATCGTTTTTTGATTCCTAGGTGCTTGTCTCTAGCCCGTGGGGAACAAGAACACCCTTCAGGAATGTGGAGGATCGAGCCAGGTGCCCCGTATGAGGGTAACTGTTTTCGGTTCATTTTAAAGATCAACCAAATTCTGGTTAACTAAATTCAGATCATGCAGTTTCTATTCCATGTAAGTAATTCTCTATGTTATTTGGAATCTAATTCAATTGAATATTTTGAAATTTAGTGGTTAATTACAAAATTATTATATTTTCTTTAATAGTTTTTTTGAGAAAAATTAAATGTAATCGTCGATTTATTCTTCTCTTTTTCCTGAGTGAAATTTATTTCCATACTTCAAAAATTGCATGTAAAGCTTCCTCATCATCAGATGTATTATTCGGTTCATCATCTAATGGATCTTAATTTTCATCTACTGATGAATAGTAATACTCATCATCAAAACATTGAGAAAAATTAGATTTGAATGTTAAAATTTTCAAATACTCAATTGTTACCTTAGTCATGTATAATTTTCAATTAATTAGAATATTTGAATTGAATCAATCAATTTTCAAACATTCATTTCCACTGTCTTTAAAAGAACTCTTATTAGAAATTTCACCTTCTCTAGCACTCCATGTGTCTAGTTCTTTCGATTTGTATTCACTTTACTTTAAAAATAACTTTTTAAATTATTTTATTTTTTCTTCAGTTTAGATAATTTTTTTAATATAGGAAACCTTCATACATTCATCAAAAATCACATTTTATAATTCATTATTATCATATATTAATTGCATAACATTACAAATAATTATTTCAATGATTTATATTTAATATTTTTTTCATTTCCCTTTAATTTTAGGAAACATCATTATCATTATCATATAAACAAATTTTATCAAATGATTACAAATTCCCTTTGAAAAAATGACATTTTAAATCATTAGAACATGTATTAATATGACCAAAAGTCTGAATTCTTGATTATGAATTAGAAATTACTCTATTATTCTTTTCTATTTGTCTACATCTCTATTAAATCACTTTTCATATCTTATTATTGTTCCAATTAATTAATAAATACATTACTTATTCTTGCCTTCGGTGTCATATATAGTCATCCTATTTTAATCATAATATTTTATCATTATATTGATATTATTTTCATTATGATTTTATTATAATAGTAATTTATCAACTAAAATTTTGAAACAATATACAATAGTCATAAAAAATTGATGCCTTTGTGTTAATGTTTCACATGGATGGAAATGAATGGATTGAAAATATGCTCTTAGACACACTCTTTTCATTTCCAAAACATTGGATTTTTAAAACATGAGTGATAAATAATTTTATTTGGCCTCTGATAGACATTTTTTAGGATTATATTGGGATATAAATATTCTTAGTCGTAGAATATATTAATGTATTATGAACATTACGGTCAACCTTATAGTATAGTATTTCATCAGTAGAAAATTGAATACATCCCACCTCAAGAACATTGTAACCACCAATAATCATAGTAAAGATATAATATTTAGTGTTAATGATATAACATTTCAAACAATAATTCTTGTAACTGTAATATTCTCCATAGGTTTTATATTCATCATATTTATGAAATACCGATCATATCAATGATAAGAGTAAAACATTCATGTAGTATAAATATGAACTATTTTAAATAAATATAGAATATAAAAAATACATTTTTCATAAATTTATGAAATTTCTCAAATAGTAAACTATTAATTAGAAAAAAATTAAATGATCATTAATTCACAAACTAAATACTGAAATATTTTAAAACAATACATGTAGTATTGTTTAAAACCATACATACTTGATTAAAATTTATAATATTGAAACCACACATTCAAACTATTGTATAAAGAATATATTTAGCATATCTCCATGGTATCAATGACATTAAACATATAGAATGTTATCCCCAATTTCAATCTTTTTATAAGTTATATCATTCTATCTATATAATCCCTCAACAAAACCTATCAGTTTTTACTATGTCTTGTCTTTGAACACTCTATATTCTTGTAAATAGAATCCCATAATCAGTCAGGGTCAATAAATCATCTGATGTGATATCCTGGAATTCACTCAATTATATAGATCAATAAATCATCAAATATTATTGAAAAATTATGATAATTACAATTATTCTTTTAAAGTCATAGAAATTTGGAATCACTACGAATGTAGAACAATCATAAGTGCATTAAATCAAAATGATATTAAGTACATGAAATAATTACATTTTTAATATTGTTAAAAACTTATCCATTCAATTTTGTATTTGACATTGTTTTTATACTTTGGGTTACAACATTATTTATCAATAGAATTAAAACAAACATCAATGGCTGAATTCTGTAAATCATAGTCTTAGTTATTAAGGGAAAGAAAATCACTTCATCAAGTATTTGGGGTCATAAAATTTTACTTATTCCACCAATGTGTTAATCATGTTCTAATACAATTGTCTGGTATTTAGTGAATATATTCATGCATGGAAGTTCAGATTACTATATTTTCATAAACCTCAATATGTTCTCCAAAAATTTAATTATCAAAAATTCATTCTACATATACATAATAACTAATATGATAGTCCAGTTTAATCGAGTACATATAAAGGGTATTTTTAAATATAAAACAAAAAAATTATGTTAATGTATGACTCAACATCATTCAAAATTCCTAGATGATATATCTTGGAACTGGAAGGTTGATATATCCTTTTTACCTTTCACTAAATGAACTAGCCTTATGAACATGAATATCAAATGTGATCCAAATATTGGTTGATTTTGTTCAATATATAGACACCACTAGAGGTAATATATTTTTTATTTCCACTTTAGTAGACTCTCTCAAACCAATGTGATGAAAATATTGATGTTATTTATTTCTTGTTATAGTGTGGTCTCGTATTATTGCATGTATGATAATGGAAATGATATTAAATCTCCTCAACACCTAATATTAATTATTATTTGACATTAATAAATCTTATAATTGTTTGTAATGCCATCCGTTATTATGGATTTGTGATATCATTCATGTAATAGAGAAAAAATGTAAAAGAATTATTTGGTTTGATCCAACTTACATGTATACCATTGTTTTTTATCTTTTCAAGAAACACCCAAATCATGTAAGGGTTCAAAAAGATTTTGATTATGTATACTATTCTATAAAAATGTATTATTTATTTACTTTCATAAATAATGTATCAACTTAATCTTGGCGTGAAAGTCCAATTGTGTGTATGTGTTATATTTTTGGGAATGATTGAAATTTGTTGTAAATGGTGGTCAATTAAATAGATTCATTGATGTCGATATGTTTTTAATGATATTAGAAAATATTTTGTGATTTATCCAATATTAGTATCAATGTAATCATGTATTGGATGAATAGATGCAATAGATATTACATTAGTTTTATTCAGTTTTGTATTTTCTTTCTAAAATGATGATTTTATTACTTTGATGAGTGCTACATGGTTCTAAATGTCTAGAACAAGTTTCACTGAGTTATTTAATAGGACAAATTAATAATAATATATAATAAAAATTATGAAGATCCATCCAATGGTTTTTTTGATAGGATGATGCATAAGGAAGTTGGGTGATACAAATTTAAGAAGGTCGTGCTATATTATCATTATTACACGAGAACCATGAGAAATTATGATGTTTATAGAAGATCATGAAAAATATTGTCTTTCATGATGAATAATTAAGATTTCATGGAATCAAAATGATATTAAATAATAGTAAATGAATGGAATATAATATAATTTTACATACCAGGAATAAATCATGAATATTAATATAAAAAAACCATGGAAAAAGTTATTTTCCTAAGGAGATTATTTCATGGTAATTCAGAGACGAATAGAAATTAATGGAAAAATTTATGTGTCCTGGAATTTTGTGAGGTATATAAGGAATTTGGAGTATGAATTATTATTTATTGGATGATTATTTTAGTAAGAACATAAATAATATAATGTTTAACCATCTAACCATCCATGTGGATGCCACAACCGCAGCTTAATTGAGAAAGAACTCTCCCAGCAAACCTTGGTGGTATAAGAGGAGCATAAAGGACGCATTAATAGACCCCACAAAAGTTTTATGAAGTTTTAGTGGGTACATATCATGCCTACATGGTACCCTGTGGAGAACACAATGGTTTGGCTTCAACCATGTGGGTGTGAGGTGCAATTTGTTCCAGGTTACGACCCTTGTTCCAGATCAAAGTGTTGAAGACACAGTGAGATATAAGAAGAGGTAATCAACCAATAAAAAATTCCATGTGGGATGGTTGAGGATGTGGGATATGATTCATACACTAAAAACAAATATGCATTTGGATATCAATCCAATCTAGTGCATTTAGAATGTCCAATTAAAATAACAACTATCTTAATCTCATGATTAGGAATTATACACAACCCATCCACAATGTTTAATGATCAAAACACCAATGATATTCATTTTTCAAGACATGTGAAAAATAAATTTTCATAAATTACAATCCATTCATAATCCCATTAGATTTTTTTCATCCGATTTCTTTAATAATATAATTTATTGATGATAATATGTATATAACGAATCTAATATTAATGGATGTGTCTTGGATTCCAAAAATGAATAATCTCGTGATATTATCACATGATAATATATATTAATTATGAAGGGATAATCCATCCCTGTGAGAGATATGATTCCATGTTTTATATCATACAGTATCTGGTAAACTCATGTGTAAGTATTTACAAATGTCAAGGTGATGGTGAATTCAAGGAATTTATTTACATGGAATAAAAATATGAATTTTAGTTATTGTAAATATAGTGTGAGTTCATATAAAAATATAAAATTGTATAGTAATAATCTGTTACTAACATTCATAATATTTTTTTGAGAACCCTCAATTTTAAAAAACATTTAATCTCCACGTTTCTTGTTACGCGATGATGCATAAGATCCATGTTATATATATGATACATGAATAGGGGAGTCCAATGAACTTCTATTATCATGAAGTATTAAAATAAAACAATTTAGTCCATGATGAAGACTGATATCCTCTTGATATGATACTAACACACTCAAGGGTTTCACGAAGAGATTCAGATACTGCATACCTAAATTTAGCACATACTAATATTTTATTAGAGAAAAAGGTTTTGTGAAGATCTCCACTCGTTCAAAAAACAATAATGTAAGCTTCAATGAATCATGATGTTTTGATATCATTTATAATTTCATAATGAATATCCAGAATACTATGAGCTTTGATAATACACTTCTAATGGGGAAAACATGGGTTACAAAACTATTATTTCAATGAATTGTTATCACATACCTATTCAGGTGTGCAAGAATAAGAAGAACAATTTTCTTAATCTGTTCATTTGTATGGAAAGAGAACCACATGTAGGGATCTAGTTTTTTAGGATTTCATATATGGGAATAAGAAAACATGCATTATTTCATGCACATAAAATGTTTCAAAACACAATGAAATAAATATTTAACACATTAAATACATTTAGTGAGGGATAAATTAAGGATATGAAATTCTATGTTCTTGCAATATTCAAGATTTTTTTGAACATGATATGAAAACCACATGTGATGGTTCATTATGTAGTGATTTTTATTAAAATAATACTGAATGAAATTTTTTTCCTAGTTACTCAAATATTTCCACACCTAGAAGTGCAATGAACTGATATAATAATAAATGTTCATGTTGTATATCCCAAAGAATCATAATTTTACATTGCATAACTATTTCATATCATTAGTTGTTGAAGAATCGATAGTGTTTTTCCATCTATAAATTGAATAATTTTCATACCATAATATTTAATAATGATGATTATGTGATAATATTTCATTATTTCAATATACACAAATTTAGTTTTTGATATAGATAAAATGAAGATGCATAAGTGAAATATGTTATATACTGATGAACAAAGGTAAATCTTAGATTATTATTCCAAAAAATATTCATATTATTAGGACAAATGTAAAAATTATAAAAAAGGTCATATTACATTTTTTTCTATGGAGAAGTTGCAAAATTACATTCCTACTCCTGTGTATGCAAATGGGTGAAGAAGAAATTAGTGGAAGAATAAAATAAAAATTGGGTTGTTATCGAAAAGTCAAATTTGGTGTACTTTTTATGGGTGTTCTAAAGTAACTTAATAGAAAATGTGATAAATATCTTCAGAGAAAATACAATAAACCATAAATGATTTGGAAATTGGGGTAGTTCATCAAGATTCTAGGGAATTGTAATTGTTTCATTACTATCTCTTAAAGATCACGGTCCTACACTATATAAGAATAGTTTTCCAGCCACACCATTGTAAATTAATATCTCATAATAATGGAGAATCCATGTATTATTATCCCCATGAATGGAAAGTACTAGCAGTTATTATTGATAAGAGAAACTTGTAAAATCATTGTGTGCTACACTTTATGGATTTAATATAATTGACTGATATAATAAAAATATTATAGAAGAATTAATATCCAAACATGTATATATGGTATAGGGTATAAAAGTTATAATTCATGAAAATATCCCAACATAGATTTACCCCCCCCCCCCTTTCCCTCAGTGATTAGTAGATACTAAAGTGGTCCATTGAATTGGTATTAGAGAAAATGTTTACCTCTATTAGATTATACACATTTCAGATATTCTATTTTTAAGATTTTAGTTTATTACATGTGTTTATTGTGAGTTTCATTTTTTTTAAGATTCCCTAATATCTAAGAGTAATTATATTTATACTATGACTATGATGAACATAATAATGAAAGGTCAAAAGAATTCTATGACTATTTCACTCTTATCTAAAGAAGGGTGTGTATTGGTATCTCCATGACATGCCAACAATGATAAAATAATGTGCTTAAAAATTAAAGAGCAGGATGTTCATCTTTCAACTAAGGAGATGGATAATCTCTACAACTCAATTGATAAGGGGGTATGGTTTAGTTCCTTTGATTACTATCATGATGAATATCCATGTAGTTATTATTATGAAAACATGTCAGTTTGTTTATCCAATGATGAATTGATGAGGTTGATACATCGATATCCTAAATTATTAGAATCTATTAAATGTGGGATACTAGAAAGAATTTATAAATTGATCACCCTGATTGAGGAGATGTCAGAAATAAATGATAAATAATTAAAATAAAAATTTATAGAATGTCAGAATCTCTATAGCCATGTCTGAATCATTGATGAAAAAACGAGGGATCATGAAAAAACATCCCCTAAAAGGATCAGTTTTGTTTTTGACAATGATATATTAGAGAATACTCTAGAGGAAAATAACTATTACACAGAAGTAATCTAAAATCCCAACATAATGTTAGGGATTTATTATTTAAAGTATAATTCATTAAGTAATTATAATTATAAACTTTTTATAAAAAGATTAAACTACTTTAAGAGGAAGATGAATTAAAGAAGAAGGATTGTGAAGAAAATATGATTATTATCTATGATCCGAAAATCAGCATCAATATGAAATTTTGTGAATTGGAATTTCATCAGGACATTATTTAGAATATATATACTAAGTCTACAGAAAATAAAGAGACAATTATTGCTGCTAATTAATTCTCATTAGAGTATTCTAATGTGTAAAGGACTATAGCATGTGATTATAATGTTATGAATTTGTTTGGTGATCTATCTCAAAAATATGTGATGAAAGAGGTTCCATCTATAATATATTATATTAAGTTTTATAAATAATTTTCCACAAATATTATAAGTTGGAAATCCATACATGAACTAATGTGGATGAATAAATGGGAGAATAATCCCACTACCATGACTACGATGCATTGAAAAAAGTTTGTGGAATCTGATTCCCAATAAAGATCACAATAATATAAGAATAATACCCAAAAAAATTACATAAAATAAATTATAAGTTCATGGTTTGTAGGGTAATTTTAATGTTATATCATATTTGGGAATTGTTCTCGTGAATTTCGGTATAATACTCTAAATTCTAACACACAAAGAAGTCCCTTTTCAAATGTGAGAAATCTATAGAAGAATAAGTTTCATCCATAGGTCAAAAAATTATCCCTACCACAAAATAATTTGTAAAAAAATTATATATCTATGATTCATAGAATGAAAATGCTCATTAGAGAGGTACAAGATCATATTGACATGTATCCAAAGATGTTGAGAAAATAATAACTAAACCTATGGCTAATAAATTATAAGACACATTTAGAAGAAAAAAATGTTCTAAACAAAATTACTCCCCATATTAATGGTAATAAGACCATGTATTATAAATCCATGAAGATAAAATGAATTTCGTCATCCAAAAGTACTAATAATAAGGATTTCACTGAGAAGAAGAAAGGGGAAATATACAATCAAGTTTCCAATTTTCCAAACTACCGGTTAGTTATATAGATAGAAGATTTAGAGAGGATAAATAAAATGAGAGATTCACATGATAAGGGTAGTGTAGAAGAAAATAAAATATTCCACATGATAAAGATAAAATATATATATGGTTTCTATCAAAATAAAAATTTTGTGTTAAATATGTTTTGTGTGACATTGGTATCAAAGTTTGACATTGGGTAAAGGGTTTTTTTTATTTTTATATAATAATTATCAATCCGTAAGAGGGATAATAATATACCATTTATAAAGGATATAAAGAAAATAAAAATACAAAAAATGTTATATAGAATGTAAGGGGATATAGGCAGCCTCAATATACATTATAAAAAAAATTTAGACTTCAATGCAAAAAGACATAAGTAAATGGGTCCACATGGTTGAGAAAATTTTTCAACCTTGCTATTTACATTGAAAAATCATGTAATATTCTAGTTATTACCTTAATACTTTTTTATTTATTTTTTCTCTACAATACAAGTAATTTAAGGTGACATACATTCTCAGGGGAGAACCTATGATGTAGTGAGTGCTATAAATTCATGATATTAAATATGCGGAATTCATTATACATGAATTATTCCTCATTTTGAATTCAAATAAAAATATGGTAAAATATCATATTTGAGGAAGATAAAGAATGTATTATATCATCATGGACAATAAGGATAAATAAAATAACATATTGGTTTTATCTTATATTTGTTATCCGGATGAACACGTATTAATGATGATCATTCATAGTGATGTTATAAAGTTTGAAAATTGGCAATGTCACTATTTGAAGATCAATTTTGGTATGTTTTCCAAATAAAAAAATGTTGATATTCAATCTTGAAGAGATCCAGCATAATGATGAAATTGACGTGTGTTTTTCTTGAGGGGTATAAAAATGAAGAATGTTAAAATTAGTTCTAGAATCATTATATCAACTGATATCGAACATGATTATTCCAGAATTTTTTTGAAGATCATGTCATTTGAAAAAAAAAGTGTTCTTATAATCTCATCTGTGGTTATAAAAAATAACAAAATTCATTCAAAATAGTTATTAATTTAATTAATAATTGACATAAAAAAGTTGAAGAATGAAATTTCCCTTTGTCCATATCTCATTGTTATTACAACGGAATATTTTTGTATATTTTTTTAAATGTGTAGAGGAGTGTTAGGTTGACTGTTTACAAAAAGGATTCATAATATAGTTATTATCTACATCATAGAAATAAATTTTATAATCCTTGAAAAAAATTACATGATTTATAATTTCATGAGGTATCACGATTAATAAATTAATGAATTGGTTTCCTAAATCATGGTATCTAGTAATTTACACCGAGAATATACATAGAAGTAGAGTGAAATTATGTATGGAACATTGGGTGTGTATGGACTAATACCCATTTTCCATAAAATTATTATTTCTTATCACTAAAGGAGAAAAAATGTGATGTGAATGTTTGGAAATGTAAATGGGAGAGAAATAAGAAAGAGATTAACATATTGAAGTATTTATTCAGAAATAATGTTGAAGGTATTTCCAACCAATAAAATAGAGAGATGGATGAAAATAATTTCTATAGGATGTATATTTGTAGTCAATGATTGATATTGGTTGTAAATGGTGGTCAATGAAATTGATTAATTGATGATAATATGTTCAAGATTATAAATATAATGAATTTTCTATTGTATTGAAACATTATATAAAAGTAAACATGGATTTTAGGAAAGGATGTAAAAGGAATAGTCATTCCTTATTCACTTAAGGATGTTCTTTGGAAGACGTTGTGTTAACTCTATGATGATGGGTTCATTGTTATTAATATATAGAACTTGTTTCACTATGTTCTTTGATATGAAACATTGTGTATGATAACCTATAAAAAATGAGATGATCTATACAATGGGTTTTCGGGGTTGGATTCTACGTAAGTAAGTTGATGGGGAGGTTTTTTAAGAAGGTCAATCAGTATTTCATTATTTCATAAAGACCAAGAATAATGTTGATGATTATAAAATATCAAGGAAACTATTATTTGTAACGATTAAGTTACATAATTACATGGAATCTTAATGTTATTTAATCAATTGATATAATGTTTTTATAAAATAATATTACATATCATGAATAAATATTTAAGAGTCATTAATTAAATCCTTGAGAAGAATTATTTACAATTGGATATAGTTGGATGATCATTCAAACAAGTTGAGCAATTAATGAATACATTTATGTTCCTTGTAAATTGGTGAGACATATGAGGCATATGACCTAAAAATTTATTTTTATAAGCATTTTCTTAGGCTCTTTACAAATAAAATAATGACAAACCCCATGATAATTAAGGTAACCATAGAACCACTATATAGGTGGGTAGGGTCTACTGTCATCTAGCCATGGTAGATTAAGTAGATAATGAAGTATGCATTGAATGCGCCTACATAGGTAGGATGATGTGCGAGTGGGAGAATAAGACCCCATCATGGGATCCGAAATATTGTGAAATGGTGTGTCGTAGGCCTTGTGGGTGTCTGATGCCTTGTGTTCCTTGTGCCAATCCTGATTCCATATCGATGTGTTGAAGACAAGTTGAGGAATAAAAATAATCCCCAAGACAATAAAAATGTCAGTGAGGGATGACTGAGGATATAGGATACATATCCTTCCGTAATTTGTTTGTACATTTTAGGATCCATCTGATCCGTCACATTAAGACTTTCAAATAGAAGCGACTATCATCATCAACACCTCAATGATGATTTATTGCACCACAAAACCCCAACACATGATAAACAACACTACAATGACATACTAATATCACGTCGAGTAAATGATACTTGTTTTATAAACATAACCCACAAATGATCACATTTGATGTGTTTTTAATTAGTGGAATAATGAACATAACTCCGCTAATGTCAATATAGAGTTAATACATCAAATATAGCGGGATGAATTCTATAATCTAAAATTGAAGAGGCATGTGATATTATTACATTCATGGGATATATTAATCATGAATTGAGTATCCATCCTAGTGTAAGGAATGATTCCATGATTTCATTGTAAAATATTTGGCATATGAATGTTGAAAAAATTACAAACACGGAGATGATTATGATTTGAATTCATTGATAAACATGACATAAAAAATCATGATTTGAGGTAGGGAAAATATAGTGTGATATCATCTATCAATAGTTATTCCTAAAAGGGTAATGTGTTTCTCCAATTATTTTCTTTTGTTGAGTACTCTCATTTCATATAATATAGTCCATCCATGCTTCTTCTTACATGAAATAGAAAAATATACAAGAGCCTTCAAATCCATGAAAAGTGGGGAGTTCTATGAACTTTTTTTGATGAAGAAATTTCGTGTACAATTTTAAACATGTATTATGATCCTTATCCTATTGATATCTGACTAATTCCCTAAAATTATTTTACATGAGATTGTAATATCACATACATGATTTTAATATATACTTATATTTTCTGTAAAGAACTGGTTCTTTAAAGCGCTCTTATTATGTGAAGAATTGTTTTGTGAGCTGCAAAGAATTGTGAATTTCTAATCCCACATATACAGACTCAAAGAAAACATATAATAACTTTTACTATGATAATACATAATGAATAGTTAAAAGATGGTTTTTGAATCTTTTTCAGAAATAATATATATTAGGTATGAATTATGTTGTGTACGAAGAGTAAGAACATTAATCAACATGTATTTGTTTTTTTTGTGTAGAGAACTACATGAAATAAATAATTCTTCCAGATTTATTGTATGTGAATAATAACACATGCATTATTTCATTCTCATAAAAATTCATGAAACAAATTCAATGAAATATTGAAAATAGTAAATACGTTGATTTAGAACATAAAATAATAAGGATACCAAATTGCATGTTCCATAAAAAGTCAAGGTTATCATGAAAATGGTAAAACAATTACATGTCATGGTGTATTTAGCAGTGAAATGACATAAAATAATACTAAAAGAACATTTGTACACAGTTAATCAAATATTATTTTTTTCACTAAGAAGTAAAAATAAAAATATCAATTATCTTCGATGATATTTTGTATCGTATATATTGAAAAAATGAAATAATAACATTATATAATTTTACTAGATATTGAAGAAGGGAAATAGGGTATATTGTTATTTATTGGATGTTATTCATTCTTGTAGAATTAATTATGAATATTAAGTGATTATCTTACATTATATTAATATTAATAAAAGTGTTTTGTGATTCTCTCCTGAGAGATTCATAACCATTATAGTCTATTAGGATCGGATGAAGACAATTTATTTTGTAATTTTTATTCAACATCATATTAAAATTATAGTCAGTAATGCTAGAATATTAAGAAATGAAATCATTCATTGTTTTGTTGTGAATTCATGGAATAATTTCATTCCTCCAATTGTTCGAGTAAAAATGTTAAAAAAAGTGTTATAGAAAAGAAAGAAGCACTAAGATATTCAAGAAAAGTATCTTCTGCTGGATAAATCTGTTGGTGTTGTAAATTACAATAATAAAGAAGGTGAAGACCATATTCAGAGGTTGTTTAAAGAACCCATGAGGAGTAATATATTGGACTTGGTTGTCACTCGACTAGAGAAGATGATTATTTTCCTTTCAACATATTAATTTATTTGGACCCACACAAACAAAGAATTGTTTTCTAGATACACCACTATGACTTGTTATCCAAATATAGTGGAGAATATATATACTGATCATCACCATGGATGATAAGGACTGGCTACTCTTATTAATTAGTGAACCTTGTAAATAAATTTGATCTTTCCTATAATACTTCATATACATTCATGTGATAAGAAAAATAGAATAGGGGAATCAAAATAATAAAATGTGTTAGAGGATAAAGGTATAAAAAAATATTGTTGTTGAGAATGTTACCAACACCGATCCACCCACTCCTAGTCTTCTGTATATCCAAAATAATTTCTCTTATGGATTACCTAGAATATCACCTCACCTAGCTAATAAAATTTCCCAAAAGGTATTCCTCATCGTCATGAGAATGAAACATGTAATTGAGAATCATGGGAAAAACCAATTAGATTAATTTTACTCTCAAATCAGTTTTAATATACAACATTCCAATTACCTATAATTCATTCTGAACTATCCATAAATTAGACATCCATTCAAAATAAAATATACAAAATTTTATGAATAAATAATTAAAATTTTCATAATAAAATAATCATCCATTAAAAATAATATTGTTAAATACATAAGAGTTATAAATAATGACAAGATTACAAAAAAATATAATTCCAACATGAATGATTTAAAACACGAGATGAAAAAAAATAAAAAAACCCAAATCACTTGTTCACCTTTATGTAACCCATGGTTCCTCTCTCTTTCCCTAAACACCAATCATCAAATAAGAAGGTGATGTTAATGTTTAATAGTAACACCTTAACACTCTGTGATTTTGGATATTCTTGCAACCACACCCACACAAATTAATGTATATACAGGGTTCGAGTAGGTAGGCTCAGTAGGATCTCACCCACAAATATATGGTGTCTATTTCTAATAGTAATTCATAAATTTAAATTCAAAATAAAAAATTAGTTTTTAGATATAATAACAAGAAAAGAAATAGAAAATCCATATCCATTTTATACATTGTTTTTATTTAAAATAAAACAATCAATTGGAAATTATTTCATTGGTGCAAGGCATATTAAATAAACACACTTTTTATATTTACATTGATATTACAAAAAGATATCTTTTAATTTAAAAACGTTTCCAAAATATTTTTGATGACCATTGAAAAGAACAAAATCCAACAATAAATGTTGAAGGACACAACAAGGTAAGAAGTAGATTTCAAGAGATAAATTATGAAAATAATAATGATAAGGTTTCCACAAAAATACAGGAAATGAAATAACAGAACAAAAAATAAGAGAATAATCTCCAAAAAACGATAAATCATAGAGTCTATAACAAGGGATCTGCTACATGACCTAATGTGATATAATGTGGAATTTACAAAACCAATGTAGGACTACATGCTGACCTATGATATATTAAACCAACAAAAAGCACATAAATAGCTGACACCATCCTAATACAGTCTTCACTCATCACTTATCCCTATATAAAACTAAAGGGGACACTATAAACAAACCTTCCTACTTGTGTAATATAAATATTCATATACCACCTAGTATGGGTTCCCATGGACTAAATGAAAGTGATGTTGAGTACAGAATCAATACAAGATCAATTAATAATCCAGAAACAATAACTCCTCCTCGAAATTAATTCCCTATGATAGAAAAACCCATTTTCACAAAAGACATCAAAAACATAACAATCAATTACCAATTATTAGGTGAAAAAATAATGTTAAATATATTGGGTTTCTCATGAGGTGAACCATCTGGATCACCAAATTCCAACTAGGACATTACGGTCACACACATCATTTTAATTTCAAAACATGCCATTAAAATCCAAAGATATTCTTCATGAAAAAAATAATTAGACTAAATCAATTCATTTAAATAAATTATACATTATTGATTCATTAAGGGATTTTCATAAGGTTCTTATCAGGGTTAAATATCCATTTCATAGAGATATTTTTAAATATTCCAAGGGTACTTTTATGCCACATTACAAATTCAAGGAAACAAATTACAAACACCATATTCATATTAAATATAATAATAATTTTTTCAAAGAGTAATTTGTAAAATCCAATATCACTATGATTTCCCAAATAATGAAAATTTATTAGAAACAATGACTTTATAAAGTGTAAATCAAGATACAATATGTCAAAACATGACATCTTCAAGAGTGACCAACCACACAATGATGATGATGATGAGTATAGGCCCTATACATGAAAATATCTATCATTATTATATTCATAAGCACTAAATCATACCATAAGTCTACTAGGATTTAGGGTTAAATAAATATAGATAAAATAGAGAAATAAAAGGAGAAAAGTGATTTTATGGAATCATATTAGATAATAATGCTAAAAAAATGATGGAATCCATAAAATGATCCATGGAGGTGGAAAAAACATGAAATGATGAAATAATGTTAATGGAATATCCAAAATTAACTAAATCATTTAAATAAAATAATTTTTATCTTTATAAATATTCCAAAAATCAATTAAAAAGAATCATCAATCCCAAAAAAACCTATTATTTAATCAATTAAAAATGAGGAAATAACGTAATTTGAATAGCAACAAGAAGCAATGAATTTTTTTTCTGTATATAGTATGTAAGGGATTTAGGGAAACGGTGCATAGTTATTAAACTGTAAAAGACCCATGAATTTTCATATCAGTGTGTTTTTAAAGGGCCTTCGTTTCATTATAGTTACTATAAAATATGAAGTTAATGTGAATATGATTTGCAATAAAAAATATATAATATAAGTTTATGGGGTAGTGTCCCTTATTTTTTAAAACATAAAACTCAAAATATGCTTTGTTTTATTTTTTAATGATCCTACCAATAAAAAGTTATCACCTAGAAGTGCCATAGTTGAAAATAAATTCCCTAATTACGACTTCAAGAAAAAAATGAGTATGTTGTATCTAAAATAGAGATGAATTGAACCACAACCACACAAAACCATGGAAACTTATACACTAGATAATAAATTCTCAAGGAAAATATTATTAAAAAATTAAATCGAAGCACAAAAATAATTTCATATGGATTAGAAAAAATTATAATCCATATAGGTGACTGATATAAATTATTTATTAATTGAGTGTAAGAAGATTTCAAAGCCATATATCTATTAAATATTAAATGAATAGTATGTTTTCATTTTCTTTAGATTACAACAACTCATTATTGGGCAACAATCAACATCCCCAAGACACAAAATGCTGTCAATAAATGATGAAGGGATCTAGATTAGGTGGGTGATGATTTTTCCTTTAATATCTAAAAACAACAACCCAGAAAACCATCAAAAATGAAATCACTATATGATATATGAAAAAAAACTAAGTAATTTCAAAACACTCTCGTTAAATAGACCATCCAAAGTCTTCTACAGTGGAAGAAAACCCAATATCAATTCAAATAGAGGAAAAAAAATGAATAAAATACAAGATTACAATAACACTATATGATTCAAAAAATCCATGTTCAACCATCACCAAGTAATCCAATGTATTACGACGTGGTGAAAAAGACGTGCGATACATTACCTTTTCCCCATCTCGGAAGGTATCAACTTCAAAAGGACCAGAGTGCCAAAGATGGTGTGAGGATATAGCTCAATACGTTTTTTTTCAATGATTTCTCTACTCATTCCACTATATATAATGGTTAGTAAATTACTAAAAGTAGTTTATATAAAAAATTTACCAAAACAGTTTATAACAAAAAATTATAAAGTTCAAAAACCCATCATAACCATGTAAAAAAAAATAAAAAATAAAACCAATTTCTAGAAATTTATTTTCGAGAATATAACTAATAATAACATAAAAATCAATCCTTATTATAATTTTGTAATACACATTTTCTAGATCACAATACACCCACAAAAGTGTGCTTTTTTTTCTATCCTATACACATGAGCAGTCTCTCATCAAATTACCTTGTGTCGCAACGAAACAAACCCTTGATCCAGGGTCACCAATATGGTACAAAAATGGTTCACATCCTTCATTTTGGAGCATATCAATCATAAAATCTAAAAAACCAAATGTATTTAAAAAACATTCCAAAAAACCATTTCAAATCCGTTCAATAAATTTTTATGTTTATTATATCCCAAATAATCTACAAATTTCCAAAAATCCATTGTGTTTCCATAAAATTTCCCTCTTATTGAAAATATATAATATAATCCAAGTGATAAAACTCTAGGATATCAAAATTTTATAATCCATATTTTAAAACCAAGAACCAAATCATTTTATTAAAAACACACAATTTTCCATATTTCCCCAATTTGCCAAACCATCACAAATAATCGTTTGCAATGATTTCTAAACCACATCACAACCAATTCCACAAAATATATTTTATTTGAAAAAAAATCCCTCAGTTATATTAAGTGGATTTGAGAATAAATACCCCAACCTCACCGTTTTTATTGAAAAATACAATGAATGATTAATGCCCAATAAAACCAGGCCGATTATCTATGAACACACCTTTGATCTATTCTCCTATCAAGATCATGACCAAATCTCATACTATTGGAAATACGAGAACATATATCTACCCATTATGTGTGTAGATATGAGAAACATAGAGAAGAGGAGATGTTTATCTTTGTAGATCTAAGAATCCAATAGAAGAGAATAAGTAGATCTAAGTTGATCTATGAAACCGATCAAGAATGAAGAAGAATGTTCACATACCTCAAAAATCCAACATCGATTCCCCAAGGTATGCCTTCATATCAACTCCAAAATTCATGGAAGAGGTTCTCAAACCTTAAAGGGAGTGTAATATAAAATTAGGGATGTTTAGTGGGAATGAAATGATTTATGAAAAAAATGAGTGACACCCTATTATTAAGGATATCATTTTGACTCTGCACACAGTTTGACCACACAGTTTGGAAAACTGTGCACTACCCATGTGGTAGCTACATCCGGAATGATCTCATTTTTCATGGTCTCATAGATAGTTCTCTAACCATGCAAGATCTACCGCATTATGAGAAACACAGTGAAAGGTTTTTCTACATGGTATGGAAAACCATGCGCCACCAGTGTGACCTTCATTTAGCCCAAATAATGCTTTAAACGTTTTCCCAACTCACCCATCGATCAAAAATACACCTTATGGCCATAAAAACATCATGTATGGGTTACATAACAGAAACTAGGGGTACTACATTATCACCACTATTGGTATTCATGTCTTTAGAATGTTGAATAACCTCAATAATCTGAAATAGTTATGTCCATTACTCTTTCATCTCCCTCTCAGGTTCCGAAGGCTCTTCCTAAATCTGATCATGATTCCATTAAATCCTTACTAGACCATTACTTTTTCCATGAAATACATTCTGTTGATTATCCAAAATCCATAATAGTATATTTATCAACGAAGCTTACAACTCTTGGTGAAGGTGATCCCATCCGATCAGATGGCTAAGATCAAGTTTATACATTTTCAACTGAGATACACGGAACACAATATGCACAAAATTTAACCATGGTGCTAAATCCAGCCGATATGTCACCACTCTAAACTATTCCAGTATCTCAATAGGTCCAATGTTTCGAGGTATAACATTCCCCGCATTCCAAAATGATGATGTCTAGGACTTGAAGTATCCAAAAGAATAGATGATCACTTGGTGCAAAGGATAACAGTTTTCGATGATGATAAACATAAGATTTCCGATGACTCTATGTTGTCTCCAACATCTTCTTGATCAACTGAATATTTTCTATTTTCCCTTGGACAAGACAAGGTCCAACTAGTGATTTCTCACCAATTTCCTCACAGCACAGTGGTGAATGACTTGGAATCCCATATAATAATTCATATGGAGAAATATGTTTTGATACCTGATTGATGTTATTTTATGAGAACTCAACTAAGGGTAGATTCTCCTCACATGAGCCACCAAAATCCATTACTGAATCCCACAACATTACTTCAAACAAATGTATCATCTGGTCATAATTTCTATCTTTCTGTGAATGGTATGTCGTGATCATAGTCAACTGAGTCCCAAGGGATTTCTATAAGGATTTATAGAAACAAGCTGTGAATCTTGATATCTCTCTAAAACAATTGAAACTAGTATGCCATGTCTATTTACCACTTTATGGATTTAAATTTTGTACATATCCTCCACCGTATGAATTTTACATAATGGGGTGAAATGGGCCAACTTGGTAAGATGATCCACTATCACCCAAATGACATCTTGTTTACAGAACATTATTGGAATAACATTAATAAAATACATCGCAAACTCCTCCCATTTCCCAACTGAGATAGGTATGGAATCCAAAAATACATGTTGTTCTCTAATCCTATGCATTAACTTTCGGAAAAGTTACGTACTTCAAAAATAACATAGCAAATTTTATTTTCATTCCTCCCCCCCAAAACTATGAATTGAATGTTTTATACATATTATATGTAACTAGATGTGAAAAACTTCCCGAATGGTCGTAACAATGAAGGAATTGTTTCTAACAATCTATGGGTATAATCATCTAGTCTCTAAAATGTAAAACTGAACTCTCACCACGTTTCAATCCCTCAATGGTCTCCCCACCATTGAGGTTTGAACTCATTACCAAACATTCTACACCAGATGTTTGTGACCATTTTAATATATTTAAAAATAAGGAATAATCATAGAAGAAAATATAACTTCAACATCACCTCAGTTTTCACATTCCACAAGCATGTAGCTAGGACTGATATAAACGACCATTCGATGGATGCTTCTATCACCAACTGAGGATATGAATTTATTCTCAATGAATCTACCACTATATTTTCATTCCCTATTGTATACATCAAGTCAACTTTAAACATATAGAGATACTCCAACCATATCTATTGCATCATATTCGAATATCATTATGAGATAATTTGTTTCAATCTTTTTTGATCCGTAAACTCATTGGAATTTCAACATAAGATATAATTATGACATGTATTTATTTCATTCGTGAATGAAAATAACTCCAAATCATGTGTTGGGTATTTCTTATCATTCAATATGAATAACATTGAATTATATGCCACGGCATGGACTCATTGGATTAAATCACAACACAACCCTCATATCAATGCCTCAGAGTACTCTACATACCCCTATCATGATTCATGGAAAATCAATATTGTTGAGGATGTAAGATGAACATTCATTTCATAGAAAGACTTCTCCCATTCCACTGTCCATTAAGATGGATCATTCTTCTTTTTCAGAGATGTCATTGGCAATTTTAGTTCTGAAATATCACACAAAAATCATCAATTGTAATTAGATTTACCGAAACAACATTTTAATTTAAAGACATTCTTCAGTGGTGTCCACAAGATAATATCTTCTGTCATTTCATGCTCATCTTAAGTGAGTTTCATAGAAATGAAATGGCCATCAAATCATAATTCTGTTTCCAAAAATCACACATTGATAAATTGGAATACAAATGGTGACCTCTAATGATTTTTAACATTACTTCCAGGTGATCAGCATGGTCATCCCTTGTATTTCAATACAACAAAATTTAAATGACAAACACCACAAAAATAGATTCCAGATATTGAAGAAATATCTGATTCATCAAATCCATGAAGAATGCAGGTGCCTACGTTTGATAGAAAGGCATGACTTCATATTTATAGTGGCTATATAATCTTTTGAAAGCTGTAATTGGAATTTATTAAATCCGAACATGAAATTAGTGATATTTAAATAACAATTTAGTTGTAGAGAACCATTGAGTGCCTCCTAATTGATTGAATATATCCTCAATGCATGGAAGTGGGTACTTTTGATTTATAGTATCTTGGTTAAGCTTACGATAATCAACACATAGCTGAATAGTTCCATCTTCTTTCTTCATGAAAAAACACGTTCTTCCCATAGAGACTTTCTTGGATAAATGTTTCCCTAGGTTTCCAGCTCCTTCAACTACACATTCAATTCCCATAACTCAAATAGTGCCATCCTATAAGAAACAAATGAAAATAGGACTGGTCCTTGGAAGTAGATCAGCTATGAACTACACTTCTTCAGATGTGGTAACCCTAAAATGAGTTTGGGAAATATATCATGAAATTGATCCATAATTTCCAAAAATGTTATTTCCTTGATCTTTTCCATTTATGCCAATTTCATGGGCTCTAAATAGTTGGATATAATTCCCACCATTCGTGTGAATGAAATATTTTCACCGTTTTTACCATCTTCTCTCCTCTGAAGAGATGCTCGATGTCGTCCTCATTAATGAAACTAACTGTTCTCCAATAATTGACAATGTGAGACATAAATGTTATCATCTAATCCATAATAAGGATTATGTCATTGCCATCCATGTCCAACACAGATAAGAACCATTTTTTCTAATCTCCATCCACAAATATCACAATTCTCTACACACAATGGCATGCCATTATTTTTCACCGATAAGAGTTTTCAGTTATAAAATATATGGAATCATTTAAAACAGTAATAATAGAAAATAAATAGCATTATAAGAATTGAATGATTTTGATGCACATTTATCATAGAGCACATTCACATGGTCATAATTCAAAATAATAGTATCCATCACCAAAGATGGCCTTTCCTGATTGTCGATAATAATATCTATACCTCCAGATAATTTCATTGTCACTGCATTAATATCCATTTTTATTTAATGAGATTTTCTAGGTTGAGGAGTCATGGTATTTCTAGAGTCAACATGTCTAGCATTGATCAATTGATGAGACTAATTCTATTGTCCTCACCCTATCAAAACATATGATGCTTCTGACACCTGATAAGTGTCTTGATCACCTGACCGTGGAGAACTACAATAATAGCTCTCAAGATTCCCCATCAGTTTGTAGTTATGGCATGTTCAAGGATGCATTGTTTATTATCATATTATGTGGTCAAGAAAATAAAATTGATAATAGCCCATTGGGATCATAGGTCAATGAATAATGTTCATGGATCCATCCATTAGATTCTGATTCCTGCTCCCACCCTAGAAATATGTGTCTCATTTCCACTTCCTCTTAGGTTTGGAGTTCCCACCATTCCTATTAGGTATCATAAAAAATTATCCCATAGATCCTGAGATATCACTTACATCCATAGTCAATATTTCCACCGTCTCTATATAATTAGTAATATAGATCTCCTCATTCTTTGATGGAATCTACTTCCTTATCCCCTATACAAAGATGAGTGCCTTCGAGGATGTCGTTACCACAATTTCTGGGGAAAATCACACTAAATTAATGAATTTTGATAGGTATTCTCTGACATAGAGGTTATCCAAATTCAGGATAAATAAGTGCACCATTTTTTGGATTTTAACGTATGAGGATATAATTTTTTGTTGAATAATTCCTCAAAATCCAACCATGTAATGCCTTCATCCAATTTTTCCTGCACTGCTAAAAACCAACAACAATCGTGCTAGTTCCTTGAGCATATATGCCCCAAGATTTACCTTTAGCTCCACCGGTGTGAAATGAACTCGAATATATGATTAATATTACTAAGCCATACCTCTACAATCTCAGGTTCAGAATCACCCTTGATGATGGGAAGATTCTGCTTCATGAACTGAGTTGTATGATCAAAATGCATTGGCTCCTTCCTACGATTCCCCACACCCACAACATGAGAAGCTCGTACAATAATCAGAACCAGATCTTGGTTCACCAGTTGTTTAGGTGAAAACACATTCTCTGTAGATTCATCCGATTGGTTTCATCGACCCCACATGGTGCCATTTTCTAACCCAACAACAAACTCTTTCAATATCACTCTCTAGAAACATATGGGTTAATATTTCAAATTTTATCGCATCAACTATTACAACATTTTTTCCCAAAATTAACCATTTTCAACGTCCTCTATTTTTGAAAAATATTATTCATTTTTTGAAAATAAATCCATTTTTAAAATATATCTACCATTATTTTTCAATGTCATTAATTTGAAAATGGTGTCATACTTTTTAAAAAATTGAAATGTTATACACAACATGAATCATTAACTAAAATGATATTTCAATTAGTAGTGGGATGTTATTTCTCTACAGTTAATGTCATGAAAGTCTCATTGTCTAAACCAATGGAAATGAGATTGAAAAATCCATGATGTGTCTCCAAATACATATGTACCCAAGCCTCATGTGACATGAATTTCAGTATAATTGGGTTAGTTATATCCCATTATGCTATACATTTCATGTCCCTACAATCCTACACCTTTCTATGATTTAATTACAAGGTATAGACCTGAAGTAATTTCACCTATCAGGCCAAGAACACTAATGACAAGTTATTAGGAATGGATCGAACAAGCTAATGAAATTTGTACAAAAATAGAAGGACCAGACTGATACCACTTGTAAGGACCCAATAATTCTAATTTTCTTGAGAGTACAATGAGTCATTACTATTCCTAAGTAACATCCAAATGATTCCAAAGTCTAGAAATAAATGGTGAATGGTTTCAACATATGTGGGTGATTATTTACCCTTTAATGTCTAAATACAAACACTTGAAAAACCATTCAAAAATATCTAACTATAAGATCCATGAAATTATCTAATACATTTCAAAACATTCTATTAAAATCAACAAACCAAAGTATAATACATCATAAGACATTCAAATATCTAAATAAAAAAATGAAGGACAATGAATAAACTCCCAGATAATAACAAGACTCCATGATCCAAAATTTCCATGATCCAACATCACCATATAGTCTAATGTATCCTGATGTGGTGCTAAGGATGTGTTATACATTACCTTCACCCACATCCAAGAAGGTAGAATCTGCAAAAGATCAAAAGTGCCAAAGAAGGGGTGAGTATATAACATAGTAGGGTTTCCCCAAAGACATCCCTAATCACACCCCTAGGATCAAATGGTCATCACATTATATAAAATATTCTATATAAACAATCTACAAAAATATTTTACATCAAATTATAAATAAGGTTAAAATACTGATCATAACCATGTGAAAGCAATGGTAAATGTAACAAATGTTTAGAAAGTTATTTTCAATATAATAACTAATCAATGGAAAGAACCCAATTCTAATTTTAATTTTGGCATAACCATTCCATATTTTTCAACACACCCACATATGCATTCTTCGTTTGATAGTTACATAATCATGAGTAGTCTCCCTTCCAATTACCTTATATTCTAATAACAAAAGCCCCTGATCTAGGATCACACACCTTGTAACCCAATTATACAAACCCATTATTAAGGGTCATATCAATCATGAACTCACAAAAACCCTAATGTATTCCAAAACCATTCCAAATAACCTTTTCAAACCATTTCAGTAAAACTACTTTTTTATTGACAACCAAAGAATCAACCAATTCCCAAACAACCGTTTAGTGTCAATAAAAAATCACATTTTTATTGAAAACATCTAATAAAATCCATGTTACACAACTACAATAAATCCCCATTTTAAAAACTATATTTTAATACGAAAACTAAAAAAAATTATTCAAAACATCGATTTTCCTGACATCCCCATTCTGCCAAACCACCACCATGAAGGGTTTTCAATGATTGATAAAAATCCCAATCACAAAAAATTATACACAATATATCCAATTTGAAAGAATTTCAATTAGTTATACTATGTGTAGTTGATAATGTATCTCCCTACAATGATGGTTTTGACAAAAACCACAATGATCGAAGAATTCAAAGAAAACCGGGACGATTCTCCAAGAACCAACCTTAGATGTCCCCCCCTAAAAGATAAAGAACAAATATTCTCATATTTGGCATCCCCAAACCTATATATACACATAAAGAACATAGATATGACAACCCAAGAGAAGAGGATTATTATATATAAGTAGATCAATGAAACTGATCATAAATGAAGATGAACGATCACAAACCTCAAGAATATAGCTTAGATTTACCATTGGAAGCCTTCATATCGTCTAAAAAACACATTGAAGTGGTTATATTACCTAAAATAGACTGTAATCATGAATTAGTGACATTTAGGTGCGGGAAATGAGGGTTTTATGTATAAATGAGTGAGATTTAATTTTTAAGGATCTCGGTTTGACTATAAACACAGTTTGACCACACAGTTTGGAAAACTAGGCGCTAATCATGTGGTAGATACTACCCATATGACAATAACATGAATGGTCCCCAAAACTGTTCTCCAACCATGCTGCAAAAACTAACTTAAGAGGACTATTGAACATTGTTTGGCTGTATGGTTAGGAAAACTATGTGCCACCCGTGTGACCTTTATTTCGCTCCAAAAAAGCTTCCAAATCATTCCCAACTCTCACATTCATCATCCTTACACATTAGGACCATAAAATCCATCATGTAATGGTTAAATTCCATATATAGGTGGTACTAAAAAATAAATGAACACATCCTATTATTTATCATGTGGATCTCTATGGGGAATTTGTTCCACAACCACTTTATCTTCAAAGAGAGTTTTCCCTTTTTATATAATTTTTGTTGGAACACATTCACATGGACAAAGAGATGCATTCTATTAAATACTCATTTAAATGAAATATATGGTCTTTGGAATTCTTAAAATATAATTATTATTATTGGGATCATTATATTAATTTTACACCCCCTTTGAACAATAAAAATAATTCATACATAGAATCCATCCTAGTTTAGAGTGTAGTTATGAATAATACTTTTGTACTACCTACATTGGATTTTATGAATTCTATAATTTATTCTTTCAACTCCCCTCTATCCATCTATATTTGTATATTAAAATATTTTAGTACTACTTAAACATAGTCAATCAATGATTAATATATATATGATTTGTATAATATCCCTCTTGATAATCATTTTTTATTCAATACCATGTCCTTCAAATTAATTATAAAATAATTTTCAATCTTAATCTTCTTTTGGAGCTACATTGTTCCCCGAAACTTGATGTTGGTAATCAATTCCATACTAAGGTATAAAACCACCCCCAATATATCTTGAAGTACAACCTTGGTACATATATCAATTGGAATATAAATCCACCCAACCTACATATATCCTATATGTTATTCCAGAATGACTTCCAGAGTATGTAATACACTATATGGAGTTTATTCATCTTATATTCATACTTTATATTATAGGTTATATGTAATAATAATTTTAAATTTCATAAAAATTTACTATCAGCTTGAATTCATATTAAATCCTTGACTAGCCCATTTATTTTAAAAAATCCGTCATATATCACATTACTCTAACATAAATTACAAATACTATTGAAAATTGAACTAGAATCTAATAATATGAAACTAAAGTCAAAATTATTGCCCTATATGTAAACACATTTCTAGTGGTTATCCTATGAGTGTAGATATCTCCACCAAATTCGGAATCTTGAAAACCATAAGGGTCATAATTAGTTCTGAAATATAGATATACATTTTTGTCATTTTTAATAATAATTGATCCACTTAACCAGTTACAATTGATCTCTTTTTTGGATTATTCAAATTGTTAATAACTACCACTACATATTCATTCAATCCCTGTAAAAAAAATTCACATCCATTAAGAAAATAACTTGTAGTGAAGATTGATCCTATTACAGTTACTCCAATAATACTTATACTATAGCCTCCTTATTCTTTATTATCAAAAATTATCTATCCAAGGGAGTAGAATCTTGTTTTTTTCACTCATTATTATGTATTGATAAACCCTTAGGATTTGTTGAGCCTAATTTATGATCAATGATCCAACTACTATGTCCCTTAAAAAGCATATTACCAAAATACATTTTCTAGGACTGAGAATATATATCTACAAATATAAATAAATATTTAGTATATGTAAAGACTTTGATTTTCCAAGAAATTGTTTTTAAATAATGTAAATTATATGATTCTGAAGAAATTTACATTGCGTGATTCTATGGCCCAGCATTCCTGAAATTAATTTTGGAACGTTTTTCTAGGACCATTCAGCAAAAATTTTTGGGGGTTTTTGTAACATTTAAATTGGTGGTTGGAATTGAAATATTAGGGAACCGTTGAACTCGCAGTGCCGATATTCACACAAGGGTACCTTCACCTAAACCGCAGTGGGTCAAGAGTAAATGTTAAAATTTTGTTCTTTTCATGAAAGAATTAAAAAAAATAAAAATGTATGACATTTTTATTTCAAAAAACCCCCCTTCAACATGGGTTATGGTGGGGGGGACCACCCGATCCTAAACCTCCAATGTGAATGTTAGGAGGTGGGGACCACATGAACTAACCCCATTTTGAATTTAGAGGTGGGGACCACCTGAAACCCCTATAATTGGAGGAAACCTTTCAACTCCCTCTTTAATGAGGGGCTGGGGTGACCAAATGTTTCTTATAAATTAAATATGACAACCTATTCCTAATTAATGATGCCAATATAATTTTGTGCCATCAATTAAATTGATGGAAGACATCATATTGGATACTTTTCATTTCGGGTGGAATTGGGAGGAAAGGGTTGGCAAGATGAGAGGTATTGGAGGATTATTATCTCTAATTAAGAACTTGTTCCCCAATAAATAATTATCTCACCAATGATGAAAGTCTTCAATGACAATGAACTGACGTTCGAGGAAACACCGACGTCACTAATGACCGTCTATCCCCAACAACATCATCTCCTTCCTCACAACATCTGTCAACAAATATTTGTGGTAATGTTTAATTATGTGTGATTATTGTTTCCCATGTTCATAACTTTTCAAACAAAGAACGTGAATCAACACTCTAACTAGTTGATCTGTGGATTATTTCTTTTGTGGGTTTGGGAATAAATAATTCTTGGTGGATTTACAGTTTTGCATTCTTCATTCAATGTTTTGTTGAGCCGCTTGATACTGCTCTAAAGTGGAGGTTTCAGGCCAAACAAACATTGTCAGAACACTCCATATTTCTTCATGAATGGTGTGTCGTTCGCGATGGAAGAAGGTTGCTTGGTGCAACAGCATTGAACGGATGCGGCGGCCGAAACATCATTGGCTATGATAAAGGAAGCGACCCCACGACCATCCATGCCGCCCAGCAGCCCTATGCATCGCCCCACAGCCGTGCCCCCTCGCGGCCCTCTGCGCCACTCCGCTGCCATGCCTCCTCACGGCCCTCCACCCTTCCCTGCTACCTCTCTGTCGCACGACCGTCCTCTCCGTCCCATGGCCTCACCACTACATGACCCTTCGTGCCGCCCTCGTAGCCTCTACGGCCCCCACAGCCTCACGCCACCCTCGAGGCCCCCGCGGCCTTGCACCGCCCTGTGGCCTTTGCAGCCACTACTACACAGTGGCCTCACATCGACCATGTGGCCCGGAGCCCTCCTCCACCCCGTGGCCCCCACGACCCTCATGGCCCTCGCGGCCCCCACGGCCTCCGTGGCCTCTGCGGCCCCTCAGAGCCCTCACGGACCTATGTACTACCTCACCGTGCCCTATATCCACACTGGACATCCTAGGATGGGCTGCCAGGCCATACCGCATAGTGTGGGGAAGCCGCCTAACGCTGGCGGGCCAAACCTAGTGCCCCTTCAATCGATTTACGCTCTTTTGGCCGTAACATTAGCATCAAATGTACGTTTGACAAACCGTTTATGGTGCTACAAACCTAGGTGCAAGACAGAACCTTTGGGATACCTCACCATAGTTTTCAATAAATAATTATTATGGTTTGTTTGGATCGACAACGAATCCGTCAAGGCACTTCAGACTAAAAAGAAAATAACTCACAGACCGGCTGTCCGATTGATGCACCATCTATTTCCTTGAGACCCCTATGGCATGGCGGTCCTTTGTGATACTTATTTTTTGGACATCATGGTAGTTGTGGTTTCTTCCAGTGGATTGAAGAGCATACCCTCCTAGAGATGAGAAATCATAGTGCGGGAACCCATTGGTTGGGTGTGACGTGAAGAATTAATAGCGATCCTGGGTGGGTTAGCACATATTGATCTTGTGTGGGTCAACACCGAGCGATCCTATGTGGGTCAGCACTGAGCGATCCTCTATGGTTCAGTACCTAGATATCCCTTATAGGTCATCACTAAGTGATCCTGTGTGGGTCAGCAACAAAGCCACTTAACAGAGTAAGATAAATAAATAGTTAAATCTATTCATCTCTACTACTGTAATTAAGTTATACCTGGAGTGAGCTGAGTTCGTACATGTGTGGTACATCCCATCGTGTTAATACCTTGGTGGTATTCTTTTCTATGACATACCTGTGCAGTACTTACCTTCGTGGTATTCCTTCCTTTGTGGAACAGTTGAGCTTTGGGAGTTGAGTTGATCTATGTGTTTCCTCATGATTGAGATGGGTATACATGATAAATGAGGTATATGTATGGGAATTTACCTATATAGGGTTTTCAATGGTTTACATGCTTTTTGGTTTATCCTTGGTGGATATTGTGAGACCTTGAGGGTCTTGGGGTCCCTGTTGAGTATCTTTATTCTCACCCCTACACGGGTTATGCCCACACCTTGTTGTTTTTAGTGGAAATGACGAACAATGCTGACTGGGGATGAGAGTACCAACACTGGAGGTAGCTTGGAGGTAGACCTCAGAATATGCATACCATAGAGACGACCATTCGAGAGCTATAACTACCCTTCATGTATGATCCTTGGCGGGTGATCACATGAGTTGTTCCAGTTTATTTGTACTTTTAGTTTCTTAAACATTCCCTTTGAGTATGTATTCTATCCCTTTTTGCATAATGTACTCACTCTATTTGACCATATAGTTGTTGGTGTTTGTATCTTGATGTGTTGTTGTTTGCATGAGTTTACAGGTTATAGAGGCAATGCCTTCCCAGTTTTAGGGAATACACCTTTTTCGCTAGTCTCCATCCCTTGGCCTATGGAAGGTGGGCTTAGGGTAGTCACATCATGGGCCGTAGGGGATGGGTCTTGGGAAATTTGTATCAAATGAGTCAGTTCAACTATACAATATAAGACAATGATCATTATTTTTAATGGAAATAGAGTTATGTGTAGTGAGTGTGGTTATCATTTTAGGGAATCCAGTGTTGTTGCGGCAGACGACTCATCCATACACCTAGACCCTAACTTCTGATTTTTAACTCAGTGAAAAAAACACAGATTGCGTGTCTATTTTGAAGAGTTTTCTTTGTGATCTATTTGATTCATCTTCACAGATATTACTTTTTGACTATGGAGCACCTGTTTGTTTTCAGGATGCCTCCACATAGATGGAAAGCTAGCGTTCTGGATATAGTATGCCCCGATTGCCCACCGAGGGGCGAGGCCCCGGTGCACAAAAGTAGTGGAGGCACCCATGGTACCATTACCCATAGGGACACCGATGCCACCTTCCCCAGTATTATAGGATGCATGCCGCTTGAGCATGTTGTACGATTTCCAGTGCCAGAGGCCACCCAGGTTCAGGGGAGAGACGGACCCACAGGTGGCTCAGGATTGGTTGGAGGCCGTGGTGAGAGTTTTCGGAATATTATGGAAACCAACTGATCTCATGGTGATCCTTGCCACTAGTATTATACAATCATAAACTGACAGATGGTGGAGATGGATACTCCAATTTCAAAATGAGGTGACACTTCTTTGGGCAGACTTAGAGAACCTATTTTGGGAAGAGTTTGTCCCTGTAACTCTTCGCTCGGTGCGCATACAAGAGCATCTTTATCTACAGTAGGGAAAAAATTCTGTAGTAATGTACTCAGAAAGATTAACTATCTTCTCAAGGTACTCCATTGATATGGTACGAAACCCATTCTTCAGGGTCTAGACCTTCACGTTGGGTCTCAGGTGAGAGATCAGCGCTTCGATGATTTCTCTTAGCATCCTGACCGAGGTGGGGGTCAGAGAGAGAGGCCTCTTAGTGGAGAGTTTTCATGATGAGCAGTCATCAGCAGTGAGACCCACCACCAGACGCAATTTATATGGGTCTTCCGCAGTTGGAAGTAGACAAATGTCATAGAGGTCCATGAAAACTAGACCTACAGGTGGACAACTGCATGATTGAGGGTCGGTTGTGCAGGGCACCCGAGGCAGAGCTAGTCATTCCAAGAGGGGTAGTGTTACACATGCGGGGGCAGGGTCAAAGGGCTTGTGACTATCCAACTCGTCATATAGATGATCAACAGATGGTCGAACGACCACCCAGGGAGAGACAGAGGTTCGACCTAGGAGGTCATACACGAGCAGGAAAACATGGAAGAGGAGTTTTTTATGTAGGTGGTGGTGGGAGGTGATTTGAGAAGTTATTTCTACCACCACTAAGTTGTCCACCACGACCACAGGGAGCTGGAGGATAGGGGAAATATCTGCTCCAGGTAGGTGATACCTATGATCACGGCGCTCTGGAGATGATACGAGGTATGATATGTGACTACTCCACCTTAACTACAGTAATTATAGACACAGGTTCCATTCATTATTTTACTGAAACTACCCTCAATTAGAGCTCTTAGATTCTAATAGAGTCGTTGGATCGATACTTAAGTCTACAGACTCATACGGGAGTGGATTCTATGATTTCATAGTGCATCTGCCAGTGTGAGCTTACTCGATGAGGGGAGATCTTTGGCTGTGATCTCCTAGTAGCAGTGTTGAGGCCTTATGATGTCATCTTGGGTATGGACTGGTTATCTATAGTCCATGCCCAGACTGATTTTATTAGGCGTAATGTTTTGTGTGTTCGTACGGATGGGATGAGGTTTACCTTCAACGGAGAGAAGGGAGCCCTTGAAACACATGATGTAATTATCTGGGGGAGAGTGCAGATGATCACTAAACAGTTGTCTAGCGTTACCCTCAGAGTAGTTGATGTAGAGAGTCCAAGTTATTCTGTTGTGGTGGACCAATACACAGATGTTTTCCCAGATGATGTTCTTGGTCTACCTCCTCTCAGTGAGGTGGAATTTTACATTGACTTGTACCCTGGGAAAACACTGATATCTACACAAGCATATCTTAAGGCTCCTGCAGAGCATTGCAGTTGCAAGAACATATGGTGGACTTATAAGGTATGGGATTCAACTGGCCCAGGTTTTCTCCTTGGGCATCCCCGATTTTGTTCTCCAAGAATGTAGATGAGTGCGTGAGACTTTATGTTGACTATTGGAACATGAACCAGGTGACCGTGAAGAAGAAGCACCCACTTCTGAGGATTGACGACCACTTTGATCAATTTAATGAAGCATAGTCGTTCTGAAAGATAGAAATTAAATCTGGCTATCACTAGCTCAAAGTACGACACAATGGTGTGCAAAAGACAACTTTCAGATGTTGGTATGGCCATTACAAGTGCATGGTTATGCAATTCGGTGTATCCAATACTCTATATTTTTTCATGGGACTCATTAACATGATCTTTAAGACCTACCATGATATCTTTGTAGTATTTTTCATCAATGACATTATGTTATACTTGACTACTGAGGAGGAGCATGCCTACCATTTGCATGTATTACTGGACACACTCCAAGAGAACCAGTTTTATTGTAAGCTCTCGAAGTGATAGTCATGGATCCTAGATTTTCACTTTCAGGTACATGTCATATCGGAAGCTAGGGTCTTATTGGATCTAGCGAAGATTGAGGCGGTACATTCATAAGAGCCACCTAGGAGTGTGACAGAGTTAAGGAGTTTCTTGGGTTTGGCTGGATACACCGGGAGATTTGTTCTAGATTTCTCTAGAGTTGCAGCATCACTATTAGAATTAATGAAAAAGGGAAACCCTTCATGTGGTCGGAGAGATGCCAGCAGAGTTTTCATGAGCTGAGGCGGAGGCTGACTAGTGCCCCAATCTTGATACATTTGGGGGAGGGCATAGGGTACATAGTGATCACATATGGTTCTCCACTACTGAGACAACATGAGAAAAACTATGCTACCCATGACCTGGAGTTAGCAGTAGTGGTATTTGCCTTAGATGTGGTGACACTATGTGATGGGATAATGTTTTACAGTCTACTCTGATCACAAGAATCTTGGGTATATCTTCTCTCAGAAGGACCTAAACCTAAGACAACGACGTTGTCTTGAGTTCTTCCAAGACAATGACTTCTAAATAGTCTATACTCTTGTGAAGGATAATGTTTTATTTAATGCACTCAGAATACGATATGGTATACACCTGCTAGGTGAGGCGACAGAGCAGCTAGCCGCTTTATAGATATACTTTTTGGATCGGGATGGATCATCATTCCTTTAGTCTCTTACAAGAACTTCCCCACTTCTTCAGTGAGTCAGGGAGGCACAACATGGGGACACTAATTGTGAGACATGACGTGGTCATATATCCATGGGACATGCACCTGACTGATTTTCTGAAGGTGGGGAGCATGTCATACCCTTCAGAGGACGTACCATGGTACCAGTGTTACTTAGGGAGGATGTGTTGAGGGAGTTCCACGCATCCCCTCTAGTGGTAGATACAGGAGTGGTGATGATGTTAAAGATCTCTGATGACATCAATGGTGGCCTGGAATGAATAATGAAGTAGTAGAGTTTGTCTATTGGTGCATCACTTGTCAGCAAGTGAAGGTAGAGAATTAGGTACCAGTAGGATTGGTTCAGCCTTAAGAGGTCCTAGGGTGAAGTGGGAAGGGATTTCCATGGAATTTGTGACCAGAATTCAATGTACATCTAGGGTTCATGATTATATATAGGTGGCCTTAAAATAACTCACCATGTCATCCCACTTCCTACCGATCACAGATCAGAGTTTAATAGAGATTTTGGGATGCCTTTATGTGTAGATGATTGTGCGGCTACATAGAGTAACTTCAACGATTGTCCCTAATCATGATAGACATTTCACTTCTTGGCTATAGAAGGGGTTGTATAAGGCTTTTGGGATGCCGATTCTTTTGATCACTGCCTTCCATCATCGATGTATGTCCAAACTGAGTGGACAATTCAGACTCTCATGGAAATGTTGTGTACTTTTTTCTTCGACTTTGGTCGCAGCTGGGAGTATCTCTTCTCTTTGGTGGAGTTTTCATATAAAAATATCTATCACTCCACCATTGGGATGGAAGAGTTTTGGGCATTGTACGAGCGACCTAGTAGATCACTTTTGTGCTGTAATGACTTAGGGGATTCAACACTAGTGGGACCGGAGATGGTATGGGCTACCACAGAGAAAGTAAAGATCATCAAGGAGTAGATCAAGACTCTACAGAGGAGACAGAAGTCTTATGCTGATAAGAGATGGAGACCTATGGTGTTTTAGGATGGAGACTGCATCATTCAGAGGTTCTCACCCCATTTTGGTTTACAGAGATTTGGCTGTGGTGGCAAGTTATCTCTGTAGGGTCGGCGTGAGGCTGCGGTGTGGCGTAGGTAGCGGGGTCGGACCACCCAGCGTGGGCCGGGGCAGACCCAGCCGGCCGGGCCACACCGCGGGCCGAGTCGGACACATCAGGTTAGGTCGGGTCCCCGCAATCTAGGTCGGCCTAGTCCGGGTCGGTTTGAATAGGTCAGATACGACTCATGCTCACTTCGATCCATTTATGTTCATTTTTCCATTACATTGGTACGACATGTCCATTTGACGATCCATCTGCGGCACCAGAAACCTTGGAGAGAGACAGTCCCTTTGTTATAGCCCACTATAGTTTTGGATAATATTGAAATACAGTCAGGTTGGATCGAGAATGAATCCAATTGGGCCCTCCAGACTTAAAGGATAAAAACTCACAGGCTGAGCGTCCGATTGATGCAGCATCTGTTGCGTTGAGACCCCTATGGCATGGCGGTCCTTTGTGATTTTTCATCATGGGACATTTTGGCAGTTGGAGTATTGACCACTATATTGAGGAGAAGACCCTCCCAGATACAAACAATTTATTGTGGGGACCCAGTAGTTGGATGTGATGTGAACAATGAATATTTATTTTTTGTGGGTCAGCAGCTAGCGATTCTATGTGGGTCAGCACGAAGCAATCTTGTGTGAGTCAGCACCGAGAAATCCTTTGTGGGTCATCACTGAGCGATCCTGTGGGGGTCAGCACAAAGAGATTCCCAGTGGATCAGCACTGAGCGATTGTGTTTGGGTCAGCAGCATAGCCTCTTAATAGAGTAAGATGAATTAGTAGTTACATCTAATCATCTTTAATATTGTACTTACGTTATACCTGGATTGAAATGAATTCATACCTGTGTGGTACTTCCAATCATGGTAATATCTTGGTGTTATTATTCTATGTTACAAAATTGTGTGGTACTTAACATTGTTGTATTCCTTCCTTTGTGGAACAGTTGAGATTTGGGCTTTGTGTTGGACTCTGTGTTTCCTCATGATTGAGATGGGTATACCTGTTAACATAGGTTTATGTACGGTCATATACCTAAGTAGGGTTTTCAATAGTTCACATGCTTTGTGGTTTATCTTTGGTGGATTTTATGAGACCTTGCGGGTATCAGGGTCCCTACTGATTATCATTATACTAACCCCTACATGGGATATGCCCACATCTCGTTGTGTTTGGTGCAGATGACAGATAGCGCTGACTGGGGACGAGAGTACCAGGATTTGAGTTAGCTCGGAGGTGGTCCCTAGAAGTGGAGTACCACATATAAGAAAATTCGAGAGTTGTACCTACCCTTCAGGTAGGATCCTTGATGGGTGATCACATGAGCTGTTATAGTTTATTTGTTGTTTCAGTTTCTAGTACATTCCAATTGGGCTTGTATTTTGTCCCCTTTTTCTTAATGTACTCTCTCTATATTACTATACTATTGATGGTGTTAGAATATTTCTATGTACATGGTTGCGTGATTTTATAGGTTATAAAGGCAATGTCTTCCCAGTTTTAGGGAATATGCCTTTTGTGCTAGTCGCAAGCCCCTGGTCTGTGAAAGGCGGGAATGGGGTAGTCACGGCACTGGCCCCGGGGAATGGGTCGTGACATTATATCATTAATCAATTCTTTCATGTTCCATGAAATAATAATTTCATCCATTTTTATAATTAAAATGATGAATATACTATCACTATATACCATTGGGTAATCGTTTTGATCTGTATTACGTCAGATAAAATTCTAATCTAGAATATAGGATTTTAACATCCAGTTCCACTTCCATGATTATTTCTTCCATCTAGATGGAATGCATTTTAACTTTTACATAAGATATTTACAAAGATAATCCATTTAAATCATTTTTAACTCTATATAAATATCTTCATCCAAGTCACCATGAAGAAAAAATGACCATATATCTAATTTTTATATATGTAGTCATTCCATGGAGTCAATTAATTGATCCATTTTTGTAGTTTTAAAAAAATTGAAAAATATCATTAGAAAATAAACACATACTAATTATTGAAAACCCATCATGAATAGACCATAACTGATTACTTTACAACATTCTCTTCCACCGACAGCTGATAAAACCACTAATTTTTTGAAATACTCTACTCTTAGTAGTTTGATCCACTATGTCCCCTAGATTGTAAAAATGTATAGAATCATTATAATATACCATGTTTTACTCTAACTAACATAATTAACTCTATATTAAAAAGGCTTCTTAAGAATCCAGTCCACCATTATCTGTGTGATGAAGGTAGTGTAGGTAACTTCAATACCATGACACTTTGAGCTAAATCCTAGTAATGTTGAATTATAGGCTCTTCTCCTTCCTAAATAATTTCTTCTAGAATGTTACCATAAATATATATTCCTAATTATATGTAATCCAAGTTCTATCTTGTATTATTTGGCTTCTAAATTCACAAGAATAAGAACTCCATTGAAATTTCTTCTAGATATATTATTTTAACCTAAACTATAATACTCTATGAAATTATATGACATAAAAAGTGTTTCAAAATTTATTCAGATAATTATAAATTTATGATGATTATTTGATCTCCTTAAAATTTTCTTCTTGTTTATGATCTATCCATGATAAAAATTTATTAAATTCTAAATTATGGACTATGAAAAAATATCATAATTTGTTATCAAATTGAAAAAAATAAAAATTATTGATAATTATACCGTATAGAGAAACATAATAGATACTCTCCCTATAATGTGTCCATTTATTTCACACAAATTTATTTGTAGGAGATTGATAAAATGAATTTGATATATGAAATTTCAGTCTTAGTTTTTCATTAATATGATTCGAATAGATCACACAACAATAGAGATGATGGACCTATTACCCGAAATTAAGATGCATAGTTCATGACCACAATTGATAACTCTTTTAGAATACAACAATTTATTTTCATACTCATTTTAATATCCACTAAATTATTACTCATCTTTAATATTAATCAATTATTATCATATTTCATCGAATGATATTCTTGAATAGTTTGAATTTTCACCTAAAAAACCTCTAGAATCAAATGTTTCCTTATTCTCTAATATTTTTTCAACTCAAGTATTTCATTTTACTTCCAGTATTCATTTACACTATGGATCTATATCAAATGATGTTTATAAAAATACGGGACTTTTTGTTGAGAAATAAAACCTATATATCCAACGCGACATAACTCATTAAAGTAATAAATTAAAATGGGCCTCCATGAGAGTGAACATGTTCATTCTGCTATAATCAATATGAACAAGTTATAACTTCTTATCCTTCAGAGTCTTTCCTTTGGATTGGAATGGAACTTTCTTATATATTATAGGGATGAATCTATAACTTCAACCATACTACATAATTCTAATCTTCATCATTCTTCTGTAGAAATTAATTTTATTTGTTTATCAGTTAAGTTACTAATAATCTCATTCCACCACTATTCAGTTGTTTTTTATAACATGTATTGTTACTTATAGAAATCACATCTATTATAATATTTCATCTTTCACTCATGTGGAAACTATTATAGTACGAAGTTTATCATTACACACCCTCACCACAAGGAAATAAGGCAATGTAATCTTTATTTATTTCTAAAACATTGTTTATCCTTACCCTTGGTTTGTTCCACACCCATTGAAGATATCAACCTTTTCCTATATCATCACCATCAAGTAATTTATTATTCAAATAAAAATTGAAATCATAAAAGTATGGCCTTCAAATGTTGTCCAAAAGAAACACAAGGCTACAAGGGTCTGAAATAATAAATACTAAGGGAATACCCTCTATTAATGTTAACCCTAAGTCAATTTAGGATACAAATGAAATGAAAACAATAAGATCTCAGGCCCAGAATATAACGACCCATACTTTACATACCTTGTTATTACTTCCGAATTGAAGAAAACTTATTACAACCTATAACAAAACCAGAAAAGGACCGTATAGGTATAGAGTCTTCAGAAACTGGGAAACATAAACAACTAGTTTATAAAGCATCTACTTTGCCTCTCACTTATTTCATCATATCTAGAGTCCCTTTTTGGCATATCCTACTTAATAACCTTCTTCCTGACCTGGGGAAATAAATCATACAAAAGGGTGAGCTCAAATGCTCAGTAAGGGTAAACAAAAGAAAAATCAATCACATCATGAACATAACATTTTGAAAATCTTAACCTGCAAAAGAAATCATAATTTCATACCATGGGATAAATCATAGAAGTGAAATGTAATCCCAATAATCATAACATAAAACATGGAACATTGTGTCATACACGCATAATCATATAGAATCATTTCTTATTAGTCAATACTCATTTACAAGACTATCTTAGAGGACAAAGTCCATTTCTGAACCGAGTTCTCTCCTCGTTTCAGTCCTGTTTCACTGAACCGGTATAACCTGTCATTCCAGTCATGTCTTTTAGATATAAAATCTTTACCCAATGCATTGGAGGGAGATATAGGTCCCACCCATCTCATAATGATACCATCCATATGTGTGCTACAAAATCATAAATCATACATTCTTACATAACCCATGTAATAAAAATGGGATTCTTAAACAACATTACATCATAAAACAATTAATATAAGAAAAATGAATTCATAAAAATAATTCCATCACAACATAATCAAATAAATGTAATAATAGGGATAGAAATTGTACCCTATATTATCATAGATGGAAAATAATTTTTATAAAAGACTTGAACTCCATTCTTGAGGAAAATATCCTTTCAACTTCAAAAACATTTTCCATTCTTAACATGTCATACAATTTTAAACTAAAAGAAGTTGATTAAAAATAAACATGACAACTTGTAAAGGAAGCTTCTTGTAATTAATTTTTTAAAAATCCATTCATGCCCTATATGTTAAAAAACATTCTTCTTGTACTTTTTTTGGAAAAGTCAAAAAGAACCTCGTACGAAAAACAACAAAAAATTCCTTTCATATCTTTTACTATAGACTCACCAAAGGGTAAAAATGGATTTAAACAATTGTAGGTGGATGGAAATAATATTACATATTGAGGAAACATGTATGTGGATGATAAAATATAGCCCAGTAAATACCAAAGTATAAACAATCTCGGATAAAAATGAGATTGTGATATTTTCCCTTAACTTAGGTCCGATTTGCTTAGAAAGTTTCTGAACCTCCTGTATAATGATTTAAATAATGTTATTGACTTATTCTAGAATCATAATTATTGTTATGTTATCATATATGGTCATATTCTTAGCTTCTTAGTAGTAATATTTCATTGCTACTTGTTATTCGGGTGTTTATAACTTTTTCTTCTTATGTGTGTTTTGTCGAATAAATTCTTATACTTCTTTTTATGTTATAGATACCTCATTTACAGAATGGTATTAGTGTACTATATATCATATTTATTCATTAAATTTATTTTAATAATCATTATCCAATGAAGATCATGTAGAACGAGTCGCATCACATCGTGGAGACGATATTCCGTACGTACACATGAGTGATGATATCGTTCCCATGATCGTTTAATTGTATTGGAGTGTATTTATACTATTTCAGAATCAATATCAATTTACAATAGTCTTATATAGTCATTATTTACACCATTATTCCCATCCAAGTAAGGTGGTGGTGGAAAATAGATTACACAACGACGTGGAGACAGTATTCTGTACGTACACACCCGTGGTGATTTTGTTTTCCGTAGGATGGATAGATGGTGAAATAGGTTTGTTTCATAATTATAATAACATATCAGTATATTAGTGGTACTAATGTTATTACATCATAAGGAAACAACTAATGAAGACGAAGTGGAAGAAGAAATAAAGTTGAAAGAATTGGTAACAGACATTACCTATTCTTTGAAACGCCTCTTTGAGACCTCCTTTTAGGGCACTGAAATTGGATTTTTGAAGAAGAGCAGGACCTCTAGGATGTCTCTAGGGAAGTGGAGAGGAGAAATTGGCAGTGGTTGGCCGAGCTTGAAGGCTCAAAGTGGTCTGAGGAAGAGGGGGATGAGGTGCCCTAAGGGAGGAGAGGGGCTCCTTTGGAAAAACTAAAAATATTATTTTATTATAAAGTCATGTTCGGTTTTAAATAGCTCCAAATTGATTTATTTCGAAGCTAATGTGGGTATGGCTCGAAATCCTCTCATCCAATAGAATTTAAACAAGTTTAGGTTCCTATTTTAACCTTATCATTTAGATTTCTCATTAAGTTAAATAATTTTACTTTTATCGTGTCTTCTTGTGTTCTTATACTATAAGGTTAATAAACTCCCTATAACAAGCCAAAAGAACCACAAGTTGTTTATTATTAATATACATAACCTTATCTATGTCATTTTCCCGAAGCTTATATTTTTAAGAATAAAATAACAATTAATAATATAATATTTGTTTTAAAAACTATTTTATGTCAATTTTGACACTATTTAGTAATTGATTATTTTGAAAATCATAACAGAATGATTAGTTCGAAAAAAGTTAATTAAATCTATAATAACATGTCATATTAACCTATAATATTCGTGGAATTCATAAAAAGTCTCAAATTACATTTATTTGGGTATTTATAACATCAATTATGTCAATATTTCATTAATAAGATAATTACTGCATCATCTTTGAGTCATAAATAAATCAACTTATTTAAAGTCTAAAAATTAAAAATAAAATATCATTATGTAGGAAATCTTTTTAGATTTCTAATGAATATTTATATTATGTATAACACTATATTAAAAATGATTTTCTTATTAAACATTGATTTTGACTATTTGAACCCTTTTTAAATAAATTAATAATAAATGTCCCAATCTAATCCATGTAGGCCTAAATGGTCATATTTTATTCCTAAGGTTTTTTTGGTCGAATTACACTTATCAAATAGAATTAGGACATGTGTTAGGGTAATAATATTATCATTTTACCCTTAATTACCCTATTTACATTTAACCGTGGAAAATAAAAGTAAAAAGTTACTCTTCACCAACAATTATTTTCATCTCATTGAAGCACATTTTACTTACTAACATCAACCGTGTCTCTCGAATTTTTGAAATTCCACTCATAGAAGCGGTACAATTATGTTTTATGAAAAATTCAGTTTTTTAACTACCACTTAGTGATTTCACTATTCTTCAAAAATCAAAAGTTTTCAGAAAAATACCAAAATTTCACCCAAGGCTAATTTCGATATTCCGAATCCAAAAATGAAGTCCATTTTGAAAAATAAAATTTATAAAATTTCAAAAAGTGGTTATTACTATTCATAACGGCTAGTTATAAAAATATTTTAATAGAATATCATTGTTTTGTGAAACTCGGTATTGCGTACGATGCAAGCTATCAAGGAAGGTCGTGATTTCATGTAAAGAAATCCAATCAAGTGTTGTGTGTATAAAAAGATTCCTTTGATGATTTATATAACATAAAAGTCTTGGTTGTTACATTCTACCCCCCTTAAAATGAATTTCGACCTCAAAATTCATCACTTTTTAACAAATAGATGAGGATATCTATCCCTCATCATATCCTCAAGCTCCCATGTACCTTCTTCTAAATGGTGGTTCCTCCATAAAACATTGACCAATCGAGTGGTCTTGTTTCGTTGGACTTTTTCGCTATGATCCAGAATCTCTATCGGCTGTTCTTCATAAGAAATATCTTACTCCAGTGGTACAACTTCTGAGCTGAGTACATGTGAAGGATCAAGTATGTACTTTCTCAGGAGAGATACATGGAATACATCGTGAACTTTGAGAGAGATTTGGTGGAAGCACCAATCGGTAAGCTACCTTCCAAACACGATCGAGTATTTCGAAAGTACCGATATATCTAGTGCTTAACTTACCCTTATTTCCAAATCTCATGACCCTTTTCCAGCGAGATATTCATAAGAACACATTATCACCCACTTAATACTCTAGGTATTTTCTTCGGTTGTCGGCATAAATTTTTTGTCGACTCTGAGTTGCTCTTATGTTTTGTTGAATAGATCTAACCTTTTCTGTCATTTCATCAACGAGATCAGGTCTTAATAGCTTTATTTCCCCAATTTCATCCCAGCAAGTTGGAGTCCTGCATTTCTTTCCATAGAGAGCTTCATAAGGAGCCATCTGAATACTGGAGTGAAAGCTATTATTATAAGAAAATTCCACCAAAGGTAGGTGCTGATCCCAACCACCTTTCAAATCCATAGAGCATGCTCTCAAAATATCATATCGAGTTTAAATTGTTCTCTCAGACTGACCGTCTGTCTGAGGATGATAAGCAGTGCTGGAACTTAACTCTGTATCCAGAGTATGCTGATGACTTCGCCAGAACTTTGAGGTAAACCTCGGATCTCGATCAGATAAAATAGAAAGTGGTACTCCATGCAATCTTACAACTTCCTTTACATATATCCTGGCAAGCTGATCTAGAGATAAATCCTCTCTAATAGTGATGAAGTGTGCAAACTTTGTAAGACGATCAACTATGACCCAAATAGCATTATTTCCATTAGATGTTTTAAGAAGTCTGGTGACAAAGTCCATAGTTGTGTTTTCCCATTTCCATTCTAGTATGGGTAATGGTTGTAACATCCCCTTAGACTTCTGTCTCTTAGCTTTAAATTGCTGACAAACCAAGCATCGAGAGTCATATTCAGCAACATATCTTTTTATGCCATCCCACCAAATGTACTCTTTCAGGTCCCTATACATCTTCATGCTTCCAGGATGAATAAGGAATGAAGAACTATGAGCCTCATCCAGCAGCTCCTTCTTTAATTCGGGGATGGGAGGAACACAAACCTGATTCCTGAACATTATTATCCCATCATAATCTAGGTTGAATTCAGGAACGTTTCTCACCTTCTTTTGTAACTCGAAATCTTCTTTTTGTGCCTCTTCAATCATCACCTGTATAGATGGTTGAACATTCATTTGAGAAAGATACGATTTTCCCCTTTCATTATAATTCCAATATCCATCCATTTTAAATCCATAAATATTGGATCTTTTTTTATCCTCATCATGGATAAAATGGCATGGTCTTGTCGACTTAATGAATCTGCCACCTTGTTTGCTTTCCCATGGTGGTAATGGATTGAGCAGTCATAATCCTTAATCAGCTCCAACCATATTCTTTGGTTCATATCAGCTCCTTTTGTGTGAAAATATACTTTAAACTTTTATAATCAGTATAAATGTCACACCTTTCTCCATAAAGATAATGCCTCCAAATCTTTAATGCAAAGATTACCGCAGCAAACTCCAAATCATGAGTTGGGTAATTTTTCTCATGTATTTTCAACTGTCGTGATGCATAAGATATCACCATATCATTTTGCATAAGAGCACGCCCCAAACCCTTCTTGGATGCATCACTGTAGATCACAATCCTTTCTCCACTACAAGGCAGTGTGAGCACAGGTGCACTGAATAACCTTATTTTCAACTCCTTGAAATTATCTTCACATTCCTCCATCCAGACAAACTTAACTCCTTTCTGAGTCAACTTGGTTTGTGGATTAGATAATCATGAAAAATATTTCACAAAACGTCGATAATATCCTGCCAATCCAAGAAAACATCAGATCTCAGTCCCTGTTGTTGGTCTCGACCATCTTTCGATAACCTCTGTTTTTGCTGGATCCACAGATATCCCCTCTTTTGAGATTATGTGACCCAAAAATGAAACATTTTGAATAAAAAATTCACACTTGGTATATTTGGCATAATGCTTATCTTTTCTCAGGGTCTTCAATATAATTCTCAAGTGATCATCATGTTCTTCCTTTCTCATTGAATAGACAAGAATATCATCTATAAAGACAACCACAAACTGATCAAGATAGTCTCTAAAGACTCTATTCATCAGATCCATGAAGATAGCAGGGGAATTAGTAAGACCAAATGGCATCACTATAAATTCATAGTGTCCATACCTTGTACGGAAAGCTGTCTTTGGTATATCCTCCCTTTTGACCCTTAATTGATGATACCCTGAACGAAGATCAATCTTGGAAAAGTATTGAGCTCCGTGTAGTTGGTCAAATAAGTCATCAATTAGTGGGAGAGGATATTTGTTCTTGATAGTGATCTTGTTATGTTCTCAATAATCAATGCAGAGTCTCATTTATCCATCTTTTTTCTTAACAAACTGAACAGGTTCTCCCCTAGGTGATGCACTAGGGCGTATGAACCCCTTATCAAGATTCTCTTGGAGTTGCTTCTTCAATTCCTGCAACTCAATTAGGGCCATTCTATAAGGTGTCTTTGAAATAGGAAAATCTCCTGGTACGAGTTCTATTGAAAATTCAACTTCAAGATTTGGTGGAAGACCCGGTAAATCCTCCGGAAAGACATCATCAAACTCCCGTACAATGGGCATATTCTTAATCGTGAGTTTCTTAACAACCATTTGAGATAAATATCCTTCATTTAGTGGAATCAATACCCATAAAATGGAAGAAATTTCCACTGGAAGGTTATGTTCATCCTTTCATCGATAGACGATCATAAATTGAACTGGAATATGAAATGTGACTTCCCTTCTTTGGAAATTTATATGAGCTCCATATAGAGAAATCCAATTCATGCCAAGAATCACATCAAATTCCACTATAGGAAGGATCACATGATTGAAGGAAGCACTTTCTCATAAACTTCAATCGAAGAAGAATTATAAACTTTTGATGCGACTGTTGTGCCACTAGGGGTTGTCACGGCTAACTCAACGTCTAATTGTTGAGGTAATATGGTGATATCCTTAGAAAATTCTTCAAAAATAAAGGAATGGGTGGATCCAGAATCAAATAAAACATTTTCTACTTTAGAGTAGATGGTAAGTGTACCTTTCACCACATAATTATCATACTCCACATCGCAGATAGAAATTGAATGTGAATTTCCTTTGTCTTTAGCCTTTAGAGTTTATTGACGTCGACCATCATCATCAACCCTTGGATTTGGGCATTGATTGGCATAATTCCCCATCTCCTTGGACTTGAAAAATTGAAGTGTAGTAGGTTCATTCTGTGTATCCCTTCCATTGTTTGAATCATTAGACATCTTCTTCCCATCATTGCGGCATTCAAATTCTCGATGACCTTCCTTTCCACATTTGAAACATTTACTTGTCCCATTAAGACATCTCCCTCCATGTTTCATTCCACACTTTGAGCATAAGGGAAAAGTCATATTCATTTCAGTGTGTTCATTAGATTTTCCTTTGAATTCCATTTTCCTCTTCTTATGAAACTCATATGACTGATGGGTTACTCCAATATCCATCTCGACTTTGAGAGCACATCGAACGATTTCTTCATATCTATTAAAGTCCATTATGGCTAACGCCCTTCGATGACTTGGTTTTATGCCACTAACGAATCAATCGATCTTACTCTCAGGTTGGATAATAATACCAGAAGCGTACCTTGCATGTCTTGTAATATTTTCTTCATAGGTACTAACATATTAATCATCCTTCTGCTTTAGTTCAAGAAACTCCTTCTCCATCTTTGTTCGGAGAATACAAGGGAAGTACTTATTGAAAAATAAGTTCTTGAACTCGTCCCATTCCATGGACTCAATTTCATCCCTTTTCCTCGTATTCTTAATAAGATTCCACCATTGATCAGTATCTCCTTCCAAACGATACACTATTAGGATGAATTTATCATGATCATAACATTGAAGAACTAAAAATATCTTTTCAGTAGTACTAATCCATTGTTCAGCAACTAATGGATCAGTAGACCCGCTGAAAGAAGGTGGACACTGCCTCATGAAGGATTCAACAGAATGTTGCTCCTCCTTTTGCTCGTTTGGAAGTCCTTCATGATTCATAGCTTCATAAAGTTGTGTGAGAATGAATACAATATTTTTCATTCCATCCCCCATAACGTTTGGTTTCTTAGGGGTACAATCATTGCATTCCACGTCGCATTCCGTATTAACATGGTTCCTTCGGGTTCCAGCCATTGACTAAAACCAAGAAAAATAGTATGTGCAACACTATTTATAATTGGAAAACCATATAATCATGAATAAAATTTCACACTTAAGGTCTTATCATAGGTTGTTCATGGCCATTTCTAAAACACTAAGATTGTGTTCTATGCTTAGACTTATCCTTAGGATTCTTACTAAGGCTTTCACATCCTAGTTTTTCAATGGTTGACTATAACCTCCCTCTGATACCAACTATAACAACCCATACTTTACATACATTGTTATTACTTCAGAATTTAAGCACACATATTACAACACATAACAAAACCAGGAAAGGACCGTATAGGTATAGAGTCTTTAGAAACTGGGAAACATAAACAACTGGTTCATAAAGCATCTACATTGCCTCCCACTTATTTCATCATATCTAGAGTCCCTTTTTGGCATATCCTATTTAATAACCTTCTTCTTGACCTCGCGAAATAAAACATACAAAAGGGTGATCTCAAATGCTCCGTAAGGGTAAACAAAAGAAAAATCAATCACATCATGAACATAACATTTTGGAAATCATAACCAGCAAAAGAAATCATAATTTCATACCATGGGATAAATCATAGAAGTGAAATGTAGTCCCAATAATCATAACATAAAACATGGAACTTTGTGTCATACACACATAATCATAGAGAATCATTTCTTATTAGTCAAGACTCATTTCCAAGACTATCTTAGTGGACAAATTCTATTTCTGAACCGAGTTCACTCCTCGTTTCAGTCCTGTTTCACTGAACCGGTATAACCTGTCATTCCAGCCATGTCTATCTCAAGAGATATAAAATCTTTACCCAATGAATTGGAGGGAGATAAAGGCCCCACCCATCTCATAATGATACCATTCATATGTGTGACATAAAATCATAAATATAACATCCTTACATAACCCATGTAATAAAAATGGGATTCTTAAACAAAATGACATCATAAAACAATTCATATATGATAAAGGAATTCATAAAAATAATTCCATCACAACATAATCAAATCAATGAAATAATAGGGATAGAAACAGAACCCTATATTATCTTAGATGGAAAATAATTTCGATAAAACACTTGAACTCCATTCTAGAGGAAAATATCCTTTCTACTTCAAAAACATTTTCCTTTCTTAACATGTCATACAATTTTAAACTAAAAGAAGTTGATTAAAAATAACCATGAAAACATGTAAAGTAAGCTTCTTGGAAATAATTTTTTAAAAATCCATTCATGCTGTATATGTTAAAAAACATTCTTCTCGTACTTTTTTCGGAAAGTCAAAAAGTACCTCGTACGAAAAACGACAAAGGATTCCTTTCATATCTTTTACTATAAACTCACCAAAGGGTAAAAATGGATTTAAACAATTGTAGGTTAATGGAAATAATATTAAATATTGAGGAAACATGTATGTGGATGATAAAATACACCCCAGTAAATTCCAAAGTATAAACAATCTCGGATAAAAATGAGATTATGATATTTTCCCTTACCTTAGGTCCGATTTTCATAGAAAGTGTCTGATCCTCTTGTATAATGATTTAAATAATGTTATTGAATTATTACAGAATCATATTTATTTTTATGATATCATATATGGTCATATTTGTAGCTTTTTAGTAGTAATATTTCATTGCTACTTGTTATTCGGGTGTTTATAACTTTTTGTTCTTATGCGTGTTTTGTCACATAAATTCTTATTCTTCTTTTTAGGTTTGAGATACATCATTTCCAGAATGGTATTAGTGTTCTATATATCATATTTATTCATTCAATTCATTTATAAAATCATTATGCAATGAAGATCATTTAGAACGAGTCGCATCACATCGTGGAGACGGTATTCCGTATGTACGCACGAGCGATGATATCATTCCCATGATAGTGTAATTGTATTGGATTGTATTTATACTATTTCAGAATCAATATAACTTCACAATAGTCATATTTAGTCATTATATACACCATTATACCCATACAAGTAAGGTGGTGGTGGAAAATAGATTACACCACGGCGTGGAGACGGTATTCCGTACGTACGCACGCGCGGTGATTTTGTTTTCTGTAGGATGGATAGATGGTGAAATAGGGTTGTTTCATACTTATAATAACATATCAGTATATGAGTGATACTGATGTTATTACTTCATAATGAAACAACTAAGGAAGAATAAGTGGAAGAAGAAATAAAGTTGAAATAATTGGTAACGAACATTACCTCTTCTTTGTAACGCCTCTTTGAGACCTTCTTTTAGGGCACTAAAAATGGGCTTTGAAGAAGACCAGGACCTCTAGGATGTCTCTAGGGATGTGGAGAGGATAAAATTACATGGGTTGGACGAGCTTGAAGGCTCAATGTGGTGTGGGGAAGAGGGGGAGGAGGTTCCCTTTTATAAGGGAGGAGAGGGGCTCCTTTGGAAAAACAAAAAATATTATTTTTTTATAAAGTCAAGATCGGTTTTAAATAGCTCCAAATTGATTAATTTCGAAACTAAGGTGGGTATGGGTCGAAATCCTCTCATCCAATAAAATTTAGACATGTTTAGGTTCCTATTTTAACCTTATAATTTAGATTTAACATTAAGTTAAATAATTTTACTTTTACCGTGTCTTCTTGTGTTCTTATACTATAAGGTTAATGAACTCACTATAACAAGCCAAACGAACCCCAAGTTGTTTTTTATTAATCTAAATAACCTTATATAATTCATTTTCCCAAACCTTATATTTTTTAAGAATAAAATAACAATTAATAATATAATATTTGTTTTAAAAACTATTTTATGTCAATTTTGACACTATTTAGTAATTGATTTTTGTGAAAATTGTAAAAGAATGATTAGTTCGAAATTTTTTAATTAAATCAATAATAACATGTCATATTAACCTAGAAAATTAGTGGAATTAATAAAAAGTCTCAAATTACATTTATCTGGTTATTTATAACATCAATTATGTCCATATTTCATTAATAAGATAATTACCGCATCATCATTGTGTCATAAATAAATTAACTTATTTAAAGTATAAAAATTAAATATAAAATATTATTATGTAGGAAATATTTTTAGCTTTATAATGAATATTTATCTTGTGTATAACCCTATATGAAAAATTATTTTCTTATTAAACATTGATTTTAACTATTTTAACCCTTCTTTAAATAAATTAATAACAAATGTCCTAATCTAATCCAAGTGGTCCTAAATGGTCATATTTTATTCCTAAGGTAGTTTTTGATCGAATTAAACTTATCCAATAGAATTAGGACATGTGTTAGGATAATAATAATATCATTTTTACCCTTAATTACCCTATTTACTTTTAACCGTGGTAAATAAAAGTAAAAAGTTACTATTCACCAAAAATTATATTCATCTCATTGAACCACATTTTACTTACTGACATCAACGGTGTCTCTCGATTTTTTGAAATTCCACTCACAGAAGCGGTAAAATTATGTTTTATGAAAAATTCAGTTTTTTAACTACCACATAGTGGTTTTACTATTCATCAAAAATTGAAAGTTTTCAGAAAAATACCAAAATTTCACCCAAGGCTAACTTCAATATTCCGAATCCAATAATGAAGTCCATTTTGAAAAATAAAATTTATAAAATTTCAAAAAGTGGTTATTACGATTCATAACGGCTAGTTTTAATAATATTTTAATAGTATATCGTTGTTTAGTGAAACTCGGTATTGCGTACGACGCAAGCTATCGAGGATGGTCGCGATTTCGTGTAAAGCAATCTAAGCAAGTGTTGCATGTAGAAAAAGATTCCATTGATGGTTTATATAAAATAAAAGTCTCGGGTGTTACACAGAATGTCATGAGAGTCCAAATAGTGTGTTACTTTATTACCCTCCTAATAGGTGTGCAGTAATTTAGTGATGTTTCCATTTTTGATGCAACATTTTCTGATAATATAATCAATCATCTACGGGATAAATCTAATACCATGTAGTGATTCGTGAAATATAAATGAATTTGGATTAGCTTCCACATTATTTGAACTCCTCTACATGTACACACTAGGACTCATGATCATGGCCATAACCTCTGGCTGTAGAGAAGTTCCCTGGACCATTTAGATAATAAATTCAACATTGACTGGACCATTGCAAGAACAGAAAAATCCCCCACCTCACATAACATATATGGGTAAAGATCCATCTGTTTTGAAATTCAATACACAATATAGAGGTTGAAAACATACCCATATTCTTGCAGGGATATTTCTTCTAGGAAGAGGATTCTAGAACCCTATTTTAAACTGCTACAAATATGTGGTTCCCCTCCATTTTCATACAACCATGACTATATCAATAAGAAGGATAATTTTTCTAATGATGATGGATACACCAGTCAATGCCACCCCATAATGTATCTACTTTTTCCTCACCTTTCATTAAAACCAATAGATTTCATTTAAAACAACATTATGGGCCAATATTTCTCCCCCTTTTCCTCTATATCAAGATTTTTATCACCCACATGATGTACCATATCTAATCACATGGATATATATGTTCTCATAACAATTCTCTTGTTAATATAGTAAAAATAATCTATTAAGTTTTTGAACTAAGACTAATGTTAATTGGTGAAACTCAGTAAAAGTGAACTTCTATCTTTTGAAATAGTATTTGCTGATGCACATCAAGGTGAATATTTTATAGAAATAACAACTCACAAACTACAAAATGCATTCTTACATACTTTCATCTAATAATTCCAACACATTGAATTATCTTCAACCGAACTATACATGAAAATAATAATTCTTTCATTCCCTTTCTTACACCTCAAGGGTGTAATAAAATATCCCAGATAATAGACCCCATAATAATTTTCAATAGATTCATGTATCATATTCCTCTAAATAATTTTTTTTATAATTATTTCCCATAATTTAACAAGAATATTTAAATATTACCTATTTATTTGTCTCTATAATAACCCTCATATCACTTGTTCAGGATTGATGCAAGAAGCAATAGATCGAAATTTGGATTCTTATAATTTACCTTTATCGATTCTAACATACTTTGATTTTTGTTTAATTAATTGAAAAGACTATATTCTAATCTTCTTATTAGTATTATCATATAAACAAACACTTTAATAGAGAAAAATTTTCATTACTGATAATTTCATATTATTATAAATAATATTATTACTAAATTTTCTTTTCTTATTCACTTCATTGATTTTATAGGCAATGTTTTGTGCGAATAATATTTATTATCCTACTATATGTTTTTATTTTATTTATTTTCCAAAATGCGGTATATGATTAAGCACTAGATATCAATATTAATTTAGTGAATATTAATATCTTGGAAGATCAATTCTGTTTCCAAAAATGTATTTTATTAATAAATTCAGGTTCCCAAGGATCAATGTGTACTAATATGATAGTTACATAGTGATGATAAATTGATCATAAAAGAATCTTTGATGTGTTTTATATACATATAAATAATTATTTTAAAGGTCTACTTATATTTGGGATAATAATATTTCATGTAGTTAAAATATTTGGAGAAGATCCATTCATGGATGTTAAGTGGCAACAAGAAACATTTTTGGATGAACTGGATTTAAAAAATTAAGAATGATGAACCAATAATATTTTCCCTGGAAAAGGGATATTATTGATAGGAGGCCGAATATGTCCATAAAACAGTGATTATTTCATTATGGAGACCATGAAAACATTTAATTTCACCATATATGATGTCTTGGATGTCCATGACATTTGAATAACACGCAATGTAAAAGATTCCATGATGGGATTTGAGTCTACCTATATTGGGTACATATAAATTTTTGTGTGCATTGATTTATCAAAAATAAGGACCATCGTTATCCAATCATGATAGGATAGATTAATCCAACGTATGCTAGAGCTAGCTCATCCACGTGGGAGAGATATAACTACTAGATAAAAAAGGAAACATCTGAGTATAATAGAAGAAAATAATCTATATATTGTCGGGTGCGGGTGTGCACATGGATAAGTTTGCACTTGTAGAGAAGTGGGACCCACTATAGGGGGAGCACATTGAGTCATGGTGTCTAAGAGAAGACCGCATACTCAATATTAATCCACTCTTTGTTATAATATACAAATAAAATATTTATAAAATGAGGCACATTCTTATTTGGGATGCGACCATATAAGTTACTTTTTATCAATTTGAGAAACATATGGATATTTCATTACAATTCGATTAATGATAATATATTGATCATTTGAACTCAACACCCCCATCTCCGTACTTTTCTTATCATGGATTGCTACTCATGATTGATTCAGGTGAAAGTGATCATCAATTGAGCTATAGATCCCATGGGGAAAACAAATCCATAATGGATGAATTCATGAGATAAAAAGGATGTTATCTCATTCATGAAATAAACATCTTGTATTAAAGTGATAGTTAAAATGATGAAGATTATTCCATGATAAAAATGGTGTTATAATACAATATTAATTAATCTGACAACAAAAAATAGTTTAATATGAGGCATTTAGTAATTTTTTTATATAATTGATGTGTTTCCTTGAAGCAATATGTTGAGTTTGCGAAGGGGAAGACGACACCATTCTCAGTATCACTATATATGAAATATATGTTATTTTCTATTGAATTTAACAATATATTATAACTAACTATTTTTATTTGAAATAACACATTTTTTAGGTATCTAAGGAAGTGGTTAATAATCTATATACACATAGGTAGAAATATCTGGATATACTATTGAAACGTTGAATGTTCAGGTTTTCCATTATGAGAAAAAATCATACCTAAAGAATAATGAAAAACAAATGATGTAATGCACTCATCTCATCTAAGAAAAATAGAGGCTCTACACACTCCATTTTTGTGATGTTACAATTATATATACATTATTCACATAATGAAATATGTTTCATGATCATCATTGTTTCACAAAGAATAGAATTATGCAATTTTATTTTCTTGCAGATAATTGGAGATCCCTGGTTATCTGTTCATGTAAAGAAGGTTAAGAACTCCATAATTCATATATTGAAAATCTAATGGAACTATTAGGTTCCACATATATTATTTACATTAATATGATAGATTAAAAAAATAAACTATCCCATGCGATCCTTGTTTTGTGAATGAGTACAATCTCACAAAGATCCTCCTATATTTTGTGATGGAAATGACAAATATTGGTTATCATGCCTATATGATACATTTATTCATTGTAATAAATAAAATTATAATTCTAATATTTATTGATACTTATGTTAATATATTATTGAAAATAAAAATGAAAAATATTTTATGAACATATAACATATGAACATAAAAAATTGAAAATTTTGAATGACAATATGAAATGAATAAATATCATGATGTTCTCTTCAGATAACTAATTTGAGAAACTGAATCACGAATTTCATTTCATCCTATATACATAAAATGTAAGAAAATTATTTGATATTGGTTTAATACATTTTATTATTTAGTAGATCATCATTTAATATATAATAGAAAACTGTGAAATCCTATCCACATCATATGATAAGATACTGAATAAATAAAAAAAATACGTATACTGCATCATTTCATCATTCGAGGCATTCCTTGACTACTATATTTTTGATTCATCAAATTTTGATTCAAATGAAAAATAAGCATATATTTTATTGCTTCATTTATATGATGTTAATTATTGTAATTGCTGTTTGTAAAATAAAACATTTTTTTCATTGCAGATAAATTCAAAAGAATATAGACAATATATTGTATTTATTCTTCAATTGTACCTATTATATTCAATGATAATAGGATCAATATTATAATCGTTCCCATGATTTTACTAATACAATATTCAGTGTTGTGCGTTTGGGATAATAACAACTATATGTTGTGGAAATTAATCTATATTAGATGAAAACCTCTCTAACAAATGGCATTTTTCATTATTATTTATTGACTTATATGCCATATTTATAACCATGGTTGAAAAATAAAATATAATATTTCACTGAATTATTGATATATGTATTGTAATTTATTAAATCATTAATGTGGGAGAAATTTATCACATAGATAATTACACCCCTCAACATCTTTCAAAAAATTTGTATCAATGCAGGTTATACTGCTGATTGGATAACAAGTTTGGATGATTATTGATTTATTTTTGTCATCTAAATTCAGATTGTTGTGAAAATCAAGATGGGGTTGATCTATAGTATATCATTATTATATCTGAAATGAAAAATAGAAGTAGTAAATAATTGATAAATATGAATAAGACAACCATCTAATATGAAAAGGATGACGAGCCCGTTTACAATTGAATTATTCAAAAGAAATTAATGGCCTGAATGAGAGCCTAGGATCAGGTAATTCGATCAACTATAAATAAAATTAACAATAATTCTACCTGATATGTTGATGAAGAGTTATTGATATGTTTTTCCATGAAAATTCAACAAAATAACCAATCAAGTTCATTCTATATAGAATGACAATTTTATTCAGTTGAGGAATACCAAGAAAGATAAGATAAATCATATTGATAAAGAAGATAACAAAAGATATATATATATAGAGTATATACAAAAAGTGTGAGTATACGTGTTGAACTCAATAAAAAGTGGAAGTTGAAAAATTTAAAAATCAAGGAGAATAAACAATCATGTTCTAGGGTTTATAATGATTGGGATGACGTAATAAAAATGAAATATGAGGCCATTGAGAGTCTTTAATAGATGTTTAATGCATTAGATGAAAGACATAATGATACCAATATTGTTGAGAATACTCATCTTGTTATTGATGTAAATAAAATCTTGGAGATTTTATCTTTCCTACAAAAAAATACAATTAATGATACCAATATTGAAAATATCAAGATGGAATGTTATGATAGATTCATGTTTGTGGAGGATGAGAAATTCATATTTTGTTGAAAATGATTTGGTATTGAAGTGAAATTAATAAATTCTTAGGATACAGAAACTAGGTCTTCCAAGAAAGGTGAAATAAGATATGTTAATTCAAGTGTATCCATATCAAACAATTATAAAAATATTATTATCCAAAAAATTACATCATATAGTGGAAAGAATTTATTGAAATTTTCTAGTATTCAATTATTTATATTTTCAAGGAAAAATTTATCATTAATCTCTTTATGTAAAGATTATAATAATTCTTGTTTTATGTATAGCATATAATCAGACTCAATACCCCTAGAAATGTTGATGAAGATACCACGAAAAAATTTCTAGTGAATAAATAAGAGAGTAAAATAATAAATTAGCCAATAGAATAACATTCAAAAATGAGATATAATAGAAAGAACAACCAATTAATGATTTCATACTTTTATTCTAAAATGGTGACAACTATTTGTCAGCTATTGTTGGTTCTGCATATGAGTTTGGAATAGAGCATATGTTTATTGGTTTGTTATGTCAGTATCAAAAATATAAAATGATTCATACATAAAGGTGGAGAGAATAATTTATAATTAGAATTTTTTTATACAAGTAGAAGAGTATTGTTTTTAAAAATATATATTTATTTTTCAATAACTTATGTCTAATTTAAAATGGATGTGGTCTATTTGTAGAGCTATGAAAGTTTAAATCATTAAATCATGAAACAAAAAAATCTAGAATAAAATTACACAGAAGTCACCGAATAAATATAAGCCTACTAATGGAATGAATTAAGATAAAATACTTAAAAAGACCATTCCCAAGAATTTCACAGAAAACACTTGTATTTCAACCATGGTTGAAAATAAAAATAATATTGATTTATAAATAAATCAATAAGAAAAAATTCAAGATAAACAAATGAAAATGTTCCTCTTCTTTTTTTGAAGATGATATCACTCAATGGATTACTTTATGTATGTTGTAGAAATCTCAATCATTGGAGGAAATATTAGGTAGAAAATTGGAAAATTAGTTAAAGTGAAAAATAAAAGGATTAAAATGGAATAAATCACTAGATAATATATGTGGAACTATCAGGTCTGTTAAGGATATCCCAAAATCCTATAATTGTAATTTGGAAAACTGATTTTGGGTGAATAAAGAATATTAAAGTAACAATTATGAATGTAAATGGAAAAGGAAAGATAAATATTACATATAATGAAATCAAATTTCATGAGAGGATGTAAAAATTGATAAACAAATATTATCAATAGATATTTATGGATGTAGTTAGAAGGTTGGACATATCATATATATTTTATTTATAACTCCTGTTTAATTATTGATAGTAAAAAATGATCTATAATGCCCCTTGTGATGAATTGTCGTTGATGGCTCAAGTTAAAAAAATTTCCATAGTATATTTTCAAAATTAAACAATAGATAAAATATTTCCCATAATATATATGAAATCAAAAATAATCAGCATGGAGTGTTGACCTTCTCATAGCTTATAAAATAATTAAATCTTGGGGTTGATAAGAAACTCTTATCCCTATTGCTCTCATCTAAAAAGAATATATTACCACCTTATTAAAATATACGTTGTGATTATTCATTACTTGTTGGGAATTGAAAGAGATACATATATTAAGGGGGAGAAACTAATGAAATAAATTAAATTTTGATTTTCTTAAATATCGAGTATTTATATGAATCCTAATGGACGTTAGCATTCTAGGATTATCTAGCAGCTAGTATTTTTAATATTATTTTTTTTAAAAAAAGATCAGAGACTAACTATAATGATGATGATCAATTTTTTATAGCTGGTCCATAAACCTGAAGTCACCATCAGGAACAAGAACTCAAAATTTGTTAATGTGGATAATATATAATGAAAAACCCCTCTTGATCATGTGAATGTTGTGATCATACCATGGTTAGAGTACATAAAGATGATCCTAAAGAATTAAATTTTAATGATATTGCACTAAAAATTATTTCACTTTTTCCAATAGGATAATATCTATCGGTAAAAGTGAATTTCCTGTTGGTAAAAATTTTTACCAACATATATGTCTTTGTCACTATACTTTTGGTAAAAACACTGTAGCTAAATGCTTTTGTGATAGATAAAATCATTCTGTTGTAATTATAGTAATACCATAAAATAATATATATGTTGGTTATATTGTTTAGCAACAAGCTATAATGAAAAATTTATCTGTTGGTAATAATATTATTAACATATAATATATATGTTGGTTAAAGTGTTTAGTAACAGGTTTTGATGAAAAATTTATCTGTTGGTAAAAATATTACTAGCATAGAATAAATATTTATTTCTAAATTATATTTGAATAAAATTTATAAAATTACATTTCGTATATAATTAAGCATCATATATATTATTTTATCATATATAATAAATCGATTTTATTTAATCAACCGAATAAGATTTTAACACATGTTCAAACATGTTTCATATAATGAATATTAATTAATTTATCATATATAATACATCTACATTAATTATTAAACTAAAGAAGATTTTTACAAATGTTCAATCTTAGAAAAAAACAAATTATCTTAATAATAAAATTTAATACAAAAAGATCCATCACACCCCACCCATACAACATCGAGACCACCCCCAACCCATCCATTTCTCTACAAGATAATCTCATCCATGTGAGCAAACATCAATGCCACGGAACCAAATCTCACACAAGACACTAGTTAGTATCACCAACAAACCATACATGGAATCCAAGCAAGTAATCCATGCCACCGAATCATATATAGCAACAGAAAATCCATATCTCTAGAACCATCTCACCCATGCTGGTAAGCACCAACAACCCATCCATTCTGGCAAGTTAGAGATCCAACAGCATTCTATCCACAGCAGATCCATGTAATGAGTTATTGAACAAAACACTTAAAAGAGGAATCCTTCATCCATGTGTTAAGTGTGAATAAAACATTACTGAATAGAAACAAATGAATAAATCATTAGTTATTAAATAAACATGTGTGAAGTGATGAAGAATGTTACCTCAATCAATATCATTTTAAGACTGCTAAATATAGGACTAGAATTCCTAAACATCCAATTCTTCACAAGAGGGACTACTAACATGAGAAGTATCATATTCTAATTTGATGATATCTCCAAGAACATATGAAAATCATATGATGTGAATACACTACAAAAAAATCATTATTTTTTTATAGAGAATGTGGAAACATGAATTGGTTTCCTAATTCATGCCCCAAAGGAATTTATTAAAAGCAAAGATAATAGTACATACACGAGGTGCAAAGTGCTTGCACCAACCGGGAAAAATAAGGGGTAATAAAAGCAAAAAACATACAGTCCACTCAAAACTGGAATACTAACAAAGAGAGGAAGCTACATCACCTTCAATGTTATTGATCATTCCATCCAATTCAAACCTTGAAATCCAGAACTAGAATTAGATGACATCATAAGTGATCTTGAAAAAATTTGTCAATGCATGCAGATCAACAAGAGGCATCCTTATATTCAACTCATAACTGATAAAGAAAACCAAAATAGCTTCAAATAATTCCAACAAAGAAGCTATTTGAACAATGCACATAAGAATATGATTACACTATCCATGTAATAGAGGCAGAACAAGATAAAAGATAGGATTAAAAATCATATCCAAACCAGTAGTAAGTAGATAGTGCAGTAGAGTAGACATGCCGAAATTAGAAATCAGAAAAGAATATCACATATGCAGCAGAAACTCCAGAAGCAGATAGAAACATAGCAATAAGCATCCAACAACACAAGATATCCTAGATTCGAGCATCAAAAAACCTTTCATACCAAAAAAAACATGCAAAAATAGTGGAAAAAACAAGCTCAAACTAGCTCTTCAGAAGATGCAACATCCTTGGAAAGAAGATCATCATATCATATAGGATAGTCAGATGAAACTAAAACAGAAACAATGAGAAGCAATTCAACAATCAAGAACTATGTATTATGGGGTATTTTGGAACTCTTTCTTCATTCTATCATTACTAATATCCTTCTTAACAGCTAATAAAATTTCACTCAACACATTATCTAAAAGGCGTTTTCCATGGTTTGTTTTAACAATCAAAAAATATTTTTCCACAACTTATTTTAATTGAATCAAAACAAAAAATCATAACATCTGAGGATAGTGTTTTCTATAGTTCATTTTAGAATCCTATACCTAAATAAAAACCATATTTATCAAAAATATATACACATGAAAACAAAAAGGCTTTAAATAAAAACATGTAGGAAAAATCCAATTTCACTCAATATAGTTCCTACCAATCTGTAGTGAATATAAAAAGTATTGGAATGATTGAAAAAACAATAAAATTCACAATAAATGAAGGAAGGGTGGTTGAGTATAACCTCACTAATAAGATATTCAAATGTCACCTCCATCCCAGATTGCTTCATGAAAATCCAAAAAACCTTCTCTATCTTGTACCCTCTCATTCAGGGACCTGGGTTCCAAAAAAACCATACCAGTTCAATAAATAGGGTAACTTCAGATTCCATAACATTCATATTATAGAAAAGTAAATTGACTATAGAATATCACCCTTCATTTACCATTATTATATTTTACCCGTCAATCCAATAATTTATGAAAAATAAATAAATAATAACTAGAATTTAATTTCACTACCTGAGTTGTCATACAGATCCCAGTATACCATAGTAGTAAATTTAGAGTTGTGGCTTCCTCATGGAGACACATATTGTAACTATGAGAGCATGGTATAGACCATTCATTGGATACTTTACTTTCAAATAATGTGGAGGTGGACTTCATTGTGTCTTTCAAAAAAGGTATTACCTGAACAATGTGGAAATAAACATTCAATGTTATCCTTTAATTTATAAATAATGTGGAATTGGATTTAGGTTTGAAATAATAAATTGAATAAAGTACCAATTATATCAAATTATTCTATTCAATGGGCTTAACAATATCAGTTACCTTCCTTCTATAAATCATATTAATGAAAATTAAACCAAATCTGTACCAACTTACTTAGTAGGCAACCACCCAGCCCATGCATACTCAATAGAAAAATATAGATAGCTCCACATCACCATTGATGAAACTTGTTTTTTAACCCATTTTGGAAATATCTATAAAATAGAAAAATCAAAGAGATTTGGATTGAAATCATCATCATGAAATGTGTTCAATGTATTGAAATCAAGGTATATTACTTGTGAGTAAATCAATTCATGTTAAATTTGAAGATGAGTACTATGAAATCTTATAAAGTTGGACCTTGCGATGAAGATTCTCTCGTGACCCTAGGTTTCAAGAATCTGATCTATGATTGATGTTGCACAAGCGGTCATATACTAGATTTGGATCCAGATTGGTAAGAATGGATTCTTTCATGATGTGGTTTATGAATATCTCTATGAGTATTGTAGTCCTTCTCTTATGCTGGTACATAATATGAAGAAATGTTTAATCAAATAAGTACACATTCAACATTAACAAATATGGGTGGAAAAGGGCATTCACAATCTGGGAAAGGGTGGGAATGGTTTCCCCCAGTTGAAGCTAGCCCCTCTAGAACTTAGGATTTTAATGGAAAGAATTGTACTGCCATAAAACCTGATGTTTTTCATAATCTCGATGGACCTTCTAATTCACATTCAAATCCCATTGATCTCTCTAAATTTTTGAAGGTTTTACATCATGTCGAGGTCAAAACTGATGGTAAGGAGAGTATCAATAAGAATGACCCTAAAACATCACAACCATTGCAAGAGGAGGAATAGAATATACACTCTAAACATAGTGAGTCTTCACTAGATGAGTATGGACAACATTGCTAGATTGAATAGGCCTACTTAAAATCGAGTGAGAGGGAAGGAAAAAAGGAAGTGGAGGATTCATATGGTTTCATCACATTGAATCCTATAAAAACCAGAAATCATAGAGATTACACTACCTGGGAGAGGACAATTGTCCATATATCACATGAAGCATCTAGAAATGATAAAATGAATTCTACTCCATAACATGTAGTCAATGAACATCTTAATGTATCCACTAAAAATTATTAATAGAAGTAATGAAAAGATAACGAACAATATGACCCAATGTATTGAAAAGCATATCAAATTATAGAGGATTTGGGGGAAGAACTACACTCTTGGCTAAATGAGCATGATTAATTTGTACATAAAATGTCAAAAGATGATGAAATTACTACAGAGACATATCATCAAATTAGAAAATGGATATCTATTATGATGGTTGGATAATTCAAACTGATTCCGGGTTTTTATTTCGGGGACCTTCCTAGTAATTAATCTACACCTTTCTTTTTGATTCATCCTTTTGGTGGCATCTTACCTTGTGAATATTATTTCTTTGAGATAATTGTGGCTTCTCATATAAGGCAGAATGTTAGTACGAATCTCTCTGAATGGATTACCTGATTAAATATAATTTTCATAGTGGAGTTTGAACTTTTGTTTGTCATGGATTCTATGTGATGCTTGTGCGGCGTTAGAATTCTCTACCTTTTGTTGCTAGATGGTCACTGTATGACATCTGATTTTTTTTCAAATATATTATTTCTATTGATGTTAGTTATTCTTGCACTTTTTTCATCCCAAGACTAGATCACACTGTATACATTTTTTCAAATATGGTTGGTCTTGTGAATTTTGAATAGAGAATTTTTATATGGACTATCAGAACTAGGATACATAGGGCTTGGTGTCCATCCATGATGGTTATTAACTGCTAGCTGGAGGCATGGTCTCTTGGAAAGGGTTGAATCCACGATGTGGAGTTCTCTATGTTTGATACAGTTTTACATATGGACCTATATGGGCATATATCTGGATGACACTTATTATTAATCAAATGAAGCATTACTAAGGATCATTTAGTGTATATCATTGATCAATCAGAATATTTTTATAGTGCAGAAATTGTCCCTCTTGGTGATTTTGTCATCATACATGGCTCTCTCTTTTTTTGGTTGTAAATTAATTGACTATTCTAGAGGATAATATCCTAAATGTGATGATGAAGGTCACATAATTGGTTCTCAATAAGATAGTCTACCTCTTATAAGGTAATGTAGTTGGGGATGGAAATATTGTAAACGGTGATGATGAAGGTCACATAATTGATTTTTCATTTGTTTCATCTATTTGCCTATCGATATATGATCCCTTATAACCAATGGAAACAACCAACATAATATTATCTAATAAGAGACAACAAAACCAGATGATTATCCATCCAGTGACTGACCAGTGACCACATCCTTCCAGGGACCAACCAATTTCATATAAAAATAACCACTGAGCACTATAGAAAAATTACTGGAAGCAAAAAAATAAAAGTAAGCACAACAAAACATTATATAAAATTAATAAAAATATTATCCATCTTGTTAATAATGACACTATTTTCAATTAACAGTGAAACCTAACTCAACATTCTATATTCTAGAAAGACTTTATTAAATCCCATAATCCAGAAAAGGTACATTTACATTATAAAGACACATCATTCAATTTATAATGAAACCTAATTCAATAGCTGAAAAATCATTTTTAATGAAAAACCATTGGTGTCAAGGAAAGAGTTACAAAGACAGTATTGAAGGAAAATTTCAAATTGTATGAATATAACTAGAAACTTATTGTCTCCTAACCATTGGTTTGAGTTAAAATGAATCACACACATTTATGTTGATGTCTTTCTAGATTATTTTACTTTTGGTGAGGTTTTGGATGAGTTTTATAATAATGGGATAATAAAGGAGGACCACAAAAAAACTCCATGAGAGGATCTATGTTGATAAGGTAACTGGATGAAAAAAGGGTGATTTAATTATTACATATTTTAATAAACCATTGATTTCATGGTATATAATGATCTTGGATGAAAAAAATCTACAAATAGGTTGCAATACACCCATGTTAGTGACCCAAGCATGATTTGAGAAAAAAGGTTACAAATTTGTAGCAAAAAAGTGGACAAGAGAGAAAAAGAAACCTGGTTGAAAAACAGATACTTGGATGGTGAGGCTATGATGATTATCATCTGTCAGTTCCTACTACTTTTATCCTTCTCCATATGTATACTACTGCTGATATGAGATCTGATGTCAATCTACATTCAGAATTTGAAGATGAATGACAGAATCATGGTCAAGTTGACTCTATTATGGTTTGTGAGAATCATCCACAAGGTGTTGTCAGGGTGATGATAAAGGATAGTAAAGATGCAGAAGTGAATATAAGGGAATGGTTTGGTGGGAGGTAGGACAATTAGAGCATGGATGATAACAGTGTTAGCTACAAAATGGTACGAGACCTGGATTTTGATGCATCCCAATGGGAGAAGTTCAATGCCAAGAATGATTCAACTAACACGGCTAAAACACAAAAAAAATAGATTATGAACTATCCTAAAATAGATAATTCACTACCCAAAAATATCTAAAACGCCTTAAAAAAGGATGCTAAAACAAATATATTATTCACTACCCTAAAATGAACATATTTTTCACTACCCATTAATAGATTAAGCACCACCCTAAAACCCCATCAATAGACATAGCTAAAATGAACTTGAATCTAGTATCACAATCCCTATCCTTTAAGAATCATCAAATTAAACACCCAAAAAAGGGTAGGGTTCGGATGTCTCACACACACCACAAGGAAGAGAAGGAAAATAGAAATTAAAAGAGAATAATAGAGCATAAGATAATTAATGCTAACATGGGGAGACCACATTCTAAATCAGACGGAGAGATGGCCATTGCTGATGGAGGAGGGAGGCGTGCGGTCAGGGATTGTACTAGCATGGGCGCGCGACATGAATTGGATGGGGTGGGGTGGGGAAAATCAATGGAGGAAAAGTTAAGAATAAGAAATAAATAATAATAATAATAATAACAGAACATTTTATTTACACACCTCACACTCCATTTAGCAGTAAAAAAATAAATTAACCATATTAGAGTGAGACAATAAAAATGTTAACGGTGATGTGATCATTGTGGTATGTGACTTTTAATTTAAGAAAGATTCATTTTATTCGTATATTTTTTAAAAAATATCATGATATATAATAAGTGTATATATAATTTTATGAAAAATGCTTTAAATTTATATTTATTATGAATAAAAAATAATATTATATGCGTATAATGAAATTTTATTTAAGTTACTAATTTTTTGATGTTATTACTTGGGGAAATTTGATCTTATTTGAGTTTTCAAAAATTATAATAATTTATCATTGGTTTTATATCGGATACGTATATATACTACATATCATAAAATATAATTTTACAATGAAAACCTAATATTATATGATTTTATTATAATACTTATAATTTATAACATTCACAAAAAATAATATACATATATCAAAATGTTAGTATTGATATGATAAAGCAATAGATTTAACTGTTGGTAAAAGATTTGCTGGTATTAAATGATCAATATCAAAAGATATAAATCTTGGTAAAAAAAATTTTTGTACATAAAATCATTAATAATAGAACATAATATCTATTGGAATTTATCATTTTTAACAATAGATATATTATATGTCAATAAATATCTGTTGGTATAAGTCATTTTTTTTATAGTGTAGATATCTCTGGAAGGTACATATTCATAAACTCGTTGAGTAGTTATGTGGGTAAACTGTATTATCTTTATTCAAATTAAAATATATATTAACTTTGATCTAAAGGGGGAAAACATAATTGATTCCTTGAAATTTGAAAATAATATTGAAGAAGTTCCAAGGCCGATTTCTTAGAAATTTTATACCTATTACAACTTAATTTTTTGAATCTGTGCATTGAGATTAGTTTAGAAATTTTAGTTTGGATATTTCTTGAGAATTTCCTTGATAAGCAGTGTGATAAAATTCCCTCCTTTATTTTATCATTTGGTATTAAAAAATTCCTATATTCTGATAAATACATGAATACATTCTTAATTAATGAAACATGATATATTTCATAACATGGTCACACAGTCCTAATTGATAATGGACATCATTGTAATCTAAATTATATTCTCTTGTTTTTCATATCGAGTAGAGATCACATAAATATAGACTGTAATAATTTATATTACATTTATTACACAAAAAACGTTGACATATTATATTATGTACATTGAATTTGTTATCAATAAAGGTTATATAATAGAATGAATAAAATTAAGGTTAATTTAAGATAACATATTATGATCCCACTTTCAATATTTAAATTAAGAAAATACAAAGGTTGAGATCTATGATCCTTAATAGTGTTTTAATTGTATTTTTTCAATTATTTTATATGTGATGAAACCCTTAATGTTAATATGAAATTATTAAAGAAAAAATCATGGATATTCATTTGTGTTTAAATACATGTTTTTTGAAGAACGAAGTTATGTTCCCAAGAAACAATTTACATTATGTTGAGAATTACATTTTGAATCTCAAATTAAAAAGGATTGGATGTGTTTTTTAGTAACAAATAATATTTTTATAAAATATGATTATATTTGGAAAATAAATATTTTTATTATTTCAGATTATTAATGTTGATGCATCCAAGGTACATCAAATGATACATGCTAATTTTTTGGGGGATGTGTATTAAAGTAGTGATGATTTTGAAATCATCATATTTCTGATTGAAATGATCTAATATTGTTTTATCAAATCACATTTTCATCAATATTTGAAGAATTATTGTATTAGACCATTCAAATATTTAAATTTATTGAAAATTACTTCCTTGGTTGTGGATATAATTTGAAGTTCATGAAAAAAAAAATTTCTTATGATATTATTTTAGGATTCCTATAATGGGAACATAGAAATTTTTTAATTGAGATTTATTAAATATTTCTCCAACCCTATATAACCATTCAATGAATCCTCAATTCCAATCATGTGGGAGCATGATTAACCACATGGGAGAACCATTAAATCTCACTATCCATGGTTTCATAGGATTATAGTGTATTTAATTAACTTGAAGCTATTAGGGATGTGTGTTCATAATGTTTGGTATATATAATTAATGAAGTGGTCTTGTTTATAGGGGATTTATTATGGTAGATAAGAGTAAAACCAAAACTCATAACTAATAAAATCCTAGCTTGAATTTACTTATTATTAGATATCAATAGAAGAAAAAACATGAGGGACAAAGAATAATGATATACTATTCATCAATTTAATAAACATATATATACATCATGGGTAATTGATGAATGATATTCTAAGGATCCCCTAGTCTCTAGACCATTATCTTTCTCCTCTGGCTATCAAGGGTTTCTGATCATGATATATTATAGTTTAAATGAACATCAATGTAGCTATGGATCACTATGTCTAAGCGAAGCACTAGTGGAAATACGGGTTTTAGCATCGTCGTAATAATGTCGGTTTTTTAAAAACCGACATGAATAGTATGTGCGGGGAATTTATGGCGTCAGTTCTACAATAAACCGACACCAATAATATTTGTAAACATATTTTCCGCGTCGGTTTTGAGAAAAACCGACGTGGAAAATAATTAAAAAGGAATTTCGGTGTCGGATTTCAAAAAAACCAACGCGGAAGAATTTTTTTTTGTTTCAGCGTCGGTTTTGAGGAAAACTGATGCCGAAACAAAAAAAACATATTCGGCGTTAGTTTTGAGGACAACTGACGCAGAAGATAATTTTTAAAAAAACTTTCAACGTCTGTTTTCTTGATAACTGATGCCATAAATTATATATTCGGCATCGGTTTTCTTAAAAACCGACGGCAAAACTAAAAAAAAATATTTTGTATCGGTTTTCCTAAAAACCGACGCCGAAATGTTTTTTTAAATTTTTGGCATCAGTTTTCCTTAAACCCGACGTGAAAATTATTTTAATATTATTCGGGGTCTGAAACCCTCATTTTGTTAGATCGATGAAATCAAGCTCTGCTGCGGACAAAATCCTCATTTTTTCGATCGTCGAAATCAAGCTCCGCTGCGGCACATCGGACTCTCGTCGTCCTTCGAACCAGATTTTCAATCTTGGATGGGCATTGTTGATGGTTTTTTGTCGTTTTCACGATTTCTGGTATGCATTCTTCCTCTTTATATCCTTTTTCATCTCCTATTGTTTGTTTCTTCTTCAAGAACCTTATTTAAGTAGAAATTCATGTTCAGTCAGATGTGTTATGAGTTTTTGTAGTCCTAAGATCGACACTACTTTCAAATTTGAGCTCTGTTATGTATGGTTGTAGTAAAAATAGGATCATAATAAAACTACAGGTATGTTCTAGTTTTATCTCCATCATCAGCTTAGCTTATCTTTCTAAGGTATTTTATTATTATTTTATTTGATCTACATAAATTGTGAATCAACAATTTTGAAGAATTGGTTTTTAACTTCTGTAGGTTTTTAGTAAACATATTTCTACCAAACTGAGTCTGTGTTTGTGGTTGAAAGAAATTTTGAAATTTGGTATGAATTTTTTACCCTGGTGGTATCAAAAAGTTATCATTAAGAAATTTTATATTATCTAATATTTAATTCTTGGTATATATCCTTTACCAGTTGCACTTGATAGCTTTCATTATGACTTCCTCTTCAGGTATAAGATCTCCTTCATCAATGACTTTGAATTAAATGTGATTGAAGTTATAAAATTACATTACACCCATTTTGATTGATATCTTACATTTTAAAACAATCAATTATATTTTTTACGTTCAATAATGAATTGAGATTTATTAATAATTTATACATATTTCCATGTACTCCCACATTTCACTTATTTCTTCCATTAAATTAATGAACTAATAAATTTTAAAGGAATTATATTATAATTAAATTATAATATCTATATAACACACGTGTATATAATATGAAAATAAACTGTTTACTCTATTTGTAAACGTGTTCCATATCTAAGGTCTTTTATCTGATTATCAATAGTTTTTATGTAATATTTTTTTGTTTACAATTTATCTAATAGATATTTAAATGTTTATATGTTTTAATATATTCACCAATTATATTGTGATATCAGGTATTAATGGATCATAATTGGATTTATATACGAAGAACTACTAGTGAATATGAAAAAGGAGTTGATAATTTTTTGGCATTTGCTAGACGACATAATCAAAATATTGATTTTATTTTCTTTCCATGTGTGAAGTGTGTAAATATGAGAAAGTTAAACTCCAGAGAAATCAAGGATCAACTCATTTGTTATGTATTTAGAATTAATTATACACGTTGGATCTTGCATGGTTAAATAACTGAAAATTCAACATCCAATGTTGATGACGATATTCAGAATGTGGAAGAGGATCATATTGATGAATTAATTCATGATTTTGGTGTTGAAACCATCGAGAAAACACCAACTGTTGAACGATTGTATAGAGATTATAAGAAACCATTATTCCCAGGTTTCAGTAAATATATAGTGTTATCAGTAGTTTTGAGATTAGTTAAAATAAAAGCAAAAAATGGGTGGAGTGATAAAAGTTTATCCAGTTTACTTAATATTCTAAAAGAGCTTCTTCCAGAAGGCAATGGACTTACATATTCCAATTATGAGGCGAAGAAAATATTATGCCCAATGGGATTGGGGTATAAAAAGATACTTGCTTTCCCCAATGATTGTGTACTGTATAGGAAGGAAAATGAACATTTATCAAGTTGTCCTACATGTGGAACATCACGCTATAAAATGGATGAGAAAGTCAACTCAGATTCATTTTCAGGTGATGTCATGTAACATTATGAAAAATCAATTTTTTTACTTTCCAATGATATCATCAAATATTTTTTTCAAACAATTTTGATAAATCAATTCTGATTTATTTTTAGGTACCAGAATCAAAACTCCAGCTAATGAAATTTGGTACCTTCCAATTATTCCTCGTTTGAAGCATCTATTTGCAAATTCAATTGATGCAAAAATGTTAAAATGGCATTCAGATGAGCACATCTCTAATGGTAAATTACATCACCCTGCCGATTCACCACAGTGGAAGAGTTTTGATAAAAAATTTCATGATTTTGGAAGTGAAGTTATAAATCTCAGAATGGGACTGTGTACTGATGGAATGAATCCATATCGGAGCCTCAGTAGCCAACATAGTTTATGGCCTATTTTGCTGGTACTTTACAACTTGTCCCCACATCTATGTATGAAGAAAAAATATGTTATGATGAGCTTGATTATTTCTGGAGAAAAACAACCGGGAAATGATATTGATGTGTATCTTACACAATTGATTGAGGATTTAAAACTGCTTTGGGAGAAAGGTGTTACTATTTTCGATGCATACAAGAAAGAGTATTTTCTTTTGCGTGCTATGATAATGTTCACTATAAATGACTTTCCTGCATATAGAAACTTATCTGAATATAGTGTTAAGGGACATAAATCATGTCCAATTTGTGAAGAACAAACTTCATATTATCAATTGCAGAATGGAAGAAAGACAATGTACATGGGACATCGAAGATTTTTGCGAATTGACCATCTTTATCATAGATTGAAAAAAGAATTTAACGGTGTACAAGAATACAACCTCCCCCCTCAACCATTGTCAGATGAAGAATATTATGACAGAGTGAAAGATATTGATTCGATATTTGGAAAGATAAAAAGTTCTAGTTTACAAAAATATATCTGGAAGAAGCAGTCTATTTTTTTTCAAACTACCTAATTGGAGATTTTTAGAGATAAAACATAACATTGATGTTATGCATGTTGAGAAAAACATATGTGATAGTTTGATTGGAACTTTGTTAGACATAAAAGGAATGACAAAAGATGGATTACATGCTAGATTGGACTTGATATTAATGAGAATACACTTCGAGTTAGCTCCCGATGTGAAAGGAAACAGAACATATTTACCTCCGGCTTGTCACACATTAAGCAAGACTGAAAATATGAATTTTTGTCAGTGTCTTCATGGTATTAAAGTACCCAGTGGTTTTTCATCAAATGTGAATAATTTTGTGTCATTGAAGGATTTTAAATTAATAGGTATGAAATCACATGATTTCCATGTGTTGATGCAACAAATTCTACCAGTAGCATTGCATCGTATATTACTAAATGCTGTCATAAAGACAATCATCAGGTTATGTAATTTCATTAAATCCATTTGTAGCAAAGTCGTTGATCCAAATTTGTTAGATGTGTTGGAGAATGAAGCAACTTTTATTCTCTGTCAACTAGAAATGTATTTCCCACCCACATTTTTTGATATAATGGTTCATATATTGATTCATTTGGTGTGTGAGATAAAAATATGTGGGCCTGTTTATTTAAGATGGATGTATCCTTTTGAAGGATATATGAATATTTTGAAAGGATATGTTAAAAATCCTTATCGGCCAGAGGCCTCTATTGTTCAAAAATATGTATCAGAAGAGGTGATTGAGTTCTGTACTAATTATTTGAATGATGTGGAGCATATTGTTCTCCCTGTATCTCGACATATGACAGTTGATAGAGAAGGTAGAGGGGTTCGAGGCCTAATGGTAAAGTTCATTCCACGTGATGATGTGATTCAAGCACATTTATACATTTTGAACAACACGTATGAGGTTCAACCATATATATCCTCACATATTGTTGAATTAAAGTTACGATATCAGAAAAGAAATGAAAAGTGGTTGATGATTGAGCATAAGAAGACATCTGTTTCATCGTTTAAAGAGAAAGTCACCCCAGATATATCTGTATCACAAACATTGAAGTGGTTAGCAGGGGGGCCATCTATTAATGTGATCACTTGGTCTAGTTTTGATATCAATGGCTACACATTTTACACAAAAAAACTGGATGAAAAGAGTACCGTTCAGAATAGTGGTGTGATGGTATTCACTGAAGCAGTGCATTTTTCTAGTGCCAAAGATAAAAACCCAATTTCTGCATCAATGTTATATTTTGGAGTTATTAAAGACATATGGTAAATTGATTATATTAAATATCGAGTCACTGTTTTTATGTGCAGTTGGGTTGATAGTAATAGAGGCGTGAAACATGATGAATATGGGTTTAGAATGGTTGATTTGAAAAGATTTAATCACAATGAGGAACCATTTATCTTGGTGACACATGCGAAACAAGTATTTTATGTCATTGATCCGTCGAATGATCAGTGGTCAGTTTTTTTGCAAGGGAAAATATACCATTTTGGTGATGAGGATGATTCTAATGATGCTAGTGATTTACATGAGCCTTATTCATCTTTTACACAATTTTCAGATGATTATAATGAATATAAGATAGACTTAGTGCATGCAGTATGTTCTGATCATGATGAAGGGATGTGGCAAAACACTAAATTAGTCTCCTAATTTTTATGGTAAATATTTATATTTTGGGTCTGTTTTTAAAACATACAAATGCTTGGCTCTATTTTTACATATTTTTTTTGTCTTCCTTGTTTCTAATTATTCAGTTTTCTAATGATATGAAGGTACACAAAATTTCATTACACTTTCTAGTAGAAATGTTTGATACTGATAGAGAGGAGAAGTTACTGAGGTATATCTATTTTGATATATTATTAAATATTCAGTAATATACTTATTTAATGAAATAAAACTATTAATTTACAAACAAATATTGCAGGACTACTGATGCATCCTCGTCGAAGGAGACTTCTCAAGTTACTAATCAAAAATGAAGTTCTCTAGTTGATAAATGTGGTATTAAATGTTTACCAAAACTATCACTTTCTCATGATGATAACAAAGAACATATCCGTTTTGATGATAATAATAATGCAGTTGGCCCAAATGTAGTTCTGTTTGTCAGTTATATAGTGATGCAGAGCCGTTGCAGGATTAGTACTTTATATCCTGATTGGAAGTCAGTGGACAGGATGACGAAGCAACATCTTTGGGAGGCCGTGACGGTAAAATATCGTTATTTATTTATTTTATCTCATTTTTTTAATATTATACAGTTTAAATGACATATTTAATTTTTTCAATTACAGATGACATTAAATTTTGAGGAAACCAATGAAATTAGGAAAAGACATCTCTCTTTAGTGGCGGTTCGATGGAGAGATTTTAAAAACAAACTAACGAAAAATTATGTTTTTGGAAAGAGAAGGTTTGAAAGCCCATGTCTCAAGTATCCATATATAGATGAAGAAACATGGATGCGATTTGTTCACAGTCATCAGGAAGAGATATTTCAGGTATTGTAATTGTTTTATATTTTAAAATTTATGCTATATTTTCCTTATTACTTTGTAGTTTATTTTTATGTAACAAGCCACCAGGAGATCTCTTCAGGATATCCAGTTGAAAATGTATAGCCTCATACTTTATCATGTGAAGGGTACTCGTATTTAGAGCAGAAAATGATTGAAAAAAATTTGAATCATTAAGAGCTCGATCAAGTAGTGGCTCGGAAGAGGTCCAGTATGGTCCTCCATCTCCTCCCACTCGCCATGAGAAATGGAAATGAGAAAGAAGAAGAAAAAATTAACAATATCTTATAGATGAAGCTTATCAAGTGGCTGATAGAATTGTAAGTAAATATTATTTCTATGTTAACAATTTTCCTTTTTTATAATTTATAAAAACTAAAATAAATTTTTTATTTTTCATTTCAGGATGAACTTCAGGAGAAAGAGACACATGACACTTTTATCCCTGAGGGTAGGATGAATATCCTAGCCACTGCTTTGGGAAATGCAGAACACCCCTGCCGTGTTAGAGGATATCAGGCAGGTGTTAGTATTGAGAAGGTTTTTGTTAAGAGTAAGCAATCGAGAGACCTAGAAATCGAATCCTTAAAAGATGAGCTGCAGGATATGAAACGGTCTATGGGTGATCAAATTCAAGCAGTAGTACAGAAGGCTTTATTAGAACACTTGGCAAGACAGTCACAGTCTTCTCATCCTTCCGAGGTATATTATTTACTTGTTATCAATTTTTCTTTTCTATAAATTATAAACAATGATATAACTTTTTCATTTTTCAACATTCTCAGCCTACTCACTCGGACTACCCTGCCTCATATGCTTACCCAGCACCATCTGGGTAGCCCTCCGAGGTATATTATTTATATTTCATCAATTTTTCTATTTTATAAATTATAAACACTGATATAACATTTTCATTTTTCATCATTCTCAGCCTACTCACCCGGACTACCCTGCCCCATCTGCTTACCCTGCCCCGTCTGGGCAGCCTTCCGAGGTATATTATTTTATTTAATATTTAATTAATTTTTCTATGTTATAAATTTTAAACAATAATAAACCCTTTTAATTTTTCTGACTTCTCAGCCTGCTCACCCCGACTACCATACCCCACCTGCTAACTTTGAGCCTCCACCACCTCCCTTGGGTCACGCCTTATATTGTGAGTTGTTTGTTGGAGATCCTCATGTACATATTGTTGCATTAGGACATTTGTATTTTTTGGGGGACTTGGTACATAATCATCCTATGAAGATGGGTCAGGTTAGAGTATCAGTACTTGTTATTATAGATCCTACTGCTCTACTACCATTTCCTTCTGTGAAGATCACCATTATTGGGGAATGTATGGGCCATTTTTTAATTTGGCCAACTGTATTTCTTCGTTATATTTCACATGAGGTATGTGTTTTTTAATATTAATTACAAATGATTCCAAATTACGTATAATGATTTCTGACATTTAACTTATATAGGATTATCTGAAATTAAAATAAACTGTACAAATGTAACAAAATGTTCAGAAACAGTCGGCTGTAGATACTTCTGATATTTCTTATGGGTTGAAAAGATTATCTGGGTCCTCTTCTTCCTTGAATTTTATCTATGAGTTTTGGATGATGCTCTATATAAGTGGAAGAAATTATAAATTGAGAATATTGAAAGAAGATATCATGAATTTAGTTAATTTTGAAGAGATCGGGATGAATGTGGTGCAGTTGTTTTCCACGTAAGTAAATTGACGTTTTAATTTCTATTTCTTTAATAAAATATTGTTATGTCATTGACTAACTATATTTTCTTTTTAAATTAGGTATCTACACAGGATTCTTTTACAAAATGAAACTACAAGAATTTAGAGCTTTATAGATCCAGAGTATATTTCCTTGGAAGTCAATCATGTGAAGAACGATGAAAGAGTTCAATATATATCCGAGAGATTATCACAAAAAGAGATTCAGTTCTGGTTTTTTCCATTTCCTGATAAGTAAGAACATCAACATAATTTTGAACTCACGATCATTATAATGTCATTAATCGTGAACATTTTGTATTATTGGGGGATTGGATGTTAGGCGTAATTTGCCCAAGTGAATGCACCTTGTATTGGTTTTTCTCTTTATTAAGAAAAGTGCATAAACCATTTTCCAACTTATTAAACATGTAAGTGGTTTTCTTATTTTTATAAGTTTTTTATGTTTAATTTTAATTATTTACAGATGTTTTATAATTTATTATATAAAAAATGCAGTTCATGGAAACATTTTACAAAGGAAAAGAAACCAACGAAAATCAAATATGTGGAAGTACAGGTAAATAGTTTTTATATTATTGTTATATATTGGTTTTTATTATTAGTTAAATTTTTTATAACTGCAGTGTCATCGTCAAAATGGACATGTTGAATTTGGTTATTATATTCTACGATTTATGTACGAGATAATCACAACTGGGGAAACTATTGATTTTCATAAGGTTAGTTGTATTAATTTTTTTATATATTTTCTTCCACTTTCTTCTACTTATTAATTTCATATCATTAAATATTATTATAGGTATTCAATGATTCACAGTCGTATTCCCAATCTGATATGATCCATATTCAATCTACTTTTGCGGAATTTTTGTTAAGTCTGATTAAGATTTGAGGTATGTATATACTAATATTTTTAAATAATAATACATATGTGTTTAAAAAACTAACTCTTATGATATATTAGGTTTTTGAACCTACTAATAATCAAATGAATTCTTCAACAATAACCCACAATGAGCATGTCGTATATTTCAGTTACGTATATTTTAATTCTGGTTTACTTGGATTTTTCTCAAGTGCCTATACAAAAACTGTTTTATTGAACCTACTAATAATCAAATGAATGCTTCAACAATAACTAATAATGAGCATGTCGTATATTTCAGCTACGTTTATTTTAATTCAGAATTAGTTATTAAATTTCTTTTCATTATTATTTCTTAAAATCATTTGTCTGTACAGTGACAGATCTGGAGGGTGGTACATGGATCATGAACATAATGATTCGTATAGCGAAATAACATTCACAAACACTAAAAATTATCTACCCACTACTAGAAAATTATTTTTTAATGAAGAAATAGATTTAGTTTGTCGGTTCTAGCACAAACTATAATGGATTTTCTACCCACTACTATCAATTATGAATCATATATTCCATTATTACAAATCATTATTACTGCATTTCATTGAAACAGGACATCTGGAATACTGTTATTTAGTAATAGAGCATACCAATCAGTTCATGTGATTTCATACATAATAACCAACAATGAGCATGTAGTATATTTCATGTACGTGTATTTTAATTCTGCTTTACTTTGAGTTTTCTAAAGTGCCTCTGCAAAAACTGTTTTATTGTTTTTGTATACTCTATTTTTTTTAGGGTTCCGATTTTTTTGGAGGAGAAATTATAAATATTTTATTAAAAAAATATTTATTTACAGCATCGGTTATTTTAAAAACAGACGCCGAATATTGAAAAAACATTATTTACGGCGTCGGTTTTTCCAATAACCGATGCCAAAAAAATTCTATGGCGTCGGCTTTTTAAATAACCGACGCCGAAAATCCTGTCTATATGTAGTTTCGGCGTTAGTTTTTCAGAAAACCGACGTGGAAAATCACATTTTCGGGGTCAATTTTCTATAAAACCGACGCCGAAAACCTAGTTGACTCAGTTTTCAACGTCGGTTTTTAAAAGACCGACGCCGAAAATCATGTCTAAATGTATTTTCGGTGTCAGTTTTATATAAAACCGACGCCGAAACTCATAAGAGAATTATTTTTCGCTTTGGTTTCTAAAGAACCGACGCGAAAACTATATTTTTAACGTCACCTATAAATACGTCGGTTTATAACCGACGTCAAAAATTAAAAAAAACCGACGCTAAAAAGTGTTTTTGAACTAGTGAAGGTTGCATGGATAAATTCTGAAGTTAAAAAATTGGATGTAGGATTAATGAAATCAACATCTTTCATACAAGTTACTATTCAATACATGGATCTTATTATGAGATGGAATTAATTTTACTTTAATATATTAATGCATCCTAAAACATGATGAGTTTCAAGATGTGTCATGTGATTTTTATTTCACACAAGTTAGCTATTTCCATAAAGGAAAAATATTATTTCATGAAGTTGAAGACACCATATTTTTCAACATTTTGTGGTCTATAGTTTATGCGATATTTGTGAAATATTTAAAAAACGTGATGTCTCACCATTTATCCTAACACAAAAAAAAATTGAATGAGAATAGGTGGTGGTTCAATGTCTATAAATAAAAATTGACTAACACAAAGAGAAGTTACCAAAACGTTTTCAGATGACATTTTGCATCATGAAAATTGAGTATTCTTGATGTTGTTTGAATAATATTAGAGGTTCTAAATTCCACATAGCTATGTGCAAGGAGGTTCTTCAAACTATCATTTTAATAAAGGATATCATGTGTACATTATTAATGTAAGAGATCATTCAAGATTTCTTGTTTCAAAAGGACCAGAGCCACACCCTTGTATTTGGGAAAAGATCATCAGATATTCCATATGGTTTGTTCACTCAAAGAATGAGAAAAATTCCTCAAGACATATATATTTTATCTACTAGATGTTGAAGGATGCATTTATATAATTTTTATGAAGAAAAATGGTCACATGAAGGAAAATGTCCCATATGATCCTTGTTTTATAAAGGACTTGATTCTCAAAAATAACCTCATTCTTTTGAGACTTATAGTCAAATAATTTTTAATATAATTGTGATAAATAATTGAGGAATGCATAACATATTAATATAAAATAATGATAATGTTGAATGAAAATTTATAACATTCATATATCACTATGTTTTATTTAGATAACTAATTTGAGAAACCGACACATAGATTAAATTACTTCCTATCTATATCAAAGACAAAAATACAATGTGAAATATATTTAATCCAATATATTATTCATAATATTATAATTTATATTGAAGAATAAATATGAGATATCTAGTCTAAATATTATTGATTTTAGTTTTACTGAAGAAGAATATATAGGGACCTTATTGATTTTTACGGTTTGGGAAACAATTGATTACTGCATTTATAACACGTTATTTTTTATATTAAAAGAATTATTTTTATCCATTGTATTGTCCAATTCATAACAATTTTACAAGAGTAATCAGTGCCTATTAATGAATTATTGATCTTGATTTTAATCACCTCATGTGTAATAGAAATTCATTATTCATTTTTTTCATGAATATTTAAAATGTAATTATACAATTACGGTGGATGGAGAATAATTTCTCAGTCAAACCCTTGACCATGGTTTTATTTATAATAAAAGGAATAGTGTTTTTAGGTGTCATAATAATCACTATACACCAAGAACATAGACATCCACATTGTAGGTGAAACATGTAAATAAAAATTTATATTCCTTGTGATTTATAGATTTATTTGAATTATTAATATCCAAAAGATAATAATAAAAGATAACCGTTCACAAAATAATATATAGAGATATTAAAATGGATAAACATTCCAATGCAACAAAAATCCATCCCACACTGATTCACCCCATTTGTAGTGTGTTCATCTTACACGGATACTAACTGATATCAAAAAACACCCCTATGATTTCTTATCAATGATAAATCCCCAAACCCATAAACTCTGAGAATGTACCTTACAATGTAACATTATAATGTACATAAGAAATCAAATCCTAAAGGACTAATCAGTTTATCAGTTTTGGGAAAAATGAATACATAAATCATACCCTTATTACATTGTGAAATAGAAAATAAAAAATTTTATATAATTAAATAAAACGAACATCATTTATTAAAGAATTTATATATATTTCTTATTCATACGGTGTGGAAAGGAAACAAGGTAAGGTTGGGCTGAAATGCTCAGTAAGACATATTTATAGATGAATCTACCATGAATTAATAATGAATAATCAATACAGAATGGTAAATATCTGAACATACAATCCATTTAAATGACTAGATAAGGCATAATCAATTTGAATACAGTAAATAATAGAACACACATTCCATTTAATCAATGTGGTGAGAATGAAAATTAATACATAGTTAATTGATAAACTGAAATAATATAAATATTTTCCTATAATTTTGTTGATAATTATCCATGTTTTACCATATTATTCACTTGGTATATTTTATTTATTACATGAAATAGGTTTTCAAGAATTTAAATAAGAAACTACAGTAACAGACCCATAAATCACATAACACATCATGAAACTCCAGTACATGATGTGTATAAAATTTTGACCATATAATTACATATCTTGAAACAAGTCACGAAGACTTAAGAGTCATGAATCCATTACACGATGTGATTTATAAATACACATCTTGTAATAATTTAATGAAATTATATCTTTCAAGATAAATCATGGATGAAGCTACATTTAATGAAATCCAGATACACATCGTGAAATGAGTAAAATTTCTAAATCCAAAGCTGAGATCACATGAGATTAAAAAAGATTAAAGAACCATTTAAGTAATCATGGATCTTAATTACCTGAGTTGAATCACCATTATAAATTTGTTCAAATAATAATTATTTAAATTAAACAAAGAACAGTAGACATAATCACATATAGAACATTAAGAATTCTCTCTCATATTCTCTATTGACTTTCTTATAATGTTTCTACCTAAAGACAATTTTTATCAATAAATTTAACATTATTACAATTATTTAAGTATTTTGGAACAATTTTCAGGTATTCTATACACTTAATTTCATCACAGACACTATGCTATGTGGGTGGGTCAATCACTCATCAATATTCATCGAATTCATGTTATACCTTTTCTTTCTCATATTTCCAATAAGTATATACTATTATTGTGATTATTTAAAATTTCATAATTATTATTCACAATCTCATGTAGATTAATTCTTTAATCACAATAATTTCATTATTTATAACATTTTTATCACAATCCCTATTTGCATTTCAACTATATTCCAATTTACTATCAATTTGTGATCAATTCTACATTGATTAAATAAACTGTTGTGGCTATGGATAAAGAGTTGGGGTTATTGAATCTAGTTAATATTTAATTCTCAAATTCATAATCATATGTAATATTAAAAATGTTAAATAAAAATTCTTAATCAAATTTTTTTTAGAAACTATTACCATTGGATGTTCGAATAAATGGCCATAACTTGATTGGAGTAGAATAAGCTACAAAAACTAGCTGATAATGAATTATTATTTAGAATCTAAGATCATTGAATCCCAGTAGCATCATTCTAATGATAAAAGGATATATTTTTCTTGGATAGATCTAATTATGTTGACCATAGAAAATTAGTGACCTATACATTCTTAACATCCTAGAGTATAGGACGATACCAAATTATAATTAAATATCATCCTTTATACTAATCCCCAAATAAATTTAATTTGAGACTTTTTGTGAATTAAAGTAATTATATAGGTTAATATAACATATTAGGGTTGATTATATGATTTTTTTCGAAATAATAATGCTGTTATGAATTTTGAAAAAACAAAATACCAAATAGTGTCAAAATTGACATAAAAGAGTTTTTAAAAACTATATTATATTATTTATTTATATAATGGTCCTAAAATTATAATTTTCTGACATGAGACTTATATAATAATATATATTACATTAACGAACCAATTAGTGTTCTATTGGAAGTTTATTGTACGTTTATTAACCATATAGTATAATAATTAAAGAAGACACAGTAAAAGTTAAATTATTTATCATAGAGTCAAATCTAAATGATAAAGTTGAAATGGTAAAATAAACATTTATAAAACCTATTGGTTGATAGGATTTTAACTCATCCTCATCGTATCGTCGAAATAAGAAACTTTATAGACATTATAAACTGTATATGAATTTATTATAAAATAATATTTTATGTTTTTCCTATGGTTCCCCTCACCCCTATTATAAAAGGGAACTCCCCATTCTCTCTAATTCACACTTCCAAATCCATTTATCTCGGCCATCCCCTGCCCATATACCCTCTAAAATGTCCTACCTTCATCCTAGAAGCCTTCCTTTAGTCAGAAATCCAATTTAAGGAGCCCTTTTGATCAAATCAAAAGGAAGAACCAGATGAAGAGGTAAATATCTCACCACATATTTCATGTTCCTTTCTTCTTCCAATTATTCCTTAATTTTTATTTCCATTTTAAAATAATAACTCCATTATCATCTATATACTATTATTGTACAACCATATTAGTTATTTTATCAATCCTATGAATGAAAATGTCACCACGCGTGCGTATGTACGGCTTACCATCTCCACTTCATGGTGTAGTTTGTTATTCAAACATTTCATCATTTGGATGGGTATAATAATGAGTATAAATGATTTAAATAATAAATATAACTTTATTATTATTCCTTATATATGATATACCATCTAATTATATGCGATTTTAATATCAAAGGAATGATATCATCCTTCGTGCATACGTACGGACTATCGTCTCCACGAACGCGATGAGATTCATTTTCCATGATTAACCATTAAAGTATAGTTATAAAGTATATATAATAAATAATCATGAATGAAATTACATAATATTGATTCAGTAATTATGTACATATATTTCTAATTTACTTAGTTCCATTCAATTCAAAAAGAAAATAAAAACAGCATTCATGCATACGTATGTCCTACCGTCTCCATGAACGGTGTATTTCATTCCATTTATTGATTTATAATATATATTTATATGATGAATATATATTATATATAAATCATGTTTTGAATTCTAGAATTAAGTAAATATGGATATAAGTAATAATATCATGAACATAAAGTCAGAAACACGTACGATAAATGAAACAATTTTACCCAAAATGCTACTTTAATATGGAATTTACAAAAGAACAGGTCACATAAAGTCATTAGTGAATCATATATGATATCATAATTTTTATTATGGTTCTGTTACAAGTTAATAATATGTTGAAACTCACTATACAGGAGTCTCAGGCACATATAGAAGAAATTTGAAATAAGGTAAGGGATAATTGTTTATCTCATTTTTATCTGAGATTTCTTATACTTAAGTAATTATTGGGGTTATATTATTCATACCTATCTATAAAAATGTTTTTCATAAAGTGTTTAATATTCTTACATGTATTTTTAATTTCATTTTTACCCCACTTTTACTTTATCTTTGTGTTATGGAAGGAATCATTCATTTTTTTTACCAAACGTGGAACTTTTTGAATTTCCCGTTAAAAGTGCGAGGAGAATGTTTTTTAACTTATACGACATGAAGATATTTTTACAGTTTCATAATTCCTTATTATCATATATATTACTCTATAATATTTCATGATTATTTTATACAAATACTTTTCTTTTAAAATTTCATGGAATTTTGTGAAAAGAAAATGATTTTGAATAAAAACGTTATTTTCCTCAGGAAATCATTTTGTGTGTTTTATCAAAAATACTTTCCATCTAAGATAACATTATTTACTATATGTATGTATCATGTATAATGTCTCTATGATTTACATGGTTTAACTTTTCTTATGATGAAATCATATCCATTTTTTATATGGATTATGTTATGATGGGATGATGATTATGAAACCAATTTTATTCTTTGGGTTATGATTAATGATTTATGTTTATGTTGTGGCACACGTAAGAATGATTTCATTATGACATGGGAGGGACCTATATCTCCATCCAATGCATTGGGTAATGATTTATATCTAATGAGATAGACATCGATGTAATGGAATGTAAATCTGGTATAGTAATACAGGGAATGAATGTCAGGTAAACCCGATTCAGTAATGGACTTTGTCCACTATGATGGTCTTGGAAGCAATGCCTTGGATACTATGGAAATAATATCATGTGCTTAATGGTTTGACATAATTACATGTTTTATTTCCATTATATTTTATCATGATTGGTCTTCCATTATGATCTATGCCTTATGCACTACCATGTTTAATTTCATTGCTCATGATTTTCATGTTTTAACATTATGTTCCTGTTTTTATGTTCCAATGTATACGGGTTGTTTTATTTTCTCCATTCATACCCTTACTGTGCATTTGAGGTCACCCTTTTTATGTTTTCTTTTCCCTCAAGATATAAATGAAGGTTTTAGGTAGGGAAAAAAATAATTATGGGAGATGTTAAAGTTCTTTCACCATTATTAGAAGAATATGTTACGAGTTTCCAAAGACACTAAAATAATACAGTCATTGGTAATTTGTCTTGTAATGTATTAAGTATCCTGCAAAAGTAATGTAAAGTCCTTATATATCAAGATTTGGGTCTTTACAGTTGTTATCAGAGTGAAGGTTTAGTCAACCATTGGAATCTATGATACAAGAACTTTAGCGAGATCCCTAGAGATATTTCGAAGGTATTTCTAGGGACTTCCATAAGGTTAAGTCTAATGTAGAGGATACAATTTGAGAATTATGATAACGATCAAGAATAAACTAGGATTAGACCTCATATGATAGAGATTGAAATTACTTCCCCTTGATTATGTTGTTTTTGTTGTATGATTTTTGCCTCTCATACTATTCTTTATGGGTTTTTAGAAATTGCAAGAAACAAGAGGATTCATGATAATGTAGAATACGATAGACAATGAAATGATATTCTTCATGAGCAACCAAATGAAATGGGATTTGGAAGTCCAAACATTGTTATTATTCCTAATTAGTAATCTCATAATATGATCAATAATCTCAACTTTGGTATGTTTCTTGACTCAGCTAATAAAAGAAAGATGGAGTTTCCCGATGATCATAGAGGAAAGAAAGTTCAATATACCACATGTAAATCATGTGGGAAGAGGCATCGAGGAGAATGTTTCAAAGGAACTGGATGATTATTTGGGTGTGTAGAAGAAGGAAACAAAGAAAGTAATTTCAAAGGAAAAGGACCATTTAAGACAATGGAAAAGTATAAGGGCATTGCTAAGACATCAACAAAGGTTAAATGATTTAAATGTGGAATGTTCGAGCATTATGAAAATAGATTCCTGAAAGGGAAATATCATGAAGAGAATCAGCATGGTCATATTGGTAATATTTATGTTATTGATGATAAAGAAACTTCAAATGATATATGGGATGAATGTAGTGTTGAGGAATAAAATGATGAAGCTTGGTCAATGGTTTAAGAAGGTCATAGAATGATTTCATGTATATCAAGAATAATGTATGGTAATATGGAATAAATAAACATCTAAGGATTGTGACAATATTTTTTTCCTAAATAATTTAAAAGTATATGTTTAATGGTACCGGTAACCATGAAAACTGATTCAATTTTTTTAAAGTATATGATATGCGCATAATAAAGGGATAAGTAGAAAATAATATGTATGATATTATTAATGAACTCATAACTGATATAAGGACAAAGTGATATCAGGGTTTGAGTATATATAAATTTTGGGATTTTGTATGTGGAAAGAGTTGACTTTTAACAACATTCATGTTATCACTAAGGTTCTATGGTAATTCATGTTTCAAAAGAATACATGATTAAGGTATTCACATGTTTGTAATGTGACCAAAAAGATATATCTTATGATATATGGGGGATAAATGATTGTATTCATGTGCTTGGTATGTGACCTTTCATGTAATTGATCTCTTCATACTATGACCTTGGACCGAAGTATTTTGGATAATCCTGATGATTGAATGAATTAAGTTTGACATAAGATAGTATAGTTTCATGGCAGAACTATTTTTTTTATATTATTACAAGAATTTTATAATAATGTAGATTTAGAAAAAGGGATAACCAGTAGGACAGGGGACAACCCGTCACGTTGGACAGGTTGCAGGAATCGAACCAACAAGTGAAGTGCGACATGCCTTTATCACCTACCACTGGCCTACATGATGTCCTTGGTTAGCAGAAAGTATTTTTATTTTATAAAGAGGTATGATAGATGATGTATAAGTCCATTTTTGGAACCATATGTGATTAATCTCACCATAAGATGGACTTATTTATATAAATTTTCCTAACCTTACATTTGATACAGATAGAATGACCTATCATTATATCGCATGATCTACTAACACTTCACAGAAGACAAATTCAACTTCACATCTTTAAGAGATGAATGGAAATTGTTCAACGCACAAACAACAGTTTGATTTTACCATAATAAAGTAAGTAATTTTTTAATTCAAAAATTCTTCAACATTAGGGAAATGATCTTGAAACCCAAAAATGGTGTCCTAGTGACCTCATATCTGAAGAATCAGATCGTACCTTAGATCATCACATATTTATGGCTTTGTGATTGTCAGTTTTTTCGTATCCATGTTCTCTACCACTCTTCATTCAAACATGATGGTCAGATTTCTCTTCCATATCCATATTTTCACCTATATTCTCTAATATGGAAACCTAGCGATGATTTACATTGGGAATCCGTTATGTTTCTAACATTTGTTTTTAAAATAATGATTTAGTAATCATTTTTACGATGTGGGTTTCTATGAAAGAAACTTTCAGGTAGAAAACCATTTATAACAATGACGAATTTCTAGGTTGAAATTCATTTTAATGGGGGTAGAATGTAACACCCCGAGATTTAATGAGAATTATTCTTTTAAAATTCATTGATGTCTTTTTTGTATGCTTCCCCAATATTAGTTTGTGCTATATGCAACATCGTATTATCTTGTAGTATACGCAACACTATTCTTGGCTTGTGATGCACACAATTTCAAGTTTTTTTGAATAAAATTCATTTTACACAACACCAAAGGAATATTTCCCTATTTTCAACCTTGATTTGCCTTTAATTACATGCAAAATCAACCTTCCTCGATAGCTTGCATTGTACGCAATACCGAGTTTCACTAAACAACAATATTTTATTGAAATATAATTAAAACTACCCGTTATGAATAGTAATACCAACATTTTGAAATTTTATAAATTTTATATTTCTAAAAGGACTTCATTTTTGGATTCAGAATAACAAAATTAGATTTGGTTGAATTTTTTGTTTTTTTCTGAAAAAGTTTAATATTATTTGAATAAAGAAAACACTAAGTTATTTATTAAAATATAATTTTTCTTTAAATAATCATTTATTTTATTTACATTTATTTTTTGTCAAAATAGATATATAATGACTATATAATTTCAATATTTTTCATTGGATTCATTTTATAATAATTTTAGATTTATAAAATTTTTATTTAATTTTTTACCGTCTTTTACCCACCTCCTAGGAGAATTTGCAATTTTACATAAAACATAATTTTACCACTTTTGTGAGATGAATTTCTAAAATAATAGAGAGATGGTTAATATCAAAGAATAAAATTTGGTTTAATAACATAAATTCTTTTTGCTGAATCATTATTTTTAACTTTTATTTACCAGGGTTAAAAGTAAATATGGTAATTAAGGGTAAAAATGATTTTATTATTACCTTAACACATGCCCTAATTCTATTGAATAAGTGTAATTAGTCCAAAAAGAACATTAGTATGAAAATATTACTCTTTCTGGAAACTTAGATTAGATTAGGATATTTATTATTATTTTATTTAAATAAGGGTTAAAATAGATCAAATAAATGACTAATAATTAAAATATTTTCAATATTGGGTTATACATAAGATAAACTCAACTATAATTATTCTTTAGAAATAAAAACCATTTCCTACATAATTGAATTTTATTTATAATTTTGATACCTTAAATAACTTAATTTATTTATGACACAATGACGAAGCAGTAATTACCTTATTAACGTAATATTAACATAATTGATATTATAAATACACAAATAAATGTAATTAGGGAATTTTTATGAATTAAACTAATAATAAAGGTTAATATAACATATTAGGGTTGGTAAAATGAATTTTTTCTGAAATAATAATGTTGTTATGAATATAGAAAAAAAATACCAAATAGTGTTAAAATTGACATAAAAGAGTTTTTTTTTTAAAAAATATTATATTATTAATTGATATAATGGTACTAAAAAACTAAGGTTCGGCCAAAATACTTCTATAATAATATATATGTGACATTAAGGAACCAATAAGGGTTTTATTTTATGTTTATAGTAACTTTATTAACCATATATTGTAAGAATACAAGAAGACACAATAAAAGTTAAATTATTTAACTTAGAGTTAAATCTAAATGATAAGTTTAAAATGGTAACCTAAACTTTTATAAAACCTATTGGTTGAGAGTCTTTCATCTCATACCCACCATATCCTCTGAATAAGAAAATTTAGAGCCATTATAAACCGAATATGAATTTATTATAAAATAATATTTTATGTTTTTCCTAAGGTGCCCCTAACCACTATAATAAAAGGGCAGTCACCCTTGCCTCTAATTCACACATCCAAAGCCATTATTTTAGGACAAAGCCCTCCAAAATACCATCTAAATTGTTCTACCTTCATCTTAGAGGCCTTCATTTAGTCATAATTCCTTCCTATGTAGCCCTTTTGATCAAATCAAAAGGAAGAACCCGAAGAAGAGGTAAATATCTCACCACCCATTTCAAGTTCATTTCTTCTTACACTTCTTCCTTATTTGTTGTTTCAATTATAAAATAAAAACTCCATTATATACTATATAAAAAATTTTAATGACCATATTAGTTATTTTATACATCCTATAAATGAAAAAGTCACCACACGTGTGTACGTACGACTTATTGTCTCCATGTCGTGGTGTAGTTTGTTATTCAATCATTTCATCATTTGGTGGAGTATAATAAAGAGTATAAATGATATAAATAATTAATATAACATTATTATGATTCTTTATATATTATATACCTTCCGATTATATACAATTTTAATATCAAAAGAATGATATCATTGCTCGTTCATACGTACGGACTACTGTCCCCACCAACTCGACGAGATTCATTTTCTATGATCAACCATTCAAGTATGGTTATAAAGTTTATATAATAAATAAACATGAATGATATTAAATAATAATGATATTGTATTTATATACATATATTTTTCATTAACTTAGTTCCATTTAATTCAATAATGAAATTAAAACAACATTCATGCGTACGTATGGCCGACTGTCTCAATGAACGGTGTATTTCATTCCATTTATCGATCTATCATATTTATTTATATGATGAATATATATTATATATAAATTGTTTTTTTCATTACATAATTATGTAAATCAGGATATAATTAATAATATCAAGAACATAAAGTCTAAACACGTATGATAAATGAAAGGATTTTACCCGAAACGCTGATTTAACATAGAATTTACAAAAGAACAGGTAATATAATGTCATAAGTGAGTTACATATGATATAATAATTATTATTATAGTTCTGTTACAAGTTAATAATATTTTTAAACCGACTATACATGAGTCTCAGGAACATACGGATGAAATTGGACATATGGTAAGGGATAATTTTTCAATCTCATTTTTATCTGAGATTGCTTATACTTGAGTATTTACTAGGGTTATATTTTTCATCCATGTCCTTAAAAATGATTTTAATAAATTTTTTAATATTCTTCCATGTATTTTTAAAGTCATTCTTACCCATCTTTGACTTTTACTTTGTGTTATGGAAGAAATTTTTTTTTTGTTTACCATATGTGGTACTTTTTGGCTTTTCAGTTACAAGTACTTGGAGAATGTTTTTTTAACATATACGGCATGAACAGATTTTTACAATTTCATAACGCCTTGTTTTCATGAAGATTACTCTACAAGATTTCATGAATATTTTCAACAAAATCCTTATCTTTTAAAATTCCATGACATTTTGTGAAGAGAAAATTATTTTGAAGATGAAATGATATTTTCCTCAAAAATTTATTTCATGTGTTTTATCAAAACCATTTTCCTTCTAAGATGACATTATTTCATATGTGTATGTTTCAAGTATAATTACTCAATGATTTACATGTTTTAACATTTCATTTGATGAAATGATATGCATTTGTTTTATATGGATTATATTATGATGTGATGATGTTTATAAAACCCATTTTATTCTTAGGGTTATGATGAATGATTTATGTTTATGTTGTGAAACACATAAGAATGATTTCATATTGAGATGGGTGGGACCTATAACTCCCTATAATGCATTGGGTAATTATTTATATCTCATTAGATATACATGGAAAAAATGAAAAGTAAATCTGGTATAGTAATACAGTGCTGGAATGACAGGTAAACTCGATTCAGTAATGGACATTGTCCACTATGATGGTCTGGGCAGCAATGCCTTGGCTATTATGGAAATAATATCATGTTATTAATAGTTTTCCACAATTAAATGTTTTATTCCGATTATATTTTATCATGATTGATGTTCCATTATGATCTATGCCTTACGTACTACCATGTCTAATGTTGTTTCTCAATATTTTTATGTTTACACTTTATGTTCCTGTATTTAAGTTCAAATGTATATGGGTTGTTTTATTTTCTCCATTATCACCCTTACTGAGCATTTGTGCTCACCCTTTTTATGTTTTATTTTCCCCAAGGATATAATGGATGGTTTGAGTTAGGAAAAAAATGATCTTTATGGGATATGTTGAAGATCCTTCACCATGATTATAGGATTATTTTTTGAGTTTCCAAAGACAATAAACTAATAGGGTCATTGGGCGTTTGTTTTGTATTGTATTATGCATTCTGCAAAAGTAATGTAATTTCCATGTACATAAATAATTGGGTCTATACACTTCATCATATTCTATTATGTGATTCAATCACCCCCTTTAGATTTGTTTCAATAACCACATTGATTTTAATGTCAGAATCACTGTCCCACTAATAGAAAATAAATCGAAAGGTTAAAAATTAATTAACAGTCACATTCATTTAATTATACAAGGATGATGGAAATTTCCTCACCCCCTCAATGTAACTAAATAATGATATTCATAAGGGATGTATAGAATACATTTTCTCTATCAAATGATCCACAATTCATTAATATCTAAGTATACATGATCATCCATGGTGTCCAAAATATAATGACCATAATATATTATAAATAACTAATATAAGTTATTATTATTGAAACAAACAATTTAAATTGTAATATTTTTTGAAAAATTAAAATTCATTGATTTTATATTATCTATTATGGATAATTATATAATAAATATCAACAAACATTTAATTTAAATACCATTTATTAATGAATTATGAAATTTTATAAGACATTTAAATAGAAAACATATTCATTTATATGTACGATGGTCCTAACATGGAAAAAAAGTCAAAATCATCCAACTAACCAACACCTTATTCCTTAGTCATTCATTATTTTCCCCAATTCCAACACCCCATTATCCATATTTGATAATGAACACAAAATGTTTATAGATTCATTAAAATGTGACATTTAATGGATGTAATCAATGATGTTATTTACTATAGTTTCCTTGACATGCATACAATATGAGAAAGGACCAAAATAATTTGGCCATCTTATACAGGAGGTTTCCAAAAGATCTGGGTCACAAAAATATATAAATATAAATATTAAATTTATTAAATAAATTAATATTAGTGAAGATTATAATTTATTGTGATGTTGGATTTAAAAATACAATGGAACTCAATGAAAAATAATGAATCCAAGATTCAAGATAAGAACATAATATGTATATTTACCAAACCTAAGTATAAAGAGTTGAAGAGAACATGTTTAGTCATTGGGGATTGTAGTTTCTCAAGGATTATATTATGTGTTTTATATTTCTTCTAGATTAATATTATTATAGGATGTATTTTTAATGTTTTTTTAAACTCAATGTGTCTTGTGATTTGAAAATTATTTTTTGTTTTAAATTGGTTTAAATCAATTTTAATTGCATTTTATTGTTAGGGGGATATGTGTTTCATTTTTTTAAATTTTACAAAAGAAGATTTTATTAATTGATTATATTATTAGATATTCACATTAGAATTAATTTAAAAAAAAAAATCATTATTTTGAATGTATTATAATCTTATTTTACATATTTTAAAAAAAAAGTATAATTTTATTTAAGTAACAGTTTTAATGGTTGTTTATAGTAATTTCTCTAAAACTATCATTCAAGGAATAATAATTTTTCTATTTCTTTTAATATTTCCCTCAAATATTTCAATAATTTAAAATATTTATATTACATAGTTTATTTTATAGTGTTTTATGTCATTATTTTATTTCAAATTATTTAAAAAAATTATTTTATTGTTTCCATTTGATGCACAAAATGTTTTAAATCATTTTGAATGTTTGAATTTAGGAGATTCAAAATTTTCAGGTTGTGTTTAACATATTATATTCTCAACCTCACCATTTATTTAAAGAATTTTTACTAATGAAAATAATTTATCTTTCTTAACCATTTTCTTGGATGGTTAACATTAATTATTAAAGTGATCTGTAGATATGCATTATTTTCATTATTGGAATTCCATGCTAATTTAATTATTCATTTTATTGATTTTTAATGTAATTAATCAATAAATTAAAATTTATTATTTTATTTTTCATTGAAACCTTTAATATTTTTACATGCTTTTCTAACCAACATAATCCTTATTTAGTTTCAAAATTTATAGACATATATTTTGTGTAGATTGAGAAATTTGGAGAAACGTTTTTAATAGAGTTTAAATGATAATGGAATGTTATTATATATATTTTATTAAAACATGGAAGTTTAGAGTTGTAAACATCTTAAGATATGTAGAGTGAACAAAAAACACAAGTTAAATTTTCCACTAAGTGGTTGGAAACTCTATATAGTCTTTTATGTTCCTGGTTGACTCAAGGAATTCTAAGGCATACTAATTATCATTGGAATATATTCTAAAATAGAATGTTGTTGTATTTTTGGAAAGTTTCATTTATTATGTATTTTATTCATTATTTAATCTAAATGTCAATATATCCTAATTTGTTTTCTCAAAAAGGTATATTTTAGAAGTGTTATTTTTTGCATAGTGGTGTACTGAAAATCCCATATGAATTTTAAAGGGTAATTTAATTGTTTGTACAAAATATTTTTTTAAAAACATGTTTTATGAATTATTTATTCATATAAAAATGTATTTTCTTAATTTTATTTCAAATATCATATAGATAAATTTTATTCTCACCCTCTATTTTAAATCATTTTACAACGATATTAGTAGTGGTTAAGTGATTATGTGGATAATATCTCAACTAAAAAATAAGAGTGGATATCATAGTGATCATAGTTAATGATTTCTTTCAAAATTAACTTTTTTCCCTCGAAATAGGTACCTAATTATCAAAATATATATGAATAAAATAATTATTTTTAATTTTAGAGACACATAATATATCATTAAGACAGTATTCACAATTTTTTACGTTGATTCACTACTTTTATAAATGACTGATGAATAAAGTAATTTATATTAATAGAAGATGTGGGAGAGATATATTGATGAGTCACCATTGGTATTAGGGGAATGGTTATAAAATTATTTTCACAATTTTTTTTTCAATTATTGTAATATAAAAAACAAAAAACATTTTGGGTAAATTTTTTGGATTTTTCTAAAATTTTAAAATTTTTGGTCAATTGTAAAATACGACAATTTACAGTACATATAAATTATAAGTTATATACACTATTCCTTGAGTCATCGATGAAGTATGAACCATAATATCGAATAACAATTTATTATTTTAATATATTTAGTGATAATTCTGAAACTATTAATAATCCTGATTCAAAATAATAATCTAAATAATAAAATAATAAAAACACTAATCTCCTCCACTATAAATATCACCACCACCTCTTCTCCTAACAATTAAATTCCTTTTATATTGTTTAATTTATTCCAAATTAACTTCTCATTCCAATTACCCACCTCTAAGACCTGTTGGTCTCACCCAATATCCAAAATCAAGTCCCTTAAAGAGGTTATCTAGGAATATTATTAAAGAGGTTCAATCCCTTTCATTTCCATTTATTTTCTTTTCAATTTATTTTTTTTATTTTCTCTCCTCACCTCCCCCCATTAGAGTGAAAATATAACTCAAGTATCTTTAATATTCTATATTTTTCTTGAGTTAATGTAATTTCCATCATAAAACCTCTCATCTCATTATATTATTATAAAAATTAACACATCGTATATGATTTGTTTATTTATCGTCAGCATGGGAGAATAGTTTTAATTTTACTTTATATCATTCATGTATAATAATAAAATAAGTATTATGGTTATGTAATATTTTATTATACCAATTTTATGTTATATAATTTATTCAAACATATATATACACGGAATATAAAATAAAATAATACAATTTCTTGGAATTTGTAAAAACTACAAAAAATAAATTAAATCATTTTCATCAAATTTTTATCTAATGAATAAACCTCATATAAAAAATTATATATAGATTCATTTAAACTTATAGAAATATAATGAAAAAATTTCATTCCACTTTCGTAGTTTCTATTTCATTAAACAATAATGTTGATAATGAACCGACCAAGTAAACCATGAAATAAACACACATGAAATGATATATAATGTCAAAACATAATACATAAATGGGTGAAATTTTTTTATAAGAAGATCAAATAATGTATAATAAAAAATAATACAGTTCATTGACAAATTAATAACACTCTTTCAACAATTATACAATTTTTTTAACATGTTTGAAGGATGTCAACACCAAGGTAATGGACATTTCTTTAAAAGACTTAATTTTTTTTCAAAATTCAAAAGGAATATTTTTATAATGAAAGTTTAATTATTTTATGATTATTCTAAAGTTTTTGTAAATTTTTATAATGATGGCTAAGGCTTGTATCTCCTTCTAATTCATTGGCTATGTTTATGTTTGATGTTGAAATTAATCGTTATTTCATGTATAACATTGATGGTTACAACCTAAGGTATCCATGATGGTAATAATGTAAGGTAGATATAAGGGTTACAAATCATATGATATTAATGAGGGTTACAATATTAATAATGAAATTCACCATGTTACCAAAAAGTTTAATTTATGTTCTCTCTATATTAAGGAAATCAGTTGTTCTCTCAATCTAAGTATATGATACTTTATTGGTAATAATTATATCATTGTGGAAATGAAGGAAAATTTCTATAAGATTTCAAGGACTAATGAATTACATTGTTTTATTCCTCTTACTGAGATTTTTGTGCTCACCACTTCATTTGAAATATTTTTTTGTATGGTTTATGGTTGGTTAAGTGAAAAATTTATCGAAATTGAATGAAGTGAATATTTTTTAAGAATCTATTTCACATTTCATTAAATCCTTTAGTATTATTGAAAAAATGGATTCGGTTTATTAGTATATAATTTTTATACTAGGGGGTTGATTTATATGAATTATAATCAAATTATCTAAAACACTAAACATAATAGATCTTTGGAAATGTAATAATGTGAATTCAAAAATATTTTCCTAGATTATGTAACATTTATGATAGAGTCATTAATGTTAATATCAGAGAATATTTTTGAATTTTTTAAAGGATATGAAGATTTTAAAATAATACCAAAAATTAGTTTGACTTTTAGATATAGTATTTAATGATATAGTGTTTCTTTATATGTGATATTTATGTTCATAATTATGTTCTCTATAGTAATTAGGGAAGATACAGTAGGAATGCATCAATATGATAATATCTTTCAGAACCTGCAACATAGAATTGAGCGAATTAGAACTATTCACTTTCTGAGAGTAATGGTTCAGTTTTCATAGACCATAAGGTAAAGTGTTATTCATGCAAGAAAACAACCAATGATTCCACAAAGGAAAATGAGAGTAGTGGAACATTTTATGAGGAATCAACCAGAGGTACTCAGTGGATATTCTAACCCAGTGGAAGCAAGAGGGTTCATTAAATCCCTTGAAATGATATTTGATGTCATGGAGAGTTCATATAATCAAAAGCAGAGTATTTTTTCCACTAGTTTGAAGGATAATGTGACCTATGGTGGTCAATGTATACGAATATTTGATATATATGGGATATAAATTCTATATAAAGGGATAAATTTTAGAATCCTTTCAATAAAAAATATTTTCCTATGGTGGTTCAACATGTGATAGAAAATAAATTCATTGAATTGAAAAACAATGAATCAGAGATTGTGGTCGTGAATGCTGCACATTTCAACCAATTAGCATGGGATTATCCATATCTTTTCCAAGATCCTGAAAATAAAATCACTAATTTACTACTCGTGATGGATGCTGATATATCTACGGTTGTTGGCTTATAGTGAATTCAAATGTTATGAGAATATTTTTCGATGTGCTGAAACTGGAGAAATGGTGTTTGCTGATGATCACATGTTCATTGAAGACATGAGGAAGAAAAGGTCCTTATTGTATGTAATATCTAAAAATCAGTAATAGAAATTTTCAAGTATGAATGTTATGTTTCTAGTTTGTTGGTGGTGTGGTACAAAGGACCTTGGGGAACGCCTTAACCAAAATGAGTAGTGTTTTTAATGTGGAATGTTCAGACATATGGTTTGATATTGACAGGAAAAAATACTAGGGTTTTTATGGTTAATTAGGATAAGAAAACCGTAAAGTGTTTCAAATGTGTTGAGATGTTGCATTATGAATATACCAGCCGGAATAATGATCTTAATGATATAAACCATCCATTCTATATGTAAAAGGTGCAATGAAAAAAATTTCGACTACAACAAAATATGTTTATATATCTAATGATGTTGTTTCAGGTACATTGTTTATTTACTCATATTTTCCTAATTTTTTTATTAAGGGATCTAAAAATTACTTTTTTTGAATAAGTTTTCTGTTTAATTGGGAATTTTACATTTATAAATGAAATTATATCTAATGTTAAAAACCCTAGCGGAAATATTATTAAAAAATAATTATTAGAATATCCTTGTTGATGTCTATGGAAATACATTACCTGAAAAACATTTTTTTTATCCTTTAATAGAGTTTGATGTTATTCTACGTATATAATGACTTTTTATTTACCATTATTTGATTTTTGATATATATAATGATATTTTTTAGAAAGTGTTTCAGTTTGTATAAAATAATGAAACCATACCAATGATAAAATATCCTGAATATGAGAAACTATATAAATGTGTAAATTAATGTTATCATACACATATTATTGAATGAAATGGATTTGTTTAGGTAAATTTTATGTTAATGTTAAATGAATAATTATATGTTTAATCAGATTAGTTTCTCTGTGTCATATCTCATTAGGAAGTAACATTTTCAGTTGAATTAGTTCATAATGATATGATAATATCATCCCACAAATAAAATATCAAAATTTGAACATTTAGAATTAAAAATCATGTAATTTGAGTTTCTTAATAATGTTTTTATTCTTCTTAGAACTTTTCCTTGGGTTGTTGTTGTATTGTTTAGAAAAAATATTGTTGGTTTCATGATACTTTTCATTGATTATAGAGATTTTAATAACATTAATATTAAGAATTAGAATCCATTGCCTCATATTGATAAATTGTTAGATCTATTCCATGGATATATTTTTGTTTCAAAGATTAAAATGGCATCTGGGTACCATCCATTTATGTTAAAGAAGGATGAAATTACAAAAAACAACATTCTGAACTAGATATGGGCATTATGATTTTATTATTAAGTGCATTGGTCAGAAATGTTCCCATTATTTTTTATGGATTTTATGAAGATAAAATTCCATGAATATGAAGATAAATTTTTTTTAATGATATTATGGTTTTATTCAAAACCATTTTAAGATCATTAAAGTCGTCTAATGATTATTCTAAAAAACCTTTATGAAAATACATTATATGGGAAATTTAGAAAATTAAATTTTTGTTTCTAGTGATTATAATTCATGGGAACATTGTAAATAAGGATGGAATAAAACATGATTCCAAAAAAAAATTATGAATGTCTACGACTTTTAATTGATATTGAGATTTATAGTTGTATTTTATTAACAGGGTATTACCAAAATTTTGTTATGAACAGTGAATGATTTTCTATCCCAGTATCAATGTTAACATAAATGGGGTTATACATATTTTAGCAAAAGAATGTGAGGTTATTTTTAAGGAACTAAAAATAAAATTTTTGAATGGTATAGTTTTGATCTTGTATTGTTGAAATGAAATTTAGTCATCTATAGTGATTCTTCAAATAAGGGTATTTGTTATATTATAATGCAGAATGATCATATAATTACAAATGATATTAGAAAACTAAATCATCATTAGTTAATATATCTCACAAATGATATATAATTAGAATATATGGTTTTAACATTATAAATATATAGAAATCATTTAAATAGATAAAATTGTGAAAAATATACTGAAGATAAATGTTTAAAGTATATATTCATTTAGAAATAATTGAATATTAGGCCGAGAAGATGGATTGACTGTCAAAATATTATGTTTTCATGGTCAATTACAATCCTAGAAAAGAAGGTGGTGAATTAAATCTATTGGAAACATAATTATATATTAACCATTCAATGTTTGGAATAGATTGATAATTTTATGAGTTTTGGATTCTATTTTTTTGGTGTATGAAATTATTATATTTACTTTTAGGTGTTAATGCAATTGTCTCTTTCAGATATCATTAAGAATTCATTGAAAGAATACTTTTATTTATTGAAAATGTATAATTGGTTAAAAAGTGTATGTTTCTAGAATTTGAAATTGATAAAGACTTTAGTTTCGGATTTGGAAGTAGATTTTGTGGGAATATGGATTCCCATATGTAAAACTAATTTTTTTTATGATGCTAACAGTTCTCCATTTTCAGTTCATCATGGTAGCACTATGATCTACAGAGAACATTTTTTGTATTACATGTTGGATACAATGAAAGTATATAATTGTGATTATACTTTTAAATGTTTGACATGTCAACCAGTTAAATCAGGGAAGAAACTACCAAAGGGGATGCTTCAAAATTTTCATGTTCTATAGTGTATCTAGGAATATATATGCATGGAATTTTCAATGAGAATACTAAAGAGATGACAATTTAATAATTTTATTTTGTTTATTATTGATAATCTGAATAAATCATCAAATTTACTTTATTTTTGAGATACATTGTCATCAGATCATATTTATTGACTACGCTGAACTGTGATAGATAGGTTAAATGGGGTTCCATTATTCATTTTATCTACACACAATCTTAGGTTCACGTAAAACATTTTGAAAGGCCTTTGTAAGTCTTTAGTAACAAAATTATATTACAGAATATCCTTTCAACATAAATCTAATCGACATTAAAATGAAAATGTTTAGATATTAGAGGATATGATTCATTCTTTTTAAATTATTTATCAACAACATCCGGATCATTATCATTCATTAGTTAAATTTTTTAATAATAAAATTTTTCGATCCATTATAAAGATGAAACATTTCTATGAATTATATGGAATTATATGTTGGACTAAAAAAATTTGGGATGAATTCATGAAAATGAATTTTATAGAAACAATATTAGTAGAGGTAGTAAATAAGAAAGAGATAATTATCCAACAACACAGGATGACATCTCAGAGTAGTGAGAAACGTTATACAGATAATAAGAGTAATGATTTTTATTTTGAGGTGTGTAATCATGTTTTACAAATAATCTATCCTTGAAGTCGTGTTATGTGTTTTCGTATCAAATGGAATCTATATCCATGGTTTATTTGTCCTTTTTTAAAATATATAGAAAATTTGTACAATTTCCTACTGAGTAGACATGGATATGAATTTATCATTGGTATATACTATATTTCATGTTTCATCTTCAATAATGTTTTTTTCTAGATTCTTATAATGTATTGAGACAATAGGTAGTTCAGATGGAAGAGAAACTTATTAATATAAACCTTCTCAGATTCTTGTTCATAGATATCAAGTAATGCAGAATTTTATACATCAGAAAGTTAATATTTTATGGATAATCATCATTCTTGAAGAATCTAGAAGGTAATCTAAAAATAAAATGAGGGAAAGGTATTCTCTCTTGTTTTATTAGTAAATAAAAATTATAAGTACTCAATTTATAGAAGGTGGGGGCAATGTAATAACTCATGTACATTAAAAATAAATTATTTTTATTCTATAATTAAGTAGTTAAATTCATTATAAATTTATAAAGAAATGTGTTTTATTTATATAAATAAAGGAATATTTATAAATAGAATAGTAACCTTATCTATGAATGTATAAATAAAATTTCATTATTATAAGTGAAAATTTGATATATTTGTTTCATGGATTATATAAATAGATGTTTCGAAATTGATAAATTAATTGTTGGTATTTTATGACATTTAATTTTTTACTTTACATTTTTATAATTTATATAATGATTTAAAATAAAATTTACCATAATAAAATATATTGAAAAAGGAATATTCTATTTTCTTATGATTATATTATAATTATACGTGACCATAATTTTTTTTAAAGTGTTGTAGAATTAGTTATAATTTATAAATTGGTATTTTTAAAATAAATGTTGATTTTAAATAAAAATTAAATTTTTCTTGATTTTAAATTTATTAACATAAAGTGGAATTATTTATGGAATCATATACATAAAAAATGGACAGTGTATAATTTTAGGCATATTTCTGAAATAGATGAATTTTAGTGAATGCTAATATATAGAAATTTATGGTATATATTCATTTTCAGTTAAATAAAATGTTTGTTGATTCATTGATTATGTAAAAACCATAATTTAGAATTTTCCTCTATTATTTTAGTTTATTTTTTTCGGTAATTCTAAATATATTCATTATATTTATCCTATATAATAATCTAATTAATATAATATTCAAAAAATAGCACACTCCTCCAATATAAATACCACCACTCACCACCTCTTCCCCAAACACCTAAATGCCTTGCAGGTAATTTAATTTATATCCAATTCCATTCTAAAATCTATTATCTGCATCAATGACCTAATTCTATTACTAAAAGGCCAAAACAGGATTCCATAAGGAGGTTCCCAATGGGTAGAATTCAAGAGGTAAAATCCTCTTTCATTTTCATTTATTTGCTTCTCAATTTCTTTTCATGTCTTATTATATCCCCCCTTATGATCATCCAATAGATATTATAACTCCATTACATTACATTTGTTGTATATATATATATATTTTAATGTAATATCTATCATCATAACATTCTTCTTCGTCTATTATTCATAAAAATTAAAAAAACATTAATGATGTGGTGATTTACGATCATCATCGGTGGTGTTTTTTCATTCTCCATTATCGCCATTATGGATGGTTGTTAAACAATTATAATAGTTAAATAAGAATATTTTATAAATATTATACTATATAAATTTTTTGGAACCGATATAAATATATGAAATTAAATAAAATTATATATGCTCAAAATGGTCGTAAAAACTACCCAAATAAATTAAATCATTTGCAATAATGTTTTATCTAATAAATCATACTCATATCAGAAAATAATTAATTTGTGATATCATTTGAAAATATAGAAATATATTAATAACATTTCATTCAACTTATTGATTTTTTCATCCATTTGAAAATAATTTCCATAATGAACCGACCAATGAATTAATGGATGACATTCCCACGAAACAACAAAAATAATAAAATATAAATAATAAATGGGTGAAGAGATTTTAAGAAAAGATTATATAAGGTATTAGAAAATCGAATTTAGTTATATATAATTTTAGAAACACACATTTATCCGTTATACAGCAGGTTTTAACATATTTTAGGTATGTCACCCCCATGGTAAATGACTTTTCTTTTAAAACCCTATTTTATATTTCTAATTTTTACAGAAAAATGAATGTTTTTATGATGCATATACGATTATTTTATGATTATTTTATGCATCATTGTAATTTTTTATGATGTATTTTGAGATATAAATCACCTTCCAAAGTGTTGGGTTTTTTTATGTTTTATATTTACTATAATGGTTATTCCATGTTTAACTATGATGGTTAAATCATAAGTTAGCATGGAGGGTATCATTATATGGTAATTATGAGGGATACCCATCGTATTGTGGTCATAAGGGTTACAATATTATGTATGTAATTCCCCAATTTAACTAAATGGTTTATTTATGTCATGTATGTTTTACGGAAATCTCTATGTTTCACAAGTTATATATATGATACTTTATGGGTACAAAGTACATATTTGTGAAAATAATTCCATATGTTTCTATGTATTCATGGACTAATGAATTACTATATTTTTTGTCCCACACTAATGTTTTATTGATCATACAAAGTATTTGAATGTTTTATCATAGGCATTATAGATGGGTAATGGAAAATAAAAAACAAGATATATATTGTGATGATTTTTTATTAAAAGACTTCTTGATTTATTAAAAACATTTGTATTATCGATGAAATTGATGTTGTTTTAATTGTACCACTTTTTATTATTATGGGTTTATATATATGAAATATTTCCTAATTTTATAAAACTCTAAACTAAAAAGAACATTAAGAATGTAATAATTTTTATTCTAATATAGTAAATAAGATTTTGAAAATTCTAATGCAAATTCCTTATACTCACCTTAATGATACAAAATTTTGGAGGGATATTTGACAATAAAATTTTAATCCTAATTTTTTATCCTAGAATTTCCATTAAAAGAAATTATTTAATCATTAGTAAATAAAACCTATCATTTAATTATCATATGGAACATTATTCATTAATTAAATATATTAATCCTCATATGAGAAATAATTTATACATACAGTGATAGGTGGGGAACAACATTATATATCCAATCAATCTAGAATTCATTTTCTTGAAACAAATATGTATGACAACATTAAACAGATTTCTAACTCTAGTTTAAACATTCTTGTATATTGTTTTGAAAATAGAGGTATTATGATTTCTAAGAGTATGGTGTCCAATAATTATGTTTTTCCATCATTGTGAATTATGTCATTATTATTACGATATTTTCACAATTCAATTATATCTTCATTTATTTAATTATCAATTACAAATTCGATGGAATGTGTTTTAAATTATTTACTTTTCCTTATTGATTATTCCTTATCATATCATGATAGTAATGATATTTAATGTAAAATTGTGTTTAGTTATTTACCATTTAATTTTGATTTTTCTTAGTTATTCTTTTTATATTATATTATACTAAACCCTTACATAGCATTTAAGGTCATCCATTTTTCTCAAGAACCAATGATGTTTACTATGAATGATATAAAAGGATATACTAGAGAGAATAATTCCACTTAAAAAAAATAATTTTTTAATTTTTTATTTCAAATTTAATGTAATAATCAAAAAAGTATATAGTTTAACAAGGATACTAAAATATGTAGTCCATTCAGATCTAATTCCTTATATATTATTCCGATTTAATAAAAAGGATGGCCACTACATACTACAACGAGTCTTGGTCACTATAATTGGTACTATATTATTTTTATTATAAACCATCATACTATAATTTAGAAATCATATATTATTGATCATCACCCTATGATATTCTTCTCAAATAAGTACAGAAGAACATCTTAATGTTTTTTAGGGATGATATTATGTTGATTTTCTAGACAATATATCCATATATGAATTGTAAAAGATGATGTGGTTATAAAATAGATCTACTAATGTGTAATAACTATAAAATGAGAACATTGGGCTTGACATGATCGTCACCTGGTTCTAGGGTATGGTCTTTACTCCACACATGGTTGGACACTCTTGGGTGACATGGTTTGGGTTATTCATATTTTCCTCAAAAACCATTATGAAGTATTTGAATAAACGATGATATTGGAAGAGTTAGGTTAAACCTATGTTGTCTTAGATTAAAATGATGGTGTCTTAAATTAATCAAAAAATGATATATGTGGTTAAAATATTGTCATAAATTAATGAATTACCCAGTAAAAATGAAGAGTATGGTATAATGAAATAGATTTCATCCCAGGGATCCATTTATACTTTTTTATCATAAATGGGGGTAACTAGGGAATTATCCAAGTCAATTTCCTCTTCTAAAGGGTATACCTTAGACCAAGAAGTAATTGTGTGGAAATAAAATATATGATATATTTATGTATTGGTATTAAAGAAATAATTTATAAAAGTATTTTTACCAATGGTGTTTTGGTTATATGGTCTTTAAATTATATAAACATTGTGTAAATTTTCATAATCACCTAATCAATCATGGGAAATATTGTTATTGATACAACATTGAGATTATGATTTTGATGCTGATCAAAATTTCAAAATCATAAACACATGTTTTTAGTTATTATGTTACAAGAGTCTACCAAGATTACATATATTTAAGGGAATGTTTACAATAATACACTATAAAAATAGCACTTATACCAACATAAATTTATTGACAGACAATATATCTGTTGGTTGAAAAGAGCAATTCCAAAAGATATTAAATTTTATCTGTGTTAATTTTATGTTCCAGCAATTGTTTTTACCAATAAATATATCAGCTGGTATTGATCATTTAACACCAACAGATCTTTTTACAACAGTTAAATCTATTACTTTATCATAGTAATCCAAAAAAAATTTCCCAACACTTGTATTTATTATTAATAATTATCATTAACAACAAATATTTCATTATCAATAAAATCTGTTACAATAAACCATACATTGATAATTACCAAGAGAAACCAATTTTCTTATATATTATTGTTTTTATGACCAATGTCAATATTCAATTGTAATGGTTTTATTAAAAACATCTCATATATATGAATATATACACGAATTATATCTTCCAATTTTTTTCATTATAATATACTTAAAATGATTTTCATTAAAAAAATTAAATCATTATAATATTTTGATTTAATAAACATAATAAATAAAAACACGGTAATGGATAAAGAAATAATAAACATAATTGAAATATAAGTATTAATACTTGATATTAACATACTAAAAATTTTTATATCATAAAGAGAAAATATTATATTTTATTATTTTTTATTCATTATATAAAAATAAATTAAGTAATTAACTACATAAAAAAGTGACCAGTGATCCCCTCCCTAGTTGTGATATCCCTCCCCAAACCCTACCCCAACGTGGCCAGTCTTCACTGCGGACAGTGTTTCCCGTGGTAGGTGTTCTCCATGGACGATGTTCCCCACATACCACCTCGTAGGAACCACTTAACTCTTCCTAGCTGGCGTTCATCATTGAAAAATTCTCAAGAACAACCCTCCATGTTCCCAGCCACCTCCACCCATAGATACATCGTGGGAACCCCTCCATGTTCCCGATCAGCGTCCTCATGCAAAATCCCATTGTTAGAATCACCCTCCTGTAGGATACCAAATATCCCCATGTCAACATCGGTCGTTCAAAATTTCTCTCTCACATCTCACTTCTCTAATTCTGTTCCCCAATCACTCCCCAATAACATTTGTAGTATCTTATTTCATTTTTGTTATTCATGTTCATAATTTTATATCTTGTTTTTTTAGGAATGCAATCTATATTTTTTTATTTATTTTCATCATTGCCATATTTTTTTGATCGATTTTGGTAATCTGTGGTGGGAATGCTTTCGTATGTTTATCTATCTGGATGCTTCAATTTTTCATAGCTCCACATCAGGTGTTCTTTGTATTTCCTTAGGAAGGTGCTTGCTAAAAATGAAATTGGGAAAGAGTCCTGGGACTTTTGTGGTTCATGAGGACTTTACTACATAATAAACTATCAGATAGGGCTCTATGGATTTGGGGTCGTTGCTTGAGGGCCTTAGCATGTAGGATGTGAGAGGTCAGCATATATTCTCCCTAAGGTCAGCTAAGGATCTTCAGCCTTATCAGGGATTAGTTATTGTGTAGTTTCTATTGATATTTGAATAACAATGGGAATTCAATCTGGGGAGTATTGTTTTCAAGAACAAGGGAACATCCATGGTTATTTTCTTCATATGTAGGAGGCTGATGAATCTAACTATCATCCAGAAGAGTCTAATTTTCAAGTGCGCTCACGTCTGTGTAATGATAAATCTCTAGGTGATGTTTCTTATAATTCAATGCAGTTTTCCTATGCCCAAGAGGATATGCAGCTGAATTTATAGTTGTAACACGAAGTTGCTTCTCAATAGGAAGTTGGTTTCATGGATGTTCATACTCATAAAAAATTATTTTATCATATCTTGATGAGGGTAGAGGATGGTAATTCTCGTTGGAGTGGTTATGCATAAAGTGATGCATCTGCTAAATGAACGATCTCAGATGATGATTACTTCTTAGATATTCCAAAAAAAGTCCCAATATAGAATGAATTATTCCAACCTAAAATCCTCTATGACTTCTAGATCCTTCTATATATCAAGGTCGGATGACTAAACCTAAATAGTTTATATTTTTTAATAAAGGGGTCTTCGATCTCAACCTTTTTCAATTATTAATATTTCATTTCTATAATTTTTTAGGAACTCTAGAATAATTACCATTATTTTTTCAATTCGCAGTGCTACATTGTTTGGGGTGGTCTTATAGTTCATAGTTAAAATATATCTTAGCTCATAATATCCTATTCGTGTTAGGAATAAATTCTATAAATATATATTTTTATTCCTCTACCTGTATGGATATAGTATGTATATAGTATGGATACATTATATAATCGGTAGATTCTAGGGTTTTTAAAGAAGGCATAGAGGATTAAGAACCACCACACCATAAGAAGTGCTATCATGTTCTAAATACTATTGTTATAGAGTAAGGGATGAAAATTGCACCATTTTATCTTAACTATTTCTCTAATGAAGCAAATTGGTTGCAAGATGATGTTGTGTTGGCTTGAATGGGAGGATTGCATTATTTAGATACGAGGTAAATGTTGACTGAAATCACCTGTTCGGATGTTGAGCATTTTGACAATGATCTATAAGAGGAAAATATAACAGTTGAAATTTTTTGTGATGTTTTATGGGTTTTTCTATAAAAATATGAAAATCAATGATATAGAAAAGAAACTAATGAAATAGTAGGAAGTACAGATTTTGAAGTAGCAGCTACTATTAAATAGGAATGTGGTCTTCCTTGCACAACTGCTAGACTTGACATGGAATATTTTCCAATGGATACAATATTAAGGCCTTATACTGGTCATTAGTGCAACATTAATTCCCTTATGGGTGCTTAATTATTGATTATACATTTGAGAAATCATGGTGTACCAGTGGAATTGACTTTTAACTCTACATAGTTTGGAATAAAATCAAAAATATATTATCATGAGGGAAGGAAGGAATGCTTCTCTACAAGAAGAAAATTTTTCTTGGGTTTATTTTTTCTGAATGAAAATCTTCTACTTTTTTTATCATTGGGAAAGAGAGTGAATGTTATTGCTGTATTATAGTATACCTAAAATCTTAATATATTTAAACAATGTCAAATTTACATAAAACTATACAACATACATATTCCATATATGAAGACTGATACGCAATGCACTTCATGCATTATAGTGATAATAACAGAGCCAATCCCTATTGAAGATACATTATTTTTTTTATCCTACACCATTATCTTGTCATTTGGACCATTGATTGGATTCCTGAAGAAACTTATTACAAAACAGATGTGTTCTATATAGATAGATGTTGATTCTTGGAGTTTCATGGTATATGTTTTATTGATCTGATACGTCATTGAAGATTTGTTTTTCCTAATGTGTTTCCAATAGAAGAGTGATTTTTTGATTCAACAAATGTTGGAAATTATTTCCTGATGACTATTTTTTAGTTTCCTTGTTTAATTATGCAATTTTTGGAGTGTGATGTTGCAACACTTTGATTAGAAGATCTTTTATTCAATGCATTTCAGCATGTTTTTTCTAGACTGAGGTTTTGTACTTAATGTGTGTTGGATTTTTGCAGTCATTTTTGCATTTAGTGTTTTCTCTGGGAAGTGTTGTCAATCGTGATTCTTTCTATCCATCCTTACTAAGATGTAAAATGCATGGAGTTGATGATATCTTTGTTGATCTGGTTGATTCATCTCTGCACGATGGGTTTTATCAAAGAAATAGATATGTGGAACAAGAAGCATGGGCTATGTGCATGGTTAGCTAAAGTGAAACAGGTCAATCATGAAAGCATTTACAACTTAGGGAAATGAAGATGTTCATGAACATTATAGACTATCATAACACAAATACTTTTACTACATGATATATAATTATTTCAAGCAGGTTTGATGCATTGTGATCTTTAGTATGTAATCTCAAAATGTATCTCCCTCAACTACCTGATGGTGTATGTTCGTTACACCTTTTGCCTATATTGTAAAAAACATTATTGGAAATGGTGATTTTTTCTATATTAATCATAGTTACGTGCTTCCACTTTTTGGGATTTTTGTTACATTGAGCTTGCATTGGATCTATCTAATTCAATATTTGGATACAAATTTATAGAATTTTTTTTTAAATTCTTGCGATGTCAATAGAGATAATAAAAAATGCTCACTATGAAAGAAAATTTTTATACATCTATTATTTTTTTTGGTTTCAATTAAAGGACATATTTTTCACTAATTTTTGGGTATGCTTTTTGGTTTTTTGTGATGTAGATATTAGAGTTGAAGGGTGTGACATAGCAGTGACATTATGTTTCTCACTGGTATTGGAGGTGACTCAATTTGTTTATCACTGGTACTAGAGATGATTTATTTTTTGTATGCTATTTGGTTGTGAGGGGTAGATATCATAGAGCTGAAGGATGTGGTGTAGCGACTACTTGTGGTTTCTCACCAGTGGTGGAGATGACTCACTGGTTTTGGTGCATGGATGGGTTGCTGGTGTTGGTGTGTTTGGTGCCGATGCAATGAAGGTTGTGGTATAGATGGAGTTGGATCACTAGTTTTGACGCATGGATAAGTCATTGGCATTGGAGCTAGCTCGCTGGTATTCTGGCTTGGATGGGTCCTATGACTGGACAGGTGGTTTGTACATTGGGGGGTGGATCCTATTGGGTGATGAATCATGCATTTTTTTTATTTCTCTTTGTATTGAATTTCATTATTAAAATAATGAATTTTTTTTTCTAATTTTGAACATTGTTGTAAATAATCTTTGGTTTAATAATTATACTAGATTAATTAAATATTATAAATTGATAATTATAATATAAAAATTTTCTAGTAATAATTTTTTTTAATTTTTATTCAAATATAATTTATAAATTGATATGTATGTTGGTAATATTATTACCAACTTAAAAAATTGTCATATGAATCTATTGTTAAACACATTAACCAACAAATATATTATCTATTGGTATTATTATTATTGTAACAGAACTATTTTATCAGTCGCAAAAATATTTAGCGATAGAGTTTTTACCAATAATTTAGTGACAACGACATATGTGTTGGTAAAACGTTTTACCAAAAAAAGGTATTTTTACCAACAGATATGTCCATATTGGAAAAATTTAAATATATTTTAGTCATAATATGTCTTTCAAAAAAATTTATTTTCTAAATAATGCATTTATATTTTGATAAAATATGTTTAATTTTTTTATTACCTTTTGGGATAATATAACTATAAATGAAATTGTATAATATTAAAATAAAATTATTAGACATTGTAAAAAAAGGTTGTATTGAAATCCTTTGTTAAATGGTTAATTAATGATTAATTTTATTTCACAGATGTCCATTATGTTTTTTGTGAGGATCTGAGGAATTTTATTAATATCGCTTAGATAAATGACAACCCATGTTTAGGTTGAAAAACCATCACATCTAGTAAGGCCATGTTATTTCAACCCATGAATAAAGGTGATGAGGATTTAGTGACAACCACTAGCCTATGAGATATACTGGATAATATGTCACTATTTTTTTAAAAAAATAACCGAATATATAATAATGATGAATTAGTGGTGTTAATTTAGTGTCATAGTGTTTAATTTATTTTATTGTAGAACATGTTTTAATAATATTTATTTTGAAAAAATAATTAGAGACAGATAGAAATACATTTCACGATTTCATGGATCTTATAGTCCACTAAATGTTTATTTGAGTTATTAAGGTACAAATAATTATAATTAATTTTTTTTTCTTGGAGTAGGGATGAATTGGAAATTGATCGAAGCACAACCAAAGAAGGAAATTATTTTGAAGAAAAATAACCATATAAAGTAGGTATATTTCATGATAATATTATATAGAAAAACATTTCTTAAAGTATAGGAAAATGATATTCAATAAACTATTTACCTATTTAATTCATATCCAATGAATCAAAATTGTATTCTAATCATCATTGATTTATGGTTTTCAGGCCATTAACATTCAAATGGTCATTCAATTACTTGTGATCAATGACCTCAATATCTCTCTATAATAATATCTTGTATTCATCTATGTAATTGTCATAAATTAAAACAAATGTTTACCTAATTATAATGATAGTTAAGTGTTATAATAGATGAAATTTATATTCATTCATTTATTATTAATATTATTTCTTATTAATTATTTTTGTGATCTGTGTTTTCTAAAAATCGTAATTCTAAATTCCAATCCCTTGATTTCTAATATAATGTTAACTTTAGATGATGAAATTTATATAATGCTGGAAGACTATAAAACCCTAAATATATAAATGAAAGAATTTTCATTCCAAATTATAAGTGATATGAAAAACTGATCTGAAACAATCCATAAAATATTTATCTTTAAATTTATTCTATATGTTAACATACGAGACATTCAACCTTAAGACTAAATGAACCGGAATATTGCATTCCATTGAAAACAATGTTAAATTTGAGGTATGAATTATACTAACTATATTTTATATATTTTTTTTATATTAAATATAAATAAAATAAGAATCATTTAAAATAAGAAGAAATGTTTTCGGGAAAACAATATTCTTTCAAAATATCGGTTTAGTCGCACATTGTGGGTATAATTTAAAATTCATTTTAACAAATTTTCGAATTGTTTTCTGATAAAATGATTAAAATGTAAGAAATCAATATATAAAAATTATATTATGGAAATTTTTTGGGTTTTTTTAAATTTTTTCTTTTTTTTGAATAGTGAAAAGTATTAAATATTAATTGAAAACATTTTTTTTTAAATTATTGAAAAAGATAAATTGTAATTTGAAATAGTTTTAAAGAAAATTTAATTTAAAAAAAACAAAACAAAACACACAAAAATATTTATTAATACAATTTATACAAAAGTAATTATTTTTTTTATTGATATATTGTATAAAAACGTTGTAAACCATTGAACATTTTCCCTTTGAAAAACCAGTTTCACCTAATGTCTATGAGATTAATATTAAATTGAAATTTGTTACTTATTTTATTGAACTCTGGAAAATTGAATTCAATATTTTTTATAAAAATAATTTAAATATATTATAAAGGTTATGTTATTTTTTTCTATAATCAATCATGAAAAATAAAAATTAATTACTATGGTTATGGTGGAAATTGTTTTACCGGATAGCTTAACTCAAAGAATAAGGGTTAAAATGACCTATAATGTTCTGTAAAATATATTTTTTGTATGTATTTAGAACTAATATTTATAATTATTTATAAAACCCACTTATTAACTTCATTTTCTTTTAAAAAATGTCATTTATACTTTTTATTTTCAAATATTACATGAATGATACTCACCTAACTTGTAAAAGACTACCCCATATTCTCTATTATTCAGAACTTCAATCCATTTTAGTTCAGACAATGAATACAAAAATCACTTACCAACTTCCCTAAACTCACTTTATATGTTTTAGGTTTCGTAGAATGGAATCATATGGGGGCTTATGGTGAAAACCTATGGTGGTCAGTAGGAAAGAGGTAACATTCTTCAACCATCATTTTAATTTTATTTCTTCCATAACCCCCATCACTTCATCTTAAACAATGATTATATAATAACTTCAATTTCTTAAATCTACATATACATCTTTTATAAAAATATTATTAACTAAAATGAACCCCTATACCATCAAATAGTTTTCAAAATCATTATTCATTTGTATGGATGAATACTACCTCATAAACCAATGTTAATCATTCTTTCATTGCCACCTATCTACATTGCACATGGTGATGTATCTAACTAAAATCAATAAATTTTAGACATAATTATTCTATTTTATTAATTTTATATTACATAAAATTTCTATTTCATATCATATGGGATATGATGACATCACTTGTGCGTATGACTACCTCCTCAAAAAGCAATTTAATTTTTTCTGTTAATAAATTAAATGGAATGGAATAATGAAACATTTCATAAATATATGTGATATAAATGACAAAAAATTCATATTAATTACATATTTATTATTCTTAATGGATAATAAATCATTTACATCCTTAATTATTCACTCAGTTAAAGTTGATAACATTTTTTGTCTCTGTGTAGAATGTAGCCTTTACAAAGTGATGTCACTCTAATTTCATCACCATAAAAAATAGATAACAAATATAAGTGTATTTAAAGATATAATATTTTCAATTTGTTTTTATGATAATTATTTACTGTTTAAATATTAATAACCTACATTCCCAAGTGATCTTTGAAATATTTAACGTTACTCATGTGTAAGTACAACCTACCATATCAATTATTGTATCATAGTCAATTTTTCATAACTATATTTAATTATTGGTTTAGAAGTATATTATATGTAAACATATAACAATCATGTCTTAATTTTAATCTGGTTGATGAAATAAAAATATTAAATGCTCAATCACAAGATCATTCAGTATGAAACAAACATGAGAAAACCAGTCAATTAACATCGTAAATAATGAAAACAAAAAATGATTATTAATGATGGGTGATAAGATGTTATAAATGATAACATATTATATTATAAATATTAACATGGTTCAGGTATAAGGTAATAACATGTATAACATCACAATATAATTTCTTAAATCACGTTCAACAAAAAGGAAATGTGAGGCGTGAGATTTCATTTCAATTTCCCACAATAATGAAATATTGAAATATTTTACACTGAATATCTTCATATTATGTATATACATCTCATTTTATGTTTAGTAGCATGATTTATTAATAACTAATTTTATTATAATTTAAAATTACAATTATTTCCTCCAATGGGAATTTACTTTAAAGTTTCCAAGTGATATAGAATTTCATAATGTAATTTATTTTAATTGGGTTATATTACATTTTTTCCTTGATATTATATGATTATCTGTGTACTGAATTTTTACTATCTATATTTTTTTATCAACTTCGTTAATATATAATTTCACTTGTTAAAAAAAATCAAATTGTGGATTAATTCTAAATGTAATGATATAATTATTTAAATGTTTTATATCACAATCTCATTTTAATCTACATTAATTATGATTGAATTTCCATTCAAGAAGAATATATGATCAATATATAAAAAAACCATTAATTTTTTAACTTATTGTTACTCTTGAATTTTTTATGTAATAGTACCATTCTCCACTCTTTGGTACATAAAATAATTAGGAAAGTTTTTTTTTAGAAAAACCAATTTCATTTTTCTTTTCATTCTGATATATATTTTCTACCAAAACCCTATTTTCTAAAATATTTTATTATATTTTTACCCCATTTATAAGTATTAAAAATTTCACATAAATGAATATTAATTTTCATTTCAAAATAATGGAAGTTTACATTATAATTAAAATCTACAAGGAATCATTATTTTAACATATACAACATGATGGAAATTTCCACCTAGTATGAATAATCAAATTATATAAATATTTTTTTATATGTTTCAAGGACTATATTCATAGAAAATTATTTTCTATTTTTGATCTTGTTGTTTTAAAAAGTGATATTCAATATGATACCTTTATTTTCTGTAATAATTTATTTGATGATTTTTTTATACTATTTCTATTCTTCAATGAAAACTTCCCTTAATTATTACTAAAATGGGATTATGTTGTATTAATAACAACCAAATTATTTCAATGGATGGTTTATGCCCATTTTGTCCATTGAAAGTATTTAATTCCACATTATTGATTTATTGTTGAATTCATTATCATTCCCATGAAATATTTAACTTCTTGTGATCATTAGACATTAACTTTTCCGCAAATATACATATTATTTTTCATAGTTATATTAATTTTATAAAATTTATATAGTTATTTAATATAATTTATTACATTGAATGCTATTTATTTTTGAGAGAAAATATTGATAAATGTAGTCTCATTAAAAAAATAAAGATATTTTATTTTGAGAAACATTATTAGTGAATTAATTATATTATTTGATATTTGAATAATAATTTATGCTTGTAATAACAAACATGTCTTGATATTATATAGCCCTTTGATGAATCAGTAGGATTCAGGAGATAAACAAGTAATATAGTATTAAATTATTTTCCTACAATAGTTTAAATTACTTTATGAAAGGTATTTACAATAAAGATATCATGATGTATGAGATCATACCATCCATTATTGAACAATTTAATTCATTTATAATTCAGTTATTATCCATAACTATTGTATTTTCATAATGATATTATATCTAGATATAATTTATTTTCAGTTATTTATTTAATGTAATGTTTTTTCAGTTATTTAGTTTTTTTGTTGATTATAACTCATATTATAATGGAAGTTATGTTATTTAAATAAAATTTATGATTATTTATTTAACTTTCCAAATTGATTATGATTATGGATTCATAATAGATTTCATGACACTTTATTATTAATTTTGATTAGATCTCACCCTTATTTTCTTTCCTTTTCCAAAATCCCATGAATTTTACTATGATTTATATTATAGGACATGGTAGAGGGAATAATAATATAATAGATTTTTTTGTAATTTTTATAGTCAAATATAACGTTTTACTCAAGTATGTATCTACATACCAAGACTACCAAACTATTCAGTCTTTCAGGATGTGATTCCATTAATCTTATAAGAATGTAATAATGTATATGCCCACACCAGGCTTTTAGTTCCTAGGTCACAAGTGTTTGTATAAGAGGAAATTTAGTTGAATCATTATGTTCTATATTTTAGAAATACAGAGACTAATGATCAAAACACCGTGATATATTTTGATGATAATTAGGAAAAATGATACAAATGTTTTGAAAATGAATTGATTATATGGTTTTCCATAGAAAATAAATGCCACTATATATTCTAAAAGTATATGTTCTTCTAGAAAGTATATTCCAATTTGTAATTAATCAGAAAAGGGGACATTATTCTTGATATGATACTCACATGGAACATTAGAATGTGACTTACTACAAAAGAACTTTTGCAATCTTAGTGGAAATGCTAAGTGTAATTCATATTTTCATTACAAACCCTTATGAAGTGTTTCAATAGATGATTATAATGAATGACCTAGGACGAAGCAATATTTTATTATATTAGAAAGAATGTGTCTAAAAGGAACTCATAAATGTTTTTTGTGAAAAAATTGGATCATAAAGTAATGAATTTATGAGAAAACGTTTTTGAGTATGATGGAATGAAAACAACTCCATCATATGGATCCATTTATAGCTTGTTGTCTTAAATATGGGTAATATGGGAATTAGTGATGTCAATGAACTCTTAAAAATTTTAAATCCTATACCATGGAATGTCATATATTAAAATAAAATATATGAAGTATTTATATATTAAGATTCATGTATTTAATTATAGATATTTTTTTACCATGGTATTTTGTTTATAAAAGATATGATTTTTTAATACTTAATTAAAATTAAAAGAATATTTATATTTATTAACCTAATAGTTATGGATACTATCATGGGTTTATGATTTTAAGTCATATCATATGTTTGAAATCTTAAAAACATCTTTATAATTTTAATGTGATGGGAGTCTACAAAAATCAATGACATTTTCAAGGAAATATTACAACTAGAATATGTTTTAGTGAAAAAATTGTTTGTTGAGTAATAAAATAGAATTATATATAAATAACCTCAAAGGTATTGACAACCTTTAGTTATAATATCTTCATTAACGACATTTCAAAAACAATCCATTATGTTTATTTGAATTTGTGGAAAAATGTTTTTGTAAAAACCAGAGTAAAATGGTTGATTAATGATTAATTTAAGATCTAGTATGTCTATTATATTTTTTTAGAAATGGTATATGAAATATATTGATATTTTTTAGAAATAGAAAAACATACATGATGGTTGAAAACTCATCACATCTGAAAATTCCATTGTTCTTTAACCCATGACCAATGGACGATTAGGGTTTATTATATGCCACTAAGATTCGTGATATCCCTATTAATATGTCATTATTTTTAGTTATATGATTTGAATAATAAATATTTATGATTAAAAAGTGGTGTAGGTATTTTAGGTTTAGAGATTTATTTATCATAATTGTTAACTTGTTCTCAACATATTTGTTGTAGAAAATATTTAGAGAGTGATGAAAATTCATTTAAATCTTTTATGGATCTTATGATCCATAAAACGAAAAAAATTTCATGTAATGTAAAAACATATCATTTTTTATATTATTTTCTTACAGTTTGGGATGAATTGGAAATTGATGGAATCACTACTAATGGAATAAATTCTACACATGAAAATGAAACATTGGAAGTAATTATATTTACAGTATATTCATAGAAATTAAAATAATATCTCAAATCTTTGAAATGGATCGTAAAAATTTCATATGCTATTACACTCACATTTGATGAATCATATGGAATTTTAAATATTCATATATTTATTTTTTACGTCATTAAATTTCCATTAATCATTCAATTACTTGTGATCAAATACACTAATCACTCTATATTATTATATAAATTTTTTTACATGTCCATATCTTTATGTTCCACCAATGTTCTCGTATATAGAAAAATATTTATTATATTGTTGAACACAACATTTTTTAGTTTAATTTATATATAATTTAGATGATGTTTTATTATCTATTTTTATAATGGTGGTTTGTCAATAATAGTATTTCATAATGTGAAGCCCATGATTATCATGATAATGTTTAAATTGAGAAGTTGTAATTTATTTATGTTTGATTGAATCAAACGTCATTAATTTATAAAATAATGAAATTTTATTTAATATTGTTTTCCTCAATCAATATCGATCAGAAAATACCCCAAAACACATTTCATTAAATGTAATAATTTTTATTGCTTGTATAACAGACAACCTTATGTCTAAATGAACTATTTTAAAATAAAACATTATAACATATTTTCCAAATTGGAAGGTAAAAATAGTATTAACTAATTTAGAAAATTATTGTTATCTATTGATTGGTAATCAAAAAGAACAATTTAAAAGAAAAAGAAATGTTATCTAAAAGAACAAATTTTTTTTTCTAAATGATAATTTAGTCCTCCTATTTGAACATAATTTAAAATTATTTCTTACAAATATTAAAAAAATTATAAATTGAATTGTATTTTTTTAAATCAGAATATCAAAATTTTCTTATAATTATTTTTTTTAAATTTAAAAAAATGTTTTATTTTTTATGATTAGTGAAAAATACTAAATTTTATTGAGAATATTCCTTGTCATATAAATTATTAATAAAGGTAAATTAAATTTATTATTTTTTTAACGTAAAATTAGTAAAATTATTTATTAATTAAATATTTTCAAAAAAATACAATTGTTCCAATCACATCAATTCAAAAAGGATAACCATATACTATATTATTCACACTTTCAAACACTTTTTGATTAGTCAATTTCTTAAATAAAACTTTTCCAAAATTCAACCCTCTCTATCTAGAATATGTAGTTTGTGATCAAATTCTACCAAAGATGGATTTTTGGAAAAACCCTTGGAGGTTACCTCAATAATACGTAACATTCTTCAACATATATTTTTATTTTATTTATTCCTCCACATACATCAATTATTACTAAAGTATTATGATATAGTATCATAGGAATATTAAATATAAAAAAATATTGAATATTGGAAAAATTACTGAGAAATATGAAAATATACATATAATGGGTCATATAGTCATCTTTCTTGTTTATATAATGTACTACTAACTTGCAAGACAATGTCAATCATTCTTCAATTACTAATGCTCACAGTTAACTATGATGACAGATCTAAAGTGTGTATATATATAATTTATAACAGAATTATCCCTATGGAGTCATTATAGCTTATAGACATTTTCAATTTATAGACCATATGATAAAATATAATTTTTCTATTGTGTACATCGTATTACCACCTCAAGAAGTAATATGATTTTTTTTTCACTAACATAGTACATGGAATGTAATAATTATCATGTGAATAAATATTTTTGTATAAATGACATAATTATGATATTATTGAAATATTTATCATTATGAATATGTAAAAAAACAATTTATTCCCTACATTTTCACTCAAATAATGATGATATCATGTTTCATGAACGTGTGGACTACCACGTTCACGAAGTGATCAATAGCTACTTGTACCACCACACAACATTGATGATATATATAAGTATATTTAAAGAAATATATTTTAATTATTATGTTATTATAATTATTTAAAGATAAAATATTACATTCATTATTTATATAATTATCATTGAAAAATGGAAATGATAATCATCCATACGTACGACATGTCGTCTCCAAGATTGTAACATTGTCTAATTTTTCTAATGATCATTCAGGATTGTTTTTAAAAGTATAATTGATAAAAAAATTATGATATTTATTTAATGTGTATTTTTTTATATAATAGAAGCATATATTATGGTCATGAATAATATATTTTATTTTGAAACATGTATGAGATGTCCAAGAAAACAACACACTAAAAAATGAAATCACGGAACTTTTATTATGAAAATGGTGATAATAAGTTTTAAAGCGTAATATATTATATTATAAATATTAATTTTCTTCTATTATAATTAAATAACTTATTTAAAACCCTTTATAAATGATTCTAAGGGATTCTCAATGAAAAGGAAATGTGAGGTATGTGCATTTATCTCAGTTTACATTATTTATGACATATTGTAATGTTATGAACATAATTATTTTATTTTATTTATAAATAGAGACCTAGAACACTCACATGTGGATATTATATATTATTATATAAACATTCAATACAGTACACAAACACCTTCCAGAGCACTACAATAAATTAGTGCCTTTGTAAACATAGAACACAATCTTATTAATTCTAGAAAGATCATCAAGTCATCTCAAAAATATCATACCCTTTTATAATCTAAATTAAAACCATTAATTGAAACATTGAGAAAGGAAACACCAGATTGTGTGAGATTATATACCCAGTAATGATAAAAATGGATATATGTAAGTATAAAATGTGTACAAGGGTATGAGATCATGAACATTACTTTTCAAAACCATAAACATCAAATCAATGATAACAATCTCAGATCATGGCCTAAATATTGGTATTTCACATGACATGAACAATAAAGTAATCAAATAAAATGTTCCATGAGAGACTAAAATTTCCATGACACTGATTTATAATATACACATCATCTTATAACATTTTTAATATGTGTAAATAGAAACATGTAAACTCACTAATTTTTGGACAATTAATCATGCCCTCACATTAAAATTTTTAATTCAAACTAGGTCTAGGAATAAAAATATATAAATTAAATAAAATACTGTGAATAAAACTATGAACATGAAATGATGTTCAAACATATGTTAATGAAAATGTAAATAGTTTCACACATAACATTTTTAACATGTAACCTGGTTCACACATAACATTGTGAACATGTAATCAAGTTCATGAATAACAATTGGGAACATGTAATCTAGTCCAGGATTATCATTGTGAGCATGTAATTAGGTTCACACATAAACATCATACAGTCATAAAAATAAACTAACCAATGATCAAATAACAATTTTAGCATTAGATTATATCCCCAGTCATTTACAGGTAATATAAATGACTTCCATCACATATGGGAAATGATTTTCATTGATTATTTAAAACATTTATAAAGGAAAATACCATTTCTTTTTATAAACCACTTTTCAAATACTAAATCACTTTTGGATGATTATTCATTTAAAATAACCATGAAAACATATAATGGAAGATTATATCAAAATAATGTTCATTAATATGAAAAGTTTCATTCATACCATTCAGGTTGAACCAATGATTCCTATATTTTTTTTTCTAAATTCCAAATTATCATTGTTCTGAAATTAATATAAAGATAAAATATTTTAAAAAAAATCATACATGGGGAAATTTTTATTCAAAATCATGAATGATTTATTATAAATTACTGTATTTTTTTTAAAAAAAAATTGTTTAGGAGGAAAATTGATTTCATATAAATGAGATAAATGATCGACATTTTGTTAAAATAAATATCACGATAATTTTAATGGAAAATGACTTAGAAATGGAAATATAACATGGAAATGTTATGAATAACATGTGGAGATTAACATATATGATTTTTGTGATATATGGATCATATTATTATTTCAATGTAAATATATTCACAAATAATCCCAATAAAAGTTTATATTGCAACATAAAATCATTACCAATTTGGTAGCATTAAATTATAAGACCTATAGTGGAATAATATTAAATTAAACATAAAATATCATTAGATTAACAAAATTCATGAAATTAAATTTCAATGCTCTGAATATACACCTTATAAAATAATATATGTGTATAACATGACATAAGTCTCAAAAAGGGAAATTTAAACATAATTCACTTACCTCTTTAGTTATATTTTTAATATTAATCCGCAATAATGAATTACATCATATGAAATATAAAATTTAATTAAAATAATTGAATCTATGATATAAAAAGTCAATGGGGGCATTAAATACACCACATAGAGGAAAACAATGGAGAATATCCATTTGTCTCCCAGAAATATAAGAGATACATGAAATCCATTTACATTAAATTATGAATTCCACCATACACATCCAATCCTCCATTATAGTAAATATAATTTTAATAAAAATTGAATAATTATATATATATATATAATTCTATATATGGTTTTATTATGACCTATTATTATCATTTTTTTCTCAATTCGATGTTAATGATATGTTTTGGGTAATAGTCGCTTTGTTTTTCTTTTGAGATTCTGTTTATTATTTTTTTGGATCTATTGATTTTACTGTGATTCAATATTATTCATTATTTTATCAATTATATAAATATCATATATATTCATTATATATGTATTTATAGTAATATATAAAATATAGTTATAGAAAATGAAATAAATTGTTCATATAAACTATAGTTTATATGTACACATGAATGATGGTTCCATTTTCTAAGCATAACGAAATAAGTAATCTTAAATAATATATTATAATTAAAAAAAATTATGTATAATATACATCAAATATTTTCATTAATCACTTTTTTATTACCTTCTTTGTAAATCATGAATGAATCACATCACATTGTGAGGAAGTAGTCATTCGTGTACATTAGAAACATTATTATATTCACATTAAATAGAAATAATGAATGTATGTGTGATATTATATAATAATAAAAATATCATAAATATGATATATAAACATAAATTATACAATTATATCAATTCATGAGAGGTTGTAATGGAATAACAATGAAATTGGGTCGCGAGGTGGTTTTTTCGTAAACATGATTATTAATTTTGCAACCCATTTAATAGAAGTAACGATGTTTTCTGGTCATGAAAATAACATAAAAACAACTTACTATATTGAATATACTTATATTATCATAAATTATTTTTTTGATAGTAACTTATGGGTGTCGAAAATGAAATAAGAAAAACACTTGTGGAATAACCTTAACACTTCTTTAGGTAAACTCATTAGGTATGAAACAAATGCCTTCCTTTGTAATATTTTTTACAAAAATAATTATTCGATGATGAGAGGAGGTATGTTGAAATGTTATTTTGGAAGTTATTGGTTTAAAAATGGTTTTATGTCTTGATTAATAATTTAGAGGGGTGTCATTTACCCAGTGAGGTGAGTCGCATACATGTAATGATTTTTAAAATATTCAATCATAACCAAATTTTCATTATTCCAAAAGCATCAAAATGGTAATTTTTTTAACTTGTGTAAGAATCGATAAAACTATTTCACTAAAAGTTTTTTTGGAAATTTTTTTGTTCAATTTAAACCCTTATCTTCTTATTTTAATGGTTGGTTAATTAGTTTGTACATTAACTGTGATAATTAATATTTATTATTTTCACTATTCATTTATATCCAAATTTAATTTAAACATAGTAGAAATTATAAATTTTTATGATACCAAGTATGTATTCTATTTTACCGAATTAAAATCATAAATATATGGAAAATTTTAATTTGAAATTAATCCGGAGCACATGACGAGAACTCAGGTTTTTTATTTGAAAATAATCAATTTTTTATAATGATTTATATATCAAAATTCAATATTAAATTGAATTAAATGACCTACATTTCATAAATTTGCATTTTATTGAAATAAATTTTCTTTAAAACCATTTTATTTTAATGGATCTATTCAATAAATCCATAATTGCTATAAAATTCATGAAGGATAGAAAAAACCCTTTTTTCAACAAATCATTAATCAATTCCAATGTGATTAGTACTATAAATTTTACTACATCAAATCAAAAAACTCTTTATCCCAACATCATAAACTAAATATAAATAACATAATAAGGGATATCTTCCATTAATAAAAAAAATATTTCCATTAAATCATATTTCTATTAAAATAATATTTCCATTATTAGTCTTCATTTATTTAAATCCATTATGGAGGTTCTGAAATAGTTTTTGAATTTCAAAATAATATCCTCTTGGATTGCTAAACTATGTGTTCCAGAATACCTTTTTTCACACACTAGATGATGATAAATTCCATCTCAATTCACCCTTTTAGATGTTATCCCCACGAGGTACATCTACTATAGAGGCACATCAACATTTAGTATCGAGAAAAGTATTTAACTTAATGGACCCCACTTACTATATAAATTACTAAAATTACATGATATTTTCCTATACATTTGATCATCCATATACTTATCCTTAGAAACATACTGAGTAATATCCTTAAAAATATCCCTAGGGTTCTTAGAGAATCATTCATATCCATGTTTTGTAAGGTTGACTAATCATTTCCTCTCATACCATCTGTAGCGACCATGTTTCTAATAAATAAATTTTACATATTTTTAGATGAATATTCAATACATTACATAGAAACACATAGTAAGACCATAATACTTTAGTGAATTTGGAATCGTAGAATAAATTCTTCTTAATTCATGAAATATCATCAACACATCCCATGAAGTTCGCCCACATCAGTACTCCAGCTTATAATCATTCATTGTATGATGGGGAAAGTAAATATAAGAATGGGTGATCTTATATGCATAAAAATGATAAACATGGGAGATATGTGAGCATAACTTGATAATAAGGGTATGGGAAAATGATAGTAAAATTTAAAATCCATACCCTGGTAATTAATGATATCAATCTAGAGTCATGGAATAAATATTTGTGGTTTATAAGACATGAATCTCAAATGAATCATAGAAATTGAGCCATGAAATATTTACATTGCATGAAGAAAATTATTTTTGGCATAAAACTTAACTTAAAACATTGTTAACATTTATAAATTGAAACAGGTTCACCCATTAAAATATGGATGTGAAATCATTTCATCCCATTAACTAAATGACATGAAACCACTTTGAAACATAACATTATCGACATAAAATAAAGGTATATGAAATCAAATATGTACATGTATTCAGGTTTACTTATTACATTGTGTCAACTTGTAACCATGTTCATTGATAACGTTGTGAACAAGTAAATATGTTCACACACAACATTCAGAACTAGAAATCAGGTTCAAATATAACATTTTAACATGTAATCAAGTTTAATTTATTTTATTTTAATGTTTTTTAAGAGGTGGTGCCTTAGTCAAATACCATGGCACAATTTATTTATCAACAAGATAAATGGAATTACAAAAGTCTGAAAGACCGAATCATATTACAATCCTTAATGAAAAAATGGAGTGAATCGTCAGGAAAATCATCCAACCAGGTAATAACCTAATTAACCCCCTTGTTGGAAAGACTGTTAGCAACCATGTTAGCTTCATGGTATACATGTGTGGAAATTTAGTTGAGATCCATGATCGAAGCAAGACATTTCATCTATCCAGAGGTAAGCGGCCATGCAAGGTGCACCACCCCCTTCCAAATTGCTTAGACAAAAGTGGTTGAATCACATTCAATATTATTGAATTGGATGAATGGAGTTCAATAAGCATTTCTTTTGAATCATTGGAAGTCAACATCAATTTCATAGAACAATACAATAACACACGATTTGGGGAAGAAGCTTCACAAGAATGAACAGAAGATGGGTTCTTGATGAACCATGTCAAATGCCTTTTGTAGGTCCAAATCATCATGCACTACTATTCAAAAAAAATATTGATGGCATGAATATTTAGAGTACATGTATTGTTATGTTTATCCTTCTAGAGGTGGGTATAAAATGGTCATTATAAATTGTTTTCGTGAAACATCCATGCTTAAGGACTCCTAAAAAGGCAACTACTATTAGTAAAACTAGTCCCTATGCATATGGAACAAACCAATTTCCCCCATCCAAATAAATTTATGTATTCAATAAATTCATTGACATCTTTTTCCTGTTTTATGTTGAGAAATTTATATTTTCTTGCACCACCCCACGTATCATAGAGAGAAGCGTCAGTACCACAAATATTTATACAAATAGCCCATTATTTTCCATCTAATGAATGTTCACCACATGGTATAAAATCAAGATACACTACTCTTAGAGTATAATTAAAAGACAGAGAGTTAATAATCCAACAACGGACGACTAATTTTTAGGGGATAATTTTGTTTAGCGGGCCCTAAAGATTGGACAGAATATTTAGAAATGCATCTCCCATTTTAAACATTTTATTTCACAAAAATCCGTTGGGTAGATTCTTTAATTAAAGGAAAGGTAATGATAAGAGAATGGGAGTTGTCACAGAGGCCAGGGGTTTATATTGATGTGAAGCGATCATCACTTATTCATCCCTTCCTTGTATTCAGGTTCACATATAACATTTTTACTCATGATTCATCCATCATTACCCAAAGCAATGGTGGGAAATAGGGGTCACATCCTTCCCATAATAAAACCATATTTTTGTATTCCATAAGATCATATAACTTTCAATGCGTCATAACCCATGAAATGAATTGGATTTCATAAACATATCATCATATCATAAGATATGTAAAATAGATATGTTTCATAATTATTTCATAATTTAAACATATAATATCCCAGGGAAATTGTAACAGGCATCATAATAATTTTATCATGGAATAAAATGTAGAAGAGAAAAGGGTTTCATAAAAACCATGCCATCATAAACATTATCCATTTAGTAAAATAATCACAATGGTATACTTATATCATATCCTCATTAAGTCATAGGTTATATCAATGAGTTTAATCTTAAATCAAGAATCATTAGAACTATGAATTGAAACATTTGTCGAGTAATATACAATTTCATATTTGAAAGAAAATATTTTAAAATATTAGAAGAATTTAAAATATTTTTCTTTAAAAATACCATTATAAACTAATATGGAATCCTCAAATAAAATAATATTCATGATGAAAAAATGTTTATTTCTTACCAAACATGTCAAAATATAGATTTCTTTATCATTTTATATAAATTTCGAAATATTTTTATTTGTAATGTGACAAAAAATTCAGTTCAACAAATATTTTTTAAAAACTGCTAACATTAGTAAAAATGTAGGTTAAAAATAATATGAAGATAATATTTCATAATTTTTTTAGGAAACATGGATTTTAATGAAAATATATTCCCAACCGAAGTGAGAAATAAAGTAAGATTTTATCAATTTTTTTATTAAATATTTTATGTACAGAAGAGTGTATAAATGATAATATTTCACTGAATTTTTATGAATAACCATAAGAGGAAAAATGGACCAGTTTATTGAAATATGGATCATAATATATTTTTATCAAAAACATAATCATAAAAAATCTCAACAATATATCTTATTGAAAAAAAATACTCAGTACATTCTATGTTGGAATTTTATGATCCATTAAAGAATAATAAAAAATGAAACATAAAATAAAATGTGAAGAAATAAGTTCTTGATATCCAATGTCCAATGGTATTTATATATTCATAATATGATAATATCAATGAATAACATGACATAAGTCTCAAAAAAGAAAAATATGACAAAATACATGGCTATATTAGTAATCAATTAAATTATAAACCTCAAAATTGAATAAAATAATAATATCAATAAAATAATAATCATCATGAATGAAAATTTTAAATCTTATTCATATACACTATAAAAATGAATCTACTGGCGAATATTCTTATATCTCTAATAAATAAGAGAGACACAAGAAATCAGTTACATTATGAATTGAATTCCATAATACATGATAATATCTCAAAAATAACTTCTATAATTTTATTTTAAAAAATTTAAAGATATATATATATATATATCATAGAATATATAATTTATTAGGATCATTTACTAACAGTTTGTAATCAATTCCATGTAAATGTTCTGTTTCGAGTAATAATTGTTTTATTTTTCATGTGTGTTTTGATTTTTTATTTTTTACCCACTTTGGTTGATCATATTTTTATTATCTCAAATATTTTAACCATTATTTAAATATCACATATATTCATTATATATTTATTTAAAATTATCTACAAATGATTGGGAAATAAAATAAAATTCAATGTTCTTGGAGACGGTATGTCATATGCATGCAAGAATACTATTTGCATTCTCCCAATATACTGAAAGATGGAAACATATGAGATATATTATCATTAAAAATTAATTTTTTGTCATATATATGTAAAATTACAATTAATAAAATCATTTTTATCTTCATTGTAAAGCGTTAACGAAGCAAATTGCTTGGTGATGTTGTGGTTCATCGTTCAAAGGAGAGACATTATTGTATTCCCATTAGATGAAAATAATGAATATATATGTGAAATAATAATTATATAATCATGATTCTATCATAAAAATCATATATAAATAATAAATTCTTCATTATTTCCAGCCTCGAGTTGTGCTAATTGTAAAACTAATGGCACTAGTTTGTGTAGAGGTAGTCTACTGTACACATGAATGATGATTTAATAACCCATTTAAAGGAAGAAAATATGGTTTTAGGTAACTCCCCTAGCATAACAATATATCAATAAATTTAATATAATATTTTTATTATACCATCATGGTATAATTTAAATTGAAAGAGGTGGTGTAAAAAATAATGTAAAATCCCCATTCAAGAATATTACATATTCTTCTGTTAAACTCATTATGATTGCAAAAAAAATATCATAAGTTGTATTTAGGAACAAAGTATGGCTCATAATATGATATAAGGGACTTTTTAATATTAAATTTATTGGAAATTTCCAACCTATCATGGTATGATAGTGTGAATAATTGAGGATAGTTGGTGGCCTTTTATAAGTGAGGTGAGTGGCATACTTGAAATTATTATAAAAGATACAATTATACCATGATTCTCTCATGTAAAATTATTCCAAAATAGTCAATTATGAATACTAGAATATATAAGTTCTAAATATTCTATAAAATGGTATTCTTTTAGTTATCAGGTCATTTTCAAGCATTATCTTCTTAGTTTTACCCCTGGGAAATTAGTATTTACCTTAACCAATTCGAATTGTTTTTATTATTTCTCTTGTCAAAAATATGTTAAAATTTTTATAAATTAAAATTTATTCTAATTAAAAATGTTCAATATATGTTTAAAAATTAAACTCACTAAGGTTGAAACGTATAATTTAAAATTAAGCACATAGACATGACAAGAAGATTGTTTTTTAAACAGATAATTTTTTAAAAATTGCAAAACATTTAATCTAGAAATTAATTATAAATTTGATTATAATGACTTAAATTGGATTATTTTATTTATAATATATGTAATTTTAATTTAAGAACAATTTAAAATATAATTTAACATAACAAATAAATTATATGAAAATAGATTTTTCAATTAAAATTAATTATTTTTCATGTACCGCAAAGCCTAGTACACTTAATGGTAATGAAAATTGGTTTGGAGGAAAGATATGGTTCCTCGGAAGGTTCATTTTACATGGAATGAAAATGGTTCATAGGAGGGTTCATAGTATTTTTATGTGATGCAGTGATTTTTGATGTTGAGAATAGAGGGAGGGGTATGCAGACATTATAGGAAAAATAATTCACGAAAGGATTAGTTCATAATGAAGACAATACCGCATTGACATTTTAAGTAAAATGAATTAGAGATTTTTTCAGATATATATTCCTAGGAATGTGGAACTAATCCATTCTGTATGAAGAGATATTTTTTATTATAATCATGGGAGTAATTGGGTGAAGACTGAAGTTGTTAGTGAGAGACAGTGTGTGGAAGGGGTTTTCCACCGCATAGTTGAGCCAGTCCCCATTACATAATCAGTCCTCCAAAGATGAGGTGGTCTGTTAAGGATTTTATATCAATATATGATAAGTATGATCATAATGTTAGGAAGGTTTATATAGTAGATGTGGTTTGTGAAGAACTCATGTAATGTGGTGTAGTTTAGTTTTCCATTGAAGCAGTATTGTTCGTGGATGATGCATGCAGATCATGAAGGAACGGTTTTTGAAATAACAAATATCCAAAAAATGGATTACATCTATGGGTAAAAGGGGAAATAAATGGATAACTTGCCTCATTTTTTGGGATTCATGTTTTCATGAAAATTAAAAGACATACATGTCCATAAATTGTGTGTGGATCCTTCCCCAGGTTGTGAAAAAGGTTGAGTCAATGAAATTGTCCAATGAGATACAGGGAGATATCCCAAAAATCTATTAAATGCACTTTTCCTAGAATAGAGAGACTATTTATAATCATTTTTAACTGGAAACAACTAATTATTATTAGACTTTGTATGATTTAATCATTGTCGTTGTATTCTCCTTATACTAGCTCTTAGTGGTGACCTTAGTAAGAATTATTGTGTGGTATCATTTCTTATGAATGTTTAATTTATAATTGTCTCAATCATATATTATAAATTAGTTCATACAAAGATGGGAACAATATCTATAAATTTATTAGAAAACGTCGACACCCTGATTCACCCATCCCATACTAGGGTGTTCTAGGGTCCTTCATATGCAATCACCTAATGAACCCATCATGTATCCAGAAGTAACAAACCTAACACACCCAGAGTGGAAGTATATTCAACTAAAATTCCAAGTAATGGTCACCATATTCCTGAGAACCAATGAAAGAACATATCTATATTGATATGTGAAAAATTAAGGATCATATATATAATTCATTCTAGAAGCTAGCCCATGTGTTATCCATCCTTTTAATCTTGGATGCTTTGAGTCTATCAAAAGACATCCTTGAATCACTCCTTGAAGCCTTGTTGAGCTCCCACAAATTTGAAGTTGTGCTTTTCCCTGATGAATTATATCATGTAGATAATGATATAGAAAAATTCCATTTAGTAATCTTACTCATAGATAGGGATGTGGAGGCATTCATATAAGGACACGTCAGACCCTTGTATATATTTTGAAGGAAAAATTACATTGATATTTGAAGTTCCTCTACTGACACTGGCTCAAGAGTCATCCCCCTTCCAGGTTGGACACTTATCCAACTAGGTCGCAATGAATCTCATTTCCCCCTTCAATTTATAGTTTCATGGTAATGACGTGAATGATCAAGACCGTCTAGGTGATATCACACTTATAATTAAATTCTGGTATCTCATTTCTGAATTAGAATTCATGGTTGCTCAATAGGATACAATCATTGATGACCAGATAGGAAGACCTTGGAATAAACAACATACAACCATTCTATCATAATAACACCAATGAATCTAATGGTCTATCCATGGTAAAATTGGGTAATTTCCTGGTGAAAATACCCCATTAAAATCATAAAAGTAATAGAAAATTTCAGTATGGTTCTACCATAAGGGAGGAAAACAATCCATATATTATAATGTCACTCAAATCAAAGCCGTGAGTATTCTAGAGATTATAATAAATATTCCTTTCAATAAACTCATTGAATATTATGTATTACCCATTAATCAAATCAATATGATTTTATGGAATTCAGGCACTCATAAAAAACTTCCATAATTTCATTCATGATAACTTAACCCGACAATGCAAGAGAATATGTCTACACTCCGAGATGTGATCATATCCTAGATTAAAATATCATCATTCAATAACCTGATATTTAATGAATCCCTATTTCATTAGATAGTCTAGAATTAATTGTCACATAAATTATAGAGGAAATATATTCTCATTCTCATTCCCTTATCTTCAATCAGAAGCTCTAAAAAGGAATCACTCCATTTATTGTTCTAGAAATTATTTCCTCATCTATTGAATGTCTACATAAGGACACTCCCCCCATTGATGATATTATTACTTCTCACATACCTAACAGGAAAAGGTGAAAGTTGTATTGAATGAGGAATAAGAAGAATATGAAGTCATTATGGATTTCCCTCCATCATCTGAGGAAGGAAACTCCACCGTAGTGGATGAAATAGTAGAGATATATCAGGGTATAAATGAATATCTATAAACCCCATTGATCAATTCATTCCTGAATTCGGAAGAATACATAATATATAATACATTCCTAAATAAATAATGGGACATATTACCCAGTATTGTTTTAGATTCTGTGATATAACCCCGAGGTGGACACCCACAGCTAGGGACTTCGAAAAGACCATGAACGGTACAAAGAGGTTTTCCGAAAGACAGAAATAGACTATACCCCCAAAATTGAGGCTTATGTTGAAAAGCTCATCATAGTTGAATTCATACAATAGATAAAATATCCAAATTAGATAGCCAAAATTTACTATTTAATGGAAAAAGGTATATTATATTTTATGATGACTTTAGATATCCAAACCATCATTTTACAGTGGATGATATCTCAATTACAATAACAGAACTCAAGATTGATGCATTGACTGGTTACCAAGAACTACCCTTCATGGATGGCAATTCATGGTATAGCCAAATTCATATGGCCCCAAAAGATGAATAATTCACATAATTCATAGTCCCACAATGAGTAGTGTGATGTTGATTAATTCCATTTTTATTGAATAACATCAGTACCACATACCCATGTTTTATGAATAACACCTTCAAAAACATCATGGGAATGTTTTTTGAATGGTAAATTCATGATCCAATTTTCATTTTATGGTAATGTTCTGACCACCTAGATATTGAGGATATTATCTTCAAAATTTTATGATAATGTATCCCAATGATAAAACCCATATAATTTTATTTCATGGTATCCTCATCAGTGTTTCTAAGGTTTTTTGTATGTCATCATGACATCAATGTTGTCCCTGAGAAATCAATAGTGATATTTATATTTTAACCTCCTGAAAAACATAATGGGTTGAGAGGACATCATGGCTTCATGGCCTACATCTGATGCTTCATAGCAAGTATTTCCGAAAAATATTTTCCATTCAATAAATTCATGAATAATGGCGTCCAATATCAAAGGATCCTTGACTTCCAAGAAGAATTTTACACCCTCATAATTTAAATCATGATTACAGTGGTATTAATTAAACAAGTTGAGGGAGGTCTATCGATCATATATGTGATTTCCATGGAGTGATCAATGGGAGCCTTTCTTTCCCAAATGAATTATGTTGGAAATGGGGACAATTTTATTTATCTTAGTAGAACCATGATCAAACAGGAGACTTTATATTCAAGTATCGAGAAGAGATTAATGTTGTTAATATATGTTGTTTTGAAGATGAAGAAATATCTTCAACACCATGAGGTCTAACTGTTCCCTAGAAATAAGCCACTCAAATATGTCCTCATCCTTCCTATGTTGATAAGATTTTTGGCATGGTGGGTGATTCTTCTATAGAAGTTTGATATAAAATTTTCTCCATAGAATGCAGTGAATGTCCCGATAATAGAAGATTTCCTTGTTGAGATCCCTTCTAGAAAACCATGATCATTAAATACTTAATTTTTCAACGACATATATTTTCTATTCAAGATGCTCCCAAAACATGGGAATTGTATTGTGGTTGTGGGTCCAGGTTCCCATCTGGGAATAGAATAGAAGATCCTAATATCAGAATGTTTGTTTTTTGATTTTCCTCATTTCTATTACAAAGAACTTATTATAATATTCAATGGGGATGTTAAAATGTTGCACCATAAACGATGAAGAATACTATTCCCTCATTGAGGGTATGTAACTGGTACTCCAAATACCAGTGAACTACATGAAAGTGAAGGGAGCCTCATATATGGTAATAAAACATCTAAAAATTGTTTATCCCATCATAAAAGAAGATTTGATCCTCCTGCTTGACTATATCATCTAGGTGATAGAAGATGTACCCTCATTTTGAACAATGAATCACACACAGTGAACAAAAATTTTACAATAAGATGAATTTTGAGATAGAGTTATAACTGTGGATGATCCAAACCATGATGAAACAATCATCAACATTTCCCACCACAAAAGTTTCTCACCTTTTTAATTTCAGAAAAAAAAAATTAATTAATGAATTCAGACCCAATCAAGAGCCATATGGCCCTACCACTAAGTGGATAATTCCAATCATGGACTACCATCAAGATAGAGTGGTCCATCAAGATATAGGTGGTGAGGATAAAATATGATAGTGATCAGTTAACTTCACTCTTTATGATGACCCAAATCATTAGAAGTTCCACTATAAATAAGGCATTTATGGATTTATTCTATGATGTGTTAAGAAATGAGAGATAATTTCTATTATTTAATAAGTACATACATAAGCCACTGGTGCATTCAAGTTATGTTATTTTCATTTTTGTAAAATATGAAGGGTTGGTTACTTATATCCTTTTATGAAATATGATTATAGTAAATGCACTATGAACTTTAATTTGTACCAAGAGCATGCCATCATCCTCCCTCAACCCCCATATTTTATATATGCAAAAAAATACTCACAGACATTTTGTATATGGTGAATAGATGTTGGGGGTCATACCCTCCAGCAATAACCACTTAGTTAAATTATATCATGAATGATACCGAATTATTCTCTAAATGCAATGAGAAAATATGAATGAACATTTTCTGGACACAAATAATAGTCAGCTTCATGAGAGACAACATCATTACAATATTTGGTGTCAGTTATATGATATGATAGATAATGGAACAATTTTCCATTCTACTACGGTGGAAAAGATATATCAAGAACACAATATCAAATATAACCATTAATTCCGCTATCATGATGCATTCAATGGATTTGTAGAGTCCTTCAACAAGACCTAGTCAATTATACCATTATTAGAGGGTAGCCTATGAAAAAATGTATTTCCCTAAAAATCTCTTGAATTCCTAGTAGGGTAAACTGGAATATGACCGATTATACAACACAACCTACCCCGTACTCAATGGTATATGGAGCAGAAGCAGTACTAGCAATTAATGTATAGTTTCCATGACTAAGTGTTTCTATATTTTAGTAGCTATCTTTTTATGAGATGTACTGATATTATTGGAAGAATTGGAGTGAAAATATGAAATAATATTTCTTACAATGAATCAACTAGAAGTATCTCAATATATAATGACGTGAACCTTTAATAATAAAGTATTACTCTATTAATTACTCCCAGGAGAAATTATTTTGGTCCTAAAAACTCTAATGATACATGAATGAGGCCTCTAAACATTAGAAATAATAGGAGGGGCCTTACTCTATACACAATATCCACTCTAACATAGATTACTTCTTGATCTCAATGGATGAATAGGTCATTAAAACCCAAATAATGAAAGGTCCTTCAAGAAGTATTTTGGGTAATCACCAGACCACTGTATGATCTACAAGATGTTATACTACATATAATGATATACTTCTAGTCGACAAGATGCTAAACTACATAATGGGTATTTATCGCATGACCTTAAAAGGAAATATATAACATTCATTACAGAAGATATTAAATTTCAAGGAATCATCAACATTCTCATACAACAATAAACTACACAACATATTTCCCTATTTAAATGACTTAAGACTTCACGACATCGTTCTTCCTCACTGAATAACATTAAACTGTAGAGTCAATATCCCTCTCATTCAATGTAAAAAACCCCAATGTACCATGAGCTAAGATACTCATTATAATAGATAGAAAATTGGCCTCCATCACACATGTAGTTCCCAGTCACATTATTCTAACACATTAGTGTTCAAGATTACATATTCAATAGACATGAGGAATAATGAATGGTAAGAACTAATGAAAAATCCCTACTCAAATCATTTCCACTCAATTATAAAATATGGGCCCCATTAAAGGTATAATTCCCATCATTTTCATGTCCTCCCATAAAAAAGTATTAAATACATGTCAAACGTCCTTATCACATGATGGTAAATGATATAATATTTCCAAGAACAATATGTGGCATGAGTCTTTCTCTAGTAGTATACATGGTGACACTTGGTCTTATCCCCAGGTACTGTAACCATGTTTATTTCTTGTTAGGTGACCACAAATACATTCCTTATAATGATAAACAAAAAGGTTCATCCTGAACAATTTGTTTCTTGATTCTTATTCTCATAATATATGTAGTGCTTCCTAGATTTCCAATATCTGCTCTAGCCATAACCCTAATGAAAAATTCCCCTTTTCCATATGTACAAGCCAATTATTCAAAAGGTTATTTTAAAAATCATATGGCATGATTCTCATTTCAAAGATAAATATAGTGACACCTAGAAATCATGTATTGGGACCATCCATTATTTGGGATAATAATAATGGATTCATGTTGAAGCTCAATTGATGTGGGAATCAATTTTCAGGAATAGGTGTAGATATATTCATGATTTATCATGATAAATAGTGATGTAGAAATCAACAATCTCTGGTCCAACTACAATAATAACATGCCAATACATCTATATAGATCATATGTAAACGGGGAACCCCCAAATTACTACATGTCACAGGATTCTCATTCCCATGAGTGGCTATGTGATACCCAAATTTCCATCCTTAGGCACATATGGAACATTTACATTCATCCCCAATAGTTCCCCATCATCCTTACCACAAGTCATTAAACTTATTTTGATTTTAAGAACAACATATATCTTGATTCACATCCTAATGACATACGTATGGATGCATGTATCATATTTTTGGCCTAGAAACTATAATATAAATGCTCATATGCTTAACTTATGTTGACTTTGTGACATGAAAGAATCATCTTCCAATCCATTATTATCACCCTAAATATATCTCACATGGAATTCATATATTTGATAAAAATACTCCCTACATGTGTACAGAATACTAATTTACATGGGGTTCCAATGGTTATGGTTGAAATCCCTTTAAAAGCACAATATATTTCCTCATCACTAGAATTTAATTTGCATGATATCCTCGAGAACGCTTGGTGGATTAATTCTCATTCAAGGAGATACATAGTGGTGTGAATCTCTTCAATTATGGGATAAGAGGTATCATTATATGAGAAACTCCACAATATCATATGTAAAATATTTATTTATATATGGTGATATAATATGAGTTCTCATACAATGCATTAAATGATATCGAAAAACCCCCAGGTCCTCCACACATGAATTTAATCAGTTAAGGGGAACATTATTGTTATAAATAATTTGGGATCGATTATAATCCCCTTGAGGTTTTTAGGGATTCCTAGGACTTATGTCTTAGTCCTAGACTTTGTGTAATGAATTATTCCTCCCTATTCTTACAAACAATGATATATGATAGATCTTTTATTTCTAGCCCCCTCATCAAAGGGTCTACCAAAGAAAACTGAATTTTCTTCATTCTAAATATGAGTGTGATCTATGAGTGGGACTCCACAATCTATGACAATATTAGTCCAAATGCATCCTTTATCCTCAGACATATCCCTTACACATGTAAAACCTTTAATAATTGATTCTTTCTAATCATCATAAGATTTCTACAGATTATAGTGATAAAATATATGATCACTAATGACTCTATTTCATAACTATGTTGTAACAAACTACACTAAAATTTTTATATGTTGTCCAAAAAACGGGGTTATCAGCTGAATGTTTCCTATTTATGACTACTCTATAAAAATCCACAGTTGGATTTTCTTAAAACCTCACACAAAATGGGGATTTTAACTAATAATAACTTATCACATAAGTGATTTTTATTCTATCCTCATAAGATATAATGAAATTATGCTGGGACCAATGAATAAAAATATTTTATAGTCATTAATATCGTAGTTGTCCCATTTCCTAAATCCCAGTTTGGAAGGCTCCAAGAATATTTTTTATAACATCCTCATTTCATATCTAAATTATGAAATAATGAACATTGATTGATAATCCATATATCATCTATCATTTCCACAATATTATGTTACTATTCATATGAATTAAATCTACATGAACCATAATCCTTGGGAAAAGGTATGACCTATATAAGAAACCATAATTCCCCATTCTTGGGAAATTTTGAATTAAAATACCCCTTCTATGTTCTGGTAATTTTTTCCCATAAACCAAACTCCTTTCCCAATAAAATCAGAATATCTTCAAACTACCATCGACTTTTTGTGATATAATTACACAATTATAAGGGATTTCATTATATGACTATGTTTTAACACACATTTTTTGTATTTTCAAATATTTCTCACTAATTTTAGATCATGTCATCCAATGCTTACCACTATTGACTATGTTTTCATATCCCTGAGTTAGATGTGAATAATATACCAAATTGGGGTTTTCATCCAAATGTAACTTCATCCATGGGAGAGGCCTCCTATAATTTCATAATCCCTTTACTCGGACCACTATCCAGATTTGGGAATCGCCATTTCACATCTAATAATTTCCTCCTCTCAAAATCGAATATTGTAGCACATTTCTTAAATATTTACTACAATTATATAATCATAATCATTTCAGTTGATTATAAAGTCCATAAATTATGCCCTCTAATATCATTTCAACAATACATTATACTAAATAACATAATGTACATGTTGTATGATATAAAATTATATAGAATATTTTCATGGAAATATGAAATTTAACATTATAGCATAAAGTCCTTGCTTTATGATTTTAAAATACATAGAATATGGTCTTTACTATTTTAATTTAAAATATATAACATAATTTCCTTGCTTTATAACTATAAACAATATATCATATTGTCCATGAAACCCGACGTTAAACTACATGGTCAATTTCTCGATCAGACAACATTGAACTACATAATATATTAACTCTTTTCAAAAAGGGGCATTTCCCCTATCATTAAGAACCACACAAAATGTACCCACATGTACTCGACCTATATTCATGTAGGATTGGTTTCCCATTCATGGAAAATGACAATACATATTTCCAATTCATTCTTAGACACTTTAAATTAAAAAATAATTGATCACCATATTGATAAATCCAACTATCCATTAATAACCTTCAACCATCTAAAATATAATGTCAAAATTCCTTATAACTTCTTTGCAGACTATGATATAATACCCATAATTTGTCTTAACATATGTTTTTCTACAATTTTAGGGACTACTAGTCAAAGGATTCTGTTATTTGACTGTATAGTAACATTCCCTAGTTAAGAATACCTAAAAAATCCAATAAAATGGGGGGTTTTTAAACTAGTGATAACATAGTCCTCGTGAGATACCTCCTATATTCCCTAATATCATTTTTATATTCCGGAACCACAAATTCATGGTTCAGAGATTACTTGTCATTGATATAAATAATTTATAATAATTCAAAACCAACAAGCCTTGTTGGGGACATATCTTTAAAACTTATACTCAATGATGTTTGACCTAAAGTAAAAGTTTCATTATTCACGCTTGTATAACATTATACTACCCACAAAGAGAGATATAGTACTCACCATGTTAACTTCCAATAATGGTAACTCTTTTCAAAAGTCAAGTCACAAATCACTTGACCTAAACTCCTTGTTTTTTTGGAATAAATTGCGTGATTAAAATACAAAAGGCATAAAACATGTATGGATGAAATCTCAAAATGGTAGGTCAATGTAAAATCAATTTATCACTCACCATGTCATATTTATGTTTGACATTGTCAAAGATTATGTGGGTGACAAAATGGAGCAATGTTTTTAAGGTTATTAACATATAATTATCAATAGTAGAACTTTGATCTATGGGCCCCAATGATTAAGAAAAAATTATATAATTCTCTCATAAATGAGAAGGCTCAAATTCCCATGAAATTATTTTGGAATGCATGAAAGTTCCATGAAATTATCTTAGAACTATATAATTTTAATTCCTTGGAAATCTAAATCAAGAGGGTATATTTTTTTGACACCATTAAATGTGTTCCCAGAACATTACCACATAATTAAATATCGGAACCACACTTAGACACCAATTTTCCAATTTGAGTAGAAATGCATATTTTTTCGAGATGAAGAAGTAGATTGGATTTCTGTGACTTATGACTAAACAATCCTTGACCAGTCATGAAATGATCAAGTTATGACTTGCAATATTTCTTCGAGGTGGGTGATTTTAGGTAAGGGACTTGCCTGTAGGGTGGGGATTGTAGCCCGACACTGATCCAATGAAGGGGTGATGGTGTGTACCCATGAATGTATAGAGAAGCATACCAGATGGCATTCCCCCATAAGCGAGGAACCTACACGCCCCGCCTACACGTTAGAAGTTGGAGCTACCTACTATGTTGAACTATATAGAAGGCATATCCTATATGGGATAACTCAATCAAGAACCTATTCCCGAGAACTCTATGAGAAATATACTTCAAACAATGTCCCATGTTATCCTATAAATAAGACACATGGGCTCCTCATTTAAAAAAATATATATATATTGAATCCCCAAACTCTAATCATGAAACCCCATCACCCAAGACTCAAAATATTCTATATTTAGTTCTCTAAAACATTATTGATGGGGTAATTAAGGGGTTTACATGAGATAAAATTCCCTTCGAGGTCCCAATCACCATATACAATCATTAGGAATGGTTATCCCTTTGAGAGAAACCGACTGCATGAGGCCACTCTCCCTAATTAGGGACCGACACAATTCCCCTATAAGGATCCTAGAGGAGAACCTATGTGCATTGTATAAATCCTCAACCATGTTTTGTTTCCCAAGTATTTTATTTCCCAATGAATAACCCCCTCAAAGTGTCTTATATCCCCATGCAATGCATTTATAGTTCCTTTGGGGAACCACATGTGGGACCTCTTTCCTCAAATTCAAGAATTATGTGAACCCCAATTTAAGCCCTTTCCCAACCCACCAGTGGTAGGGATACTCTCTATTTATATTTCATACCATAGTGGGATTTTTTCGAATCCTCCACAAAAACCGTGAGAAATGAAAAACCATTGAAATATGAACTATAGTGTGTCTCCTTTTTTCATTATATTCCATCCGTCAGTGGTTTCTTATACTTATCCTAAAACAGGTTAATGCTTTTCAGTGATATTATGAATTTATATCCCTTCGTTCACACGGAAGCCTTCTGTAGGATGTTGTCATGGAGTTATTGGTATCAGATAAAAGGGATAAGAACTTTTTCTAATATTTTCTTCCCCAACAAATTCATCCTGTAGTTCCAACATTGGAGGGTATGGATTAGGATTTCATTTCCAATAATCATGAAATAAGAACATCCTCCCTCCATATGGGATCAATTTTATGGAAACAACTTAGAGTAAGCCCTTAAAATTTCTTTTATGAGGTTGAACATCTGTTCCCCTTCACCCTCTTGGCTACTGAATCAGAGAGGTCAGCGACAATTGAGTCCTATCCTCTCCCTATCGTTTCATCGACCACTTCCACCATTAAAGGAAGAGAAGATTGTGGTATTTTATATCATCCACATCCTTCTTGTCCATAATATTAAATAATGTCTCCTCCTTACTCATGTGGAAATAAAGGAAATACATGATCATGACATCCACACTATCAGGTGCATGTTTTTAAAGGGGGTCAACCTTTTAACATTTCATTATTTCTTTTTTAAGAATGCCAACATTTTCATAGGTCCTCAATTCCATATATCTAACTAAAAGAAAAACAAATTTGCATGGTTTGTCAGATCTTTTATCACCTTTATGGGAATAGAAGATGGTCGTGATTAGGAAATCTACATGACCCCAAACCATCCTAGTGAATCCTCTTCAATAGTAAGCTCTAATCACAATGTTCTAAGTGAATCTTCCTCAAGACCAATCCCTAATCATAACCCCTTCATAACGAAAATTCTCCTATATAGTATTATCCCTAAAGACATTCATTGATCATCAAAGGCGTCAAATTACCTATGAAGCAAGAAAAAGGGATTCATATTCAGAAGTATACCCAAAAATAACCCTATAAATGGGCCATAAACCCTTGCAATACAAACATATAAAGGCCTCCATATCATTGTATCCTCACAACTGAACTACATAGTATTTTATTCACATTTAAATAGGATAGGTATAAATCCTCCATGAGGTCCAAAACCTACACCCAAAATTAATCATGTTCTCTCAATGCCTGATTTTGAGTAGGGTGTACTTCAACATGGAAATTTATATACCTTATAGGATTCATATGATTCTTCAACCTATGTACAACACTAAAAATTGTATTGGCTGGTTCCACCTGGGCTTCCTTTCCATTGTGTGTTCCTTATCACATGATCAAATAAAATGTAATATACTCTATAAAGATGCATCAAATTATGTGGGATCTAATTCCTTTCATGAGGATAGATTGGAGTCTCGTGACATGGGTTGTATAATGAAATCAAAAAAAATCTCATTTACCTAGATAATGATACACTACATATAACCCCAATATATGGTTAGAAACCCAATATCTTCATAATAACGACCAATGAATCTCTAACCAGAATATAATGGAATAACACAAATATAGAACCTTAGATAAAAAGAGATATCTCCATAGATTAAGAACATCAGGTACATAAAGATGATTCTAAAATCAATTCATGCTAATAATTTGGTTTTAATTCAATGTAGGCCAACATCATATTCATGAATTAATTAAGGATTCAAGAACATCTCTTAAATCTATATAATATCCCCCGAGTAGGAAATTATCCCCGCCTAAAGGGTGGGATAAACCAAAACTCCCATTCTATAAACGAATTTTAGTTATTAAGTACCATAGACAAAACATAGTGACGAGAACCTACCTTTGAAAAGAAGGTCCCCATGGATGTAGAACTATTTGGTTTTTTAGGTTCCAAGACAAAATAGTTGGAAATCGTTAGGAAATAATGATTTTCCCCGAAAAAAAAATTCATGGGAAAAAAACTTATGTACATTATGAAATTCAATATTACCTTTTATACTAAGGATGTGATATCCTTTTAAAGATCACTAATGTTCATTATGGAAATTATTTCCCTTCATAGTAACATTATATAGATGTATAAATTTAAATATATAAATTTACATTTCATTAAAACTACGTTGAACATTAGAATATATTTCTTAAGTTATTTCATAATGGTACATTTACATCTCATTGTATGATTTTCTATATCAAATTGATCCCTATTTCATATTTCCTGTCCATATTTATCATTCATCTATCTAAGTGCCAATATTTCAAGAAGCTCTTTTGATACACCTCAAAATTTTCAATATTTCTACTTTTCATAGGATAAACACATATGAGAAACTACCACTGGCTATTCATCATAGTGTGGTACTCTCTTTTTCACTATATATTCATTTAATTTTAATGTGACTCCAAACTATTGGGCATAGAGTCAAACTCTTGATGGTGGAGATATGGTATTATCTTCAATCCATATACTCTATTATTACAACTAAAAAACACCATGGTTTCATTTTCAATGTTTTCTTACATAATCCAATAATAAGACCAACTATTATCATGGTTTAAATGTCATAGAATACATGTAACACCTATTTACTACATCAAATTATCACCTTAATAGGAATGTGGATCATAATACAATACAAACTATCTCATAAAATGTCAATTTTATTGTATCTAATTATCCCCCATGTTATATTTTGAAACATTACATTTTGTAGGAAAAATTATATCTCATTCAATACACACTTTTGTTGACTTTCACTAACCATGTATCCATTATAGAACCTTTATGGAAACATAATATTGGATACCAACTTGATTCTTGTGTGGGTTTCCTTGTAATTATCTATATACATAAGTTGGTGTTTTTAAGATTGAGTTGGTAGTATTTTTTCATTAAACACATTAATTTTATTATTCCCAATATATAACTTAAGAACAACTTCTAAACATCCTATACATCTCTTCATAAATTATTTTTAATCGTCAAACATCATCCAAAAAATATAGACTGAATATATTTAAATATTTAAATACGATTCCATGAGAAATATATACAAATATTATTTGGTAATTACTCATTTTATCATAAAATATAAAACTAGAAACTTCATGAAAAGTTATAATATCGGTATTAAAATGAAGATATACATAATATAGAGTGAAACAATTATTAGGATACATATTCAAAAACCAAATTCTTTGTATTTAATTATTCTCCAACAAATTAAAAATGGTATTCATTTGAACTCATTATTCAATTTAACCAATTTATAATTAATACAACTCAAAAAGTTGTCTAAGAACTCAATTTTTATATTTATTGTCAGTTCAAAAAAATTGAAATGTCGGCATGAGCTTTTAAACCATTAATCCAACAATTTATTATCATCCCATTGCTTAGTAATATTCTATTTTATCTTACTCTCCTCCCCTGATAGAAAATAAATTATCAATTACTGAGATATAATAGAATCATTCTATACTTAATCTATTTTACATCAATCATTCCCCTCCAAGTCCATGTCATCCAAGATTTTTGTTGTAAATAAGAGGGTTTTATTTATAAAAAAAATTTCCCATTTAAAATAGTATTATATAAATATAATAGAATGAAACATAAAAAGTATCTACATGGACAACCCACATGCTTATTTTTCAGAGATAATCAACTAAAAAAACTGAGAATAATTTTCCCACATAATATTATACCATGAATTTCCTACATAAATGGATATAAATATGTTAGAAAATTATAACATTATAGGCATTAAAATAGCCTTCATTGTTCATAAAATGTCACTAATTTTGTCATTTATTAATATAATTTATCTCGCTTAATATTTAAACTCATTATTAATTATGAAGAATATGTGTCCCATTTATCTTCCCTCATTTATCAGGACCAGAATAATTTAGAAGTGGTCATTTTGAAAATTAAACCTACATTGAGTATGAAACTGTTATTAGAGAGAAAAAATTCGGGTTTATCCCAATGATTAAATAATATAAAATAAATTAATCATCTAATGTATAAGATAACATAAAAATTTAAGATCATACCCAATAACTAATTACGAAGTATATCACTTGTTCAATTACTCATATGTTAAATGTTCTTAGCAATTTATCCAATAGAAAAATTCCACACATCATTTTCACTTACTGTGAAATAGTTGTTTTCAACATTCATTCGAGAAAGCATTTGGTCTCTACTATACTATATTCTAAACATAACATTCGTATATATTTTTTCATACTGTTAACATATTTTTAACCTTTTAAAAAACCTAAACATGTCGATACAATGAACTATAAACAATAATTGATAAATAATATATTCCAAGGTAGTGATTTAGTTGATCATTCATTCATCTATGATGATATATGTTTATGAAATTTACCTGATTCAATTATTGATTTTTAATAATAGTGTAAACTCACATATAATTTCCTAGAAAATCTAATAGATTCTACCTATGGGGAAACACATTTTCTTATAAATATTTTTTGTAATATTTTTTGAGAATAGCCTTTGATACCTAGGGATTTTTATGTATATCTAATATGTGTATACGGATATTCAGGAAGTCCCACTATGAAATTAGATGACCAAATTAACGTCTTGATGAGGTGGAAACCTTAGAAAATACTATGGGAAGATAAACGAATAATTATATTACAGTATTGGTAGATATATATCAACATCATACATAGATTGGTAAAATTAGATAACCAAATAATGGGTAATATGTTGTAATCTTAAAAGAGTTTGACTCACATTTCCTACTTGAGGGTCTCACTAACTGGTGAAGGTGAATCTCATCCTACTTTCTTGAGGGCATATCACTAAAAAAATTAAATCTAACCATTTAAGGAATATAAAGAACCTATACATGATGAGGCCAATGTCATAGGGTATCTCCTCTACCATAATGATATTCCATGAAAATGGCGTTCTATTGAGATTAGGCTCAAATTAATTATAGATGATAGTGAGAGGATGATTTAGCTAATAGAAGCCTCTTTCTTAAGGAGCTTTCCCTAGAATCTATTAGAATATCAAAATTCTAAATAAAAATAATCAATATGAAAATAATTTATTACACATGTATCAGTACCTATAATTACCATATTAGGGATAAAAAATATCATACATTGAACCATGATTGGAGCTTGTTTTTCCATAACACTCCAATTCCTATATAGGACATCCAATATGACCTGGAAAAAAATGCATGAAATGGGTCATGGGGTTGTACTTTTTGTGGAATACAACTATGGAACAATACACCTACATTCACTCCTACATCCAAATAGAATCCACTGTAACCTCCTTAGGTAGGTCTACTCATTCCACCTAGAACATGCCCCAATCTCTACACTTCCCCTACTAGGGTTGTCCATCTAAAATGTTTCAATGAATATCCTATAATGTCAACCGTGGGAAGAGATATATACTATGTGTCCTATATCACAATAAGAATATCATAATATATCTTCTTGGCATGTGGGACTAATATGAGACCCCTCCATCAACATTCTCAATGTTAGGTATAATGAAATCGCATATATCTATTGATGAGAACCTATCATCTGATTCTAACTAGCTATAGAATCAAACTCTTATATTTGAAAACCAAATATTTCTCTCACTCTAGGAAATGAAACAACATGATAAATATCAATATCTAAATTTAATTAGAGTGATATAACAAAAGTGTGAATTTAATAGGCTATAGTCACATATTCAATTTTCTACATATGAAAAAATGTTAATTTTTATTATCAAATATATCCATAATAAACCATATCATATGTTTACATGATGAGATATGAGAACCTCAATTCCAATTGATACATAAACTTATTGCAATGATTCATGACTATCATCTTTTAGAATTTAATCATAATTATTCAATTGACAATGAAACCATTAAATAATTATTTAAACTATTTCCATGGAATGGTTAACACATCATTAGTATTTTAATTAAATTCCCAAAGATGTCTTACAACACCATTAATGGGAATCCTAGAAATAAAAACCATTTTTCTGTGATTATTAATACTATATATAAAACACGAGAAACCCACTCCATGTAATCATACACTACATGAGGATCAGACATGCCATAGAACACTGGAGTCCATTGTCTTCGAAACTCATAATGCACAGTCAACCAGTGAGTAGTGTAATGATCTGAAATTTTATTCCTCATAAAAACTGATGTTATGTTAAATAACATTAGTTAAAATCTATGAGATTTGTAAATGAACTACAACATATTAAAATAACATTATTAATAAATAAATTCTAAAAAGTTAATATATTAAATAATTAAATGATATTACCTTTAAAAGATAAAATATAAGTATGAGTTAATATTGATTGAAAATTAATTTTTAATTTTCTAGAAAAAGTAATCATGATAACCATGGGGGAAAAACATATAAAGTACTATAGAATCACCCATGGAAATGAGATTACAATATTCATTAAGAGATATCATATCCCAATATAAAATATATGAGTCCTATGGGATTATTTTACAAGAGAGAACATTAGCCTTAATGTTTCCTTCCCAGATGGTATGAGTAACAACATTCCATTCCCATGAAACATCATGCCATTCATAAAAATTAAATCAAATCTCACTGGGGGGATTTTAATTCCTTTAAAAACATCCACCAAGATCATATATTATATTTCAATATCCAATATCATAGCATTGTATAATCGACATAAAATAATCCCACCGATTAAGGAATTCACCTCATCCCATAAAGAGTTACCATAACCAAGGAAAACACAAAAACCCAATATTATTGAGCCACTTCCATCACTTAAAATATTTCCACCCCTCATTGATCCATCCACATATAATCAATAAATAGTAAACTTAAACCCAATTTTAGGAGGATTTCAACTGACCTAATCCACATTTGATCAATTTATGTTACTCCCTAAACTCATAACTTTAAGTGGGATCATCATCTTCAAATACATTACATTGTTTTTATAGGGGTATACAACACCATGGTTTGAAAAATGTTACATTACCTGTACTTGAAGGAGTATGTTGATGTATCTCCCACCCTCATCGAAATTGTTCCTAGATTTATATATAATATTGAATGAATAAAAAATAACAATTTCAATCACAATGGAATCCACTATTCTAAAGGATCCCCCCCTGTAACCATGACTCCATAAAATTTTTCATGTTCTACACAGAACCGAAAATACACATGAAACAACTATAAATGATCTAGATACCCATCTTCCACTCACTTCTAATGAAAAAGTTCTTTATGGATTTGATACATGGAACATTACGACACCCACTGTGAGATTCCATCGAAATACATCTCATATGGATGATTCTGTCCATTATCAATCCTTTATTTCTTATCCCCTGAATAAGTAAATTCCCCCACCCATGATTCCACTTACACCCAATCTTCATTTCTCATAATCATTATCATTATGAATATAGAGAATAATTTAGTGATCCTTTATAATGATGCACCTATAGCTTGAGGCATAGAAGATGCATCCTTCCGGGATGTTCGTGATGCATATTCTAATGAACAAATTTTTTTATGCCTTTTGTTGATCCAATGATGGTAGGATATGAAGTAGCCTCTTGAAATGTAATGTCTTTTACTTGAAACCTAGTGAAAAACAATGACTCTCCTTCCACTTTATCCTTCCAAAACCGGATTTCACCTCATCCCGCAATCTAGTGAACATTCTATTTAATGTCATCTAGAATTTTGAACATATTATAGGTGGTGTTATTTGACATTGTCACATTCGCATACCACTCTTACCAATCATTTCCATATCAGTAATTAAATAATTTATCCTATTAGTTCTTTTAGACATAAATATCTCAATGTATATTAGACTACATAGCCTACATGTCATTTTGTATGTTACGATGGATAATACCATTCTATTCAACTAGCCGTACCATATTATATATGGGTAAATATTGGGAAGTGTAATTTTCTATAAAGTTGCCTTTTTTATATTTTTTATTTTTTTATAACATATATTTTAATGTTTTAGAATTTAAATTTGGTAAAATAAAATTACTTTTTATGTTCCTTACATAATAATTTTTTTTTTCCTTAAATGTTTTTTTCTAAAAAATAATATTGTAAAAAATTATAATTTATATATTTTTTCATTATTTAAAAATAGCATAGAATATTATAAATCATTTTAAATATTAAATATGTATTCATGAAATAAAATTATTTATATGATGAATTATTTTATCTTATAAATACTATGTTCATTATTTCTATAACTAAATTTAAATGTTACTTTAATAAGAAATGTTTTTAGTATTTCATTCAAATTAATTGTTTTGATTGTAATATTTGGTTTTGGAATGATTTTTTATCAACATAAATTTTATTTTCTAATGATATAAAAATTTAGGTCATAAAAATAATTACCTTGAGTTATATTTTCCATTACATAAATTTTTATACTTGAAAACACACATTTTATAAAAAACTATTTTGGAATTTTTATTTTAATGTTCAAATTTTATAGTTGTCAAAATTTTATTTAATAAAATGATTTTAGTGATTCAAATCAAAAGGATAAAATTAGATAAAATTTACATTCTTATTTTTTTCATTTATAATAATTACTATGACTAAAAATTAATTACAATGGTAAAAATAAACTAGGATAAAATATCTAATGATTAAATAAAAGTACAAAAAATTGATATAGGTTGTCTCCAAAATGAGAAGATGAGGTGAATATTAACCTAAACACACATTCCATCCATTTTATCCTAATTTTTATCAATTTAAATTTGAATTTTAAAATTAAATTTCAAAATTATAATGGTGGCTTATGAATCTTGCCTTGTCTTTTGATTTAAAAAGATTACACTTCCACCACATAAAGAATCAGATTCGCATAGTTCTTTACCATAAAACTATAAAAGAATCCGCATAGAATCCAATACCCCACTCAAAATATTATAATAAAAATTATTTTTTAAAATTAATTTATTTCTATATATTTTTCCAATATAAAACATAAGATACCATCATGAGTAATATTGTTACTTACTGTTATCTTGTACTCCAGTCCTTCCAAAATAACCAATAAAAATTAATATAATGAAACTATTGTATTAATAATACATAAATATATTTATATTAAAAGTAATATAATTATTCAATACATTTAACCCACTATGAAAAATAAAACAACATCGATCTTTTATACGCAGGGATTAACGTCTTGACAAAGTGATGTTGTTCTTTTTTCATCAGTGCCTCTCAATAATGATAAAAATAGAGAAGCTTTTTGAAAATATAATCTTGTATATATTAAAAATAACATTATTAAATATTTTTTTTCATATAAAATCATTTTTTCAATTCATTGTGAGATGATATTGGTAATCATGGGTACGATAGAGTTTTTTCACCATAAACGATGAATTTCATTTTTCACACCCACCCATAATTAAGGATTCATAGAATGAAAAAATGAGGTTATATGATGTTTATTATATTTTTAATATTTTCCATCTATCACATTATGATTGTATAGATACACCCCTTTACTCATTAAATCAATAGGACATGTTACCATTTGTGTTTTTTAACCGCCTATATTAGGGATGTTATAATGATTATGTCATAAATTATTATCACATGTAATGTAATGTTAATAACATTTAAGATTTATATATTTAATATTTTTTTATCATAATGGGAATGTGTTTTTAATACTTATATTGTATATTATTATATTACCTTTTTCGAGATAAACAAAAAAACATGGTCATTATGCTGTCTATTTTTAGATTCATCATCTGTGTATTCCAAGTAATGAAAATTACTGTTAACTAATAATTGAAAATAAATAAATATTTATATCTTGAATTAAAGTTGATTCAAGAACATCAAACTAGTTATGTAGAATTGAATGAACCATCGTGATGTCCCTATAAAAAAACAACTAAATGTTCTAACAATTGATAAATAACATGTATTTTGTTTGTATATTGGTAATAAATTATAATATAATAATTATAAATTGGTTATTATAATTATATATGGGTTATCATATATGGTTTTAATATATTTATGTTCATTATAAAGGTTTTTAGATCACATTTGAGTAATAAATAATAAAATTTATTGGTTTTCATATCAACATGCTCGCTTTAAGACATGATTCATATTATAGAGACAATGTTTTATTTTGATGTATGTGATACACAGCTGATTAATTTTATCAAAAAATAATATTTTTATTGGTAATTAAATCTCAATTTTAATATCCATAAGTCAAGATGATTTTATTTATATTTCCTTTGAATTGTATCTATCTTTAGAAACTCAATTCTTATTCATATTTATTTGATTGTTCTTATTGAAATCAAATCATATAATCTATGTATGTTATCGAATTGGTTATATTATGTGATAATTTCTCTATTTTTTGGCTTTAAATTTTCACTAGATCACACATTCCTAAATTTCCCATCCTTCACAAATTCTGAAATCCTTAATGGATTTGATTAACTCAAACATCATTTCATTGAGTTAAAATGTTATTCATTAACAATCATTCCTATATATTTGATAAATCCTTAAATTTGATAATTCATTATATGTTTCACTTTTCTATTCTGGAAATATCATATTCTTATTTCAAAGATGTTTTATTGATGAATTACATTACCATAAATGTAAAAATGAATTATGAAAAAAATAAATCTCTTTTAAAGATGGGGTTTTTACCATTTCATTGTTAGCTATTATAAAAATGGTTTTTCATTTCTTATATTGAACCCACAAAATGTGTTTATTATTGTAAATAATATTTTTTGGTAATCATATATTTAAATGAATTTTTTACTACCTATTTTATTATTTGGTTTTTAAATATATGATTTTTTAAATATTCATCTATTTTTTCAATCCATTTAAAATAAAATTTTTTTATCCAGTCCATATTCCTTTTTGATAATATTCATATACTTTCATTTCATCATTATTGAATAAATTATTTAAAAGGAAATTTTCTTCAATTTGTTTTCATTTTTACTTTATTTATTCCTTTATAAAACTATCAATTATATAATATTGTTAATTACTTCTAAATTTAGCTATTTTTTTAAAATACTTATCATTCCATCATCAAAATTTTTATTTGTAAATTCAACATCATATTTTTAAAATAAATATAAATTTTTTTATAAACATTTTATTTTCCCTTCTATTATTCCTACAAGTATTATCACTAATGATATGGTGGTTTTATCACTATATTTAGGAAATTATATTTTTTATTTCATATGATTTATTCATTTCATGTTATCTAAAATTTTAAAAAGTATTGTAAAACCCTATATTTTCATATATTCCTTAATATATGATAATTTTTTTTAATTGGGATATGTATGTTTTGATTATTATGTTCAGGGTCCCATATCACCCTCCAATGACATAGTTAAGGTTTCATATATCAACAATTAATTTTTATATACAAATATTACATGTTATTAGATGATTATTCAATTCATAACATTATGATCCATGAAAAAATAATATAGGTTTAGAATCATTAGACTCATAGTCACAAAAGATATCATATTCAAAATGTATGAACATCATTTCCCATAATTATCTTAATAGATAACACCCTCCATATAATTATAATGCATTGATTGTTTCTTCATAACCTATGGAATGGAAACAAGATAATGGGTTATCATATATGGTCAATAAAGGTGTACAAAGGATATATCAATGATCACTTAAGAATAAAATGATTATAAGGGCATTAATTCCCTAATTTATCATTTTAAATCGATAACCTTCATATCGTATATCCAAACATGAAGAAATATAAAAATTATTTACAATTCAAAATACATTAATCATTAAAGAATCAATAACCACTAGACATGAGATTCATGATTGAAGAGTTAGACTAAATGAGAGATTTAATGGAATTTATTAATCCAAATTGAAAAATATCATTCAAGAACAATGTGTGAGAAGTACATGGATATGAATGGTTGGATATTGGATATTCTAGTCTAATGTAGTTGTAATCTGAGAGGAAATGTGATCATTTAAATATAGAAGGCATATCATTTTTTGATGTTCTATCGATATCAAAAATATCATAGAAACATACACCCATATATATATAAAAATATGAAAATTGGAAGATGTTTTCTTGTTACTGGAGGATTATTTGGAATGTCAAAAAAAATGTTCGGATCTATGTATGATCTCACTTTTGGGTTTCATATATTATTTTAATGGTGACATGCCTAGAAAAAATGCAGATCTAAATCCTCAAATACCACAATAATTGATTTTTTTACTGAATATCAATTCCAATGTGTATATGATACATATATTTCATATTATTTGTCAATGGATACACTCTAAAATTCATGAAACATGGGAAATATCATTTTGAATCTTGAATATCTCCTTCTCTTTGACTAGTATTTGAACATCATTCATTTTAATTAGTATCATTATATTACTCAAATATAGGTTAAAAATATTAATATACCATTGGGTAAAGGCATCCCAAAATACTCAATTATTTATCGTATTGAATTTTCATTCCATTAATTGTAGATAAACACACTCATATTGGTGAAATTATAAATAAATCTATAATTATTGTCATTTACCACATCGAATGAATGTCAAAAAAATTATATAATCCATACTATCTATGATAACAATATTTATGTTCATATGTAATGAATATTTACCCAACCATTTTGTGTGGTCTTGAGATGTTTTTAAATTCCATTTCCAATAGTAGAGTGATTACAAAAAATTATAATGGGATATAAATCATATTATTGGGTAGATGACTATAAAAATAAGAAGAACACCAAACATTTTTTGAAGAAGTAAGACCCTATAATGAAACATTATTCCATAAAAGTGGTAATGACTCAATCTAAAGGCATTGATTCTTAATGATCCAAATATATTCATTTTAAAGAAGAATAAAATGGAAATAACTCTTTTAGAATCACATATTGTTCTAGTTTCAATGACTTGATAAATTAATATTTCAATATATGAATTCCTTTGGTAAATGATTTTTGACAATGGCTTGGATTTTTATTTTTTCAATGTCATAGAGGACATGAACGTACCCTTAAAGGACGAGTAAATACTAATCTAATTATTTCAGTCTGAAAAGAGGAAGGTGTAGATGTCTATTATCGATGAAATCAACATTGGATTGGATTATGATATTTCTTTTGAAATATAAAATTATGGTTGTCCCACTCCATTATTAGAAAATATAGATTATATTTAATCATTCTATAAATCGAGTTTCAATCAAAACTAAAAGTTCAAAGATGACCATGGACTCTACTGCCGATCACTCAGGGAAATAAGTTGACGTATATTACAAATTTGACCATATCATTTAAAAATATCTTAGAATTATAGTAATCGAGGATGTTGAACCTATTATCACATAGGAATTATTGATTATACCTTAAAAGATCATAAAACATATTGAAGCCCAAATGGAATTCCTAATTAAAAGGGGTACACTAACTCCACTACTGGTATGAAAAATGCAGAAGGAATAAGGGAATAATGTTTTTTGAAGAAATTATTTGGGGGTAAATATAAGTGGATCAAAACCTCCATGAAAAAATAATGAAAATCCTATTTCATAATAATCTGGATCTATCTAACATAGAAACAATTAGTTCCATTTGAATATCCATTCACAAAAATTATCCTAATTTTATTGGGTTATATGAAACTAACATTTTTTCCATCTAGAATTGTATCCATGGATCGTCAAATTTTCACCAACTAGTTCTGAAAAATTCAGAGATGGACACAAAAATACACTGGGATTTTGTTCATTCTATACATAAAATTCCTATTTCGTTTATTAGTAGTTAAAAACTTGTTACATGTATTTTCAAATGGTAGGTATAGATGAAATTTTATTTTTTAACTATTCATTTAATATATTTCCAGATCAATTTTCTATTGTGTATAAGAATTTCTTCCCATTCTCAATCATCTAATGTTCCAAGACTTTGTACTAGTGAATTAAATTTACTATTAACCTCTAAGGAGAAGCTAGGACATTCTAATAATTTATATTCATTAATGGAGATTAAGTCTTACATTAAGAGATGTAATCTATGTGAGATCAACCTAGTGGGAAAATATTAATTTTCAATATGATGTTTTAAAAAACTACTAGCTATTACGATTGGTATAGATTTTTAAAATTAATTATCTTTATTGCCTTGGAGTAATATATAATGTTCTTCATTAGTAAAAATAAATTAAAAAAATAACAACATCTTTATTTGTCTCATTGGAAGATATGATAAACCTGACATTCCATTTAGGAATAGAAATTCATGATCTCTCTATCGATATTGCGGATATATTTTCAAGGAAATTTGGTCCTTAGCTAATTAAAATAAAAATACAGTAGTCTATGTTATGAATCATATATTTATAAATAGAAGTTTAAAAGAGTGTATTAGATCTCGATTATGTGGATTAGGCCTGAAAATTTATTTTATTGAAACAATTGTACAACTTATTCAATAGTAGAAAAATGGTACATATTTCTCTAATATTGTTAAATGAGGATGAGGTGTCAACTAGCCTCAATGATCTCATAAATATCTAGGAGTGGATTCGAAAGGAGACCTCCAAATCATGATAATTAAATGAATGTTAAAGGGATAAAATGTTATTAATTTATCCTCAAAGGGATAGAAAGGTTAGCAAGCCTCTGTCAATAATCACGAATTGGGAACATGTCTTGGATGATTGGAAATATGATAATAATCTTGTGATAACCTTATTTATGAATTTATTTAATCAGACCACATATAATTTTGATTTTATGGATGGTCTAATTCAAAATATAGTAAATGATGAAGATAATTCCATGTTGGTCTCAATCAATTTTGAATTTGAAATAAAATAACTATGTTTGGATTGAATAATAGCAGTTCTCATGGACCAAATGGGGTCAATGTTTTTCATTGAATCCTTATGTAAAATTATTCAAAAATATGTTTATAATATAGTTAATAATTGTATAAATGTTGGATCTCTAACAAATATTGTAAATTCCCAATTTATAATTTATATTCCCAATATGGACAATTAAAGTGATATAATCTCCTTTCAGATTTTGGCTTTGTTGAATGCCATTGAGAAAACAATAGGTATAATTATTGATAATTGTTTGGCCAGAATAAAGAATAAAATTTTTATTCATAATCATTTAAGGTTAGTTAAATAAAATAACATATATGATTTCATTATCACAATATCAGAGTATCTAAATTTTATAGGAAAATATATTTGGGGATTCAGAAATTTCATTAAATCTGGACATCAAAGAATAATTTTAAATTATAAATTAGGGATTCATTTTTAATGTCCTTTGGAATTTTATGATTAAAATTTTCTTTTTTCCTTATATCCAAATTCATTTATCCTCAGGGGTCATATCTATTTTTATTAATTGATCAATGAAGTTGTTAGAAAAGGATAACATATTTTAGAAATTATCTTTCCCATCATAAGGGATTATTTTAGCAGAAATTGTAAAAATATTATGGAGAAAGGTGAGTGGAATCCTATTCATGATGCTAGATATTTACATGATCATTCACACTTGTTTTATTATATTAAACGTACAATGTTTTATACTTTTGGGAAATGATATAATTGTTAAAAATTTCATCATACATTATTAATGAGTATAATGAAAGGTGATCTGATAGAAAATATTATATTATATTCATTAGTAAAAATATTTTATGAAATAGAAATGTCTACATTATTAATTAATTATTCATTAAATATGTGTTAGTACTTTTCAATAACATTTTTTTTTGTGGAATACAATGATCTATTAATTTTAATTATATATTGGTTATAGTTTGATGACTCATGGAATCATTGAAAGTTAGGTATCTCTCAGTTATGAAAATAGTTTTCCTTGTGATTCATATTACTTACTAAATATTTGTTTATTCTTTTATTGTATATATATATATATGCCACCCCATACTACTATAGAATATCAGTTTTTCTATAAAAAAACTATGTCCCAATTGGTTCCATTCATGAATAAAATATCATCATCATGCCATATAAGCAATATTGTCAGCATAATTCTCTTGAAGGACATGGAATAACAAACAATTATAACTATAATAAATCCAAAAACGATCATTATATCTAGAGATTGATAAAGAAAAATTTAGACTCTTGGATTTTTAAAATCTATATTTTATAGGAAGATAAAATCTCTAAATATAAATTATGTCAAATGAAATTTTTGTGTTTTAAAAATGTCTTCTCCAGTAAATTTTTAATTCCCAAAGAATTTTTAATAATAAATCATCATTGAACATTTGTTATGAAAATTTGATTATTATGAATCTTTTGGATTTTCATAGGTATTCTGATTAGGTGATTAACCTCAATATTTGAAATAGAGACAAAATGAATAATATGGAAAACATCCATGATGATATTAAGCCTATTGTGTTGAATCATAATTTGATAAACCAAGAGGATATTATAATATGGGAACCGAAAATGAATGGTAATCTTAACTTTAGGTTTATTTATATAAACTATAACCATAGTATGATTGACAATTATATGATAATATTAAATTACAAATTGGTGAGACCCTCCAGATTGAAGCTAGTTTAGGGAATATCCTTTATAATGCTCCGAGTTGAATTTTTCATGTACTCACTCAGTATTTATTGATAATTAAAATGAATTTTATTCCAACATTAATATAAACATTTCAACAATATTTTCTTGAGATTTAACAATTGCTTAAAATTATAGTAGATGATCTTTGATATGCTTGAGTTCTATATGTAACAAGTGGATTCAATATATAATATTATCATAGCTTTTATAGGATTTATCATTATAAATTGATGCTGAATGATCTCATAGTGCCCAGTGTGGAATTTTTTGAAATAACCAGGGTAAGAAATAATTATAGTAGGGTTGGTTTACCACTAGTTACAATGAGATCTACCATGGATCATATTTTTGTGGAAGACTATGATTCCGACCCGATAAAAATGATAACTACAACGAAACTTTTCTTGAATTATTTTTTCTAAAATATTATTATATTATTGGGAATTATTATCCTCCATGTAGAAATTTAGAATCTATATGGATATAACCATTCATTTTATTTATAAAGTGAAATGCTGATAGTGTGTAAAGAGGTATTCCCAATCCTGTGGGATTTGGTGTTATTTTTAGAGACCATAATGGTTACATCAGGGTCCACCTTTATAGTACATGTATATTTTCAAAATGTTTTGAGGTGAAAATGATTATATTAATCAATGTGATAGATATGGAAAAACAAATAGGGAAAAAAATTATGGCCTGAATCTGAAAATAATTATTTCATGAAAACTATTATATATGGTAACTATCATTTATCTTTGAAGAAGAATGACCAGATTTTTAAATGCATGGATTCTCTATCAAACATGAATTACCTAATCACTGATGTTTTTCTGGAGAAAAATTACATTGTTAATGAAATTGAGAATAATGGGGTCTGCTATGAGAATATCATTTATTCTATATTACTTCCATGGTAGTTGATTCCTCTATTTCAAAGATTCCATTTTAAAATCCATTCCTTAAGAAACATGTAATTTTGTTTCTTTTTTCAGATAAAATTAGTTTACCAATATAATATGAACAATATCTATGAGAGAATAACATTGGTGCATCTCATATAGTTTTTCCATAGACATCTTTTCATAAATTAAATTCCTCGGTCAAGGATTACTTATAAGTCTGTCATAGTAGATAGGGATCCATCCCCATTCAATCATATCCTTAGTCAGAGTTCACTCCCAAGACATTCATTTTAGAAAATGTCCTTTTCTAAAATGGTTTCAATATAAAATTTATTAATTATTATTTCATAAATATACATCATTACCCAATTGGTTATTGGGCTATATAAATTTTTTCTCATCCCTAAAATATTGAAAACCAAACTTCTTTGTTCTAAAATATCATAAATCATTTATCAGATATCATAAATAGAGGAAACGAAATATAATTCATTAATGTTTACACATTTCATCATATAATAACCTGTATGAAATAAATGGGTTTCATAAATATCTCATCATCATAATCATAAACAATCTATGTAAATAAAAATTATGTTTTAATTGGATCATATCCTAATTAATGAATAAGTAATATAGACAGATGTTGTCTAAAAATAATCCTTCAAAAGATCAGTTGATATATTTCTAGAAAAAATGAACATTTTCTTGAAGTAACTTAATTAAAATTTACAAATTCCCAAATATTGAGTAACTTTTTTCCATTTAAACTACCATTGGAAACATATAATGAGTGATTCAAACCATTCATCAGTCATTGTGGAGGAAAATTATATTCATTATGTGAATGCCTAATCAAATATTCCTATATCATTTTTGATAAAATTAAAATTTAACATGTTATGAAATCAAAATAGATATCTAATTGAAACCATTTTATAAATATTCGATTATGAATAAAAATTACATCAAACAATCATCATAGAATATTGAAAATATTCTTGAAAAAATATTTATAAGAAATTATTTTGGATGAAAATTATTTTTAAATGAAGGGAAAAATATTATTTATTTTCAATCAAATCATTTTTCATTTATATTAATTTATTAACATGAATAAATTGAAATGATAAAAATAAATTTACATAAATGAATATAAGAGATTATATTTTAATTTATACATGATATTTATATCATAAAATATCATTATTAGAAACTTGAACATAAACAATCATGATGAACAGTGAGATGGTAACTTAAATAACTTACCTAATTTTCAACCTTCTTCAAAAGTTCTCTATAATCATGTATAATATATTTAAATAAACTATTATTCTTTAAGAAATCCATTATATAGATATAATGTTGTATATAGTAAAATATTTACATTTTGAAACCCATTTTTAATAATTTTTTATTAAAATCATCATTATTTGGTGTTACCTACTTCATTTTCATGTGAATTTTTATTTGGTAGTATTAATAGTTCTACATAGATTTTGGTTTCATCATATACTAAATGTAATTCAAAAAATAAATATCATATATATTCCTTATATATATATATATTCATCCATAATATTTAGATATACAAAAAATAATTACTCCATTCATAGAGATGGTTGGCCATTCATATGCATGAACGATGCTTTCACCTTTTGATGGATAAATATTAGAAAGGTAAACAATATTTTGCCCATATAAAATCTTTATTATATTATATAAACCATATGAATTCATTAAATCAATTATTATTACAATATATGTAAAGAAGACCTAAAAATGAATCACATTCCCTAATGTAGGTAATAAATCACACATAAAAATGGGTAACATTATCATCTTCCAAAAGATTGGATAGTAAAAAGGTGGATATAATATTATAATATTAGATTAATACATATAAAATATATATAATATATAAAAATTAAGATTGTCAAGATAACTATCCATAAAATATGGTGATGGAAAATTAAGTGTATCAATATATATAGGCGGTAGTCCACAAGTACACATGAATGATACTTTCACACCCTATTTTATGGAAAAGGGTGAATAATTGTTTCTAAATAACCATAATAAATTTTTTATATATTTATTATATTTAATTAACATGTTTATTATGATGAAAACATATTTTATTGGTGTTAGAATATGAAATCAACTTATAGGGTTCGGGTTACAAGATCCCAACTGTAAAGACCCGCAAATTTCAAGGAAATTTTTTTCTTAATTTTCTTTGGAATTTTACAAGAGCGCAGCTTCAGACGGCACCTGATTCCGAGGCCCGGTGTGCCCGGAATCATTTTCCGAAGTTTGGCTCGGGTACGTTCAGTGAACGGACGAGCGGGTTTTTCTATCTTTTGAACCGGTGCCCGGAATCGAATTCTGAGGGCACCAATGAAATCGCAGCGCCGGTATTTGCTTAGAAACGTCTCTTCCGGAGTTGCGTTTGCTCAGACGTGGTTTTTAAATTTTACGGCTTTAAGTCAGAAATAAAATAAAGTTTGTGCGACAACTTTATTTTATTTCACTTAAGCTGCTTGGAAGCCACTTGAAGTCACTTAAAGACGGCTTGAACTGAGTTGAACTGGATAGGATGCTATCCAGAAATATCCTACCCCTTGGTAGGATATTTGTGCGGTGGGACCCGCACGAGCCCGCCGTTTCTTTCGCTAAGTAACGCACCCGCGAAAACCCGTCAAGGAAACTGAAAAGTCAACCGACGCGTTTCTTTAATTCTTAACAGACCATTTAATTGGGCTGTTTCTTTCGTGAATTAAATGGGCTGTTTTATTCGTTGAATTAATTCAACGAATTAAGTGGGTCGTTACTTATGCGTTTTGCGTTTGTTGGCAAAATAATAAAATAGACAACTTGTCTATTTGGGAGGATTGCTATTCCTCTGAGCCTCCACCCTCTCCGTGAAGAACGCGAAGAACGCGAAGAACGCGAAGAACGCGAAGAACGTCGGCGACCGGAATTCGACGACGCACACCAAGATCTGCGACGTCGACGAGATCTACCCGCGACATTCTTCGGCGACGCCTCTTCTTCCGCGGCCGACCCTCGTTCGGCAACAAAGGTGAGAATCGGATCTTTTCTTCTCCCTTTTTAATTTCAATAACAACGGATTTAACTAATTAAATCCGTTGATCTTGATCCGGAGATTGGCGACGCGACGAGCGATTCCGCGACGAAGCGACGATCTCCTTCCTCCGCGACGAGCGATTCCGCGACGACCCCTCGTCCGACGACGACGACAAGGTAAGGGATGTTGGATTGTATTATCTTTTTCCCGTGTTTATTCTTTTCAAGTAAAGAAAATAATCTCCGAAAATTTTAATTTATTTAAAATTGTTGTTGATTTTCCCTCCCGGTGACGTTTATGACTAACGCGGAGGGTGCGGGTCTAACGAACAAGACCCGGCAACCCTCCGCCGATCTTCTCTTTTTGTGCGGATTTGGCGGACGACGACGAACCGTGCGGCAAGGGCAATTTGTTGGCTCCGCAGTGAAGATCGTCCCCCGGGAGGAGCATCGGCGCAGACGGGAAAGAAATCGGGCCACCGGAGCATCTCCGGCGGCCCGCGGAAGGCGGCGGCGGCGCGGGTCGCCGGCGCGGCGGCGCCGGCGACCGGAGGCGGCGGCGCCCGACGCGCCGCCGTGGAGGAAGCCGCCGCGGCTGAAGCCGCGGCGGCAACGGCGGCCGGTTCCGCGGCCGCGCGGAACCGGGACGGACGCGGCGGCCCGGCCGCGTCCGCGTGACAGGCGGCCCCCCGCGGGGCCGCGGTTTCCCTCAAGCCGCGGGTTCAACCCGCGGCGGTGGCGGCTCCCTCGGCCGCCCGGCCGAAGCCGAGCCGGCCGGTCCGGTCGGCCGGGCCGCGCCCAGGCCGGACCGGACCCGGCCGAGCCGGTTCGGACCGGGTCGGGCCGACCCGGTTCGGGCCGACCCGGTTCGGCCGACCCCAGGGGGGGTTCGGGCCGGGTCGCCCCGGGCCCGGAACCCCCGTTTCGGGCCCTCTACGGTCTATCGCCCATATCTTGGGCCTGGGACCTCCGATTGACGAACCGTCAGTGGCTATGCGATCCTTGGATCGAGACGGTCGTTTCAGTATATTATACTCAAGGTTTCGGAAGACTTTGGGTTCGGCCGGGTTGGTTCGTACACGAAACCAACCGGGCCCTCGGAGCGGAAACGCTCATAACTTGAGCTACGGACGTCCGATCGACGTACCGTCAGCTGTGGTAGTTTCCTCTAAGTGAGACGGAACTTTTGGCATACTCCGCCCGAGGTTCGGATACAGGCGGAGTACGGTCGGGTTGGTTTTGCCCTAAAAAACAACCGGGCCCCTGGGACGAAAATGCCAATAACTCTCAGACCGGGCGTCCGATTGACGCGCCGTCTGTCGCGTTGAGATCCTGTTGTCGATACGGAACTTTTGGATACATCAACTTCGGACTACGTGTCAGTTGATGTATCAGCCCCTCGGCTCGTGGAGCGGACCCTCCTAAACGAGCTCGCTACGTGCGGGAACCCTAGCGCTGGCTGTGACCTCGACGACAGAGCAGAGATCCTCCGTGGACTGCGACGACGACAGAGCAGAGATCCTCCGTGGACTGCGACGACGGCAGAGCAGAGATCCTCCGTGGACTGCGACGACGGCAGAGCAGAGATCCTTCGTGGACTGTAGTGACGACTGTGCAGAGATCCTCTGTGGACTGCGTCGACTACTGCACTCAGCGATCCCATGTGGATCAGTGCCTACAGGTTCTGTGTGAGCCCGATCCTCCGTGGGTCCTTACTACCGGTTCTGTGTGAGCCACTGCCTACAGGTTCTGTGTGAGCCCGATCCTACGTGGGTCTCTTGCGGGGGTTAGTACCTATCGATCCTTCGTGGGTCCGACGACTTAGATGGATCAGTGATCATCTTTGACGTCATCTGAAAAGTATACCTGGTCGAGCTGAATCTTATGTTACTCTCCTTTGTGGATTGTGTTGAACTATCCTTTGTGGATTTACTATTTACTCTCCTTGTGGATTTGAGTCTTGCTTTCCTATGTGGATTGAGTTGTTCTTGAGCTCGTGAGCAGAGCTAGAAGTGGGGACTTAGGTATATGTATGGGCATATACCTAAGTCAAGTCAGATGTTACTTCGTGATTGCATCTTTCTTTTGTGCTATATCCTTTGTGGATTTCGGGAGACCTTCGGGGGTCTCGGGGTCCTTACTGAGTAGTTGTACTCACCCCTGCACGGGCTATGCCCGCACCTTGTTGTGTTGGTTGCAGACGACGGACAGCACTGATCACGGTTGGGGCGTGGAGCAGGACGGTACCTGGAGGTGGACCACTGGGCGGGACGTGCTCGGAGCGGACGTGGGACCCGAGGAGCTTGGAGGCTATCTGTACCCACCCTTCAGGTGGGATTGCCAGTGGACGACACGAGGCCGCCGTCTTTTCTTCAGTTGCTGTTTTTCTTTTCAGTTGTACTTTACAGTTGGGCTTGTATTTCCGGCCCCCTTTACTTTTCTGCACTTTACTTTCCGCTTGCTGACTCTGTGTGGTTGTTACTTATAAAGGCAATGCCTTCCCTGTTTACTGGGATTTTACGCCTTGGTGCTAGTCGCCAGCCCCTGGCCTATGGAAGGCGGGCTTGGGGTAGTCACGGCACGGGCCCCGAGGACGGGTCGTGACAAATTGGTATCAGAGGCGGTCGGTTCTACCGCAGACTCTGATCGTCCTTTCCTTCTATGTGAAGCAATAGTGTTTAGTGTATTGAGTGTGGTTATCAGTTCAGGGAGCCCAGTGTTGGTGCGGCGGCCGACGTATCCGTACACCAGGACCCTAACTCCTGATTTCCGACTTAATGCATGAAAACATTGATTGCGTGTGTGTTTCGAGTTTTCTTTGTGATTACTTGTGTCAGCTCACCGGGTATACTGATCTGCTTTATGAAAGTCTCAAGTTTTCCTTGTGATTACTTGTGCCAGCTCACCAGGTATACTGTTCTGACTGTGGTGCTCTTGTTCTCCTTTTCAGGATGGCCCCGCGACGACTGCCAGCTAGGGTTCCGAGTGTAGGGCGCGACGGCAGCCCACCGAGCGACGAGGCCTCGGTGCAGGGCCCTTTGCCAGCTGTGGCACCGGCGGTAGCTTTACCCGCCGAGCCACCGATGCTTCCAGTACCAGACGCTGACGATGCACGTCGCCTCAGGGCACTGCACGAGTTTCAGAGCCAGCGACCGCCCAGGTTTCGCGGTGAGGCGGACCCCCAGGCCGCCGTGGACTGGCTAGAGGCGGTGGTACGGATCTTTCGGCTAGTGAGGACACCAGCGGATCTCATGGTGATTCTCGCAGCGAGCCTCCTGCAGGCGGCGGCAGGACGATGGTGGAGCTTGATGCTCCAGGTTCACGATGAGGCATCCTTTCTCTGGGCGGACTTCGAGAGCCTCTTCCGCTCTGAGTTCGTCCCGGCCACCCTCCGAGCGGTGCGCATCCAGGAGCTTCTCCAGCTGCGCCAGGGCAGCATGACGGTCGCTCAGTACGCGGCGAGGTTCACGGACCTATCTCGCTACTCGACCGACATGGTACGGGACCCCTTCTTCCGGGCCCGGACCTTCGAGCAGGGCTTGCGACAGGAGATTCGGGCGTCGCTGATCTCCCTCAGCATTCCGACCCAGGCGGGAGTGCTGGAGCGAGCCCTCCTGATCGAGAGCTTCCTGGCAGAGCCTTCTTCAGCGGCGAGACCTAGCGCAGGGCGGCAGGTAGCTGAGTCTTCGGCAGCAGGTAGCCGACGGATGACTCACGGGTCCAGGCAGACCAGACCCCCACGCAGACGGCCTCAGGACACCGGCTCAGCAGTACGAGGCACACAGCGGAGTGCCAGCCTTTCGAGAGGCAGGCTGTGCTACTCTTGCGGCGGGCATGGTCACATGGCTCGTGACTGCCCGACTCGCCGACCAGAGGAGCAGTAGACGGTGGAGGGGCCACCCAGGCAGAGGCAGAGGGTCGACCGTGGCGGTCCGCAGGGAGGAGGCGGACGAGGCAGAGGAGCTGGCCGAGCAGCGGGTGGTGGGCGACGCTTCCAGGCTCTACCCCCACCACCACCAGGAGGGCCACCTCGACCACAGGGAGCTGGCGGGCAGGGACAGGCCCAGCTCCAGGCAGTGGAGGCCTACGACCCCGACTTGCCAGAGATGATTCGAGGTACGATCTGTGTCTATTCCACCCTTGCTGCAGTACTTATAGACACAGGAGCGAGTCACTCTTTCATAGCCTCTGCCCTTGTTTGGAGCTCGGAGATTCCGACTGAGCCGTTGGCTCGATCCTTACGACTAGAGACTCCTACGGGATCAGACTCGACGATTACGCACTGGTGCCGGCAGTGTGAGCTTACTCTAGGAGGCGAGAGCTTCGGCTGGGATCTCCTTGTAGCGGCGTCGAGGCCTTACGACGTCATCTTGGGCATGGATTGGCTATCCACGGTTCATGCCCAGATCGACTGTTTTAGGCGCAAGGTGCGATGTGTTCGTACCGACGGGAGCAGGTTTACCTTCACCGGCGAGAAGGGAACCTTTGCAGCACAGGATGGACTTCCGCGGAGGAGAGTGCAGCCCATCTCTCATCAGTTGGCTAGCCTCATCCTAGGAGCAGTGGACGTGCGGAGTCCGGCTTTTCCTGCAGTGGTGGACCAGTACGTGGACGTCTTTCCCGATGACGTTCCAGGGCTACCTCCTCGTAGAGAGGTAGACTTTTACATCGACTTGTACCCCGGGACAGCCCCGATATCTACTCCAGCATATCGGATGGCCCCCGCCGAGCTTCGGGAGCTGCGGGTACAGTTGGAGGACTTGCAGAGCAAGGGGTTTATCCGACCCAGTGTTTCACCCTGGGCTTCCCCGATTTTGTTCGCCAAGAAGGCGGACGGGAGCTTGCGACTATGTGTCGACTATCGTCGCCTGAACCAGGTGACAGTGAGGAACAAGTATCCGCTTCCACGGATTGATGACCTCTTCGATCAGCTCAAGGGAGCGCGGTGGTTCTCGAAGATAGACCTCCGGTCAGGCTATCATCAGCTCAGAGTTCGAGACGAGGACGTGCAGAAGACGGCCTTCAGGTGTCGGTATGGCCATTATGAGTTCTTGGTTATGCCGTTCGGCGTAACCAATGCTCCAGCAGTGTTCATGAGCCTCATGAACAGGATCTTCCAGCCATACCTCGACCGATTTGTCGTTGTCTTCATTGACGACATTTTGATATACTCGACGACTGAGGAGGAGCATGCCTACCACCTGCGAGTTGTGCTAGACACACTCCGAGAGCACCAGCTTTATGGCAAGCTCTCAAAATGCCAGTTCTGGTTACGTGAGGTCCATTTCTTGGGGCACGTCATCTCTGAGGCGGGAGTTGCAGTGGATCCCGCGAAGATCGAGGCAGTGCTAGCTTGGGAGCCACCCAGGAGCGTGACAGAGGTGCGGAGCTTCTTGGGCCTAGCGGGATACTATCGGAGATTCGTGCCAGACTTCTCCAGAGTTGCGGCACCACTCTCAGCCTTGACGAAGAAGGGGAAACCCTTCGTGTGGTCAGACAGATGTCAGCAGAGCCTCCAGGAGCTGAGACAGAGATTGACCAGCGCACCTATCTTGAGGTTGCCTGAGGAGGGAGTTGGGTACGTAGTTTACTGCGATGCATCAGGGACTGGACTCGGGTGCGTCCTGATGCAGGAGCGGGCCGTGATCGCCTACGGATCACGTCAGTTGAGGCCGCATGAGCAGAACTACGCCACTCATGACCTGGAGTTAGCAGCAGTGGTCTTCGCTCTGAAGACTTGGCGGCATTATCTGATGGGCGAGCGCTTCACTGTCTTTTCTGACCACCAGAGTCTCAGGTATATCTTCTCTCAGAAGGACCTGAACCTGAGACAGCGGAGATGGCTTGAGTTCCTCCAGGACTATGACTTTGAGATAGTCTATACTCCTGGGAAGGGGAACGTGGTAGCCGATGCCCTCAGCAGGAGGACGGGCATTCAGCTACTTGAGGAGGCGACGGAGCAGCTAGCCTCCTTGCAGTTATCCTTCGTGGATAGAGACGGAGCAGCCTTTCTTCAGTCTCTCACAGTCTCTCCTCCACTTCTACAGCGGGTCAGAGAGGCTCAGCGTGGGGACGCTGACTGTGAGACCCGGCGTGCACTGATATCCTCAGGTCAGGCGCCTGATGGTTTCTCCCTTGGAGCAGAGCACGACATCCTTTTCAGAGGGCGTACCTTCGTACCAGTTGCTTTACGAGAGGAGGTGCTGAGAGAGTTTCACACTTCTCCCTTGGCGGTACATCCCGGAGTGGCGAAAATGTACCAGGATCTCAGACGACAGCACTGGTGGCCGGGCATGAAGAAAGCTGTGGTAGAGTTCGTTTCACGATGCCTCACCTTCCAGCAGGTGAAGGCAGAACACCAGGTACCAGCAGGCTTGGTACAGCCCTTGGAGGTCCCAGAGTGGAAGTGGGATAGCATATCTATGGACTTCGTGACTGGACTTCCACGTACTTCCAGAGGTCACGACTCCATTTGGGTGATTGTCGACCGACTCACCAAGTCGGCACACTTCTTACCCATCAGAGAGCAGGGCTCAGTGGAGAGCTTGCGACGTCTTTACGTCCAGGAGATCGTACGGCTTCACGGTGTGCCATCATCTATCGTCTCCGATCGAGATGCTCGTTTCACTTCCCGGCTTTGGAAGGGGTTGCAGGAGGCGTTCGGGACGCGGCTCCATCTGAGCACAGCCTTCCACCCTCAGACGGATGGTCAGACGGAGAGGACCATACAGACACTCGAGGACATGCTCCGTGCATGTGTTCTCGACTTTGGTCGCAGCTGGGAGGACCACCTACCCTTGGTGGAGTTCGCGTACAACAACAGCTACCACTCCACCATCGGGATGGCACCATACGAGGCGTTGTACGGCAGACCCTGCAGATCACCGTTGTGCTGGACAGACCCTGGGGAGTCAGCACTCGTGGGACCAGAGATGGTCCGAGCCACGACAGAGAAGGTCCAGATCATCCAGGAGAGGATGAGGACAGCTCAGAGCCGGCAGAAGTCATATGCTGACAGGAGGCGGAGGCCACTAGAGTTCGAGGATGGCGACCACGTCTTTTTGCGTGTCTCACCTCGACGTGGTTTACGGAGATTTGGCCGAGGCGGCAAGTTGTCTCCACGCTTCATCGGGCCTTTCCAGGTCCTCAGCAGGATAGGAGAGGTGGCTTATCGCTTGGCTCTACCACCTCAGTTGCACCGGGTGCACGACGTCTTCCACGTGTCTCAGCTGAGGAGATACGTGCACGACCCGACGCACATCATCGACTTTGGGGAGCTGGACGTGGACGATGGGGCGACTTTTGCGGAGGTCCCAGTGGAGATCGAGGATCGACAGGAGCGGGTCCTATGTGGGCGGTCGATTCCTCTTGTGCGCATCAGATGGCAGCACGGTAACCTCCAGGAGAGCACTTGGGAGCGGGAGGCTCAGATGCGTGCTCAGTACCCCCATTTGTTCCCCTAGTTTTTGATGTATCTTTACGGGGACGTAAAGCCCTGAGGTGGGAGTAATGTAAAGACCCGCAAATTTCAAGGAAATTTTTTTCTTAATTTTCTTTGGAATTTTACAAGAGCGCAGCTTCAGACGGCACCTGATTCCGAGGCCCGGTGTGCCCGGAATCATTTTCCGAAGTTTGGCTCGGGTACGTTCAGTGAACGGACGAGCGGGTTTTTCTATCTTTTGAACCGGTGCCCGGAATCGAATTCTGAGGGCACCGATGAAATCGCAGCGCCGGTATTTGCTTAGAAACGTCTCTTCCGGAGTTGCGTTTGCTCAGACGTGGTTTTTAAATTTTACGGCTTTAAGTCAGAAATAAAATAAAGTTTGTGCGACAACTTTATTTTATTTCACTTAAGCTGCTTGGAAGCCACTTGAAGTCACTTAAAGACGGCTTGAACTGAGTTGAACTGGATAGGATGCTATCCAGAAATATCCTACCCCTTGGTAGGATATTTGTGCGGTGGGACCCGCACGAGCCCGCCGTTTCTTTCGCTAAGTAACGCACCCGCGAAAACCCGTCAAGGAAACTGAAAAGTCAACCGACGCGTTTCTTTAATTCTTAACAGACCATTTAATTGGGCTGTTTCTTTCGTGAATTAAATGGGCTGTTTTATTCGTTGAATTAATTCAACGAATTAAGTGGGTCGTTACTTATGCGTTTTGCATTTGTTGGCAAAATAATAAAATAGACAACTTGTCTATTTGGGAGGATTGCTATTCCTCTGAGCCTCCACCCTCTCCGCGAAGAATGCGAAGAACGCGAAGAACGCGAAGAACGCGAAGAACGCCGGCGACCGGAATTCGATGACGCACACCAAGATCTGCGACGTCGACGAGATCTACCCGCGACATTCTTCGGCGACGCCTCTTCTTCCGCGGCCGACCCTCGTTCGGCAACAAAGGTGAGAATCGGATCTTTTCTTCTCGCTTTTTAATTTCAATAACAACGGATTTAACTAATTAAATCTGTTGATCTTGATCCGGAGATTGGCGACGCGACGAGCGATTCCGCGACGAAGCGACGATCTCCTTCCTCCGCGACGAGCGATTCCGCGACGACCCCTCGTCCGACGACGACGACAAGGTAAGGGATGTTGGATTGTATTATCTTTTTCCCCTGTTTATTCTTTTCAAGTAAAGAAAATAATCTCCGACAATTTTAATTTAATTAAAATTGTTGTTGATTTTCCCTCCCGGTGACGTTTATGACTAACGCGGAGGGTGCGGGTCTAACGAACAAGACCCGGCAACCCTCCGCCGATCTTCTCTTTTTGTGCGGATTTGGCGGACGACGACGAACCGTGCGGCAAGGGCAATTTGTTGGCTCCGCAGTGAAGATCGTCCCCCGGGAGGAGCATCGGCGCAGACGGGAAAGAAATCGGGCCACCGGAGCATCTCCGGCGGCCCGCGGAAGGCGGCGGCGGCGCGGGTCGCCGGCGCGGCGGCGCCGGCGACCGGAGGCGGCGGCGCCCGACGCGCCGCCGTGGAGGAAGCCGCCGCTGCTGAAGCCGCGGCGGCAACGGCGGCCGGTTCCGCGGCCGCGCGGAACCGGGACGGACGCGGCGGCCCGGCCGCGTCCGCGTGACAGGCGGCCCCCCGCGGGGCCGCGGTTTCCCTCAAGCCGCGGGTTCAACCCGCGGCGGTGGCGGCTCCCTCGGCCGCTCGGCCGAGGCCGAGCCGGCCGGTCCGGCTGGCCGGGCCGCGCCCAGGCCGGACCGGACCCGGCCGAGCCGGTTCGGACCGGGTCGGGCCGACCCGGTTCGGGCCGACCCGGTTCGGCCAACCCCAGGGGGGGGTTCGGGCCGGGTCGCCCCGGGCCCGGAACCCCCGTTTCGGGCCCTCTACGGTCTATCGCCCATATCATGGGCCTGGGACCTCCGATTGACGAACCGTCAGCGGCTACGCGATCCTTGGATCGAGACGGTCGTTTCAGTATATTATACTCAAGGTTTCGGAAGACTTTGGGTTCGGCCGGGTTGGTTCGTACACGAAACCAACCGGGCCCTCGGAGCGGAAACGCTCATAACTTGAGCTACGGACGTCCGATCGACGTACCGTCAGCTGTGGTAGTTTCCTCTAAGTGAGACGGAACTTTTGGCATACTCCGCCCGAGGTTCGGATACAGGCGGAGTACGGTCGGGTTGGTTTTGCCCTAAAAAACAACCGGGCCCCTGGGACGAAAATGCCAATAACTCTCAGACCGGGCGTCCGATTGACGCGCCGTCTGTCGCGTTGAGATCCTGTTGTCGATACGGAACTTTTGGATACCTCAACTTCGGACTACGTGTCAATTGATGTATCAGCCCCTCGGCTCGTGGAGCGGACCCTCCTAAACGAGCTCGCTACGTGCGGGAACCCTAGCGCTGGCTGTGACCTCGACGACAGAGCAGAGATCCTCCGTGGACTGCGACGACGACAGAGCAGAGATCCTCCGTGGACTGCGACGACGGCAGAGCAGAGATCCTCCGTGGACTGCGATGACGGCAGAGTAGAGATCCTTCGTGGACTGCAGCGACGACTGTGCAGAGATCCTCAGTGGACTGCGTCGACTACTGCACTCAGCGATCCCATGTGGATCAGTGCCTACAGGTTCTGTGTGAGCCCGATTCTCCGTGGGTCCTTACTACCGGTTCTGTGTGAGCCACTGCCTACAGGTTCTGTGTGAGCCCGATCCTACGTGGGTCTCTTGCGGGGGTTAGTACCTATCGATCCTTCGTGGGTCCGACGACTTAGATGGATCAGTGATCATCTTTGACGTCATCTGAAAAGTATACCTGGTCGAGCTGAATCTTATGTTACTCTCCTTTGTGGATTGTGTTGAACTATCCTTTGTGGATTTACTATTTACTCTCCTTGTGGATTTGAGTCTTGCTTTCCTATGTGGATTGAGTTGTTCTTGAGCTCGTGAGCAGAGCTAGAAGTGGGGACTTAGGTATATGTATGGGCATATACCTAAGTCAAGTCAGATGTTACTTCGTGATTGCATCTTTCTTTTGTGCTATATCCTTTGTGGATTTCGGGAGACCATCGGGGGTCTCGGGGTCCTTACTGAGTAGTTGTACTCACCCCTGCACGGGCTATGCCCGCACCTTGTTGTGTTGGTTGCAGACGACGGACAGCACTGATCACGGTTGGGGCGTGGAGCAGGACGGTACCTGGAGGTGGACCACTGGGCGGGACGTGCTCGGAGCGGACGTGGGACCCGAGGAGCTTGGAGGCTATCTGTACCCACCCTTCAGGTGGGATTTCCAGTGGACGACACGAGGCCGCCGTCTTTTCTTCAGTTGCTGTTTTTCTTTTCAGTTGTACTTTACAGTTGGGCTTGTATTTCCGGCCCCCTTTACTTTTCTGCACTTTACTTTCCGCTTGCTGACTCTGTGTGGTTGTTACTCATAAAGGCAATGCCTTCCCTGTTTACTGGGATTTTACGCCTTGGTGCTAGTCGCCAGCCCCTGGCCTATGGAAGGCGGGCTTGGGGTAGTCACGGTACGGGCCCCGAGGACGGGTCGTGACACCAACTTCTAGAGTATGACTCCATTAAATACCATGTTATAGGCCCTTTAAAGGGTATTACAATATGAAAAAACATATAATTAATGTAAATTGATTTATAGAAGACAAATTGGTCATTTTTCTTATATATACAACTCAAATATTTGTAAAGAACATACGGACAGGGTGTCCCATTATAGGGAAGGGAATGGATACACAAGGAATTACTTTAAAATAATAAATATAATCTATTCTTTCATTGATTATAATCCATCCAAATAAGAATGAATTAAATTTCATGGAGTATATGTTTAAAATATGATCATAAAATTAAATTTATATAGGTTTTGTTATCATTTTAAATATTATCATATTTTATCACCTTCATTATCCAATTTTAAACTTAACTGCAATAATGAATTTTACAATCCTAATGGGTATTAATTTGACTTATAATGTAATTTTTTTTCATAAATATATATTATACTATATTTTCAACTATTTCATACCATAATTACCATTCTAAATATTTTTTTTAATTTAAAATAATGTAATCATGTATTTTTTTCATAAAATATCATTGATGTCATTTTTGAAACTATTCATTTAATTCAACATTAATGTCATTAAGATAAAAAATAAAATTAAAATATAATCCTTTCACACATACAAAAAAATGTATTTTTTATATATAAAATTCATGGGGAACTATATCTATCCAAAACAATATTACAAAAGGATTGGGGTCAAGCACCTTTATTAAAAAAAAAAAATAAAGCACAACCCCCTTTTAAACTGGGTAGGTAAAATCCATTACATGTTTGAGAGGACAAAGGGATAAAATCCAATACAACATTACTTTTGGCATTTTTAATATAGTTCACAAGATTTTTTTTATAATTGATGCACAAGAACTGTGATGTAGTTGAGTAAGAACTCATTTTAATTATTACAGAAAAATCGAAATTAAAATTCCAAGATAAAAAAATAATTCATATTTTAAATATAAATTTATAACCAATAATTTCCTACGATTATCCTTATGTATAAAAAATTTAGATATTAACATCTAAAGAGTGAAATTTAGGAACATTCATTACAAAAAAAATATAAATGTCATTATAAAAGGAAAAAATATTACACTTTGAATGTATATGGTATAATTTTATACATAAATGTAATTAAATACATGTCTTTTTATATTGAGACATTATTTTATAGATTTTACCATGTTTTACCCATTTTACCATTACAATGGTGATAAATATGTATCAATTTTACTATTCATAATGATTTAAAATAAAAGGGGCCTATTTAGGAAATGAGAAAAACATAATTTTCAATATGTTATTAATTTCTAAAGGCTTAATTTCTTAACGTGGTGGAAATTATTTTAAAATAATCAATCAAAATTTAACAAAAACACGTTATTTTTTGTAACATCCCAAGTAAGTAATGAATAATATATATTTTTATCTATGTTTATTAATGATTAAGATAGTGTTATAGAGGCTTAAAATGAAAATAAATACAATCTTATGCATGGAATACACTAATATTCTTAAAAGATTGTTTTACTGCCTTTTGATGGCAAACCATTTTTGAATCTATATTTTCACAATTTTATAAACTATTTTTGTCAAAATAAACTTATCCTTTATGATTGGGACATCAAAATTTACCTTGTGTGAATTTTTGGTATTTTTCTGACAATGTTCATTTTTTTTAATGAATAGTGAAAAATACTGCATTTTACATCAAAACTGCTTTTTAATCTAATTTATTTATATGATTAGATTATGTTTTGAATTGATTTTGAAGTGAAATTAGAATATATTTTTACCATTTTATCCAATGGTGGTCATTGGAATCAATTTGACTTTGAAATTAGACTTAAACTGGTGTCAATCTTTTGATACTTATTGTTTTGTAAAAACACGCTATTTGCTCTGGCAGCGGAATTAATTATTAAATTAATTAATGTGACTTATATGATATGATTTTTGTAAAATAGACTTCATTTTTGAATTCTGAATATCAAATATAGCTTAGGGTGAATTTTTGGTAATTTTCTGAAAAACTTCAATTTTTGATGAATAGTGAAACCACTAAGTGGTAATCAAGCAAAATGATTTTTCAGTTAAATGAAAGTTTACCACTAATGTGTATTGAATTTTGAAAATCCGACATACATGGTTGTCATTAAGAAGTAAAATGTGGTTCAATGAGATTAAAATAATTTTTGGTGAATAGTAACTTATTAAGTTTTTAATCGCGATTAGTGGTAATTAGTGTAGTTTAAGGTATAAATAATGATTTAATAATATGAAATGACCTAGACACATGTACCAACCTTATTGGTTGTGTCATGGCCGACCCAGACAAGCCATGGGTCAACTTGGGGACCCCATGGAGACATTTTGGTTGGGAAATGACATAAATAACTTTTTATTTAATGTAAAAGTAAAAATGACACAAACATAATATGTTTCACGAAAACAATTTTTACATGTGGTTATAAAGATCAGATATTTGATTATAAATAGTCATTTGAAAGCTAATAATATTTCCTACATCATAGTATTTTTTTTATGATTTTTAGACATTAAATAAATTAAATTATTTATGACATAATAATGATGCAGCGATGACATCATTATTTGACCATTTAAATAAAATGGAAAGATAATTTAAAATCTATAAACTACACATGTCCAAAACTTATTGGATGAGTGTATTTCGAAGCCTTATCACCTTATCCACGAATTATATCAATGTGGGACCTTTTGAAACCGAAACACATTTTCAAATAATGTAATATTTCTTTACTTTCCAAAAGTGCCCCTCCTCTCCTCTTATAAAAGGCCCCCACCTCTACCTCATTTCACACACTCCTCAAGCCTTTGGCTCGGCCAAACCCTGCCCATTTACTCTCTCCACATCCCTCTCCTCATCCTAGAGGATTCCCTTTGGGCAGAATCCTTTCAAAGGAAGCCTTTAGGCTCAAATCAAAAGGAGTTACACTTTTAAAGGTAATTCATTCTCTCATGTTCATTTGTTTTATTTTGCTTCTCCAACCCCCTAAACTCTTTTTATTTACTTCTTTTGTAACAACACCAGTATCTTAAATATACTAGGATTTTTTTATAAGATATATTTGAGCTACACACTCACACAACTACATAAAACGGTTAAAGAACATACGGTTTCCGTGGATGGCGAAATTCTTCCTCCCGAAACGATGATTGTTCAATACTCATTTAACACCTTCAAAGGTGGCCATTATTATGTCACTAATTTTATATATGATATATAATATGTTTATGTTTTTATTAAGATTCTATTTTTTTTCATTTTGGGCATACCTTTAGGGTTTCCCTTATGGGTAAACACGATATCTTCATTTTAGGAAGTGCGGACTACCGCCCCCTCAAAGTGATTTGATTCGTTAAATACCATATGTGGGACATATAAAGGATGGAAATATGATATTATATATGATATTATACTGGAATTATAATATACCTTTATATAATTATGATTCCATTCTCTAAAATATGAAATAGAAATGAAAGTAGCGTTCATGCGTACGTACGGCTTACCGTCTCCATGAACGGTGCATTTCATTTCTTACCTCTAAATGATTATGTAATATTATAAATGCATGTATGTACTGGATATATATGACATATATGATATCGACATCATGAATACCATTCTGGATATAATGAACCTTTGACCAAATTAACAACATGTAAGTGTAAGAAGTCTATTTTTGACTTAAGAACCAAATACCGACAAAATGAAAATTATTAACTTAACTGATTACATGATGTTCATAACATGGTATAAAAGGAATAATGAACTTGAAAAAGATTCATAAGAAAGTAGAGATTAACTCAAGTTTATTATTCAGGATATTAAAGAACGGTCGGGTCAAGTCGGATACGAGGTATGGGACTTCGTCTCAATCTCCTTTCATTGAGGCTTATTTTATTTTATACACAACTTTATGTTATACGGTGTATAAGCCCCTTTGACTTTTACGTTTATTCAAAAGGAATATTTTTTATACGAAGTGTTTACTAAATGACAAAAGGGAATGTTTTTGTCGTACTTATGCGGCGACAACGACTTCTCCGCCGTCGTAACCGTTATTTGAGTTTCGGCTTCCTCTACAAGCCATACCGTCTTTTTTTAAATGAAAATTAAATACCATGTTTTACTTTGGTATTGAAAATGGTTTTCATAATGTTTTTATTATATCAATGTGTTGTATTGATATCTCGTGATTGAAATGTGGAAATGTTATGTTTTCTTTATGCATGATTTATGTGATATGATTATGTTATGGTTCTTGGACATTATTATAAAGACGGGTGGTTCCGTGATAAACTAAGGGCGGGTGAGCCCGTTATAGCTCTCCAATGCATTGGGTAACGCGAAGGAGTGAAACGTTAAGGTTTCTCCGAAGAGATTTTAGGGAATATACTGTGATGGGTATTCCAAACGTAACCAAGAGGGTTACTGCCTACATAAGAATGTTATGAATGCCTCAAGTTACCTTTATGTCTTATGATTTTTATTATTTATTCATGATTTTATGAGGTATGTTAAAGTTCCTATGTTTTATGGGTAAAGTATGATTTCATTATTATGTATATATGAACTCATGTTTCCTTTCCATGTTTTTTTATAACCCATACTGAGTGTTTATGCTCATCCCATGTTTTTGAAATGTTTTTCACAGGTCAAGGGAAAGGTACATGATAAGATGATAGAGTCAAGGATGTGTCAAGAAATAATCCATGTTTTATTTTAAATGTGTTTCCATTGATGGGAATGAAGAATACTATCTTTATGTAACCACTTTGTTTATATGTGGAATGTAATGCAAGTTTTATGATCTAATTCTCTAAAACTCTAAAACCGAAAAGATCCTCAATGTGAAATCTTGTAATAACTCAAGATTAAGTAAGGTTTAAGGCCGGGGCCTTATAGTTGGTATCAGAGGTCGGTTTAGATAACTTTAGGAGTTAGAATTCTATTAAATGATTATCCAAAAATATTTTTTTTCGAAATGATATAGCATTTAAATATTACCATGTTGCTTCATCTAAGACATGTTTGTTCAGAATGGTTTTCCGCAGAGGAAACATGGAAGCAGTGCTAGGAAGGCATACAGAAGGAAATAACCTTCTGAATCAGCATCCTGAGATGGTCGGAATTGGAACTGAACAGTTTGTTGTAGTAATAGCGCAGTTGACTCATGCGATAAATGGAGGTGGTATCCATGCACGAGATCAGCCAGAACAACTGCAGTGGAACATGTCAGTGGTGGAACATTTCATGAGGCAACATCCACCATCATTCAGAGGATCATCTGACCCTGTGCTAGCTGAAGGGTGGATTAAAGCACTGGAGAAGATTTTTGATGTCATGGGGTGTTCAGAAAATCAAAAGGTTAGTCTTGCTATTTACCGTTTGGAGGGTGAAGCAGATCAGTGGTGGTCTATGGTTAAAAATATCAGGGACGCCGATGAGATTGATTCTCTTCACTGGGATGAATTCAAAGGTATGTTTCTTGAGAAGTATTTTCCTAAGGCTGTTCGACTTAGGATGGAAAAGCAATTCTTGGAATTGAGGCAAGAGGAAGACTCAGTGGCTGCCTATGAAGAAAGGTTCACTCGATTGGCAAGGTATTCTCCAAATTTTATCCGGGACCTTGATAGTAAAATCAATCATTTTTACTCAGGATTAAAGCCAAAATACCGAAGGGCATTAGCTTCTCGTGAGTTTAAATGTTATGAAAAGCTTGTTCGATGTGCTGAGAAGGTTGAAATGGAGTTTGCTGATGACCTAGTTTTCTATAACAACCAGTAGAAGAAGAGACCGAGGTGGCAGGAGAAAGGTAAGAATTCTTCAAAAAAGTCTGATGGTAAGAGAACTAAGTTTCCAGTTTGTGATAAATGTGGCAAAAGGCATGCTGGGGAATGTCTTCTAAATTCTGGAAAGTGCTACTGATGTGGTAAGATGGGACATAAGGCTCGTGATTGCACTGAAAAGGATCAAGGTGAAGGTAAGAACAAATTTGATTTACAGTTAGTGAAATGTTATAAGTGAAATGAGATGGGTCACTATGCAAACGAGTGTCCGACAAAGAGCTTGAGTGATGGGAAGTAGTTAGACTACAAGCAGAAAGGGGTGGTGAAATCCTTTGCAACTACTTCAGAAGATGCCGGGCCATCAAATGAAGTTGTATCAGGTACTTTTTTTGTTTTTTCAGATTATGCCAGTGTGTTTTTTGATTTGGGGTCTACACATTCTTTCATCTCTGAAACCCTTTCTAGTAAAATGGGAATACCATCTCAAGAATTGACTCCTGAAATTTTGGTAAAAACACATGGGGGGAATGTTGAGGCAAAAAGAATTTATAAGAATCTTCCTATCCTTATCTGTGGAAAGAACCTACTTGCAAACCTTATTGTTCTACCTCTAGTAGAGTTTGATGTTATCCTGGGTATGGATTGGCTCTCTATTCACCATGCTAAGATTGACTGTAGAGCTAAAGAAGATTCTTTTTAGAAAGACTTTCAGTTTGTTTACAGGAATAAACCCTTACTTTCGATAATATATCAAGAGGATGAGAAACTTGTAAAATATTGAAATGAATGTTACCTTGCACACGTCGTTGAAAATAAATGAACTATTCAGATTAATGATGTGCCAGTGGTAAATGAGTATCCTGATGTTTTTCCTGATGAGTTGCCTAGAATAATACCATATCGGGAAGTTGAGTTTACTGTTGACTTAGTTCCTGATGCTAAGCCAATTTCAAAACCCCCTTATCGAATGGAACAAATTGAACTTTTAGAGTTGAAGGAGCAATTGCAAGATTTATTAGAGAAAGGTTTCATTAGACCTAGAATCTCACCATGGGGTGCTCATATTTTATTTGTTAAAAAGAAAGATGGTTCTATGAGACTTTTCATTGATTATAGAGCCTTGAATAATATCACTGTTAAGAACAAATATCCTTTGCCTCATATCGATGATTTGTTTGATCAGCTCTAGGGAGCTCAGTTTTTTTCAAAGATTGACTTGAGATCGGGGTACCATCAGCTGAAGGTAAAGGAGCCAGATATTCCGAAGACCGCATTCCGTACGAGATATGGCCATCATGAGTTCTTGGATAAGTTTGTGGTGGTTTTCATTGATGATATTTTGGTGTTTTCTAAAAGTAAAGAGGAGCATGAAAGACATTTAAGGGTTATCTTGCAAACCTTAAAAGAAAAGAAACTGTATGGGAAATTCAGCAAGTGTGAGTTTTGGTTGCAACAAATTTATTTCCTTGGTCACATTGTTTCTAAAGATGGAATAACTGTTGATCCTGCAAAAACAAAAGTTGTGGAAGAATGGCCAAGACCCACAAATGTTACCAAGATTCGTAGCTTCCTTGGTTTGGCGGGCTATTACCGAAGGTTTGTTAGAAATTTTTCACGGTTATCTAGTCCAATGACTAAGCTAACTCGGAAGGGTGTTATGTTTATCTGGACAAAAGAATGTGATGATTGTTTTCAGGAATTGAAAAGAAGATTGGTGAATGCTCCAGTTTTGGAACTACCTTCCAGGAATGGTGAGTTTGTTATATACAGTGATGCTTCATTGAAAGGACTTGGTTGCATCCTAATGCAGAATGATCAGGTAATTGCTTATGCTTCACGACAGTTGAAAACTCATGAGGTAAATTACCCTACACATGATTTGGAATTAGCTGCTGTTGTTTTTGCTTTAAAAATTTGGAGGCATCATTTGTATGGAGTAAAGTGTGAAATATATACCGATCACAAAAGATTAAAGTATATATTCACTCAGAAAAAGTTAAACATGAGACAAAGGAGATGGCTGGAATTAATCAAGGATTATGATTGTACAATTCATTACCATCCGGGAAAAGCAAATAAAGTGGCTGATGCTTTGAGTCGAAAAAGTAATGCTTCATTAACAATGTTGTGTTTGGAATGTGATCCTTTGGTTAAGGATTTGATGAACTTTGGTATTGAAGATGTTGGTGCAGGATGTCCTTCTGTTTTGTTTCAGGTATCAGTGAGATCATCTCTATCAGATAGAATCAAGCAAGCACAGAAGCAAGATAGTGAGTTGCAGAAAAATGTAGAGCTGGTTCAGAAAGGTAAGTTGCCTGAATTCAACATTGATAATGATTGTGTTTTGAGATTTGGGAGGAGATTGTGTGTGCCTTGTGATTCACAGTTGAAGAGAGAGTTGTTATGTGAAGCTCATAGTTCTCCGTTTTCAGTTCATCCGGGCAGTACTAAGATGTATAGAGATCTGCGGGAGTATTACTGGTGGGATGGAATGAAAAGAGATATTGCTGATTTTACTGTGAAGTGTTTGACATGTCAACAGGTTAAAGCAGAGCGGCAGTTACCGAAAGGGATGCTTCAGCCTTTACCAGTGCCAGCGTGGAAATGGGAGAATATATCCATGGACTTTGTTGATGGATTACCGAATACATATCGAGGTAATAATGCAATCTGGGTTATTGTTGATCGCTTGACCAAATCTGCTCATTTCCTTGCTATACGAGATACTTTCTCTCTTGATCAACTTTCCCGTTTGTATCTTAAAGAGATAGTCAGGTTACATGGAGTTCCTCTCTCCATTATATCGGATCGTGATCCAAGGTTTATTTCTAACTTTTGGAAAGGCCTTCAGAAGTCGTTGGGTACTGAATTAAATTTTAGTACATCTTTTCATCCTCAATCAGATGGGAAGTCAGAACGAACAATTCAGACATTGGAGGATATGCTACGAGCTTGTTCTATGGATTATCAGGGAAGTTGGGACCAGCATCTTTCTTTGGTTGAGTTTTCATATAATAACAGTTTTCATTCCAGTATACAGATGGCACCATTTTAGGAATTATATGGGAAGCGGTGTCGAACTCCTCTTTCTGGGATGAAGTGGGTGAAAGGATGTTGATGGGACCAGAATTGGTAGAAGAGATGGCAGAAAAAGTTCAGCTGATTCAGAAACACATGAGAACAGCTCAGAGCAGGCAGAAGGGTTATGCGGATAACCGGAAGAAGGATCTATCTTTCGAGGTAGGTGATCATGTTTTTCTCAATGTTTCTCCTTGGAAAAGTGTGATGAGATTTGGTAAGAAAGGAAAGTTGAGTCCAAGGTTCATTGAACCATACGAAATTCTGGAGAGAGTTGGATCAGTTGATTACCTTGTGGCTTTACCTCCGAGTTTATCTCAGGTACACAATGTTTTTCACGTTTCGATGTTGAGAAAGTATATGCCAGATCTATCTCATGTTTTGAGTCCAGAGGTAGTTCAGCTGGAAGTGAACCTATCTTATGAGGAACAACCGGTCCAGATTCTTGACCACAGGGAGCAAGTGTTACGGAATAAGGTAATTCCTCAGGTAAAGGTTTTGTGGAAAAACCACATGATTGAAGAGGCAACATGGGAATATGAAAATGCAATGAGGGATAAGTACCCCCATTTATTCGATAAGTAAATAAATTGCGGGGATGCAATTTTCTAAAGGGGGGAAGGATGTAACATCCCAAGTAAGTAATGAATAATATATATTTTTATCTATGTTTATTAATTATTAAGATAGTGTTATAGAGGCTTAAAATGAAAATAAATACAATCTTATGCATGGAATACACTAATATTCATAAAATATTGTTTTACTGCCTTTTGATGGAAAACCATTTTTGAATCTATATTTTGACAATTTTATAAACTATGTTTGTCAAAATAAACTTATCCATTATGATTGGGACATCAAAATTTACCTTGTGTGAATTTTTGGTATTTTTCTGACAATGTTCATTTTTTTAATGAATAGTGAAAAATACTACATTTTACATCAAAACTACTTTTTAATCTAATTTATTTATATGATTAGATTATGTTTTGAATTGGTTTTTAAGTGAAATTAGAATATATTTTTACCATTTTATCCAATGGTGGTCATTGGAATCAATTTCACTTTGAAATTAGACTTAAACTGGTGTCAATCTTTTGATACTTATTGTTTTGTAAAAACACGCTATTTGCTCTGGCAGCGGCAATTAATTATTAAATTAATTAATGTGACTTATATTATATGAATTTTGTAAAATAGACTTCATTTTTGAATTCGGAATATCAAATATATCTTAGGGTGAATTTTTGGTAATTTTCTGAAAAACTTCAATTTTTGATGAATAGTGAAACCACTAAGTGGTAATCAAGCAAACTGATTTTTCAGTTAAATGAAAGTTTACCACTAATGTGTATTGAATTTTGAAAATCCTACATACATGGTTTTCATTAAGAAGTAAAATGTGGTTCAATGATATTAAAATAATTTTTGGTGAATAGTAACTTATTAAGTTTTTAATCGCGATTATAGGTAATTAGTGTAGTTTAAGGGATAAATAATGCTTTAATAATATGAAATGACCTAGACACATGTCCCAACCATATTGGTTGTGTCATGGCCGACCAAGACAAGCCATGAGCAACTTGGGGACCCCATGGAGACATTTGGTTTGGTAAATGACATAAATAACTTTTTATTTAATGAAAAAGTAAAAATGACACAAACATAATATGTTTCACGAAAACAATTTTTACATGGGGTTATAAAGATCAGATATTTGATTATAAATAGTAATTGGAAAGCTAAAAAGATTTACTACATCATAGTAGTTTTGTTATGATTTTTATACATTAAATAAATTAAATTATTTATGACATAATAATGATGCAGCGATGACATCATTATTTGACGATTTAAATAAAATGGAAAGATAATGTAAAATCTTTGCACTACACATGTCCAAAACTTATTGGATGAGTGTATATAGAAGCCTTATCACCTTATCCACGAATTATATCAATGTGGGACCTTTTTAAACCGAAACACATTTTCAAATAAAGTAATATTTCTTTACTTTCCAAAAGTGCCCCTCCTCTCCTCTTATAAAAGGCCCCCAACTCTACCTCATTTCACACACTCCTCAAGCCTTTGGCTCGGCCAAACCCTGCCCATTTACTCTCTCCACATCACTATCCTCATCCTAGAGGATTCCCTTTGGGCAGAATCCTTTCAAAGGAATCCTTTAGTCTCAAATCAAAAGGAGTTACACTTTTAAAGGTAATTCATTCTCTCATGTTCATTTGTTTTATTTTGCTTCTCCAACCCCCTAACATCTTTTTATTTACTTCTTTTGTAAAAAAACCAGTATATTAAATATATACTAGGATGTTGTTATAAGATATATTTGAGCTACACACTCACACAACTACATAAAATGGTTAAAAAACATACGGTTTCCGTGGATGGCGAAATTCTGCCTCCCGAAACGATGATTGTTCAATACACATTTAACACCTTCAAAGGTGGCCATTACGATGTCACTATTTTTATATATGATATATAATATGTTTATGTTTTCCTTAAGCTTCTGTTTTTTTCATTTTGGGCATACCTTTATGGTTTCCATTATGGGTAAACACGATATCTTCATTTTAGGAAGTGTGGACTACCGCCCCCTCAAAGTGATATGATTCGTTAAATACCATATGTGGGACATATAAAGGATGGAACTATGATATTATATATGATATTATACTGGAATTATAATATACCTTTATATAATTATGATTCCATTATATAAAATACGAAATAGAAATGAAAGTAGCGTTCATGCGTACGTACGGCTTACCGTCTCCATGAACGGTGCATTTCATTTCTTACCTCTAAATGATTATGTAATATTATAAATGCATGTATGTACTGGATATATATGACATATATGATATCTACATCATGAATACCATTCTGGATATAATGAATCGTTGACCAAAGTAACAACATGTAAGTGTAAGAAGTCTATTTTTGACTTAAGAACCAAATACCGACAAAATGAACATTATTAACTTAACTGATTACATGATGTTCATTACATGGTATAAAAGGAATAATGAACTTGAAAAAGATTCATAAGAAAGTAGAGATTAACTCAATTTTATTATTCAGGATATTAAAGAACGGTCGGGTCATGTCGGATACGAGGTATGGGACTTCGTCTCAATCTCCTTTCATTGAGGCATATTTTATTTTATAGACAACTTTCTTTTATACAGTGTATAAGCCCCTTTGACTTTTACATTTATTCAAAAGGAATATTTTTTATACGAAGCGTTTACTAAAAGACAAAAGGGAATGATTTTGTCGTACGTATGCGGCGACAATGACTTCTCCGCCATCGTAACCGTTATTTGAGTTTCGGCTTCCTCTACAAGCCATACCTTCTTTTTTTAAGAGAAAAATAAATACCATGTTTTACTTTGGTATTGAAAATGGTTTTCATAATGTTTTTATTATATCAATGTGTTTTATTGATATCTCGTGATTGAAATGTGGAAATGTTATGTTTCCTTTATGCATGTTTTATGTGATATGATTATGTTATGGTTCTTGGGCATTATTATGAAGACGGGTGGTTCCGTGATAAACTAAGGGCGGGTGATCCCGTTATAGCTCTCCAATGCATTGGGTAACGCGAAGGAGTGAAACGTTAAGGTTTCTCCGAAGTGATTTTAGGGAATATACTGTGATGGGTATTCCAAACGTAACCAAGAGGGTTACTCCCTACGTAAGAATGTTATGAATGCCTCAAGTTACCTTTATGTCTTATAATTTCTATTATTTATTCATGATTTTATGAGGTATGTTAATGTGCCTATGTTTTATGGGTAAAGTATGATTTCATTCTTAGGTATATATGAACTCATGTTTCCTTTCCATGTTTTTTTATAACCCATACTGAGTTTTTAATGCTCATCCCATGTTTTTGAAATGTTTTTCACAGGTCAAGGGAAAGGTACATGATAAGATGATAGTGTCAAGGATGTGTCAAGAAATAATCCATGTTTTATTTTAAATGTGTTTCCATTGATGGGAATGAAGAATACTATCTTTATGTAACCACTTTGTTTATAAGTGGAATGTAATGCAAGTTTTATGATCTAATTCTCTAAAACTCTAAACCCGAAAAGATCCTCAATGTGTAATCTTGTAATAACTCAAGATTAAGTAAGGTTTAAGGCTGGGGCCTTATATTTTTAATATTTTATTTTTAGGTAAAAAAATTTATTATACCAAATTGAGCCATTAAATTGATTCCAAAGATCATATTTTAATTAATAAAAATGTAATAGAAATAATTTTTCCTTGAAACTGAAAAAATATAAATTTTATAAGTCTTGATTAAAAAATAATTTTTTATTAAAAATTAATATTTTCACTATTCACTAGAAAGTCAATATATTCAAAATGATACAAAAATTTCACAATTAGATATATTTGATCTAATGATTTTAAAATCTATATTATTTTTAAAAATAAATTTCTAAACATTACAAAAATTAACTATTTTATTCAGTAAAAAATATAAATGAAAACTACTTTTGAATAATAAATACACTTAAAAAATCAACTTCTTATTTAAATATAAATTTTCAGCAAATTATTAAAAATTATAAAAAATATACATATTTCAAAAAAAAATTACATTTATTCTGACTCTCCAATTCAACGACTTTTTTACAATTGTTATATATAAAATAACATTTTTTTAGGTTCTTTATACTTAGTTCTATGTGTTGTATAATCTATTGAATATAGTGCTTTTTTAAACCATATGGGTTAAATATATATCTCATTAATCAATTTAATCCTCAAAATTATAACTTGTTCACAATAAACAAGGATTTTAATTTTTAACATTCATTTTTTCAAAACCCCACATCATAAAAATTATTATTAAAACATCTTCTTTAATAGAGGGAATGAGAAGTATTAAGGTCATTTGGAATAAAAGAAAAATTAATTTTCATATAAGATAACATTAATGGGATGTCAAAATATTTACATGGAGGAAATTTTAGAGTCGTGATAATGATATAGAGTGGCAATGAACTTTTATAACATGAATGTTATTTATTAAGTAAATGACTATGAATAGAAACACAGCATCAATGAGGTGTAAAAAATAAAATCAATTCCATGGAAATGAGTGTAGTAAGTTTAAATTTGTATTTATATATCATTTTCAAAGATTTTATGAATTCATTTTCCATTTAGGAAAAAAACCTAATGAAGTATAAAAACTAGACAATTATAATTTTATTCTGTAATCAATTTCACAACAATCTCAACCTTTTTTTCCAAATGAGGAGTATTCATATTAATTTATTCATTCTTAATGCACTAAAATATACATTATAATCCATAAAAGGATATCAATATAATCAACATGTGTTTAAATATCAACCAAAACATAACTGTTATCATATTTTAAAATAATATCCCAAATGTAAAAACCATCAAATAATGAAATAAAAAATTTGATTCCAAAAATTACACAACAACAAAAAGGGTTATACATAGATAATTTCATGAATAAAAATACATCTCAAATATCCTAAAGATCCTCAATATTAAAACAACAAAATGGTGATATCATACCTTACATCTTACATACAAAAAATTGTGTGGTCATTATACCCAAATAATATTCAATGTTAAATTACAAATAAAATAGAAGTATTACATATACATATCATCAATGATTTATATCTTGGAATATCATTTCTGAGAAGCTAAAATAACTATATAATTTTATAATGTTGTAAAAATAACAGAAATATCTTGAATGAAATTCAAATTCTAACTAAAAAAGTTTTACTTATCTTAACTGCAAATATCATTGAAACTATATAATTGTTAATTAATAAAATATCAATGAATAGTATTATATATATATCACTAATTGATCATAATTGACTAATCCATATGGTTATTTAATTATTGATAGATTATTCTTCCAAAAATCGAATAAATGGTTCTAATTTTTTCAAAATCCAATCATATAAAACCTCAAGTGGTTATCTATTATTTTTAACATATATTATAAATTATTGTTATAATAGTAGTATGTTATCCATAACTCTTAAATTAACCAATGATGAAAACATATATTCTTAAAAATATTAACACATTCTATATTCATAAAATAAAATCATAAACTATTTAATGTATTCCTTGAATATAAAAATTGTACTAAACATCATTAAAGATGACCTAAAAAAGTTTTTAATAAAATAACTAATTAATTTAATGCACAAAAATACTATCCCCTTTAATTTTTCAATATCAATATTTTATTTATCTGAAATAATATTCTTCACCAAAACATTAAATAAATTTTTTTAGTAATGGATACCATTTAAAAAATAATAATATATTCATTGAAAACCTATTATGGAACAATCCTTAGATGTTTTATTAATTTATTATCTATATTATAATTTGAAAAAAATGCATTTATGACATAATTATTTAGTCACAATGCTAATATAGTTAAATTTTCTAACTTCTTTTATTTGAATAACAAAGGTCCTTCGTTATGAAAGGAGTTAACCCATGGATTAGGACACTAGATCTGATAATTCTTATATTCCATACACATAAAATAATAAACCATAAATTTTTCAATGGGATGTACAATATATCCACAAAAATGTTTTTTAATTTTCCATAGGAATTACTTGTTCTACTGCATTGAATTCCACACATAATCATCTTCTCATTCCCCTGAGACGTTTCCTTGACATATTCATCCCAAATAATTAATATATAGGATGTTTAATATTCTATGATCCATGGTTTTCGTGAAACAAAATTTTAATATTATTAGGTATGGTAGGAAACTCAACCACTTTGAGATTGTTAATCATATAATGAGATATCAAATTACACACAATCAAATGTGTTTACCTTCCATCATGAATTTCATTCAATTTTTCATGTGAGAAATCATTCCATTTTCTATCACATTCTCTATTAACATGAATCCTTGTGTTTATAAATATTGGCTAAAATTAAAAATAATTATGTGGGAAACAATAGTCAAAGTGACGAATCTTATAATAATGAAAAATAATTAATATAAACTATAAATAATGAAACCATTAAATCAGTATTTAACAATATAAGTTTAAAATTAGCTATACATGCTTATCATCTATACAAATCATTAATAATGGTTCATAAAGAAAATTGGATTTTACCCATGAAGGTCCCTATTGATTTTCATACAGGGTGAATAGTAAGGGAATACTCATTGTTCACTTGAATGATGGAGAAGTAATTGATTGACCAATTTTTTCAGTATTATTACCCTAGAGGAATCTATTCCAAAACAACATCCACATGTAGTTTTTAGATAGGGGTGCAATTCTTGGAAATAAACATAATATATATGTAAAAAATAATATGATGTAATTTTGGTCTTAGGATAGTATATAAGGTTCATATTATGGTTTTATTGTCATTGATTCTAATGATTAAATAAACCCTACTCATATACTAACCATATAGTCTCATACATTTCATACATAAATATTACATCTTATTTTATGAAAATTTGAGACAAAATAATATAGTATATTCCAGAATAGGATTAGTGTATTTAGAAATACGGATACATAAAAAACTTATTGAAAAGATATTTAATTTTCTACCACTGTAATATTCATATGTAATACACTCATTATGCATATCATCATAGAACATTATTCATAACCCAAGGAAAGTATACATAATAATGGTTGATCAGAGATTCCTTAAAAGGATAAAAAGTGAAAATATTAATATCACATATATATAACATGAAGATAAGTGTTTAAATAAAATTTTTCAGCATTTTAAAAATATATTTTTCTTACCATATATCAAAATATTTAGTAATGGAATAAATAATGATAGTTTATAAGACATGATTCATAAATTAATCAATTAATATATTTGATGTGATTATAACATTTCTATTGTTTATATGTTTTTGGAATACACGTAATCAATGAAAATAATTTTGATAATTAACTCTCACTATTTGGACTATCATTATGGATTGGGTTCACTCCCCAATCCTTATTGTCCTTAGTTAAGTATCACACCCAAGACTATCATTGTGGAAAAAATCCCTTACTCTATCGGACATGCATCTCATTAAAATACTTTTTATCTAATTATATGTCCATAATTGTCAAATGTATTGAAGTGACAATTTATTAATTAGGCATCCATAAAATAATTAAAGGCATACATATGTGTTCATCAGTATTATGAATTAATCATAATATATCATAATATTTGGAAAGGGATTAGGTTTAAATAAAAAATCACCAGTTTATCATATTATAACCCCTAGAAAATAAACTTGTTTCATAAATATATCATCAGTAAAATCATAGATCTTCGGGATAAATAAATTTAATATATAATTAGATGATATACCCTATAATGTTTATGTAACATAAAAATATGTCATATAAAATGAAAAATGGATTTAAAATTTTCTGTCGAATATTTCCTAATAAAACCCCTATTTTAATTTTGAGGTCGCTTATTTAAAATCAAAAACATTCCTCAATATAAATGATAACATTTCATTTGAAAATAAACATGGGTACATATATTAAATTCATTAAATAATTTATAATTTATAATGTTGACAACAATTGTTCAATCTCTACACATTATAAAATCATTCCTTCCACATATTTTTTAATAGTCAAAAGAAATTAGTCCAAAAAATAACATGTTGATTTATTCTAAACCATTATTTTAAAATATTTAGGAATGAGTAAAAATTATTTCTTAAAAAAGTATGATAGTGTTAACAACATACTTGAAAATATTTTTTTTAACCATATGTACCAAAGAAACTTATTTTCGACTATATAGAGAAATATAATTCTTTTTCCTTCAAAATCATCATTTAGTCTTTTTAGTTTATAAATAGAAAAAAATTAATGAAAAAGGTATTCATCCTGAATCAAAATAGGAGAATAAAATTAATTGTATTTGTGTGTAATAGTTCATATAATTTAATCATCAAAATCAAAATCATAACTAATCTTGATGAACCATGAGATTATAACATAAAAGCCGTACTGAATGATTGACTAGGTTAAAAAGATCACTAAAATAATTTATGATAAATTTAAATTTATTATAATTCATTACAAAAATATATTACATACTTATCATATCATTTATAACTAAATTATAATATTTTAAACCCATTAATTAATAATATCATATAAAATTCATCATTAATGGGTGATAACTATTTCATTTTCATGATAAATTTGTTTTTTTAGTTCTCATAATTGTCCTTTTATAATTGTTCGATTTTCTGCATAATGTTAATCCTGATATATATATCATATATATTAAGTAAATATATGTTTATAGCCATCCTAAAAATACATATATTGAAAATTAATTACACCATTCATGGAGATAGTATGTTATATGTACACATACCCGATATTCTGTCAGTTAGATGGATTGAATTAATAAAATCTAAATAGAAATTCACATGTAAAAAATCATTATTATATTCTATATATAATATATAATAATTAAATATATTATTATTCCCTAACTAGGTTTCCACTAAATGGTTCCCTGATCTTGTGGTTAACATTTCCTAAAGCACCCCTTTACATACTTAAGATGCTTCTAACAAAAATTTTGTTCTTAGGGTAAGTATATGGGGGAGATTATTTCCACATGTCTGAGTGTAATATAATGGAATCATAAAATATATTATTAGTGGAGTAATATAAATAATGTAACAAAGAGAAATATATAATATTGTAATAAATTTTCATCTATAATCCCTATCATATAAAATATTATCATCGTGTCATGTATATATTAAAAAAATAAAATATTTAAATGGAAATAAGAATCCAACACATTACTTGTATAAAAAGTAAACAAATACCAAAATTGAGTTTCTCTAAATAGAATCACATGCCCAACTCGGTCCTTTTCACTCTTCTTCCAAATCAATGAACAATCATGAATCATAATGTGGGTGCTTCCCCATGTCCAAACATTCATACATAATGTTTCTCTAGGTACACAACAGTAGATCAAATTGGTTGTGGGATAAAACTCAGATGGTTTCCAACAGCAGTTTCTAAATTATGTATAATATATGTATAAAAAATGAATCATTGTGCAATATATCACATGTATACTAGTACTAAAAAAATTTCAAAATTTATATGTTATTTGGGACACCCAAACATGGAACCCGGGAAAATTATTGATGCTTCGATAAAAAAGGCCTAATATTTAGGCATAAAGAAAGAAGGTATAATAATATGCAGTCCAACAACTAAAAAATGTTCCTATACCAAAAATATTTTATAATGTACAAAAAATTATCCATAATGGCCATAGCATGGAATCTAGTGTACAACATCGACAACGGAATATTCTATTTAATAATGTGTCAGACTACAGATTCCTAGATCCCAGATATAGAAGTCCAAGACATCATCATCACGTCTATTGATCATATTGATATAAACTCGATAAATACTTTGATGTGTCTAAGAAGCATGTCATAATAGCATGTTCAATGTAACTCTTATAAATCTGGATCCTAGGGGTAGTACTATCCACGACATCTAATGGAATGAGGATCCCATGAGATCATCAAAGGCATCCTATAACATTTTCAATTCGTCAATCATTATTATTTAAAACATAGGAGTTGTTCCTAAACATTCATAATTTTCCATATAAAACAATTATCCATTTTAATTATTCTAAAATTTTCATATCCTTTCATCACATTTCAATGGATGAATAAACTATATCATATAATACATTAAATTCCCATTCAATTTATCAAGTCCCCAATAGAATGCTCTGAGCATACACTCAACCAACATGTGGTACAATATATGATATGTACAAGGGAAAATCTCTGGGAATCCTAGTGAGAGGATTACAACAATTAACAATAATAAAATACTAGAGGAAAGCATAATCTAGTTCTAAATAATTTCATTTCATTATTCAATAAATATTTGTGGATACACCATAGTGTTAATAATTTAACAGAGTGAAAACCATCCATATAAAATACCATAACATACAGAACAATATAGTACACCTAAAGTATACACATGGAAGTAAAATATTCTAGTATGGTATCCTAACTAATTCTATATTGGAATAAAACATAAGAACGAATGAACATCCTAAAAATAGAGCATAAAAACAAACCAAAATAGCATAAAATATTTGAAGGAAACTGAAGAAATAGTCCTAATGAAAAATGTACTCACCAATGCGAATCAAATGAGATAATTAGCTCTTAATTCCGAGTCTGGATGATTAAGATACCTTAATACCTAGCATAGTCTTGAAAATGTCTTCTGGGATGATAAATGGAACCCAATGTGAATTACAAATTGAAGTGGACATAATATTTTTTAACCATTAATCTAAAAAAAGAAAAAATTCTAAATTCCCCAAAATACAATATCACATGGTTGACCATCATTTTTGGACATTCTATGTGACAACCATGTGTGCATATCTTCTTCAAGGGGGACCTCCCATGGTTTATGTGCATTGTTTCAGAAAACCATTCAATATGCCTCTATCTGATGTCACCACTTACATGTTCAAGTGTCACATTTAGAAAAACTATGCACCATACATGTGTTTTCCTCTAATAATAGTACCATGTGGCCACATAGGGGAAAAATACACAAGGAACATAGTTAGGGAAAAATGTGCACTCCCTTCTACCTTACAAAAGTCCCTACACAATTTTATTAAATGGTGAAACATGTGTTAGAAAATATCTACAAACTATTTCGCCTAGTTGAATTTTCCAAAAAACCTAGTATCTAGAATATGAGAAATTCCCAGAAAATATTGAATCTCTCATGATTTCATTAGGGATTCAAATTAGGTTAATCCATGAATTTTAATTAAAATTATCATGAACTTTACCTAATGTAAAAATCATGAATTTACAATATTCCCACATAAATAAATTCATCCATGAATTTCCACTACATGGGATGTCATGATCACATGAGTATAACATTGGATACTAAGAATATATGTACTCCCATATATCCCTTGTATAGTATTGTAAATGGTTGTGCTTCCATATATTTGGTACTAGAGGAACGGACTTGTCTCAAGGGGATTTCATTCTCTTTTCAATCATATGTATAAGATTCTCCAATGTGGAAACATCTACATGTAGTTCAACCGCATCAAGATAAATAATAAGAGAGGATTATATGTGATAATGTGGCAAAAAAGGTATGTGGAAGATATCTTGAAAGGATATATACCTCTAATGTAACTGAAACCAATAAGACAGTAGCCCAACTCTCTCCAAAATCATGAATAGAAAAATATATTACAATGAAAGAATACCGTGTTTCTTAATGCATCTTTGTCCCACCCTCAATTAGAAACATAGAAATACATGATCCACATCCTTGAACTCTATTGGTTTTTGATGACTATTAGAGTATAATTTCTATATAGACTACATAATATCCATCGTAATTTTGATCGACTGGACCTACTCTAATGTTTATTGAATGAGGCAATGTCCACGTGAAGCTGCCTCTCCATCTTTGAACATTCATTGTTGTGATCGAGGTGTATTATAATATAAATCCTCATAATGTTACTTATTTATATTTTCTTTATAGTTATTGTTGTGGACATCTAATATCAGCCTATATTCCTCAACCATGAGCCTCCAAAATCAAGTACTCATTAACTCTGTATGTTTCCAAGAACAAGAATTGTATGTTCTTACGAGATGTTAGTTTGAGGGTAGTGTCATGATGCAAAAAAGAAACTATATACCCATCATCATCGATAAACACTACTAAAAATGATATGTGAACCAGACCTCCTTGTATAATATAATGATTTGAGGAACCCCAGGTAGGTGTACTATCTCAGATACATAAATCCTTCATGTGTATCAACTGATAAGGTCTCCTAAATCAGTTGAAAATGTGTAATCATCCTGAGCATGTCCACAAAAACCCACACAACATTTCTTCCTCGAGCAGACCATGAAAACCCCCACAATGAAATCCAACAAAACATCATCCAATTTCTAGTCTTGAATATTCAACTACGATAAAATACATTCTGGTAACTCATGTTCCACATTCACTTACTGATAGGTTGAACCATTCATGAGAAAACTACAAACGTCTATTTTCATCCATAGTTAAAATTATTGATGATTCAATTCATGATACATATTGGTGAGTCCAAAATAAACTACCCCAAATTAGGTATGAAAATCCATAAATAACTCCTTGTGTATGTCTACAAAAGATCATATGTGACCATGAATATTCTGAATTTCACCCTTTCCCATTTCCTATCATAGATGTGCGGCCTCACCCTGTAACGACCCGAAGTTTCTTTAATGGAAGTCCCTATTGATATAATTAAATCTCTCTTTATGTAAAATGTTTATATAAAATGTCAAATTCTTTGGTTTTATGTTATGAATTTTGACTGTTACTAATATAGATGTTGAACAGTGATCACATGATTAGTATAAATATAGGGCTTTAGCAAATCCAATTTACTCATACAAAAGAAGCGATGGCCTCACCTAGCAGAATTCCCCCATAGGAAGACCATTTTTCGGATCTTGGAAAAGAGGTGGCATCTTTGGGCTTCGCTCTTGACCAATCCCAAGCTGAGCTTCATCATGTCAAGCTCAAACGTGACCGTCTACGGGAAAAGTGGAATTTGATTGAAATTACCACTCGAGCGATGTAATCCGAGCCACACCAAGAGTCTGTCACCATCACACACCTTACCCTTAGGTCTTATACGGCTATTTTAAGGGGTTACGTAAAAAATAACTAGTACAATTTTCATGAACATTATTTTATTGTATATAATAATGAATATACTTTCTTGTCATTATTCATACATTGTAAATAGTTTTTAAATTGAAAACAGTTTTTTAGTTATCATCTAATTAAGAATTAAATTTTATTAAATTAAGGTATTTTTGAATTTAATAATATTTTAATAAAATATTATAATAATTAATATTAAATTAATTTTATTATATATAAATGATCATATAATATTATGAATCCTATTGTAATGTTTATTAAGGTTTTAAAGCTATTTTTGTCAAAACAAGTGAATTTTCTATAAATGTTGGTTTTAATTATCGAAGTGAAAATTAACATATTTAAAAAAAATAGTTAAAATAAATTTTATTTCAGGAATCATGACATCAAAATTATCCAACGGTGAATTTTTCATAATTTTCTGACACAGTCAAATTTTTGGGTAAAAGAGAAATACTGTTTAATTTTATAATGTGTTTTACGACATCATAATGACCCAATAGTGATGTAATAAAAAAATATAAGATTTATGTTCGGCCAATATATGTTTTAACATTAAAATAATGTTATTTTGGGTTTGTTTGACTTACTTTTCAAAGAATTAATGGACCCTTCAAAACTTATTAAACACCTTGTCTTTTTAAATTGGTTTCCATGGGAGTGTGACTCACCTCCACATAAGCAACCCTATTATTTTATGAAGATCGGACTTTGTCCTTATAAAATATTTTTTCCTCTTCCCTTTTCCATAAACCATGGGAAGAAACCATGGGATGTTTTGTGGTTTGGAGTAATTTAATATAAGGGGTCCCAAACCTAAATAATAAAGAATTCCTTCACCTTTCCTATATAAACCCACCCAAGCTACCACTTCCTCCTCACTCAAAGCCTTTGGAGTTCGTCCAACCTCTGCCCTACTCTCTCCAATATCCTCCCAAGGTGCCTCAAGCTCTCAAGAAGCCTCTCTCAAGCCTCTCTCAAGCCTTTGGAAGCACACTTCCAAGTAAGGGTTTTTTCTTCCTTTCTCATTTTTGTCCAATTTTCTTTAAGTTGTTTTTCCCATTTAATATCAATTATGAATGTTGGGGTATGGTTTCACAGATCCCTCATAATGCCATCATTATTTTTGAATGATGGGAGAACCTTTTCTCTCTCATTAAATGCCTCCCATGTACATCTGTTGCTATGCCAAAATGCTGAAAGGAACTTCTCTCTCCTCATCTACATTCAAGGAATAATTTTGTATCATAAATCTAAATTCCATTAAAATTGTTGGGACATGTGTCTATATAACCTAAATACTGTATAATACATGTAAATATGACGAGGAACCCCTTTCTCTCTCATCATGAATTTTTATAAATTCTTATGTCACGCCATTACACTGCCGAAATCGCACCGATTTTCTAAGCCAATGCCATTGTGTAGTGAATACTATGCCCATTTCTCCATCATGTGTATTCACCATTAAGCACATTTACTTATTTATTATAATTTTTCAGGTATCAATTCCACATTCCTTAATCGGGGAATAAATTATTATGTTTTATGAATCCATTTTTTATGATCCATGTGGCACACTTATGCATGAAATGAAATGTTTAAGAAGTGTGTGCCCATATAGCGCTCCAATGAATTGGGTAAAGTATAGTATCATGATATGTCATGTGAAATGAGTGTTGACTCATGATAATTCAAGTGAAATGAGGGTATACTCATGCTTCATGTGCAATGAGGATTTACTCATGCTCCATGTGCAATGAGCCTTGGCTCGTGCTAATTCCTTGTTAAGTTTTGTTGCCACATTTCCATGTTATGATTATCATGATTTATCATGCATTTATGTTCATGTTTCTCTTGTTCTCGATTGATATTCCTAACTTTTAAATTTTATTATACTCCTCATTTTATTCCATGTGTATACCCTTACTGGGTGTTATAGCTCACCCTTTTCTTATTCATGTCCTCAGGTTTTTCCATGCAATGCTAAGTTTGAGGGAATGTAGTGGTCATGTAAAGGATGTTTTCAATAAAGATGTTGTATTTCATGTTTCATGTTTTTATATAATGACCCTACCCCCAAAAGACACTAAACCTCTTGATCATCATTGTTGTATCAAGTGTAGTTTTATGTAATAAATCATGTTTAAGTTGAAAAAAAAGCAGGGATGTCATAGTTGGTATCAGAGGATAGGTTTAGTTATTTTTGGGATTAGGATTAGGATACCCTAGTAAAGCCTTAGAGACAAGACTAAGTATAATAAAAAATACCTTTGTTTTGTTATGTACTTATTAAGTTGTTTGTCAAACAAATACATCCCTATCTGGATACGAGTAGGTAGACGAGGCTATGGCACATATGTATCCTAAGGGTAAAAACTGAAAACACCACTTTGAGATAGACTCGAACGAGAACTAGTCCACGACAATGGGCCTTGCTGCACTCGTTGTTATGACTCTCCTGGGGGATATTATTTGATTAATTCACAAGATTAGTATGAACCCTTATTAAGGGAATTAAAAAAATACCCCTAAGAATATATGTTAGAAAGTAGATAATGAAACGCCGAGGTTGAAACCAATAGACTCATGAGTTAAGGAAATAAAAGTTTATTTTTTAAGTCATCAACATTTGTCATTGGAATTCCCATTATGTGTTACCCCCTAACGTTCCTTTTATTCCAGCCAATGGCCGGTAATAGGAAGACTCGGGCTTACAACCGGGGTTAGGATCATTGTGATGACTGTACTAATGAGATTCCCAATACAATGGGTGTGGGAATCACGAACTTTGTCACGCTTATCTCTCAGCTGAATCAAGTTTTGAATAGAAACACGGGTCAAGAAGAACATTCAACCCACCTAAGAACGAACATGTCGCTATCGAGTGCTTCATGAGACACATTCCTCTTACGTTTAGTGGATCATCTGATCCCACGATTGCTGAACAATGGATCAACTCCATTGAAAATATCTTCTCCATCCTTCGATGTTCTGAACAAGAGAAGTTTCTCTTGGTGGCTTATCGTATGGAGGGTGAATCTTATCAATGGTGGATGTTGATCAAAAATACGAATCCTGATGAGGAGATCGATGTATTGGAATGGAAGGATTTCCAGAAGATATTTTTCGATAATTATTTTCCTTGCACCCTCCAGCTTAAGATGCAAACAGACATCCTTTCCCTCGATAGAAATGAAGAAGAATCTATTGGAGCGTATGAGGAAAACATCACAAGGCTTGCACCGTACACTTCCGGAATTGTTGTTACCCCTGAATGAAAAGTTGACCGCTTCTTTGGTTGGCTGAATCCTAGCCTGTAGAAAGCATTGTCGATCTGTGACTTCGATAGCTATGAGGAAATTGTCCGATGTGACCTCAAGGTCGAAATGGAGAAATTAGAATCAAAGGGGTGTCATGGGGATAAGAAGCGTTAGGTGGAGTTCAATGCTGGTGGTACAATGGAGAAATCCAACGGTGCTAAGAAGATCTAGCACCAAACATTCTAAATGTGCGGAAAGAAGCACCCTGGAAATTTCCTTAAGGGGACGAGGAAATACTTCAAGTGTGGAAGAGAAGGGAACCTAGCTGTTAACTGTCTGCAAGAAAGACCCACGGTTACGACAGAGGAGAGGAATGCTATGTTCGAACTTCAACACGTTGTTCAATGAGACAAATGAAAAGAACCAGAGAATTTTTGAAATCAATGCCCTAATCCAAGGGTTTTTTTGAGGCAACCAACAACCTCCAAGGAAGAAAAGAAGAGATTTTTCCATCACATCTACTGAAGTGAACCCGGATAACGAAGTGGTGATAGGTACTCTTGATATTCATTAAAGAATAGAGAATTTACTTTTTGATTCAGGTTATACACATTCTTTTATATCTCGAAAGATTAGTAGAACAATCCCATCACCACCACAAATCATGGAAGTGATGATGTCGGGGAGTACGACAAATGGGTCAATCATTGCATCCCATGAATATAAGTCCTCCACTGTTATAATCTGTGTATTGAATTTCTGGAAGAACCTCATCATACTCCCTCTGGTGGAATTTTATGCAATTCTTGGCATGGATTGGCTTTCCTTATATAAAGCCAACATAAATTGTCAGGAGAGGGAAATCTCACTCCAAATTGAGAATCAACCCCTGATTATTTACAAGTGTAAGTAGGAAGATGAATCTCATTTAGATCCATCATCTCAAGCATGGATATTACTGCCCTATCAGAAAACATTTCTGGATCAGATTATTGAGTCCAAGGAAGAAACCATCCTTGAAGAAATGCCTATTGTAAGGGAATTCGCTGAAGTGTTTCCTGAGGAACTACATGGTCTTCGTCCTAGAAGAGATGCTGAATTCTCAATTGAACTTATACCTGGGGCACTTCCAATATCAATGACTCCATATAGAATTGTTGTCGTGGAGCTTGAAGAGCTGAAGAAACAACTATAGGAGAATCTAGATAAAGGGTTTATACGCCCAAGTACTTCACCATGGGGTGCACCAATCCTCTTCGTCAAGAAGAAGGATGGGTCAATTAGGATTTGCATCTATTATCGTGAACATAAAAAAATCAAGATAAACAACAAGTATCCTCTTCCACTGATTGATGACTTGTTTGATCAGATGCGGGGATCACAATTCTTCTCCAAGGTAGATTTGCGGTTGGGATATTATCAAGTATGGGTGAGGAAGGAATATTTCCCCAAGACTAATTTTCGTAGAAGATACCAGCACTATGAATTCATTGGAATGCCTTTTGGACTCACTAATTCTCTAGGAATATTCATGGACTTAATGAATAAAGTCTTCATAGATTACCTCGAAAAAAATTTTGTAGTCTTTATATATGAAATTCTAATATACTCCAAAATCAAGGAGGATCATGAGGAGAATTTAAGAAATTTACTAAAGACTTTGCGCAAGGAGAAGCTCTATGCAATGTACAACAAGTGTGAGTTCTGGTTGAAGGAAGTATCATTCATGGTCCATATCATCCCATGAAATGGGATATCTGTGGATCCATCCAAAATAGATGCAATTGTGGGATGCCTGAGGCCATCATCAGTAATAGATATTTGTAGCTTCTTGGGGTTAGATGGATATTATCTACGATTTGTGAGAAATTTCTCACGATTGTCCAACCCTCTTACCAAGCTAACTCGAAAGGAAGTAAAGTTTTCTTGGAGTAATGAATGTGAAGAAAGCCTCACGGAATTGAAAAGGAGCCTTATCCCTGTATCTGTGATCACTTTACCCATAATTGAGGAACTTTTTATGGAATTCATTGAGGCCTAAAACAAGGGCTTTGGCTGTGTGATGATGCAGAATGGTAAAGTGATATCCTATGCCTCAAGGAAGTTGAAAATCGATGAGAAAAACTATCCAAATCATGATCTAGAGTTGGAAGCGGTGATATTTGCCTTGAAAATAGGTGGCATTATCTCTATGTGGAGAAATGTGAGATATATAATGACCACAAGAGTCTTAAATATATATTCACACTGAAAGAGCTTAATATTCGCCAGAGAAGATGGATAGAGATCATCAAGGATTATGACTGTTAAATACATTACCACCCTTGGAAAATGAACAAGGTGGAAGATTCCCTAAGTAGAAAGGACCCAGTGATTATATCAACGACGAGAATTGAGAAGGATCCCATCTTGTTAGATTTGATAAAGATGGCCATGGGAATAGAAAAGAAGGTAACATAATCAATCCTTTCAAAAATGATTTCTCAACAATCTCTTTTGCAATGGTTAAAAGATGATCAAAATGATGATGTGGGAATTCAGGAAAAAGTGGAATCTATCAAAAAGGGGAAATCCTCATAGTATAATGTTAATGAAGAAGGAATTGTGCAAGTTGGGAAAAGGCTGTGTTCCATCACGTCCGGAGCTGAAGAATGAACTTTTGGATGATGCATATAGTTCAAATTTCTCTATTCACCCAGGGAGCACAAAGATATATCATGATATTCGAGAAAACCTCTGGTGGGATAATATGAAGAAGGAGATCACTGAATATATATCAATGTGCCTGGTGTGTCAGCAAGTGAAGGCATAGAGGCAAAAGTATAAGGGGATGATGCAACCATTGCCCATACTAGAATGGAGATGGGAGAACATCACCATGGACATTGTCACCAGACATCCAAGGACATCCAAAGGCAACATTGCAATCTGTGTTGTTGTGGATCTTCTTACAAATATTGTACACTTCATTTCTATTAGGGAGGATTTCTCATTGGATTAACTAGCATTGATATATATCAGGAAAGTGGTAATGTTGCATTGAGTACCACTATCTATTGTGTCTGATCAAGTTCCCAGATTCACTTCTATGTTTTGGAAAAGTCTTCAACATGCTCAAAATACTGAACTGAACTTCAGTACGGCATATCATCCTCAAACTGATGGCCAATCCGAGTGGACAATCCAAAAAATTGAGGTCATTTTGAGAGCATCCTCAATGAACTTTAAAGGAGGATGCGATCAACATCTTACTCTGGTTGAGTTCTCTTATAATAATAGTTTCCACTTAAGCATCCAAAAAGCACCATAGGAAGCCCTGTATGGGAAAATGTGCCGAACACCAGCATGTTGGGATGAGGTCGGCGAACAAAAGCTGCTTGGACCAGAAATGGTTGAAAAAGTGGTGGAGAAGGTGAAAACCATTCAGTAGAATATCAAGGAAGCCCAGAGATGACAGGAGAGTTATGCAGATAACCATCGACGAGACCTTGAGTTTAAAGTTGGAGACATTGTGTTTCTACACATATCTCCATGGAATAAGGTCATGAGATTTGGAAAGAAAGGGAAGTTAAGTCCAAGGTACACCAGCAACTTTGAAATTCTTGATCATGTTGGGGTTGTGGCCTATCGACTAGCACTTCCACTTACTATGGCCAAAGTATATGATGTCTTTCATGTATCTCTCTTAATGATGTACATACCGGACCCTTCACTTATACTCTCTTCTAAGGTGGTACAGTTGGAGGATGATATTTCTTATGAGGAGCAACCGGTGAAGATCGTACATCATAGAGAAAAATTTATACGAAATAAGACAATGCCCCTCGTTAAGGTGTTGTTGAGAAACCACAAGTTTGAAGAAGAGATTTGGGAATCAGAGGAAATGATGAAGCTGAGTTACCCACATATGTTTTAGAGTGGGAAAAGGAAAATTCCAAGGGTGAAATTTCTTGAGGGGGGGATATTGTAATGACCCAATGTTTCATTAATGGAAATCTCTGTTGATATAATTAAATGTTTCTTTATGTAAAATGTTTACATAAAATGTCAACTTCTGTGGATTTATGTTATGAATTATGATCATTACTAATACAGTCGTTGAACAGTGATCACATGATTAGTATAAATATAGGGTTTTAACAAATCCAATTTACTCAGCCAAAAGAAGTGATGGCCTCATCCAGTAGAATGGCTCCATACGAAGCCCATTTGTCAGAGCTCGGAAAAGAGGTGGCGTCTTTGGGCTTCTATCTTGACTAAGCACAAGCTAAGCTTCATCATGTCAATCTCAAATGTGACAGTCTATGGGAAAAGTGGAAGTTGATAGAAATTACCTCTCGAGAAATGTTATTTGAGCCACCCCAAGAGTCATTCACCATTACACACCTTACCCTTAGGTCTTATGCAGCTGTTTTAAGGGGTAATGTAATAAATCGCTAGTACTACGTTCATGTACATTATTTTTTTGAATATAATAATTAATATCCATTCTTGTCAATATTGATACATTGTATATAGTTTTTAAATTGTAAATATTGTTTTTAGTTATTATTTAATTAATAATTCAATTCTATTAAATTAAGAGATTTTTTAAATAAATAATATATTAATAAAATATTATTATTATTATTATTTTAATTTTATTATATATAAATGATCATATAATTTTCTGAATGCAAGTGTAATTTTTATTAAGGTTTGAATTCCATTTTTGGCAAAACACGTGAATTATCGATAAATGTCGGTTTTTATTTTAAAAGTAAAAATTGACATATTTAGAAAAAAATTTAGATTAAATAAATGTTATATTTAGAATCAGGATGTTGAAATTATCCAACGGTGAATTTTTCATAATTTTCTGAGATAGTCAAATTTTTGGGTAAAAATAAAATACTGTTTAAATATATAATGTGTTTTATGACATCATAATGAACCAATAGTGATGTAATAAAATACAATAATCTATATTTTCAGCCAATATATGATTTAACATTAAAATAAATTCATTTTGGGTTAGTTTGACTTACTTTTCAAAGCATTAATGGATCTTTCAAAACTTATTAAACACCTTGTCTTTTTATATTGTTTTCCATGAAAGTATGACTCACCTCCACATAAGCAACCCTATTATTTTTTAAAGTTCGGACTTTGGCCTCAAAAAATATTCTTTTCCTCTTCCCTTTGCCAAAAACCATGGGCAAAAACCATGGGATGGTTCGTGGTTTTTATTAATATAATATAAGGGGTGCCAAACCTAAATAATAAAGAATTCCTTCACCTTCCCTATATAAACCCACCCAAGCTCCAACTTCCTCCTCACTCAACGCCTTTATAATTCGTCCAACCTCTGACCTACTCTCTCTAGAATCCTCCCATGGTTCCCCAATCTCCCATGAAACCTCTCTCATGCCTCTCTCAAGCCTTTGGAATCACACTTCCATGTAAGGGTTTTTTCTTTCTTTCTCATTTTTTCCTATTTTCATTAAGTTGTTTTTCCCATTTAATTTCAATTATGAATGTTTTGGTATGGTTTATCACCTTTATCATACTTCCCTCTTTATGTTTGAATGATGGGATACCCCTTTCTCTCTCATAATTTCTTCCCTTGTACACCTGTTACTATGCCGAAATTCCGAAAGGAACTTCTCTCTCCTCATTACATTCAAGCAATAATTATGTATCATGAATCTAAATTACATTACAATTGTTGGGACATGTATATATATGACCTCCTTACTTTCCATTACATGGAATTATGATGATGAACCCCTTTCTCTCTCATTAACCATTTTTATTAATTCTTATGTCACGCCGTTATGCTGCCGAAATCGCACCGATTTTCTAAGCCAATGCCATTAGGTAGTGAATACCGTTCCCATTTATCCATCAAGGGTATTAACCATTATGCACATTTACTTATTGATTATAAAGTCTCGTGTATGAATTCCACATTCCTTTTATCATGGAATAAATGATTATGTTTTATGAATCCATGTTTTATGAACCATCTGACACACTTATGCATGAAATGAAATGTTTTAGAAGGGTTCTCCCTTATAGCGCTCCAATGCATTCGGTAAAGTATAGTATCATGATACGTCATGTGAAATGAGTGTTTACTCATTCTAATTCATTTGAAACTAGGGTAAAATCATGTTTAATGAGAAATGAGGATTTACTCATGCTCCATGTGCAATGAGCCTTGGCTCATGATAATTCAATGTTAAGTGTTGTTGCCACATTTCCATGTTATGATTATCATGCTTTATCACGCATTTATGTTCATGATTCTCTTGTGATATATTTATATTCCTATTGTCTAAAATTTATTGTACTCTTCATGTTATTCCACGTGTATTCCCTTACTGGGCTTTATAGCTCACCCTTTTCTTATACATGTCCTCAGGTTATCCCATGCAATGCTAAGTACGAGGGAATTGTCATGTGAAAGATGTTTTCAATAAGGATGTTGTATTTCATGTTTCAAGTTTTTATGTAATGATCCTAAGACCCAAATACATTAAACCTCTCGATCCTCTTTGTTGTATCAAGGGATGTTTTATGTAATAAATCATGTTTAAGTTGTAATAAAAAGAAGGGTTGTCATACACAACCTCACTATACCATAATAATAGCCCATGCTTCATATAACTGTCTCATACTCAGTTTGTCCCAAAGAGTGGTGTTCAACTATAAAGATGAGAAAAATTCTCCCATTTACTATCCTACACCTCCATTTTCATTTGAGCGAATATGTCCATAACCTACTTCTCTATACTATCCTCTTGAACATAATGTATCTGAGTCATCTTAATCAGTGAATTAACAACTACATTTCCTTTTTCATGCATGGAGGAAAGATCAATGGCAAACAATAGTATGTATAATGAATATCTCTGTTGCATAAAATTCAAGTCACATTGTGAAAATATATAACATTGTTTTATTGGAACGTTTTCACCAAAAAATGCTCTCCCAGTAAATAGTACCTCCAAAAGTGCAAGGCATGAACAAATGTGGCTAAATCAGGACTGTGAACTGGGTGGTTTTTCCATTGAGGACTAAATTTTGTAACCTGTGTGCCACAACCATATACCACTACATTTTATCTTCTTCTAAATTGATACAGAATGAATCCCCATACACTATATAGATTCTACTCTGATATGGAAGAATCAAGATGGGTGCTAAATCCTATCTCCCATTGAGCCCTTGAAAGGTGGTATCATAGGAATATGTCCATATAAAAAACAACATTCTTATTCAAGGTCTCAATAGGTACATATAAGCATGATAATCTCTATATGATTCACCTTTAATATCTTGATTGGCCCATGAATCACCATATGTTAAATGTTTTCTTCTATGGTTCCTAATAAACTATTGATCTCAAAATATCTACATATAGTTGTACCCCTTCCAATATTATAACAAGACACAATAAGTAAATCATAGTCCTCAAACAGTGGAACTTGGTGAGCTTAGCCTACAATATATACTTTCTCATTGTATCCAAAAAAATCTCAAGATAATGGCAATGGTCATATCATTTATAATTATACACCAAGTTATTTTCAACAAATACCATCACAAAAAAATCCAGATATGGAAGGATAACATTGTTTTTAAGAACCATTAAAAGCTTTTTTTCATTTGTGAGACCAAACAGCGTAACCAAATACTCATATAAACCATTAATTCTTTGAAATTATGTATGAGGTATGCAAGTAAGTATAACATGAACCTAGTGTAATCATGAACTAAAATCAATTTTTTTAGGAAACCGGATCTCCTTGTACAAAGCAGAATAGTTAATATAACTATGGAAAATGATGTTATACCATAACCATAAACTAGTTATTTTCCCTTAATCCATACAACCACTGGGTTATGTTCCTATTATTCACAAAAATGACCAACAAACAGAGTAGATATTTACAGTCTCATATAAATGTTTTTTACTCCAAATCAACTTGCTTCCTCTCAAACTCCAACGTCTCAACAATATACAATTTATAACGATGAATATATTCTATTCTAGAAAATGGCACTAGATCGATGGAGTGATCCACCTATCTATCATGATGTAAACAATAAATGTCTTCAAAAAAATCCTCTATTATTGATCTACAACCAAAGTCATATCTTCCACATGTGGTCCAAGATCATCCTTATATAAACTTGAAATCTAGGATTTCATCCTAATAAACCAATTATGTTGTGATACAACTCAAACTTAATGGATATCCCATTACACATTGGAATAAAATTACCACTATCGAATAAAGTGAGACTCACCCTCTAGGTATAAGATTCAATATGGGCTCAAAAAGGAATTATCCATTCCATCCCGTGTACCATATCTAGCATTATCATCTCATGAAAAAAAAAATCTATACAAATTAAATCCTATAAAACCAATGGGGGAAATCCCTACAATGAATTATACCCTCCATTCTAATCCCCAACGGAGAATCAAAAGTAATATCGCCGTCAAAAAAATGAACAATGATCCTAAGTCGCACCAAGAAAAGTAAATATAAAAACTATGACATGAACCTGAATAAAAAAAGAGAGGATAATAAATTTATATTCCACTAATAGTATTACTCTCACCATAGATATACCCCTGATTTTCTCCCCAAGTGTAGTATTTATAGAATATATCTATCCTGAATAATGGCCCTTTGATACAAACAATTACATGAAGTCTCACATCTCTATTATCTATGTATAACTAGTCCATGGATAAACTAGTTATGACCACCACCTCTTAAATAAATGAAACGTCTTAAAATCCCAAATTTATGTGGATCTATGATTCTCAATCCTTAACACTTTTTTATAGTTGATCTTATCCCTCTTACTTCAGGAGGGAAGGTGTGTCTGAAATACTATACATGTCATATCTCACAACATGCTCAGAACATGAATGAGTTTCTATCGGACTAATTACACATATGTACCTATATCACACACTGATGATAGACGATAGATGTTTGAACACTAATATCATGGCTAGTACTCCCATAATGCAATCCCTCAAGACAACATTTTCACCAACTTGACATTGAACCACTATGTCGAGAGGCTCAGCTGCCATGGTATGAATCCCCCAAGTGAAGGCAGTGAGGAAGAAGTCCAAGGGGATCGCTGAATATACATCAAAGTGCCTGGTGTGTCAGCAAGTGAAGGCAATGAGGCAAAAATCTACGGGGATGATGCAACCATTGCCCATACCAGAATTGAAATGGGAGAACATCACCATGGACTTTGTCACCGGACTTCCAAGGACATCCAAAGGAAACAATGCAATCTAGGTTGTTGTGGATCGTCTTAAAAAGACTTCACAATTCATTTATATTCGGGAGGATTTCTCATTGGATCAACTGGCACAGATATATATTAGGGAAGTGGTAAGGTTTCATGGAGTACAACTATCTATTGTGTCTGATCAAGATCCCAGATTCACCTATATGTTTTTGAAGAGTCTTCAACAAGCTCTGAATACTGAACTTAAATTCAGTATGGCCTATCATCCTCAAAATGATGGCCAATCCGAGCGGACAATCCAAAAATTGAGGACATTTTGAGAGCATTCTCAATGAACATTAAAAGAGGATGCGATCAACATCTTACTCTGGTTGAGTTATATTATAATAATAGTTTCCACTCATGCATCCAAATTGAACCATAGGAATCCCTGTATGGGAAAAAGTGCATAACACCAGCATGTTGGGATGAGGTCGGTGAACATAAGCTGCTTGGACCAAAAATGGTTGAGGAAATGGTGGAGAAGGTGAAAACCATTCAGTAGCATATCAATGCAGCCCAGAGTCGACAGAAGAGATATGCAGATAACCGTCGACGAGACCTTGAGTTTAATGTTGGAGACATTTTGTTTGTACACATATCTCCATGGATGAAGGTCGTGAGATTTGGAAATAAAGGGAAGTTAAGTCCAAGGTACATAGGAAACTTCGAGATTCTTGATCGTGTTGGGGTTGTGGCCTATCGACTAGGACTTCCACCTACCATGGCCAATGTACATGATGTCTTTCATGTATCCCTCTTAAGTAAGTACATACCAGACCCTTCACATTCACTCTCATATAAGTTGGTACACTTGGAGGATGATCTTTCTTATGAGGAGGAACCAGTGAAGATCATAGATCGTAGAGAAAAGGTTCTACGAAATAAGTCCATGCCCCTCGTCAAGGTGTTGTGGAGAAACCTCATGTTTGAAGAAGCGACTTGGGAATCAGATTAATTGATGAAGCTGAGTTACCCACATCTGTTTTAGTTTGGGAAAAGGAAAATTTCAAGGGTGAAATTTCTTATGGGGGGAATATTATAATGACGCAATGTTTCATTAATGGAAATTCCTCTTGATATAATTAAATGTCTCCTTATGTAAAATGTTTATATAAAATGTCAACTTCTTTAGATTAATGTTATGAATTTTGACAGTTCCTAATACAGTCGTTGAACAGTGGTCACATGATTAGTATAAATATAGGCCTTTAACAAATCCAATTTACCCTGACAAAAGATGTGATGGACTCATCCAGTAGAATTGCTCCATACGAAGCCCATTTGTCGAATCTCAGAAAAGAGGTGGCATCTTTGGGCATCGATCTTGACCAAGCACATGCTGAGCTTCATCATGTCAAGATCAAACATGACCATCTACGGTAAAAGTGGAAGTTGATAGAAATTACCACTCGAGCAATGTTATCTGAGCCACCCCACGAGACTTTGACCATTGCACACCTTACCCTTAGTTCTTATGCGGCTGTTTTAAGGGGTTATGTAACAAATATCTAGTTCAATGTTCATGTACATTATTTTTTTTTTATATTAATTAATATACTTTCTTGTAATTATTGATACATTGTATATAGTTTTTAATGTGAAAATAGTGTTTTTTGTTATAATTTAACGAAGAATTAAATTTTTTTAAATTAAGGTATTTTTTAATTAAATAATATTTTAATAAAAAATTATTATTATTATTAATTTAATTTCATTATGTATAAATGATAATATAATTTTATGAATGAAATTGTAATTTTTATTAAGGTTTGAAAGCCATTTTTGTCAAAACACGTGAATTTTCGTTAAATGTCAGTTTTTATTTTAAAAGTGAAAATTGACATATTTAGAAAATTATTTAGATAAAATATATGTTATTTCTAGAATAAGGATGTCTAAATTATCCAACAGTGAATTTTTCATAATTTTCTGAGACAATCAAATTTTTGGGTATAAATTAAATATTTTTTAAATATATAATGTGTTTTATGACATCATAATGACCCAATAGTGATGTAATAAAATACTATAATCTTTATGTTCTGCCAATATATGTTTTAACAATAAAATAATGTGAATTTGGGTTAGTTTTACTTACTTTTCAAAACATTAATGGATCTTTCAAGATTTATTAAGCACCTTGTCTTTTTAAATTGTTTTCCATGGGATTGTGACTCACCACCACATAAGCAACCCTATTATTTTAAGAAGTTTGGAATTTGGGATTAAATTTTTTTTTTCCTCTACCCTTTTCCAAAAACCATGGGCAAAAACCATTGGATGGTTCATGGTTTGGATTAATATAATATAAGGGGTGCCAAACCTAAATAATAAATAATTCCTTCACCTTTCGTATATAAACCCACCCAAGCTCCCACTTCCTCCTCACTCAAAGCCTTTTGAGTTCATCCAAACTCTGACCTACTCACTCTAGAATCTTCCCAAGGTACCCCAATCTCCCAAAAAACCTCTCTCAATCCTCTCTCAAGCCTTTGGAAGCACACTTCCAAGTAAGGGGTTTTTCTTCCTTTCTCATTTTTGTCCAATTTTCATTAAGTTGTTTTTCCCATTTAATTTCAATTATTAATGTTGTGGTATGTTTTCTCACCTCCCTCATACATCCCTCTTTATGTTTGAATGATGGGAGACCCCTTTATATATCATAATTTCTTCCCATGTACACTCGTTACTATGCCGAAATTCCGAAAGGAACTTCTCTCTCCTCATTTACATTCAAGAAATACTTTTGTATCATTAATCTAAATTCCATTAAAATTGTTAGGACATGTTTCTATATGAACTCCTTACTGTCCATTAAATGTAAATATGATGATTAACCTCTTTCTCTATTATCACAATTTTTATGAATTCTTACGTCACACCGTTACGCTGCTGAAATCGCACCAATTTTCTAAGCCAATGCCATTGTGTAGTGAATACCATGCCCATTTCTCCATCAAGGGTATTAACCATTATGGACATTTACATATTGATTATAAAGTTTCATGTATGAATTCCACATTCCATTATCATGTAATAAATGATTATTTTTTGTGAATCCATGTTTTATGATCCATGTGCCACACTTATGCATGAAATGAAATGTTTCAGAAGGGTTCTCCCTTATAGCGCTCCAATGCATTGGGTAAAGTATATTATCATGATACTTCATTTGAAATGAGTGTTGACTCATTCTATTTCAAGTGAAACAAGGTTAAAATCATTGTTCATGAGCAATGAGGATTTACTCATGCTCCATGTGCAATGAGCCTTGGCTCATGCTAATTCAATGTTAAGTGGTGTTGCCATATTTCCATGTTATGATTATCATGCTTTATGATGCCTTTATGTTCATGATTCTATAGTGATCTATTGATATTCCTAATGTCTAACATGTATTTTACTCATCAAGTTATTCCATTTTTATTTTTCTTACTGGGCTTTATAGCTCACCCTTTTCTTATGCATGTCCTCAGGTTATCCCATGCAATGCACAGTACGAGGGAATGGTCATGTAAAAGAAGTTTAAAATAAGGATGTTGTATTTCATGTTTCATGTTTTTATGTAATGCTCCTAAGCCCCAAAGAAACTAATCCTCTCGATCCTCTTTGTTGTATCAATGGATGTTTTTTGTAATAAATCATGTTTAAGTTGTAATAGAAAAACAGGGTTATCATACACCACCTCACTATACCATAATAATAGACCCTACTTCAGATAATTGTCACATACTCAGTCTGTCCCAAAGATTGGTGTTCAACAATAAAGATGAGAAAAAATTTCCCCTTTACAATCCTACACCTCCATGTGCATTTGAATGATTAATTCCATATGCTACTTCTCTATACTATCCTCTTGAACATCATGTATCTGAGTCATCTTAATCAGTGCATTGACAACTACATTTCCTTTTTCATGCATGTAGGAAAGATCATTTTCAAACAACATTATGTATAACGAACATATCTGTTGCATAAAATTCAAGTCACATTGTGAAAATATATAACATTGTTTTATTGGATCGTTTTCACCAAAAAAATGCTCTCCCAGTAAATAGTACCTCCAAAAGTGCAAGGCATGAACAAAAGTGGCAAAATCAGGACTATGAATTGGGTGGTTATTCTCATGAGGACTAAATGTTGTAACCTGTGTGCCATAGACATATACTGCTACATTTTATCTTCTTCTAGACTGATACTGAATGAATCCACATACACTATATATATTCTACTCTAATATGGACGAATCAAGATGGGTGCTAAAGACTATCTCCCATTGAGCCCCTGAAAGGTTGTATCACATGAAAATTTCCATATAAGAAAACAACATTCTTATTAAAGGTCTAAATAGGTACATATAATCATGATATTCACTATATGAATCACCTTTAATATCATGATATGCCCATGAATAACTATACGTTAAATGTATTCTTCTATGGTTCCCAATAAACTAATGATCTCAAAATATCTACATAAAATTGTACCCCTTCCAATATTATAACAAGACACAATAAGTAAATCATAGTCCTCAAATAGTGGCACTTGGTGAGCTTAGCCTACAATATATAATTTCTCATTGTATCCAAAAAAATCACAAGATAATGGCAATGGCCATATCAATTATAATTATACACCATGTTATTTCCAGCAAATAACATCACAAACAAATCCAGATATAGATGGATAACATTGTTTTTAAGAACAATTAATTTCTTTTTTTCATTTGTGAGACCAAACAGCGTAACCAAATACGCATATAAACCATTAATTCTATGAAATTATGTATGAGGTATGCAAGTAGGTATAACATGAACCTAGTGAAATCATGAACTAAAATCAATTTTTTTAGGAAACCAGATCTACTTGGAGAAAGTAGAAGAGTTAATATAACAAAGGAAAAGGATGTTAGACCATAACCATAATCTAGTTATATTTCCCTTAATCCATACAACCACTGGGTTCTTCTCCTATTATTCACAAAAATGACCAACAAACCCAATAGAGATGTACAGTCTCATATAAACGTTTTTTACTCCAAGTCCAGTTGCTTCCTCTCAAACTCCAACATCTCACCAATATCCAATGTATAAGGATGAATATATTCCAGTCTAGATCATGTCACTAGATCGATGGAGTGATCCACCAATCTATCATGCTGTAAAATAGAAATGTCTTCTAAAAAATCATTCATTATTGATCTACAACCAAAGTCATATCTTCCTCATGTGGACCCAGATCATCTTTATATAAACATGAAATCTAGGATTTCATCCTAACCAACCAATTATGTTTTGTTACAACTCAAACTTCATGGATATCCCATTCCACGTTGGAATAATGTCACCAATATCGAATAAAGTAAAACTCACCCTCTAGGTATAAGATTCATTATGGGCTCAAAAAAGAATTATCCATTCCATCCCGAGTATCATATCCAGCATTATCACCTCATGAAAAAAATAATCTATACAAATTGAATCATATAAAACCAATGGGGGAACACCCTAAAATGAATTATACCCTCCATTCTAATACCCAACGGAGTATCCAAATTAATATCACCATAAAAAAATGAACAATGATCCTAAGTCTCACCAAGAAAAGTAAATATAAAAACTATGACATGAACCTGTATAAAAAAAAGAGTGGATAAAAAATTTATATTCCACTAATATTAAAACTCTCACCATAGATAGACCGATGATTTCCTCCCCAAGTGTAGTATTTATAGAATATATCTATCCTGAATAATGGCCCTTTGATACAACCAATTACTTGAAGTCGGCCCTCTCTATTATCTATGTATAACTAGTCCATGGATAACTCAGTTATGACCACCACCTCCTCCTGAATAAATGAATCTTCTCAAAATAAAAAATTTATGTTGATCTATGATTCTCAATCCTTAACATTTTTTTACAGTTGATCTTATCCCACATACTTCCGGAGGGAAGGTGTGTCGGAAATACTATACATGTCATATCTCACAACATGCTCAGAACACAAATGAGTTTCTATCGAAGTAATTACACATATGTACCTATATCACACATTGATGATAGATGAAAGAAGTAATAGCACTAATATCATGGCTAGTACTCCCCTAATGCAATTCCTCAAGACAACATTTTCACCAACTTGAATTTGAACCACTGTGTCGAGAGGCTCAGCTGCCATGGTATGAATCCCCCAACTTCTCTTAGAATCCATTATGTAATAATGGAATGAATCACTATCTCAGTAATGGTAGTCTAGAGAAACATATTTACCAAAAATCACGAGGAATTATAGATACCTCCCAAAATAAATCTCTCCCACTAAATCATATCAAAAATTTAAATAATCGCAAAATACTAATGTTTAATAAATCATGTTGAATACTCTAAAACCATCATCACACCCTACCCTGGATGTCTAGAATCACTGGACCATTTTGTTCTCATGGTATTAGGGAATAATTAATCTTGAAACATAGATTTGAAATCCTTTCAAACCCTATAGATGAAAATGTCATCCTTGTTCAATACATCCCAGAAAGACATAGATACTCCCAAAAGATAATATATTTGAAGCATAACATTCCAATCAGAAGATGACTCCAAATGATCAAAAAATGATAGAACTATCTAAAGCCCAATATCATGAACCTGTTTATTAACACAACCAATAATATGGGAGGATATTAATGATGTAATAGATGTGTCATCTCTTTTAAAGATGAGTCATGAAATGAGACTACTAGAATAGTCGACATAAAGCAGAATAAACCCTTGTTGAATTGGGCATCATCACCAATAACCAAAACGTTGATATATTCACTACAGGAAAAATAGCCTATACCCACGGTTCAAAACCGTGGGTATAGCCCCCAAAACCGTGGGGATAGCCTATACCCACGGTTTTGGGAACCGTGGGCTGGAACGCCGTTGGTATAGGTCCCCAACCTATACCCACGGTTTTGGAAAACCGTGGGTATAGGTGTCCTGCCACCGTGTCACCGAAACATAGACAATTTCCACGGTGTCAACGGCTTTTACCCACGGTTTCAAAACCGTGGGTATAGGTCCTAAAATAATGCTGCCGCCGAGTTTCGATCCCGCAACCTCTTCGCTGCAAACACCGCGTCTAACCACTACCCTAACATCACATATATGTATATATATATATATTTAGTTAAATATAGTTATAAAACCCGTGGGTATAGAGGGAAGAACCGTGGGTATAGGGTTCCCGCCAAAAAAAATTCCTTCCCGCGGAAAAAAAAAATTCCCGCGCACACAAAATTGACCTATACCCACGGTTTTTCATAACCGTGGGTATAGGTATTTTATCCCTGACCTATCCCCACGGTTTTGTGGAAAACCGTGGGGATAGGGACCCCTATACCCACGGTTTTGGGAAACCGTGTGTATAGGTGACTTTTCAGGACCTATCCCCACGGTTTTCCAAAACCGTGGGGATAGACCCCCCTATACCCACGGTTTTGGAAAACCGTGGGTATAGGTCATGAAAAGTCACCTATACCCACGGTTTTCCAAAACCGTGGGTATAGGGGGGGTCTATCCGCAGGGTTTTGGTGAAAACCGTGGGGATAGGTACATTTTCCAGTAGTGATTCCTGAGCTAGAACTATAGGAAGAACTACAAGCATAACGTGGACCACTACCTATGAAGCAAAGTTGTAGTCACCCTCCTATCGCACGAGTGGAGGATGTCATTGTGTAATGTCTCTACTATTCCAACTACATGACATCAAATATAATCCTAATTTAAAGATGAAATATATATGTATAGGATAGTTTTATGATTTCCTCTAAAAATTTATCACCACTCTGACTACTCCTAAATCCAATTCCATGTAGCAAGAACAGTGATAAAAAGCATAAAAGAGACTTCATAATACCCAATCTAAAGTTAGTTATTTGTCTAGTTCTTTGTTTCACTATTAAATTTTTATTTATACTAATTTTTATTTTATTATTTCTCATTAAATGGTTGATATGGCAACCCTTATTTTATTACAAACATAATCCTGATTTATTAAATAAAACATTAACTTGATACAACATTGATTATCGGGAGGTCTAGTGTCATTGAGGAATATGAACATTACATAATAACATAAAACATGAAATACAACATCTTTGTTGAAAACATCATTTACATGACCACTATATTCCCTCTTACTTATCATTGCATGGGATTACCTGAGGACATGCATAAGAAAATGGTGAGAAATAAAGCCCAGTAAGGGAATAATCATGGAATAAAATGAGGAATACAATACACGTTAGAAAATAGGCATATCAATAGAGAACAAGAGAAGAATAAACATAAAGGAATGATAAATCATGATAATCATAACATGGAAATGTGGCAACAACACTTAAGATGGAATTAGCATGATCCAAGGCTCATTGCACATAAAGCATGAATAAATCCTCATTTCACATGAAGAAAAAGTAAAACATCATTGCACTTGAATTACAATGAGAAAACACCCATTGAAAATGACGTATCATGACACTATACATTACCAAATGCATTGGAGTTCTATAAGGGCGCACCCTTCTCATACATTTCATTTAATGCCTAAGTGTGCCACATGGATATATAACATGGATTAATAAAACAAAATCATTTATTCCATTATAAAGTAATTCTGAATTCATACATGAATCATAATAATCTATAAGTAAATGTGCATAAAGTTGAATACCCTTGATAGAATAATGGGCATGGTATTCACAACACAATGAGATTGTCTTGGAAAATCGGTGCAATCTCAACAGCGTAACGACGTGACATAAGAATTTATAAAAATGGATTATGAGATAGAAAGGGGTGTATCATAATATTTACATGAAATACACCGTAAATGGGTCATATATATACATGTCCCAACAATTTTAATGGAATTTAGATTAGTGATACAAAATAATTGTTTGAATGAAAATGAGGAGATAGAAATTCCTTTCAGAATTTCAACATAGTAATGGGTGTACATGGGAGGAATTTAATGAGAGTGAAATGGGTGTCCGACCATTAAAACATAAATAGTGAAGTATGGAAGAGTTGTGAAACCATACCCAAACATTTATAATTGAAATTAAAAGGTCATAAAAACTTAATGAATATTGACCAAAATGAGAAAGGAAGAAAAACCCTTACATGGAAGTGTGCTTCAAAAGGATTGAGAGAGCCTTGAGAGGGGCTTCTTGGGAGCTTCGGGCAGCTTGGGAGGATTCTAGGGAGTGTAGTGAAGTGGTTTGAAGAACTCCAACGACATTGAGTGACACTAATGTGTGTTTTTTGTGGGTTTATATAGGAAAGTAGAGGGAATTCATTATTATTTACTGTTAGGACACCTCACATTAAACCAATTAAAACCAAAAAGCCGCCAATGGTTTTTTCCATTGGTTATTTCCAATGTGGCGTGTAAAAATAATATTTTATAAGGCCAATGTCCTAAAATCTTAAAATAAATATGGTTGCTTATGTGGAGGTGAGTCCCACTCCCAAGGAAAACAATTTAAAAAGACAAGATGTTTAATAAGCCTTGAAGGGTTAAATAATGCTTTTTAAAATAAGTCAAACAAACCCAAAATAAAATTATTTTAATTGTAAGACATTTATTGGATGAAAATAAGTATTATAGTATATTATTACATCACTATTTGGTAATTATGATTTCATAAAGCATATTATATATTTAAAGGGTATGTAATTTTTACCCAAAAATATTACTGTCTCAGAAAATTATTAAAAATTTACCATTGGATATTTTGGACGCCTTGTTTCCAGAAATAATAATTATTTTATATAAATAATTTTATAAATATGTTAATTTTCCCTTTTAAAATAAAAACCAACATTTATTGAAAATTCACTAGTTTGGAAAAAATGGCTTTCGAACCTTAATAAAAATTACAATTGCATTCATAAAAATAAATGATCATATATATTTAATAAAAAATAATTTAATAATAATAATAATATTTTATTATAAAAATATTTATTAAAAAAATCAATTAATTCAATAAAATAAATTTCTTAGTTGAATATTTACTAAAAACACAATTTGAGTTTTAAAAAATATTTACAAGGTAAAAAACCAACATGAAAATATATTCATTATTATATACAAAACTAATGTACATAACCATAGTGATATGGTCTTGTTACATTACCCCTTATAACACCCAAATGAGACAGAAGAGTATGGTGTGTGTTGGTTACAGACTCTTGGGGTGGCTCAGATAATATTGCTCAGGTTGTAATCTCTATCAACTTCAACTTCTCTCATAGGCGGTCCCGCTCGAGCATAACCTATTGAATGTCGGATTGGGTTTGGTCAAGAGTAAAGCCCAATGATGCCACCTATTCTCTATGTTAAAACAAATGGGATTCGTATGGGGTATGTATACTTGATGAGGTCATCACATCCTTTGACTGAATAAATTGGATTCGTTAAAGCCCTATATTTATATAATCATTTGATCATTGTTCAATCACTATATTAGCAACGGTCACAATTATTAACATAAAATCAATGAATTTGACATTTTATATAAACATTTTACAAAAACAGACATTAAATTAGATTAAGTGGGATTTCCATTAATGAATTTTTGGGTAGTTACAATCTTCCCCCTTAGGAAATTTTGCCCTCAAAATTTCCCTTTCCCACACTAAAACAAATGTGGCTAACTCTGCTTCATCACTTCCTCTGATTCCAAAATTACTTCATTAAACTTGTTGTTTCACCACAAAACCTTGACTACGGGAATTGTCTTATTTCATAGAACCTTTTCTCAAAGATATTAGATCTTCACTAGTTACTCCGCATAAGAAAGATCATCCACTAACTGTACCACCTCATAAGACAGTACATGTGAATGGTCTAGTGTGTCCTTACTTAAGAGGGATACATGAAATCCATCTTGTACTTTGTCCATGGATGGTGGAAGTGCTAGTAGATAGGCCACAGCCCTGACATGATCAAGATTCTCGAATGGGCGGATGTACCTTGGACATAACTTCCCATTCATTTCAAAACTCATGAACTTCTTCCACGGGGATATGTGTAGAAAAACCATGTCTCCAAATTTATAGTCAAGGTCTCCTCGATGGTTATCTGCATAAATCTTCTGTCGACTCTAGGTTTCCTTGATATTCTACTAAATGGTTTTCACTTTCTCCACCATTTCTTAAACCATTTCTGGTCCATAAAGCTTACGCTCACTGACCACATCCCAACATGACAGTGTTCTAAACCTTTTCCCCTTAAGGGATTCATATGGTGCCATTTGGATGCCTGAGTGGAAACTGTTATTATAAGAGTACTCAACCATTGGAAGATATTGATCACATCCTCCTTTAATTCCACTGAGCATGCTCTCAATATGTCCTCAAGTGTTTTGATAGTCCACATGGATTGGCCATCATTTTGAGGATGATAGGCCATACTGAAGTTCAGTTCAGTGTGTAGAGCATTTGAAGACTCTTCCAAAACATAGAGGTGAATCATGGATACTGATTATACACAATAGATAGTGTTACTCCATGTAGTCTTACCACATCCCTTATATATGTTTGTTCTAGTTGATCCAATGAGAAATCCTCTTGAATATCAATGAAGTGTGGAAACTTTATAAGACAATCCACAACAACCCAGATTGCATTGTTGCGTTCGAATGTCTTCAGATGTCCGGTGAAAAAGTCCATGGTGATGTCCTCCCATTTCTGCTCTGGTATAGGAAATGGTTGCATTATCCCCTAAGACTTCAACCTCTCTTCCTTCACTTGCTGACACACTAGGCGGTTTGATCTATATTCAACGATCTCCATATTCATATTATCCCACCAATAATGATCTTGGAGATCTCGATACATCTATGTGTTTCCTAGGTGAATAGAGAAATTTGAATTATATGCATCATCCAAAAAATCAATGTTCAGCACCAGACTTGGTGGAACACATAGTATTTTGCCAAATCACAAAATTCGGTCTTCATTGACGTTAAAATCCAAGGATTTCCCTTTACCGATATCTTCCACTTTCTCCATAATTTCCAAATCATCTTTTTGAGCATCCTTTAACAATTTCAAAAGGGGCAGTTGAAAAATTATTTGTGAAAGGATTGATGATGTTTCCTTCTGTATGATTCCCATGTCCATCCACATCAAATATAAGAAGACCAGATCCTTTTCAATTCTCATCATTGATAGAATTTATAGGTCCTTTCAACATAGCGCATCTCCACCATGTTATCATTCCTAGGGTGGTAACGGATTGAGAATTCATAGTCATTGATCAGCTCTAACAATATTAGTTGGTTCATATTCAACTGTTTCTATGTGAATATATACTGGAGGTTTTTGTGGTCCGTATATATTTCACACATCTTCCTAAAGAGATAATGCTGCCAAATTTCCAAAGAAAAGATCACTACAGCTAGCTCTTAGTCATGTTTAGGATATTTCTGTTCATGAACATTCAATTTCCATGAATAATAGGCATTTAATTTGTCATTTTTCAACAACACACGTCCCAAGACCTTCTTCGAAGCATCACAATATACCACAAAAAGTTATCCACTTATGGGTGAAGTGATCACGGGCACAGTGATAAGCCTCATTTTCAACTCCTTGAAGCTTTCTTCGCATTCATCACTCCATGAAAACTTTACTCCCTTCCGAGTTAGCTTGGTATGATGGTTGGACAATCATGAGAAAATTTTCACAAATCATCGATAATATCTAGCTAACCCCAAGAAGTTACAGATATCTGTTAACGATGATGCCCTCATCCATCCATCATTTTCATCTGTTTTATAGGGATCCACCGATATCCCATTTCTTGTGATGATATGGTCCTATAAAGAGACCTCTTTTAACATGAACAAACAATATTTGTGCATGTCATAAAGCTTCTCCTTCTACAAGGCCTTTAGTACAGTTCTTAGATGCTTCTCATGAACCTCCTTGGTTTGGGAGTATATCAAAATATAAAATATAAATACTACCTCAAATTTGACAAGGTAATCTCTAAAAACACTATTCATCAAGTCCATGAATAATGTTGGAGCATTAGTGAGTCCTAAAGTCATTACTATGAATTCATACTTCCCATATCTTGTTTGAAAAAGCATTCTTGGGGATATCTTCCTTCTTCACCCATACTTGATAATAACCCGACCGAAAATCCACCATGGGGAAGTATTGTGATCCATGCAGCTGATCAAGAATGTCTTCAAATCTTGGGAGTGGATAATTGATCATTATCATGATTTTGTTGATCTCGTGATAATCGATGCAAAGGCGCGTTGACTTATCTTTCATCTGGACGAAAAGGACTTCTGCACCCCATGGTGAAGGACTTGGGCACATAAACCCTTTATCCAAATTCTTTTTTAGTTGTTTCTTCAGCTCTTCAAGATCCACAAAAACCATTATATATGGATTTTTGGATATTTGCAACACCTTTTTGTTTTCAATAGAGAATTCAAATTCTCCTCTGGGAAGAAGACCAGGCAATTCCTCATGAAACTCTCCAGCGAATTCCCTCACAATAGGCATGTCTTCAAGGATGGTTGCTTCCTTGTAGTCAATCATCAGAGCTAGATGTGCATTCTTATAGGGATGTAATATCCATGCTTGAGATAATAGATATTAAGAAGATTCATCTTCCTCCTTGAACTTTTATAGAAACTTGGGTTGATTCTCTAGATGGAGAGTGATTTCCCTCTCACAAAAATATATGATGGATCTATATAAGGAATGCAAATCTATGCCAAGAATTGCATCAAATTCCACCAGAGAGAGTATGATGAGGGTTTCCAGGAAGTTTAATCCATATATTCTGATAGGGGAGGAGTTAAATTCTTTGGATGCAATAATCGCCCCATTTTTCATACTCACTGACATCTTCAATTAAATGATTTGTGGTGGTCATGGTTTTATTCTACTAGTCATTTGAGATATAAAATTATGTATAGGACCATAATTAAAATGTTTGTTCAAATATTATTTTATGAATAACTAGCGTACCTGTCCCAACTTCATTATCGAGGTTCACTTTGGATGTAGTGAAGGAAAAAGCATACCCTTACTGCCTTGGAGGTAGATGGTTGCATCCCAAAACCCTTGGCTTAGGGCACTGATTTGCAAGATGCCCTGGTTCTTTGAGGTTGTAGCAATGAACCTCACATTGATGTTCGAACGAAGCATTCCTCTCCTTTGTCACAGCCGTGGGTCTTTCTTTTCGACAGTTAACAGCAAGGTTCCCTTCTCTTACACACTTAAAGCATTTTCTTGTACCCTTCAAGCAATATCTGGGGTTCTTCATTCCACACCATTGGAAAGTGGGGTGCTTTATCTTTATAGCACTATATGATTTATCCATTTGACCACCATCATTAAAGTCCACCATATGCTTATTATCCCCATGATACCCCAGAGATTCTACGATCTCCATTTCAACCTAGATGGTACATCATAAAATTTACTCATAGAAGTCGAAGTTACGGATTGTGATTTCTTTCCGTAGTCTAGGTTTCATCCAACCAAAGAAGCGGTCAACTTTTCATTCGGGGGTAACGAAAAATCTAGAAGAATATTGTGCAAGCCGTGTGAAGTTTTCCTTATACGCTCCAACAGAATCTTCGTCTTTTTTCTTCAGCGAAGGAATGTACCTTTCCATCATAAGTCGGAGGGTGCGCTGAAAATATTTATCAAAAAAACATCTTCCAAAAATCCTACCATTCCAACACCTCGATCTCATCCTCAGGATTCGTATTTTTGATTAGCATCCACCATTGATCAGCTTCACCCTCCATATGATAAGAGTCCAGGAGAACGTTATCTTGTTCAGAACATTGAAGGATGGAGAAGATCATTTCAATGGAGTTGATCCATTGTTCAGCGATTGAAGGATCAAATGATCCATTAAAAGTATGAGGCCTTTGTCTCATCAGGTTCTCGATACAGACATGTTATTTCATGGGGGGGGGGGGGTTAAGAGTTCTTCTTGAACCATGATTCTATTAAAATATTTAGTTAGCTGAGAGAGATGCATGAAAAAGTTCATGATTCCCACTCCCATTGGATTGGGCATCTCATTAGTACAGTCATCACATTGATCCTCACATTAGTTGTTAGCACAAGTCCTCCTATTACCGAAAATTGGCTGCAATAAAAGGAAAGTAAGGGGTAACACATAAAAAGGTAATACAAAGACAAAACTGATGAATTTTAAATAACTATTATTTCCTTAACATATGTATCAATTGGTTTCAGTCCATGTTATACATGATCTACATTCTAACATATATTCTTAGGGATCTTTTCCTTAATAATGGATCATACTATGCTTGTGAATTTACCAAAGCATATCCCCCGGGAGTGTCTTAACCAAGAGTGCAGTAAGGCCCATTGTCGTGTAGCAGTTCTCGTTTGAATCTAGCTCAAAGATGTGTTTTCGGGTTTTACCCCTAGGATACATATGTGCCAGAGCCACCTCTACCTACTCGTATCAAGACAGGGATGTATTTGCTTCATAAACCACATAATCAATAGTCACCAAAACGTATTTTATATAGTATTGTATTTAAGGAATCACTAGGGTTTTCTAATCCTAATAACAAAAATAACTAAACCTATCCTCTGATACCAACTATGACAACCCTCATTTTATTACAAACTTAAGCCTGATTTATTACATAAAACCATCACTTCATATTACAAGGAAGATCTAGAGGTCTAGTGTATTTGGGGCTTAGGAATATTACATAATAACTTAATAGATGAAATAAAACATCTTTATTGAAAACTTCATTTACATGACCACTATATTCCCCTTTAATTATCATCGCAAGGGATAACCTGGTGACCTGCATAAGAAATGGTTGAGCTATATAACCCAGTAAGGGAATAATCATTAAATAACTTGAGGAATACAATAAATGTTAGAAAATAGGCATATCAATAGATCATAAGAGGAGAATAAGCATAAAGGCATGATAAATCATGATAATCATAACATGTAAATGTGGAAACAACACTTAACATGGAAATAGAATGAACCATGGATCATTTCACATAGAGCATAAGTAAATCCTCATTGAACATGAAGGATGAGTAAAACCACATTGCACTGGAATTAGCATGAATCAACACCAATTTCACATGATGTATCATGACACTATACTTTACCCAATGCATTGGAGCTGTATTAGGGTGCACCTTTCTTAAACATTTCATTTCATGCATAAGTGTGCCACATGGATCATATAACATCGATTCATAAAACAACATCATTTATTCCAAGATAATGGAATGATGAATTCATACATGGAAATTCATAATAAATAAGAAATTTTGAATAAAGTTGAATACACATGATAGGGGAATGGGCATTGTATTCACTACACAATGTCATTGGCTTGGAAAATCGGTGCAATTTCGGCAGCGCAACGACATGACGTAATAAATTATAAAAATGGTTTATGAGAGAGAAAGGGGTGTCTCATCATATTTACATGAAATAGACAGTATTTTGGTCATATAGATACATGTCCCAAAACAGTTTATGGAATTTAGATTCATGATACAAAATAATTTCTTGAACGAAAATGAGGAGAGGTAAATTCCTTTCGGAATTTCGACATAGTAACGGGTGTTCATGGGAGGCATTTAATGATAGAGAAAGGGGTATCCCACCATTAAAACATAAAGAGGGTAGAATTAGGGATGTGTGAAACCATATTACAACATTTATAATTGAAATTAAAAGGGAATAACAACTTAAAGAAAATTGAACAAAAGGAGAAAGGAAGAAAAAACCTTACTTGGAAGTGTTGTTCCAATGGCTTGATAGAGGCTTGAGAGAGGATTCTTGGGAGCTTGGGGAACCTTGGGAGGATTATAAGGAGACTAGGGAATAGGTTGGACGAACTCCAAAGGCTTTTATTGAGGAGAAAGTGGGAGCTTGGGTGGGTTTATATAGGAAAGGTGAGGGAATTATTTATTATTTAGGGTTGGGACACCTCACATAAATCTAATTCAAACCACAAAGTAGCCCATGGTTTTTTCCCATGGTTTTTTCCAAAGGGGAGTGGAAAAAAATATTTTATAAGGCCAAAGTCCTAACGTCTTAAAATAATTGGGTTTCTTGTGTGGAGGTGGGTCACACACACAAGGAAAACAATTTAAAAAGACATGATGTTTAATAATCCTTGAAGGTTCCATTAATGCTTTGTAAAATAAGTCAAACAAACCCAAAATCACATTATATTAATGGTAAAACATATATTGTCCAAAAAGGCATATAGTATTTTTTAAATCACTATTTGGTCATTATGATGTCATAAGAGACATTATATATTTTAACAATATTTAATTTTTACCGAAAAGTTTGACTCTCTCAGAAAATTATGAAAAATTCAGCATTGGATAATTTAGAGATCCTGATTCTCGAAATAATATATATTTTATAAAAATAATTTTCTAAATATGTAAATTTTCACTTTTAAACTAAAAATTGACATTTATCGAAAATTCACTGGTTGGGACAAAAATGGCTTTTGAACCGTAAAAAAAATTACAATTGCTTTCTTAAAATTATACGATCATTTAAAATCAATAAAAAATATTTTAATAATAATAATAATATTTTATTAAAATATAATTTAATAAAAATCCATTAATTCATCCAAATAGATTTCTTAGATGAATATTAACTAAAAACACTATTTGATCTTTAAAAACTATTTACAAGGTAACAAAAATAACATGAAAATATATGCATTATTATATAAAAAAATATTGTACATAACTATAGTGCTATGGTCATGTTACATAACCCCTTATAACACCTGAATAAGACCATAGTGTAAGGTGTGCGATGGTGACAAACTCTTGGGGTGGCTTAGATAACATTGCTCAGGTGGTAATATCTATCAACATCCACATCTCTTATAGGCGGTCATGATTGAGATTAACCTATTGAAGCTTAGAATGGGCTTGGTCATGAGCGAAGCCCAATGACGCCACCTCTTTTATGAGTTCCAACAAATGGACTTCGTATGGGGCATGTCTACTAGAAGAGGCCATCGCATCCTTTGTTTGAGTAAATTGGATTCGTTTAATCCCTATATTTATTCTAATAATGTGATCACTGTTCAATGGATATATTACCAACAGTCTCAATTCATAACATGAATCTAAAGAATTTGAAAATTTTTGTAAACATTTTACATAAATAGACATTTAATTAGATCATGAGGGATTTACATTAATGAATGTTTGTATCGTTACAGATGAACCCAATGGTTCACCACTTATGATTCAAAATTCCAACATAACTCGTGGACTAATGTGTGGAATCTACATTATGGAAACCATATCATGTTCCAGTCAATGTGACCAATGGTCCATGAATCAATGATCCATAATTGATTTTTAATGTGTGAGTTATAGCCAATGTAGGAACATAATGTATAATATTAAAATGATCCCAATCTACCATCTATTTTCCTTAATTCCTTGCAAAAAAATTATCTATATAAAATGTTATATCACTCACAACACAAAAAATAATGACATGAAACAATGAAATGAATCCTATAAGATATGAAATATTCATGGAATGTGAATTCTAATTGGATCCTAAAATGATTCATGTAATATAATTCCTAATCTAATCAGGTGAATTATAAAAATAATTTATCATAATTAACATCAAACCCCCTGTGTATCACCCAATGATGGAATCAATTCATATGAAAAATGAAAAATCCTGAAAAATTGTAATTCTCATTCCAAGAAATTTTGTAATTTTCTATACGTGGTTTAGCTATTCCAAGGCAAAGATGATTACCATATTCCGAAATATTATTGATCTCCAATCCATTGTCTCAAAATACTAAATCATAAAAAAATCTCTTAATCCACATTGTAAAATCCCAACCTAGGTTTGACAAATTGGTTCCCTATGCCAGTGTGTCAAAGGTCCTCAATCAAAACTCCTTATACGATAGAGGATACCAAATATGAGTGAGGTACTAGGGTGTGTCGAAGAACGCGAATAACGTGAAGAACGCGAAGAACGCCGTCCTACGACGAAGGGCGATGAAGAACGCCAGACCCCCGGAGATCGACGCGACGCGACGCCGACGCTTCTTCCGCGACGTTCCATCCCCACGACAATCTTTGATTGGCATCTTGAGGTAAGGGATTAATGTCCTTTTAATTCTTTGTGGATTATAACATCAACATGGATTTAATTATTATAATTAAATCTATATGTCCTTGATCCTTGGAGTTTGTCTACGCGACGCCGAGTACCGCACGATAGCTAAGCCCTTCCGCGACGCGACGATCCTTTTCTTCCACGACGGTCAGTTCCGCAACGAACTCGCATCTGACGACGACGTTGAGGAAGGGGTCGTTTTTAAAATGATAATACCCATGTTTGTTTTCCTCCAAGGCAAGAACGCAGACCAACCAATTAACAAGTTGGTCCGTGGATTATTATTGCGGGTCGAGGGTTATCAATTGCTGGGAATTATGGTGTTGTTTCAAACTGCTAACGCGGTGGGTGCGGACCAACTTACAAGTCCGAACCCACCTCCCTTTTGTTCTTGGTGTGCGGAAAGGCGGATGACGACAAAACGGGCCACAGAGACAATTTGTTGATTCCACAGTGTAGAATCGGACCCAAGATGAGCTACGGCACAGAAGGAAATGGAATCGGACCACTAAAGCAACTCTGGAGGCACGCAGACTCCACCGGTGGCGCGCCGCAGGACGGAGCCATCGTGGCTTCGGCCGGGGCGGCGACGGTCGACAGACCCGCGACCGCATGGGTCCGGCAAGACACGGGACGCGGCCCTGCCGCGTTGCTGACCAAGGGTGGCCCCACGCGGGGCCGTGGTGTTCTCACGCGGGGGTAGCATGCCCCCCGCGCCCACGCCGGTGGGGTCGGGCCTGCTTGGTCGGACACGGGTCGGGTCCACCAGGTTCGGGCCGACCCAGGGGGGTTGGGCCGGGTCAGTCCGGGCCCATACCCCCCCGTTTATGGAACTTTTCAGTCTATTACTCATAACTTGATCTACGGACCTCCGAACGACCCACCGTCAGTGGTGATGCGACCCTTGGTTCGAAGCAGTCGTTTCGCTATATTACACTACAGGTTTCGGAATACCTTTGGTTCGGCCGAGTTGGTTCGGATACGAAACCAACCGGGCCCTCGGAACGGAAACGCTTATATCTTGAGCTCCGAACGTCCGATTAACGTGCCGTCGACTTTGATGGATTCCACTAAGTGAGGCAGATCTTTTGGGTTATTCCGCTCGAGGTTTGGTTGTCATCGGAGTGCGGTCGAGTTGGTTCGCTGACGAATCCAACCGGGCCCCTGGAACGAAAAAGCCAATAACTCACAGACTGGGCGTCTGATTGATGTGTCGTCTATCTCATTTATTTCATCTTGTTGATACGGAACTTTTGGCATACTTCGCCCGATTTTTGGTTGCAGTTAGATAGTGACCGGGTTGGATTGCACCCAAAATCCAACCGGGCCCCTGGAACAGAAAAGCTGATATCTTTCAGACCAGAAGTCTGTTTGATGAACCGTCAGTGGCGTTGGTGATCATGTTGAGAAACGGTCCCTTTGAGTATACCCTATGAGAGTTCGGGGTACAGTTGAGTTACGGCCGGGTTGGTTCTCACACGAAAACAACCAGGCCCCGGGGACGAAAAGGCTAGTATCTCACATACCGGGCGTCCGATTGATGCACCATCTATTGTGTTGAGACCCCTATGATGAGGCGGTCCATTGAGATCCTTCTTCGTGGAACATTGTGATACTTGTAGTATCGACCAACAGCTCATGGAGAGGACCCTCCAGGAGTCGAGCGTGCGGAGTACGGAGATCTTGTAGCCGGCTGAGACCTGACGACTGCTTGACCGATCGACTCGGTGTGTTTCGGATAGCCCAATGGGGAGCGATTGGTTGTAGTGGAAGACCCACGGTGGAGGAGTGCTTGGTTGTAGCGGTAGAGCCATGGTAATCAACAGAAGGAGTACCTCTGGAGGCTATGAGGGGGAGTGCTTGGTTGTAACGGCAGACCCACGGCGGAGGAGCGCTTGGTTGTAGCGGCAGACCCGCGGTACTCAAAAGAAGGAGTACATCATGAGGCTATGAGGGGGAGCGCTTGGTTGTTGCGGAAGACCCATGGTGGGAAGTTCATGGTTGTAGAAGTAGGCCCACAGTACTCGACATGAGAAGTACCTCAGCAGTCTTAGGTTAGTGAGCAGTACCTCGGAGTCGTGACAGGACCACTGTACACTCCAAAGATGGGGCTCTTCAGCAGTTACAGTTTCGATAATGAAAATCCTGGTTTGAGCTGAGTCTATTACCTTTGTGTTTATCTCTTGATTGAGATGGGTCACATGATAAATTAGGTATATGTATGGGTATATACATGGGTGGTGGTTATCCATAGATTTCATGATCTTGGTGTTTTCCTCATGATTGAGATGGGTTACTTGATAACTTAGGTATATGCATGGGAATATACCTAAGTAGAGGTTATATGTTGAGATCTTCTTTGTGGTTATCCATGTTGGTTTTAGTGAGACCTTGAGGGTCTTGGGGTCCCTACTGTGTATTGTTATACTCACCCATGCACGGGTTTTGCCCGCACCTTGTTGTGTTGGTTGCAAATGACGGACAGTGCTGACGGAGGCCGAGTGTTCGAGGACTGGACGGTACCCGGAGGTGGACTATAGGACGAGTCAGTACCCGGAGGTGGACTACACGACGAGTCAGTATCCAGAGGTGGACTTCACAGTGATATGACACTCGGAGGAGGTTGAAGGGCGAGAGCGTTGTGGAGGCTATTTGTACCTACCCTTCAGGTAGGATCCGGGGTGGATGATCCAGGAGCTGCGCTATATGTACCTACCCATCAGTTAGGATCCATGGTAGATGATCCAGGAGCTGCGCCATCTGTACCTACCCTTCAGGTAGGATCTGAGGAGGACAAACCAGGAGACTCTTCCGTCCTTCCACCTATTGTCTTTTTCTGTTTTACTTTGTTCAACTGTAGTTGTACTTTCTTTTGGGTTTGTATTCTGGCCCATTTATCGTGCATCACTTCTCTTTGTACTTAGTGTTTTACTTCCGCTTGTACTCTATGGTTTTTTGTTTACTTTTATAAAGGCAATTCCTTCCCAGTTATCGGGGTTTACACCTTTGGTGCTAGTCTCCAGCCCCTGGCGAATGGAAGGCGGGCTTGGGGTAGTCACAGCACGGGCCCCGAGGACGGGTCGTGACAAATTGGTATCAGAGGTGTCGGTTCTACTGCAGAACTTATAACTCTGATATTTCCTTTCTGTGAAGTAATAGTGTTGAGAGTACCGAGTGTGGTTTTCAGTTCATGGAGTCCAGTGTTGGTGCGGGCGGCCGATGTATCCATACACCAGGACCCTGAAAACTGATTTCTAACTGTGTGCATGAAAACACTGATTGTGTGTGTGTATCCAGAAGTTTTTAAATGTCATATCAAACCAGGTCAGCTCACCAGGTATAATCGTATGATCGTGTCACGTTGTTTCTTTCAGGATTCATTTTCATGGATGACCAGCTAGATCCCAGAGGGATGTGCGTAATGACAGCCTACCGAGCGACGAGGCTTCGGTACATGGCCCTCTTGCAGTTGAGGCACCAGCAGTACTACCATATGTTGCGCCACCGATGCCACCAGCCCCAGAAGTAGGCGATGCACGCCACTTGAGCGCGCTGCACGACTTCCAGCGCCAGAGGACACCAAGGTTCCGGGGAGAGATGGACCCGCAGGCGGCTGAGGATTGGCTGGGGGCAGTGGTGAGAGTCTTTACGCTAGTCGGGATGCCTGAAGACTTCATGGTGATCTTCGATTCCATCCTTCTTCAGGCAGCAACAGGAAGGTGGTTGAGCCACTTGTTCTAGTTTTGCGATGTGGTGACCTTCACATGGGAAGACTTCGAGACCTTCTTCAGGTTGGAGTTTGTGCCAGTAGCTCTACACCCCGAGCGTGTACTGGAGTTTCTGCATTTTTCGCAGGGTTTTCGATCAGTAGCTGAGTCATCTGTGGGTAGTATATAGATGATGTAGAGTTCCAAGTGGGCTAGAGCCAGCCGTACGAGGAGCAGGATGTGTTATGAATGCAGTGTAATGGGTCACCTACCATGTAACTGTGCGACTCCTCGTACAGTTGATCCGCAGGATTTGGAGGAGCCACCGAGGCAGAAGCAGTGGCGGGTGCTTGAGCCACATTCGAGTAGTAGAAAAGGAAGTAGAGTTCCGGGAGCTGGTGGACAGGAGAGGAACTAGCGGATACGTCCCTTGTACTTCTAGTTCCATGTTTCGGTTGTATTCGTGTCTTTTTACTATGATCTTAAATAATAAAAAGACACATATCTTTGTGATGTTTTCTTTCCTGTCCTTTTGTTTGGTTGATACTGAGTGGCCCTGGTTAAAACTGTTGACTTGAACCTCACTTTCGAGATTTCTACTAGAAGAGACCTAGTGACCTCGCACTGATGCCAACACTGTGACTCGACCCTTGGAAGTGAGAGTGACAGTTGGATCTCTTGGTAGTTACGTCGAGTCCGTACGATGTCATCCATGGCATGAATACATCATTCATGTCAGGATTGACTATATTAGGCAATGGGCGTGGTTCATCCAGGGGATGAGACCGAGTTTCTCTTTTTGGCCAAGGAGAAATTTTAGCAGCTCTTTCAGATCATAGGCAAAGAAGGTGCAGATCATCCAGGAGCGGATGAAGACTGCACAATGCAGTAAGAAACAAGAAACTGCACTAGTGGAAATACGGGCTTTAACGTCGTCGTAATAACGTCGGTTTTTTAAAAACCGACGCGAATAGTATATGCGGGGAATTTTTGGCGTCGGTTTTACACAAAACCGACGCCAAAAATAATTATGTTTTTTTTTTCGCGTCGGTTTGTAGAAAAACCGACGCGGAAAACCCTGTTTTAATCGGTTTTCCGCGTCGGTTTGTAGAAAAACCGACGCGGAAAACCTCTTCGACTATATTTTCCGCGTCGGTTTTCATGAAAACCGACGCGGAAAATATAGTCGAAGAGGTTTTCCGCGTCGGTTTTTCTAAAAACCGACGCGGAAAATCCTGTTTTAATCGGTTTTCCGCGTCGGTTTGTAGAAAAACCGACGCGGAAAACCTCTTCGACTATATTTTCCGCGTCGGTTTTCATGAAAACCGACGCCGAAACTCATAAAAAAAATATATTTCGCGTCGGTTTTAATGAAAACCGACGCGAAAAGTCTTTTAAAAATATTCACGGACAGAAACCCTCATTTTGTTCGTCCGTCGAAATCGAGTTCCGCTGCGGCGCTTCGGACTCCCGACGACCTTCGAACTTGATTTGCGATCTTGAACGGCCATTGTTGAAGGTTTTTTGTCGTCTGCACGATTTTGGGTATGTGTTCTTCCTATTTATCTCTTGTTTCATATCCCATTGTTTATTTCTTTATCAATAACCCTATTTTGCGTGATTTGGATTATTGGTTAGATTTTAGTTGTAATTTATCATTATTTTTTGTTTGTATTATCATTGTTGGTGTAGATTTGATATTGTTTGTTTTTGGAAGTAATTATACCGGTCGCAGTTTGGATTTAACATCTCAATTCGGGTTGAATAATTATGTAAGATTTTATATTATGTTGGATTTTAAATAATTATGTAAGATTTTATTTTATTTTATTTCAAACTAGATTAAAAGGGGCTTTAATTAAAAGTTAGAAATTTTGTAAGGTGAGTAGTGGCCTAATTAGTATTTGTATACTCATGTTTATCTACATTTCAGTTTTAGGATCTTATCCAGTTCTTTTTCCCTCTTAGGATGCATTCTGTTTCAGTTTGGGTTAGTGATTAGTGGGGACTTGAGCTCAGTTATTGTTTTACTTATCAAATTATCCCAAGTGTGCCTATTATAGGTTTTTTACGGATTTATTTAAATAGAATATGTGTAAATTTTTTCCATTTAAATGATGTTTTTACTACTTAAAATTATGGTTAAAAGTGTATTGAATTACTTTTGTGAGGACTAGGTGATTTAGGAGATGAAGTGTATTGAGGGAATTAGTTTATATCTATTTATAGTTATTCTTTATATTATTTCTACTGATTCAAATTTTGTGTTGATGTATAACCTATGGATAGGTCATTTCAGATTTCTGATAGAAATATGATGTTAATTACACTATGATTAATGGGTGAAATCATACCTAGTGATTGTTTTAGATGCCTATAATGCTTATTGTTAGTCTATGAGGATTAGGTACTCCCCTCAAGTATGTCATGGTCTAGTTTAGGTGTTTAATGGATAGATATCTTGGGTTGGTTCATGAAAATGGTATCAAAACCAAGATTTTTCAGAGGGTTTGGGTTTCCAAGTTCCCTTTGTTATTTGGCATTATAATGTTATTATGGATATAGGTTATAAAAAATCTAGTGCTACACATTGGGAAAAGTGTCATAATATCTTTTCCATTTGAATCCTTGAGTGTTTATGTAATTCTAGGATTTATTGTTGGATTTTGATATTGATTTTGATTGGTTTTATGTGTTTGATATAAAAATGATGATTGAATTACCAATGATGTGTAATCTATTTGGGGGTTCACTTAATATTGGGGTGATGGTGGATGAAGATTTGTAGCTATAGGTCTATCCCCCATAGTTAGGCCAACCATATGGAGCCCTTTTGAATAGTTTTAATGACTCTTCAAATCCCACAAGTAGTTTTGTTAATCGAGTTCCACATGTGTGTTTTAATACACATTGTTTTAAATAAGGATAGTTATTGCACTATTTTTCACATTAAGTTTTCCATAATTCATTCATGTTACATCAAATGAATAAAAAAATAAATATAGTGTGATCAATAGTAGTCATAGTGAGAAATCATATTATCTTGTATGTCATTCATATAATATTTATATCATGGAACTTTATTTTCAAAAAATGAAACCTTTGATTTAACCATTTTGTCCTTGTATTTCAATATAACACACATGTATATAATATTAAAATTAACTGTTTACTATATTTGTAAACGTGTTTCATATTTGATGTCTTTTATCTGATTATCAATAGTTTTTATGGAATATGTTTTTGTTTACAATTTATCTGATAGATATTTAAATGTTTTTATGTTTTAATATATTCATCAATTATATTGTGATATCAGGTATTAATGGATCATAATTGGATTTATCTACGAAGAACTACTAGTGAATATGAAAGAGGAGTTGACAATTTTTTGGAATTTGCTAAACGGCATAATCAAAATATTGATTTGATTTTCTGTCCATGTGTGAAGTGTGTAAATATGAGAAAGTTAAACTTCAGAGAAATCAAAGATCATCTCATTTGTTATGGTTTTAGCCTTAATTATACACGTTGGATCTTGCATGGTGAAAGAACTGAAAATTCAACATCCAATGTTGATGACGATATTCATAATGAGGCAGAGGATCGTATTGAAGAATTAATTCATGATTTAGGTGTTGAAACCATCGAAAAAACACCAACTGTTGAACGATTGTATGGAGATTCTGAGAAACCATTATTCCCAGGTTGCAGTAAATATACAGTGTTATCAGCAGTTTTGAGATTAGTTAACTTAAAAGCAAAAAATGGGTGGAGTGATAAAAGTTTCTCCAGTTTACTTGAGCTTTTAAAAGAGCTTCTTCCAGAAGGCAATGGGCTTCCAGATTCCAATTATGAGGCGAAGAAAATATTATGCCCAATGGGATTGGGGTATAAAAAGATACATGCTTGCCCCAATGATTGTGTACTATATAGGAAAGAAAATGAACATTTATCAAGTTGTCCTACATGTGGAACATCGCGCTATAAGATGGATGAGAAAGTCAACTCAGATTCATTTTCAGGTGATGTCATGTAACGTTATGAAAAATCAATTTTTTTACTTTCCAATGATATCATCCAATATTTTTTTCAAACAATTCTGATAATTCAATTCTGGTTTATTTTTAGGTACCAAAATCAAAACTCCATCTAAAGCATTTTGGTACCTTCCAATTATTCCTCGTTTGAAGCGTCTATTTGCAAATTCAAATGATGCAAAAAGGTTAAGATGGCATTCAGATGAGCGCATTTCTGATGGTAACTTACGTCACCCGGCCGATTCACCACAGTGGAAGAGTTTTGATAAAAAATTTCATGATTTTGGAAGTGAAGTTAGAAATCTCAGAATGGGATTGTGTACTGATGGAATGAATCCATATCGGAGCCTCAGTAGCCAACATAGTTCATGGCCTGTTTTGCTGGTACTTTACAACTTGTCCCCACATCTATGTATGAAGAAAAAATATGTTATGATGAGCTTGATGATTTCTGGACCAAAACAACCAGGAAATGATATTGATGTGTATCTTACACCATTGATTGAGGATTTAAAACTGCTATGGGAGAAAGGTGTTACAGTTTTCGATGCATACAAGAAAGAGTATTTTCTTTTGCGTGCTATGATAATGTTCACTATAAACGACTTTCCTGCGTATGGAAACTTATCTGGATATAGTGTTAAGGGACATAAAGCATGTCCAATTTGTGAAGAACAAACTTCATATTATCAATTGCAGAATGGAAGAAAGACAGTGTACATGGGACATCGAAGATTTTTGCGAATTGATCATCCTTATCGTAGATTGAGAAAAGCATTTAACGGTTTACAAGAATACAACCTCCCCCCTCAACCATTGTCAGCTGAAGAATATTATGACAGAGTGAAAGATATTGATTCAACATTCGGAAAGAGAAAAAGTTCTGGTTTACAAAAACATATCTGGAAGAAGCAGTCTATTTTTTTCAAACTACCTTATTGGAGATTTTTAGAGATAAAACATAACATTGATGTTATGCATGTTGAGAAAAACATATGTGATAGTTTGATTGGAACTTTGTTAGACATAAAAGGAAAGACAAAAGATGGATTACATGCTAGATTGGACTTGATGTTAATGCGAATACGTTTGGAGTTAGCTCCCGCTGTGAAAGGAAAAAGAACATATTTACCTCCGGCTTGTCACACATTAAGCAAGATTGAAAAGATGAATTTTTGTCAGTGTCTTCATGGTATTAAAGTACCCAGTGGTTTTTCTTCAAATGTGAGTAATTTTGTGTCATTGAAGGATTGTAAATTAATAGGTATGAAATCACATGATTGTCATGTGTTAATGCAACAAATTCTACCAGTAGCAGTGCGTGGTATATTACCGAAAGCTGTCAGGAAGACAATCATCAGGTTATGTAATTTCTTTAAATCCATTTGTAGCAAAGTCGTTGATCAAAATTTGTTAGATTTGTTGGAGAATGAAGCAACTCTTATTCTTTGTCAACTAGAAATGTATTTCCCACCCACATTTTTTGATATAATGGTTCATCTATTGGTTCATTTGGTGCGTGAGATAAGAATGTGTGGGCCTGTTTATTTAAGATGGATGTATCCTTTTGAAAGATATATGAAAATTTTGAAAGGATATGTTAAAAATCCTTATCGACCAGAGGCCTCTATTGTTCAAAAATATGTATCAGAAGAGGTGATTGAGTTCTGTACTGATTATTTGAATGAAGTGGAGCATATTGGTCTCCCTCTATCTCGACATATGACAGTTGACAGAGAAGGTAGAGGGGTTCGAGGCTTAAAGGTAAAGTTCATTCCACGTGATGAAGTGATGCAAGCACATTTATACATTTTGAACAACACAGATGAGGTTCAACCATATATATCCTCACATATTGCTGAATTAAAGTTACGATATCAGAAAAGAAATGAAAAGTGGTTGATGATTGAGCATAAGAAGACATTTGTTTCATGGTTTAAAGAGAAAGTCACCTCAGATATATCTGTATCAGAAACATTGAAGTGGTTATCAGGGGGACCATCTTTTAATGTGATCACTTGGTCTGGTTTTGATATCAATGGCTACACATTTTACACAAAAAACCTGGATGACAAGAGTACCGTTCAGAATAGTGGTGTGATGGTATTCGCTGAAGCAGTGCATTTTTCGAGTGCCAAAGATAAAAACCCAATTTCTGCATCAACATCATATTTTGGAGTTATTGAAGACATATGGGAAATTGATTATATTAAATTTCGAGTCACTATTTTTAAGTGCAATTGGGTTGATAGTAATAGTGGCGTGAAACATGATGAATATGGGTTTAAACTGGTTGATTTGAAAAGATTTAATCACAATGAGGAACCATTTATCTTGGCGACACATGCAAAACAAGTATTTTATGTCATTGATCCGTCGAATGATCAGTGGTCAGTTGTTTTGCAAGGGAAAAGATATCATTTGGGTGATGATGATGATTCTGATGATGCTAGTGATTTACATGAGCGTTATTCATCTATTATGCAATTTTCAGATGATTACAATGAATATAAGACAGACATAGTGCATGCAGTACGTACCGATCATGATGAAGGGACGTGGGAAAACACTAAATTAGTCTCCTAATTTTTCTGGTAAATATTTATATTTTGTGTCTATTTTTAAAACTTACAAATGCATGCCTCTATTTTTACATATTTATTTTTCATTTCCTTGTTTCTAATTATTCAGTTTTCTAATGATATGCAGGTACCCAAAATTTCATTACACTTTCTAGTAGCAATGTCAAATACAGATAGAGATGAGCAGTTACCGAGGTATATCTATTTTGACATATTATTAAATATTCAGTAATATACATATTTAATGAAATAAAACTGTTAATTTATTAAAAAAAATTGCAGGACTACTGATGCGTCCTCGGCGGAGGAGACTTCTCCAGTTACTACTGAAAAATCAAGTTCTCTAGTTGGTAAACGTGGTATTACACGTTTACCAAAACTATCACTCGCTCGTGATGATAACAAATTACACATCCGTTTTGATGATAATAATAATGCAGTTGGCCCAAATGCAGTTCAGTTTGTCAGTTATATAGCGATGCAGAGCCGTTGCAGGATTAGTATTTTATATCCTGATTGGAAGTCAGTGGACAGGACGGCGAAGCAACAACTTTGGGAGGCCGTGACGGTAAAATATCTTTATTTATTTATTTTATCTCATTTTTTTAATATTATATAGTTTAAATGACATATTTTATTTTTTCAATTACAGATGACATTCAATTTTGAGGAAACCAAAGAAATTAGGAAAAGACATCTCTCTTTAGCGGCGGTTCGATGGAGAGATTTTAAAAACAAACTGACGAAAGATTATGTTTTTGGAAAGAGAAGGTTTGAAAGCCCATGTCTTAAGTATCCATATATAGATGAAGAAACATGGAAGCGATTTGTTGACAGTCGTCAGGAAGAGAAATTTCAGGTATTGTAATTGTTTTATATTTTAAAATTTATGCTATATTTTCCTTATTACTAATGTGTTTATTTTTATGTAACAGGCCTCCAGAAGATCTCATCAGGAGATCCAGTTGAAAAACGTATACCCTCATACTTTATCACGTGGAGGATACTCGTATTTGGAGCAGAAAATTATTGAAGAAAAATTTGAAGCATTAAGAGCTCGATCAAGTAGTGGTTCAGAAGAGGTCCAGTATGGTCCTCCATCTCCTCCCACTCGCCATGAGAAATGGAAACGAGCAAGAAGAAAAAAAAATGAACAATATCTTACAGACGAAGCTCATCAAGTGGCTGATAGAATTGTAAGTAAATATTAATTCTTTGTTAACAATTTTCCTTTTTTATAATTTATAAACACTAATATAAATTTTTTATTTTTCATTTCAGGATGAACTTCAGGAGAAAGAGACACAGGGCTCTTTTATCCCTGAGGGTAGGATGGATATCCTAGCCACTGCTTTGGGAAAGACTGAACACCCCGGCCGTGTTAGAGGATATCAGGCGGGTGTTAGTATTCGGAAGGTTTTTGGTAAGAGTAAGCAACCAAGAGACCCGGAAATTGAATCCTTAAAAGAAGAGCTGCAGGATATGAAACGGTCTATGGGTGATCAAATTCAAGCAGCAGTACAGAAGGCTTTATTAGAACACTTGGCAAGACAGTCACAGTCTGCTCATCCTTCCGAGGTATATTATTTACTGTTAACAATTTTTCTTTTCTATAAATTATAAACACTGATATAACTTTTTCATTTTTCAACATTCTCAGCCTACTCACTCAGACTATCATGCCTCATATGCTTACCCAACACCGTCTGGGCAGCCTTCCGAGGTATATTATTTAATGTCATCAATTTGTCTATTTTATAAATTATAAACACTGATATAACTTTTTCATTTTTCAACATTCTCAGCCAACTCACCCGGACTACCCTGCCTCATCTGCTTACCCTGCCCCGTCTGCGCAACCATTTGAGGTATATTATTTAATTTAATTTTTAATCAATTTTTCTATGTTAAAAATTTTAAACACTAATATACCCTTTTCATTTTTCTGACTTCTCAGCCTGCTCACCCTGACTACCCTGCCCCACCTGCTAACTTTGAGCCTCCACCTCCTCCATCGGATCAAACCTTATATTGTGAGTTGTTTGCGGGAGATCCTCATGTACATATTGTTGCGTTAGGACAAGTGTATTTTTTGGGGGACTCGGTACATCATCAGCCTATGCAGATGGGTCAGGTTAGAGTATCAGTACTTTTTATTATAGATCCTACTGCTCTACTACCATTTCCTACTGCGGAGATCACCAGTGTTGGGGAATGCATGGGCCATTTTTTACTTTGGCCAACTGCACTTCTTCGTTATATTTCACATGAGGTATGAGTTTTTTTAACTAGTAATTAGAAATGATTCCAAATTACTTATAATGTTTTCTGACATTTAACTTATATAGGAATATCTGAAAGCAAAAGAAACTGTACAAATGCAGCAAAATGTTCAAAAACAGTCGGCTGTAGATACTTCTGATATTTCTTCTGGGTTGAAAAGATTATCTCAGTGCTCTTCTTCCTTGAATTTTATCTATGAGTTTCGGATGACGTCCGATATATGTGGAAGAAATTATAAATTGAGAATATTGAAAGAAGATATCATGAATTTAGTTAATTTTGAAGAGATCGGGCTGAATGTGGTGCAGTTGTTTTCCATGTAAGTAAATTGACGTCTGAATTGCTATTTCTTTACTAAAATATTGTTATGTCATTGACTAACTATGTTTTCTTTTTAAATTAGGTATCTATACAGGATTCTTTTACAAAATGAAACTACAAGCATTTATAGCTTTATAGATCCAGAGTACATTTCCTCGGAAGTCAAACATGTGAAAAATGATGACAAAGTTAAATATATATCCGAGAGATTATCACAAACAGAGATTCAGTGCTGGTTTTTGCCATTTGTTGATAAGTAAGAATATCAACATAATTTTGAACTCATGATCATTATAATGTCATTAATTATGAACTTTTTGTATTATAGGGGGCATTGGATGTTAGGTGTATTTTGCCCAAATGAATGCACCTTATATTGGTTTTGCTCTTTATTAGGAAAAGTGCGTAAAACGTTTTCCAACTTATTAAACAGGTAAGTTGTTTTTTTATTTTTAGAAGTTTGTTATGTTTAATTTTAATTGTTTACACAAGTTTTATTAGTTCTTATATAAAACAATGCAGTTCATGGAAACATTTTACAAATGAAAAGAAACCAACGAAAATCAAATATGTGGAAGTACAGGTAATTAGTTTTTATATTTTTGTTATATATTGGGTTTCATTATTAGTTAAATGTTTTATAACTGCAGTGTCATCGTCAAAATGGAAGCGTTGAATGTGGTTATTATATTCTACGATTTATGTACGAGATAATCACAACTGGGGAAACTACTGATTTTCATAAGGTTAGTTGTATTAACTTTTTTATATATTTTCATCCACTTTCTTCTATTTATTAATTTCATATCATTCAATATTATTGTAGGTATTCAATGATTCACAGTCATATTCTCAATCTGATATGATTCATATTCAATCTACTTTTGCGGACTATTTGTTAAGTCTGATTAAGATTTGAGGTATGTATACTAATATTTATAAATAATATTATATATGGGTTTAAAAAACTAACTCTTATGATATATTAGGTGTTTGAACCTACTAATAATCAAATGAATGCTTCAACAATAACAAACAATGAGCATGTCATATATTTCAGGTACGTGTATTTTAATTCTGATTTACTGAGTTTTCTCAAGTGCCTCTGCAAAAACTGTTTTATTGAATCTACTAATAATCAAATGAATCCTTCAACAATAACCAACAATAAGCATGTCGTATATTTCAGGTACGTGTATTTTAATTCAGAATTAGTTATTATATTTCTTTTCATTGTTATTTCTTAAAATCATTTGTCTGTACAGTGACAAATCTGTAGGGTGGTACTTGGATCATGAACATAGAGATTCGTATAGCGAAATAACATTCACAAACACTAAAAATTGTCTCCCTTGAATGCACAGCAATATCTTCTAGGCCTTTTTATTTTTTATGCAAATAAATATCGAAAAATGATTGCCGAGAAGCATATCACATAATACCTGAAACAACGCTTAGTGGGTTTGCACAAAGATAAAATAGAAGGCGTCAATTTTTAAGGTATGTTTCTTTATGTATCTTCAATCTGCATTTGATTTCAATTTTCTAACCTATTTTTTGCACTCAAATTTATTTCTCTGTTATTCCATAACTTAAACAAATAACAATAGTGAATAGGTAATGCACGTCTATACAGAGCAAATATAAAAACCTGAGGTTGGGGGTGGTGGGGATTCTATGGTGAAAAGACACCCCCAACATCTTCAGTGGGGGAGGTGAGGAAGAGGTTGCATCGGGTGAGTGTTCCTGGAATTTTGATCATTTCATTTTGGTAATTTACTTTGTGAAAAAATGAATGATTCAAATAAATTACACATTTTCATTTAATGTTTATTCATTGCACTAATAACTTGGATTGATTTTTTCACTCGTTTCATTACTGTTTTGACATGATTGGTGCTATCTATGGGAGGAAACTTACAATGATTGATACTGAGTATGGTTAGATTAAGAAAATGCACCATGTAGGTACGTGTATTTTAATTCTGCTTTACTTTGAGTTTTCTGAAGTACTTCTGTTAAAGCTGTTTAATTGTTTTTGTATACTTCGTTATTTTTTTTCAGGGTTCCGATTTGTTTGGAGGAGAAAATATATGTATTTTATTTAAAAAAAAAAAAAAATTTACGGCGTCGGTTATTTTAAAAACCGACGCCGAAAGGGTTTTCCGCGTCGGTTTTTAGAAAAACCGACGCGGAAAACGCGGTTGAAAGCGGGTTTCCGCGTCGGTTTTTAGAAAAACCGACGCGGAAAATCCGGTTGAATGCGGTTTTCCGCGTCGGTTTTTCTAAAAACCGACGCGGAAAATCCTGTTCCAATCGGTTTTCCGCGTCGGTTTTTCTAAAAACCGACGCGGAAAACCTATTCGAATATATTCTCCGCGTCGGTTTTTTAATGAACCGACGCGGAAAATAATGTCTACATGTAGCTTCGGCGTCGGTTTTATAAAAAACCGACGCCGAAGCTCATAAGCGAATTATTTTTCGCGTCGGTTTCTATGAACCGACGCGAAAACGCTATTTTTAACGTCGCCTATAAAGACGTCGGTTTATAACCGACGTTAAAAATAAAAAAAAACCGACGCGAAAAAGTGTTTTTGCACTAGTGCTGGTACTAGTCTTTGAGACTCGGGCATGTTAAATGTTTCCAAATAGGGATCATAAAGGAGAGATGTGTCTACGAAGCAGCAGACGTGTAGGCAGAGCTAGGAGAGTAGCATGAGGTTGTGTACATCTTAACATGCTACAACCACCTACCTTAGTTATCCCCGCCAGGCTCAGGGAGCTGGAGGGCGGAGGAAGAGTGCGGCTGCATGCGGTCAAGGAGAGTGACCCAATTGCTCTAAGAATGATTCAAGGGACAGTCTGTGTCCACTACTAGCTGTTGTAGTAACGGACGTTGATATGGATCATTCATTGCTTTCACAAATCTTGTTCCAGACCTAGAGTTTCCGGTAAGCCATTGACTTGACCCTCAAATCTGGAGATACCGTGGGAGGAGACTCGATAATCACACTTACGCCGACGATGTGGTCAGACCCTCGAGGCAAGATTTTCAGTTGGAATCTCTTGGTGGCAGCGTCGAGGCATTACGACTTTGGTTTGAGTGTGAACTGGGCAATCACAGTTCATACACGAATTGATGGTATTAGGCAAAATGTTGTGGTTTAACTACGACATCGGAATGGGTTTTCCTTGTTCAGCGAAAAAGGAAACCCCGGGCAGCATAGGGTAACTCATGCACAGGAGGGTGTGACCGATCACTCTTGAGTCATTCAACCTTACACTCGTTGTAGTAGTCGTTTTGAGTTCTAGTTCTAAATAGGAGTTGGAGACCTCTGGAGTTCGAGGATGACGATCACGTCCTTATACGGGTCTCACCTCGATGAGGTTTACAGAGATGTGACCAAGGTGGCAAGTTATCTCCGAGGATCAGCGGACCTTCTTAGGTCCTCAGCTGGGTAGGTGGGGTGGTTTACCGCTTGACCCATCCACCTCAGTTGCACCAAGTGCACGACAACTTCCACGTATCTCTGCAGAGGAGATACGTGCTCGACCCTTCACATATCATCGACCACGGGGAGCTGGACGATGGCGATGGGGTGTCTTTTACGGAGGTTTCAGTGGGGATCGAGGATCGATAGGGGTGGATCCTATGATAACGGTCTATTCCTCAGGTGCGCTTTCACTGGTAGTATGGGAACCTTCAGTTGAGCACCGGAGAGCGGGAGGCTCAGATGCGTGCTCAGTACTGCTTTTGTTTCCCTGGTTTATGTGTATCATTATGGGGACGTAAATCCCTGAGGTGGGAGTGATGTAAAGACCTGTAAATTTCAAGGAATTTTTTTTTCTTAATTTTCTTTGGAATTTTACAAGAATTCAGTTTCTCACGGCACGTGATTCTGAGGCCCGGTGTGCCCGGAATCATTTTCCGAAGTTTGCCTCGGGTACGTTCAGTGAAAGAACGAGTGGGTTTTTCTAACTTTTGAACCGGTGCTCGGAACCGAATTTCGAGGGCACCGATGGAATCACAGCATCTGTAATTGCTTAGAAATTCCTCTTACGGAGTTGCGTTTTCTCGGGTGTGGTTTTAAATTTTTGGGCTTTAAGTTAAGAAATTACATAATATGGTACGAAAACCTTTATTCTATTTCACTTAAAGCCGCTTAAATCCACATAAAGCTGCTTAAGTTGAGTAGAAGTTGATATGGTGTAACCCAAAATATCCTACCCTCTTGGTAGGATATTTGTGAGGTGTGGCTCGCACGATCCCCACTGTTTTTTTCCGCTAAGTAACGAACCCGCGAAAACCCCTATTAATTGAAAGTCAACTGACGCATTTTCTAAATTCTTAACGCCCCTATTAATTGGGATGTTAGTTTGTTGAAATTAATTCAATTAATTAATTGTTCGTTACTTATCATTGTTTTTCAAATTCTTTAGTTGATAATAAAATATGATGAGGACTTAGTTTATTATCTGGTTGTTGTGTAAAACCTTTGGATAATCTCTAAAGATATTCATCCTCCTTCGCGAAGAACGCGAAGAATGCGATGAATGAAAAAAACGCGAAGAACGCGAAGAACGCCGGCCTCCGATGAAGGGCGACGAAGAACTCCAGACCCCCGGAGATTGACGTGACGCGACGCCGATGATTCTTCCGCGACCTTCCATCCCCGCGACAATCTTCGATCGGAATCTTGAGGTAGGGGATTGCGGTCCTTTTAATTCATTGTGGATAATAACATCAACATGGATTTAATTGTTATAATTAAATATGTATGTCCTTGATCCTCAGAGTTTGTCTACGCGTCGCCGAGTACCACGCGACAATGACGCCCTTCCGCGACGCGATGATCCTTTTCTTCCACGACGGTCAGTTCCGCGACGAACTCACGCCCGATGACGACATTGAGGTAGGGGTCGTTTTGAAAATGATAATACCTATGTTTGTTTTCCTCCAAGGCATGAACGCGGACCAACCAATTAACTAGTTGGTCTGTTAATTATTATTGTGGGTCGAGGGTTATCAATCGCTAGAAATTATGGTGTTGTTTCAAACCGCTAACGCGGTGGGTGCGGGCCAACGAACAAGTCCGAACACACCGCCCTTTTGTTCTTGGAGTGCGGAATGGCGGACGATGACAAAACGGGCCACATAGACGATTTTTTGATTCCGCAGTGAAGAAAGGGACCCGGGATGAGCTACGGCATAGATGGAAATGAAATCAGACTACCAGAGCAACTCCGGTGGCCCGTGGACTCCACCGGCGGTGGTCGACAGACCCGTGAACGCGCGGGTCCGACGAGACACAGGAAGCAGCCCTACCGCGTTCACTAACCAAGGATGGCCCCACGCGGGGCCGCAGTGTTCTCATATGGGGGCAGCATGCCCCCCGCGCCGCTCGGCCATAACCGGCCAAGCCGAACTCGGCGGTCGAGCCACGCCCGCGCCGGTCGGGCCGGGCCGCGCCTGCCGGGTCGACCCGGTTCAGGCTGACCCAGGGGGGTTGGGACGAGTCGGTCGGGGCCCAGACCCCCTGTTTCCAGACCTTTTCGATCTTTTCCTCAAAACACGAGATACGGGCCTCCAAACGGCCCACCTTCAGAGGCGATGCGACCCTTGGATCGAGACGGTTGTTTCGGTATGTTACACTCAAGGTTTCGGAATACCATGGGTTCAGCCGAGTTGGTTCGGATACGAAACCAACCTGGCCCTCGGATCGGAAATGCTTTTATCTTGAGCTCCGAATGTCTGATTGACGTGCCATAGACTTTGATATATTCCACTAAGTGAGACGGATCTTTTGGATTACTCTGCTCGAGGATTGGATGTTTTCGGAGTGCGGTTGGGTTGGTACGCTCATGAAACCAACCGTGCCCCTGGAATGAAAATGCCAATAACTCACAGATCGGGGGTCCGATTGACGCGCCGTCTGTCTCGTTGATTTCCTCTTTTTGAGACGGAAATTTTTGCATACTTCGCCCGACTTTTGGTTGCAGTTGGATAGTGGCCTGGTTGGATTGCACCCGAAATCCAACCGGGCCCTTAGAACGGAAAAGCTGATATCTTTCAGACCAGATGTCTGTTTGATGAACCGTCCATGACGTTGGTGATCACGTTGAGAAACGGTCCCTTTGACTATACCCTATGAGAGTTGGGGGTACATTTGAGTTACTGTCGGGTTGGTTCACATACGAAAACAACCAGGCCCCGAGGACGAAAAGGCTAGTAACCCACAGACTGGGCGTCCAATTGACGCGTCATCTATTGTGTTAAGAACGCTGTGATGAGGCGGTACTTTGAGAAAATTATTCATGGAACTTTGTGATACTTGTAGTATCGACCAGCAGCTCGTTGAGAGGACCCTCCCGGAGACGAGCGTGCGTAGTTCTAAGACCGTGTAGCCGGCTGAGACCTGACGACTGCTTGACCGATCGACTCGGTGTGTTTCGGATAGCCCAGTGGGGAGAGCTTGGTTGTAGCGGCAGACCCACGGCGGAGGAGCACATGTTTGTAGCGGCCGACCCGTGGTACTCAACAGAAGGATTACCTCTGGAGGCTATAAGGGGGAGCGCTTGGTTGTAGCGGCAGAACCACGGCGGAGGAGCGCTTGGTTGTAGCGGCAGACCCATGGTACTCAACAGAAGGAGTACCTTTTGAAGCTATGAGGGGGAGCTCTTGGTTGTAGCAGCAACCCCATGGTGGGAAGCGCTTGGTTGTAGCAGTAAGCCCAGAGTACTCCACAGGAGGAGTACCACAGCTGTCTCAGGTTAGTGAGTAGTACCTCGGAGTCGTGACAGGACCATTGTACACTCCAGAGACGGGGCTCTTCAGTAGTTACGGTTTCGATAATGATAATCCTGGTCTGAGCTGAGTCTATGACCTTTGTGTTTACCTCTTTATTGAGATGGGTCACTTGATAACTTAGGTATATATATGGGCATATACCTGGTTGGTGGTTATCTGTTGATTTAATGATCTTGAGGTTTTCCTCATGATTGACATGGGTTACTTGATAACTTAGGTATATGCATGGGAATATAACTAAGTCCAGGTTATCTGTTAAGATCTTATTTGTGTTTATCCATGTTTTTTTTAGTGATACCTTGAGTGTCTCGTGGTCCCTACTGAGTATCGTTATACTCACCCATGCACGGGCTTTGCCCGCACCTCGTTTTGTTGGTTGCAGAAGATGGACAGTGCTGACGGAGGCCGAGTGTTCGAAACTGGACGGTACCCGGAGGTGGACTACACGATGAGTCAGTACCCTGAGGTGGACTACACGACGAGTCAGTATCGAGAGGTGGAATTCACAGCGAGACGACACTCGGAGGAGGTTGACGGGTGAGAGAGTTGTGGAGGATATCTGTACCTACCCTTCAGGTAGGATCCGTGGTGGATGATCAAGGAGTTGCGTAATCTGTACCTACCCTTCAGGTAGGATCCATGGTGGATAAACTAGGAGCTGCGCCATCAGTTCCGACCATTTAGGTAGGATCCGAGGAGGACGACACAGGAGCCGCATCCGTCATTCCAGCTGTTGTCTTTTTCTGTTGTACTTTGTTTAGCTGTAGTTGTACGTTCTTTTGGGTTTGTATTCTGGCCCATTTACCTTTCTCCACTTCTCTTTGTACTTAGTGTTTTACTTCCTCTTGTACTCTGTGGTTTTTTGTTTACTTTTATAAAGGTAATTCCTTCCCAGTTATCGGGATTTACGCCTTTGGTTCTAGTCGCCTGCCCGTGGCCTGTAAAAGGCGGGCTTGGGGTAGTCACGGCACGGGCCTCAAGGACGGGTCGTGACAGAATATTTTTCATCCACATCCATGTTTCCTCAATATGTAATATTATTTATATCCTCCTACAATTTTTTAAATCCAATTTTATGCTTCAGTGAGTTTTTAGTAAAAGATATGAAAGGAATCTTTTGTCATTTTTCGTACGAGGTACTTTTTTGCTTTTCTGGCCAAAGTAAGGGAAGAATGTTTTTTTAACTTATACAGAATGAATAGATTTTTAGAAAATTATTTCCATGAATATTCCATTACATGATTTCATGTTTATTTGTAATCATATTCTTTTAGTTCAAAATTAAATTACATGTTAAGAAAGGAAAATGTTTTTGAAGTAGAAAGGATATTTTCCTCAAGAATGGAGTTCAAGTGTTTTATCAAAATTATTTTCCATCTAAGATAATATAGGGTTCTGTTTATATCCCTTTTTTTACATTGATTTGATTATGTTATGATGGAATTATTTTTAAGATAGCCTTTTTTGGTTTATGTTATGATGATGTGATGTTGAAGAATCCCATTTTTATTACATGGGTTATGATATGATGTATGGTTTATGATTTTGTGGCACACATAAGAATGGTATCATTATGAGATGGGTGGGACCTATATCTCACTCCAATGCATTGGGTAAATATTTAAATCTCCTGAGATAGACATGGTTGTAATGACAGGTTAAACCGGTTCAGTGAAATAGGACTGAAACGAGGAGTGAACTCGGTTCAGAAAAGGACTTTTTCTGCTAAGATAGTCTTGGAAATGAGTCTTGACTACTATGAAATGAATTTCTATGATAATGTGTGTATGGCACAATGTTTCATGTTTTATGTTATGATTATTGGTATTACATTTCACTACTATGATTTATCCCATGTTATGAAATTATGATTTCTTTTACTGGTTAAGATATCCAAAATGTTATGTTCTTATGAATATGATGTGATTGATTTTTTTATTTTGTTTACCCATACTGATCATTTTACCTCACCCTTTTGTATGTTTTCATTCCCCAGGTCCGGAAGAAGGTTATTAAGTAGGATATGCCAAAAGGGACACTAGATAAGATGAAATAAATGGGAGACAATGTTGATGCTTTATGAACCAGTTGTTTATGTTTCACAGTTTCAAAAGAAACTATACCTATACAGACCATTCATGGTTTTTTTATATATTTTAATAAGTGTTATTCAATTTTGAAATATTAACAATGTATGTAATGTATGGGTCGTTGTAGTTGTTATCATAGGAAAGGAATAGTCAACCATTAGAAACTAGGATGTGAAAGCCTTAGTACGAACTCTAAGGATAATTCTAAGCATAGAACACAATCTTAGTGTTTTAGAAATGGACATGAATAACCAATGATAATACCGTAAGTGTAAAATTTTATTCATGATTATTTTGTTTTACTATTATAATTCATGTTGCTCACACTATTCTTCTTGGTTTTAGTCAATGGATGGAACCTGAATGAATCGTGTTAATTCGGAATGTGACGGGAAATGCAATGATTGTCCCCATTAGTAACCAAATTGTATGGGAGCTTGAATGAAATATCTTGTAGCCATGATGACACAACTTTATCAAGCTATGAATCATTCCAGACTTACAAACAAGCAATGGAAGGAGAAACATTCTGTTGAATCCTTCATGAGACAGCATCCACCTTCATTCAGCGGGTCTACTGATCCATTAGTTGCTGAAAAATGGATCAGTACTAATGAAAATATATTTTCAGTTCTTAAATGTTTTGAACATGATAAAGTCATCTTAGCAGTGTATCGTGTGGAAGGAGATGTTGATCAATGGTGGAATCTTATCAAGAATACGAGTCAAATCGATGAAATTCAGTCCATGGAATGGGACGAGTTCAAGAACTTATTTTTCAATAAGTCCTTCCCTCGTATTCTTCGAACAAAGATGGAGAAGGAGTTTCATGAACAAAATAAAAAGGATAATGAATCCGTTGGTACCTATGAAGCAAATTTTACAAGACTTTCAAGGTACGGTTCTGGTATTATTATCCGACCCGAGAGTAAGATCGATCGATTCTTTAGTGGCTTAATACCAAGTCTTCTAAGGGAGTTAGATATAAGGGACTTCAATAGCTATGAGTAAATCGTTCGATGTGCTCTCAAGGTTGAGATGGAGATTTGAGTAACCCATCAGAGATATTCATTTGATAAGAAGATGAAAATGGAATTCAATAAAAAAATCTAAAGAGCACACTGAAAATAAGATGAGTTTTCCCTTATGCTCAAAGTGTGGAAATAAACATGGAGGTAGTGTTCTTAAAGGGACATGTAAATGTTTCAAATGTAGAAAAGAAGGCCATCAGGAATTTGAATGTCGCAATGATGGGAAGAAGATGTCTATTGATGCGAACAAAGAAATGGCTACACAGAGTGCACCTCCTACACTTAAATGTTACAAGTGCAAGGAAATGGGGCATTATGTCAATCAATGCCCTAATCCAAGGGTTGTTGATGATGATCGATGTCAACAAACTCTTAAGGCTAAAGGCAAAGGAACTTCACATGAAATTTCTATCAGCGATGTGGATTACGATAAAAAGGTGGTGAAAGTTACACTTACCATCCAATCTAAAGTAGCAAATGTTTTATTTGATTTTGGATCCACCCAATATTTTATTTCTGAATAATTTTCTAATGGTATCGTCGTATTACCTCAACAATTAGATGTTGAGTTACCTGTGACAACTCTTAATGGCACAACAGTCACATAAAAAGTTTATAATTATTCTCCGATTGATGTTTGTGGGTAAGTGGTGCCTTCAAATCTTGTGATCCTTCCTATAGTGGAATTTTATGTGATTCTTGGCATGGATTGGCTTTCTTTATATGGATCTCATATCAATTTCCAAATAAGGGAAGTCACATTTAATATTTCAGATCAATTTATGATTGTCTATCGATGCCAGGATGAACATAACCTTCCAGTGGAAATGTTTCCCTTCTTATGGGACTTGATTCCACTAAATGAAGGTTATTTATCACAAATTGTTGGAGAGAAACTCTTGATTAAGAATATGCCCATTGTAAGGGAGATTGATGATGTCTTTCTAGAGGATTACCGGGTCTTCTACCAAATCGTGAAGTTGAGTTTTCAATAGAACTCATACCGGGTGCTTTACCAATTTCAAAGAAACCTTATAGAATGGTCCCAATTGAGTTGCAGTAATTGAAGAAGAAACTCCAAGAAAATATTGATAAGGGAATCATATTCCCTAGTGCGTCACCTTGGGGAGCACCTGTTCTATTTGTTAAGAAGAAAGATGGTTCAATGAGACTTTGCATTGATTATCGAGAACATAACATGATCACTATCAAGAACAAAATCCTCTCCCATGCATTGATGACTTATTTGTCCAACTTTGCGGAGCTCAATACTTTTCCAAGATTGATCTTCGTTTAGGGTATCATCAATTAAGGGTCAAAAGGGAGGATATACCAAAGATGGCTATCCATACAAGTTATGGACACTATGAATTTATAGTGATGCCTTTTGGTCTTCCCAATTCCTCTACTATATTCGTGGATCTGATGAATATAGCCTTTAGTGACTATCTTGATCAGTTTTTGGTTGTCTTTATAGATGATATTCTTGTATATTCAAAGATCAATGAAGAACATAAACATCACATGAGAATTATATTGAAGACCTTGAGAAAGGAGAAGATTTATGCCAAATTCACCATGTGTGAATTTTGGCTTAAAAAAGTTTCTTTTTTGTGTCACATAATCTCAAAAGAGGGGATATATATGGATCCATCTAAAATAGAGGTTATTGAAAGATTGTCAAGACCAACAACAGTAACCGAGATCCAAATTTTTCTTGGTTTGGCTGGTTATTGTCGACGTTTTGTGAATGATTTTTCATGATTATCTAATCCACTCACCATGTTGACTCGAAAAGGAGTTAAGTTAGTATGGACGGAGGAATGTGAAGAGAATTTCAAGGAGTTGAAAAGAAGGTTATCTAGTGAACATGTGCTCACACTGCCTTATAGTGGAGAATGGTTTGTGATCTATAGTGATGCATCCAAGAAGGGGTTTGGGTGTGTTCTTATGTAAAATGATATGGTGATAGCTTATGCCTCATGACAGTTGAAAATCCATGAGCAAAATTACCCAACTCATGATTTTGAGTTAGCTGCGGTAATCATTGAAATAATGATTTGGAGGCATTATCTTTATGGAGAAAGGTGTGATATTTATACTGATCATAAAACATTAAAGTATATTTTCACACAAAAGGAGCTGGATATGCGCCAAAGAAGATGGTTGGAGCTGATTAAGGATTACGACTGCTCAATTAATTACCACCCTAGGAAAGAAAACAAGGTGGCAGATGCATTAAGTCGACAAGACCATGCTTGTTTATCCATGATGAGGATCACAAAAGAGCAAATATTTATGGATTTACAAAGGATGGATCTTGTAATTATAATGGAAGGGGAAAATTTGTATCTTTCTCAAATAAATGTTCAACCATCTATACATGTGAAGATTAAAGAGGCCCAGAAAGAAGATGTAGAGTTACAAAAGAATGTGAGAAATGTTCCTGAATTCAACCTTGATTGTGATGGGATACTAAAGTTCAGGAATCCGATTTGTGTTCCTCCCATCCAAGAATTAAATAAGCAGCTGTTGGATGAGACTCATAGTTATTCACTCTCTATTCATCCTGGAAGAATGAAGATGTATAGGGACATTAAAGAGTACTTTTGGTGGGATGGCATGAAAAGAGATATTGCTGAATATGTCTCTCGGGACTTGGTTTGTCAGAAAGATAAAGTTGAGAGATAGAAGTCTAATGGGATGTTACAACCATTACCCATACCTGAATGGAAATAGGAAAACATTACTATGGACTTTGTCACCGTACATCCTAAAACATCTTAAGGCAATAATGCAATCTGGGTTATAGTTGATCGTCTTACAAAGTCTGCACACTTCATTGCTATTAGAGATGATTTATCTCTAGATCATCTTGCCAGGATATATGAAAAGGAAGTGGTATGATTTCATTGAGGAACACATTCCATTATATCTATTCGGGATCCAAGATTTACCTTGAAGATCTGGCGAAGTCTTCAGCATACTTTGGATACAGAGTTGAGTTTCAGCACTACTTATCATTCACAGACAGACGGTCAGTCTGAGAGGACAATTCAAACTCTAGAAGATATGTTGAAAGCTTGCTCTATGGATTTCAAAGGTGGTTGGGATCAACACCTACCTTTGGTAGAATTTTTTTATAATAATAGCTTTCACTCCAGTATTCAGATGGCTCCTTATAAATCTCTTTATGGAAAGAAATGCCGGACTCCAACTTGATGGGATGAAGTTGGGGAAAGAAAGCTATTAGGACCTGATCTTGTTGATGAGATGGCAGAAAAGATCCGATCTATTCAACAAACACATAAGAGCAGCTCAAAGTCGAAAAAAATTATTATGACAACCGAAGAAAATACCTAGAGTTTGAAGTGGGTGATAAAGTGTTCTTACGAATATCTCCTTGGAAGAGAGTAATGAGATTTAGAAAGAAGGGAAAGCTGAGCCCTAGGTATATTGGTCCTTTCGAAATAATGGATCATGTTGGGAAGTTAGCTTACTGATTGGAGCTTGCACCTAATCTCTCTCATGTTCACGATGTGGTCCATGTATCTCTCTTGAGAAAGTACATGCATGATCCTTCACATGTACTCAGCTCAGAAGTTGCACCGCTGGATCAAGCTCTTTCGTATGAAGAACAACCGATAAAGATTCTAGATCGTAGAAAAAAAGTCCTACAGAACAAGACCACTCGCTTGGTGAAAGTTTTATGGAGGAACCACAAATTAGAAGAAGCTACATGGGAGCTTTAGGATATGATGAGGGAGAGGTATCCTCATCTATTTGTTACAATGTGACGAATTTAGAGGGAAAAATTCATTTTATAGGGGGTAGGATGTAACACCCAAGACTTTTATGAGAAATATTTTGTCTTTATGTTATATAAATCCTCAAAGGAATCTTTCACTACACACAACACTAGCTTGGCTTTCTTTACACACAATCACGGCCTTCCTCGATAGTTTTCATCGTACGCAATACCACGTTTCACTAAACAAAGATATGCTATTAAAATATTATTAAAACTAGCCGTTATGAATAGTAATACCCACTTTTTGGAATTTTTTAAGTTTCATATTTCAAAATTGACTGCATTTTTGGATTCGGAATATCGAAATTATCCTAGGGTGAAATTTTGGTATTTTTCTGAAAACATTCAATTTGGGATGAATAGTGAAAGCACTAGGTTACTATTTAAAAACCGACTTTTTATTTAAATAATTATTTATTTTATTTAAATTTATTTTAGTTCAAAATTGATACATAATACCTTTATAAGTTCAAAGTAATTCATTGGAGAAAATTTATAATAATTTAAAATATATAAAAAATTTATCGAACTTTTCACCTTCTTTTACCCACCTCCTATGAGAATTTGAAAATATAAATAAAACATAATTTTACCGCATCTATGAGTGGAATTTCAAAAATCTGAGAGACATGATTAATATAAGGGACTAAAATGTGGATCAATGAGCTGAAAATAATTTTTGGTGAATAGTAACTTTTTACTTTTTTTTAACATAGTTAAAAGTAAATAGGGTAATTAAGGGGAAAAATTATATTATTATTAACCTACCACATGTCCTAATTCTATTGGATATGTTTAATTCGACCATAAACAAACTTAGGAATAAAATATGATCATTTAGCCCCACATGGATTAGATTAGGACATTTATGATTAATTTATTTAAAGAAGGGTTAAAATAGTTAAAATCAAAGTTTATTAACTAAATCATTTCTATGATAGGGTTATACATAAGATAAATTCCACTATAAATATTATTTAGAGAGGTAAAAAGGTTTTCTACATAATGTTTTTTTATTTGTAATTTTTAAACATTAAATAATTTAATTTATGTATGACATAATGATGAGGCAGTGATTTTCTTATAAATGAAATATTGACATAATTGATGTTATAAATACCCAAATAAATTTAATATGAAACATTTAATGAATTACAATAATTTTCTAGGTTAATATTACATATTATTACTGATTTTATTAACTTTGTTCGAACTAATCTTTTGGTTATAATTTTCACAATAATCATTTAGCAAATAGTGTCAAAATTGACATAAAATCATTTTTAAAACAAATATTATATTATTAATTGTTATTGTATTCCTAAAAATCTAAGGATCGGCCAAAGGAATTATATAAGGTTATGTATATTAATAATTAACAAATTGGGGTTCGTTTGGATTGTTATAATATGTTTATTAACCTTATAGTGTAAGAAAAAAAGAAGACACGGTAAAAGATAAATGATCTAACTTAAAGTTAATTCTAAATGATAAAGTTAAAATAGAAACATAAACTTGTCTAAATTCCTTTTATGAGAATATTTCTACCCATACCCACCTTAGCTTCGAAATAAATCAATTTGGAGTTATTAAACACCGAAAATGACTTTATAATAAAATAATATTTTTAGTATTACATAAGGATCCCCTCTCCTCCCTTATAAAATAACATCTCCTCCCTCTCTTCCTCACACCACATTGATCCTTCATGCAATGCCAACCACTGCCAAATTCTCTTCTCCACTTCCCTAGAAATATACTAGAGGTCCTCGTTTTCTTCAAAGACCAATTTTTGTGCTCTAAAAGGTGGTCTCAAAGAGGCGCTTCAAAGAAGAGGCAAGGTTTGTTATCGATTCTTTCAACTTTATTTCTTCTTCCAGATCTTCTTGGTTAGTTGTTTCATTATGAAGTAATAAAATCAGTATCACTCATATACTGATATGTTATTATAAGTATTAAACAACCCTATTTCATCATCTATCCATCCTACGGAAAACAAAATCACCGTGCGTGCATACGTAGGGAATACCGTCTCCCCGTCGTGGTGTAAACTATTTTCCACCAACACCTTACATGGATGGGTATAATGGTGTAACAAATAACTATATATGATTATAGTAATGTAATATTGATTCTGAAATAGTATACATACACTCCAATATAATTCCACGATCAATGGAACGATATCATCGCTCGTGCGTGCGTATGGAATACCTTCTCCACGATGTGATGCGACTCGTTCTACATCATCTTCATTGCATAATGATTATATAAATGAATTTAATGAATGGATATGATATATATTACACTAATACAATTCTGTAAATGAGGTATCTATAACCTAAAAATAATAATAATAATTTATTCAACAAAACACGCATAAGAACAAAAAGTAATAAACACCCGAATAACTAGTAGTAATGAAATATTACTAATAAGAACCTAATAATATAACCATATATGATATCATAAAAATAAGTATGATTCCGGAATCAGTTAATAACATTATTTAAATCATTATACAGGAGGTTTGGACACTTACGAAGAAAATCAGACCTAAGGTAAGGGACAATCATGCAATCTCAATTTTTATCTGAGATTGTTTATACATCAGAATTTACTGGGGAATATTTATCATCCACATCCATGATTCCTCAATATTTAATATTATTTATATCCCCCTACAATTTTTTAAATCCTATTTTACCCTTCGGTGAGTTTTTAGTAAAATATATGAAGGAAATCTTTTGTCGTTTTTTGTACGAGGTACTTTGTACTTTTCCGGCCAATGTATGGGAAGAATGTTTTTTTAACTTATATGGCATGAATGGATTTTTAGAACATTATTTACATGAATCTTCCTTTAGAATTTTTCATGTTTATTTTTAATCAACTTATTTTAGTACAAAATTATATGACATTTTAAGAAAGGAAAATGTTTTTGAAGTAGAAAGGATATTTTCATGAAGAATGGAGTTCCAGTGTTTTATCAAAATTATTTTCCATATAAGATAATATAAGGTTCTATTTATATCCCTATTTTTACATTTAATTGATTATGTTATGATGGAATTATTTTCATGATATCCTTTAATTGATTATGTTATGATGACGTGATGTTTATGAATCCCATTTTTATTATATGGGTTATGCTATGATGTATGGTTTATGATTTTGTGGCACACATAAGAATGGTATCATAATGAGATTGGTGGGACCTATATCTCCCTCCAATGCATTAGGTAAATATTTATATCTAATGAGATAGACATGGCTGGAATGGCAGGTTAAACCAGTTCAGTGAAATAGGACTGAAACAAGGAGTGAACTCGATTCAGAAAAGGACTTTGTCTGCTACGATAGACTTGGAATTGAGTCTTGACTACTAAGAAATGATTTTCTATGATTATGTGTGTATTCCACAAAGATTCATGTTTTATGTTATGAATATTGGGATTACATTTCACTACTATGATTTATCCCATGTTATGAAATTATGATTTTTTTTTGCAGGTTAAGATTTCCAAAATGTTATGTTCTTATGAATATGATGTGATTGATTTTTCTCTTATGTTTACCCTTACTGAACATTTCAGATCACCCTTTTGTATGTTTTCATTCCCCAGATTAGGAAGAAGGTTATTAAGTATGATATGCCAAATGGGACTCTAGATATGGTGAAATAAATGGGAGACAATGTAGATTCTTTATAAACCAGTTGTTTATGTTTCACTGTTTCCAAAGACACTATACCTATACGGTCCTTTAATGGTTTTGTTATATATTGTAATAAGTGTAATTCAATTTTGAAGTATTAAAAATGTATGTAAGGCATGGGTCATTATAACTGATGGGAAATATCATCCAATAAATATGTGGCCAACATCGCTTTTAACTCTACTGGTGTTCCCATGAACTCGAAAATCTTGATCATTCTATTCAACCATGCTTTTATCGTCTCCGACTCTGAATCACCCTTGAAGATGGCCAGATTCTAATTTTGAAACTGAACAACATGATCCACATGCCTTGGATCATCAACATTGTTCCAACTGTCCATAGCTTGGAAAGCTTGCACTATACTTTGCACTAGCTGCTTGTTCACCTGAGGCTCAGGTGATACCACATTCTCAGCAGCCTCCTCTGGTTGGTCTCTACAACATCTAAGAGGTGCCATTTCTATAAATAGAAAACAAATAACCATGAGTCTCAATTTTGAAGACATCATGAAATCCCATTTCAAATCACATCACACAAAACTATCACACAGGGCATTCCACGAGTTCACATTTTTCATGTTTCACTGTTTTGAAAACCAAACAATTTTCAAAATACCAAATTTTTCACATTAAAATTTAAAAAATTCATATCACACTATAAATAAATATACCCCAATGAAATATGAATCCTAGAGGGAAGAATTTTTACCTTATATTCCTTCCACATCTCATTGGCTACACCCATGACAATGATATTTCCAATGCCTATAAGTGTCTCTAAAACACTTATGTACCCAACTCCCTGTTAACATGAATTTCACCTTAAAAGGGTTAGCTATGTCCTTTTATGCTATACATTCCAAGTTCTGACATTCCTACACATTGCTATCATCACGACTCAATGAATATACAAAAATGAATGTCAACACCAATGGACCGAACAAGCAGATACAAATTGTAACACCCCACCCCTACCTCATTGGTTTGAGGAGGCGGTGATGGATACGTGGCCTTAAGCGATGTTCCCAAGATGCCAATGGCTGGAAATAAATGTCGAGGGCTTCAAGATCAAGTTGGGGAATGATTTCCCCATAATACGAATCCAACCAAACCATCCACTAATATCCATTGTATGATGCATGTCAAATAAATTACCCTACCATGCATTCCCAAAATACAACCAAGTTGTTCCACAACACTACTGAAAACCAATACAACAAGACATATCCACACAACATCAAAGTACACTCCAGAAACTAGACAACCAAACACCACAAGACATGAAACCACCAAAACTCCAAACCAAGATCCAAGATCCACCAAGGAATCACAATACTCCACTAAAGGAGGGTTATGCCTTACCTTTTCCCATGTCCGGATACACAACATCTTCAAAGACACCAATGTTCACAAGCAGGGGGTGAGTACAAACACTTAGTAGGATTTCTGAAAATTACTTCCCCACACACGCAACTGTGATAAAACCATTAGAACATTTATATAAAACAGTTTATATTAAATAATCACCAGTGATTCCATTACCATAATCCAACCACACCCTTACAAAGCCATTTCACTAAATCGAAACTACCAAGGGAAATCCAACCAAACATGCCACAAGACATTTCATCATTCACACTTTAGCACAACCATTTAGACCTTCTAAAGTAATGCACAATAAGAAAACTATAAAAACCAAACAGTGGAGCTTTTGTCCAACCTGTTCACCCATTCACACAATGAAACCAAAACGGTGGGACTTCCACCCAGCCCGTTCACCCATTCACAACTACTGGCTCTTCTCGTCCACTCATCCTTTGATGGTGGCTCTTCCATCCACTATCCATCACCTTTTTATGGTGGTACTTCTTGACACATCCACACAACATTCAAAACAAGCCAATGCCAACAAGATAACCCACCAAAGTCACAACCACTTGCAATTAACCATTTCCATTGCATATCAATCCAATTCAATAAATCACCCATTTATTGAAAACCATTTTCATTTACAAACTAAATTTTAATAAAACAACCATTTTATTGAAAACCATTTCCATCAATAATTTTAAAAAATCAACCGTAGCATCCCATCATAAAAATCCTGATTTTAAAATCCCCGTGAATATCATTTTACCATAAAACCCCCTATTCCTCAAAAATCACCAAAAATCACCCAAGGGATTTCTAATGAACATCGCACATAAAAAAATTAATTTCATGAAAAAAAATTATTTGTCACCAAAAACATTTTCTTTAACCCGGTGGAGTCGAGAGAGAAACCACCTACATTTAGGATTCTTGAGAAATCGTCCCACAAGCAACCGCACCTCAAATATAGTGAAGGAACCTCTGAAACCTCTCTATATCACATTACCTAACATTAAAAAGCCTTAAAAACATCATACAAGGGAACCACAACCCTATATCTACACCCAAAATTTGTAGATCTAGTAATCCAAGAAAGATAGGGATGTAGATCTAGAGGAAAACACAAGGAAACCAAGAGGAGAGGCTTACCTGGGAAAAACCACTATCTATATACCATTAAAACCTCTTCAAAACGCTTCCAAAATGAGTGATAAATATCTTCAATACCATGAGAACCAATGAAATTGAGTGATTCATGGGTGGGAGAATGTTTGGGGAGAAATTGGTTAATCCTGAGGGAGCCCTGAACATATAACCATCTTTTTAAGTGGCCGCATGGTTTGGAAAACCGGGCACACGCTACATCCTAGAGAGCAACAGTCCACATGGTTTCCTTGCATGGTTTGGAAAACCGTGCATAGGTTGTGTGAAGCCTACTTTCTCCCTTGCACAGTTTTCTGGAGAATTCGCACGGTTTCCACTTATCGTGCTCAAACCGTGCACCTCTTTCAAATCCTCCAAAATCATCCAAACCCATTCCATAATCTCCAAACATCTTATCAACTCATCCCATGCACTTTAGGCACATAAAAATGAGTAAACAAAGGCCACATACCTCAAACTGGGGTTACTACATAACCCATCTCATTTCATTCATTAAATTATTATTAAATTTATCAGGGATCCAAAAACAAGTTGTATTCTCAAAAAAACCTATTGTGGTAGTACAAGGTAAGGAATATACAAGGGAATACCCCATGGGTGGCCAATGTTGAGGACAATAACATTCAACCACAAAAGGGTGCTGGTGAAAAACCATAACATTATCCAAATTATTCAATTCAATAATTCTATTTATTTTAGGAGAAATACTGAAAAGTGATACGTTAATCATAATGATAACAAGGAATTTACAATAAAAAATTTAAGTATAAGGTATAAACCACCAACCGTATACACATGGTACAACACTCATTATGTATTTTATTCTAACTAGAGATAGATTGGGATAAAATATATTAATGGTTGAAGAAGCGAAAATTGGGCATAAAAACATGAAACACTATAATGCTAAATATACCTAGTCAACCAAAAAATTGAGTCTAATGAATTGATTGACTTATGATAAGAGTCCTATGAGACAATTAGTAGTTGAATTCAAGTAGAGACGATAAAGATCCATCAATACTTATATTGAGGTTTAAAATATCCACATGAGGACAAATGGATACCTATATTTGTTTTCAAGAAAATATGGGGGAATATGAATACTAATTTATTGTAATATTGGAAAAAATAGTAAATTACCCAAAAATATGATTTTGAACACTTTAGCTCCAGTGTTATCCAAATTGTGTGTTAATTGTGCACCCATCTCTAACTCATAGGGGACCTCACACCATTCACTCATGTGGTTTAGAAATCTATTTTCAAACCATGCCCTATGATGTTTTCCACTACAACTCATCGTAAGGTCATGTTGTACAGTTAGAAATATCTTGTGCCAACTATGTGTTTGGTCATCACTAATAATATTTGGTGGCCATGCACTGGTATTCACCCCTATATGAATAGTTCAGTAATATTGTACACACCCTAAATCCTCACAAAAATCCACACACAGGTTTATCAATCCCTGAAACCTCGTTTGCTTTATTTCAACTGACTATACTACCCAGATCCCTTTAATAAAAAAATTACCATCATTCTACGAACATGCCTTAGGTGCCCCATAAAATCCCACGAAGTAAATAGAGATTCACATTAGGTAAAAACCAAGCATTTCAAATCTATGTAAAATGATCATTACTTTTAAAAAAAATCTGGATAATAAATATATCCTAATTACCATTCATATAATTATGCAATGGAAAGTAAATTTTGATGTTTTATGTTGGTGGTAGTCTACATGTACTCTCAAACAACATTTTAATTTTCCAAATTATTATAAGGTAAAAAGATAGATATGATATTATAATTCAGAAAGTATAATTATTTCTTAAAATCATAAATAAACAAAAAACCCATCATTTTAATAATCCATTGAAGATGGTGATGCATAATGAATTGTATAATTACATGGAATGGGTATTCCACTCTTATGAAAGAGTGGTACTTCCACTTTGGAGTTTGTGAAAGAATTGTTAATAATGGCCATTCCATAATCATAATATTTTTTATATATCCATGATATTAAATTTATCATTTAATGATGGAAAACACAAAATTATATTAGTTAGAGAAAAATAATAATTTAAATGTGTCAGGTTGGAAGATTACTTATTCTATAGTTGGCCTCATTTAGATCCCTTATCAAGGATTCTCATGATGGTATTTTCATATGAACTAATCCTAAATTTCACTTCATGGGAATTTTTATGATAATATGCAAGGGTTTCATCGAGATAGTTAGTTAAATTCATTGTAAAGAAGACAATGGTGGGGTTAAACAATATAACGGTGGAATGCACACACCTGGAATTTTCAAAAAGAGAAGAATTTTATTATTGTTTTCTCATGTATAATGTTCTCCAATATACATATATTTTAACTAAAATATTATATTGTATAAATTTCATAATAAATGATATTTTAGATAGGTTTTAGAGTCATTTTAAATCATATTTGTTGGTTTAACCCCTTCATTATATACAGTTAACCTTAACCGTGGTAACGACTTTTTCTGTACAAATATGATATAAATATATTTATGGTATTAATAGTACCATGATTGGAAAGGGATTAAATTTTCCAAAATTTCACAATATACTTGTTCTCATTAAATATATTAGGAATTTAAGAAATTTATTAATTATATTTTTCATGAAATTTCGTTAAGGTCATTTTTACAGTATTAAAAAAAGTTGAATCAAAATATATAAACATTATAAATTATTTAGAATATAAAAATTTAAAATAATAATAATATTTTTTATTTATATATAAATTTCATAGTCAATTATAAATCATAAATATAATATTAATTTTGGGTTTTTTCAAATCATTAGCATGATTTTTTAAACCTTTTACAAGCATTGTGTCGGCATTGTTCCAGAATTAAATAAATCATTCAATCACTAAATATTGTTATTAAGTCTAAATGAAATAAAAAATTAATTTATATTTAATATAAAAATTAATAATTTAACTTTTCAGATTTTTATCATAATGAAAAAATTTTAATGATATTAATGTCAACGTTTGACATATTTCAATTTTATGTAAATCAAATATTATAAATATCATTATAAAGGGAAATTAAAAACAAGAGGACATGTATAAGAATTTACGATTCTATGGTCATATGTATCAAATTCAATGAAATGAAGACAAGTTTTTAGTCAGTATTAAGAGCTTATGTAAAGGATTTAATCATATGTTACACATTTTACCCTTATATGAGTGAAATATATTTTCCATAGTTACTATTTGTAATGATGTCAAATAAAAGGTCTCAATTTAAAAAAAATTAATATCCTATTAAAAATATTGAATTAATTTTTGGTGATTCATTTTCATGAATTGGTAGAAAAGCATTTAATAACAAAATTCAAAATTTAATGAAAAATAATTTTTTCCATATAAATGGTTTTATTCCAATTTTATCCATAAAAATGACAATAATGAACATTGTTAGAATATTAATAATATAATCATGATAATTTAACATTAATCCATTTTAAAATGAAATTAATATTTTTAAATTCTTGAAACAATATAATGATTTCTATAAAAGTCTATATTTTAAACTATTCAATAGATAAATAATAATTATAGAAAATTACAAAAATTCAACGAAAGATAATTTTGACATAATTGATTAAAATACGACATATGTTTATTCAATAAAACATCGAAAATTAAAAAAAAATTATAATATTGTCTTATAAAAATTAAAAAAAATTATTGATGAAATTGCATTTTGATGAATATAATGAATTTAATAAAAGCTGATGGATTCTTTAAAAAAAATTAATCAATACAATTTTTATTATGACATTTATATTTATTTATAAATTATATTACGTCTATTCATACCTGCTAATTTGATTCATATGATACAATAATCATAAAATAAAAATATTCAGTTTTTTATTTAAACTAAAAGATTTGTGTAGTATAATATAACTAATGGAGTGTTATTTTAAAATCACAGTGTGCTAAATTCTCACATTTTCAAAATTTTAAACCACACAATTTAAATTATATTTGAAAAACTAGTGTTTGATATTTGAAACATATTATGTTAAAATACAATATCTTAAAAAAGGTCATTGTAACATTGTCTTGAAATAAGGGAAATAGAAATATGAAGGTATTCTGTAATAACACAAACCAGTATTTTCATGAAAGGAGATCATTCATGGTTTGTGAAAATATTAATGTTCACTACTACAAAATAGGCCTTTTAACAGAAATACATATGGCCTTTATCAGTGCTAGAGAAGTGATGACTTCCAAAGTGAGATTAAAAGAACTAGTATCTTATCAGCACTAAAAATGAATAGATAATGGTTATTTATCACATCTTATATAATCCCCCCTAAAAAATATGCAATTATTATTGATTTATCAGTTACTGATAAATTATCCTTCTTAATGCTTGTAGATGCACTGATAAAGGGTCCTATTGTAGTGTGTTGTAACAATACATTGTAGCACCAAAAAACCACAAAACTAGAAAAATGGATTATCGGTATATGATTAATACAAAATGACATTTACAATATAAAAACAAGAAAAAATATTTAAATTATTGAAATTATTAACCTTGTTTTATAAAAGTACATAAGTTAAAATTATTATATATATTCAAAAACATAAGTGCACTTTTTCCTATTGATACTTACATATGGTCAAGAAAAATACACACCTTTATAAGAAAACAATTTTTTTTGTCAGAAATAATATAACGAAATATATTAATATATTGTTTTAATTTTAGAATAAACACAGAGTCATACCCAGAACACTGTATGTCATATTGAGTTGTGGTTGATTCTTTTACTTCTCACCATTTCTTGTTCATCTGTAACCATTATATCTATGATTATTTAAAAATTAAGTAAAATATATAAATTATATTGAACTAATTTACTAATACTTGAAGAATGGTGAGAAAACAATCTAGAAATTCTTTCTCTGATTTGGATATGTGATGTGTGTTTTAAACTAAAATGAAACTTATATATTGAAAAGATGCAATTGGGCTCATACTAGTTAGACTATGTGTCATATTTTTGATTGGATGATTTGTAGATGTATCAAATGACTTATGGATTATTTTTATAATATTTCTAAACATTATGAATATGTTTATATAGTTTTTATAAAGTCTCTTACTTTATTTATAAATATGCCATTTTTATAGGAACCATCAACATTGACTCATACTGGTTATATTTAGTGTCATTTTGATGTGATAACAATTCCTACATATCAATAATGATATATGAATTGTTTTACTAAAATATCAATGCAATAGAAGTGTGTTTTATCAGTTTTGAAAGAGTGAATATTTTATAACTAGAGTTTTGAGTTTAAATTGATTACAGGAACATTTCATCATATCATGAAAATTGTGAATCAGATTGATGTGTGGTTTAATTGTAAACATATAACATGACTTATGTATCATTTTACTATAGTATCAAAATAATCCAAATTTGTTTTCATAGGTATGAGTTGGTCATTTTACCTTTCATCTCAAATTTATTATAATTAAAAAAAGACTCACATGAAGTCATACATGTAACACAAGGAATATGACTTAGGGGATTAAGATTCTGGATCATCCAAAATTACATACGGATCATTTTTCTAATGTATAAAAAAATATGAATGTGTTTTCATGGATTCGAATAGGCAAGGTGTCCTTTTTAATAAAATTGATGTAAATTTTAAATAAAAATAAGCATTTGGAGTCATACATTTCACACTCTGATTTGGATAGAGTTTATGAATACTCCCACATATAAAAAATGGCTTATATATATATTTTCAAATGATTCAAATATCACCAAATTCATTTACTCAGTTTTTAGTGTGTTAATGGTATTTTTTACTAAAATGTGATTTTATGTTAGAAAAACATAGATTGACACATACCGATCAGGTAATATATTGAATTTAAATGATACGTATTCTTAAACATAAAAAATGACTTTTTATGAAATTTCTCAAATTATCATGAATATTCATCTAGGTTTTCTCAGTTTTAGTGAGTGACACATTTTAAAATAAACTTTTGATTTTAAACTGATAATAAACATATTGAGTCATATCGGGAACAATGTGTATTTGATTTAGGTGTTCTAAATTACTACACATAAAAAATGATATATTGATGATTAAAATAGTGTATAAAAAATTCCAAATGCGTTTTCCCCATTTAGAGTTTTTCAATTTTCATTTTCACGAAAATTATTGTAATTTTTTAATAAAAAGACGCATATAGAATCATATTGATTGAACCATGTGTCAACATGAGATGAGGATGATTCCTAAAATATAAAATGATATTCTTATTATTATAACAATTTTAAAAAATAATCCGGATAATTTTTATTAGTTTTGAGTATTTCACCATTCTTTTTTACTAAAATGAATTTTTAAATAGAAAACACACACTTTGAATTATAAAAATCGCATCATGTATTAGTTTTAGGTGTGACCAATTCCAAGTTGTCAAAATTAATTAAGGAATCTATTTTATAAATTATAATGAAATCCTAAGAATGTTTTCTCAGTTTTCTGGGAGTTATATTGTTTTATATAAACTATGGATTTTAAAATTATAACTTACACATTAAATAAAACCAGAAAATTTTGCATAATGTTAAGATTATTTTGGTCCTTACAAATCATAAAGGACATATAGATCATTTCCATAATTTATTAAAATAATATTATTAATTTACATCATTGATGAATGTATTCTTCCATGGATATTCAATAATTTATAAAATTAATTATAAATAATATGTGATCCTTATGTGCTCTGGTTATATGATTTAATCCATTGTTAGTTTTCATTAATACAGTTGCATTTATCAAACCTTTTATCATCATGTGAATATCGTATTTATCATCAATCAAGACAAAAATTAATGTTTGGAATGACTCATCACACCCTTCCCCTATGCGCAGAACCTTCCAATTGTACCAAAGGCATCAACTAATTATTTATTATTATTTAAGGATCCTTGATTGGATTATAGATATATTTTTTAAATAGAATCCTAATCATTCATTAATATGAATTGTGATATCTTCACATTCCTAGAAATTTCTAATAAATATAGCCATATCGATTAATTTTATGACTGAAATAAATTTGATGTTATCATGAGGATGTATTGAGGATTCTAGCAGGAAAACATATGAGTACACAACATGTTACCCGGTGTTCAACATCACATACTGTGTTGAACACAAAAAATATCAATTTGGATTATATTCAATGTGTGTGCATTAATTATCCATGTTGCATTAAATTATACACTCCATGTTGACTAGGCCAGGATGGTGCACAGTCAACTAGAGAAAACTCCATGTATCTATTGTACATGGCGTGTAGTTCTTTATCCAGAGGAGGGTCATTCATCTTCTTACACGACCTAACTGACTAGTGGCTATCTGACATAGATACCATATGACTTGTATCCCATGTACAATTCGTGTACCAAAATATTTTACATGGAATTATTTAATGATGAGTACCAAGTTGTGTTCCCAACATAGATGATGAGAATATTACACCTCATATAACATGAATGTACACTCTGTGTACTTATATAAAATTAAACATAATTAGAATTTAATTCATTCTAATATTAATACTTTATTAATGTATACTTATATGTGTTCATTTAGTTGGTAGGACATTCCATGTGATGAGTTTAAAAAAATATAAATATATATATGATTACTAATTTCAATATAATTTTCATATCAACAAATCATTTTTGAGTTATACTACATTAATTTTTTAATGTGCCTTGAATCATAACATGTCATAAAAAAACGTCAAATCTAGGGAATCAATAATTCTTTAGTACACATTGTGAAAGTATGTGATAGGTTATGTTTTCCACATGTTACAGGAGAAAAAAAGGATATGAGTATAATACACATTGGGTAGTTCAGATATGTACTCACCTAATTTCATCAATTGGATATTATTCACTGTATATAGTTAATTGAAAATAAATTTATTTATTTGGTAAAAAAATTTAATAGATGCGAATCTCATGAAAATTTTGTTGAGAATTAATATAAAATGAGTGATTAATTAATGAATATAACTTATTTATTCATATGTGATTTATCATAAATAATAATGATGATGAATTGAATACTAATTTTATTAATTTAAAAATAATCTTTAACATGGATTATCATGAGCATATAACACAACAATTTTGTAATTGTTTCCTTTTAAACCATTAAAAATTAATTTTTTTCATGAATTACATATCACCTCAAATTATCTAAGGGAATTCAGGCCCATGTGTTCTTTTTTGTAAACCTATTCCCATCATATGCATGTGAGTAAAATAATATGTAATGGATGGAGCTCCTGATCATGTTGAGGTAGTTCCAGATTTGAGATGTGCTGAAACCAATTTAAGAGAGTTACATATTTAGAAAAGTTAAAAATGTAACACAAACCATAATTAATAAAAGTCGTTTGTTCCTTGTTCAAATTTTTGTTAATAATTTATTAGATAAAATCCCATTACTATAAGGTCATTATAAAACCAATTTATTAGTTTATTTTTGAAATTATTAATGTTTATTTCAGTTATTATATTTTTTAATGATCATGTGAATTAATAAATTATCAAGCATTACAAATAGAACTAAAATAATATTTGTTATTAATAATGTTATACATGTCATTGTTAATCACTTAAGTAAACCCACTTAATATTATAAAAATGTAATAATTATAATACCTATAAAATTACACATAAAATTTTAAATCCATAGAAAATATAACTTTTGTCATTTTATCCTTTCACACATTTACTTAAAATCATACCATAGTTCAATGTTATTGAAAAATAAAAGTTATGCTACATTCAATTACCAATAAATTCTGACATGCAATTTTGGGTTGAATTAACATTGCTAATATCAATAGATGACTTCCATAGTAATAAATGGTCTAAATGAGAGTCAATAATTGATTAAATCAAATTTAATTATTCAATTATTCAGGACTCCTCTCAACAAATCACAAAAATATGTATTTTTTTAATTGGAAGATTGAAGTGCCTACTTAAAATTATTAAAAGTTTCTAACCAATTGAATTTTGGGTAATGAGAGTGGAATAATTATTCCAACAACTAAATTGTCCAAATAACAAGTTATTTTGAATCTAATGGTGCGGGATATTTTGTTTCGATAAAATAATTAGAGATTAATAAATATAATTTTTAATTATTATTCAATCTTTTATCTGATAATGAACTAAATATCTGTATATATTAATTGTGGAAACAACATTAAAAATGACGTAAAACATATCAATATATTCCATAGTTGATAAGGATAACATTTTCACTAGAACTAAATTTCTACAATGGAAATCGATCATACACGTTATCCTATGGATTAAATTTCAAGATGATTTTTTCAAAGACATCACACATTTATCACTAACCAAAACCTTTTATTGTTTTATTATTAATTATGACATGATAAATAATGAGAAGATTCTTTCATAGCTTTTATTATTTTGAGTTGCAATGTGGTCAAGGATATCGGGAGTGAAAAAACCTATAATCATTATGTTGATTAATAAAATGATGAACATTAACAGTTGGGTAAAGACTCATAATATGTATATAGATCCCGATAGCTATCAGTCATATAAGCAGAACATCCAATGTTGTGGAATGAAAAAGGAGTAAGAATGTTTTTCATGTAGAATGAAATGCCACATTTAGAAGTATATCACCCATTGGCATTGAGAATATTAAAGTTAATTTTTTATCAAATGTAATATTTAAATATGTACATATTGTGTATTAAATAAAAATTATTGATTTAAACTTTATATTTAAATACATGAAAAATGTATATGTCAAAATATTGGTAGAGAAAATATTGATTTGTGAGTAGCCAATTGTGAGAGGTTGACTGCTCTAGGGAATGGTGACTACCATCGTTCATTACCAATGTCAATGATAATTGTATTAATGGATTTTTATTTAATACCAAATGTATCCAAGTCCATAATTATTGTGTCATGTATAGATGAATATTGTTCTATTTTAATGTTTGGGAATAAATTATGTTTCATTTATAATGACATTATATGATATGGAAAGGTGTATTTTAATAACGGTATTTATGTATTAAATTATGAATAAAAAGTAATATAAATAAATAATGAATTGTTTTAACATTACTAATATAAGACCCATATATGAAATCCCAATATTGTTCATATAAAAAATAATTGATTGATAAGGATATTTCAAGATGATTTTTTAGACTCTTCTAAACTAAAACAACATGATATTTGTCATAATTTTTATATACAAAAATGGGATACCTGAAATTAATTAGAGATGGATAAAGGGACATAGAGCATATAGGATCGATAAAAACTAATATTTGTGGAAAATTTATCATAGGTGTTTTATGTTTCTATTAATAATACATAAATTTTACTCATTACCCAAGTAGATATGGATATTTATACTTGATGAGGTATAGGATCAGATCCTTTGATAAATTAAGAAAATTCAATAATGAAGTAAGATATCAACATGGAAAACAGAAAATTATTTTAAATCAAATCTTGGTGGTGAATATCTGAACCAAGATCATATCATATTTTTATTGGTGTATGGGATTCTATCATTACACACTTCTCATTACACAGCATAGTAAAATTGTTTTAGTGACAAGAGGTACCATAAATTTTCCGAAATATAAATGTTGATGGTGAGACATTCAAATATTCCATTATACCTTTTAGGATAGGTAATATAAAATACATCATATATGATCACTAACTACCAATGAAAGAATAAAATGGAATTCTCTTCAAGTTGTAGAGTGGAATGAAACTCATTTTACACAAACACATGTATGGTGTTGTGAGGAATTTTTAAGGCCTTCCCAAGTAATAAAACTAGTGACATGTGACACAATGTGTATCTATATAAGGTATAGTTTTTAAAAAAGGTGTTCTATCTATACAACCCCTCAATCAAGTAGGCGAATTTATCTAGACAACCCAAATATCATGAAAGGGATCACATCCCCAAAAAGGATAGTGAGATAATGATTGTTGTAAATAATGTTGATTCCCAAGATAAACAAGTGTTAGTACAACAATTGAATCCATAGTTCCCAATAGTAGTATTAATTATAGAAACATATGTAATGAATACAATAACTAGAATTGAATGTGAAAAATAATATTGGTTTTGATTCCCTGAAGATGGTTATTGATTATTGGTGGACGATGATGAACCTAAATCTTGTTAAGAGGTAGTAAAGAGCTCTGAAGATGAATTTTGGAAAGAATCCATGAATTTTGAAATAGATTCGTTATATCAGAACCTTGTTTGTATTCTGGTTGAGTTAATAGTAGATATAATGCTTATTGGATGAAAATGGGATTTTATGGAAATCTAGATGTGGAAGGTAAAGTAAATTTATATAAAACATGGCCGGTAGGCAAATAGTTTAGTCAAAATCAAGGTACAATCTATGATATAACATTTTCAGGATATTTTATCTTTAAAAACATCAGATTCAACTTTCTATAGCATCTTACCATGCCTATGAAATTTAGAAAATTTATTTTAAAATTTATTTTCATTATTAGAACATTTAGAATGATGAAAATGTGACAAAAAACGAAGCATTTTGACTCCAAGTGATGAAAAATTATTTTTACTATTATAGATATCCATTGAATGATTAAAGAAAGCATCCAGGACATATAACATTTAATTCAATAATGCAATAAAAGTATTGGTTTTCATTATGTATTATTGTGAGGCATGTGTTTACAATAGGTCGAGTGTGATTGTAGTCTCCATATGTGTGTAATATTTTTATGAAGAATTACTTATTTCAAATGACATAACAACATTAACATATATTAAGGAAATTATTAAATAGTGTTTCATAATGAATTACATAGGTGAATCAACCTGTATTCATGGGATCAAGATCATTTGAGGTATACCCAAGAGGCTTTTTGGACTAAGTCAAAAAACAAAAAATGATCGAATAATAAATATATTCTGTATATAATAATCAATGATGGGTATGGTTCAATTGTGACATGGTATAAATCATTATATGAAAATGATTCCCCAGACATAGTAGTTGAAATATAGAATGATTAATATCCCATATACTTTCTTGATAGGATCAATCATGTAAGCCATCAAATTTTCTGGACTTATGGAAACCTATGTATTGAGCATCGTAGATATATAATAAGGATATTTATGAAGAAATCATTGGTATACTGTTAAAGATATACCTACGCATAAGGGATGAACTAAGGATATGTTCATGGTGTGTAGAGGACAAGAGGATATGGTCGTATGGTGTTATAATGACGAATATTTTTAAATATATCTAAATGAATTGACATCAGAGTGGGGATATTTTAATTTTTTAAAAAGGTGTGTTGTGAGTTTGATGTTTTTAAAGTAGCTAGTTTTTGTTGATTTTATAGTGTATTCTATGTATATAGTGGCTTTGGATGTATCCCTAGAAGCTTCTTGGATATGAATTTGTTTCCAAGAGATTGATGTTGAACAATGTAGTTAGGAACCTGTCACAATTTAATTGGATAATACTACAGTGGTGGATCTTAAAAAAGATCCAATGTCACAGAAATAGAAAAATAAAATACATTAGATGTATCATTCTTTGATAGAGTTTTATGATAAGGTTGATGATTTAGTATGAATAGTTCTAATAGAATAAAATGTGGTGGACTACTTTATTGATGGTGTATCTCTACAGAATCATGAGTATATGGTGAGAGCTTGCGAAATAAATGTTGTTAATAGTTCAATCTAGTGTAAGAGGGAGTATATTGCACTTGGGGATTTAGAACCAATTTCAATGTACTTTATTATAACTTTTATTCATAGTTTTGTATATTAATAAACTTATTTACAAGACATCTATCATCCCTATAACATAGTATTTATTAACGTCTTAAAAGTAGCCGTTGCACTAATAGTTCATAAAATATCCTTGATATGATGAGAACTGAAAATTTCAATGATAGTATTCATATATAAATGCTATATATTTGAATGAAATCATTTGAATGATATGACTGATTCAGGTTAATAGCTATATATAATCATAGGACATTGTGGATTCTTTTCATGGTGTATTTTCTTGGTAATATCCATTGTAGGATTTTATGAGAAGTATACCCTCTAGTAAAAAATCTATATTAATATGTGTCATTGGATGTTCCAATATTTGGATGTGTGTATTGATCTTTATACATTAATATTATTATTAATTATTAATATTTTTGGGTACATTTATGTATTGAAAAATTGCAGGATGAAACATTTTTATAGTGAGGTGGGATATGTTTTGTGTGTAAAATGTAATATATCATTAATAAATAAATATAGAATGTATTTTACCTTATATTAAATACTGTACGTTGAAATATCTTGACCATTAATATAAATTATATATAATAAATAAATACTTGATCCCAATGTTCTATTGAAATGTCTGATTTCTTCAAATTATATGATAGAGACATTAATTATATAGATTTTTGGTACCCACATGCAACCAGATTTATTAGAGATATCATGATTAAGGGATTATATTAGTTAGTGGTAATCAATATGAGGTATTATTTTTTTTAACATTCAATTATTATATGGGTACCTTGAATGGTTTCTAGATGATGACCTTGGACTTTAGGTTGCTTCAGAAAATGCCAATAAGAAAAAGGCCTAAATAGTCACACACTATGTGTATCTAGAACATCATTTTTATATTATATTCTTATTTGTTTATAATAAGTTGAATAAATAATATTACCACATGATTTTTAAAAATTATTCATTTTTTATATATCACATAATATCAATCACCATTTATTCTACATAAAAATATGTTAGTAAAATATTCAATACAAAATAATTTTCTATTTAGTGGATAAAATATTTATTGTTTTTTTGAATACGTCGTTGATATTAATTTCTTATATAAATTGTAATAATTTAATGGAATGTTTTCATGTGGAGGAAATGAGGATAGTGATTAATGTTCCATTAAGAAAATATTTATATTGAATATTATTTTAATAAATAATACATAATTCAATACACATGTTTAACCTAGCTCAATGAATAATAATAATATTTTTATTATTATAGACACGAGGTTCTTCCTGGATAGAATAAATAACAATGGGATCTCGTAAAATTATAAATTTGAAACCATAACAATATATTAAAACAATAATATTATTTATCAGTCATGCTAATTCTCTTTTTTGAATAATGGAACATATAGAATCCTCTCAAATATATAAAGGGATCTTTTCTTCAAGAGAAGTATAACTAAAACTGTGCTATATTAATCCACCTTCCACTCTTGATTCAATAATTATAAATAAGAATACTTTGGAAATAATTCCTAAGGATATCCATGGTGAATAATGAAAGAATAAGGTTCTACTAAGCTATAACCTAGTGATTCCCAATGATGATGTTCATATATATGGGGAACACGTGTAGATTACTACAGATGTAATCATCACATGAAACCTAAAATACAATTATAGAATGAGATTAATCTATTTTATGATTCACTAATGAAGAAATAATTATCGCAAGTAGAATCATTAATTTCTTATATTAATTATAAATAATATGTGATTACCCTACACTCAGGATCCATTGTTTTATTCACTTTCTATATCTATTGATTATATTTTGTCTATCATGAAATTTATCATCTTGTAAAAACCAGATTGATAAATTTTATACATTGGAATAAATATATAATATCTAAATTTCTTTAAAATCATTTACCCTATTTGATTTATTTGACTTCTTGAGGAAACTCTATTTTATGTGCAGAAAAATTGTTTTCCAACAAAAAGAGATCCATTGATGACAAATGGTTTCTTAATTTATTTTATAATTAATTTTTCCATAATGAATTAATTATTTATAAATTTATAAGCCATCTATTTTCATATTTTCAATAATTTTTTTCATTAACACCATTATAATGGTTAGGATATACATATAAATTTAAATAATAGTATTTTAATATTATTTCATGTTTCGTTTAAACATAGTGGTACCTATAATGAATATTAATATCCATTTCTCATGTACACATGATAAACATGGCGTCACATATACCTAAATAGATCATAACGTTATAATTTATTCGAACAAAATATATTTCAAAAAAATCATTGTGTGTTACATTCTACCACTTTAAATAATTTTTTTCCTAAAAATTTGAAATTCTACACGGTAACTATGGATTTAACATTATAAAATCCATTTTTTTAAAGAGACATTATTTAAGGGTAGCTAAAAAATTCTACTAAAAAGAGGGTAATTGATGAGAGACATTCATCTCAAGAAACACATTTTTTTCCAAAGACAAAAACATATTTTGGAAGTGATAACATGGACATTAAGTAAAAAAATTACACACAAATATCAATAAAGAGAGATCGATATTGTTTTTAAGAGATTGTTTATGACAAAAAATCCATAAATTAGTGATATGTGAAAATACAATTTATTCATTATGAATGAAGGTAAATATTATACATTTTATTTAATGATAGTTTTCTTAATGTTGTTTAATTTTATTAAGAATATAAAATTAATTAATTTGAAACCATTTCATAAGAAAAATATCTTCATTTGGTTGTGGCTTGATTGATTTCCACTACATATCATACTATTTGAGATGAATATTTCATGTCTGAAGTGTTAATGAATTATAAGATCAATAAAATAATGATAATTCAACCTTCTATCACTGGTTATTATAAAAAACAATGTGGTTTGAAGAGGCTAAGAGGTATGCATAAATGATTATTTTAAGAAATAATTCAATTATCTCTAAAACCTCATACAATTATCAATATATACATTTCCATAAATGGATAAAATTATAACCCTTACAAAATTTAAAATTTATATGAAGGTCATATTAAGATTAGTTACACAAATATAATATATTAGGTTTCGATTGTCACATATTGAATATGTGAATACATTAGACATATATTTTATTGAAACCTAGTAATGACTAGAATTTCCATATTTTTTTTGGAAAATATTCTTACTTTATCATTCATTGAATAAACCCACTGTTGATGCTCCGTTCCATCACGGAGTCCAATGATTTACTTAGGGGAATAACTCAGACAAAGAAGATGGAAGATTCATCAAATATTGAGAAGGCATTAAGGCGCACAAGTATACCTGTGTGTCAGCCTAGGGAACGCATGTCACATTCCCACCAGATATGCGGCGTGAAAGTCCCTTGCGCGCCCATGGGGAAATTTCACCCAAACCTCAAGTGGCCTATAAATACCCCCTTCGGGGCCCCATTTCAAGGATGGATTTTACAAGACTCATAATTATGCTCTGGGTACCCTGGTCTCTTCTTTAAGTCTTACAAATACTTCTACGATAATTTCTTACCTAGAATGGTAGATTTAAAGATGAAGAATAATGCCTAAGTGTTAGAACTCATCAATACAAGCACGCCTATGTGTCCAAACTTTAAGGGAAATGAAGACACTTGCACTTCACCTTGTTCTATCCTGGAAACATTCATGCCGCCCTTCTAGAAGCATATTGGGATAATACTAAGGGATTGAGCCAAGTCTCACCCAAGTAATACCCAAAAGGTTCTTCGTCGCCCAACTGAACTCATGTCACGCAAGTATACTTGCATGACCAGGACTTGTGCGCCAAACCAATACTTGCACACCTCCTTCCAATTCACATAAATTCCTCAAATTCACCTATCCTCTTCATGGATTAGTCTTCAAAACCCTCTAAAATGCAATTTATGGCATGGTTCATTGGTTAGATTCTTTATCTGAAAAGAATTATGTAGATCATCTTTCAAAACCTCATGATTTACATAACATTATGTCACTAAGGATAGATATTCCCTTCATTCAACCTCATCCTTTAATATGAGAAGATCTTTAATCTAGGCATCCTCCTTAGGAGTAATCCCCAAGTTCCCTGTTCATTGGCATCCACCTTAGGTGTAAGCCCCAAGTTCCCTAATCTGGGCATCCTCTTTAAGAGTAAGCCCCAATCAAAAATATCCTTTAATTTGGGAATATTCCTTTAGAGTATGTCCCAAGTTCCTTTAATCTGGGCCTCCTTCTCTGGATTAAGACCAAAGTTATAAGTCCCCTTTGATTTGGGCTTCATTTTTAGGGGCATGTCCCGAGGTGAAATTCCAAATCTCCATAAAGCACAAATAAATTTATAGACCCTACTCCTGGGATTATTTCCAGAACTAAGTCATAATATTCATTTACTTGTGTCTTCATACATACTTAAGCCCCACATCATTTCTTATGACTGCATCTTTCAGGAAACAATCATCAGATTTACTGATACCTCTTGTTTCTCACACCGAGTATGCCTCACACGAGCATAGAGTGTAAAAGTAATTATGGCATCTCTCTTTGGGCCATTAATCATGAATAAAACTCATACTTCAATAACCTTACCATGCGGACTTTGATATGTGCCTTTAAAATAGAGTACATAGGAAGAATTTCTAAGTTTCAATCCCATCATTCCTTAATTAGTTTTCGTCACATGTGATGTCAAACTATATCCTTCCAATAGAACTAAGTGGGTTCTGATTCCTTTCTTTTAACAACGATACTTAGGTAGCCCATATGTGGGTAAGATCCTAAATCTTAAATAATCCCTATATTTAAAAATGATAATAAACTTCAAGGGCCCCACTGAGTGGCTTTAAAACTAGTATGGTTATCATAACGACCAATAGATTTCGATATGATGTGTTGAAGGATTCCATTGACCAAGAATATATAATAAATATAGATGATTCTCTATTGATGAAGAACCTCACATACATATAAAAGTTTTTCTAAATCTCATATATATCAATCATTGATTTCCCAATCTAAAGGAAAACTCATTTTAATACATAGTGAATTAATAAGGATTCGTGAACATAACAAAAATCTATAATAGAGTCCCTAAGTAGGTAATAATTCCCCTCAAAAAGTTGTGATGAGCATGTCCTCCCATCCTCTCGACCAATGAAAATTATTAGGGCTCATCAGTCCACAACTAATGAGAACCTACCTTTGGAAAGTATGTCCTAATGGATATAGAATCATTGGATGTTTCAGGTTCTACAAATAAACCAGTTAGAAACCGAATGGAAAGTTTTAACCTTCAACGAGCATGGTGAATCCCCATTTCCGAAAGAAAAAAATAGTGAACTCGAAGAGAATCCTTAACCAAGTTAAAATGATGTTTTACATATTTTTTAGGCCCTTATTAAATTCAATATGAGGTACAACAATGAAATCAATAACATAAATGCTCATCCAAAATATGTAGTTTGGGATGAATTTATCTTCATTATGTCTTCTATATCAAACATTCAGTCTTTTTCAAGATCTCATTGCAATACAAAATGGCTTCTTTAAAATTCACACTTTTGAATGCCTCGGCCACTACTGCTGCTTGATCCTAATCCACTCTGGTGACGACATCATCTACCTAGAGTCTGAAATGCTGGGTCTCATAAGCATTGGAGAGGGAATACCGTCAACACGGTACCATTCCGACTCTGGAGGCCACTCGACAAGCCCTCCAAGTTAACAATTCACTTTGATTGTCTGGACAGCAATGACTACTGGTCAAGAAGCAAGGGGTGGCAACCACAGTTTCCAACCGTATCGGTTCATTATCCCTAGAATGCAACAACCAATCCCTCCAATATTATAGGGTGGTGAATGAAGACTTCACTCAAGGCCTCGGTTCAAGATGGAAGGATTCCTTCCTGAGGTATCCCACTAACAATCACTGCCAGACTAGTTTGGTAGTGCACTCTCAACATTATGAGGGTATCACCTCTAGATATTCGACTCAGGTCCCTTAGACATGAGAATGAAAGGTGAATTGTCAAAGGTAAAATTTTGTCAATAGGGAGCTGGTTCTTACCTCTGTCCCCTCCAAATAAGTCCATCATCCTAACTTGATGGGAAGCAACGAGCGGGCATATAAACCTGTCCATCCGGATTTCACTGCCCAACAGAGTCATAGGGTAGTTACACATCAATCCCTCCATTAAATTCTGGTTGAGTACTATAGGTAGGAACATACACCTATTTATAAAAAATCATCCAGTCAGTCGTCTCGTCAGAATGCATCCAAAGAAGCTCGCCCAACTAATATGGTAGCAACTGATAGTAGAAACATACAGCTGTTTACAATGACCAATTCTGTCAGTAGTCTCATCTGCCAGTTTTGATGGAAATTCATCAACCATACTTGACGAAGAATACACAGCAGGCACATAACCCTTCCAATGTTCATCAATCTTTCCTACAGTCTCATTTGGTAGCACCCGGAGATGTCAGTCGGAAATCTCCGATGACAAATTTGGAGCAGATTCAACTCTCTTCCCCTATGCATAAGTACTGTCAGAATTCATTGTTAGTAAAAAGAGGAAAATTGTAGGAACATACACCTACTCCAGACATAGAATGGACATATATTCCAATTCCGGCAGCTGAAGTCACCAAGAACATTCTGATAATAGTGATAGAGCAGATGAAAATCTCTGCCCATATTCGGGATACCTTTCAGAATATTATAACAACATCACCAAAATCACCCGGAATGAAATACAGATCTATCCCTATCAGTGGAGTGACTCATCAACATGTCACCCTAGAGTAGATACGCAACTCTGTACTAGTACTAGAGGGTCATGGTGCATACTCTCCCATGTCATACAAGCAATCAAGTCAGGCACATACACATGATTTTAATGGAGATAATTAGCCTAACCTGGCTATTTATAATGAGCAGGCAATACACCTTCCCATAATAAACACTTTCGTTAACAAGTTGTTTCCAAAGTCAGTAAGAAGGCGTCTATGAAAAATTCATGTCCAACACTCAGGAAATCAAGAGACAATTTCCAATAACGCCTTGCTCGATGCTGGATTTCTTAATACACTCAGTCAATTACCTTTTGCAAATCAAGATTCTAATCTATCATTTTCATATTCTAGAAGTGAAAATAATAATTCCGAAGGTCTTCTTCAGAAACATCCTCCTGAAGGCTTGCTTCATGAAAATTCGGTTAATCTTGATTTATCATCTTCAGATGAGGGCCATAATAACCCTCTGCATGGCCAGAAGACCAAGGAGCGAGAGGTTTCATCTTTTTATTTAACCCACCATGGTGGTCTTCCCCATGATGATGATGAATTCAGCAATGAATGTCCACTGCACAATAGTAATTCTCATTGCACGGAAAATTCTTCAATGGTAAATGCAGTAATGAGAAAGCCCTCTATTCTTAAGGCACTTGCAAATGTGTAGTCAGTCATGCCTAATGCCTTACCATTAAAAGGTGATATACTTTATCAATCAGAAGATATCCCGGGGTGTATTTCATTCTCTGAACCCCCCTGGGTTATTCATATTTTAATTTGACAAATGAATTCTCTAATAATCCTGTTGAATCTGATGAAGCAACAAAGAAGTTCCAACTTTTGTCTAATCAGGTAGAATAGCCTTCATCCAATGACAAAGAGGAATTACTGAATATGAGAAAACAACTCGAGAAAGGGGAAATACCCGTCATGTTTTGTCCTTTGGCTAACTCTCAGTATGATATTTAAGAAACTTTGATAGAAGATTGTATTCACAATATTCATCTCAACATATGGAAAACTCATTGTCACATAAAAACGAATATATTATCTTATGATGAATATCAAAATCATATCATGATAATAGAAAGATTTCAATGCCAAATTGACGTGGCATCTCTCTCAGTTTCTCGACATCTAGAGGTTGAAAAGTAGCATAGTGCACTTCAGTGTTCATGCCATGGCGTGTTAAAAAGGTTGATCTAGTTAATTACCAATAAACCATCTAGTATTCTTATCAGTGGATGGAGTGTTCATGGAGCACAGCATTTCTCTGTACTCTCTAGTCAACAAAGCCTGCTAAAAGTAGTCTGAGGCAATGTTATTTCCCATGTCTAGCCATAGATACTTGGAATTGTGTTTAATCAATGGCTTTCCCAAGGACATGCTTCAACTAGTTCTTCCCAATGCCAAGCATATAAAGAACAATTTGTCGAATTACTCTTGCATCAAGCAAATGAGAATATCGAACATGCTTATATTTTAGAGCATGAACATCACCAGGTGAAAAATGTTTAAGAAATAATCCAACGTTCATCTAAGCCTGGTGATTTGAGTGGATGTAGTTTGATAAATCAGACCAATTTCCATACTAAAGAATGAAAAATCAAGAGATATTTTAAGAATATTTTAGATGTAGCAGATCAAGAGCCACCTCAGCTTTCCAGAATAGGGTTTCTTTTAATCTGGCCCTCGGGATCAACAGATAGGATTCGAGATGTTGGGATGGAAATATAGGGACAGTGACAGTCTAACGAACTGGGGATGTTTTTAAATTCTCAATATTTTCCTCCGCGAATGTCAGTTTTCTCTCAATTATGGAAGAATACACAAGAGGAATGCAGAGCTGAATTATCAAAATATTCCCTCCAAATTACGGTTCCTCAAAAAGTTCCTGAGGGATCAACTAAACCAAGAGAAATGTCCTCATAGTGGACATGGAAGAAGACAATATCACAGAAATTCCGTCAAATGGACCGCAATGCATTATGCATAGATAAATTTCATTGATTCTATTGTCACTGATCCCCCATAACATGAGGCTCACTCAGAGGGATCTGATGAAGAAGTTCATGTTCAAGAAGTTGTGTATACAGAAATGAATGATGATGGTGTGCATAACAGAAGCTATAGGGCTTCCTGGGGGCAAGACATTTATTTGGGTAATGCCCTTCCATTCTCTACTAAGGCACATGCAAATGAAAAGGGTAAATGTTAGGTTACATTCCACCCTTCCTCTAGTGAAAGCCAATTACTCTCATTACTGAAAAGGTTCGCACAACACGAAGAAGAAATGAAGGATTTATGGAGGTTAAATGCAGAACTACTTCAAGGTAGTCTTCCTCCAAAGAGTACTAGAGTTAGTCAGTTAAAGGAATCTGTCGCAACCACTAAGATGAATCAAGAATATCCCCCTTTACAATTAAATTCTCATAGGTCCAATCCTATGGTTCATATGAAACAATTGGCAATACTACCATCAGTGGAAATCCTGGTTGTTACTCCCATCCAAAGTCCATTTATTGCACCTACTCAGGTCCATGCTCAACAAGATGTTTCTCAAAAATTAATGACTACCATTTAGACATTGATAGCAGGGTTGTAAGTTATTGAAGTAAAGCAAGCACATATTCAACCAGAAAAGAGAGCTTACCCTGAATGGGTGGATGCAATTCCTCCTCCATCAAATTTTGGAAGTACCACATTCCAAATTTTTAATGTTTCAGGAGATCCAGAACAACACATAACACATTTTGTTTCTCGTTGTGATCCTATGATGGGAACTCCTCAACAAAAAGAAGCAGTTAAGCTCATGTGCTTTGTACAGTCATTACAAGGGCTAGCTTTTGTCTAGTATACATGCTTGCAATCTCTGTCAAATACCGGGTGGGAAGATCTTTGTCAAAGATTTCTCTTTCAATTTAGCTCAACATTGCCAAAGAAGACTATTTTCAATTTTACCAATTGTAAGAAAATGGATAATGAAAGAGTTTCATATTTAATTAATCGCTAGAAGGGATTAACATATTCCTTAAGCTTAGCACTCCCTCAAGAAGAATTGTTACCAATATGTGTGGAAAATTTCCATGATGAAATACATACACCATTGATCCCTGTGAAATACACAAGCGGGTTTCAGGACCTTTATTCAATCACTCGGTAGATCAAAGACTCTATTATGAATACTAAGGCAAAAACTCGTGTAATTCCATTGGTTCTAGGAAGGAGAATATGGAAAGAGGAGGCTGCTACAATTACACTTAAACAAGAACATGTACCTGCTTCAACATCAATACCTTAATCATATCAAAGGAATCTACCTCATGAACGTCAAAAAATTGACACCTTATCAAGATGATCAAAATGATCAATCGAAGAAACCATTTGATGATTTGAAGAACAAATTTTATTCTTTCCGGAATGAACATGTTCCGAGTTAATTCATATCGGCTTTAGAAAAAAAACCTGATTCAGTTTCCAAGGCCTAAAAGGCCGAACAAGGAAGGATATGAAAACCTCCCCAATTATTTCCCATTTCATAGGATGTTGGGGCATCCCATTCAAGAGAGTTTTGTCTTAAAATACCTCCTAAAAAAGATGGTGGACCCTGGACAGGTAAAACTTAAAGGTTCTTCAACCCATGTAGCTTGTGTTACTACTACTGACCTAGAAAAATAAGGTGAGTGGAATGATGTCAAAAGTAAAAATGTGCAGAAATATGATGATTGGATGGTCAGGAAAAAATGATCAACTGAACTCATGCCATTTTAAGAACACAATTTAATCAACCAGTTTTTTCTTCTGCAATGAATGCCACAACAAAACCCCCTTCATCATTAGGAAAATCGTCAAAGAAGAAGCATAATTTTAAGAAAGAAGAGAAGTGTGAAAAATATGAGCTCCTGTCAAAGCCTAAGTTGTCTATGACACTGGAAGATTTTATGCCATCTGATTCAAAAGCACGGGAACCGCCCCACCAAACATCAAAGCCTAAATTGGTTCATCTGGAAAAATCTTCATTCGATGAAGAATTGATCTTTGGTTCTTTTAACATGATTCATTTAATAGATCCTTATGACAATAATAGTTTCAATCATGATGATCATGAGTTCCCTGTATGAAACAATGGAATTAGAGGAACAGATAGAGGTATAGGATATAGGAGTAGACGTGGATATTCCAGAAGCCACTATTTTAATCCTACATCTACTAGAACTCTATATGCGGCAGAAACTCAAGGAAAATTCCTTCAGTGGGCTCAAAAGAAACAAGACAGTTCTTCCACACATGGAAGATTCAGTCCTGACACAGTTATTTTGGAAGACCGGTTTGAGGTTACACCTTCTTCCTCTCAGCAAATAGATACACTTAGTCAGTCTAATATGTTTAAGCCAGGAGTATTTCCAACTCCTACCTTGATATAAGATGCATCTACTGCCAAAGCATGAATGTTTAAGGAACCTAAAAAACCACATTTTCATGATGGGAAATGTATAATTTTGGATCATAAGTATGATGTCTTGAAACATTTTCCCCAAGTACCAGCCATGTTATCAATTCTGGATGCCTTGAATCTATCAAAAGATCTTCGAGAGGCGCTTATTGAGGCTTTTTCAAGTCCTCAATAATCTGAAAATGAAATTGATGCTGCTGAAGTCTACCATATAGAGAATGATCCTGCAGAATTCCATGCAGTGATATCTTTTACAGATGATGATTAAGATGATGTTGTACATGGACATATAAGGCCTTTGTATCTATCACGAAAATTCAATGATGTAGACATCCGACGAGCTTTCATCGATAATGGCTCCGGAGTCAATCTCTATCCTATTTGGACACATCATCGATTGGACCTCACCGAATCTGATTTATCTCTTTCTACTTTGATTTTGTAATGATATGATAAGAATGAAGAAGACCTTGTATCTAATTTCGGTTTCATGGTTGTTCATCGGGACACATATTTCAATATTACGGTTGGAAGACCTTGGCTACATCAACATGTGGCCGTACCTTTTTCATACCATCGATGTCGCAAATATTGTTTCAATTGTCAAATTTGGACGTTGTATGGTGTCAAAACCACATTCAAAACATGTGAATCTCAACACATTGAGGAAAAATTTTACACATGGAGGGAAAGAAAAAAATCACAGCGAAGAAGGTCACCAATTTTAATGATCAATATGGTTTGGAAATGATTCTAGTAAACCCATCCAGATATGTGAGTGCATATTATGTGTTTCCTAGAAGTCAAATTAAAGGGATAGAACCAAATCCAAACACTCTTATGGAAACTTCCATAATGTCAGTTACAACAATCGAGCCAGATAGCATGGGAGATATTGTTGATTGTCCAAACAATTATGAAAGCTTACATGGAGATGTATTTATTTCATCCACAGAAATCCAGCAATTCTATACTTCATCAACCATGCCAGAAAAATTTATAGCAATACTGGAGGAAAATAATGATGTTGATTCTCAATCCATCATCCCCTCTCTATCACCTTAGAATTATCCTAATTCTTCAATAAGGTCAATAATGGTAGCCTCTTTTTCAAGATGTTCAAGTTTTAACTTCTCCCTTGACCATATAAGTTATTATTCATCATCTACAATGCAAGTAGAAATAGAGAAAGCAACACATATTGACGAATAAGATAAAGATCTCAGATATTCTCCTCCAGCATTTGAAGAGGGTATCTCTTCAACTATGGATGAACTCAGAGAAATAAATCTAGCTACAAAAGAAGATCCACACCATACTTTAATTAGTGAAGTCATGACTCTTGAAGAGAAATAAATATATAATTCTTTTATTAAAGAAAAATAGATATGTTTTTTCATGGAATTATACAAAATTTATGGGTTTTGATCACGATGTTACCACTCATCATTTGGGTTTGATAGAAAAACATTGAGGATTCAAGAAAGCAGCATGAAGAACACACCCAACTTATGCATCAAAAAAAGAAGCTAAAGTTGATATGCTTATCAAAGCTAACATCATTAAAGATGTTCAGTATCCCAAATGGCTGGCTAACATTGTCCCTGTAAAAAAGATGAAGGAACAAATTAGTGTTTCCATTGACTTCAGGGATCTTAATTGGCATTGTCCTGAGGATGATTTCCCGGTTCCGATCACAGAACTCTTAATTGATGGAACAACTAGTTATGAAGTACTTTCTTTCATGGATGGATATTCTGGGTATAATAAAATATGAATGGCTCTAGAAGAAGATGAATCTACAGCCTTCAATTCCCCCAAGGTATGTTTTTTAATCATGTAATGCTCATTGGCCTGAAGAATGAATGTGAAATGTATCAACATGCCATGGAACATATCTTCAAACCCATTTTAGGGAAATTTTTTGAATGTTATGTGGATGATTTGATGGTTAATTCAAAAAAAAAATTCGAATCACCTGGCTGATATGGAAATAATATTCATCAAACATCGACAACACAATTTGTAGATGATCCCCTTGAAATGCACTTTTGGGGTAACCTCGGGAAAATTTATCAGCATTGTTGTACTCCATCGAGGTATCGACGTTGATCCTGAGAGAAAAAATCAATCCTTGCTATGTTACCTCCTCGAAATTTGGAAGAATTAAGAGGACTTCAAGGACACTTGGCCTATAATCGACGTTTCCCTGCCAATTCGACAGGAAAGTGTTTACCCTTAACCAAATTTATGAAAAAGGGAGCCACCTATAAATGGACTAAAGATTGCCAAGAAGAATTTTATATTATCATGAAATATTTCTTGAGTTCACCAGTAATAATGCCACTTGTTGAAGAAAGACCACTTATCCTCTATGTGACAGATTTAGAGTGATCATTGGGTGCCTTCCTTGCCCAAAGGAATGATGAAGGGAATGAAAACAGCCTTTACTATCTCAGTCGAACTATGCTTGAGGCAGAAACTCGATTTTCAATTTTTGAAAAGTGATGCCTAGGATTAATATTTACAGTTCAGAAATTGAGACACTACCTGAAACATCATGAGGTATAATTTGTATCTCGTCATAACCCGGTCAAATCTATCATTAGTCGCCCAATGCGTAGAGGATATCTAGAATGGTGGGAAGTTATTTTGCAGCAGTTTGATATCTAGTATGTGTCGAAAAATCCAATAAAGGGCCAAGCCTTGGATGAATTCCTTGCTGAGCATCCATCCGTAGAGGAGACGTCATTTAATACTGAACATCCTGATGAAGAGGTCTTCCCTATTCAAGATAATCCTCAAACATTGGAAATGTTCTTCGATGGTTCCTCCATAAGTCCAATAGGGAAGAGAATGAAAAATCATAAAATAAATAATGTTGGATTAGGAATAATTCTTATTTCCCCAGAAAAGGCAGTGTTTCCTTACTCATTTTTATTATCTGATGGTGGTACAAACAATGAAGCAGAATATCAAGCTCTTATCATAGGCTTGGAATTGGTGATTCAGGCACAGGTGAATCACTTGAAGGTAAAAGGTGATTCAGATTGGGAAATAAAAAAATCAATGGGGATTATTCAATTAGAAAAGAAGAGTTAATATTTTTTTGTGATTATGTCAGATAGTTAAGGTCAAAATTTCCCTCAGAACCGACATCTTCTTATGTCCCGCGAACAAAAAATTCCCAAGCTGATGCACTAGCTAATGTAGTTACAGCCCTGGATGATCAATATCGGGACAAAACAATCATCAATATTTCCCATGGTCGTGTAGTTTCACCTTTTGTTCAAATCAGAACAGAAGAAATAATTGAAATTAGTCCCATTTCTGAACCATATGGTCATACTACAGGATGGATGTCACCTATCATGGAATTCGTTCAAAATGGAACACTCCCACCAGATAGAGATGGAAAGAACAAGTTCGGTGACATGTGGTCAATTTTAATCTTTATTATAGCCCAGATCTCCAAAAAATTATCTACAAGCGTGGTTTTGATGGTATTATCTTCAGATTTATTGATGGTGAAGAGACAATTGTTGTCATGAATGAGGTACATGTAGGATTTTGTGGTTCCCACTAGTCTTTACTTTGGATTTTTGGTTAAATCAGAAGGCCTAGATACTTCTGGCCATCAATGATGCAAGATTGTGTTGATTTCACTATGAAATGTAATTCTTACCAAATATGTGCCAACTCCATTCATCAACCACCATAGATGCATCATACTGATAAATACTTATGGACATTTTCCACATGGGGAATGGATGTAGTATGGCATTACCCTTCGGCTACATCCAAGCGGTTTAAGTATATTTTTACTGCTACTGATTTCATTTCCAAATGGTCAGAGGCCATACATCTCAATGAAGTTAGTTCTAAAAGCATTTTTTACCATCATCAAGTAAAATATCATTACCAGATTTTGTGTCCCTCATACCATATTGATGGACAATGACACCAATTTTTGTTCATCTGAGGTGAGAAAATTGTATCAATAATACAACATGAAATCCATCCATTCATCTCGGTATCATGCAGCAGCCAATGGCCAAATAGAGGCTTTCAATAAGACTCTTTCAAACATACTGCAAAATATGGTGGATATAGATATGAAATCATGTCCTGATAAACGCTTTCATGCTTTATGGGCTTATCGGACCATCTCTCGCACTACTATGCGATCAACTCCATAGTCATTGGTATATGGAACAGAAGTAATTTTTTCAATTGAGGTTCAATTATATTCACTCAGAGTAGCCATTTGTGGTCAGTGATCCCTAGATGAACAATATCAAAAGTGATTTTATGAATTGGAATGATTGGATGAAAAAATATTGTGCTCCCTTCACCACATGGAAGTCTATCAGAATATAATAAGACGATCTTTCAATAAAAAAGATTGTCTTCATTCATTTAGTCAAAGAGAATTTGTATTGGTCCTCCGAACTCTACTGAACCTAAAAAAGAAACCTCCCTAGCTAGAGACAAAGTGTGAAGGACCTTATTCAATATACAAGGTCTACTCCAATAGAGCTTATTATTTAATCTCAATGGATGTAGAACTCATGACAACTCCAACCAATGCAAGCTTCATGAAAAAATATTTTTCGTAATAAACATACACCTAATAGTCCTCACTATAAGTCTTTAAACATCATGGTCCCTAAATCTTCCATCATAATGTTAAACTATGTCACTTTTTGTCCTACATGACGTTAGACTATGCACATGTCATGCAAGATGTTAAACTACAATATGTCCTAGCAACATGATGCTAAACGGTACAACACTCTTTTATCCTATATGATGTTAAAATATAAATTGTTAGGGTTGTTGTTACCTCTTTTTTCTCTCACTGAGCATGACTCACAAGATCATAGAGTAATCTTCAACCATAACTCCCTCTATAGGCCACTAACCATGCATAAGTCCCAACATCATCTTCGGGATTTCCTCAAGTACGACTTGATCACCAATTCAATCTTAATCGAACTACGTGGAATTTGATCCTTCCCTTTTAGGCTGGGTACGTAGAAAACCACCCATGGTTCAAGCCCAATACCAACATCTTCACATCGTTTCACTTCTATCTCATACGATGTTGATCCCTGAAGCCCCCCATAAACAAATATATTCACATTGGTTCATCATCGTCCTTACTATATGATATAAAACTACACAGTCCCCCATTTTCCTTGTTGTAAGACATTAAACTGCAAAGAAATACATCCTAGCTATGTGATGATAAACTATGAAGAACCGGTCCATGTGTATAACCTTAAACTAATCTCACTTTTGTCTTGTACGACAATAAACTACAGCAGTCTCTCACACCCTCACCTGAGATGGAATCATTATTATCATTGATCCCCAATCATGATATATTCCAAGGACTACGTGCATACATGGTAGTGCCCGATCCTTTAATCTTGGATCCAACCATCATTGCACTAAAGTCCCCTTTCACCATTCACATTTATGAACTAAATTTTTACATAGGGTATTTCAAGAAATACGTATGGCTTGATTCCCATCCTTATGGGATACGTTGGAACGTTCGAGCATCCGTCAGACCCAGACCCAAGTCTTTGGGCCTAACCCTAAACTCCACTATCAGTCCCTTGGCTGAGAAGTCCCCTATGAGCACATGAATGTGGTATGAAGGCCCGAGCCTTTATTGAAATCAGGTTTATAACAAACACAAAAGGTGTCTCCCTCATTATGGTTCGAACACTACGACCCTAAACTATGATCTCCTACATTCTCGTCCCACATGACGTCCGACTGTATTTCAAGAACAACATTTTCCTTGATTCTCATTCTAAAGAGATATGTAGTGAAGTCTAGCATCTTAATTCAGGACCCATCCACAACATGATTATGCTCAGCATTGGTCTATGTATCTCCTTCATGCATTGGACAATACAAATTTTCATGTGTCATACTCCTAACATTAAATACTTCCAGATCTCTGTAACCCTTTCCTTGATTTTAGGTCAGAAAATTTCTATGACCCAAGAATTATTTTTCCTGACTATGTAGAACGTGCCCTTAGGCGGGCTTGAATAAGAAGTCTACCTAACGGACCTGTCAGCCAATAGATGCTATTGTTTGACTATGCAGTCAATGCCATTAAGTGGCCCTGCATAATTCAACCCCGTAACAGTTTTGTCAAATAGTGGTAATTTAATTCATGGGAGTAAAACCTCGTATGTCTTTATTGTTCTTAACGAAAATATGTAAGGATCCGCAAAAAATATAAATCCTTAACATATTTTTCCCATACTCTTTTTCATGATCTGAAAGTATCCAAGTCTATGGTTTATATTTCCCTTCCCTATGATTGGGTCATACCTTCATAGGAGAGACACTCATCTAATTCATTGAAAATCATGATTAGGAATATCCCCTCCATATTCAAGTACCCTTCCCCATACATCAAAATCTATGCTTTGGAAAATTTGATTCACCCAAAACATCCACTGGCTTTTTAGCAAAAAAAAACGTAAAATTTCTGAGAGTTCCTTGTCTTGACTATGAATCACATGCCCCAAGGTGGCCCTACATAATTAGTCTTTATGACGGACCTGTCAGTAAAAAGATGCTATTATTTGACTATGTATCCAATTACCTTAAGTGTCCCTACATAATTCAACCGCCTAAGTGGTTTGTCAAAAAGTGGTAACTTCACTCTTACGAAATACTTCCTCTAATGCATTTTATCCCATTTTCATATCATCCCTAATATTAAAATTTTCTTAGGTCATAGTTTACATTTTTTCCCCATACCTGAATGTGGTAATATGTTTTCAAACAAATTATCAATGAATTGAGTCAATTTTAATACAATCGGTCAAATCTATTCAACCTTTAAATAGTATCTTTTTTCATGTCCGACATGCATGACTTTAAACTTCAAACAAAAGACAGCGTACTCATTAAATTGGGAACTTGTAAATGGAACATTGAATAAAAGTCGAGTCCCAACTCGCTAAAAGTACATATTGTATGATTTTGGAAATATTGAGTAACAAAAGATTCAATGATTGTGGGGTTGTTTGTATCGCTCTAGAAAAAATAAAACTATACTTACAAGGACCATTGGCTTAGGTAATATTAATTAAAGAAGGTAGCAATAGAATGCATGCACAAATGATTGAAGATGAAAGTGTTTTTCAATAATGCACATGAGTTAGAAGGACATCCACATATGGGAGTCTTTTCACTTTTTCAAGAATTACAGGAGGCTTTCAACATAACTCTTCATTTGATTTATGGCATCCCGAGCTTCATTAGCAGCCACCTGGAGTTTATTCATTCAACTAGATACAATAAGAGATTCAGTGATACCATCTCTTATTGGGTTAATTGTAATAGAATGTTCTTCAGTGCGGTTTGAAAAAATGTTCTACTGATCAAATAGAGACATTGTTTTTGTCCAAGAGACTTGGAAGATGGATACACGGATTTTAGAATAGAGCATTGGAAGTAAAGATCCATTTGGAGAGAGTACTCTTTTCACATATTGTTCTAATGTCATGTTAGTCTTATCTCCATCAACCGGCAGCAGAAATCATATCAGCCCATGGGTTTTTAATTTTCATATATGCAAGGAAATGGCATGGAGGAAAATTTTTATTGTTCACACCATTATTTATTCTTTTAATGCACAGCATAACCAAAATATAGGGATAACAGTACGACTGCTTCTCAAGTGTATGAGATTTCAGATCTGGTGCACAAATACTGTGATGCATTATGTATGCCTTCTCCATTGTTCCATAATTTACAAATGATCCTACAACTGAGACAATTACTGAAATGAAATCAATGTAAGTCTGAAACCAGGAATGTAGGGGATAGTTCATTGGCTCTGGAACATTGAATCCTTGTAAATGACCATGGCCATATAAAGGCAAGTAAATCCTCTGTGGGAAATTAACATGATATATCTTCATGTAGTTGGCCAAATCTAGGAGAGTGATGTTGCAGATATCATATATGTCATGGAAAATAATGTTCAACATATCATTAATTCTATTTCTAGTCAATTCATCAGCCGATCCAATTCTTCTGGGATCTATTGAATCTACACAAGGATTAAATAGTTAATTTTTATGTATGGTCTATTTTTTATGAAATACTTGTGAAGAAAAAACAAAAAAATGGATAAGGCATTAAGGCATGCAAGTGTGGTCACGCAAGTGGGACTACACATGTATTGTCGCGCAAGTATTTCCGCAACAGTCAAAACACCTTTGGAGAAGCATGTCACAATTTAGAAGAGGAAATCAACTGCGGACAGAAGCACCTGCGCGACGAGAGCTCAGTTACGCGACGAGAGCTAGATGCTTTGGAAGTCGGGTGCATTGTGCGAGAGAGCAACCCATATTTATAGGCAAAGTAGTACCCATGTGCGCCATAACCTGAATTCCTCTACCTGCACACTCAAAACCTGTGTGCCAAAAATTCTTGGTTTTCTCCATTACCTCAAAGTCAAATCCTCTTTCCTTTTTCGGATCCGACTCTAAGAGGGGACTTTTGTTGATGATCAGTTCCGTCATAGAGTCCAAATATTGACTAAGGGGGATACCTCAAGCAAAGAAGATGGAAGATTCATCAAATATTTCAAAGGTATTAAGGTGATCATGTATACTTGTGTTCTAGCCTTGGGTGTGCAAGTCACTTGCACACCCTATATGAGGCGCAAAATTCACTTTTTCTCCCTAAGTAAAATTTCACTCAAGCATCAGGTGGCCTATAAATACCCCCTGTGGGCCCCCCATTTCACGGATAGATCTTCCCAAACATAGAATTAAGATCTGGGAACCCTAATCTCTGTTTGATATCATTCAAACACTTCGAAGTTAATTACTTACCTCAAATAGATGATCTATAGATGAATCATAAGGCCTATGTGTTTGAAATCATCAATACATGCGTGCCTAAGTGTCCATCTCTAAAGGGAAATGAAGACACTTGCACTCTGCCTTGTCCTTTCATGGAAGCTTGTGTGCCACCCTTCTGGAAGAATCTAGGGATAATACTTAGGGCTTGAGCCAAGTCGCTCCCAAGTATTACCCTACAGGTTCTCTATTTCCCATGTGAACTCATGTCGCACAAGTATACGTGCGTGACAAGGCCTTGTATGACAAACTAATACTTGCTCGCCTCCTTCTAATTCAATTCCTCTCCTCAAATTCACCTCTCCTATTCATGATTTAGCCATCAAACCCCTCTTAAAATCCATTTATGCCATGGTTCCTTTGTTGGCTTCCTTATCTGAAAGGAATTCTGTAGAACATCTCTCAAAATCTCGTGATTTACATAACTTTTTATCACTAAGGTTAGAGATTTACTTCATTCAACCTCATCCTTTAATACTAGAAGTTCTTTAATCTGGGCATCCTCTATAGGAGTAATCCCTATGTTCCCTGTCCATGGGAATCCTCCTTAGGGGTAAGCACCAAGTTCAATAATCTGGGCATACTTCTTAAGAGTAATCCCCAATCATAAATCCCCTTTAATTTGAGTGTCATCCTTAGGAGTAAGTCCCATGTTCCCTTAATCAGGGCATCCTTCTCAGGATTACCCCCCAATTTATAAGTCCCCTTTGATTTGTGATTCCTTTTCAGGAGTAAGTCCTGAGTTGAAATTCCAAATCTCCATAAAGCACAAATACCTTTATAGACCATGATCCTGGGATTCTTTCCAGAACAAAGTCCTAAAATTAATTTACTTGGGCCGTCATATATACATAATCCCCACATTATTTCTTATTACTGCATCTTTCATGACATAGTTGTAAAATTTACTAATACCACTTATTTCTCACACCGAGTATGACTCATGTGGGATTAGAGTGTAAAAGTAATTATGAAATCTCTATTTGGGCCATTAATCATGAATAAAACTCATAATTCAATACCCGAACTATGTGGACTTTGATCTCTTCCTTTAAAATATAGTTCATAGGAAGCCTTTATAATGTTCAAGCCCATCTTTTATTAATTCTTTTCTATCCCATGTGATGGCAAAGTATATCCTTCCAATTGAACTATGTGGGTTATGATTCATTTCTTTTTAACAAGGATATGTAGGTAGCCCATCTATGGGTATGATCCCAACTTTTAAATAATCCTTGTATTTCTGAACGATAATAAGCATCATGTGTCCCACTGAGTGGCTTTAAAAGTAGCACGATTTTAATAATGACCAAGAGATTCCTATATAATGTGTTTAAGGATACCATTGACTAAGAATATCTAATAAATATGTATGATGCTTTATCGATGAAGAACCTAAAATACATATGAAAGATTCTCTAAATCTCATATATATCAATCATTGATTTCCAAATTTAATGGAAAACAAATTTTCATAATTGGTGAATTAATAATGATTCATGAACATAACATAAATAAATAAGAGAGTCCCGGAGTAGGTAATAATTCCCCTCAAAAGGTGTGATGAGTCTGACCTCCCATCCTCTCGACCAATGCGAATTCCTAAAACTCATTGGTCCAAAACTAATGAGGAAATATCTTTGGAATGTAGGTCCAAATTGATATAGAATCATTGGGTGTTTTTTGGTTCTACGAATAAACTCATTAGAAACCGATTGGAAATTTTGAAACATAAACAAGCATGGACAATACCCATTTCCAGAAGAAACAACCACATATTGTTGAATATATCCCATAAATCCAATAATTTTGTAATCATAATCACTAATAATATAAGAAACATTTTACATAAGTTATTAATAAAGTAACAGCTTATTAATACTATCCAATTTACATTATTCATATTCATTATCTAATTATCCCAAAATCATTATCTCAATATCATGAACATATTAAAAATTATCTTACCTTAATCACATTCCATTTCATAAATTTCCAACATTCCATATAATAAACTTTATAGGTAATCAATACAATTCAACATATTCATGAAAATATTAAAATGATATACCATGAAAAACCATAATATATTTCATATTCAATATAACAATATTATTTAAATCAAACTCTTAAACACTCCTATAATTCCACAACATTGTTAAACTATTAACCTAGATTCATCATCATATTTCTTAACACTTATTTCCGATTATATTTCATTTTTAGTGTATTCGTCATCAGAAATATAACCAATTCTCATAAAACCATGACAACTATCTTCATGATCTATCACTATAGGACATATATTCTCATAATTTCCTTAAATTGAATAGTTGAAACATTAAATCGTTGAAGATATCTTAGTTAGACCGTTATTCTTGTCCAATGTGTTAACAAAAATTTTAATTTTTCCTCTGCAATTACATTCTCTATTACCTCTTAATCAACACATTATACATTTTATCATACATTTAAGGCATTATATTGGGTGATTCATCCCAAATTCTCAATATATATAAAATAAAATCATATTTCTAATATTTTATCCACCATATAAACTCTCATTGAACACTCTCCTTATCTTAATCAATGAATCTAAGAGTTTTTTCAGGATCATGTTTGTAATCATATATCAAGATGATTGATTACGAAAAAATATAGAAACCTACACTCTAGATATTAGCCCATTTTTTCTCATAAAAAAATTGTCTGTCACATTAAATGTTAATCTATTTAAATTTGGTTCCCTACAATGACTATGACAAAAGAGCATAATGTGAGTAAGCATATTTCCAATAGTAAACCACATAACCATGAAAATTCTTGTACAAAATTGCTTTGTCATGAACCCTTATTTTTTAAATGTGAAAACTTATGTGTATACTAGGTTATTTATAATCATAATTAATTTTAATCATTCATGATGGTTCATAATGATTTCAGGAATTTTTATGGAATATCCACTGTGAGTGCCAAAATAAGTGTGCAACAAGGCCCATTTTATTGTAGAATGTAATGACATATTCCATATCAATTTACCAGTTTAGAGTTATTACACAAAGGCACATCTATTCTAGACATGCATCAATAATTAGAATTCAAAAATGGATGTAAATTGGTTGAAATCACTTGATATATCCATTACCAAATTACTGGAAATTTTATTATACTTTGAATCACCCTTATACTTATACTTAGAGACATACCTAGACATATCCTTTAAATATACTATGGGGGTATAACTAATCTCTTCTAATATGAGATTCCAAAGTCACTATAAAAAATCACCATATAGTGGTGGTTATTTTGATTTGGTGGCTGTCTAAACCACTGCCATATAATATTACTATACTTTCCTAAAACGGCTGCTATAATTGTCATTAGAATCTACCATGTAGGTGTTCCTTCTATTTATCTGTTATTTTGTGAATGATTTATAGAATTTTATTTTTTGGTAGATTTATATGTTTTCCAAACAGCATTCCAACCAAAAAATGGCACTATTTTTGGGGATGTTAAAACCCCCCGCAAAATTCAAATGCTATTTTTTTAACAAGAACAACCACTAAAATGGAGAAATACACCGCTAAATAAATTCGTTTATATATAGTAGTGATTTTATGTGCTGGACAAAAAAATATACCATAGTATAGGGGTGGATTAAATAGATGAGAAAAAATTGATATTTAGAGGTAGATTAAACTGTATCCATATGATGAATTACAAAGATACAAGATGTAGAATATAAATCCCCAAAAATACACTAGAAGAAAATAAAAAATAAAAATAATTCCATAATAAATGAAACAAAATATGAACTCAACATAACAAATTAAACAAAACATAATCATTTTACATATATATCGGTATACACAGTGTATATTCATAAAAAATGTTTCACTATCGTAAAATTTGAGTACACATAAAAAATACATACACCGTATAATTTGACTTTTAATCTCTATTCCACAAATTATATATGAAAAAAACTACCCACTAATCACTAGATGATAATGATATCTAATCACCACCCTCTCCACCTTCATATCTACTTACTGATACCTACACCTTCAAGCCAATTATATAGAAATATATAAAATTTTAGATGTTATTATTTCAACATAAAATGAATAAAATTTTGTAATATCAATGACATTGATGTTGTGAGATTTACGCTCTCACAAGCAATCATCAATGAAACATAACTATGAACAAATCATGCCATATCATGGTATAAAACAACATATTCCATCTTTAAACAGGATATTTGATCCAGATGTTCCTAAATCATGCATTGCGTCGGAAAAAACTATCTATGAGAATCTTAGGGAATGGAGTGACTATAACTAAGAGATGATGCAACTGTTATCCATAATTTCTTACAAAAGATCTTATATGGTACTAGACCAAAACCATCCCTCACACTTGACCGTGATGCATTTTCCCAAGGACTGTACCCACTAGGTCATCCTCAGGGACTGAGAAGAACTGTTGGGAATTGGCATGCCCACATTATTTAATATTTATTTAATATAAATCATATTAGAATAAATATATATTTACATAGTGATAAATGATAAAAAATTATTGTAATTAAAAATGAATTCATACCCAAACATCATTGAAAGGCTCATTAACATAACTTGCATCGGATTTTTTTAAGACATCAAACCGTGATTCTTTTAGAGATACTTGGTCCCCTAAATTCTCAAACTGCATTATACCATGATATATCAACAATTTAATATATTAAATATATTATATAATATTACAGATATTTTAACTAATTAATATTTTACCAGATTCAGTCAGCTTCTAGAAAATCAATTTGACCTCACAGTCTGAGGGATGAGTTTCATAGCCTGACTAAACACATTGTTACTTGAAACATATTAAAATAAATAAGATATAATTTAATAAAAATTTAAGGAATATAATCTTATTTTTATATTCATTTATAAATGTAAAATTATATTAATATAATAATTTATATTTAAATACCATGTTCATCTAATCACGATGAACATGAAAAATAACATTCCATTGCGCTCTAGGTTTCTCATTGGGTATCATGTCATATAGTTGTCAACTGCTCCATGAATTATCATTGAATTCAATCAATAATATCAATTTAAAATCATTCTATTTCTTTCTTAAATGATTCAATGTCATCTTTTTTTCTATTAGATCAGCAATAAAAAAGTAAAAAAACACATGTATAAAGAGATTTACATTGAATACATTATAATTAAAGAGAATAATGACATTCAATTACATCAAAATATATTAAACTTTCCTTTTATATGAATCCAAAACATTATTTTTACATGATTATGGAATATGCATCCAATCATCATACATAATTGGTAGGGTAACTAGCTCTACCACAAGCTAGCCTAGAATCTGGCCAAATAATCCCACAACCTCTTCCGTGGGGAGACCATAACAGTAAAATAGGACAACTATATTTGGTGAATTCATATTCCATATATGATAACTTTTCAAAATATTCTTCATGGTTTAATTGTTTCAATATTTTATTAAAAAATAGTTAGTTTTATAAAAAAGTAGCAATAACATTATTCGTATTAAATTTTGAACCTATAAAAACCACCATCCAAAATCCCCATGAAAGACTACGAGTGTCAGCATTCTCCCTCACTACTGAGGATACTAAATGGGGTGGTGTTGACTGAGCTACTGATGGGATAGTGATAGAGGGTGTGAATGATAGTGTATGGGGGAGGATGATGGGTTCTCAAATGCAGTCAGTAGGTAGATAAATGGAACATCTTCTGTCATTATGTTCAAGGTAACACTAAATAAGAGTAGACTGTCATCAGTATAATGATTCCCCCTAGTAATTCTAATCATTTAATCATAAAAAATAATCCATATGAAAAAAATTATTTTGTGGTGATTTATTTGAAGATGATTTGTGTTACAAATGTGTCTTTCGGCATGATTTAGATCTCATATAAGTGGACTTTATAAATTATAAAATCATAGATAAAAATTCATTAAATTAAAAAATGCATAAAATCAATTATAATAATAAATTTAGTGACGATATATACACTATATAGACTAAAAAAATGTCGTTATAGTAGAATGAATCATTCAGGACCCCAACTGAAAAAAATTGATGAAGTTATAAATGATATGAGTTATGTCAAATGCATGAATGTGAAATTTGATCTGATCAAAAATAATATGACCGATGAAAATTCACACTATGAACTCAATTTCATATTGGTAACATGAATACCCTATGAATTGTATTCAGAAATTTGAATGTTTTATCACATCACAAATGAATTTTGGTTTGATTCATGTGTTTTTGGAGATAATATGTCCACTCTATGATTAGTTGTTAATTTAATGCATGTAGAAGATCATGTAATGAGTGTATGTTCGTGTCTTGAATGTTTTTTTTGGAAATTTTTATCATTAATGACTCTTTGTGATATAGGATTCATTAACACTGTTTCCCACAATGAATAATTCATTCTATTTAAGATATGTATTGGAAAAATTGCTATCATTCTGTAAAGAACATCATAATTTTATAAATCAGGATTTCTATAATCTTCATGAAGAAGTTCTTTCTGGGTTTCAGATGAAGAATTTTGTGGTTTTTAGGAAATTAAAAACTTCACCATTAAATATAAATCATGATGTTCATTTAAATAAATATTCCATTAGTATATTTGAATCATAGAAGAATGCAAGACATCTTGATATTTTTATTTCAAAACTAAAGTAAAATTCCATTATTTAATATCGATCTCAATCATATATCAACAAAGGGAGTGATATAATTTTAGAGTGGAGAATATCTATGATCCTTTATAGAGATATTATAGCAGGATAAGAACAATATAGATTTTTAAGTTTATTGATTGATCTTTTGTAGGCTACAAAGATTAAATTCTAGGATATCTACATTTTTTTGTTTTCAAACTATATTTAAGAAGTAGAATCCCATTCTTAGAATATTTCTCCTCTAATTTTGTAAAATACTAATAATATCGTAGAAGGAGTAGGGAAAACTATATGTACAGGGGATAATTGTATTTTTCATCTATAAAAATAAAGTTTAGGGCATTTTCCTTTATTATTCTCAATTTAATACAATAGAGTTAGAGATACCAGTCCATAAATTGTTATTATAAAAAAGTATTATATAGTGTTTTAAGTGAATTGAATCATCACCATATGTATTCTCCATGAACTAGAGTAGTTGGGATGGACCATGTAAATATATATTATGTTCTCTAGGTATTTTCTCACTCAAAAGTTATTGTATGGGAGATAATGTAGTGTTCATGAGATTGAGATATTAATAAAAGGATCTATGTAAAAATAATAATTATAATCATACCATAACTATCACACCCCATTTAGAGTAAAACCATTATAAACTCATATTGTCATACACATAATATAACAAGATCAATGAAGTAATATATATCAAAAGTGGTTTAATTATCATAGTAATGGGAGTTTCTGTAACCATTGATAATGGAATAAACACAATGTAAAACCCTAAATGATTATGTATATGTATAGATATAATATAATTTCATTCCTCAATTTCAATCATTTCATAACAAATCGTGTTGGTTATAAGGATGGAACCTCTCACTTTAGATATCCAAATATAAACATCAAGCTCCTCCAACTCCTATAATATACAAATGTTTCTCTGGAGATTCTTAGAAGGGGATGAAATCCGTTAAAAATGAATCCTCACAAAAATAATCTATAATACAGACTCAGTCAACATTGGTAACCAACCATTCATTAAAATTCCAATAATGTGATTTTAATGTCAACTACAACTTTTTCATCTGCTCTGGTCAAAATATTTCATAAAGTAGCCCATTATCCTATAATAATGACATGCATGAGGTTGATATTAGATCATATACATTCTATTACCTTATTCTCTAAACTATAAGAACTCTAATGAGAACTTTTCATATGAATCTTGAGAAGGTATCCATGTTGATTTACCTTTTCTTTTTTCCCACTTAATCTTTATCCCTCTAAATTAATTCTACCATCCACAAGACTAAAATTTGATATAGAATACATTTATCATATACATATGTATTCCCCCAAATTGTTTAATTATTATTACAACCCCTTTATTGTTATAACTATTGAATATATAACTAATAAGAAAACCCTTAATTGAAATATTGTATAAAAACTCAATTCCATGAACCATTCAAGGCATAATATATTATGATTTAAATAATGAACCACCTACCTAAATTGATTTATCACACAATAATCCAGAGTCCACATGATCTCTAATGCATCTAGAAGAAAATTAAACAAACCTAGTCACTATTAAATTAATTAACTAAAATCCAAAAATTCAATATCCTATAACGGAATCATCAAATACCAACTCAGTGGATGTAATAATGACGTAGAAACAATAAGAAATAGTACACAATGAAAACCCCACACACTTCTTTTTTAATTATCATACATATAAAGAAGTGGTAGTGACCATTTGGGGGAGATAGGGCCCAGTGCCTTCGGTTGGGATTTAGGGAGATAATCGGATAAGGGGGTGGTAGAGAGGGGGAGATGGGGGTCGGCGGTAGGGGAGAAGGGGAGATGGAAAGGGGGTGAGGGGGTAAAGGGGCACTAGAATGCAGGGTTGAGAGGGGGAAATGATTAGTGGGATAAGGGGAGAAATTGGATAGGATGAGAGAGGGGGTATTGGTAACTAGATAAAGGGATCCAGTGGTGAGGGTGAGAGACGAGTTGATAGTGTGGGGGGGAAGGTAGCCGGTGTGAGGGTTTCACGGGGTCAAGGAAGAATGTGTTCAAGTGTTCCCATGATATGGGTAGGGGAGTAGGAGGTTTGAAGTGTCATCCATAATAAAATATTTATGGGTGGTTTTTAAAGACCATTTCTATATTTTGGAAAAAAATAACCAGGAGAAATTTAAAAAATGCCACAAATAAAATATTTAGTTGTTGTTATGATAACTAAAAATTTCATTTTATACCACCTATATAGTACCATTATTATCAAAGACTAATATTATTTCCTTTAGATGAATACTCATCATATTATATAATCACAATCCAAATGAACATAATGTTTTAGTTCTACTACATATTAGGTATGAAGACATCATTGATAGTAACTGGTCATCAATGATTACCAAAAAAAATATATCAATTTAATAAACTATGTAATTATAACCTAAATAAAAACATTCATATTAAACATGGGAAATGAAATATTATAAATGGTGAAAACTAATGTTTAATATTTTTAAACATGGGAGTGATCAATATATAATGGGAACAAGGGAAATAGATAATTATAACAGCATTTCAAAACCATACCATGCATATCATATACCATAAATTTTACTCATGGTATAAATCTTATTACTAAATGACCATTTACAAAACTATTATAGTAGAGTATGTTATCCTCCCAAACTAACATATTATTAAATGATCACACCCATGATGATTATAGTTGATAGATTACCTTTCTAAACCTTGTTCATTCCCCATTTCAGTCCTGTTTTCTCATGAAATATCAATATTTACCCAATACATTGTAGGTGGATATAGTTTGTATCACTCATATAATGAAAATCATACATATGTGTACACATGAACATCAAATAGTCATTATATCAAAACCCATGAAATGAAATGGGTATAATAATCAGTTCATCATAAAATTACATATGAAAAATTACTATGTCCCATATTAATTTCATCATTTTTGAAAGGAATAAACTTTTGAAAAAAAAGTATGTGTCCTAAAAATTTATCATGGTATAACTCATGGAGGATATAATGTTTCATTAGAATTCTATTATCATAAGGTTAAACCATAATGTGAACTAATTTGATTGGTATACTTATCTCATATCCCCGATGAACAATAAGAAACTTGAAAGGATTCCATATCATATGGAATAAAATTTTGAAATATCAAATAAAACAGTAATTTAGGAAAATAACATTTATTTGAAAATAACATTATATTATTATGTATTCATAAAATATTTTGGAAATACTTTTTTTTATAAATAACATTGAAATTTTTAGGTCCACTAGGCCAGATATCCTGAGAGGGGGGTGAATCATGGTTTGACAAATTAAAAAAACTTCCCTATTGATCCTGTTTCATTGATAGATAAAACTCCATCCTCTGTCCTTCCTATTGTAGAGAATAATAAATCATAATGTATGAACATGAAAAATAAATTACATGGTTCACCCTCACTGGGCTATGCCCAAGGAGCATACCCAGACAATGGGATGAAGTATAAAATCACCTAAAAGTGCTCTGTGGTTTAATAGTTTGAAGAAAATTCACTATCTGTTCTATTTTACAACCATTGAAAATTTGTGAACTCACTACCTTATCAATAGATGTGATCTCACAGCTTCTTGACAATATTCTACCATAGTTTAAAGACATGTAGGTCATATCATTATCTCTAATGACTTCACCCTTGACTATATGTAGATTCTCTATTAATTTTTCAAATTTCATCCACTGATTAATACCCCACTGTCATTAATACATTGGAGAAAACCTAGGGAAATACATTCATAAAGAAACCTACTTCAGTAAGCTCCAAAATTTTCAAATCTCAAACAAGAATTCGCGATGTCCCTGTTTATTCGAACAACATACACCAGCACAGAGCTCACTCCTTAAAAAATTAAATGGATTCATAGAGATCAATCCTTCGTAGAGAATGGGCCATCAAATAGCTCCAGCCACTGCAAAGAAACTTACATCGTGAAGCTCACTGATCCAAAATAGAACACAACTCTTTCACAGAGGTATATTATCTGCTACGAAGCTCCTAACTTTCAAGAAGTATACTTCTTCTATGAACCCCGTTTGCGATTCAAGAGAAAAATCATTTTCTTGAAAAATAATATACTCTTAAAAATATAGTCGAGGCCTATTTATAGGAAATTCCCCTGACTCCAGATCCGTATATTCAATGATAGTTCAATGTCATCTCAAATTACACAGCTCATAAAATTTCTGTTGAAATTCACTCAATACCACGAAGCACCATAGAAAAATTTGAATCATTGAGATCATCGTAATTTTCAATCATTCCATCAATTCCATAGTACCAACACTTCAATGCACCCTCACAATGATATTCACCTCTACTATTCACAAATCTTTCGTAATCACAGTGCTCACCATCAAAACTCTTCCAATATATGCAAAATTTTATTCATGAAGCCCAACTTCATGAAACTCATGAATTTTTAATATTTTGAAGAGAACGTCAAGGAAATACACTTTTTGAGATGCTCACCAAACTACAGATATTTTAATCATTTTTCATGGTTCTTTGTCAACAATAATTGTCATAAACATCTATGGTACTATACAATTCACCATGAAACCCTGCTTTTTCATCAAACATAACCAACCCAAAAGAAAAATAATATAATGTTACCCTGACATATTTTTTTCCAACAAATACATATAATGAAATTTTAATGTATCTATTTAAACATTTCTTGATGAGTATATAATTCCTACTTTGAGAAATATTTTTTGCAAGATAAACCACTTTCAAAATAATTTTCATATTTCAATAATCTAGAAAACCAATATATGAAGATTTAAAAATCTTTTAATACATTTCTTAATTTGATTTTTTATTACCACATAGAAAAATATTTTTTGAAAAAAGAAACATTTTCAAAATCCATTCAATTGGAATAACCTTGAATACATAAAAATCAATTTTTGAATAAAATAATTTTCATGATGGCAGATAATTCTATTCTTTCCATACACAATAAAGTAATGATTCGTTTCACATTTTCACAAAAAGTCAAACATTTATTATCTACAAAAGACGATTAATATTAAATTATTATTTTAGAATGTGAAAAATAATTTAATTTTTTTAAATCATTTTAATAATATCAAAATCATTTTTTAAAATGATTATAGAAAACATTGTTTTGGACAAAAGATGGGTTTTCGATAAAATAGGTAAATAAAATAAATTTTAAAAACAATTATTTTTACTTCATGAGTGCAAAAGGTGAGAGAAATGAATGGATAACATCTACAATCTAGAAATAACTATATTATAGTAAATTACATGAGTTTCTCGATAGATAGATTATATGATTTCTTAATTGGAAGCATAAAAATGTGCAAACCAAATTAGTGATTGGATTGAAACATAAAACCATTATAAAATTGGTATTTTTAAATTATAAGCCCCCTAAAAGAATAATGTTAAATGAAACCAATAATATCTTGATAATAAAAAAATTCTTTATCATAAATTAAAATTGGTATGCATATATACATTGTAAAATAATATTAATGCATAACATAACATATATCTCATAGAACAAAAATTGAAACACAAATACTTTACCGCTTTGGTAACATTTAAACAATAAAAACTATAAAATATTGGTCCCAAATGGATATTTAAACACTATTAGTTTTCATTATGATAATAATAAAATAACATCATGGTAAATATATACACCACCAAAAATAAATATTTGGAAAATGTTTCATGTGTCTCAAATAAGAAAATATGAATGATTGAAATACCTAACTTTAAGTCTTGACATCCATCATAAATATTAGAACCCAATATATAATAAATATATACATATTATATTACAATTAAATAAACAGAATTATGTATATAATATCTAATATTAATTAAATATGACCACTTATTACACTTTTTTTATAAATTTCATTTTATATTCAGGTTTTGAATAGTAACCACATAGTTTTTTGTCCATGTTTTGATTTCTTATTTTTGGTACTCGTAATTTTTTCATAGAAACATAATATATATAATTTTAACCATTATATAAATATCACATATATACATTATTAATGTATTTAGACTAATCTACAAAACACATAGGTAGTAAATTAAATACACGATCATGGCAGTGGTAGGTTGTTTGTTATCATGAAAACTATTTCAACTTTCCATTTGGGTTAAATAATGTAATTTTAAATAATATTTTAAAAATAAAAAAAAAAATTTATTTCATGTTTATAAATTTTTTTTATTTAACCATGTCTATAATAACTTCCATGTAATGTGTTTGTAAAGAATGACTCTCGTCGCTTCTCAAGCCGTATGTTTTCCCTACACACGAATGACATTGTCATATTCTTATGATACAAAAAATAATAAGAAATATGTGATATAAATATTCCTAAAGCATAATAATATCCAAAATATAATATATTAAAAATAAATACATAATTATATCCTTCTTTTAGTGTTTTGGATGAAAAACTATTAACATTAGTTCGTGATGGGGTAGTATATTGTACACAATATTGATGACTTTGTAACCCATTTGATGGACAAATACAACGATTTTTTAAATAAAATTAAATTAATCTCATATCTTTTTATGGAATATATTTATCTTATTAAATTAAGATGAAAAAATAATAAAATAATCACATGGAAGAAGAAATAAAATATAACACTCATTTAGGAATGTTTTCACTTCTTCAAAAAATATCATTGGATTTTAACAAAAATGATTATTATGATAGCTTTTTTTTTCAAAAAATGGCTTCTATTATTTTATGTGGAAATTAGAGAAGGTGTTTCATTAGGTATTGGATAATCCACTTATTTTTTTATGTGTAATGGGGAGAGGATAGGGAGTTACCTTGTATAAGTGTTGTGAGCGGAATGGATGTAATATTTGAGAAGGAAAATGTGTAACCTTTTTTCTCATGTGAAAAAGGAAAAAATGATGGGAATTTATAGTTAATAACTGGTATAATATAAAAATATTCAATTCAATGGGTGTTGTATTATTTCTGTTTCATTTTAACCCATATCTTTTTAGTTTAATCCCTAGAAAACCCATTTTTATCTTAACCATGAAAAATGATTATTTTGGGTTTTACAATTAATGAGGTTAAAATATGTTTAAATTATTAAAAAATATAAATTTTAATTATTCTAAAACCACAATTCTGTTTTTAAAATTCCATTCACATACTTGGATACAACTAATTTAAAATTAATCCAAAAGATTCAATGTGAAAGGGTGTTTTCAAGGAGACGATTTTTAATGTTTTAAAAGAAATTATAGTTAAATTGATAAATAAATTAATTCCATGGAACTAATTTGGATTATATATATATATGAATTTTTCTTTTAAAACTATATTAATATAATTTCTATGTTTCTAAATTGTTTTAAATAAATAAAACATCTTATTAAGAACTAGAATATTTTACATTTATGTGAAAAGAATATATTCTTAGGAAATTATGAATACATAAACCTAATATTAATTTGACATGATGAATTTAAAAAATTATGTTTAATTTGAAAAATAAATTTTCTAAATCTGTGAAAATATATTTTCAAAATAAGTGTGAAATGGTGAAATAACTGATTTTTGTAAAAATAATTTTATTATCCAAAAAATGGTTTCTATCATTATATATTGTCTATATAATACAGAAAAGTTATGTTATAAAATGGATTTAACATATTATATATAAATTTATTTATAATCATCCAACCAATGTAATTGTTTTAATTTTTTTGGTCAAACACATTTGTGTGATTATTAATATTTCCTTAAACAAAATATCTCCTTTATCAAAAATTATTTTTTATTATATTTTTTAAATAATTAGACAGAAATAAATCATTATATATAAATATTTCAACTAAATAAATTCAAAATTTAATTAATCGTATTCATAGATTTCATTCCAAAACCTATGTTTAACGATCATATACAATAATAAAATTTTAATTGTATGTCACATGTCATTTAAACTCTATGTTGTGTATAAAACATGAAAAACTAAATGATTAATATAACACAGTATAAAATTGTTTTTTCATGTATAAAAATAATAAAAATATTTAATTTATTTGGAAAATGATTTCACAAAATTAAAGGTTATTTAAGATTATATTCTATAATGGATCCTCCAAGCTATTATCTAATTATTATGAAATGATACTATAAAAATTTTATTTAAAATAATGTAAATTATATATATTAATGAAAAGCGTTAATCATAGTTAACTTACAAAATTATATTTTCCTTAATAACCAATATGGATTTATATAAATTCCAATTTCCATTTATACATATGTCCATACTAAATACCGATTTTGACTATGTGGATTGGACATCTATAAAATGTTCTTTGAATATATATACATTGTTTTTTATTTGAAATCCATTTAAGAATTCTTTTCCATATTTTGTTTTTTATTTTCATGTCAATTTACTACGTCCATCTAGGATAATGATTTGATATTATCAATTAATAGTTTATCACCACGACAAATTATTATAAAATAAGATCTCATTTGTTTTAAATTTCATATAGAGTATATATGTCTTGTGAATTTTATTTTTCATGTGTCCATATTAAAATTATTCTTATTTAAACCACTCATTTATCTTATAACTTTTTATTTTCAAGATAATTCTTTCTCCCACAACCAAAATAAAATTGTAATACAATATAAACATTATTGTATTTCACATGAAAATTACATTTCAAATTTATGGATTTATGTAATATAATTTTTAGCCTTTGGACTATTTACAAATATTAACATTGTGTTATTTAAAAAATTAATGATATATATGATATTTAATAAATTATTCAATCTTGACCCATTTTTTCTCAAAATTAATAAATTTGAAATAATGAATCATCTCTTATCCATTTTTTCATTTTAATATAGATATTGTTTATTGGGTCTTAAGATATATTGAAACTATGATCCACAAATGAAGATGTAAATCATGAATGATTATGAATTTTCATCAAACTCAAAAAGATGTTATAACCCCCCTATTATAAAAAAATATATTATTTGAAAGGAAATGTGATTTTTTGAGTAATCACCACACTATATTTGGTGATAAATGATTCTTAAACAATGATTATTTATGTTTGTCAAGACTAATGAAACAATAATATTCATTCAAAAATAAATAACTACATCACTACTATATATCTTAAATATATCAATGACATATCATTTATGATTCTTAAATTTAATTTGTATATTATAACAAATTAAATAGTTAAAATAATTTATTATATAAAATTTCATTCATCATTGAGATTCAATATCTCACTTGTGTATTAATGAAGTAGTTCTAGAAACATTATTTCACATGTCCCCGAGCTAGTAGTCGTGGTTCCTAATCTATTATTTTGGAGGCACTACTTGGTGGGTGAGACATTCATTTTTTACAAGGACCATAAAATTATCCAATACATCTCCACACCACGAGACATAAATCTCTTGTAGCAAAATTGGGTGGAATACCACCAAGAATTCAATTCTGATTATTCATACACACCCAGAAATGAAAAGGATGTGTATAATCCCTTGATCAAAAAATAACTAAAATTCATGCAATCCTTAAGGATAACATTTAGTGGATGATGATGGATATATTTTCTGAGTTTCACCAAGATATTTTGAAATAGAATGGTAATATATTCTTAGCATCTCTAGTAGTGAAATCATATCTTTTTATACAGGCCCATATGAAGAAGATATCTAATTTATATAGACTCACCAAGCATGAGAGCATCAAAAATAGTGTACCCACCTCATAGTTTGGATGTCGATGAGAATGCGACCTTTCTCTGCCATGGTTGTGTTTCAGATCCTTAAGATATATGGGAAGATTTGATTCAAGAATATCATGTTGTTTTTATGGGATGTTAATCCTAGTATTTTCCAAGATGTAATGAGACATGATTCATTAGTATTTTTTTCTAGATATGAATAGGAAGATTGTAGGCTTTAACACTCATCTCTCCACTAGTTAGTAGGTGAAGGCTATGTACCAAAAAAATGTAGGCTTCTTCAGCCCCCCTCTATTCCTTAGTGGACGAGGAACATCATCACCTAGAATATCATGATGGTATTTTTCATGATCCCCTCAAAATAATTATACAGTATATGTGATCATCAACATATTGAAAAATGATTCACACTTTATATATAAACAGGTGACCCACTCAAGGGATGAACGTAGGATGATTTATATTCAGTGGATAATTCACCTTAATTTTGTTCCTCCATTATATTATTAATGACAAATATCTCCATTTAATATCACAGTTTAGTAAAATGTTTCAAATGTAAAAAGGTTTATATGTCAAATTTAGTACAAAATATCACCCACAGTACGACTGGTGGTCCAGGAAGATGATTCGTGTGTTTGGGAATATTCTTCGGGCATGCATCCATGATTTTGGAGGTTCATGGGAAAAGAATACCCATAGCATAGATTTTCCGTTAATAGTTTTTTTCAGTCAGTGATTTAGACACATCCTTAGGAGTCCCTTTATAGTATGTTATTAGATTCACATAAATGTCAGATAAAGGTATCTGAGGTAGCTCTATTGGGCACTCACATTGTTTAGGAGAGGATATTGCAAGTCAAGTGTATTTTGATGTGTATGACTTTAAATCGGTCTCTACTAAAGTTTTAAACTCTCTGGCGTTATAGAAACCTGGTTTTGTGGTTAGAAATTTTGAGTTTCTGCATGTATTGAATATATTGGGTCTTGGAATAATTCACAGAATGTTCATGTTGTTGTTTCATTCTATCTGGCCTTTTGAGATAGTCAAGAGAGGCATGTTGGTGTCCTATCTGCTTATAATACCTCAGAGGTATCATGATATGCATGAAATATTCCACATATCCCGAATTTTTTGATATCATGATCAACAATCTCATTTGTTTGACTATGAGGATATAGAGTTTAAGGGATATGCATACTTTAAGAAGGATCTGATATATATCATTGACCAGAGAATAAAGTCTCTCCAACTTAGCTGAATTCTTTTAGTCTGAGTGTTATCCTATCACGGATGAATACAAGATGAGATCTGGTAGCAGAAGGCTGATGTAAATTCTCAATGGATTGAATATTAATTAGATGATATTTTACCACCATTGAATGGGAAACTCAGGGATGATCTTTCTTAAAGAGGGTAATATGTTATGCAGTGAATTTGGTAAAAGGTACAAACCAATTGTTTTTTGTTTAAATATTTCATTTTTTCCTTGACATTTATTCATAATTGACTGAAATAGGGTTCTACGGAATCCAAGGATCGTTCGAAGATCATATCCCCTAACATTAAAGATGAATACAAGGCTTCAATATTAGTTAAAACTGTGCAGCATAACCCATATATTTTCACTAACTCTGATGTTGTTAACAATACGACATTGGAGACTGTATAGCCTGTCTGAAACTGTGTGACCCCGTGTGGAGGGTCAAAAAGTGTTACATTCCTATTGAAATAAATTGAATGATCGAGACACATGTCATGGTGGAATACTGAGATTGTATCTCACACCCTATTTGGGTGGCCTATAGAACCAAATACGACATTATGATTGTAGGTATTGAAAAGGGGTAGCATCCATGTTTTAATGCTTGATTTACATTCTAGGTTGCAGAATGGTGTAGAAATTATGCTCGATATGGTAGTTGTATCATTTTTTGGAATTTTTTTCTATTGGATAGAAATAAATATATTCATGTATCCAATGATCCCCAAGTACTCTGGTTTTGTATAGAATAATGAAAATAATAATCCTTTGGTATCAAATGTCTATTCAACTTTCTATAATTATTTGTATCTCTTCCTTGACCAACTTTATTTATTCATATGCTTCATATTTTGATTTCTAATATTTATCTTCTATTATATACAAATTTACTAACTCTAATATATAATGGAATTTTCTCCCCAAAGAAACATAATTTACCCTTGCTACTAGTTAGTAGCATATGGTGTTCTAAGAATTGTGCATGAGGTCTTGTGGCCATCGTATCAAGACACAGGTAAGTGGAACCCTGGGTGGCACACTACAAATCTTCCTATCTGTTATGAATTTTGTGACATAAAATTGTTCATGTGGTGATGTACATGTATATTTAGGGAAAGGACACCCTATTTACCCTTTCATACGATGGGGGGCATAATAATTCACAGACATGATTCCAACTCTTCATGTGGTGAGTGATACATGAACGTGGGATATTGTGTGACATGGGGTCCTTATCTCTTGGATTTCAAAGTTTTCTTGGGAACCCCATGTGGTGCATCAAATGAAGATAATGAATGCATAAGTCTTCTTCATTTTTTTTATATTTTCACCTTATTTTCAATGTATTTTTAGAAGGTTGTTAGGTGTGTGTCACCTTAAATGTCACATGACTAAGGATAGATCATCTAGAAGATCCTAAATGATTAAAGAGTGTCTTGGAAACATTTTATAGGATATAATTACTTGTCAAAGGGGATCCATGAGTACTCCCACAAGTTATGAGCTATGCATGACTCTCTTCATGACATTTCAATAGTCATGGGAGCACAAGTCTTATAGATGATCATCTAATCCATCAGATAGTGGACACCTTCTTCTTACTTTTCATTTGTTGGGGACATTAATACCCATATTTGTGTTTTTATTACCTTGGGTATTTCCCAATGTTCATTTGAGGGGTGTAAAGAGATGTGCACATAGTTTAAATAAAAAACACACCAAATAAGATAATGATGGTGTCTCATAGAAGTTCAGGTAAAAATTAAGATAATGGATATGATATACAATTTTCTACATGATAATGATGTTTATAGAAGAACCATGGAAAATTATTTAATCGAAACATGATATGGTTTATGTGTAAAAAATAAGGGTACAAAATATCGATTTTTTTTAGGAATAATCATGAAATTAGAATACATTATGAATGAAAATTGAATTCATCTCTACGTACCATTAATTATTCAATGCCATAAATGAGAAGACAAAGGGAGTTAATGATATTTATGACCGAGTATATGGTATATATAATATGAATGGAATCATAAATTTTGTATACAAAGGGAAGAAGGAAAATACTGTAAAGACCTGGTAATTTCAATGAATTGTTTTTCTTAATTTTATTTGGAATTTTACAAGAACGCAGTTTCTAACGGTTCCTGATTCCGAGGCCCGGTGTGCCCGGAATCATTTTCCGAAATTTAGCTCGGGTACGTTCAGTGAACCAATGAGTGGGTTTTTCTAACTTTTGAACCGGTGCTCGGAATTGAAATCTGAGGGCATCGATGAACTCGCAACGCCGATAATTGCTTAAGGGGACCTTTTCCGCAATTGCGTTTGCTCGGGAGTAGAAGTTAAAATTTGTGGGTTATATATGAAGTGAATAAAATTGTGGAAAAATTTTATTTTTGTATCTAAGTGGCTATATCCTACATGGGGGAGTTGGGGTGGGGCACCTAACTACCGATGTGAGGATAATAGTGAGGTGGGGCCCACACCAGCCCCAACCTTACAACTTCCCATAACTCACATAACCTTTCCCCCCTCTTTAATTTGTAACTCTCAAAGAAACCCCTCTTTAACTCTCCCAACATTTAAGAGGACCATCTCTCTCCCTCTCTTAACTCTTGCCAACATACAGAAATTAATTAATTTAACCTTCTCAATTAATTAATTAAGTGTTTTGAGGTTTGAAATTTGAAATGGCTTGTGTTAATAAAATAACGAGGGTAGCATGTTATTTTATTTTGGGAGGGCTTTCGTTGTGCTAAGGAAGATTGGGAGAGAATTATTTTGAAGAAGAAGAGGACTTCCTTCTCGATGAAGAACGAAATTTTCTTCGATGAAGAACGTCGGTTCCGCGAAGAACGATCGACGTGCCATCTTTTCTCTTCTCCGTGACAAGTGAGGAGCCGCCACATCAGACGCACTCCGATGTCGCCTACAAATTCTTTCCTCGTGATGCCGTTTTCCGCGATTCCCGACGTGCGTCATCAATTATCAAGGTAGGGGAATTTATTTTGGTGTTCTCTTATCTTTTGAGAAAATAACGACGCGCGCGGACCAACCAATTCCAGGTTGATCCGCGGATCGTTTGTTCATGAGGATTGATGTTGAGGATTATTATTTAATTTTTTCGTGATTATTACCTTGACGTTCTTCATGAAATATGACCTTTTTCTATCAATTAACGAGAGGGGGCCTGACCACACAAACACGGCCGACCCTCCTCCTTATCCATGTGGGTTTCTTTTGTGGATTGAAACGGGAATGGCGTGGTGCCGTCGCACCGCGCGGAAACGTGCAGCAAGGAATGCGCGACGCCATCATACCACGCCATGAAAACGAACAAGGAAGAGATGCCGTCGCGCCGCGTCGGACAAAACTGAAGACATCCATGGATGGAGTCGGGCCACGGTGAAGGGGCGCGACGCCATCGCGTCGCGTCAGAGAACCATGAAGATGGCGTGTTTTGTTAATTGACGTGCGGATTGACGGGCGACGAAAAATGAAGCCGCACGAGAGTTGTTGGATCTTTGCAGCGAAGGTCGGATCCCGGGGTGACCACTGGCGAAGACCGCAGGCGAATCGGACCACAGGAGCGCGTCCGGTGGTCCGCGGAAGCCCCTGCCGGCGCGCCCCGCCGGTGCGGCGGCACCGGCGGTCAGGGGCGGCGGCGCCCGGAGCGCCGCCGGAAGAATCCGCTGCGGCTGAAGCCGCGGTGGCGGAGCGCGGTCCCGCGACCGCGCGGGACCGGAGGGGAGCAGTGGGATGTGGCCGGCTGCCGCGTCCGCTGGCACGGGAGGCCCCAACCGCGGGGCTGCGGCTCTTCACGTGGGGGCAGCGCCCCCCGCACGGTTCGACCGTTCGACCAAACCCCCGGCCAAGCCGGGCTGGCTTGGGCAGATCGAGCCAAGCCACGGCACGTCGGGCCGGACCGCGCTGGCCGGGCCGGACCCACACACGGGTCGGGTCTACCTAGTTTGGGCCGACCCAGGGGGACTCGGGCCGGGTCGGTCCGGGCCCGAAACCCCCATTTTTTGACCCATCACGGTCGTTCGCCCATATCATAAGTTGTAAACCTCCGATCGACGCACCGTCAGCGGTAATGCGATCCTTGGAGCGATACGGTCATTTTGGTGAATCGCACTCAATGTTTCGGAACACTTTGGGTTCGACCGGGTTGGTTCGGATATGAAACCAACCGGGCCCTCGGAGTGGAAATGCTTATATCATGAGCTCCGGATGTCTGATTCACGTTCCGTCGACTTTGATGGATTCCTCTATGTGAGACCGATATTTTGAATTACTCCGCTCAAGGTTTGGATGCCGTCGGAGTGTGGTCGGGTTGGTTCGCTCACGAAACCAACGGGGCCCCTGGAACGAAAAGGCCAATAACTCACAGACCGAGCGTCCGATTGACACGTCGTCTGTCTCGTTGTATTCCTATTGATGAGACAGTACTTTTGGAATACTTAGCCCGTGTTTGTTTGCTTTTGGATAGTGGCCGGGTTGGATTGTACCTGAAATCCAACTGGGCCCTTGGAACGGAAAAGCTGTTATCATTCAGACCAGACGTCTGTTTGACAAACCGTCAGTGGCGTTGGTGATCTTATTTAGAAATGGTCACAATGATTATACCCTATGAGAGTTTGGGGTATTGTTGAGATATGACGGGGTTGGTTTTCTCACGAAACCAACCGGGCCCCTGGGAAAAAAAGGCTAATAACTCACAGACCGGGTGTTCGATTGACCTGCCGTCTATTGCGTTGAGACCCCTATGACGAGGCAGTCCTTTGAGATACTTCGTCGTGTGACATTGAGATTCATGGAGTATCGACCTGTAGCTCGTGGAGTGGACCCTCCCAGAGACGAGCGTGCGGAGTACGAAGACCGTGTAGCCGACTGAGACCTGACGACTGCTTGACCGACTTGACTTGGAGTGAGTCGACTAGCCCAGTGGACGGAACACTACTTTGTTTGGGTGCAGACCCATGGCGGACGGAGCACTACCTGTGTGACAGTGCAGACCAGCGGTACTCGTCTGGAGAGTACCTCAGCCGGCTAATAGGGGGTGTGCACTGCTGTGTTTTGGTGACAGACCCCAGCGAGAAGCAGTACTGTGTTTGGGTGGCTGACCCGCGGTACTCGACAGGAGAAGTACCTCAACAGTCTTAGGTTAGTGAGGAGTACCTCAGAGTCGTGATAGGACCATTGTACACTCCAGAGACGGGGCTCTTCAGCAGTTACAGTTTCGATAATGAAAATCCTGGTTTGAGCTGAGACTTTTAACCTTTGTGTTTACTTCATGATTGAGATGGGTCACTTGATAACTTAGGTATATGTATGGTCATATACCTGGGTAGTGGTTATCTGTTGATTTCATGATCTTGGTGTTTTCTTCATGACTGAGATGGGTTACTTGATAACTTAGGTATATGCATGGGCATATACCTAAGTAGAGGTTATCCGTTGAGATCTTCTTTGTGGTTATCCTTGTTGGATTTTAGTGAGACCTTGAGGGTCTCGGGGTCCCTACTGAGTATCATTATACTCACCCCTACACGGGCTATGCCCGCACCTCGTTGTATTGGTTGCAGACGACGGGCAGTGCTGACAGAGGCCGAGTGTTCGAGGATTGGACGGTACCCGGAGGTGGACTACATGACGAGCCAGTACCCGGAGTTGGAATAAATGACGAGTCAGTATCCGGAGGTGGACTTCGCGACGAGATGACACATGGAGGAGGTTGACAGGAGAGAGCGTTGTGGAGGCTATATGTACCTACCCTTCAAGTAGGATCCACGGTGGACGATCTAGGAGCTATGCCATCTGTACCTACCCTTCAGGTAGGATCTGAGGAGGACGACCCAGGAGCCACTTCCGTTCTTCCCGCTGTTGTCATTTTCTGTTTTACTTTGTTCAGTTGTAGTTGTATTTTCTTTTGGGTTTGTATTCTGGTCCATTTACCATTCAGCACTTCTCTTTGTACTTAGTGTTTTACTTCCTCTTGTACTCTGTGGTGTTTTGTTTACTTTTATAAAGGCAATGCCTTCCCAGTTATCGGGATTTACGCATTTGGTGCTAGTCTCCAGCCCATGTCCTATGGAAGGCAGGCTTGGGGTAGCCATGGCCCGGGCCCTGAGGATGGGTCGTGACAAATTGGTATCAGCGGATTCGGTTCTACCGCAGAACATAAAACTCTGATATTTTCTTTCTGTAAAGAAATAGTGTTAAGGGTACTGAGTGTGGTCTTCAGTTCAGGGAGTCAAGTTTTGGTGCGGGCGGTCGACATATCCATACACCAGGACCATGAAAACTGAATTCTTACTTTGTTCATGAAAACACTGATTGCATGTGTGTTTCGAGAAGTATTATTTAAATATCATCTTAAACCAGGTCAGCTCACTAGGTATAATCGTTTGACCATGTCACGTTGTTTCTTTCAGGATGCCTTTTCTCGGACGACCAGCTAGAGCCCAGAGGGATGTGCGTACTGACAGCCTGTCGATCGACAAGGCATCGGTACAGGGCCCTCTTGCAGTTGAGGCACCAGCGGAGGCACCAGCGGTACTACCATACGTAGGTCCACCAATGCCACTAGCCCCAGTAGTAGGTGATGCACGCCACTAGAGTGCGCTGCACGAGTTCCAGCACCAGAGGCCACCCAGGTTCTGGGGAGAGACAGACACGCAGGCGGCTAAGGATTGGCTGGAGGCTGTGGTGAGAGTCTACAGGCTAGTGGGGACGCCGGCAGACTTCATGGGGATCTTTGCTGCCAGCCTTCCTTAGGCAGTAGCAGGCAGGTGGTGGAGCCACTTGTTCCAGTTTTACGACAGGATGACCATCACATGGGAAGACTTCGAGACCTTCTTCCGGGTGGATTTTGTTCCAGTAGCTCTACACCCTGAGCGTGTTCAGGAGCTACTGCCTTTGCCGCGTGGTATTCGATCAGTAGCCGAGTCATCTGTGGGTAGCAGACAGATGATGCAGAGGTCCAGGAGGACTAGACCAGGAGTTGGGTGATCTCATGATTTAGGATCGGTGGTGCGGGGCACCCAGGGTGGGGACAAAGCTAGGCGTGCCAGAAACAGACAGTGTTACCCATACGGCGGAAAGGGTCACCTGGCACGTGACTGTCCGACTCCTCGTACAGTTGATTCGCAGGCTTTGGAGGAGCCACCGAGTCAGAAGCAGCGATGGGTGCTTGAGCAACAGTCGAGCAGTGGACAAGGTAGTAGAGCTCCGGGAGCAAGTAGATAGGAGCAGAACTAGTGGATACGACTCTTGTACTTCTAGTTCCATGTTGTTGTTGTATTCGTGTCATTGTACTATGATATGCAATAATAAAAAAGACACTTATCTTTATTTGCTTTCTCGTCCATTTTTTTGGTTGATACTGAGTGGTCCTGGTTAAGACTGTTGACTTGACCCTCACTTTCGAGATTTCTACTGGAGGAGACCCGGTGAACTCACACTGATGCCGACAGTGTGACTCGACCCATGGTTGTGAGAGTGACAGTTGGATCTCTTGGTAGATACGTCGAGGCCTTACGATGTCGTCCATGGCATGAATACATCATTCATGTCATGATTGACTGTATTAAGAAATGAGAGTGGTTCATCCAGGGGATGAGACTGAGTTTCTCTTTTCCGCATAGGAGAAATTTTAGCAGCACTTTCAGATCTTAGGTGAAGAAGGTGCAGATCATCTAGGAGCGGATGAAGACTGCACAGTTCAGTAAGAAATAGGAATCCGGCTCTAGTATTAGAGACATGAGTGTGTTAAATGTTTCATAAAGTGGAAGATTTAAGGAGATACGAGTCTGCGAAACTGCAGACATGGCGGCAGATCTAAGAGAACAACATGAGGTGGTGTACATCTTAACATGCTACAACCACCAGCCTTAGTTATCCCCACCAGGCTCAGGGAGATGGAGGGCGGAGGAAGAGTGCGGCTGCATGCGGTCAAAGAGTGTGACCCAATAGCTCTAAAAATGATTCAAGGGATAGTCTTTGTCCACTACTAGTTGCTGTAGTAACAGACGTCGATAAGAACGATTCCTTGCTTTCGCAAATCTTGTTCTAGACCATGAGGTTCCATAAGCCGTGGAGTAGACCCTCACGTCTGGAGATACCTTGGGAGGAGACTCGATAATAACACTTACTCCGGCGGTGTGGTCAGACCCTCGAGGCGAGGGTTTCGATTGGAATCTATTGGGAACAGCATTGTGGCCTTACGACATTAGTTTGAGTATGGAATGGGCAATAACAGTTCATACTCAAATTGATGGTTTTAGGCAAACATCGGGATGGGTTTTCCTTGGACGGCGAAAAGGAAACCCCAGGAAGCACAAGATAAACACTTTCACATGAGGGTGTGAATGATCTCTCTTGGGTAGGTCAACCATACCCACATGGCAGCAGTCGTTTGAGTTTCAGTTCTTACAAGAATTGGAGACCTCTGGAGTTCGAGGATAATGATCACATCCTTATACGAGTCTCACCTCGGCGAGGTTTACGTGGATGTGGCCAAGGCATCAAGTTATCTCTGAGGTTCAACGGACCTTTCTATGCGATTAGCTAGGTAAGTGAGGTGGTTTACCACTTGACCCATCCACCTCAGTTGCACCAGGTGCACGACGTTTTCCATGTATCTCAATTGAGGAGATACGTGCTCGACCCTTCGCATATCATCGACCATGAGGACCAGGACGATGGTGACGGGGTTACTTCCACGGAGGTTCCAGTAGGGATCGATGATCAACATGAGCGGATCCTGTGAGGATGGTCGATTTCTCTGGTGCACTTTCTTTGGCAGTACGAAATCTCCAGGTAAGCACATGGGAGCGGAAGGCTCAGATGTGTGCTCAATACCGCTTTTGTGACCCTAGTTTGTATTGAAGCTTTACGGGGACGTAAATCCCTAAGGTGGGAGTAATGTAAAGTCCCGGAAATTTAAAGGAAAAGTTTTTATTATTTTTCATTGGAATTTTACAGGAACACAGTTTCTGACGGTGCCTGATTCCGAGGCCTGTTGTGCCCGGAATCATTTTCTGAAATTTAGCTCGGGTACGTTCAGTGAACCAACGAGAGGGTTTTTCTAACTTCTGAACCGGTTCTCGGAATTTAAATCTGAGGGCACCGATGAACTCGCAACACCGGTAATTTCTTAAGGGGACCTTTACCGCAATTGTGTTTACTCGGGAGGAGAAGTTAAAAATTGTGGGTTATATATGAAGTGAATAAAATTGTGGAACAATTTTATTTTTGTATCTAAGTGGCTATATCCTACATGTGGGAGTTGGGGGGGGGGGAACCTAACTACCCATGTGAGGATAATAGTGAGGTGGGTCCCACACGATCCCCAACCATACAACTTCCCATAACTCTCATAACCTTTCCCCTCTCATTAATTTGTAACACTCAAAGAAACCCCTCTTTAACTCTCCCATCATTTATGAGGACCTTCTCTCTCCATCTCTTAACTCTTGCCAACATATACAAATTAATTAATTGAACCTACTCAATTAATTAATTAAGTGTTTTGAGTTTTGAAATCTTAAATGGCTTGTGTTAATAAAATAATGAGGGTAGCTTGTTATTTTATTTTGGGAGGGATTTTGTTGTGCTAAGGAAGATTGGGAGAGAATTCTTGTGACGAAGAAGAGGACTTCCTTCTCGACGAAGAATGAAATCTTCTTCGATGATGAATGTTGGTTCCGCGAAGAACGATCGACATGCCATCTTTTCTCTTCTCTGTGACAAGTGAGGAGACGCCGCATCAGACGCACTCCGACGTCGCCTACAAATTCTTTCCTCATGATGCCGTTTTCTGCGACGCCCGACGTACGACATCAATTATCAAGGTAGTGGAATTTATTTTTGTGGTCTCTTATCTTTTGGAAAAAGAACGACGAGCGCGGACCAACCAATTCCAGGTTGATCCGCGGATCGTTCGTTCATGCGGATTGATGTTGAGAATTATTATTTAATTTGTTCGTGATTATTACCATGACGTTCTTCGTGAAATATGACCTTTTTCTATCAATTAACGAGAGGGGGCCGGACCGCACAAACACAGCCGACCCTCCTCCTTATCCATGTGGGTTTCTTTTGTGGATTGAAATGGGAATGGCGCGGTGCCGTCGCACCGCGCGGAAACGTGCGTCAAGGAATGCGCGGTGCAATTGCGCCGCGCCGTGAAAACGAACAAGGACGCGACTCCGTCGCGCCGCGTCGGAGAAACCCGAAGACATCTGTGGACGGAGTCGGGCCACGACGAAGGGGTGCGGTGCCATCGCGTCCCGCTAGAGAACCACGAAGATGGCACATTTTGTTAATTTACATGCGGATTGACGGGTGATGACAAACGAAGCAGGACGGGTGTTGTGGGATCTTTTCAGCGAAGGTCGGATCCTGGGGTGACCACTGCCGAAGACCGCAGGCGAATCAGACCACCGGAGCGCGTCCGGTGGTTCGCGGAAGCCCCTACCGGCGCGCCCCGCTGGTGCGGCGGTGCCGAAGGTCGGGGGCGGCGGCGCCCGGAGCGCCGCCGGAAGAATCCGCCGCGGCTAAAGCCGCAGTGGCGGAGCGTGGTCCCGCGACAGCGCGGGACCGGAGGGGAGTGGCGGGACGAGGTCGGCTGCCGCGTCCGCTGGCACGGGCGGCCCCAACCGCGGGGTCACGGCTCTTCACGTGGGGGCAGCACCCCACGCACGGTTCGGCCGTTCGGCTGAACCCCCGACTGAGCCAGGCGGGCATGGGAAGACCAGGCCCGGCCACGCCCAGCCGGGCCGGACCACGCCGGCCGGGCCGGACCCGCACCCGGGTTTGGTCGACCTGGTTCAGGCCGACCTAGGGGGTCTCGGGCCGGGTCGGTCCGTGCCCGAAACCCCCGTTTTCGGACCCCTCATGGTATTTCGCTCATATCTTGAGATTAGACCTCCGATCGACGCACCATCAGTGGAGATGCGATACTTGGATCAAGACGGTCGTTTCTGTATATCGCACTCAATGTTTCAGAACACTTTGGGTTCAGCCGGGTTGGTTTGGATACGAAACCAACCAGGCCCTCGGAGCGGAAACGCTTATATCTTGAGCTCCAGATGTCCTATTGAAATTCCGTTGACTTTGATGGATTCTCTAAGTGAGACGGATCTTTTGGATTACTCCGCTCGATGTTTGGATGTCGTCGGAGTGCGGTCGGGTTGGTTCGCTCACGAAACCAACCGGGCCCCTGGAACGAAAAGGCCATTAACTCACAGACCGGGCGTCCGATTGACGCGCCGTCTCTCTCGTTGAATTACTCTTGATTAGACGGAACTTTTGGCTTACTTTATCCGAGTTTTGGTTTTTTTTGGATAGTGGTCGGGTTGGATTGTACCCGAAATCCAACCGGGCCCTTGGACGGAAAAGCTATTATCATTCAGACAAGACGTATGTTTGACGAACCGTCAACGGTGTTGGTGATCTCGTTGAGAAACGGTCCCTATGAGTATACCCTATGAGAGTTCGGGGTACAGTTGAGATACGGCCGGGTTGGTTCGCTCATGAAACCAACCGGGCCCCTAGGACAAAAAGGCTAATAACTCACAGACCGGGCGTCCGATCGACGCGCCGTCTGTTGCGTTGAGACCCCTATGACAAGGCAGTCCTTTGAGATACTTCTTCGTGAGACTTTTAGATACATGGAGTATAGACCTGTAGCTCGTGGAGCGGACCCTTCTCAGAGACAAGCGTGCGGAGTACAGAGACTGTGTAGCCGACTGAGACCTCACGACTGCTTGACCGACTCCACTTGGAGTGAGTCGACTAGCTCAGTGGACGGAGCACTAATTTGTTTGGGTGCAGACCCATGGCAGACAGAGCACTACCTGTGTGACAGTGCAGACCTGCGGTACTCATCCGGAGAGTATCTCAGCAGGCTACTAGGGGGTGTGCACTACTGTGTTTGGGTGACATACCCCGGCGGGAAGCACTACTGTGTTTGGGTGGCTGACCCGCGGTACTCGACAAGAGGAGTACCTCAGCAGTCTTAGGTTAGTGAGCAGTACCTCGAATTCATGAAAGGACCACTGTACACTCTAGAGACGGGGCTTTTCAGCAGTTACGGTTTCGATAATGAAAATCCTGGTTTGAGCTGAGACTTTTGACCTTTGTGTTTATCTCATGATTGAGATGGGTCACTTGATAACTTAGCAATGTGTATGGGCATATACCTGGGTAGTGGTTATCTGTTGATTTCAAGATCATGGTGTTTTCCTCATGATTGAGATGGGTTTCTTGATAACTTAGGTATATGCATGGGCATATACCTAAGTAGAGGTTATCTGTTGAGATCTTCATTGTGGTTATCATTGTTGGTTTTTAGTGAGACCTTGAAGGTCTCGGGGTCCCTACTGAGTATCGTTATACTCACCCCTACACGGGCTATGCCCGCATCTCATTGTGTTGGTTGCAGATGACAGACAGTGCTGACGGAGGCCGAGTGTTCGAGGATTGGACGGTACCCGGAGGTGGACTACATGACGAGTCAGTACCCGTAGGTGGACTACATGACAATTCAGTCTCCGGAGGTGGACTTCGCGACGAGAAGACACACGGAGGAGGTTGATGGGTGAGATAATTGTGGAGGCTATTTGTACCTACCCTTCAGGTAGGATTCGTGGTGGACGATCTATGAGTTGCACCATCTGTACCTACCCTTCAGGTAGGATCCGAGGAGGACGACCCAGGAGCCACTTCCGTTCATCCAGCTGTTGTCATTTTTTGTTGTACTTTTTTCAGTTGTAGTTGTAGTTTCTTTTGGGATTTTATTCTGGTCCATTTACCTTTTAGCACTTCTCTTTGTACTTTGTCTTTTACTTCCTCTTGTACTCTGTGGTGTTTTGTTTACTTTTATAAAGGCAATGCCTTCCCAGTTATCGGGATTTACGCCTTTGGTGCTAGTCGCCAGCCCCTGGCATATGGAAGGCGGGCTTGGGGTAGTCACGGAACGGTCCCTGAGGACGGGTCGTGACAAATACTATGCAAAAATAACTACTAAATTTTGTTTCATGTAGGGGTAGAATGGTGAACCCTAGTCAACCAATTAACAACTGTGATTATTGATTTTTTTTATTTTTACAACTATTACATAAAAATTAAAATGTATTCTATGAATATAATATAATCACCTAAATTAATTGATATTTAATTATTAATAAAAACAGTTATATGATTATTTTAACTCAATTGAAATTTTATAGGAACATGGTGTATGAAAATTATATTATTATTTATTTAGTTATATCTAATTTTTATTTGGAAATGGATTTATTCTATTTATTATGTATTTTATGAATAATTGTTGTAAATTTAATATATGTCTGTCATAGTCTTCCAATATAATGATTATCATAAACACCAATTTGTAATAAATAAAATTACCCATTTCACTAACAAACCAAAAGCATGTGTTTAATACATAGTATTTCAAAGTTTTTACATTTCCACGATTCTTTTAGGCCAAACATCAGGGAAATAAAAAAACATTATATTAAAAATAGAAAACATCCTTATTGAGTATATTTTTTCATCAAAAATAGAGGTTTATTGTTAAAACCATATTAATTAAAAACAGATTTTATTTTCTTTTGTGAGAATAAATATTATTATTTGATCATTATATAGTTCAAAACCATCTTTATATTGAATGGAAATCATTAAAAAATATTGGGCACATAATGATCAAGTAGGGACAGAAAAATAATGTAATCACATTACTCTAGTGAAAACATGAAAACCCATTATAATGTTTACCATATAGTAGTAAAACATTGATAAAATAAATACAAAGTTTACACATAATACAATACACCTTTTAAAAAATATTACATTTTAAACCTATTATAAATAATAATAAAATCATTATAGATTCTTGAAGACTGTAGGAAAATATAATGACAATTCATTGAAAAACAAATTTTTCATGTTTAAAATCTCTAAATATTTTTCTACCTAATTAAATAATAATACCTCAATAAAAATACCTTCTATCAGTCATTGAATATGTATCTTGGACAAAAATATTCATAACCCTTGTTCACTCAGGTCAAACACATGTTTAAATATTTAATTTCTCGTTATTTCTATTATAGTAACCAATCTCCTTACCTTGATCATTTATTCATTTGAAGGGTACATCATTATGTTATTTATTAGAGTTTTATATCATGATTTCCTATCATTAGAGTCGTATCTCACTGATAATTTATATATCTAATGAATCATATACTGAATATAAGAGAAAAAAATTATTTCTTTTTGCAACATAAATCCCATTAAATAACTTATTTAGACCCATATGAAAAATAGTTTAAATTTTCAAATAATCATAAGGAGAAATATTCTTCAAATCAAAGATTCAAATAAATGGAAAATTCATTGAATATGGGGAATAATAAAAAAATTTAAAACCAATTGTAACACGTAAGTGATTCTTGGAAATGGTTACAGAATTTTATTATGGGAATAGGTGGTATGGTGATATACTTAAATAATCATTCTTTTTCACTTTTTTAAATGTAAAAAAAATTTGTAATAAAAATGTTGACTATATTTCTTTTTAAAAAGTTGTAAATAATGTTATATATAGTATTAAATTTAATTTATCAATCTTTTATCCATAAATAATAACATTCTTGAATGTTACAAAATAATAACGAATGAAGGAGAAATATTCTAAGACATTTTGAGGAACAAATATCTTATATTATGTCCCATATAACATCATACATTATCTAATATCTAAATAATTAAATTATAACAATTCTATAAAATATGAAGAAAATTTTTCAAGTTCATTACCTTATAATTATTCTCTTTATTCCATTTTTACTATGTTTTATATATTTACTAAACTATTTATGATTACGTTGGACATTTAAAGGATGTTTGATTTATAAAAATTGAATATAATTGATGAGGTCACCATTGAAAATTTTGTTATGGTTCCATTAACTATTGAATAAAAAATTCATAATTATCATATTTATTTATTATAATCACATTTAAAAAAAATATGAAAGATGGAAATGAACAATAATCCGTGTTGTTTCATTTATATGTTTTCACATATTTATTCATGAATAATGTATTCATTTTTATAATAATTGGAATGTAAATTAATTAAGTAATATTTTAATTATAAAAAATCATATTTTTTTTATAAATTTCATATCTATTCATTATTTTCTTTTTTATGACAATCCTTGTTTTGTAAAAATGAAAAACTAATCACATTGTTTTGATGAGGTGATAATATACATCTATTCAAGATGGAAAATATCATAATCGTGTTGATGGTATGGTACGATATTGAGTAATAAATTATATTAAAATAATCATTATTATATTATAATTATAATGAATATTAAATTTATCCATCATAACAAAATCCAAATTATGTATTGATATGGAATGAAAAAAATGCATCATAATGGTGGCAGTCCACATGTATATAGGGAAGAATATTCAATTTCCTAGAACATGTAAAATGATATTGTAATGTATTTTAAAAAATCATAATAAATCAATTTTATATTCAATATACTGGTGTTATTTTTTCAGTATGGTTAATGAACATTTGAAGGAGGTAGACGGAGAAAAAAACCTGAAGAACGTGGTTTTAAATAATATAACTTCATTTGAAATCAATTATTTTCTTACACAATATGATTTAAAAGTATGGCATCTTCAAGAGTAAATTAAATTTAGGACATGGGGATCAATTTTGTGAAGGTATTCAGATATATATTGTTAGATATTCAATGAAAAAATATTTTTAGAATGTGAGGAGGGTAGGTTCCCTTTTAAGAGTTAGGGGAATGGCACACTTGTAATTACTAACAATTGTATGATAACATAAAGTCATTTTCATGAGAATGTGGCACTAAAATACCAAAATGTAAAATATAATATGATATGGATTAAAATAGAATCACCTAGTAAGAATTAATATTAGATATTGAGGCCATATTATATATTTTTATCATTAATTAAACCATATTATCCTTTACCTTGGTTATTATATTTTTTCCATGATTTCTATTCATATTTTCTAAAAAATAATTGACTATATTATAAAATCTTATATTTGTAATTTAAAATATGAAATATGATTTTGAATATTAAATTTTTAAAACATTATGAATTTAACTTCAATATATATACACAAACCATAATGAAAATTGTATTTAAAAAACAACTTTTTAAGTAAAATCATTATTTTGTTTTCCAAAAGACAGAACATTTATAATTACTATGATATCTGTTGATTTTTTTCTTATAAGGGAACAATATTCAAATTGTATCCCAGAATACAAAAATTTTCTCTTTTAAACACTTGAATATAAATGACAATTTTAATAAATATTTTTATTTTTAATTATTCAACCTAAAATAAATATTTCCAAAAAATAAAAAAATCAATAGAAAATATAAACTTTTGATACCAAATCTGAATATAAATTTATATAACTAAATTTTTTAAATTATGAAATTCAATATTTCAATAAAACATTATATTATAAAAGTAAAAATATGTATATATTAAGCTATTATATTTTGTTTAAAATTACATATATAAATATGAAGAATATTAATCCATGAAATGAATTCATATAAATCATAAAATTTATTTATTTATAAAATGAACTATGTTTTTGTATTCTACCCATTTATGAAAATAGATTTTTGTAATTTTATTTATTACCGAAATAAGTGAGTTTAAATTTCACTCCTATATTTTTTTGATTCCCATGATTTATGGTACATCCTCTGATTATTCTATAAGTCCTTAATTATGTGAATTACCATGTTTTAAATTTTTGTCTATCTATGATATAAGATATGAACTAGATTATTATTAAAAGAATGATTTGATAGAAAATATAACACTTTAAGGGTCAGATGATGATATGAAGTAGTTATATATTTATTTATCAACAAAACATGAACAAATTCCTATAATAAAAAGAAAATAACAGGTAATTCTATTTGATAAAAAAAATAAGCAAAAATTTCAATTAATGTAATAGTGTCTAATGAACATCAATTTTAACATTCCCACTATACCAAAATTCATAACATTTTTCTAAGGATATAATTTATATAAATAATATGGTCTCCCTAAAATGAATAGTCTTAACCTTTATTATATATATAATTATTAAGTCATTGTTGAGTCTTCAAAATTTGTTTTTGAAACATATTAATCATATAAACCATTTATATTGTAGTTATTTTCTACGGAACTTCCATTTATCGATATTTTTCCAACAAGATGTACTTAGAAACAACATTCAATATAATACCTCAAAAAGATCAACTAATATACTTGAATGTGTCGATTTATTATTAGAACATTCCACAAATGAAATATATTTATCTAATAATCACAAAACATTCAATTAGAAAACCCAAATTATATCATCCAATGTCTATATCATTCACTCTAACTATTGCAATATGTTTATGTCATGTGATTCTCATTTTAAAAATACTATACATTAATTTATATAAGTACCAAGACTTAAACATTACATAATACACTTATTAAATTCCCAATGATATTATTTGTTTAGTTTTAATGAATATTTATAAAACATTAAATCATATAAACCCATAAAAATACCAAGTGGGTGAAACTAAAAAAGAATCCATTTCATTCATAATAAAAAATATTTTATTAAAACATGGATTCTTAAAAAAAATCATCTTTACATCTTATTTTCTCTTACCCATAGATAAAACCTATTAAAAAATATTAAAACATGGGATTCTCAAAAAATACTAGTTAGGGATATTCAATGATGGAAGAAAACTATATGTACATGAATAATTATAAACATAACAAATCATTTTCACAACGTCATATTTCTCACCAATAATGTATCATATATATAAATTTTAAAAACATGATATTTAAATAAATCATATAAAAACATAAATAAAATATAATTTTATCTTAAAAAATTAATTAAATATTACTGTAACAGTCATGATTAACTTATTATTGGAAACCCTCATTGATACCTTACAATGTAACCCTCATGTCTACCTTACAGTGTATCCTTTGCAATTACACTTGGAGTAATCATACGTCCGACCTCCAAAAAAATCATAATTGATGAATTGGTGGAATATATAGGTCATATATTTCATCATAAATAATTTCAATGAACCAGAAAATTATCATAAATATTAATACATATATCATATATATAAATATTTGTTTTTAAAAAAGAAAATTAGAATAGTTTTTTAAGAAAAGTACCTTATAAATATCAAATATTTGAAGTAAAAGTTGATAAATTAAATGAATATGTATATAAAGTATAATTTCACATTATGAAGAATAATATAATAAATTTTTATTGAACAAATAATCTTAGTACAACATAAATATTTAAGTTTATGTTTAACCCAATGAATTGAAATTTGGTGAAGAGTTCCCTTTCCATTGATTCATCTTACATCAAAAAAATTCAATCCTATTTTATAATAGTTAAAACTATGTTATTATTTTTTAACATAAATATATTAAGTTTTATAACTTCTTATATGATCATTTTAGAATATCATTCCACCCATTAACTTATAATATTTTTTTATTCCACTGTTTCAAATAAGTTTGTTACAAGATTTCTATTGTCAGCTAGTAATGGATTTTCATCTTGAATAGATGAAAAACACAAGAATTACAATGGAAAGTTATTGATATTATTTGAGAATATTAATGGGTAAAATAAATCATTTCTCAATATATGATGATGAATCTTTGGAAAAAAACATTAATAACATTTATTTAGATCATTTTTGATGTTTTCCAATAATAACACTCTAGTATACATATATAATATAATATTATGTATAAAAGTAAATTCCAGAACAAAAAATTGGTTAAATCATAGATATAAAAATATTTTTTAATTTTAAAATTTATTTATGACCATACATGAAGTAATTAATTGAAATATAAAACACATCATTTATGACGTTGGTAAATTGACACATCAGAGATGATGTTTCTATTTTTAGAATAAAATGGAGAAGAGAAGAAGTATGATGAAACATTTTCCCATGAAAATAATAAAAATGCAGTATATATAGGATACTAGAGTTTTCAATCTTGGTGAATAAGGGTATGTGAAGTGATTATAAGAAAAGAAAAAGAAATTAAAATACAATAAATGAAATTAAATGAGGATTTTTTCATCTTTAATTCTCTTCCTTCAGAACCTCCTTAAGGAATTTGGTTTTGGAAATTTAGTGAGACTAAATGGATATAGACATAGGTAAGAATCCTAGAAAATTATTTGGGAATAAATTAAACAAGCACAATGTCTTTGAGATATTAATAGAATATATGGGGAGGGGAGGTATTCATAGTTTATGAGGGGGGGGGTCTCATTATTATATTCATTTGTTTATTAGTTTGAATAAATACTACAAATAATTTGATAATAATCATCAAATATATTATTATAAGGAATAATAGTTTGAGATTTTTGGATTTAATTAACCTTAAATCATATATGACTCAACAAATTGTGTATTTAGCTTATATTACAAAGTACCATATTTCACTATTCATAAAAAATTAAAATTTCTAAAAAATACCAAAAATTCATTCATACCATTATTGTAACAGCCCAATTTTTTGGAACATAAATTTAAATGGATAATGTTATATTTTAAAATTTTGTACTTTACTTCTTGTTTTCAAATTAACAACACCATGTTTTATATATATTATATAACTTAATATTTTCAAGTTTTACTATGTATTTTATGTTCTATCTATAATGTCATAGTATTTTTATTATGAAACCTAGTTGTTAAAAACCATTATGTTTTACAATGTTTCAAAAATTATATATTTCATGTGTGTTCTAGAATTATATTATATGTCATGCTTTATACATTAAAATGTCAAAACAATAGTTTTTATTTCTAATGTTTTTTTGCACTAAAATGTATTATCTTTAAAATGTAGTTTCCAATTGAAGTTAATTTTTGTGCTTTGAAATGTAACATGAACTCATGAATTGAAATATTATTTTCTTTAAATAAATGTTTTCATTAATAAGTTAATATATAGATATATATATATATAATTATAAAAACTATTATTTAATATTTATTTTTTTGAATTTAATATTAATATAAACTTTTTTTATATACAATTAATTATTATTAATTTTAAAATAATATATTTTATAAATATTAGAATATAATTTATGTTTTTAAAAATTATAATTCTATATAATAAATTTATTTTAAAAAAATTCCCCTTTAATATGTGTTTTTAATATATATATATATGTATCATACATATATATATGTTATTGAAAACGTTTTTTAATGATTTTATTTGTTTTATAAAAAATATAATTATAAAGTGTGAAATAATTGAATTGAAAAATAATGGCTGACATACAACAAGGGTGATTTAATTAGGGAGATAAATGTGTTGAATCAAATAAAAAACATTAGTTAAAAAAATAAAAAAATATGATATTAAGACATTTTATCTTGAAAGTGACACGATACAAACCAAAGTATAAAAAACAAAAAACTATTCAATCATGTTTTGAGTCCTTGATTAGCTATTTTATTTAATTAATTAATTATTTTTATTTAGTTTCTCCCATAATCTTGCGCATCCTTTTTTTCTTTTATAAATTTGGACGACATCTATGCTAAACCCACACCCTACATGAAAACTCTAAGAGTTCTCTTCCTGAAATCTCCAGCAAGCCCTCTCTGGTCTGAGCCTCTCATCCAAGTCTAGTAAGGGGCCTTTTAAAATTTTTTTATTATATAACACTGATCATAGATTTTTTGTATATAATCGAATACATATAGGTATATTTATTTTTATTTCCAATCAAATCTATTTCATGTTTTCAAATGATGGACGTTTGTGTTCGAGATTTTATAATGTTGTAAGGGTTATATTTATTTCTTATTATATACATTGAAAAGAAATATGTATATATATAATTATGTAATTTCATATCTTTCTAATTAAAAACACATATATGATAGATTTTCTTTACTTAAAGGATCTTTTTTATAAAATATTATCATTGTGTGGGTGTATTCATGTTAATTGTATTTCATGTTTTTTTTTCTAATAAAGGGTTTCATTATATGATGTTGGATTTGATAACTTATACATATATATGTGTATAATATATATATATATATATACTTGTTTGATTATATGTATTAAATGAAATTTTCATATGTGATATGTTCCTCTTGATTCAAATAGATTGTTCTTATAAACCCTCTTCGTTGTAAAATTGTATTTTTATGATCATTTCAGAATATATTTTACATATACATGTATAAAAATTCATACTTAAACATATATTGGTTATTTTTTCGGTATATATATATACAGGGTTTCTAATTCCATAATCTGTATTTCTAAGATTATGTTGGAAAATAATTCCCCTCTTTGAATTAAAACATAGTTAGAAATGTTTAAAAATAAATTAATCAACCCATGGTATATATTTAAATAAATATGAATAATATCATAATTATCGTGTGTATAATTTATTGTTGATTTATCATCATATTTCTAAAAATTCACATAACATGTTGACAAGATATTTGAAATAAGGATCCTACATATAGTTAGGGCCATGCAATTGTGCACAACATCGACACTCATTGTAATATAATAAACACTTGGTTTCAATTTTAATTTATAATTCCAAAAAAATAAAAATTATATGGAAATCATTGAGAATATTTTATTTTAAATTCTTCCATTAAAATATTTATAATCAATTATTACGATAAATAGTGGAAAATATATTTCATATAAAAAGGTTAAAATACTATTATGGTCCATGAAAAGCCTATGTGGTAGATGTTTTGGTTGTAACCAAACTTGAAAGTGATGGAATATATATTCATGTATTGATATAAATATAATTATATATATATATAATTATGAATGGTCATTTTAAAGTAGTGGCGTGTTTTCAAAATAGAAATCTCCAGTGAAAATATATACATAACTAAAGCAAGCTTGAGATGTTTTTAGAAAATCTGTCACATGATCTTTGTAAATATGGAAGGTCATTGGAAAGAGAACCCATCCTTCACTAAGTGGTTAGGCCCATACAGCCTCCAAAGATTCATGTGACATCAAAAATAGTGTTTTGTTTTCACAAGCTTCTGTATTGTATTTCGTAAAACACAGGATTATGTTCAATGCAATTTTGAATGTATGTATTTTCTAAAATGGATTAGTATTTCAAGCTGTATGTAATTTCAAAAAGTATTTTAAAAATGATATTTTTTATGTATTTCTTAAATTATTTTCAAATATTGGTTTATAAGGATTTATCTAAGGTTTTTATCATCCCCTTACTGGGTATTTTTTTTCTCACCCCTTTACTTTAAAATGATTTTCCACAGTTCATGTAGATTTTCCTGAAGGTGTTCACTTCTCTTGTAGTGTTAACGCACATCATTTTTTTGTTTCTTGTATTTTTTTTTGCTGAAAATATGATAATTTATAAGTTTTTTTCTATTTTAGAGATCCAAGACCATAAAAAGGTCCTCTGTTAATTAATGTGTAAGGCTAGGTCATTATAGTTGGTATTAGAGGAATGGTCTGGAAAAATTTGGTGATTAGATGTTGTCGAGTTTTGAGGTTCAGTAGTCCTAGTGTTTCTTAATTCTGAATATGGAAATTTAGAATTATTTTTAGTCCGATGAAATGAATTGTGAGGATGCAATTATTTTTAATGGGTGAATAATGTAACACCTTGAGTTTTATGAACATGAATTTAAATGGGTAATGATATATTTTATAATTATTTATATTACATTGTGTTTTCAAAATAATAACACTTATTTTTATAAATATTATATAACTTAATCATTTGAAGTTTTTTTATGTATTTTATTTTCTATTTATAATGTCATAGTATTTCAATTGTGTAACCTAGTACTTACAAAACCATTATGTTTAATAATGATTCAAAACTTATGTATTTAAATTGTGTTCTATAATTAATTTATAAGGTATGTTATATACATTTAAATGTTAAAACTAAAGTTTTTATTTCATGTTTTGTTTAGTACGTAATGGTATTATCATTAAAATGTAGTTTCCAATTGAAGTTAATTTTTTATGTTTTGAAATGAAAAATGAACTCATGAATTGAAATATTATTTTCTTTAAATAATTGTTTTTTTTAATAATTTAATATATACATATATATATAAATATAATTTTAGAAAGTATTCTTTAATATTTACTATTTTGAATGTATTGTTAATATAAACATTTTTATATATAAAAAGTATTATTAATAATTTTATAATGTTATATTTTATAAATATTTGAAAATATATTATGTTTTTATAAATTATAAATGTATTTAATAAATATATTATAAAAAACCCACATTTATTATGTGTTTCTAATATAAATATGTATATATATATATCGTTTATATCTATATATTATATTCAAAACGATTTTTAATTATTATATTTGTTTTATAAATAAATATAATGTCAAAGAGTGAAATTATTGATTTGAAAAATATAATGTTGACTAACAACAAGGGTGAATTGATTAGAGAGTGAAATCTGTTGGAACAAATAAAAAATTTGTGTTAAAAAAAGAAAAAAATATGATATTAAGATATGTTATCTTGAAAGTGATGTTAAGAAAACCAAAGTATAAAAAAACTATTCACTAATTTTTTGACTCATTGATTAGCTATTTTATTTGTTTATTTATTTATTTATAGTTAGCTTCTCCCATAAGCTCGCGCAACCTTTTTTTCTTTTATAAATTGAGACGAAGACTGAGATAAAACCACACCTTGCATGTAAACCCTAAGGGTTCTCTTCTCCAAATCACTAGGAAGCCCTCCCTTTTCCGAGCATCTCATCCAAGCAATGTAAGGGGAGTTTTAAAATTTTTATTATTATATAAAACTGATCATATAGTTTTTTATATAATTGGATACATATAGGTATATTTATTTGTATTTCAAACCAAAGCTATTTCATGTTTTCAAATGATGGATGTTTGTGTTCAAGATTTTATAATGTTGTAAGAGTTATATTTATTTTTGATTATATACATTGAAATGAAATATTTATACATATATATATATATATATGTAAGTTCATATCTCTCTAATTCAAAACACATATATGAGAGACTTTCTTGATTTAAATGATCTTCTTTAAAAAATATTTTCATTACAAGGGTGTATTCATGTAACTTATAGTTCATGGTTTTATTCCAATAACGGATTTCATTATTTTCAATTGGGTTTGTGAACTTATACATATATATGTGTATAATACACATATATATATATGCATGATTATATGTTTTAAATGCTATTTTCATATGTGATATGTTCTTTTTTTTCGAAGAGATTGTTCTTAGATACCCTCTTCGTTGTAAAAGTGTATTTCTATGATCATTACACAATAGCATTTACATATATGTGTTTATAAATGCCTACATACACATATATTGGTTATTTTTTTGTATATATATATAATGGGTTTCATATACCTTAAACTGTATTTCTAATTTTATGTTGGAAAATAATTCCCCTCTTTGAATTAAAACGTAGTTGGAAATGTTTTAAAATAAATTACTCTACCCATGGTTTATATTTATATAAATATGGATGATATAATTATTATCATGTTAATAGTTTTATCTTTGATTTGTCATCATATTTCTAAAAATGTGCAAAACATGTTGACATGTTTTTTTTAAACGTCGCTCCTACATATAGTCATGGCCGTGTGATCGTGCACGTCATCGACACTCGTTGTAATATAATAAACACTTTTTTTCAATTTTAATGTTTAATTCCAACAAATAACAATTAATTGGATATAATTGAACATATTTTATTTTAAATGCTTCAATTATAACTTTCATAATCAATTATTACGATCAATATTGGAAAATGTATTTCACATAAAAAAGAATGTAATACTTGGATGGTCTGTGCAAAGCCTATGTGGTAGATGTTTTGGTTATAACCAAACTTGAAAGTGATGCAATGGATGTTCATGTATTAATATATATATATAATTATATATATACATATCTGTGTGTGTGTGTGTGTAATTATGAATGTGCATTTTAATGCAGCGGCGTGTTTTCAAAACAGAAATCTCTAGCGAAAATATATACAAAACTAAAGAAAGAAAGAGATGCTTTTTGAAAATATGGCACATTATTTTTTTAAATATTTAAGGTCATTGGGGAGTGAACCCATCCTTTTCTATGTGGTTAGGCCTAGAAAACCTTCAACGATTCAAGTGACCTTAGAAATAGTGTTTTGTTTTCAGAAGTTTGAGTACTATATTTTGTAAAACACTGGATTATCTTCAAAGAAATTTTGAGCGTAAGTATTTTCTAAAATAGAAGAGTATTTTACGTCATAAGTAATTTCAAATAGTTTTTTAAAAAAGTTATTTTTTAGTTATTTCTTAAATTATTTTCAAACAATTCTTTATAAGGATTTATCAAATGTTTTCATACACCCCTTACTGGGAATTTTTGTTCTCACCTGTTTATTTTAAAATGATCTTCCACAAGTCACACAGATATTTTCAAAGTCATTCTCTTCGCTTGCAATGTTAGCACACATCATGTTTTTGTTTGCTTTGGTTTATTGTTTTTGAAAATATGATTATTTTTAGGTTTGTGTCTATACTACATAACCCAGATCGGAATGTGGTCCTCTATTATGTAATGTTAAATGTTGGGTCCTTATAATTGGTATTAGGGGAATGGTATGGACAACATTGGGTATTAGATGTTGTTGAGTTTAGTGGTTCTGCATTCCTAGTGTTTCTCAATTATAGATGTGGAAATATATAAATTTTTTCATCTTATTAAATGAATTGAGAGGATTCAATTCTTTTTAAGAGGTTAATAATGTAATACCCTGAGTTTTATAAACTCGAATTTAAATGGATACTATTATATTTTATAATTTTTTACATCGTGTTTTCAAAATAATAACACCTAGTTTTATAAATATTATATAACTTAATCTCTTCATGTTTTCTGTGTATTTTATGTTCTATCTATAATGTCATATTATTTTAATTATGAAACCTAGTTCTTACAAAACCATTATATTTAATAAGGTTTCAAAACTTATATATTTCAAGTGTGTTCTATAATTATATTATAAGTTATGCTTTATACATTTAAATGTTAAAAAGTAGTTTTTATTTCAAATTTTGTTTACCACTTGAAAGTTTTATCTTTAAAATTTAGTTTCCAATTGAAGTTATCTTTTTATGCTTTGAAATGTAACATGTATTCATGAATTGAAATATTATTTTCATTAAATAAATGTTTTCCTTAATAATTTAATATATACATACATATATAATTTTAAAAATTATGTAATATTACTTACTATTTTGAATGTAATATTAATATAAATATTTTTTATATAAAAAATATTATTATTAATTTGAAGATATTATATTTTTTAAAAATTAGAAAATATATTTTATTTTTATAAATTATAATTTTATTTAATAAATTTATTAAAAAAATAACACACCTTTAATATGAGTTTCTAATATATATATATATATATATATCTTCTATATCTCTATATGTTATTCAAAACATTATTTAATTATTATATTTGTTTTATAAAAAAATATAATGTTAAAGACTGCAATTATTTAATTGAAAAATAACGCATTGACTAACAATAAGGGTGAATGGATTAGAGAGGGAAATTTGTTGGAACAAATAAAAAATTTTAGTTAAAAAAAGAAAAAAAATATGATATTAATATATGTTATCTTGAATGTGACATGAAACAAACCAAAGTATAAAAAACAAAAACTATTCACTTGTAACTTGAGTCATTGATTAGCTATTTTATTTTATTTATTTATTTATTTATAGTTAGATTCTCCCAAAATATTGCACAAACTTTTTCTATTTTATAAATTTGGAGTATGTCTAAGTGAAACCAACACCTTGCATAAAAACCTTAAGGGTTCTCTTCCTCAAATCTCTAGGAATCCCTCTCTAGTACGAGCTTCTCATCCAAGCAAGGTAAGGGTAATTTTTAAAATGTTTTTATTATATAAAACTAATCATATAGTTTTTTTATATAATCGGATACATTTAGGTAAATTTATTTTTATTTCAAATCCAAGTTATTTTTTGTTTTCAAATGTTGGATGTTTGTGTTCAAGATTTTATAATGTTGTAAGGGTTCTATTTATTTTTGATTATATACATTGTAAATAAATATTTATAAACACACACACACACACACATATATATATATATGTATATAATTATGTAAGTTCATATCTCTCTAATTCAGAACACATATATGACAGATTTTCTCGATTTAAAGGATCTTTTTTATAAAATCTTATCTATGTAATGGTGTATTCATGTTACTTGAAGTTCATGGTTTTTTTTCCAATTAGGTAATTCATTATTTTAATTTTTTTGTGAAAATATACATATATATATATACATTTATGATTATATGTTTTAAATGCAATTTGTATATGTGATATGTTCTTATTATTTCAAAAAGATTTTTCTTTGAAACCCACTTCATTGTAAAAGTGAATTTATATGATCATTTCACAATGGCTTTTACATATATGTGTATATAAATGCGTACATACACATATATTGGATATATTATTTTGTATGTATATATAATGGTTTTTTATGCCTTAAATAGTATTTCTAATTTTATTTGGGAAAATAAATCCCCTCACTGAATTTAAACTAGTTTTTAAATGTTTTAAAATAAATTACTCAACCCACGGTATATATTTACATACATATGGGTGATATAATCATTATTATGTTTATAATTTTATTCTCAACAGATCGTCATTATTTTAATAATGCGTATAACATGTTGACATGTTATTTTAAACATCGCACCATCATATAGTCATGGCCATGAAATTGTGAACATCATCGACAATCGCTGTATTATAATAAACACGTGGATATAATTTTAAGGTTTAATTCAAAAAAAACAAGAACATGGATATCATTGAACATATTTTATTTTAAATACTTCCATTATAAGTTTCACAATCAATTAATATGATCAATAGGGGAAAATTTATTTCTATGAAAAATGATGAAATACTTGGATGGTCCATGCATAGCCTATGTGGTAGATGTTTTGGTTGTAACCATAATTGAAAGTGAAGAAATGGATGTTTGTGTATTGGTATACATGTAATTATATATATAATTATGAATGTGTGTTTTAAATCAGCGGCGTGTTTTCAAAACAGAAATCTCCAGTAAAAAGTTATACATAACAAAAGCAATCTTGAGATTTTTTTATAAAATCCGACAATTGATATTTGTAAATACGGACATCCATGCTGGATTGAACAAATCCTTCACTATATTGGTAGGCCCATATAGCCTTTAATAATTTATGTGACCTCACAAGTACTGTTTTGTTTTCCGAAACTTGTGTACTGTATTTCTTAAAACACTGGATTATGTTTAAAGAAATTTGAAATGTTAGTATAATATAAAATGGAATATTATTTTAAGTTTTAATTATTTTCAATTAGTATTTTAAAAAAGTTTATTTGTAATGTATTTTTTAAATTATTTTCAAACAATATTTTATAAGGTTTATCGAAGGTGTTCTTAAACCCCTTACTATGAATTATTGGTCTCACCCCTTTACATTAAAATGAGTTTCCACTAGTCATGCAGAGTTTTTGAAGGCATTCACATCGCTTGTGGTGTAAGTGAACATCATGTTTTTGTTTGTTTTATTTTATTTTTGCTGAAAATATGATAATTTTTATGTTTGGGTCTTTTCTCCAGAAACTATATAGGAAAAAGGTCCTCTGTTATGTAATGTTTAAGGTTGGGTCCTTATAATTTGATTAAAAGGAATGGTCTAGAAAAATTTGGAGATTTGATGGTGTTGAGTTTAGAGGTCCACCAGTCCTAGTGTTTTTTTAATTCTGTATATTGAAATTTAGAATTATTTTAGTCTAATGAAATGAATTGAGGGGACGCAATTCTTTTTAAAGGGGGAATAATGTAACACCCCTAGTTTTATAAACTCGAATTTAAATGGATATTGTTATATTTAATAATTTGGTACATTAGGTAATGTTTTCAATATAATAACACCTATTTTTTAAAAGATTATATACCTTAATCTTTTCATGTTTTTTACGTATTTTATGTTCTACCAATAATTTAATAGCATTTTAATTTTGAAACCTAGTTCCTAAAAAACCATTATGTATTATGAGGTTTCAAAAGATATTTATTTCAAGTGTGTTCTATAATTATATTATAAGTTATGATTTATACATTTAAATTTTAAAACTATAGTGTTTATTTATAATGTTGTTTAACACTTAAAGGTATTATCATTAAAATGTAGTTTCCAATTGAAGTTTTTTTTTGCATCGAAATGAAACATGAACTCATGAATTGAAATATTATTTTCTTTTAATAAATGTTTTCTTTAATAATTTAATATATAAAAATATATATAATTTTAAAAATAATTCTTTTATATTTACTATTTTAAATGTATTTTTAATATAAACATTTTTCAATATTAAAATTATTATTATTAATTTTATGATATTTTATTTTTTAAATATAAGAAAATATATTATCTTTTTATAAATTATAAATTTATTTAATAAATTTTTATAAAAAACTCATCTCTAATATGTGTTTCTAATATATATATATATCGTTTATATCTATAAATGCTATTCAAATCGTTTTATAATTAATATATTTGTTAAATAAAAAATTTAATGTTAATGAGTGATATAATTGAATAGAAAAATAACATGTTGACAAACAACAATGGATAATTGATTGGAGATAGAAATGTGTTCGAAAAAATAAAAACATTTAGTTTAAAAAAAGAAAAAAATAATATATTAAGATATGTTATTATGAATGTGACGTGAAACAATCCAAAGTATAAAAAAACAAAAAATTATTCACCCATGTTTTGAGTCATTGATTATATATTTTATTTATTTATTTTTTGTTAGGTTCTCCCATAAACATGCGCTGCCTTTTTTTCATTTATAAATATGGACGATGTCTAAGCTAAACCCACACCCGGCCTGAAAACCCTAAGGTCCATCTTCCTCAATTCTCTAGCAAGCAGTCTCTGGTCTGAGCATCTCATCCAAGCCTGGTAAGGAGATTTTTTAAATTGTTCTTTATATATAACTGATCATTAAATTTTTGTATATAATTAGATACATATAGGTATATTTATTTTTATTTCAAATCCAATATATTTCTTGTTTTCAAATGGTGGACGTTTGTGTTCAAGATTTTATAATGTTGTAAGGGTTCTTTTTATTTTTGATTATACTATTTTCAATGAATTATGTATACATATACTTATATATAAATATGTAATTTCATATCACTCTAATTCAAAAACCATATATGGTAGATTTTTTGGATTTAAAGGGTTTTTTATAAAATGTTATCATTATAATGGTGTATTCATGTTACTTGTAGTTCAAGGTTTATTTTCAATAAGAGATATCATTATTTTCATTTGGATTGGCAAACATATACATATATATGTGTATAATTTATATTTATATATGTATACACATATATGAATATATTTTTTAAATGAAATTTGCATATGTGATATGTTCTTCTTCTTTCAAATAGATTGTTCTTAGAAATCCTCTTCATTATAAAAGTGTAATTCTATGATCATTTAACAATAGATTTTACATATATGTGTATCTACATGTGTACATACACATATATATGTTATATTTTCTGTATATATATAGGGTTACTGATGACTTAAACCGTATTTCTAATTTTATGTTGGAAAATAATTCCCCTCCTTGAATTCAAAATTAGGTGGAAATGTTTTAAATTAAATTTCTACACCCATGGTATATATATATATATATATATGGATGATATCATCATTATAATGTTTATCATTTTATCATTTATTTATCGTCATATTTCTAAAAATACAAATAACATGTTGACGTGTTATTCTAAACACTACACCAGCATATAGTCACGGCCATGTGATTATGCACATCATCGACACTCGTTGTTTAATAACAAACACATGGTTTCAATTTTAACGTATAATTACAAAAAAACACATACATGGATATCATTGAACATATTTTATTTCAAAATCTTCATTTATAATTTTCATAATCAATTACTTCGATCAACAGTAGAAAATGCATTTCACCAAAAAATAATGAAATACATGGATGGTCCATGAAAGCCTATGTGGTAAATTTTTGGGTTGTAACATATCATTAATTTGATGCAATGGAAGTTCATGTATTTATATACATATAATTAAATATATATATATATATAATTATGAATGTGCATTTTAATGTAGCCACGTGCTTTCCAAACCAAAAATCTCCAGTGAAAATATCTATGTTACTAAATAAAACATGATGTGATTTTAGAAAATCGGACACCTGATCATTGTAAATATGGAAGGTAATTGGGGAGTGAACCCATCCTTTTCCATGTGGGTTGGCCAAGATAGCCTTGAACAATTCAACTGACCTCAGAAATATTTTTTTTCAAAATATTGTGTTTTGTATTTCGTAAAACATAGGATTATGTTTAAAACAATTTTGAATGTAAGTATTTTCTAAAATGGCCTTGTATTATAAGTTGTAAGTAATATCAAATAGTTATTTAAAAATGTAATTTTTATTTTATTTCTTAAATTATTTTAAATGAATTTTTATAAGGATTTATCATAGGTTTTTTTAAACCCCTTACTAGTCATTATTGTACTCACCCCTTTCTTTGAAATGATTTTCCACAAGTCACACAGAGTTTTTTGATGGCGTTCGCTTCACTTGTGATGTTATAATACGTCACGTTTTTTGTTTTTTTTTAAACTCTAATAATTTTTAAATTTGTGTTTATTCTCCAGAATCTAGACCCGAAAAATGTCCTCTGTTATTTAATGTTTAATACTGGGTCCTTATAATTATTCAATTTACAGTATTAAAAAATGAACTCCATTTTTTGTAAATATTTTTTAATAAGTGAAACTTATTTTTTTTTAAAATCAAAATTCATTCTTGAAATATATGTTTTTAAACTATAATTGATTTTATAACGTATTTAAAAATTATTGAAATTCTCATTAATATATATCACACTTATAAGAAAATAAAATAATAATTTATGAATATATTTTATGAAAATATATATTTTTTATAATTATATTAAAAATAAAGTTGAAATTAAATATTTATGGCATAAAAAATACTTGCACTTAATTAATAATTTTTTTAGAAAATTACTTTTTTAATGATATAAATATACCACTGTTCAATTATTAGATGGCTAAATTTTATTTATACATTAATATATGAGGTTACTATTCTATTATCCATATTTTTATTCTGAAGGGTCATGCTATTATTCTTAAGTTCATGTTACTATTTATTCTATATTAATTTCTATAAATATGACATATTATTTTATAAATTTATTATAAACATTACTATTTAACTACATAATGAAAAAAAATTATGATATTAGAACATGGGTTGTTATATTCTACCTACATTTTAAATTTTTCATCCTCTCGACGTTTATTTACTTATTAAACATGTTAGGGTACCCTTCCCTCATAGTATTTTCATATTTCTATGTTAATTCTTCATACATATGGGTTCTCCACAAAACCATAAACTATTGAATTATCTTATACCCTAATACATGCTCTTAATGATGAATTATCTGAATTGGAACTTCAACATAAGAGATGTTCTCCTCAAGATGAACTACTTTTGGGTTAAATCTTGTGATGAAATTGTAATATACTTTCCCATCATTTAAACATGAAAACATTTTGTACCTAAGATAAAATCAATTGACAATCTATTTATACCTCAACGGGTCTAACATTAAATATGATCTCATAATTTCCATTGATCATAGGAAATTTCATTCTTTTCTTAAAAAAAGGCATAAAACTTTTCTATAGAGAGATTCTAAAAAACATGATCCCACAACTCAAAAGTAAATTCTTTCCTACATTTATCTTTATAAATTTTCCGCCTTCTTTAAATTATCCTCATACATGGTTGGATAATCATCACTTTCTCAGCAACATGCACTACAAATTCCAGTCCCCTCAACTTCTTTTCCATGAATTTATCCCAAAAATCAAGAGTTTGACCCCACTTATAATATTATGCATCCAATTGTTCGATATTTTTACTAGAATGAAATATATTATTATAAGAAAACATAAATTGTGAATGTGGTGGATCCCAACATCCCTGATAATGAATTTGACAAGCTTGAAGCATGTTTTCTATGGTCTATATTGGGATATATTTTTTTCCATAATATTGAGGATGAATAGAATTGACAATGATTAATTATGTGCCCAATGAATTCTAATTTCCTTTCAAAAAGATATATGTGAACATGGATCTCAGTTAGATAAAATGTATAGAGTAAATACATGAAGCCTAAAAATCTACATTTGGTAATGTTGAGAAATATTACATAGAGAAAAATCCACTCAAATAGGATGTAAATATTCATATTAATTCAATCGATCAACAATAACCAAAATCGGATTGTTACCTCGAGATGTAATTGGTAGTCCCACCACGAAATCTAGATAAATAATTTTCTAATTTCACTCTACTTCTAGAAAAGGACAAATCATCCCCTTGGGTAGTTTCTACCCTTTTTTAAACTATTCAAATGTCAAAAATTTCATGGTAACATCTCCAATATCACTTTTCATTCCATCACAATTGTAATAATTTATAAGGTCTCTATACATCATTGGTAATCAAGGATAAACTAAAAATAAAGAACTATAAGCTAAAAAAACATTTCTTCGTCCAAGAATCACAATGAGCACGTAATATATTACAAAATAATATAACCAAATCATTATCATCGTCAAATTCTGGAAACATAGCATTTCTCACTAATAATTCCTTTTTTGTTACTCATGGCCTTCCTTCTACATTTTATTAATTCTATTTTAGAGGGATAACTGCACTGACACTTGAATCAAAATAGTGGAATATCCTACCACAACAATATCCAAGAAAAAATAATCAAATCAATATTCAGGTGGTCTTATTATAAAGATATCATTCATAATGATGGATTGTTTTTTCGACTCAAAGAATTCGCAACATTGTTTACTTTTCCAGGATAGTTTTTGGTTGTGCAATAGATATGAATTATCATTTAGAGCCATATTACCTACCTCATGTTTTATTAATTCTTTGTAAATATATACATCAAACTTCTATGGTGAGTTTATATTTCCCATTAGAATCATCGTAAATGATGCCTCAAATTTTTGAAATAAAAAACCAAAACAGCTAAATCCCAATAATGTTTTTGGTTATTTAATACATCAAATTTTAGTTGTATTAAAGTATATAAAATTACTTGATCATTCTAAATCAATAAAACCATTTCTTCTCAATGGAACATCAATTTTGATAGCAGATTATATTTTTTGGAAGGCATATACAAAACTATAACATTCCCAAATCCTTTAATTATTTCATAAAAACAAACATCACATTCTCTTATCTAATAAGATTTAACCAATTTTCATGTTATCATAGTTAGAGGGAATGATAACCAAGATATTCTCATAACAATCCATATGTAATTTCCATCTAATATAAGAAAACTATAAATCCTTATTACAGTTGTAGTTCTTGGACATTCATCATCCAAATTCATTTGGGTGAGATGAATAGTTATTACATATTTTTTGTTTTTTTAATAAAATTTGATAAATTTATAATGTTACAATTAAATGAAAAATCCTACAATGTTCCCAGGAAACAAAATCTATTGCCAAAAAATAAAATTTTGCAATTTTTCTATATAACTTCATTTATTTGACAGTTTTAAAGATAATCCTTAATTGTTTTTAATGACCCACGTAATTTCATGGAAATAAAAAAATATAATTAATATAAGCAATAATATATTTAACCTTATATTCACCAAATATTATATTCAAATGAACCATCAATACATCTGGTGAATTTTGCAACTAAAGGGAATAAAAACTCATAATTCACACATATAGTACAAAATGTAGTTATATGAATGGTGTCCTCCTTTACCTTCGACTGATTTTACTAGGATATCAATTAAAATATAGAAAACTACTAATCTCCCTAGAGATAATTAAATAATTCATCAATATGAGTCAATGATTACTTGTCTTAACAATAATGTTATTCAAAGTTGTATAATCAATTAAATGTCTCTTGGAATATTCTATTGTTTAATGACAAAAATAGCACCACATAATGAAGTTCTAGGAATAATGAATACATTATTAATAAAATCCTATAAATGATATTTTTTGTTCAAGAAGTTCCACTTGAGCCATTCGATAAGGGTGTTTTGAAATTGGTTTGGTGTTAGGAACTCAGACAATTATAAATTCAACTTCTCGATCATGTATAACACTTCGAAACTCATTAAGAAAAACATTCAGATACTCATTTACCACTAGAACATAATTAATATAATTATTTCCATTCTATTCAACAACATTACAAGATATATTTTTTTTTCTTTAATAGTTTCTCAACATATTGATATTTTATTAATTGGGTGGCTTCATTGTTGTATTTAAACTGAAACTCAGTCTGAAAAAAACTTCTTCAACTAAATATTCAGTAATTACATGATAAACAGAAAGCTAATCCATACCCATAATAAGATCAAACACTACTAAGAGAAAACCAACAATGTTTGAAATTAATTTCTTCCCACATTCAACAATAGAAATATTCAAATAATTCCATTTTTTCATAATATTTTCAAACAATGTCTTAAACCAATGCTATTTTTTCATTGATTGGGGTGAAACATCAAATTTAATTGAAAATTCATCAAAATTAATGGAATGTGTAGACCACATTTCAAATAGGACAATAGAAAAATATGGGTAGGAAAAAAAGTACCTAAAACCACTTCATTGGATGGATTCACATCTACATATGTAATCACAATGGATATCATTTCACATTTCTGTTAATAATATGATTTCTTTATATTATTCAGATCATTATTTGGGAAGGGGTTTTCATTATGAACAATCTCACCAAATTTTTTACAATTTTTAGTTTTCTTATCATAATTAAACATAATATAATGTTCCTTACAATCTAGTAAAATATTTCAAAACATACAACATCAAAATCATTTCCTAGAGTTGTTAAGGAATTACCCAGTGTGATTTTTATAAAACATCCCACAAAACAGAAACATGAATTTCCTAACGCCATGTTTATTTAGTATATTCTTACCCACTGATTTCCATTCGAGCCACATGCACTCATGCTCATTGGCTACATTGAGCACTTGGTGGTTCTAGAGTTTAAAATCCCTGAAGAACTGGGTACTGATCTCATTCTTGCATCACTCCCTCAGAGCTTCTCAAACATTATTGTAATCATCAACATGAAAAGCAATGAGATATCTCTATCTGATCTTCTTATCCTCATCTGCAAAGTGGATAATGACATGAACCGTTAAAAACCTTCTATCCTTATGGTGAATAAATGGAAAGGGAAGGCGAAGAGCATTAAGAAAAAAGAATCTTCAAGGCCTTCTAATAAAAGGAAGAACAAAGGGGAGGTAAAGGAACATTATGCTGTTTGTTTCGCATGTGGCAAGAAGGGCCACTGGATGAAAAATTTCACCCATCCAAGGAAGCAAGGGGAAGCTTCAGGTTTATTTGTTATCGAATGCAATCTATCTGTTTCTACTAATTGGGTTTTAGATACTGCTTGTGGTGCTCACATCTATATCCAAATATAGGAACCAAGTAGATTCCAAAAGATTGACCATGGGGAGGTGGATCTACACGCAGCCAACCGAGCCAGACTTGCTGTTGTAGCTGTCGAAGACTACCATCTCACATTGCCTACTGGGATGGTGTTGGTTTTGAAAGGATGTTATTATGTACCCTATGTAATGAAAAAATATTATTTCAGTATCCAGATTAGATACTGATGGATTCATCTTATTGTTTGGAAGTATATGTTGCTAATTTTATAAAGATAGGATTTGTTTGATAGGGCACATTTATATAACAACATTTATCTGTTTGACTACACAAACTGAGTAATGGAAATCGATAACAAAGTTAATTCACATGACTAATACCACACCCAACATTGGCATCACTCTCTAGTTCATGTCAAGATAAACGTTGACAAAATTACATCAAATGGGTATTTAGATTCTTTCAAACTAAAATCTCTTGGTGTATGTCATGCGTGTTTAGAAGGCAAAATGACTGAAGCCCCATGTAGTGGGAAAGGCGAAAGATCTAAAGAGGTTCTATAATTAGTTCACACAGATGTGTGTTGGCCATTTCCAGTTGAGGCAAGGGTTGGGTCTCATACTTAATAACTTTTACTGATGATTTTAGTAGATATAATTATATCTACATAATGAGGTATAAGTCAGATTCTTTTGATCAGTTCAAAGAATACAAGAATGAATTTGAGAACCAGTTTGGTAAGAAGATTAAGAAACTCCGCTCAGATAGATGAGGAGAATATCTTAATCAGGACTTCATTTATTTCTTATGGGATTTTGGGATTCTATCTAAACTCACCCATCCTTACACGCCACAGTGGAATGGTGTAAGAAAAAGGAAGAACCACAACATGTTGGACATGGTGAGATCAATGATGATTCATGCAAGTCTTTCATTATTCTTTTGGGGATATGCATTACAAACAGCATCACACATACTAAACCAAGTACCAACTAAATCGATAAGTGGTATTCCATACAAGTTATGTAGTGGACACAAAGCCATGTTATAAAATTTACATGTTTGGGGTAGCAAAGTATTTGTTAAGGCCTCTTCAGGTAAAAAACTTTCACCCTGAGGCACAAAGTGTATCTTTATAGGATATCCCAAGGAAACAAGAGGATATTACCTATACAAACTTTCAAATAAAAAGGTTACAGTGGAAAGAAACGCCACATTCCATGAGTGGGAGCACATCTCCAAAAGAGATAGTGGGAGCGAGATAGACTTTGATGAAGTTGAGGATCACGATATACATGAGCTTTTATAAGAACAGATTCCACAAAGCCCCGTGGAAGAAAAATCTCTTCCAGAGACACAAGAACTGCGTAGGAGCTCGAGAGACGTGAGAGAACCAGAACGATATGGTTTTCTTGTCACTGAGAATGATGACTCATTATTGGTTGACAATGATGATCCTTTTACCTACAAGGAAGCAGTAGAAGGCACAATCATTTCAAAGTGGAAAGAATTCCTGAATTCTTAAATGGATTCCATGTACCAAAACCAAGTCTAGAATTTGGTGGATCCTCCAGTTGATGTAAAGCCTATTTGTAATAAATGGTTATTCAAGAAGAAACTGTACATAGAGGGGAAATTCAGCACCTACAAGGCACGACTGGTTGCAAAAGTTTTTTGACGATGTCAAGGAATTGACTATGATGAAACCTTTTCTCCAGTTGTGATGCTGAAATCCATCAGAATCCTATTGTCTATTTCTGCATACCATGACTATGAAATTTGGAAAATGGATTTCAAAACAGGTTTCCTTAATGGGAACCTCCAGGAAGATGTCTAAATGACAAAAACTGAAGGGTTAGTGACTCTAAAGGATTCCAAAAAGGTATGAAAGTTACAGAAATCCATTTATAGATTAATGAAAGCATTGAGGTCATGGAACATTTGTTTTGATGAAGCTGTAATAGAATTTGGATATGTTAAGAATGAATGTGATCCTCCTATCTACAAAAGGATTATTGGAATTGTAGTAATTTTCCCAATTGTATATGTTGATGAAATATTACTAATTTCAAACAATTTACCTGTCTTATTGTCAGTTAAGGGATGTTGTATAAATGCTTCTGCATGAAATACTTGGGCGAGGTAGCATATATTCTTGGGATCAAGATCCATCTTGATAGATCCAAGAGAATGTTGGTCCTGAGACAATGTACATACATTGAAATGATACTGATGAGATTTAGTATAGAACAATACAAGAGGGGATTGTTTCCAGTGTCACATGGCATTAATCTTTCCAAGAAAATGTGTCCTCGGACACATGATGAAAGAACAAAAATGGCAAGGATCCGTTATGCATCCGTGATTGGTTCAGTCATGTATGATATTCTCTGTACAAGGCTAGATGTTGCTTACGAATTATGTGCGGCATGAAGATATCAAGCTAATTCAGGAGACCTCCATTGCATGGAAGTCAAGACTATCCTTAAGTATCTGGGGCATACTAAGGATATGTTCCTTGTTTTTGGAGGAGATGAGGAAATAGTCATCAGAGGACATGTAGATTCTAGTTTCCAGACTGATCATGATGACATGAAGTTGCAGACAGAATACATATTCATTTTTAATGGAGGTGGAGTGATCTAGAGGAGCTCAAAGAATAGTGTGGTGGAAGATTCTAAAGTGGAGTCTGAGTATATCGCTGCTTCTGAGGTAGCTAAAGAATCAGTATGGATGCGAAGCTTCATCTAAGAGCTAGTTGTAGTACCGAGCATTAAAGATCATATCACACTCTATCGTGATAATAGTGCAGTGGTGGCACTTGAAAAAGATCCATGGTCACATCAGCGTAAAGTGCACACACATCAAAAGTATCATCTCTTGAGGGATTTTTCTCATAGAGGTGAAGTTGCAGTGAGCAGTATTTCCACGGAAGACAACGTGGCAGACCCCTTGACTAAAGCCTTGACTCAGCAGAAACATGGTTATCATGTGAGGTCTAGCGGACTAAATGTCGTAGGAAGTTGGCTCTAGTCCAAGTGGTAGTTTGTAAGGTTTGGTGTCCTAAGAACCAACTACTTTGTACTTTGATTACATGAATGTTCGGTAATTATTTATTGTTCATTGTTCTGCATGACTATAATATAATAATGTCTTGGAATATTTTTTGCATTAAAAAAAGTAATGGAGAATCCCCTTTATGATGGGAACCTTGAAATTCTATAACAATATTCTTAAATAATGTTCTGCGGTTGGATGAAATAATATGATAGTACACATAGTATACAGACTGCCATGTGAAAGTACTCGTAAGAATATGAGACTCTCTCTCATGGAGTTCTCACTTCTTAATCTCTAAGTTGGGAGATTTTGAGAACAGACCCGCCAATAGCAATTCTGCATGTATTGGTGTCATCGGACCTCACTATCTATGAGTTCTTGGAATGGTCCTCATACTAGAAGATTATCATTAACTCATGTCATGACTCACGCACTTAGATTTACTGACGAAAACCCTCACGCAGACAGTTGGCAGAATTAGGGTATAATGGGTTTGTCACAAGTGACATGTTGTTAATGGATAAGTTGAGGAATGATTTGTCCCTTTCATTTATGGTTGTTGATATCTTGTCCCTTTGATTGAAATAGAATGGTCACATTAAATTACATGGCCGTGGTGTAAACGACGAGTTTATTTCAGGTAGTCAAAGAATGATGGATCAAGAATATAGGTTTATGACACTTCCATGAAACCCGCTTGATGAGATATTGAGACAAAGGGATTAAATTACAAATTAAGCATTCGTATGTGGTGATACGTTAATGCGGTGTCAACTTCTTTCTCTTAGGTTCCATGACCCATTTCTAGACAGTAATCTTGGACTTTAGGCAAGCCCATCCAATTCCAATGAGAAAGAGGCCTAGAGGGTCACACACTATGTGTATTCAAGTATCTCAAGTATAATAAAGATTATTCCCATACGTGGTTTAATAATTATTTAAGGAATCTTAAATTGTGTTAATATTGGATGATGAATAAAATAAAACATGTACACACCGTGTATCAATGAATACACATCAAGTAGTTTTATTTTGAAAATAAGTACACATCGTGTATTATTAAATGTACAAGCTGACTAGTTTTCATTTTGGAAAGGAAATGAATAAATAAAAACAATATATACAAACCATGTACATTGAATGTACACGCTTTGTAGTTTTTAATGAAAAACAAGTACACTCCGTGTATTTATTAATACACGCCATGTATTTATTAATAAAAGCTGTGTAGTTTTACCAGTCGGAATTTTGAGGAAATACCATTTTATTAAATGGTATTTATTATAATAGGCATGATCGCATGTCAGGGGATTAATTATTCGACATGGGTTTTTCAATAAGAGTTAATGAAATAAATAAAATGTGTAACTCATTTATTTTCATAACTCTATAACCTAAAACCGGATTATAAATATCCTCACAACCCCAACTCTTTTTATAACCTAAGAGAATAGTTGTGCACAACAAATCTGGAGAATTCTATCAAGACCGAAAGAACCTTTTTCCTACAAGAACGCTCTCAATACCGAGAGAGATCCTCTTCCATCGGATCAAGGTGATATAAGGTGGACAACGCAAGAAAAGGTTTTTCCATGCTAGCACCCAGAGACTCCTTTGGAGACGTCCCGAGATATGAGGTACACGTGTGGATCACCGCTTGAGAAATTCTACACTTGGCTTATGCGATGCAACGACAAATCACACCGGAACGTGATCAAGAACATATAAAAATAAAGAACTCACAAAAGGTGTTTCTTTTAAATTGATTAAATAAATTATATTCAACCTGTAAGGATCCTACTTTGTTGTTCCAGGGCATTCCTTTTCTTTGTCCATTCCGGGGATTCAATCCATGGAGACCATCGTTTATCATCGTATTGATCCCGGATTGATCATTTTTAATGACAGAAATCCAAGTGGGAACATCCACCCACATGTTTCTGCTATGCCCAAAACCTTCAAATGGTATCAAAGGGAGGTTACCAAAACTGATTATAGTTATTTAATTTTCGTTGATAATTTACGCATTTATATTTGATTCAATTTGAAATAAATCATTTTATAAATCTGAATAAACGAGATCAGTTCTTCCTCCTTCATTTCTTGATTCATATCATAGAAACAACCTTTTAATTTTGATTTTGATTACAATAAAAATGAGGAACACATCCAGAGGAGCCTCTCTTTCACTCTATACAATAGGGGAATACACAACGTGCAATTAAAAATACACGCCGTGTAGTTAGGTTAAACGAACCTTCACTGGTCCGCCAAACAACGCCGTGTTAATTGAGTATCCCTAATCATTAATTTCACCATGTTGACCAGAATTGAATGGTGCGTGGAAACCGGAATACATGGCTTGTATGTTGGAGAAACACGTCATGTAGTCCAATCTAGACAAGGTGAAACCGTGTACATGGATAAGCCACGTACTGCATACATGGGATTGCCAGGCCGGTTACCGCGTAACAAGGAAGTACAGGCTGTGTTAGATTTATCTACATGTCGTGTACTCAAAAATTTCCAAAGTACAGAATACACGCCAAAGCACATGGCGTGTAATATGGATACAAGGTGAAAAGAAATACACGCTGTGTAAAAATAAACTACACGCCGTGTACTTTCCAGAAATTTCAACAGGTTTCCTCCAAAAGGACAAAGACATGTACAAAGAATATGGATGATAAGAATCTCAAGGAAATTCATAAAGGAATTTAAGATAAATAATTGATTAATTATAAGATCATAATTAATTGAATTCAAGCACGACTTTTCATAAATGCAAGAATAATTATAAGAATTTGAATTCTAAATATGTGTAATTGGTGTTACATGCTATGGATGGTCATGATCTAGAGAAAAGACCGTTTTTATGTGTGTATGGTATCATTTAAATTTGTTTAATTTAAATTTGTTGGCCAGCGAGCCTTCTTCCAATAAAGTGTAGGGCCTACATGCCCATGTTTTCTTTAATGTAAACCCTATTTAATGGAGGATCTCTCAAGCCAGAGGAGACGGTTCGAAATCCGAAGCTGAGGCGAAACCAACCCAAGATGATATAAAGGTGGATAGGTGGGAGCTACAAAACACGAACCATCAGTTTCAAGGTGTTTTACCAAGGCCAGGGTATGCTTATCAAAACTACTAGATAAGCTAACCAATAGAAGCTCATGATCATGCCATATTATTTTATTTCTGACTGATTTCATGGTTTATTTATTATTTATTTGATGTCATGATCACATAAATAGAATGTACAAGCATGAAAAGATGGAATAAAATAAAAACCGGACTATGCGTAGACTTTATTATAACATGGTTAATCACATATGCATGAATCCCATAATATTAAAAAGTATGCTATAATTCAAAACTACGCATAAAGAATAAAATCCTTCAAATACCATATTATGTCAGACCAAGCCTTCTGTTACTTGATTAAGGGAAAGACTCAATAAAAATATGTGTTTGACAAACCCTTTTGGGGACAATTGCTTTTATAAAGTAGGACCTTATGAATGGTTTCAGGTTGACTTAACCATATTACATCAAGGTGAGTAGTCCTTGCTAGAATTGGTGTAATATTGGAGGCAATAGTTGTGGAAATCCAACTTTGGATTTCAGGATTGGGCAGTCTACTCAACATATCAAGGAACTGTAAGCTCACAGTTGGCAAAGTCCTGCCTACCTAAATTCCTTAAAATAGTTTGACCGAACCTTTTTGGTGTTATACGAAGGGGAATAGGGATCCTTTCCACTAAAATGTCAAAGAAACTAGACATTCCAAGTTCAATGGCGAGGGACATTCGCACATGATAAAATAGTGGGAGAATTAATAAATTCATTTATTATTTTTCATATAAATGTTATAATAAGGTACTGATAAATCTACTCTTTTAATTTGTAGAATCAAATTGACAAACTAGTCAACCACATGTTCTCTTTGATCAATTATTGATAAAGAAAATATAATTACCCTCAGCAACTTTCAATAATGGTTTTGGAACCTTCGGGTTATCCTACGCAATGAACGAATGTTTTATGTGCTGGAGTCCTCACATCCTGATTCTCCTGCCCTGAGGGTGATTGATGAAGATTTCCTCGTCTATGATCAACATTTGAATGATGCTCTTGACATTCAACGTCTGATGCTATCATCAATGTCTAGTGATCTCAGGATGTCTCATGAGTACATTGATTCCTATAGCATGCTCGAGCACCTCTGTGGTCTCTACTATGAGAGAGAAAGATATGAATGGTTTGGGATCTCTAAGGCTCTATTTTAGAGCAATCTTAGATAGGGTGCCCCAGCTGGGCCTCATGTAGTCATGATCTTTGGCTACATTGAGTTCTTGGAGGTTCTAGGGTTTAAACTCCCCGAAGAACTGGGTACCTATCTCATTCTTGCATCACTCTCCCAGAGATTCTCAAACGTTGTTGTCAACTTCAACATGAAGAACATTGAGAGGTCACTATATGATCTTCTTATCCTCATTCGCCAAGTGGATAATGACAAGAAGCATGAAAAACATTCTATCATTATGGTTAATAAAAGGAAAGGGAAGGTGAAGAGGTTTAAGCCCAAAGTATCTGCAAGGCCATCCAAGAAAAAGAATATCAAATGGGAGGCAAAGGAATATGATGCTGTTTGTTTTGCATGTGGCAAGAAGGGCCACTGGAAGGAAAACTGCACCCAGCAAAGGAAGCAAGGGGATGATTCAGGTGTGTTTGTTATCGAATTCAATCTATCCATTTCTACTAATTTGGTATTAGATGTTGCTTGTGGTGCTCACATATGTATCCAAATACAAGAACAATGTAGATTCTAAAAGATTGACCCAGGTGAGGTGGATCTGCGAGCAGCCAACAGAGCTAGACTCGTTGTTGTAGCTGTCGGAGACTACCATCTCACATTGCCTACTAGGATGGTATTGGTTTTGCAAGGATATTATTATGTACCCCCTGTACAAAAAAAACATTATTTTAGTATCCAGATTAGATATGGATGGATTCAACTTCATGTTTGGATGTGGATGTTGATACATTTATTAAGATAGTATTTGTTTTGGTAGGGCTCATTTATATAAAGACATTTATGTGGTAGGCTACACAAACCAAGTAATGGAAATCGATAACAATGTTAATTCACTTGACTCATACAACACCCAACTTTGGCATCACCAGCTAGGTTTTGTCAATGAGAAATATTTAACAAAATTACATCAAGATGGATATTTAGATTCTTTAAAACTAAAACCACATAGTGTATGTCATGCGTGTCTACAAGGAAAAATGCCCAAAGCCCCATTTAGTGGGAAAGGTGAAAAGGCTAATGATCTTATAGAATTAGTTCACACAGATGTGTGTGGGCCATTTCCAGTTTAGGCAAAGGGTGGGTTCTCAAACATCATAACTTTTACTGATGATTTTAGTAGATATGGATATATATACATAATGAGGTATAAGTCAGATTCTTTTTATCGGTTCAAAAAATACAAGAATGAAGTTGAGAACCAGCTTGGTAAGAATATTATGAAACTCCACTCAGACAGAGGAGGAGAATATCTTAATCAGGACATCATTGATTTCTTACAGGAGTTTGGGATTCAATCACAACTCACTCGTCCTTACACGCCACAATGGAATGGTGTAAGCGAAAGGAGGAACCAGACCATGTTGGACATGGTGATATCAATTATGAGTCATGCGAGTCTCCAATTATCCTTTATGGTATATGCATTACAAACAACAGCACACATACTAAACCAAGTGCCAACTAAATCGATAAATAGTATTCCATACGAGTTATGGAGTGGATGCAAATCCATGTTATCGAATTTACATATGTGGGGTAGCGAATAATTTTTTAATGCATCTTCAGGTAAGAAACATGCACCCGAAGGAACAAAGTGTATCATTATAGGATATCCCAAGGAAACAAGGGGATATTACCTATACAACCCCTCAGACAAAAAGGTTACACTTGAAAGACATTCCATATTCCTTGATAGGGAGCACATCTCCAAGAGTGATACTGGGAACTAGATAGACTATGAGGAAGTCGAGGCTCAAGATACAAAATATTTGGTACAGGAATAGATTAAACAAAGCCCCATAGAAGAAAAATTTGTTCCAGAGATAGAAGAACTGCATAGGAGCATGAGAGAGGTGAGAGAACCAAAACGATGTGGTTTTCTTGTCACCAACGATGGTGACTCCTTATTGGTTCACAATAATGATCCTATTACCTACAAGGAAGTAGTTGAAGGCACATACGTTTCCAAGTGGAAAGAATCCATGAATTCTGAAATGGATTCCATGTACCAAAACCGTGTCTGGATTTTGGTAGATCCTCCAGTTAATGTAAATGTATGGGAAATAAATGGTATTCAAGAAGAAACGTGACATGGAGGGGCAAGTCAGCACCTACAAGGCACGACTAGTTGCAAAAGGTTTTAGACAGCGTCAATGAATTGACTATGATGAAACCTTTTCACCAGTTGTGATGCTAAAATCCATCAGAATATTATTGGACATTGTCTCTTACCATGACTTGGAAATCTGGAAAATTGACGTCAAAAATGCATTCTGTAATGGGAACCTCCAGGAAGATGTATATATGACACAACCTGAAGGGTTTGTGACTCCAAAGGATGCCAAAAAGGTATGCAAGTTGCATAAATCAATTTATTAATTAAAGAATGAATCAAGGTCATGGAACATTCATTTTGATTAATTTGTAATGGAATTTGGCTTTGTTAAGAACGAATGTGAGACTTATGTCTACAAAAGGTTTAGTGGAAGTGCAATTATTTTCCTAATTGTATATGTTGATGATATATTATAAATTGGAAACGAATTACATGTCTTATAGTTAGTTAAGGCATGGTTTCATAAATGCTTATCCATGAAAGTCTTGGGAGAGGTAGCATATATTCTTGGGATCAAGATCCATCGTGATAGATCCAAGAGAATGGTGGGCCTGAGTCAAAGTACATACATTGACAAGATATTGAAGAGATCTAGTATGGAAAATTCCATGATGGGATTGTTTCTAGTGTCATATAGAATTCATATTTCCAAGAAAATGTGTCCTCAGACACATGTGGAAAGAAAAAAAATGTCAAGGATCCCTTATGCATCTGTGAATGGGTCAATCATGTATGATATGCTATGTACAGGGCAAGACGTTCCTTACGTATTAGGTGCTGTAGGCAGATATCAAGTGGATCCTGGTGACCGCCATTGGATGGTAGTCAAGACTATCCTTAAGTATCTAAGGCGTACTAAGAATATCTTCCTAGTTTTTGGAGGATATGAGGAACTAGTCATCAGAAGACATATAGATGAAAGTTTCCTGACAGATCAAGATGACATGAAGTCGTGGACTATATAAATATTCAGTTTGAATGGAGGTGCAGTGATCTGGAAGAGATCAATGAAAAGTGTTGTGGAAGATTCTACAGATGATTCTGAGTATATCGCAACTTTTGAGGCAGCTAAAGAAGCGGTATGGAAGCGAAGCATCATCCAAGAGCTGGATGTAGTATCGAGAAGTAAAGATCCTATTACACTCAATTGTGATAATACTGTAGTGGTGGAACTTGAAAAAAAGCCAAGGACACATCAGTAGACAAAGCACATACATCAGAAGTATCATCTCTTGAGGGATTTTTCTCATAGAGGTGAAGTTGCAGTGAGTAGTATTTCCACGGAAGACAATGTGGCGGACCCCTTGACTAATGCCTTGACCCAGGAGAAACATGATCATCATGTGAGGTCTAGCGGACTAAATGTCGTAGGCTGATGGATCTAGTCCAAGTGAGAGTTTTTAAGGGTTGGGGTTCTGAGAACCAACTGTTTTGAACATTGATTACATGAATTTTCACTTATTTTATATTGTTCATTGTTCTGCATGACTATAATATAATAATGTCCTATAATATTTCTTGTATTAATAAGGTCATGGAAGATCCCCTATATGATGAGAACCTTGAAATGCTATAAAAATATTCTAAAATAATGTTCTGAGGTTGGATGATAGACTATGATAGGACACATAGTATATAGACCATCATGTGAGAGTACTCGTAAGAAGAAGAGACTCTCTCTCATGGAGTTCTCACTTGGTAATATCCAAGATGGGTGATTATGATAATAGACCCACTAGTAGTAATTCTACATGTCTTGGTGTCATCAGACATTACTATATGTGAGTGTGTGTAATAGTCCTCAGACAAGAAGATTATCATTAACTCATATCATGACTCGCACACATAGATTTACTGACGAAAACTGTCACGCAGACAGTTGGCATGAATTAAGATATGTTGGGTTTGTCACGAGTGACATTTTTTAATGGATGATTCGAGGAAGGATTTGTCCCTTCCAATTATGGATGTTGATATCTCAGCACTTTGATTGAAATAGAACTATCACATTAAATTTCATGGCCATGGTGTAAATGATTAGTTTATTTCAGGTAGTCAAAGAATGACGGATCAAGGATACAGGTTTACGACACTTCCTTGATACCTGCTTGATGAGATATCATGAAAAAGGGATTAAATTACACAGTAAACATTTGTATGAGGTCATAAACCAATACAGCATCAACATCATTCTCTTGGGTGCCTTGACCCGTTGTAGATAGCAATATTTTACTTTAGGCATACCTGCCTAATGCCAATGAGAAAGAGGCCAAGAGGGTAACACACTAATTTTATTCAAATATCTCAAGTAGAATAAAGATTATTCCCATAAATAGTTTAATAATTATTCAAGGATGAATAAATCATTTTAATGTTGGATGAATAATAAAATGAAAACAAGTTCACGCCATGTATTAATTATTACATGCTGTGTAGTTTTCATTTATGAAAGGAAATGAATAAATGAAAAAAAAGATATATAAGTCATGTACATTTATTGTATATACAGTGTAGTTTTCAATGATAAACAAGTACACATCATGTATTAATTATTATACGTCATTTAGTTTTTCCAATCAGGATTTTGAAAATATAATATTATTTTATTAAATAATATTTATTATAATCATCATGAGAGCATGTGAAGGAATTAATTTTTTGACATGGGGGTTTTCAATAAGAGTTAATGAAATAAATGAAACGCGTAACACATTTATTTATTGTCATAACTCTACAACCGGAAAATCGATTATAAATATCCTCAAAACCACAACTCCTTTCCTACACAAGAGAATCATTGTGCACAACAATTCTGGATAATTATATCAAGGCCGAAAGAACCTCTCCCTCAAAGAACGCTCTCAAGACTGAGAGATATCCTCTTCCATCAGATCAAGACGTTCTAAGGCTGACAATGCATGAAAAGGTTTCCCCACACTAGCACCCAAAGACTCCTTTTGCGACTTCTCGAGATACGAGGTACACATGTGGATCACCGCTAGAGGAAGTCTACACTTGGATTCTGTGACGCAACGACGAATAATATCAGAATGTGATCATGAACATCAACAATGAAAGAAAATCCAAATGGTATTTCTTTTTAATTGATCAAATTAATTATAATCAACCTGTAATGATCTTACTTTTCGGTTCCTAGACATTCTTTTTCTTTGTCAATTTCTATGATTTGATCCGTGGAGACTGGCGTTTATCGTTGTATTGATCCTAGATTGATCATTGTTAATGAAAAAAAGCCATGTGGGAACATCCACCCACATGCTTCCACTGTGCCCAAAACCGTTAAATGGTATCAAAGTGACGTTACAACATTGATTGTAGTTATTTAATTTTCGTTGATAATTTACGCATTTATATTTTATTCAATTCGAAATAAATCTTTCTATAATATAAATAAATGAGATCTATTCTTCCTCCTTCATTTCTCGATTCATATCACAATAACAACCAATTATTTTTAATTTTTTGATTAAAATAAAATGAAGGAACTCAACCGGAGGAGCCGCACTTTCTGTCTGTACAACAAGGGAATACACGGCGTGTAAAAACAACAACACGCCAGGTACTTAAGTTCAACGAATCAGCACTAGTCTACCAAACCTCATTGTGTGAATTGAGTATTCCAATATATTTTTTACCCAATTTTGACAAGAAAAGTACAGCGTGGGGAAAACAAGAATACAGGTCGTTTATATTGGAGAAACACGTCGTGTAGTCTGATCCGACCCAAGTGAAACCGTGTACAAAGGAGAAGCCGTGTACCACATACGTAGGATTGCTAGGCCGGTTACCGTGTAATAAGGAATTACATTCCATGTACAATTTATCTACATATCATGTACTCCAAAATTTCCAAAGTGCAGAAAACACACCAAAGCCCTCGTCGGGTAATTTGGATAAAGGTTGAAAATAAATACACGTCATGTAAATATAAACTACACACAGTGTACTTTCTAGAAATTTCACCTGGTTTCCTCCTAAAGTACAAAGTCCTGTATAAGGAATATGGATGAGAATAATCTCAAGGAAATTCAGAAAGGAATTTAAGATAATGAATTGATTAATTATAAGATCATCATTAATTGAATTCGTGAGTGACATATCTTAAATGAAAGAACGATTAATATAATTTGAATTATAATTAGGTGTAAATGCCGTTGAATGCTATGGATGATCATGATCTAGACCAATGACCCCTTGTATGTGTGTATGGTTTCATTTAAATTTTTTTAATTTAAATTCGTTGGCATACGAGCCCTCTTCCAATAAAATGTAGGGACTACATGGCCATGCTTTCTCTAATGTAAACCCCATGTAATGGAGGATATCTGAAGCTAGAGGAGATGTTTCAAATTCTGAATCTAAGGTGAAACCAACCCCAGATGAATCAAATGATGGACAGGTGGGAGCTACAAAACACGAACCATCAGGTTCAAGGGGTTTTCCCTAGGTCAGGGTTAGCTTATCAAAACCGCTAGATAAGCTAACCAATAGAAGCTCATGTTCATGCCATCTTATTTTATTTATGTTTGATTGAATAGTTTATTTATTATGTATGAATTTTTGCGATCACATAATTAATATAATGAACAAGCTTGAAAATATGGAATAAAATAAAAACCGAACTATGCGTAAACATTATCATAACTTGGTTAATCACTTAAGAAAGTATCACATAATATTAACAAGAATGTGATAATTAAAATCTATGAGCAAAGAATAAAATACCTCAAATACCATATTAATTCAGACCAAGCCTTCCATTACATGATTAAGGGAAAGACTCAATAAAACTATGTGTTTGACCAACCCCTGTTGGGACACTTACTTTTATAAAGGAAGCCCTTATGAAAGGTTTTGGTTTGACATAACCATATTACATTAAGAGGAGTAGCCCTTGGTAGACTTGATGTAATATTGGAGTCAATAGTTGAGGAAATCCAAGTCAGGATTTCCGGATTGGTGAGTCCACTCAACAGATCAAGGAACTTTAAGCCCACAGTTGGCAAAGACCTGCCTACATAAATACCTTCAAATAGCTTGACCCATCCTTGTTGGGGTTAAGCGAAGGGGAATATGGATCCTTGCAACAAGAATGGCAAAGCAACTGGACATTCTGAGTTCAATGGTAAGGGCCATTGGGACATGATAAAATAGTGGGAGGATTAATAAATTCATTTACTATTTTTCATAAAATTTAATCCAATGTTACTGATAAATTTTCGTTTTTAATTCGTACAATTGAAATGAAAAAATCATCAACCACATTTTCTCTGTAATCAATACTGGATAATGAAAATATCCTCACCGGCAGTAACTTTCAGGAATGTTTTAGGTGCCTTCGGGTTATCATACTCCATGGATGAATGTTTTACGTACTGGAATCCCCACTTCCCGATCCGCCTACCCAAGGAGAGAGTGATGAAGATTTCACCATATATGATCAACATTTGAGTGATGCACTCGACATTCAATGTTTAATGTTGTCATCTATGTCTAGTGAGCTCATGAAGTATCATGATGTCATGGATGCCTACAGCATGCTCGAGCACCTCTTTGGTCTATACCAGGAGGGATGAAGACATGAAATGTTTGATATCTCAAAGGCTCTATTTCAGAGAAAGCTTGGAGAGGGTGCCCCAGCTGGGCTTCATGTAGTCACGATCATTTTCTACATTGAGCACTTGGAGGTTCTAGGGTTTAAACTCCCTAAAGAACTAGGAACCGATCGCATTATTGCATCAATCCCCCAGAGCTTCTCAAACATTGTTGTGAACTTTAACATGAACAACATTTAGAATTATCTGTCTGATCTTCATATCCTCATTCCCCAAGTGGACAATGAAATGAAGCGTGAAAATCTTTCTGTACTCATGGTGAATAAAGGGAAAGGGAAGGATAATGTCTTTAATCCCAAAGCTTCTTCAATGCCTTCCAAGAAAATAAAGATCATAAGGTTGGGAAGGGAACACGATTCTGTTTTTTTCGCATTTGGCAAGAAGGGCCATTGGAAGAAAAACTTCACCCAACCACGGAAGCAAGGGGAAGCTTCGAGTGCATTTGTTATCGAATGAAATCTATCTATTTCTACTAATTGGGTATTAGATACTGCTTGTGGTGCTCACATCTATATCCAAATACATTAACCAAGTAGATTCATGAAGATTGAACGAGGTGAGGTAGATCTACAAGCAGCCAACAGAGCCAGACTTGCTACTGTAGCAGTTGGGGACTACCACCCCACATTGCCAACTGGAATGATCTTAGTGTTAATGGGTTGTTATTATGTGCCTTCTGTTACTAAAAACATTATTTCAGTATCCATATCAGATACTGATGGATTCACGTTCAGGTTTGGAAATGAATGTTTCTATTTTTATAAAGATAGAAATTTTTTGGTAGGGCACAATTATATAACGGCATTTATATGTTATACTACACACACCAAGTAATGGAAATTGATTACAAAGTCAATTCACATGACTCATACCACACCCAACATTGGCATCACCCGATGTGTCATGTCAATGAGAAAAATTTGAAAATATTACATCAAGATGGCTATTTAGATTCATTTGAACTAAAACCAATTGGTGTATGTAATGTGTGTCTATGAGGAAAAATGAACAATGCCCCGTTTAGTGGGAAAGATAAAAGGGATAGAGATCTTCTAGAATTATTTCACACAGATGTATGTGGACCATTTCTGGTAGAAGCAAGGGGTGGGTTCTGGTACTTCATAACATTTACTGAGGATTTTAGTAGATATGGATATATCTACTTAATGATGTATATGTCATATTCTTATGATTGTTTCAATGAATACAATAATGAAGGTGAGAACCAGCTTTGTAATAAGATTAAAAAACTCTACTCAGATAGAGGAGGAGAATAACTTAATCAAGACTTCATTGATTTCTTATGGGAGTTTGGGATTCTATCTCAACTCACTCCTTCGTACACGCCCTAGTAGAATGGTGTATGTGAAAGGAGGAACCTCACCCTGTTGGACATATTGAGCTCAATGATTAGTCATGTGAGTGTTCCATTATCCTTTTGGGGATTTGCATTACAAACAGCAGTACACATACTAAACCATGTACCAACTAAATTGATAAATGGTATTCCATATGAGTTATGGAGCGGACGCAAATCCATTTTATCGAATTTACATGTGTGGGTAGAAAAGAATTTGTTAATACATCTTTAGGTAAAAAACTTTCACCTTGAGGCACAATGTGTATATTTTTTGGATATCGCAAGGAAACAAGGGGATAATACATATACAACCCCTCAGAAAAAAAGGTTACAGTGTCAAGACACTCCATATTCTTTGAGAGGGATCACATTTCTAAAATAGATAGTGGGAGCGAGATAGACTTCGATGAAGTCGAGGTTCAAGATACAAAAGAGTTGGTACAAGAACAGATTCCGCAACGCCCCTCGGAAGAGCAATCTATTCCAGAGACACAAGAACTGTGTAGGAGCACAAGAGAGGTGAGAGAACCAGAACGATATGGTTTTCTTGTCACCGACGATGGTGAATCATTATTGGATGAAAATGATAATCCTCTTACCTACAAGGAAGTGGTTGAAGGGACAGATGTTTCGAAATGGAAAGAAGCCATGAATTCTGAAATTGATTTCAAGTACTAAAACCAGGTCTGGATTTTGGTAGATCCTCCAGTGTATGTAAAGCCTATTGGTAATAAATGCGTATTCAAGAAGAAACTGGAAATGGAAATGAAAGTTAGAAAGTATAAATAAAGAATGGTTTCAAAAGGTTTTAGATAGCATCAAGGAATTGACTATGATGAAACCTTTTCATCGGTTGCGATGCTAAAATCAATCAGAATCCTATTGTCCATTCCTGCTTACCATGACTGTGTAATTTGGAAAATGGATGTCAAAACTTCATTCCTTAACGGGAACCTCCAGGAAGATGTCTACATGACACAACCTGAAGGGTATCTGACTCCAAAGGATGCCAACGAGGTATGCAAGTTGCAAAAATCCATTTATGGATTAAAGAAAGCATCAAGGTCATGGAATATTCATTTTGATGAAGCTGTAACGGAATTTTGCTCTGTTAAAATGAATGTGAGACATGTGTCTACAAAAGGTTCAGTGGAAGTGTAGTCGTTTTCCTAATTGTATATGTTGATGAATTATTACTAATTGGAAATGAAGTTCCTGTCTTACAGTTAGTTAAGGAATGGTTGCAAAATGTTTCTCCGTGAAAGTCTTGGGCGAGGCAACATATATTCCTGGGTGCAAGATCCATCGTGATATATCAAAGAGTATGCTGGGCCTGATTCAATGTACATACATTGGCAAGATACCGACGAGATTCAGTATAGAACAGTCCAAGAGGGGATTTTTGCGAATGTCACATGGCATTCATCTTTCCAAAAAAAATGTGTCCTCAGACACTTGTGTAATGAAAGAAAATGGAAACGATCCCATATGAATCCAGGATTGGTTCGGTCATGTATGGTATGCTATGTACAATTCTAGAGGTTTCTTATGCATTATGTACGGTAGGTAGATATCCAGCTGATCCAGGAGACCGACATTGGATGGAAGTTAAGACTATCCTTATGTATCTGAGCCACACTAAGGATATCTTCCTGGATTATGGAGGATATGAGGAACAATTCATCAGAGTGCATGTAGATGCTAGTTTCCAGACTGATCAAGATGACATGAAGTCGCAAACTGGATACATATTCAGTTTTAATGGAGGTGCAATGAGCTAGAAAATCACAAAGCAAAGTGTGGTGGAAGATTCTACAGCAGAGTCCGACTATATCACTGCTTCTAAGGCAGCTAAAACGTAGTATGGATGTAAAGATTCATCCAAGAGCTGGATGTAGTACTGAGCAGTAAAGATCTTATCACACTATATTGTGATAATATTGCAGTGGTGGTACTTGTGAAAGAGCCAAGGTCACATCAGCGGACAAAGCACATACTTCAGATGTATCATCTCTTGAGGAATTTTCCTCAGAGAGGTGAAGTTGTAGTGAGCAGTATTTCCAAGGAAGACAACGTGGTGGACAACTTGAATAAATCATTGACTAACCAGAAACATGATCATCATGTGAGGTCTAGCGGACTGAAAGTCGTAGGTAGTTGGCTCTAGTCCAAGAGGGAGCTTGTAAGGGTTGATGTCTTGAGAACAAACTATTTTGTACTTTTATTACATGAATGTTCACTTCTTATATATTTTTCATTATTAGGAATGGCTATAATGTAATAATGTACATGAATATTTAATGCATTAATAAGTTCATGGAAAATCCCCGCTATGATGAGAACCTTGAAATTATATAACAATATTCTTAAATAATGATCTGAGGTTGGATGACATACTATGATAGGACACATAGTATATTGACCGTCATGTGCGAGTACACGTAAGAAGACAAGACTTTCTCTCATGGAGTTCGCACTTGGTAATCTCCAAGATGAGAGATTATGTGAATAGACCCCCTAGTAGTAATTCTGCATGTCTTGGTGTCATCAGACATTACTATCCTCGAGCGTGTGTAATGGTCCTTAGACTGGATGACTTTCATTAACTCATATCATGACTCTTGGACATAGATTTACGGACGAAAACCGTCACGCAGACAGTTGGTAGGAAGTAGGGTACGTTCGGCGCGTCACGAGTGACATGTTGTTGATGGATGAGTCAAGGAAGGATTTGTGTATTCCATTTATGGAAGTTTATATCTCGGCCCTTTGATTGAAATAGAACTATCACATTAAATTTCATTGCCAAGGTGTAAATGAAGAGTTTATTTCAAGTAGTCAAAGAATGACATATCAAGCATATAGATTTATGACATTTCTATGAAACCTGCTTGATGAGATATTGAGACAAAGAGATTAAATTACATAGTAAGCATTCGTATGAGATGATATGTCAATGCAGCGTCAACTTCTTTCTCTTGGGTGCCTTGACCCATTGCTAGAAAGTAATCTTGGATTTAGGCAAGACCCCATAATGCCAATGAGAAAGAGGCCTAGAGGGTCCCACACTAAGTATATTCAAGTATATAAGTAGAATAAATATTATTCCCGTACGTGGTTTAATAATTTTTCAATGTAGCCTAAATAGTTTTACTGTTGGATGAAAAATAAAATGAAAACATGTACATGCCGTGTATTAATTATTACACACCGTGTAGTTTTCATTTTGGAAAGGAAATGAATAAATTAAAAATAAGATATACAAGTTGTGTACATTTAATGTAAACGTTGTGTAGTTTTCAATGAAAAACAAGTACACACCGTGTATTTATTATTACACACCGTATAGTTTTTCCAGTCGGGATTTTGAGGATATAATATTGTTTTATTAAATGATATTTATTATAATCAGCATGAGCGCATATCAAGGAATTAATTATTCGACATGGGGGTTTTAAATAATAATTAATAAAATAAATGAAAATCGTAACATGTTTATTTATTGTCATAACTCTTCAACATCAAACTAGATTATAAATATCCTCACAACCCCAAATCGTTTCCTATACAAGAGAATCGTTGTGCACAACAATTTTGGAGAATTCTTTCAAGGCTGAAATAACCTATTCCTCCAAGAACGCTCTCAAAACTGAGGGAGAACCTCTTCAACAGGATCAAGACGATCTAAGGTAGACAACGCAAGAAATGGTTTCTCCACGCTAGCACCCGGAGACTCCTTTGGAGACGTCCTGAGAAACAAGGTGCCCATGTGGATCACCGATAGAGGAAGTCTACACTTGGCTTCTACGACGCAATGACGAATCACATCATAACATGATCAAGAACATCAAAGAAGAAAGAACATCCAAAAATTATTTATTTTCATTTGATTAAATTAATTATAATCAACCTGTAACGATCCTACTTTTTGGTTACGGGACATTCCTTTTCGTTGTCCATTTCTGTGATTCGATCCGTGGAGACTGGATTTTATCATTGTATTGATCCCAGATTGATCATTGTTAATGAAAAAAATCCAAGTGGGCACATCCCCCCACATTCTTCCACTGCACTCGGAACCTTCAGTCCTGTTATAAAGATATCATTCATAATGATGAATATTTTTTTCGACTCAGAGCATCTACAACATTGTTTATTTTTCCAGGACCATTTTTGGTTGTTCAATCGATATGCATTATCATTTTGATCCATCTTATCTACCTCATTTTTTATTAATTCTTATTATATATATACATTAATCTTCTACGGTTAGTATATATTTCCCATTAGAATCTACATAAATGATGCCACAAATTTTAGAAAGAAATAAACCAAAACAGCTAATTCCCAATAATGTATTTGGTTATTTAACACATGAAATTTCAGTTGTATTAATTTATATAAAATTACTTGATCATTCTACATCAAAACAAAACCATTTCCTCTCAATGGTGCATCAATTTTGATAGTACATTTTTTTTGAAGGAATATTCAAAACTACAACATTCACCAATCCTTTAATTTTTTCTTAAAAACAAACATCACATTCTTCTATATAATTAAATTTAACCAATTTTCATGTTATCATAGTTATCGGGAAATATAACCAATAAATTTTCATAACAATCCATATGTAACCGCCATCTAATACATGAAAACTATAAATCCTTATTACAATTGTAGTTCTTGGACATTCATCAACTAATTTCATTTGGGAAAGATGAATAGTTATTCCTTATTTTTTGTTTTTTTTAAATTAAATTTGATAAATTTATAATGTTCCAATGAAATGAAAAATAGTACAGTGTTCCCAGGAAACGAAATATATTGCATAAAAATGAAATTTTTCTATGTTTTCTATATAACTTCTTTTCTTTGAGAGTTTTAATGATAATCCTTAATTGTCTATCCTGATCCACGTAATTTCATGGAAATGAAAAAAATATCATTCATAAAAACAAAAATATATTTATCCATATATTAACAAAATATTATATTCATATGAACCATCAATACATCTGGTGAATTTTTCAACTAAATGGAATAAAAAACTCATAATTCACACACAGAGTACAAAATGTAGATATATGAATGGAATCCTCTTTTACCATCAACTGATTGTACTAGGATCTCAATTAAATTATAGAAAACTACTGATCTCCCTAGAGATAATTAAATAAGTCATCAATATGAGGAAAATATTACTTTTTCTTTACAATAATTTTATTCAAAGTTGTATAATCAATTAATTGTCTTGTGGAATATTCTTTCATTTAATGACAGAAATAACACCCTATAATGAAGTGATAGGGACAATAAATACATTATTAATAAAAACATGCAAATGAGATTCTCTTTTCAAGAAGTTCCACTAGAGCCATTCGATAAGGGTTTTTTGAAATTGGGATAGTGTTAGGAACTCAGAAAAGTATAAATTCAACTTCTTGATTAGGTATAACACTTCAAAACTCATCAAGGAAAACATCCAGGTACTCATTTACCACTAGAACGAAAATAATAAAAATATTTCCCTTCTATTCAACAACATGAAAAGATAAATTTTATTTTCATCTTTTAATAGTTTCTCAACATATTGATATTTTATTTATTGGGTGGGTTCATTCTTGTATTTAAACTGAAACTCAGTCTAAAAAAACTTCTTCAACACTATATTCAGTAATAACATGATAAACAAAAAGTCAATCCATACCCAGAATAAGATCAAACACTACCAAGAGAAAAACAACACGGTTTGAATTTAATTTCTTCCCACATTCAACAAATTGAATATTTAAATAATTCCATTTTTCCATAATATTTCCACATTTTATTAACTCAATGATATTATTTCATAGATTGGGGAGAAACTTCTAATTTACATGAAACTTCATTTAAATTAATGGAATCTGTAGACCCCATATCAAATAGGACAATAGAAAAATATGGGTAGGGAAAAAAAGTACGTGAAACCGCTTCATTGGATGGCTTCACATCTTCCGATATAATCGCAAAGGATCTCATTTCACCTTTATGCTAATAATTTGATTTCATTCTATTATTTAGATCATTATTTGGGAAGGTGTTTTTATAATGAAAAATCTCACCAAATTTTATACAATTTATTGTTTTCTTATCATAATTAAGCATATTATAATTTTCATTACAGTATTGTGAAATATGTTAAAACATACAACATCAAAATAATTCCGTAGATTTTTTAGGGAATTACCTAGTGTAGTTTTCACAACACTTCCCACAAAACGTAAACATGAATTTCCAAACGTCAGGTTTATTTGTCTAGTTCATACCCATTGGTTTCCATTCGAGCCATTTTATCTACTTATTTTCGTAGTGCACATGATCATCAGAATATTCCACATCTACCCACTATACACATCAAACAAGTTTCTCATAGATGTTGAATTATTCGGGGGCCAATTCCCTCTAGTATCATAGAATTATTGTAGATTAATCAAGATGAAATTTACTATAAAGTCTCAGAATAAGATTTGGAGGGTACCTTTCCAATCGTGGGGAGTTTCCTTCAGATATGATAACTGAATCGTCATACTTTTTCTTCAATTCAAGGAATTTATTTTCTAAAAAATTTCAAAAAAACATGGAAGATATTTTTCTATGAACATGTTCTGAAATTCGTCAAATTACATGGAATCAATCTCATTGATATCCTTGATTTTCATTACCATTTACTACCACTCATCAATTTCACATTCAAATTGATAAATATCAACAATAACCTTTTTTACTACACGAACTCCACATTCAATCTAATGTCTTTTCCTGGATCCGCCATTTAACCACAACTGGGTCAGAAAATCCATTGAATGAAGGAGGGTGTTGCCTCATAACCTTTTACACTATCATCATGTTCCATTGTCGTTGTACTAGTTTTTTATTGTATGGATTCCACCATCAATTATTCCTAATTTTTTATGATCCATTACTATCACAAAATTCTTTCTTTCTGTCCTTAGCATTCTATGTTGTTGATTAAGAAAAATATCAACCTCTTGGTTTCCTCTATCATCATCTTCAATTTTTCTTCTGTGGAAAAAAATTCTGAATTTGAAAATTTTAGATGAATCAACATGGTAATATTTAAATGTTATATAATTACAAAATACCCATAATATAATAATCATTTTTTTCTGTTAATATCATCCCAACACCAACAGTTATCTAAATTGTGCTCTTATACCTTCTATAAGGACTAGATTGTAAACATTACATTAAAAAAAAATTTCAATCCCAATGAACTTTTCGAATCATATTTTTCAAATGTTACTAAATAATTCATACATATCAACCCACTAGTATATAAACTGGGTGTTACTAAAATATAATCCATTTATATCATAACACAATTTTTTTTAATAATTATGATTTCTTTAGAAACATTCGACATTTCTTTTTATTTTCCTTTACACCCTAATTATAACTTATGAAAAAACATATGAAAACATGGGATGAGAAGAAAATATCAGAAAGGTATATAAAAGTAAATTGAGAACCCATTAATATAATAATATTTATAATCATAGGAAATCACTTTCACAATGACATAAATCACACCCATAATGTATCATATAAATACTTTGGAGAAACATTAAATTTTGATATAAATTAGAAAAATATTAATAAAACATATATGTGACATTAGGAATTATGTACATACTATGGTAACCCTTACATATAACTTAGGATTTTTAACCGTCTTGGTTATCCTTTTGTGTAACCCCCATGGCTAATTTATAGTGTAAACATCGCTACTACACATTGTGTAACCATAAAACCAATCACCAACAGAAACATACAAAATTCTATAGAGCGAGATATAGGTGTTACTGTTTTTCATAAATAATTCACAGGAGATAAAACTAAATTATTAAAAAATATTACTTACATCATATAAATCTTTCCTTTTAAATATTACATGAAATTAAATGATGTTTTTTATTAAGATTTATCCCTGAATAATATCATATATTTGATGTCAATGTTGAAACAAATAATGGAATATGTGTGTAAAAATTAATTAAACATAGTAAATTAAAATATAATATAATAAAAAAATTCATAAAATTATCTTTTCAGCACATAATTAATGTTGTAGAATGTTAACCCAATGAATAAAAATTGTATTAAGAATTTATTTACCTGATGTTCATCTAAATTGACACATGTTAAATACAATTGTAAAATGATTAAAATATTTTAATTAATTTTTACAATAAATATATTAATTTTTATAACTCCTTATATGATCATATTATATCATCATTGCACGGATTTATTAATAATGTTTTGTTATTTCCATTACTTTTGGTGTGTTCTTTACATGTTTTCCATTATTGGATTGAAATTGATATTCATGTAAAATGGAATCCAAACTAGATAATATGAGTGAAATGATATTAATATTTTTCTAGAATATTAAAATACATGATAAATCCATTTATTTTTAGTTATGATGAAAAATTAACTGAACACACATTAATGTTATTCATTTTGAAGATTAGGGAATTTATTCGAAAATCACAAACTAGTTTGGTTATATAATTTAAAAATATATATACTTGTATATTTTATGAGATAGAAGAAGTTAAAATATAGTATTTAAGATATGTTTCAACATTTTCAATGGTTATATGACCTGTCATGGGAGAAGTAATATAAATTGAAAACACATCAACCAAGATATCGATTAATCAACACATGATAGACTATGTTTTTATTTTGATAATAAACAGTATAGGATAAAAGTATGATGATCCATTTTTTCATAAACATGATAATATAATAGTATATATAAATTACTCTAGTTTTCATGACTCTTGGTTAAGGGGGAATGAAGAGATTACATAGATAAAAATTGAAATAAAATAAATAAAATTGAAAATGGAGTTTTACCACTCAATTTATCATCCTTGAAATCCTTGGTAAGGAATTTGGTTTTTATCTTTTGGGGGGACCAATATGACATGAAAATGGGGAAGATTAATTGAAATGGATTTGGGAGAAAATTGAACAAGCTATAAGGCTTTGAGGTCTGAAGAGAAGAGGTTGTGAGCTGAAGTATTCAAAGTATAATAGAAGTGTGTTTCTCATATTTATATTCATTAGTTTATAAATTTGACTATGGACGATGAATAGTTTGAGAATTATCATCAAATATATTAATATAATAAAGGGAAATTCTATATTTTTTTCTTTTGTTAACCTAACATCATCTATTACTCAATTAATCAGGTATTTAGATTATATCAAAAATTATTTTTTAACACAATTCAAAAAAAATGTCAAGTATCTTAGAAAACCCCACAAATTCTACCCAACAATTATTCGATGTGTAGAATTCATAAATGGGCACATATTCTTGAAATTTTTTTTAAAAATGTGACATTTAAGTTTTTCAATAAAATCATTTTATATTCATAAAATACAATTTTTAAAATTAAAACTGATTTTTTGGATCTTTGGAAAATTACATAAAGTATCATTAAATTATATTATAATCACAAGAATACAGAATAATAATTTAAAAATATAGTGTGTTAAAATAAATTTTCATTTATATCATTATAATTATTATAAAAGTTTTATTAAATATTTTTTACATACCAAATTACTAAAACATAATTAATTATTTTTTAAAAATATATCTATATTTACTTGTTCAGTGATAAAAATATATCATATAATCAATTATAAGATAGATAAAATTTATTTATACATTCTTATGTAATGTTACAATTATATTGGCTAGATTACTAAACCTATGTTTCATGTTATAATTATTAATTTAATTTTTCAATTCAATTAGTTTTAATTTCAATAAATACCACTTATTCCATTATTCATTTATAATAAGTTTGAAAATTTAATGAATGAATAAAAAGATATTATTTTATATGTACCCGGGTTATTAAAATATCATTATGTAACAATGAATTCTAATGTAATTTCTAAAACAATTACGTAAATGTTGAATCACGCTGAAATAAAATATATATAGGGTATTCATTTAATTTATTAATATCTTTATGATAAAATATTGTTAGTGTATGCATTGAAATTGTGTATCTAATAGGAGAAAATTTGTAAAATTTGTTGAACAAAAAATTATAGCATAAATAATATTTTATCTCAAGTTGAATTAGGTAATCCAACCACGAAATCCATTTATATATTCTCCCATTTACATTTTGAAAATGAAAAATGTTGAATCATCCATTAAATAGTTATCTTTTAGATTTAAACTATTAATGATTGTTAAATGACATAGTTAAATTAGCAACGTAACATTTCAATCAGACACAACAATAATATTGTAATGGTCTCTAAAAAAAATTGTACTGTGAAGAATTGAAAATAATGTGTTATATATCAACAATTTATTTTTTCAAAGGATAATCAATTTCGATAAAATCCATTTTCTAAATATCATAACACCTTATTTTTAAAGTATTAATAACATAGAAATACCCTTCATAACCAATTAAACTGTTTACATTCATTCAAGGACATCCCTAAAATCCTTCTTAATTATTTAGGAAAATTATGAAAACACTAAAACATGAACCAAAAGAGAGAGGGTGTTCCGAGATGAGCATGTTTTCGGCCCATATTAATTAAATCATAAACTAAAGGATCATGTTACAAAAAAATCATGGTTATTGATATATTATATTTTCAACTATATTCATTAACCATTATGTTTGATTAAAATCAATTTTAGCAAATCATGAAATCATTTTCCATAAATTGTTTTAACCATATTCTCTCTAACATGTTTAACTATTATTGAGTATAAATATAACTAAACAATTATGGTCAGTATATGATAAATATTTTAAGTCGAATAAAACATACAACAATGTTAATAATGAAACAGAAACCATTGAAAGAACAAAATGTTGTGTCAGGTAATTCTAGTCATGGAGTTTTAATTATTATTAAGTAAGTAAAATTACTAAATTATATTTAATAAAAAAACAATCATCCTAAAAAAACATTCACTTAAAATAAAAAAATCACTATTTTTTTTGTAATTCTAACACTAGAGCATTAACCGATATTCATTTAAAATCCTAGAAATAGTCATCACAATACACTATGTTGATTAATTTTACTCATTTTTAACATAACGTATATATTTTTTACTATATTATCACAAAAAAGAAAAAAGAATAATGAATAATAATGTAATCGAAAAAAATTACTTGGTTCCACAAAAAACAAATTAAGCTCTTTTCCACTCTTCAACCATATTAGTTTTAATGTGATAAAAACTTTTCCATAATTAAAACATATATATAAATAGAATTAAATATACTTTAACAAAAAATAATATATAATTTTTCATGATATGTTATTTAATTTAATAACTAAAAATGATCCCAGAGTGTTTATCATATTCATAAATGTTTTTAGAATGAACCATAATTTTATCAATTAAACTTCCTAATTTTTTTTCAATTACTCATTGAAGAATATATTCATAAAATCCACAAATAAAATGGAAGTATTTATCAAACAAAGGGGTGATATAAATAATTCATAATAAAAATACCTAAAATGGAATTAAATCCTTAGAATATATTCATCTTTCACCTACAATAAGTGATAACCATAAATAAGTTCAATCTTACAGAAATAAAAATAATGATGATGTTGATTATTGATGTCATCGATGGAAAAAAATAAACTTCTTCACAAATGTTTCATTATTCATTTAGCCATGAAATGTGAAATATCACAAGGAACTATTCTTTTGTTAATGAACAAAACATGATCTTCCCTAGGTGAAGTTCTATGGTGGATTTCACCCTTAGTATGAAACTCTAGTAAATAAGTTTTCAATTCTAATAGTTCTAATGGATACATTCAATAAGGGTTATTGAAATAGTCTTACCATCCCAGAATACATCAATAAAAATTCCCCCTTATAATTGACAATAACCCATAAAACTTCATCAATAAATATTCTCAAATACTCATTTATCCCTAACAGATCACTATGTTTAACATTTCCTTTCTCTTTAATAATATTTGGAAGATAACATTCACATGCATCTTTGACTAGTTTCCAATATTATTGATTTTTATCAATAGTATTTATCCATTATAAAAAGACATATACTAACGGTAAAAAATACATTTTATTCATTTTAAATATATATTATAATTGAAAACATAAATAAAATCTTTATCCACAATAACATCAATCTATATAATGGAAAAAATACATGGTTTAAATAAAAATCTATTCCATAGATGAAAAAAATGTTGTATTGATACAATAATGATTATTTTATAATAACACTATGAGTTTTTATAAAGTTTTAAAATTTTATTTCTCTATATGGTATTATAATATTATAAACAAATTATCAGATATAAAATAATGTGTGGGTATTGAATAAAACAATAAATTGTATTAATCAAAATAAATAAGAAATGTTATTTTCATCACATCATTAGAGGGTCCCATTTCCTCTTTAATAGTAGAAATAGTCTTTTCCACATCTTATTATATTCGTTATTGATTATTCCCACATTGAGTAACTAACATTGGTCTTTTTTTAACATAATGATCTAAATCATTACTATTAAAACCTATTATTTCTAGATGAATATAAATTATCATATTATTATTTTTTCATTGATTTTACCTTATATTCATGAACCAAATGAGTAATGGTATAAAAAATATAAACAAAAAAGAATCATATAAAATAATTTCTAAATGATGTTTTCCATATTTGGGATATTTGGGGGGCTATCCTCTATGATTATTTGTTATCTTATTATCCATTGATGAATACAAAGAATAATTATTACTCATGTTTCAATGAAGTATAAATGGGTCGACCAACTCCATGAATTCATTCTCAATACATCATAAAACATACTCATAACTTTAAAATTCATGAGAGGCTAATGCTCTTCATAAATGTGGTTTTAAACATGTGTTAAATATGTCAATTTTACTCTTATTTTTGACAAAAAAAATCGTTGGGTATCAGGATGATATAGGAAAATATTATTCATATGGGGTCTTCAGGATGCTATATTTCTTTTATTAAATTCCAAAAATTCCAGTTCATGACATATATAAATATATTTATGAGAATAATTATCAGGAGAAAAATCATTAATGAGCTTCAATTCCATGGGGAAAATAACATCATTTTTATAAATATTCTTAATTAGATTCTAAAAACTATTGGCTTTACCTTAAAATCAATGGATAAAAATAAATAACTTTTTATGTTTTAAAATTATCAAAATGAAAAATATCCTCTCCAAGTAATTTATGCATCACATATATTTCACTAAATATTTTGATCCACCAGAAGATGAATTGTGACCATTCATGAAGTGTTCCACTATAGAAATGTTCCACTTTGGAGAATTTGTCTGTTCTATATCATGGATTTACCTATAATATACATTGTATACTAATTTTACACTTTCAAAAACAATTCTATTCTAATAATTTATGTTTCTTATTTGGATGTTTTTTATCATTTTGATGCATTCCAATATCCACTCATCTATTTTCTATATGAAAGACAGTATTGAACAAACATGAAATAGCTAAAGTGACATATAAATATAAAAAATCTATTTCATTATACTATATTAGAAAATATTGTCATTAATTAGTACCTATTAATATTCCCTTACTTCTACTGGTATCTAAAACTTTGTTAGATACCAAAAAAACTGTCATTTTAACTACAGATAAATTTGATTTGAATAGAAATTATTTCACATTTTATTATTCCCATTATATTTTTTGTTAATATTTATAGTGAATTTAGTATGATTTTTTAAAAAAGTTAAAAATTCCTATAGTTATATATATTTTACAAAAAATTGTGATTTATGTTTGCACCCCTATTTCATCCACGATATATTTTCTTCTTTTAATACCCGATCAAAGTAGAACACTAAACATTTATATAATTCCAAATTTAACACATATAATATGAAAATACTTTTCACAAATAATATCATCCCAAAACAATTAATAAGGGATATAATATTGGATATCAATACCCCATTGAAAATATGAATACCAAAGAAATATTTTACCGAATTCTGAATACAACACTGAGCATATATATATAAAACGTCACACATATAAAAAATAAATTCTTAGTATACATATACGTGACTTATCATAAATAAATTTAATGCCATGAATATATATTGGGGAATTTGGGACGTCATGAAAAAATTTATATTATAAAAATACTATCACATTTCAAAATTTATAAATGTTTCTTAAGTCAATAAATCATATGATTTCAATAAAAAAGAATTCATATAAGCTTAATATAACTATCTAATGGAGTCAATTTAATGATTCATGTTCAATTTTGTTTAATACATTAAAAAATAACTAACTCGTCCTAAATTAAGATTTATTATCCCAATTATCTCCATCATTTTCATCATTGAAGAATATATCATTACCCAATGCATTAGTGAGATATGATAGGCATATCCATAATAATGTTATATATCACAATCCCTCATAATCATCTATAACATTCAAATACCATATCATTAATATAATAATTTTAATATTTCAAATTTTCACCATAAAAGATGTGAAAAAATGGATTTCAACTCACAAGAAAATCACCTTCCATGTTCAAATAATCATTAAGAGAAATATGATGTTTCATTGAAAACTCAAATAGTTGAACAATAATTAAGGAGATGGAATATAAAATATATTGGAAGATAATGTTAACATATAAACTAATATTGATAATAAATAACATCTATAATAGAATTAAAGGAATTTTAGCTGTATACATTAATAATTATTATTTTTCCCTATATAATTTTTTTATAAAAAAAATAATATAAAAAATATTTTAATTATTAAATTGGTCAATATTTAAAAAATAATATATAAAGTTGTCAAAAACTAATATTTTTTAAATTTAAAAAATAAAATTTAACATTCTTGGAATATTTTTAAGATCATGTATTTTAAGAGATAAATTGTTCAAAACATATAATACAACATTTGAATGAAAAATCCCTTACCTAATGTCCTGTATTACTCCATGTGCTCTTTATAAAATTTATAATTAACATTTATTAGTTAAATAAATTCTTCAGAAATTTTTTATTACTAATTATATATAATTAATCTCGTTTTTTTATTTTCTATAAAATTTATTTAGTTATTAATATTGTTTCGTTCACTTTATATGTTTTGAGGACATTTTGTTTATATTGCAAAAATAACATTGGTGTATTTACTGTGGTGAAAGAGATCATGGATTCATTAAATGAATTATATTAAAATGTTTTAATTTTTATATTTTATACATTAAATACACTTTTAAAAATGATCATTTAATTTCATCATGAAATGTGAACCATGTATGTTCTCGATTACAATAGTCTATATATACATATGAGTGATGTATTCATATAACTATTGTATATAAAATAATTAAGAGACATAATATTTTACTTTTTAATAATAATAAATTGTTAAATGTTTCATATTTATATGTGATTTCCATCCCTATGAGCATTCGTATTTGGTGTAAATAAAAAATGATCCATATATCTTCATGGAGGTGGAAGTACACACATTCCATGGTCGATATTATAATTTTTCTATGGTTGGTAGGGTATGAAAGTGAGTAATGTATTATATTTTTATAATCATAATTACATTATACATATTATATATATTAATGTTATACATAATTTTATCCATTCGTATACAGTGATAAAAAATGAAACATAGTACTTCGTAGATGTGGTAGTCCACATTAACACAAGACAAGAGTTTCAATTTCTTGTTTAATGGGAAAAAAGATGAACTAGTGTCATACCATTATCATAATAAGATATAATTATATGTAATATAATTATGATATTACTTTGTCAATGTAAAATTGAGATTTATTTAGGTCGTAGAAAAAAATAATGACTCAGTTAAAAATAATACCTCTTAATTTGAAAACCACCCTTGGAATACACCATAAGATTTTACAGTGTGATATTTTTTGAAAGTAGTTACACTAGGACATGTGGATCAAGGATAGGATAGTTCTTGGGTAAATAATGGTATTTTTTTATGTCTCTTTGTTTTAGCTGGGTTTGGAGGAGAGTTCCATTTTATAGTATGGGGGACTTAGAGACTTGTAATTATTTAATATATTAATATAATATGAAGGCATAATCATTGTAAAGTGGTTTAAAACATTAAAATTTATAATATATGGTGATAATAACAAAAATAAAATAATCTAATATGAATAAATATAAGTTTTTGTGTCCTTATCATTATGCTTCTACTTAATTAACACATTATACCATTTATAGTGATTAATGTTTTCTTACCAATGTTGATATTGTTCTTGAAATAATAAACATAATCTTATTAGAAATTTATTACATTATATTTAATAACAAAAAATAAACATTTATTTATTAATTTTTTAGATTTTTTATCTATTAATTATAATACAAATATATAAAACGAAATGATTTTTTTTAGAAGAATGCACCCTTTAAGAATAAAAATGATTATATTTCTATAGAAAGTATTATCCTGATTAATATGAAATTAATTGGATAATTTTTTTAATATTAGACTAATTTCAATAAAATCATCTTCTTTATAATGATGATTTTAGAATACTTAAAAATTTAAAGTTTTAATCAAATTGGTATTTTCACTAATCATAATGAATCGATCTTTATAAAACAAATCTCAAAAATTTAATTGAAATATAATTTTATATATCATAAAATATTTTCAATTTCTGAAATTAAAATTACAGTATAATGATATTTAGGTTTTAAATAATATCACTTATTATAAGGAAAAAATATTAGTTAATGTGAGATAACACATTTTAAAAACATTATTTAAAAAATAATGTTACTTGTGAAAACATGAAATAAAAAATATAAATGATAATAATTTAATATTTATAGTATTACATAGGTTTTATGAAATTTATATAATATTTGTATATTGAACCATTATTTTCATTAATAGTCATTATAAATTATTATATTCATTTCTATTACATATCAACAAAATCCACACCTGAACTGTAATGGTATAGTGTATTTGGAAACATAGACACAAAAAAATATTAAATAAAATTATATACATATTATCCGAACAAGTTATTCAAAATACTCCATTTTTAGATATAACCTACTATAAAGCTTCCTTTATACCATGGGGAAAAGAAATATAATAAAGGGAGATATCAGATTCACCGTAAGGGTAATCCTAATTGATATCAATTGGTGATAATAAATAAAAATTAAATAGGAATACATATATGAAATCATGATCACAATATATTAAATTCATAACCAAATCATCAAGAATGATTTATTATAAATATTACAATAAGGGGTTATCATAAAAAAGGAAGTAGTGATAAGAGTAAAAAATCATCAATAATGAATCATGTATGATGAGAACATCACATATGAATACAGAATAATTATATATAATATAAATGAGAATAGAAAATATTTCATTAGTCAAGGATCATTTCCCAGACCATTATAGGGTATTGGGTTGACTATCCACTCTATAATTTCTTTAGTCATGGTTCACTCTCATGACAGCCTTATTGGACAATATCCCACACTAAACTAGGTTTTATTCCCATTATATTATTTATAATATCATGACATATCAATGTACACCAAATTCATTGGAGGGAATTTTAAATATAACCCACTAGTTACATAATGAGAACAATTAATATGTATGAAAAAAGATAAAAAAACATTCATTATATCATCATATGATAACTAATGGAAGGAATATAACATTCATAATCATTTCATAGTCACTTTTATAAAAAATAATGATGATGAAAATTAATGGAATCATTGGATCATATCTCATATATGTCGTAGTAAACATCAATTAATGTATTTATAAATGAAAATACTATTACATGATAACTATATCATCTCATTGGAGAATAAAACTTTTCATTTTTAAGTCACTTATATGAAATATTAACATTTCATTGAAAAAATGTGTGTTAAAAAAAAGAAAAATATTTGATATTATGATCTGTTATCTTGAATGTGACGTGAAACAAACCAATATATAAAAAACAAAAAATATTCACCCATGTTTTGACTCATTGATTAGATATTTTATTTATATATTTGTTTATTTATATTTAGATTCTCCCATAAGATTTTACAACCTTTTTTTCATTTATAAATTTGGACGAAGTCTAATCTAAACCCACACCTTGCATGAAAACACTAAGGGTTCTCTTCCTCAAATCTCCATGAATCCCTCCATGGTCCTAGTATCTCATCCAAGCCATGTAATGGGCACTTTAAATTTTTTTTATTATATAAAACCTATCATACAATTTTTTAAATATAATTGGATACATATTGGAATATTTATTTTTATTTCTAATCCATGTTATTTCAAGTTTTCAAATGCTGGACGTTTGAGGTCAATATTTTATAATGTTATAAGGGTTCTATTTATTTTTTATTATATACATTGCAAAGAAATATGTATATATATATCATTATTTATGTTCATACCTCTCTAATTCAAATCACATATATGAAAGATTTTCGTGATTTAAAGGATATTTTTTATAAAATCGTATCATTCTAATGGTGTATTCATGGTACACATAGTTTATAGTATTTTTCAATATTTTATTTCATTATTTTCAATTGGGTTTATTAACATATACATATATATGTGTATAATATATATATATAAACATTTATGATTGTACATTTTAAATGCAATTTTCATATTTGATATGTTCATCTTGTTTCAAAGAGATTGTTCTTAGAAAACCTCTTCGTTGTAAAAGTGTATTTCTATGATCATTTCACAATAGATTTTACATATATGTGTATCTACATGCATACATACACATATATTTTTTATTTTTTCTGTATATATATATAGGGTTTCTTATGAATTAAACCATATTTCTAATTTTATGTTGGAAAATAATTCCCCTCTTTGAATTAAAACATAGTTGGAAATGTTAAAAAATAAATTACTCAAACTATGGTATATATTTATATACATATGGATGATATCATCATTATCATGTTTATAATTTTATCATCTATTTATTTTCAGATTTCTAAAATTGTGCATAAAATGTTGACGTGTTATTTTTAACTTCGCTCCTACATATAGTAATGGCCATGCGATTGTGCACATCATCGACACTCATTGTCATATAATTAACACTAAGTTTAAATTTTAAGTTATATTTCCAAAAAAATAACAAGTACATGGATATCATTTAACATATTTTATTTTAAATGCTTCCTTTATAATTTTCATAATCAATTATTACGATCAATAGTGGAAAATGTATTTCATAGAAAAAAGATGTAATATTTGGATGGTCCGTGCAAAGCATATGTGGTAGATGTTTTGCTTCTAACCAAAATTGAAAGTGAAGAAATGTATGTTCATGTATTGATATACATATAATTATATATATATATAATTATTAATGTTAATTTTAAAGAAGCGGCATGTTTTAAAAATAGAAATCTCCAAAAACATATATACATAACTAAAGAAAGCAAGAGATGTGTTTATAAAATGCCGCACTTGATCTTTGTACATATAGAATGTCATTGGGGAGTGAACCCAGCCTTTTCTAAGTGATTTGGTCCATACATCCTTCAACAGTTAATGTGACCTTAGAAATAGTGTTCTGTTTTAAGAAGTCGAGTACTATATTTCATAAAACAATAGATTATGTTTAATGAAATTTTGAACGTAAGTATTTTCTAAAATGGTAGATTTTTTTAAGCAATAATTAATTTCAAATTGTATTTTAAAACATTTATTTTTTATATGTTTCCTAAATTATTTTTAGATAATGTTTTATAAGGATTTATTGAAGGTTTTCATAAACCCCTTACTAGGAATTTTTGTGCTCACCCTTTAACTTTAAAAAGATTTTCCACAGGCCACGCAGATTTTTCCAAAGGTGTTCGCTTCACTTGTTGTGTGAGAACTCATCATGTTTTTGTTTGGTTTTTTTTTTGGGGAAACTCAGATAAATCATAAGTTTGTGCCTATTCTCCAGAACCTAGACCAGAAATAGGTCCTCTGTTATGTAATTTTTATTATTTGTTCTTTATAATTGGTATCAGAGGAACGGTCTAGAAAACATTGGGGACTAGATGCTATCGAGTTTAGAGGTTCAGAATTCCTAGTGTTTCATAATTCTGAATATGGAAATTTAGTAATCTTTTTAGTCCGATTAAATAAATTTAAAGGTCACAATTATTTTTAATTGTTGAATAATATAACACCTTGTGTTTTATGAACTCAATTTTAAATAGATAATTTTATATTTTATAATTTCGTACATTACATCGTGTTTTCAAAAATATAACACATTTTTTTATATAGATTATATAACTTAATCCTTTCATGTTTTTTATGTATTTTATATTCTATCTATAATGTCATGGTATTTTAATTATGAAACCTAGTGCTTACAATACCATTATATTAAATAATAATTCAATCATTATGTATTTAATGTGTGTTCTATAATTATATTATAAGTTATTATTTATTCATTTAAATGTGAAAAATATAGTTTTTATATAAAATGTTGTTTATCACATAAATGTATTATAATTATAATGTAGTTTCAAATTGAAGTTATTTTATTATGCTCTGAAGTATAACATGAACTCATGATTTGAAATATTATTTTCATTAAATAAATTTTTTCTTTCATTAGTTAATATATACATATATATATATATATATATGTAATTTTAAATTTATGATTTATTATTTACTATTTTGAATGTATTTTTAATATAAACATTTTTATGTAAATAGTAATATTATTAAATTTATGATATTTAATTCTATAAATAATAGAAAATATATTTTGTTTTTATAAATTATAAATGTATTTAATAAATTTATTATAAAAAACGTACCTTTAATATATGTTTCTAATATATATATATATATCGTTTAGATCTCTATATGTTATTGAAAATGTTTTTTAATTATTAAATTTTTTTTATAAAAAAATATAATGTTAAAGAGTGAAATGATTGAATTAGAAAATAACGTGTTGAATTAGAACAAGGATGAATTGATTAGAGAGAGAAATGTGTTGGAAAATTTAAAAAAATGCGAGTGAAAAAAAATTAAAAAAATTATATTAAGGTATGTTATCTTGAATGTGACGTGAAACAAAAAACTATAAAAATACAAAACTATTCACCCTTGTTTTGGTTCATTGATTAGCTATTTTATTTATTTATTTATTTATTTATTTTTAGTTATCTTCTCCCATAAGCATGTGCAACATTTTCTCTTTTATAAATTTGCATGAATTATAAGCTAAACCAACACCTTGAATGAAAACCCCAAGGCTTATCTTCTTCAAATCTCAAGGAAGCCCTCCCCAGTCCCAGCATCTCATCCAAGCTAGATAAAGGGCCTTTTTAAATTTTTTTATTATATAAAACTGATCATACAATTTTTTATATAATTGGAATAATATAGGTATATTTATTTGAATTTCAAATCCAACCTATTATATGTTTTCCAATGATGGATTCTTGTGTTTATGAATTTATAATGTTGTAAGGGTTCTATTTATTTTTGATTATATACTTTTCAATGAAATATGTATATATATATATATATTTATGTATGTTCATATCTATCTAATTCAAAACACATATATGATATGTTTTCTTGATATAATAATTGTTTTTATAAATTATTATCATTGTAATGGTGTATTCATGTTAACTATAGTTCATGGTTTTTTCCATTAATGGATTTCATAATTAGCAATTCAGTTTGTGATCTTTTAAATATATGTGTGTATAATATATATATACATGTATGATTATACTTTTTAAATGTAATTTTCATATGTTATATGTTCTTTTTATTTCAAAGAGATTGTTCGTAGAAACCCTCTTCATTATAAAAGTTTATTTCTATGATCATATCACAATATCTTTTACATATATGTGTATTTACATTCATACATATACATATATTAGTTATATTATATATATATATAAACAATTATTTATGCCTTAAACCGTATTGATAATATTATGTTGGAAAATAATGCCCCACATTGAATTCAAACTTATTTTGTAATGTTCTAAAATAAATTACTCAACCCATGGTTTATATTTATATACATATGGATGATACAATCTATAATATATTTATAATTTTATTATCAATTTATAATCATATTTCTAAAAATGTACATAACATTTTGACATGTTATTTTAGACTTCGCACATGTATATAGTCATGGCCCGGAAATTGTGCACATCATAGACACTCGTTGTATTATAATAAACACATGGTTTCAATTTTAAGGTATAATTCCAAAAAAATAACAAGTACATGGATATCATTGAACATATTTTATTTTAAAATCTTTTTTTATAATTTATATAATTCATTATTACGATCAATAGTGGAAAATTTATTCCACATAAAAAGGATGAAATACATGGATGGTCCATGAAAAGCCTATGTGGTAGATGTTTTGGATTTAACCAAACATGAAGGTGGTGCAATGGAAGTTCATGTATTGATATGCATATAATTATATGAATATATATATATATAATTATGAATGTGCATTTTCAAGTAGCGATATGTTTTATAAACAGAAATATCCAGTGAACAAATATACTGAACTAAAGAAAGCATCAAATGTTTTTATAAAATGCAGCACTTGATCTTTGTAAATATGGAAGGTAATTGTGCAGTGAACACATCCTTCACTATGTGGGTAGGCCCAAATAGCCATCAATGATTCAAGTGACCTCAGAAATAGTTTTTTGTTTTCAAAAGCTTGTGTTTTGTATTTCATAAAACACATGATTATGTTTAAATCAATTTTGAACGTAAGTATTTTGTAAAATAGTCTTGTATTTTAAGTTGTAATTAATTTCAAATAGTATTATAAAAATGTTAATTTTTAGGTATTACTTAAATAATTTTCAAAGAATGTTTTAATAATTATTTATCGATGGTTTTCTGAAACCCCTTACTGGGCATTTGTTTCTCACCCATTTACTTTAAAATAATTTCCCACAGGTCACGAAGTGTTTTCAGAAGGTGTTTTGTTTTCATGCGGTGTTAGCACATGTCATTTTTGTGTTTTTTTCCTGCAACTCTGATAATTATTATGATTATGTCAATTATCTAAATCCTAGACTAGAAAAATGTCCTCAGTTTTGTAATTTTTAAGATTGGGTCCTTATAATTGGTATCAGACGAATGGACTAGACCACATTAGGGATTAGATGTGGTCAAGTTTAGAGGTTCATCAGTCCAAGTGTTTCTTAATTCTAAATATGGAAATTTAGAATTCCTTTTAGTCTGATTAAATGAATTGTGTGGGCACAATTCTTTTTAAGGGGGAAATAATGTAACACCCTGAGTTTTATGAACTCTAATTTAAATGGATAATGTTATATTTTTTAATTTGGTACTTTACTTAGTGTATTTAAAATAATAACACATTTTTTATAAGGATTATATAACTTAATATTTTCATGTTTATTTATGTATTTTATTTTCTACCTATAATGTCATAGTATTTTAATTATGAAACCTAGTGCTTACAAAACCATTATGATTTATATGGTTACAAAACATATGTATTTCAAGTGTTTTCTTGAATTATATTATATGTTATGATTTATAAATTTAAATTTTAAAATTATAGTTTTTATTTCTAATGTTGGTTATCCCATAAAGGTATTTTCTTTAAAATGATGTTTGCAATTGAAGTTATTTTTTATGCTTCAAAATGTAACATGAACCCCTCAATCGAAATATTATTTTCTTTAAATAAATGGTTTCTTTAATATGTTTATATATATATATATAATTTTAAAAATTATGCTTTAATATTTACTATTTTGAATGTATTATTGATATAAAATTTTTTTATATAAATTTTTTTTATTTTAAGATATTATATTTTATTAATATTATAAAATATACTATGTTTTTATAAATTAAAAATGTATTTAATAAATTTATTTTAAAAAACACACCATTTATACATGTTTCTAATATATATATATATATATATATATATCTTTTATATCTATATATACTATTCAAAAAAAATTTTAATTATTATATTTGTTTTATAAAAAATTATAATGTTAAAGATTGAAATCATTGAATTGAAAAATAACATGTTTATTAACAATAATAGATAATTGGTTTGAGAGAGACATTTGTTGGAACAAATAAAAAATTAAAGTAAAAAAAAGAGAAAAATATGAAATTACGATATGTTATCTTGAATGTGACGTGAAACAAACCAATGTATAAAATAATTATTTACCCATGTTTTGAGTCATTTATTATCTATTTTATTTATTTATTTATATTTAGCTTCTCTCTTAAGCTTGCTCAAACTTTTTTTCTTTTATAAATTTGGCCGATGTCTAAGATAAACCCACACCCGACCTGAAAACCCTAAGGGTTCTCTTCCTAAAATCTCCAGCAAGACCTCTCTGGTCCGAGCCTCTAAAACAATCCAGATAAGGGGAATTTTTAAATTTTTTTATTATATAAGACTGATCCTAAATTTTTTGTATATAATCAGATATATATAGGTCTATTTATTTGTATTTCAAGTCCAAGCTATTTCAGGTTTTCAAATGCTGGACATTTGTGTTCATGATTTTATAATTTTATGAGGGTTCTATTTATTTTTTATTATATACTTTTCAAATAAATATGTATACATATACCTATATTTAAATATTTAAGTTCATATCTCTCTAACTCAAAACCCATATGTGATAGATTTTCTGGATTTAAAGGTTCTTTTTTTATAAAATCTTATCATTATAATGGTGTATTCATGTTACTTGTAGTTCGTGGTTTTCTTTCAATAAGGTATTTAATTATTTAAATTTCGTTTTGTGAACTTATACATATATATGTGTGTAATATATATATATATACATGTATGATTATATTTTTTAAATGCAATTTACATACGTGATATTTTCTTCTTGTTTCAAAGAGATTGTTCTTATGAAACCTCTTCGTTGTAAAATTTTAACTCTATGATAATTTCATAATTGCTTTTACATATATGTGTATATAAATACGTACATAAACATATATTGGTTATATTTTCTGTATATATATACTATTTCTTATGCCTTAAACCGTATTTCTAATTTTATGTTGGAAAATAATTCCCCTCTTTTAATTCATACTTAGTTGGAAATGTTTTTAAATAAATTACTCAACCCACTGTATATATTTATATACATATCGATGATATCATCATTGTCATGTTTTTAATTTTATCATTGATTTATCGTCATATTTATAATAATGCGGATAACATATTGGCATGTTATTTTAAATATCGTACTTGCATATTGTCATGGCCATGCGATTGTTCACATCATCGACACTCGTTTTATTATAATTAACACATGGTTTCAATTTTAATGTATAATTCCAAAAAAATAACATGTACATGGATATAATTGAACATATTTTATTTTAAATTCATCCTTTATAATCTCTATAATCATTTATTACGATCATTAGTGGAAAATTTGTTTCACCGAAAAAGAATGAAATACATGGAAGGTCCATGCAAAGCCTATGTGGTATTTCTTTTGGTTGTAACCAAACACGAATGTGATGCAATGGATGTTCATGTATTGATATACATATATATATATAATTATGAATGTGCATTTTAAAGCAGCATTGTGTCTTCAAAACAAAAATCTCCAGTGAAAATATGTACATAACTAAAGCAAGATTGAGATGATTTTTGAACATCTGGAACATGATCTTTGTAAATTAGGAATTTCATTGGAGAGTGAACCCATCCTTAGCTAAGTGGGTAAGCCCAGAGAGCCTTCAACGATTCAAGTGACCTCAGAAATAGTGTCTTGTTTTCCAAAACTTCTGTATTGTATTTCATAAAACACTGTATAATTTTTAAAGCAATTTTGAAAGTAAGTATTTTAAAAAATGGCCTAGTATTTTTAGTTGTAAGTAATTTCAAAAAGTATTTTTAAAATTTTATTTTTTATGTATTTCTTAAATTTTTTTCAAAGAATTTTTTATAAGGATTTATCGAAGATTTTTTAAACCCCTTATTGGGGATTTTTGTACTCTCTCCTTTAATTTAAAATGATTTTCCATATGTCACAGAGACTTTTCTGAAGGCGTTCACTTCACTTGCAATGTTAGAGTACGTCATGTTTATTTTGAATTATTTTATTTTCGCTACAACACTAATAATTTTTATGTTTTTGTCTATTATCCAGAACCATGAATAAAAAGGTCATCTATTATATAATGTTTATGGATGGGTCCTTCATATTATTCAATTTATAGAATTCAAAATTGAACTCCATTTTTTGTACCTATTTTTTAAAAAATAAGAGAAATTTATTTATCTATTAAAATAAAAATTCACTCTTCAAATATATGTTTTTAAACAATAAATGATTTTATAGCATATTGATTTTTTTTGAAATTCTCATAAATATATATTACATTTATAAGAAAATAAAATAATAATTTATGAATCTATTTTATGAAAATAATTTTTTTTTATAATTACTATAATTATAATGTTAAAATTAAATATTTATGGAATAAAAAATTCTGACACTTAATTAATAATTTTTTACAAAAATTAATTTTTTATTCATATAAATATATCATTATTTAATTATAAGATGGCTAAATTATATTTATACATTCATATTTGAAGTTACTATTATATTATCCATATTATTATTCCTATGGGTCATGTTATTATTCTTAAGATCATGATTCTATTTCATCAGTATTAATTTCAATAAATACCACTTATTTTGTTGTACATTTATTATAAACATGACTATTTATTTACATAATGAAAATAATTTATGTTATAACCACATGGGTTTTCATATACTACCTAACTTCTACAAATTTCATCCTTTCGATGTTTATTTACTTATTAAACTTGTGAGGGTACCTTTCCCTCTAAGTATTTTCATATTTATATGATGCTTCTTCATCCATATGGGTTCTCCATAAAACCTTAAACTGTTGAATTATCTTATACCCTAATACATTCTCTCAATGATGAATTATCTGAATCGGAAAGTCAACAAAATATATGTTCTCTTCAAGATGAACAAATTTTTAGCTAGAATCTAGAGATGAAATTGGAATATACTTTCCCATTATTTAAACATGAAAACACTGTGTACCTAAGATAAAAGTAAAGGAAAATCTACATAGTCATCAACTGGTCTAACATTCCCGATGATCTCAGAATGTCCATTGATCCTAGGAAATTTCAATAATTTAATAAAAAATTCATAACAATTTTCTACAGAGAAATTCTAAAAAAACATGATCCCATACCTCAAAAGAAAATTCTTTCCTACATTTATCTATACAAATTTTCTCCCTTCTCTAAATTTTCCACATACATTGTTGGATAAAAATCACATTTTCCGCAACATACGCTACTAATTTCAGACCCTTAAACATTTTATCAATAAATGTATCCCAAAAATCAAGATTTTTAAATCTATTACAATACGATGCATCCAATGGTTTCATATATTTACTAGAATGAAATCTATTATTATTAGAAAACACATATAGAGAAAGCGGTGGATCCCAACATCCCTGGTAATGAATTTGACAAGCTCAAAGAATGTATTCCATGGTCTAAATTGGGATATATTTCTGTCCATAATATTAAGGATGAAAGGAATTGATAATGTTTAATTATTCACAAAACGAATTCTAATGTCCTTTCTAAAAGTTAAAAGTGAAACTATATCTCGGTTAGATACAATGGATAAAGGAAATAGATGATGCCTAAAAATCTAGAGGAGGTAATGTTGAGAAATATTATCAAGAGTGAAATAAACCAAAATAGGATGTAAATATTTATATTAATTCAATCGATCAACAATAACCCAAATCGGATTGTTACCTCGAGAATTAATTGGTAATCCCACCACAAATTCCAAGGATATAATTTCATAATTGCACACTATTACTGGAAAAGAATAAAGAATCCCCTTGTGTAGTTTCCACTCTTTTTTAAAATGATGAAATGTCCAACATTTCACATTATGATCTAAACTATCACTTTTCATTTCATTGCAATTATAATAATTTTTAAGGTCTCTATACGTCATTGTGCTACAAGGATAAGCTGAAAATAACGAACTATGAGAAACAAAAAAATATATATATTCATCCAAGAATCACAATAAGAACATAATATATTACTAAATCATATAACAAGATATTTATCACCATTAAATTTTGGAAACATAGCATATCTCACCAATACATCCTTTTTTGTGACTCAAGGTATTCCTTCTATTCTTTCTAAATTCTATTTGAGAGAGAAAACTGCATTGACACTAGAATCAAAATAGTGAAATTTCCTACCCCAGCAATATCCAAGAAAAATTAATCAAATCAAAATTCATGTGGTCTTGTTATAAAGATAACATTCCTAATGATGAATTTTTTTTACTCAAATCATCTGCATTATTGTTTAATTTTCTAGGATGGTTATTTGTTATGAAATAGATATACATTATCATTTATTTCCATCTTATCTACCTCATGATAAATTAATTCTGAGTAAATATATACATTAAACACCTATTATTAGTATATATTTCCCCTTAGAATCAACATAAACGATGCCTCAAAATTTTGAAATAAAAAAACCACAAAATGTAATTTAAAATAATTTTTTCGGATATTTCACTCATGAAATTTGTGTTTTATTAAAGAATATAAAATTACATGATCATTCTACTTTACAACACAACCATTTCCTCTCAATAAAGCATCAATTTTGACAATAGAATATATTTTCTAGAAGGCAAATACAAAACATCAACATCCACCATTACTTTAAGTTTTTCTTAAAAAATCATCACATTCTTAAATCTAATTAAATTTAACCAATTTTCATGTTAAATTAGTTAGTGGGAAAGATAACCAAGAAATTAACATAAAAACCATTTGTAATAGCCATCTAATACAAGAAAACTATAAATCCTTATTAGAATTGTAATTTGTGGACATTCATCAACCAATTAAATTTGGGAGGGATGAATAGTTATTCCTCATTTTTTGTATAGTATTAAAAAAATACATTTGATAAATTTATAATGTTCCTATGAAATGAAATATTTTACAATGTTCCTAGGAAACGAAATATATTTCAAAAAAAATAAATTATCCAAATTTTCTATATAACTTTTTTTCTGTGAAAGTTTTAAAGATAATCCTTAAATTTTTTTCATGATCCACGTAATTTCATAGAAATAAAAAAAGATCATTAATATAAAAAATAACATATTTCTACCTATATTCACCAAATATTATATTCACAAGAACCATCAATAGAGCTGGGTAACTATTCAACTAAAGAGAATAAAAAATTCATAATTCCCACATATAGTACCAAATGCAGTTATAAAAATGGAATCCTCCTTTACCATCAGCGGATTTTATAAGGATCTCAATTCAATTGTAGAAAACTACTGATCTCCCTAGTGTTAATTAAAAAATTCATCGATATGAGTAAAATATTACATGTTCAAAACAATAATATTAATCAATGTTGTATAATCAATTTAATATCTCTTGGAACATTCTTTTGTTTAATAAAAAATAGCACCCCATAGTGAAGTGATATGAAGAATGAATACATTATTAATAAATCATGCCAGTGTTTTTTTCTATTCAAGAAGTTCCACTTCAGGAATTCAATAAGGGTGTTTTGAAATTAGGTCATCATCAAGAACTCAGACAAATATAAATTCAACTTCTCGATCAGGTATAACAATTGGTAACTCCTTCTGAAAAACATCCTAGTACTCATTTACCACTAGATCATAATTAATCTAAATATTTCCCTTCCATTCAACAACATGAGAAGAAAAATTTTATTTTCTTCTCTTAGTAGTTTTTCAAAATATTGATATTTTATTAATTGTGTGGGTTCATTCTTGTATTTAAACTGAAACTCAGTCTAAAAAAAACTTCTTCAGCTCTATATTCAATCATTACATGATAAATAGAAAGCCAATCCATTTCTAAAATAACATCAAACAATACATAGAGAATAAAATAGGGATTGAAGGTAATTTCTTCCCACATTTAATAACCAGAAGATTCAAATATTCACATTTTTATATAATATTTCCACATGATGATTTAACCTGATGCTATTATTTCATTGGTTGAGGTTAAACTTCCAATTTACATGAAAATTAATATATATTTAAGGAATGTGTAGTCCCAATTAGAAATTGGACATTAGTAAAAATATGGGTAGGCAAAAAAAGTACATGAAACCACTTCATTGGATGGTCTCAAATCTATAGATGTAATAATAAAGGATCATGTTTCACATTTCTACTAATAATATGATTTCTTTCAATTATTCAGATCATTATTTGGGAAGGTGTTTTCATAATGAACAATCTCTCCACATTTAATAAAATTTATTGTTTTCTTTTCAAAATTAATCATAATATAAAGATCATTGAAATACAGTGAAATATGTGAAAACATACAACATCGAAATCATTTCCTAGATTTGTTAATGCATTACCCAGTGTGCTTTATACCACACATCCCACAAATCAGAAACATGAATTTCTTAATGTCAGGTTTAGTTGGTAGATTCTTACCCTTTGTATTCCGTTTAAGCCTTTACTTCTACATATTTTCATAGAGGATGTGATCATCAGAATATTCCACATCTCCTCTCTATGCACAACAGACAAGTTTCTTGTAGATGTTGAATTATCCGGATGCCAATGCCCTCTGTTATCATAGATTTATTGCAGATTAATCAAGATCAAATTTACTATAAAGACCCTGAATATGATTCAGAGGGTACCTTTCCAATTGAAGGAGGTCTCCTTCTGACATGATAACTGAATCTTCATTCTTTTTCATCAATTAAAGGAATTGATTTTCTAACCAATGTAGAATGAAAATTGGAAAATATTTTTCTATGAACACGTTCTTAAATTCATCACATTACAAGGAATCAATCTCCATGTTACCCTTGATTTTCATTACCATTGACTATCACTCATCATTTTCACCTTTAGATTTATAAATATTAAAAATAACGTTTTTATTACATGAATACCCGATTCAATCTAATGTCATTTCAAGGATCCACCAATTAACCACTATTTGGGCAGAAGATCCATTGAATGAAAGAGGGTGTTGCCTCATTAATGTTTTCACTATAATAATGTTCCATTGGGTTTGTACTAGTTTTTATAATATGGATTCCACATCCATTTATTACCAATTTCTCTTCATACATTATTATCACAAAATTCTTGGGTTTAGTCCTTAGGATTCTATGTTTTCGATTCAGAAAAATATCAACCTCTTGTCTCCTTCTAACATCACCTTCCATGTTTCCTCTATGGAAAATAATTCTGAATTGGAAAATTTTAGATGAATCAACATGGTAATATTTAAATTCTATATAATTACATAATAACCATTATATAAGAATTAATTTTTTCTGTTAATATCATCCCAACACATACTATTCTCTAAATTGTTAACTTATAACATCTATCAAGACCAGACCTTAAACATTACATTATAAAATCATTTCAATCCAATGATATTTTCGATTTATAGATTTTGATTGTTATTAAATAATTCATACATATCATCCCACATGTATATATACTTTTGTTACTAAAATAGAATTAATTTATTTCATAATAGGAACGGTTTTAATAAAAAATGGTTTCTTTGGATACATTCAACATTTCTTTTTATTTCCCTTTACCCATAATTAAAACATATAGAAAACATAAGAAAACATAGAATGAGTAGAAATTCCCCGCAAGGGATATAAATGGATGTTGAGAACCCATTAGTATAAGAATAATTATAATCATTGCAAATCACATACACCAATCTATACTTCACACCCATAAAGTATCATATATATACTTTTGAGAAACAATAGATTTTGATAAAACATAGAAAAACATTGATAAAAAAATTTGTGACTTAGGGAATTAAATACTAATTTTTGTAACCCTAACATATAACTTATGATTTGTAACCCTCTTAGTTAACTTTTTATATTACCCCCATGGCTACTTTATAGTGTAACCATCGCTACTACACATTGAGTTACCATATGTCCATCCACCAACTGAAACATACAAAATTCTATTGAGGGAGATATAGGTCCTCAATTAATTCATAAATAATTTTAAGGATATAGAACTAAATTTTTAAAAAATAATATTTACATCATATTTATTAGTCCTTTTAAAAAAGATACGACACTAAAAGGTGTTTTCTTACTGATTTATCACTGAATAATATCATATATTTTATGTCAATGTTGATAAAAATAATGGAATATCTTTATAAACATTAATTCTACTTAATAAATAAAAATATAATATAATAAAAATTTACATCACATATATAATATTATTACCAGATAATTAATGATGTAGAAGGTTAACCCAATGAATATATATTGGGTTAAGAATTTATTTACCTGATGTTCATCTAAATTAAAATGTATTAAATACAACTATATAATGATTAAAATATTTTAAATAATTTTTATAATAAACATATTAATTTTAATATATCATAATATGATCATTTTATAACATCATTCCGTGCATATATTAATAATATTTTGTTATTTACATTAATTTTTCGATGTTCATTACATGGTTTTCATTATTGGATTAAAATGGATATTCGTGTTGAATGGAATAGAATCTAAATAATCTAAATGAAATAATATTACTATTTTTTTAGAACATTAAAATATATGATAAATCATTTTGTATTCAATTATGATAAAAAATTAACGGAAAAGAAATTAATGTTATTCGTTTAGCACATGTGGGCAGTTATTCGATAATCACGAACTAGTTTGGTTATATAATTTAATAATATATATACATTTATATTTTATGAGATAGATGAAGTTAAATAATAATTGTTAAGATATGTTTCAACATTTTGAATGTTTATATGATCCGCCATGGGAGAAGTAATGTATATTTAAAACACATCATCCAAGATATTGATAAATCAACACATGACAGACTATGTTTTTATTTTGATAATAAAAGGTAGATGAAAAAAGTATTATGAATTATATTTTCATAAAAATGACAATATAATAGCATATATACATTACTTTCGTTTTCATGACTCTTGTATAATGGGAGATTAAGATAGTACATGGAAATTTTTGAAATAAAATAAATGAAATTGGTTGTGGATTTTTACCTCTCCAATTATCTTCCTTGTAATTCTTGTTAAGGAATTTGGTTTTCACTTTTTTGGGGTACCTATATGACATGAAAATGGGGAAGATTCATTGGAATGGATTTGGTTGAAAATTGAACATGCTATAAGTCTTCGAGGTGTAAGGAGAAGTGGTGGTGAGCTGAAGTATTCAATGTAGAGGAGGCGTGTGTTTCTCATATTGATATTCATTAGTTTAAATATTTGACTTTGGACTCTGAATATTTTGAGAATAATCATCAAATATATTATTACAATGAATGTAAATTATATATTGTTTGTTTCTGTACACCTAACATCATCTATGAATCAATAAATTAGGTATTTAGATTATATTATAAATTATTGTATACCATTATTCATAAAAAATATCAAGTATCTCATAAAACCACCCACAAATTCTACCCAACAATTTTTCGATGTGAAGAATTCATAAATTTACACATTTTCATGAAAATAATTTAAAAAAATTGAGATATTTAAGTTCTTTCATTAAAATCGTTTTATATTCAAAAAATACCATTTTTAAAATTATAACTGATTTATGGAACTTTGGAAAATTACTTAAAGTCTCATAAAATTATCTTATGATTATAAGAAAACAAATAATTTAAAAATCTATTTTGTGAAAATAAATTTTCATTTACATCATTATATTATTTTTAAAATTGTAATGAAATATTTTTAAATTCCCAAATTATTAACACTTAATTAATTATTTTTTAAAGATATATATATGAACCTATTCAAAGATAAAAATATATCATATTTTCAATTATAAGATAGATAATATTTATTTACACATTCATTGGTGATGTTACTAATCTATTGGAAAGATTACTATTCCTATGCGTCATGTTACAATTCTTAATTAAATTTTTCTATTTGATTAGATTTAATATGTATAAATACCACTAATTCCATTATTCTTAATAATAAATTTGACAATTTAATTAATGAATAAAATGAATTTATTGTATAAGTACATGGGTTATTAAAATATCATTATATAATAAAAAATTTTAATTTAATTTTTAAAAAAATTATGTAAATGTTGAATCACGTTCAAATAAAATATATAGAAGGTATCCATTTAATATATTAATATCTTTACGATAATGTATTTCAAGTGTATGCATTGATATTGTGTATCTAGTAGGATCAAAATTCTTAGATTTAGTTGAACAAAAAATTATAACATAAATAATATTTTATCTCTAGTTGAATTCGGTAATCTAACCATGAAATCCATTTATATATCTCCCATTTACATATTGGAAATGAAAAAGGCTGAATAATCTCATTCAGTAGTTATCTTTTTTATTTCAACTACTGATGAGTGTTAAATGACATAGTAAAATAAGAAACATAATTTTTCAATCCGACATAACAATAATATTGAAATGGTCTCTAAAAACATATTTCTAAAATGAATAATTGAAAATAAAGTGTTATCAGTCAAAAATTTATTTTTTCAATTAATAATAACTTTCAATAAAAACAATTTTCTAAATATCATAACACCATATTTTTCATGTTTTAATAGCATATAAATACCCTTCATAACCAATTCCAATATTTCCTTCTAATCAAGACATCCATAAAATCCTTCTCAATTATTTATGAAAAATACGAAAACACAAAAACATGAAAAAAAGAGAGAGGTAGTTATGACATTAGCATGTTTTAGGCCCATATTCATTAAATCATAAACCAATGGATCATGTTCCAAACAAAACATGGTTATTGATATATTATATTTCCAACACTATTCCTTAACCATTATGTTAGATTTACCCAAATTTTTCCATATCATGAAATCATTATCCATAAATAGTTTTAACCATATTCTCTCCATCATGTTCAACTATTATTGAGTAACAATATAACGAAACCATTATGGTCAGTATATATTACACAATTTAATTCGAATAAAACATTCAACAATGTAAATAATGATAAACCAACCATTGAAAGAACAAAATGTTGTGTTAGGTAATTGTAAACTTTGAGTTTTAATTGTTGTTAATTAAGTGAAATTATAATATTATATTTAAAAGAATTACCAGTCAACCTAAATAAATATTAACATAAAATAAAAAATTCATTATTTTTTTATAATTCAAACACTTGAAAATTAACCAATATTCATTTAAATTCCTTGAAATAGTCATCACACTCCATTATGTTGATGAGTTTTACTCTTTTTTAATATATCTTATATTTTTTTACTTGATAAACACAAATAAAATAACATCATAAAAAATTATATAATATAATAAAATTAAATGTTTACACAAAAAATTGAGGTCTTTTAAACTCTTCAAACATATTAGTTTTAGTGTGATAAAAAAAATTCCATAATAAAAAAAATATATAAATGGAATTAAATAGACTGTAATAAAAAATAGTATTGAATTTTCCATGAAAATTTATTTAATTTAATAACTAAAAAATGATCCTTGAGTGTTTATCAGTTTCTTAAATGATTTTAAAATAAACCAATTTATTGTCTATTAAACGTGCTAAAAATTTATCCAATTACTCTTTGAAGAATATATTCATAAAATCCAAAAATTAAGTGGATGTATTTTTCAAACCAAGTGGTGTTATAAATAATTCAAAATATTAATACCTAGAATGGAATTCAATCCTTAGAATATATTTGACTTTCACCTACAACAGGTGATAACCAGAACTATGTTCAATCATACAAAAATAGTAATAATGATGAAGCTGATTATTGAAGTCATCGATATAAAAAAATACACTTTTTAAAAAACATTTCGTTATAGATTTTTCCATAAAAAGTGAAATATCAATAGGAATTATCCATTTGTTAATGAAAAAACCATGATCTTCCCCAGTATAAGTTCTATGGTGGATTTCACACTTATTGTGAAACTCTAGTAACTGATTTTTAAATTCTAATAGTTCTAATGGATACATTCGATAAGGGGTATTGAAATAGTCTTACCATCCCAAACTACATCAATAATAAAGTCACCCTTCTAATTGATAATAGAACCAAGAAATTCATCAATTAATATTCACAAATATTCATTTATCCCTAACACATCACAATGTTTAACATATCCTTTCTCATTAATAATATAAGGAAGATAACATTAACATGCATCTTTGACAAGTTTCCCATATTCTTGATTTTTATCAATAGTATTTATCCATTATTATATAGAAACATATACTAATTCTAAAAACAAAGTTTTATTCATTTTTAATCTATATTATAATTCTAAACATAAATAAAATCCATATCCATAAAAACATCAATCTATATAATGGAAAATCTATATGGTTTACATAAAACTCTCTTCTATAGATGGAAAAAATGATGTATTTAAAAAATCATGATTATTTTATACTACCACTATGAGTTTTTGTCATGTTTTCAAATTTTATTTTACTATATGGTATTCTAATATTTTAAAAAATTATCATATATAAAAAAATGTGTGGGTATTGAATAAAACAGGAAATTTTAATAATATAAATAAACAAAAAATATTTCATTCATCACATCATTTGAGGCTCCCGCTTCCCCCTTAATAGTAGAAATAGACTTTCCGACATCTTTTTATATTTGATATTGATTATTCCCACATTTAGTAACTAACAATGGCCTTGTGTTAACATTATGATCCAAATCATTACTTTTAAAACATATTATTTCTAGATGAATATCTTTTATCACATTAGTTTTTTATCATTTCTTTTCTATTATATTCATGAACCAAATGATATTCATATATCACAGATAAACCAAAAATAATCCTATAAAATATTTTAAAATTATGTTTTCCATATTTGGGATATTTGGGGGGATAACCTCTATGTTTCATTGTTAACCTATTATCCATTGATTTCTACAAAGAAGAATTATTACTCCTATTGTAATGATGTATAAATGGGTTGACCAACTCATTGTCTTCATTCTCACTACAACATAAAACATACTCATACCTTTTAAATTCATGAGAGGCTAATGCTCTTTATAAATGTGGTTTTAAACATGTGTTAAATATGTTAATTTTACTCTAATTTAAAAACAATATTTGTGTGTACCAGGTCAATATAAGAAAATATTATTCATATGTGGCCTCTATGATGCAATTTTTTTATTGAATTCCAACCATTTCAGTTCATGACATAGATAAATATATTTATGAGAATAATTCTTATGGGAAAAGTCATCAATGAGCATAAAGTATATGGAAAAAACATGATTTTCCTTAATATTATTAATTAGATACCAACAACTATTGGCTTTACCTTAAAATTGATGGATAAAAATAAATAACATGTTGTGTTTTATAATTTTCAAAATTAAAAATATCTTCTCCAATTAATTTGTAAATCACATATATTACACTAAATATTTAGACCCACCAAAAGAAGAATTGCGACCATCCATGAAGTTTTCCACTATAGAAATGTTCCACTTTGGAGAATTTGGTTGTTCTATTTCATGGATATATTTTTAATATACATTGTAAACTATGTTTACACTTTCACAAATAATTCTATTCTAATAATTTATGTTTCTTATTTTGATGTTTTTTTATCATTTTGAAGCATTCCAACATCGAATCATCTATTTCCAATATGAAAAATAGTATTGAACAAACATGAAATAGATAAAGTGACATAAAAATATTAAAAACCTATTTCATGATAATATATTATAAAATATAGTCATTTTACAGTACATATTAATATTACCTCGCTTCTATAGGTATTTAAACCTTTTTTAGATTCCAAAAAAAGTAACTGTCATTATAACTAAACTTAAATTTGAGTTGAGTAGAAATGGTTTCATATTTAATAATTCCCATTATCTTTTTTGTCAACAGTTTTAGTGAATTAGGTAAAAAAATTTAAAAAGGGAAAAATCTTAAATTATACATGTTTTACAAAAAATTATGATTTATGTTTTCACCCCTTTTTCATTCACGATACTTTTTCTTCTTTTAATACAAGATCAAAGTAGAAAATTAAACATTTATATAATTCCAAAATTTCTATAGATAATATGAAAATATTTCTCACAAATAATTTCATTCCAAAAAAATTAATCAGGGAACTAAAATTGGATATCATTACTCCATTGAAAAGAATAAAACCAATGAAATATTTTACAATATTCTGAATAAAGCACTGAGCATATATATATATAACATTACACATATAAAAAATAAATTCTTAATATACATATATGATACTTATTGTGAATCATTTTAATTCTATGAATATATATTGTTGAATTTGGGATGTCACGAAAAAAATTATATTATAAAAATACTCTCACATTTAAAAATTTAAAAATGTGTCATAAGTCAATAAATCACATGATTTCCAAAAAATGATTTCATATAAGAAAAATATAAGTATCTAGTGGAGTCATGTTAATGAATCATCTTCAATTTTTTTTACGCATTCAAAAATAAATAATTCCTCATTAATTAAGATTTATTATCCTAATTATCTCCCTCATTTTCAATTTTGAAGAATATATCATTACTCAATACATTAGTGAGATATGTTAGTCTTAGCCCAAATAATGTTGTATATCACAATTACTCATCATCATCTGTAAGATTCAAATACAATATCATTAATAGAATAATTTTAAAATTTAAAATTTTCAACATGAAAGACATAAAAAAATAGATTTCAACTCACTAGAAAAACACCTTCCATGTTAAATTAATCCTTAAGAGAAATATAATCTTTCTGTGAAAAATCAAATTGTTGAAATATAATTAAATATATGGATTATAAAATATTTTGTAAGATAATGTTAACATATATAAAAATATTAATAATGATTAATACCTATAATAGAATAAAAGGAATTTAAGATGTATTCATTAAAAATATTATTTTCCCCCTATATAATTTTTTATAAATAAATGAATATTGAAAAGATATAAATTTTAAATTTGTTGAAAATTTGGAAAATAATATATACAGTTGAAAAAAATTAATTTTCATTAAATTTAAAAAAATATTAAATATAACACTCTAGAAATATTGTTAAGATCATGGATTTTAACAAATAAAGTATTCAAAACATATAAAAGAATTTTTGAATGAAAAATAACTTTCTTAATGTCCCGTATTACACCATGTTCTCTCTAACACATTATTAATTAACATTTATTAGTTTAATAAATTATTAAGATCTTTTTTATTATTAAATATATAAAATTATTCTCTTTGTTTTATTTTCTATAAAATTTATTTTGTTATTAATATTATTATGTTCACATTATATGTTTTGAGTATGTTCTATTTTAATTGTAAAAATAACCTTGGCGTATTGACTGTTGTGAAAGAGATCATGGATTCATTAAATCTACTATATTAAAAATGTTATAATTATAATATTTATAAAATAAATACACTTTTAAAAACAACCATTTAATTTGATCATGAAAAGTTAACCTTGTTGGTTCTCGATGATAATAGTCCATATGTAAAAATGAGTAATGTATTCATCTAAATACAATGTAGAAAAGAAATAAGATTCATAATATTTTACTTTTTCATAATAATAAAATGTTAAATGTTTCTTATTTATATGTGATTTCCAACCCTATTACCCATTGTATTTGGTGTAAATAAAAAAAGCCACATATCTTCATGGAGGTGGTAGTACACACATTCCACGATCGATATAATAATTTTTCTACGGTTAGTAGTGTATGATGGTGAGTAATATATAATATTTTTATAATTATAATTACATTATACATATTACATATATTAATTTTATACAAAATATTATACTTTCATATACATTGATAAAAAATGAAACATAGTACTTCGTGGGGTGGTAGTCCACATGCACACAAGATAAGAGTTTCCATTTGTTATTTGATGGGAAAAGAGATGAACAAGTGTCATACCATTATCATAAAAAATATTTTTATATGTAATTTTATTATTTTATTATTTAATCACTATAAAATTGAAATTTATTTAGGTCTATGAAAAAACATAAAACACTCAGTTAAAAATAATACCCTATAATTTGGGAACCACCCTTGGAATAAATCATAAGATTTCACAGAATAGTATTTTTTGAGATTAGAAACACTAGAAAATGAGGATCAAGGATATGATAGTTCTTGGTTATATATTTTCCTTTTTGTATGTCACTTTGTGTTTGAATAGGTTAGTAGGAGAGTTCCATTTTATAATTTGGGGGACCTAGAGACTTGTAATTATTAAATATTTTAATATAATATAAAGCCATAATCATTGTAAAGTTGATAAAAACAATAAAATTTAAAATATACGGCGATACTAACCACAATAAAATAATCTAATAAGAATGAATATGAGATTTTGTGTCCTTATAACTATGTTTCTACTTAATCAACACATTATACCATTTATAGTGGTAAATGTTTTTTACCAATGTTGATATTATTCATGAAAAAAATAAAATTTATTTTATTATAAAATTATTACATCATATTTAAAAACAAAAAATACAAATTTATGTATTATTTTTTTATATTTTATAGATGTTAATTTTAATACAAATACATAAAAACTAATGAATAGTGTTTTTAGAAGAATGCTCCCTTTATGCATAAAAATGATTATATTTCTATAGCAAGAATTATCATGATTAATATGAAATTAATTGGATAATTTTTTTAATATTCGACTAATTTCAGTAAAATAATTTCCATTATAATGATGATTTTAAAATACAAGAATATAAATGAATGTTTTATTCAGATTAGTATTTTCACTAATCACAATGAATCTGTCTTTATAAAACAAATCTCAAAAATTTAATCAAAATATTATTTTATATTATTATGTCAAAAATTATTTACAATTAATGAAATTAAAATTATAATATAATGAAATTTATGTTTTAAATAATAGAATTTATTATATGGAAAAAGTATTAGTAAATATAAAATTTCTCTTTTTAAAAACATTATTTAAAAAATAATGTTACATGTGAATACAGGAAATAAAAATATATAAATGCAAATAATTTAATATTTATAGTATTACCTACATTTTATGAAATATTATATAATATTTTTATATTGAAAAATTCTTTTCATACATAATCATTATAAATTATTATATGAATTTCAATTACATATCAACAATATACCCACCAAAACTATAATGGTATAGTGTATTTGGAAACATAGGGACAAAATAACTGTTAAATAAAATTATATACATCTTATCAAAACAATGTTTTCAAAAATACTCCATTATTAGTCATAACCTACTTGAATCCTTTCTTCATACCATTGGAAAAAGAAATATAACAAAGGGAGAGATCAGATTCCTTGTAAGGGTAAACCTAACAGATATGAATTGGTGATAATAAATAAAAATTAAATAGGAATACACATAAGAAATCATGATCACAATATATTAAATTTATAACCAAATCATTAAGGATCATTTATTATAAATATTACAATAATGGGTGGCCATAACAAAATACAGTAGTGAGAAGAGTAAAAAATAATCAATAATGAATCATGTATGATGAGAAAACAACAAATGAATATAGAATAAGTATATGTAATATATATGAGAACAAAAAAAATTTATTAGTCAATGATCATTTCCCAGACCATCATAGTGGATTGGGATGACTCTCCACTCAATAATTTTTATAGTCATGGTTCACTACCAAGACTGCCTTATGGGAAAATTTTCCTTACTAAACTAGGTTCACTACCCATTATATTTATTATAATATGATGAGATATCCATGTATACACAATTCAATGGAGGTAATTTTAAATATCACCCACCAGTTACATAATGAGAACCATTCATATGTATGCCACGAGATCAAAAAAATCATTATATCATCATATGATAATGAATGGAAGGGATATAACATTCATAATCATTTCATCGTCACTTTTTTGAAAATTAAAGATGATGAAAAATAATGGAAACATTGGATCATATATCTTATAAATCATATAAAACATCAATTTATGTATTTATATATGAAAATACTGTCACATGATAACTATATCATCACATTGGAGAATACAACTTTTCATTTTTAATTTATAATGTTTCATTAACATTAAGTAAATATTTTTATGAAAATACCCAATGAAAATTATAATTTATTATTCAAGGAAAACTATATTTGTGGTTTAATATAAATCCAGTCATGTGATATAATTTAAAAAAAATATTATTCAATTTCTGTGAAAATTAGTAAATAAATTATTTGAAAAACTATCAAAATATTTATTTAATTTTATTAAAGAAATTAAAAAATTGGTTAGAATAAAATTTATGAGTCTTTTTCTAAGATTAAAAATGTTATTGAGGACATTGTAATTAAAATATGGAAATAGATGAACAGATGACAAACCGATGTGGGAAATATATCCAGCTTTCCATAATGATGTCTTTTAGTATCATGCGTACTTATTGAGTGTAAAATGATATTAAAACATGTAATATAAATAAATAAATAGATAATTATAATTTAAATATTATTTTTTTTATACATAATAAAATTTTACATAGTATATGTATGTGTAATAATCGTATAAAAAATGATATTGTAGCGCAAAACACTAACATCTTGTCGATATTACATAATTAGAGATATAACCTACAATATAATAAATTTATATTTATTATAATTATTTAAAAGAACAATATTCATAAATATAACATTATTCATTATTTACTTATGACATCCCATTCATTATTCGTTAAAAATATTTCATTATCATCATTTTTTGTGTAAAATACTTCACTTTCCATGTAGGTTTTAATTTTGTAGTTATAGTCCGTAAAACAATCCTGGTTCCATCATATTATGTTTTTAATAGTGACATTAATATAATATATATATAGATATTACATACATATTTATAACCATTCGAATAATTGTTTTATATAAAATTAACTACATCACTTTCTGTAGATGATAGTCCTTATGTAAACATGAGTGATGCTTCCATTATTCGATGGACCCAATGAAAGAAGGATAAACAATAATTATATATTTTAGAAAAAAAAATATTTTAATATTAAAATATATAAATGAAATCTATCATATTAAAAAACCATTAAATTTAGTTGTAGAAGAATAATCATATTGATAAGTGGAGGCGATAGTACACATATATGCATAAGTGATACATTCATCTCATATTAGAAAGAGATATTGTAGGAAAATTGTTATTCAAAAAAAATAATTTCATATTTGACTATTTATGATACTATATTCTTATGTTTTTGGTGTAAACAATTATGTTTGATGAATTAGATGATAATATAAAACAAATTTTTGATGAAAAGAAATATACCTCTTCATTGAGAGACCTCCTTTGTATTACACATTAATCCTTGAGGTATTTGGGATACTAGAATTCAATAAGATATAGTTTGATGTTATGGATTATATGATGGTTTTATAGTTGTCATTTTTTGATATATTAGGTTATAGGGGTGTGAATAAGGGCACAGAAGAAGTACCCTTTTATATGTGAGTGGATATACACACATGGAATTTCTTAAAATATTTTAATGTTATAAGGTCACTATCATGTGGGAGTAGATTCAAATGAAATGGATTATTATTAATGATAATATAAGGTTGAAATAATTCATTAAATATAAATTTGAATGATTTTTTATGGAAATCGTACCATAATTTCTTTGGTTTGAACACCGATAAACCCATCTTAATAGTAATCAATGGACCCAATTTTGAATATTTTTTCTATTTATAATGAAAAAAAATTATCTTTGCCGTATGAAATTTGGGTTATTATTATTATAATTATTCTACCCTTTTTATATAATATTATTTCTATTACTGGAAGAGTTTAATTTTAATTAATTTCACACATCGCAAGGAAAACCCATATTTAACAAGTGTATTTTTAATCGTATAAATAATTTTCATTGGTCTAAATTCGATAGTAATCATCAAATGAATGTAAAATTATATAATTAAATATATAATCAATATATTTCACTGAAACTAGTAATCAATAAGGATAAATTATATAAATTAATACGAAAACACATATATCATAAAAATATATATTTTTTAAATATTATTCCCTCATAATTATTAGGTATCCTATTCAGATGTTTCCATGTTTTTATTACATTCTATTGAAACTACATTTCATTTTAAATAAATATATGATATTAGCAGTCGTAGTTTTAATTTTCACTATTCATTGAAAATTGAATCTTTTCTAGAAATTAATAAAATAAATCAGAAGGTAATATTAAGAAGATGGTTTAAAAGATGATATTAATTTCAACTAGTTAAATTATTAAAAGTTGTAGAAATAAATAAGAATATTCATTAAAATAATTCCATAAAAATAGTTTTTTAACAAAATCTATTTTTTTTTTGTAAAACAAATTTACTGAATAATGAGTGTTTATTATGTATTAATTTATCTTTATAATTTCAATATTTAAATGCACTATGAATATTATCAATAATATTTTTTCTATTGTTCATAAAATATAATTTAATGTCAAGGTTTTACGAGATACATTATTATAGATTTTTTAAATATGGATTTTTAAGAATGACATTATATAAAATTCATCTATATTATTTCAATGAAAATGTATATAAAATATTTTATTGTTTCATTATACCCAATTAATATTAATACTCCCCTCAAATTTTGAAAACTCTAATTTAATCCAATTAGGACAAATATATACTTCATCAAATCCTCAACTTTTATGTGGCTTCTTCATGTGTTATATTCCTTTAATGAAAAACAATTATATCAGTAGTTTCTATCTATAGAACATTTTCTATACCAATAATAATTTATACTACTTTTTCATCGTAGGAATGATAATGTTGTTTGGTTGTAACCTCTATGTTATGAACAAGTGAAGGAAATGTTTTGGATTTCTCATGAATGATAGATGGAACACATTGTGAACATAGGAAAATGCATTACCGACGACATTAAATTACAAAAAACACAATGATGATGATTATTATTGACATTATGTAAAATCATAATTACCTTAATTTACAACATAATACATTTTCCTTTACTACAATTTTCCCAGTTATAATAAGTCCCTATATATTTATTTCTAAAATATTATCCCAAAATTTTATATTTATGCACTTATTTCTATTGATAGCATCAAATGGTTCAATCTAAAAGTTCAATTGAAATATATTGTTATATATAACTTAAACTAGAGTGAGTTGTTCATCCCAAAAAATATTAAAATCTATATACCATCATATAAAAATAACCTAAATGATATGAATGGTCCAATCACAATTACCATCATTTAGAGTAATATTGGATGTATGAAAAAATAAGTCTATATTCAAATTATGATGAAAAATTATAAGGAATGTTGACATAATACTAAGAAATATATTAAATATAATAGAACCAGATACTCCCTAAAACCATTCTTATTTATAAATTGATATCCTTTAAAAATTATCAACAGAAAAATCATCATTAATGTAAATGAACTATGATGAGTTCATAATTTGATTGAATACAACACAAATAACATTATATCCTCTAGTCGTTTCGAGGAGTATGATAAAAAATCTAGGGTGATGTTTTTTATTTCCCATTATGGTAAGTGTAATAGTGGTAACATTCCCTTATATTTATATATTCCATCAATATATTTATGCCTTCTAAGAATTATGATACATATTATGAAATATCAATCTTCATGTTCTACCTCATTAAATACTTATTTTGATATCTATAAATATTTATAGTTCCAAGATGAATAGAGAATTGTGAACAATGGGAACCTTCCAATAATAATTTCTTCATGTATGGTATTTAAGGGAAACAAACATGGTTCTTGAACCATGTCAATCCATCCTAGTTATGGTTGAAGTCAAATACATTTATAAATACCTTTTACATTTCAACATCAACCTTCAATACATCTTTAGTTACGACATTGATAGATTCTTGAACACTCATTTTAGAATGATATTATTTCTCCTCTTACTTCAAGATTCCATTGGCATTGCTTTTTAAATTATATAAATATTAATTATTTCTAATCCAACTAATTGATATGATATCATGATATTTTTGAATCAAACCATCAACCATCATGTTCACTTTCCCAAATTGTTATTTTATTGAGCAGTCATATTTATTAATAAAAAATAACCATATTCTCTAGCATATATTCAACTATTTTCATTTTAATATATAGTTTATAAATTTATCACCATTAAATATTTCATATCATTCCACATAAATTTATTTCCTAAATACCAATAATAAATATATTACTACTGATAAAATCAAATCATGATTTGGGTAATTTTTCTCATGATACATAGATTATTGGGAGGAATAGAATATAACCATATCATTCTTTATAGGAACACATCTTAGGCCATTCTTCTTTGTTTCACTATAAATTAAAAACCGTTTGATATAACATGTTTGTGTGACAATAGGATCCAAGGTAAAACATACCTTTAGATTATTTGAAATTGTATTCACAGTCCATAGTCTAAAGAAACATAACATTTTTCTGTGTTTACCCAATGAGAAGTTTCGATAATGGTAAGAAATCCTTCAAAATAAACCAATAATATCAACCCAATCCATGAAAAAATGCATCTCTACCAAGATGTACGTTTTGGTCCAATGGTATATCATATTATATATTTGAAGGATCTTCTGAAATACCATATCATTAGATTTTGTGACCCATGAATGAATCATTATGAATAGAAAAGTCACATTTTGTAAATTTTTATAGAACTTATCTTTCTTTAGGGTCTTGATTATAATCTAAAAGGGATATTAATGATATTATTTTCTCTTTGAATATATATTAATATCATATATAAATGATAACAAAAGATGCCCAATTTAATCTATATAGAATATATTCAGGAAATCCATCATCCAAGTGTGGTTATTGGGTAGAAAAAATAAAATCCCTATAAATTCATCATGCTTAAACCTCAAATGCAAGGAAATAATTTGTACTTATTCTATCCTGGCCCATAATAAATAGTATTCAGATCAATGATCAATCATGTAAAATTATTTTGTTCAAAATAATTGATTAGAAACTTCATAAATATATTTTATAAAATACTTATTTATGATAATGATACTTTTAAGGTCTCAATAATCCATGTAAAGTCCCATGAATCAATTTCTCAAAAAGAACACATGCACCAAGTTGTGATACACTTGAATGAAAGAATCCATTTTCAAGATTATTATTGGGTTGCTACAACATTTCATATAAATCAATCATGGATATTTTATATAGAGATTTTGAGATTAGTGTATCAATTTTTTTGTGTAATTTTGAAACTCAACTTCTTGATTTAGAGGAGTACTGGGAAAATATTTTTAAAAAATATAATAAAAAATCTCATACAATAGGCATATATCTATATTTGAGTTTCTCCCAAAAATTTATGATAAATACCCCTCAATTATAGGTTTCATGACCCATACAATGGAAATAATCCTAATCATTATTTCATTCTCATGTTCGCACTTCGAGAAAATTATTGGTTGATTTGAAATTTACAATGTGATTTTGTAATACTGCCAATTTAAATGTGATCTATATTGAGGGAACTAATCAATGCTTAATATCACATTAAATTCTAATAAATAATGAAAAAGGATGTATATGAATTATATTGAAGGACACCATGGACTCTAGAATGTGTTTAAATAATCCAAATTCACCTTAGTGATAGATATATCATATCCCCTTCCATGGTCTAGGATTAATCTCTTAGATTGTAGACTCAACTAAAACAATTCAAATGTTCCCAACAAATAATAAATTTAAAATGTAATGGTTCCCTATGATTAATATCATTTCCATTAATTGAACATTTAATTTTCCTAGTCGATTAGTTTAATTATATCCTTCAATTCAACAAATTAAACACCTTCTAGTTCCATTGAATCACTATATTTGTGCCACATCCAACATCCTAGACATGTAATAAGTTCAATATTCTTTCTTCTATAGTCTTCATGAAGCTAAATTTTTATCCTATTAGATGCATTAGGAAACTGAACCATGCTGAGATTTTTAGTCATATAATGAGATAGAAAATTAAGTATAATCCCTTGATATAACATTCCAGCTCTTATTTCATTTTATTTCGTTGGAACTCAACCATTATGTTGTCCATAACATTCAGAATTGACTAGATCCCATAAATTTCTATCTATCCAATAAAAAAAAGAAAAAATAATCATTAAGGTAAATTTTACTAGCATGAAAATAATTTATAATACTTCTAAAACATGACAGTTTCTTTTCAATTTATCAAACTAGAGGATTTAATGAGGTCATATACTTTCTTTTTATATTTAAATCCCTCATAATAGTTCATATAGAATATGTAAATTAACAAAAGAATATATAATATGAGTGTTAATCTAGGTGCATAGTATGATCCCACAAACCATTCATGGGAACGATTATTGAGATATTGTTTACCAACTCATTTCATGGTAGTTACCCATAAAATAATATGTTCCAAAACCATCTCCAGTAATAATACCCAGATAGCGATGTATTTCTATTAAAGAACACTCCTTTCATTACTATAAATTATAATGTTCTTGTATATTAAGGCATTTCCTCAATGTTCACCCTAATGTTTTCCTATCCTTGTATCAAAAAGTAGCACAACATTTCTTTGATACCAATAATAACAACTAATACTTCTCTACCAAAATATTATTTCTTATTAGATGTATATCCCTTATATATCTACATGATCCATACCATAAACATAATGGTTTTGTGTAATCGTAAAAAATGATAAATAAACAACTGGTTCATAAAAGGGTCTACCTAATCTCTCACATAGTTAATCATAACAAGTACCCATCTTTGACAAACCCTACATAAAACAATTCCTTATAATTTGGGGAAAGAACACATAATAAATATTTAGTTTAGGAGATCAACAGGGTTAAATATAAGAGTTATCAATAACTAAACATAAAACAGTGTACGTCAATAGTAATTGTTTAATAATATGGTCATAACATATAACAGTCATTCTCAAATGGTTAGGATCATTATTCATTAATAATATATTACAAAAAATTTATAATAAATTGAGAAGCTTTAAAATTATAGAGTCAACAATAATAGACTATGGAACAAATTATCTTTTGCGATGAGAATAGATCCTATAAAAAATAGTCCATCGAAATAATTATTTGCGACGATGAACTTTTCCCGTCGCAAAATATTTTCCCAGTTTTCCCGCAAAACCACGCGAAGAGTATTTGCGACGGGGGGTGCCTCCCCGTTGCAAATACCCAGCGGTGGTAAATACTATTTTCAATAGGGATACGCCTCCGTTTCAAATATTGGGTCATTCAGTCAGAAATTTTGACGGATACCCTCACAAATTCCCTTTTGACCTCTTACAGTAATTAATGAGGTCAATGATATTTGTGATTTGTCCCATCACAAATAGTATGGTCTCAAATAATCTAATTTATATATAACCCACCCATTTTTTCATTCTTTCTCTCAATTTAAACTTTCTCTCACTCTAAACACGAATTTTAGCATTAAAATTTCACTAAGTTCATTTTTAGGAACAGGTTTTGAAGTCGTCTACACTTATAAGAGATCAAGGTCAAAGGTATTTTTGTTTTATATAATTTAGTATTTATTTTAATTTTTAATATTAAATTCAATTATTGTTAATTAATTGTAATAAAATTAGATTAAGATTGTATTGTCATCATTATTTAGTTGTAATGATAAATTGAAATTATTAGTTCTAATAAGTATAAATTAGTAGTAATTAAAAATTATTAATGATAATTAATAATGAATATAAATAATTAAAGGTAATTAGTAATTAGTACACGTAATTTGAAGTAATTAATAGTAATAATCTCTAATTAGTAATAAATTTGGTTAATTACTAATAATTAGGTGTAATTAGTAATAATTAGCTATAAATAGTAATAATTAGTGGTAAATAATAATAATTAGGAAAAAATTGTAATAAATAGTAATAAATGGTAATAATTAGAAATAATTTGTAATAATTTGTAATAATTAGTAATAATTTTTCAAAAATTGAAACAAAGAGTAATAAAAAGTGATAAATAGAATCAAAATTGTAATAAACAGCAATAAGTAGTAATAATTTGTAATAAATAATAATAAATAACAACAAATAGTAATAAATAGTAATAAATATTAATAAAAATTAATAAATAGTGATAAATAGTGATAATTAATAATAATAAGTAATAATAAGTAATAATTTGTAATAACTAGTAATAATTAGTATTAATTAGTAATAATTAGTCATAATTAGTAATAATTAGTAACAGTTTGTAATAATTAGTAATAAATACTAATAAATACCATTAAATACTAATAAATATTAATAATTAGTAATAAATACAAATTAATAGTAATAAATATCAATAAATATTAATTATTAGTAATAATAAGTAATAATTAGTACTACTAAATAGTAATAATTTTTTATAATTATTGATAATTAGTAATAATTAGTAATAATAATTAATAATTTTTAATTATTACAAATAAATACTTATAAATACTAATAATTAGTAATAAATACTAATAAATACTAATAAATAGTAATAAATAAAAAAATTTGTAATAATTTGAAATAAATACAAATAAATAGAAATAAATAGTAAATTTTTTTAATAATTAGTAATACCTAGTAATAATTAGTAATAATTAGTAATAATTATTCATAATAAGTAATAATTAGTAATAATTAGTAACAAATACTAATAAATACTAATAATTAGTAATAATTAGTAATAATTAGACACAATTTGTAATATTTTTTAAAAATTTGAATCATTAGCAATATTTAGTAATAATTAGAAATAATTAGAAATAATTAGAATTTAATTAAAAAAATAGGAATAAATATTAATAAATAATACTAATTATAAATAATTATTAATAATTATGAAAAAATAGGAATAATTATGAATAATTAGCAATAATTATAAATATTTAGCACCAATTTACAATAATTAGAATTAATTATCAATAATCATGAATAATTAAAAATAATTTTGAATAATTTGGAATAATTAAGAAAAAATTGGAATATATAGGATTAATTAGTAATAAATAGGAATACGTATGAATAAATATTAAGAAATAGAAATAAATTATAATAAATAACTATAAATAGAATTTTTTTTAATAATAGGTAATTCTTTTGATCAGTTAGCAATTATTAGGAACAATAAAGAATATTTATGAATAATTAGAAATAATTTGTAATAATTATAAATAATTATTTATAATTAGTAATAATTTGTAAATTTAGTAATTATAAATAATATTTAATAATAAATACTAATAAATACTAATAATTGGTAATAATTATTACTAATTAGTAAAAATTAGTAACAATTATTTATAATTAGTACTCATTAGTAGTAATTAGTAATAATTAGTATTAAATAGTAATAATTAGGATTATTTAAGAAATAATATAAATAAATTGGATTAATTAGAAATAAATAGTAATAATTAGTAATAAATAGGAATAATTATGAATAATTGGGAATATTTTGGAATAGTTTGGAATAATTAATAATAAATTGGAATAAATAGGAATAATTAGGAATAATTGGGAATAAATACGAATGAATACAAACTAATATCACTAAATAGGAATAAATTGGAATAAATAAGAATAAATATCAATAAATAGAAATAATTACTAATAATTTCAAATTATTTTTATTAATTATCCATAATTAGAAATAAATAAGAATAATTATGAATAAATAATCATAAATTGTACGAACATGGCTAAATTTCCATTAGATTTGTGGCACTCCTTTTTCTAGATGACTCTTCTCATTTCAACTCTCATATAATTAATATATTATGAAAAATATGCACTTATGTATGCATATGAAATCTCTCATGCAGATATTTTGATATGCATTCACAGAAGACCTTTTTCATAATGTTTTCAGGCGGAGATAGTTTCAAGAAGATGATTCATCGATGAAAATGGGGCTCTTTTTCCCAACAACACATTTACATGAAACTTTCTCGTACTTAAATCAAAATGAAGAATTGGCTTGGAGAAAAGATTAAAGAATTTCATATGCATGAGAATGGATATGAGTGCATTCGAGAAGATTATTCATTTTATTTTCAGTGTGAGGAATTTGCATGTAAATGAGTCATTAAAAAAATATTAGACATCAATGCATTGGAAATTATGTCACCCGTAATTGAAGTTAGTTATAATGAAGTTGGTGTAATTATTTATCTTCTTTTATTTGTATTGTTTTTTCTTATTTCAAATTATTCAAAAATAGTAATTATTGTATATCTTTTTGAATAAAATTGAAGCATGAAGTCGATAACATTAATTATTAAATGACCATGCATGGATAAATTAGCACAGAAATCAAAAGAGTTGTAGTTTAAGTACTTCATAAATTTAAAGTGTCGATTATTTCTTATCATTTCTATCATAAAAACTATAATTTATTTCAAAGGGAACAATTAAATGCCCTTGTAAAAAATGTACTATGACAACATTTGGAACATTTGAAAACATTATGGGGAATCTCCTCTGTTTTGGGATTCAACCATATTATATTATTTGGCATCAACATAGTGAACACAGTTCAAGAGAAGATAAGAATTTTTTGATCCCAGATCCATCACTGTTTGTAAATTTAGTACATGATATTGGAGGTCTATCAGTTCAACGAAATAAAACTCAGGATGTTATTGATTGAACTCCTATATTGGCACTATATGAATATTATGAGTTGTTGATCTCTGATGAGGAAGTTTTATATCATAGTTGCATGATAAGAAAATTAGAAGCGGTTTCAAAATTGATGGATATAAAATTAGATAATGGAATGTCAAAAAACCGTTTTGATCTCGTATTTTCTATGGATAAGACATTATTACCTTAAAGAAATGTTTTTCCTACAAATTATTAAGGGAGAAAGAGTCTGGTTCATAATATGAGACTTATTTTTCAGAATATTAATGCATGAGAAAAAATTATTTCATCTTATATTCTGGTGAAAGTGAGTCATTGGATATTTTTCCTACAAGTATACAATCTAGGTATAAGGAAACTCAATCAGGGAAGCCTGGATAGATTACTATAAAAAATTTGAGATATTTCTCACTTACATATAAGTTCTAGCATCTATTTATTTCTTAAACCATAAACATCAACGTTGTCATGGAACTAATATATGATTTCAATTCGTAAAAGATGTTATCATCCATATGATGGTGATTCATGGAACATTTTGACCGTGTGCATCTATCTTTTTCATTAGATGCCTTGAACGTGTGATTGGGTCATTCTACTGATTTTTTTGTCTGTTTGGTTCCTATGGTAGTTATTATTCATGTTGGCCTATTTTTATAACTCCATACAAATTATCTCTATAGATGTGAATTTTTTAATCTTATATATTTTTTTACCTTATTAATACAAATACATCCAAAAAATAATATTGTCTTTTATTTGAAACCATTGATTGATGAGTTAAATTCATTGTGGAGTAATTCTGTTAGTATATATAATGTTTTGGAAACACAAAATTTCCTCCTAAAAGATGCATTGTGGAAGAAAATTAGAAACTTCTCGGTATATGGATTGTTAATTGGATAGAGTACACATGGTCTGAAATCGTGTCCATAATGTATGAACTACAACAATGCGTTTATTTTCATCGATGGAAAACACCATTCAAATTTGATTGTCATCGCAGATTTCATCTAAATGATCATCCTTTTTAGAGGATCAAATATCATTTCAGAAAAGGAACAATTGAAATAGATGGACCCCCAAAAATGATATCAGGTAATAAGATAAAATCAGTTGCATTTTCGTTATCTCTAATAACATTTTCACCCAAAATAAACCAACATAAAATTCATTGATTTGGGATAGAACAAAACTGGATAAAACAAATCATTTTTTGGGATCTTCCATATTGGTCTGATTTGTTGGTCCCCCACATGTTGGATGTCCTGCATATTAAGAAGATGTGTTATGAAATTTTTTTTATACATTTTTTGACACACCAGTCAAGACCAATGATAATGTAAATGCACGAGTAGATCTGCACCAAATTTGCAAAAGACTGGAACATGAGCTATTTAAATATGGCAGATCACAGAGGTTAATGAATCCAAAAGCATCTAATATACTATCCAAATAGTGAAGCTTATTATTTTGTCAGTGGATTTTATATTTTAGACTTCCAAATGGATATGCTTCCAATTTGTGAAGATGTGTTTAATATGGTTGTGATACTATATTAAAGTGTTATGATTGTCATGTTATAATGTAAAGACATATTAGGATTGGATTTAGAGGTTTGTAGAATTCAATGATTTTGCATTCAATAACAGACATACCATATTTTTTCCAAGACATTCCTGTGGTTCCAACATACTACAATTCATTATGAAAACTGGTATAATATTTTGTTGTAATTATATGTAAATTTGAAAAAACATTCTTCCGGCATTCATTGATTTAATGGATGATTTAATATTACATTTTCCACATGAAGAAAAATGTTGAGGTCCAATACCGTTTCAATGGATGTATCCATTTGAGAGATGAATATAGAAATTGATGAAAAAAGTATGTAACAAAGCATAAATTGAAGTCTCAATTGTTGATGCTTATTTGAAAAGGAAATTTCGTTTTTCCTGCTATAATTATTTTGAATCTGAATATCCCTCCAAAAAAACCCCATGTGTTGCAAAGAGAGGAATGTTGATGAAAAAATGGATAATCAATTATCAGTTTTTAATCATCCAGAGAATCTATTCAGCGAAGTTCACGAATAATGGCTTTCAGATTATTAACGTCATATAACTCAATTAATTGATCTACTCAACTATAATGAAATGACATAATTGTTTCTATGATTGATTCAATAAAATATTCTATATATTTTTTTAGAATAAGTAAACATATTTTATTTTAAGGTTATATGATAATCATATCAATAAATAGAATCCACAAATTACAGTAGATTCCCTTTAACAACCCCAACCAAAATATTTTTTCTATGGTTTCAAAAATTGCTTACATAAATTATTGATGGTTCAACATGTCAATTTATTTTATTATATATTATATTGATAATAGTATTTCAAATTTTTAGGTGTCTCAACATACTGATAAAATTGATAAGTGATTGTGTATATTGAGTAACCCACCATCCAAAATGGATATATCTTATAATTAATATATGGTGAATGGTTTTTTAATTCATAAAAATGCATATGGGGAATCAAAAAACAATAGACAATGGATTTTTCAAGAGATGATCACATCATAGAGAAGCTAATGTTTATTTTTACAGTATTCAGGATGAAATTATTGAACTTTATTATCATTGAAAAAAATTACATAATGAAGTTTAAATGTTTTTTGTTGGTGACTAAGAGAGGATTGCATGTTAATTTGACACATGGAATAATTGATATTAATCATAAATGTATTCTCGAAATAATGAACCATTTTTACTGGATCAAAAAGAACATAAAACTTATTACACAATGTACTGTGATACATTAAGAGACATGAGTTATTGGTGGAACATAATAAAATCGAAATCTTGGGAAAATATTTTTACTCCAACTAAATGTGGTTCCGCTGAAGTGCATCAAAATGCAATTTTTCAAGAGAATACTCAAAATAAATCATTCTCAAAAAGATAAATTAATATTAATAATGACACCCCACAATTAAGGGTTGATGGTGGCGATGTTGTTAAAGATGTTAAAAATGAATTTGAAATGGCCAGTGATGATGAAACTGGATCTCGTATAGATATTGGTGGTGTCGGGGACGAATATAAAGACATTGAAATACTCAGATATGAATATGATGATGAAGTTGAACATTGACACAGTTAAATGATCATTATAATCATAACTAATATATATATATATATAATTATTATTATCAACTATTTTATCAAAATATTCATTTTGTGTTTCAAATTGAATATGGTCTATTTCATGTGTTGTAAGAGGTTGAGCTATCTTTGGATGAGGAGGATTTTGGCTCATCTGACCCTCAGCCTACTTGTAGTTCAAGGAAAATGTTGTGGGTGTGCGGTCTTGCATGACAGATGATTCATGACCCTATCCCCGAGAGACTTCCAAGTCTTGTCTTTGATCGATGTATATGGAGTTATGATAACCTAGGTATTTTAGTTAGATTTCATTAATTTATTTATATACTAATGGTTTCATTATTTATTCATTTTTTACATTTTTCGCATATAGTTTTTGGATAGGGGAGCTCAATCTTGCGCAATTATTTTTCTCTGCCACTGATCACATGGGAATAGATTCTCATTGATGTACAGCATGGAAAGATAATTCATTGGTTGTTATATAAATAAATAATATTTATTTTGAAATTTATTTCATTAATAACTTGATATTATAAATTATTTTTAAGGTTTATGATATCCCATTAATGATAGTATGTGTGTCATTTTACACGAAGCATTGGAGGGGTCTATGCATGATCTTTTCGACCAGTTTTGGCAAAATTTAAGAAGGATGAAAATGATGAAAGTAGAAGTGGAATTATTTGATGAGTTGTGTAGAGCCCACCAACCAGAGTACATTTCATCTCACATTAGTGATGGATTATTTCGTAGTTGATGGGTGGTTATTTTCTTAGTAGATTTTCATTTGGCTGACAAATCAATGATAGACAGGAGGTGACGCCTCGAGCCAGTAGTCGTACATTCAGTACGCATAGAGAGCATCTGGTAAGTTATTTTTTTTAAATATTTTATTATCCATTAAATAAAAACGGATTATTTTCACTAATATAGGTGGTTATTCATCTTTGTAATACGTAGTACTACGTTTATCGAAGGATATATAGTGATCCTTCCACTTGAGAAATTAGTGGTGATCTCAACAATCAGATTGTGGTCAGTATTATTTCTTTTTTTTTGAAATAAACTGCATATAATAATTTCACTATTTTAATTTTGATTTAGAACTAAAGGAATCATATGAGGCCACAGCCTCCTAGACACAAGCTGAGAGTCCAGCCGAGATGGCTGATCAGACTTGTGGCCACCATTTCGAGGAGGCAGCATGGATGCCGGAGACCCAGTATGGATTTTAAAGGGGCCGAGTAGTTTTTATCATCTCTCATTTGACTCCATATACATAAAAGGGAACTTTAGGGATGTCGCTATCCATATCGAGAGGAGCTCTAGAAAGGATTCATCTTCTGGCTCGAAGAATCAAGAGTAGCTACATGCTCATTCTAAGATTTTAGAGAGTTTGTGTAAATAGTAGGAAGAGATGCGTCAGTAGAAACATCAACAACAACATGATTAGGAGACACGCCAATGGCAGCGACTACATCATGAGCAGATGGATTGCATGCACCATCTGACTTATAGTTTAAGGATTATGTTTTCTCCACTATAACCTCCATCTCCACCACCTCCTAAAGATGACTACCCCGAGTGATTTTTTTAAATGTTAATAACATTTCAATTCAATGTATGATGTAATATTAACTATTTATAGTTTTTTTCATTTTTATTGGTGCCAATATAACAAAATTTATTTAATATTTATTTAGTTTTTAATTTATTATTTTATTATTTATTATTAGTATAATATTTTGTATGTTTTTTTAAATAAAAATAAAAATAATATTAATTTATTAATTTTTTATATTTTTTCCAAATATTGAGAATTTTAATATTTTATAATTTTATAATTATTTTAATATTATTAAAATTATTTTTTCATAAATATTAATAATAATAAAAACATTGAATAATTATGAGATTTATTTTATTATTAAATTTATAATAATATAATTTTTTATATTATTAATATTATTATAATTACTATAAAATATAATCTTATTTATATTAATTGTATTATTATGATAATGATTTTCTAATATTAACTTATCATTATTTTGTTGAATATATATTCTTCTTATTAAGTATCTACGACATTTCTTTTTGTGATGAGGTCCCATCACAAATAGTTTATATATTTTTAAACAACTATTTGTAACGAGAAAACTGGATTGTCTCATATATGTATTTGTAATAGTCCCATCATAACAGGTCTATATAAAAATAATATATTTAAACGAATAACTATTTGCGATTCCATTTTCTACAATTGGCTATTTGCGACGGGATACCATCGCAAATAGAATGTTTCCTATATGTCAAATTCCAGTAGTGATGCATAATTGATAATGGTAATATAACATAAGAATTGTGAATATGTTTATGGGATACACATAACGAAAGAAAATAATTTCCTTACTAAAGGAAAAAAAATACAATATTATTATAGTGGATTAGGTTCCCCAAACATTCAATCTTTTCCCTAATCTGGTTCACAATCAAGACTATCTTATTAGATAAATTCATGTATTAAACTGGGTTCACTAACAATTCTAATAAATATTATATAATTATACATGTATCTATATCCAATTTATTTGTGGGATATATATTTTTGATTCCACCAGTAGCATAATAAAAACAATACATATGTGTTACCTAATTTCCCAAAACATTAATCCAATAATAATATCATAATAAATGGAAGTGATATAAGTTTCATACACATTTCATCATAATACTGATAAAACATCTTGAGAATGAATAAATACTAAATCATTGGAACAGGTCCCCGTTAAATAGATCGAAATAAAGAAGGATGGTTTTATAGATGGAAATACCATTTTCAAATTGAAATAACTTATTTAAAACATAAAAATATACAACTTCATATAGTAATAATGTTATTTCAAAAAACATGGAAACATATAATGTACGATAAAAATAAAATAATATACATGATTGTTAGAAAATATATTCATTTGGTGTACTTTAAAAAAGTTTCTTGTTATATTCATTTGTAAATAAGAATAAGTACCTATTTTAGAAAAGATAATAAGATTCTTTTAATTCATTTTTATAAAAATTAAAACATAGATAAACATGAAAATTATTAATATATAGAAAATAGTAAAAATATTCCCGAATGTTTTTAATAAAAACTGGACACTAAAAAATGCTCTTGACTAATGACAGAAATATAGTCTGTTATCTAAAGATAAATTATTTTGATCTCTTTGGTACATGAAGAGTGTAAAATTAAAGAAAAAATTTAATATAATGAAATAAATAGTGGATAAAAAAATAATTTTTTTTTGATAAATAGAAAATATAAATTCATCCTTGGATATTTAAGACTAAACGATTCCAAAAAAATGTATTTTATCAGAAAACTCAAACATTGTGATTGAAATTATTATTTTAAACTCAAAACTAATATGTAATAAATTAATATTCGTTATAATTATTTAAAAAACTATATTTAATCATATAATTCCAAAATGGATTATTTATTAAATCTTATAAATTGTTCATTATCAGTCTTTCATTACCATCATCAATTTGTGTGTTAACTAATTTGTATTTCTTCAACGGTTTGGTATGGATGTTATCGTAATTTAAATTTATTACTTATTAAATCATATAAATAATGATAATAATGATTTTAATATCAATAATATAATCTATTTACATATTTTTAACCAATATTAATAAGTAGTGATGAAAAAACAATTAAATAACAATGTAAAGATAGTAGTTTGTACATAAACATGGGTGATGATTTCCTTTTTTGACGACTTGATTGAAAAAATGATAAATAATAATTTACCATTATATAATAATTATTATATCAAATAAATCAAATATTTATACATTAAATCCATTATAATAACCATCCATGAATAGTGGCTGTAGAAAAGGAATTGCAATGCTATGTGGAGGAAGTAGTCTACACTGATGCATGAGGAGTACATTCCTCTCCCTTTTTTTGGATAATATGTTAGAAATTTTTGTTAAAAAATATTAATATCATATTATATTTCTTATTATACTAGAATCATATTGTTTTGATACATTATGTTTATAGGATGGATAAGAAAAAATAAATTCAAATGAGATCAATTTGAATTTATGAATCTTATTTTGGAGACATAATTTTTTATACACATTAATCCTTGTGGATTTCTATTAGGATAACAAAAGAATCTATAAGAATAATGGAAAAAATATATGAAATTTTTTAGTAGGTATTGGTCTACCCATTAGGATAAATGTATTTTTATAATTGAGCAGAATAGTTTCACTTTTATAAGTGTGGGGAGGGACACAAATGAAATTTGTTAAATTATTTCAACAATATAATGAATCATTAATATTCGTAAATCTAAAAATCATCATCAATTTCCATTTATAAAATTGTAAGAATGAAATATATTCAACCAATATAAATTTTATCACTATGGGTAAAAATAATACCCTTATAATTTCATTTAATCCCCCTGTAAATCTCTTCTAACCAAAACTATAATAGAAAAATTTTATTTTATTATTAATAATAATAATAAAATATAATAATTTAAAAATATTAAATTTTGTGATTCATTATGATTCCAAATATGGAATCATTTCTAATATATTCAATTTCCAAATTTTATGGAATAAAAATATTGATATGTGTTCAAACCACAAAGAAAACTTGTTTTAGGAAAATTCATTTTTATTTATAAAATTTCATTTACTCTCATTCATTATATTGTAAAAACCATAAAATGTATTTGAAAATATATTATTGAATATATTTTCCATAAATTTCATTAAAACCAATAATTAATTTGAATTAAATTTATATTATCACGTTCAAAATACTTTTTGGGTAAAAAAATTTGTTTCTTAAAAAATGATATTAAGGCTAAAATATTTACAAAAAAAATTATTATTATGATTCATATCATTGTAATTACATTATTTATAGTTAATGTTTAATTATTTTTTATGATAAAATTAAAATAAAATTCCACATTTACTCTTAAATAATATATGTTTTTATAAATCATTATTTTTACTATTCACTAAGAAGTAAATGTTTTGAAGAAACATTTGAATCATTTAACATAAGATAATATTTATATTTAAATTTTAAATATAAGAATAAATTCTTAACATATATTTTATATTAATGTTACAAAATAATTATAATTCACATGAAAATAAATGAAATAAGAAAGATTTTTTGAAGAAAAAACGTTTTTAAATCATAATTGATTTTATTGGAAATTGTGAACTTATTTATTTTGAATTTCCACGACCCCCTCCCCACAAAGTGTACCACTCCTAGGCTGGTAATGTGTGATGGGATATAATGACCCCTGAGTTTTTCCTCTAGTAGGCCCCTGGTTGGCGACTATCACAGAGGGTATAGTAACACACAAATAGGGAGGCATTACCCTCTAAGAGAACACATTCGGAAGAGAGATATAAGATAGACACCAATAAAATCCAACTTAGTACTGGAAATATAAAAGAAATCCAAGTGAACAAATGGAATTTCATGCAAAAGTACTACAAAAGGAAAGGAAAAACTACAAGTACCCAAAATAATGAAAACATAATAGCTACCACAAGCCCAAACAGCTCCTGCAACCCCCAGCTAGTAGAAACCAGCTTGATCTCCAACATGCTCCAAGTGACCTGAAAACCAGTTTATATATACATAGGGTGAGTTTAACAACATACTCAGAAGGATCCTTCCAAAAGACTCTCGTGCAAAAGTAAAGAAAGCATGCTAAATCACGATGAAAAACAAGTGAAACTAACTCGTCACTTAAATAGGTATACTAAGTTCACAACCTCACCATGGATACTCCCACCATGTAATGCATACAAGAATATAGCATATATTAAAGAATATCAAGGGTGTCTTGCTACAACTTCCCTAATGGTTTTCCACTTTTCCCCAACTTCGCACGTCCTAAGCATCTCTCTCTAAAAAGGCTTTCCCGTAGACACATGGGTGAAGCACCCCAATATTCACCTTGTGCACCACAAAGGATTTCTCGTAGACACCTGGAAGAAGCACCACACCATCCTCACAAACAAAAGCAACTAGGTAGTTTTCGAGAGCCACCAAAGCTTGTATAACGTGTATCATACATCAGGTATTATACCTAAAGCCATTACATCCCATACACCGACTAAGTATTCTCAAGCCATCACGTCCTATACACATTAAACCTATAGTAGTCTATAGGATACTATATCATGATTATATATATGTGAATAAACCCAATCCATTACATCCCTCTAGACACATATATGGGGAAAACTAACCGCTATGCCTAATCACACATGTATGTACCAAAAGAAGAGAGTAGCACCGAAGGGGGTTGTCAGCCATTCATCCTCCCACCGGCATGTTGGGGAAAACACCCCCCAGGGCTCAGAATCCCCAGGGTGTCATTTTCCCTTACTGACATGGTGGAGTATTATATTGAAACACAAAAATTACAAATGTACTATATCTCACAACCACACTATGGGCATAACCTAGTCTTAAACTCAATTTTAGCTAACGTCTCTCGGACTTCGGGCTGCCACATCTAAGACTAGGTATCCTATAAGCACACAACCATTTAAAGAACATTATTGGATTACTCCATTCCCTTTTATCAGTTCCACTTTACATTAATTAAGACTTTAAACATTAATTAACAATGAAAAATTCCACATTAAATTTCATTAGCATCACACCAAAAGTCCACTGCCCCTTTTTAAATTATAGCCTCATCATTAAGTTCCTACAAACTCCAACACCATGGTTTAAGACCATTTTATCAAACATTTATTACAGAAACACTTTCCCATATTCCCACAAATTCTAGAAAAGCATTATATGCTACTAACACAAGTGGATCAACATAGTGAGTAGATGTACTATCCATCGAGTCTTTGTCGCCTATAGAATAAGCGTAGATCCAACCTCCATGGAAAGCTAAACACGGAAAGCACATGGCATACACTACACATCTTCACATATTTCGAAATAAGGGTAATCAAGACCAGCTGCCTTCAGCAGTGGGGAAAATTAAAGCAGAAAAACAACCAAAGAACCAGTAAGCATTCAACAATCACATCCATCCCATTCCATCATCCCCGATGTCCTCCCTAACACCCACATTCATAAACAGATGCATCTCACCACTCTAATCCCCATCCACTTCCACAACCAAAAGGCCTCTATGCCCCCACATATCACAACACCCCTCCAGGGTCCCTCCACAACATAAGCAGCAGGAAAAACAAACATCACAACAATTGGGATTATAACCCTTTAACAATAAAGAGGGTAACTCGGAACCCTTCATGGAATTATCAACAGTCAAATTCTTTAATCCATCTTGAATTGAGAAATTTATAATTTCTTGGTAACAAAATCGGGAACCTAACCAGTATGCTAACAAAAATGATTACACATGATATCCATGCCAATTTGATTAACATCAAATTAAAACAAGAACTAGATTCGTTCACATGACTCTTTATCATTATACAAAAAAAAATCAATTAAACCCGGTTTATGTTCTTTACCAATTTCCATCAAGAACAACAGATAATAAAAGAAAGCATAGATATCACACTATCTATAAAAACAAGAGGCAACAACAAACAATCGATATCAATTTCTTTATCCAGTTAAAAATATTTATTAAGTAAATTCCATCTGTCATCTAGGGGAATTAAACGTGCTAACCATATAGTTGCACATAAAAGAAAGAGGAGCAACGAATCCCCTACCGTAAGTGTCACTAAAGAAAACCCCAAAAAATGAAGAACGCACAAGAAAGCCGGGTTGATTCTCTATAATCCTTCCTAGATCTCTTCTCATAGAAAGAACAAGACCAAAAATCATCATATTTGGCATCCAAACACTTAGATCTACCCATAATGAGCGTAGATCTAAGAAACCGAGAGATGTGAAATAGTAGATCTAAGTAGATCTAAGAAACCGAACAAGAGTGATCACATACGTCAATAAATCGACATCGATTCTCCACAAGAAGCCTTCAGATCACCTCCAAAACTCTTGGGAGAGGATCTCCTACCCACAATGAAGGGTAATCCCATGTTATGGATGCTTAAGAGCATAAACGAGCATGTCATAGGTGAAACTGTTGGGATCCACAATTTTAGGATCTAATTTACGGGCCCGCATGGTTTTCTCACACAGTTAGACAAACCGTGCGCTAACTGTGCGGTCTGCCTCGTCAAACAATCCTTGCACGGTTATGCCACATGGTTAGATAAATTCTGCGCTAACCGTACATTAGCCACTACCTCCTAGACCCACCTCGTAGGGTTTGGCCGCATAGTTTAGGCAAACTGTGTGTAGCCCGTGAAAAGACTATATCCCTTTAGTCTTCCTTAAAAGTCCACCCAAACACACCCCAAGTCACCTTAACCTCTGATAACACCTCTAACACCACATTTTCCCAATGTAATGGACTTGAGAGGTCCAGACCATTACATCACATACCTCTCAAAACATTCTTGTCCACGTGAATCCAAAACCCACCTAAAGTGAAAATGAAACAGGGTCTGAACAACCACCCCTCGAGATACCTCTCAAATGATAAAAAGCCACAAAATAAATAAAGAAATTCATCACCGAAACATGAATTTTGTTTCATTACCACAAATGATATATTGATACATGAAAGAGTTAAACATCAAACAACTCTAGGTAATGAGCACGTAGCTATGAATCATGTTCCAAGGTACTCTCCTCCAAGCCACCGTGTCTCCCTAAGACACGAACTAAAGTAATAAAACACATGAACAACACCTTCTCCCTGCGGTCTTGGATCACCCCATGTCATTCCTCAAAGGTTGAATCATTATCAACATCGATCTCTCCCCAATAGATGATGTGAGAGTCATCATGAAGATAACGACGAAGCTATGATACATGGAAAACATCATGTATCTGACTCATCTGAGGGGAAGTGATACTCAATATTCCATAGCACCAAAATGAGCTAACACCTCGAAAGGCCCAACTAACCAAGGAGAAATCTTACTTCCACAACCAAATATTCGATGCCAACGATGGTGAGTCACCTTCAGAAACACATGATCCCAAACATTAAACTCTAATGGTCTCCTTATTTGATTGGCATATGATTTATGACGATCATGCGATGTCCTCATACTCTCACGAATCTACTGAACCATATCTATTGTATTCTGCAATAGTTATTGTCCAACAATTATTGACTCTCTGACCCCTGTCCAGCACAATGGAGAATGGAAGGGTCGACCATTCAAGGATTCAAACGGTTCCATACCGATGGTGAAGTGAAAACTATTATTGTAAGAGAATTCCACCAATGGTAAGTCCCCCATCCATGAACCTCCAAAATCAAGAACCGAAGATCATAACAGGTCTTCAAGAGTCTGAATGGTTCGCTCTGTCTGACCATCTGTTTGAGGATGAAAAGCAGTTCTAAGGCATAGTTGAGAACCAAAAGCATGTTGGAGAACTCTCCACACCCTGCAGGTAAAACGAGGATCTCGATCATAAATGATAATCTTAGGGACTCCATGTAGTCTTACCACCTCCTCTAGATACTACCTCGATAAAACTTCCACCGATCATGACTCCTTGATTGATTTAAAGTGGGCCAATTTTTTTAAAAGATCCACTACCACCAAAATAGATTAGTGACCTCTCATAGATTGAGGTAAACCAGTAACAAAGTCCATTGAGATGTCCTCCCACTTCCATAGATTAATATCTAATGGCTGGAGAAGACCACCCAGAACACGATGTTCGGCCTTCACCTTATGGAAGACTAAACATCGAGACACAAACTCTGCAACCACACGCTTTAGCCTAGGTCACAAATAATAACTCATCAAGGATCAGTACATCTTTTCCATGCAAGGATGTACTTCTAAAGGATATCTAGGGAACTCTTGGACAATCGTCTCGCAAATCTTCAAGGGAACACAAATCCTTCCATGATACAACATTCTGTGTTGTTCATCCTCAGACCAACCATCAGGGGCCTCACCACAAATAACTATGTCTCTCCAGACTTCCACCTCTAGATCTGCCAACTGGGACTCTTCCAAATTTTGGATAAGGGATGACTATACCATCATCTGAAAAAGACATCCTCTACCACCAACTTCTTCCATAACAATATGTAATGCTGACAGTTCTCCCATTACGCTCTAGGAATCACCAGATTCACATACAGCATCACTACATGAATTTCGGCTCAGTACATCAACAAAAAAAATTCCCTTTTCCAGGTGTATACGATATTTCAATGTCATGTTACAATAAGAACTCCAAAAACCGATGTTGTCGTATGTTTAAGTCTTGCTGGGAGAAAACATACATAAAACTCTTATGATCAGTGAAAACCACAAATCGTTCACCAATGAGGTAATGTCTCCACAATATCAGAGCACACAACATGGCTGCCAACTCAAGATCATTTGTGGAACAGTAGCGTTCATGGGGACATAACTGCAGAGACCCATAAAAAACAACTAACTTCTGCTTCATGAGAACATAGCCTAACACCAGATGTGAAGCACTGTAGAAAACATCAAACTGAACTCCCTCTGCTGGAAGAAAAAGTACTGGAGCACTTACTAACTTATCCTTTATATACTCGAATGCTTTTTGGCACTGATCAGTCTATATTAATTCCTGATCCTTCCTAGTCAAAGATTTCAGATGAGTTTCTACTCATGAGAAATTGGATACGATCCTTCTGTAGTAGCCTTCGAGACCAAGGAAACTTCAAACCTCTGAAACTATCTTTGGGGCTTCCAAAAAAACAATTACTTCTATCTTCAATGGATCCACAGAAACTCCCTATTGAGACACAACATGCCCAATAAATGGACTTCTCAAGTCCAAAACTCACACTTCGACAACTTCCCAAATGGATGATGTCGACGAAGAACTCCCAAAACCGCTTGTAGATGTTTCACATGCTCCTCTTCAGATTTGGAGTACTCAAGGATTTCATCAATTAAAACAGCCAAGAACATGTCCAGGAACTCATAGAACACAGAATTCATAAATCCGATGAATATAATTGGAGTATTCGTCACAACGAATGTCATTAAAATGAACTCATAATGCCCAAGATGACAATGGAAATCAGTGTTCATTATATCCTCACCCTTCACACGCATCTGATGATATCATGACCACAAGTCAAACATTGAGAACCAACTTTCACCTTTCAGTTGATTTAATAAATGATCAATATGTTGAAGAGGATAGAGTTTCTTTATTGTCATTTTGTTTAAGTGACAATAATCGACACACAACTGCAAAATTTCATCAGACTTCTTCAATAACAAAATCGGTGCACCCCACGGTGACACACTTGGCCGAACAAAACCGCACTGTAACAGACCATCAAGCCATATACGTAGCTCTCACAACTCAGAAGGGGTCATCCTATATGGATACAAAGAGATAGGAGACGCTTTTGGTTGTAGCTCAATCCCAAACTCGATCTCTCGTCGAGGGGGTATTGCTACAACCTATTCTGGAAAGACATTAGGGTGGTCCTCTATGACCCTAGGAAATGAAAACTTATAAACCTATGATTAAATCAGCATTATCTCAGCCATCATGGATGTTAATGACAGAACACGCCTATGACCCATCTGAGAATCTCACTCACCAACAAACACCACTTGCTCTCCATCCACACCAACGAAAACAGCCTTCTTCCTAAAGAAATCCACGATAACCTTCACTGAATACAATCAATAATTGATGAGGATGACATCATATGGTTTTATTTGTAAAAATAGGAAATTTCCCCAAGATCAGTGTTTCCCCAACACTAGCTCATAGTCTCTACATACTTCAAACAAGTTAGCTCGACCTCCAACTAGCGTAATCAATGCCAAGGGCACTGGAAGCCTCTCTACCTCATTTCTAAATGCATGGACAATGGTAGGTGATATGAAGGAGTGTGCCGCTCTTGAATTAAAAAAGGAATATACCAAGTTAGAAAATAATCATAGGGTACCTCAAATAATGTCTGGATGTATAGGTGCTGAAAACACTAGATAATGAAGCTTACCATGACCTCCTCACGGTCTCTCTGAACCTGCTGAGGACTACTACAGCGTCCACGATATTCTCTCTCAGGACGAGGAGTGTCATGGGGTTGTCCTTTGCCTAAACCATCTACCCTCTGTTGATCTAAAGCTAGTGCAACTGGCTGCTGATGCCTTGGATGGAACTACCTCAATGGAGGAACCTGGAGCATAGCGCCCAATGCACGATGACCGCTCTGAAAGGTCAAGCACTCCTACTAGTGATGGCCACGACCACCACAAGAAAAACAAGTTCCTGATAACATGGAATAGTCATGTGAGTTTCTTCCTCTATAGAAATGAGATGTGTAGTGACGAGACCTACCCTCGGCTGAACGGAAAATCATCTACCCTGAAAACTGGGAACCCCAGACCATAGCTCTGCTTCGTGAGGGATCATGACGATCCACCTCTCATGATGATCCGGTCCTAGCCAATGTCCTCTCAAAAATATCTTCCCTCGCCAGTACCTCATGATACGTTTTCAGCATAAATGGGGTGACCTGGCATTGGATATCTGGACGCAAAGCCTCCTCAAAATCCCTCTCCCCAGCCTCCTCATATGGTAACAGGTCCAAAGAATATCGTAAAAGGTTCCTGAAATGGGTTCCAATATCTCGAACAGTGGAGCTCCGCTGTCGATGGGTAAGATGCTCTTGTTGACTGGACTCCTTCGCAGTCAAATAAAGAAACGTGACTCTAAAACTATCTCAGAATTCATCACTTGAGATCACTGACTCCTAATGATCCCTAAGGAACAAGAACCACCACTACCTCACTACTCCATGCAGCATCGTCACAGCTAAGGACACCCAGTGCTCTTTCCAAGCACGGATCAAACTAAATCCTATCTCGACCTCCTCCAACCAGTCTTCTGTGACGACATCAAAAACGAAGACCTCATACTCCTGTAGACTTTGGCACTGAAACTCTCGGAGTGTCTTCCTCCAAGTATCTTCATTGTCAATCTCTACCATACGGCGACCTGCTTGAACAGTGTGCTAGAGATTTTCCACGCAAACATGATGAGGACGACAACCTGAAGCCATACATATAAAATAAAAAACCATTAGTTCTCTTAAACATGGAAAATGGGATACTCAACATTAATTAATTAATTGTTTTCTTTTTTTCCTTTTAGGTTAACCTATCCCAAGGTCTACCCATTCAAACACAGGCATAAAGAATAATGATTCATGATCCTTTCATAGGTCTCTACCCTGCATCTAGTATCCCCTTGTTTTGTATCCATTGTAAACTTAATGGTCTATACATCAAATCATAGGGGGCCCTAAATGTTAATGTCTCAGCCGGTCTCCATTGTTTACCTCACTTTCTAAACATGAATTACATAGTTTCCCTACCAACCCATGCAACCTCACCTGTTTCTACCTCCAAACTCCATCCTATCCATCAACTTCCCTCTGATACCACACTTTCACGACCCCTCCCCAAAAATTGTACCCCTCCTGGGCTAGCAATGTGAGAAGGGAGATAATGACCCCTAATTCCCGCCTCCAGTAGGCCCCGGGTTGGTGACTAGCACCGAGGGTAGATTAACACACAAAATGGGTGTCATTACCCTTTAAGAGAACACATGTAGAAGAGAGAGATAAGATAGACACCACTCAACTCCAACTCGGTACTAGAAATATAAAAGAAACCCAATTAAACAAATGAAATTTCATGATAATTTACTACAACTAGAATGGAAAAACTACAAGTACCTCAAATAAAGTAGTAAAAGAAAAATCCACAATCCCGAACAGCTCCTCCAACCCCAAGCTAGTAGAAACAATCTTGATCTCCAACCTGGTAAAGTGACCTGATAAATAATTTATATATACATAGGGTGACTCTAAGAAAATACTCAGTAGGATCCTCCCCAAATCCTCTCATTCAAAAGTAAGGAAATCATGCTAAAGCACAGTGAACAATAAGTGAAACTAACTCGTTACCTAAACAGGTATACTAAGTTCCCAACCTCACCCTGGCTACTATCACCAAGTAATGCATACAATAATATAGCATATATTAAAGAATACCATGGCTACCACGCTACTATTTCCCCACTAGTTTTCCGCTTTTCCCCAATGTCACACTTCCTAAGCATCTCTCTCCAAAATGTCTTGCCCACAGACACCTGGGCGAATCTCAACAATCTGCACCTCATTCACCACAAAGGCTTTCCCACAGACACCTGGGTGAAATACCACACCATCCTCACCACAAAAAGTAACTAGGTAGTTTCCGGGATCCAACAATGCTCGCGTAACGTGTATAATATGTCAGATATTATACCTCAATCCATTACAGCCCATACACCGAGTAAGGATCTTCAAGCCATCAAATCCAATACATGGAACACCAATAGTAGTCCATAGGATACTATATCTAGAATATATGTGTGTGAATAACCACAATCCATTATAACCCTCTACACACATATGTGGGGAAAACTAACCATTGTGATTAACAAAAAAGGTGTCTACCAAGAGAAGAGAGTGGGGTCAAAGGGGGTAGTCATCCATTCATTCTCTCAAAAGAATGTTGGGGACAACACCCCCCAGGGCTCAGAATCCTAGGGGTGTCAGTTGCCCTTACTGACAGGGTGGAGTATCATATAGAAACACAAAAGGTACAAATATACAATATCTTACAACCACACTATAGGCATAACCTAGTCTTAGACTCAGCAACAGCTAACATCTATCAGACTCCAGGCGGCCACTTCTAAGACTAGGTAACCAATAAGCACCCAACCATTTAATGAACATTATTTGATTACACCATTTCCTTTTTATCAGTTCCAATTTATGTTAATTAATTCTTTAAACATTAATTAACCAGGAAAAATTCCCTATTAATTTTCATTAGTATCACACCCAAAGTGCACAACAGATTTTTAAATTATAGCATCACCAATAAGTTCCAGCGAACTCCAACACCATGGGATAACACCATTTAATCAAAAATTTATTATAGAAAAACTTTTCTGTATTCCCAGACATTCTAGAAATGCATTCTATGATACTAACATATGGGGATTAACATGATGAGTAGATGTACTACCTTTCGAGTCATTCCTCCTATAGAAAGAGCGTTGACCCATCCTCCCTTGAGAAGCTAAACACGGAAAACATGTGGCATACCCCGCTCGTATTCGCCTCTTTCGAAAGAAGGGTATGCAAGACAAGTTGCCTTGAGCAGTGGGGAAAATTAAAGCAAACAAACAACCAAATAACCTGCAAGCATCCAACAATCACATCCATCCCATTCCATCATCTCGGATGTCCTCCCTGACCCCCATATGCATTAACTGATGCATCTCGCCACACTAGGCACCATCCACTGCCACAACCAAAAGGCCTATATGCCCCCACATATCACAACACCCATCGAGGGTCACATTACAACACAAGTAGCAGGAGAAACAAACATCACATCAATTGGGCTACACGCCCTTTAATAATCAAGATGGTAACTAAGAACCCATCAAGGAATTATCAACAGTTAACTTCTTTAATCCATCATGAATTAGCAGATTTATAATTCATTGGCTCCAAAATTTGGAACCTAACCAGTCAGCTATCACAATGATTACACATGCTTACTACGCCAATTTGATCAACATCATATTACATCAAGAACCAGATTTGTTCACATGCCTCTTTATCATTAGCCAAACAAATATCAATTAAACCCAGTTTACATTCTATACTGATTTCCACCAAGAACAACAGCTAAGAAAAGAAATCATATATATCTCACTATCTAGAAAAACAAGAGGCAACAACATATGATCGATATCAGTTTCTTTATCTGGTTAAAAATTTATATTAAGTAAATTACATTTTTCATCTAGGGGAATTAAACATTCTAACCATACAGTTACATGTAAAAGAAATAGAATTAATGAATCCCCAACCTCATTGGTTTTTGACGAAAACCCCAACCAACAATGAACACACAAGAAAGCCGGGTTGATTCTCCAGAATCCTCCTTAGATATCTTCTCTTATCAAGATCAAGACCAAAACACATCATATTTGGCATCCACACACTTAGATATACCCATAACGGGCATATATCTATGAAACCAAGAGAAGAAGATAAGTAGATCTACGTAGATCTAAGAAACCATACATGATCAATCACATACCTCAAGAAACTGGCTTCGATTCGCCAAGAGAAGCCTTCAAATGCCCTCAAAAATTCATGGGAGAGGTTCTCCTACCCTCAAGGAAAGGTAATCCTGAGTTATGGCCAATTATGAGATTAAATGAGAATGTTAGAGGCGAAACGGTTGAGATCCACAACTTTAGAATCTAATTTAAGAGTCCGCACAGTTTGCTCGCATGGTTAGACAAACCGTGCGCTAACCGTGCGGTCGCTACGGCCTCATCAATCACTACTCGCACCGTTAGGCCACACGGTAACACAAATCGTGTGCTAAAAGTGTGTTAAACATTTCCTCTAAGACCAACCTTGCATAGTTTGGCTGCACGGTTTAGACAAACCCTATACAGACTCTGTGAAAGATACTACCCTTTAGTCTTCCTTAACAGTCCACCCAAACGCACCACCAAGTCACCTTAACCTCCCACAACACCTATAACACCTTATTTTCACAATGTAATGGACTAGAGAGGTCCAAGACATTATAGAACTTCATAATAAATATTCCTTATTTAAAAATATTATAAATAATTATAAAAAAATTTGTTATCACTATTCATACCGGCCAATTTAATGTATCAGATACAGTGGAATAAATTATTATGGTACATTTAAATGTAGAGTTATGTGTAAAGAATGATATAAAATACATCATATTTATTTCATTGAAAATAAATATAAAATAAAGTGGTGATAGAGTTGGTATATGTACTTAATAAAATAATTAATTGGTAGAAAGGGTTTGGGAAACCCTATATTTGGGATAATACTATTCCTGGAAAAATGTTCGGTTTCCAAATTTTTTTAAAAAGGAAACCCATTATAAATTATATACTCCATCAGGTCTATTATTTATAGTTTCTTATATTCTTCTTTTAGTATGGGTTAATTTAAATTTATTGGGTGGAACATTATTTAATGTGGGATGATTGTATTACTCTATGATTTAGGAAGCATATTATTTTTAAAAACATTTTGAAATTAATTTAGAAAATATTTATTTCAAGGGATTTGAAATTTATTTGGAAATAATTTCAAGAAGTTAATAATATAACTAATTAAATTTTGATCATTAATAAGTGGAACATAACAAAAAAATAACAAAAAAACTGAGTATTTCAAAAAAGCAATTATTACTCTCAATGGATAAATAGATCCATTAAATGTCAATGATACAATTTGGGAAATAATAAGACAATAGAAAACTCTTCATGACTAAGAAGACCCTGGGACCATCTCCAAACATAAGGAACAATACTATCTAGAAAAATCATTTTTAAGAGAATACAACTGAGAAAGGATAAGGTGTTATAAAGAACCATTATTATGGAATAACTAGTATACCGTGCAATATGATAGTTTAATAAATGATTAATTTAGTAAATATATACATATATATATACACAATAATGAAATCTGGCCATTGAAAAAAATATTTTTAGAAATACATGCACTCAAAATATGGTCATTATACTTACATCCAATTGGTAAAAATAACTCATTTTCTATTAGAAATAAAATTATAATAAGATAACTCATAATGAAATAAAAAATAAAAAATTAAAATATTATATGTATGTGTGTGTTTGTGTGTGTGGGTGTGTGTGTGTGTGATACATAACATATTAATTATAATATTATAAAAAATATTATACGATGTATTTATAAAATTATAATAGTTTTTTATTTTCAATGGTTTAAAAATTAATATAATTTATTATTCTTAATGGGATTATTTTAAATCGTATTTAGTATAAATAATATATTTTTCAATAAAAGAAATATATTTTTATACATTTTATATTTTTTCAGAATAAATTAAATATATTTTTTTTAAAATACAAATATTTTTAGAAATTTAAATGAAATAATATTAAGAATATATAACACTTTAAGACCCCATTATTCCATGAAATATACTTAAAATTATATTTTTTATTTGTTATGAAGTTATCTAAATATATTTTTTAATTTGATTTTAATAAAATCACTATAAATAATCCATTTATAATAAAAAAATTCTATGTGTGAATATTTGGGAATATTCTCAAAAATTTTCTTATTACAAGAAGAGTGAAAAATACAAATTTTTTCAAATAAAATGACTTATGAGATTAAAAATATATTTGTATGACTTAAGGATCTATAACAACAATGTAATGAAAAAATATATATTTTATAAGTGAATTAAAAATTTTTACATACAGTTTTATGTTTATAAATAAATATTTGACCATTTTGGATTTTTGTTAATTTTTGAGTAATTTATTAGAGATCCATACGTTAATTGTTTTGAAATTATTTATTATTACATATAAACTATTTATTTAATTAAAATACTGCCAAATTATATATCATAAGTTACATATTATATAATATTGAACACGATATTTTTTAGCACAATTTATAAATTAATTCGATAAAAATTGCTGCCCACTATGACATCTAATTCAAAAATATTATACGACTTATTATAAAGTTATAATAACTATTTAGGACAACTTACCAGTTGCGTTTATGAGATATTATATGTGTTATACCATCCAAATATCTAGTATCTTGTTTTTTATCCATATTCAATTTGTTACATGTGGTGTCTTTATATAAATTTATAATATTTAAAACAATGTGTTATTTTCACAACGTATAAAAGGTTCTTATAACCACCTCTTCATGACCAAAACAAATTTTTTCCCTCTTTGTGGTTCTTGAAAATATATATTTCTCTATGGCATCCATTTTAATGAAGTTAAATAACGGAATGTCCTGAAAGAAGTTTACTAATCATTATCAATTAATTTAACATCTATATCATTTCCCATTAAAATTTTTATACTTGTTTTGGGAAGATTACATATTTATTAAATATTATCTGAATTTGTTCTGTTTATGTCATATAAATTAACTATCATTTCAAACATTCCAATATGTCAATAATAAAGGACACTCATGCGTAGTTGTGTACTAAAACCTCCATGATGCAATATGTTTCATTTTCTATCACTATAATTCAATGATGATACTAATAAAAAATTCAATATATATTAATGATATTTTTATTATTTTTATGTTCTCGAATAATAAATAATTTTACTGATTTCGTTCATTATATGGGAAATTAAATCATTAACCTATTGATTATGAAAATTATCTCCCATATAAAATGGTGTAATTAATTTATTATTATTTCCATTTAGGACTATCTCTAATATTTATTTTTTCTGAAAATCATGATATTTATTAAATTATTATGATATTGTTGAATTTAACTATAAATATCGTTAATAATATGAATATAAAACAACAACTTAATATTCAACCAAATAACTTCATAATCGTTCTTTGATTGTAGTATGTTTATGTTTAGGATAATCTAACCAACTACTTGAATAGAGTAATAATATAACATCATCGTTGACTAAGAAACAATAATTACTGATAATATATGATATAAATAATTAAATAATTATCGTATTTTGGTTATGTTTTGGTAATTTATATATGGAAATTATCAATAAATATACAACCATTCATTTTTTATAAATCAATCGAATATTCATTCCGGTAAATTTGTCTACAAGAACCGTAAAAAATTATCAATAAATTTAATTATAAAATTTTTAATAATTTTAAAAAATCATTTATAAATATATTTTATTATCCACTATTGAATAATATTGGTAGTATAGTGAAGAAAAATCACTTTTATAAAACTATTTTAAGGCGATTAAGATTGTTTACACCAATAATTAAACATTAATAATAATTAACTAAAATAATTGTTTAACTAAATTATAAAGTATAGTTAGAAAATATAGTTTTTATTAGTAAGGTTCAATAATATATGATTAAGTTATTAATTTTTTATACATCATATTTGATAAAATTACTGGAATATATGAATTATGTTACAGTTTTATTGTCCCAAATTTTCAACCCTTGAGAAATATTTACTATGATATATCGTTTTTTCCCTTGGAATGGCGTATATAAATAATAATTAGGTTATTTTACCATATAAATTTTATTTATGATATGTTAATACGCATATCATTATCTTTAATTGATGTCAAAAATATATATACCAACCATGACATGGGGTTTTGGTTAAAATGATGCTTAATCTGTAAGGGTTTTATTGACAATAGTATGTTTAGAAAAGATAGGTTTTTAAAGATAATCCGTACATGGAAATTTAATTCATTATAAAACAACATGTAATTTTCATTTCATTTTATTTTTGTTTTGATATTTTTTAAAAAATTATTTCCCTTGATTCATAGTTTTCTTATAGAGTGTCTTTAATGTGAAACTGACCCTTTATTTTCTTCACGATCTCTAACATAAAATTTATTCCATGAACTTATTAATATTAATATTTTAATGATGTAATAATTTAATCCTTAATAATTTATTGTGTACATTTTATTTTTATTTACCTTCTTAATAAAAAATTTAAAAAAAATTATGTGTTTTTCAAGCAGGTAATTTTCTAAAATGTGCGATTATAATATCTTAGGAATGTTTTTTTTTGTAAACCCATATTTCTAATGAATTTTTTTATATAAAATATTCAAAAAATTATTTCATAGATTCAATAATATATTACTTTTCTCCTAGATTTATAAAATATTTATATTAATATTATTTCCAAATATCAAGGACTTTTCTTATGTCCTTTGTGTTTTATAAAGATCAAAAAAGGGGGTTTTCATATATTCAGTTACTCTTTCGTATATATTATACATTATTGTATACATTATTTAAATGATACCATCCAAATTATTTCTTTGGATTGATTATTTTATATTCAGCGCTTTTGGAATATTGTTCTTGTAGTTCCTTTGTTTTTCATAATTATATTTAGTTTATATTAGTAATGTTATACACTATTTATCATAATTAAATATCATAGTCTATATTACATTAACTAATCAGTGTTGATCTACATTCTATCATTCATCTGGTTAGGGTATATTATTGAGAAAAATCATCCACCTATATGTATTTTGTTTAAATACCATTTTTGTGATTATGTTGATTTAATAGTATTTACCGAAAAAGATACTTGACATATAGGGATACCCATTTATATTTAGTGTGTTTATGGAGTTTGGGTTATAAATTATTTCATTATCTGATTCCATTAAAAATTGATATAAAACCAATTTTATTTACATGGGATATTTATGCAATAAACATTTAATGGTTTTCATTTAAATGTTTTCTGAAATCCATTTTATTAACATTTTTATAATATGATAAGTGATTGATTTTAAATAGGCACTTATATGTATGGATGATGGTGGGGTTGGCCCTATATCTCCTTTCGATACAAAATGTATGTAACGCCCCGACCCCAGCTACCCAGAGCCGGTGCGTTACTTCGTAACATTGGCATGATCACAAAAGATCAAGTCTCGAAAGACTGATTAGTTTAGTAGCCTTGGAAACACTAGATACATTCATAAGTCTTTCATTACATCAAAAAGTAAACAAACTACAATAACATGGTCTTCATAGTCCACACTTCTATCCTCATCGGACTATCCCTGTAGGTCATTCATAAAATACTTCTTCACATCCTGGAAAATATTAAAACATTGAAAGGGGTGAGCTCAGATGCTCAGTAAGGATAACAATATTGCGGAAGCTTTCATAAATAAACATTAACATTTAAGGCAATGTATAACTAAAAAAAAGCCTTTTAAACATGAACTTCAATATAATATGGCAAAAGTAAAATGAGATAATGCCATTTACTTATTCACATGGATATTCTACTGGTCGAATAATCACACGCAATATCAATAACCACTTTCATAATGATGGAATGCATAATGCCATACTATCATAACCACGTAGCCAAGGCCTCATGCCAAGACCACAAATTATATTTTGTCAAGGCCTCGTGCCAAGACATTAGTTTGTCTCATGAGACCTGTCGATGCATCGAGGAGCTATAGCGGGCTCCACCCATCACTTATTAAGTCCAATGCATTCCTCATATGAATAGGTTTAAAAATATCATAAACCATAACATAATCGAATCACATAAAACATGCATAAAGGAAACATAACATTTCCACATTTCAATCACAAGATATCAATACAACACATTGATATAATAAAAATGCTTTCAAAACCATTTTCAATACCAAAATAAAAGAAAGTTAAAACTTTGTATTTATTTTTCATTAAAAAATGATGGCTTGTAGAGGAAGCCGAAACTTAAATAATGGTCACGGTGACGGAGAAGTCGTTGTCGCCGCATAAGTACGGAAAGATAATCATTTCCTTTTTGACGTTTAGTAAAACACTTCGTATAAAAAAGATTCATTTTGAATAAACATAAAAGTCAAAGGGGTTTATACACCGTATAAAAGAAAGTTGTGTATAAAACCAAATATGCCTCAATGAAAGGATATTGAGACGAAGTCCTTAAAAAGATTATTTTTAAAATAAAATAGATCTATTATGTGTATTAACTATAGGTAAACATAAATAAAGTAAAAATACAAAATAGTACATAATAACATCATGACATAATTTGAAAGTAGGAGATTAACCCAAAGAATGGAAGTTGGGTTAAGAAATTCCCTTACCTCGTGTCTGACTTGACTCAACCGTTATTTAACCTCCTGAATAATAAACTAGAGTTAATATATACCTTATTAAGAACCATTTTCAATTTCATTGTCCTTATTATATCACTTATTACAATGATATGAACATTATGTAATTATTTATGTTAATAACGGTCGTTTTGTCGATCTTTGGTACTTGAGTCAACAATAAACTTCTTATAATTACAAGTTGTTTTTGTGGTAGAATATCCATTATCTCTAGAATTATATTCATGATTTAGATGTCATATATATCTTATATATCCAGTATATACATTCATTTATAATATTATGTAACATTTAGAGGTAAGAAATGAAATGCACCGTTCATGGAGACGGTAAGCCGTACTAACGCATGAACGCTACATTCATTTCAATTTCATATTTAATGGAACGAAATCATAATGATATAAATGTATAATATAATTCCAGTATAATATAGTGTATAATACCATTTACTCCATCCTTTATACATCCCACATATGGCATTAACGATTCAAATCACTTTGAGTGGGAGGTAGTCCGCACTTCCGAAAATGAAATTATCGCGTTTTACCCATAATGGAAATCATAAAGAATGCCATAAATGAGAAATACAGAACCATAAGTAAAACATAAACATATTATATATCATATATAAAAATAGTGACATCTTAATGTCCACCTTTTAAGGTGTTATATGAGTGTTGAACAATCATCGTTCCATGAGGCAGAAATTCGCCATCCACAGAAACTGTATGTTCTATAACCATTAGATGTAGGTGTGTGTAAGTGTAGCTCGAATCCTTCTTATAACAACATCCTAGTATATTGAGGATACTGGTGTTGTTACAAAAGAAATAAATAAAAAGAGTTTAGGGGGATGGAGAAGAAAAAATAAAACGAAACAACATTAGAGAAGACATTACCTCAAATTCGGGTAACTCTTTTTTATTTGAGCCAAAGGCTTCCTTGGGAATAGTTCTGCCCAAAGTGAGGCTTCTAGGAGTAAGAGGGGAAAGTTGGGAGAGTATTTGGGCAGAGGTTGGCCGAGCCAAATTGTAACATCCTAGTTAATTAAAGAATAAAGAATTTTCATATTTATTAATATTTACGAATTAAATATTAATTTTAATTAAAAGGGGTTTCTACGTTCGATAGCGTACTCGGTACGCAACGATGAGTTTTTTTGAAAACTTACGTTGCACACAAGTAATAAAATAATATTATTTTAAATGTTAGTTAACGAGTAGCCTTTGTACTGGCGGGAATGTATAGAAATAACTAAAATATGATTATATATGTTTTTAAATGTTTTTACATTTACCCAATAAAAGATAAAGGCTTAAAATATGGAAAGAGTTCAATTTTAGGTATTTATACCCTAATTTTCATGAAAGGTCCACTTATCACCTTTTGACGGAGAACCGTCATTAAATATAGTTTTGATCGATCTTATAAATTCTATTGGACCAAATATAACTCTTCTTTAGAATCGGGACATCAAAATTTTCTTTGTGTAAATTTTTGGTACCTTTCTGATAAAGATCATTTTTTAATGAATAGTGTAAAATGTTGTATTTTAATTCAAAACCCCTTTTTAATCTAATTTATCTATATTATTGGATTATCTTTTGAATTGGTTATAAAGTGAAATTAGAAAATATTTTTACCATTAAATCCAATAGTGGTCGTTGGAATTAATTTCACTTTGAAATCGGACTTAAACTAGTGTCAATCTTTTGATACTTATTGTTTCATAAAAACACGCTATTTGATCTAACAGCGGGAATTAATTATTAAATTAATTAATGCGACTTATATGTTTTGAATTTTGTAAAATAGACTTCATTTTTGAATTTGTAATATCAAATATAGCTTAGGGTGAATTTTTGGTAATTTTCTGAAAAACTTCAATTTTTGATGAATAGTGAAACCACTAAGTGGTACTTATAAAGACTGATTTTCCGTTTAAATGAAATTTTTCCATCATTGTGTTTTGAATTTCAAAAATCCGACATAAATGGTTGTCATTAAGAAGTAAAATGTGGTTCAATGAGATTATTATAATTTTTTGGTGAATAGTAACTTATTAAGTTCTTAATCGCGATTAGAGGTAATTAGTGTAATTTAATGTAAAAATGATATTATAAGAATATGAAATGACCTAGACACATGTCCCAACCTTATTGGTTGTGTCATGGCCGACCCATACAAGACATGGGTCAACTTGGGGACCCCATGGAGACACTTTGGTTGGGAAATGACATAAATAACTTTTTATTTAATGTTAAAATTAAATTGACACAAACATGAGTTGTTTTACTAAAACAATTTTTATGCAGGGTTAAACAGGTCCAAATTTTGATTATAAATAGTCATTGGAAATATACAAAGATTTCCTAAATCATAGAATTTTTTTTATAATTTTTAGACATTAAATAAATTAAATCATTTATGACATAATAATGATGCAGCGATGACATCACGATTTGACGATTTAAATAAAATGGAAAGATAATGTAAACTCTATGAACTACACATGTCCAAAACTTATTAAATGAGTGGATTTAGAACCCTTATCACCTTATCCACGAATTATTTCAATGTGGGACCTTTTAAAACCGAAACACATTTTCAAATAAAGTAATATTTCTTTACATTCCAAAAGTACCCCTCCTCTCCTCTTATAGAAGGCCCCCACCTCTACCACCTTACACACACTCCTCAAGCCTTTGGCTCGGCCAACCCCTGCCCAATTACTCTCTCCACATCCCTCTCTTCATCCTAGAGGATTCTCTTTAGACATAATCCTTTCAAAGGAAGCCTTTAGGCTCAAATCAAAAGTAGTTACACTTTTAAAGGTAATTCATTCTCTCTTGTTCATTTGTTTTATTTTGCTTCTCCAACCCTCTAAAATCTTTTTATTTACTTCTTTTGTAACAACACCAGTATCTTAAATATACTAGGATGTTTTTATAAGATTTATTCGAGCTACACTCTCACACAACTACATCAAATGGTTAAAGAACATACGGTTTCCGTGGATGGAGAAATTCTGTCTCCCGAAACGATGATTGTTCAATACCCATTTAACACCTTCAAAGGTGGCCATTATGATGTAACTATTTTTATATATGATATATAATATGTTTATTATTTCTTTAAGCTTCTGTATTTTTCATTTTGGGCATACCTTTATGGTTTCCATTATGGGTAAACACGATATCTTCATTTAAGAAAGTGCGGACAATCGCCCCCTCAAAGTGATGTGATTCGTTAATGCCATATGTGGGACGTGTAAAGGATGGATTTAAATTTATTATATATGATGTTATACTGGAATAATAATATACCTCTATATCATTATTATTTTGTTCCATTAAAGTATGAGATAGAAATGAAAGTAGCGTTCATGCATACGTACGGCTTACCGTCTCCATGAACGGTGCATTTCATTTCTTATCCCCAAATGTAATGTACTACTAAAAGTACATGTATATAATGGATATATATAATGAATAGTATATCTAAATGACGAATATAATTCTGGAATTAAAATATACATACCTATCATTTAGTTTTAATTCCATTAATATGACAAAGAAATGAATGTAGCGTTCATGCGTACGTACGGCTTACCGTCTCCATGAACGATGCATTTCATTTCTTAACTCTAAATGATTATGTAATATTATAAATACATGTATATGCTGGATATATATGATACATATTATATCCAAATTGGGAATTTAATTCTGGATATAAACAACCTTTGACCACACGAACGACATGTAATTGTAAGAAGTCCACTTTCGGCTTAAGAACCAAATATTGAGAAAACAAACATTATTAACATAAATGGTTGCATAATGTTTATAACATGGAGATAAGTGATATAAAAGGAATAATGAACTTTAAAAATGTTCTTAATCAAGTATAAATTAACTCAAGTTTATTATTCAGGACGTTAAAGAACGATCGAGTCAAGTCGGACCCGAGGTAAGGGACTTTGTCTCAATCTCCTTTCATTGAGGCATATTTCGTTTTATACACAACTTTCTTTTATACGGTGTATAAACCCCTTTGACTTTTACTTTTATACAAAATTAATCTTTTTCTACAAAGCATTTTACAAAACGACAAAAAGGAATGTTTCTTTTAACGTACGCGGCGACAACGACCTTTTCCGCCGCCGCGAGTATTATTTGGTCTTTGGCTTCCTCAACAAGCCGTAATGTTTTCAAAATAAAATAAATACCATATACTCTTTTATGTATTTTGGTATTGAAAATGGTTTTGATAAAGGATTCTATTATGTCAATATATTTAAGATATATTGTGATAGAAATGTGGAAATGTTATCTTTCCATTATATTGGTTTTATGTTTTATGATTTTATATTGGTACTTGGACATTTTAACGGGTGGTTATGTTATAAACCATATGACGGGTGGTGCCGTGAATACCAGGACGGGTGGTTACGTTATAACCTCCAATGCATTGGGTATGGAAGTCGGCCGTATGGCTATTCCATTAAGTATGTATGGAAATTGTTCGTATGGCTATTCCATTAAGTGATATGTGTGGAAGTCGGCCGTATGGTTATTACACTTAAGTATGTTTATGTCCCAAGTTACCTTTATATATGTTATGTGTTCTTTTATGGGTTTTATGGTAATCCTTTGGCTAAAAAAAGGTAAGTAATGATTCTTTATTTAGTGAATAGTTCTTACTACTTCATGAAGGTGAAGGTATTACTTTGATAGAGTATATATGGTTTACTTGATGTTTGAAAAACTAACTGTTTTCATTCTTTGTGTATCCCTTACTGAGCTTTTTATGCTCACCCCAAGTTTTATTGAAATGTTTTTCACATGACATAATGTGGAATAAGGTCAAGGATGGAATCAAGGTAATGTCATCCTATATAAAAATGGAACTAGACATGTTTCTTTTTAAGAGTTTTTTTTTATTATTATGGAAACATAGTATAATTGACTACTTTGTAATCTTTTGAGATGTAATAAATATGTTCTAATTCTCTAAAACTCTAAACCTGAAAAGATCCTCAACGTGTAATCTTGTGATAACTCAAGATTATGTAAGGTTTAAGGCCGGGGCCTTACAGTTGGTATCAGAGGTCGGTTTAGACAACCTTAGGAGTTAGAAAAGTGTTAAATTATAATATGATTGAAATGATATAGCATTTATGGATTACCATGTTGCTTCGCCTAAGATATTTCTGTGTTCAAAATGGTTTTCCGCAGAGGAAACAAAGCAGCTATGTTGGGACGACATCAGGAGGAAGATAACCTTCCAAATCAGCAACCTGAGATGGTCGGAATCGGAACTGAACAGTTTGTTGCAGTGATGTCACAGTTGACTCAGGCTATAAATGGTGGTGGTATCCATGCACAAGATCTGCCAGATCAACCGCAGAGGAACATGTTAGTTGTGGAACATTTCATGAGGCAACATCCCCCATAATTCAGAGGATCATCTGACCCTGTGCAAGCTGAATGGTGGATTAACGCACTGGAGAAGATTTTTGATGTCATGGGGTGTTCAGAACATCAGAAGGTTAGTCTTGCTATTTACCATTTTGAAGGTGAAGCTGATCAGTGGTGGTCGATGGTGAAAAATATAAGGGATAGTGATGAGATAGAGGATCTTCACTTGGACGAATTCAAAGGTATGTTTCTTGAGAAATATTTTCCTAAGGTGGTTCGTCTTAGGATGGAAAAATAGTTCCTAGAATTGAGGCAGGAGGATGATTCAGTGGCTGCTTATGAAGCAAAGTTCACTCGATTGGAAAGGTATGCTCCAAACTTCATACGAGATCTTGATAGTAAAATAAACCGTTTTTACTCCGGGTTAAAGCCAAAGTATCGAAGGGATTTAGCTTCTCGTGAGTTCAAAAGTTATGATAAACTTGTTCGATGTGCGGAGAAGGTGGAAATGGAGTTTGCCGATGAGCAGGTGTTCTATGAAAAACAACAGAATAAGAGGTCTAGTTGGCAGGCAAAGGGGAAGAATTCATCAAAGAAGCAAGGAGGTAAGAAAACCAAATATTCATCCTGTGAGAAGTGTGGTAAAATGCATCCTGGAGAATGTTTATCCAAGTTTGGTAAGTGCTTTCGGTGTGGTAAGTCTGGTCATATTTGCTCGTAACTGTAAGGAAGATGATCAAGCAGGAAATGAAAATCCAACTGTAAGATGTTTTAAGTGTAATGAAATGGGTCATTATGCAAACGAGTGTCCAACGAAGAACTCAACTAGGGGAATGCAGCCAGACTACAAGCAGAAAGGGGTGGTAAAATCCTTTGCAACAACTTCAGCAGATGTTGGGCCATCGAATGAAGTGGTTTCAGCTCTAGGGAGCTCAGTATTTTTCGAAGATTGACTTGAGGTCAGGGTACCATCAGTTGAAAGTAAAAGAAGCAGACATTCCGAAGACTGCGTTCCATACTAGATATGGCCATTATGAATTTGTAGTTATGCCTTTTGGGTTAACCAATGCACCTATTGTATTCATGGACCTTATGAATAAAATTTTCCATGAGTTCTTGGATAAGTTTGGGTTTGTGTTTTGAGGTTTGGGAAGAGATTGTGTGTGCCTTGTGATTCACAGTTGAAGAGAGAGTTGTTATATGAAGCTCGTAGTTCCCCGTTTTCAGTTCATCCTGGCAGTACTAAGATGTACAGAGATCTGCGGAAGTATTACTGGTGGGATGGAATGAAAAGAGATATTGGTGATTTTACTGTGAAGTATTTGACATGTCATCAGGTTAATGCAGAGCGGAAGTTACCGAAAGGGATGCTTCAGCCTTTACCAGTGCCAGAGTGGAAATGGGAGAATATATCCATGGAATTTGTTGTTGGATTACTGAAGACATCTCGAGGTAATAATGCAATTTGGTTTATTGTTGATCGCTTGGCTAAATCTGCTCTTTTCCTTGATATACGAGATACTTTCTCTCTAGATCAACTTTCCCATTTGTATCTTAAAGAGATAGTCAGGTTACATGGAGTTCCTCTCTCCATTGTATCGGATTGTGATCCCAGGATTACTTCTAACTTTTGGAAAGGCCTTCAGAAGTCATTGGGTACTGAATTAAATTTTAGTACAACTTTTCATCATGGGCTGTCAGAACGAACAATCCAGACATTGGAGGATATGCTACGAGCTTGTTCTATGGATTATCAGGGAATTTGGGACCAACATCTTTCTTTGGTTGAATTTTCATATAATAATAGTTTTCATTCCATTATACAGATGGCACCATTTGAGGCATTATATGGGAAGCGGTGTCGAACTCCATCATTTTGGAATGAAGTGGGTGAAACGAAGCTGATGGGACCAGAATTGGTAGAAGAGATGGCAGAAAAAGTTCACTTGATTCAGAAGCACATGAGAATAGCTCGGAGAAGGCAGAAGAGTTATGAGGATAACCGGAGGAAGGATCTATCTTTCGAGGTAGGTGATCATGTTTTTATCAAGGTTTCTCCTTGGAAATGTGTGATGAGATTTGGTAAGAAAGGAAAGATGAGTCCAAGGTTTATTGGACCATACGAAATTCTGGAGAGAGTTGGATCTGTTGCATACCGAGTGGCTTTACCTCCGAGTTTATCTCAGGTACACAATGTTTTTCATGTTTCAATGTTGAGAATGTATATTCCAGATCCATCTCATGTTTTGAGCCCAGAGGTAGTTCAGCTGGAAGAGAACCTATCTTATGAGGAACAACCGGTCCAGATTCTTGACCAACAGGGAGAATGTGTTACGGAATAAGGTGATTCATCAGGTAAAGGTTTTGTGGAAAAACCATGTGATTGAAGAGGCAAGGTGGGGATCTAAAAATGCTATGAGGGATAAATACCCCCACTTATTTTGATAAGTGAATAAAATTGCGAGGACGCAATTCCCAAAAGGGGGGAAGGATGTAACATCCTAGGTAATTAAAGAATAAAAAATTTTCATATTTATTAATATTTACGAATTAAATATTAATTTTAATTAAAAGGGATTTCTGCGTTCGATAGCGTACTCGGTACGCAACGATGAGTTTCTTTGAAAACTTACGTTGCACACAAGTAATAAAATAATATTATTTTAAATGTTAGTTAACGAGTAGCCTTTGTACTGGCGGGAATGTATAGAAATAACTAATATATGATTATATATGTTTTTAAATGTTTTTACATTTACCCAATAAAAGATAAAGGCTTAAAATACGGAAAGAGTTCAATTTTAGGTATTTATACCCTAATTTTCATAAAAGGTCCACTTATCACCTTTTGAGGGAGAACCGTCATTAAATATAGTTTTGATCGATCTTATAAATTCTATTGGACCAAATATAACTCTTCTTTAGAATCGGGACATCAAAATTTACTTTGTGTAAATTTTTTGTACCTTTCTGATAAAGTTTATTTTTTTAATGAATAGTGTAAAATGTTGTATTTTAATTCAAAACCTCTTTTTAATCTAATTTATTTATATGAATGGATTATCTTTTTAATTGGTTTTAAAGTGAAATTAGAAAATATTTTTACCTTTAAATCCAATAGTGGTCGTCGGAATTAATTTCACTTTGAAATCGGACTTAAACTAGTGTCAATCTTTTGATACTTATTGTTTCATAAAAACACGCTATTTGCTCTGACAGCGGGAATTAATTATTAAATTAATTAATGTGACTTATATATTTTTAATTTTGTAAAATAGACTTCATTTTTTAATTCGTAATATCAAATATAGCTTAGGGTGAATTTTTGGTAATTTTCTGAAAAACTTCAATTTTTGATGAATAGTTAAACCACTAAGTGGTACTTATAAAGACTGATTTTCCGTTTAAATGAAATTTTGCCATCATTATGTGTTGAATTTCAAAAATCCTACATACATGGTTGAAATTAAGAAATAAAATGTGGTTCAAGGGGATTATAATAATTTTTTTCTGAATAGTAACTTATTAAGTTCTTAATCGCGATTAGAGGTAATTAGTGTAATTTAAGGTAAAAATGATATTATAAGAATATGAAATGACCTAGAAACATGTCCCAACCTTATTGGTTGTGTCATGGACGACCAAGAAAATCCATGGGTCATCTTTGGGACCCCATGGAGACACTTTGGTTGGGAAATGACATAAATAACTTTTTATTTAATGTTAAAATTAAATTGACACAAACATGAGTTGTTTTACTAAAACAATTTTTATGTAGGGTTAAACAGGTCCAAATTTTGATTATAAATAGTCATTGGAAATATACAAAGATTTCCTACATCATAGTATTTTTTTTATAATTTTTATACATTAAATAAATTAAATTATTTATGACGTAATAATGATGCAGTGATGACATCACTATTTGACGATTTAAATAAAATTGAAAGATAATGTAAAATCTATGAACTAATCATGTCCAAAACTTATTGGATGAGTGTATTTAGAACCCCTATCACCTTATCCACGAATTATATCAATGTGGGACCTTTTAAAACAGAAACACATTTTCAAATAAAGTAATATTTCTTTACTTTCCAAAAGTGCCCCTCCTCCCCTCTTATAAAAGGCCCCCACCTCTACCACCTTACACACACTCCTCAAGCCTTTTGCTCGGCCAAACCCTGCCCAATGACTCTCTCCACATCCCTCTACTCATCCTATAGGATTCCCATTGGGCAGAATCCTTTCAAAGGAAGCCTTTAGGATCAAATCAAAAGTAGTTACACTTTTAATGGCAATTCATTCTCTCTTGTTCATTTGTTTTATTTTGCTTCTCCAACCCTCTAAACTCTTTTTATTTACTTCTTTTGTAACAACACCAGTATCTTCAATATACTAGGATGTTTTTATAAGATTTATTCTAGCTACACTCTCACAACACTACATAAAATGGTTAAAGAACATACGGTTTCCGTGGATGGCGAAATTCTGCCTCCCGAAACGATGATTGTTCAATACTCATTTAACACCTTCAAAGGTGGCCATTATGATGTCACTATTTTTATATATGATATATAATATGTTTATGTTTTCATTAAGCTTCGGTATTTTTCATTTTGGGCATACCTTTATGGTTTCCATTATGGGTAAACACGATATCTTCATTTAAGGAAATGCGGACTACCACCCCCTCAAAGTGATGTGATTCGTTAATGCCATATGTGGGACGTGTAAAGGATGGATTTAAATTTATTATATATGATGTAATACTGGAATTATAATATACCTCTATATCATTATTATTTCATTCCATTAAAGTATGAGATAGAAATGAAAGTAGCGTTCATGCGTACGTACGGCTTACCGTCTCTATGAACGGTGCATTTCATTTCTTATCCCCAAATGTAATGTACTATTAAAAGTACATGTATATAATGGATATATATAATGAATAGTATATCTAAATGACGAATATAATTATGGAATTAAAATATACATATCTATCATTTAGTTTTAATTCCATTAATATGACAAAGAAATGAATGTAGCGTTCATGCGTACGTACGGCTTACCATCTCCATGAACGGTGCATTTCATTTCTTACCTCTAAATGATTATGTAATATTATAAATACATGTATATGATGGATATATATGATACATATTATATCCGAATTTGGAATTTCATTCTGGATATAAAGAACCGTTGACCACACGAACAACATGTAATTGTAAGAAGTCCACTTTCGACTTATGAACCAAATATTGAGAAAACAAACCTTATTAACTTAAATGGTTACATAATGTTTATAACATGGAAACAAGTGATATAAAAGGAATAATGAAGTTTAAAAATGTTTTTAATCAAGTATAAATTAACTCAAGTTTATTATTCAGGACGTTAATGAACGACCGAGTCAAGTTGGACCCGAGGTAAGGGACTTTGTCTCCATCTCCTTTCATTGAGGCATATTTCGTTTTATACACAACTTTCTTTTATACGGTGTATAAAACCCATTGACTTTTACTTTTATACAAAAGGAATCTTTTTCTACAAAGTGTTTTACAAAATGAAAAAAATGAATGTTTCTTTTAACGTATGTGGCGACAACGACCTTTTCCGCCGCCGCGAGTATTATTTGGTCTTTGGCTTCCTCAACAAGCCGTAATGTTTTTAAAATAATATAAATACCATATACCCTTTTATGTATTTTGGTATTGAAAATGGTTTTGATAAAGGATTCTATTATGTCAATATATTTAAGATATATTGAGATTGAAATGTGGAAATGTTATCTTTCCTTTATATTGGTTTTATGTTTTATGATTTTATATTGGTACTTGGACATTTTAACGGGTGGTTACGTTATAAACCATATGACGTGTGGTGCCGTGAATACCAAGACGAGTGGTTACGTTATAACCTCCAATTCATTGGGTATGGAAGTTGGCCGTATGGATATTCCATTAAGTATGTATGGAAATTGGTCGTATGGCTATTCCATTAAGTGATATGTGTGGAAGTCGACCGTATGGTTATTCCACTTAAGTATGTTTATGCCCCATGTTACCTTTATATATGTTATGTGTTCTCTTATGGGTTTTATGGTAATCCTTTGGCTCCAAAAAGGTAAGTAATGATGCTTTATTCAGTGAATAGTTTTTACTACTTCATGAAGGTGAAGGTATTACTTTGATAGAGTATATATGGTTTACTTGATGTTTGAAAAACTAACTGTTTTCATTCTTTGTGAATCCCTTACTAAGCTTTTTATGCTCACCCCAAGTTTTTTTGAAATGTTTTTCACAAGACTTAATGTGGAATAAGGTCAAGGATGGAATCAAGGGAATGTCATCCTATATAAAACATGGAACTATACACATTTCTTTTTAAGAGTTCTTTATTATTATTATGGAAACTTAGTAGAAGTGACTACTTTGTAATCTTTTGAGATGTAATAGTTATCTTCTAATTCTCTAAAACTCTAAACATGAAGAGATCCTCAACATGTAATCTTGTGATAACTCAAGATTATGTATGTTTTAAGGTCGGGGACTTATACAAATGGCTTGAAAGTGTAAATGAGGTGGGAGAGGTGGGGGCCTTTTATAAGTGGAGAGGGGCACTCTTGGAAAGTAATGAAAAGTCACTTTATTATAAAATGCGTTTCGGATTTTAGAGGTCCCACACTTATATAATTCGAGGATAAGATGATAAAGGTTTGAAATCTACTCATCCAATAGGTTTTTGACAAGTGTACGCTTTGGATTTTACATTATCTTTCCATTTTATTTAAATCGTTAAATAATGAGGTCATCGCTGCATCATCATGATGTCATAAATAATTTAATTTATTTAATGTATAAAAATTACAAAAAAATACTATGATGTAGGAAATATTTTTAGCTTTCTAATGATTATTTATAATCAAAATTTGGACTTGTGTAACCACACTTAAAAACTGTTTCAGTAAAACAACTCATGTTTGTGTCAATTTAATTTTAACATTAAATAAATATATATTAATGTCATTTTCCAACCAAAGTGGCTCCATGGGGTCCCCAAGTTGACCCATGGGTTGTCTTGGTCGGCCATGACTCATCCAATAGAAGTAGGTTAAGTGTCAAGCTCTTCTCATATAATTAAAACATAATTTTTACCTTAAACTACACTAATTACCTCTAATCGCGATTAAGAACTTAAAAGTTACTATTCACCAAAAATTATTTTAATCTCATTGAACCACATTTTACTTCTTAATGACGACCATGTATGTCGGATTTTTGAAAATCAAATCACAGAAGTGCTAATATTTCATTTAAACGAAAAATCAGTTATTTAACTACTACTTAGTGGTTTCACTATTCATCAAAAATTGATGTTTTTCAGAACAAGGCCAAAATTTCACCCTAAGCTATAATTGATATTCCGAATTCAAAAAGGATTTCTATTTTACAAAATTCCAAAAATATAAGTTGCATTAATTAATTTTATAATTAATTCCCGATGTTACAACAAATAGCGTGTTTTTAAGAAACAATTTATATCAAAAGATTAACAATTATTTATGTCCAATTTCAATGTTAAATTAATTATAATGACCACCATTGGATAAAATGGTAAAAATATATTCTAATTATACTTTAAAACCACTAAATAGTATAATTTATCACTATAAATTATTTTGATTAAAAAAGTTGTTTTTATGTATTTTTCACCATTCATAAAAAATTAGAAGTTCTCAGAAAAATACCAAAAATTCAACATAGGCTAATTTCGATATTCCGAATCCAAAAATTAAGTCCATTTTGAAATATAAAATTTCTATAATTTTAAAAAGTGGTTATTAATATTCATAACGGCTACTTTGATTAGTCGCGGTGTTTTAGAACTCGAAGTTGTGTACAATGAAAGCTATTACATTATTGAATGAGAAGCGTATCGTGGAAGCTCGGGGTGTTACATTCTCCCCTCCTTCAATAAATTGCGTCCTCGCAATTAGAAATTTTTCATTAAAAATAAAAGGTTGAAAAGAGAAAATACCTTTGAGGAAAACCCACATCAGAAATAAGGTTAATAAATATATAACATTAAATGAAAGCATGATAAGTACAAAGGTCACCCGATATAGCCCATTCTAGGATTCTATGAAAATATGGATATGGAGGAGAAACAAACCATCATGGTTTGATGGAGAGTTATAGAAAACAGGATTAGGAGAAAGTTTAACTACAAGAAAATCACAAACTTGTGATTGGTTAAACGGTCATTGAATCCTCAGTTGGAAATGTTAACCGACAACATTTTTGTTTTAAGTTACCTTTTATAACGTTGAGGAATTTATTTAGGAGATTTACTAAGAACGTAAGGGAATATACATACTTGTTATGTATACTTTCATTCGTTAATAAATTTTTACCACAAACCCATCTTTTACTCCAAATGGTAACGGAACTCAAAAATATTCTATTTATCCTAATTGTATAAGGTTCCAAATGTTAACACATACCATTTAGATTAGTAAAATTATTTTTTAATAACCAGGGACTTCCTATAGGCTAGTGGAAGTAAGTAAAGGAATGTCGCACTATGATTGTGGGTTCGATTCCTTCAGCTTTGTCCGATGCGACGGGTTATGCCCCACCCTGCAGGTTGTCCTTTTCCTAAAACTATAGTATCATAATATTCCAAAAATAATCTTCATAAATTTTTTAACCTTAAACAATACTATCCAAAGATCAACTTAATCCACTCCAACCCTTATAGTTGTCCAAAATACCTCTGTCCAGACTTTCTCTAAAAGGTCTCTTAATTCCAAAATCAATTTATCAGATTCCCTCAAACAAAGTACAGTTTCTCTTATTGTCACATACTAAAAATATAATTACCTTAATCATATTAAAACCTTACTGAAATCAACAAGTACTGCAGTACAATCCATATATATATCACATTATTCTAATAACCAGAATATAATCCATGAGTCCAAAAGCACCAATACATTAGTTATTCTGCTTCAACTGTAGTAACAACATAAGGCTGTCCTTGATCCCTTGGCCTTTTCTGAGATCAGTTTCCCTGACGCTTAGGACATTCATTTGCATAATGCCCCATTTCTCTACAATTGTAGCATTCAACATTGATAGCCTCCTTCTTTCCCTTGCAATCACGCGCCTGGTGACCTTTTTCTCCACATTTGTAACAAACTCCCATTCCCTTTAGGCAAGTACCAGGGTGATTCTTCCCACCATTATCGCATAATGGAAAATCCTTCTTTCCATTTTTCCCTTTATCCGTCTCTTGTTCCTCCGTTCTCTTCTTATCTTGCTTTACTTTGTTGTCATAAGACTTAGAGAATTCCTTTTTTGTCTTGATAGCACACGAGACAATATCTTCGTATGATGAGAAGGATTGTGATACTAAAGCTCGAAGGAGAAATGATTTTAACTCATCAAAGAAACGATCAATCTTACTCCTTGGGTTACGTATATAATCGGCAGCATTCCTCACTAACCTTGTAAAGATAGCCTCATACTTTGCGACATTCGCATCCTTCTTCTGCCTCAGACTCAGAAATTGCCTTTCCATATCTGCTCGATGGTCACGAGGGAAGTATTTTTTTAAGAAAATCTCTTTGAACTCCCTCCATTCCATATTCGATACGTCATCATCTTCCTTTGTGTTTTGAATCAGCGACCACCACTGATTGGCATCTCCAGTGAGGCGGTAAACTGCCATGACAACCTTTTCCCTTTCGCTACTCCCCAAGGCATGAAATATTTTATCTAAGGAGTTTATCCATTGCTCGGCTACTAACGGATTTGAACCACCATTAAATGTTGGTGGTTGTTGCCTCATGAAGCGGTCTAACTTTGATCCTCCGCGTTGTGGATCAGGGTGATCCATACGAGTAAGGTTATTATTCATAACTTGAGTGAGTTGTCCCAGTATGGTAATAAGTTGATCAGCACTAGTTTCATCTCCAGATCCACAATAATTATCTTGAGCAGGAGGGCAATCCCTACACGGAGTGCGTGCATTGATACAGTTTCCATTCCTTCCACTAGGCGCCATTTCTAAACAATGGAATAAACTAGATTAGTTTATGAATCAAAATACATAATTCCATACTTGTAAAATACTTAACATAAATTGAACTATTTATGGATATAATCCATAATCATAAAAAGGTTTTATTTGAGGAAGTATATACTCATAACCGTTCATAGTGGTTTGTAAAGAAAATGAGAATTATCCTAAGCATATCCCCTGGGAGTGTCGTAACCAAGAGTGCAGCAAGGCCCGTTGTCGTGCACTAGTTCCTATTCGAGTCTAGCTCAAAGCGGTGTTTTCAGGTTTTACCCCTAGGTACATCTGTGCCAGAGCCGCCTCTACCTGCTCGTATCCAGACAGGGATGTATTGCTCGGAAAACTCACAAAATCTCTACAATAACAAAATTCTAGGAAGTTCTTCTATACTAATCCTAAAAGTATATCTTTGGGCTATGTTCTCTAATTATAGTTTATCTATATCTAGCTTCCAAGGTTAGTACTAAACTACCTCTGATACCAACTATAATTCCCCGACCCCAGCTACCCAGAGCCGGTGCGTTACTTCGTAACATTGGCATGATCACAAAAGATCATGTCTCGAAAGACCGATTAGTTTAGTAGCCTTGGAAACACTAGATACATTCATAAGTCTTTCATTTCATCAATAAGTAAACAAACTACAATAACATGGTCTTCATAGTCCACACTTATATCCTCTTTGGACTATCCCTGTAGGTCATTCATAAAATACTTCTTCACATCCTGGAAAATATTAAAACATTGAAAGGGGTGAGCTCAGATGCCTAGTAAGGATAACAATATTGCGGAAGCTTTCATAAATAAACATTAACATTTAAGGCAATGTATAACTAAAACAAAATCTTTTTAAACATCAAATTCAACATAATATGGAAAAAGTAAAATGAGATAATTCCATTTACTTATTCACATGGATATTCTACTGGTCGAATAATCACATGCAATATCAATAACCACTTTCATAATGATGGAATGCATAATGCCAGACTATCATAACCACGTAGCCAAGGCCTCATGCCAAGACCAAAAATTAGATTTTGTCAAGGCCTCGTGCCAAGACACTAGTTTGTCTCATGAGACCTGCCGATGCATCGAGGAGCTATAGCGGGCTCCACCCGTCACTTATTAAGTCCAATTCATTCCTCATATGAATAGGTTTAAACATATCATAAACCATAACATAATCGTATCACATAAAACATGCATAAAGGAAACATAACATTTCCACATTTCAATCACAAGATATCAATCCAACACATTGATATAATAAAAACACCTTCAAAACCATTTTCAATACCAAAATAAAAGAAAGTTAAAACTTTGTATTTATTTTTCATTAAAAAAAATGATGGCTTGTAGAGGAAGCCGAAACTCAAATAATGGTCACGGCGACAGAGAAGTCGTTGTCGCCGCATAAGTATGGAAAGAAAAACATTCCCTTTTTGTCATTTAGTAAAACACTTCGTATAAAAAATATTCCTTTTGAATAAACATAAAAGTCAAAGGGGTTTATACACAGTATAAAAGAAAGTTGTGTATAAAACCAAATATGCCTCAATGAAAGGAGATTGAGACGAAGTCCTTAAAAAGATCATTTTTAAAATAAAATATATCTATTATGTGTATTCACTATAGGTACACATAAATGAAGTAAAAATACAAAATAGGACATAATAACATCATGACATAATTTAAATGTAGGAGATTAACCCAAAGAATGGAAGTTGGGTTAAGAAATTCCCTTACCTCGTGTCTGACTTGACTCAACCGTTATTTAACCTCATGAATAACAAACTAGAGTTAATATATACCTTATTAAGAAGCATTTTCAATTTCATTATCCTTATTATATCACTTATTACAATGATATGAACATTATGTAATTATTTAAGTTAATAACGGTCGTTTTGTCGATCTTTGGTACTTGAGTCAACAATAAACTTCTTATAATTACAAGTTGTTTATGTGGTAGAATATCCTTTATATCTAGAATTATATTCATGATTTAGATGTCATATATATCTTATATATCCAGTATATACATTCATTTATAATATTACGTAACATATAGAGGTAAGAAATGAAATGCACCGTTCATTGAGACGGTAAGCCGTACGTATGCATGAACGCTACTTTCATTTCAATTTCATATTTAATGGAACGAAATCATAATGATATAAATGTATAATATAATTCCAGTATAATATATTGTATAATACCATTTAATCCATCCTTTATACATCCCACATATGGCATTAACGATTCAAATCACTTTGAGGGGGCGGTAGTCCGCACTTCCTAAGATGAAATTATCGCGTTTTACCCATAATAGAAATCATAAAGTATGCCATAAATGAGAAATACAGAAGCATAAGTAAAAAATAAACATATTATATATCATATATAAAAATATTGACATCTTAATGGCCACCTCTGAAGGTGTTATATGAGTGTTGAACAATCATCGTTTCGTGAGGCAGAAATTCGCCATCCACAGAAACTGTATGTTCTTTAACCATTAGATGTAGGTGTGTGTAATTGTAGCTCGAATCCTTCTTATAACAGCATCGTAGTATATTGAGGATACTGGTGTTGTTACAAAAGAAATGAATAAAAAGAGTTTAGGGGGTTGGAGAAGAAAAAATAAAACAAAACAACATTAGAGAAGACATTACCTCAAAATCGGGTAACTCTTTTTGATTTGAGCCAAAGGCTTCCTTGGGAAGCGTTCTTCCCAACGTGAGGCTTCTAGGAGTATGAGGGGAAAGTTGTGAGAGTATTAGGGTAGAGGTTGTCCGAGCCAAATGGCTTGAATGTGTAAATGAGGTGGGAGAGGTGGGGGCCTTTTATAAGTGGAGAGGAGGGGCACTCTTGGAAAGTAAAGAAAAGTCACTTTATTATAAAATGAGTTTCGGATTTTAGAGGTCCCACACTTATATTATTCGAGGATAAGATGATAAGGGTTCTAAATCTACTCATCCAATAGGTTTTTGAAAAGTGTACGCTTTGGAATTTACATTATCTTTCCATTTTATTTAAATCGTTAAATAATGAGGTCATCGCTGCATCATCATGATGTCATAAATAATTTAATTTATTTAATGTCTAAAAATTATAAAAAAATACTATGATGTAGGAAATCTTTGTAGATTTATAATGAATATTTATAATCAAAATTTGGACTTCTGTAACCCCACTTAAAATCTGTTTTAGTAAAACAACTCATGTTTGTGTCAATTTAATTTTAACATTAAATAAATTTATATTAATGTCATTTTCCAAACAAAGTGGCTCCATGGGGTCCCCAAGTTGACACATGGGTTTTCGTGGACGGCCATGACTCATCCAATAGAAGTAGGACAAATTTCATGCTCATCTCATATTATTAAAACATTATTTTTACCTTAAACTACACTAATTACCTCTAATCGTGATTAAGAACTTAAAAGTTACTATTCACCAAAAATTATTTTAATCTCATTGAACCGCATTTTACTTCTTAATGACAACCATGTATGTAGGATTTTTGAAAATCAAATCACAGAAGTGGTAATATTTCATTTAAACGAAAAATCAGTTATTTAACTACCACTTAGTGGTTTCACTATTAATCAAAAATTGAAGTTTTTCAGAACAAGGCCAAACTTTCACCCTAAGATATAATTGATATTCTGAATTCAAAAATGATTTATATTTTACAAAATTCATACATATAAGTTTCATTAATTAATTTTATAATTAATTCCCGCTGTTACAACAAATAGCGTGTTTTTAAGAAACAATTTATATCAAAAGATTGGCAATTGTTTATGTCCAATTTCAATGTTAAATTAATTATAATGACCACCATTGGATAAAATGGTAAAAATATATTCTAATTATACATTAAAACCACAAAATAGTATAATTTATCACTATAAATTATTTTGATTAAAAAAGTTTTTTTTAAGTATTTTTCACTATTCATAAAAAATTAGAAGTTCTCAGAAAAATACCAAAAATTCAACATAGGCTAATTTCGATATTCCGAATCCAAAAATTAAGTCCATTTTGAAATATAAAATTTCTATAATTTTAAAAAGTGGTTATTACTATTCATAACGGCTACTTTGATTAGTCGCGTTGTTTTAGAACTCGAAGTTGCGTACAATGCAAGCTATTGCATTATTGAATGAGAAGCGTATCGTGGAAGCTCGGGTTGTTACATTCTCCCCTCCTTCAATAAATTTCGTCCCCGCAATTTGAAATTTTTCATTGAAAATAAAAGGTTGAAAAGAGAAAATACCTTTGAGGAAAACCCACATCGGAAATATGGTTAATAAATATATAACATTAAATGAAAGCAAGATAAGTACAAAGGTCACCCGATATAGCCCATTCATGGATTCTATGAAAATATGGATATGGAGGAGAAACAAACCATCAAGGTATGATGGAGAGTTATAGAAAACAGGATTAGGAGAATGTTTAACTGCAAGAAAATCACAAACTTGTGATTGGTTAAACGGTCATTGAATCCTCAGTTGAAAAAGTTAACCGACAACATTTTTGTTTTAAGTTACCTTTTATAATGTTGAGAAATTTATTTAGGAGATTTACTAAGAACGTAAGGGAATATACATACTTGTTATGTATACTTTCATTCGTTAATAAATTTTTACCACAAACCCATCTTTTACTCCAAATGGTAACGGAACTCAAAAATATTCTATTTATCCTAATTGTATAAGGTTCCAAATGTTAACACATAACATTTAGATTAGTAAAATTATTTTGTAATAACCAGGGACTTCCTGTAGGCTAGTGGTAGGAAGTAAAGTCATGTCGCACTGTGTTTGTGGGTTCGATTCCTGCAGCTTTGTCCGACGCGACGGGTTATGCCCCACCCTGCAGGTTGTCCTTTTCCTAAAACTATAGTATCATAATATTCCAAAAATAATATTCATAAATTTTTTAACCTTAAACAATACTATCCAAATATCAACTTAATCCACTACAACCTTTATAGTTACCCAAAATACCTCTATCCAGACTTTCTCTAAAAGGTCTCTTAATTCCAAAATCATTTTATCAGATTCCCCAAACAAAGTACAGTTTCTCTTATTGTCACATAATAAAAATATAATTACCTTCATCATATTAAAACCTTACTGAAATCAACAAGTACTGCAGTTCAATCCATATATATATATCACATTATTATAATAACCAGAATATAATCCATGAGTCCAAAAGCACCAATACATTAGTTATTCTGCTTCAATTGTAGTAACAGCATAAGATTGTCCTTGATCCCTTGGCCTTTTCTGAGATAAGTTTCCCTGACACTTAGGACATTCATTTGCATAATTCCCCATTTCTCTACAATTGTAGCATTCAACATTGATAGCCTCCTTCTTTCCCTTGCAATCACGCGCATAGTGACCTTTTTCTCCACATTTGTAACAAACTCCCATTCCCTATAGGCAAGTACCAGGGTGATTCTTCCCACAATTATCGCATAATGGAAAATCCTTCTTTCCCTTTTTCCCTTTATTCGTCTCTTGTTCCACCGTTCTCTTCTTCTCTTACTTTACTTTGTTGTCATAATACTTAGAGAATTCCTTTTCTGTCTTGATAGCACACGAGACAATATCTTCGTATGATGAGAAGGATTGTGATACCAAAGCTCAATGGAGAAATGGTTTTATCCCATCAAAGAAACGATCAATATTACTCCTTGGGTTACGTATATAATCGGCAGCATGCCTCGCTAAACTTGTAAAGATAGCCTCATACTTTGCGACATTCTCATCATTCTTCTGCCTCAGACTCAGAAATTGCCTTTCCATATCTGCTCGATGGTCACGAGGGAAGTATTTTTCTAAGAAAAGCTCTTTGAACTCCCTCCATTCCATTTTCGATACGTCATCATCTTCCTTTGTGTTTTGAATCAGCGACCACCACTGATCGGCATCTCCAGTGAGGCGGTAAACTGCCATGACAACCTTTTCCCTTTCGCTACTCCCCAAGGCATGAAATATTTTCTCTAAGGATTTTATCCATTGATCAGCTACTAACGGATTTGAACCCCCATTAAATGTTGGTGGTTGTTGCCTCATGAAGCGGTCTAACATTGATCCTCCACGTTGTAGATCAGGGTGATCCATACGAGTAAGGTTATTATTCATAACTTGAGTGAGTTGTCCCAGTACGGTAATAAGTTGATCAGCACCAGTTGTATCTCCAGATCAACAATAATTATCTTGAGCAGGAGGGCAATCCCTACACGGAGTGCGTGCATTGATACGGTTTCCATTCCTTCCACTAGGCGCCATTTCTAAACAATGGCATAAACTAGATTAGTTTATGAATCAAAATAGATAATTCCATACTTGTAAAATACTTAACATAAATTGAACTATTTATGGATATAATACATAATCATAAAAAAGTTTTATTTGAGTAAGTATATACTCATAACCATTCATAGTGGTTTGTAAAGAAAATGAGAATTATCCTAAGCATATCCCCCGTGAGTGTCGTAACCAAGAGTGCAGCAAGGACCATTGTCGTGCACCAGTTCCTATTCGAGTCTAGCTCAAAGCGGTGTTTTCAGGTTTTACCCCTAGGTACATCTGTCCCAGAGCATCCTCTACCTGCTCGTATCCAGACAGGGATGTATTGCTCGGAAAACTCACAAAATCTCTACAATAACAAAATTCTAGGAAGTTCTTCTATACTAATCCTCAAAGTCTATCTTTGGGCTATGTGCTCTAATTAGAGTTTATCTAAATCTAGCTTCCAAGGTTAGTACTAAACTACCTCTGATACCAACTATAACGCCCCGACCCCAGCTACCCAGAGCCGTTGCATTACTTCGTAACATTGTCATGATAACAAAAGATCAAGTCTCGAAAGACCGATTAGTTTAGTAGCCTTGGAAACACTAGATACATTCATAAGTCTTTCATTACATCAAAAAGTAAACAAACTACAATAACATGGTCTTCATAGTCCACACTTATATCCTCTTCGGACTATCCCTGTAGGTCATTCATAAAATACTTCTTCACATCCTGGAAAATATTAAAACATTGAAAGGGGTGAGCTCAGATGCTTAGTAAGGATAACAATATTTTGGATGCTTTCATAAATAAACATTAACATTTAAGGCAATGTATAACTAAAACAAAAGCCTTTTAAACATGAACTTCAACATAATATGGAAAAAGTAAAATGAGATAATTCCATTTACTTATTCACATGGATATTCTACTGGTCGAATAATCACATGCAATATCAATAACCACTTTCATAATGATGGAATGCATAATGCCAGACTATCATAACCACGTAGCCAAGGCCTCATGCCAAGACCAAAAATTAGATTTTGTCAAGGCCTCGTGCCAAGACACTAGTTTGTCTCATGAGACCTGCCGATGCATCGAGGAGCTATAGCGGGCTCCACCCGTCACTTATTAAGTCCAATGCATTCCTCATATGAATAGGTTTAAACATATCATAAACCATAACATAATTGTATCACATAAAACATGCATAAAGGAAACATAACATTTCCACATTTCAATCACAAGATATCAATCCAACACATTGATATAATAAAAACAATTTCAAAACCATTTTCAATACCAAAATAAAATAAAGTTAAAACATTGTATTTATTTTTCATTAAAAAAATTATGGCTTGTAGAGGAAGCCGAAACTCATATAATGGTCATGACGACGGAGAAGTCGTTGTCGCCACATAAGTACGGAAAGAAAAACATTCCATTTTTGTCGTTTAGTAAAACAATTCGTATAAAAAAGATTCCTTTTAAATAAACATAAAAGTCAAAGGGGTTTATACACAGTATAAAAGAAAGTTGTGTATAAAACCAAATATGCCTCAATGAAAGGAGATTGAGACGAAGTCCTTAAAAAGATCATTTTTAAAATAAAATAGATCTATTATGTGTATTCACTATAGGTACACATAAATAAAGTAAAAATACAAAATAGGACATAATAACATCATGACATAATTTGAAAGTAGGAGATTAACCCAAAGAATGGAAGTTGGGTTAAGAAATTCCCTTACATCATGTCTGACTTGACTCAACCGTTCTTTAACCTCATGAATTATAAACTAGAGTTAATATATACCTTACTAAGAACAATTTTCAATTTCATTATCCTTATTATATCACTTATTACAATGATATGAACATTATGTAATTATTTAAGTTAATAACGGTCGTTTTGTCGATCTTTGGTACTTGAGTCAACAATAAACTTATTATAATTACAAGTTGTTTATGTGGTAGAATATCCTTTATCTCTAGAATTATATTCATGATTTAGATGTCATATATATCTTATATATCCAGTATATATATTCATTTATAATATTACGTAACATTTAGAGGTAAGAAATGAAATGCACTGTTCATGGAGACGGTAAGCCGTACGTATGCATGAACGCTACTTTCATTTCAACTTCATATTTAATGGAATGAAATCATAATGATATAAATTTATAATATAATTACAGTATAATATAGTGTATAATACCATTTAATCCATCCTTTATACATCCCACATATGGCATTAACGATTCAAATCACTTTGAGGGGGCGGTAGTCCGCACTTCCTAAAATGAAATTATCGCGTTTTACCCATAATGGAAATCATAAAGTATGCCATAAATGAGAAATACAGAAGCATAAGTAAAACATAAACATATTATATATCATATATAAAAATATTTACATCTTAATGTCCACCTTTGAGGGTGTTATACGAGTGTTGAACAATCATCGTTTCGTGAGGCAGAAATTCGCCATCCACAGAAACTGTATGTTCTTTAACAATTAGATGTAGGTGTCTGTAAGTGTAGCTCGAATCCTTCTTATAAAAACGTCCTAGTATATTGAAGATACTGGTGTTGTTACAAAATAAATAAATAAAAAGAGTTTAGGGGGTTGGAGAAGAAAAAATAAAACAAAACAACATTAGAAAAGACATTACCTCAAAATCGGGTAACTCTTTTTGATTTGAGCCAAAGGTTTCCTTGGGAAGCGTTCTGCCCAAAGTGAGGCTTCTAGGAGTAAGAGGGGAAAGTTGGGAGAGTATTTGGGAATAGTTTGGCCGAGCCAAATGGCTTGAATGTGTAAATGAGGTGGGAGAGGTGGGGGCCTTTTATAAGTGGAGAGGAGGGGCACTCTTGGAAAGTAAAGAAAAGTCACTTTATTATAAAATGAGTTTCGGATTTTTGAGGTCCCACACTTATATAATTCGAGGATAAGATGATAAGGGTTCGAAATCTACTCATCCAATAGGTTTTTGACAAGTGTACGCTTTGGAGTTTACATTATCTTTCCATTTTATTTAAATCGTTAAATAATGAGGTCATCGCTGCATCATCATGATGTCATAAATAATATAATTTATTTAATGTCTATAAATTATAAAAAAAATAATATGATGTAGGAAATCTTTTTAGATTTCTAATGAATATTTATAATCAAAATTTGGACTTGTGTAACCCCACTTAAAATCTGTTTTAGTAAAACAGCTCATGTTTGTGTCAATTTAATTTTAACATTAAATAAATATATATTAATGTCACTTTCCAACCAAAGTGGCTCCATGGGGTCCCCAAGTTGACCCATGGGTTGTCTTGGTCGGCCATGACTCATCCAATAGAAGTAGGACAAGTGTCAAGCTCATCTCATATTATTAAAACATTATTTTTACCTTAAACTACACTAATTACCTCTAATCGCGATTAAGAACTTAAAAGTTACTATTCACCAAAAATTATTTTAATCTCATTGAACCACATTTAACTTCTTAATGACAACCATGTATGTCGGATTTTTGAAAATCAAATCACAGAATTGGTAATATTTCATTTAAACGAAAAATCAGTTATTTAACTACCACTTAGTGGTTTCACTATTCATAAAAAATTGATGTTTTTCAGAACAAGGCCAAAATTTCACCATAAGCTATAATTGATATTCCGAATTCAAAAATGATGTATATTTTACAAAATTCAAACATATAAGTTGCATTAATTAATTTTATAATTAATTCCCGCTGTTACAACAAATAGCGTGTTTTTAAAAACAATTTATATCAAAAGATTGGCAATTGTTTATGACCAATTTCAATGTTAAATTAATTATAATTACCACCATTGTATAAAATGGTAAAAATATATTCTAATTATACTTTAAAACCACCAAATAGTATAATTTATCACTATAAATTATTTTGATTTAAAAAGTTGTTTTTATGTATTTTTCACTATTCATAAAAAATTAGAAGTTCTCAGAAAAATACCAAAAATTCAACATAGGCTAATTTCGATATTCTGAATCCAAAAATGAAGTCCATTTTGAAATATAAAATTTCTATAATTTTAAGAAGTGGTTATTACTATTCATAACAGATACTTTGATTAGTCGCGGTGTTTTAGAACTCGAAGTTGCGTACAATTCAAGCTATTGCATTATTGAATGAGAAGCGTATCGTGGAAGCTCGGGGTGTTACAATGTAATATTGTATATCTCAAAAGATATGCATTTTTATTACATTTTAATTACTCACATATATGGGAGATAATGTTGTTGCTCATGAATGTAATATTTTCCCATAATAAAATTTGGGACATGTTTGAAGGATTTCACTCATTATTTATATTATCTTACTTATGTTAATTTTTCATTGACATTGTTTTTTACTCACATTTTTTTTGTTCTTTGGTAATTTTATTATGTAATGCCAATCATTTTTCTATAACATATTCTGTTTGATTTGATGGGATATGTTTATCATATATCTTGATTCTACCCATATTCTCATCATATGCCAACTAATGATATTTTATTCTCATCCCTTGTGTTTAATGTTATATAGCTTCTTATCTAACTATTCTTTTATAGTTCTATATCCATAGGTTATTAAGGCGAGTATAACTTATGATAAATTATAAAAGGTTTCTTGGGTGGATAAACTATATTGAAATGTTAGAATGTATTGAAAAAGTAAATTAATTATATCGATAGTCCTTGAATACACTAATCCTTTTATTTTTGGTATTATGAAAATATTTTATTACATATAATATTTTTTATTGAAATAATGTAAACTAAATATGATCTTATCACACACACACACACACAAGCATATATATATATATATATCCATTTGATATATATAGTAATTTAGTATATATTTAGTTGTTGGGTATATATCTATTGAGTATAAATATTGAACCGTCATAAAAGTGATTAATGATATAAGGAATTTTGTTATATCATTAGTTAATGAGTATTGGTTACAAAAATGAAATAACCATTATTTTTATCACCATTATTTAGACATTGAAATTGTGAGTATAAAATAGATTTATTACATTTTATAATTTTTGTGTAAATATATACATTATGGAATAAAGTAGTATAATCATCCCATATGAAGTACATTTCCTGCTAATGGAATGAAGTTATAATCTGTATAGTTTTAGTTTGATAGATCCCAAGATAAAAACATTCATGTTATATATGAATATAATTTTCTTCAAGATAATAAAAATATATATGAGATCGATGTAATATCGTTTTAAATGAATCATCTTAGGTAAATATCACTATATATTTTATCAACCCTAGTTTATATAGACATTTCATGATAGGTGGTGTAAATTGATGTAGGATATTATTACAATAAAATTATTAATGTCGTTAATAATTCATTTAACAATTATTCAACAATATTTATATGTGGGTAGGATAAAATGTGAAAAACTCTTTAATACATTAAAAATAATATGATCCTTATAATAATTACATGAAGGTGAGTGGGGGAAAACATTCCTAGAAAATAAATAATTTTTTGATGTAGAAAATGATTTATAATTCATATTGGTATTGTTATACTACAAATGAAATTATAATATAGTAATTTTGAGGTTATATCCTTCGAGATATAATAAGATATGAATTTTATCCATTATCTGATGAATGGTTCATTAAAAATCATCTACATTTATATTATAATTATACATTATTTTCTACATGAAAAAGATACATTGTGGGTAATCAAAAAAAATTGTGGTGAAAAAATGTTGTTGGAATTTGATTCGAGAGATAATGGAGATAAAATAAACATCTGGGTTTATGTAATTGACCCTTCGAATTTGAAACAATTTTTAAAATGAATTATTATGGAAAAATAGGTGTGACTCTAAATAAACACATTAATTTGAACTAATATATGAATAGGTAAATTATAGTTTTGATATTCTTTACACACCCCAATGAATATAGTTCCCACTATCATAAATTCTAATTATTACAAATTATTCAAGTCAATAATGAAAAAAATATAACTCCCATGATTTATAAGTATAGTGAATTAGTAAAAGAATGTAAATAAGAAACTTATACATATGAAACATTAAAGAATATTTAAACTATTCTTAATAGTACTCACCTTGTATATAGAAATTTCTATAGTGTATTTAATCCCCAAACTTTATACCACATATAATGGTTGAGATAAAATATTTACAATGGGAAAATATGATGAATGATTGGAATAAATGAATCAATATGACTACATGGGTATGAATAATAAACCTAAGCATATAATAGTAAGAGGAACCTTATCATGGGAATATGTGAATAATTTTAATGAGTCATGGAAATTGTGACATAAAAATTTTAAAACAACATAGGTAAAATTCAATTATTACACACAACACATCATAACATTATAGAAAAAGTTAATTATATATTTTTCATTTACTACGATTTCAGAAATTCTGACATCATAATGTCCTCACATAATTACCTCATAGGGTAAAATACATTACCCATTTAAAATTGGGGGACTTATTATTCATATCCCACCCATGAAATAATAATATGATCATAATCCAGATTTTTAAAATGAAAAGAAACATATACAAGTCAAACACATGAAGACAACATGTGAAAAACTAATGGGATTCATAAATATGATGCGAAGGATATGTTAATGAAATACTATATAGGATTATAAAAATGAGTAAAATTTTATTAGGGATATTAAATGGTATAATAAAAAATTTTATGATAACATTATATGTCTATAATAATAATCATAACATATCTGAATCTTTTATTTTATAACGAAAATTTTACAATAATGTGAAGGGGGGTAAAAATTAATTCCCAAGAAATAAAATTAGAAATCCTATTGTAATATTAATTTAAATTGTAATAAAAATACATATAGAATGAATTTTATCATTAACATAATGAAATTAGAGATAAATGGTAAGTTAACCAAATTTAAAACTGATGAGTTGAGTGTCCCCTTATATTGGGCCGTATTTTGTACTATAATATTTTCAAATGTTATATAATCTGAAAATTTATTTATAGAAAATAAATCTATAAGAATATTTTATTCATTATATTAATTTTTGATAAATTATAATATTTGGAATTTTCTTGTAAAAATTTCATTTTTGATTATGTGGTTTCATTTAGTTTTTTTTTGAACTTTTCTATTTTTGATTCAAGTTCATTGTTATGAGTCATTTATCTGTGATAACAATTTAAAATATAATAATTACAATAAATAATATTACATATTTATTTATTATATATTGGTTACACTAACCATCCATGAATTTAGTAACAATGAAAGAATAAATTCCATCATGTTTGGTGGTACATAAACCATTAACATGACTTTTATAAAATAAAGAGGTGGTTGAAAAGATAGGCGATATATAAAAATTATAATTTGTTTTATTGTCAGACATAGAGTATCATTACAAATTTATATATAGATAACTAATTTATGATAACCAACCACATAGGAAATGATTCATAATGAATCAAAAAATTACACTTATATGGTTAATCCATTCAATAAAAATTCATTATCAAAATAGGGAGAGAATGAGTATATATATTTTTATGAAAATAAAATATAAAAAATTTATGCTATAATATTTTCATTAATATAATATTATCATTAGAATTAATTATATTTGGAGAATTTATTTGATCTTAATATGAGAATATAAAAATGATTGAATAGAACATAGTGATAAAAGAAGGAATATTACCTCGGAGGTGATGTTCACTCATTTTTTATAGGGGATAAAGCATTGAATGATCGGAGTAAAGAGAGTCAAGAATATATCTCAAGTTATAAGGGGGGATATTATATGTTAATTGAGCATCAAATTGAATATGTAATATTTTTCCAAGTGAAGATCCAAGAGTATGTGATGGATTATTTATACGTCATGTTGATGTTTGTTTTTATTAAAATTTCATTAATAAATATCATATCCATGGAAATATATAAAGAAGATTCCTTATATTTGAAAATAAAAAAATTATTGATTAAAAATTTATATTTTTTATACCTATCTAAAAAATTAAATACTATTGGTTTTATTTTATAAAAAATAATTAAAAACAAAAAATTATTTTTTCTAATAAAATACATTATTATTTTAAGTATTCAAATTTATATCAAAAATTTGGAAATTGAGAATATTATACAGAATTAAATTATTTATATTATAGGATAAATATTTCCTGGGATAAATATATATAAAATTAATTGGTTGCAATTATAAAATTATTTAATCATAAAAATGATGTATTTGAAAAGAAAATATATTTTCTTTTTCTTTTTAAATTAATTTTGATAAAAAACATGAAAAAAGCACCCATGGGAAATTATAACATGTTAAAAACAATAAATATTTCCCGTATATAAATGTAATTTTAAAAATTATTAATGTATAAATAACAAATATAAACATTAAGAGAAAAAATTATTTCTATAAAAATCAATTACACATTACTAAATTGTTAACATATAATATCTTTTGGTTTATTGTTAAAATATTTGTTTATTTTTTTTGGATTATTTATATTTATTAATTTTCAATATGGTAAATATAATTTACTTTTCAATATAATTTTTAAATAGTCAATATACTATTTCAATGGTCATTTTAATATTCTAATGGTAATATTACTATTCAAATTGCCTTGTTTACTATTCCATTGATCTTATTTGAATGAAATATTCAATAAATGCCGATAATTTCCATTTTTTATCAATTGAATTGTTTTTATTAAAGATACCTAAATAATTTTAGATATTAAATAATTTTCTTCTGATTATTAATTTTCATATATAGTCACATTTTTTTGTGGATAATTATATATGATAGAAATGCTCAAAAATTTTAAATTCCAGTTATGTAATTTATTTTTTCCATCTTCTCATTATGATAATCTAAATTTTATAATGTGTTTTTATTATATATATTCAATTTAATTTTTCAATGATTGGTTTTTTTATCATATTATAAGGTTATTGCGTTTTAAATTTTAAATATGTATTATAAATTATATATTAAAATTTAAAATATATTATATAAATGGATGAATGGGTATATTGTCCCTCCTTAAAAAATCATCAATATAATTTTCACTCATACCATTGGATAAAAATATATAAGGTTGAATTTGATTCATTATATCCTCAGCTACCCTTGTTTCCACTTCATAGATCTAGTCTCATGAACGTACCCTTAAAGCTGAGTTGTGTGGTTAGGTAAAATGTTTTAAAAATAATTAAACAACTTCAGCATATTCTCTTAATACAAGTTGTTACTCTCTATTTTTACCACCTATATATTAAATAAATTAGAGGTTTCATGTTTGTAATTCCTGAGGAGAGATACATGGAATAAATTAGGAATTTGAGAATGGTTTGGGAAATGTTCCAACATGTAAGACAGAACCTATAAAAAAGTTTTAATGGACCAACATATAAAAGGTTTATATTTTGATTATATATTAAAATCAAGAATATATTATTAGATTATATTAAAGGGAATAACTTTTCTATAATATTTTATTCAATTAATATTCAATTATTGTTACCACAATTCTTTAATTAAATATATGATACATTTACGTGATTCTAAAAAACATAAACTTTCACTTCTATTAATTATAAATATTTACATAACAATATAATTCATTCAAAAAATTAAACCCATAAATTTTTAGTTATTCACATATTTCTATATATAGCATTATATAGGTACATCTTTACACATGATGGGAGACTATTATTTTGTTAGGACTAGAGCTATGTAAGATTTTCATCCAAGACACATTTGATGTATACATAGAAAATTATTGTTATTATTTTTTTTGAAAGGTAATCTATTTTTACAATCAATATTATGGTGTTATGTGGTATATAAGTTCAACATAGTACTAAAAACAAGTAAAAGACTCCTCTTGAACATAATGGTGAACATTAAATCCAGAGGAAGCTAATTAAAAGTGGTAAAAAATGTATATTTACTACTTCATTTATATTTACCAAGGAATATTGATAAAGAATGAAATATTATTTAATTAATATAAATTGTGTAGTCATGTTGAGATATTCTATGAAAATCCTTTTATAAATTTTTAAATTTCATTTTTTTCGGTATGTGTTGTAAAAAAATCCATAGTGATGTTCCTGCATTTCAATTTTTATATAAATAACATTTTTTTGATACTTTGAATTATGATTTTATACCATCAATTATTAATATGAAAATATTTTTCTTGTATACATAACAATCTCCTCTATCAGGTTTTCCAATGAGAAGGTCTCTTAAATATAAAAATACAATATTTTACATAAAGGGTAAATGATGAAGTATGATTTAATGGATCATTGTGTAGCTTCATATTGGAGTTTTTTATGGAACATATAGTTAATTTAAAACAATATTACCCTAAACATATTGGTTTTGAAATCATCTATATTTCTATCATTAGTTTCTATCACATTATATTAATGATCTAAATCTTCACTTTATGCATTTATTCACTTTAGGATAGTTAATTGGGAATTAATTTTGGCACATTAGGATATCTTCCATTCCCATTTTATTTTAAATTAATTTAATTTCAAAACTATATATTATGTTTATATATGAATTATTATCTAGGATATGGGTGTTTGTTTAATTACACTAAAATCATATGAAACCTTATCCCCCCATATAGGTTCGTACTATTTGGAGAACCAATAATCTATTATTTACTACAAAAATATTAATTAATTGATATACATATTATTTAGAGTGAACATGTAAATTAATAGTTTTTTATCAGTACATATGTCGAACTTCCTTTCATAGAAGGTGTGCCTCTTGGCCTTTTATATAGAGATCACTGATACTTACCAAAGATCGTTCAATGGGAATTTTTTTCTCATATATATTCAATTATTATGAGTAACTAAATATTTTTATCACTTTTACGCATTATAAAATTGAATACCTTGTTTTAATAACCACTATATATGATAAAAATTTATCTATATGAGGGTGGTGTGAAAATAGGTTTTGTTAATAGGATCTTCAAGAGACCCATTATGTTATTTTCATTTTCATACATCCATACATTCATTGAATTATTTTTCTATTAGATCAGTTTTTAGAGTAACAAATTTTTTATTTAATATGTTTTAATTGTACCAATATATTCCAAGATAAAATATTTGTCCTTGAAAATACTAATTCTATTACACTCCTCATTTTCTTTCGTCCATGACAAATCTATGTAAATTTGATCACATTTCATCACATACTATATTATTAGGAAATGCTGTATAAAAAATTAAGACTATTTGACTCAACAAAATATAATATAATACATGATAATAATATTTAATTATTCTTCTAGTTCCCAGTTAATCAATAAGTATATGATAATTTTTATAGTATATACCGCAAAAATAATTATCATGTTAGTATCTCAAAAACATTTTCAAAAAATCAGTTATTATTTATGGGATATGTTTAATTCTAAAATACTTAACTATGAAATCATATTATTTATATATTTAATGAATAAAATTCACAGAAATATTGTATCTCCTTTCGATAAGAAGATGATATCCCAAGTGAAGTTACAATTTTAATAAGTCTTGATGTGTTTTTAGAGTACTAATCAAGTCATAAAAATAGTTTAGTGGACTCATGATCATTATATTGATCTTATTAAGCTCTAGGTAACTGATGAAAATTCAAATTTAACAACACTTCTTCCAGAAAAATAATATTTCTCCAACTAAGGTGATATACTAAGCTGCATAAACCCTTTCTATAAATTATTGTATAGTTTCATCATTGAATCAAAAAGTCTAATTTGGTCTATTCTATATGATCTATTAGATATAGGGTTATCACTATGTGGAAAATGTTTTTTGAACATGCACTTATGATTCATTATAATGAGAAGAAAATAATCTGGTCTGATATATTGAAATTTCATTGCAATGTGTATATCTTGAAGGTTGATGTTTTACTTTTACTCAACAATTTGACTATGATATGATTAACCATTCAGTGTAAATATACATGACATTATAGGGTTTAATATGTTTATAATATTCATTAAATTTTATAGAATATTGAGATGGTTTAGTATATGGAAATATATTTAATTATCCCATTAGATGACATTATCTTAATATAATTAGAGATAATCCATCCCTATTATATCATGAAATTCTACCAAATAACGAATGATGATATTTTCTATAAAAATAAGAAAATAAGGATAGTGTTTTAAACATATGAGTTTATAATTATATCTCTAGGTTTTTTAATGACAATTATACTACATTATATCATTCATAATATTCGATATTTCTATGAATATTTTACAACATTATATAATTTAATACCGATGAATAAAATTAAACACTCATGTTGTTTGATTTGAAAATAAGTAAACCTATAACCAATTAATTTCATGGATCCTCCATAATATTAGAGTTGGTATAAGATTCTATATATTCCATTATATTTCGTAGTTTTTGACATCAAATACCCAGTAATACCATTTGTTGGTACAACGACATATCCAGTTCACATGTTCCATATATATGAAGAATTAAACCATAGGTGTTATGTTATTTAGTTCCCTCATTTAAATGATCATATTGGTTTTATTCCTTATATTTCATTTTTATTAATCATACATATTCCCTTTTTTTGTATAATAAATTTTCTCGTTCATTTTTGGAAACTCTGTATGTGCATCAGAACACATCGTCCTTATAAGAGTAGTTCCAGAATCATTCACATGTTATTATTTAATTAACTACCAAAAAAATACATAAAATATATATTAAATATATAATATATTTTTAGATACAAAATTTTCACCAATTTATTTAGACTAAATAAATATACTCAATCATAACTCTAATTTTTGTTTACTTTTAGATCATTTTTGATATGTAGTTTTAAACCATAGAAGAATCAATCATTTGTTTCTATCACTGTTTCCAAAATATATGGAGGAATAAATTATATATATATATATATTTTAAAATTTTCCTCTAAAAAATAATGAATTTATATTCCATTATCATAAGTAATAAAAATTCCACCCCACATTTCCTATTAATATTTCTAGGGTAATACGCATTTTGAAATATTTTCATAATGTCCACCAATGAATTTATGTAATATAAACCCTTAAATTATTATCCTTTATCAACATATTTTATTGATAATATTTTTCCCTTTTTTTATATATAGGTATTTTAATTTTATTTAAATCTATGAAATAAGACCTGAAAATCATCCTTTTTATAGAGTTGACCCATTGTTCATACAAAGTGTATTAAATGATCTAGAAAATGAATAGGTCATTGTTTCAATAATAATTCAATAAATAATTTAAATATCATTGGTGTTAGTGGATGTTATATATGATTGATATTATAATTAGAAACCCTATATAATTGGTTATATAAAACAATTTGGTTGTGAAATAAATGCCCATTACATTAAGTGGTTTTTTAGACAATAATTATAGTTCCCCATAACCATTGATCCAAGATATATAAAAATACATAACTTATAACACATGATTTTATACACATATATTATTATAATATATTTTCAAAATTTATACTCAGGTACCATTTAGATTATATTAATATATAATTATAAAAAACACCAAATAATAAATCTATATTCATATGTAGAAACATAATTATATACCACTACATATGATGCAGTAAACCCCATACCTATTATTCAAAATAACCAATAAATTCTCTATAGAAATATTTTTCTTCCAATATTATTTATAATAATTTCATTCATAATATATGGAAATGGAATGAAAAGAATGTGGTGATCTCAAATACAAAGAATGTTCAAACATAAAAATAATTTTTAACATGAGAGACAAAAGGAAAAAATTATAATGTAAATATTAGAGAATAATGACGTGGGAAATGATGACATAATAACACAAAATATGCATGATGATAATATTAAAACAATGTTTCATATGAATGTGGTAAAAATATAAAAATTATATAATATGTACAATTCAAAGAACAATCCTCATTAACAGATCATAATTGGTGAGGATAACATCCCAAAACCTATAGAAGGATAGGCTCACTACTGAAATAAAATTATATTTCATGATATAGAATCATTACTAAAATAATTATTGGGCAACAGAACTCTTAGAATAACCACTATATAATCAAATTCATTTATATGTTTGACACATGGTTTCAATAAATATATCATAAATCCCCAATTGAATAAAACGGTATTTATGTCAATTACAATTTGTTCCCTATAGAAGTATTAATGATTTCATTAACAAACATGACATGATAAACCATAGAATATAAATTAGTATCTAATCGTATTGTGTGTCATTATAGGTAAATAATACTCTAAAAATATTATTATGTACATCATATTTTTACCATACTGGAAATGGATTTATTGTTTGAAATCATTTTACCCCAATGAATTGATGTATTTAACATTTATGTGAGAAACCTAAAATACTATAGTGGTATATAGGTAATTCATATAATAAAGGAATTTGATGTAAGTCATTCTTATATGGGCTGATTACTATTAAAAAAATAGTGCTATAATATAACAATCACTATTAGAAATTTCATAATCTATATAGAGAAGGTGGTTTAGTGGTATCTTTTGAAGTATAACCATTATTAATAACACACCATATATTAGGAAAAATAATGGAAGCAGAATGAAACATTATTTACAAAACATAATTTATCATTTACGTTAATGAAAGAAGAAAATTATAATAATATTGAATCATGATAATTTAATTTTACTTCTTCAAAACATGAAATACTATTGGGGAAGTCTATTAGAAACTCAAAAAGGTAGAACAATGAAACATTCAAAATGTAATATATAAAATTGATCCCCTTATAAAAGAATGATCCATGTTGAAAATAACAAAAATATTTTCTTTTAAATAATTTATAAAAACACAATGATTTTTAAAATAAATAAATAATTTTTTTAAATAATAAATTTTAAATATATTTGTATGATTACATTAAAGGAATTTTTTTTACTCCATTCTATAAAATGTCAAAAATCAAGTAAAACTCATTATTGTCCCATATGTGATTTTATTTTTTGGTATTCATTTTCTTATTTTGGGTATCATCATGGTTTTTTTATTTCCTCAGGCTTTTTAAGAAGAAAATTTATTATTTGGCCTCAACAGAAGGTGATGCATGTATGGCGCACAGTTAGTGGAAACTATGTGCCCACATTGGGAAAACCATGTGCCTTGGACAATGACATTGTTCGGGCTGCATGACAACCTATATAATCATGTATTGGCCTCTGTGAAACTTTTTGGTCTCATTCCTCTTAGAGAGAGATGGATTCATGGTTTCCATAAGGTTTAGAAACTCGTATCGATTAACCATGAGACATAACTATGTAATTAAAAATTAAAAATTTATTCTTTTTTCTTTATTATATTTAACACCAAATCACCCACTAATCCAATACATAATGGATTTTCTGCCCTATGAGCTTCCCCCACTCCCTCTTAGACCTCTTCAACTCCATTATTTTTGTGTATTTGGAATTTATATTTCATGAAAACATAATACATGTGTTTATTCCCATATATTATTCTTTCTTTTAGGTAAATGTTATTTATTTATTGGGTTATCATTTTTTCTATGGATTATTTGACTTAATAATGGATCAATCTTGTGTTTTTCAGTGAAATATTGGTGGTTGACATTCAATATTTCCTTTATTGGATCCTTTTGTTGTATGGTTATGTGTTTCTAGTAGTTGTTGGATTATTTTCACGCTTTAGGTAGGTGGTTCCAAGATTTTACTTTATGAGATGGAAATTGAAAGATTTATTTATAGCGTAATTGTCTTCATCTTGATTTTCTGTGAGGTGAATAACGATTTTTCGAAGTTATTTGATGGGTGTTTTTTGGAATACAGATTTCTAAATTAGGTTAATTTTTTTCAACTGTACCTTTTTTTATGCATTTTAAATGTGATCAATGGATTTTTTGAAATGGGAGAAATATTTTTAAAAGGATTTTTAGGTACATATGAGATGAAGTTTGAGTTTCCAAAATAAATGGGGTTTTTTATACGTGATAAAACTTTTTATGCATATTAAATGAGTGATATGATTTTTCGGCGATTGAAAATGTGATTCCGAATTTATTTGGTGTGCATGTGAATTTTACTATGGTTTTGATTATTTAAAATGGTTTTTCTCTTGGGATATTTCATTGATGGATTAATGAAAATGTGAAATAATTGGATTTTCATGTTTACTTATGATACTTTTAATTTCCTAGTAAATGAGATGATTTATGTGATGCATGAAATAGAAATTGGGCACAGAGAGAATCCCTTGTATCAGGGTGTGTGAAATGGAACTTGTATGTTAATTGATTATGTGTGGTTGAGGCCTTGTTTTTTCGAGTAAGAATGATTCTACCACATTACCTAAACATGTGATATGAATGGAGTCCACCACACATTGGTATGTGTTCTAATCTAGTAGAATGTGTTTGATGTAGCTGTGAGTTTTGGTTGGAGGATCTGATCAGTGAGTTATATGGTTCATAGTGTCACACTAGTTTTATAACCTATTGGGATTTCATATTACTCGATGCTCTCCTGTGATGTGGTGCTCACCCTCGACATACAGTGGACATTGTTTCTAAATAATTTAAAATCATATTACCTTTGAAATTATTTTTCTTAAATTTCATTCATTAAAATCATTCATTAAAAGTGTATCAATTATTTTTCTTAAAACATGCTTGACAATTTGGATTCTAAAGTTATAGAATGGAATATATCATTTTGGTCAAATCTTACTTGCCTTTTGATCACACAGTACATACACCCTAGGGTAAATGTAGAATTTTTATGTATTTTATAGGTGAAGTTATGATATTCCATGAAGATGAATGTAGATCTTGTTACATATGGTCCTTCTTTTAATGTGTTAGTGGAAAGGGTTGGAGGGTGATATACCTCACTCTACAAGTTGGATTTGGTTTTTTTGTCAGTCAATACCCCTTCTTGTATTCTTAACATTTAATTTTTGGTTAATGTTTTAAAAGGTTTATCTTGAATTATTGTATGTATTTTAGGTGTGTATATATATTTTTCTGAGTTTCATTATTATTAATTATTATTTTCAATTTCTAATTCAAAGTGAAATTGTTCTAAAAAATGTATTTTTGATACCCATGCAATAGTTTTCAACTTATGGTTATCAAGAACACCCTTTGGGACATACCTATGATGTTTTGAGTGTCATACTAGTTGGCACAACATCTTGTATTATGAAAAAATTGTATCAGAAATGGCTTCACTTGTTTTGGGTAATCATATTTTGGAAGACTCTAGAATGATCAGAACTAGGATTCTCATAGCATTATGTTTGAGTTATGGGTGGGGTGTTTGACCAACACACCACATGATAGGACTCAAGGTTCCATGGGGTGTTCAATTTGGTTTTACTTATCCTCTAGGTATGATGTATGAGTAAGATATTGTTCATGGATATTATGTGGGGTTGGATGGAATTGGATTGTCTTGTTATTGTGATGGTTTTACATTTACTTATTTTTTATGAGTTTTTATTTTTTATTGATGTTGAATGTTTTTAGTAAGGTTGTAATGACTGTTTTCATTTTGGTTAATTCTTGTGGTTGTAACATTATCCTCATCGACCTCATATGAAATCATAAAAGAGGTCATAGAGTGTTCTCCCTTGATAATTTCTCAGAGAATCGTGGAAGAAGTTGTATGGGTTGTCCAATATTTTGGACAGGCAGCTGGCTTCGGTCCTACTATATATGGAGAATATGAACCAAGTCATGAAAATGAAAAAATCTTAGTAGTTCCTCAATAAAAACCCCCTTCCATCCATGGTTTCATAGATCCAAAATAAGATAAGGATTATCTTCAGAAAATAAAGTGTATTTTTGAGTTTCATTACAATCCCATGGAAGATAGGGTTATGTGTGCGTCGTTCATAAAGGATGTTCCTATTATGAAGAAGTTGGACTCAGTGGTTTATGTTGGGAAGCATGAATAGATGCGTTGGATAGATTTCAAGGAAATATTAAATGATATGTATTTCCCTATCACACTTTCATTTTCTGATTCATGATAGTTTTTGGATCATTTCCAAGGAGACCCAACCATGATAAATTATTTTACCATATTTTAGTATCTATTCTTTTCGCACTAGATGTAACATAGAATGAGAATCTAAAGGATAAAAATTTGGAAATAGGTTTACTAAAAAATATTTGATCCCATGTATTGTTGTTTAGGATGATAATGTATGTCATGGTGTCTAGTCATGCTTTAATGGTGGAGATGGTTCATAGTGGTAAGTCTAGTTTTTACAGAACAATTCTTGCAGTGATCCATAGAAAGGTGAGGTCATCTGAGAAGAAGAGAATGATGGAAGACCATGAGAATAAGGGAGGTGTTAGTATCAACTATCCTTCCTTCTAGTATACATCCATGGCTTCCGATACTCAGACTATTCTATGCCATTAGTGTGGGAATGCATGGTACATTTGACCTGCGTGTTCAACTCCACATAGAACATGCCATTAGTGTGGAGAAATAGGTCACATGAAACATTTTTTCATGGTGGTTTACCCATATTAGGGTGGTATTTGATATTTATACTTCCAATAGATGTCGTCCTAGTAAGAACTATCATTGAAATTATGCTCTTGGTTAGGAGATTGTGATCGTAGGGATAAATATTTTCCTAGGAAGAGTCAATTGAAGGAAGAGTCGCACATTAGTGGTCATTCTCAATCTCAGTTAGAAACAATCCATGAACATTTTATGGGTCAAGCACCTGTAGAATTAGACTCATAGGATATGAAGGTTTCTAGTTCCATTCTAATTGAATCTTCATTAATGTTTTCCCTATTTGATAATGGAACCTATAATACTTTTATTTCATCCCATAATTGGCTGAAATTTACATCTATGATTATGCATTATTCAATACAGTTGGTCAAAATGTGTGGTAATAAGAGAGGTTAATGGTTTAGGGTTCCATATTGTGCACTTACCATGTGAAGGTTCATGATGAAATCGGGTTTCATAGTGTTTGAGATGAACCTTGTTGACATGATCCTCGATACGAATTTGATGGGGAGTTTTTAGGTGCACATCAACTATTGTTGACGGATGGTGAGTTTTGTCGCACCTAATTAGGGTACCCAGGATTTTTATAGTGATTTAGATCCTTGGTCGAGATGTGTTGGACCCCACATCTGGATTTGGGTAGTCTTTTTAATTTGAACCTCTCACTCATATTGATGTACATTGATAGTGGTCCCAAAATTTCATTACCTCATGTGATGGATGAGTACCTCAAGGTATTTCCTGATCATTTTCTAGGATTTCATCCAGAGTGGGATTTAGAGGTCACATTTGACCTGGAAACAATAAAAATGATGACATATCTTGCCTCATTCTGTATAGCCCCCATTGAGTTTATGGAATTAATGTTACCACTTCATGATTTGAAATCCAAAGGATTCATTCTCACTAATGTCTCAACATGAGCCAACTATGTTCTATTATCGAAAAAGGATGATGTATCTCTCTAGTTCTGTATTGATTACAGAATTATTAATAATGTGATGAAAATGAATAAGTATCATTTTCCTAGTTTTTTTAAATTTTTTGATCAGTATAAGGGGAAGAGGTGGTTCTTCATGATCCACTATCTCTATGCATAAAAATTGGTTGTAGATAGAGATAATGTTGTTTTGGAAATATCCATCCTATGTAGGTACAAACATATTGAATTTTTTTTTTCATTCCATTCAGGTTAGAAAAATCACTAACATTATTTATGGCACTCATTAATTGGGTGCTCCACCAGAATAATGATTCATTTATCCTGGTATTCATGGAAAATATTACGGTATACTCTAGGACTAAAGAGTAAAATGTGAAAACATTTAATAGTAACTTGAAAAAATATACATTTCTTTTGAAAAGAAAGCACTGATGCCACTGAACTATAAGAAAGAAGTATCACAAACTGTGAAATGAAAGAATTTTGCATTTATCTCTTAGGAATATACCATCCATGTTGTTACGTAAGGTGGTCAAGTGTTGGTATCATTGAACATTAAATCCTTTATTTTCCAACCCATCTGCAATATAGTTACCCTCCCTATAAGAATGAGTAGTATGGTAATTCAAATATGATATCATTTCAAGAAAATTCACCCACTTGGCAGCCAAATTTCATGAGAGAGGACTTTTTTCCACTCTAACATCTTGAACAAGGGTTGTGGAGTTGCATTCAACACATATATTATTCCATTTATTTTGAGAGAAGTACCAACCTCAATTATAAGGCCCATCATATCCAATTCAAGTGTTGTAGGGATCTCACAAGGTCATTGTTTTCATTCGATTACATACACATTCTCATCTATGAAAATGGCTCCATAACTCGAGGGTTATGGTTATCCCATGAATAATCATCCATGTTTCATATAATCCATCCTACAAAATGTTCGATCCATAATACTTCCATGGTCTGATGTGGTTCAGGATAATTACTATAATTGTTATGCTACCAAAGAATGAGTCAATCCTCAACCATGTTCCTACATTTTTTAGATGATAGTTATTAACAACATGGACTATAGTTAGGATGCAGTCCAACCCGTGGCCAGCAATGAAGCAGAACCTGTAGTTCATCACTACGTTTTTCCTAAATCAAATATATTTAATTTTTTATCACATTCCACATAAAAGATAACATTGATATTCTTGGAGAAATTTAAATTGAAAATGGTATGAATATACAGTTGAACAGATCCAGATCATGGAATTTGAATACCGAAAATTTGTTGCACTTCTACCCAAAGAGAGGAGGTAGAATTGCAACTAAGAAATAGATGATAAATATCTTCCATGTATTGCATGAAAAGAGGAAATCAAGAGCAAAGGGAAATACCAGCTCTTTTAATATTAGCCGCAGCATGTATTTTGTTAAAATCAAGTATCCAAAGAACAGTGAACCATGATGGCATCAACCTTGTTTTCTTCAACCAGCCAATCCAATGTTTTTCATCCTCAATTATATGATTAAAGTATTTTTTGTGTTTAGATATCCATTTTCCGAACAATCCCAAAGCAGCATGTTATCCTTCTTGACACAATCAGTCGTGATCATAATATTTTCAACATCCTCTCGAATCATATCCATAATTTCTAGTTTCTCCTTGATTGTAACGGTATGGTAAATTTGATTTTCCTCTGGATTGATATGAGAGATGAGTGGTTCACCAGTCCCATTATCATACAAAACATGTATGGAAGAGTTATTATTCACCGTCCATTTAGAGTGGATGAGAATTTTCTGAAATTGTTATGTAATCCCTCGCCAAATTAATGACTCGAGATAAATAGTTTTCCCATCTATGAGTCTGGTCATAAATCGATTTCATAGGAATTATGAAGTATATGTTTTATGATTGATAAATTTTCCTAAAACCTTGTCTTAAAGAGATTGGTTATAGGATTTCATATTTTTAATACCTCTTCATCTCATATAATATGGTATGCATCATTTCTTCCATTAATAAGTAATAATTTTTCATTCAATGATGATTCAACTCGCTATAATGTTATCCATCATCGTGTTGAAATTTATAAGAATGGATGCAGGCCAAATACTGACCATCAAAGAGTATACCAGCTTTGAAATAACCATGTGCCTTATCATAAAATTGAGCCCAACCATTAAGAGGGATTTCCCCTTCTAAGAAGTGAGGTTTATTTTTTTTATCTATTGAATTTGAGAAATATGATTTTTTGGGTTTTCCAAAAAACATTGGGACACCTAGGTAATTGAAAGGAAAATATCCCTCTTTTATTTTCATGTCATATGTAAGGCATGCCTTCCTACAGGATCAGAACCATTTAAAAAATAAATTGATGACATTCTGAAGCTGTTGGATTGGCCAGTGACACTCTCCTAATTTTGTAATGAATTTTTAATACTGTGGATGTTTATTTTGTCCCACTGTATCAATATGAGGATGTCATCAGCAATGATTTGGTTATAGGGAGCAGGGTTACCTCATCCTGATCTGATAATGGATAGATCTCCATTGTTCACAGTGTGAAGGAAGATTCTACTTGGGTATTCTTAAGCTAATGAAATGATAATGTCCTATAGGGGATATCTTTGCATCAACCCGTTGAGAAAGTAACGTAGAACTATGGGGATCCATTAATCAGAATGGAGACACGAGATGATTTGAAAAGAACTATGATCTTGTCAATGAATTTTCTATTGAGTCCAAAATTATAATTTTACCACCTCTAGTAATTTTTCTTATCAAATTGACACATTTAGAGGCATTGAGAAAACATTCCTGAATGTTCCTACCTTTCTCAATGCCAAATTGATTCCAAAATAGAATTTTCTCAAAAATGATTTTGATCCTATTGGATATAGTTTTAGTAATTACATTGTAGATGGGTTTGAAAAGGGAAACTATCCTGAATAGGCTTATCTCACTTGCATTATCATCCTTCTAAATGAGTGTTATGAACAGTGCATTGAATATCGAAGGGAAGGAACCATCCTTGAAGAAGTTTTGGATAAGATGGGAAACATCAGTCTGAAGGATTTCCAAATATATTTGAATGAATTCATTAGTGAACTCATCCGGCCCTGGGGAACTATTTTTTCCGAGGCCAAAGATCGCATCTTTAATATCAATGTCAATTTTCATATATGTGGGGAATCTATTATCCACCATTGTGACTAGGTTAGGGATGATGCTTTACTTTATCATTTCATTTTTTGGGAGAACATCAAAATGGTTCTTAGAGAATTAGAAACTCCAGTCTGATAGTTCATTAAATCCATCCAAAATCCATTCCACCTCCATTAGATGAGCTTAATGCATGTCTTCCCTTGATATTGTTTAAATAGAATGAATGAATTTATTGTTTCTGTCCACATCTCAGAGGCATATATATTTAAATAAATCCTTTTAAATGTTTTCACAATTATTTATCAGGCTTCTAGGGATGGGGTAAATATCTTATTCCACCCTCATGTATCCATTAAAGTGATCATTATTAGAATTATCCTATAAGTCAGGTAATGTGCATTCAATCCCATTATTTTTCCCATATATTAATCTAAACATGTCTTTACTCCACTGTTTCATTTTAATTTTCACTAGTTTATGCTTTGAAAGACACAACAGTTGGTTTGATCCACCAATCCTCAATGATTTTGGAGGTGACGTTTATGAGTCATGTGATATCAGAGTAAGGGGTTTCTATAGACCCTGAAAAGTTCTGTACAGTGATGTCCTGGTGGTATGAAAATAATTTTTTCATTTTTAGAATATTTGTTTGTCCGTGTTGGGTATTTTAGTTTTTTTTCAGACATATATGTTGCCATTATTTTTCCATGATATTCCTCAGCTAGTAGGGGATGGATTTTGTGTAGTTCCTATAATGGCATGACTATTTTGAGGAGTTTAAAAAGTTTTAGACCAAACATGATATTTTGATATTTCCAGAGTCTAGAAAAGGATTTTTATTATATTATGAATCTTTAGGTATGGGCCTTAGGTGTTTACTAATACAGGATGATCATATAGTGGTAAATGGTTCTCCAAAAAGCCAACAACAGAAAAATATTTATCTAAAATCGTGACCTGATGTTTGTAGCGGTGATGCATGCCATGAAGGGGTGGAATTGCTATAATTTTAAGAAGAAAGATGTGTTTTATATAGATTATATGATCTAATCATACATATTCTCCAAAAAATATTTTACTTTGAGGAAGTTCCATTGGGTTGAGTACTTATAGGGGATTGATTTTGATATCTCCTATAAAACATGAAATTGTAAAATAAAGGAAAATATTGTCACCAAGAAATCTCCAGTGTAAGAGTTGAAATCATTCAGTGTATAGTCCAATTTTAGGGGACTATGTTATCATGTTCACATGGAAACCATGAATCATATTGGATGTGTATGATTGTCTAGTGTTTAGCTGACCGGAAACCTCTATGAGTTTATTTGAAATGATAATTAGATCGATGATGCATTCAAGAATTCATTGTAATTCCTAAAGGGCGGGGAGTAGTGTTTTGAAATGTCACAGTCTAATAATGCATTTTTCTTGCTTCTAGTGTCTCCTCATGGGATCATTGTCATTGTAAAAGTTGATGATTTTTTATAGGAAAAAGTCATATTATTCAATTTATTGGAGTTCCACCAAGATGTTTTATGACATGTTATGGATGTTTGGGTATCCAGGTGTGATGTGGGAAAAAAATAAATTTTTATCACGGCGTTATACAAGATTTCAGCTCAAAATAGCGTATTAAGGCTCTCTAGTTTTCTTAAGACACTACTGTTTCCTATATAGAAGTTGGATGATATCTCCCTAAATTTTAATATTAGATTATAACATAACTCATGGGGGATGAATTATATTTGGTCTTTGATAATCTTACTAACACAATCATCAAACTGAATTCAGATTAGGGATTTAGACATAGTCTATGAATTGTGATGGTTCTCTGTCTAGCAGATTTTGAGACTTCAATGTATTCTGTTAGTGATTATTTCAGTCAGGGACCCCTATCTTACCTCATGTTATTGGAAATTCCATCAAAAGGAGAGGGGGTTACGGGTTATGATGAGCCTGGTATACCACCCTAAAATTGATGGTCATATGGGGTGGGAGAATTAGTTCTTGGAATGAATTATCTAGTCATGAATGTTGGATTTTATAGGATAATGGGATATTAATTTTGGATTGTTCATTTTTTAATAAAATAAAATCTATCAATCATCAATCCAAATGGTTCCATTTATGGTTCTTTATGATCGACTGTGTTAGTATCCATTTTGTTGAAATGAGGTTTGTGAGACCTAATTTTGAAGACTGGTCCCTATGTAGGTTGTAACGCCCCAACCCTAGTTTTCGAGAGTTGGTGCATTATTACATAACATTGGAATGATCACAAGGGATCCAAATCCCAAAATATTGATCAGTTTAATATCCGTGGAATCACTAGATACACTCATAAGTTTTACATTACATTATAAAATGAAAAACAACAAAAAAAATTGTATTGATTGAGAAAATTCATCACTTATAATGTCCATGCAAGTCAGTCCTAATACACTTTTCGCATCATGGGGAAAATAAATCATAGAAAGGGGTGAGCTCAGATGCTCAGTAAGGATAAAAATATAGCAAAATCATTCAAGAATAAAAAATAACATTTAAGGCAATGTATAAGACTAAAATACAAGCCCTTTAAACATAAACGATGTTATATTATTTCAAAGATAAATCAAATAATTCCATTTAGTTATTCACATGGATATTTTACTAGTCGAATAATCACATGTAATATCAATATCAAATTTCCAAATGTTTGAATTCATAATGCCAGACTTCATAACCGCATAGTCAAGGCCTTGTGCCAAGACTAAAAATAAGATTTTGTCAAGGTTTTGTTCCAAAACAATATTTTTTCTCATGAGACCTATCGATTCATCAAGGAGATTTAGCAGGCTCCACCCATCAATTACTATGTTCAATGCATTCCACACATGAAAAGGTTTAATCATTATATAACATTCGTATTAAAACTAGAAAATAAAATGTCAATACATTATCCAAAAACATTGAATATTATAAAAATAACACATCCACTATCAAACATATCAGAAAACATCCAATAAAAAGTGAATGATTTGTATCATACATAATTAATATCAAATAAGTGTAAAATCTACCAAAGGATTTCGACATAGATAAAATCAAAACTCTTTCAGAGAAATAACTATTTTATTTTTATGAAATAATTTAAAACACATATAATTATAAAAGAAAAAATTTATTTTGAAAATATTCTTATAAAATTGTATGTGATGAATTGACGATGTTATAATGGAAGAAAATATCCACACTTATCATATAAGTTAAAAAATTATTTTCTTACATTAATTTTTTTTGATAAGGTCATAAAGTACCTTGTCTGGTAAACGATGGAAATATTACATTAAAAAACATGTTGTGAAATAAGGTTATAATTCAAATTAACTCATAATGTAGTAAATAGTAAAAACCAATGAATTATACTTTTAAGAAAACATAGATTAGGATGATAAAAAGGTTCCAGTAGATACTTATGTATTAACAACCTCAGATAAGTAAGGATATTGTAGAATTTACCCTTACCTTGTATATCTCCTTAGTCTATGGAATGTTATCCTCCTTTATAATAGTTAAAACATTGTTATTAAATTATAAAAAAACTATATACATAAATTTGATATCATATATGACCCTATAATATTTCATTGTAAATAAAATTTCAGTAGTATCATCTAATTGGGTGTTAACTGATTCATTTTCATTTATATGCTTGGTTATGTAAGCCATATTTTTTATGGATAGGATGTACTTTATTAATATATAGAATTATATTTTGTTCATAAACATTATTTTTAATCATAAAATGAAAATTATTCTTGAATGATTACAATGGGGAATGAATCTAATCGCAATCGGGGAGACAGTAATTTGTACGTACGCGCGAGTGAAAATATCATTATATTGATGGTAAAATCATATGTAATTGGATGTTATACAATATATAAAAAGTAATTAACATGTAATATTTATTATCTTCATTATTTATACTCATTATTATATCCATCCAAATATTTAATTGTTTTAATAACCAACTAAACCACGACTTGTAGACGAAAATTCGTATGTACACACCTATAGTGACTATGAGATTTATATGATGGATATAATAATGAATATAATTGTAACATATTTATAATAACATCATAATATGTAGAAGGTACTAGATTTAATATTTTGGTATGTATACAACAACTAAATAGGATGTGGAAGAAGAAAAGAACATGAAATTGGGTGGTGAAATTATCACCTCTTCTTCAGGTGTTTTCTTTTGAGTTGATCAAAAAGGATCTTTTGTTTCTCTTTATGATCAATTTCAGGGCTCAAAGTTGAAAGGAGGATAGTTGAGAAGATATTTTTGTGGGGTTTGTCCATTAAAAATGGATTGAGGTTTGAAATTAATAGAAGGGGAAGTACCCTTTTATAAGAGTGGTGAGGGTCGTTTTCGGAAAAGCTGCAAATAATTTTTTTATAATAAAATCATTTTTGATTTATAATGGCTAAAATGAGATTTATTTCTAGGGTACAGGGGGAATAGATAGAGAACATCTCAACCAATATGTTTTATATAGTTTTATGTCACCATATTAACCTTATCTTTTAGATATAACTCTTAGTTAAATAGTTCGACTTTTAACATGTATCTTTGTATTTTTATATTATATGGTTAATAAAATTACTATAACAAGCCAAGAAAATAGAAAGTGGTGTTTTATTAATATATATAACCATATCTATTTCCTTTGTGTGAACCGTAAATTTTTTGGAATATTATATCAATTAATAATATAGTAATAGATATAAAAACTCAATTATGTCAATTTTGACACCATTTTGTATTTAATTTTCTGGAATTCCATAAAAACTTTATCACATAGAATAAAATTTATTTACTCCAACATAACATGTCATATTAACCTATTAAATTAGTTTAATTCATCAATATTCCCAATTCTCATTTATTTGGATGTTTATAATATCAATTATTTTAATATTTCATTATTATGGTAATTACTCCATCATTATTATCTGATAAATAAATTAAAGTATTTAATGTTTAAAATTTATAAATAAAATAAAATTATATAGGAAATATTTTTCTCTATATAATGAATAATTATAGTCGAATTTATATTGTGTGTAACCCTATATTAAAAATGGATAATTTATTAATCATTTAATTTATCTTCTTTAACTCTTAATTAAATAAAATAATAATAAATGTCCAAATGTAATCCAAGTGGACTAAAAAGGATCATATATTTTTTATATGCTTTATTTGGACTAATTATACATATCCAATAGAATTATAATATGTTTATGGTAATTATAATATCATTTTTACGCAGAATTACCCCATTTACTATTAACTGTGGTAAATAAAAGCCTAAAGTTTCTATTCCCCAAAAATTATTTTCAACTTATTGAACCAAATTTTACTTAATGGTGTAAAATGTGTCTCTTGGATTTTTGAAATTCATCTCACAGAATCTGTAAAATTATATTTTATTCAAATTTGCAAATGCTCCATTAATGTTGGTAAAATATGGTAAAAAGGAAAATAAAATTTTATATATCTAAAATGATTATAAAATGACTCCAATGAATTACACTAAATATATATTTGTATTACTTATCTAATTTGACCTAAAATAAATTAAAATTAAACAAATAATTACTTAAATAAAAGTTGGTTTTAAACAATAATGTAGTGTTTTTCACAATTCATCAAAAACTGAATGTTTTCTGAAAAATTCCAAAAATTCCCCATATGCTAATTTCGATATTCAAAATTAAAAAACGAAGTCCATTTTGAAAAAAAATATTTATAAAATTTCAAAATGTTGATATTACTATTCATAACGGCTAGTTTGATTGGTCGTGGTGTGTTAAAACTCAAAGTTGCCTATATCGCAAGCTGGTGCATTATTCAAAGGGAAATGTATCGTGGAAGCTTGGGGTGTTACATTCACCCCTCCTTAAAATAATTTTGTCCTCAAAATTTCATGAATGTTACTACATAAAATGTTTTGAGTGGATTTTAATCATAAGTTCCTTGGGTTCCCATATTGCATCTTCCATCATATAGATTCTCTATAGACTTTTTACCAGACAAGTTGTCCAGTTTCTTAGCACTTGTTCGATGGTTTCAATAATCATGATAGGTTCTTCACAATAAGACATATTAGGTTCATGATTAATTTCTTCATAGATGATTACATGTGTTGACTCCGACATATATTTTCTCAATAGTGATATGTGGTACACATCATGAAATTTGGAGAGATGTGGATTCATTGCCAATCGATAAGACATAACTCCAATCCGTTCTAAAATTTCAATAGGTATGATACACCTGGGAATCAATTTACCCTTCTAATAGAATCTTATAACACCCTTCCATGGAGATACTTTCAAAAAAACATGATCTCATACTTTAAATTAAAAATCCTTCTTCCGATTATTGGAATAACTCCTTTTCTAGTTTTAGTTGCTTTGATGTGGTTCTGGATAATCTTTTCCTTTTTCATAGTTTCCTCAACATGTTTTGGGCCTATGAATTTTTATTCACCAACTTTATCCCAACAAGTTGGTGTGCGATATATCTTCCCATAAAACACATCATACGGTTCCATATAAATACTTGAATGGATGTTATTGATGTAAAAAAATTCTACCAGAGGTAAATATTGATCCCACATAGCATGAATGTCAATTGAGATAGATCTCACCATGTATTTTAAGGTTTTAATAGTCTGTTCTGATTTTCCATCAGTTTGATGGTGGTAGGCAGTGCTCAAATGATGTTTAGTATCCAAGTCCTTCTGAAGACTTTTCCATAATCTTGATTTAAAACAGGGATCACGATCAGAAACAATCGAAAGGTGTACACCATGGAGTCTGACAACTTCATTAAAATATAGTCCTTATAGATGTTCATGTGGTAAATATTCTTTTATAGCAAAAAATGTGCTAACATTGTAAGATGATAAAAAATGACCCATATTAAATAATTCCTTCTAGGAGTCATTGGTATCCCCATGACAATGTCCTTCATAATAATATCCCATTTTCACTCATGTATGGGAAGTGGTTTCATGACTCCTCTCGGTTGTTGGGTTTGAGCTATAACTTTTTGACAAACCATACATCTAGACACAAAATCAAAAATCTTAATATTCATGTTGTCGCTCCAAAAATTCTCCTTCAAATCTCTATACATAATGGTGCTCCCATCTTTTATAGAGAAATTTGAGTTATGAAAATCATCCAAAAATTCCTTTTTTAGACCAGGTATATTAGGAATACCAAGTCTCTTCCCAAATTTCAATATTCCATCTTCATATACCAATTCAGTCAATCTCTCTCCATTTAAAGAATTAATCTTCTTTTGAAACTCCTCATCATTAGTCTGAGAACATTTTATCCTTTCTAGTAAACATGTTTTTTCAATCATTTGAAAGTATTAAAGGTTCACCTTCCACGGTTATTCCCATATCCATCTTTACTCTATCCATGAAAATTGGATCCCATTCAACTCTCATTTGTTCACAACTCCATGATCTATTCTAGTCAATGAATCTTCCACCTTATTTTCCTTCCGTAGGTGGTATTTAATTGTGAAATCACAATCCTTGAGTAGTTAAAGCCCTCTCCTTTTCCCCAGGTTGAGTTCTTTATGTGAGAAAATATACATCAAACTCTTGGGATCAGTATAAATCTCAAATTTTTCTTCATAGAGATAATTTTTCCACATCTCCAGTGTAATAATTATATCTTCTAACTCAAGATCATGAGTGGGATAATTTTTCTCTTGAAGTTTTTGTTGTCGTTATGCATAAGCCAAACTCTATCATTCTGCATAAGAACACAAAAAATTCCTTTATTTGAAGAAACACTATAAATAAAAAACCCATCGTTCCCTGATGGTAGAGTTAAGATAGGTGAATTGACTAATTTTATCTTCAGTTCTTCAATACATTCTTCAGACTCTTTTGTCCAAACAAATTTATACCCTTTATGTTTGATCTTGGTTAATGGGTTAGCTAACTGGGAATAATTCTAGATGAAACATCGATAAAAACCAGGCAAACAAATAAAACTGCATACCTCAGTTATACTCGTCAGTGTTGGCCATTCTTGGATTTCCATGGTATTTGAAGGATCAATAGATATTCTATCCTTAGACATAATATTGCTTAAAAATGAAATCTCATGATGCTATAATTCAAAGTTTCTAATCATTCCATATAATTTATTTCTTCATAGGGTTTTCAAAATAGTGCACAAGTGATAGTCATGTTTTTTCTAACGTTTTGAGTATTCCAAGATATCATCAATAAATTCCACTAAAAATCCATCAAGAAATTCCTTAAAATCTCTATTAATTAAATCCGTCAAGATAGAGGGTGAAATAGTCAATCTGAAAGGCATTACTATAAACATGTAATGACCGTACCTGGTTCAATATTTTCTTTTCATAATGTTTTCCTTGTTCACACCAAACTGATGATATACATATCGAAGATAAATATTGAAAAAATATTGAGCCCCATGAAGTTGGTTGAATAAATATTTAATGCGAGTTAGGGGATACTTGTTATTTATTGTTATAGCATTGTGCTCCCTCTAGTCAATTCACAACCTCATAAGTCTTTCTTTATTCATAACAAAAAAAGACAGGGGATCCCCATGGAGAAACACTAGGGAAACTAAATCCATTATTACTCAATTCCTCTAGTTGTTTCTTTATATTCACTAATTCCATAGTGTCTATTATATATTGGGTATTTGTTATGGGTCTTGAACTAGTAATTAAATTAATGGAAAACACAATTTCTCGTTTTGGAGGATGTAAAGGTAAATCCTTTGGAAACACATCAACATATTCTTGCAAAATAGGTAATTCCTATATTTAAACCTTCTTTTCCCCCCACTTATTTTTTTATTCTCTTCCACACCAATAATTGAATTTATTATATGTATTGGGTGTGGATATAGATAAGAATCAGCTAGTGACGTTTCTGCTATAAATATAAGGTACTCATTAACATCATCAAAAATTGTAACATCCTTCTTCTTATAATAAATCATCAAATCATGGTCTAAATATAAGTCCATTTGGAGGATTATATCAAATTAAATCATGGATATAACGATGATATCAGTAGAGAAAGAATATATATATGCCCTAATTGGAACTAATTGGAAAAACATTGTTGCGATGATAATCCTCTTAGGGGTTTTGATAGCCAACTCTATTGTTAAGTCAAATTGAAAATATCAATTTTTTTGGCAAACATGGAAGATATGAAACAATGTGATAATCCTGAATCAATTAATTTATTGGCTAAACATGAGGAAACCATTAAATTACCTACAACCACCTCTTTCAGAGCTTCATCCTCAAAAATAGTGACCGCAGAACCTTGTCCTTCCACCCTTGGACTTTTTTGAGGTATGTTCCCTTGGATATTAGGAAATTAATTTTCATAATGTTCCTTTTCTCTATAATTGTATAATTCAACATTGATAGCCACTTTCTTTCCCTTGTAATCATGAGTTTGGTGGACTTTTTCTCAACACTTGTAACAGACTCTCATTCCTTTCAGGAAAGTACCTAGGTTTTATTCCCATATTTACCACAAGATGGATATTAAACTTTTTTCCTTCATCCACTTATTTCCATTTCTAGAGTGATCAGTAGGTCTCTTCTTCTCTTGATTTCCTTTGAAGTCATAAGACATAGAGAATAAAGTTTCATTCTTGATAGAGCATGAGACAATATATTCATATAATGAGAAGGATTTTGAGACTAATGATAAATTGATAAATGGTTTTAACCCATCAATGAATCGATCATTCTTACTCCTTGTTTTACGTATACAATCTGTTGCAGGCCTAGGTAACATTGTAATGATAGCCTCATACTTTGCGGCATTCTCATACTCTTTTTTCCTCAGGCTCTGAAATTGTATATCCATATCCCCACTATGGTCATAGGGAATATATTTTTCTATGAAAATCTCATTAAATAACCTCTATTCTTTGTTTGATGCTTCTTTTTCTTTCTTGATGTTTTGGATTGATGACCACCATTGATCAAAATCTACAGTGAGTTGATAATATGCCATGAAAACGTTTTACCTTCTGCTACTCCACCCATCATGAAATGTTTCTTTTATGGAACTTATACATAGCTTATATTCTAATAGATATTTACTAGCATTGAATTTTGGTGGTTGTTTCATCATGAAGTAGTCTAATGTTGATCTGTAGTGTTGTGGATCAGTGAGCTCTATATGGGTAAGGTTATTATTCATAACCAGTGTGAGTTGTCCTAGTATTGTGATAAGCTGATCAGCAACAGTTGCATCACCAACACCACTGTAATTATCTTGAGTAGGAGGGAAATCCCTACATGGATTACATGCATATATTAGGTTTACATTCCATCCATTAGGTGCCATTTCTAAACAATTCCATACACTAGATTAGTTTATAAATCACAATAACAATTCCAAAAATTAAAAACACTTAACATAAATTGTAAAATTTATGGATATAATCCATAATCATAAAAAAATGATTTCATTGATGGGAATATACTAACAAATATTTCATAATGGTTTTTAATGAAAATGTGAATTATCCTAATAATATCCCATAGGAGTGTCGTAAACATGAGTGCAGTAAGGACCGTTTTTGTGTACCAAGATACCCTGGGTCAAGCCCAAAACACTTTGTCGGAGTTTTCAATCCATTGTACATCTAGGCCAAAGCCGCCCCTACCTGCTCAAATCTAGACATGGATTTATTTCTAGGAAAGTACACAAAATATCTACATTACCAAAATTCAAGGAAGTTTTCCTATAACAATCCTCAAAGTCTACCATAGGGTAATGTTCTATAATCAGAGTTTATCTAAATATAGTTTACAAGGATTGTAAAAAACTTCCTATGATCCCAAATATAACACCCCATACCCAGTTACCCAAATTTTTTGCACTATTACTTAACATTGGAATGATCGCAATAGATCAAATTCTCGAAAGACAGGTCAATTTAGTAGGCTTGGAATTACTAGATATATTTATAAGTTTTACATTACATTATAAAATGAAGAAAAACAAAAAATTATCACTGTTGACCACATTCATCCCTTAGAATATCCCTACAAGTTATTCATAATATACTTCATTGCATCCTTTAAAAAATATAACATATAAACGGGTAAGCTCATATTCTCATTAAGGATAACAATATTGTGGAAAGTTTCAAAATTTTGCATACACATTTTATGTAATGTATAAGACTAAAACACAAGCCTTATAAACATAAAATTAATCATAATATGGAAATGATAAATTAATTAATTCAATTTACTTATTCACATGGACATTATACTAGTTGAATAATCAAATTTAATATTAATATCCAATTTCATAATGTTGAATTTCATATTGCAAGACATCATAACCACATAGTCAATGACTTGGGCCAAGACTAAAAATAATATTTTTCCATGAATTGTGTTAAGACCCTAGTTTGCCTCAAGAGACAAATTAATGCATTGTGTAGATAGAGAAATCTCCACTCGTCACTTACTAAGTCCAAAACATTCCGCATATGAAAAGGTTTAAACAAAACTAAAAAATTCATATTAAAACTAGCATATGAACTGTCACTATATTATCCATAAACCTTGAATGGTATAAAAATAAACCATCCAAAGTCAAAGATTAAAGAAAACCTTCAATATGATGTGTATGATTTGTTTCATAATGAATTAATTTCAAACAAGTGTAAAATCTTTCAAAGGATGTCGACATAGATGGAATAAAAACTATTTGAGATAAATATCTCTTTTTTAATCATTTAAAAGTCATATAATAATAAAATAAAATAAAAATTTCAAATATTCTTTTATGTTTGTAACTGAATCTTCAATGATGTTATAATGTCAGAAAATAGTGTCACCCGTCGTATAAGATAAAAAAAGTCATTATTACCTTAAATTTGTCGAGAAGGTCATAAAGTACCTTGTTTGGAAAACATTTAAAAGATTACATTCAAAAAATAGGGTGTAAAATAATGGAATAAATTACCTTAAACCATAGTCAGGTAAATAGTAAAAATGTATTGAATTTCATTTTTAAGAAAACATTGATGCAGATCATAAAGAGGTCCCTGTAGATACTTACGTATTAATAACCTCAGATAAGTAAAGAGATTGAAGAATGAACCCTTACCTTGTACTTTTCCGTAGTCGATGGTATGTTAAACTCCTGTATAATAGTTAAAACATTTCAATTAAAATTTATATGAACTATATACATAAATATAATACCATATATGATCCTATAATATTTATTTGTTAATAATATTTCTGTAGTATAATCGTTTCGGGTGTTAACAGATTCTTTTTCCATTATATGCTTGGTTACGTAAGACATATTTGTTATGGATTGGATATATTTGATTAGTATAAATATTTTTATTATATTCCTAAACATTATTTATAATCAAAAAATTAATATTTTTAATGAATGATTATGTTGGGGAATGAATCTCATCGCATTCGTGGAGACCGTAATCTGTACGTACGCACGAGTGACAATATCATTATATTTATGGTGAAATCATATGTAATTGGATGGTATAAGATACATAAATAATTAATAACATGTTATATTTATTATTTAAATTAGTTATACTTATTATTATACCTATTCAAAAAATGATGTTATTGAATAACAAACTACACCACGACGTGGTGATGGTAAGCCGTACGTATACACATATGGTGACATTGTCATTTATAGGATTGATAGAGTACAATATATGTTTGTACCATATTTATAATAACATAAAATTATTTATAAGGCAATTGAGTTATTATTTTGGTATGTAAACAACAAATATAAAGCAAGTGGAAGAGGAAAAGAACTTGAATGAGGGTCGTGAAATTATTACCTCTTCTTCGGGTGTTTCCTTTTTATTTGATCGAAAGGGAACCTTATGCTGTCTTTATGATAAAATTAAGGTATCTAGGATGAATGTAGGATAGATGATAGGATATTTGGGTTAGGTTTTGGTCGAGCCAATTGGAATTGGTGGTGTGAAATTAAGAGAAGGTGAAGTATCCTTTTATAGGAGAGGTGAGGGTCACTTTAGGAAAATCTTAATAGAATGTTTTATAATAAACTCATTTTGGGTTTCTAATGGCTAAAAATTAATTTATTTCGTGGAGATGGTTGGTATGAGTCTATAATATTTGAACCAATAGGTTTTATATAGGTTTAGATCACTATATTAACCTTATCGTTTAGATTTTACTCTGAGTTAAATAGTTTGACAATTATCATGTCTCGGTTTATTTTTATATTATATGGTTAATAAAAAAACTATAACAAGCCAAGAGAACCCCAGTTGGTTCAGTATTATTATATATTACCTTATATATGTCCTTTTTCTAATTTTTAGTTTTTTAAAAATATTATATCAGTTAATAATATAGTATTTGTTTTAAAAACTCAATTAAGTCAATTTTTACACTATTTTTATATTAGATTTTTTTAAAGCCATGAAAGCATTATAACTTCAAATAAAATTTATTTAATAAAACCTAAAATTTCATGTTAACCTATAAAATTAGTTTAATTCATCATAAGTTTCATTATATATTTATTTGGATATTTATAATATCAATTATTTTAATATTTCATTATTAAGGTAATTACGGAATCATCATTGTGTCATAAATAATTTAAATTATTTAATGTCTAAAAATTTAAAATAAAATACCAATATGTAATAAATCATTTTATATTTATAATGAATATTTATATTAGAATTTATATTATGTGTAACCCTATATTAGAAATGGTTTAGTTATTAATAATTGAATTAAACGTTTATAACTATTTTTTAACTAAAATAATAAACAATGTCCTAATCTAATCCCAATAGACCAAATATGATCATATTTTGTTCCTAAGGTGTTTTATGGACGAATTAGATTTATCCAATAGAATTAATACATGTGTTACTGTAATTATAATATTATTTTTAACTATAATTACCCAATTCTCCATTAACCGTGGTAAATAAAAGTCAAAAGTTATTATTCACCAAAAAATATTTTCACCTTATTGAACCACATTTTATTTTCTTATTTAAACTATATCTCTTAGAGTTTCTAAATTCAACTCATAGAAATGGTAAAATTATGTTTTATGCAAATTTGCAAATGATTCAAGAAGGTGGGTGAAAGACTGTAAAAATGTCTATAAAATTATTTATATATATATATATATATATAACAATTTTAAAATAACTCTAATCAATTACATTGATCATTTATAGGTATTATTTATCTATTTTTAACAAATATATATTTTGAATTAAAAAACTAATTACATAGAGAAAAATTCAGTTTTAAATATTAACGCAGTGTTCTTCAGTATTCATGAAAAATTGAATGTTTTCAAGAAAATACAAAAAATTCACCCTAAGCTAATTTCAATATACCTAATTCAAAAATGAAGTCCATTTTGAGAAATTATATTTATAAAATTTAAAAAAGTTGGAATTACTAATCATAACGGATCATTTGATTGGTCGTGGTGTGTTAAAACTCCATGTCGCATACAACACAAGCAATTCCATTATTCAATGGGAAATGTATCATTGATGTTTGGGTTATTACATAGGAAGCATATGGTAATTTTATTTTTATTGGTAAGTGATTTTTTCTGATGATAGTTCTCCATAGGTCATATACTAATATGAGTCATCGATTATTCAAGTTTAGTTGGGTGTCTAGGTGCTTCTAAAAGTAACAACTCTATTGGGTCACCATCAACATAGAAAACAAGGGAAGATTCCAATAATGTATAATTGAAATTTTTTTATCACTAATATGGTATGTATGGTGTAATATTGGTAGGTGTTTACCTCCATGTTAAAAACAGTTCATGATGTGATCCATGTGTGTCAGCTAAAATAGTAAAATCTAGATATGTCTCTTGTATGGAATTGGGATGGGTTGGAGTTAGATCATGATCAATAATTGTTCAAGAGGATAGTGTAGAGTTTTAATTCATAAGAGAATGTGCAGTATGGTATTTTTATGCAATTGGATTGAGTTATTTGGTTTAATGGTAGTGATGATAATGAGTCAGGGGAGTGAAATACTTTTTTTGAGGTGGAGTATCTATTTTTCCCCTAATCATTCATTATAATGAAATTCAGGGGGAGAAATATTTTCATGGTGGGGATAATTTTTAAATTTATGAATCTATATTGAGTTATTCCATTATTTAGTTTTGGATTAAAATATTTTTCTTAGTTTCATTGGGGTTTTTAGAGGTGAATGTAGATTTTGGGCTCCAAAGAAGGTGAAACATGGATATGGGAAACAATTTGCATGTTCAGTGGAAACTGGGTGCCTTTGAATATGGAACTATCTAGGATTCATATGCATATAACCTCACCAAAGAAACTATAAAACCTCATTATTCATTTATATATAGGGAGACAAGGTTTCTACATGATTTTGAAAACTATGGGGGAAACCCATGCGACCTATCGAGGTCATTAAAAATGGAAACATTACACTTTTTCCCTCTCCAGAAATGACCCTATATCATCCACAACATAATCCATGTGGTATATTAATCTTTAAGAGCTTCTCATATTACTCTTGTACCTCTTGTACTCAAATATTTTTCTTTGTTAGGCCTCAGTTCTTAAAAAAAATCATCAATTAAGTATTTGGTCTGGTAATTTCATCCATATCTAGAGTCAAATTCCCAATTTATTTGTTTCTAATTCCTTAATAATATTCATTGACCTATTAAGGGTTCAATATATTTTTTACTTGTGACATATTGATTTTTGTGGTTTGATATTTCCTATAGAAGATCTTCTTGTGCAGAGGTTGGGGTTTTGTATTGGATTCAGGAAGTTTTTGATCTTTATGAAGATGGTTCCATGCATTTACATTATTACATTATGTTTTTAGGATTTCATGGTGTCAAAATGCCTTTTATATATTATTTGTGTTGTGATAAATGAGTTTTCAAAGTTATTTGATGTGTGAATGTGGTGGATGATGGTTTGATAAAATAAGTTGATTATATTTCATGTGTATGTCAATGTGATTCTAATAAAATGTGTTTAATGGTTTTTTTGAAAGGGTGAAGATATGATTTCCAAGGCCTTTGAGGTACATATGTGATGAATGTTGGTTTTATATTGAATATGTTGTTTTATTTCTTGTGATATTTTATGGTATGTTTCTTAAACATGTTATATGAATTGTGAATGTGGTTTGAAATTTGACTCCAAATGGATTTGGTGTGTATGTGAATTTGAAAGTGGTTTTGATTATAGAAGATGGTTGATCCAATATGATAATTTATTATAGGATTAACATGATTGTAAATGAAATTAATTTTCATGTGTGGTAATGATTCATGGAATGTGCAAGTAAATGTGGTGATATATGTTATGTGTGAAATGGAAATTGAGCATAATGGAATCCTGGATATTTAAGTAGGTGAACTAGGACTAGTATTCTTGTCAAATAGGTGGGGATAAAGCCTTGGTTCTTATAAAAGTTTTAATGATAAAACACTAACTAAACATGTGATATGATCAGAGACCACAATACCTTTGGATGTGTTCCACTATAGTGTCTTGTTCAAGATAGAGATGTGGGGTTTTTATTATGTTTAGGGACAAATTGAACTTGGGTTGTGTCACCATCTCGTGGACCTTTCTTGAAGACCATATGTTTTTTTGTTGGAAGATCTTATCACTGTGGTATGAGGTTTTTAATTTCTCACTAATTCTATAATCTAAATGAATTTCTTATGATGGGGTGTTATTTTGTGATGTGGTTCTCACTATCAACATACAAAATCATTGATTTCATTATAATTTCAAAGCATGTTTCCTTTTAAAGAGTTTTTCTTGAAATATTTTACCATATAATACTTACATTAAACGATATCGATTATTTTACATAATGCATTCATGTTAATTTATATTCTAATTTTATAACATGGAATTATTCCTTTTGGTGGATGTATACTAGTCATTCTATCACACAGTACATACGCCCTTCGGTGTTTGTAGACTTTGTTATATATAACACTGGTAACAGAAAGATGATCCCTGGGGGTTATAGATGAATTGGTCATTTTTGGTCCATATTTACTGATGTGGGTGGAGGACTCATGAGGGTGATAGCTCTCATGTTACATAGTGGGTTTGGTTTGGTAGGTAGTTTTTACCCCTTCTGGTATTTGTTAGTAGTTTAAATGGATTGACATGAATTGTTATATCTCCTTTAGTTTTGGATATTTATTTTTGTGTGTTTCATTATTAATGATTATTATTTATTGTTTCTTACCATTGGATAAATTGTACCAAAAATTTAGTTTTGATACATGTGAACTTGTTGTGGTCACATAGGGATTAGGAACTCCATTTGGGTCATGTCTCAGTCTAGGTCTGGTGTCAGGATGGATGTCACACTGGCTTGGTTTTTCACAATTTATGAAACCCACATTCTAAAAATAATAAAAACAAATTATTTTTAAATTTTATTAATGTCACTTGAGATGAAACACATTTGGGATATATACCACTCTTTCAATATGAAAATATAGATTTGGAAGGAAAATATATACAAAAATGAATAAGATGTATTATAATCAACATCAAGGATTTATTTGAAGAATAATTTCAAAAAAGGGGTAGATATTAATTAATTTAAGTGATACCCTATGATAAAAACGAAATATACCATTTAAAAATATAAAATTTGGAAGACGAGACTTTGAAGATCAAAATCTGGGGGTAAATCCTGACTCACAGGGGAAAAGACATCAGAAAAAATGAACATTTGAGTAACATTTTAATCCAAATACATGAGGGATGAAATCCGAGAAAATGTCCTGATAATTATAGGAATAAAAATATTCACGATAACAAATAAATGGGATGTATATTAACCATATATAATTAAATTATTTAACAAATTAAATTTTTCTAAATAAATGGATTTGGAGGAAAAAATCACATACCTTGTTTCCCACATAGTTATATCACACTTTAAATTCAAAAAAATGAAAATAAATACATTAATAATCTATTTTCTAACCATAGTAATTTATATTAACCATTAATATAATTTTTATATAATTATTAAATCTATTTTTTTATTGTATCTTATTTTTAACATTGGGTGTTGATAATTTTAATTATCACTCACATGTTTAGTAATCGTAAATTAAATCCTTGAATTTTGATATGAATTTAATAATTCCTAGATTATATATGGTTATGTATTATATAACCTAGAAATAATTTTATTTGTCCACATTCATCACATTTTCGTTTTAATTAAAACGCCTGAATATGAAGTAAGTGAAAATATTTTTTCTATAGATTTTTTATGAATATATACTGTATATTAATAATATTCTAAGACATTAAAATTATAAATTAAAATCATTATAAACTATTTAATTCATTTTATTTCATTTTAATTATAGTATATAATGTGCCCGGATGATTCACCATAAAAACATTACAAATGAAGATACCTGGATCAAATATGTCATTGATAGAGGGATGTGGTGAATCACAGATATACTTTTATGAAACAATTATTTTGTAATCCAACGTTGTGATATGTTATGTCCCTTATCCCTTATTATTCAGAGTCTCACATATCCTGTATGCATAAAAAAATACTAACAAATCACACAACGATTTATTAATGTTTCAATGTCATGTAAGGTGAATACATCCTTTCTATGTCCATGCTAATATCAAAAATAGATTATCTACTAGTAATGAAAAATGTGATTATAAGAACATATAATATTATGGAATGTGTGAATATAAAACTCCAATAATTCCTGATCATTGATTATTAATTTGGATTGTATCCCAATGTGATATTGAAAATCAAATCCCTTTAAGGATCATTATACTAACCCCCACTACATGAGTCACTCCCAAAGTAACCTTGTTTTTTACACTAGAATATATGTAGTTCATCAAAATTAAATACTACTAATTGTGACCATGTCTTCATCATCAGATTACTTCTGATTTAGGGATCTATTGGTTATTTTCTTCATCAATTCTTCTTAGTCAAATCTTTAGATTAATGGTCTTCCTTTATCCGAACATTTATAAAAAATGTAACACAAATATTCATTCTGCTTCACAAAACTCTATTATATTTCATACTTTCATGGTCTTAGATTCATGTGTATTTCATGAATGTGACATGCAAATTCATTATGAAAAGATGTCGGTAACACAATATCCACACCTTATTTTCATCACAGACACCTTTTGTTTACGTCTTATCTTATAATATTTCTCAATGTGAATGTACATTCACTTATTCATGGAAATAAAATAACCATCTACCATTATATTGTGCATAAACGGAATTTATTGTTCACAGTTCTTCTCTAATTTTCACTCCTATAAATGCTCATTGAAAAATTCATCTTCACACGACTACATTTAATTCTTTCTCAAACTCAAGCTATTTATGCACATTTGTATCAAAATATGAATGGTTCTTCACACAAAAAAAAGAATACATAATCATTATCTATAGTTTAGTTCTTCGTTACATAATAATTTACATGGGATTTTACATCTTTTTTCTCCACATAAATATATCACTAATTAATGACAACAGTCATCACTGCATGAACTAGCTTCACATAAATGAATGACATGAAGCTCTTCCCTCTTAATGGGATCAATATTAAATAAACTTGAAATAATAAATTTGTATTATATCCTTCATGTATCAAATTTAATTCCAAAAAAATTCCAAATGATTAGAATATATTCATGAAAATGTTGGATAAAATACACTCCTCATGAACAAGAAATCAATTCAAGAATAAGTAGTGATACATTTTCGTTATTTTTATCTAAAGCTTATCTATAAAAAGTGTGATAATATTCAGTTAAAAATGAGATCAATATGGGGTATTTATAATCTATACACCTCTATCATGGTTCATTGAATAATATGTAAATCCACTAGTTACACTGACATATATTTTCATGTGCTCACAAACCCATATTAGAAAATAACAAAAATTACTCTACCCATGATTTTTTCTTTGTTAATTTAGTTTTTTCTTTGTATTGATCTATTTTTAGGTATTAAATTTTTATTTCATGATATCTCAATAAAATTTGAATCCTTTCAATGATAAGATGTTTCTCAAAATAATTCATATCGATTAGTGTGATGTTGCTGCATGAAGATTCTATTGAACAAAACTCTCAAATGTGCATGATGTAGTAGATAACATTAAAAAGAATATTAGATGGACCCAATATAATATATTAGGAATTCAAGACTATTTTCGTACCTTTTTTGAAGAATAATAATGACTATACTCCCTAATTCTCACATCGATTAAACCATCATTAACTATGATTTTTACAATACAATGTGCACCCAAAACATTTCAAATTTGATTACCACTGGCAATGCCCCATTCCAGCATTCCACCACCATTATTCCGCCCGACAAGGTGGCTTACCTATACACCCTTTCACATTCTTGTAGAAAATTATACATGCTCTCAACCACTATTTTGGTCAACTATTCCATTTTGGATCCTAGTTCCCACCACAAAAGTTGTAAATATGCTTCCCATGTCTTTTGGAATTGAATAGATTATTTTTTTAGAGACCAATATAAATGTTAGGACATCATAAATTCTAGGGAAATATAATACATCTAAACATCATCTCAATATATTTAACATTAAAAATATTTATTTTACCCGGTATTTATTGACTCCTATTTTTAACTTATCAAATTACCAATTAAAATGGGGTAAAAATGTGTAATATCCTACGAAAGATGGAAAATGTTTTTAACATTAAAATCACTATATTCTACCTATGAGAATTTTCATTGTATGAACTCCCACACCACCAAATGAATGTATAAAAAATATACATTCATCACCACATTATTCAAACTCACCAAATACTCCATCCCACATCACTAACAACAAATGAAACTCATGAAAGAATAATATACCCTTTATATTTTGTTGTAAATATTCTTTTTTATATTCAATATTGATTATGTGTAATCAAAACATTATCACAATTTAATAGTACAATGAAATGGGCATGTGGTGAAATTGTACTTTCAGAAAACATGATCATCTACTATACATAAAAATTACATGATCAATTCAAATAGATGACTAATATCACATGGTTTTATTTGAAGAGTCATTGGTTAATAAACTATAATTATTTCTTGGAATACATAGTGTTCGAAATTAGATAGATACAACCAAAGAAATTTATGGTATACATAAAATTACTTGTATGTGAATTCCAAATCACAATGCCTCACTTATTCTTCTATGTTGCATAGACAATCATATTTATCAATGAAATTATAAATCTTTCACTTAAATCATGAAGAACATTAGAATGATCATGTGAAAAAGATAATGCCCTTTGTTTTATTTTTCCATCCACAAAGTACTCCACCATAATTGATAAGATAATAAAATTATTAATATGGTATGAATGTTTGATTTCATACCTTCAATTATATTTTTGAATCATTCCCAATGACTTCAGTTTTATTTTAAAGGTTTTTTCCCTAATGGTATAAACAGTTTTTCTTTCATTTCATGGAAATCAACATACTATATGGATTGAAATCTAATCATTCCATCCAAAAGTGGTATCCTCAAACATATCCTTAAATTCATTTTAATTGAAGTTGAAAATATATAAAATAAGTGTGAATTTGATTAAAATATTGGTTTCTGAAAAATAATAATATGACATATAGATTCCCCACAAAATGGGCCATTATATTCCTCAAATCTTAACATGGTATTATTTAAATAGACACTTCATTTTGTCTCTAAACTCATTGGTTTGATAGAAAATTTCCTTTCTGTCTTCATATTTGGGTTGAATAACTTATTTCAACCACGTTTTATGAGAAAACATGATTTGATTTATATTTATAAATTTTTTCATCTTCGTCTTATTCTCTAGATATTTTTAACTAATGTTCCTAAAGAACCACATGGTCTTTCTTGAAATTATCATTCTTCTCAAAACATCCATAAAAATAGGAATTGATTTGATTAAAATATCAAGATATTTTTTCTTTTCATTTATCATTATCTTATTTAGACACCTGTAGTAACTATCATAGACTTTTTATAATGTAATCTTAAACACAATGATCTTATTGGTCACACATATTAAGGATTTATTATAGAAAATCCAAATTATTCATTTTTGACATACTATTCAATTACTTTGGGACAAAATTATGGATTCTATGATTTTATCCTCTTCTCTCATATATTTTTCCTCTAATTTACAAAATTCACACCTAAATATATTATAATTTATATAATTGACATACTATACAAATAATTTCACACTCTATGCCCAAATCTAAAACTAAGCCATCAGTAAATTATAATTTTGTTCCATAATCCTAATAATTTTGTTGGTGAGAATCTAATTTATCTATAGATACAAACCTTTCATTATTTTTTATTATTAATTGATAAACTACTTTAAAATTTTTCTTATGTACTTACTAATAACATCATCTTATATTCATCTAATTATTATGTTAGAACCTACACCACTAGATGAAAAAGAATAAGTATCACTAGAAAAATGAGATATATCTTGTAATTTATACACTGGGATACTTTAAAAAGTAACTTTGAATAATTAAAATTTAATTTACAATGTTTTATTAAAATCAAAACTCATATTTTTCATTGTGTTTTATCCTATAAGACACCTATAACATGCCACATTAATTTTTTATTCTTTTTCAGAAAATGGTTTTCATATTATTCTTTAAATATCATCTCCAATTCTATAATATTCTCTTTGAAATTATTTATTTCATTAATAAAATAGTTATCCTTCTTGTTTTTATATCCTTTTCTCATTCTCTAGTTTTCTATTCATTTATTGTACATAGTGTTTTGATAAATACATGGTACAATTTCAAATCATATCATTGACACATAATAGCTCTCCTATTCATTGTCACAAGTACATGAGGAATCAATTTTCCTCATAACTTTTTCTATAATATTTTTATTAATATTAGTTTAACCTCTATCTTTTGATTAATCTATGATATTGTGTATTTATCAACACTCATATTCATTATATTTTTCTTCTACCATCTGGATATTTTTTTCTTTTTTCTGACGTTACCATTTCTATATTTTTAGTTATTATTTTAATATTGATTTATTCATAATCATCAATCTATAAATAATTAGATTCAATCATTAACAAATTAATTAAAAAATGTTCAATTTTGAAATAATTAATCACATTATTTGGACAAAACATATAAATTTTCATTTTCAACTTTTGATTTTTTTGATTATAAAGGTGATAAAAATTTTATATTTTGTATATCTTAAATAATCCTCAATAATTTCTGAGAATTGTTCATGTAATTTCCCTCTCATTATCACTATCCTGAGAGCACAACGAGCGATTACATGGCATTAAGTAATATCCCCAAGATACCAAAGGATGAAAATAAATACTGAAGGGTTTCAAATACAAGTGGGGGACTACATACCCTTTAAGAAATAAAACAAAAAACAAAACATTTCACAAAATGATGAACATGAAAAAGAATGAAAATTAAACAACTTGAGGCATCTCAAAACCACATCATAGTGTGAACCAATGAAAGACCATTCAAGTTTCAAAGTAAGTAGTGAATAAACAACTCAAGACTCTCAAGACTCCATAGGAATCAATGTTATACAAGATTTAATCCTTACCATCATTGAGCAACCCAAGTATCATGAGCTAGTGCTAAACTACCTTTACCATTGTCATAGAAGATAACATCTACAAAAGCACCAAAGTTCCAAAGAAGTGGTGAGAATGAAACTCATTAGGTTATTTCCAATGACTTCCTTAGTAACTCCACTAGGATAGAAATGTTTAGAAACATTTATATAAAACATTTTATGTAAAACAATTTACCAAAATTGTTTATATCAAAATATAATCATGTTCTAAAAACTATTTATAACCTAGTGAAAACAAATCTCAATGAAAACAATTTCTTGCAAGTTATTTTTCTATAAAATTAACTCATCAAACCATTAAAACCAATTGTTCATATCTTTTGGTATACACATTCCATAGTTCATTACACACCCATACATCCATGCTTCAATTGAGAATTCTATACCCATGAGTGGTCTCTCATCCAATTACCTTTTTTCCTAATTACAGACGTCCTTGATCTGAGGTCACGTCCCTCGTACCCCAATGGTACACATCCCTTATGAAGGTCTCATTAAGCCTGAATACACAACAACACCATTTATGCCAAATATTTCAATTTCCAAAACAAACCACTTCAATAATATAAATATTTATTAAAGGAAAAATAAAAAAAATTGATGCAATATTTTCATATAACACCCTAGGAAAATTAAAATAGTTGGTTTATAATTAAAATTATTGAATGATTTAATAAAATATTTTTATAAATATTTTTTAGAAAAAATATGTTTCGAATGAATGTATAACATATTGCTTTGTATATTTTTTATATCATATTAAAATAATATTTTGAAATATGTGTATAATTTAAAATTCATATCAATTGATTTGAAAAGATATATGTATATGAGCATTATTTTTAATTATAATTGGTTATTTTTTATATAAATTCTATATTTTAAAAAATTATTACTTCATTAAATTTAATGTATAATATATGCCATAATTATAAATTATTATATAGTTAGTATGAGATTATTTTAAATGATTATGGAAAAATTAGTTTACACTATATATATATATTATAATTTAAAAACGAATTTATAATTAACGAAAATATAATTATGAAAATAAAATATTAAGAACATGATTTGAATTAATATTGAACATTTTGAAAAATTACTTTATATGTTATTAAGACTAGTTTTATAAATATATTTATTTTATAATGTGAAATTTTCTATGATTCTATTAAAAATAAATATGATTTATATTTTTAAAATATATATATATTTAAGGAAAAATGTTAATTTAATATATTAATATTAGTGATTTAATTAAAAATCTATTTTTACATTGTTTTAATATATAGTTATATATAATGAACATTATATAATATAAATATTAATTTAAATAAAACCTATATAATGAAATTATATACAAACGAAAAAAATACAAATCATAATTAAGGGGTAGGGTATCATGTTAAGAGGATTCGATGTCAGAGGGAAAGTGTGATTGGGATCCGAGGAAATGGTAATGGATTGTCCTTGTCCTCAAGAGTTCAGGCTGAATGATGAGTCACAACTGATGCAGGATGTTGGTTCACCATCAGATGTGAGTTTGAGAGGTGATAGTGAGATTGATTGAAGCTGAGGGATTCAAAGCATTCAAGTCACGTGGAATTGAGGTTGAAAGTTGTGCAGTAAGATTCAGATCAAAATTCAAGTCGATGCCCAGAGAGGATTGTGGATCTTGATATGAGTGACATGGATGATATTTGGGGAAATAGATGATGAGTATTTGGGGATCTGCATTGTGTTGTCTGTATTTTCACGTATATGTTGTTTATTAAACTTTTTGTTACAAAATATGATCTGTAGATTCTTTTTTGGTGTATATTACTCACTTTTTCATCGTTATCCATTGATTTTTCTTCTATAAATGTTGATAGATTTCTATTAATTAATTTTTTTGGGTTTTCATCATATAAATTTATCTTCTATCATTAAATTGAACAACATTTGTTTAATACTCCCATCAATTCAAATCAATATATATTAATTTAATCAAACTTTAATCATAATCAACCGGTTATACAGATTTTTCTTTCTGATATGTATCATAATTTTAAATTTTCTTTTTCTAAGGTCCCTTTCTAACATTATTACTAATATCAATGTTTGGGTATTTTATTGTTTGGTTCAATCAATGATTCTTAGAGAAACATAAATTCTATAAAAATACAAAAAATATATGTAGCCACTATGTCTTGGACGTTTTTTGTTTTTATTAGTTTCATTGAATGAGATATATGTAATATATTATCTAAATATATACCCCTTGATTCCTATCTCTATTTGGTCAGAAAGCATCACTCTAGAACCATATATTTTAAAATAGATCTCTATTTAGACAAGTTTTTTCAGTGGATATATATCGAAAAAATAATGATAATTTATAAATAAAGTTTTTCAGTTTATCAGAATAAAAATAAACTAACATATAAGGAAGTATTTATAGTATTAAGTAGGGAGTGAGATTAAATGATATAGAGATGAAGGGGGACTAGGGTTTGAAAATGAAAAATGGTTTCCTTCAAACTTCTTTACAACATCCAGGATTTATCAACAGTCATTTTTATTTTTGTTCTTTCATAAAGCTTGGGATATATTCAGTTAAATTCATCATGTTTATATTTATTTTTGAAATATTACATTTAAATCTAGTTTGGTAAACTAGATTTCTATTTTTTTGGTAAAGGATTTGATTTAATTAAATTATGTTTTACATTTTTGATTCTATGGGATTATTTTCGGTAAATAAATTATAATTTTTAAGATGATTATACAAATATATGACATTTGTTCACAAAATGTATAAAGTAAGGGATATTTTTCTATTATTTTCAAAATAATAAGTCAAATATTAGATTAATTTAGTGTTATTTTTTTATTATTTTTAGTCGGTAAAGGATACATATTGATTTTGAACATATATTTATTTAAGATCTTAATTATTTTATGAGAATTTTTGTTTATTTCTTTCAATTTTTAAAATATTAATTATGGTTTATGTTAAGGTAAAGATCAATCTATGTTGTATAAATGAAATTTAAAGGAGTTTTGTTTTCAAAATTTAATTCTTTGTTTATGAATGTGTTTTCGGAAGGGATCATTTTATTTAAATAATTTTTGTTATATGTCTATGTAATCTAATATAATTGAATTTTTTTACAATTTATTTGTTTCTATTATGTTTATTTATGGTTTTATTCAAAAAAAAAATTATTTGTCTTTTAGAACCTTAAAAATATTTAGAAAGGGGATTGATACTATAATAATATCAATCCTTCCATGTGATATTTACATTTATCGATGTTTGGATTTTTAAATACATACTCAATGTCATATATATATAATATAAGTTTATCAACATTTCTATAATTATATTTTCATTGTGAAGAGCTAATTATGAATTATTTGTACTATATTAAGGATGTCATAATTTCATTTAGGCATGGCCGTGTTTTATTCATAATATCGACATTCCTTTCATTCTTATTTAATTAATGTATTTAAATTTAATTTTATGTATTTCTATATGATATTATTATAAACAAGGAATTAATCATGATTTGAAATGTTTTAGAACATTCTATGACATTTATAAACATTTGTTATGATAAATTATCTATATGAATAATAAATGTATTTTGTAAAAGAATTGTTTGAATACATTGAATGCAACGTCTTATGGTAGGAGCTTTCATTGTAAACATGATCACGTGAATTTTGTATATTTAAATATATATGATTATATATAATTTTACGTGTATCTTAATACATTGACATGTTTTCAACAATTAAAACCTCTATTGGAAACACATATAAGTAAATCAGTCCTAAAATATTTTTCGACAATCCGACAATGTAAATGTAGTAAATATGGATGGTTAATTGGGAGTAAACCCATCCTCTACTAAGTGAGTAGGCCTCGAAATCCATCAATGTATAAATAATGAAACCATTTTGTTTTTAGTGTCTTCTTTATTATTTTATGAAGAACCACTATTTTACCTCAATATACTCTAAAATGTAGGTATTTAAGAATGTGTAAGTAAATTAGCATACTTTATAGAATATTTAAAATCATTGATATCTTTGATAAAGATTATTTATATATTTTTAGATCAGTAAGTACTTATCGAAAGTAATTTCAAAACTATTTTCCAAAATATCATTCAAATATATTTCCTAAATCATTCGTTTCAAAACGTAAAATTAATATTAAACAATATTATTTTTACTAACCCCTTACTGGGTATTTTAATGATCACCCTTTATTTTTAAATGTTTTTCACAAGTATATTATACATTATTACATAGAAATATTTTTTTTTGATGTTAGAGTTTGCGAAAGAGTAGTAGTCAATTTTTTTCCATCAACTCCTATAAATCAAAAGTTGTTTTCTATTTTCTCAAGAATCAACATTGGTAAAAGGACTCCTTTTCAATAAAGTGTTATATAATTTTTTGTTAATTTTTATAAAAAAATCAAACAAACTTTTTTTACCACTGAGTCTGGATGAGGGGGCCTAGGGAGTTATATTTTATTTCAATAAAAGTTTCCTTTTTATTTAAAACATAAAATACAAATCATGTTCCAAAATACGAATAAAATTCCCCTTTTAAAATCAAAATTTTAAAACCCTAAGAATAATCATTTTACTCAAACCCCCAATTTTCGGGATTTCAAAACCAACACTCAAAAAGGATTCCAAAAACTGTTCAACAACCAAATAACAATCAATTATACACCAAATAATTCAATTTGAAATCATTCCAAACACTTTTATTAAGTAGAGACAAGAAAGAAACCTCCTACGTCGAAGGATTTTATGAAAAACGCCAATGCATGGTGAAATCAAAAGAAAATCAGAACAATTCTCTATAATTCCACCCTAGATCTCCTCTCCATGAAATTTGAAGTCCAAATCTCTACATATTTGGCATCTGCATTACTATATTTTCCCATAATGGGTGTATATAAAATTAAATAGGGGATGTGGAGATGTAGATCTATGTAGATCTAAGAAATAGATCATGAACGAATAATAATGATCAAATACCTCACTAACCTAGCATCGATTAACCTAGGAAAGCCTCCACATTTCTCTAAAATCGTTGGGAGATGTTATCCTTGCTTCAATAGAGAGAACTCTAGAGTTTCGGCCTCAAAAGAGAAAAAATGATTCACTTAGAGGGAAAAAGGTGTGAGATTCACTTTTTTAGTACCTCACATAAACCATATACATAGTTAGTTCGCATGATTAGACAAACTTTGCACAAACATTGCATTAGCTACTGAATAGGCAAACCCTCAAATGACCTCCTCATGTTGGTTTTATAACCATGCACACACAATATCTAAGCTCTCTACCACAAACATTTTATTTTTCTCTATTTGGCCGCACGGTTAAACTAACAGTACGTCGCCTGGGTGACATCCTGTTAGCTCCAAAAACATTTCAAATGTTATCCCTAAACTCACAAATATCATCCATACATATTATTTCCATAAATTCATTATGAAAGTGTAAAATACCAGAAAAATGGGGCAATAAAGTCTCCCCTCCATTGGCCATTACATCCTTAGAAACTAGAAAACCCACACCGATCTGAAATAGTCCTGCCACTACTCGTTTATCTCATTTTTGCATCCCTAAATCACTTCATGAGTTTGCCCATTTTGAAATAAAATTCACACTGTAACAATACTTTATTACATTCATGACATTATATTTACTATCCAAAATCATCATCAACATATGTACAAATGAACCATCTAACTATAGGTCGATGTGATCTCATCTGATCACATCGTCAGGATCAGAATGATACTTTTTCAATTGAGATACGTGGAACACATTATGAACTAAACTAAACCATAGTGTAATGATAATAGATATTCCACCTATCTAATCCATTCCAGTATCTCAAAAGGGACAATATATCCAGGGGATAACCTTCCCTGCTTCCCAAAATGATGATGTCCATCTCTTGGATATATCCTCAAAAATACATGATCTCCCAAAGCGAATAACAATGATCTTAGACGAGGATCTTTATATGATTTAAGATGACTCTATCTTGTCTCAATATTCTTTCATAATAGTTTAATCATCTCTATTATTTCATGGAAATATTTTAGCCCAAATATTGAAGTTTCACCTGTTTCCGAAGCCTAATGGAGAACAATAATGTTGCCCATACAATGCCTCAAAAAGAGCCATGTGTATCGAGGATTAATAGATGTAATTGAATAAGAACACCACTAAAGGTATATTATTCTCTCATGAGCCAAAAAAATCTATTACCCATGCTCCAAAACATTTCATCCAATGTTTTTATCATTCGATTAGATTACCCATCCGTCTGAGGATGATACACCGTGGTCATAGTCAAATGAGTCCCAAGGGGTTGTTGTATGGATTTATAGAAAAAATATGTGAACATAAAATATTTTTTTGAGACTATTTACACTGGTATTTCATGCTTATTTATCACATCTCGGATATATATATTTGATAGATCATCCATCGTATGTGTTTTACGAATTTAAATTAAATGACCCAACTTGGTAAGCAGGTCCACTATCGCCCAAATGACATCATGTTTCCGGACAATTCGTGGAAGACCTAAAAAATACATTGATATATTCTCCCATTTACACACTAGGGTGGGTAAATACTACAACATACCATCTTTTCTCTGATGGAATTCTTTAACCAATTAACAAGGTATTCATCATGAGATGAACTCTGTCACCTTCATTTTTATATCGGTCCTCCAAAACTGCACATTTTGCACCTTATACATTATCAGTGTCCCTAGATGTATATACCATATCAAATGGTGGTATGCATGATGTATTAGATCGAAAAAATTCATGGGTACAATCATCTGATCACTAAAACCCAAAACTGAACTCCAATGATGTTAACTGCACTCAGTGGGGTCTCCACCATTGTGTATTGAACTCATTAATAGATATTTTGCATTAGATGTTTGTGCCTCATGGACCATTATTAGAAAATCAAGAACAAGAGTAGATGAAAAAAGAAAAAATTAACATCACCTCGGTCTTCACATTCCACATGAACGTCAGCTAGGACTGACATCAACTACCATTTCCCATAAGCTTCTTTCGCCAACCTAGCATATGACATTCTGCTCACCGCATCTGCCACTAAATTTACATTCCATGGTGTGTAAATAATGTCAAATTCAATCATTTGTAGATAATCCATCCATCTTTATTTCCTCACATTTAAATCTTGCTATGATAAAATTTATTTCAATATTTTGTGATCTGTAACCATATTAAATTTCTAACCAAAGAGATAATTTCTCCATGTTTTTAAATCATGGAAAACTGTATCTAACTCCACGTCATGTGTTGCATGCTCCCTACATTTACTTTAACCATATATAGAAACATGGTCTCCTTGGATGAGAACACATCCCAACCCTGATCCTAAATCATCATAGTACACTAGATATCATTGTCTTTATTATAGAAAGATCATCATATGTGCTGATGTAAGAAGAACGTATTTTTTTGGGAAGGATTTCTTGAATTCATCATTTCATTGAAATTAGTAATTATTCATTGTTAGAGATATCATTGGTGAATCTATTTGTGGGAAATAATGCACATATTGACAGTACTAATAAGCCAGAACAAGAAATCATTATTTGTTAAACTATTCTTTAGTGGTTTCCATGAGAAAACAGCTTCAATTATTTCTGGATAAAAAACCACCATTCATATAAATAACATGGAAAATGAAACATACTTCTTATATCAAAATTCACAATTTGATAATTTTGAATTCAAACAGTGATCTCCCACGATTTGTAACAATGTTTCCCAGTGGTCTTCATGGTCAGGCAATGTCATTGAATACAGAAAAATATCATCCAAAAACACCATAAAAAATAATATATATATTGATGAAATATACAATTAATCAAATCCATGAAGTCCTCTGGAGAATTCATTAGACCGAAAGGCATGGCTGAATATTTGTACTAGACATATTAGATTTGTATAGTTTTCTTTGGAAAATATTCATTCTGAACCTTCAATTAGTGATATGCTAATCACAGTTCAATCATGGAGAAATACTGATTTCCTAATAATTTATTGAACACATAATCAATGTATAGATGTGGATATCTATTTTTTATCGTAACTTGGTAATTCTTATGATAATAGACCCACAGATGAAGAGTTACATCTTCCTTCTTCAAGATCAAAACTTGTAATGTGCATGGAGAGATATTTGTATGAATGAAACCCTTGCTTTCCAACTACTACAACTACACTTTCAATTCACGTAACTCTATTGGTGCCATCAAATAAAAAGGAAGGTAATTAACACTAGTTCTTGGAAAGAGATCAATCATATTCTCCACATCTTTTATTGGTTGTAACATTAAGATGATCATCGGAAACCAATATGGAAAGTGATGCACAACTATTACAAAACTATTCCCTGCAACTCATCCATTGATGCCAAAGTCAACTCCAGCAACTGGTATGGGAACATTCCCATCATTGCTTACTCCATGCTATTTTCACCTTTCAGTATCATCCTCTCCCTTATGATGAAGTGATCTATGTCATCCTCAATCATGAAACTCACTATTATACAATAACATTTCATGTGACATTAAACATTTTCAACCTATCAATACCCTATATTACATCATAAATATCCTTTTACAACATTTATATTTCCCATTTCTGCTCTCCTCCCACAACAGTTATAACACATGCTCTACATGCAAAGGCATGACATTCTATTTCACCAAGAAAAGTTTTCTGTTTAAAAAAAAGAAGTATTTCCATATTTAAAAAGATAAAATATATATCATGAGAAGAAATGAACGAATTTGATGCACATGTATTGAAGAGATCTTTCACAATGGCAAAAATCAAAATAATTATACCAATAACCATAGATGGTCCAGCCTGATCATCGACAATCATTTTCTCAGCTCCGTAAATTTATTTAATAACTATATTATTCCCCTTGTTTCCTTGATGTGATTTACCTAGTTGAGGAGTCAAGGTATTTCTAGAATCCCCATGGATAGCTCATCTCTACTAATGATACTGATTCTGTTTTCCTCTCCCTATTTAAAAATATGATTCTTTGAAAAATTGAAAACTATCTCAAGCACATGACCTCAGATCACTAAAAAAATAGAGCTAAAGATGTACCATATTGTTTTAATTATGAAATTATATAGGTTGTTCAATACACTCTCTCTTTATGTGGTCAGGCGAACCTCATTGAAAACAACATTTATTTCTCTGGGGTCATGGATGACGGTTGACTGATCTAGCTGTCTAGTTCTGATACCCACTTCTACATTGAATAATAGTGTCCCTTTTCCACTTTTTCCCAGAGGTTGTCTTCCCACCATTCCATGTGGGTATCATCACACCTCCTCCCATAGATACTGAGATATCCAATTCATCCACAGTCTCTCTGTTCACCATCTCCATATAATATTTAATACAGATCACCATAATCATCGATTGAATCTCCTGCCATAGCCCCAGTTCAAATAAGTGTGCCTTCAAAGATTAACATGTCACATCCTATGGTGAAAAAATGGACTAAATTCATGAATGTATATACATAATGGGTGATATAGACACTCTCTTGTTTCAAGCTGATGATGTCTACCATTTTTTGAATCATGAACATTGTGATGATAGAATTGTTTCTTAACAATTCCTCAAAATACTTCCATGTAAGTCCTTAATCCAATTTAGAATGCACCGCTAAATCCCACTACTGGAATACAAGATCCTTCGGCATATATGTCACCTACTCGACCTTTATCTCTATTGGTGTACTGATGAAGTCGAAGATACTATTCATCCTACTCAGCCACAACTCCACCTTCTCAGGTTTAGAATCACCCCATATGTTGTGGGGATTTTTGATTCATGAACATGGTGATACGATCCACATGCCCGAGCTCATTTTTCTGGTTCCTTTTTTCCATATCTTGAAAATCATTGACAATACTCTGAACCATCTCTTTTTTCACCCATGGTTTAGGTGCAACCACATTATCTTATACTTATTCATGTTTGTATTGATGAAGCCTACCTGGTGCCATTTTCTAAACCTACAAAAAAACTCCATCAATGTCACTCTCTAGAAAATAATGTCTTAGCCTTTAAAATTCTATCACACTAACTATCACAAAATTGTTTTCCAAGACAACATTATTCCATTTCAACCATTTTTTAAAACATGAAACATGATTTTGGAAATTAAACCATTTTCAAAATACTATGAGAATTACATTTTCCAGAATGTATCATTTGAAAAAAAATCACACTTTTTATAAAAATAACAATTTTTTACAACATGAATCATTCCTTGAATTGATGTGTGCACTCGTAGTGGTAATTCATTCCTCTATAATGCATGTATTGATCTTCCAATTGGCTAAAACCAAGACAATGAGATTCCAATATCTAGGATGTGTCTCCAAATGCTAATGTACCAAACTCCCTTGTACTTGATTTTAACTATATAAGGGTTAGCTATTTTCTTTTAAGTTACACATTTCATGTTCTAATAATCCTACTCATGTCTATGATTTTAGCTCAAATGATAGACAATAAGGAATTTTAACTCTACGACCAAGAACACATATGACCACTTTTTAGGAAAGGACTAAACAAGCAGATATCATTTATACCATCAAGGAAGGAGAGATGGATTGAATTTGCAACAAACATTTCATTCTCATTATTTGAGATTACAACAAGTCATTATTTTGTGTTATGTGACATCCCTACGAAACCAAAGGCTATCAATAAAATCTAAAGGGTTTCAACTATAGGTGGGGTATGATTTACAATTTATGAAATAAATCAACAAACCAAACCTTTCACTAGATAATGAAATAATAAAAGAAAGAAAATTAAAAAAATTAACTTATCTCAAAACCAAATCAAATTGTGCAATACTGGATGACCAAACTAGTTCTAATGTAAACTATGGAAAAAAAACTCAAGACTATAAAGAGGCCACAAGACTCAATGTTCCATAATATCCAATTTCTACTATCTCATACACACCCATGTATCATGAAGTTGTGATAAAAACATGTGAAACGTTACCCTTTACCTTATCATGGAAGATAAAATCTTCCCAAAGCACCAAAGATACAAAGATGGGGTGATTATAAAACATAGTAGGATTTCCCCAATGACATCCCTACTCATGAAACTATGATAGAAATGGATATCCACATTTATATAAATCAGAATATGTAAAACAGTTTAACAAAATAGTTTACAACCAAATGTATACGAGTTATAAAACTGATTTACAACAAAGTGAAAATAATGATCAGTAAAAACTATTTCCAACAAGTTATTTTTATAATAAAATAACTAAACAATGGTTGAAAACCAATTCTTCTTATCATTTCGCATACCAATTCCATTGTTCACAACACAACCACACATGCATGTTTCTTTTGATGGTTCCATGCTCATGTGTGGTCTCTCATACAATTAACTTATGGCCCAATGACACACACCCCTAATCCATGGTCATGTCCATTTTACCCAAATGGTATAGTCCCTTATGAAGGGACCACTAAGAATGATCTCACACCAACACCATTGGTGCCAAATATTTCCATTTCCAACACAAACCAGTTCAATATAATTGTGCTTTTATATAAAACCTAATCACAATCAATTTCAATTGAATAATTTCATTTAAATAAAACCTTCCAATTCATTTATAACATATAATCCAATTCATGTATCAAAAACCCATAATAATATCCTTTTTAAATTATATATTTTAAAACCATGATCAAATGAATTTTACTCAAACACCCAATTTTTCATATTTCACAACAATCACTTATAATAGTTTCTAAAAAGTTCTAAACAATCAGATCACAATCTATTAAACATAAAAAATTAAAATTGAAATCATTTAAATTTTTTCTACTAGGTTGTTCCAATAATGATTTATCTTACCTCAATGGTTTTGATGAAAAACCACAACGAATGAAGAACACACATGTAAACCAGTTCTCACTAATACAACATGGCCTTTTATCAGCTCTAAAAACCTACATTAACAGCACTAGAAAAGATCTGTTAATGTCGACGTAGATAAAGGGGGCCACTTTATCATCTCTATCTTGAGCGCTGATAATGGAGACATTTCTCAGCACCCTTTTAGCACAGTTAATGTAATCCATTATCAACACTCAAAATAGCACTAATAAAGGCACCTTCCCCTACGCCTTCACAACCAGCACCTGCACACCTGCACAAAATAGCACATGCACACGAACCAAGAATTGAAAGACAACACAGAGCACACAATATTTTGACAAACAATGTTGTATACATTTACATAACATCATCAATACAAAAAAACACACTACAATATACATTTCAAACAATGTTTTACATGGTTACAATTACAATTATCCAACAATAGTTATAAACATTAATGTTTCATCCTTTGATATCTTTTATCCCCTCTCGAAAATTGTTGTCAACGGTATTTTTTTCCGAACAATGCATCCAAACTCAAGGAAAAAAATTCACCTATATAAGAAATCAAATATTATGTTAGTAATACAATAATTAAATAAATTAAAACATTAATGTTAACGAATACATTAATATTGAAATGTGAAACTAGAATATGGAAGTGATAAACTAAAAAGTTTTCTTTCTGATAACAATGAATTGGAATAATGTAAAATCAATATGTTTTTGGATGATTTATCTCATTTAATAAATACTGATTCTTTATCTAATGAAAAGCATTACGGGTCACACGGTGCATTATATTGAGGTGCTTCTGATTTGTACACGTCAAAAATGATTCATGGTTCATTTTCCTAAATTATTTAAACAATCCAAACACATTTTCTTGGTTTTGTTTATGTCACTTGTGTGGTTTTCTAATGTTAATGTCAATTTGAAACTGATATCAGTCACTTTTAGCCATACCAGTCACACCGTGCATCGGATTGAGGTGAAATTGATTCGTACACATCATAAATGACTTATGGATAATTTTCCTAAAGTATAAAAACAATACAAACACGTTTCTCAGTTTGTTGTATGTCACTTGTATGTTTTCTAAAGTTAATGTCAATTTGAAACTGATATCAGACACATTTAGACATACTAGTCACATCGTGCGTCGGATTGAGGTGTGGTAGATTCGTACATGTCACAAATGACTCATGTATTTTTTTCCCTAAATTATCAAAACAATCCAAATGTGTTTTCTCATTTTTCCATATGTCACCTGTGTGGTTTCCTAAAGTTAATGTCAAATTGAACTGATATCAGACACTTTTAGCCATACCGGTCACACCATGTGTTTGATTGAGGTGTGGATGATTTAAAAATAAAAAATGATTCATGGATAGTTTTTCTAAGGTATCAATACAATCCGAACACGTTTGCTCAATTTTCCATATGTCACTTGTGTTGTTTTCTAAATTTAATGTCAATTTGAAACTGATATCAGACACATTTAGCCATACCGGTTATACTGTGGGTCGGATTAAGGTGTGTTTGATTCATACACGTCACAAATTACTCATGGATCATTTTACTACTGTATCAAAACAATATATATGTGTTTTCTCGGTTTTTTTATGTCACCTGTGTTGTTTTCTAATGTTAATGTAAATTTGAAACTGATATCAGATAGTATTAGCCATACCGATCACAACGTGTGTCAGATTGAGGTGTAATTGATTCTTACTCCTCAAAATGACTCATGGATAATTTTCCTAAAGTTTCAAAACAATTTGAATGTGTTTTCTTGGTTTTTTGTATGTCACTTGTGTTGTTTTATAAAGTTAATGTCAATTTGAAACTGATATCATACACTTTTAGAAATACCGGCCACACCGTGCATCTGATTGAGGTTTGGTTGATTCTTACACGTCACAAATGACTCATGGAACGGTTTCCTAAAGTATAAAAACAATACAAACTCGTTTTCTTTGTTTTCTGTATGTCACTTGTGATGTTTTCTAAAGTTAATGTCAATTTGAAACTAATATCAGACACATTTAGCCATATCGGTCACATCGTGCATCAGATTGAGGTGCAGTTGATTTGTACATGTAACAAATAAAACAAGGATCTTTTTTAGAAAGTATCAAAACAATCTGAATGCGTTTGTTCAGTTTATTGTATGTCACTTGTGTTGTTTTCTAATGTTATTGTCAATTTGAAACTGATATCATACACTTTTATCCATACTAGTCACACAGTATATCGGATTGATGTGTGGTTGATTTTTACATGTCACAAATGAATCATAAATCATTTTCCTAATGTATCAAAACCATATGAATGTGTTTTTTATGTTTTTCGTTTCTCACTTGTGCTGTTTTCTAAAGTTAATGTCAATTTGAAACTGATATCAGGCACTTTTTTCGTTACCGGTCACACTGTTTATCAGATTGATGTGTGGTTGATTTTTACCCATCACAAATGACTAATGGATCATTTCCATAAAGTATAAAAACAATCTGAATGTGTTTTACCCGTTTTTTGTATGTCACTTTTGTTGTTTGCTATAGTTAATGTCAATTTCAAACTAATATTAGGAACTTTTTTCCATATCGGTCACATCGTGTGTCAGATTGAGGTGTGGTTGATTCGTACAAGTCCAAAATGACTCATGTATCATTGTCCTAAATTATCAAAACAATTCGAATACATTTTCTTGGTTTGCCTTATGTCACTTGTGTTGTTTTTTAATGTTAATGTCAATTTGAAACTAATATCAGACACTTTTATCCATACCAGTCACACTGTACGTCAGATTGAGGTGTGGTTGATTCTTAAATGTCACAAATGACTCATAGATCATTTTCCTAAAGTATAAAAACAATCCGAATATGTTTTCTCAGTTTTCCGTATGTCGCTTGGGTTGTTTCTAATGTTAATGTCAATTTGAAACCGATATTAGACACTTTTAGCCATACCGGTCACACTGTACATCAGATTTAGGTTCAGTTGATTCTTACACGTCACAAGTGACACATGGATCATTCTCATAATGTATCAAAATGATCGGAATTCATTTTCTCAGTTTGTTTTTTGTCACTTGTGTTGTTTTCGAAAGTTAATATCAATTTGAAACTGATATCAGACACTATTATCCATACCGGTCAGATCGTGTGTTGGATTGAGGCACAGTTGATTCGTACACATCACAAATGACTCATGGATCTTTTTTGTTAAGTATCAAAACAATCCATATGCTTTTTATCGGTTTTCCATAAGTCACTTTTGATGTTTTCTAAAGTTAAGGTCAATTTGAAACTATTTTTATACACATTTAGCTATACCAGTCACACCATACGTCAGATTGAGGTGAGGTTGATTTGTACACATCATAAATGACTCATGGATCATTGTACTAATGTATCAAAACAGTATGAATGCATTTTTTTGCTTATTTTATATCAATTGTGTTTATTTCTGATGTCAATATCCATTTCAAACTGATATCAGACACTTTTAGCCATATCGGCCACACCATGCATCATATTATCGTTTGACTGATTTCTAAACATCAAAAATGACTCATGGATCATTGTCCTAAAGTATAAAAACAATCCGAATGTGTTTACACAGTTTTTCATATTTCACATGTGTTGTTTTCTAATGTTAATGTCAATTGGAAGCTAATATCAGGCACTTTTATCCATACCAGTCACACCGTGCATCGTATTGAGGTACGGTTGATTCATACACATCACAAATGACTCATGGATCATTGTCCTAAATTATCAAAACAATCTGAATGCGTTTGATCGGTTTTCCATATATCACATGTGTTGTTTTCTAAAGTCAATGTCAATTTGAAACTGATATCAGACACATTTGGCCATGTCGATCACACCGTGCGTCAGATTGAGGTGTGGTTGATTCATACATGTCACAAATGACTCTGAGATCATTGTCCTAAAGTATAAAAACAATCCGAACGTGTTTTCTCAATTTTTCGTATGTCACTTGAGTAGTTTTCTAAATTTAATGTCAATTTCAAACTGATATCAGACACTTTTAGCCATACAAGTCACACTATGTGTCAGATTGATGTGTGGTTGATTCGTACACATCAAAAAACCCGCACCTCTGACATGACCATATTGTTCTGGCAATTTCAAGGTCGCTAAAAGTATTTTCGCATCACGTACAGGTGTTGTTGATTCATGTGACTATGTCAAATAAAAAATATTGGAAAATAAGTAATCATCGTTATGTAATAATGATTTAAAGAAAAAAATATATTATGTCATACATACACATATTTCCCAATATTTTTGAGTTTTTTCGTCATCCAGTTTCCCCTTTTTATTAACACGACCCTCCATTCATAGCACGTGGCGTGGGATGGAAGTGGCTTTGGATTTGAATCATCAATCTGTATATAAATATTGAAACATGGTTACAGTGTTGTTTTATGTCACATAAAAGTATTACAATAATTTTAAAATATGTAACAATTGTTTTTCAATTAAAGCGTACCCCAACCTTGCTTTATGGTAGGGGTACGCTGGTTTTGTTGGGCATTCTTTTTTTTCTGCACTCAATTGTTGTTTCATAAATAAAAAACATGCAGTCAAAGTGATGAGTACAAGGAACATTAAACAACATGTTACCAACCAAAATGTACATAGAAAGTATTCTCTGCATGATGGTTGCAAAATGCATCCTATGCCCCATGGGATATCAAGTGTGCATAAAGAGGAGGTGGGTGTGGCTTGATTTTCCCTTTAGCATCTATCATTTTACATTACATTAAAATTGTGTGAAAGCCACAATTAACCCTTCATGTCAGTCATAATACATATTCTTTTTGCATACATCTACATTAAAATCACTCAGCAATACATGATGAAGAGTTACTTAATATTTCATTATTTTATTTTATTTTATTTTAATAAATTAAATATATTATATCATAATGTTAATATAATCTCTTACCACGTTAATGTTTTCAGCCCTCTGACAACATGGTTCCATGACTCTACATCAATCACCACATTTTTCCGAGTGATGTTTCTAATGTAGCTACTAAACATGGCTTTTTGGGGTTTACATGTTGGCCTCTCTTATTCCATCCCAACTCATATTTGATGCCTTTTTATATTTCCTTATGGATTTTGGCTAAAACTGTCAAACTACACTACAACTTTTTTTTATGCCTTCGGGGATTCATTGCCTACCATTTCCTCAGTTTCTGCATCATCATTATGTTCCTCTGAAGTGCTATTATCGGCATTAGGACCAGCAACCATAGGTTGAGAAACCTGTTGTACGTCAGTAGTGGGACCAGCTATAATAGTTTGAGAAACCTGTTGTACCTCAGCAGTGGGACCAGATGCAACCGGATGAGAGACATGTTGTACCTCAGTAGTGGGACCATCGACAATAGGTTGATAAACCTATTGTGTCTCGGGATTGGCTGCATCAACAGGTGTAGAAGTCATTATATGAAGAAGTGGTTTAACATTTAATTTAGATCACATAAAATCAGCAGTGAAAAGATAATAACATAATTTAACACAATATATATTAAAATAAAAAATTACCTAATTATTGAACTCACTTTTTTTAAAGGATGAAGGGATTTTACCCCTCTATCGACTATCCATATCCCTTCATTATGGTCTCCTATGACATACAAAATGTCGTCTATATTGGGACCACTAAAAAATGATTGTGAAGTCCCAATGAAAGGTTTATCCTCCATTGAATTTTCATCTATCCCTTCAGTTTTTTTGGCCTATAACAGAACAATTGATCAGTTTTGGTTTGCGGGATCTGGAACATAAAATACTTGCACTTCTTGTGATTCCATTATAAACAGTTCGTATTTCTCCCATTCCTTACTGAAATAAACTTTCACAAATCCTAATTTATCTATTTTAATGGCACTCCTATTATCAACCAACTTTCATTGAAAAACTGGAACTTGGAATTCTGTATAATCCAATTCCATATTTGTGTGATGATGCCAAATTATGAAATATTCGCATAAATTGGATTTCTGTCCTTAGCACCAGAAACATGCATTGCTTCATCCACAAGTGTAATCCCACTATTCTGCATGGTACTATCTTCATCATGTTCATTAGTATAAAATCTATAACTGTTAAATACATAAGCATTGTAAGATAATATATACAAACATGGTCCACTGGCTATCCATCGATGTCGTTCTAAAATTGACTCTGGATTTTTTCCGACTTCTTAAAAATATGGTCCCAAAACCATCCAATAAACTATCGATTATGTGTAACCAATATCCATTTTTTGTCAATAGAGGGGTTCAAATGCTTGTAAATTTCTTTGTGGGTTTCAACATATGGGTCAACAGTGAAACTGTTCTGCAAAACATAATGGTGGGCCTACTCCAGATCTGTAATATTGATTGTGACAACCTATCTTCAAGAAATTCCTTCACACTCATCCCACCCAGCGTGATGAGATTTCGGTTGGCCAATGCTTTCCACACCAGACAAGTATTTTGTATAGAATTCAACGGCTTCGTCAATAATATATCGCTTTTCAATACAACCCTCTGGCTGACTTTGATTTTTGACATACCCTTTCAAAATATTCATATACCGTTCAATGGGGTACATCCATCTGTAATGTACAAGACCACATAGTTGAATCTATCTCACCAAGTTGACCATAAAATGAACCATCATATCACAAAAAATGAATTCGGCAAGAACATTTCTAATTCACATAATATGACGGAAACTTCTCTTCCCATAGTTGGAAATTTATCTAGGACTACAAATTTGCTACATATATCTTTGATGAGGAAATATAGTTTCATTAATTTATGGTGGACATTCCAAGGAAAAATGCACCATAAAGAAATAAGTATGAGATCTTGAAACAAATATGGAATTCATGTGATTTCAGACCTTTTAACTTCATGACTCTCATTGTCACGAGGTTCCTGATATTTGAAGAATACCCCTATGGAACCATTATGTCATTCAAGATGTTTCAAAAATGATATCTCTCCTCCCTGGAAAGAGAGTCAGTAGCAGGAGGAATAAATGTTTGTTTTTCACCCTTCACTGGTGCCAAAACTTCTCGTATTCCCATCTCAACCATGTCCAACCTATCCTTAATTCCATATTTTGTTTTTCTATGTGTATTTAGTAATGTGACAATGACAATATCAAATAAATTTTTTTCTACATTCATAACATCAATAAAATGTCAGACATACAAACGATTCCAGTATTGTAATTAAAAAAACTGATCTCTTTTTCCATCAGATTTTAATAATTTTTTTGATGTCGGTTTACCAAAAGTAGTGTCCACATTTTTAACTACATCAATCAATAGATCGCCTGTTAGTGAAGAAGGTTATGTAAATTCTTCTGAACTTCCATCGAATGATGTCGTCCAAGATCGGTATATATGTCGTCGGGGTAGAAATATGCGATGTCCTGGAAAAACAGTCTTCGATGAATGTTTCAACCTAATTGATTGTGTACCTTGTTTAGAAATGGGACACCCTCAAGTTCCTTTAATGCTATATCCTGAAAAATGTCCATAATTAGAGATGTCATTTATCATCCCATTCAACAAGGCTCACAATGTGAAATCTTCCTTTTTGTAAGCATCATACAATGTAACACCTGAATCCCACAATAATTTCAAATCATAGATCAATGGAGCTAAATAAACAACAATATCCTTACCCGGCTATTTGGTCCTGATATACGCATAGATAACTTGATGTATTTTTGTTTCATGCATAACCATGGTGGTAATTTATAATTTACCAACATAATTGGCCATTTACTGTGATTGTTGCTTTGAAATCCAAAAGGATTCATTCCATCTATAGAAAACACTAGACGAAGGATTCTTGACTCGTTTCCAAATTCATGATACTCATGATCAATTAACATCCACTAAGGAGAGTATGCCTGGTGGCGTAGTATCCCAACTTTAATTCTTATATTTTCATGGAATTTCAATAGTTATTTTGTATCCTCACTTTCATATAGGTGCCTAAACGTTGGAATGGTTGGAATGTACCATGAAACATTAGTAGGACTGGATTCAACTTTCTTGTATCGAGAAGTACCACACTTAGGGTATTCATTAAGTGATTTGTGATCCTTGCGAAATAGTATATAGTCATTCGAGTAGGCGTGTATTCTTTCATAGATCATACCCATCAAGGGTAGCATTAGTTTAGCGTCGTATGTTCGGATCGGGAGCTCATTATTTTCTGAGAGCATGTCATTAAGCAGAACAAGTAGTTCCATAAAACTGGTGTTACTCCACCCGCTCTCTGTGTTCAAATTATGCAGCTTCAGTACGTTGGGCAATGCTGTATATTTTGTGCAACTAGAATGTAATATTTTCATTGCACAAATTTTTAACTTCTCAAACAATTTTGGGTAATCAAGAAGTTCATATTTGACATCCCTTTTCATTTACTCAATACGATATTCATCATCATTCACATCTGTAATCACATCCTCTATATGGTCATCTTCATTGTTCATGCTTGTAATCTTATCAGATGATCCCTAAAATGCAGTGTTATCCCAGCCACTACTTACATTCGTTGATTCCCCGTGCTTATTCCAACATGTATAACTCTGATCTATTCCGTGATAGATCAAGTGTTCTTCCAACTCCTCTGGAGTAATTTGTTTTGAATAAAAACAACGTAAACATAGGCAAATAATTTTAGAAGCATCATATGCATGATCATTTGCAATCTTGACAAAGTCTTTCACTCCTTCATCATACTCTTTTTTCAACCGATTGGAATTCATACATTCTTTATTTATATTAATCCGATTTGAAATCCAAATGATGCGTATATAGGTTAGGGAGAAGGATTGTGAGTATATTTTATATAAAAAACTGGATAATTCAAAAATGGTGTGGGCGTGCTCCTTATTAGGAAATCCGGGGTGGTACTTGGGATTCATCCATTCTATTCCTCTCTTTGATCCCCCTGATGGGGGTGGTTCTTGGGAAATTTTTATAGTGAATCAGTGAGTTCTTTCCTCATAATTCCTCCATTACTATTATCCTTTTTTCCCCTTGATTTGGGATGATTTTATCTTGGGCTTGTGTGGTGATTTTACTATATCATCTTCAAATCAATTCATATGATGTAGATTTTGTTTGTTTTGGCTATAGGTTATCCTCGTATGATGAACGCACCATGATTTGGGTGGTTTAGGTGGTGTTGTGTTTACCAAGGAGTTTTTAAAAGATTATTCCTAAATATATTAATGTGAATAATTAATTATAAGTTTCTTTAATTAATTATTAGTGAATTGTTCCTTGAGATTGGGTCTCAGTCATTGGTACAGGATTAGATAAGGAATTTATAGTCTTGGTTGAGGATGAGTTGATCTTGGTGAGGGGGTTACTCTATTTTTTGAGGTAGGTGGACCCTATAATACAAAACCATCTTCCAATTTATGCATGATTGTGCATTCATGCAAGAGCATATGTATAAGGCCCCGACCTTAAACCTTACTTAATATTGAATTAAATGAATAATTCACATTTAGGATCTTTTCAGGTTTATAGTTTTAGAGAATTTGGACATAACTATTACATCTCAAAAGATTAAAAAGTAGAAACTTTTATTAAGTTCCCATAAAATAAAAACTCTTAAAAAGAAACATGTCCAGTTCCATGTTTTAGGTTGCATGACTTTCCCTTGATCCCATCCTTGACCCTATTCCACGTTAAGTTCTGTGAAAAAATTTCAAAAATGTGGGATGAGCATAAAAACTTAGTAAGGGATACACAATGAATGAAAACTATTAGTTTTTCAAAACAACAAGTAAACCATGTATACTTTATCAAAGTAATACTTTTCACATTTTCGAAGTAGTAAAAACTCTTCACTGAATAAATGTTCATTACTTACCCTTCAGTAACCAAAAGATTACCATAAAACTCATATAAAGATCACATAACATATAAAGGTAACTTGGGACATAAACATACTTAAGTGGAATAACCATAAGGTCGACTTCCACACATATCACTTAATGGAATATCCATTTGTCCAACTTCCATACATACTTAATGGAATAGATATACGGATGACTTCCATAACCAATGCATTGGAGGTTATAATGTAACCACCCGTCCTGGTATTCACGGCACCACCCATCATATGGTTTATCACGTAACCACCCGTAAAATGTCCAAGTACCACTATAAAATTATCACACATAAAACCAATATAAAGGAATGATAACATTTCCACATTTCAATCACAATATATCATTTAAATATATTGACAAAATAGAATCCTTCATCAAAAACATTTTCAATACCAAAATACATAAAATAATATATGGTATTTATTTTATTTTAAAAACATTACGACTTGTTGAGGAAGCCAATGATCAAATAATACTTGCGGCGGCGGATAATGTCGTTGTCATCACATACGTTAAAAGAAACAATCCTTTTTCTCATTTAGTAATACGCTTCGTAGAAAAAGATTAATTTTGTATAAAAGTAAATGTCAAAGGGGTTTATACACCGTATAAAAGAAAGTTGTGTATAAAATGAAATATTCCTCAATGAAAGGAGATTGAGACGAAGTCCCTTATAAAGACGATATCCTTGGTTTAAGGATAAATCAATTAAATAATTATGTGCGACAAAAGAATACACCAAATATAATTGGATATTAATTGTAAACAAATCAGAGGTTATTCACACATATTCATAGAACGACATATTCAAGGAGTATAAGATTATCCCAAGGAATCAAATTTGGGTTAAGAAGTTCCCTTGCAAAAATTTGACAGCCTAATGACATTACTACAAAATTCAGAAAATTAGTTTATGAGAGATAAAAAGGGTATCTCATCACATGCAAATAAAATTTAATTCAATGAGGATATAGAAGAACATATCCCAACATAATATTATGTGAATTAAAAGACATAACAAAAGATGTCTTTTAATAAGAGGAGGGTAAAAGGTTCCCTTACCGACATGGGTATCTTTCGAAACAAACACCCCGTGAAAGAAGGACATTACAACTTTGATGTATATACTCATAAATGAATGTATATTACACAATGAGTAAAATAATGGGCAGTACATACAACACTCAAAGGAAATTGTGGAAAATTTAGCATAAATCTCACGTGAATAAATGTGAGATGAAAAATCCCTTACAAAAACTCAGCAGCCTAACGGCGCCACTTAAAACATACAAAATGGATTGATGAGAGAGAATAGGGTCTCTCATTATATGGACATAAAAATTATAGTATGAGGAATATAAAAGAACATTCCAAAAAATAAGAAAGATGATCTTAAAAGAAATGTCATAAAAGAGAGTACTTAAAAAGAAAGAGAGGGGTAGGATCCCTTACCTCGGGTCTGACTGGACTCGATCATTCTATAATCTCCGGAATAATAAACTTGACTTATTTTATACTTCCGTAAGAACGTTTTTCTAGTTCATTATTCCTTTTATATCACTTATTACCATGTCATGAACATTATGTAATCATTTAAGTTAATAATAGTTGTTTTGTCGTTATTTGGTACTTAAGTCAAAAGTGAACTTCTTATATTTACAAGTTGTTCACATAGTCAAATATCCATTATCTCAATAATCAGATTCATTATTTGGATATCATATATATCATATATATACATAATATACATGTATTTATAATATTACATAATCATTCAAGGGTAAGAAATGAAATGCACCGTTCATGGAGACGGTAAGCCATACGTACACATGAACGCTACTTTCATTTCAATCTCATACTTTAATGGAAAGAAAAAAATAATGATATAAAGTTATATTATAACTCCAGTATAACATCATATATAATAACTTTAAATCCATCCTTTATATGTCCCACATATGGCATTAACGAATCAAATCACTTTGAGGGGGTGGTAGTCCGCACTTCCTAAAATGAAGATATCGCGTATACCCATAATGGAAGTCATAAAGGTATTCCACAAATGAAAAATACATAAGCTTAAGTAAAACATAAAAATATTATATATCATATATAAACATAGTTACATCTTAATGGCCACATTTGAAGGTGTTATATGAGTGTTGAACAATCATCGTTTCGTGTGGCAGAAATTCACCATCCACCGAAATAGTATGTTCTTTTACCATTAGATGAAGGTGTGTGTAATTGTAGCTCGAATCCTTATTATAAAAACTTCCTGGTATATTTAATATACTGTATTTTTTACAAAATAAATTAATAAAAAGAGTTTAGGGGGTTGGAGAAGCAAAATAAAACAAAAGTGCACAAGTGAAGACGTTACCTTAAAACAGGGTAACTCCCTTTGGTTTGAACCAAAAGGGTTTCTTGAAGAGCATCCTACCTATGTTAAGAAATCTACGATGAGTAGAGGGATGTGGAGAGACAAAATAATCTGAGGTTGTACGAACCAACGGTTTGAGATGTGTGGGTAAGGTGGTAGAGGTGGGGGCCTTTTATAAGAGGAGAGGAGGGGCACTCTTGGAAAAGTATAAAATGATACATTATTTTCAAATGGTTTTCAGATTTTAATGGTCCCACATTGATGTTTTTCGAGGATAAGGTGATAAGGGTTCGAAATACACCCATCCAATAGGTTTTTGACATGTGTAGGTCCTAGATGTTTCATTATCATTCCATTTTATTTAAATCGTTAAATAATGAGGTCATCACTGCATCATCATGATGTCATAAATAATTTAATTTAATTAATTTCTAAAATTTATATAAAAAATACTATGATGTGGGAAATATTTTTAGCTTTCCAATGAATATTTATAGTCAAAATTCTGACTTGTATAAACACATGTAAAAATAATTTTAGTAAAACAAATCATGTTTGTGACATTTTTCTTTTAACTTTAAATAAAAGGCATAAATGTCATTATCAAACCCAAGTGGCTCCATGGGGTACCAAAAATCAACCCATTGGTTGTCGTGGTCGGCCATAACTCATACAATATGGTTAAGACAAGTGTCAAGATATTTTCATTTTATTATAATATCATTTTTACCTTAAATCACACTAATTATCTTTAATCCTGATTAAGAAAACATAAAACTTACATTTCATCAAAAATTATTTTCATCCCATTGAAGCACGTTTTACATAACAATTAAAATCATTTAAATTGGATTTTTTAAATTCAACTCACATAAGTGGTAAAGTCCCATTTAAATGAAAAATCATATTTTGTAACCACTACTTTGTGGTTTCACTATTAATAAAAAATTGATGTTTTTCAGAAAAATACCAAAAATTCACCCTAAGCTATATTTGATATTCTGAATTAAAAAATGATGTCTATTTTACCAAATTCATAACATAGAAGTTGAATTAATTAATTTTATAAATAAATCCCGCTGTTAAAACAAATAGCGTGTTTTTATGAAATAATATCTTTCAAAAGATTGACACTCGTTTATGTCCAATCATAAAGTGATATTAATTACAATGACCACCATTGGATTAAATGGTAAAAATATATTCTATTTACACTTTAAAACCAATTAAAACTATAATCTAATCATATAAATAAATTAGATTAAAAAGAGGTTTTGAATTAAAATACAACAGTTTTCACTATTCATTAAAAATTGAACTTTTTCGGAAAAATACCAAAACTTTACACAAAGTAAATTTTGATGTCCCGATTATAAAGAAGAATTTTATTTTTTCATATATAACACATAAAATTTTCAAAAGTGGATTTAAAAGACGTTCGCTATCAAAAGGCAGTTAATTGACCTTTTAAAGAATATTAGACTGTCTACGCGTAAAATTAGATTCATTCGCATTTTTAATCCTATATAATTTATTGTAAAGAGTAAAAATATTTGACAAACATATATAATAATTTTGTAGTAAGTTATTTTCATTCCCGCCATTAAAACGGCTAGGCATTAACTACCATTTAAAATAATATTATTTTATTATTATAGGGAAACGTAAGATTCCCAAGAAACTAGTTGTTTCGTATCGGGTACACCATCAAGCATAGCATCCCCTTTAAAGTAATATTAATATTTCATTCACAAATATGGATAAATATAAAAATGTCATATTCATTATTTACCTGGGGTGTTATATCCTTCCCTCCTTTTCGGAATTGCATCCTCGCAATATTAAAATTGAACTTGGAAACATCCTTGAAAGTCCAACATCGGAACAAGAGTCGGTAAAAGAATCACTTTAAAATAATGATAGATATGTACAGAGGTCACCCGAGTTAACCCATACTAGGATTACAAGTATGAAAATACGGAAATGGAGGAAAAAACAATGGGTCATGTTCTGATGGACAATGATAGTAAACATGTCTAGGAGAAAGTTAACCATAAGAAAATCACAAACTTATGATGGGTTAAACAGTATTCAATTCCCCAGTAGGAAAAGTTAACAGAAAACATTTTTGTTTTAAGTTACTTTTTATTGAGGAATTTATTTTTGAGCTTAACTATATCATAATGAAACATGCTTACATATCATGTAGACTTTCAACTTTTACTATATTCCTTAACCAAACTCATATTTTCTCCAAAAGACGAGTATTTAGGAAGACTTGTTTGCATTAAGAGTACTATAATCAATTTCTAGAGAATCACCTAATCCAAAATAGAGAAATATATACTTCCCATGTCTTTAGACTCTAACCAAAACCAAAACCAAAAAGGTTATTACAAGATCAGATAATCCAGAAAAGGATAACCCTTTATAAAAGGAAAATCTATTCATACTCTCCAAAATATTCCCAGCAAAACCCAAAGTTCAATGAGGACCATTCGATAAACAATTTTCCCATAAAATTCTTCAGAGTAGACCAAAATAATATTGAATCCCAAATATTTGAAGGATTTAGTCACATAGTCTTCCATGTTAAGTCGTAACATTTATCTTAAAAAGAACATCAGTTTCTCCTAACGTCTCGCATTGAAAATTAATTAACCTAATCACATATCCTCAATGATAAGTTAATCATTTTCATAAAAACCCAAAATCAACTTACTCTTAATTCATAATGTCACCTAACTGAAAATAATAAGTCATACTAACCAGGGACTTCACGTAGTCCAGTGGTAGGCGATAAATACCCATTGCACTTTGGTTTTGGGTTTGATTCCCGCAACTTTGTCCGACGCGACGGGTTGTCACACGGTCTGCGTGATGTCTTTTTTCCAAAACTACCTAATTGATAAAACATTCCCCAATAATGAGATAAAATCTTCAAAAATAACCATAATGTAATTTAACCTCAATTTTATCTCATGACTTTCACTTTCCATTATTACATATAGTAACCCATAATTACCTCAAAATTAAGGATCATATAAACCCAAATGGTTCTTTATAACTATGTATACAAAAGAAAAGATTACTATTCTTTGAATAAAATTTTCATATATCAAACATTAGTGTTACACATACTATAAAAAGTCTTCTAATGTACCCCATCATCAAAAGAGACTTAATACTTTTAAGAATTTCACTATAACTCTTGAAGCCCTTATATGTTGACTTCATACTCATTAAACATTCCTCATGATCTTTTATCCATTCCTTTCCAACTTATTCTGAAATACATCTTTCCAACAAACAAAATCATGAATCATATCCTAATATTCCAAAATAGGAAAACAAAAGTTAAGAAATAATCCATACCATTGATTGGACATTTTCAGTTTCTTTATCCTCAATCAGAATGGCATTAGTTATTGGTAAATGAATATTTGTACGATCTTGGTGATCCCATTCCCGAAACTTCATTATAGGACATGTGTTTGCATAATGACCATGCAGACCAAATTTAAAACATTCAACTGATCCCTCAGAAAGAACATCTTTCCCTTTCATCGATTCAACTGGATGCTTCCTTTTTCCATGGAAATTTCTTGCTTTATGATCTTCATTTCCACATCTATAGCATATTTCTGTCCCTTTGAAACATTTTCCTAGGTGTTTCTTTCCACATCTTTGACACATAGGGTTTTGAACACCCTTACATTTATGATTATTACCTGCAGTTCCGTAAGGATTTGCTTCTCGCATATATGATGCCTTATAGAAATTACCAAGGTTTAGGTGGTCAATCATGACTCTGGATAGTTGGTTGAGGATATACACAAGAGTTCTCATTGCAGCTCCCATATCATTCAGTTGCTCACTCAGAAAACTGTCATAGTTTCCTTCACATCCACTGTTACATTGGTGCCTGCTAGATCCATCCATTTACTAAAACCAAAAAGGTCAGTGTGAGTATATCAACAAAACCTTCATGTACTATTGAGGAAGATAAACACTAAGTTATACTTACTCATTCACTATATCTAAACCTAGGACTCTTTATGAAATCTTAACCATTATGGTAATGCCACTTATGCTTAAAGAATACCCCAACCCCTAATGTTATCTAAACCGACCTCTGATACCAACTATAAGGCCCCGACCTTAAACCTTACTTAATATTGAATTAAATGAATAATTCACATTGAGGATCTTTTCAGGTTTAGAGTTTTAGAGAATTAAGACATAACTATTACATATCAAAAGATTAAAAAGTAGAAACTTTTACTAAGTTTCCATAAAATAAAAACTCTTAAAAAGAAACATGTCCAATTCCATGTTTTAGGTTACATGACTTTCCCTTGATCCCATCCTTGACCCTATTCCATGTTAAGTCCTATGAAAAACCTTTCAAAAACTTGGGATGAGCATAAAAAGATCAGTAAGGGATACACAAAGAATAAAAACTATTAGTTTTTCAAAACAACAAGTAAACCATGTATACTTTATCAAAGTATTAATTTTCACCTTTTCGAAGAAGTAAAAACTCTTCACTGAATAAAAGTTCATTAGTTACCCTTCTGTAACCAAAAGATTACCAGAAAACCCATATAAATATCACATAAAATATAAAGGTAACTTGGGACATAAACATACTTAAGTGGAATAACAATAAGGTTGACTTCCACACATATCACTTAATGGAATAGCCATTCGGCCAACTTCCATACATACTTAATGGAATAGCCCTACGGCCGACTTCCATACCCAATGCATTGGAGGTTATAACGTAACCACCTGTCATGGTATTCACGGCACCACATGTCATATGGTTTATCACGTAACCACCTGTAAAATGTTCAAGTACCATTATAAAATTATAACACATAAAACCAATATAAAGGAATGATAAAATTTCCACATTTCAATCACAATATATCATTTGAATATGTTGACAAAGTAGAATCCTTTATCAAAAACATTTTCAATACAAATATACATAAACGATTATATGGTATTTATTTTATTTTAAAAACATTACGGCTTGTTGAGAAGCCTAAGATCAAATAATACTCACGACGGTGGATAAGGTTGTTGTCACCGCATACGTTAAAAGAAACATTCCTTTTTGTTGTTTAGTAAAACGCATCGTAGAAAAAGATTCATTTTGTATAAAAGTAAAAGTCAAATAGGTTTATACACCGTATAAAAGAACGTTGTGTATAAAATGAAATATGCCTCAATGAAAGGATATTGAGATGAAGTCCCTTACAAAGACGGTATCCTTGGTTTAAGGATAAATCAATTACATAATTATGTGTGACAAACGAATACACCAAATATAAGTGGATATTAAGGGTAAAAAAATCAGAGGTTATTAACACATATTAATAGAATGACATATTCAAGGAATATAAGTTTATCCCAGAGAATCAAATTTGGGTTAAGAAGTTCCCTTGAAAAAATTTGAAAGCCTAATGGCGTCACTACAAAATTCAGAAAATGAGTTTATGAGAGATAAAAAGGGTATCTCATCACATGGAAATAAAATTTAAATCACTAAGGATATAGAATAACATATCCCAACATTATAGTATGTGAATTAAAAGACATAATAAAATAAGTCTTTTAAAAAGAGGAGGGTCAAAGGTTCCCTTACTGACATGGGTATCTTTCGAAACAAACACCTCATGAATGAAGGACAATACAACATTGATGTAAATACTAATAAATGAAAGTATATTACACAATGAGTAAAATAATGGGCAGTACATACACCACTCAAAGGAAACTGTGGAAAATTTAGCATAAATCTCACGGGAATAAAAGTGAGATGAAAAATCCCTTACGAAAACTCGGCAGCCTAACGGCGCCACTTAAAACTTACAAAATGGATTGATGAGAGAGAATAGGGTCTCTCATCATATGGAAATAAAAAGTACAGTATGAGGAATATAAAATAACATCCCCAAAAATAAGAAATATGAGCTTAAAAGAAATGGCATAAAAGAGAGTACTTAAAAAGAAAGAGAGGCGTAGGATCCATTACCTCGGGTCGGACTTGACTTGATCGTTCTATAATCTCCTGAATAATAAACCTGAGTTAATTTATACTTTCTTAAGAACCTTTTTCTAGTTCATTATTCCTTTTATATCACTTATTACCATTTCATGAACATTATGTAATCATTTAAGTTAATAACGGTTGTTTTGTTATTATTTGGTACTTAAGTCAAAAGTGAACTTCTTATAATTACAAGTTATTCACGTAGTCAAATATCCATTATCTCAATAATTATATTCATGATTTGGATATCATATATATCATATATATCCAGAATGTACATGTATTTATAATATTACATAATCATTTAAGGGTAAGAAATGAAATGCACCGTTCATGTAGACGGTAAGACGTGCGTACGCATGAACGCTACTTTCATTTCTATCTCATACTTTAATGGAAAGAAAAAAATAATGATATAAAGGTATATTATAATTCTAGTATAAAATCACATATAATAACATAAAATCCATCCTTTATATGTCCCACATATGGAATTAACGAATCCAATCACTTTGAGGGGGCAGTAGTCTGCACTTCCTAAAATGAAGATATCGCGTATACCCATAATGGAATCCATAAAGGTATGACACAAATGGAAAATACATAATCTTAAGTAAAACATAAAAATATTATATATAATATATAAACATAGTGACAACTTAATGGCCACATTTGAAGGTGTTATATGAGTGTTGAACAATCATCATTTCGTGAGGCAGAAATTCTCCATCCACAGAAACAATATGTTCTTTACCCATTAGATGAAGGTGTGTGTATGTGTAGCTCGAATCCATATTATAAAAATATCCTAGTATATTTACGATACTAAAGTTGTTACAAAAGAAATTAATAAAAAGAGTTTTGTGGGTTGGAGAAGCAAAATAAAACAGAAGAGCACACGTGAAGACGTTACCTTAAAATAGGGTAACTCCCTTTGGTTTGAACCAAAAGGGTTTATTGAAGAGCTTACTTCCTAAGTTAAGGCTTCTAGGATGAGGAGAGGGATATGGAGAGACATAATTATCAGATATTGTCTGATCCAAAGGTTTTAGAGGTGTGGGTAAGGTGGTAGAGGTGGGGGCCTTTTATAAGAGGAGAGGAGGGGCACTCTTGGAAATGTATAAAATGTTACTTTATTTTCAAATGGTTTTCGGATTTTAATCGTCCCACAATGATGTGTTTCGAGTATAAGGTGATACGGATTCGAAATCCACCCATCCAATAGGTTTTGGACATGTGTAGGTCCTATATTTTTCATTATATTTCAATTTTATTTAAATGGTTAAATAATGAGGTCATCGCTGCATCATCATGATGTCATAAAGAATTTAATTTATTTAATTTCTAAAAATTATAAAACAAATACTATGATGTAGGAAATCTTTTTAGCTTTCCAATGACTATTTATAGTCAAAATTTTGACTTGTCTAACTACATGTAAAAATTGTTTTATTAAACCAAATCATGTTTGTGACATTTTTATTTTAACTTTAAATAAAAGGCATAAATGTCATTATCAAACCCAAGTGGCTCCATGGGGTACCAAAAATCGACCCATGGGTTGTCTTGGTAGGCCATAACTCATCCAATAGGGTTAGGAGAAGTGTAATGATATTTTAATTTTATTATAATATCATTTTTTCCTTAAATCACACTAATTACCTTTAATCGCGATTAAGAAAACTTAAAAGTTACTTTTCATCAGAAATTATTTTCATCCCATTGAACCAAATTTTACATAACAATTAAAATCATTTAAATTGGATTTTTTAAATTCAAATCACATAAGTGGTAAAGTCCCATTTAAATGAAAAATCAAATATTGTAACAACCACATTGTGGATTCACTATTAATCAAAAACTTATGTTTTTCAGAAAAATACCAAAAATTCACCCTAAGATATATTTTTTATTCCAAATTAAAAAATCATGTCTATTTTACCAAATTCATAACATAGAATTTTCATTAATTAATTTTATAATTAAATCCCGATGTTAAAACAAATAGCATGTTTTTATGAAACAATATCTTTCAAAATATTGACACTCGTTTATGTCCAATCATAAAGTGATATTAATTACAATGACCACCATTGGATTAAATGGTAAAAATATATTTTATTTACACTTTAAAACCAATTAAAATGATAATATAATCATATAAATAAATTAGATTAAAAAGAGGTTTTGATTTAAAATACAACATTTTTCACTATTCATAAAAAATTGAACTTTTTTGAAAAAATACCAAAAATTTACACAAAGTTAATTTTGATGTCCCGATTATAAAGAAGAATTTTATTTTGTCAAATATAACACATAAAATTGTCAAAAAGTGGATTTAAAAGAGGATCGCCATCAAAACGCGGTTAATCGACCATTTAAAGAATATTAGACTGTCTACGCATAAAATGGGATTCATTCGCATTTTTAATCCTCTATCATTTATTGTAAAGAGTAAAAATATTTGAAAAACATATATAATCATTTTTTAGTTAGTTATGTTCATTCCCGCCATTAAAACGGTGAGGCATTAACTACCATTTAAAATAATATTATTTTATTATTAGAGGGCAACGTAAGATTCCCATGAAACTTGTTGTTGCGTATTGGGCACGCCTTCGAGCATAGCATACCCCTTAAAGTAATATTAATATTATATTCACAAATATGTATAAATATAAAAATGTCATATTCTTTACCTACATGGGGTGTTACAATATGTGTTCCAATGAAAGTGATATAAATCGAGAGAACCCTAGGTAAATAAATACGGTGTTTTTGATCCACCAAGAGATAGAGTGAAGTTTCTATTGAATGTTTGTGATTTTGTGATCATCCAAAGATTATATCACCATAGAGGTGAGGTTTCTAGTTGTGTTTATGAGAGGATCGGTTTTGGTATGGGATTTGTATAGCCTACTTAGGTTTTCTAGGGCTATTAAAGTAGGTATTAGAGTCTTATGCCTAAATAAGATGGGTAATATAGTATTATATCTCACGTATGATGGGGAACATCCTCTTAAGGATATATAAGAGTCAAGGTGTGTGGGATGAGTAGTATATTCCATATAGGATTTGGTGAAGTGTGACATAGAGGATTTCCAGCTTATAATTGGATTAAGTGATATCTAAGGGCAGATATGATTTGGTACCTAATTGAGGGTCATGGTAATAGTCTAGATGACATAGCATAGTGTATCCAAGGCTCTTAGTGTGAGTTTCATAGGATGGTCATTATTTATTTTTAATGAGTTTTAATATGGGAATAAAAAGATGATATAGACTAGACTATTGAGGCCTAGATCAAGTATAGTATGTGGGTTGTGACATTAGCATATAGAGATGAGTTTGTGTTGGTATCAATATGTAGAGATGGGTTAGGATTGTAAAACCCAATAGATTCCCATATAGGAGGAATTAGAATGTTGATTGGTTTGGAATAATTTTCGTGTATAACCAAGTAGGTTTAAAGGAGATTATTCTAAAATGCTAAATGGATGGTGACTTTTATCATTTATGATCAGACCGACTAAGATATTTGAACTTCATATGACTTTCATGTAGTTGAAGTATGATCATCCATGGGGCCCACCTATTGATGACGTGGTTTAGCTAGTTCGAGAGGTTGAATATCTAGATACCCTCCTTAGATTTTTATTTATATGTTTTGCGGCATGAGACAATATGGATGGCCTATATTTAAGTGATAAATGGTTGGTAGGACCCTATATTGAGTGAGAAGTCATTGGTCAAAGGGGATTGTTGTGTGACTTCCATGAGATCCACCTATTGATGGTGCATTTTGAATTATGATATAAGTTCGATATTGTGATTCCCTCCTTAGATTTTTTTGTATAATAATATAATGTGAGATATAGAAATTTGGATCACATAGTATTGGTTTTGAGTAGTTTTGTGAGAGGTTGTCTATAGAGATTCCCTCCTCAAATTGTATTTTATGTGATGTGATGGTGAGACCCACAGTAAGTGAGAGTGGAGCAGCTACTATGTATTAGAATTAGAGGATATGTGAATCACACCCAATATGTAAAGTTGGTGGCACTATAATGTTATAAGGAAGGATGTGATATTTAAATTGGTATATGAACCAACCCAGAGAGAGGGGGTAGTGGGCAGGAATTGGTAGAAACCCTATTAAGGTTCATTTTTTTCAAACCCAATTAGAATAGTGTACAATAGAGTGTACAATATAGAACATACTAATCATATGTCTCATCCCGTTGGCATGACTCACCTGATGAAATGAATTCACCAACACGGATGGTTTAAACCCTACCTGGACTAACAATGGGGTAGTATCCAAAATCAGAAACAGATCCATACTTAGGGCCCCTAGACTGAGTGAAATCCTAATCTAGTGTAACAAACATTCACAAAAAAATACTCTCCCTATTCATGTTTCTATCATAAGGCTATAGTGGGGAGAGCTCACCAAGATCAAACAAGTATCCAACCACCTTAACATGTTTCACACACACAAGCATAACACACAAGAATCATGCCAAATCATAATTAATCTCAATATTGAAAATAAATGAAAACATAATTAATTCATGAAAATTCAATTTTACTCACCTTAAAGAAGAGGACCAGGTGGTAGAGGGGGAGGAGGCGTCTAAAACGGAGGCAGCTCAGAGGCAGCGCGGAGGCAGCAGAGGCAGCTCAGAGGTAGCAGAGGCATCAGAGGTAGCAAAGTAGGTGGAGGTGGTGGAGGAGGAGGAGGTGCTGTGGTAAGAGGAGGAGGAAGAGAAGTATGCGCCAGAGGAGGAGAATGAGGCGGCGGCTATGGCAGAGGAGGAGGAGGAGGTAGCGGCGGAGAGGAGGCAGCAGCGGAGTAGGGCTACCATGAGAGATTGACAGGGTGCGGGAAGGAGGAGACGCGGCAATAGGAGGACGAGGAGAAGTAGGCACCGAAGTAGGAGAATGAGGCGGCGACTATGGCAGAGGAGGATAAAGAGGCAGCGGCAGAGTCGCTGGGTAGGGCTTCTACTAGAGCTTGACAGGGTACGGGGAAGAGGAGGAGGTCCCGATGGCATTTATAAATCCCACGGGGACCTTTATCAGGGCTAGTAGAAAGGGCTGATAAAGGGGTTCTTTATCAGCAATAAAATGAAAAGTGCTGATAAAGACCCCTTTTATCTGTGCTTTTTTGGTGCTGATAAATGTAGGACTATATCCGTGCTTTTGTAGCGTAGATAAATGGTGTTTTTATCAACGCTTTTCCTTTTAGCGCTTATAAATCCATAATTTAATATTGCTAATAAAAGCACTAATTGATGTATAAATTTAATAGTTTCTTTATATTATTATATATTTATTTAAAATGATATTTATGGAAAAAATATATATTTATTAATAATTATAACTCTAAATAAATTTACCTTAATTCATACATATACAATTATAATAAATATAGTTATTATATTCATAATCATATAAATATATATAATAAATATATTAATTATATATATTTAAAAGATTATAAATTTATTAATTATATATAGTTAATTTGAATTATAATTAAAAATGTATTTGAAAGTTATATTTATATATATATCATTGAAAATATAATAAAAAATATATATATATTTTTAATATAATGTAATTTTAATTATACATGCACATTTTTTAGAACATATATAATATATGGGTAACATAATAAATTATAAATCAATTACACATCAACGTGATATGTAATTATAATCAATAAATGACCATTAATCACGCATATATATGATCACATAAGATATACGCATGATATATTCATTGACCACAATTCATTGGAAAACACACACATATTCAATAATTTTAATTATACATATATATTAAAAATTATTATATATTTATAAAAAAACAAACACATTAAATAGAAACAAATATAATAAATATATATATTAAATATAATGAATTAATTAATATAATAAATATAATTAATTAATAAATCATATAAATCTAATAAATAAATTTATTATTAATCTTATAATTATTTAATTATATATATATATATATATAGTTATAACAAGTGTTTTTTATTTAATGTATACAATAAACATTATTTTTCAATATAAATATAATAATTTCATATAAAATACTGTTAAATGTAAACTTTACCAGCACTAAGAAAAGCACAGATAAAGGGAAAATTAAAGCGTTGATAAATGTATCATTTATCATCGCTAAAAAAGCGATGATAAAGGGTAAAAATTAATCTATGCTTGTTTTAACGCTGATAAAGGGTATATTTATCAGTGCTTTTTTTAGCACTGATAAAGTCCAACCCCTTTATCAGTGCTTTTTCATTAGCAGTAATAAAGGTTGGTTCCTTCCTTACCCAGTTTTGTGGATGTGTCGATTGTCCAAGAACCCTCCTTAGATCTCTTCTCCTAGAAAGATGAAGACAAAATATCATCATATTTGGCTTCCAAACACCTAGATATACCCATAATGGGAACATATTAAAGAAACTAATCGATGATGAGACGTAGATCTAATAAACTGATCAAGAATAGAGAAGTATGGTCACATACCTCATGAATTCGACATCGATTCACCATAGAAAGCCTTAAGATTGACTCCAAAATACTTGGGAGATTTTTTCCAACCTTCAATGGAGATAAATCTCTATTTATGACCACTTAGGAGAAAAAAAGGTCCACTTAGAGGAAAAAACGCATGAATACACTTTTTTATGATCTCACCTAAACCATCTGCATTATTTGTTCACAGGGTTAGACAAACGGTACGCACACCAAGTCGATGATATCTTCCCCAAACATGCCATTTCGCATGGTTTGGATGCAAAATTAGACAAATTGTGCACCGCCTGTGTGACATCCCTTTAGCTCTAAAATCATTTCCCAATTTCTCCCCAAACTCCCAACTATCACCCTTACACATTATAACAATAAAATTAATTATTTAATCCCAACATACCAAAAACTAGGCGTGCTACAATTCATTTCTTATTTTCCTTCACCTTCATATATTTCATAATAATGATATTCATTTCATTGATTTCCTTCATTTTGAATATATGATATTTTCTCATCTCATAATTGAGTCATATATTATGTAATTATTTAATATATATGTATCCAACTTCCTCCAAGGAAGAATTATTTGAATCAATTCTTTTGGGAAAATTACACATCAATTTTTTGACGACATATAAATCTTCAAAATTATCTCTAAATCCCCTGGTAAAACATACAATCACATTCACCTTTTTAATGTATCTATCAACAATCTCGTCAGTAACTATTTGAATATCTTCAAACATTGCACTCCAGATTTTATAAATGGATTCCTTTATTTTCCCATGTAATTCATAAATATTATTGAGTATTCCTTAATCTCCATTTAAATTTTTATACTAATATAATTAATGAATTATTTATCATAATATGATAAAAAATAGTATTTCTGGATTTTCAATAAACATGAGTATTTCTAATATCTTTATATGTCTTCCGAGAATCTAATTAGGGTATGAAAAAACAACTATAACTACATCACTATCTTCATGTACCTGTGAATAATGAGTTTGAAAAATTTTATTCTTCCATCCATGATAGTTACTTTCATTGAAGAATTAAAATATTTTATTATTGACTGAATTAAAACTCACAATCATTAGATATTGACAAATTGTTGGATATTTACTGGGGGATGTTTGGTTCTAATGCCATATGAATGTACTAGGTTTAGATATATCGCATAGAGGGGGTGATTGAATTTTTTATGTAATATTTACAATTTATTCTTTTCAAATCAAAAACTACAATCTAAAAAGATCTTGATCCCTTGTACTTTAGCATCTCACTTCTCCCATATGAAAAGAAATGAAATAATTGAAAAAGAACAAAACTAATTTTCAAGGTTCTACCCAAATGTGGGTGGAAAATTCATTTTTGTGTTCATGATAATATAAGGCTTTAAATCTACACTAAAAATGTGAAATGTGATTAAATGAATAGAAAATCTTCTATCATTAAATAAATAAAAACTTCTATAATGCATGATCAATACGTATTAATGGGGGCCATCTCCCTACATGAACATTAGGCTGACGTCCCATTGTTTTTTTATACGTACAAACACCCATTGATACCAATATTATATTCTCACATGAATTTTAATTTCATGCATATTTCAGGAAAATATTTCACACCAAGGTCTATATAACACCCTTTCCACTTACTATTTTCAGCACAGAACACTTGAAGTCTCACAATGCCCAATATTATTTCTCAAAGTGAACGTACAATCATGTATTCATGGAAAATAAATACCCAATATAATTTTTTTTATCAATCTAGAATGAGTTTAAATGGATCATTTAGAAACTGTCTATATTATAAAATCTAATGAAAATAGTCATCATTACAAAAAAAATTACAAAAATATAAAACTAAAATTCCTCATTCAAAAGTGTAGTGCAATATAAATGGGTCTTTGAACAACCCAAGGAACAGAAAATATCTTTCCCATATATATTTATACATCATTTAATAGTATATGTTGGACTATACATCAACTTCAATCACATAAATACATGCACTCAAAACTGACATTGAAGCTGTTTCCATGAACAAACTTTATATAAATGGATCACAGAAAACAGTATGCACTTTTTGAGTTCTATATTCATATGAACTAGAAAAAATTCATGGGTCATATATTCTTTAACATAACAAGGATAATTATTAAAAATAGATCATGGAATCAGAATAGCATTATGTGAATGTGTGAAAAAATACACCCAAGAAGAGAAAGAAATGTCATTAAGAATAATGAGGGCATCTTCTACTTTCTTTCTAAAAAACATGTGTCTTGGATGTGTGATAAACTCCAAATAAAAATGAGACCAGTCTAAGTTATTTATGGGCAACAATCTACGATTATTGAATTTTGAAAAATACTGTAACACACGTTTTTCAAATATATATTCATTCATTATCTCATTATCCCTTACCACATCACCCCAAGAATCACCATCATTATAAATATTTTTTTCTCCATTTTGTTTTTAATTAGATTTATATTCCTTTACTTATGAAACCTAAATTTTATAGTGAATTTTTTATTTTCCAAAATTTATTATGATGAAATAGTTTTTGTAATTATTTAGATCAATTAATATGACTTTAATGTTTGAAGATTCAAGTGAAAAGAATTCTGAGAATAAATTGAGGTAGAAGATAACACATGAATGAATATTGGACAACCCTGATATAATAGATTAAATAAATATTATTATTTTCATATATTTTCACTGGATAAACAATGGTTGTCCATCCTAATTCCCACGTCGATTCAGTAGTCATATTCACTAATCATTTATAATAAAAAGTTCCCCCATATAATTTCATATTCGAGTAACAATGGAACTACCACATGTTGGAATTCATTTGCCACATTTCTATACCGCATGGTGGCTCACATATGTTCCTTTGATCCATCCTATGTCACTCTATATATTCTCATAGCCACTACATTGGATGATTATACCATGGTGGATCCTATGACCACCTGAAAATTGGTTCACATGGGCTCCATAGCTTGCTAGTTGGAAGACCATATTTTTTTTAGAGACCAAAATAAATGATAGTAATACATAAAAATAATTCCATATAAATACATAGAAACCTATATTCAAAATTTCCATGATGAAATATATATATATATATATATTACATGGTCTTTACTAATGAAACAGGGAATGTTATTTGAGCATTTATAAATATAGTGTATTTTTTATGTTAGGAATAGCTTGTGAAACATGTAATAGTACATAGAATGTATTCTAAAGGATTCAAACTCTGGGGTTATTTTATTCCAACACTTAAATTAATTAGTTCCTCGAAATTTATGAACAAACATTAATTAATGATCTTAAAAAAGATATTAATAACATACGATAATATTTGAAGTGACATATATAAATTAATAGCATATGTAAAACTAAAGTGACAATATTATTATTCTTTAAATTTATCTAAATGATTCATTTTACCTTTACAACTTGTTGCATTATTTATTAATATTTCAGAATGTTTTTTCAGTTCTTTTGAGAAATTATCCAATGTGCTTCTTTCTAGATGTTTCACAAGATGGGAAATGTAAAATATTTCCTTTTTAATCTTCATCACTATATTATTCATGATACTCATTATTTATAATGTTTTTGTATTTTTGTATTTCTACTATATTATTAGTGTTAATCACATTACATGATAGTTTATTTCTTTAAAAAAGATGATTTCTAGCCAAGTTCATGTCCCAAGAGATTAAAGGTTATAAAAATCACTCTATTCTCCATTGCATCCATTGTTGTTATGGTTAATTGGTACTACATCCTACTCATTAAAAAATTAATGTTATGAGAATAGTAAAATCTATTAATGTATAAATGGAGGACAATAGTTTAAAAGATATAATTCATAAATTATGTGCATAACCTAACATATGATGTAACATACTAAATTTAATCAGGTACGGAACGTTTTTACTTTATTGATGCCTAATTAATTATGTGACCCGGGGCACGCACCTGTGCGCCTCAGTGCAGGTCCCAATATCTTTTTATTCATTCTAAATAATTGTAGCAGTTTCATGAAAAATTTCACCTTGTGAATTGGTGCAGTGTTCGGGTTTTAAATAATTAATTAACGATTGAAAAAGTGTAATAAGATATTTAAAAAATATTTAAAAGAAAGAAATAAAAGATAAAAAGAAATTATGAAATTAAATAAAGAGGGGGTTACGGGAAAATAAAAATAATTAAAATGGGGGATTCTCGATTTTAATTATTTTTATTATTTTCCTTTCCATTCTTTTGTTTTATTTTATCATTTTCTATTATTTTTCTTTTTTTTCCTTATATTCTATTATTCTCTTATTTTTCTTGTATTTTCTTTTCTTTTTCTTTATTTTCTCTCTTTTCATTTTCCTCTCCTTTCTCCCTCTCTCACTCATCACCTTACACCCCTCAATCCCATCACACCAACCAACAGCCCCATCAGAAGGCCATTGCTCCTCCATTCGACGTCTGATTCCTTCAAAGTCATGTGAAAAGTAAGCCTTAGATGAATACTAATGTTTCACAAGTGGACTCATTTGATTTCGTTAAGTATTCTTCATGCAGTTCATCGTGGATGATTCTTACCCTATTTTGGTGTTTTTCTAAAATCCTTCATTTTCAACTGTTTTAGGTCAAATCAATGTCTAATGTGGATCATAGAGTCATCAATGACTACATGGTAGGGTGCCTACTATCTTTCACTCTGTTTCATTGTGGTTTATAAAAATGCATTGTGGTGTTGTTAGTAAGTGCCTACCGGCTTGGTGCAATTTTACCAAATTTAATAACCTTAATTGTTTTTCCTAACTATTGCAACCTTAATCACCTTAGATTAATTATTTTTAATTATTTCAACAAGGATTGACACCCCTTTTAAAATTATGACATTTTTGGTGTATTTTTTTCGGTTATCCATGTTATTAATTTATTTAACTACATTTGTAGTGCAACCCCTTTTTATTATTTATAAATTAAATATATAGTTGTTTGAATTGTTGCAACAATGTCGGACACCCATTTTGGGTTTACCGACATGGTTGGTGTAATATTCTATTAGCTAGATTTAATTTTTAATTATTTTCATGTGTTGAGAAGCCCTTTTTATTTTAATTAAATTTAATAAATAGTTTCTTCGAACATGAACATGAATTGTTAGATCATTTGCACTTGTTATGGTGAACTTCTTATTATTTAAATGTGCATTATCTAGTGAGGTTGATATGATATGTATATTTTCTTGGAAGTTGTTATGTGGTACTGTAATATATATGCCTTGTGATTCACTGTTTTATGTGGTTATATATCAAGTTACTGGTGTTTATGTCATATCTACTGCTATGAAAACTTTAATTAAATTCTACTACAGGAAAACGAGCATTTCGCAGAGGTTTTATAAACCATCGTGAAATGTCTTTAAACTTTTTTAATTTTTTTAGATTTTTTTTAGATTAGCATTGGTTTTTTAAAAAACCACCGTGAAATAGCCGCGGTTTTGGTAAAACCGTCGCGAAATGAAAGGAAATTAAATAAAAAAACATGAGAAACCACGAAATCACTACAACAACCATAACTTTTGACACGGGCGTCCATTGGAGTGCCACGACTAGTCAGATCGAAGCTCATAAAGAGATCTAGAGTTGCGAATAATCAAAACCGTGAGACATTTTATGGTGGGGAAGATATGAGAGTTATATGAAAGTTGAAAAAGGTTCTCCAACTTCAACAGACCATAACTTCTGCTCCGGGTGTTCGTTTGGGCTCTACAACAATTCAAATCATAGCTAGCGAAGAGAGATGCACACTGATTCGACAGATTCATGTTTATGTCATGTTTTTCGACCCCAAAATCCCCTATAAAGGCCTCAAAAACCCCATTTTCGTCATCGGTGTCCCGTAAAACTTGTCTTGAAGCGGACCTAACTTTTGATCCGCTTGTCAGTTCGGACTCCCCCGCCTTCCAGATCATAGTTCGTTCCATGAGCATCTTTTTGAATGGTCATGGAGCCCACATGGACTCCTCGATCATTTTTATGGCCTTTTTAGTGGGTATCAGGATTGTAATGTTTTTCGATGCCTCGTTTCTAGCACTCGTTCCCCGTCAGTTTTTTTAAATCATCATAACATCTGATCTGTCGGTCCATTTTGTCTCTCTCATCTATCAGCTCGAAGGTAGTTTTATGATCTTTGATTTGACTGGTCGTGGATCTGGAATAGACTCTCGGATCATATGATATCTCCGTTAACGTGAGTCCAATGTTTTTGTCACTATGTGACTGTTTTGATGGGTTTTAATTATTGCTCTATTTATTAGTATTTATTTGGGTTTCCATGACATTTTATCTTTATAAATGGTTTATTTGTGGGTTATTATGATGATTATGTTGAATTATTAAGGGATTTTCCATAGTTTTCATGAGTTTTCATGCGTTTTAGGCGTTCTAATGCTTCCTTATTTAGGTTTCTCCATATGATTTCATGCGTTTTCATGATTTTTCATCCCTTATCTTGCCTTTTCGTACTTCTTCATGCGTTTCATGTATTATTTATTATTTATTAATTATTATTTATTATTTATAATATAATATAATTTGTTTATTATCTATTATTTGTTATTGGTTATTTGTAATTTATTATTTATATTTATATATTATTTATATTTATTTATTATTTATATTTATTTATTATTTATATTTATTTACTATTTATTATTTATTATCTATTATCTATTATTTATTATTATTATTAATAATATTTGTTACGGGTTATTTATTATTTATTATTTATTATTTATTATTATTAATAATAATATTTTATTTATTATATACATTATATACTATATTTTATACATTATTATTTATACATTATTATTTATTTATTATTTATTATTTATTATTTATTGTTTCTTTATGATTTATTATTTATTATTTATTATTGATTGTTTATTTATTTATAATTTATAATTATATGTTATTTTTTATTATTATTTTTTATTATTTATTGTTTATTGTTAATTTTTATAATTAATTTTTATAATTAATTATTTCTTATTTATTATATATTTTATTTATCTATTATTAATTATTGTTAATTATTTATTATTTATTATTTATTATTTATTAGTTGTTATTTATTATTTATTACTTATTATTTATTTAATTACTATTTTATATTAATTAGTAATTATAAATTATTATTTATTTTTTATTTTTTATTTTTTATTATTATTTATTGTTTATTATTTATTATTTATTATTATTTATTATTTATTATTTATTATTATTTATTTATTAGTAATTAGTAATTATTATTTATTAGTAATTATTAGTATTTATTATTATTTATTATTATTTATTATTTATTATTTATTCTTTGTTATTTGTTATTTATTATTTTTATTTATTATTATTTTTATTATATATTTATTATTATTTATTATTATCTATAATTTGTTATTTATTATTTGTTATTTATTATTTGTTATTTATTATTTATTATTTATTATTTATTATTTATTATTTATTATTTATTATTTATTATTTATTATTTATTATTATTTATTTATTATTATTAATTATTAATTATTAATTATTATATATTATTATTTACTATTTATTAGTTATTATTTTTTATTTTTTGTTATTTATTTATTATTATTATTTATTATTATTTATTTATTATTATTTATTTATTATTGATTATTTATTATTTGTTTATAAGTATTTATTATTTATTGTTATTTATTTCTTGTAATTTATTATTTATTATTTATTATTATTTATTGTTTATTAATTATTAATTATTATTAATGATTATTTATTGTTTCTTATTTATTATTTATTATTATTTATTATTTATTCTGTATTCTTTATTCTTTATTTTTATTCTTTATTCTTTATTATTTGTTTATTATTATCAATTATAAATTATTATTTATTATTTATTGTTTATCATTTATTGTTTTTTATTTATTGTTTGTTATTTATTATTTTTTATTTAATATTTAATATTTAAAATTTAATATTTTATATTTTATATTTATTCTTTATTATTTTAATTTCGTAATTTTGTTATTTTATTATTTTATTTTCATAATTTTTTAATTTATGTAAATATTATTATAATTTATTTGTTATTTATTATAATAAATAGTAAATAAAAATAAATAACTCAATAAATATCTAATAAATCAATAATTATTAATTATTAATTATTGGTTATTAATTATTGATTATTACTTATTATTTAACTATTATTGACTTTATATCTATTAGTTATGTATTATTTTTTTCAATTAGTATATATAAGTATATTAAATTCTATTTATTATCCACATGACGAGCTTGCTGGTGTGGTAAAGTCTTCGGAAAATATGCAAGTGGTTAGGGGTTCAAATCCCACCAAACACAGTATTTCATTATATTAGATGAGCATTTGCATGGGCATGTCCATGGGCATGAGCATGCATGCAAGGATAAAGTAAACAAAGTAATGTGAATGAAATAAAATAAATAAAAATAATAAAAATAATACATAAATACATAAATAAATAAAAAATTGAAGAAAATAAATAAAATAATGAAATAAAAATACATAAATAAATAAATAAAATTAAATAAATAAAACAAAATTATGTAAATAAAATAAAATAAAATAAATAAAAAATAAAAAATCGTTTAAAAGATAAATAAAATAATTCAAAAAACCATCGTGAAACCTAATACGAATGTTTTGAAAAACGGTGCGAATCTTTTCTCGACGCTCAATTTAGCGCCGGTTTTTCAAAACCACCACCAATAGATTTAGTGGCTGTTTAAATCACCACAAAATGGAAAAAACCCACCGCTAAATCCGCATTTTGTTGTAGTGTTCAGGGCGGGGAAAGGAGGCGGGTCCCGTATTAAGGGCCACACTTAGATCCTTTATTCCTTGTAGGTTACCTCTATATGCCAAGGGGTGTGTTGTAGTCTTTGTCGAACCGAGACATCCCCAAACATTCTAATACATTCGAGCGATAACGATTTCAAAATGGAACATTGAGACTAATCTATTGGGAATGTGGCTAAGCCATCCTCAGATGACACTTGACCCCTTTTTGTGAGATCGGGACAAACTCAGGGTAATGCAATGCCTCAGGTGATACATGGTCTTTTGAAATATTTCCTTGGACGAGCTCAGTGGCATTGGATATATTGACGGATGTTTCGTAGTGATACCTTCGAGATGAGCTTGGACTTCAACTCTCAACATGAACATTAAATAATGATGTACTTAAGGTTTATGTTATGGGGAATTTACCCTCTTGAGAATTGAGATATTTTCTCTGATATGTGGAAGTGCACCTGGTTGACACTAGACTTGGACCCCATGTTAATGAACAAGCTTGGGTATACATTTTCATGGTTTTACCTTGCTTTCTGGGTTATATATATGTGTGTATCTTCATGAATTTCTACTAACAGGTACCCTTTCAGACTACTAGCTTAGCTGAAGCAGGTGGCCAGGCACGAGTGACATTTTGGACACGGGCTGACTTATTTATTTCATTGCATTAAAATTAATTTATTTGAAATGGTTAAGTAATAGCACACTACAATATTATTTTTGAATGAAATGGAATGGTTTAGAAACCGTGGGTGCCGACCTACTGGGTTTTTTCCCACACCCTGCTCGGGCGCCGTCGACACTCAAGTAGATTACATGCTCATAGGTATTGAAAAGGGTAAGTGTGTTGCTTCCGATGTTTGATTGATCATTACTTCTTGGGATAGAGACTGGGGCAGAGGACCGGGCCTTTCCCACGACACAGTTTCTACTTGTGTCTTTTCTTTTAGTTTACAATGTGTTTGAGTTCCATTTTTTGTACATTCAGTTTGGCCTCATATTATGTCATGACACACTTTTTGTGAGTTTACACACTTGGTTTTTATTATTTAGTTGGATTATTTACATTGCTTTGGTTGCTGCTTATTTATTCAAATTCTTATGCTACTTATTATTTTTTGTTGTTTACTTAAACTATGATATTATCTGTTACCTATGAGAGCATAGTCTCCCCCACAGACACAAAATGGTCCCTCACTTCTAGTCGACAACCTCTGGCATTCAGGGAGATGCTCTTCAGGTTATGTGATGCACCGGTCCAACCACCATCTTATAGGTGAGCTTGTTCGGGATGTTACAAATTTGTATCATAGCTGTTTTTTCACATTGTCATACTTTTTGGGTTAGACAAGAGACTATGATATTGGTATCTGGGATGTACTCTGTGCTTGGACGTATCTAAACCATGTATAGGGAAAAATAAAATTACTGGGTTTGGATTTCTGTTATTGTATATGCCAGTTGTTGTCGATATGATTTTACCTTGGGTGACTCACATGTATTGCATTATTGGTGTGCTGGTTTTATTGAAATAATGGGTTTTCCATTTCATCCCAATGATACAAGGGTAATGCATCCCATGAATCATGATAGGGACTATAGGATTTAAAAGCAATGCATATTGCCATGCCATATCTACTTTCAACGTGCATTTTCCTATTTCATTTGAGTGTTGTTATACCTAGTGGTAGAATTTTGAAATGATGGTTTATTAAATATAAGGTTGTGTTAGTCTATTATATGATAGCATGAATCAACATAGGAGTGAGCTGTAGAAGTGTTTAAAAATCCTTTTTAGTTGTATCTTCTATATCAAACCCCCAACTCTTTAGGCGGGTTGTCTCTTGTTTAGTGCTCAGAGGAAGGCTATTTACCAAACCTCTTTTACACCCTACTTGTTTTCTCGCCTTCTTTACTCCTTATCTAAGGGTGTGTTTTGCTATCATAGAAAAATTCCACCATGACGTCATCGTGTTATGTCTCAGGAGAGTGGCAATGAGCACATTCCAGAGATGGTGGGTCCTGAACCACCAGTGGTTATTTGTGTAGAGCCTCATGTGGCACTACCTCCTGTCGATCTTTTGAGAGACCCAGAAACTCAGTTCAGGGATAGTCTCCTCAGTTTTATGCATTTGGTTCATAATATACCCAGTCCTTTCCCATCTATGGAAGACCTTACACAATACATTCTACAGCATCACCCTCCTAATTCTCGAGGAGTGGAAGCCCTCATGCTGTAGAATCATGGATAGAAGTTGTATGGTCTATCTTCGACCACTATGAGACACCTCCAGAGTGAAGGGTCACGCGTGCAGTCTACATGCTTCGTGACACCGCCGATTGCCAATGGGACGTTGTTTCTTAAGCAGAGCAGGCCAGTTACATGGCTTGGCCCGATTTCCATGCAGCCTTCAACAATCATTTTTTTCTGCAGATTCTTAATGATGATCATGCACGGGAGTTCCTATATCTCTAGTAGGGCTCTATGACTATGTTATATTATTCTATTCATTCACAGATCTTCTATGTTTTCCCCGTATCTGACTAGAAACATGCAGACTACTGCGAGGTGTTTCTAGGATGTACTTGAGTACACTATCCACTCATAGGTGAACATCTTCCATTTGACCACTGTTAAAAAGATCATGATTCATGCTCTGATCTAATACCAAAATGTCAAAGATGCTAAACCAGTGTGCCAGTGCGGTTCAGTTCCAAGACTGGGTGATGGCTCTTTAGGTAGCAGGAAACGTTTTTTTGAAACTACGCGTGGGAGAAATCCTAGCCAAACAGAACGTCTTGATAGGTCTATTACATGTTATCAGAGTGGTAGGGATGGTCACAAGAATCCATAGTGCATGAGAGATCCAAAGGAGTGTCGAGCATGGGGCAGGATGGGTCACCATTATTTTTTCTAACATTCCATCTCTTCAGCATTCAATGGTAGAGATCTGCTCCTGCACCTCTATCAGGTATGGAATCTATGACTCCACAGTAGGCAGGAAGTTCTTTTTCCACCAGTCGATCGGGCCAAAGAAATTTTGGAGGTCATGGTCGAGGAAATATACTTCCAGACTATCAACGTCAGCATAGTGGACCTGCTCAGGCCAACAATGCAGTGTATCGGGGTTGTGTCTCAGGTCCTATGTATGATGTGAAATCAGCACCAGACGAGCTGAGTGTAGGGACATCTACAGTTATTGGTACTATTCTAGTTGCCTCTACTTTAGTTTATGCTCTTTTTGATACAGGTTCATCACACTCCTTTATATCTGATGTTGTTGTTGAAAGTATTGGTTTTATAATTGAGTACCAATGCGGCATCATGTCGCTCAACACTCCTCTTGGGGTCAGGACAGAGGGCATATGCCAGGGACAATAGTTCCCCCTCAAGATAGGCAGGTACCATTTTGTTTGAAATTTTTGTATCCTCGATATGTCTAGCGTTGAAGTCATTCTTGGTATGAACTGTCTTTCTCTGTACCGTGCCCAAGTGGAATGTTGTCTTGTTGGTTTTCCATCACATCCCCTGAGGGAGACACATATATTCACAACTGAGATTTGGACCTACAGGCAGACCAAGATAAGACTAAATATGCAGGGTTTGGAAGACTGACCGTTCATTAGGAATGTCTCTTCATGAGAGACCAGGGAACACATCTAGTTTAATTCCCTCCAGTGTTGGATCATTTCAGGGACGTCTTCACTAATGATTTTTCTGGCATATCTCCTATGAGAGACGTGGGTTTCACTGTTTACATTATGCCAGGTGCAGCACCATTGTCTATTCCTCCTTATTGGATGGCTCCAATAGAGATACAAAAAATAAAAACACAGCATGAAGTCCTTGAGGATAAGGGTTTCATCAGACCAACCTCATCGTCAGGTGGTTCACCTGTCATTTTTTCCAAGAAGGTAGATGGTACCCAAAGGTTATGCGTGGATTATCGTCAACTCATTTAGCTCATGTTAAATAATCGATATCCATTACATCATATAGAAGATCTCTTTGACTAGCTTCGAGGAGAAACTATTTTCTCTAATATTGATCTAAGGTCGGGATATCACCAGGTGCATGTGCGACCATCTAACATACCCCATACAACATTCTGAAGAAGATATGGCCTATACGTGTATCTGGTTATGCCATTCAGCCTCACGAATTTTCCAACAATCTTTATGTCCCAGATGAACTGGGTTTTTCATCCTCATCTTGATTCCTTTGTTGTAGTCTTCATGGAAGAAATCTTACTGTATTCACATTCCATACACGACCATGAAACCCATCTTGAGATCTTGTTGAGTACACGAGAGAGCACCAAATAAATGTTAAGCTCATAAATTCCACTTCTATATTGAAAAGGTAATCTTCATGGGTCATATTATATTTGAATCACGTGTATCAGTTGACCCAGAAAAGATAAGCAGTGTTGTTTCATGGGAGTAGCCAAAGAGTGTCTTTGACATCCATAGCTTCTTGGGGCTAGCTGTCTATTATAGGAGATTCATCAAGGATTTATCTTTCATAGAAGTGCATATCACGACCATGAATAAGAAATGTGTATAGTTCATCTGGTCAGAATCTTGTGAAAAGTCCTTTCATGAATTAAAAGGAAGTCTGACCTCAACCCCGATCCTAATTCTGCCCGAACCTGGTAAAATCTATACAGTTTATTTTGATGCTTCATGAATTGGACTGGGTGTATTTTAGATGCATGGTGACCGAGTCGTGGCTTATTGAGCCCAATAGCTAAGACCTCACGATCGAAACTATCATACACATGACATGTATTTGGTTTGTGTTCTCTATGATCTATGTTGTTGGAGACACTATTTGTTTGGTGAGAGATTCATTGTTTACATGGATCATAAAAGCTTAAAATATATTTCCACTAAACAAGACTTGAACATAATTCAACATAAGTGGGCCGAATACTTTTTGTTCTTCAATTTTGAGAATTATTATACCCCTTGGAATGGAAATGTTGTGGCAGACGCTTTATGACACATGACACAGACACCTGCCGTACAGGTAGCCAGCAGTGAGTGGCAGATGATGGCCTTATTTTCAGAGATGTATATGGTGGTTCAGGAGCAGAGTGGACAATTGGTTCTAGAAGCTCTTAAATTGACATCCTCTCTTCTTTATCAAGTCCACGGGAAATAGTTGATTGAACATGATGATCTCATTTTCAGGGAATGAGTTACATGAGATAACCCCCTCCTGGTTGGGTTACTGATGGTAGTGAAACTCTCCTTTACCGAGGTCGTGTATGGGTACCTTTAGGTATACAAGAAGTGATTATGTTAGAATCGCACACCTATGTTTGGGAAGTTCATCCTGGGATGACCAAGATGTATAGAGACATGTGATGATAGTATTTGTGGCCTGATATGAAAAAGAAAATAGCAGGTTTCATCACTCGGTGCTCCACCTTCCAACAGGTGAAGGCAGAGCACTAGCAACCTGCTGGACTCCTACACCCTCTATCGATTCCGGAATGGAAATGGAATGACATCACCATGTATTTCAATATAGTATTTCCAAGATCTGATCGAGTTAGTGATGCAGTATGGGTGATTGTCGATAGGATGACCAAGGTTGCACATTTCTTGACTATCTGAGAGTCCATTACGATTGATGTGTTGGGAATGCTTTATATCTAGAAAAATGTGAAGCTTCAGGGTATACCTCATTCAAATATCTCGGACAGGGATGCTCATATTACTTCATGGTTCTTGAAAGGGTTTCAAAAGGCACTGGGCTCACAAGTACTTATGAGTACTGCATATCAACCCCAAAACAATGGGAAATTCATGAGATCTATAAAAGTGTTAGAGGATATGATATGAGCTCCTATCCTTGATCTTGGAGGTTCCTGGGAAAATTATTTACCTCTGGTCAAGTTTACTTATAATAACAGCTTCCAGGGGACAATCCAAATGGCTCTTTATGTGGCTCTCTATGGTAGACCATGTCAATCGCCTTTAGGTTGGCTCGAAGCAGGTGATGTAACTTTATTGGGTCTCCATCTTGTTTAGGAGACTTCTGAGCATGTTCAACTGATTCAGAAGCTTATGACAATAGATCATTCCAAAAAATATTTGAATACCTATCTTCGCCGCATACCTCTATAGTTTGAGGTGGGAAATCATGTATTTATTCATGTTTCCTTGAGGTTGGGTCACAGGAGGATCAGAATACAGGGGACGTTATCACCGAGATACGTTAGGCCATTCAAGATAGTGGAGGGATTTGGGATGTTAGCATATCGGTTACTGCTACCTCAGAGTTACTGTTCCATGCATAACTTTTTCCATGTATCTCATCTTCAATAATATCATCCAAACCTATCTCATTTCTTATTACCTGAACAACATCGAGCTGGATGCTGATGCATCCTTTGTGGATCATCTGACCTGTATCATCGACCGGAGAATGAAAGTCCTCTGAGGCATGTCTGTCCCACTGGTCTAGGTGTTGTGGCAACAAAGACTCATTCATGATGAGAACTGGGTGTGAGAGATAGATGTATGTGCACAGTGGTAAGAACACTTCTCTAGTGACATTCAACTAACCTCGAAAGGGCAGCTAGGGGACTTGTTTTAAAATGGAGAGGAGGTTGTAACATCCCAGACATAATCAGGTAAGCGTCGTTTTTACATTATTGAAGTATAAGTAATTAAGAGACCTGGGGTGCATGCTTTGGCACCTTGCTCCGGGTCCTAGGCATCTTTCTATTTAATTTAAATAATTACAGAGGTTTTATGAAAAATGTCACATCACTCATTGGCGCGGTGTTCCTCATTTAAATAATTAATTAAGGTTTTGAAAAGAGTAATAAGATATTTAAAATATATTTAAAAGAAAGAAAGAAACAATAAAAATAAATTCAAAATAAGTACTAATAGGTGGTTATAGAAAAAATGAAATTAATTAAAATGGGGGATTCCCAATTTTAATTATTTTTATTATTTTACTTTACATTCATTTTCTTATTATATATTTTTATTTTATTTAAAATTTCCATATATTTTTTTCTTATATTTCATTTCTTCTATATTTCTTTATTTTTTCTCTTTTTTTCCCTCTCCTCTCTCCCTCTCCCACTCATCACGTCGCACCACTCAATCTCATCACACCAACCAGCATCCTCTTCAGAAGGCTGATGCTCCTTCATCCGATGTCTGATTCCTTTATCATCAGGTGCACAGTAAACCATAGAGAAAGCCTAACGTTGACCATGTAGAATCATTTGATTATGTTGAGAATTATGCACGTTGTTCATCATAGAATATTCTTACCCTTTTGGGGGGTTTTCTAAAATCCTTCAATGTCATCCGGTTTATTTAAAATCAAAGTATACCGTAGATATTAGAGTCATATATGACTACAAGGTATGGTGCCTACTCTCTTTCCCTCCGTTTCACTGCGTTTTATAAAAACTTATCATTGTGTCATATGTTGGTGCCTACCGACTTCGTGCAATTTTATGCAATTTAATTACGTTAATTGTTTTGACTAATTGTTGCAGCATTAATCACCTTAGATTAATTTTTTTCAATTTTTCCAACAAGGTCGGACACCCCATTATGCATGTTGACATTGCTGGTGTATTTTTTCCCGTTAGACGGGTTATTAATTTATTTAACTACTAGTGTGGTGCACCAATTTTTATTTTTTTCAAATTAAATAAATAGATGTTTATATTGTTGCAACATAGTCAGACACCCCTTTTGGTGTGCCTATATGGTTGGTTTAATATTCCATGAGCTCTACTTATTGTTTAATTAATTGCATGTGTTGAGAAGCACTTTTTATCTTAATTAATATTCATATATTGTTTCTTTGAACATGAACATGAATTGTTGTATCATTGGAACTTGTTATGATGAACTTGTTATTATTTAAATGTGAATTATCTGCTGATATTTATATGATATTTATATTTCCTTTCATGTTATTATGTTGTACTATTAGATTTATGCCTTGTGATGCACGTGTGTATCTGGTTAGTTTTCAAGCTATGACTTTATATGCTATTTATGTCATATCTAATGCTGTGAAAACTTTATATAAGTTCAGGGTAGGGAATGGAGGTGGGTCCCATATTAAGGGCCAAACAGACATTCTATATTCTTGATGGGTTACCTATATGTGTTGATGGTGGTGTCATTGGATTTGTCGAACTAAAAGATCCTCATACTTTCTAATACTTTTGGGTGATTCCAGTTCAAAAAGGGCCCATATGGATAGATTAGTGGGCAATGTGGATAAGCCTACCTCAGATGATTATCGACCCTATTTGCTAGATTGGGACGGAGTCAGGGTAATTCCATTCCATGGGTGATACTTGGTCTTTTGAAAGATGTCCTGGGACGGGCTCGGTGGAATTGGATAAATTAATAGATGTTGAGTAGCAATACATTTGGGATGAGCACAGACTCAAACTATCATTTTAAACTCTAAATAATATGCACTTATGTTTTATGTTATTGCTAATTTACCTTTTTGAGAATTGAGATATATTCCCTGATATGTGGAAGTGCACCTGGTTGGCACTAGAATTAGACCCCATGTTAAAGTACATACTCATGGTATACTTTTTTATGGTTTTACATTGCTTTTGAATTATATATTTATGTGTGTGTATTCATGCATTTCTACTGACATTTACCCTTTTAGACTTCAAACATAGGCTGAATTAGGCGATCAGGCACGTGTGTCTTTTGGGACCCTAACCGACTTATTTATGTCATCGAACTGTAATTAATTTATTTGAAATAGTTATGTAATGGGACACTACATTTTTGTCTGCACAAAATGGATTGGTTTAGACACCGTGGATGTCATCCTACTGATATTTTTTCTCACACCCTACTCGGGCATCGTCAACACCAGAGTAGATTACATGATGTAAGGTATTGAAAAGGGGAAGCATGTTGCTTCTGATGCTTGACTGTTCATTGATACTTAAGATCGAGAATGGGGTAGAGGACTGGGCCTTTCTCGCGATGTAGTATCTTCTTGTGTATATTCTTTTAGTTGAATATGTGTTTGAGTTCTCTTTTATGTACATTCAGTTTGGACTCGTTTCAAGGCATGACACACTTTTGTGAGTTTCTACACTTGGTTTTTATTATTCAGTTAGAGTATTTACATTTCTCCTACTCATTTTATTTATTCACATGCTTCTGATACTAATTATATGTTGTTGTTTACTTTCGCTATGATATTATTAGTTACCTATGAGGGCATAGTCTCCCCCATGAACAAAAAAAGTTCTCTCACTTATAGTTGACAGCCTCTGGCATTCTGGGAGATGCGCTTGAGGTTATGTGACAGACTGGTTTGGCCACCATCTTAGAGGTGAGCATGGTTGGGATGTCACATTTGATTCATCATCCATTATTAGCTTCATCAATGCTAATTTTATAGTTATCTTATCTATTCTAGTTAACATAAAAAAGGAATTTAAATTAAAATCATTCATAAAGATTTATAAAGTGAATGTAAATTTTCCAAACAATATACCCTCTATGATTCTAGATGGGAGTGGAATTAGGGACCCTTTGTAGTAAACTATAATAAAGACCATGATATTCATAAATTACTATTTTTGTGGTTGTAACTCCTAGATTATCTGTAAAAAATCAATATCCACATTCTATCATCTAGACTAGAATGTTATATATAATAATATAAAAAAAATCCACTTTGGAAAATTTCATGAGCTTCCCCTATACATTAGACTTCTTGCATGAAATTATAATACAGCTCTCAATTAACAAATCCCAAAAACCTACAATATTAAATAATAAAACCTTATTAGGATGTCTATATCCATTATATAATGACTATTGTCAACTGATCAACCATTGCTTCGAAAATCAAATGTCATCCTGATCTATAACATAATAATATCTATTTTTATTTATACACTACTCTGACACCAACAATTATACCACCTATAATCTCACAACCAGATCATATACCAAATAAAATAACTTTTGACACTTCCATTGATAAACATCTATGATTATAATATCATCAACCATTTATAATCCAACAACCATTTCCTTTATAGTTTTACAAAAATATAAAAAATGAGTAACTAATAAATCTTAAGTCTTCTCATCAAAAAGAGGATCTTTCCCAATATGAAAGAAGCTAATAAACCCATAATGAGTTTTCAGAATCACAAATTAATGTTTTATACAAGGTATCCTTTTATTTTTTCAAAAAACATTTTCTTCATAAACCTGGAGAAATAGAAATATAGGATAGTGGATACCTCAAACTATAAGTGAAAGTAAACATAATGAAACATCTAAATGTGTGGTCTCATGAAATTCTAGTCGACAGTGGGGCATATGCCATGATGACATCATTGGTGTTGGTAGCTCAAAGGTGGAAGGTATGGGTGGGGGGAGATTCATCTCGATTGAAACCCCTCATTGTATGGATGATGTAGTGACTGTTAATTATGGTTAATGGGGGAATGACACGATTTAACATCAATGGGAGTGGTAGGACTATGATTGAAATGGATCAATAATGATGGAATTGATGTAAAGACCCATAAATTTCAAGGGAATTTTTTTCTTAATTTTCTTTGGAATTTTACAAGAATGCAGTTTCTGACGGCACCTTATTCTGAGGCCCGGTGTGCTCGGAATCATTTTCTGAAGTTTGGCTCGGATACATTCAGTGAACGAACGAGCGAGTCTTTCTAACATTTGAACCGGTTCTCAGAATCAAATTCTAAGGGCACCGATGGAATCGTAGCGCCGGTATTTTCATAGAAACGCCTCTTCCGGAGTTGCATTTTCTCGGGTGTGGTTTTAATTTTTGGGATTAAGTGAAGAAAATAAAATAAAGTTGTGCGGAAAATTTATTTTATTTCACTTAAAGACACTTAAAGCCACTTTAAAGCTGCTTAGGCTGAGTTGAAGCGGATAGGGTGCAATTCAAAATATCCTACACTCTTTGTAGGATATTTGTGGTGTGGGGCCCACACGAGCCCCACCAATTCTTTTCCACTATATAACGCACCCACGAAAACCCTTTTTAATGAATGTCAACTGGGGAGTTTTCTTAAACTCTTAAACGCTCCTATTAATTGGGCGGTTTATTCGTTGAAATTAATTCTATGAATTAATGGGTCGTTACTTAGTTTGTTTTTCAATTTTTTGGCATGTTAATAAAATAATACCAACGCTTGTCTTCTTGAGGATTTCTCGTTGAGAGGATTTGGAGAAGACTCCAAGGCTTGAGATATTCATCCTCCTTCGCGAAGAATGCAAAGAATGCGAAGAACGCGAAAAACTCCGGCCTCCGATGAAGGGCGACGAACAACGCCAGACCCTCGGAGATCGATGACGTGACGTCAATGATTCTCCCTCTGCGACACTTCTTCCACGACGATCCATCCCCGCGACAATCTTTGATCGGCATCTTGAGGTAGGGGATTGCGGTCCTTTTATTTCTTTGCTGATTATAACATCAACATGGATTTAATTGTTATAATTAATTCTGTATGTTCTTGATCCTCAGAGTTTGTCTACACGACGTCGAGTACCACGCGACAGCGACGCCCTTCCGCGACGCGATGATCCATTTCTTCCGTGACGGTCAATTCCGCGAAGAACTCGCATCTGATGACGGCGTTGAGGTAGGGGTTGTTTGAAAATGATAATTACCATGTTTGTTTTCCAACATGGCAAGAACGTGGACCAACCAATTAACAAGTTGGTCCGCAGATTATTATTGCGGGTTGAGGTTTATTAATTGCTGGGAATTATGGTGTTGTTTCAAAATGCTAACGCGGTGGGTGCGGACGAACGAACAAATCCAAACCCACCGACCATTTTGTTCTTGGTTTGCGGAATGGCAGATGATGACAAAACGGGCCACGGAGATGATTTCTTGTTTCCGCAGTGAAGAACGGGACCTGGGATGAGCTACGGCGTAGATGGAAATGAAATCGGACCACTGGAGAAACTCCGGTGGCCTGCGGACTCCACCGGCGGCGCGGGGCGCCGGCGCGGTGGCGCCGGCGGCTGGAGGCGGCAGCACCCCGGTGCGCCGCCATGCGAAACCGGAGGTAAGGACGCGGCCGGCCACCGCGTTCGTTGGCGAGAGGCGGCCCCAACTGGGGCCGCAGATCCTTCACGCGGGGGCAGCGCGCCCCCGCCGCGGTTTCCCTCGCTCGGCCGCTCAGCCGAGCCGAGCTGAGCCGACCCGCCGGACAGGGTCACGCCCAGGCTGGGCCGAGTCACGCCCAACCGGGTCGGACCTGGACCTGGGTCGGGTCACCCGGTTCGGGCCGAACCAGGGGGGTTGGGTCGGGTCGGTTCGGGCCCAGCCCCCCCGTTTTCGGACCTTTTTAGTCTTTTGCTCATAACATGTGCTACGTGACTCCGAACGACGCACCCTTAGCGGAAATGTGGTCCTTGGATAGAGACGGTCATTTCTGTATATCACACACAAGGTTTAGGAATTCATTGGGTTCGGCCAGGTTGGTTCGTACACGAAACCAACCGGGCCCTCGGAGTGGAAACGCTCATATGTTGAGCTCCGGACGTCCGATTGACGTGCCGTCGACTTTGGTGGATTCCTCTAAGTGAGATGGATCTTTTGGCTTACTCCTCCTGAGGTTTGGACGCAGGTGGAGTACGGTCGGGTTGGTTTTGCTTAAAACCCAACCGGGCCCCTGGGACAAAAAAATCAATAACTCTCCGACCGGGCGTCTGATTGACGCGTCGTCTGCGACGTTGAGTTCCTGTTGACGATACGGAACTTTTGGATACATCAACTCTAGACTATGTGTCAGTTTATGTATCAGCGTCTCAGCTCATGGAGTGGACCCTCCCGAACGAGCTTACTGTGTGCGGGAATCCTAGAGATGGCTGCAACTGCTACTGTGACAACGATGACTGTACAGAGATCCTCAGTGGATTCGACTGCGACGATGATGAAAATAGTACGGGGATCATCCGTGTTCTTGGTGGTGACCACTACGGTACATCTTGGGATACATCAACTCCAGACTACATGTTAGTTGATGCATCGACCTCTTAGCTCAGGGAGTGGACCCTCCCGGAACGAGCATGCTGTGTGCGGAAACCCTAGAGCCAGATGAGACTTGAATACTTCTAATCGAACGACTCTGTGTGTTACGGATATCCCAGTGGGAAGCGCTTGGTTGTAGCAGCAGACCCACGACGGAGGAGTGCTTGGTTGTAGCGGCAGACCCGCGGTACTCAACAGAAAGAGTACCTCTGGAGGCTTTGAGGGGGGAGCGCTTGGTTGTAGCGGAAGACCCACGACGGAGGAGCGTTTAGTTGTAGCAGCAGACCTACGACGGGAAGCGCTCGGTTGTACCAGCAGACCCACGGCGGGGGAGCGCTTGGTTGTAGCGGCAGACCCGTGGTACTCAACATAAGGAGTACCTCTGGAGGCTATGAGGGGGAGCGCTTGGTTGTAGTGGCAGACCCACAACGGAGGAGATCTTGGTTGTAGCGGCAGACCTACGACGGAGGAGCGCTTGGTTGTTACAGCATGGGGGAGTGCTTGGTTGTAGCAGCAGACCCACAGCAGAGGAGCGCTTGGTTGTAGCGGCAGACTCGTGGTACTCAATAGAAAGAGTACCTCTAGAGTCTCTGAGGGGGAGTGCTTGGTTGTAGCGGCAGACCCATAGTGGTAAGCGCTTGGTTGTAGCTGCCGGCCCACAGTACTCGATAGGTGGAGTAATACAGCAGTCCAAGGTTATACTGAAGTTCTTGGTTGTAGCGGCTTACCCACTTTACATGATGGAGAAGGAGTTTCCCAATAGCTATGGTTTCACTTCATGATCGATCCTATGTGGGTCATTACGGGGGTTAGTACCTACCGTTCCTTTGTGGGTCCGAAGACTTAGATGAATCAGCGGCTCCATCTGATCATCTCTATCGTCTTACAAAGAAGTATTCATGTGTGATCTGAATCCTGTTTTGCTTTCCTATGTAGATTGTGTTGTGCTATACTGTGTGTATTTACGTTTTTCTTTCCTGTGTGGACTGGGTTGTACTTGGGTTCGGATGTTGGAGCCGAATGAGTATTGATGACTTAGGTATATGTATGGGCATATACCTAAGCTGTGTCGGATGTTACTTCGTGATTGTATCTTTCCTTTGTGGTTTATCCTTTGTGGATTCTGGGAGACCATCGGGGGTCTCGGGGTCCCTACTTAGTAGCTTATACTCACCCCTGCACGGGCTATGCCCGCACTACGTAGTGTTGGTTGCAGATGACGGACAACGCTGATCGTGGCTGGGGCTTGTGGATTAGGACGGTACTAGGAGGTGGACCACTGGACGGGACGTACTCAGAGCAGACGGCCGGAGCCGAGGAGCAGTGGAGGCTATCTATACCCACCATTCAGGTGGGATTCCCAGTGGATAGCTCGACGTCGTGGATTAAATTTTCAGTTGTTGTTTTCCCTTTCCAGTTGTACTTTACTTTCAGTTTGGGTTTTTATGCTGGCCCAATTACCTTTCCGCACTTACTGTTGTACCAGTTTTTACATAGTGTTTACTTCTTATGATTGCTTGCTCTATGGTGTTTGGTTACTTTACAAAGTCAATTCCTTCCCTTTTTCCTGGATTTATGCCTTGGTGCTAGTCGCCAGCCCCTGGCCTATGGAAGGCGGGCTTGGGGTAGTCATGGAGCGGGCCCCGAGGATGGGTCGTGACAATTGATGTGTGTTAGAATGGATGGATTCTATAAGTCGTGGTGCGATGGTTACAATTGGTATGAGCTATATATAAAGGGGGCATTAGGCCTGGTGTATTTGGGTATACATTCTCTTAGGCCTTTGTAGATATAAAATTGGTTTCCTCTACCATGTAAATTTTTTTTCTCATTTGTTTAATAATACATGGGGGATCCCCCAAACATGTTTTTTTAAATACACTTCAATATGAGAGATACGAGGCATACCATTATATTACATAGAGCATTGAATTAGGACATGGGAAATGATAACATTAGATAATTGAAAAATCATCATCATATTATAAAATGATTTTATCATATTTAACAATAACATTAACATGTCATCATATCGAATTTCAATGATTTATGACTCATTAATATAAAATAGTTAGACATTATAATTTCCCATTCCATATAGTTCGATAGGCTCTGTTCCCACACAACATGATATATCATGAGATAGAAACATTACAAAATGTGTTAGAGGGATATATAATTTTTCCCCCACCCATCAAACAATGAAAATAACACAAATATATTCCATATGGTTTCAACCAATATATCAATAAGACCCAATGAAATAAAAAAAAATTGTATCATTTTGAAGTGGTCCCGTAATATATTATTCATGATTTCATAAATAATCATTAAATGATAAAACAATAGAAAATTAATTGGAATCTAATGACTTTATGCATCATTCTATGTAAATAAAAAAAATAATATTAAGCATATTGTAGTTACACTTTATTGAAAATAGATAGAATATAGAAAATAATTACCCTAATCCATAAATGTATAGGGAATCAAGGTGAAGTTCCTTTATTCACGTAATATTACATTGGGAATTTAATGAGGGAAAACATTTAAATTCAATATAACATATATTTTTTTTGATTGGGAACAAAACAAATAGTGAAGTGTCATAACATTGATTTAAAAGGTAATTTCATACGTTAGCTAGATAAATAAGGTGTATATAATGATTTGAATAATTTATATACTCAAAAAACAACATAGATGAAGAACACTATTATAAGAATTTAAAAAGTCATTGATGTGAAGAATTTTTATTTTTCATATAAAATATTAAAAAGGTATAATTTATCAATCCCTGAGAAAATTAATTTAATATTTGAAAAAAAGTTTGCATATAGAGTATGTCTAATATAAAATGAAAAAAGTTAACATAGAGACACATTCACATAAAAATATATAAAAGTGTTTCTTAATATAAACACAAGAAATATGAAAACATATAGAATTATTTTTTAAAAATATTATTATATATAGGATATTTACATTAAATTATAATTTAGATATATTCCTGTATTTATAAAACATTTCAATCATTACATGAATGGAAAAAAAAATTGATGACTGGCCATGTGGAAAATAATAAATCCATTAAAAATATATTTTGAAAACAACGTCATAAAATTGTTAATAAAGATTCATTTAAAAAGTGGTAAATAGAGACTTGTATTTCATATATGTTGAAACATATTTGGGTTATATATCACACGTTTAATAAATATAACATGTACATTGAAGTAATATATTCACTGGAAAGTATAGGGTTTATTCTTATACACATCATATATTTAGTTTACGTGTCATTTAATAAAATGGATGATATTAATGAAGATAAATAAAATTAAATTACATGATGGATTTGGAAAATTTTAAATTATAATGGTATTCTAAATGGACTTGGTAGATAAAAATGAAGAACATAATTCATAAGTCATTTGAACAAAGGACTTTTATAGAGAAAACAATTTTGACCCGTGTAACATTTTAAAAAATATATAAAATAAAAAGAGCTTCAAAATGATCTCAATATAAAATTTATAATATATATTTAATTATAACATATAAATAGTGTTGAATATACCTAACAAGTTTCATCCTGCCTTTTTAAAACATAAACTTTCATTACATTACACAACACTGAGGATCTTTAAGGTTTAGTGTCTTGGAAACCAGGAACATAATACATGAAAACAACATAAAACATTCTTCTAAAACACTTGAAACGATTATCCATAATTTCATCCTAGGTTCATTACTGCATCTAAAAACCTGGGGACATACATCAATAGAAGGGGTGAGCAGAAGGCCTAGTAAGGGAAACAAGAGAAACATTTTACATGTGAACTTGAGATACTTCAATATGGTCATGAAAAGAACATTAAGGCATGAGAAAGGAATCGGGAGGCATTTCATAATAAAAATACCATTTTTCATAACTTTAAGATGTGGATACATCATTTACCATAGACAATTATGAACATATCACCAAGGTCCATCCCCAAGGTTTCATTTGAAAATTACCAAGGTTATTCACCAAGGTATCGTGAAAATTGAAATCTCTAGTGGTTACATCATTACCCAATGCATTTGAGCGCTATAAGGGTGCACCCTTAAATTTTCCTTTATTATCAGGTGAGACACATATATAATCATCAAAAATTTCATAATGAACCCCTATAGCACAAAATAAATGGGTTTCATTTCATAATAATAACGTTTTAAAAACTGCTTTAAAGACATGATCTTAATGTCACTTTAAATCCTCAAAAAGGGAAATCGGGTCTCATGTATGTAAATCCCAGAATTTAAAATAGAACATTTTGATATATATGTGAATACACTTTTAGAAATAAGATCATTGAGTATTCAATTTATAACATAAAAACATTTTGGGAAAACAGAGAGGCATTTTGAGACGATAATTCTAAAGCATAACGGCTATGTTACAAGGTTTTAGAAAACATTGAAAAGAGAGGGGACATGGGTCACCCACTCATAAATGATACATAAAGCAGTAGGGGGACAGAATATAAGGTATTTAAGAACATGTTAATAAAATTTGAATGATATACCTTATGAAATGAAAAAACATGGAAGTGAGACAAAAATAAGATTTCTCTTATGAAAATTCTGCAGCCTAACGGCGTCACTTAAAATTCAATAAAAAATGATTTGACAAGATCAAATAGGGTCTCTAATCATATGATCATAAGAGATTAGTATGATAAATATAGAGATCATACCCCAAAATAATAAAAAGGAACTTGAAAGACTTGACATGAAAATTGAACTTGAAAAATGAGAAGGGTGAAAGAATCCCTTAAAAATTCGGCATCCTAACAACGTCACTTAAACATTCATAAAACGAAATGATGAGAGTAAGAGGGGATATCTCATAATATGAACATGAAAAGGGAAGTAATAGGAATATAAATTAACATCATATCACATAAGAACATGGATCATAAAAGGAATGACATAAAAGAGATTACATGAAAAGAAAGAGAGAGGTCGGATCCCTTACCTTAAAACGTAACTCTCAAAACTCAATGGTTTGGACCTCGAGTGATTGGGGGCACATTGGGAGGACTCCTTGGGAGGTAAGGAGACCAGAACATCGTTGGGGGAGATTTGGGAGTGAAAACTAAAGGAGGAAAGGGTGGGTATTTATATGGAAAGCGAGGGGACAAGGCATTAATGGCCAAGAGACACCTCACAAGTGCTTTTCTCAAAACCATGTGCTCTCCCATGGCATTTACCATGGAGTTAGGCCACATGGGGCCCCCAAAACAATAATTCATCACCTTTGGTCGTCCAACCCTTAAAATATCGTATGACATCATCATGACACAGTTATGATGTCATTAAACATACCGAAACCCTAAAACTACATTTTTACTATTCACTGAAAATTTCATCTTTCTTAGAAAAATCCCAAAATTTCACCTTATCCAAATATCGATGCACTAATTACATTTATGAACTCCATTCTATAAAAATAATTTTCTAAATATTTTTAATTTAATTTTTATATAAAAACACTATTCATTGAGAATTCATTTTTTTCCGAAAAATCCCAAAAAATTACCATAACATAATATCGATGCTTTGAGTTCAAAAATAAATTCCTTTTTATAAAAATACTTTTCTGATTATTTTCTAATAAAATTTTTAATTAAAAAACACAATTCACATGAAAAAACTAATACTTGACTAATAATTTATGAAACTGTTATTTACCCATTTTATTGAATCACATTACTTAATCTAGGTGTCTAAATTATATTAAAACTTTCTTTGAGTGAAATTACTTATCCATTTGGTCACATTACTAATCCTAAGCGTAAAATCATGATTCATAATTTACTATTCATCAAAAATTTATTAGACTCCAAATTCCTTACTGAACACTTTTGTAGAAGACCATTTTTTGAAAATCATTACACATCATTAATTATTTAGGGTTTACATAAATATTTTAAAATATCATTTTTTCAGAATTCGTCAATAAAATACATCCTAAAATTATCCGGACATTTAATGTTTCACAAAAAACAATAAAGGAAGAAATCTTAATTTATTTGTCCCAAAGGATTACACAAAGAAGCTAGAGTCTCATCACATAGCCCCTTATAACACCGACATATGACCTAAGTGTAAGGTGTTCTATGGTGAGAGAATCTGAGGGAGGTTCAGATTACATTGCCCTAGTAGTAATCTCTACTAACTTGAACTTCTCCCGCATGAATTTCCATTCAAGATTGACACGCTGTAGTTCAGCTTGACCTTGGTCCAAAGTGAATCCCACAGATGCCACCTCCTTCCCAAGCTCTGATAAGTGGGCTTCATAAGGTTCGAGTCTACTGGATGAAGCCATCGACCTCTCTTTCTGCATTATCCATTAGCATCTCTATTAAATCGTTAAGAGTAAGTTAATTTACTATTTAAAAAGTTTGGGTCGTTACATTCTTCCCCCCTTAAGAAATTTCATCCCCGAAATTTTATACTTGAGGCCTACTCGAAAAGGTGATGGTACTTTTGCTTCATTGTTTCCTCAGGCTCCCAAGTCGCTACTTCATAATTATGATTCCTCCATAACACTTTCACAAGGTGGGTAGTCTTGTTTCGTAGAACCTTGTGTCTGCGGTCCAATATCTCCACTGGCTGCTCCTCATAAGAGAGGTCATGTTCCAGTTGTACCACCTCTGGGTTCAGTACGTGCGAAGGGTCGGGTATGTACTTCCTCAAGAGAGATACAAGGAAGACATCATGGACTTGAGCTAGGTTCGGTGGAAGTGCTAGATGATAGGCCACTGCTCCAATGAGATAAAGGATTTCATAGGGTCTAATGTACCTAGGGATGATCATCCCTTTCATCCCAAACCGCATGACTCTCTTCCATGGAGAAATTCGAAGGAAGACTTTGTTGCCAACACCAAACTCCAAGTCCCTTCGACGGTTGTCAGCATAACTCTTCTGCCGACTCTGAGAAGCCTTTATGTGTTGTTGGATGGCATGAACATGTTCAGTCATCTCTTGCACAAGATCAGGCCAAAGAAGCTTTCTCTCACTAGCTTCATCCAAACAAGTAGGAGTTCTACATCGCTTTCCATATAGAGCTTCATAGAGTGCCATCTGAATACTCAAATTGAAGCTGTTGTTATAGGAGAACTCAACTAATGGGAGGTGTTGATCCCATCCACCTTTAAATTCCATTGAGCATAATTTCAGCATGTCTTCGAGTGTCTAAATAGTCCTTTCAGATTGGATATCAGTTTGAGGATGATAGGTCGTACTAAAATTCAATTCAGTATTTAGAGGATGTTGATGACTTCTACAGAATTTTGATGTGAATCTTGGATCATGATCAGACACAATGGATAGTGGTACCCCATGCATCCTCACTACTTCCTTTATGTATATATTGGAAAGTTGATCTAGAGAGAAATCTTCCCAAATAGAGATAAAATGGGCGGTCTTGGTGAGACGGTCCACAATAACCCATATCACATTATTTCCTTTGGATGTTTTCGGGAGACCAGTTACAAAGCCCATGGTGATATTATCCCACATCCATACTGGTATGGGTAGCAGTTGTAATACCCCCTTGGGAAGTTGTCATTCTGCCTTTACTTGCTAACACACCAGGCACCTTGTAGTGAAATCAGCAATCTCCCTCTTCATGTTATCCCACCAATAATGATCACGAAGGTATCTATACATTTTAGTACTTCCCGGATGTATAGAGAAGGTAGAGCTGTGATCTTCATCCATCAATTCTTTCTTTATCTCCCGAATAGATGGAACACATAGTCTTGTACGAAATTTTAATACACCTTCGTGATGAATATTTTAATCAGGGAACTTCCCATCCTTTACAGCCTCAAACTTCTTCTGCAACAAAGGATCTTCTTTTTGATCCTTCTTGATCCTCTCTAGTAATGAAGGTTGAGAAATCATTTGGGATAAGGTTTATGATATCCCTTCCATTAGAATTCCCATGTCCAGTTTTACTAGATCTTTAATCAAGGGATCTCCTAGGATCCTCATTGTTTCCAGAACAATAGGATCTTTCCTTCTTAACGCATCCGCGACTTTGTCTTTTCTTCCAGGGTGATAATGAATTGAGCAATCATAGTATTTAATAAGCTCCAACCATCTCCTTTGTCTCATGTTCAATTCTATCTGTGTGAAAATATACTTTAAACTTTGGTGGTCAGTGTATATATCACATTTCTCCCCATAAAGATAGTCCCTCCATATCTTTAGAGAAAAAACAACTGCCGCTAGCTCTAGATCATGCGTAGGATAATTCTGCTCATGAATCCTCAACTGTCGAGATGCATAAGCAATTACCTTGTATTTTTTCATGAGGACGCACCTAAGACCCTTCAGAGATGCATCGCTAAAAATAATGAATCCTTCTCCGATAGACGGTAGTGTTAACACAGGTGCAGTAACCAATCTCTTCTTCAGCTCTTGGAAACATTCCTTGCATTCCTTTTTCCAGATGAACTTAACCCCTTTTCAAGTCAACTTGGTTACTGGATTGGAATGTTTTGAAAAGTTTTTCACAAACCTCCTATAATATCCCGCTAAACCAAGGAAACTATGAATCTCAGTTACTATTGTTGGTTAATCCCACTTCTCCACAACCATTGTCTTTTCAGGGTCAACCGAGATTCTTCATTGGTTACGATGTGCCCCAAGAAAGCCACTTGTTGTAACCAAAACACACACTTGCTAAACCTTCCAAAGAGCATCTCCTTCCACAGTGTTTTCAAAATATCCCCCAGATGATCTTCATGCTCCTCACAAATTTTTGAATATATCAAAATATCATCAATAAAAACTACCACAAAGTTATCAAGGTAGTCCTTAAAGACTCTATTCATCAAATCCATGAAAATAGCTGGAGCATTAGTCAAGCCGAAGGGAATAACAGTAAACTCATAATGCCCATATCTTGATCGGAAGGCAGTCTTTGGAATATCTTCCTTCTTCACCCTCAGTTGATGATAACCTGATCGATGGTCAATCTTGGAGAAGAATTGAGCCCCACGAAGTTGGTCAAACAAATCATCAATTCTTGGAAGAGGGTATTTTTTATTCACTGTGATCCCATTCAATTCTCTATAGTCAATGCATAGCCGCATTGATCCATCATTCTTCTTCACAAAGAAAACTGGTTCTCCCCAAGGAGAAACACTCGGACAGATGAACCCCTTCTCCAACAAGTCTTGGAGTTGTTTCTTTAACTCTTCTAGCTCAACATTTTCCATTCTATAAGGAGTCTTTGATATCGGTTGGGACCCAGGTACGAGTTCAATGGAGAACTCTACCTCTCTTTCTGGGGGAGGTCCAGGTATCTCCTCAGGAAATACATCCATGTATTCCTAAATAATCAGAACATCTTTTATTTTTATGCTCCCTTTTCCTTCTTCATCATCACAGATTAACTCCACAAAGAAAGCTATAAAAGGTGCTTCTAGATAGGGATTAGTTCGGGATATCTCTCCTTGGAAGATAACTGTAGGTCATTCATTCAAGACTACTAAGATTTCCTTACTTCTGTAATTGATCATAGCATTATAATTTTAGAGCCAGTCCATCCCTAGTATAATGTCGAACTCCATCATTGGAATGACTACTAGATTTGCGATAAGATTGTGCTCACCAAATTAAACACTAGAGTCTCTAAATACTGTTTATGCAAAGATATTCCCACTTGGAGTCTTGACTGACAACTCTACCTCTAGCAGTTCGGGGATTGATTCTATATTCCTTGCAAACTTGGAGGAAATAAAGGAATGCGTAGAACCAGAATCATATAAACTATTTGCTAGTTTTGAGAGGACGACAAGAGTACGTACTACCACATCATTCAGAACATCAATTTCAGTTGTTGAGATAGTGAAATCACGACCTTTCTCCCTTGGCTTGTGCTGAGATTGATGGTGATTCCCCTCCACCACCCTTGGATTTGGACATTTATTAGCAAAGTGCCCAAGCTGTTCACACTTGAAGTATGTGACTTCGGGTAGGGCCAGAACCATCTTTCCACTATCGTTAGTGTTGGGAAGTTGAGGCTTCACATCGCTACAACAATTCCGAGAAATATGGCCTTCTCTTCCACACCTATAGCACTTACCACTTCCGATCAAGCAGTTCCACGAATGCTTCTTCCCACATTTATTACATGTGGCATGTTGCATATGCATTCCACCTCTTTACTGATATAAAATTCTTCCCAGCCATGGTTCTAGAGATCTCTTCTTCTCATTATATTTGTGAGACCACTCTGTCTCCACAAACTCTAGTTCAACTTTCATAGCACTTCAAACTATTTCTTCATAGCTATCATAGTCCTTGTTGGCTAGATTCTTCCGCAGATGAGGTCGTAGTCCACCAAAGAATATATCAACCTTCCCATTAGGGTCCATGACGAAGCATGTGGTATAATGGGAAAGCCTTGTGATGTTCATCTCGTAGGTTCCAACTGATTCATTCTACTTTTGCTTCAGCATGATAAGTTCTTTCTCCATTATTGTTCTCATCGGACAAGGGAAATACTTATTAAAGAATATTCCCCGGAACACTTCCCACTCCATATCTTCCATCTCTCCTCGTGGATTTTTGTTTTTGATCAGTGAATACCACTGATCATCTTCTCCTTCTAGGCGGTAAACAACAAGGGTGACTTATTATTGTTCTGAAAAATGAATTAAAGAAAAGATCTTCTCAATGGAGCTTATCCATTTTTCTGCAACCAATGGGTCAGTGGATCCACTGAATGTTGGTGGTTGTTGATGCATGAAGGACTCAACAGAATGTTGTTCCATTCGTGGTGAGATCGACCTCTCAGCTTGATTCATGTTATTACTCATAACATGAGTCAGTTGGTTCATCATTCGCATGAATGCTTCCATTCTGGCTTCCATCGGAGGGCCGTCAGCAAATGGTGCATTGCGGTCACCATCTGCATGGTTCCTCCTATTGCCCTCCATTTTATAAATGAATATAAGCTTAGTGAGAAACATATTTCATTTATGAATCTTTTAACTAAGACTTCATGCTTATACAATTACACTTCTCTATAATTCCTTCATAATGATTCATACAAAGCTTGTGATTAACCAAACATATCCCCCGGGAGTGTCGCAACCAAGAGTGCAGCAAGGCCCGTTATCGTGCACCAGTTCCCGTTCGAGTATAGCTCAAAGCGGTGTTTTCGGTTTTTACCCCTATGTACATATGTTCCAGAGCCTCCTCTACCTACTCGTATCCAGAAAGGGATGTATTTGTTTGATATACCACTTACTCAGTACTTACCAAAATACCATGAAGTTTTCCTATATTTAAACTTTTCTAAAGGGTTCTTCCTAAAGTTTTTATATCCTAATTTCCACAAATAACTAAACCTCCCTTTGATACCAACTATTGCATCCCAACTTTTTATAACATAAAATTTCATTAAATTACACTAAACTGAGGATCTTTAAGGTTTAGTTTCTTGGAAACCAGGAACATAATACATGAAAACAACATAAAACATTATTCTTAAACACTTGAAATTCTTCTCCTTAAGTTCATCCTAAGTTCATTACTGCATCTAATGACCTGGGGACATACATCAAAAGAAGGGGTGAGCAGAAGGCCTAGTAAGGGAAACAAGAGAAACATTTTACATGTGAACTTGAGGTACTTCAATAAGGTCAAGAAAATAACTTTAAGGAATGAGAAAGGAATGATGAGGAATTTCATAATAAAAATAACATTTTTCATAACTTGAAGATGTGGCTACATCATTTATCATATTCAATCATGAACATATCACCAAGCTCCATCCCCAAGGTGTTATTTGATAATTACCAAGGTTATTCACCAAGGTATCGTGAAAATTGTAATCTCTAGTGGTTACATCATTACCCAATGCATTGGAGCGCTATCAGGGTACACCCTTAAATTTTCATTTATTATCATGTGAGCCACATATATCATCATCAAACATTTCATAAAGAACCCATATAGCACAAAATAAATGGGTTTCATTTCATAATCATAACGTTTTAAAAACTGCTTTAAAGACATGATCTTAATGTCACGTTAAACCCACGGAAAGGGAAAGCGGGTCTCATGTATTTAAATCCCAAAATTTAAAATAGAAAATTTTGATATATATGTGAATACCCTTGTAGAAATAATAGCTTTGAGTATTCACTTTATAACATAAAATAATTTTGAGAAAAAAGAGAGGCATTTTGAGAAGAAAATTCTGCAGCATAACGGTTATGTTACAAGGTTTTAGAAAACATTGAAAAAAGAGGGGACATTGGTCAGCCACTAATAAATGATCCATAAAACAGTAGGGGGACATAATATAAGAGATTTAAGAACATGGAAATGAAATTTTAACGATATACCATATGAAATGAAAAAACATGTAAGTGAGACAAAAATAAGATTTCTCTTATGAAAATTTGGCAGCATAACGGTGTCACTTAAACTTCAATAAAAAAATGATTTGACATGATCAAATTGGGTCTCTAATAAAATGATCATAAGAGATATGTATGATAGATATAGAGATCATACGCCAAAATAATAAAAAGAAACTTGAAAGACTTGACATGAAAATCGAACTTGAAAAATGAGAAGGGTGAAAGATTCCCTTAAAAATTTGGTAGCCTAACGGCGTCACTTATACTTTCATAAAAAGAAATTATGAGAGTAAGAGGGGATCTCTCATCATATAAACATTAAAAGGGAAGTAATATGAATATAAAATAACATCCTCTCACATAAGAACATGGATCATAAAAGGAATTACATAAAAGAGATTACATGAAAAGAAAGAGAGAGGTCGGATCCCTTACCTTAAAACGTAACTCTTAAAACTCAATGGTTTGGACCTTGATGGCTTGGGGGAACCTTGGGAGGACTCCTTGTGAGGTAAGGAGACCAGAACATAGTTGGGGGAGAGTTGGGAGTGAAAAATAAATTAGGAAAGGGTGGGTATTTATAGGGAAAGTGAGGGGACAAGGCATTAATGGCCAAGGGACACCTCACAAGTGCTTTTCTCAAAACCATGTGCTCTCCCATGGAATTTACCATGGAGTTAGGCCAAATGGGGCCCCCAAAAAATAATTCATCACCTTTGGCCGGCCAAACCTTAAAATATCTCATGACATCATCATGACATAGTTATGATGTCATTAAACATACTGAAACCCTAAAACTGCATTTTTACTATTCACTAAAAAATTCATCTTTCTCAGAAAAATCCCAAAATTTCACCTTAACCAAATATCAATGCTCTAATTACATTTATGGAGTCCATTTTATAAATATAATTTTCTAAATATTTCATATTTAGTTTTTAAATAAAAACACTACTCATCGAGAATTCATTTTTTTCAGAAAAATCCCCAAAAATTACCATAACATAATATCAATGCTCTGATTTCAAAAATAAAGTCCATTTTATAAAAATAATTTTCTATTTATTTTTAATTTAATTTTTAATTAAAAACACTATTCAACTAAAAAAACTAATACTTGACTAATAATTTATGAAACCATTATTTACCCATTTTATTGAATCACATTACTTAATCTAGGTGTCTAAATTATATTAAAACTTTCATTGAGTGAAATTACTAATCCATTTGGTCACATTTCTAATCCTAAGCGTAAATTCACTATTCATAATTTACTATTCATCACAAATTTATTAGACTCCAAATTACTTACTGAACACTTTTGTAGAAGACCATTTTTTGAAAATCATTACATATAATTAATTATTTAGGGTTTACATAAATATTTTAAAATACCATTTTTTCAAAATTCATCAATAAAATACATCCTAAAATTATCTGGACATTTGAGCTTTCACATACAACACTAAAGGATGAAATATTAATTCATTCATCCCAATGGATTACACAAAGAATCTAGGGTCTCATCACATAGCCCCTTATAACACCGGCATATGACCTAAGTGTAAGGTGTGCTATGGTGAGAGAATATGTGGGAGGCTCAGATAACATTTCCCTAGAAGTAATCTCTACTAACTTGAACTTCTCCCGCAGAAATTTCCGTTTAGGCTTGACACGCGGGAGTTCAGCTTGGGCTTGGTCCGAAGCGAAGCCCACAGATGCTACCTCCTTCCCAAACTCTGATAAGTGGGATTCATATGGTTCGAGTCTACTGGATGAAGCCATCGACTCCTCTTTCTGTATTTACCATTATCGTCTCTATTAAATCGTTAAGAGTAAGTCAATATACTATTTAAAAAGATTGTGTCGTTATATAACATAAACGTAAATCATTAAATATTGTTTGTTGAGTCACAATGAAGGGTGTTTGATACAAAAATCCAATACCACACACTACATAGTTGTTTGAACTTTAACATAATATAATAACACATTAAAATTTTAATATAATAATCTATAACATCATTAATTTCCATAAAATTTATATATAGTTAATTTATAGTTATTTAAAATTAATATAATTGATTTTCTTAAATAATTTTTAACGTCGACAATTACCAGTTCTTATTTTTATGAGAATTATTTTTAAATTTATTGTTGATCCCTTATCAGTGATAATAGTTTCATAATATCATGTAATAATATGGTTCTATAATATATATCCCCTGATTGTTTATATTGTTTCTCTTTATTCCCATGATAGTTTAAATTACAAAACTTGATGATGAATCCATAAAAATCATGGTTCTACATTTTGTTGTGAATGATGAATATGTCATAAAAATATGTATTGAAATAAATTTAATGACTAAAGAACCATATAATATATTTAATATATTGTTATTACCTATAATAAAATTACATTGAAATTATTAATCATTTACTATATACTCATTATAATATTTCTCATGTAGGAAGAAATTGAAAAATATAAATAAATCATTTCTTAATAATCGCATTGATAAGAAATATATACAACGTAATTCATTCATAAAATTAAAAAAAGAATAGAAATGAAATGTTTATCATATATGCAACACCCCAAAAAATTATTTCCCAAATAATGATAATTTTATTCTTTTATTTTTTTAGATTTCTTTTAATCGAAAAAAATTGAAAAAATAAACACAAAGATTTTCATTTAAATTAGAACACCGTAGTGTTTACAATACACCAAGATAAAAATGTTAAACTTTATAACCAAATATCCCTACTAAAAATCCTATAAATGTCACAGGAAGACCCCATATTGAAACAATGAGGCCTGGTAAATAAAGAAGATCTTACACGTCAGTCGAAACAAAGAACATCACCACCGTGATCATAAAGACCGTGTTGAGAATCAAGGGTATAAAAAGCACCATCTTCTACAATTACCTTATGTTTAAGACTACCTAAGAGAAGGTTTTATATGGAAACAACCTGACCATTGCCTTGGGTGACCTTTGAATTCCAATGACTATAATTATAGCCATTGGCCATGTAGTGAATCAACTAAAAATAATTATGTATAAAATTGTTTTCCAAAATTTACTTATTAATTAGAAATTATTATATAACCTATAATTATGTTATAATGTTTCGAATTACACTCAAGTTATTCTTGATAAGAGGATTTCAATCACGTTGTAGATATTTCAAATATAATCTAAACATTTTCATTTCTAATGATTAAGTAGTGTTTAAATTAAAATATGTTTAATTTCTTCTAATTATATTATGTTCTGATTAAACTATGTTTGGAATACTATAACATTAGTATAAACGATTTCATGTGGTTATACCAAATTCCATGTTATAACCTTGATTGTTAAGGCTTTGGTATTCATAAATAATTTTATTAATACTATTAGAAAAAATATAATTGATATTCATTAACCCTTTTAAGATTGAAGTCATGTTTAGTAAGATATTTTCTATATAGATGAAATAAATTTCCCATAGGTTTTTGTATAGTTTTGAATGTGGGAGTTTATTTTAAATATACCCACTAGGGCCATCCCTTTATAGCTGGCCTAAGGGAGGTAGCTCATGCTAGGTGGATAATCCTTGCCCTTAACCCAAGCTATGGCCGACCCGAGCACTAGCATAGTTTCTCCAGGGGTGCTCAGGAGCATAAGAGCCCATGAGCGCTCCACAATGGGTGAGAAGCTACCGTGACGTAGAGGGTAGGCCAAAGCATGTGGGGGAAGGCAGGATCCCATGTGTAACGCTCCCTGGTGTGTATTGTGATTTCTGGAATGTTGCAGGAGTCTGAGGCTTATAAAGGGCTACTTTGTTTGTCACTGTTTTGATGTGGGACGAGTTTTTTCAGGTGAAATGGGTTCTGGGCCATCGATCATGATCCCACGCTTGATCCTCGTCAACAGCAGAATACCACCACATTGATTTGCACCGTTCGATCAACCTCAGATCAAATCTCGGTCATCTGAGGGTTTTAAAACTTCGGGTCGATCCAAGGATGTCCGATAAAACTCAGATTTAATCTGATCTGCCCATTTTTTTTATCGTGGGCATGACCCATCCTTCAGATCAGGGCTTGATTTGATCATGTTCATCCAATATACCTATAGTCTTCTCCATCCTGTTTCGTTTTCTTATCCTTCCTGTGGGTTTGTACCAGTAGCCCTACACCTACGTTGCACCATTTTTCTTCAACCATGACAACCATGTGGACCTTTCTTTTTCTCCCTTTTCCACGAGTCATCCACGTCCATTTAATGTACCAGTTAGACATCAGTTTCTCAACAATATAATTAAATTCTTTGTATATTTTATATAGATATATGTTAGTCGATTTCACCCCGAGTAACCCTCGGCTTCTCTTCTACCTCCAACACGTCCTTCAAGAACCTTTGAGTTTTCCAGAGCCTCTATTCCTCTACATGATAATGTAAGGGTTTATTAGTCATTATTTTTGAGACTAAGATTTGTATTTATGTACACTTGTATATATATGTTTATATATACAAATTTTTGTTTTAGTTTGAATCCTTCTTTACCCAATTTATGCCTCAGGATGTTGAGTTATAGGGAATTAGTAGTCCCAAAGCTTGAAAGCTTCATTAAAACTCATTTTTATAACTTACATAGATATTTGGATTCATATATATATATATATTTATATAAATGTGTAAATATATAACCTCTTAAATCTACATAATCTTTTTATGTCAAAATTTAAGGATTATAAGCTTAGGCTTCGATGTTAATTTAAGAACCTCAACATGCGAACAACACTATTTTGTAGAAACCTTTTTAATCAGTTATTTATGTTATTATATATAAATATATATATATATATATATATATGGTTTTACATATAGGTTTTTATCAGGTCCTGAAATATATTTTCATAAAAAAGTATTGATGATTTAAAGAATTTATGAAATATTCATTAATTGTTAGGTTTACTTTAATGATTTGTCATTTTTGTGAGAAATCATATATATACATTCTATATATTCCAATATTTTTATATTCATACACATATAAATAAACATATATATGGTTTTCCATACTAATCCTATAGTGGTTTCCTAAATGTTGTTCAACAATGTTTAACCAATAGGAGGAGTACTTGTTTTGGTTGTGAAATGTGAAACCCCTAAACTTAATTTTATTTATATATGGTTTATATATATAACATATCTATATAAATCCATGGTTTTTTTCAAAGGTTAAATATATGTATGTATTAATATTTCTAAAGTCGATAATTATTATTGGGTTTGTTTACTATGGATGTGAATTATTATAAAAATAATAATACGGATATACACTTTCTATATATTCAAATACATACACATAATTCAATATAGTTCTATTTTATTCTATTAAAGATGATTTACAAAAATTAAATAATTTCATGGATGCGAATAATGTTTTGGGAACCGTATTATTAGGTTAAATAATAGTTTTTATATATGTATTTCCCATGTCAAACTTATTTTATTCAAAGAACCTTTAAAGATATTATTGTTGTTATAATTTCATTTAGAAAACCCTTTAAAACAATTACTTGATATAATTTAGTATTGTCTCATGTGAAAAGATTGTGTAATAATCCATAAATTCTTTCGATCAACATTCATTGACCTATTTTCAATGTTACCTTCCATGATATATATTTTGGGTTAAGTGGTTCCATTTTCCATTTTATTTTTAGTTGCACTCAATGGTAGATGCATCTGGCATATCATATTAATCAGAAAATAAATAAAATTACTCAACATTTTATGGGACATCTTGGGTAATATGAAAAAAATTATTATTCATGGTAGAATGGGACACCTTGAATTTTATGAAATGTGTGTTTAATTATTCAAGTGGTATATGAGATTTTGAATTTACCAACCAATTTGGAAAATAACAAATGTATTGTACTAGTATGTTCTGAGTTGGGGACTAGTAAAAGTAAGCCCTTAAGGGTAGAGTCTGGTTATATATGCTATCTGGGTTGGAGTCCAGTTACAGATGGTCTCTAGGATGGAGTCCAGTTACAGATGCTCTTCGGTTTGGGGTCCGGTTACAATTATCCCCTAGGTCTTGGAATGAGGCCTTGACACTGATGTCCGACATTATGTCGTCCATCATTATGTGTATGATAATTAATTAACAAAATATATATTCAACTATTATAATACACATAGTTACAAGTCAGAACTTATGAGTATCATATAACTAAATGCATATGGATTGAATTGTGTTTATCACTCATTGAATTTGTATTCAATGTATGAAATTGATGTTGTTTCCTTTACATGAAACTATGATTACTCATTACTCTTATCTATTCAATTTGTGCTTAAATATTCATATTTCATAAATGTTAAGAACATGTTTTATTTTTTAATCAAAATGAGAATGCCTATAATTGAATCACGAATCCTTGAAATTATGTTAGCATGTTTTTAATTGATCATTTTCGTGATATGTTACATTTGTTATGGATTTTATTTAGGAAAAATGTTTTATTGAGAGTTTTTAAGAATTTTTTCAAATTTCATATTAGATTTATTTAAAACCCTTACTGGGCATTCGTATGATCACCCCTCATTTTTTAATGAAAATTTTTTATGTATCAGTTTTTGTTGAAGAAACATGTCAGTAATAGCAGGTTTCCATGAACCTGAACTGAATTCGATCCTTTGGATGGGAAATGGTGTGTGGTTTAGAAGTGCTTGTTTTTGTTTAAAATGACACATCATAATATAAAGGCACCAGAGCTGGGTTTTCAGGGGTCAGGTGCTCAAAATATATTTTAATAAATTAAATTCATAATACCATTAATTATTGTTGGTTTTTTGAAAAAAAAAATTCATCATTTAGGAAATTGGTTGTTGGTACGTAGAAGAGATTAACTACCCATCGTCTATATAAATGGAAGAATTGATGGTGTATTTATTTTTATTATTTAATAATTAAAATTTGGTTAAAAAATCATGTTCATTAATTAAACCTTTTGGTCCATCCATGTATGTTTTATATTTGAAATACTAAATGTTATTCATAGAGATTATTGTATGCACATATTTATGATTAATGATATATTTCTTGTAGAGACCCTAAGAAGTATATACATGGACATTACATTAATTTTGCAGAATATTTAATACATTTCAAAACAAATTCCCATTGACCGTATTAGTTTAGTGTCTTTGGAAACTCGGAACATAATCTTCTAATCATGGTGAATGATCTTTAACATCTCCCATAAAGATCTATTTTTTCCTACCTAAAAACATCCTTTATATCCTTGGGGAAAAGAAAACATAAAAAGGCTGATCTCAAATGCTCAATAAGGGTAAGCATGGAGAAAATAAAACATCCCATATACATTTGAACTTAAAAACATGAACATTGTTTTAAACATCAAAATCGTGAGTAATGACATTATACATGGTAGTACGTAAGGCATAGATCATAATGGAACATCAATCATGATAAAATAGAATGGGAATAAAACATGTAATTGTGGAAAACCATTAAGAACATGATATAATTTCCATAATATCCAAGGCATTTCTAGCAAGACCATCATAGTGGACAAAGCCCATTTCTGAATCGGTTTTACCTCCGTTCTAGCCCTGTATTACTGTACCAGATTTACTTACCATTACAGAATGTCTCTATCATGAGATATAAATCATAACCCAATGAATTATAGGGAGATATAGGTCCCACCAATCTCATAATTATATCATTATCATGTGTGCCACAACATAAACATAAACCAATAATCATAACCCAAATAATAAAATGGGTTTCATAAACATCATCCCGTCATAACATATTCCATATAAAAAATATAGACATCATTTCATCATAAGAAAAGTGAAATCAAGTAAATAAAAGATAAATTATACTTAAAACATACACAAATGAAATAATGTCATTTTAGATGGAAAATGGTTTTGATAAAACACTTGAAATGAATTGTTGAGGAAAATATCATTTCTTCAACAAAATAATTTTATTTTCCCAAAATGCCAAGAATTTTTAAAAGAAAAAGATAGTTTAGAAATTAGTCATGAAATCTTGTATATTAAATATTATGAAAATAAGGCAATATGAAACCGTAAAAATCTATTCATGCCTTATATGTTAAAAAAACATTCTCCTCGTACTTTTAAAGGAAAAGTCAAAAAGTACAACATATGGTAAAAAATATATATATTCCTTCCATAACACAAAATAAAAGTATAATATGGGTAAAAATGACTTTAAAAATACACGGAATAATATTAAACACTTTATGAAAAAAAAATTATGGACATTGATGAAAAATATTACCCCAGTAGATACTCACGTATAAATAATCTCGGATAAAAATGAGATTGAAACATTATCCCTTACCTTATGTCGAATTTATTTTTTATGTTTTCGAGTCTCATGTATGGTGGGTTTAAACATATTATTAACTTGTAGCAGAACCATAATAGTATTTATGATATCATATATGATTCACTTATGACTTTATATTACCCGTTCTTTTGCAAATTCCATTTTAAAGTAGTGTTTTGGGTAAAATCATTTCATTTATCGTACGTGTTTCGACTTGTTTTTCTTGATATTATTACTTGTATCCTAATTTAATTAATTACAAAATGAAAAATGTTATTTATATATAATATATATTCATCATATAAATATATATGACAAATCGATAAATGGAATGAAATACACTGTTCATGGAGACTATAGGTCATACATACGCATGAATGTTGTTTTCATTTCCATATTGAATGGAATGGAATTATGAAAATGAAACATATATGTAAATAAATACAGTATAATTATTATGTAATATCTTTGATGATTAGATATTATATATACTTTATAACCATACTTTAATGGTTAATCATGGAAAATGATTCTCATCACGTTCGTGGAGACGGAAGTCCGTACGTACTCACGAGCGATGATATCATACTTTTTATATTAAAATAGTATATAATTGGTTGGTATATCATATATAATGAATCATAAAAATTTTATATTTGTTATTTATATCATTTATTCTCATTATTATACCCATCCAAATGAAGAAATGTTTGAATAACAAACTACACCACGATGTGGAGACGGTAAGTCGTACGTACGCACGTGTGGGGATGTTTTCATTCATTGGATGGATAAAATAACTAATATAGGTTTACAATAATAGTATTTAGAAGATAATAGAGTTATTATTTTAGAATTCAAACAACAAAGAAGTAGGAAGTGGAAGAATAAAGGAACTTCAAATAGGTGTAGAGATATTTACCTCTTCTTCGGGTTCGTCCTTTTGATTTGACCACAAGGGATCCTTAGGTTGGCTTTATGACTAAAGGAATGCCTCTATGATTAATGTAGTATAGTTTAGAGGGTATATGGTCCGGGGTTGGCCGTGCCAAATGGCTTTTTAATGGTGGATTAGAGAGAAGGGGGAGTGCCTTTTTATAATAAAGGTGAGGGGAACCTTAGGAAAAACATAAAATATTATTTTGTAATAAATTTATATTCGGTTTATAAGAGATCCAAAGTGACTTTTTTAGAGGATAGGGTGTGTATGAGTTGCAATCCTCTCAAACAATATGTTTTAGAAAAGTTTAGGTTACCATTTTAACATTCTCATTTAGATTTAACTCTATGTTAAATAATTCAACTTTTACTGCATATTCTTGTATTCTCACACTATATGGTTAATAAAATTACTATAAACTACCAATAGAACCTTAATTGGTTAATTAATGTCATAAATATTATTATATAAGTCTTTTTTCCGAACTGTAGATTTTTAGGACCATTATATCAATTAATAATATAATATTTGTTTTACAAACTCTTTTTTGTCAATTTTGACACTATTTGGTATTCTGTTTTTTCAAAATTTATAACAGCATTATTAGTTCAAAAACAATTCATATAAAAAATGATAATATGTTATATTAACCTAGATAATTTATTTAATTTATAAAAAGTCTCAAATTACACTTATTTGGGTATTTATAATATCAATTATGTTAATATTACTTTAATAAGGTAATTACTGCATCATCTTTGTGTCACAAATATATTAATATTTATAAAATCTAAAAATAATAAATTAAAAACCATTATGTAGGAAATTTTTTTATCTTTCTAATGGATATTTATAGTCGAATTTATCTTATGTATAACCCTATATTAAAAAAACTTTAGTTATTAAACATTGATTTTAACTATTTTAACAATTCTTTAAATAAAATAATAATAAATGTCCTAATGTAATCCAAGTGGACCTAAAGGGTAATATTTTATTACTAAGAATTTTTTTTGGTTGAATTACACATATCCAATAGAATTAGGACATGTTTTAGTGTAATAATGATATCATTTTTATCCTTAATTACCCTATTTACTTTTAACCGTGGAATATAAAAGTTAAAAATTACTATTCACCAAAAATTATTTTGATCTTATTGAACCACATTATACTCATTGATATTAATCATGTCTCTCAGATTTTTGAAATTCCTGACATAGAAGCAGTAAAATTATGTTTTATATAAATTTTCAAATTCTTCTAGGAGGTGGGTAAAAGAAGAGAAAAAGATCAATAATAATTTTATATATCTAAAATTATTATAAAATGACTCCAATTAATTACAGTGAAAATATATAAGTATTATGTATCTATTTTTACCTAAAATAAATTATATAAAATAAATGATTATTTAAATAAAAATTCGGTTTTAACCAATAAATTAGTGTTTTCACTATTCATCAAAATTGAAATTTTTCAAAAAATAAAAACAATTCCCCCAAAGATAATTTCGATATTCTTAATCCAAAAATGAAGTCCATTTTGAAAGATAGAATCTATAAAATTTCAATAATTGGGTATTAATATACATAACGACTAGTTTATATAATATTTCAATAACATATCATTGTTTAGTGAAACTCGGTATTGCGTACAACGCAAGCTATCGAGGAAGGTCTCTATTGCGTGTAATGCAAGGCAAGTCAGGGTTGCATGTAAGGAAAGCTTCCTTTGGTGTTGCGTATAACATACTCAAAATATATTTCAGTTGTACTTTGATCAAAATCTATACTTGGTGTTGTGTAGAATGAATTTTATTTGAAATAACATGAAGTTGTTTGCATCACAAGCCAAGAATAGTGTTGCATATACTACAAGATAATACGATGTTGCATATAGCGCAACCTAATCTTGTTGAAGCATATAAAAAAATTCATCAATGATATTAAGAGGAATAGTTCACATAAAATATCATTGTGTCATAATTCCTTAATAAATGGATTGAATGGTGGTAGAAATAAGTTTATTTCTTATTTTATAAGTTACATAATTAAAAATTTATTCATAAAACAAATATATGATATCATCCATGGGGCCAGGATATAAAAAATGAACAACATTATATTATATAGTATGTAGCTCACACAAGTATTCAATAGGGTTTTATATGTTTTATTGAAAAAATGCATAATTGATCTAAAATTAACATAAATTAATTTATGTACATATATGATACTATATTTTTTATATTTAAAATTTTATTGAAGATTAGGTAAATGTAAATTAAGTAAAATGACTAAGGGGAGTATAATACTGAAATTTTAAACATTTATTTTTATTCAAATTTTCCTTGGAAATAAATGGATTATTAAAATAAAGGGATTTTAAAGGCTATATTTCAGGGGATACAATCCTAGGATGAATATATGGTCATAAGCTTACCATTTATTTCGAATGTACAAGAGTTTAAAGAAGTAGTGTAAGTGGTACATTTTATAAGTGAAGAGAGGTGAGTTTGCTATGGAAAAGAATGTAAGACAGTTGGTACCAATAGACTGGAAAGAAATATATGTCATTTATTAGAGGTAAAATTTGAAATGAATCCATATAAGTCTTTAAAACCTAAAAAAATATATTTTTATAAGATCAATATGTCATATTAATTTATGAAAATTCAAGCTGTCATATATTTTTCATTTATTCACTTATTACTCCAAATTAAATTTTAATATTCCCTGTTAATTTAATATTATAAATTTATATTGACCCCTAAAACCAGATTTTTATATTCATAATTAAAATTCTGGAGCCATTTATCCTAAAAAAATTCACAAATACGAGAGAATATGAATTTAACATAAACAAAAAAAATAGATCAAAATTTTTATAAGTAAAATAGAGTTTTCAAAAGTTAATCTTATGTATAACACATATTTTTGGTGGTTAATAATTTTCTTGATAATAACTGATTTATTAAAGATATAATTAAAAGTTATGTTTATATACATGAAATAATAAACGAAATTTCACCTTGAGATTTTTTAATTTAAAAAATATCAAAAACACTATTTAATATTTAATAAAATATTTATTAAGTCATATAATATTAAAAATGAAATTTATACCTTAAAAAATATTTTATATGTCATAATTATAGACATAACATATATAATTTATAAAATAATTGTTTTTATAAAAATTTAGGCCTTCAATGTATACATATAATGTGATAAAAGGCATAGATTTGGAAAAAAATATATCATTTATTATTCACCTGAAAAATGATAATTTTAGAAAAATATCAAAAATATATCCTTTGAAAATTTATTTTTTGGAATTCAAAAAATACTTCTAAAATATAAAATTTTACTTATAAATTTTTTAAGCGTAGTTTTTGAATTGAATATATATAATATAAATCAATGAATATGTATTAAAAATTAACTTTTCAATATTAACTAAAATTATTTATTATATTATAATGGTAACAACTATTAGTTTTTTACAATAGTAGTGTTTACAAATGAAGTATTAATAATATATTCTTTATATGTTACTATTTATTAAGGTTTGGTGTTGCATGTGATAGTTGAGATTAAAAATTAGTGTATAGTGTTATATAAATTTTTTTTGGGACATTTCAATCATTATATTATTGTCACGTTTCTTATTATCATCGATTCTCATGTTACATGAAATTTCAAAAATGGAAAAGGATACTAACCCACCTATGTCAAATAATAAGGGATAAAAAATATTTATATGATTAAATAAATTCATAAATATTAATTTATAATATTTTTATGTTTATCCGATGTTATCATTTTACCAACATAAGTCCGAAATAGACTAATCTTTTCTCTCGTACAAAAAATATTTACCAATACTGTACATTATTTTTATTATATAATTTTAAAGAATAAGACATATAATAATACAACAATCAATGAGGTCTTTTCTTTTCTTTAATAAAAAAATGAGGCATCAACACGATCCATTAAAAAATATATGTCAATAAACATTTCTAGGGATTGTTTTTTAAGAAAAATTTGACCATAATATAAGAATAAATATAAAACATAAAACAATATTAAAATCACTCGTTATACATATTTAAAAGGATTTAAAAATATAATTACTGTATATAATATCCTATGGAGAACACCCAAAAGACTATGGGATAAATCTATAGTAAGGGTTGGAATTAAATGATGGAATATGATACATTAATCAATCTAAATATGTGGGTTATCATAATCATTATCATGATAACATCATAAGTACATGATCTTCATATTAATCTTTTCTGAGAACCATAAATGTTTATACATAATATAAAATAAGCCTAATAATGAAACAATATATGTTCATTTTAGGGGTATTCGTCAATCATTTTGGGAATTGAAAAATATTTTCCCACACCTCACCTAATAATATATTCATAATAATGCAAATGACATTTAAAGGAAGCTGATATCAATCATATACATCGAAACGAACAAATGAGAAAAAAATTGTATTTACAATATTTCATTATAGAAAATGATAACTGTTTCCGACGCTTTCATCGGGGCGCGCGCATCCGTCCGTGGAGGACGCGTAGCTGTGGCCCCGCATTCCCGCTTTCCAAAGGCGGGAGACATTCGCTCCTTATTCAGGGACGTCTGCTCCTTGATCGAAACGAGATGATGGGATGTCGGTTCTTCTTTCCATGGATTCCTCCTCGGAACTCGTCACCTAGTCCGGGTCTCCCTCATAGATTTAATACATTGTTCATGAATCTCATTCCCGGTGCCATATCATCATGGACGCTGTTTAATTACACTACTTCTGTCAAGACTTTCCATAGGGTATTGACATGGTAGCAACCTTCAGTCGGAGTAGACGGCAACATCAGGAATTTCTGGGCATCTCTGGGTGCGTGGACACATGGGAACCTGTATTCTTCCTCATGAGAGGGAATCTCAAGGGTGCATAACCCGAGGCATGTATCTGAGGTTTTCCTCAGCTTCCCGTGTTTAACATAGGGTATGTTGCAAGATTAATGTCTAGCAGAGACGGTTACACCAAAGGTGTGTCATCCGAGGTTTTCCTCAGGCATCTCATGTTTATCACGAGGTAGGCCGCGCGTTTAACGTCTTGCGGAGATGGAATGAGGGTGATCAGAACGCCCCATAGAGACGGATCAGATTGGTATATCCCAAAGCGAGAACATGTAGAAGATGGATGGATCAGAACGCCCAATGAGGACGGATCCGAGGTAGTGCACTCCCTAGAAGGGAAAAGGGTGATGAATCGGGGTGTACACAGAGTACAACAACCCGGAGATATGATGGGGCTTACACGTGGAAAGCGGCCCATGCGCCGCGAGGAGCAGCGAGGAGGTGGATGGAATAATCCCATCGGGATGTGGCGGCCCGGGTGAGAATCAGGATGGGTGATGGATGGATGAAGGAATTGGAGGGGGAATGAAATGGGACCATCGCAGGGGGAGACAGTGAAGTTGGGCTTGAACCTTGAAGAGGCTTCCTACGTATCCCCGTGGTAGGGAATCAAAGTCTGCGTAGTTCGGGATGCTGCCGGTAAACCGACGTGAAGGTGGACCTTGGCTCGATGAATGTCGTCAGCGAACCAACGTGAAGGTGGACCTTGGTCCGATGGGCATCGTCAGCGTACCGACGTGAAGGTGGAACTTGGTCCAATGAGTGGTGGGCTTGAGCCTCTGGAAGGCTTCCTACGTACCATGCCGTGACATGGATCAAAGACCCCGTAGTTCAAAGGGTTTCATGGGTGAACCGACGTGAAAGTAGACCCGTGGGTCTACTAATGGTGGGCTTGAACCTTGGGAAGGTTTCCTACGTACCATGCCTTGACATGGATCAAAGTCCTCATAGTTCAAAGGGTTGATGGAATACAGTTTAAAGTCATGCGGGACGATAGTGAACCCTGACGTGAATAAACGACAGGCAGTGGGTGTCGGTGAACCGATGTAAATGAGGGACCTTTGTCCAATAGGATATGGGGGGTTGGCACACCGACATGAAGACGGTTTGGGCCAATGATTATTGGGCTTGAACCTCGTGGAGGCTTCCTACGTACCACGCCTTGACATGGATCAAAGACCTCGTAGTTCAAATCGGATGGGTCGCAACGGCTTTCCGTTGGACCGGAATGCAGTTTAACGTCGTGCTGGACATGAATGGCACCCGACGTGAATAGATGGTGGGTGGGCTTGAACCTCATGGAGGCTTCCTACGTACCATGCCTTGACATGGATCAAAGTCCTCGTAGTTCGTTATGATGGGTCGCAGCGGCTTACCGCTAGACCAAAATGCAGTTTAACGTCGTGCTAGAGGTGGGTGAGACCTGACGTGAAATGATGAGTGGGCTTGAACCTCATAGAGGCTTCCTACGTACCATGCCTTGACATGGATCAAAGTCCTCGTAGTTCGTTAGGATTGGTCGCAACGGATTACCACTGGACCAGAATGCAGTTTAACGTCGTGCTGGACGGGGGTGAGACCCGACGTGAAATGACGGGTGGGTTGAACCTCATGGAGGCTTCCTACGTACCATGCCTTGACATGGATCAAAGTCCTCGTAGTTTGTTAAGAGTAGGGGTCAGGGTCGGTGCTCACTCTAAGGCCACGTGAGTCATGCTCGGTGTGAGAAACAAGAGGTTGCAAGGACCTGACGATCACGTCGCGAATGATGCGTCTGTGAGAAGCGAAGAGGGGTTTATGCATTAGGTGACCCATGGTGCTGGGACTTACTCCAGGATGGAGGCCCAGGTAAAACGATGACGATAGTTTCGGGCATGAGCCTTGAAAAGGCTTCCTACGTACCATGCCTTGACATGGATCAAAGACCACGTAGTTCCCCTGATGACAGATTACCGCCGATTGGGGGTTTCAACGACTTACCGCTAGATTGGGTCACAACGGCTTACCGATGGATAAGGATGTGAACGGCTTACCGCTAGATGGGGTCACAACGGCTTACCGCTGGATGAGGATATCAACGGCTTACCGCTGAATAAGGATGTCAACGGATTACCGCTGCATTGTGTCATAACGGGTTACGGCTGACTGGGATCACAACAGTGGATGGGGCTTATGCGAGGAAGCTGCTCGGGTGCCGCTATGGAGCGGCAATGGTGAAAGGGGCTTATGCAAGGAAGCTGCCCGGGTGCTGCCAAGGAGTGGCACTGGTGAATGGGGCTTATGCAAGAAAGCTGCCCGGGTGCCACCAAGGAGTGGCACTGGTGAATGGGGCTTATGCAAGAAAGCTGCCTGGGTGTCGCTATGGAGCGGCACTGGTGAATGGGGCATACGCTAGGAAGCTGCCTGGGTGCCTCTATGGAGCGGCACTGGTGAATGGGGCTTATGCAAGAAAGTTGCTCGGGTGCCACCAAGGAGTGGCACTGGTGAATGGGGCTTACGCTAGGAAGCTTCGCAGGTGCCACTATGGAGCGGCGATGGTGAATGGTGCTTACACAAGGAAGCTTCCCGGATGTCATCCTCATGTATGGCCATGAGGGCATCCCAACTCACTGGTGAATTGAGGACCTCACCTATGCACTGGTGCACAAGGGGCATAATGCCAAGGGGCATTGGGATCATTCCACTGTAGTCATGTCATTGAGCATCTTATGCTTGGAGCCTAAGGCATCTCATGTTTGGAACAAGAGGCATCCTACATTAATAACGTAGGGAGAATACAACAGTTTATAGTCTTGTAGGTAGGACTGTTGGAATCTCATGCTAGGAGAATAAGGCATCTCTCGTATAGTGCAAGTGGCATCCTACCATTTGTTAGATAGGGTGTACTACAGTTTATTGTCATGTAGATAGGACTATTGGCATCTCATTCTTGGAGCATAAGGTATCTCTTATTTGGAGCAAGAGGCATCCTATGTTTGGCACATAGGGATTACTACAGTTTAATGTCATGTAGATAGGACTATTGGGCAGAAGGTGCCTAGAAATGGTTGGTTTTGGGACTTACGCAAGGGCGGCCCTTTCTGGATCAACCTGGCATAAGAGCCAAGTGATAGGATTTGGAGGAGTTTCCTGAGGAATGGTTCGACTCAAGGTACTCGGGGGGATTGATGATGAGAATCTGAACTCACGACATGGAATGAAACCCAGAGGAATATGTCAAATTCAGGTGTTTCATGGTGTGTGGAGGAGTATCTCTAATCATGGTATTGCATAGGTGGAAGGTGGGAGCGCATAAGTGCGTAATGCAAAATCCCGACATCCCGACCCGAAAAGGTCGCGGTGCGACTCTCCATTTTTCATGGGGGTCTGTGATGGTGGGGAAGGGACCGGCCTGGAGGGCCGGAACTGCAGCCCGACAATGACCTCGAGTGGGGGTGCGGGGGCGCAGCCCCCGGCGGTATGGACCGGTGGGCGCAAAGGTGGGATCCTCGCAAAGGATAGGTCTTCGCGAAGCAGCTTCGCGAAGCATGCCCTCGCGGATCAATAGTCTCTCGCGGAGCAAAGGTCTCGCGAAGTAGCTTCGTGGAGCAAAGGTCTCTCGCGGAGCCTAGTCTCGCGGAGCAGCATCGCAGAGCATGGGCTCGCGGAGCAAAGGGCTCTCGAGGAGCTTGGTCTCGCGGAGCAGCAACGCGATGGAAGCTGCTCGCGGAGCTTGGCTTCACGGAGCCGCAATGCGGAGCTCCGCTCGGCCACCCAAGGGGTGAAGTGGCTGTGGTCGTCCTGGAGAAGGTGGTGAGATGGGTATTTATAGGAAGGGGTGCCGCGAAGCAGAACTCCCGCGCCGCCTCAGGAGGTTCGCGGCGCGCTCGCGAACGTCAAATTCGTTCGCGGAGAGGTACCGCCTCCGGAGCTTCGCGGTGGGCTCGCGAACGTCAAATGCGTTCGCGGAGAGTTACCACCTCCGGAGCTTCGCGGGACTGCGCTGCACGGGTGCTTCGCATCGGTGCTTCGCATCAGTGCTTCGCGAGGGGTCTTCACGGCGCATTGCAAACGTCCAACGGGTTCGCGGAGCCTCTCGCCTCATTACTTCACGGCGGCGCTCCGCGATCACGGAGGGGGGCTCTGCGAATGGGCTTCGCGAACCAGATTTCCAGCCCAACTTCAAACGTCCATAACTCTTAATCCGTAACTCCGTTCGGGCCCTATGACCTACCAAATTGAAGCTTGCGAAATGGACAACGATCTTGGATCATGTATGGAAGCATTTGGAAAATTTTGGGGATGCGTTTTCTGGGGTCTACAATAACAAATATGCACGGATGATCCCACAAAAATGGCTAATCTATATTTTGAAAATTCATGTATAATATCAACAATGATAAAATGATATTTCATAATGAAGAAATTATTAATGATAAGAATAATCAATTTTATATTTTAAGAAATAAATAATTTTGTTAAATAATTAATGTGTCTAAGAAAGAATTATAATGAAACCAATAGGTGAATATCCACTTGAAAATAAAATTCAATGTAATATTATAGATAATTAAATGGTATTTTAAAGTTCCAAATGGTAAATGGCATCGAATAAGGTTGTGAGCCCAAATGAATATGGATGATTTTAAGTCCCCTATCCTTAGGCCCCCTTTAATATCTTTAGGTTTTGACCTCCTATATAATAAATATAAACTTTTAATAAAATCAATATATATCAAATTATATTCATTTTGTTCAATATAGATAATTTATAATCATAAGAATTTATTTATTAACATTTCAATTAATATTATGTTGTTTGATAACATTATTGTTTAAAATATTTCATTTTTATTTGAAAAATATATTCTATATTTCAAAAATTGACTATATATTTAAATAATTAAAAATATATATATGTATTTGTTATATATTGGATACATTAACAAAAAATGAATTCAATTCTAATTTAATAATTAAATCCATTCTTGGTGAAGATAAAACAGCCATTAGGGAGACATTATAAAAATAATGAGAGAATGATATAATTAATTTGCATTAAAAAATTATATAATTTAACATACAATGCAATGATACAAATTTTATTTAGATATTTAATTTATACCATTCAACAAAAAAGGTTGTTATAGATGAATAATTGAAAATATCATCATATATGGGTAAAAATACCATTATTGGACATTTATAGAAGAGGGGGCATATTATATATATCGTATATATAGTATATTAATTTTATAACAGTATATTGACATTAATATATTGTAAATATAATAAATATTTCCCTTTCAAATGAATTTTCATACAATCCAGGACAATATTACAATTAGGAAATATATATAAGGGAAAAATGGAACAAATTCTATCATGGAATTGATGAATAATAATTTTAAAATGGGTTAAATTCGTGATGTCTTGGAGTGAGGTGGTTCAAAAATGTTTATAGGAATATATGGATGATTTTAAAGAAATAATAGAGTACATGTTTATGAATATAATATATTTTTGAACCAATTTCCCATGGGGTGTGTTGACGCTCCTTTCGTCACAGAATCTAAAGATCGGAAAAGGGGAATATATGAGCTCAATGTGATTCATCCTTTGAAGAAACATCAAAATTTGACAAAGGGATGAACAAGGAGAACATTGCCCATAGGCCGCGCAAGTTCCCTCATGGTCGCGCAAGTACACTTGCGTGCCGCCTAGTGGTCGTGCAAGTACTTGCGCGACACCTTATGGTCGTGCAAGTGACTTGCGCGACCTAAGTGATAACCGCCCGGTAACCGCCCGGTAACCGCCCGGTAACCGCCCAGGGTCTTCTTTTGCCTATAAATAGACCCTGTGGGCCCCCCATTGAGGAGGAGTTTTTTCCAGAAACTCGGATTGAAGCTCCCGACGCCCAAGTCTCTTCTCAAAGCTTCCGAAACACTTCTAAGGTAATTTCTTACCTAGAATGGAAGATCTAAAGAGAAGAAGGAAGGCCTAAGTGTTGAAACTTATCAAACACTTGCACGCCGACTTAATTCCTTCAATATAACTTGCGTGTCCCTTTTTTGGAAGAACCTCAAGGGGATTCTAAAGGGTTTTATCAAGAGTCGCTCAAATATTTCAAATTATGATTGAAAATCGCGCAAGTACACCATGTGTCGCGCAAGTATACTTGCGCGGCCAATACTTGCGCGCCGCCGCAGGACTTGCGCGTCTTTCAAGACTTGCGCGCCCCTATCTTTTTGGGTGCCCATCTTTCCCATTTTACCCCTCTTAAGCCATTTCACCTTTCCTTTTCAAGATTCGGTCTTCAAGACACTCTTCAAAGCCATTTATGGCATGATTTCTTGATTTGACTTTCTTACCTGAAAGGAATTCTGTGGAATCTCTCTCACAGTCTAGTGATTAAAATATCCTTATATCAATAAAATATGGAGAGTTCATTCATTCAACCTCATCCTTTAAGATGAGAAAATCCTAACCTGGGTCTCCTTTTCAGGAATAATCCCCAGTGATAAAACCTTTAATCTGGGCATCTTCCTCAGGAGTAAGCCCCAAATTCTTAAAGTTCCCAATCATGGGAATCCTCCTCAGGAGTAAGCCCCAATCAAGTCCTTTAATCATGGGCATCTTTCTTAAGAATAAGCCCCAACCTCAAATATGGGCATCCTCCTCAGGAGTAAGCCCCAAACCTTAATCCCTAACCTGGGTCTCCTTTTTCAGGAATAAGACTCAGTCATAACCTTGGGCCTCCTTTTTAGAAATTAGCCCCAAGTCCCCTTAAACTTCTCTTAACCAGTCATAATTTACCTTTGATTTGGGTTTCCTTTTCAGGAATAAAACCCAATCATAAGTCCCCTCCAAACATGGGAATCCTCCTTAGGAGTAAGCCCCAAGATTAGAGTATTCAAATCTCCATGAAGCACATATAACTTTATGGACCCTGTTCATGGATTTTCTCCCTAAAAGTAAATCCTAAACCTTCATCTATCTGGGCAGTCATCTATACATAAGCCCCAAACAAATTCTTATGATTTCATCTTTTATGGCACAATTGTCTAAATTTTATCAATACCTCTTGTTTCTCACACCGAGCATGACTCACGTGATCTTAGAGTGTAAAAGTAATTATGACATTCATCTTTGAGCCATCAATCATAAACATCATACCCCATTCCTCGAACTACGTTGGTTCTGATTCCTTTTCCAAAAGAAAGGATACGTAGGTAGACCATTTGTGGGTTCGATCCCAACTTTGAAATAATCTTTGTCCTTATGAATGACGATAAACTTCAAGTGCCCCACTGAGTGGCTTTAAAACCAGCCTGGTCATCATAATGACCAAGAGACTTTTATATAAATGTTTTGAAGGATACCATTGACCAAGAATCTCTAAACAGATATAGATGATTCTCTATTGATGAAGAACCTCGAATACATATAAAAGATTCTGTAAATTTCTTGCATATTTTATCATTGATTGTTAAAACTAAAGGAAATCACATTTTATACTTGGTAATGTAATAAGGATTCGCGAACATAACATAAATCTATAAAGAGAGTCCCGGAGTAGATAATAATTCCCCTCAAAAAGGTGTGATGAGTCCGACCTCCCATCCTCTCGACCAATGCAAATTCCTATGTCTCATTAGTCCACAAGCTAATGAGCGCCTGCCTTTGGAAAGTAGGTCCAAACAGATGTGGAATCATTGGATGTTTCCGGTTCTACGAACAAACCCATTAGAAACCGATCGGAACGTTTGAATCTCCCGTCCAGGAGGTCATCCCCGGATTCCGTGCAAAACAGGGTGATAGGGGAAATTATTCTTGAAGGGGAGGGGTATTTTGGTATGAAAATGAATAAAATATAATTCCAAGCATACGTTATTCAGTTGTGATATTCAATGAGACTATAAACTATATTTTATTTTAAATATCTTTTTTTAAATCAAGCAATTTAAAAGATATTTTTACTTTATATATGTAGTCTTCTTTCTTGATAGTGTAGTCACACCAGGTGTGATATAGTGTGGAAATGTTTTAACATAATAATTATACATGGAACCACTATACCATGTTTTATTATTCAATCATATATATGATTTAAGATATATATAACCTATTCTGAGTTCCCCAAATGAATTCCAACATTACAGAAGATTGTACTAAAGTAATACAAATTTTATGTATTCATAGTTTTGTCTGAATGTGGGTATATACTCCTATAAATAATTTATTTTTGTCTAATATGTCAATATAAAAAGTATAAAAAAATGTTTAAGAGACAGATATCTATTTGTAAGATTATTTAATATATATTATTGATTATCATGTCAATGTCCATATAAAATTAATTTCCAAAACCATAAAAACCAGGAAGAGGATAAAGTCCTAAAATATGATAAATTCCTCATTTATGAAGAAGGAAAAAGAGGAATAACCAGTATATAAAGCTAATAAAAATATTTTTTTTTCTACTACATATTATTCTATATATCCTTTTTGAGAAAAATGTTCAAGCTATGAAGAAGGTTTGTATAGTAAATCATTGTAATCAATTTAAATAGGAAAAAGGATGGTTTAAAAAAAATACCCCATTGAATTTATCACGAATATTATTATGATTATCATGGGGATAATGGATGAAAAATAATTTCTAGGATTCAAATATCACCCAATGGAAATATTTTATATATAATAATTTGGAAGGTCCAATTTTCATATCAATGATTTACATTATAAGTGTAAAATTATAGTTTTGTAACGGAAAACATATCTAAGAGCTAGATAGCTTGCATGTGTTAGTTGAAAATCATAAAGAAATCGTTTAGGTCAAAGAAATGTATTTTTAGAGATCATTTATATAATAATAAGAGATATTCAAAACTCACTGTATGAATCGATAAAAATATACAGAGGACGAAAGAGAGATAATGAACATAAAATATATAAATAGAGTGAAATCTTATGAATATATTATTAATAATATAAATAATATTAGTCCATATTTATAGTTTAATAATATAAGTATTTATTAAAATAGTATGAATATTCACATGAATCTAAAAATGGATTTTCTTCCAATAATACTTTTGAAAAGATAATTTCATCCAAAAAGAATAATATTAGTTGAATGGTGGAGTTTAGTTCATTTATATGTCCATCCACTATACGCTCAAGGAATGTGGTGACCCATAATCAATTTTTTTGGTACTAATGTGGTTTTATATGAAGATATTAGTTACATTTATAAATATTTTACATATTTTTGGGAAGAATAATAAGGGTTAACTCAACATATCATTAATGGTGGATGTGAGAAGTAGTAGGAATTATTTTTCACCAAAATAAGTTTAATATAATGAATATTATGTCCAAAAAAATACAACATTTAATATTTTTCTAGATAGTAACCAATGGAAAGAGGACATGTTTCAGTGGACATTGTTGATTCTATTGAATGTTTGATCATGAAATACACAATTCTACTGTGATATTGAAATCTATTAGTTTAATTTCCCATTATGTTAATAAATTACAATATTTTTATCTATAAAAATATTTTATCATCATGTCAATAAAAATTAATAATTAATTTTTTTGATCAATCCCCAATAAATATTTTGATGATTGAGTTTACTCGCTATGGAAAACAACAGAAGGGATTTTGTTAATGAAAAAAAATCATAATGGAGTAATGAAAATCAAACTAATTATAGCCCAATATAAATATTAGCGGATTAGGTGAATAAGAACATTTGTATGGTTATTTTAGATGATTATATATATTTGATAAGGCATTGAATATATTTAGTGATTTTTTATGATACTTGGATGAAATATGTATATGTATAAATAAGTACAGAAGAAGATGGTTTATTTAATAGAGAAATTTGAAAAGGAAGTTAAACTATTTGATGAATGATTATGGATTTTATGATGGTTTCTAAATGTGTTGTAGTCTATGGGGATTCATAGGTTTTCGTGATGGGGTTGTTATAGACTCTATAATTCTTCCTTAATACAATGAGGTTTTATCCGCATTGATGTGCATCCGATGTTCACACCTCTATTATCACCAATGCTCATTCTATCTCTAATAATTCATCCTCGATGGTGGTCATGGCTTGGATTGTGGTTTATTGCATTTCACTAGTGCTACATATGCCATTGAGAAATCTTCTTCTCTAGTGGATGATCTTGATCTTTGTTGATTTTATTCGCAACGATTCATTTCCATGGTTCATTACAAAATCACCCCTCCTTCAGTCTCTAATAATCTTACATCGAAGTTGGTTGTTGTGCAGATAGAGGATCCTGTTTTCATCACTGGTGGTAGAGGTTCTGGATCTCGTGTCCTACCTTACATTAGTGTTGATTCATTATATTCAACCGAGAATTATTATTATTTGATTGGCATACATGTGGGTGTTCATTCCCTTTTCATGAAAGGATCTAATGATTATTTCATTCATGGATGAGGTAATGTCGTACATCTCAAGGTATCTCTGATTGCAGTCTCTAAACATGTGATATTAGGAAAGTTCTCTATCATTGTTTGATTGATTTTTCCAGGAGGAACAATTCCATGGAAAATTTTGGATCTTGGAAAACACTTCTTGAATTTATGGGGTTTCTCTAAATGGATGTTTATATCATTGGGTCATCAGTTTTATCATTCATTATTCTCATTATAAGAAATAAATAACAACTCCTGGGTGTTTAGTTATATCTCCCTCAAGCATAAAATTATTAATGTTTGTGAATGTGATATATCATTCAATCTGATACATGTCGGAAATAATTTTTTAGAGATTTTTATTAATGTTTCTGGTTTATGTTTTCACCTCTGGCACTCTAAAATACTCTATGACTTCGTTCTGTCCACTACAATTCCGATCAAAATAGACATGTGAGATCGAATTTTCTAGATTTGGACATTTCACATGATTTTTTGTTGAACTGGATATTTTTTATTCTTTAGCGGTGAATTTTGTCCTTTTAAATTATGGTGAGGATCTCAATCATAAAATAGATTATGAAAAATTTCACTAATTTTGGTTGATATGAAAAATCATTAGTCCGGATGATTGAAGTTCTATGAGATCTAGAAAGTGTAAATTGATGCAAAATCATGGACATGAAGAAAATATTTGATTCAAAAATTAGATGTAAATAAGGACCACTGCTCATGGTGTAGATCTTTAATTGGTCATGATTGATGATATTATAAAGGGGGGTAATCATCCTATGATTTCTAAGAATGAGATGAATAATTTTGGTAACATTAAAATGTTGATAGAGGGTACTCTAGGTAATGGTATTGTAAGTGGCATAGCATAAACTAGATAATCGATGTGTGATGATTTTTATATTTTTACAGTGCATGATAATGCTCAACCATATTTTTCTATCATGAATAAAGTATATTACAATTCTAAGAAGTAGGAATGTAATATTATTTAAGGGAATGAGGTCGCCTCAAAGGTTTTCAATGGGAAAACTATGTATTATGAAGGTAATGGTGATTTATCTACTTGGCGAGTGGAGAAAGGGGATACAAACCATTTGCGGGGCAGTGTTAAAAAGAAAATATGGTTTTATATTGTTCTTGTTAATGATTAGAATGTAGGTAATGTATGATTGGTGGTTGATAATGTTGCTCAAAAATACGTAGAGATTGGTATCAAGAAATTGATTTATAAGCATCGATAACCATTCATGGATATTTAAGAATTTAATAGACATGATATTGTAATACAAGCTTGGTAGATTATTCTTCATGTGAAAAAAATGAATCAATAAATATACTTCTCTTTCATTCCATGGGATATGAACTAAAAAGGGATTGGAAGAAAAAGATGACATTAAAATAGGTGTAGAATCTAAAAAACTATTGATGAAGATTTGGAAAATATGATTGGGTTACAACATGTCAACATGGATGATCTACCATCTCTTCCTTCAAGATCTCAATCTAAATAATGTTTATCTCAAGGAAAATTTCTATGTGAATTTCAATAAGAAGATTTTTCCATTAGAATGATAATCTACTGATTATTCCTCAGGTCATGATAGTGGGGATTGTTCTGGTTCAACCCATTTGTAGTTGTTTTTTGGATGAGGAGATATCCTTTTTTGTCTATGTCCTTTACCTTTTCCAGGTTTTCTCATTTATTATTTCAATAAAATTTTGTTGGAATAGGTTTACTGGTATCCTAGACCCTACATTTTTGTTTTAGGAATGATGAATAAATAATTTTTTCAACCTCAGAATAGAATAATATGAAATGTATTGATTACATAAGAATATTTATTTATTTTTATGAATATTCTTGGATTTATATGCCATTAATTGTATATGTAATATTTTTTCCATATCACAATAGAATATTTATAATTCTATCATCTTACATAATATTTTCTAAATGTATGCATAAAATGATATCCCATTATTAATGGAAATAAAACAAATCATATTTTCTTATGTCAGTTCTTATAGAGATCTATCAAAATAAAATACAATGTATGTTCATTTAGTTAAATAGAAATTTTATAGGTATTCACCTTTAATATATAGAGGTTATTATGTAATGATTTTTCAGTAACAGAAAATACTATTATGTTAATCATTATTCATAGTACGCTTTCAGTTCCTACATACACATTGATAAATATTCATGATTTTTATTGAATTAAATAATTTTGATATTTAGATTAAATATTCTTATTAATGGGATATAACATTGACTATCGAATGATTTGTTTTTAATTGAATAAAATTCACTTTGAATCCAAGTGTCCTGAAATTAGATTAGTGGATAATCAATATGATGTTCACTACACGAAAATGAATATTTTGTCATATAGAATGATGGGAATAATATTTACCGAATCCAATTATTTTATTTAATGTATTGTAAAAAAAAGTTAGTAGATGGTGATATGATGGTTAATTAAAGATGTTTAACATGGATATTCTTAACATAATATTCCATATATTGAGGTTTTATATAAGATACAATGTGTATGTGGAATTATAATTATGAGATGATAGATGTTTCAGAGTACATGAAGATATAATAATCCAACGATTGAGGGAATTTATAGATTTACAGTTTAACTATGTTTTAATAAGAATTATGATAGAATATTTTTTTAACCATTATAAAATAATAGTAAAAATATTAGTTGAGAATCTAATGATATTTCAATATCTCAACAATTGAGAAATTATTATCTAGATTTTGTATTGTTAAAAAAATAAAATAAGAAAGAGAAATACAAGTATTTATTGATATATTTCAAGATCAATTAGTTTAAGAAGGATATATTATATATTTATTTATGGATAACTGTTGTCTATATTCCATCATTATACTAATACATCTAAGAAGAGAAGGAAGAAGGATACCATTTACTTACTACCATATTCAATCGATTTTGGGAGCTGGGAGAAAGTTTCGTGTAATGATTAATGTGTAAATGCATATGACAACTAGGTGATCTTGGAACTCCATAAAATCATAATATATTACAATATTATATTATATGTGTTAAAACACTAATATAGTGGATTGAGGTTGAGAAAATGGCTAACATGCACACTACACTTAAATCTTGGAGTAGTTAAAGTCACATTTTTAGGTTAATTGGGAGGAGAATTTGAATGTTGTTTATAAGTATTATAATGACCCTAAAGGGTGATCATCCAGGATATTTAGTTGATATATCAATATGGTGAGTTCTGATACAAATTAACCCATTATGAGATAGTTATTTGTTTTTGGAGATATCCATCCATTATACTAAATGGATGTCAATATTTTTTGGTGTGGTATTTAAATTATACAATATAAACTTTAATATTGGAGATTAAATTCTCGAGAGAATAAATAAACACAAAAAGGAGTATGTAACAACATTAATGCCAAACATTCTAAAATCCTATATAATAATTAGTGATTTTACAGGGTTACATGTTATAAATTGTGAGAAATTATGTGGAGTGAGGATAGACTGTGATTATTTATTGACATTGTTTTAAGAGAAGAAGTTTATAAAATAAAGTTATCAATAAATCACCCCCTCTTATACTTAGGGATATTACTAGACCAAGTAACATCATTTGGTTATCGGTCCTAACTACAATAACATAAAAAATTCAAATATTGACATATATTGAATATAGAAACCCCATTTAATTCCAATATTGGATGTGTTACTATATTTTATTCGATGAATTCTAGAGGAGTGAAAAATAGGACTATAACCAATCTCATATCACAGGGAATATATGTTAGTTATGTAATAACATTATGATTCATCCATGTTGGGAGAGAATATCCGATGAAATATTATTATAAAAGATATTTGTACATTGATTGGAGTGAAAGAAACATAATTATATCATTACTTTCATCAATGGTGTATACCAATTGAATAAACAATATTATTTATAATAGAAAAAATTATATATATTTGAATTGTTTATAATGATAAAAAATGTGGCTATATTACGTGAGTAAAATAAATTATTATTCACATCAATGGAATTTGTGATAATATATAATATATATCCATTTAATAAAAGGTCGTTCAAAATTTCATTTCTAGTTTAATCAAAATAATTTTCTGATGTATGTGATAAAAAAATGTACCATGCTGAATTATATACCACACTCATCAATTATCAAAGGAGAAAATATGATATTTTTTTAAAAGAAATAAAAAATAGGAAAAGTTACACAAATACATGGGAATCCACAAGATTAATGAAATTATGAATTCTTTTTTTGATTTAGAAGTTGGGGATGAAATATATGTGGATAAAAATATATTCATGTCTCTTGGTTTAATGGATATTCAATGTTAAATAAGAAATATATTATGTCTTTCTATAAATTATGACACTGTGGTGGAAGTTTTCAAACTCTGATTTACCAACTGAATAATAAATATAATGAAACTCAGCATCATGATAAGAATAGTACTTCTCCGAATGAAGATATTAAGATATATAAAAGGTATAAATTAGAAATAATAATATTCCTTTGTAAAAGATTATAAAAAATGTTGTTATCATGTATGAAAATGAAAAATCCCAAATATAGACCAATTCAGAAGAGAAATTTTCTAAAAAATATAAAAAGAACATTATAGTTAATGTTTGGAGGCGTTAAGACGCATCAATTAATGATAGAGAATTATAAAGGTTCTATAATTAAATTATGTTGATTTTTTAACTGATTCTATGCATTGATCAATATAGTTAACTCAAGAAATTAATTAAGATTCATATGGAAGAGAAGTATAATTAAAATTATATCATAATGATTATTATAAAAATGATCAAGGAATTTCATGTAATTTTTATAGAACACGTAAAGACACTAGATGATATTAATGAAAAACATGCTAAAAATAATAATTATTGAATGAGGCATTGTACAAACATGTGAAATATGAAAATAAATTGAATATAATTTGATAATTAATTGATAATTTTGTCGAATATCAAGCATAACCATTCAATGATGTTATGAAATATAGTAAAAATATTTATTTTTTATTATTCTATTTATTCTAAATGTTTTACATCCTTTTCAATATACTGTATTTGAGATGGAAGATTAGGGAATGATAAAAATGAAAAAAATAACTATGATATATCAGGGATAAATATATATTATTTGAGAATATAATTATCAAATATATAGAGGGAAAACAGGTTTAATTGGAAATGGAAGAAATATTTTTTCACCATGAGGACATTGAAAATAGTTAATGAATGAAATTTAGAACATATTATTGATTTTGTGGAATGTTTAGGCACAAATGCTATAATTTCTGGAATAATAAGTAACTAAAATGAAATTTAAATGAAAAATACGGATTAAATATATGAATGAAATATGTTTTTTTGTGAGTTGTAGGAACTGTCATTGGTTTTAGATGTTTGTGTTTTATTAAAAAATAATTTTATTTATTTAATATTAATTACAGAATCTAGAAAAAATATGTGAAAAAAATGACTATCGATTTTACCATTCTTGTTATTTCATGACTAAAATTCATCATTAAAATAGTTGAGACTATTGGATTTATGAAAAACATATAATAAATATGAAACAATAAAATTAATATAAATTAAGTTATTTAAAAAAATATAAATGTATAATGAAATAAATTTCATTATCTTAAGATTATTTAATACAATTTATAAAAATAAGTGATCATAATGAAATTGATAATGAGGCGTTCTATTAATTTATATGCGGAAGGTGTGACCATCACAAGCATAATCCATGTATGTTTTCACCAATTCTAAAGCTTTTTTTTAAAAAATATATAGATATAATATAATGAATTTGAAGAAAAAAAATATTTTTCATAATAAATGAATATCAATACCATGTTGTATGTGAAATGGGAAATACAATTGAATTAATTATGAAGATATATAATATAAAATTTTAAAAAAAGTAATCATCATAATATATTCAAGTGTAAATGTTAGAAATAAATGATAATCACAGTTGAGAGGAAAATCCCATATTTTCATCATTCCCTATGTAAGATTATTGACATTATTATCATATATGTTTTTATTTACAATTATTTTTATGTAATTTAAGCCAATAAATTAATGGTTAGAGATAAATATTTTTTAATTCATTTTATAATAACAATGAGTGTCCACCATGGAATATATTCCTTACCATGATGAATATATATTATATTAATCACTTAAATATGATAAAACTAGTTCAATTAATCTTTTTGGGATGTAATATTTTTTATAAAACATGAAATTTATGATGATGTGAATGTTAAGTTATGAAAATAACATTATCTCAAACATTTAATTTTTTAGTAAACACTTCTTTTAAATTGGGGTTTTTAACCAAATTGGGGAAGAGATATTCATGGACATTAATATATTTTATTTTTTAGTTAAATATGGGTTCATATCATTAATTCCATGAAAATTTATTTAAAATATGTCTTAAAATACATATATATGTTCAGTATCAAATGATAAATAGTTTATGAATAGAATTTATAAGATGGTTAACAACCCTTGTTTTCTACCTAAATTATTGTACATGTTGGAATAAATATTGTTATTTCTTTATCATATCTATGTAAAATGTGATACTACCCTTTTTGGAAAAGTTTATAGTAGTGGGGAGTGATATCTATCTAGTACCAGAGTATTTATAAATTTTTTTATATATTTGATAAAAATTTGTTACATTATTGTTTTTTATTATGTTAGAGGTGATGATGGTTTTTATAAAAAAACAATGACGAAGACAGAAGATCCAAAATAGAACATGATGAAGAAATGAATTCATTTATATGAACATTTCATATATAAATGATAGATTATATTTATGTATATGATATATTTTTTATCATTATTATTGTAAAAATGATGATTAAATATGTGGAGAACTATCTTCTATAGCTTTTGATGATAATATAATCTTTTTATGGGAACATATTGAGTGATGTTATTAAATGAAGGAAATTCAAGTTGAAGTCTAGATAAAAAAATTAATAATGAAAGAGAATAAATATTGGTAAATGAGGTGAATGATAGTCATTTGATCGGATTGAAGTTATATTGGATTTATTGAGTGGCTATAAGTATTTTTGAAGTGGTTCTGAATGTTTTAATGAAAATAATCAATATCATGATCTATTCATATGAATATTATTTTTATGTTAGATTGGAATTTTATAATGGAATTTAATATATATGTTGATTGAATCACATATATTATGTCTTTTACCACATAAATGAGGAAATTAAATTTAATACATATGTATAATGTTTGAGAAATATGAGACAATATTATTTGATATATATTATTATTATTGAATTTTTAATAAGTTCTGTTTATATACAATTCTTTCCAGATCACACTAAAATGGGGGAAACAACATCATCCCACAGAAAAATAATTTAGTTCAAATAGAGAATGATATTTGAATAAAAAATAAAATGAGTAAAATTAAAACATCTTATTTAGACATATATTAAACTATGTAAATTTTCTGAATATAGTATATTATTCTAGTGAAATTGAAATTTGTTATACATAATCAATATAAAAACATTGATTTGGTATGTAAAATGTTTTTTTAGAGATATAAATTGATGATTTTGGAATAATATTACTCAGTAACTATGTTTTTTTGGTTCTTATACCTATATAAACATGTGAAAATTCTAAATTAATATTTTACATAGATTAAGGGAATGTATCATTATAAAATAAGCTAAAATTTATATGATTATTCAATTTTTTCCTTCAATGAATAAAAATCATAATGATTCAAATCATTTTGATTCCATATTAGTTTATAATAATGATTAATTGTGTACCATGATGAAGAATGACATTCTAAAGAGAAATATGAGATTGAAAATGACCAAGAATGGTTATGTGATTTAAGGATATGTGTCACTAGAATGAATATATTGGGACATAATGTGTAATTTAAAATTAGTTTCATGGATATGTACAACATCTATTTCAACACATTGAGGTTTTCAATATGATATCATATATGTATGGAATATTAAAATTAATCAATTTTTTTTAAGAGTATAATGATGAAATGTTTCCAAAAATATAGGTGTTTGAGTAATGAATTTAAATGGGGATAATTAAACTAAATGATTTTTTAGATAATTTAAAATATAATAGGTTTACACAAATATGAATAGAGAGATAAATAGAAAACTAAATTACCGAAACAATATTAAAATGAATATTTATAGAAAATATTATCAAAATGGTAGATAGAAACTATTTTCAATGTTTGGAGAATATTATATTACATTAAAAAAAGGCGATATTTTATGTGTACTGAATTAATGATATAACTTCATTCAAGGGTGAAACAACTATCTATAATAATATATGATATAATTTATCCAATGATGATATTCCATTTTAAATCATTGTTTGAGAGCTGGTAGGACTGATGACCATTTGAAAGTTATATAAAATCGCATGAAGAAGGCGAGAAACAAGAACACCATGCAACCCAATGATATTCCATTATAACTGGAAATGAGTGAGAAGCATGATATATAATATTGAGGAGGAAATAATGGATTTTAGGCATATTACACAACAATGTAGGATGATTAAATGAACGATTCATGGGTTCATTATAATGAGACCATATGGACTATTTAAGGGATAATTAAATACAATATTAGTGGATAAAAATTTACTTTTAAATGATATCTAAAACATATAATAGATATTTTATAGAACAATTTAAGTGGTGGGTAGTGTTTATTGAGAGATAATAGTCCACTCCACTTAAGAATTTTAAATATTTTTTTGATATGGATAATAAATGTACTCACTAAAATAAATAATTTTTATTTTATTAATAAAAACAACTCCTATAATATACAATAACCAGATGAAAATGGGTTTTCATGGGGAATAAAAATAATTTAATGTAATGGTTTCCTCCGAGAGAATATCCATACTCTTGGGGGGAAGGATTCCCACTCTTGATAAACCCATATGTAGATTATCTTGGTTTCTACCGGAATCTAGAAAATTCACAAACTTTGTTTCCTTCTTTACATGTGTGATGTAAGATCAAACCATTATCGATATGAAATTAACAGCTGTCTATTTGATTATATATAGACATTGGATTTGATGTATTAACATGTATTTATATTTGAATCATTGATGAGTATATTTCAATTATGAAATTTGAAAAGCTGTAGGAATGGAATACTTCTGACCTATTAAAAACTATATTGTCTTCAACCATGTAAAAATTCTCTTGACCATAGAAGCTTTTGAGGGATGTCATAACCAAAACATTGTGATTCCAAACAATTACACCACCTCATATATGTAAAACCCTCATGATCTATATGTGAAGCCTTATGTGGTTACCGAAGGATTCTCGAACCACTGTATTCCAATTACATTGATGGAAAATATGATTTGTTATTTATTCTTTAGAGTTCTAGAAGTAATGATGTTTTAATAATAAAATTTTTCACTTCCTCCTAATTATATATTATGGGTTTATATTGTGATTATATATTAACTATAATATGATTTTTTATTTTATGACAATGAATTTACACCAATAAGGTTTCCACCGTCCGTGTTTTCATTATTGGTCTAGTGGACATAATTGTATGTTTTTTCCTAAAACCCCTGTATAAGACTGAGTTAATAAAAAATTTTCACAATCCAATGAGATAAAAATATGATAAAATATATGAATTCTTTTTGGATTTATTATTTCATGAATTAAATATAGTTGATGGATTTCTTTGGAAAATGAAATGCTTGGCGTTGAGAATTATGAGACGTCGAGGAAGGAACATGGTATGTTGTAAAATAAAATACATTCTCACTAAATCCCACAATCCACTTGGAGTGAATTATATTCAGGATAATGTGACCTTAATGAGTATCCCTCATATACAAGTCAGTCCACCTCAAAAAATCCAGGCCATACACCTATTTCACCATAATGAACTTACTCCCGAGAGTGGTACCATCTTGGACCTCCCAAATTGGAATTACTGGTATGAATTTAATTTTTCCTCCTATACTATGATGTCTTTTCCACCACCACCCACAGTCTTGACATTCTATTCCTATAAAACTTTCTACATCATCTCGTTCCATGGTAGTAATAGATAAAAGAGGTTAGGATCCTACCAATATTTGTCAAAACATTTCTTGGGACCCTTGTATCCAGAAACACATTCATAAGGATGGAGTTTGGGACAAAATTTAAAACTATTATCCTCTACATAAATGATAGAAATTTGTTATTATAATTATGTATTTGGATGGTGATTCTATTTATAAAACCCTAAAAATTATAGATGACCAAATAACATTGTGATATACGATATCCTATGTACTATATAGGAAACTTCCTTTTATGAAATCTCATTCAGTCTTCTATTATTTTTGAATGAATATCCAAACATAATCTTAGATTGTAGATGGAAATGTTTTCCTGACTGTGTATCCCCACTTCATCTCCTATAATACTATATCACACTATTAACATGTCTGAGGAACACTCTTCCTCCATTAATGAATAAAATCATGTCATATGTAAAAAAAGGGGAGATATTGAATTAAAGTATCTATTGCATTCAATGTAAGGAATGTCTCCATTTTTCAATCTAATTTGAAGTATCCAATTGACTGAATCTTGGTTCGTAATGAAAATAATATATAATAGTGGGTCACTATTTTTAAGACCATAGATCCAATTGATGAAGCCACATATTTTCTCCCTCAGGGACACTCAAATCCTTGGGGAGATATAACATATGGAAATTATATCCCACACCCAATGAGAGATCTCCATAGAATCAATCACCTAAACAATTAATCCCCATTATAATTTTTCATACACCATTTCATTGTTAAATTTTAAAAAAATTATAAATGAAATTGTATTTTAATTGAGCTCCACTATCATTTCCTGAGCGAAGCCTATGGCTATTTGGGGGGACCATCCTTTTTTGGTGCCCAGTTACAATTTAGACACAGATTCATTAAAATATAAAAAATTCTTCTTAATGAGAATAGTGGATATTTTTTTACAAAATATTTACTCACTTATGTACCTAAACATAATGATATAGTTTGGGACCTTCCCCTTTGATATTATAAGGAGAGTAGTTTCCCTTTTTACATAAGGTTCATTACCCGTAAAAAATTAATACATGATTGAATTGATGAGATAATATTTTATAAGTTTCAAGCATACTACATGAAAAAATCCTCAAAATATTTTCATAATGAGGGACATATTAAAATTAATTGGCATTAATATATCCCCTATTTCACATTGATCCAAACTGTTCTTGAGAAAATCAATGGTAGAACTATACACCACCAGAGGAGTGAAATTTAATTTGTCTGACTGACATCTTGGATACCCATATTCCATATAAGGATTAACATATTTTGAATTTTTTTGAAATAACCATCATATATACAACCCAAAACATCCAAATAATTATAATATGATCCATATTTCATATTGATATTTGGAATGAATCCATTTCTTATTTTTTTTAAAAAAATTTGAAAAATTATGTGTTTCTGTCACCCTCTTTTACCATAATAACTTTTATTTTTCATGGTAAAATTTCTCCTTCGAAGTATAATTATATTAAACTGGATTTTTTTACTAATAATTATACTTAGGGTATGACTATCCAATTTATCACCAACATTATCTTCATTATGATCACTTTTATTCTTGATTCCAACGAAATGGTTGAAACATGATAGTTCACTATTATTCTATATATGGAGGCACCCATTCAAGGATATTATTTAATTATGAAATTTCATAAATGTATTATCTTTTAGTGTATTATTCTAGGATTTACTATCCACCATGGGATAATTATGTTAGGAGGCATATTACATGGAAATGATGGAAAAAAATTGAACCTAGCCGTGTATGACATGTGAATGAGAAGGTAAGAGTGATCTAAGATAGAAAGAACCAGATGGATAGATATTTCTTCCAATAAGATAGAAAAAACCAGAGAATTGGTGACATATTGATCCAACAAGAGCTGTATACATCATGTATGCTTTTTTATATTCTCACTAGGTGTATTTGTCTCCCATGAAACCTATAACCATGATCCTATTCCTAGTCACAATGGAGATAGAGTCTTTTAGATCACACTATGAATAAAACGCACCTCGCCTGTTTTCTAACATATCCATTACATTGTTAAATTCCATCCTACTATAAACTCTAATCCCCCCATATTAAATGACCCTATATTAGACCATAATAGATCTCACACCCCATATCCCAATTTCCATAGATGAAACGGAAGGATAAAAAAACCCATCACTAAACATTGTTGAAAGTTTTTGTTAATATTCCTAAATGTTATCCACTAAAATTGTTTTTTTATTGAATAACCATATATTATATTTTTTATGTTCTCTATTCAGGATGTATTTAATTAATATCCTATTATAAAAGTTTTCAATTCTATATATGTTTTGTGTAGTTTATAGTACATCTACTAAAGACACTCTATTATGACAGACTTCATTAGATAGGAAGTCAGTCATAACCATGGATCCCAGTCCATAACCAGTCCATATTTTTATAGAGATTATTTGTGGAGTTGTCTCTTAGTTTATCCTTAGATATTTTGAGAAATTAATAATTGAAGATTACCATGACTAATTGAATTTGGAATGTGACAGAGTGAAATATCCATCAAGAGATGGAGAAGAAATATAAATAAACTTTTTTGAATTGATTTAAACATGTGATAATAAAATATTTTCAATAGATCTGAAAATCATAGAAACACAATATGGGATCAGTTTTCAGGGTGGGGGAATATAGGAAGAATATATTTGGAGAACAGACCCCTTACCTAGATGCATATCTACTCTTACATGCCGAAGGGGATATTTGACTAGGCCTTCTTTTGTTGGGAGTTACTTTTGGTTGGTATGGAACCATGGATATAAATCTCCCACCCCCAACATGATATATAGGTTAAGGATGAGTTCACCCCAACTGGACCGAGTATGGGGATACATAGATTGATGGGTGGATTTGTTCTATCTTCTAAAAATTGAGTTGCAAATGGAGACCATTTAGGAATGATTCCAACTTTTATAGGATCCACGTCATAGAAAATATAATCATAATGAAATTGTAATTTGAATGTAAGAATATAATTTATAAAATATGAATATATATGACTATGGATGTGATAAGTCTTTTAAAACTATGGAGATAATGAATATACCAATGATTTACACGAAGATATAAAATTTCCAGTTGATGAAATAAATCACTCTAGAAGAGGATGTGATTGTTCCAATTGGACACATATTCGAGATAATGACCAATCAATGAAATGGATCATTCAATCATCCATGCAATGTATGTAGCTGATGGAGTCCTTGACTCAATAATTGTATGATTGATTGTGAAAAATATCAGAATACCCAGGAGAATCATCTTGACTACAGTATATGGAGGTCTCTGATCAATGTGACCATCCATCAAGCATCAGATTGCAGAAAATGATATATGACTATTGATCAGGAATTCCTCCAATTGTAATGAAACTAGTCATCTCGGGATGCTAGGATCACATTTAATTATCCCTATTTTAGCACATACACCTTCACCGACATTGATAAAATATAATATCCAATAATGTATAAGAAGAGTGGGAGAGGAGGACTATTGACAACAAATATCACCTAAAAAATATACCGTTGGAAAGACACCTCCTTCTCAAAGGTTGATAATAAAAACAAGAACACGTGAGATATGAACTATTTTTTATTGAACTGCCTCCATTGGGATTCCTGGGATTATAATAAGTGGGGATGGTTGTGGGATAACTAGTGAAGAAAAAGGTCTTTTAATGAATTATTAAAAAGACTAACTTGAACCATTTAATAAAAATTGTTTTACAAGGTGACTAGTACACCCTCAGTCATTAAAAAATTTAACAGTGGAAGATGCACTCTGATCACATCAATTAGTTATTACAGCTAGAGAACTACAACGGAGGACGAATAAATAGTTGGAAGTGTTTGAAAATAACATTTCTTACATCAAATGTTCATTTATCATTTTATCAATGAATATCTAAGTAGAATTATAATTAAATTTCTCACTCATGACTACTAGAAGAAATATATATCTTGATATAATAATCATATCTATAATGTATTAGGGGACCACATTGAAACCAATCAGTGCATATCCTTATAAGGTCTCTTATTATTTCATTATGTTTTATAGGGAATGGGTGAGGAATTATTATCATTAGGAAAAATATTTTCATATATGATCATTTTTTAAATAAAATTAAACATATGAGGAATAATATTTATAATTATTCTCCCACCCTTTTGTTGATATTACAAGAACCGAGATAATTAGAAAATAAGGCATTTAAATGTTAATAAAATATCCCAATTTCTATCGACTGATGAATGCCTGTATTAGTGGGTTTTGTGAAAATGTTATGATAAAATCAACTTTTTTGTAGAAATATATAGAGAATTATGCAATAAAGAATGTTTCCATTAGCATTATATTTTGATTTATATATAATTTATTTGAAAATCACAGTAAAAATGGTCACTAAGGTGATGAATTCATGAATAAAATTTCCCATTAGGATTCATGTTTTTAAGAAGATATTATTACCAAATAAGTAAGAGAATATAAAAGGATATGTGAGAAAATTTATTTGGAAACCATAGAATTTTTTCAAATAATACAAAGTGATGTAGAATGATGTGATAAATATAACTACAATAATAATAAGATTCTTATACTGTAACATCGAAATATCATTTTTAGGTAATAAAATATTCATTTTTTTCATTCCATAAAAATTCATTTTCATGTTTATAAAATGTTCCAGTTGGTTTTGATTGGAAATAATGGTCTGGGTTAAGGATTTTCTCTTTGTTTGAGAGTTAGAGTGGTGCCTAGGTGGTTGGAATGGGATTGGAAAAAACCTATATTTGGTGGAGAAATAATTACTCCACTTGCTAGATAGTGAAGTCCACAAGCTATACCATGGTATAATTGAGGGGGAAATTATCGATAGTAATTCCAGCAACCAACTGGTAGGTTAATCATTGGGCTTTGATTATTTGTAGAATCCAGTTGTTGAACAATGGTTGTGTTCTGGAATGATGATGTTTTGTTATTACCAAATTTTATAAACCAAAAATTTAGTTTTTAGTTATACAATAATCTTATTCAACCCTAATTCATCCTATTTCATTTGAAGTCTCTCTTAATATGTTTTAGTCTTTCTTATCTGAATTACCATATATGATAGAATATTCTATAAAACCTATGGTCTCCACTTCGTATATTGATTTTTGTTATTTATCATGGATCTAATTCTTCTTCAATATCACCATATTTCTCGATGTGGTTTTTATTCTTCCAGGTTGGGGGTTATTGATCATATTTTTTTAATAAAAATTATTTTTATATTTTTGTTAAATTGAGGTAAATTGATGATATTAATAGTCATCATGGTGTGTTTTTTGAGAATATGGATGGTAAGTATTCACTTTTTCATTTCATTATTCTAGACAATTGTTTTCATGGGAATCTTGATGGGGAATTATTTTTCTAGGATGTATTTTCTAATCATAAGCACCTCATCCTTAATTGAATTATAGTGCATCAAGGGCATGTTAATTACAATAGTGTTAACATAGGTGTTTTCGTACCTTCACTCTATCTTGTATACCATTATTTTATTCTCATAGATTTATATTTTTATAAAATGGCTAATGGAATGCAATATTTTTTATAAATGTTGCTAGTTTTTTTTCTAAAATGGATGAACACTTTGATGTGGTGTATGATTTTTTAAAAATAATGAATTACATGGTTTTTAGGATTGAATTTCATTGGTTTATTTTTAATAATTAATTAAAAATGTGTTTGATGAATATACAGTGGGACATCATTAGGGATGAACTACTTCCCAAAAATACCTTTTTTAGGGTAATGTGTGCATCAGGTTGACAATGTTGTGGGGTAGTGTTACTAATTAGATTGTGTTATGACACCCTAAACCTGTACTCTTAGTGTAATGTGCACATTTTGTGGCATATAGATCCATTAAATGGAATGAATATCCTCAATGATAAATTATTATTATACTCATGGGAAGGTTCTCGCTATTTAGTATATTTGAAATGAAAAAATGGTGTGTGTTTTCAAATGATTTATATAACCAGTTTATTATCATTATATTCTATACTATAAAAGTGGTGATTTATCCTTCATTTTGATTAAATTGTTCGGTACTCCTTTTTTTGAATTACCATTGCACATTTACTATATTTTATTATGTCTTCTTATGAAACTTTAGGGTGGATCCTACTATCCTCCATTTCTGAAACCTTTCAAAAGCATATGGGATTATGTATATATTGCTATATCTGATATTGGAAATATCAAGTAAATGTAGGGAGGATGAGGGTTTGTGTATTAGTATTTTTTTATAGTCTAGAGGTAAATTTTTTCACATGGAGTAGGTCATTATTGTTTTTGAGTAATTAAGGTTTTCTATGTATCATGGAATTTTTTGGCTATTTATTATAGGAATCCATTCTTATTATGTTTTCTGTATATTAATATATTCTATTTCTTTATCACTTGATATCAGACTCTTTATTCTTATATCATTCCAAAATGTAGTTCTTGATTCCATGGTGCTTATGACCATCTTCTAGGTATAAAGAATTCCCATTGGTCTATTTCAGGATGGTTCATGTTACCATGTTTTTTTGGAAATCGTGGATGGTTCATGGAAAATTATTATCAATGGGATTATTTTCATATCTTGATTTTTGATATGAATGTTAGGACGTCTTGGCAGATTTTTGTTAGTGATGTGGTGACTTAAGGGGCATATTTCCAGCATGTGGTTGGCTAGATCTCATCATGAGTAGCCTAATTATAAAATCGGATATTGAAATATGTGTAAATTGTTGTTGGGAGAATATTAATCATTTTTTCATTTTTTCATGAAATTATTTTTAGGGTATATGTAAACTGTAAATTTTTCATGTAACTCATGTTTTTGTACCCATTATTTTTCAATGTTGTAATGAACCAAACTATTATCAATGAAAATTCCTCTTGATATTATTTGTAATGTCCCGGTTCTGGGAGCCACACTGAGGTGCCCTATACCTGGTGGGTGACATGGCTTCCAGCAGATTTACCAAAGCGCCAGAGGCTGCACAGTAGCAGGGAAGGCCTGGGGTGTGACATTGTGGAAACTATGCCCTCATTGCTAGAGTAATGTAGCATAAATAAGCTGATAAGAATAGTTGAAACAGTAATAACATGAAACAAGTAAAAAGTTGAAGACTGGAAGTTATAAACCACTCGAGCACACATATAAATGACGCATGATACATATATCTTGGAATGTATCCAAACATGTCACAATGCTGGAATATATTAATAAAAAAAGTGAAAAGGAAAAACAAGTAAAAACTCCTCAGCAACGCAATCCTCATCTTAGCCTAATGCTCTTTGTCTCCACAAAAATAATGTACATGATGTAGAAGGGCACTAACCATTATATAGACATGCACAAATAAAATCTGTTATGGCCCAAAAGAATGACCCAAACATGGTGTGAGACGAATTCTAGTATAAAAACACCAAAAAATATCTTCCTAATGGTTTCTGAATATTTCTATCATTCAATATGCAAAATGATGCAATAAACAAGGAAATACTCTAGTAAAAAAATTCTACAATTAATGATTCATCCATTTTCATTTATTAGTTAAGAAACAAACAATGATAAGTAACCCTCTAAAAATTACTCACAACCTAACACCTCTAGTTCAACCAATCAAACACATGTGATTATCTGGGATGTACTCATAGTTTAACCCCTCTGGTTCCGCATTAGAAAAGTATCTCTGAGGAAGAACTCATTGTCAATTCCCCATGTGGTCTCTTATCGGTCACTATGGACACTCTTGGGTTGTATACAATGTACAATTCCACATGTAGTCTCGTAATGAGGAACAATATACACTATAAGGTTCCACTAATTTCATACCCCCTTATGGTCATGCATCGTAAAAGTATACAGACACTCTGCAGAAGCCCTCAACATCCATTATCCTTATGGTCTACTTCACGGGGTTCCCACATACTGATGTAAAAAATCATCCAGAAATGATATATTGAAACAAAAGTAATCCTCAAGAACTACATAGAAAGACAATCTAAAACATATCACAACAAGTTAGATAAAATCATTCCATCTAAACAACAATAGGCATGTATATCAAATCAGCCTAACATGAAAGGCTTGGCACTAGTGCAGAAAACGTTTTTTACGTCACCATTTTTTACGTCGGTTATATAAAACCGACGTCATAATATGTAAAACGAGGTGTTTTACGTCGGTTATTTATTAACCGACGTAAATATTTGTATTCGGTACACCTTTAACGTCGGTTATAATAATAACCGACGTTATTAATCGCGCGGCTTCGTTTTTTACGTCGGTTATAACAATAACCGACGTAAAAAACGCGGTTTCCGAAGGCCTTTTTACGTCGGTTATTGAATAACCGACGTAACAAACGCGGTTTTTGAAGGCTTTTTTACGTCGGTTATAAAATAACCGACGTAAAAAAAGAATCCGCATATGTTTTTGACGTCTGTTATTCCATAACCGACGTAAAAAAACGCGGATTTTGAGCCCTTTATAACGTCGGTTATAAACTAACCGACGTAACAAATGAATCGGAGGAAGTTTTTGACGTCGGTTATTTCAATAACCGACGTTATAAATGTTTTTAAAACAATTATCACGTCGGTTATTGAATAAACGACGTGATAACTCATTTAAAAATTTACCCCAGACCCGTGGATTGTCATTCGCGAGTTTACCTTCGACAGTCGCGACTCGTCTCTCTCGCGCGTAAACCCGAATCGGCTCGTCCATTTCGTTGGTTTAGATTCGTTTTGCGATCATCGTTTCTCATATATAATATCCTCGGATCAATCATCTAAACTCGCAGCACTCAGGTAATCCTCCCACTCGTTCGTTTTTTTTCACGGATAGTATATATATATGTGTTGTGATTTTTTTGTTGAAACTAGCTAAGATTCTTCGATTGCGAACCCTTTTAACTCGTTTTGGCACCATAATCTTATTTATCATCCCTAGATCTATTTGTTCTACTTGCAATATTGAGTAATTTTATGATTTCACTAATTTTTCATCGTTTTCTATAAATCCCCGAGAGGGTTGGGGCGTGTCCATTTGGATGGGTTGCCCTTTTACAGTTGTTACTACTTTATTCACACACAACCATGGCATAGGTGCATGGATTTGGGGTCGGGGGGTGTCCAGGGGGGTTTACAATGGGGTGGGTGGGTGTGGGGGGCTGTCCAAGGGTGTGGGTGGGTGTTGGGGGGTGTCCAGGGGGGTGTCCAAGGGGGTAGGGGGTGGGGGTGGTGTTTAGGAGGGGTGGGGGCTGTCCAGAGGGTTGGGGGTGTCCAGGGGGGTGTCCAAGCAGGTCGGGGGTGGGGGGTTGTGTCCAGGAGGGGTGGGGGTGCTTTCTAGAGGGGTCGGGGGCTGTCCAGAGGGGTTGGGGGGTGTCCAGGGTGGTGTCCAAGGGGATGGGTGGGTGTGGGGGGCTGTCCAAGGGGGTGGCGGCCTGTCCAGAGGGGTCGGTGGGGTGTCCAGGGGGGTGTCCAAGGGGGTGGATGGGTGTGGGGGCTGTCCAAGTGGGTGGAGGCCTCTCCAGAGGGTATTTGGGGTTGTCCGGGTGGGTGGGGGGCTGTCCAGAGGGTTGGGGGATGTCCAGGGGGTGTCCAAGGGGGTAGGGGGTGGGGGTGGTGTCCAGGAGGGGCGGGGGGCTGTCCAGGGGGGTATACAAGGGGGTGGGTGGGTGTGGGGGGCTGTCCAAGGGTGTGGGTGGGTGTTGGGGGGTGTCCAGGGGGGTGTCCAAGGGGGTAGGGGGTGGGTGGTGGTGTTTAGGAGGGGTGGGGGGCTGTCCAGAGGGTTGGGGGGTGTCCAGGGGGTGTCCAAGCAGGTCGGGGGTGGGGGTTGTGTCCAGGAGGGGTGGGGGTGCTTTCTAGAGGGGTCGGGGGCTGTCCAGAGGGGTTGGGGGTGTCCAGGGTGGTGTCCAAGGGGATGGGTGGGTGTGGGGGGCTGTCCAAGGGGGTGGCGGCCTGTCCAGAGGGGTCGGTGGGGTGTCCAGGGGGGTGTCCAAGGGGGTGGATGGGTGTGGGGGGCTGTCCAAGTGGGTGGCGGCCTCTCCAGAGGGTATTTGGGGTTGTTCGGGTGGGTGGGGGGGCTGTCCAGAGGGTTGGGGGATGTCCAGGGGGTGTCCAAGGGGGTAGGGGGTGGGAGTGGTGTCCAGGAGGGGCGGGGGGCTGTCCAGGGGGGTTTACAAGGGGGTGGGTGGGTGTGGGGGGCTGTCCAAGGGTGTGGGTGGGTGTTGGGGGGTGTCCAGGGGGATTTCCAAGGGGGTAGGGGGTGGGTGGTGGTGTTTAGGAGGGGTGGGGGGCTGTCCAGAGGGTTGGGGGGTGTCCAGGGGGGTGTCCAAGCAGGTCGGGGTGGGGGGTTGTGTCCAGGAGGGGTGGGGGTGCTTTCTAGAGGTGTCGGGGGCTGTCCAGAGGGGTCGGGGGGGTGTCCAGGGTGGTGTCCAAGGGGATGGGTGGGTGTGGGGGGCTGTCCAAGGGGGTGGCGGCCTGTCCAGAGGGGTCGGTGGGGTGTCCAGGGGGGTGTCCAAGGGGGTGGATGGGTGTGGGGGGCTGTCCAAGTGGGTGGCGGCCTCTCCAGAGGGTATTTGGGGTTGTCCGAGTGGGTGGGGGGGGGGGGCTGTCCAGAGGGTTGGGGGATGTCCAGGGGGTGTCCAAGGGGGTAGGGGTGGGGGTGGTGTCCAGGAGGGGCGGGGGGCTGTCCAGGGGGGTTTACAAGGGGGTGGGTGGGTGTGGGGGGCTGTCCAAGGGTGTGGGTGGGTGTTGGGGGGTGTTCAGGGGGTGTCCAAGGGGGTAGGGGGTGGGTGGTGGTGTTTAGGAGGGGTGGGGGGGCTGTCCAGAGGGTTGGGGGTGTCCAGGGGGGGTGTCCAAGCAGGTCGGGGGTGGGGGGTTGTGTCCAGGAGGGGTGGGGGTGCTTTCTAGAGGGGTCGGGGGCTGCCCAGAGGGGTCGGGGGGTGTCCAGGGTGGTGTCCAAGGGGATGGGTGGGTGTGGGGGGCTGTCCAAGGGGGTGGCAGCCTGTCCAGAGGGGTCGGTGGGGTGTCCAGGGGGGTGTCCAAGGGGGTGGATGGGTGTGGGGGGCTGTCCAAGGGGGTGGATGGGTGTGGGGGCTGTCCAAGTGGGTGGCGGCCTCTCCAGAGGGTATTTGGGGTTGTCCGGGTGGGTGGGGGGGCTGCCCAGAGGGTTGGGGGATGTCCAGGGGGGTGTCCAAGGGGGTGGGGGGTGGGGGGTGGTGTCCAGGAGGGGTGGGGGGCTATCCAGAGGGGTCGGGGGGTGTCCAGGGGGGTTTAAACATCGATTTGTTTTATATTTCAAAATTGTTTACATTCAAATTATGATTTTTTTCATATAAAAATATATTTGTCTTATCTAAAAAATATATATATTTTTGCTATTTGTTATAGGTAATAATGAGTCGAAGTTGGATTACGGCACATCGAATGAGCAATGAATATGAGGAAGGTGTTGATGCCTTTTTGGAATTTGCTAAACGAAATGTTCCAAGTAGTGACATTTTTTTCTGTCCATGCCTGAAATGTCTGAATATGAAGAAGATGAAAAGTAGAGAGATAAAAGATCATCTGATTTGTCATGGTTTCAATCCGAGTTACAACCCTTGGATTTGGCATGGCGAAACTGGCCAGAATGTCACTGATGATAATGAATCGCAAGATGGTAACTCCGATGGAATTGAAGAAATGATTCGCGATATTGTAGCAGAACAAATTGAGATAGAACCGACAGTTGCACGTCTATATGGTGATGCCAAAAAACCATTATATCCTGGTTGTACAGATTTTACGGTTTTGTCGGGATGTTAAGATTGATTAACCTGAAGGCGAAACATGGATGGAGTGACAGAAGTTTTACAGAGCTGCTACAATTGATGAAAGACATTCTTCCAAAAGATAACGATCTTCCAGATTCACATTATAAGGCCAAAAAAATATTATGCCCGATGGGATTGGGATACAGGAAAATACATTCCTGTCCGAATGACTGCATTATATATAGGAAGGAATATGAATTTCTGAAAGAGTGTCAAAAATGTGGGACATCACGGTATAAGGTGAAAGAAAAATCACAAGCTGATGTAGAGATTACAAAGCTCCCTTCAAAGGTATTTTGGTATCTTCCTATAATTCCTCGTTTCAAACGTTTATTTTCTAATTCACATGATGCAAAAAGGTTAAGATGGCATGCTGATGAGCGGGTATGTGATGGAAAAATACGTCATCCAGCTGATTGTCCACAATGGAAGAAAATTGATGCCCAGTACCCTACATTTGGAAATGAAATTAGAAATCTGAGACTAGGCTTGTGCACAGATGGAATAAATCCATACCGAACCCTCAGTAGCACACATAGTTCATGGCCTATTTTATTGGTAATTTACAACCTCTCTCCTGAAGTTTGTATGAAGCGCAAATGTCAGGTTGAGTATCATGATCTCTGGTCCAAAGCAACCCGGCAATGATATTGATGTATACTTGTCACCGCTGATTGATGATTTGAAACTGTTATGGGCTGATGGTATTAGGGTGTATGATTCTTATAAAATGGAATATTTTCAACTGCATGCAATGCTTCTATTCACTATAAATGACTTCCCAGCATATGGAAATTTGTCTGGATACGGTGTTAAAGGGCATAAAGCATGTCCAATTTGCGAACAACAGACGTCATATTGTCAATTGCATCATGGGAGGAAAACAGTGTACATGGGTCATCGAAAGTTTTTGCCTATAGATCACCCTTATAGAAGACTAAAAAAGGCATTCAATGGCTCACAAGAATTTGATACTGCTCCTCAACCTTTATCCCCAGAATTGTATTTTGAGAGGGTGAAAAACCTTGATGTGACATTGGGAAAGACACAGAAATCTGGTAATGATAGACATATTTGGAAGAAAAGGTCAATATTTTTTGAGCTACCATATTGGAGGTATCATGAAGTCAAACATAATATTGATGTCATGCACGTGGAGAAGAATATCTGTGATTCTTTGATCGGAACATTTCTAGATATTAAAGGAAAGACAAAAGATGGGTTGAATGCAAGGTTAGACCTACTGTCAATGGGAATACGTTTGGAGTTAGCTCCCACTCCTAAAGGAAGACGAACATTTCTTCCCCCGGCTTGTCATACATTATCGAAGAGGGAGAAAAGTAGCTTCTGTCAGTGTCTTCATGATATCAAAGTGCCTCAAGGTTATTCTTCAAATGTAAAAAATTTTGTCTCATTGAAAGACTTGAAGTTGATAGGTATGAAATCACATGATTGTCATGTCATGATGCAACAAATTCTACCAGTTGCATTGTGTGGAATATTGCCCATCCGTGTCAGAAAGACTATAATGAGGTTGTGTTATTTTTTCAATTCAATTTGCAACAAGGCGATTGATGTGAATGCTTTGAACATTTTGGAAAAGGATGCAATTTTTATACTTTGTCATTTGGAAATGTATTTTCCTCTAACATTTTTTGATATGATGGTGCATTTAATGATTCATCTGGTTCGAGAAATAAGACTTTGTGGACCTGTATATCTTCGTTGGATGTATCCTTTTGAAAGGTATATGAAAATATTAAAGGGATATGTTAAAAATCCATATCGACCTGAAGCCTCCATTATTGAAAAGTATATTTCTGAGGAGGTAGCAGAGTTTTGTACGAGCTACTTGGCTACGGCGCAACACATAGGTTTGCCTCCATCTCGCCATGAACGGGTTAATAATGAGGGAAAGGGGATTCGTGGCTTGAAAGTCAAATCACTGTCAGCTGAAGATATGAAGAAGTTAGAATCATACATCTTGAATAACATAGCTGATGTTCAACCGTATATCACATTGCATATTAATGAGTTGAAACAATGTCATCCAAAGAAGAAAGAAATGTGGATTTTGAATGATCACAACAAAACTTTTTTGCCATGGTTTAAAAAGACCTTTCTTGCTAGATCAGATGTATCAGAGACATTAAAATGGATAGTGGGTGGTCCATCTTTAAATGTGATAACATGGTCCGCTTATGACATTAATGGCTATACATTTCATACCAAAGCTCAGGACAACAGAAGTGCAGTTCAGAATAGTGGTGTATTGGTGTTTGCAGAAGCAATGCATTTTTCGAGTGCTAAGGACAGAAACCCAATTTCGGCATCAACTGCATATTATGGAGTGATTGAAGACATATGGGAGGCTGATTACTTTAAAATTAAAGTTCCCGTTTTTAACTGTAAATGGTTTATCGGTAACAACAGTGTCAGACACGATGAATTTGGAATGACACTTGTTAATCTGAATAGATTGGAAGACACAACTGATTCTTTTATAATGGCAACACATGCCAAACAAATTTTCTATGTAGTAGATCAGTCAGATATGCAGTGGGCTGTTGTTTTACATGGGAAAACCCAATATGTTGGTGAGGATGAATTTGATGAAGATGCTGATTTATGTGAGATCCCTACTTCCATGGAAAGATTAACAGAACATAATGATGAGTATGTTGAAGACATGGTTTGTGCCATAAGGAACGATCACGACGAAGGAAGTTGGGAAAACAATCCAACTGTACATTCCTAAAATTATAGGTAACACAAATTTATTTCTTGTTTACATTTAGTTTTTTCATATAATGTTAGATACTGTAAATTTTTTACTTATTAAAACATGTATCAAACCAAAACGATAAAACAATAAAAACCGTAAAGAGGAGAAGTCTTGGGCGCACCGGCTGGCCGGTGGTGGATCACCTGTTGGCCGGTGGTCCAGAACAAAGCTCCGTCTGGTCCACCGGCCGGCCGGTGCTGAGCCAGCGGCCGGCCGGTGGACCAGACAGAGAGCCTTCCTCTCTGTCTGGATCACCAGCGGTCGGCCGGTGTTGAGCCAGCGGCCGGCCGGTGGTCCAGACAGAGAGGAAGGCTCTCTGTCTGGTCCACCGGCCGGCCGCTGGATCACCACCGGCCGGCCGGTGGACCAGACAGAGCCTTCCTCTCTGTCTGGATCACCGGCGGCCGGCCGGTGCTGAGCCAGCGGCCGGCCGGTGGTGAGCCAGCGGCCGGCCGGTGGCACCAGGCAGTGGGCAAGTCTACTGCCTGGGTCCTCCAGCTGGCCGGTGTGCTCACACCGGCTGACCGGTGGACTCAGTGAGTCCACGTTTCAGCTTTCTTGGGCCAACACTTTGGCAACCTTTTGCCTGTGTTTACCATGTTTATCATTGTTTAACATGCTTACCATATTACCAATGTTTACTATTATGTAATTTAGTACACTTTTCTATTTGTGAACTAATGTTTGTTTTTTTGATTTGAAGGAAAATGACAGATCAATCAGTTGATCAGCCACATGATTCTGGAGATGAGCATATTGGTCATACATCTGGGGAGGAACATTCACATGCTCCTATTACGAAAAAGAGTTCAAAGGTTGGTAAGCGTGGGTGCACACGTTTACCAAAATTATCACTTGCCTGTACGAAGGAGGAGAGGATAGTCGTGGAGTTTGATGATGATGATCTTCCTAGAGGTCCAAATTCTAAAGATTTTAAGGGTTTTGAAGCAACTCAGGCTAAGAGCAAAGTAAGCATTCTCTATGATGATTGGAGAAGTGTGGATAAGGCGATAATTTCTCAGCTGTGGGAGACCATTTTGGTAAGATCTTTTGCTATTGTTTGACTGTTCTTTAAATGTTTCTAGTATATATAATATTTTTAACCTCTTTTTTATCAGATGACATTTGATATTCCTGACACTGGAGGAGTCAGGAAGAAATGCTTATCGTTGGCTGCTAGGAGATGGAGGGATTTCAAATCAACCCTCTCATCTGATTTCATTTATGGTCATAGGAGTGGTGAGAATCCATGTCGTATATATCCTTTTATAGATGAAGACACATGGAGACAGTTTTTTGAAAGTAGAAGAAAAGAATCATTTTTGGTAAGGGCAATGTAAACTTTTATAAGCTTTCTTATATAAATGATCTTATTATTGTTTTGTTAATGATTACTTATTCTTAATTTACAGCAAACAAGGAAAGCTCATCAAGAGATCCAATCTAAAAATGTATACCCTCATAGTTTATCTCGGGGAGGGTATGCATTATTGGAAGAACAAATGATGGCAGAAAAATTTCAACAACTAAGAGCTGAGTCTTCAAGCTCTGGAGAGGTGGCCCCTCCATCCCCTCCATCTAGACATGAGAAATGGAAAAGAGCTCGGAAGGGCAAAAAAGGACAATATCTTTCGGAAGAATCGAGACTCGTAGTTGAGAGGATTGTAAGATATCTATTTTATTTATTTAAGTTTACTATTTTCGTCATATATTTACAATCATTATAGAAATGTTCAATTAATTATTACAGGACTCTCTTGAGGAGCAGAGTTCACAGGGGACATTTACACCATCTGGGAGGGAAGATATTTTATCTGTGGCATTGGGAAAGCCCGAACATCCTGGCCGTGTAAGAGGATATCCGGCAGGTGTATCGGTAAGAAAAGTGTTGCCACGTTCCTCAACTTCTAACGTTGAGGGAGTTTATAAAAAAAATAGAATCCTTGGAGGCTGAAGTCCATAATATTAATGCGACAATGGAGGACAAGATTAGAGCATCGGTGCAGTTAATGTTTGCAGACTTGCAAAGACAATTTCAGGGTGCAGCTCCCACTCCACCTCTCCCAGTAGCTCCCACTCCCCCACCTCAGCCTGCGGACCCCATTTTTGATCCTCCTCCTCCGCCGCAGCTACCTACTTATTGTGAGTTGTATGTTGATGATCCTCAACATCATATAGTTGCATATGGGATGGTATATTGTATAGGAGATACAGTTCATCATCAACAGTTAGAGGTAGAGAATCAGAGGGTCACTGTACAGGATATTATAGATAGATCAGCTCGGATACCATTACCTACAGATGAGGTGACGACAGTTGGACATAGTATCGGCCATTTTTTACTTTGGCCATCCAGACTTCTTCGACTCATTACCATAGAGGTATGGATGTTATATCTTTTATTTTATATTTTTATTAATGTTTTATCATTTGAAAACTAATATATTTTTCAATTTATTTTTACAGGAATACTTCAAAGGTAAAGAAATACTGTATAGACAACAACAAAGACAGATAGATATGACATCAGATGCAGATACTAGCAGTCTTGAAAAATTGTCAAGATATTCAAATTTGTTGGCGGATCATTATGACTTTACAATGGAAGCTCATGTCTGTGGACGTGAACTATGTGTGGGGATTATGAAAACTGATATCATGGAGTTTGTCACTGGAGATAAGTTGGGAATCAACGTGGTGCAAATTTTTATCATGTAAGTCTTAACACCTTTTCCTTGCGTTATATTTATTAAAAATGTATACTTATGTCTGCTTTGTATTAGGTATCTGTATAAAATTTGTGAGAGGAATGAGCTGACAGATGTATATGGATTCGTGGACCCACAATTGATTTCCCCTGAAGCATGTGCATTGGATGAGGAACAAAGAATTCTTTATATTGCTGATAGATTTGAAAAGAATGTAATCACACAGTGTTGGATGATGCCTTTTTGTGAGAGGTATGAAACACATCCCTCTCAAAGAGTTAATTATCTTTTAACATAAAAAACCACTAACGTTAAATTTCCTTTTATCAGGGATCATTGGATGTTAGGGGTTTTTTGCCCTAGGGAGAAAACACTTTATTGGATATGCTCTCTCCATGATGATGTGCGAGAAAGTTTTAAGAATATATTGGAAACGTAAGTTTCAATTTCACAATAGTTTTATATATTATAATGAATTTTAAATTTACCCCATTCGTATTATTTTCTAACAGGGCATGGGTCCACTTTCGAAAAAGCACAAAGAAAAGGAATTTCAAGATCAAATATGTACATGCGAAGGTAAATATCCATTTATAATTTGTACATTTTGATTTATTACATAAAAATAATATATTGAATTTACACTCATTCAAACAGAAATGTCATGAGCAACAAGGCATCATCGAATGCGGATATTACATGTTAAGATTTATGTATGAAATAATAACAACTGGGATAGTTCTGAGTTTTGACCTGGTAAGATTTCCTCTTTCTCATAATATTTCAATTTGATTTATTCATTATACACGTTGACTACTATCCTTTTCCTTTGTAGCTTTTTGATGACCCTCAACCCTTTACTGCTGAAGATATCAAACACTTACAAGTGGAGTGGTCAAATTATTTTACAGGTTTGATTGACTTTTAGTTGTTTGTAATGTAAAATGTAATTTTGAATATTGTCAATGTAATTGTGTATTTCATAGTCGTTTAGGTTGGATTTAGTTTTTTTTGAAGTTGACAGTGTAAGTTTTGAATGTTATATAAGTGAATGTTTAATTTTTCTCTACTTCTTGTTTTGGTCTACTATTGATGGTTTTTCTGGTCTGGATTTTGGTATGGGGGGAGAGGTTCCAAGGGGGTGGGTGGGTGTTTGGGGGGTGTCCAAGGGATATGGGAGGGGTGTCCAAGGTGTGTTTGGGGCTGTCCTAGGGGTCGGGGGGGTGTAAATGAGGGTGGGGGTGTCCAAGGGGTGGGGGGTGTCCAAGGGATATGGGAGGGGTGTCCAAGGTGTGTTTGGGGCTGTCCAAGGAGTCGGTTGGGTGTAAATGAGGGTGGGGGGTGTCCAAGTGGTGGGGGGTGTCCAAGGGATATAGGAGGGGTGTTTGGGGCTGTCCAAGGGGATGGGGGGGGTTTCCAAGGGGTAGGGGGGTTTCCAAGGGGTCGGGGGGTGTCCAGGGGGTGGGGGGCTGTCCAAGGGGTGGGGGGTGTCCAAGGGGTGGGGGTGTCCAAGGGATATGGGAGGGGTGTCCAAGGGGTGTTCGGGGGGTGTAAATGAGGGTGGGGGGGGGGGGGGGGCTGTCGAAGGGGTGGGGGGGTGTCCAAGGGGTGGGGGGTGTCCAAGGGATATGGGAGTGGTGTCCAAGGTGTCTGGGAGTTCTGTCCAAGGGGCCGGTTGGGTGTAAATGAGGGTGGGGGGGGGGCTGTCCAAGGGGTGGGGGGGTGTCCAAGGGGTGGGGGGGTGTCCAATGGATATGGGAGTGGTGTCCAAGGTGTCTGGGAGTTCTGTCCAAGGGGCCGGTTGGGTGTAAATGAGGGTGGGGGCTGTCCAAGGGGTGGGGGGGTGTCCAAGGGGTGGGGGGGGGGGGTGTCCAAGGGATATGGGAGGGGTGTCCAAGGGGTGTTCGGGGGGTGTAAATGAGGGTGGGGGGGCTGTCGAAGGGGTGGGGGTGTCCAAGGGGTGGGGGTGTCCAAGGGATATGGGAGTGGTGTCCAAGGTGTCTGGGAGTTCTGTCCAAGGGGCCGGTTGGGTGTAAATGAGGGTGGGGGGGGCTGTCCAAGGGGTGGGGGGTGTCCAAGGGGTTGGGGGTGTCCAAGGGATATGGGAGTGGTGTCCAAGGTGTCTGGGAGTTCTGTCCAAGGGGCCGGTTGGGTGTAAATGAGGGTGGGGGGCTGTCCAAGGGGTGGGGGGGGTGTCCAAGGGGTGGGGGGTGTCCAAGGGATATGGGAGGGTGTCTAAGGGGACTGGGAGGGCTGTCAAGGTGTGGGGGGGTGTCCAATGGGTGTTTGAGGCTGTACTAGTGGTCTTGGGGGTGTAAATGAGGGTGGGGGGGCTGTCCAAGGGGTGGGGGGGTGTCCAAGGGGTGGAGGGTATCCAAGGGATATGGGAGGGGTTTCCAATGGGTGTTTGAGGCTGTACTAGGGGTCGTGGGGGTGTAAATGAGGGTGGGGGGCTGTCCAAGGGGTGGGGGGTGTCCAAGGGTTGTGGTGGGGCTCCAATGTGGTGGGGGAGGGCTGGCCAGGTTGTTAGGTGGGTATAGATGAGGGTGGGGTTCAGTTGGGGCTTGGGGGAGGGCTGGCATTGTTATTTTTGTTTGGTTTCTGGTTGCTTTTTGGTAAGAGCAGTGCAATTATTTAAAAAAAAAAATTTCTTTCACGTCGGTTATTTTATAACCGACGTGGTAAATAAATCGCCAGGGGTTTATCACGTCGGGTTTTTCTAGAACCGACGTGATAAACCGTTCCCGGGGCTTTTATCACGTCGGTTCTTAATATAACCGACGTGCTAAAAGGCCTGGGAATCGATTTACCACGTCGGTTATTGGATAACCGACGTGCTAAAACGTTTTCCAGGCCTTTTTCTCACGTCGGTTTCTTAAATAACCGAAGTGATAATAGGCCAGGGGAAGGGTTTATCACGTCGGTTATGACATAACCGACGTGATAAACGATATCCCAGGCGTTTTATCACGTCGGTTTAGGGAATAACCGACGTGATAAAGCCCCCCCACGCATATTTATCACGTCGGTTATTATATGAACCGATGTGATAACCACCGTGATGTTAGGGATATTACGTCGGGTTTTAAATAACCGACGTAAAAAACGTTATTTATAACGTCGTCCATATTAACGTCGCCTAAAAACCGACGTAAATAATAAAAAATAACCGACGTAAAAAATATTTTCTGCACTAGTGTGGAAAATAAATAAATATCAAGAAAACATGGGAAACACATCCATAGAAAGGTAAATATTCCTATTTATAATAAAAAATATACTAGTTAGGCACACAAGGCATTTAATGATATAACAGGGCTAAAAACCATAAACACGTAATACCCCGAACAAGGGTATTGGGTACTTTTACATATATTACTCAAAGAATAACTATAGAACATCACAAAACACATACCTTGGCATTGTAAGACTGATATACATGAGGCCAATCCATGAATTTCCCTATAACATCCTAGATCTACAAAAACTCAAAAACATTTCAACCATGAATATCTCAAGAAAAAGGATGAATCCGGAAATGAAGATCTGGAAGAATGATGAGTCTACCATGGTGATTCCAATGCAACTGACGACGGTCAATTCAGAGAACAGATGGAAAGTAGGGTGATCAGAGAAGAATCACACCGTACGGTCACTCCGGGATGAGAGAACTATTGAATAAGGGTGTTCTATCGATTAGACACAACATCAGTCTATTTAATGAGGTATAAATTACATGGAATGTTCTTCATAGGTAAACGATGTATACTTACTTTTACGGGGATACCATTTAGGAGACCTCTAAGTCACCACACACGGCCATGTACTCGGCTGTTACATGGTCAGTACCTGGTCACCCACGGAAGCTAGGTACACAACATGTACATATAAGTATATGGCACATACTCTTGAAATTACCATAAACACTACTTTTTTCTCAATAACAACCAAAAAGGAAAGACATACCAGAAACAAAGTTATGGGTTCTTAAAAAATTCACCCCATAAATAAATTTTTCCTCAAATTTCTCTTTCAATGTAGAGTAAAAGAAAAATACTCGAACAAGTCATGCCACTATGATAGTACATCAGCCACCCCTTCAGAAGTCTTGTCTTATACTCACCTGTGATGCCATAGCACTCGTACCAGAGGAACAAACCGGCCATAGAGAACCATCGCACTGTTATCAACAACCCAAATAAGATACTTCTCAAATGATGTGTCCACATCCTGATCAACCTACATGGGTTGAAAAAACATGAGACGGAACTAAGAAGTAATGTCGTAGCTGAGAAATTTAGATGAAGTAGTGCATAGCCCGGTACCTCTAAGGTAACTACAATCGATAGGCAACTAGCTCGACTCCGTCCAAAACTACATGTGGTTTGACGTACCTTGGTAAAAGCTTATCCTATCTTCTAATTCTTATAGATTCCAACCACGGTGTGACACATAGGAAACCATGATCTCCAACCTGTAACACTAGATGTTTTCTCCAGGGATCTTCATAAGACTTCTGTCATGACTGGAGAGTATCCATCCTACTCCAAATCAACATTATCTTTTCGGTGGTCCCCTAAACAAGAGGAGGTCACATCATATCTTTATATCCTACCTCCATCTTTCATAAGGGTGATCAGTATGGCCTAATGTACAAATCCTCCAAAGGTGCCATCAGAATAGTTTCATGAAAACTATTATTGTAGGAAAACTAAATATTAGGTATATGCTTATCCCAAGAACCACCAAAATCTAGGATACATGCTCGAAGCATGCCCTCAAGTACTTGAATTCTACGCTTTTGTTATCCATCTTTCATGGGATGGAATGTTGTACTCAGAAGTACCTGTGTACCTAAAGCATTCTATAGTCCCTGCCAGACCAATGAAGTAAAACGACCCAACTAAATATGAAACTATGGAGTAAATAACTCCATGTAAACATAGAATCTCTCGGATGTACATCCCTCCAATCTCATCAACACAGAAGGTATGCTTAATTGGCATGAAGTGAGAATCCTTCGTGAGTCTTTCAATGGAAACCAAAACTGCATCATTCCCTTGAGGCGACCATGGAAAACCTGTCACGAAATCCATTGTTACATCATTCCAATTTCACTCGGGAATGGGTAACTGATGAAAAATCCCTACTACCCACCAAAGCTCAACCTTCACCTGTTGATAGGTGTGACACCTCATAACAAAACCAAAAACATCTCTCTTCATACCAAACCACCAATAGTGGCGGTGTAGATATCGATACATCTTCGTCACATCAGAATAAAATTTATATGTTGAGGAACTAATGACTTGCATCATCTCCTCGTGTATTTATGCCGACACCTATACACATCCAAGAAAATAAAAGATCACATCCTCGCCTACATTCCATCCAATAATAAGGTTTTATCCCGACACACTTTCATGTAGGACTGGGCCTTAAGAATCTGATAGCTAGATCATTCTCACATGATCAAGTAGAGTAGAGTTAAGACTTATAAGAGAAAGAAACATCTTACCCTATCAATCAAGCACCTCCAAATGCATCTCTGAAAATATATCCCTAAGCAGCCACTCACTACTGGCGTCCTAAATTTTTGGAATCTAAGTCCTCTTGATCTGCACATTAACCACTGCATTGCCTTTCCCGGTCATGTAGGAAAGCTCCAAGTCATATGACAGAAGGTACTCAACCCTCTTAAAATGTCATAGATTATTATCGCACTGAATGAAGATCTACTTGAGACTTTTGTGGTTGGTGAAAACAATAATATTCTCTTCAAGAAGTTAATGTGTCCAATAGTGTAAAGCATGATCAACTAAATCCAACTCAATGTCATACGTCAGGTAATTCCTCTCATGTGGCCTCAAATATGAATAACCATACGCAATGAATCCTTCTCTCGGAATAAGAACAGCTCCATGCTTGATACTTTATGCAACACAATACACAATATAGACATTTTTTGGCAATGGGAATACTTGTATTAGTGCTGAAGTCATCCTCCCATTCAACTGTTGAAAGGCTGACTCGCAAGAATCTAACCACAGGTACTTCGTACCCTTCATAGTCAGGCCCATATGTGGTGCTACTAAACATGAAAATTTCTATATGAAACACCTATAGTAAACAAACACCCCTAGAAAACACATTATGTAAATGATGCTCTTTGACTGCTCCCAGGAAACTCCTACACTCACATTCTTTGGGACAACTGATACTCCTGTCATTGAGATGACATGACCCAAGATGGGAATTTGGTCCATCCAAAAGTTTCATTTTGATATCATAAAATATAATTGCTGATATCCTTGTGTACTTCCTATGATATCATGATTTGGGGCATGGACGTGTCGGGTGTGAGAGTATGACAATATATCATCCCCGATGAGTACCACGAAAGAATCCAAATATTGATGGAACACTCATTTCATCAGTTCCCTGAAAATATTAGGCTTGTTTGTGAGACCGAATAGCCTAACAAAATACTCAAATAGACCATACCGTCTCTTAAAGGATATAATGGTATATCTAATGGTCTAATGTGCAATTGATGATAACCGGATCTCAAGTCAATCTTTGAGAACACCCAAGATCCTCAAAGCTGATCAAAGAGACAATCAATCAATGGAAAGGGATATCAGTTCTTGATCATAAATTGGTTCAGCTACTGATAATTAACACAATGTTGGAGGTTACTATCCTCCTTCACAAACAGGGCAGGCGATCCCCAAGGAGAAGTATTGGGTCACATGGAACCCTTTTCCTAAAACACATGCAACTACTTCCTGAGCTCCTATAACTCTGTTGTAGCCATCCTATAATGAGGATTAGACACTGGTTCTTCCCCTAGAACAATTTCAATAGAATTGTCTACCTCTCTCTCTATATGGGAAATCCTAAAATATCATTTGGAAAGACTTCTTTGAAATGATCAACCACTGGCAGAAATTCCATCTATCAAGTCCCCTAGTCCGCTAGATATAGACTATAAATATTTTCTATAACTGCTCCCAACCTATGATACTTGGGTCTATATCTGCTTCCATTTATAACACATTCTCACTTATGAAGAAATGTTCCACCCTTTGGTGATGTGAAACTCACCATATGGTGATAGTAGTCAACAAAGTCATGGAAGTGAACTAACATGTCCATTCTGAGAACGAAATCACATCAGGTCATCTCTAAGTCATAGAGGTCCCACAAGAAGTTACACCGACCAATATATAGAGGTCACTCCTTGAACTACCATACACTAGACATTATTCTCCCCAATGGATTTTCCAATGTCAAGACATCACCATAAGAAAATATATATAGGGGAAGTCTCTCCACAACAACAACATATATGAAACTATGGGAAGCCCCTTTAATTAAAAGTGAAAGATCTAAGACTGAGGAAACTATAATCATTCCTCAAACTATAGAGGAGTCAGGATAATTATCTTGCAGGTTCTGCTCCATTGAAAAAGTATTTCCCGCATCGCAGCCAAGTGACCCTACCTGACAACCCTGAGCTGATCCATCATGTTGTCATAGAAATCCTGGTGACTGGCTACCACAACCGCAACCTCCACCATGGCCAGAATGACCTAAATAAGACCAGTTCGTAGACTGATTAGAAAAATGTGGTCCCACTCTCGTATGAGGATTCAATACAGAACCCATATCACCATTTGCAACTAAGAAGATCTAATATGTGATCTGAAGATGTCACATATTACTACCCGATTGTCACTACAATGGGTATCTCGGGAAATGTATCCTTGTATTCCCTCTCTTCCCACACTGGTATAATACCACATGGATACTAGAAGAATTATCTCTCCAACAATTATTCCCAAGTGTAGATTCCCTATGATGCATCATGTTGTTAGTATTAGAGGTACCAACTCTCGATGTCGAACCACCCTAGACCACAGCTCCAAAATCCCTAAAATTTCACTTTGTGATCTATGCCTAGTTCACTATAGTGGTGATGGAGGTCAGCCTGAAGATGATCACCTGAGATCGAATGTCATGGCTGAGACCATACTCAAACTTCCTAAATAGGAATAACTAATCTCCCCCTGGAAAGGGTGTAAAGCACTATAGCTCTGGGAAGCGAGAATAATAATCCATGACAGAAAGAGTACATTTCTCCAAACTCATTAACTCTTGGGCTCGATCATCCCTCAATATATCCAAGTAGAAGTAGTCATAGAAGGCATGCTCAAACTCATCCCAAGAAAATACTTGCTGGTGTCCCACCTATGAGATCACATCCCACCATCTCTTGGAGGAGTACCGAAGCATATATGTATTGAGCTTCACCCTCATCTCTATAGGCATTTTCCGATTCTTGAAGATAGATTGAATTTCTTCTAACCATGACTATACAACCGAAGTTCCTCTGTCCCCTAGAAGGTGTGAGGATGATACTACTGAAAAACCCTTGTCAACTCTGCCATAGATGGGGTAGGATGCGATTCTTCTCGGAAGGTCTCCATGAACATTATGAAGCCCTCTCAGAACTGTGAACTTGCACCTTCTTCCAGGATAATGGCTTCTTCCATGACTGGAACAATATGAGGATTTGCTGGTAGTCCATGATCAGTCTTGTCTGGTGTTTGATCACAACCCTGTAATTGGCGTTCAACCAGATGATGTTGTTGTGGCATGAATCAGTAATGTCAAGTGCACACCATAGATAAATACTATCAAGGAATGAAATAATGAATTGTAAGAAAAACAAACAGGAGAAGAATGTTTTCATGATTATCAAATTAGGTATAAACGATGTGTATGACCTCTACACGGCTTGTTCCATTAATCCTTTACAAGGATGTAAAATACATACAAAAATGGTCATGTAAAACCCCATACACATGACGTGTTCTCCCAAGACATGGTCTGTACTTGAACCATTTTCCCCTTCCCTAGTTCTTATACATGACTAACTTACACAGTTCTCCTAAAACAAGACTACATAGAGTGTATGCACTAGACATGGAATGTACTAGAAAGAACATTACTAAGCCATGTTATAAATGACATGACCGGTTAAATGGTTGACTAAATATGGAGTGTTTACTCAAGACACAATGTGTATTGACTACCCATAATCCTCCCATGTCTTTGGTCACCCAGAAGTACACATGGTCTATACACACGAAATTTATGTCTGGTACATGGAATGTTCCACCAATGATTTCCCAACCCAATGTATCATTCCACACATACAGTAACACGATTAGATACTTCACATAATCTACATGTAGTACACGACATGTACTTTTGAAAAATAATTCTTCCACGAAAATAAGGATACATGGAATTTAGACAGTAATACACACCGTGTATTCTAGTTTTTTCCAGAAATTAATCCTTATAAACTACTTTTTTAACCTATAAAAACCCTGAAATGAACATTAATTTTCAAAATTCCGATCTGTGAGTGCCCATACTCCCTGAGAACCAAATCATTGCATTTTAAAAATGTCATATTCAAGCATAACAATGCAATGATCAGCAAAATTATGATCCATAAGGGCCCATAACACCTCAAGATCAAATTTTTTTTATTCAAACGAAACAATACCCCAATTAAAAACCTATAAAATAGATGGTATTCTATAAAATCATATATCACGATAGCATGAATATCTAGAACAACATCGATCACAACAACATGCAATTAGAAATTCACCCTAAATTTCATGTAAAGGATACATGACATGAAATCTCCAGCAAGTGCATATATGATGCATGAGATGGAACACCCTTATCTCATCAGCTTGAAATAGAAATAGAACCTCAATAATATCAACAATAACAAAATAAACATGTGAATCACCCAACGGTGAAGTAAAATCAACTGTAATAATTGGAACACCGGGAAAATTTCAATAATAGAGGTAATAAAATTTTCCATATACATGGGTTAGCTACTCCTGAGAACAGCTTATTACCAACTACCAATTCCTTCATATCCCTGGCTATAGGGTCCAAATAGTAATTCCTGAAGAAATGAATTTCTCAATTACAACATTGTATTGTCCCAGTTCCAGTAGCCACCCATAGGTGCCCTATACCCAGTCGGTCACATGGCCTCAAATGTATTTTCCCAAATTCCAGAGGCTGTCGACTACCATCGAGGGTCTTTGGTGTGATAGTGGGACAACTACGCCCTCAATGGAAGAGTAATGTAGTAAAAATAAGTAAATTAAAATAACGGAAATAGTAATAACATCCAATAAGTAAATAATGGAATACTGAAAGTAATAAAAAAACTGGAGCAAACATTTAAATGACGCATCATACATATGTATAAGAAAGCATTCAAACAAGTCACAATGCTGTAATAATGTATCAAAACAAAGTAAAAAAGGGAAACAAAACAAACAAATCCTCAGCATCATAAGCCTCAACATAGTCCCATGATCTCCAACTCCACATCAGTCATGTACCTAAAGTATAAGGGTGATTTTCATTATCTAGACCTGCAACAATTTAATCTCTTTGGGCCCAAAATTATTACCCAAACAAGATGAGAGACGATGCCCAATAAAAACCTCCAATGATTTTTTCCTAACTTTCAATGAACATATATGGTAGGAAATATGAAAAATTAAGTAATAAATAAGGAAGTACTCAAGTAAACAATCATAAAATTTAAATTACATCCATTATAATTTATTATTCAAGAAACCAAAAATCATAAGTAACCATATGGAAATTACTCACTTCGTAGCCTAAAATCTTGGTTCTGGGAGTCGCCCAGAGGTGCTACGTACCTGGTTGGAAAATTTTCTGAAGTGAATTTCCCAAAATGCCAGAGGCTGCTGACTATGAGTGAGGGGCATGGCATTAATAGTGGAAAAACTATGCCCTCATTGGTTGAGTAATGCATCAGAAAAAAAGAGATAATAATATAGGAAATAGTAATAACATGAAATAATTAAAAAATAGATTACTGAATGTAATAAAAAACTAGACCACACATATAAATGATGCATGATACATGTCTAGGAAAGAATCAAAACAAGTCAAAATGATGGAATACAGTACAAAAATAAATTACAATGGAAAAAAAAGTAATCAAATCCTCATCATCGCAAGCCTCATCTTTGTCACATGATCCATTGCTCTATTGCAGTCATGTACTTAATGTATAAGTGAGATTGCCCTTATCTAGACCTGCAACAATATAATATATTTGGGCATAAAATCATGACCCAAATAGGGTGTTAGAAAAATCCAAGATGCAAGCCATCCAACGATTTGTTCCTAACTATCAGGGAATATATATGGCAAGCAATATGCAAAATGAATCAATAAACAAGTATGTACTCATGTAAATAGTCCTATATTATAAATTACATCCATTTTCATTTGTAAGTTATGCAACCAACAATCTTAAGTAACTCTCTAGGAAGTACTCACATCCTTACCCATCTGGTTCAGCAAATCAAACACATGGAACCCTCTTGGACGTACAGATAGTCTAACCCCTCTAGTTCAGCTTTAACCAAGGCTCTCTGAGGAAGCACTCACCATCAATTCCCCTTGTGGTCACGTATCAGTAACTATATACACTATAGGGTAGCACTCAACATCCAATTTATCCCATGTGGTCTCGTTAAGAGTATCTACAGAAACTCTTAGGGAGAACAATTTATATCCCCCTATGGTCTCACATTGTTAAAGTAAAAAAAACACTCTAGAGAATCCCTCAAAGTCCATTCTCCCTATGTTCTACTACATCAGGTTCCCATAGCCCTGTGTAAACAAATAATTCAGAAATGGTATATGGAAGTCAATGTAAACCCCAAGAACTACATTGAAATATTTTCTATAGCATATCACATCATGTCAAATAAAATCACACCATCCTAACAACACTGGGCCTGGAAAACAAAGTAGCCTCACAAGCAAGGCTTGACCAAATGGTCAATATCATGAAAACATTGGAAATACTCCCATAGTAAGGAAAATAAACCTATATATAATCAAAGATTCTCTACTTAGGCACACAAGGCATAGCATGCAATAATAGGGATAATAACCAAAAACATGCAATACCCCGAACATGGTTTTTGGCAACGTTTGAACATAAAACTCAAAGAATGTATAAGGAATGTAACAAAACACATACCTCAGCATTGTACAATAAATATATGTAAGCCTCATGCCTTGAATAACCCTAGAACACCGTATATATACAAACACTCTAAAAATGTTCATCCAAAGATATCTCATGACAGTGGAGGAATCTGGAAACGAGGATCTAGAAGAAGGAAGAGCATACCGTTGTGACTATAATGCCATCGTTGTTGGCCAATTCGTAGAACAAATGGCGAGTTGGGGGTATGGAGAAGAATCACACCATATAGTCTCTCATAGATGATACAAATGTTGAATAAGGGTGTTCTGTCAATTAGATATGACCCAGATATCTTTAATGAAATAAAAAAAGTGCATGTTGTGTTCTTCATAGGTACACGACATGTACATTCTTTTACCAGGCCCCAATTTAAGCGGCCTCCAATTCACATCACACGACCATGTACTCGTCCGTTTCATGGACATTACATTACCACCCATGGAAATAGGGTACACGATGTGTACTTATAAGCACATGATGTGTACTCCTGAAATTTAAAAAAACTAATATTTTTCACAAAAACAACAAGAAAAGAATGACAAAATTGAAAGGAAGGTATATTTTCATACATAATTAATAGTCTTGTTACATATAATCAATTTATAATGCATATTCACTTCGTTGGTTTTATATTTTTTGTATTTTTAAATATCATTAATATTTATTACCATTACTAATACAGTCATTAATCGGTGATCACATTATAATTATTAATATATGGATTTAAGGAATCCAATTTACTCAGATAAAGGATGTGTTGGCCTCATCCAGTAGAATTGATCCTTATGAATCCCGTTCGATGGAGTTTATAAAAGTGGTTTCATTATTGGTCTTCTCTCTTGACCAATCCTTAGATGAGCCTCAACATGTTATGCTTGAACAGACCCACATATGGGAGAAGTGGATGTAGATAGAGATTACAACCCAAGCGATGTTATCTGAGAAACCCTAATAGTCTCTAACCATTGAACACCTTACCCTTAGTTCTTACATTGGTTTTATAAGGGGTTACATAACAAGACCCGAGCACTATGATTATGTGTATAATATTTTTATAAAATAAATAATATTCACTGATTTTATAATGGTTTATTTGTAAATAGTTTTTAATGTATAAATAGTATTTTTATATAATATTAAATTAACAAATACAATAATTAATGGAAGTTTTAATTCAAAATTATTTTAACTAAAAATTATTACTAAATTACTTTTTTTAATATAAATTCTTGTATGTTTTTTACGAATAAAATTGTAAATTTTATTATGATTTAAAACCCATGAATTTTCTATAAAAATAAGTTTTTTTTTTGAAAAGTGATAATTCAGATATTTTGAAAATTATTTACAAAATGTGAGTTTTTTTTTGTATTTATGATGTCAAAATTATATAAGATTTATTTTTTCATATTTTTTTTATAGAGAAAATGTTTTGGTAAAAATTAAATACCATTTTTGTATATAATGTATTTTGTAATATCCAAATGAACTAATAGTGATGTAATAAAATACTATTAATAGTATTTTCAACTAATATATGATTTAATTTTAAAATAATGTTATTTTTGGTTTTATTTATTTATATTACACAGCCTTATTAGACCCTCCAAGGCTTACAATAAATTTTCACATTTCAAACTCATTTCCTTGAGAGTGTGACTCAACTCCACAAAAGCAATCCTAATATTTTAATATTTTCAGCCATTGGACTTATAAAATAATATTTTCCACTCCACATTGGAAAAAACCATGGTCCAATACATGATATTTTTTGTGGTTTTGATTAGTTTAATGTGTGGTGTCCAAAACCTAAATAATAAATAATTACCTCCAATTTCCATAAAAACCCTCCCATGATCACACTTATTTTAACTGAAAACCATTGTAGCTCGACCAAACCCTACCCTTATCTCTATATAATCCTCCCAAAGCTCTCCAAGTTCCTAATAAGTCTCTCTCAATCATCTCCTAAGAATTTGGGATCACACTTCCAAATAAGGGATTTTTTCTTTCCAACATTGTGTCAAATATTCCTTATATTTTTATGCCCTTCAATTTTCAATTAAAAATGATGGGGTATGATTTTGAACCTACCCTATTCTGGACTCCTTATGATAGAATAATTAAATACCCCTTTCTCTCTCATTAATTACTCCCATGAACCCTCATTACAATGCCAAAATTCCGTAAGGGATTTCTCTCTACTCATTTAGATGCAAAAAATTCGATTATATTATGCATCTAAATTACATTACATAAGTTGGGAAATGTATCTAAATTAACCCCATACATTGAATTTCATGTAAATATTATGGTATACTAATTTATCACTCATAAATAATTTTATTGAATTATTATGTCATGTCTTTAGGATAACAAAATTGCACCAAAATTTTCCCAGTGAAAGTCAATCTGTATTGAATAACATGCCCATTTCTATATCAAGGGTAATCACCTTAACAAAAATTACTTATTGATAATAGAGTCTCATGTATTTATTATAAATTCCTTTTTTTGGAATAAATGAAGATGTAGAATGATTTCATATTCTATGGTCCATATTTCATAGTTATGCATGAAATGAAATGATTAAGGGTTTTTCCCAAATAGCACCCCAATCCATTGGGTGAAGTTTACTATTAGGATATGTCAAGTGAAATGAGTTTTTATGCATGAAAATTCAAGTGAAATGAGGGTTTAGTCATGTTAATTCAATTTTAGAGATGGTTTACTCTTGCTCCATGTGCTACGAGCCTTGGATCATGCTTACATCAGGTTTAATGTTGCTTCCACATTTAAAATTTACGATAATCATGATATAAAATTCCATTATATTCATGCTACATTTTTAATCCATTTTTATTCCTAATTCCTAACATGTGCTATATTCATCATGTTATGCTTTTCATACCCCCTTGTTGGGATTTATCACTCACCATTTTCTTATGAAAATCCTTAGGTTATACCATGGAATGATAAGTATAAAGGAATATGTTGGTCATGTAAAATTAGTTTTAAATAATGTTGTTGGTTTTCATATCTTATTTTGTTATGTAATGTTCCAAATTTCCCAAGACACATGACATCTCAATCCTCAGAATTGTATTTAGTGAAATTTTATGTAATAAATCATGATTATGTTTGTAACAAAGAGTAGAGCTAGATATAGTTGGTATCAGATGATAGGTTTAGTTATTATTGTTATTTGGATTAGAAAAGCCCATTGGAAGCCTTAAATATATGACTAAGAATAATAAAAAAACCCTAAATATTGGTGAGTATATAGTAAATGGTTAATAAAAAAATACATCATTTCCTGGATATGAACAGGTAGAGGCAGCTCTGTCACCGATGTATCTTGGGGTAAACCACGAAAACCCCACTTTTAGCTATACTCATACGGGAACTGGGGCACAAAAATGGGCTTGAATGCACTCTTGGTTATGAAACTCCATGTGGATTGGCTTTGATAACTCATAATATTAGTATGAACCATTATTGAGGAAATTAAAAAATGATGATAAGAATATATATTGGGAAGTAGATCATTCTTTACATATATTAATTCCTATAAATTCATTAGTAAGGGAAATACATGTATTTTATATGTTAACTCTTTTTTCATTGGATTAAAAACTATGTGTTACTCCTAACATTCTTTTTAATATATCCAATGGATGGTAATATGAGGACTAGGCCAATCATCTGATGTGATTATCAATGTGACGACTATTTTCATGCGGTACCCAATCCTATATGACCATAAATCACATACTTTGTCAAGATACACTCTCAATTAACTGAAATATTTAATAGAAACATGGGTGAAGAGGAATGTTTAACCCCCCCCCCCCCAATGAAAGAACAAGTCACCTTAGAGAGTTTCATGAGACATAGGCCTCCTAATATTAATGGATCATTTGATCCTTTAATCAGGAAATGATGGATCAACTCCATCGAAAATAAATTATCCATCATTAAATTTTCAGAAAAAGAGAACATTATTTTGGATTCTTATCACATAGAGTGTGATGATGATAAATTTTGGACATTTACAAAAAATATGAAGCCTGAGGAGGAGGTTGAAATGTTGAAATGGAAGTATTTTTGGAAAAATATTTGTAAATTTTTTCCTGCACACTCTGACTTAAGATGTAAAGTGACTTTCATTCCCTCATAAAAAAAACGAGGAATCCAACATATGGTTTGAGGAAAAAATCACAAGGAATGCATGGTATGCCTCTGACATTGTAATTACCCCTCAGATGCATGGTTGACCACTTCTTTGGTGTGATAAAACCAAGCATACGGAAATCCCTACTGATCCGTGACTTTGAGAGCTATTAGGAAATTGTATGATGTTCCCGCTACGTTGAAATGGAGATCACAAAATTTTAGGGGTATCATGGGGATAATAAGCATAAGGTGAACATTAATTCTGGAGGTCTGATTGATAATTTTAATAGTGATTGGAAATTCTATCACACCACTTGAAAAGGTTCTGAAAGAAGAACCCAAGAAATTTCTAAATGAGACGAAGGAATTCTTTAGGTGTAGAAGAGAAATTCACATGGATATTGACAATGGATATGATAAACCGACTTTTACAATAGAGTATAGGAACACTCTATTAGACCTTCAACACATTGTTCATTTCATCATATAAAAAGAACCTGGGCACTTAGAAAAATAGTGCCCAATGCCAAGGGATTTTTCAGGATACCAACAACCTCTATGGAAGCAAATGTGATCTTTTTCCATCACTAACACATATGTGGATCCTGAAATCCATGTGGTGATAGGTATAGTTGTTATTCATTCATGAATAGAGAACATACTTTTTTATTCGGGTTTAATTAAATTTTTTATTTCCCAAATGATTAGTAGAACAATACCAACAATGCCAAAAATCCCTCATGTAGAGATGTCAGTGAGAATGGAAAATGGGGAAATAATGGTATCCCATAAATATTACTGCTCTCATGTCATAGTCTATAGATTGAACATCTGGGTGAACCTCATCATAGTCCGTCTAGTGGAATTTTATGTGATTCATGGAATGGATTGGAATTCTCTATATAGAGCAAACATAAACCACTGTGAGAGGGAAATGACACTCCATATAGCTAATAGACCCTCGATTCTGTACAAGTGCAAGGAGGAAGATAAATCCTCTTTTGCACCATTATCTCAAGTGTGGCACTTACTACCCTATTAGAACATGTATCCTTTCAATATGATTAAGTCTAAGGAAGAAACCATCTTTGAATACATGCCTATTATAAGGGAATTTGATGATATGATTCTCATGGAATTGCTTAGTCTTTATCCTAGAAGAGATTTTGAGTTCATGATTTATCTTATACCTGGGGAATTTCCAATATCCAAGACTCCATATAGAATAGATATTGTGGAGATAAAGAAAAAAATATAGGAGAATCCTGATAAAGGGTTTATACACCAAAGTTCTTCACCATGGGGTGAACCAATCCTCATCACCAAGAAAAATCATGGGTCAATGCGCCTTTGCCTTGATTATCGAGAGATCAACAAAATCTGATTAGAGAACAAGTATCATATGCCCAAAATTTATGACTTGTTCGATAATATAAGTTGATCAAAATACTTCTCCAAATTTGATTTGTGGACATGATATTAACAAGTAATGGTGAATAATGAGGATATCTACAAAAATGATTTTCGTACAAGGTACAAGCACTATGAATTAATAATAATTCCTTTTGGACTCACTAATTCTCCATAAAATAAACATGTACATGATGAACAGAGTCATTAGGGATTAACATGTCAAATTTTTGGTAGTCATTAGAGATGATATTCTAATATACACTAAAAACAAGGTGGATAATGAGGAGCATCTATGAACTATACGAGAGGCCTTGCCAAAGAAGAAGCTCAATGAAATGTACATCAACTGTGAGTTTTGGTTAAAGGAATCATCATTATTGGGTCATATCATCTAATGAAATAGAATATATATTAATACAACTATTATAGTTGTTGTTGAGGGTTGTCTTATGCCAACATTGGTGACATATATCCATAGCTTCCTGGGCTATACTGGATATTAACGCCGATTTGTGAGAAACTTAACACGATTGTCAAAACCTCTTACCAGGCTATCTTGGAAGGGAATAATGTTTTTTTGGGGTGATGAATGTGAATAGACCTAAAAGGTGTTGAGAAGTTGTCTTATCACTATTCATGTTCTAACAATAACCAATAGTTGAATATTTATGTGGTATTCAGTGATTCTTCAAAGAAGGGACTGTGATGTGTGTTGATGGAAAATGAAAAATTATTTGCTTATGCTTTAATGCAATTGAATTTTCATGAGAAAAACAATCCATCAAATTATCTGAAGTTGGATGCATTTATCTTCTCTTTAAATATTTGGAGACATAACCTCTTTGGGGAGGATTGTGAAATATTTATAGATAACAAAATCCTCAAGTATATTTTCACAAAAAATAGATGAATATGCACCAACAATGTTGGTTAGAGCTGATCAAAGACTATGATTTATCAATCCATTACCACAATGGGAAAGAGAACAGGGTGGATGATTCTCTAAGTAGAAAGGACCCATCAATTCTAACATTTCTGTTAATTTAAAAGGATCCAATAATATTAGATTTGATGACGATGGACACGGTAATCATAAATAATGGGTCATCATCATTATGTTCACTAATTATTTATCATATGTCTCCTTTGTAAAGGTTAAAGGATTATAAAAAGGATGATGTGGTTAATCAAAATAATGTGGAAACTATCAGAAAAAGGAAATCCACAGATTTAAATGTTAATGAAGAATTAATTGTGAGATTTGGGCCGAGAATATGTTTTATATTTAATATCGAGTTAAAGAAGAAAATTTTTTATGATGCTCATAGTTTGAATTTCTCCATTATCCTAGAGAAAGCAATGATATATCATGATGTCTAAGAGCTTTATTGGTGCAATATAATGAATTATAAGATCGCTGAGTATACATCAAAGTGCCTGGTATGTCTGAAAGTGATGTCTGAGATGCAGAAGTCCAATGGGATGATGAAATAATTACCCATACCTGTATGGAAATGGGTGAATATCACCATGGACATTCTCAATGGACTTTCGAAAACATACAATGGAAACAATGCGATCTAATTTGTTGTGGATCTTCTTATAATTACTGCACACTTCATTTCAATTAGGGACGATTTCTCATTTGATCAACTAGCACAGATATACATCGGAGAAGTGGTAAGGTTTTATAGAGTACCACTATCTATTGATTCCGATAGAGATCCATCATTCACTTCTAAGGTCTAGAAGAGTCTTTTACATGCTCAGAATACTGAGCTGCACTTCAATATGGCTTATCATCTTTCAACTGATGGCAATTCTGAGCAGACCAAACTAATAGTTGAGGACATGTTGAGAGCATACTCAATAAACTTAAAAAGAGGATTGGATCAACATCTTCATCTGGTTCGGCTATTATAAAATAGCAGTTTCCACTCAATCATCTAAATGGCTCCTTTTAAATCCCTTTATGGGAAACGATGAAGAACAGCAGCATGTTGGAAAAATATTGGGGAGTGAAAACTCCTAGGTCTAGAAATGTTGGAGAAGGTTAAGAACACCCCGTATCACATTAAATATGCTCAGATTCGACAAAGGAGCTATAATGATAATTGTCGACGAGACCTAGAGTTTGATGTCTGAGACAAAGTACTCCTATACATGTCTCCATGGAAGAGAGTTATGAGATTTGGGATGAAGTTAAAGCTTAATCCAAGGTACATTGTCCCTTTTGAGATCCTTTATCACATTGGAGTAGTGTTCTATCAACTATATCTCCCACCAAACCTGTCTCATGTACCTGATGTATCCCATGTATCACTCATGAGGAATTACATACCTATCACATCGCATGTACTCATTCTTGATGTGGTACAGTTGGAGAATGATGACTATTATTAGAAGAATCAGGTGAATATCTTATAGCATTGATAAAAAATTCAAGGAAATAATATAATACCCCTTATCTATGTGTTGTGGTGGAACCAAGCGTTTGAAGAAGAAATGTGTGAATTTGAGGAAGTGATGAAGTAGTGTTACCCTCATATGTTTTAGTGTGTAACATGGAAAATACAATAGAAAACTTTTTCAAGGGGGGAAGATTTTAATGACCCAATAATCTATTAAGGAAAATTCCTTTTGATCTAATTAAATGTATTATTATGTAAAATGGATATATAAGACATATTAGCTTCCTTTTTTAGAAGTATTTGATTTTAAAATACTATTCTGAATAGTTACTATTAATAATATAGTCGTTTAATTGTGATCACATGATTAATATAAATATAGGCCTTTAACAAAATCCAATTTACTCAGAAAAATGAGGTAATGGCCTCATCCAGTTTAATTACTCAATATGATGCCCATTTATCAGAGACCATAATGGTGTTAGCATCATTGGGCATCGCTCTTGACCAATTCCAATCCGATCATCATAATGTTAAGATTCAATAGAACCTCCTATGAGATATGTGGATGTTGATATTGATTACCACCCGAGCGATGTTTTCCGAGCCACCCGAAGAGGTTGTCACCATCGCACACCTTATCCTTGAGTCTTATGTAGATGATATAGTGGGTTTATATAACAAGACCCTAGCACTATGATTATATTCATTATTTTTGAATTGAATAATGAATATACATTAATTTTAGTATTGTCAATTTGTAAATAGTTTTTAGAGAACAAATAGTTTTTTTATTTAAAATTCCATTAAGAAATCTATTTTGATGAATTAATGGATTTTTTAATTTAAAAATATATCTTAAAAATATTATTACTAAATTACTTTTTATTAAATATAAATGATCATTAATTTTTTTGATTTAACTTTTAATTTTTATTATGATTTAAAAGTTGTTTTGTCAAAACCCATGAGTTTTATATAAATGTCAGTTTTTATTATAATAGTGATAATTCAAAATTTTATATTATTATTTTGATAAAATGAATATGATTTTTTGATTCTGGACTAAAAAATTATCTAATGGTGATTTTTTCATAATTTTCTATTTTAGTGGAATTTTTGGGTAAAAATTAAATATCGTTTTAATATATAATGTGTTTTATGACATAATAATGACCCAATAGTTATGTAATAAGATATTATAAAATGTATGTTCAGAAAATATAGGTTTTAAAATTAATATAATTTGAATTTAGGTCTGTTTAAATTATTTTACAATGCTTCAATGGACCCTCTATGACTTATGCTACATTTTAACATTTTGAAATGATTTCCATAAGAGTGTGACTCAAATCCGCATAAGAAATCCTAATAGTAAAATATGTTTTTCCATTCTCCATATAATTTAATTTTTTCCACTAAAATTATAAAAAAACCATGTTAAACACCATGGTTTGGTTTGTGGTTTTGATTAGTTTAATGTGTGGTGTCCAAAACCTAAATAATAAATAATTCTATCCCTTTCCCTATATAAACCCACCAAGATCCCACTTATCTTTAGTCAAAACCTTTGGAACACCACCAACACCTGACCTCCTCTCTCTAGAATCCTCCCAATTCACCCCATGTACGCATGATCCCTCTATCAAGACTCTCAAAATCCATTGGGATCACACTTCTATGTAAGGGATTTCTTCCTTCCTTATTTATGTCCCAGTTTCCTTATATTGTTATTCCCTTTTATATTCAATTATATATTTTGGGGTATTATTTCAAACATCCACTATAATTACCTCCTTATTTTTTAAAGATGATATATCACTTTCTCTCCCATTAATGCCTCACATATACACCTGTAACCATGCCAAAATTCATTAAGGGATTTCTGTCCCCGCATTTACATTCCAGAACATATTTTATATTATGGGTCTAATTACATTACATATGAATGTACATGTATCTATTTGACCCCCTTAAATTCAATTTCATGTATATATGATGATATCCCCTTTTCTCTCTCATCGATAATTTTTTTAAATTCTTATGTCACGTTGTTATGTTGTAGAAATTTCAATGTGATTTTCCATGCCAAAGTCATTGTGTAGTGAATACAGTGCCCATTAATCAATCAAGTATATTCACATTTATGAACACTAAATATTGATTATATAGTTTCATTTGTTTTCATAAAATTTATTTTTTATGTAATAAATGACAATGATAACTTTTTCCATTTTGTATGATCCATGGGTCACACATATGCATGAAATAAAATTATTAAGAAGGGTGCCCCTGATAGCGCACCAATGCACTGGGTAAAGAGTATTATCCTAATACATAAAGATAAATGAGGGTTTAATCATTGTAATTCAATTTAAATGAGGGTTTACTGATTCTAATTTATTTTCAATGAAGGTTTACTCAGGCTCCATGTGCAATTATCATGGGCTCATGCTAAATCATGTTAAATGTGGTTGCCACATTTTCATGTTATCATAATCATTCTATATAATACCTTTATGTTCATGTTTCATTTTCACTCCATAGATATGACTAATTCCTATAAGTTTACAATATTCTTCATGATTTTTCTTTTCTTACACCCTTAATGGGCTTTATAGCTCACCCTTTAGTTGTGCAAGTCCTCAGGCTACCTCATGAAATGCTAAGTACAAAGGAATATTTTGGTCATGTAAAATAAGTTTCCAATAAATTTTTCATGTTATGTGTTCTATGTTTTTATGTAATTATCCTAATTTTCCAAGACACCGAACCTCTCAATACTCTGAGATTTCTTATGTTCATGTTTATGTAATATTGTTTGTGTGTGTTATAAAGAGTAGGGTTGTTATTTTTGTGTAGGACCATTCACCCCCTGAAACATCAATTGATTCAGATAAATAGTTATTAAAATGAAACATAGCAGTGAAACACTCCAATTTACCCTAATTTTATAGTAGTTGTGGTTAATAATGTTTGTTCTATTGACCACGGTGTGGAACCTAACACTATTAATGTTAAAGATGACTTAACCCAAAGCGATGATGTCATGCCTAGGGAAAATTATATTATTTACTAGAAGACACCATCAATGCATTGGATAAGTCATGATTATGAGGTATAGGAAGGTATGGGAAATAAATATTAGATTTCGGACTTCCTATAGAATCCTGACCTAGTCAAGGTAATGTGTGTTGTCATCAATCATGATGGTCTTAGTAGAAGGAGGGGTGAAAAGGTTTCTTTTCAATAAATATTGAGGTCATGGATTGTAAGGATGTTAAAGAAATTTTCTTTTGGAAGTTATACCTTGAATAATTTAACATATATACATCCACATAGTTTCTCAAACTTGAATTTTGAGATTTGATTTTGATGGTCTATGATAATCATTTCACAAAGAACTCTATGTTTTTCTCCAAGGAGGTTCCTAATGAGAATATAATGGATCAATGTTTTCAATTAGGTTATCAATTTAATATTAAGATATTGTTTTTTATTTCAATGATAAATAATTTTATTTATGTATTGGATTCCTCATTGATGAAATTTTTTGACTTGGATGGTAATATTGGGTTGGCAGGAGATACTCTTTCCTCTGGTGGGAGTTTCAATGGTCATTCCAAGGGTAATAGGAAGAGAAATGTTTATATGGTGTAATTATTAATGGTTAATTAAAAAGTTATACTTATACAAAATTATTATTGAATAGTAGAATGATATGTTTCCATTATTGTAATACAATACCCACAAAATTCTTCTACCTCATACCTATAATGGTCAAAAACATGTGTGGGAAACATTGGTACTAATTTATGCTTTTTTTGAATCTATATCTTTTTTTTGTATAGTATCATTTTCCCATAGAGGATACACATTGTAGATGGAATCTTCATATACTATATTGTACAATATATAGGCCCTTATAATGATGTTTCTACACATTTTTAAGGAGTTTTCAGAAGAAGTGGATGCATGTCCTATTTCTATGAGAGGTTCCATTATTGTAGTTTCAACCTTATAAACTGCTCACTTATATTTCAGCCTCTCAATCCTTCGAATATACTCATATTGTTGATCTTATAAAATTACCAATAGAAAACCTACCATGCATTATGTAATAGGTTATGCCTATGGGAAAAAAGAGGGATAAGGGTCAATAATGACCCTGAAGAAAATTATTTTAGTGAGACATGGAACTGTAATGTGACTTCATAGTTCCTAAATTTTACATATTTGATGTGATTATCGAAATTTATTAATTGTTTACATAAAAGGGTCAAATAAATTTCTAAAATTAGTATATTCCCATCAACACTATTGATGGGATCTCCTATGTGTTTTAAGATGAATGAGATCTAAGTTCCAACGGAGAAAGGAAATATTTTATAGCTATTAGTATGTTTTTTGTCTTTTCTATAGATATATTATAATAATGTTGTAGAATTATTTACCTTCATTTTTCAGTCAATGGTCTTTAGGATGTGTTTTTATATGACTTATCATATCTTCTTGTAGAAAAAAGGATTATTTATTGATTGATAACATACTGAGAATTAAACTAATATCTATTATATCATACCAAATGGATTCTTATGAGCTAAATGAAAATGCACATGGATTATTTAAGGTAAATGTTCTTTATATACTCAATTGAGACACCATTGATGGAATGAATCCATTTTTCTAGGAAGGATGATGAGACTCTTCACTTATGTGTCGATTATCATAATATCATTCATGATTGGTAAATATGAAGTATACATTTCCATACAATGATTCATTGTTCCACTTGTTGGAAATGGAAAATTGGTTTTATATAAACGATATATAGTATTGTTATAAATAGTTATTAATTAAAGTATGATATTCCAAAGACCTCTTTTTAGAGAATATCCTCTCATTTCACTTACCGTGGGATTCTGTTTGGTCAAACTAACTCTCATCCAATCTTTATGCAATTGAGGAATTTATTATTCCATGAGTTTCCTGAAAATTTTTCCATAGTGTTCATGGATGAAATATTTATGTGCTGTGAGACCTGATAAGATATTGTGTCTAACATAAGGTGTATTTTGGAAAATCTGAGTAATCACTATCAATATGTAAATTTATTTAAATTAAATTTATAGATCATAGAAATTTTGTTATTTTTCAGGTAATTTCACTACAAGGTATCTCAGATAATCATTGGAAGGTAGAAAATTTTATTTCAGGGGAAGTGTAGGGGAATATCGTTGTTATTCGTATCATATTTGGTTTTTCAAGATACTATATAATGTTCATATAATACAACTCAATGATTACTTATCATATAAACACGCTCAACATGAAGGGGGTCATATTCTTCTTGGACTCAAATTGTAGGGAATTCTTCAATGAGTTAAAGCATTATTTTAACGTAGTATCGGTTATGAAATAACCACATTTTGGATTATGATGTCTGTTTTATAGTGGAACTTCTTGCTCTAGTTTGGGATGCATCCTTACGTAGAAAGATTACATAGTTTTTATTTCTCACATCATACATTACTTCAGGGGAGGAATTATCCAACAAAATAATTAGAGAATTCAATTATTATTCATTCTGTTAGATGTTTGCATCCTTATGTTTTTTTGGGAGATGTTTACTCTTTAATATTACCGCAAAAGTGTATGGTATATATTTTTTCCAAAATAATTGAACCATTAATAGATGACAAATGAAAAATACATATAATAATTCAAGTTAGATATTCCATAAACACCATGAAATAATAACATTATGGATGACACTCATTTATTGATGAATACTTTTTAGAATATAAATTTGTCCATGTGTGAAAATTTATTGGGGTTTATACTTATAAATAATTGGGATTAAATGTTGGGTATTAAGGTAATTTTAGTGAATGTTCTCTTAAGAAATTATATCTAATTAATATCATTTATTTTATTTAACATAATAATATGGATAAAAAAGTATATATCCATTTATTTATTTTTTCATTTCCATGTGGCATGTAGGTTGGCATAAGAAATTTATATAGATAGTAGAAAAAAGAAACCAATGATGAGCTTATGAGGGGCCCAAGTTGGTGGTAGGAATCTAGAAAAAACAATAAATATCTCTAGGTTCTTTCATAAGGTTGGAGGACTAAAATTATCTTGAGAGGAATATCTAATTGCTATAGGATCACTACCAATACCAACGAAAAAGCCGTTGGAACCACTAGTGATGTTAATTATTAACATTCTAATTTTTTTTTCTTGAAATGTTTTCTGAATAAACTATAATACAAATCATTAACCACATATCTATTTATCTCTATTTTAGAGGCTCTATGGTGTAAATTTTAATCTCCCATTGGTTATTGAATCATATTTTGGATTGGAATGTTGGATCTTCCTTCATTAAAATCATATATCATTACTCTATATACTCTAGTTTATCCGTTATTTTCTACGGTTTTGAAGTATCTGAAGTCTATATTATAAAATATACCATTTAAATGGTTAATTCAACAAATATTCAACTAATCAACGTTCTTCTTTGTCATAATTACATTTTTTCCTTCATGAGTATTGAAGTGGAATGTTTGTTTCATCATTCATGTTGTCAATGTCTCTATCCTATTTTCTAACACACGACATTACTTATATTAATTTAAGATTTTAATTTTTTTAACAATTACATTGGTTTTTTTTAATGTATTCAATCCATCAAGGCTATTTTTATACAATCCATTGGGGTTTACATTATGGAATCATTTCTATACATGTAATGTTTTTTTCAAATTAACTCAATATTAATTCTAAAATTTTAAATGGGTTTTCATGCATTGAATGTTATGGATATATCTATTGAAATTTATTTTATAAGAAATTTTTCTTGGAATTGAACTTGATTATTCCTTGAATTTTTTTTGTGAAAAATGTATTCTCCATTACATTTCAAAATGTTTATAGAACATTTTTTCGGTTTTCATAAATGTATCCATGATTTAATTTCAACTTGGGAGCCCTTGGGGTATAAGGAAAACATAAAAAAGTCTATACCTAGTTAATTTATTTTTCACATGGGGATATACCCATTATGACTTCTCACCTAGAAGGGATGCTTTTTGAGTGTCCACGATTCCCACACCATAGGAGTCACATATACAGGCTAGTGTTTCATTTTGATTCTGAGGGGTTTATATGTTCACACCATTATAACATGTAGAAACAACTTGTTTCACTTAAATTACATTAAATTTATGATATTTCTAAATCATTACGTTCCCACTTTTTAAGCGGATATGATGTGATGTATTAATACTATTTATTAATATACTAATTCCATTGGAATTATAATTTTTTAAACAAAATTTTTATTGATAGTGGGATGATTTTGAGAGGAAAACCAAAATATTATATAGAAATGGAATGGATATTTTTTTTGTGTTTTAGAAATAATTTTAAATAAAAAACAAATCAATTCATGTGGTTATAAATTTTATATAATATTATTGTCATCATAATGGAATCTTGGACTGACACTATATTTTTTCTATTGGGAATTTGTATCCCTACCATTTTAGGATACATGTAAATAGAAGAAATTTATGGAGAGGATGACTCCCAAATATTATGTTTCCTACATGTGTTTTGGGATAGTTTTGACATATGGTTATTTATAAATAGACACATGGGTTGTTTTTTGTTTAATTTTTTTATTTGGTCATATTATTATGTTCTGAGATTCCATTTCCCAGATGTTAGATGTCAAGAATATGGTTGTTCATTCTAAAAAGGTTATACAATAGTTACTGAATATGTTACTCAATTCCAATTTTATAAAGTATATTTTGAATGTAAAATCGATCATTCTTATATTGTATAATTCATAGGTATATCTCGCCATCCCCTTGTTATTTTTGACACTCTTTGGGCCTTATGATAGGTCAATTCATGTTAAAAGTGGATCATGATTCTGATATTAAAAATTAGAATCCAATGATCATTCATTATTAAATGGGTCCCAAAGAAAACAAGTGGGGGATCTAATAGACTACTTGTATTTACCATTTTCTGAAAATTCAAAATGCTACATTTTTTAACACAACTTATATTCTTCAATAGTCAGGGTAGAATTGGTGGGATTCTATTATTGTAGTAATTCTTCATGGATAAATTACATCGACTACCCTCATGAAACAATTCCACAAATATTTCTATCTTGACATATTGAGGCTCGAAAATTCACAAGAGTTTGTTACATTGTTACATAGAGATTGTTATTTTTTGATGTATTCTGTTGGGTTTCTTGAGTCATTGAACATGTCTCCAGAGCTTGATTACAATGATTATCTTAAGGTGGAGATGTTTGAAAATGGATTAACATAATATGATTGTTTTATGATGATTCTAATGATCTATCCCACATTCATAGAGGTCATGGAGAGGGTTGGTATGGATGAGGTAGACAGAGTGGGAATGAAAAGATTGATTGGAGTATTAGGGGATACAGAAATTAACCCATGAATGCTTCCTTGTCCAAAATTAGGTGGGATGAGTAAAATTGATTTATAATTTGGATTATGTAATGGATTTATGGGATGATTCAAACGGTTTATTACTGGTGAGGGAAAAAATGACCCCTCAATCTTAATTTTTAATATGTACCTAGGATGTCACAAACATGTGTGAAATCTAGTCATATCTATTGTTTTTGTGAGAGATAATCCCATGGTCTTAGATCTAGATCAAACTTAACATAATGAACATAGTTTATAACTAATATATTCAAAGTATTGGAATATAAAACACATGTTATGGTAGTTTAATATGTGTAAATAAAGGTCTATATGTTTCTATAGATCTATATTCATTTTAGTGAGAAAAAAGAAGATTAATATAAGATTTTGTACTATGAGATGTATGATGATAAAAAATACTTGTTGGTTATGGATTTTTTTAACACGTTTTTACAAATTAATTTATATTATCTAATCATATTGATTAATAAGGATTATGTTTATAGATTATGTAATTCGTGATGACTCATTACACTTTTATTGGGAAAAATCATATAAAGGATTTAAATTTCATGAATTTTGTGTAACAATTTATGACACGGAAAATATGTGGTCTTTCTTAGTGATATACCTTTAAATCATTGAAATTCTGATTACAATGTTTTCATGATTATCTACAATTCGTAGAGTTATATATGTCATAATTTGGATTACTTTCTCTCCCCTGATGGAGACAATAATGTCTTCTTATGTGTGTGCGATTCTTGATCAAAAATATTAGAAGTCATTGTTATTTATGTTGAGTTAAAATCCATGTATTTATTAGAGTAGTTCCTTTATGTTTATATCCATGTAATAACTTACCTATTCCGGTGGTGGTGTGATAGTATCCTGACATTGTTGAAGACTATTTCTTGGGGTTACCACCCCATAAGGATTTTAAGTTCTATATAAACATAATTTCTCTCTTTTGACCCATTTTTTACAATTATACAATATAACACCAACTATATTCAAAAATTTAAAGTATCATCATGGGGATTATGAGGATAATGGATTTATTAATCCATGTGTTCCACCTTTTTTATCACTAATGATCATAAAAAATAAGGATTATGAGCTTCTTCAACATTCCATTGATGACTATAAACATAACCATGTGATAGTAAGGGAAAAAATATCCCCTACAAAGAATTGATATCCTTTTAATAATCTTAAGGGGGGCTAAATGGATTGTAATCTTTGATTAAGGATTAGGTTAAAATAAACATAGTGTGTGGGAACGATATATTCTTCAGAAAATATTATTGAATATATATGAGCATTATGAGATTATTTTTTCTATTTGACGACAATAATTCAAATGTGGTGCTTATGAATTTACGAAATAAATGTGTCAAAGGTTCTCAAATTCAACAATGGTTTTCATTATATAATATATTATTATTTTTTATAGATTATATAAGAAACATAAAAATCATTTGTATATCATCCTTATAGTCATGAGGGAATATCGATTTATAGGAAGAAATAAAAAATTTAGTTCTGTATTAAATAAGTGTAATTTTTAAGCAATGTAATTTCAAAGATGCATTACATAGGAGATCCTGAAAGGACTTGGATATTGAGTTTATGGAATCAAAATAAGAGTGTTTTTGAGATCCTGATGTTCTTGGGATTGGCTTGTTATTACATGTTCATTGTTTGAGACATCTTCAAGACTTCATCCATTGGGATTGACTTGCCTTGTAATGGTGTAAATTTTCTGTAGAATTATTAATTCTTGTGATGTTTTGGGGAGTTTCAAATGTTATTTATTTCAAATACATTATTGATTATCTCATAGCTTGATGTAGTTTATGATGGATTCTATAATACCACGTGTATGGGTATTGGTTATGCTATGATGTAGAGAAGACAAGTGGCTACTATTATATCATTTAAGATACCCCATCATTTGAATATATATCCCATGGATTATCATGAGTTGGTAGAAATTATAAATATTCTCCTTACATGGAACCATTACCTCTTCATGGATTTGTTTACAGTGTACATGGACTGTGAGTGTCCAATATAATATTTCATTTATAGAGATCACAACCTGAGATAAAGACATTTGATATAATTCCTCGATACCATTTATTTTATAATTTATTAAACCGATAGTAAATCGAATCTAGTGGTAGATACATTGAGCTAAAAATTACTATCCCAATAATCCAAAGTATTAGTGGATGGGTGTATATTATTGAAATTGTTCACAAAGATGAACTTATATCAATTAAGAGATGTCTGGTGGGTTCATTAAGATTTTACACTAGTTGGGTCACTTATGGATGGTCATATTTAGCTTTGATTGGATGTGGATGTAGTATTTGACATTTTTTCCTGAATCATTATTGTGGGGGAGATATCCAGTGGGTGGTCTCAGTATTCTGATGAAATATTTTTCATATTATATAATATTTTTATTATGACAGTCTTGGGGAAGGTAATGATGAATACTAATCACCATTTGAGTGTTTTCATATACCCCATAGGAACCAAGATTTACCATGATGTGTGTCACCATTATTGGTGGCCAAGAATGTGGTGGCTGATTATAGGTTTTGATACATAGTTTCTCTAATTTGAGAAAATCAATGTGGAACATTACCAATATGCTAGGTTGTTGATATCGTTACCCATAACAACATGCTATTGGGAAGAGATATTCTCAAACATTATTATTGGACTTCCATTGTCTCCAATTATAATTGATACAATTTGACTGATTATAGATTGAATTACAAAATATGTAAGTTTCATAATTAATAATGATTTGAAAAAGGTATAGGATCTTGCGAATATTTATTCACATGAGGATGTTAAACTACATGTTTTTCACTTTTATACCAAATTTTTAGAGAATAATGATATTCATCCCAGTTTTAGAGAGGTTTGTATAATGTCAATGGTAATTTATTGATGATCATCATGGATTTTCATTGTGAAAAAGATGACCAAACTATGAGAGGCACCTAAATTCATAAATAAATGCTCTAATAATGTGATGGGAATTAATCCCTTAAGGCGTCCTCTTGGTTTTTTGGGCGTGATTGCGTTTGTTGAATAATCAAGATGACCACTAAAAAAAAATTGTTATCGGAGACTCTTGAAGTTTGTGGGAAGGCTTGAAGATTTTGTAAGGTCACTGTTAAAAGGGATGGCTTGTCATTGTAGAAAACAATATGGTGATTTAGTATATAGTTAAGGAATAAAATAGTATTCATACCCCATTGGGAGATGGTTCAAGGAATAAGCAGTAAGTGGTGAAGGAGCCACCACATTGATTAATCGGTAAATATCTGATTTGCTATTTCTATATATATATAGTGATAATCCCATCATAAAATAGATTGATTTTCATATAAATAAATCTTTTCTCTGGGAATTTTTTGATGTCTGAAAGTGCTTGGTGAGGATAATTCCATATATGGTGAGGGTGTTTTCAAGAAAGATTCATGAAGTGATATTGCAGTGAATTGGAGCTCCCAATGGGATGTGGTCTATCGAAGAGGAGTTGGTCCATAGAGAAGAAGTGTGAAAAAAAATTAAGTGGTCTATAGATGAAGTAATTCTACAAATTCAAATAATGTACGTATAGGAAGTAGTGGAGACGGTATGCAGAGGATGAATACAAATATTGTATGAGTAAGATGTGTAATTCAAATCATATGTGCTCCCTGGTTCGTGTATGAAGTTGGTGTTTCACTAAAGGAAAAATACATTTTTTTTTAATAGTCCCCAATGTAAAAATTTATAAAAATGATATTTCATCTATGTGTGAAAAGGTACTTCAATAGGTAATCTACCCATAGTTGAGGATGCATAATTTAACTAAAATGAATGGACCTACAGTCCAGAAATGCTAAGTGGATCCCTCGTAATATTTTTTAGTAATGGTTGAGGAATACAATGATCCTTTCCACCAATAGTGAGACAATGAAAGAGGCATAGGGAGTGACCCTTTGGAATTGATTGAGTAAAACCTAAACCTTTTAAATGAAGTGAGCCTAGGCATATAAGTGATCTAGATCAAACCATGTAATTGGTTGTAATGTTTAGTAGATTTCTCATATCCACAAATTTCCATTTTATGTTCCTTGGATGTATCCTAGTGAGGGTGAACCATGTGAAATAACTATATATCATGCATGATTTAATTTCTATTCATATATTCCTAGTGGTGAAAGAGAGAAGTATGTTTTTAACAGTGAAAAATGATCCGAAGGGGAAGTAGTTTTAATTCATCAGACCAACATTCACCACCTCCCCTCTCAGAGTAATTGACCTAGTGTACATAATGATTGGAATTATATGGAAATGTTTAATGTCATTTGTTATGTCTCAATAATAGAAATAGATATTTTAAATCACAAAGTGATTCTAATCATTGATGGAAAAAATTTAACTATGGAAGAAATGAATATAGCAGACTTTTCTATAAATAGGAACAGCTAGGATTACTATAGTAAAATATGGAATGTCAGCCTATATAGAGAGTGGTGATATATCATAATCTTTCTAGAGTGAATTTGATATAGATTTTAGAAGGCTCAATTTATTTGGGTGAGTCCTATCAAATTAATCTTATACAATGGTGATTTCATATAATTCATCACTAACATTGTGGGAAAGGTTGCAAAATATTTATGATGGTGTCTCAAGAGTCTGAGAAGCAAAGCTGTAAGTTCTATGGAATACATATTAAGACCTCATATTTCAACCTAATGATTTTTTTGATAAATTCATAGATTGATTCAATGTATTTGTGGAATTCATGAATAGTCATGGAGAAAATAATTGAAGAAATTAATATCATTAAGCACATCATGAGAAATCATCCGCCTTAGTTAAATTTGAAGGTTACTCTATTGGAAGAAATTGACCTGAAGGTGGTCACATTCAACAACTTGCATTGTACTCTTGATGTATTTGAAATTAGAAATAATGATAAAAATGATACAGAAATGGGGATGTCCAAATATGTTTTATCCAAATCCATGAAGAAGATCTCTATTGAAGATAGTCTGTAGGAACACAATTTGGATGAAGTCAATTAATTTCTCTCCTCCAATATGTAATGTGGGATATGAATGTTAAATGTTAAAATTCCATATGCCTGATATCTATGTGTAATGATTTATAATTTTGTAAGAAAGTCTCCCATGAAGATGAATGATGCAGATGAGGGCAAGGAAAAAAATCGGTGGAAGAATTCTTCAGCAAATGTGAAATGTTGTAGAAGTGAAAAGGAAAATTTCACAAAAAAGATGAAATTGAATAAAAAAAATAGGATGACGCTTCATACGAATTAGAGGTAGATGATTTGATGGACTACAAGGATCACATATAGTATGTTATGGTGGTATTATGGGTAAATTCATAATCAAATGAAGAAATAGATTTGTGATGAGGGATATGTGGATGGAATAGGTGACATTCATTATAAATTAGATGAATCTCATGAAGAGATAGATTATTGGAGAGATAAATAAAATAATGAAAACCAATAGGTTCATGATGCCAAATTCTATATGCAGAGACATGGAGAACAGAAGTCTGAGTTGAATGAACCAATTGAAAAACTGAAGTCTTAAATTCTCGAAATATTAGAAATGTTTCTTGTGTACAAAATCAAAATATAATAAAAAAATTTTGAGATATATAGTTTGACTAATTTTGGAAAAATATATAACAAAATTGTTTAAAATCCTGAATATGAAGTAATCATTATACCTAAAAAATTGAAATATTTGTATAAACAATCATGTCAAGAAAAATTGGACGCACATGGACTATTGAAAAATGTAGATTTCAATGTTAACATGAAGCATAAAAATGAGTTTTAAGAAAATCAAAATAATTGATCAGAATAATACCACTCATATGCGGCGTGATCAAAAAGAGAAAGTAAAAAACGTTGAAATTGTACAACAGGATACCACTTTGAGATTTAAGATTGATTTGGGAATGAATCAGGATAAAAAAATCTAGAAAACCCATGGGAGAAAAAGTGGTAGACTATTTCCATACAAGAATGCAACCAAAATGAGATATTATTATTGTGGAAAATGGCACACACAAAAAATGAATTTCACATATCCAAGTAGTACTGAAGGGAATATGATCAACAAAGGTATCCATACATAAGTCAAATTTTCAGAAGGTTATTTGATGGCCACTATTTCATGTGAAGTGGTATCTAGAACATTGAATGATATATTTCAACAATAGTAAAGATAAATATGTTGAAGAAGACTGTGGTTGGTTATAAGAAGATGGAAAATTTATCATCAAATTAGATTAAACTTAAAATCCAATTTGTATCCCTACAAGGTAAATCTAGTCCATCATATTTTGAGTAATTTCAATAGTATCATCCCACACTGGGTATGATGTCATCAACGTGGATCAAAAACAAATGATATAAGAAAAAATTGGTTTTAGAAATTGTGTATATTTCATTACATCACACTATGATATGGATCATTGATGGTGGATGCACCAACCATATGATATGAATGGAGAATCTAGTGACTAGAATCGGGTATGATAAAGAAGGAATGAAAATATTATCTAATGAAAGAGGGTTGAACATTGTTGTCTTTGGGGAAAGAAAAGTTTGTAGGAAAAGATATGAGACATGAATATGTATAGGTTCTTAAAGGACATAATCAAATTTTGTTATTTGTTTTTTCATTTAAGTGACCCAAGACATGATGAATGATTTTGCAAGAAATTTTAAAACATCATTGAAAAGGATACTGTTGTAGTTTTATAGAGAAATCATATGAAAGGGAATCTATACCCCATGATTTGATAAAGAGATGTGTGTTTTATGTCGTTGGAGGAAAAAAAATAAGTCGTGGCATGAAAATCATTATCGCATGAGACAAAAGTTCTTATATGATCAGGTGAAATGTGATGTTGTTCAAGATCTACCAAAATTATCACTTGATCATACACATATGGGTGATGAATTCCAATAAGGTAAGACCATTCTAAATACTTATAAGGAATGGAGAAAAGGTCAAAAATATTATTCGAGTCAGTTCATATTTATGCATGTAGACCAATATTGCCAAGAGTAACTAAGGGGGTGAGATATTATGTTTTCTTCATTAATGATTATAGTAAAATATAATCAGTATCCATCATTAACAAAAAGATTAAGTTGTTCAGATTCATTACCATTTATCAACGAGATTTTGAAAAGATTCTAGATCGAAAAATATAGATGATTTAGACAGATAATGGAACAGAGTTCAAAAATAGTCATGCGTATGCCTATCTTGAGAAAAATGGGATAAGGAATCAATTTTAAGTGGTCAGAAATCAAAATAATAATAGAATAGTTGATAGAAGATACCATATTGTCAACAACATGGCCATAATAATACTCATTTAGAAAGGCCTTCTAAAGAAATTTTGGTAATAAGTAGTGGTGAAAAAGTATCCAATTCAAATAGATTGTTTCAATATCCAATGAAAAAAGACTATAACTTACTTATTATATAGAAATGATCTATAATTGAATTACATCTGAGTCATTGGAAGTATGTGTGTCATTCTAAATAAGGAGAAAAACATGAATTTTGAATCCTATTGAGATGAAGGGATATTTCATGGAAATTAAATGAAAATAAAATAATATAAATGATTTAAAAACATATAGAAAATTTAGTTTAATTTCATGATGTAACTATATTATAGAATTATTATAATATTTAAAAAATACATGAACAATATCGGGATGATAATGAGGAATATAAATGCAGATCGTGGAATACTCCAGCTACAATGGTTTATTCAAAAGATGATTTAAAAAATTATAATGATGAACACAATTTAGTATTTTCAGAAATATATAATATATGAAATAGAATTAATGAATAGAACATATTTGACGATCATATAGTGAAAATGCATACAAATAGGCTGAAGACTCTACAAAAAAAATCATACATATCATAGGTAGAGAATATATTTTAGGATGAATCTTCTAGAGATGTGTATTGGGTTTAGGATATGAATGAGGAGCATGAACATATTGAGAAGAATCAGATTTGGTATATAGTTTTGATACAAATAGAGACGAACTCGATATGGAAAAAACTGGTCATTCTTAATAAGTTGAATGAATATTTTGTTGCGATTTGAAACAAAACATGAATAGTTTGAAATGGGTATACCCTGATAGAGGGTATTGATGTTTATGAGATATTTTCACATTTTGTAATGATAGATACAATAAGATTATTATTGGATATTATAGTGAAAATGTGGTTGACAGTCTTCCATATGAAAAAAAACATCATTTCTAAATGGGGTTTTATAAAAATAAGTTTAACATGAAGACACTATATGGTTTTATCGTTCACAATGATAATAAAATAGTGTTCCTACTAAAGAATCCATTGTATAGTTTGAGAATGCATCAAGATCGCGGTATTTAAGGATGTATCAGTTTCTGAAAAAGCGTGAATTTATAGCGGTGGATTTTATTACAATTTATATGTCATCCATGACATAAATAAATAGAGGATGGTGCTAGTATATGGTGATTACATTATCATTAATGGGTTAGATAAAGCATAGTGTAGATAGTCTACCAAAATCAAGAAAAGTGAGTTTGAAATGTCAACGATTGGGGAACTAATGATTTTTCTTGTATTACAGGTATCACAAAAAAAGGAAACATTAATTTATCTATATAAAAATTCCAATGAGGTTATACGAATATTTTGAATAGATAATTCCAAAAAGATGAATACTCTAGGGACTAACTAGATGATAATGTCACATGATGATAAAGGTGAAGCGGTTAATGTCACGGAATATAGGAAAAAAACTGGAGTCATGTTGTTCTTAATAGAGACATGACCAAATATCGTTTTATCCATGATTCAAGAGGCATGGTATAAAAATTTCCAATGTAATATAATTTGTTTCAGGGGAAAGAATACTTAGTTATATTGAGGGCATGTGGGATGTCAGTTCCATGTATAATGATAAATTTCAACAAAATTTATTGGGATATATAGACAAAGATTGGTCACTTTTGGCATATGGTAGGATGTCAACATTGGTTGGTGAATTATCTCTGGGTAGTTTATGTATTTCTTGGATAAGAAATAAAAAAGATAGAATTCCTTTGAGCACTATAGATGATGAATGTATTGTGGCTAATCAAGAATTCAAATAGTTATTTTGGATAAAGCATTGCAATATTTATGGTGCAATAAATTTTAGAGAATGTTGAGTCCATAACTCTAGGAAGTATGACATTGAAATATGTTATCAATTCATTAAGTAGAAGGTGGATAACGGGTTTTTGATGTTGGATTATATGCCTATAGAACAAAATGATGTAGAACTTCTAACAAATAACATACCCAATGAAGTATTTGAATGTAATCAAGTAACTCAAACAGATTAGTCAACTCTCCACACATGAAAATTTGTAGCTTTGGGAACCCTTTACCCTCATGGTATGGTGTATTTTTTCCCAATGTATTGACACGTGTTCTTTACCCTATTACAGACTATATTGGAGTGACTATCAGGTTCATTGAAAAAGGGGGAGAAATTATGGATATTCAAAGGGAGAAAATGTCTTAGACAAGACACGTGTAGATGATAATAGGTCAAGAAATGATATATGGGGATTCAATATTGTTAAGTGAAGCAATGATGTTGGTGGTATTAAATATGATGATTCTTGATGTGATTGATCTATGAAACATATCATGAAAACTATGGATCATGATGTATGGAGATGGGTGGTTTGGTAATGAAATGAAGTTACTAATTTAAGAAATTTTCATTATACTGTTGTTTCTCATGATGACCATGGCTGATGTGGTCTTACTGTATGTTTTGATTAAATCATTTATCACTATATTAATCAAATGGTGTGAATGGTGGTTGAATATTGATCGATATTTAAAGATATATCAAAATCTGAAGAGTTTTCAACATACCAAAAGGGGGATTTTATTGAGAAGAAACCCCTCAATGTGTCCTCTTGGTGTTTTTGGGTGTGATTTTTTTTAAATCAAGATGGCTGAAAATGTGTATGGATGGTATTGAACGAAGAAGGTTTTTAAGTTGGTATGTAAAATGTGAAAAGAATTTCAATAAATGGTAGATTTCTACATAGCATCACTATGTGTACTTCGAAGGACGGTATGTAGACTTTGAACGAAAAATAGTTCATAGGGAGGCTCATGGTTCATTGGAAGTCTTGTAGTTTTAGGAAGGTCCATATTATGCGGGATGGATTTTCATTGGTGAAAACGAGATGGTGATTTGTAGCATTGTGGTGGAAGAAAGGTATAATATGGACCACATAGGGAAATAGTTCATAGAAGTAGTAGTATGAAGTGATTTTCTTACAACATTGATGATTTAGTAAATTTATGCTTAAAGGATATTATTAATCTATTTTCCTATATAAGGAGTGGTAATCCCATCATTACATAGAGTCATTTTCATAAGAAAACATCTTTTCTCTTAGAATTCCATGAAGTCCAAAAGTGGTACATGAGGGGGATTCCTTGAAAGGGGAAGGAGTTAGAGGAAACGGTTCATGAACCTGTCTTTTTGGGAACTGCATCTCAAAAAGGAATGTGGTCAGTAGAGGAGGTTCTTTTTGAGAGTGAAGAAGAATTTCTTGGAAGAAGATTTCCACAAAAGAAAAAATTCGACCGAATTAGAGATTCCATGAAGAGGAAGAAGTGTATAAAGTATCCAAAGGCAGAGAGTGGAGATGATACATGGAAGTGGTTGTATAAGAAAAAAATGTTCTATGCAATACTCAAATTATGCATGCTGTTCAGAAAGGGTCCAGAAATGTTTGTGAAAGTAATTTCATCAATATAAAAGTTCACATAGAAATGGATTTCATATACATGTTTAAGTGGAATTTAACAGAGTATCTACCAATAGTTGACGATGTGTAATTTCATGAAAATGAATGGGTCTACATGTCCATAAAATGTGATTGGAACCCTACAAAGAGTAGTGGGAAAAGGAATAGGAAGACAATGATCTTTTCCACTAGTAGTGATCTAGAGAATGAGGCTTAGGGAGTGACCCTTGGGAATGCTGTGAGTATACCATAAATAATCAAATTGTAGTTAGACTAGGCATATGAGTGATCTATCATGAACCTTGTAATTAGTAGTGAGCATTATTGGATTTCATACTTTGGAAGATATTTATTGTATTCACCTTGTACATGTCCTATTGGGGGTGAACTATGTAAAATCATTGACTTTTGTGCATGATTTTTTTCGGTTCATATATTCTTATTGGATAATGAGAGAAAAGTGTTTTTTAAAGATGAAACTAGATTTGAAGGGGTATTTGTTTTAATATGTCATACCCTGATTCAACCCACCCCCTATTAGGGTATTTTATCTAGGGGACCAAACATAATGTTTCCTTGACTTTAGTGTACCTAGGGATATGTGTGTAGCCTTATTGTAATTTTAATAAAATAATAATCATCATTATTCGAATGGAATAACACCGTTTTAGGAATGTGCGATAGGACATAATGGTGACCTATTAATTTAGTAGAGTTTGGATAATTATTGTAGGCTAGTCTGAGTATAATTTAGGATATGAATGATATAATGTAGCAGATACAGATGAGATTAATGATAGATCAATGTTTCCATAATTCTTCTAATGATTGGTGTCATCGTATATTATACATTGAGGTGGGTTATCATGTGTTTCTAAACATTTATCCTTGATTGCGACGTAGACATAAAGGGAATCTAGGCAATTTTGAACCTCATTATGTTGGTGGACTCTTGATTATAGAGAAACAATGGAATATATGATAACATTTATACTTATCTGGTCATTTCTAATCGATCCACAATGAGTTCCATATTTCCCAGATAAATATGTTTCACCCAAACCTATCTCATGTTCATGGGTGACATGGTGTTTATATTAAACAAAAAACATTAGTGGTCGATATACCTATTTATATAGTAGACCGATAGTTTAAGACACTAAAATGATTGTTGATACCTTGTCTTGGGTGAGATGTTATGTTTTAGAAAAAACCATGATATATGGGACAATGAGACCATGATATTACAAAAATAGATTTAATAATTCAATAGTTTTTGACCATTTAAATATTTTAGCATATTTCATTTATAATGGGGAAAAATTTAACACCTGGTTATATATAATGAAGTATTTATCCCATTACATTTTAGTAAGTCTCTTATTTTGGACACTCATTGATTAGGAGAGGGAATTTCAGTAGTTTTTAAAAATAGGAGGCCACCAACATTGCAATGAAGATCACCACCTAGTTGATGCATGTAAATAGATAGGTTATAGAACTACAAGTACCTCCATCTAGTAGGTGGACTATAACCAAATTTCTAATAAAGTCATTCATTCATATTCTTACTAGATGATTCCACCTTCTATATGGTGGCTTCACTTGGGATGTAAAATTTTATAGGAATAATTTTCACTTTGGCCAAATATTATTTCATGATTCACCTTAATCTAAAATTATTGATTGTAATTCAATTTCTATTTATTTTTTAGTCTCTATTGTTACATTTTGTCTATATCTCTTTATCTTTTTTTGAATCATTATATGGATTTAATTCATTGAGCACCATTATTCACAATCTGGTAAGAGGACTCCCTTGAATCTAGTTTCTCGTATCTCTCTCTATGATTTTGATGTCTTCTGGGACTAGATCATTGGATCTATAATATAAATTTGGAATTGATCATGAATTCATTTATTCTAGGTTTTTTAGGATCTGATTTACATTTTTATCATTCATTATTCTTAAGGGGAAACATTGTTTCATTATTCACATGGTTAGTGTCTCTATCATATGGTTTTACCCATGACATGACTTATGTTATTTTATAATTTATTTTAGATTAAATTAGAGACTTGTGATTTTTTTTAACATCCTAAAATATATTTTTAAAATAATAAATGGGTTTTCGAGGATCCAAATGGTGGGGGTTATTATAGATTTAAAATATTATTAATTTTTTTAGATTATTAATGTATTTTTCTTATGATTTTTTGAAACATGGATTTAGATTTTTGTTAAATAAATTTTATAAAAAATTATTTTTGTTTCATTTAATGTAATCAGGATGAAAAAATACATTTTAGAGACAATGGTGTGTCTACAAAAAATAAAAATATACATATCTCTATGGAGTTATCTATAACTATGGGAGCTTCCCCTGATGTCATGGATAGTCGAGGGTATCCTTTCAGAGGGATAGAGGTTCCCTGAATATTGGAGTCATATAAACTAGATAGTCTTCCATTTGTAGTTTTTGTGGTTTGGTTGTGTACCCCATTGTGCCATATATTTCTCACTTTATTTCTATGAGATTACCATACATATATTTAGTTTAGATATTAAAAATTGATTAGTTATTAATGTTTTATAAAGGGATGCGTGAAATGTATATATTAATTTAGTTATTTCATTTGAAATGTAATATTCCATAATAATCTCTTATATTGACCATGACCTAATTTCAAAATAATACTAATGTATATTTATAAAACGAGAATGATTATTTTTATATTGTTTAAAAATATGTGTTTCATAAGAACTAATTAATTTATGTTGTTATACATTTTATATATTCCTAATAGTATCCTAATGATCTCTTATTATCACACCCTAAATATTCATTTGGGTATTTGTAGCCTTGGTTTCTCATTTAATATGAAATGGAATCCCTTCATGTAGAGGACTAGTCTACATGATCATAATAACTACTGATGTGTTTGAATGGATATGACTTAGGGTCTTATGGTGATGCAACCATGGGTTCTTTCGAGTTACATTTTGGTTTTGGCCTCATTTTCATGTTTTGAGAAATCATTGTCCAGATGTTGGATGTTACCATTACATTTATAATTTTATGAAATATTATATAATTTGATTATACACTATTTTTATATTTTCAATTATATCATTTAATTTTTTTCTCAATATGATCCCATCATTTCATAAATGGTAGACATGTTCTTGGTACAAGACCGTCTTAATCAGGACATACTTCAGGTATTATGGATTTTTTAATTAGGATAATTTATTGGCCTTCCCAATATGGAATATTATATAATGAGAATTAGGAAGCTAAAAACTTCCTGAGTACAATGGCATCATTATATGGTGTGTAGGATAATATTAAGTTGTCTCATTCCATATTGGGTATCCTTTTCCTTATAGGAGAATATTTTGTTCTTTCATCATATAGAATGTTCTTTTTAAGATATATTCACCACTCAATGTGGTTTATCATCCATTGATATATAAATATGTTCTATATGATGAAAATTTATTTTCAGTAGTCTTGTTAAAAAGAGACATAGTAAAATTTTATTGCATTATTATAATTACCAATTGAATATGTTTGAGATGTTGAAGCCTTCCAAGTGGCTTTAGCCTCTTCCTTTTCACACATGGATGTGGGAAGAAATTTCTATGGATTTAATTATTCTGACACCTTGAACTACCTAAGGTAACAATTCCATTTGTTTTTTTATAAATTAGTTTGCTAATATTCTCATTTTATACCAATCCATTACACCAATATGGTAGAGGAACTATGGAATATTCAAATTCCTACGATTAGAAGGTTGAAAGGACATAAAAATCACATTTTCTCTAATTAAAAAAATATATTTATATCATGGGGTTTTAAGACAATCCCTGAGTTAATTGTATCTCATTGTTGGTTGGTAGTAATATATAATTCTCAAGCAGAAGAGAAGAGAAAACCTGGAAATTTGATTTTGGTAGATATACTTCATAGTTGTGGCATGGAATTCAATGGTCAATTATGTTAGGTTATAATAATAGAATGATTCATAATAGTGGGTTTTATTAAACTAGTTTAAAATTTTTGAAAATTTTAAATTTTATCCCCTTTTGTATATTATGATGATATGATATGGACACTTATTTGATGAATCAATGTTGCTTGAAAATATTGGAAATGAAAAGAATAGTTATTTTAGAGGTTTGGGGAAAAAGGATCGGAAATTACACACAACCACATCCTCTCATGGAGATTTATCATTTTCAATTAACATACCGTATTTTCATACTTCCTCCAAAACAATGTGAAGATATTTGATACCTTACAATAAGATATGTTATTTTACAAAAAAACATTAATCCATATCTATGAGTTTGAATATTACACTCCACTATGAATTAGTATGAGATGAAAAAAATCTAGTAAATCTTGATTAATTAATTTTATATGAAAAAATACCTAAAATATATAAAAAACTGATATATAATAGATTATCATAATCATAGATATGTTCCTTTATGAAAGAACAAATTTGAGTAGATATTGGTTGTAAATGATCTTAATGAAATAAAAAAACAAAAAAAAATAGAGGAAAAAATTGTAGATTTATAGTCAAACAACACAAGATCAAAACTGTTACACCCCCAAAGTTTATCATGGAAGAATACCAGTTATATTGTTTTATTCTTGAAAAAGGGTTCTGCACTATTCAGTGATTTGACTCCTGGTACTTAACCAGAGACAAAATATAATTTTTGTAAATATATTGAAAAACATCTCATGAAAAATAACAATTATTTTAATTTAATATCTTCAAAAAAACTCATTACATACATTAGAAATAGGAAAAATTTAATCTACTCTACATAAGCCTTTGAATTGATCTTCGTGTATGTTTATAATTTATTCTTTAATAAAATAAATATTACTTAACAAATCTCAGGAGAAATCATGAATGTATAGTAGCTAGATGACCCCATAAAACGTTGGGTTATCATTATAAGTACAGTTTCCAATGAATGATTAACATAAAAATGTCATGTTTTATATATATATATATATCTTATCAAACGTAGGTTTTCATTAAAATGAGGGGATTCTAAAACAAATATATATAATATCATAGGGAACAAAATGTATTTTCACACTCCAAAGACAAGGTTTCAAAACTATACATTCCACTTATAAACTTAAGTGATAAATAATGTTTCCGAACTACTTATAAATACATCCTGAATAGATCATAAAATGTTTATATATAAATAACACTATAAAAAAATTGATATATAAAAAAATTAACCTTGAAAACACATAAAATAATTTAATTAGAAAAAAATAGTTGTATTTTCGAGCATTAAAATCAATGGTATTCATTGATTATTGCTGAGACAATAAATTACCTAAAATATCTTCCATTATTATGATAATAAAAACCATAAATTAAAACTTATTGAAAATATAGTAAATATAAGAACAAATGATAGAGAGTCTCAAATAAATATAACTGAAATTATATATACAATACAAATTTTAAAATCTATTGATAAGAAACTAATATTAGAAAAAATTAGGTTTTCATTAATAAAGAACTATTTGACAAATATTTCAATTTCAAAATTTATCACATTCATGTTGTTTAATATATTATTATCATCAGAATGTTTTTTAAAAAAATTTCTCAATATTTATATATATATAATGTATCATACATGTTATATACATCAGTTAATATATCACAAAATGATTAGATAATATTTTGTTAAGATTATATAAAAATTATTTTATAATGACTATATCGTTGGATAGATAAAAAATAAATAAATAAATAATATTATGATCAATAAAGGAATAAGAAATTCATAAAAGAAATGTTTGGCCGAGGAAGTCAAGAATAAGTATTATGTGAAGGTTACAATGATAATTTAGATGAGGTTTTAAATTAAATTGAATCTTGAATAGTCTGATGAACATCCTTAAGCCCTACCATCATTGCTTCCAAATTGTGACTTAATATGCCATCAAATTGTTTCATCTAAACCATTTAATCTTATCCCATATTCATGTCTCCAACTTAATATAACATTATAAACTCATGTATTTTCTTTGTATAGTGTAAAATCATTTACAATATACCACATAACATATAGAAAATGATTATGTTACCAAGATGACCATAGGTTGAATTTTGAACAAGATATTTAGGTTATCACAGAAATTGTGAAGTGAAACACTATCACGCTGAATATTAGGAATCATAAAATATATTTTAGATAAAACTGCATTAATAGAATCAAATCATATTATGAAATATTTATTTTTGGTATGAATATAAGTAGAATCCATTACATGACATTAGTTAATTATTATTTATTAAATTGGATTCCCCATATTTTAATTATATTATCAAAAATATGAAATAGAAACGGATTCTAGTTTGGATTTACCAATACATACACAAATTTCATACTAAAATTCATCAAAAAATATTATAAAATTAGAATTTTTTATAGGTTGGGAATATAGGATTTAACTGATTCCAAATATTATTTAGGAAAACTTTACCTTGCCATACACTCCAATACTTTTCTAGAAACATCAAACACAAATTTGTTGTTTTTATTCAATTTTTTTCATTTGATTAAATTTACAACCCAAATATTAATTTTTTTAATATTTGAATCAAAAGATTCATCTTTCTTATTTATTTTGTGTTTTTGTTATTTAAATATAGCACGGTACTAACCTTAAAAACTATTATGGTATAATGATGAAAAAGATTCAAGAACATGTTTTCACACCATATTCACTAACAACCATCAACATGGTTTCAAAAGAAACAGATGAAATTTGAATATTTATTTTGTTCCATAGTTTGGACCGTGGATATGTGAACCACTACAACATCATAATAATACATTTTTTTGTTATATGGAATAATCCTTGTTCTTATCAGTATTTTAAGCTGGTCATTCTACATAAGTAATTACATACGTATAAGAACTGGTTGTCAAATTTCTAAAACATAAGACAAAAGTTCCATAACCATAAGCTATTCTCAATTTTTAGACCATATAACATAATCCACTCTACTGGATTCTCCATAGGTCTCTTCAATAGAATAGTTGGCATCCATGTCACGAACCAAATCTGGTCGTCATCAATTCCTGTGGAAAACCAAACACATAAATAGGCATGAATGTTGTTCCCAATACCCACGGTCTAGTATAAGTGCCCAGGTATCATAAATTGAGAATTGTGAATGATTTACCTATGATAATAAACATAAACAACAAATGAATCCAAGAAAGAGAATCTAGATATTTCATACCTAACAAAATTTAAAAAAATCATATTTGAATTACATAGTTTGAAAAAACACTCCAAGACTATAACAAAGGTACAAAACCAAAATGAAACAGCCCAATAACCTTGATGGTATGGCACACTGCCCTCAAGCTCTCTTCACAAGACATCACCACTAAGGACCTGTGAGAAAACCAAACCACTATCACTAAAAACTATACCCATCCTTTGATAAAAAAATAACCAGGTCTACTTACAACCAATGGTGTATGTAGTGTGCGAGAAAATTCCTAGTTGGATCCCACCACTAAGATATTCAATGTGATATAAATTCAAATATGAAAAGATTTCAAGTTTTCATAAATATGAAATGCATGTTTCAATTTTTAAAAGATGTAACTTAAAAATTAAAACAGTTTTATAGTGTGTTATCATTAAGAATCAACAATTTTTAAAATAATGCATACACTAATTTATTTTCCATCGAACTATATTGTATGATAATGGTATGCACAATGTAACTAATGAGCACAAGAAGTAGGAAATAACCCCTAGGCACTACCTAGTTGTGCGTCCCAGGAACCTCATATCTCGGTGAGAGTAACCATCATAATATTTTTTATCATACATGAGCCACAAGTAGGGAACATAACAATAACCTAGTGGTCCCCAATCATCATCATCATAGTTCAGTTACTATAGTAAGATACAATCTTTCTACATGAAACAGAGGCCAAACCCCACAGATTCAAAAGCATACTAGAACACATCCAAAAACCAAGATACCCATATTTCCAACAATATATCAAACATGTTCCACAACAAATGAAATATTATTTGTACATAAAAATATCACTTCCACTTCAATAATTCACGAAATAGACCACATGTTCATCATACGAGTCACAAAATCCAGTTTTTATTCAAATTGATTTTGAAATCAAACTCACACCAAAATAACCCACAACACATCTTTCACATCATTCACAATACAAAAAATCCATTAACAATTTAATAAAATCATCCCCAAGATTCTAAAATTCACATAACAACCCACTCACATGTTACATAATATGCTTTTCATAAGCAAAAACCATTTTTCACACCACACTCACACAAAACAACCAGAAAACATGTTTCGTACCCACATAAAAATTTCATAAATCACCTCAACAAATTAAAAAACATTACCGAAATGATTGACATTAAAATAGACCAATTTATCTTTGAAAAATATTATTTTAAGAACATACTACCTCTAAAACAGTACATAAGAATCCATTTCACACTTTATGAAACTCATAAAATAATTTACAATTTTCATGAAACCATCCCAAGGGGTATAGATGTGTTTTTTCCCACAAAACACAATTCAAAATCCTCTTTCAATGCCAAAATCACATAAATAAAAATCCAGATCCAAATTTGAATCCCTTGAAATATTTATTTTACTACTCTCATGTAATATAAAATTACCACAAATAATACCACAAAATATGAACTAGAAAAATAATAATTTTCATAAAATTATTTCAAGAGGAATTACATGGTTTCACACATAAACCCATTAAAATACCCTATATTAAAACCAATGGCACACCAAGACCCTACAAAAGAATTATTGGAACCCAAAAAATATTTAGAAAACCAATTTCATATTTTATAAAACACACCCAAAAAAATACCCCAATGGTTACACAAAAATACTCCCAATTTCAATATAAAATGAATCTATAAAATTAAACACTTAACCAAAAACATAATAAAATTTTTTCACACCACACACATCATATGAGAAAAATTAAAAATAAGTAATTCTAGAAAACTAAGTGATCTAGAAATTATTACACATGTAATCACCTATCGATGTATTGAAACCCTCAAATATTGGTGTAAAACATCAACCGCAACACCACCACACCTCAAGGATATGAAAAGAAACATAAAACTTCAAGATTTCACCCAATAGATAGGATTTTATATGTAACGACCCAATCTTTTTGAGTAGTATATTAACTTACTCTTAATGATTTAATAACATTTTAATGGTTAATACAGAAAGAGGAGTCGATGGCTTCATCTAGTAGACTCGACCCTTATGAGGCCCACTTATCAGAGCTTGGGAAAGAGGTAGCATCTGTGGGCTTCGCTTTGGACCAAGCCCAAGCCGAACTCCAGCGTGTCAAGCTTGAACAGAAATTCCTACGGGAGAAGTTCAAGTTAGTAGAGATTACTACTAGGGCAATGTTATCTGAGCCTCCCTCAGATTCTCTCACCATAGCACACCTTACACTTAGGTCTTATGTCGGTGTTATAAGGGGCTATGTGACGAGACCCTAGCTTCCTTGTGTAATCCTTTCGGGTGAATAATTTGAGATCTCTTCCTTTAGTGATGTTTGTGGAATTTCTTTTGTCCGGATAATTTTAGGATGCATTTTATTGATGACTTTTGGAAAAAATGATATTTCAAATTATTTATGAAAACCCTAAATAACTAATAATGTGTAATTATTTTCATTAAATGGTCTTCTACAAAAGTGTTCAGTAAGGAATTTGGAGTCTAATAAAATCAACTTAATTTTTGATGAATAGTATATTATGAATAGTGATTTTACGCTTAGGATTAGTAATGTGACCAAATGGATTAGTAATTTCACTCAAAGAAAGTTTTGATATAATTTAGACACCTAGAATAAGTAATGTGATTCAATAAAATGGGTAAATAACGGTTTCATAAATGATTAATCAAGTATTAGTTTTTTCTGGTGAATAGTGTTTTTTAATCAAAAATTTAATTAAAAATGATTAGAAAATTATTTTTATAAAAATGACTTTATTTTTGAACTCAGAGCATCGATATTGTGGTATGGTAATTTTTGGGGATTTTTCTGAAAAAAATGAATTTTCGATGAATAGTGCTTTTATTTAAAAATTAAATTAAAAGTATTTCGAAAATTATTTTTATAAAATGGAGTTCATAAATGTACTTAGAGCATCGATAATTGGTTAAGGTGAAATTTTGGTATTTTTCTGAGAAAGTTGAATTTTCAGTGAATAGTAAAAATACAGTTTTAGGGTTTCGGTATGTTTAATGACATCATAACTGTGTCATGAAGATGTCATGAGTTTTTTTAAGGGTTGCCGGACAAGGGTGAGGGAGTATTGTTTTGGGGGCCCCATTTGGTCAAACTTTATGGAAAATATCATGAGAGAGCACATGGGTTTGAGAAAAGCACTTGTGAGGTGTCCCTTGGCCATTAATGCCTTGTCCCCTCACTTTCCCTATAAATACCCACCCTTTCCTCCTTTAGTTTTCACTCCCAACTCTCCCCCAACGAATTTCTGGTCTCCTTACCTACCAAGGAGTCCTCTCAAGGTGCCCCCAAGCCCTAAAGGTCCAAACCTTTGAGTTTCAAGAGTCACGTTTTAAGGTAAGGGATCCGACCTCTCTCTTTCTTTTCATGTAATCTCTTTTATGTCATTCCTTTTATGATCCATGTTCTTATGTGAGAGGATGTTCTTTTATATTCCTCTTACTTCCCTTTTCATTTTTGTATGATGAGATATTTCCTATTACTCTCATCATTTCATTTTATGAAAGTTTAAGTGACGTTGTTAGGCTGCCGAATTTTTAACGGATTCTTTCACCCTTCTCATTTTTCATGTTCGATTTTCATGTCAAGTCTTTCAAGTTCCTTTTTATTATGTTGGGTTTTGATCTATATATCTATCATACTGATATCTTATGATCATATGATGAGAGACCCGATTGGATCTTGTCAATTCATTTTTATTGATGTTTAAGTGACGCCGTTAGGCTGCCGAATTTTCATAAGAGAAATCTAATTTTTGTCTTCCTTCCATGTTTTTCATTTCAAATGGTATGTCCTTAAAATTTCATTACCATGTCCATATATCCTTCTTATTCTCTCCCCTTACTTTTTTATGGATCATTTATGAGTGGGTGACCCAAGTCCCCTCTCTTTTCAATGTTTTCTAAAACCTTGTAACATAGCCGTTATGCTGCAGAATTTTCGTCTCAAAATGCCTCTCTCTTTTCTCAAAAATTATTTTATGTTACAAAGTTAATACTCAAAGCTCATATTTCTACAAGGGTATTCACATATATATAAATATGTTCTATTTTAAATTCTAGTATTTACATACATGAGACCCACTTTCCCTTTTCGTGGGTTTAAAGTGACGTAAAGATCATGTCTTTAAAGTAGTTTTTAAAACGTTATGATTATGAAATGAAACCCATTTATTTTATTCTATGTGGGTTATTTATGAAATGTTTGATGATGATATATGTGACTCACATGATAATAAAGGCAAATTTAAGGGTGCGCCCTGATAGCGCTCCAAGGCATTGGGTAATGATGTAACCACTAGAGATTACAATTTTCACGATACCTTGGTGAATAACCTTGGTAATTTTCAAATAACACCTTGGGGATGGACCTTGGTGATATTTTCATGATTTTCTATGTTAAATTATGTAGCCACATCTTCAAGTTATGAAAAATGTTATTTTTATTATGAAATGACTCATGATTTCTTTCTCATGCCTTAAAGTTCTTTTCATGTCCTTATTGAAGTATATCAAGTTCACATGTAAAATGTTCCTCTTGTTTCGCTTACTGGGCCTTCTGCTCACCCTTTCTTCTGATGGATGTCCCCAGGTTATGAGATGCGGTAATGAACCTAGGATGAACTTAAGGAGAAGACTTTCAAGTGTTTAAGAAGAATGCTTTATGTTGTTTTCATGTATTATGTTCCTGGTTTCCAAGACACTAGACCTTAAAGATCCTCAGTTATGTGTAATGTAATGAAAGTTCATATTATAAAAAGCTAGGATGCTATAGTTGGTATCAAAGGATGGTTTAGTTATTTGTGGAAATTAGGATATAAAAACTTTAGGAAGAACCCTATAGAAAAGTTTAAATATAGGAAAACTTCCTGGTATTTTGGTAAGTATTGAGTAAGTGGTTTATCAAACAAATACATCCATGTCTGGATATGAGCAGGTAGAGGCGGCTCTGGCACAGATGTACATAGGGGTAAAACCCGAAAACACCGCTTTGAGCTAGAATCGAACAGGAACGGGTGCACGATAACGGGCCTTGCTGCACTCTTGGTTACGACACTCCCGGGGGTTATGTTTGGTTAATCACAAGCTTTTTATGAATCATCATGAAGGAATTATAGAAAAGTGTTATTGTCTAAGAATGAAGTCTTAGTTAAAAGATTCATAGATGAAATAAGTTTCTCACTAAGGTTTTATTCTTTTAGAAAATGGTGGGCAATAGGAGGAACCGTGCCGATGGTGACCGCAATACACCATGTGCTGACAGCCCTCTAATGGAAGCCGGAATGGAAACATTCATGCGAATGATGAACCAACTAACTCAAGTTATGAGTAATAACCCGAATCAAGCTGAGAGGCCGATCTCACCACGAAGGGAACAACTTTCTGTTGAGTCCTTTATGTGTCAACGAGAGCCAATATTCAGTGGATCTACTGACCCATTGGTTGCGGAACAATGGATGAGCTCCATTGAAAAGATCTTTTCTGTACCTCATTGTTCGGAACAAGAAAAAGTCACCCTTGTTGTTTACCGCCTAGAGGGAGAAGCTGATTAGTGGTGGTCACTGATAAAGAACACGAATACATGAGGAAAGATGGAAGCAATGGAGTGGGAAGAGTTCCGGGTAATATTTTTTAATAAGTATTTCCCTCGTTCGATGAGAACGAGAATGGAGAAAGAATTTCTCGAGCAGAAGTAAAAGGAGAATGAATCAGTTGGAACCTACGAGATTAACTTCACAAGGCTTTCCCGTTATACCTCATGCTTCGTCATGGACCCTAATGAGAAGTTTGATAGATTCTTTGGTGGACTACGACTTCATCTACAGAAGAATCTAGCCAACAGGGACTATGATAGCTATGAAGAAATTGTTCGAAGTGCTATGAAAGTTGAACTAGAGTTTGGGGAGACACAGTGGTCTCACAAATCTAATGAGAAGAAGAGAACTCTAGAACCAAGCCTGGGACGAAGTTTTGATCAGGAAAGAGGTGGAAAGCATATGAAACATGCCACATGCAATAAATGTGGGAAGAAGCATTCGGGGAAATGCTTGATCGGAAGTGGTAAGTGCTATAGGTGTGGTAAAGAAGGCCATATTTCTCGGAATTGTCTTAGTGATGTGAAGACTCAACTTCCCAACACTAACGACAGAGGAAAGATGGTTCTGGCCCTACTCGAAGTCACATGCTACAAGTGTGGACAGCTTGGGCACTTTTCTAATCAATGCCAAAATCTGAGGGCGGTGGAGGGGAATCACCATCAACCTCAGCAGAGGCCAAGGGAGCAAGGTCGTGCTTTCGCTATCACAACAACTGAAGTTGAAGTTCCGAATGATGTGGTAGCAGGTACTCTTGTCGTCCTCTCAAAACTAGCAAGTACTTTATTTGATTCTGGTTCTACGCATTCCTTTATTTCTTCCAAGTTTGTAAAGAATATAGAATCAATCCCCGAATTGCTTGGGGTAGAGTTGTCTGTCAAGACTCCAAGTGGGATTATCCATGCATCAACAGTGTTTAGAGACTCTAGTGTTTACCTTAGTGAGCACAATCTTATCGCAAATCTAGTAGTCATTCCCATGTTGAAATTCGACGTTATACTAGGAATGTATTGGCTGTAAAAGTATAATGCTAAGATCAAATGCAGAAGTAAGGAAATCTCAGTAGTCTTGAATGAACGACCTAAAGTCATCTTCCGAGGAGAGATATCCTGAACTGGTCCCTATCTAGAAGCACCTCCTATAGCTTTCTTTATGGAGTTAATCGGTGACGATGAAGAAGGAAAAGGGAGCATACAAATAGAAGATGTTCCTATTGTTCAGGAAAATATGGATGTATTTACTGAGGAGTTACCTGGACCTCCCCCAGAAAGAGAGGTAGAGTTCTCCATTGAACTCGTACCTAGGTCTCAACCGATATCAAAGACTCCATATAGAATGGAGAATGTGGAGCTAGAAGAGTTAAAGAAACAACTCCAAGACTTATTAGAGAAGGGGTTTATCCGACCGAGTGTGTCTCCTTGGGGAGCACCAGTTCTCTTTGTGAAGAAGAAGGATGGATCAATGCCGTTATGCATTGATTATAGAGAACTGAATGGGATCACAGTGAAGAACAGATATCCTCTTCCAATAATTGATGATTTATTTGACCAACTTCTCGAGGCTCAATTCTTCTCTAAGATTGACCTTCGATCTGGTTATCATCAACTGAGGGTGAAGAAGGAAGATATTCCAATGACTGCCTTCTGATCAAGATATGTGCATTATGAGTTTACTGTTATGCCTTTCGGATTGACTACTGCTCCTGCTATTTTCATGGATTTTATGAATAGAGTCTTTAAGGACTACCTTGATAACTTTGTGGTAGTTTTTATTGATGATATTTTCATATATTCAAAAAGTCTTGAGGGGCATGAAGATCATCTGAGGGTTATTTTAAAAACTCTACGGAATGAGAGGCTCTTTGGAAAGTTCAGCAAGTGTGAGTTTTGGTTACCACAGGTGGCTTTCTTGGGGCACATCGTAACCAATGAAGGAATCTCGGTTGACCCTGCAAAGACAATGGTTGTGGAGGAGTGTCCTCAACCCACAACAGTAACTGAGATTCGTAGTTTCCTTGGTTTAGCGGGAAATTATAGGAGGTTTGTGAAAAACTTTTCACGGCTTTCTAATCCACTAACCAAGTTGACTCGAAAAGGGGTTAAGTTCATATGGATAAAGGAATGTGAGGAAAGTTTCTAAGAGCTGAAGAAGAGATTGGTTACTACATATGTGTTAACACTACCCTCTATCGGAGAAGGATTCGTTATTTTTAGCGATGCATCTATGAAAGGGCTTGGGTGCGTCCTCATGAAAAATGACTAGGTAATTGCTTATGCATCTCGACAGTTGATAATTCATGAGCAAAATTATCCTACGCATGATCTAGAGCTGGCGGCAGTTGTTTTTTCTCTAATGATATAGAGGCACCATCTTTATGGGGAGAAATCTGATATATACACTGACCACCAAAGTCTAAAGTATATTTTCAAACAGAAAGAATTGAACATGGGACAAAAGAGATGGTTGGATCTTATTAAAGACTATGATTGTTCAATTCATTATCACCCTGGAAGAGAAAAAAAGTCGCGGATGCATTAAGAAGGAAAAAAACTGTTGTTCTGGCAAAAATGAGGATCTTTGGAGATACCTTGATTAAAGATCTAGTAAAACTGGACATGGGAATTATAAGGAAAGGGACATCATCAACCCTATCCGAAATGATTTCCCAACCTTCATTACTATAGAAGATCAAGAAGGCTAAAAAAGAAGATCCTTTGCTGCAGGAGAAGTTCGAGGCTGTAAAGGATGGGAAGTTCCCTGATTTCAATATTGATCAAGAAGGTGTATTGAAATTTCGTACAAGACTATGTGTTCCATCTATTCCGGAGATAAAGAAAGAACTGATGGATGAAGCTCATAGCTCTACTTTATCTATACATCCGGGAAGCACTAAGATGTATAGAGACCTTCGTGATAATTATTGGTGGGATAACATGAAGAGGGAGATTGCTGATTACACTACAAGGTACCTAGTGTGTCATCAAGTAAAGGCAGAACGACAACTTCCTAAGGGGGTATTACAACTGTTACCCATACCAGTATGGAAGTGGGATAATATCACTATGGACTTTGTAACTGGTCTCCCGAAAACATCCAAATGAAACAATGTGATATGGGTTATTGTGGACCGTCTCACCAAGACATCCCATTTTATCTCTATTCGGGATGATTTCTATCAGGATCAGCTTCCCAAGATATATGTGAAGGAAGTGGTAAGGCTGCACGGGGTACCACTATCCATCATATCTGATCGTGACCCAAGATTCACATCAAAATTCTGGAGAAGTCTTCAACATGCTCTGAATACTGAATTGAATTTTTGTACGGACTATCATCCTCAAACTGATGGCCAATATGAAAGGACTATTCAGACACTCGAAGACATGCTGAGATTATGCTCAATGGAATTTAAAGGTGGATGGGATCAACACCTCCCATTAGTTGAGTTCTCCTACAACAACAGCTTCCATTCGAGTATTCAGATGGCGCCCTATGAAGCTTTGTATGGAAAGCGATGTAGAACTCCTACTTATTGGGATGAAACTGGTGAGAGAAAGCTTCTTGTGCCTGATCTTGTGTAAGAAATGACAGAACAGGTTCATGCCATCCAACAACACATAAAGGCTCCTCAGAGTCGGCAGAAGAGCAATGCTGACAATCGTCGAAGGGACATGGAGTTTGGTGTTGGTGACGAAGTCTTCCTTCGAATTTCTCCATGGAAGAGAGTCATGCGGTTTGGGAAGAATGGGAAGCTCAGCCCAAGGTACATTGGCCCCTATGAAATCTTTGATCGCATATGAGAAGTGGCCTATCGTCTAGCACTTCCACTGAACCTAGCTCAAGTTCATGATGTCTTCCATGTATCTCTCTTGAGAAAGTACATACCCGACCCTTCGCCTGTACTGAACCCAGAGGTGGTACAACTGGAAAATGACCTCTCTTATGAGGAGCAGCCAGTGGAGATCTTAGACCGTAGAGACAAGGTCCTACGAAACAAGACTACCAACCTTGTGAAAGTGTTGTGGAGGAATCATAAATATGAAGAAGCGACTTGGGAGCCTGAGGAAACAATGAAGAAAAAGTACCCTCACCTTTCCACTAGGCCTCAAGTATAAATTTCGGGGATTAAATTTCTTAAGGGGGGAAGAATGTAACGACCCAATCTTTTTGAGTAGTATATTAACTTACTCTTAATGATTTAATAACATGTTAATGGTTAATGCAGAAAGAGGAGTCGATGGCTTCATCCAGTAGACTTGACCCTTATGAAGCCCACTTATCAGAGCTTGGGAAGGAGGTAGCATCTGTGGCATTCGCTTTGGACCAAGCCCAAGCCGAACTCCAGTATGTCACGCTTGAACGGAAACACTTATGGGATAAGTTCAAGTTAGTAGAGACTACTAGGGTAATGTTATCTGAGCCTCCCTCAGATCTCTCACCATAGCACACCTTACACTTAGGTCTTATGCCGGTGTTATAAGGGGCTATGTGACGAGGCCCTAGCTTCCTTGTGTAATCCTTTCGGGTGAATAATTTGAGATCTCTTCCTTTAGTGATGTTTGTGGAATTTCTTTTTTACGGATAATTTTATGATGCATATTATTGATGAATTTTTGGAAAAAAATGATATTTTAAAATATTTATGAAAACCCTAAATAACTAATGATGTGTAATGATTTTCAAAAAATGGACTTCTAAAAAAGTGTTCAGTAAGGAATTTGGAGTCTAATAAGATCAACTTAATTTTTGATGAATAGTAAATTATGAATAGTGATTTTACCCTTAGGATTAGTAATGTGACCAAATGGATTAGTAATTTTACTCAAAGAAAGTTTTAATATAATTTAGACACATAGATTAAGTAATGTGATTCAATAAAATGGGTAAATAAAGGTTTCATATATGATTAATCAAGTATTAGTTTTTTCAGGTGAATAGTGTTTTTTAATTAAAAATTTAATTAAAAATGATTAGAAAATTATTTTTATAAAAATGACTTTATTTTTGAACTCAGAGCATCGATATTGTGGTATGGTAATTTTTGTGGATTTTTCTAAAAAAATGAATTTTCAATGAATAGTGCTTTTATTTAAAAATTAAATTAAAAATATTTAGAAAATTATTTTTATAAAATGGAGTTCATAAATGTACTTAGAGCATCAATAATTGGTTAAGGTGAAATTTTGGTATTTTTCTGAGAAAGTTGAATTTTCAGTGAATAGTAAAAATACAGTTTTAGGGTTTCGGTATGTTTAATGACATCATAACTGTGTCATGATGATGTCATGAGTTTTTTTAAGGGTTGGACGGCCAAGGGTGATGAATTATTGTTTTGGGGGCCCCATGTGGCCTAACTTTATGGAAAATATCATGAGAGAGCACATGGGTTTGAGAAATGCACTTGTGAGGTGTCCCTTGGCCATTAATGCCTTGTCCCCTCACTTTCCCTATAAATACCCTCCCTTTCCTCCTTTAGTTTTTACTCCCAACTCTCCCCCAACAATGTTCAGGTCTCCTTACCTCCCAAGGAGTCCTCCCAAGGTGACCCCAAGCCCTCAAGGTCCAAACCTTTGAGTTTCAAGAGTCACGTTTTACGGTAAGGGATCTGACCTCTCTCTTTCTTTTCATGTAATCTCTTTTATGTCATTCCTTTTATGATCCATGTTCTTATGTTAGAGAATGTTCTTTTATATTCCTCATAATTCCCTTTTCATTTATATATGATGAGAGATTCCCTATTACTCTCATCATTTCATTTTATGAAAGTTTAAGTGACGCCGTTAGGCTGCCGAATTATTAAGGGATTCTTTCACCCTTCTCATTTTTCAAGTTCGATTTTCATGTCAAGTCTTTCAAGTTCCTTTTTATTATGTTGGGGTATGATCTCTAAATCTATCATACTGATCTCTTATGATCATATGATAGGATACCCTATTTTATCTTGTCAATTCATTTTTATTGAAGTTTAAGTGACGTCGTTAGGCTGCCGAATTTTCATATGAGAAATCTAATTTTTGTCTTCCTTCCATGTTTTTCATTTGAAATGGTATGTCCTTAAAATTTCATTACTATTTCCATATATCCTTCTTATTCTCTCCCCCTACTGTTTTATTGATCATTTATGAGTGGGTGGCCCATGTCCCCTCTCTTTTCAATGTTTTCTAAAACCTTGTAACATAGCCGTTATGATGTAGAATTTTCGTCTCAAAATGCCTCTCTCTTTTCTCAAAAATTATTTTATGTTATAAAGTGAATACTCAAAGCTATTATTACTACAAGGGTATTCACATATATATCAAAATGTTCTATTTTAAATTCTAGGATTTACATACATGAGACCCACTTTCCCTTTTCGTGGGTTTAAAGTGACGTAAAGATCATGTCTTTAAAGCAGTTTTTAAAACGTTATGATTATGAAATGAAACCCATTTATTTTATGCTATGTGGGTTATTTATGAAATTTTTTATGATGATATATGTGGATCACATGATAATAAAGGCAAATTTAATGGTGCGCCCTAATAGCGCTCCAATGCATTGGGTAATGATGTAACCACTAGAGATTACAATTTTCACGATACCTTGGTGAATAACCTTGGTAATTTTCAAATGACACCTTGGGGATGGACCTTGGTGATATGTTCATGATTTTCTATGTTAAATGATGTAGCCACATCTTCAAGTTATGAAAAATGTTATTTTTATTATGAAATGACTCATGATTTCTTTCTCATGCCTTAAAGATCTTTTCATGTCATTATTGAAGTATATCAAGTTCACATGTAAAATGTTCCTCTTGTTTCCCTTACTGGGCCTTCTGCTCACCCTTTCTTGTGATGTATGTTCCCAGGTTATCAGATGTGGTAATGAACCTAGGATGAACTTAAGGAGAAGACTTTCAAGTGTTTATGAATAATGCTTTATGTTGTTTTCATGTATTATGTTCCTGGTTTCCATGACACTAGACCTTAAAGATCCTCAGTTATGTGTAATGTAATGAAAGTTTATATTATAAAAAGGTGGGATTCTATAGTTGGTATCAAAGGATGGTTTAGTTATTTGTGGAAATAAGGATATAAAAACTTTAGGAAGAACCCTATAGAAAAGTTTAAATATAGAAAAACATCCTGGTATATTGGAAAGATTGAGTAAGTGGTTTATCAAACAAATACATCCCTGTCTGGATACGAGCAGTTAAGGCGGCTCTGGCATAGATGTACATAGGGGTAAAACCCGAAAACACCGCATTGAGCTAGACTCGAACGGGAACTGGTGCATGATAACGGGCCTTGCTGCACTGTTGGTTACGACACTCCCGGGGGATATGTTTGGTTAATCGCAAGCTTTTTATGAATCATTATGAAGGAATTATAGAAAAGTGTTATTGTCTAAGCATGAAGTCTTAGTTAAAAGATTCATAGATGAAATAAGTTTCTCACTAAGGTTTTATTCTTTTAGAAAATGGCGGGCAATAGGAGGAACTGTGCCGATAGTGACCGCAATACACCATGTGCTGACGACCCTCCAATGGAAGCCGGAATGGAAACATTCATGCGAATGATGAACCAACTGACTCAAGTTATGTGTAATAACTTGAATCAAGATGAGAGGCCGATCTCACCACGAAGGGAACAACTTTCTGTTGAGTCCTTTGTGCGTCAACGACCACCAACATTCAGTGGATCTACTGACCCATTGGTCGTGAAACAATGGATAAGTTCCATTGAAAAGATCTTTTCTGTACTTCATTGTTCGGAACAAGAAAAAGTCACCCTTGCTGTTTACTGCCTAGAGGGAGAAGCTGATCAGTGGTGGTCACTGATCAAGAACACGAAGCCATGAGGAGAGATGGATTCTATGGAGTGGGAAGAGTTCCAGGGAATATTCTTTAATAAGTATTTCCCTCGTTCGATGAGAACGAGAATGGAGAAATAATTTCTTGAGCTGAAGCAAAAGGAGAATGAATCAGTTGGAACCTACGAGATGAACTTCACAAGGCTTTCCCGTTATACATCAAGCATCGTCATGGACCCTAATGTGAAGGTTAATAGATTCTTTGGTGGACTACGACCTCATCTACGGAAGAATCTAGCCAACAGGGACTATGATAGCTATGAAGAAATTGTTCGAAGTGCTATGAAAGTTGAACTAGAGTTTGGGGAGACACAGTGGTCTCACAAATCTAATGAGAAGAAGAGAACTCTAGAACCATGCATGGGAAGAAGTTTTGATCAGGAAATAGGTGGAAAGCATATGCAACATGCCACATGCAATAAATGTGGGAAGAAGCATTCGGGGAAATGCTTGATCGGAAGTGGTAAGTGCTATAGGTGTGGAAAAGAAGGCCATATTTCTCGGAATTGTCGTAGTGATGTGAAGCCTCAACTTCCCAACACTAACAACAGAGGAAATATGGTTCTGGCCCTACCCAAAGTCACATGCTTCAAGTGTGGACAACTTGGGCACTTTGCTAATCAATGCCCAAATTCGAGGGCGGTGGTGGGGAATCACCATCAACCTCAGCAGAGGCCAAGGGAGCAAGGTCGTGCTTTCGCTATCACAACAACTGAAGTTGAAGTTCCGAATGATGTGGTAGCAGGTACTCTTGTCATCCTCTCAAAACTAGCATGTACTTTATTTGATTCTGGTTCTACGCATTCCTTTATTTCTTCCACATTTACAAAGAATATAGAATCAATCCCCGAATTGCTTGGGGTAGATTTGTCAGTCAAGACACCAAGTTGGATTATCCATGAATCAAAAGTGTTTAGAGACTCTAGTTTTTACCTTAGTGAGCACAATCTTATCGCAAATCTAGTAGTCATTCCCATATTGGAATTCGACGTTATACTAGGGATGGACTGGCTCTCAAAGTATAATGCTAAGATCAAATACAGAAGTAAGGAAATCTCAGTAGTCTTGAATGAACGACCTACAGTCATCTTCCGAGGAGATATATCCCGAACTAATCCCTATATAGAAGCACCTCCTATAGATTTGTTTATGGAGTTAATCAGTGATTATGAAGAAGGAAAAAGTAGCATACAAATAGAGGATGTTCCGATTGGTCAAGAATACATGGATGTATTTCCTATGGAGTTACCTGGACCTCCCCCAGAAAGAGAGGTAGAGTTCTCCATTGAACTCGTACCTAGGTCTCAACTGATATCAAAGACTCCATATAGAATGGATAATGTGGAGCTAGAAGAGTTAAAGAAACAACTCCAAGACTTGTTGGAGAAGGGGTTTATCCGACCGAGTGTGTCTCCTTGGGGAGCACCAGTTCTCTTTGTGAAGAAGAAGGATGGATCAATGCGGCTATGAATTGATGAAATTGTTTGAAAAATAAATCCATTAAAAAAGAAAGAGAATTTATTTTTAAATCTAGAAAGGTGCTCATGGTTTGGCCCAAATATTGAAAACCCACAATTATTACCAAAATTTATGGAAAACCCCAATAACATAGAAAGGATGGAAATTAAATGAAAAATATATTGTAAATATTTCATGGATGGGAAAATTCACCCCACCATAAAACCTTTCTCCCCTGGAAATCTATAACAAGGCCTAAAGAAAAAACCAAACCCAACTGATAGACTAAAAATGTACTCCCTCACCATGTTTAGTCCACCCACGAAAATCCAAAACCCCTATAGTGTTCAATTAAAGAAGGAGTACTCTCACAAACCAAAACATAAATCAATTTTATGAAATGATCAAGAACATTCAATCATTATCCCAAAAAGAAAACTCCTAAAACCCCATATGAACAAGACTCAAGTAATCTACCCAAACGAACAAAAAAATGAACAAGGTTACACATAATTTTCATTATCTATATTTTTGGGCACTCTCTAATCCCAATGTTTACCCCAAGAAGATATTGGTTGTTAAAGAACTCTAAATGAGTATACCTCCCATTAGGCCCCGACCATAGACCAATCGATGTTACTAGTATGGGGAGACACAAATCTGCTCCCCACCAAAAGAGACAACTTAAATTTTCCTAATACTGATCCATGGCAATAATCGGGGGAGTCCTGAATGGACTCCCCGGTTCAAGGGGTAGACATCCATTGGATCTTTACAAAAGAACTTATATAAGACTCATAGTGTGTCTACCCAAAAGAAGAACCGACAATCATAACCAACTTGCACATGCCAGTACAGAAAGTCCCCAAAATTTAATCAGTTGGGATGGTTGTACGGTTAGTCCCCATGGTTTGGGAAGTTGTGGACTAATTATTGGAATCCTTCTATTTACTTGGTTTTCAGCGTCATGGTCACTTATAACCATGCACAAACCATGCACTCATCTTGTCTAACAAAACATCAAACCTTTCTCCAAATACATAATCGAAACCAAAGGGGGAAAGTATGAACTCGGTAAACAACATGGAAATAAGGACCTCCCACCTCTACCAACTAATAAGATAAACTGGAATAAGATGATGACACCAGGTGTTTAAACTCTTATAATAATTCATACTGAAAATAAGAATTTATATAAGGGTTTGAACGTCCCTGGGATTTCCCCTCACTACGTGCCAGCTTCTCACCGGGACCTACAGCTGAAGCTCAAATTATTGAAGCATCTTTGGAATCATAGTTAGGATTTGGAAACCACCTGAACAGAACTTCTTCTTGTGGTGATACAAACAAATACACCACAATCCCCATATAATTTACCGAGAACTAAAACATTCCAAACTCACTTTACCCTAACCCATAAATTCACTAAAACGGTGTCTTAAAAGATTCACACACATCAGAACCTGTTTATTTGGGTGTGAAACAACATAAGTAATGGAAACATATAAACAAATTCCTCTAAAGTATAAGATTTTGAGGTTTTTCCCCGGGAGACAGACTCCCAACTCAATATATAATCTCAACGGACTGCACAACCTTCACCATTATAGTCCAACGAGCACTTGAAATCACATGGAGTCACCAAATATGACCATTAGGACTGATAGAAACAATACATGGAATGGGACCTTATACCAAGTCCATAATCAACACACATGTTTAGAAAGTGGACACAATAGCCTCTCATGACCATATTCCCAATTCTGGTGGTTTAACCAGAACTCAGGCTTCAATGAAACTATGTAGAACCCATAGTCCCTCCTAGACACCATAGAGATACTCCACCACACAAACAACCCCAGACGACGTCCACCATCGACGAATCAGGCATCTTAAGAAACTATGGTCTCTTTCACACTTCCATGAGAACTCTATCACAACAAGAGGATAAAAAATCAATGAAAAGAAATGATTAAATCTCAATCTCCAAATCATGATAAACGTATTCCTTATATTGGTCAACGTGACTATTTTCCAATTGTGAAACAATCCGGGTTTTACTTTAGTCATGCACTAACCCACAATGGGTGCATACTGTATCCAATTAAGGAACCCAAGAACCCAACAAAGCTGGTCTGTTGGATAGAACATTCCACAACTCAGATACAAACACATGAATGGAACCACTGTAATGTTGTCCCAAAACATATCTTAGAAGATACTACTAACTAGCCCATCTGCACAGCTTACCGGACAAACACAAACCCAAAACATGGTTCGAACTGGAGGGGTTCTTAGAATTAAAACATCCCACAACATAAAAATTTTCCAAAAACAAATAATATAAAACATACCAACCAATTCATCAAGATATCATGTTTTCATAAAAAAATTCTTTTAAAAATAATGGTTCAACTGTTGGTGTATCAACCAATGTTAACCCATTGTCCTCACACATGCTTCTTTATGTGCCACACTAGGCACCCTCATCATATATGTCTCGGAAAACATTCAGTCATTCCATGAACCATCAATCATCCCATATTACTCCTTGCATGTGGTTGCTCGTGGAAAAAACAAAGGATAAAAAAAATTATTTCCACTTTTCCAAACCAAAATGGTCAACCAACACATCATTTTTCTCATTACTGCTAACCACATGGTCAAAATCCCAATTCACATCTTAAAAAATATTTTAGAAAGGGCCAACAATTTAGATAAGAACTAACATTCATGTTATTCACCTATTTTTCAAAACATATAATTCCATTAAAATAAAATTTTATTGTTTAATGAAACTCTGATAGAAAAATGTTTTAAAAAAACATCAATATAGTTCTGACTTTCAAAAGTGGTGTAAGAACACCGTTTTCCATTTCAATTTTTTTTTTGAAAATTCAGTTACACCATTTCAAAAATAAATTATTCCCTTTATATTTGTAAATAATTTCACAAAAACATTATGCTTCTTAAAATCATGTCACTTTAAAACCAAAGTTCCAAGATTTCAAAACTAAATAATACAAGACAAAGTGAGAAGAAACTATTTTTTTTGGGTGACATGGAAATATGGTTTTTTGACATATTCCAATAACTTAATTTTCACAGAGATTGTTCTAGGTAATATCCCCAACTCCACATGGCTTACCTGGCCCTACGAGTTCACTAAGACCATTAACCCAACTCTCTTTTCATTACCCTAAATCATCATAAAAACAAAAAACCCAATGTTCATAGATAAATCTATACTTCCCCTTCATCTTGAATCACGTCATGATATGTGGTGATCGGGCACAAGACGCATAACTGGAATACCATATCCTAACAATCATAAATCTAGAATATCCCAACTCTTCCCCAAATAACATGAACCAAAGAGTAAAACTTGATCCTACATTGATACCATTTTGTCACGATCTAAATCTGGTCTCCACAAAAATTGATGACAAACCCAGACCATGACCAGACCCTAAGGGTGTTATCGATCCCCAATCGCATGCACAAGTGCTCAGGTATCATAAAATGATAATTGGGAATGATTTATCCATGTTTTAAGAATAAAACCACAAATGAATAAAATTAAAATAATATGGACTTTCAAACCAAACAATCTTATAGAAAATTTTATAACTAAATTACATAGTTTAAAATAACTCACCAATACTAAAAAAAGATAAAAACCCAAAAGGAATCACCCCAAGAACCCTCATGATAGGGGAACCGTCCTCAAGGCATCTCCATAATACTTCACCACCAAGGAACCTGTATGAAACCCGAACCACTGGCACTAAAAATCGTACCCAAGCTGTGACATAAAAAATAACCATCTTTACATACAACCTAGGATGTATGTTTGGTGTGATACAATGACTACTAATATACCACCACTAATAAATTCCATGGGATAAACATCCAAAGATGAAAAACATAAAAGTTTTCATATACAGTAAATGATTGTACAATTTCTAAAAGTTAAAACTTAAAAAATAATACAGTTTTCAAGTGGGATATCATTATGAATCGACACTTTTAATAATGATGTCAACAATACTGAATTTTCCATCCTATCATAGAGTATGGTGACAATAAGAACAAAGTAACTAATGAGAACAATCAACAGGAAATAACACCTAGGCAATAGCACATTGTGGGTCCCAGGTACTTCTAATCTATGTGAGAGTAATCATCACAATATTTTTACTCATGCACGATCCATTAGTAGGTAACAAACCCATAATTTATTGATCCCCATTCATCATCATCATAGTTTAGTCGTTGTTGTAACAATCAATCTTGCTACGTGAAACTATTGGCAAACCCCATAGATTCACAAGCATTCTAGTATACGTCATGAAAAAACATGATGGTCATTCCCAATCCCCACAGGTTAGAACAAGTGCCAGGGTATCTTAAATTACAATTGTGAAATGATTTACCTGAGTTTATAAACATTAAAAAATAAATGAATCTAATAAAACGAATCTAGATTTTTCAAACAAAGGAATCTTTTAAAACAAATTCAGAACTGAATAACACAGTTTAAAAAAACTCACAAAAAATATAACAAAGGTACAAAACCAAAATTTAATTACCAAATTCCTTCATGTCAAGGGGAACCAAACTCAATCCATATCTTGAAGTCTACACCAACAATGTTCTGCAAAATTCCCAAACCACTGGCACTAAAAATTGTACCCAACATATGGAAACAAAAATAACCAAGTATACCTACAAACAAGGGTTTAAGTAGGGTGTGATCCAATGCATAGTTAGATACACCAAAGACGACATTCAATGTGATAAACAATTAATGATTAAAAGCTTGCATGTTTTAATAAACAAGAAACTATTGTTACAATTTCAAAAAGATGCAACAAAAAAATAAAATAGTTTTCAAGTGGGATATCATTAAGAATCAGCACATTTAAAAATAATTTCAACACTATATAATTTTACCGCCAACCATATCATATGCTGAATGTAAGAACAAAGTATCTAATAAGCACAATAAATAGGAAATAACCTCTAGGTACTAGCTCTCTCTTGGACATAGGTACCTCATATCTCGGTGATAGTAAAGATCAAATTATTCGTTCTCGTGCATGAGCCACTAGTAGGACACATACCCATAACCTAGAAATCCCCAATCATCATCATATTTGTTTAGTTATTGAAGTAAACTTCAATCTTGCTATGTGAAACTGAAGCTAAACCCCACTGATTCACTAGCATACCAGTACACGTCTACTCACCAAGATAAATGAGTTTCCCTCTTATGCTGAAACAAATTTAAGAAGAAAATAAATATAATATGCACATGAAAATATAACTTCCACATCAAAAATTCACCAAAAATCCCACATGTATATCCCACAAGTCACAAAATCTACTTTTTCATGCAATATGATTTTTAAATCAAACTCAAAAAAAATATCCCACAACACATTTTTCACATCTTTCACAATTCAACAAATCTTTTATCAATTTCATAAAATCATTCCTATGATGCTAAATATCACATAACAGCCCACTCAAATGATATATAATACTATTTTCAATAAACAATGTTCATTTTGGAAAACACAGTCACAAAAAACAGCCCGAAAACATGTTTCACACCCACATCACAATTTCATATGTCACCTTGAATAATTAAAAAACATTACCAAAATGTTTGACAAAAAAACTGACCACTATATCTTTCAAAAACACATTTTAAGACCTTACTCCCACCAAACTGGTACATAAGAAATCATTTCACGCTTTGTGTAACTCATTATTTCATTTACAATTTTCATAAAACAAACCCAATGTGTATAACAATGTTTTCCCACAAAACCCAATTCCAAATACTCTTTCAAATCCACAGTCACACCAATATAAATCCAAATTAGAATTGGAAGCCCTAAATTTTTTTATTTTACCATTCTAATGGAAAACTAAATCACCTCAAATAATACCACAAAAGTTGGACTTGAAAAAAAAAAGATTTTCATAAAACACATTCAAGATGTATTAAATGGTTTCACACATAAACCACATTAAAAGAACCTATTTTAAACCCAAAGCCACACCATGACCCTTCCAAAGAATAATTGGAAGCCCAAAAATATTTATTAAACCAGTTTCATATTTTATAAAACAAGCCCAAATAAAACCCCAAGGGATACACCTGACAAACAAAAAATTTCAAACTAAAATAAAACTATAAAATTAAATGCATAACAAAAACCATCATAAACAGTTTTCTCACAAAAAAAAGAATATGTGTAAAATGAAAAATATTTAATTCAATCATACTAAGCCATCTATAAATGATTACACATGTAATAACCTACTGAATGTGTCAAAACCCACAAATATTAGTGTGAAACCTCTACCGCACCACCATCGTACCTTAAGGAAGTGAAAAGAAATCTAAAACCTCAATATTTAAAAAAAAGATAGTACGTTAGACCCTAGGCATAGAACCGAAATTCTGGACATTTTAGAACTCAAGAATGGGTGAATGAAACCCTAAGGAAATAGAATAAATCAATGAGAGAAAGACTTACTTGCGAAAATATTAATGAAATCACACTAATTCCACCAAATTCTGAATCTCCATGTAACCTAAAATAGATTGGAAGATCTAATGAGTCATATTATGTCATGTGGGGACTAAAATAGGGTAACTAGTGTGAAAAGTGATGGAGTTATAAAGGAATAATTTTACCTCTTCGTATCTGGTCGATTTGAGAAAGATTACGATAGATATCCATAATCTGTGGGGGTAATGAGAACCAAATTGGAAAACCCTCTAATGGGGGTGAACCTAATGTTTTTGTCTTTATGTACGAGGTGGAATCACTGAACAAAAGTAATCAAATAATTATATATTGAAATATTAAAAAAAATAATTAAAGATAGTAATGAGATTATGGACAGGCCCAATACCTTAATAAATACCAAAATACATCATGATTATGGATTCATATGTGTTCTAAATTGACATGGTAGTGTTAGTAGGTCAGGTGAGGCCATGTAGAAATTGAAATGGATGGAATATGTTGAAATATGATGGTGTAATAAATAAAACAATATTTTTTTTATTTCTAGAAATGGGCTAATGGTTTGGCCCACATTTTAAAAACAATCCACTTCCACCAAATTGTGTGGGAAACACCATAGCAAAGTAAGGATGGAAATTAGATGAAACGTTTCTTCTAAAGAACACATTTATATGACATCCCATGCATTATATGAGTCACTAACATCAATCATTAGCCCCCTTCATGTTTCATCAGCAATATTCTATATTCTTGAATCAAATATTTCATCAACATGAAACCATAATCATCTAACATAATCCTGATTTTCTTTTTCCACATATAGTGATCACTATATACTATTTTTTGTCAACATAAATTGGCATTAATATTCATTTTGGGGTGCTCCAAATGAAACCAAATTTTCTTAATGAACCAGTAGAATTAATATTACTATAATGACATCTAATGAAAATACCAATATTTCATATCTTATTATTTTTTAGAGAAATGTTAATAAATGATCCTTCCTTATAGGTAAAAGAACCTTATAACCCCTAGTTGATAGTAGTGAATCGTATAAATCAAATTATATCTATATAAATTCATCATAATTTGTCTTAACAAAAAATGATATACTTATCATGAAATATAATTTTCTATCACTAAGAAATACATGTAACTATATTAGATTGAAAACATTTGACAATTACTAGCTAGTCAGCTATAATATCATTTAAAAGAATATTTCTTATTATGGTAGTTCCAAATATAATATATATAATAACTTTTTCTTTATTCTCGTTAATTACTATTGAACGAATAATAATGTGAAATAAAACTTCATGGGGACAATTAAAATTCTTTGAAATTCATAAGAAAGATACGAAGTACTCCGTACTATTTAATTTTAAGGATAGGATGTAATATATGTAACCAAAAATATATTAGGTGTGTTCATAGAAAAATAATTCTTTATGTTTAGAAACATTCTAAATATTCTCAAAAATGAAAATAAATTACAAAACATGAACTTTTGGATCTTTTATTAATAGTAGGATTTTCGAAACAAACACTCTATGTTGCTTTTCTTCCATTGAAGGAGTTTTCTATCAAAACATTATGTATGTAAGCACTTATAATTTTTTAGTCTTGTTTTATCATTTCTCTATGGATTTTACAATTCATAAATTAATATTCTTTAAGGGTTGGATTTTATGGAATTATAGTAAAATTGATGTATCTAAAAGTAAAAATTGTGTTTCAGTAAGGCTATGAGAGAGATAAAGGGATTTTATGATGGTTTTGTTGACATAATTTATGTTTCTCACCCCAGTATTAAAAATAGGTTACATTATGGATTATAATTTTGAATATAGTCATTTTTTAAAAGAGTAATAAGTCAATAATTAATTAAGATTATACTAAATAAATAATTATTGAACAAAATGTAAAATAAACGTAATTATTTCAAATAAATAATTATAAAATAAATAAATCTATAAAATATAATTAAATTTTTCTTAAATATATAATATAAATAACTCCTTAAAAAAATTAAAAATAGGATTGTTTGTGGTTCAATTAAAATACAAGCAAGTTGATATTCCGCATTAAAAATTCAAAAAATATATCATTTTTAAAGTACATGATCTCATATAAATTGATGAATTAGATATTTATTTATAGTTGTTGAGTTCGATACATAAATAATAAAAATATTATTTTTACTTATATTGTTTCATATAATAATAATAATATTAAAATTTATTACAATATACCATAGTGTATTTTTTACCCATAGCAATTGTGCATATAAACTTCTAGTAGAAAAAAATTCTACCTCAATTATTGAAAATTTTACTAAATGTTTTTCCTACCATGACCAAGAAACCAAGTAATTAATTTAACAGTGTCTGGTTCTAAAGGAACACTTTCTATCTGACCTACAACCACCAAAATATTCATCGGAACAAGATATTAAATTAACATTAGTTGTTTCATGATTATAAACTGATTGAAAAATAGTTCCATTAAAAAACCTAAATATTCCATTAAGAATAGTAATTAGGGGTACAATTTGTATATATATGAAAATTTTCAAATGAATGAAAATAAAATTAATATAAGGTATACTAGATGATATTTATATAACACTATAAATAATAACATTATATTACTTTTTTTAACTTATTTTTCCCCTACATGGAAATCATGTTTTATATTGATACACATTGGTGTTGCACAAGTCATAAAATTTTCTTATAAATATAGTCTTAAAAAATTTATAATATATTGAATTTCAGTTCAATATATATGATAATTTTTTTGATATATTTAAAAACTATTAAATAATCTTAATTCATCAATAATACTAATTTAAAATTCATTTTTCAAATGATTTGAAAAAAAACATAAGTTTAACAAATTCTAAAATCACTTGAATAAATATGTATTAATAAAATAACTAAAAAATATATTTCATAAATAATATATAGTTGGATAGATAAAAAAATAAATAAACAATAACATGAACAAGGAAGGAATAGAAAATTTATATAAGAAATGTTTGGCTGAAGAATTAAAGAATAAGTATTAGAAGAGGGTGACAGTGACGGTTTAGATGAGGTTTTAAATGAAATTGAATCTTGAATAGTCTGATGAACATCCATGGGCTCTGCCATCCTTGCATCCAAATTGGTACTAAACATGTCATCCAATTATTTCATCTAAACCATTAAATATTCTCCCATTTTCATGTCTCCAATATAATTTAACATTAAAAACTCATGGATAGTATTTCTATATTTTACAAACATTTAAAATATACCACATAACATATGGAAAATGATTATATTACCAAGATCACCATATGATAGATTTTCATCAATAAATTTAGGTTATAAGATAAATTGTTAAGTGAAACACTATCATGGTGAATATTAGGAATCAAAAAATATATTTTAGATAAAACTACAATAATAGAATCAAATCATCTTATGAAATATGTATTATTTGGATGAATAGAACTAGAATCCCTTACATGACATTTGTTAATTATTCTTTATTAAATTTTATTCCATGTATTTTTATTTTATTATACAAAATATGACAACGGAACTGATTTTTATTTGACATTATAAGGATATAGAAACATTTCTTACTAAAATGCATAAAAAATTATAAAATAAGAATTTTTCTTAGGTTGGGAATCTAGGATTTAATTGATTCCAATATATAATTTAGGAACATATTACTGTGTCATATAATCCAATAATTTTCTAGAATCATCAAACACACAATGTATGATTTTTTTCGATTTTTTAATTTGATAAAATTTGAAAACGAAATACTAAAATTTTTAACAATTTGAATCAAAAGATCCATCTTCCTTATTTATTGACTGTTTTCATAATTGAAATATTTCACGGAAGTAACCTTCAAACCTATCATGGGATAATGATGAAAAAGATTCAAGAACATTTTTTCACACCATATTCACTAACAACCATATCCATGGGTTCGAATGAAACAAAGGAAATTTGAATTTTTAATTTTTTTATTAGTTTGGACTGTGGATATTTGAACCACCACAACAACATAATAATTCATTTATTCTTATTCTTTAGAGGGATCCTTGTTCGCATCTCTATTTTCAGCTGGTCTTTCTACAAAAGTAATTACTTCACGTATAAGAACTGGTTGTTAAATTTATAAACCATAAGACACTTTTTCCATAACCATAAGAAAATCTCAATTTCTAGACCGTATAACATAATCCACTCAATTGATTTTTCCAGAGGGTTCTTCAATAGAATAGTGGGAAACCATGTCACTAACAAAATCCAGTCACCACCGAATCATATGGAAAACCCAGCCTGTGACTAGGCACGAAGGGTGTTCCTGATACCCACAGGCTGGCATAAGTGCCCGAGTACCATAAATTGAGAATTGGGAAAGATTTACCTGAGTTTATAAACATAAAACAACAAGTGAATCCAATAAAACGAATCTATATTTTACATACCAAACAATATTTAACAAAAATTCATAACTGAATTACATAGTTAAAAAAACTCCCCAAGATAATAACAAAGGTACAAAAAAATGAAATTTCCCAAGATCCTTGACGGTAAGGGGAACTACCCTCAATCTATATCCACAAGACATCACAAATAAGGACTATAAGAAACCCGAACCACTAGCACTAAAAACTATAACCATCCATTGAAAAAACAAACCAGGTCTACTTACACCCACTGGTTTAAGTAGTGTGTGATCCTATTCCATGTAGGATGCCACCACTACGATATTCCATGTGATAAAAATTCAAATATGAAAAGATTTCATGTTTTCATAAATAGGAAATGCATGTTTCATTTTCTAAAAGATGAAACATAAAAATTTAAAATGTTTTCAATTGGGTTATCATTAAGAATCAATAATTTTAAAAATAATGGAAACACTACTGCATTATCCAGCCAACTATATTGTATGACAATGGTAAGAACAATGTAACTAATGATCACAAACAGTAGGAAATAACCCCTAGTCACTACCTCATTGTGGGTCCTAGGTACCTCGTATCTTAGTGAGAGAAACCATCATAATATTTGTTATCGTACACAAGCCACAAGTAGGGAGAATAACCACAACATAGTGGCCCATAATCCTCATAATCATTATTTAGACACTATTGTATGAGTCAATCTTTCTATGTGAAACTGATTCCAAACCCCCTAGATTCACAAGCATTCTAGTACACATCCATCCCCCTAGATACCCAGGTTTCCAACATTTTATCAAACATGTTCAATAAGAAATGAAATATTATTTGTACATTAAAATATCACTTCAACCTCAATCATTCACCAAACAGACCACATGTTCATCATAAAATTCAAAAAATCTATTTTTTCATTCAAATTGATTTTGAAATCAAACTCACACAAAAATAGACCACAACACATCTTTCACATCTTTCACAATTCAACAAATCCTTTAACAATTTAATAAAATATTTACCAATATTCTAAACACTATATAACAGCTCACTCACATGTTACATAATTCTCTATTCATAAAAATCTCCATTTTTTCACATCACACTCACACAAAACAGCCGGAAAAAATGCTTCCCACCCACATCACAATTTCATAAATAACCTCGAAAAATTACTAAACATTAATAAAATGATTGATATAAAAACAGACCACATTATCTTTTAAAATATCATTTTATGAACATACTACCACTAAGGAATTTCATAATCAACCATTGCACACATTATGCAACTCATAAAATCAATTACAATTTTCATAAAACTAACACAAGGGGTATAGATATGTTTTTTCTCTCAAAACCCAATTCCAAATCCTCTTTCAAATCCAAAATCACACCAATAAAAATAAAAATAATAATTAGAATCCCCCGAAATATTTATTCAACTATACTCAGGTATTATAAAATCACCACGAATAATACCTCAAAATATGAACATGAAAAACATGCATTTTCGTAAAATGATTTCAAGAGGCATTACATGGTTTCACATATAAAACCAATTAAAAGACCCTCTTCTAAAACCAAAGGCACACCAAGACACTAAATAAGAAAAATTGGAATCCAAAAAATATTTATAACACCAATTTCATATGTTATAAAACACACCCAAACGATACCCCAAGGGTTACAGAATATTTACACCCAATTTCAATCTAAAATGGAACTATAAAATTAAATGCTTAACCAAATACATCATAAACATTATTCCCACCACAAAAATCATTTAACAATCATTCAATATAGTTAATTCAACAAAACTAACTCATCTAGAAATGATTACACATGTAATTACCTAACAAAGTGTTAACACCCTCAAATATTTGTGTGAAACTTCAACCTCACCACTGCTACACCTCATGGATATTAAAAGAAACATAAAACTACATGATTTCCCCCAATATATATGAAGTTAGACCCTAGGAATGATCCATAACATCTGGAAATTTTAGAAGTCAAGAAAGGGTGAAAGAAACCCTAAGGAAATAGATGAAATCAAAGAGATAAATACTTACTTGCAGAAATCTGGATGAAAGCACCCTAAATCCACCAAAATATGAATATCAATGTAACCAAAACTGGTATGGAGGCTCGAAGGAGTAATATTATGTCATATGGGGACAAAAAATGGGGAAAAATAGTGAAAATTGAATGAGTTATGAAGGAATCATTTTACCTCTTCATATCTTGTAAAGTTGATAATGATTAAGAACAATCTTCCTAATCCGTGAGGGAGATGGTCTCCAATGCAGAAAACTCACTAATGGGGGTGAGCCATAGGTGTTTGTCTTCGAGTTGGAGGTTGAAAACAAAAAAAAATAGTAAATTATAATGATATATTGGTAAATCAAAAAATTAATTTAATGTTGGAAATAGGCTTACGGGTAGGCCCAATACCATAATAAAAAAACCCAAATCAATCATTATTATGGATTCTTATGTGGTCCAAATTTACATGGTGGTGTTAGATGGTCCAAGGATGCCAGTAGGAATTGGAATGGATGATAAGTTTTTTAAAATGTAGGAGTTATAAAAGAAACAAAATTTATTTTTAATTTTGGAACGAGGCTCAAGGTTTGGCCCAAATTTTGAAAACCCACCATTTCTACCAGAATGTATGGAAAACCCCAATAATAATGAAAGAATATAAGTTAAATGAAAAATGTATTATAAAGATTTCATGGATGTGAAAATTCACCCCACCATAAAAATTTTCTCCCATGGAAAGCCGCAAAAAGGCCAAAAGCAAAAACCAACCACATCTTATAGACCAAAAATGTACTCCTTCGCTATGTTTAGTCTGCCCAAAAAAATCCAAAACACCTCCAGTGTTCAATTAAAGAACGAATACCCTAAAACCCAAAACATAATTCAATTTTATGAAATTATCAATAAAATTTAGTCTTTATCCCCAAAAGGATACTCATAAAACCTTATATGAACATGACTCATGTAATCTACCCAAATAAACAACAACAAGGAATAAGGTTTCACATACTTTTCATTACCTAAATTGATGGACACTCTCTAATCCCAATGATTACCCCTGTAATATGTTTTAAGTTATAGAGATCCAAATGAGAATACCTCCCACTAGGCCCAGACCATGGAACAATCCAAGTTACTAGTATGGGGAGACACAAATCGGCTCTCGACCTAAAGGGACAACTTAAATTTTCCTAAAACAAATTCAGGACACTAACAGGGGGAGGCCTGAATGGACTCCCTGGTTAAAGGGGTAGACATCCATTTGACCATTACAAAGGAACATTAATAAGACTCATATTTTATCTCTCCTAAATAATAACCAAAAATCATAACCAACCAGAATAGTCTAGTATAGAAAGTCCCCAAAATTTAATGAGTTGGGATGGTCGCACGGTTCGTCCCCATGGTTTGGGAAACCGTGCACTAACTATGGGAATCCTTCTATCTACTTGGTTTTCAGGGGCATGCTCACTACTAACCATGCACAAACCATGCGCTCAACCTATCTAACAATACTTCATACCTTTCTCCAAATACATAGTCTAAACCAAAGGCGGAAAGTATGAACTCAGGATACAACATGGAATCGAGGACCTCCCACCTCTAGAACCAAATGGGAACAAATGGAATAAGATAATGACACCATATGTTTATACTCTTCCAATAATTTATACTGAGGGTTGGCCTTTGTAGAAGGGATTGAACGACCGTGGGATTTCCCGTGACTACGTGCCAGCTTCTCGCCGGGACCTACAGCTGGAGCTCAAATTATTGAAGAATCTTCAACATCATAGTTAGGCATTGAAAACCACCTGAACAAAACTTCTTCTTCTGGTTATACAAACAAAAACACCGCAATCCCCAATTAATTTAACTAGAACTAAATCCTTGCAAACTCACATTACCCTAACACATCAATTCACTAAAACAATGTATTAAAAGATGCACACACATCAATCCTTGTTTCATTGGGTGTGAAACATAATAAGTAAAGGAAACATATAAACAAATTCCTCTAAAACAGAGGATTTTGAGGTTTTTCCCATGGATAAATACTCCCAACACAATATATACTCTCATAGGATTGCACAAACATCACCTTTATAGTCTTATGAGCACTTTAAATAACAATGATTCGCCGAATATGACCATTGTAACTGATTGAAAAAATACATGGAATGAGACCTTATGACAAGTCCCTAAACAACACACAAGTTCAAAAAGTGGCCATAATAGCCTCTCAAGACCATATTCCCAATACTTGTGGTTTAACCAGAACTCATGCTAAAAAAACTATGAATAACTTATAGTCCATCATAGATACCATCGAGACACTCCACCACATTAGCTGCCTCAGAAGACTTCCACCTTCGACGAATCAGGTAACTTAAGAAACTAAGGTCTCTTTCAACCTTCCACAAGAAATATACCACTACACGAGGATCAAAATATCTAAGAAAATAAATAATTAAATTTCAATCTCCAAATCATGATAAAAATAGTACTCATATTGATCAACATGACTAATTTCCAATGGTGAAACAATCCGGGTTTCACTTTAGTCACGCACTAACCCTTAATGGGTGCTTACCTTATCCAATGAGAGAACCCAAGAACCCAACCAATATGGTCCATTAGACTAAAAATTCCACAAACTACATATAAACACATGAATGGAAAAACTATAAAGTAGTCCTGAAACATATTTCAAAGGAGACTACTAACTAGTCCTTCTACCCAGCTTACCAACCAAACACAAACCGAAAACATTGTTCAAACAGGATGGGTTGATGGATTCAAAACATCCCACCCCATCCAAATTTTCCAAAAACACATAATATAAACCATACCAAACAATTCATCAAGACATCATGTTTTTCATAAAAAAAAGTTCTTTTACAAATACTTTTTCAACGGTTAGAGTATCCACCATTGATACTCCATGGGCCTCACAAATGCATGTTTATGTTCCACACTAGGCACCCTCCACATATATGTCTTGTAAAACATCCAATAATTCCATAAACTATCCATCATCCCATATATCTTCTTTTATATGGTTTCTAATGGAAATACCAAAGGATAAACCAAAAATTCTTTCCACTTTTCCAAACCAAAATGGTAAATCAACACAACCTTTTTCTCAAAACTGCTAACCACAATATCAAAATACCAATTCAAATCATCAAAAAAAATTTAGAAAGGCCCAACCATTTTGATAAGAACTTAATGTTATTCAACTCTTTTCAAAACATCTCATCCCATTAAAACACCATTTTACTGTTTAAAAAACACAGTTGGAAAAACATTTTCAAAAAAACATCAATATAGTTCCTACTTTAAATAGAGGTGTAAGCACACCATTTTCCATTTCAAAAAAATTTAAAAAATTAATTTAAACCATTTCATATATAAATAATTCCCTCTATATTTGAAAATAATTTCAAAAAAACATTATGATTCTTAAAATCAGGTCACATTAAAACCAAAGTTCCATGATTTCAAAACTAAAGAACACAATAAAATGTGAGAGGAAACTATTTTTATTGGGTGACTTGGAAATATGGTTGTTTGACATATTCCAGTCCCTTAATATTCACAAAGATTATTCATTGGAATAACCCCAACTCCACATGGATTCCCAGACCCTGCAAGCTCACTAAGACCTTTAACCCAATTGCCTTTTCATTTCCCCTAATCATCATCAAACCAAAAAACCCAATGGTCATTGATAAATCCTGACTTCCCCTTCATCTAGAATCACGTCATGATATGTGCTGATCAGGCACCACACCCATAACTGGAATACCATGTCCTAACAATCATAACTCCAGACTATCTTGACTCTTCCCCAAATTACATGACCCAAAGAGTAAACTTAAACCTCCTTTGATGCCATTTTTTCCTAATCTAAATCTGGTCTCCACCAAAACTGGTGCCAAACCCAGCCTGTGACATCGCCATAAGGGTGTTACCGATCCCCATGGGAATTCAAAAGTGCTAAGGTATCAAAAAATGATAATTGTGAATGATTTACCCATATTTTTAAACATAAAACCACAAATGAATCAAATTAAAAGAATCTGGATTTTCAAACCAAACAATCTTATAGAAAATTTCATAACTGAATTAATAAGTTTAAAATATAAAACCAATACTATAAAAAAGGTAAAAACCGAAAAGTAATCACCCCAAGAATCCTCTTGGTAGGGGTACCACCCTCAAGCCATCTCTAGAAGACATCAACACCAAGGATCTGTAAGAAACCTGAACCACCAGCACTATAAACGGTACCCAACGTGTGAAAAAAAAATAACTATGTTTACATAAAACCAAGGGTGTATGTATGGTGTGAGCCAATGACTAGTAGGATACCACCACTAAGATATTCCATGGGATAAACATTCAAAGATGAAATTCTTGCATGTTTTCATAACCGTAAATTATTGTTACCATTTCTAAAAGTTAAAACATAAATAATAACACAGTTTTCAAGTGGCTATCATTATGAATCAACAAATCTAAAAATAATGTCAACAAAACAAAATTTTCCAGCCTACCATACTGTATGCCGACGATAAGAACAAAGTAACTAATGAGAACAAAAAATAGGAAATAACACCTAGGTAATAGTAGGATGTGGGTCCGAGGTACTTCATATCTCGGTGAGAGTATTCATTCCAATATTCATAATCGTGGATGATCCACTAGTACGGAACACAAACATAATTTAGTGGTCCCCATTCATCATCATCATAGTTTAGTTATTATTGTAAATTTCAATCAAGCTACGTGAAACTATGGCCAAACCCCATAGATTCACTAGAATACTAATATACATCATCAAAAAACATTAAGGATGTTCCCAATCCCCACAGGTTGGAACAAGTTCTAGGGTATAATAAATTAAGATTTTGGAATGATTTACCAAGTTTATAAACACTAAACAACAAGTGAATCTAATAAAACGAATCTGTATTTTTCAAACCAATAAACATTTTACAAAAATTCATAAATGATTTACATAGTTTAAAAAAACTCACCAAGACAATAACAACGGTACATTACCAAATGGTAATATCCCAAAAATAGTCATGGAAAGGGTCACCGAACTCAATCCATATACCAAATACTTCACCACCAAGGACCTCCAAAAATCCCAAACCACAAGCACTAAAAATTGAACCCAACCAAGGGTTTAAGAAGGGTTTGATACAATGCTTTGTTGGATACCACAACTATGAGATTCAATGTGATAAACATTTAATGATGAAAAGCATGCATTTTTTCATAAACAAGACATGCTTGTTACAATTTCAAATAGATGCAACAAAAAATATAAATAATTTTCAAGTGGTATATCATTAAGAATCAAACACTTTTAAAAATAATGTCAACACTATATAATTTTACCACAAAACATATCGTATGCTAAAGGTTAGAACAAAGTAAATATTGAGCACAAGAAAAAGGAAATAACCCCTAGGCACTAGCTCGCTGTTGGAAATAGGTGCCACATATCTTGGTGAGAGTAATAATCAAAATATTCAATCTCATGCATGAACCACTAGTAGGAAACATACCCATAACCTATTCATTCCCAATCATCAGGATCATTGATTTGTTTATGAAGTAATCTTCAAATTTTCTATGTGAAACTGAATCTAGACCCCACTGATTCACTAGCATACTAGTACACATCCACCCACCAAGATAACCGGGTTTCCCTCTTGTGCTCAAAACAATTTAAGAAGAAAAGGAAAATAATATGCACACCAAAATATCACTTCCACAAAAAAAATTCACCAAACATCCCACACGTATATCCCACAAGTCATAAAATCCACTTTTTCATTTAATTTGATTTTTTAAATCAAACTCACAACAAAGTAGCACGCAAGACATTTTTAACAACATTCACAATTCAACAAATCTTTTAACAATTTCATAAAATAATTGTTAAGATGATAAACATCACATAACAACCCACTCACATGTTACATATTATGGTTTTCAATAAACAATGTCCATTATGGATATCAAAATCACACAAAACATCCCGAAAACAATGATGCGCACCAACATTACAGTTTCATAAATCACATTAAAAAACTAAAAAACATTACCAAAACGGATGACATTAAAACTGACCACTATATCTTTCAAAAACTCATTTTAAGAATTTACTACCACCAAAATAGTACATAGGAAACCATTTCATATTTTTTCACTCATTAATTCATTTTCTATTTTCATAAAATAATCCCAAGGGGTATAACAATGTTTTCCCACAAAACCCATTTTGTAATCCTCTTTCACATCCAAAATCACAAAAATATCAATCCAAATCAGAATTGGAAGCCCTATAAATTTTTATTTAACCATTATAATGTAAAATAAAATGACCTCAAATAATACCATAAATGATGCACAAGAAAAACACAGATTTTCAAAAAACGCTTTTAAGATGCATTAAATGGTTTCACAGATAAACCCCATTAACAGATACTATTTTAAACCCAATGTTACACCACGAACCTACCAAATAACCATTGGCATCCAAACAAGACTTATTACACCAATTGCATATGTTATAAAACACACCGAAATAATACCCCAAGGGTTACACCTGAAAAACAACAAATTTCAAACTAAAATGAAACTATAAAATAAAATGCTTAACCAAATCCATCATAAACATTTTTCACACCAAAAAAACATATTAGGAAAATGAAAAATATCTAATTCAATCAAAATAACTCAACTAGAAATGATTACACAACAAATCACCTACTGAAATTGTCGAAACCTGCAAATATTGGTGGGAAACCTCAACCTTACCACCATCTCACCTCAAGAAACTGAAAAGAAACCTAAAACCACAATATTTGACCAAAATGATAGGAAGTTAGACCCTAGGAACTGACCAGAAATTCTGGAAATTTTATAACTCAAGAATAGGTGAATGAAACCCTATAGAAATAGGAGAAATCAATGAGATAAAGACTTACTTGAAAAAATCGTGAATAAATCACACTGATTCCTCAAAATTATAAATCTCCAAGTAACCTAAACTAGTATGGAAGCTTGAATGAGTCATATTAGGTTATGTGGGGACTGAAATGGGAGAAATAGTGTGAAAATTTAAAGAGTTATGAATTAATCATTTTACCACTTCCTATCTAGTTGATTTGAGAAAGATTATGACATATATCCATAATCTGTAGGGGTGATGGGATCCAAAGTGGAAAACATGCTAATGTGGGTGAGCCTAAAGTTTTTGGATTCAAGTATGAGTTAGAATCACCAAACAATAGTAGAAAATTAATTAAATATTGAAATATTAAATAAATAATTAAATTCAGGAAATGAGATTACAGGCATGCCCAATTCCTTAATAAATACCGAAATCCACCATGATTATGGATTCATATTGGTCCAAATTGACATGGTAGTGTTATTATGTCCGGTGAGGCCACATAGGAATTCAAATGGATGGAAAATGATGAAACATGAAGGTGTAATAAATGAAACGAAATTAATTTTCAAATATAGAAATTGGCACACAGTTCGACCAAAATTTTGAAAACCCTCCACTTCCACCAAATTGTATGGAAAACCCAATAAGAAAGTAAGGATGTAAATTAAATGAAACATTCCTTCTAAATAACTCATTTATATAAAATCACATGAATTATATGAGTCACTAACATCAATCATTAGACTCATTCGGGTTTCATCTGAAATATTCTATATTCTTGATTCAATAATTTCATCATCATGAAAACATAATCATCTAACAGAATCCAGATTTCCTTTTTCTACATATAGTGATCACTATAAAGTCTTCTTTCATCAATATAAATAAGTATTAATATTCCTTTTGAGGTGATCAAAATTAAACCAAATTTTATTAATGAACCAGTAGAATTAATATTACTATAATGACATCCAACAAAAATCCCAATATATCATATCTTATTATTTTTAGAGAAATGTAAATAAATGATCCTTCCTTATAGGTAAAAGAACCTGATAACCCCCAGTTGATAGTATTGAATCGTATAACTCAAATTATATCTATATAAATTCAACATAATTTATCTTAAAAAATTATATACTTATCAAGAAAGATAATTTTCTATCACTCAAAAATCCATGTTATTATATTAGATTGAATAAATTTGACATGTTCCAGCTAGTCAGCAATAATATCCTTTACAAGAATGTTTCTTATTATGGTAGATCCAAATATAAAATACAAAATATCATTTTCATTATTCTATTCAACTCTTATCGATCGAATATTAATGTCAAATAAACTCTCACAGGGATAATAAAAATTCATGGAAATTTATATAAAAGTTATAAAGTACACCATAATATTCAATTTTGATGAGAGGATGTCATATGTGTAACCAAAACTAGATTGCGTGTGTTCGTAAAACTATATTTCATTATTTTAAAAAAAATTATCAATTTTCTCACAAATGAAAATAAATTATAAAACATGGAAATTTGGATAATTTATTAATAGTTGGATTTTATAAAAAAGCCACTCTATGTTGTTTTTCTTCAATTGAAGGAGTGTTCTATCAAAACATTAAGTTTTTTGGCACTTATAATCTTTTAGTATTGTTTCAACCATTCTCTATTCATTTTCCAATTCACAAATTAATAGTCTTTAAATATTGGATTTTATGGATACAAAAATAAATTGATATATCTAAAAGTAAAAAATGGTATATTCGTAAGGGTGTGAGAGAGATAAAGGGAATTTATGATGGTTTTATTGACATAATTTCCGTTTTTCACCCCAATATAAAAAATGGTTACATTATGGATTAAAATATTGAAAATAATCATTTTTCAAATGAGTAATAAATCAATAATTAATTAAAATTATAATAACTAATTAATTATAAAAAATGTAAAATTAATGAAATTAATTCAAATAAATAATCATAAAATAAAATAATCGATTAAACATAATTAAATTTTTATGAAATATATAATCTAAATAACTCCTTAAAATTTTTAAAAGAAGACGTGTTTTTGGTTTGATGAAAATACAGGAAAGTTGATATTCCACATTAAAAATTCAAAAAATATATCATTTTTGAAGAACATGATCTCATAGAAATTGATGCCTTAGATTTCTATTTATAGTTGTTGAGTTTGATACAAGACTAATAAAAATATTATTTTTTCTTTGATTTTTTCATATAATAAAATTATTATTAAAATTTATTCCAATATACCATAATTTGTGTTTCACCCATAACAATTGTGTATATAAACTGCTAGTAGAAACAAATTCTACCACAATTATTGAAAATATTACTAAATGTTTTTCCACCCATGACCACGAAACCAAGGAATTACATTAATAGTGTCAGGATTCTAAGGAACACTTTCTATTTGATATACAACCACCAAAATATGCATTAGAACAATATATTAAATTAACATCAGTTGTTTCGAGATTATATACTGATTTAAAAATAGTTCCATTAAAAAACATAAAAAGTCCTTTAAGAATAGTAATAAGGGGTATAATTTTGGAATATTAAAATATTTACCAAATAATGAAAATAAATATGATATATGGTATATTAGAATATATATATAGAACACTAAAAATAATACCATTTTTTTACTTTTTTAAAATATTTTTCTGCTACATCTAAATCAATTTTTATAGTAATACACATTGGTGTTTCAAGAGTCATATAATTTCATATAAATAAAATCTCAACAAATTTATAATATAGAGAATTTGAGTTCAAACTTTGTGATAATCTTTTTGATATATTTTAATACTAATAAATAATCTTAATTCATCAATAATACTAATTTCAAATTCATTCTTCATATGTTTTCAAAAAAAATAAGTTTAATAAATTCTAAAATCACTTGAATAAAAATTTATTAATAAAATATCTAAAAAATATATTTCATAAACACACTATGATCTTCTAATCATATAGAAAAACAAATATCAATAAAAATAACATCACCATTTATACCAAGTTAATGGTTTTTATTTTAGGTAATGAAGAACATTAATATGTTTGAAAATAGAATTTGGTTTATGGGGAATTCCCAAAACTTGTGGTTATTCATTATTGACCTCATTCAATAAATATTATTTTAGAATACATGATTCAACATCTATTTGACATAATAAAAATTTTATATATGATGAATAATCTAAAATAATTCTAATATATTTTTATATAGTAATGGGGGAGAAGGATTCATCAAAATCTATTTATTATTTATATTATGTCCTTTAATTAATAATTTAGATATATTTCTTGTAAAAATACCTTAGATAACTTAATTATTTCTAAAAACCCATTTTGTTCCTATTAATAGACAAATTGATTACATAACAACCAATACCCAATTCTAGTTTCAACTAAATTGGATATATTTTTCTTATACATCTAGTTGCCATGTTTCATATTGTATAGGTTCCTCAATGGTTTTATGTTGATTAATATTAGAATGAATAAAATTCATTAAGGTTTCTTAGAATCCATATAGTACTAAATTTTGTATCTAGAATTAATATTATAGTTTCTTAAGTATGATGCTTTAAGGACTTTAATTGTCTCGGAAACAAAATTTCATGTTCACCAATTTTATATTCTACTTGATCAGACCAAATTTAATCATATAATAGATTATTTTGAAAAATAATCCCTAGGTATGTCAAGTCCCACATTTTATACAGAATTTATCACTATATATTATATTGAGTTTTTTCTTTGATGAAAACAGTCCCATTCATAAAACTTCATTTTAAAATTTTAATTAATATAATTTTATTTTTATTATTTATTCAATTATATTTATATATATAATAATATCTTAGAAATATTTCTTCAATTTCCATTGTGTCAATTTTAATGTTTTTTTCCATAGTATTACCAATTTAAACCATCAATCATATCACATTAAATTGTATAGCCATAGGAATAAATTTTCCATAATTCATTGGGTAATTATTTATAATGGATATTCTTAAATCTGTATTCATTATATTGAAATTTATGTTGACAAATTCTAATAATATAATATGTATGAATACCATGTTCACTTAACATTGGGCCTTTCATTATTGAATAGTCTTATATCATTATTCTATAATTCAATTTTATATGTTTATAGAGAACAGATAGTATGTTTAATAGCTATCTTAAGAAAAAATAATTATCTCGTGATTCTCATTTATTCAATAAATGATCACATTTAAATGAAATTATTTAAAAATATTGTTCAATTTTATAGAACCGTACAGATATAGAGAAAGAATATATTTGAATTTTTATGAAATATGCTAATTTCAATCAAAAAAATCTTCAAAAAACAAAAAAAACATAATATCATATTCAAACCATTATACTTTAAATGGTATAAAAAAATATGTGATTATAATTCATAGCTGTTTGGATGTAGAAGAATTTTTAATACATTTTATGGGTGAATTTGGATTCCTCTCTACCTATCATGAATCAAAAAATCTGTCTTTATAACATTGAAGAAATGGAAAATCAGAAACTATGTGTTTCATAGATAACATATTAAATGTAAATACATTAATCTTTCTATGTCCCCAATTCCAAATCTAGGTTTTATTTTTCTTATTAGTAAAAAATTCACTTTTTCATCACATACAGAATTAATAGTGAAAGTATAAAATTATTAGTTTTGGGTTCTCCAAACATGAGAATTTTATATTTAAAAATAGACTTCATATTATTAGAGAAATATAAATAAAATCCATCATCACACAATTGAGTGATACTTATCATATTAAAATTCATCCAATTAACATATAGTATTATGTTGATCAAATTGTTTTTGGATAAAAAATTAATATAACACCAACTATTTTTTTCTCTTTTATTAGCAATGAAGGTAACCAGTCCTATATCTTATTTTTATAACATGTAAAAATTGGAAAGTATCAACTCAGGTGTCTAAATTTAATGTCATTTATATATTGCTATTCATTTTTTGTTCATGTGTATTATTTCTACAGATTCATTTTAATAAAATCTTATTTTGGTGACCTATTATTATGGTGTTTAGCAATGTTATAATGTGACAATATAGGTATCTAGAATTATCTAATTTTTCCAAATTTTTATATGATTAATTTGAGAAATGTTTCTAGAAAAGACTTTTCTTTTCCACTAATTTTTTTTCTTTCATTAATAATACTTTTTAGAATAATGGTGTTTGATTACACAATAAAAACATGAGACTAAAGATATGATTTTATTCATAGAACTATGTATAAAATAATTTCAATATAATTCATAATTTTTTTCATTTTTAATTATTCTATATTTATTCATTATAAAAATAGTACTACAATGATTATAATTTAGATATTTTTATCCATTAAATATTAAACAAAAAAATTTTAATGAATCTTTATTAAACTGAAGCTATTTTAATCTATATTCAGGAACAACGTCGTTTGAGGTATATTTTATATGTTTATAATTTTAATTATATGAATTATTTTTTATTTATACCTATATTATGAACATTTTTTCTGTTTTATTATTTTTATTAATGATAAATACATTTCATCATGAATTGATACCTAAGAAAATAAATTTCTCTTAGAAAAAATTTCAGAATTATAATATAATGAATAGTAATATTTTACTACTAAATTCAATTTTCATATAATGAATAAATTTTCATTAATTTTGGTTTATTAATTTAATAAATTACATTTAGAAGTACAGTTGGAGTCCTAAGAGACATTTTATGAAGCTTTTATTGAAATATTAAATTATTTGTCTTAAAAAAATTTCATATGATACTTCCTTTAATGATTTTCAATTATTTCTATTCTTTTAGTTGTGTGAAATTAAGTCTAATACTTCATTTTTTCTTCAAATAATATAAAGAAACTACATTAAGTCCTTAGTTATATTTATTGATACCTTGGATGGAAATCGAGATGTAACTATTATTCATAAAAAATATACTGAATCTTCTTGCACGATGAGCTATCTATATTTCCAAATATGTGAATTCATAATAGTTTGATACTAAAACAACCAATTTTTATATCTTATAATATTTTTGTTTTGTAAATTCAATTGATGCATCTTAGTATTTTATTATACTATGATTGTTAGCTTCATATATAATTTCTCTTTTATAAATCATTAGACTACAAATCAACTCCTTCATTATCTGTCATGTGACAAGAATTGATTGTCATATTAAAAAAAATATACCATTAAATTTAGAGGGTAATAATTTTATAACTATGGAAACATTATCTAGTTTATTAATTGGTTCCCTAGGTTGGAAGAATTTTTTGCTATTTCAATCAATATTCAATTCATCTTAGTGATTATTTCACCTTTGTACCTTATTAATATGTAATATTTCAGTGTTGTAGTGTTGTATTTTAATTTTAGGAAATTTTTATTACTTCAGAATAAATATTTATAGTTTTTCATATAGAATAAGAATTACATCATTGATATATAGGATTAAATTCAATATTTCTATGTCCCCATATAATTTCATTTAGGTATCTTAAACTCACAATATACCAAACATCCATAGAAACATTAAAATTTTATAGTTCTCTTGGGATTTAATATAGATGGGAAATATTGATATAAATATATAATTCAATATTAATTAAATATATATTCATAAAATATTTATAGAATTTTTATGTAATTCCATTAAAATAATTAGAAATGATAATGAATATACAGTTTTTTAGTTCTTTTTCATAAATGTATCTTTTTAAAGAAATTTTATGGAGGCTTACCACATAATATTATAATTTATCAAAACCACTCATTTGATACAAAATTAATAGGTATCAATAATTAAATTATACAAAATAGGGAGAGGAAGGGTTGGGTTGTGTCATTTTATAAAACATGAAAATTTTATATTTTATCAATCATTGTATATTAGGAATATTTGAAAGATATCTACACTAAAAATGATTCACAGTGGAGAATGAAAATGAAGATGAACACAACAATTTTTATAGTGGTTCTAGGATCAAGGATCACCTAGTCCACTATAACAACTCTCTCTCAAAGGGATTAATGATTTTCACTATATATGCACTCTAATTATAATGCCTCTAAAACTAATAGCATGTTTTTGACCCAATATAATAAGGCATTATAATTTCAAGGAAAATATTATATTGATGTATTCATATTATATGATGAAACACGACCATGACTTTGTACATTCAGTTCATAATCTATGAAATCAAGTCTATGTTATTTGATTAGAAATATATAAAAAACCCATGACACAAACAAATATAGAATGACTGTCAAACAACAAAAAACAATAACATATATGTCTCCAACATTTAGTTTTTCTGAATTGAATAGTAATTTTGATTTATCTCAAATTTTAATTCACATTTGACTAATATAACTATAGACATTTAAATAGATAAACTCAATTTTTTTCCTAAACCAACGAAAAAATATTACCTGTTAAGTCAAGATTATTTTATTTAAAAACATTCTAAAAAATTCATAAATTCCATTAGAAGTATGAATGATTTAATCTGGTTAATTAATGACCATTAATCATTTGATTATAATATATAAAATTGATAAAGTAATATCTTTTATCCAATTGATGATATCTCAAAAATATATCTTGAATTTTAACTCTATAGTAGACCAACTAAAAAATAGAGTTAATATCAAATGTATAAGTTATTATATGAAGTTATATTAAAAAAAATGTGTTTATGGCCCTTTCAATATTTCTCAAATGTAGGGTTGTGTAAAAAACTAGTTCCCTAGATCTGTTTATAACATCCCAAAATGAGGTGCATTAAAATCATGCCTCGATCCAGTGGGCCACATGGCCTGAAGCCCACCTCCCCATATTTTAGATGCAACTGACTAGAAATGATGGTGTAAATAGGGTATTTTGGGTATATTACACCCTCAAGTCAAAGTGTCACAACATATTAATAATAAACAAACATAAAATAGCATATATTAGTGATATAGTAAATAATTGAATGACTAGGAGAAGAATAAACTAAACTGAAATACAAAATAATAATATAAGGTCTCAATGGTATTGTCAATACATGGTTTCATGGCATTTATATATAAAAAAATTCAATCATGGGAACATAAATACAATAATGTTTAACATAAAATGTAAAAAATGGAACAAAAAGCTACTCCATTAGAATATCGAGCATAGGAACATGCCTCTACTCCAAAGCTCTAACTTTATGTATGTATATCAAAAACTTGTAGTAGGGCCCTTTCCTTTATCGAAAACATTAATCGTACAATCTTGTCCTCTACCAATAAAATCTTGAGTAAGGTGTAAGATAAAATCCTTATAGGACACCAAAAATGGTGTGTAGACGTAATCCTGATAATTCTCATAACTAAATAGTGTGAAGTAATAATGAAATAATTATAAAATCTGAATAAATAAATAACAAACAATAGAGGTTCTTATAGGACACATGGATATTCTACCTACTTTGGATTATGTCCATAATGACTGTATAAGGAATCACTATGCATAAAATAATATATATATATGTATATATATAGTATAGTTATATATTATATCCACATATATGAACCAAGTACATGGGAATGTAAGTGGCCATATTCCAGGAATACCATTACAAGATGGATTGAGGAAAAACTCAAACATCCATAACTATTCTATGGAGGATACAAGCTCATGTAATAGGGTAAATTCCATACATCTCAAAACGAGTAGGGGATGTCATGCTCGTTACTTGAGATGGTGAGTGTTCCATCATTTCAACACTTTTATAGGGAGGTGGTGTATACATACTATTTCCATCTTATGTCAATGGTGTGATACGTCATGTTTAACAGGAAATGTAAGGGATAATGATTCCTTCATGATCAATAGTACCCTCACCATCAAATCACAACCTCTATCAAGGAGTAATTACATATTATATAATACATAAGGAACTTCTCCCTTGTATCTCAATAGTAAAGTTCAATATAAACAATTATTCAATTGTTCATTTATTTTTATTTCATTAAATATTAATTGGCATGGCCAAACTACCAGTATAAATTATTCTATATAATATTTCCAATTAATTTTAAGAGGGACAACCATCAATCATAGTTCATTCAAATTAATTAAGACCATTTAATTTTTTTATCTTGTAATTTCAATTTAAGAAGATCATTAGGTCATTTGGAAATGGTTCCATTTTTAATAAGTCAATTCCCTACAAGGTAAATTCCTTGTATTGGTGGGTAAAAACACCTAAGAGGTGGATTTAAGTTCAATTAATCATTCACTTGTAGAAGGAAACCCCATATTAAAACTAATCCAAATGCTTTGGAGGTGATTTGGGAATATAAAAATTTATCCATAAGGGGTATATTCCACATGGAACACCCAAGAGGTGTCTATAAATTAGACGAAAATCCTCTAAAATACCAAAAAAAAGATCAAAGAGGGTGTATCTAGGTATGTTAAACATTTTGATATGAAAAACACAATAAAAAGGGGATTATCAGAAAAAATCAATGTGTTCCACAATGACATTGCTACAGAGAATCAAAACCAATGCAGAAAATGATGAGACTGCCTACGTCAAGGATGAAGACAACTCCTCACATGATATCAGACTCATTTTAAGTGTTGGTTGATAGAGAGTGGAGAAATGGTCCAATGCCCTGAAAATTAGGAAAATTATATTGCTTGTAAATAGATTTATGTATTAAAAAAACATATATAGGATGTGATAAGAATCAAATTCTCATATTATGGAAACGAATAGCTTCAAATGATCTTAAATCTGACTATGGATGAGGGAAATACTTCAATACCTACATTGACAGGATTTTGAGCTCACAAGAGAGGAATACTCATACCGGCCACTAGTGGAAGAGGGGAGAAAAGATAAAGAGTTAATATATTTTATTATCAGTGAAAATTTATTTAAACCACAATATAAAAGGCATATTTTTTCTCCGCAAGGTTTGAAAAACTATGTGCCAACCCTAAATTGATTATTACTTTAAATGTTCATATCAGACGGTTTGGAAAACAGTTTTTCTAACCATACACAATCCATATAGAACTACTCTATCACAAAACTACAATATTCTACAAGGGAATTCACCTAGGTTCACATGTTTAAAGGAAAAAAATGTGGCCTCTTCTTCCTCATTTTCAATAAAAACATGATTTGGGGAAATATTGCACGCACTTCTAGTGTGTTTTGACAAATCATGAAGCATATTTTTTTGTTTCCATTTCATCGTATTGGTCTCCAATTGAGTTCCAAATGCACCTGAACCCTCCATTAGTGGATTATGAATATTTATTTTTTCCTTTTAAAGGAATTCATATTAAAAACAAACTGATTTGTTCCAAAAATGTGCAAACTGGTCATTAAAACCTCCCATTATGAAATAAGAACACCACTGAGTTGGCCTTTTAATGGTGTGGAGGTAGTTCGATGAAATAGTTCATGCTCCTGGGCTCGTACATCAACATCATTTTCTGAGGACTTATCCAATACTTGGTCATTCAACCACATCAACTAGGCAATGGAACAGACCATACTCATATATTTTTTATGCTGCCATAAAAAATAAAAACATGATACTACTATAAGAATAGATCTACCTCCATTATCCCAAATGGATTCATTATTTATTTATTTATTGATAATCCACCTTTCATGTGGTGAGGTGGAACCATTACAAGACCAATTGGCATAATTTTTACATGGACCATAGGCCTTAGAGGAATTCATTTCCCATTGGATTCAAACAATACATTCAACAAAACTAACTACTGTGAACTACTCCTCCCCAACATCTTCATCATGAAATCAGCTCCCCACCTTCGAATGGTTGTTAGGCTAGGCTTTCTCATGAATTCACAGGTTTGCCTCAATGGCATGTTCCATACCATCTCATTCTTGCAAACTGTTTATCTTCTACTATGATGAAATATTCTTTCTCTTCCTCCTTCTAAAAATTGTACCTTGTAGGTTCTCTGGATTTTATTTACACTAATGGTGGCCCGAATGCCTTGAGGTGGCCTGAAGTCCTTACTTACCCTAAGGCCTTAAAGGACTCAGGGACCAAATGGGTGGCCAAATGGACCAAACAGGGGAATATTACATGCTGTTATAGTGCCAGATAGTGCCTACTACAGTACCGCTACAGTACCTGCTACTATGCTGCTACATTACCTGGTACAGTACTACTACAGTACCCTGAAATTATCCTCAGCCTAGATTTTTTCACAGGTCTCCAGGATGCACTTAAAGAGTCCTCACCAACTCGGATGAGGCTCACGTGCTCTAAGGATACATCTACATTTGATTAAAACATTAAAATTTCAAATACATGTGACATGTTTGGATTATATCAGCAGAGTATAGATACATGTAAGACATCATATATATAAAAATATCTTTGACGATGTGCCAGATATTAATCCACTAGTTTGGTCTGTTTCATAAAAAAACCTGATATTTTACCTCGAACTCAACAATCATCTAGTATATATTGGCATATGACAACTATTTGGACAAAGTTATCGTCATGCGATCTCAGTCAAATATACATGATCTATTGTATCCATTAGAAGACTTAGTCCAAGCATAGCTACCTCCCCTAACACTAACTATAACAAAAGTGATTTTCAAGGCCTTCCATATAAGGGATTATAAAAATTTAACTTAATGGTATCTTGAAATAATTTATTATAATAAAACTCAGTGAGGGAAATGTTTTTTTATTTGGATCCCTTGATGACCTGTCAATATGGATGAAGAATTTCATCTAGAACCGTAATAGTATTCAACCTCTTTCCATCGGTCTATGGGTGGTAGTCCATGCTCAGAATCACACATAACATATGTCATTCTGTATCCCATTCTATAACAATGAAGTAAAATGAGAATCTCAATCAGAAATAATTGAAAAATGAGATATATGAATAAATACAACCTCCATAACTTCTATCCTTACTAAATTGATTACTAAAAATGTATCACACACAAATAAGACATTTTTTAACTTCATTTTATGCAAAATGATAAACCACAATGTATCATTCACCTAAGTTGATCTGGGTAGTACAATCACAAAATCCATAATCACATCATCCCATTTCCTCTAGGGAATATACAATGGATGTAAAACACCTTTCAGTCTCCAATATTGTTCTACCACCAGCTAATTGGTATAACACCATGAAATGAAGTAAAAAATATGGAATTTCATTCTAGGGTAGCAATACTGGCATTATATATCGATATAAAGTTCAGTGACACCAAGGTGAACCACACATGATAAACCATGTAATTTCGACATCATCTCCTCTAGGATGTCAATGAGGACCCATACATTACCATTTAATAATAGATTATCATTCCCATCCATATTAAAATATGAAGATATATCATCGTCTAATATGATTTCCCTTAGGATAAGACTTTTGAGATTAGATAGTTTCCACAACATCACCTGTTATAGAAGAGTAGACATTCCATATAAGGATGTGAGGAATTTATGGATATGATCCTTCTGGACCTCAATGTGAATCTCTGGGAATAAATTTGTAATATTACATTCGGCACTAGACTCCTGAACTGCTTCTGTCTGAGTCTTCCAGTATAGATCATTGACCACAAAATTTCATTTACCTAGAATTTTGGTAGTATTGAAATCATGTTATTGTTGGTAGTCAAACAAATGTGTTGTCTATAATTTATATATGACTGTGAAAAATGAAGTCTATGATTTTTTTATATGTCAATACCACAAAATTCTATCAATGATGATTGTGTATCAAAAAATGTTTTGCCTTCAGAGCAGCATTGAGATTGAGGTATTTATTTGGGTAATTACATTCTTGATGCTTCAACCAATTAGAACCATAAGTGATGAGTGACTCATTCTTCATTAGAAAATATATAATCCTAAAAATAGATATGTTACAATATAGAGTATACATCAATCCTTGATATAGAAAAATCAATATTGATTCCGATGTAAATGTCAATTCAACTCTTGAATGGATGCTCCACAAGCTACTACAATAATATTTTCTAAAAAATATTTTTCAAGACCATAATCAGTGATGTAAGAAGAGAGAAATATTTGATGATGTTTATGTAATATCCATATATCCCTAGGAAACTCTATATTTTAAATAATTTCATGGGTTGTTCCGAGGAAACTAAAACTATCACTTTCTATGGGTTTACTAATACTATTGACTATGAGATAATGTGACCCACGAAGTGAATGTTTTCAATAAAAATTTGGCATTTATTGAGATTTTCCAGTAGTGAGCCTCTCTCACTATATTCATCAAAATCTCATTATGGATCTCATTTTTCTATCACGAGTGTGAATATACTAATATTTCATCTACAAAGACATCCACGAATGAATCCTTATATTCTTAAAAAACATAATCAAAATATCCATAAAAACTACTAGTTCATTTGAGAGTCCTTATGGAATAACCAGATACTCGTATTGACAATTCGTACTTCGGAATGTCTTAAAATGTATTTCTGAGGACAAGACCCACACTTAGTGTTAGCCTAACCTCATGTATATTTTTGAAAACATCCTCACACCTCAAAGATGATAAAAAGGACATATATTCTTGGTATGGGATACTTATGCATTACCATTTGAATGTTCAATCAACATCAATCCACACAGATCTAATGGGTACAATCAATCGTCATGGAAAAAAGAACTAGTGAACCCCAAGGATAAGTGATGGGGTTTATAATTCATATAGCCTCTATATCATCCAATTTTTTCTTTCACTCTATAAGTGTAACACCTTAAGATTATATGGTACATTTCTCCTTGAATAATACTACAACTTGCATTGTATGATTATATGAGATCTAGCACACAATGACCAATCAAAATATCCATTTAAAATGTAGTTATGAATACTATTACCAACATTTTAGAAATTTATAAGTTTTATTTTTCAAAATTGAATTCATTTTTGGATTCAGAATCTCAAAATTATCTTAGGGTAAATTATTTTTATTTTATTGAAAACATTCAATTTTTTATGAATAATGAAAAAACACTGTGTTATTGATTAATACAGACTCTTTATTCAAATAATTATTTTCAATTTAAATTTAAAATATAAATAGATACATAATACATATATTAGTCCATTTTAATTCATTGGATTCATTTTATAATAAGAGTATATATATAATTTTTTTAACTTTTTAACGCCTTTTACCCACATTCTAGGCACATTTGCAAATATGAATAAAATGTAATTTCACCGCTTCTGTGAATATAATTTCAAAAATATGATTCAGATGATTTTTATTAGTATGTAAAATGTGGTTCAATAGGATTAAAATAATTTTTGGTGAATAGTAACAATTGAATCTTATTTACCACAGTTAAAATTGAATAGGGTGATTAATGGAAAAAATAATATTATAATAATATAAATTTACCCCAAAACATGTCCGCATTCTATTGGATTATTGTATGTTGACCAAAATAATCATTATGGAAAAAATATGATCCTTTTTATCCATATATATATTAGATTAAAACATTATTATTTTTTATTTAAATAATAGTTAAAAGTTTTAAATTCAAATATAAATAAGAAAAAAATTATTAGTATATGGTTATACAAAAGATAAATTCAACTATAAATATTCATTTGAAATATAGATATAGTTCTTAAATCATAGTAATTTACTTATAAATTTCAGAGGATAAATAATTAACTTTATTTATGAAAATATGATCATACAATTATTACCTTATTAATAAAATATTACAATATTTTATATTATATATATTAAAAAAAATGTTAGTTGAAACATTTTAAGCCATACATGAATTTTCTAGGTGAATATAACATGTTAGGGATGATTCAATGTATTTTTATTAAGAAATCAAGTTGTTATGACTTTCACAAAAATGAAATACTAAATAGTGACAAAATTGACATAAATGAGTTTTAAAAACTAATACTATTTTATTAAATTATGAAATAGTTAAAAATATATAATTCAGAAAAATCACATAGATAATGTTACATATGTCATTATTGAAACACTTGAGGTTTTCTTGTAATTTTATCATAAATATATTAAGGATATAGTACAAAATTACAAGAAGACATAGTGAATGTTAAACTATTTAACTAAGGGTTAAATCTAAATGATAAGGTTATTATTTTAACCTAATCTATTTTAAAACCTATAGTATGAAATTTAATGGACACATACCCATCATATAATTTATATAAATCCATTTTGAGATATTATAAACCGAAAATAATTTTATAATAAATTAATATTTCAAACTTTTTCAAAAATGCCTCTTAACTATTTCATAAAAGTGAAGTTCAACTTCTCTTAAATTCAGACCTCCAAATCAAGTTGTATATTCCAACCCATGCACAAAGCTCATCCCAACTACAAAAACAATCTTCATAGAGGCCATACTTTGATCAGAAATCCAACCTAAGGATCCTTTTTATTCAAATCAAAAGGAAGCACCAGAAAAAGAGGTAATTATTTTATCACATCATTCAATGTTCTTTTCTTTTTCTACTACCTATTTCTATGTTGATTCCACACTAATATAATAACTACACTACCACTTACATAATTATATTTTATTATAAATATCATACAACCATATTCATTATTCTATCCGTAATATGAATGACAGAGTCACTATACGTCACTAGTGCAGAAAACGTTTTTTACGTCGGTTATTTTTTATTATTTACGTCGGTTTTTAGGCGATGTTAATACGGACGACGTTATAAATAACGTTTTTTACGTCGGTTATTTAAAACCGACGTAATATCCCTAACTTCACGGTGGTTATCACGTCGGTTCATATAATAACCGACGTGATAAATATGCGCGGGGGGCTTTATCACATCGGTTATTCCCTAAACCGACGTGCTAAAAGGCCTGGGATATCGTTTATCACGTCGGTTATGTCATAACCGACGTGATAAACCCTTCCCCTGGCCTATTACCACGTCGGTTATTTAGGAAACCGACGTGATAAAAAGGCCTGGGAAACGTTTTAGCACGTCGGTTATTCAATAACCGACGTGGTAAATCGATTCCCAGGCCTTTTATCACGTCGGTTATACTAAGCACCGACGTGATAAAATCCCCGGGAAAGGTTTATCACGTCGGTTCTAGAAAAAACCGACGTGATAAACCCCTACCGATTTATTTACCACGTCGGTTATTTTATAACCGACGTGAAAGATTTTTTTTTTTTTTAAATAATTGCACTGCTCTCACCAAAAAGCAACCAGAAACCAAACAAAAATAACCATGCCAACCCTCCCCCAAGCCCCAACTGAACCCCACCCTCATCTATACCCACCTAACAACCTGGCCAGCCCTCCCCCACCACATTGGAGCCCCACCACAACCCTTGGACACCCCTCCCATATCCCTTGGACACCCTCCACCCCTTGGACACCCCCAAGACCCCTAGTACAGCCTCAAACACCCATTGGACACCCCCCCACACCTTGACAGCCCTCCCAGACCCCTTGGACACCCCCCCCCCCTCATTTACACCCAACCTGCCCCTTGGACACCCCCCCACCCCTTCGACAGCCCCCCCACACTCATTTACACCCCCCGAACACTAGGACAGCCCCAAACACCCCTTGGACACCCCTCCCATATCCCGTGGACACCCCCCCACCCCTTGGACACCCCCCCACCCACTGGACAGCCCCCCACCCCCTGGACACCCCCCCGACCCCTTGGAAACCCCCCTACCCCTTGGAAACCCCCCCTACCCCTTGGAAACCCCCCCTACCCCTTGGAAACCCCCCCATCCCCTTGGACAGCCCCAAACACCCCTTGGACACCCCTCCTATATCCCTTGGACACCCCCCACCACTTGGACACCCAACCGACTCCTTGGACAGCCCCAAACACACCTTGGACACCCCTCCCATATCCCTTGGACACCCCCCACCCCTTGGACACCCCCACCCTCATTTACACCCCCCCCCCCCCGACCCCTAGGACAGCCCCAAACACACCTTGGACACCCCTCCCATATCCCTTGGACACCCCCCAAACACCCACCCACCCCCTTGGAACCTCTCCCCCCATACCAAAATCCAGACCAGAAAAACCATCAACAGTAGACCAAAACAAGAAGTAGAGAAAAATTAATCATTCACTTATATAACATTCAAAACTTACAATGTCAACTTCAAAAAAAACTAAATCCAACCTAAACGACTACGAAATACACAATTACATTGACAATATTCAAAATTACATTTTACATTACAAACAACTAAAAGTCAATCGAACCTGTAAAATAATTTGACCACTCCACTTGTAAGTGTTTGATATCTTCAGCAGTAAAGGGTTGAGGGTCATCAAAAAGCTACAAAGGAAAAGGATAGTAGTCAACGTGTATAATGAATAAATCAAATTGAAATATTATTAGAAAGAGGAAATCTTACCAGGTCAAAACTCAGAACTGTCCCAGTTGTTATTATTTCATACATAAATCTTAACATGTAATATCCGCATTCGATGATGCCTTGTTGCTCATGACATTTCTGTTTGAATGAGTGTAAATTCAATATATTATTTTTATGTAATAAATCAAAATGTACAAATTATAAATGGATATTTACCTTCGCATGTACATATTTGATCTTGTAATTCCTTTTCTTTGCGCTTTTTCGAAAGTGGACCCATGCCCTGTTAGAAAATAATACGAATGGGGTAAATTTAAAATTCATTATAATATATAAAACTATTGTGAAATTGAAACTTACGTTTCCAATATATTCTTAAAACTTTCTCGCACATCATCATGGAGAGAGCATATCCAATAAAGTGTTTTCTCCCTAGGGCAAAAAACCCCTAACATCCAATGATCCCTGAGAAAAGGAAATTTAACGTTAGTGGTTTTTTATGTTAAAATATAATTAACTCTTTGAGAGGGATGTGTTTCATACCTCTCACAAAAAGGCATCATCCAACACTGTGTGATTACATTCTTTTCAAATCTATCAGCAATATAAAGCATTCTTTGTTCCTCATCCAATGCACATGCTTCAGGGGAAATCAATTGTGGGTCCATGAATCCATATACATCTGTCAGCTCATTCCTCTCACAAATTTTATACATATACCTAATACAAAGCAGACATAAGTATACATTTTTAATAAATATAACGCAAGGAAAAGGAGTTAAGACTTACATGATAAAAATTTGCACCACGTTGATGCCCATCTTATCTCCAGTGACAAACTCCATGATATCACTTTACATAATCCCCACACATAGTTCACGTCCACAGACATGAGCTTCCATTGTAAAGTCATAATGATCCGCCAACAAATTTGAATATCTTGACAATTTGTCAAGACTGCTAGTATCTGCATCTGATGTCATAGCTATCTGTCTTTGTTGTTGTCTATACAGTATTTCTTTACCTTTGAAGTATTCCTGTAAAAATAAATTGAAAAATATATTAGTTTTCAAATGATAAAACATTAATAAAAATATAAAATAAAAGATATAACATCCATACCTCTATGGTAATGATTCGAAGAAGTCTGGATGGCCAAAGTAAAAAATGGCCGATACTATGTCCAACTGTCGTCACCTCATCTGTAGGTAATGGTATCCGAGCTGATCTATCTATAATATCCTGTACAGTGACCCTCTGATTCTCTACCTCTAACTGTTGATGATGAACTGTATCTCCTATACAATATACCATCCCATATGCAACTATATGATGTTGAGGATCATCAACATACAACTCACAATAAGTAGGTAGCTGCGGCGGAGGAGGAGGATCAAAAATGGGGTCCGCAGGCTGAGGTGGGGGAGTGGGAGCTACTGGGAGAGGTGGAGTGGGAGCTGCACCCTGAAATTGTCTTTGCAAGTCTGCAAACATTAACTGCACCGATGCTCTAATCTTGTCCTCCATTGTCGCATTAATATTATGGACTTCAGCCTCCAACGATTCTATTTTTTTTTTTATAAACTCCCTCAACGTTAGAAGTTGAGGAACGTGGCAACACTTTTCTTACCGATACACCTGCCGAATATCCTCTTACACGGCCAGGATGTTCGGGCTTTCCCAATGCCACAGATAAAATATCTTCCCTCCCAGATGGTGTAAATGTCCCCTGTGAACTCTGCTCCTCAAGAGAGTCCTGTAATAATTAATTGAACTTTTCTATAATGATTGGAAATATATGACGAAAATAGTAAACTTAAATAAATAAAATAGATATCTTACAATCCTCTCAACTACGAGTCTCGATTCTTCCGAAAGATATTGTCCTTTTTTGCACTTCCGAGCTCTTTTCCATTTCTCATGTCTAGATGGAGGGGATGGAGGGGCCACCTCTCCAGAGCTTGAAGACTCAGCTCTTAGTTGTTGAAATTTTTCTGCCATCATTTGTTCTTCCAATAATGCATACCCTCCCCGAGATAAACTATGAGGGTATACATTTTTAGATTGGATCTCTTGATGAGCTTTCCTTGTTTGCTGTAAATTAAGAATAAGTAATCATTAACAAAACAATAATAAGATCATTTATATAAGAAAGCTTATAAAAGTTTACATTGCCCTTACCAAAAATGATTCTTTTCTTCTACTTTCAAAAAATTGTCTCCATGTGTCTTCATCTATAAAAGGATATATACGACATGGATTCTCACGACTCCTATGACCATAAATGAAATCAGATGAGAGGGTTGATTTGAAATCCCTCCATCTCCTAGCAGCCAACGATAAGCATTTCTTCCTGACTCCTCCAGTGTCAGGAATATCAAATGTCATCTGATAAAAAAGAGGTTAAAAATATTATATATACTAGAAACATTTAAAGAACAGTCAAACAATAGCAAAAGATCTTACCAAAATGGTCTCCCACAGCTGAGAAATTATCGCCTTATCCACACTTCTCCAATCATCATAAAGAATGCTTACTTTGCTCTTAGCCTGAGTTGCTACAAAACCCTTAAAATCTTTAGCATTTGGACCTCTAGGAAGATCATCCTCATCAAACTCCACGACTATACTCTCCTCCTTCGTACGGGCAAGTGATAATTTTGGTAAACGTGTGCACCCACGCTTACCAACCTTTGAACTCTTTTTCGTAATAGGAGCATGTGAATGTTCCTCCCCAGATGTATGACCAATATGCTCATCTCCAGAATCATGTGGCTGATCAACTGATTGATCTGTCATTTTCCTTCAAATCAAAAAAACAAACATTAGTTCACAAATAGAAAAGTGTACTAAATTACATAATAGTAAACATCGGTAATATGATAAGCATGTTAAACAATGATAAACATGGTAAACACAGGCAAAATGTTGCCAAGGAGTTGGCATAAGAAAGCTGAAAAGTGGACTCACTGATGCCACCGGCCGGCCGCTGGCTCACCACCGGCCGGCCGGTGGAGCAGACAGCCTTCCTCTGTCTGGACCACCGGCCGGCCGCTGGATCACCACCGGCTGGCCGGTGGACCAGACAGAGAGCCTTCCTCTCTGTCTAAACCACCGGCCGGCCGCTGGCTCCTCACCGGCCGGCCGCTGGTGATCCAGACAGAGAGGAAGGCTCTCTGTCTGGTCCACCGGGCGGCCGGTGGTGATCCAGCGACCGGCCGGTGGACCAGACAGAGAGCCTTCCTCTCTGTTTGAACCACCGGCCGGCCGCTGGCTCAACACCGGCCGGCCGCTGGTGATCCAGACAGAGAGGCTCTGTCTCTGTCTGTACCACCGGCCGGCCGCTGGCTCACCACCGGCCGGCCGCTGGTGATCCAGACAGAGAGGAAGGCTCTCTGTCTGAACCACCGGCCGGCCGGTGGTGAGCCAGCGGCCGGCCGGTGGTACAGACAGAGAGGACCGGTTGCCGGTGCGCGCAGGACTTCTCCTCTTTACGGTTTTTATTGTTTTATCGTTTTGGTTTGATACATATTTTAATAAGTAAAAAATTTACAGTATCTAACATTATATGAAAAAACTAAATGTAAACAAGATATATACTTGTGTTACCTGTAATTTTAGGAATGTACAGTTGGATTGTTTTCCCAAATTCCTTCATCGTGATCGTTCCTAATGGCACAAACCATGTCTTCAACATACTCATCATTATGTTCTGTTAATCTTTCCATGGAAGTAGGGATCTCACATAAATCAGCATCTTCATCAAATTCATCCTCACCAACATATTGGTTTTTCCCTTGTAAAACAACAGCCCACTGCATATCTGATTGATCTACTACATAGAAAATTTGTTTGGCATGTGTTGCCATTATAAAAGAATCAGTTGTGTCTTCTAATATATTCAGATTAACAAGTGTCATTCCAAATTCATCGTGTCTGAAACTGTTGTTACCGATAAACCATTTACAGTTAAAAACGGGAACTTTAATTTTAAAGTAATCAGCCTCCCATATGTCTTCAATCACTCCATAATATGCACATGATGCCGAAATTGGGTTTCTGTCCTTAGCACTCGAAAAATGCATTGCTTCTGCAAACACCAATACACCACTATTCTGAACTGCACTTCTGTTGTCCTGAGCTTTCGTATGAAATGTATAGCCATTAATGTCATAAGCGGACCATGTTATCACATTTAAAGATGGACCACCCACTATCCATTTTAATGTCTCTGATACATCTGATCTACCAAGCAAGGTCTTTTTAAACCATGGCAAAAAAATTTTGTTGTGCTCATTCAAAATCCACATTTCTTTCTTCTTTGGATGACATTGTTTCAACTCATTAATATGCAATGTGATATACGGTTGAACATCAGCTATGTTATTCAAGATGTATGATTCTAACTTCTTCATATGTTCAGCTGACAGTGATTTGAATTTCAAGCCACGAATCCCCTTTCCCTCATTATTAACCCGTTCATGGCGAGATGGAGGCAAACCTATGTGTTGCGCCGTAGCCAAGTAACTCGTACAAAACTCTGCTACCTCCTCAGAAATATACTTTTCAATAATGGAGGCTTCAGGTCGATATGGATTTTTAACATATCCCTTTAATATTTTCATATACCTTTCAAAAGGATACATCCAACGAAGATATACAGGTCCACAAAGCCTTATTTCTCGAACCAGATGAATCAGTAAATGCACCATCATATCAAAAAAAGTTGGAGGAAAATACATTTCCAAATGACAAAGTATAATAATTGCATCCTTTTCCAAAATGTTCAAAGCATTCACATCAATCGCCTTGTTGCAAATTGAATTGAAAAAATAACACAACCTCATTATAGTCTTTCTGACACGGATGGGAAATATTCCACGCAGTGCAACTGGTAGAATTTGTTGCATCATGACATGACAATCATGTGATTTCATACCTATCAACTTCAAGTCTTTCAATGAGACAAAATTTTTTACATTTGAAGAATAACCTTGAGGCACTTTGATATCATGAAGACACTGACAGAAGCTACTTTTCTCCCTCTTCGATAATGTATGACAAGCCGGGGGAAGAAATGTTCGTCTTCCTTTAGGAGTGGGAGCTAACTCTAAACGTATTCCCATTGACAGTAGGTCTAACCTTGCATTCAACCCATCTTTTGTCTTTCCTTTAATATCTAGCAATGTTCCGATCAAAGAATCACAGATATTCTTCTCCACGTGCATGACATCAATATTATGTTTGACTTCATGATACCTCCAATATGGTAGCTCAAAAAATATTGACCTTTTCTTCCAAATATGTCTATCATTACCAGATTTCTGTGTCTTTCCCAATGTCACATCAAGGTTTTTCACCCTCTCAAAATACAATTCTGGGGATAAAGGTTGAGGTGCAGTATCAAATTCTTGTGAGCCATTGAATGCCTTTTTTAGTCTTCTATAAGGGTGATCCATAGGCAAAAACTTTCGATGACCCATGTACACTGTTTTCCTCCCATGATGCAATTGACAATATGACGTCTGTTGTTCGCAAATTGGACATGCTTTATGCCCTTTAACACTGTATCCAGACAAATTTCCATATGCTGGGAAGTCATTTATAGTGAATAGAAGCACTGCATGCAGTTGAAAATATTCCATTTTATAAGAATCATACACCCTAATACCATCAGCCCATAAAAGTTTCAAATCATCAATCAGCGGTGACAAGTATACATCAATATCATTGCCGGGTTGCTTTGGACCAGAGATCATGATACTCAACATGACATATTTGCGCTTCATACAAACTTCAGGAGAGAGGTTGTAAATTACCAATAAAACAGGCCATGAACTATGTGTGCTACTGAGGGTTCGGTATGGATTCATTCCATCTGTGCACAAGCCTAGTCTCAGATTTCTAATTTCATTTCCAAATGTAGGGTACTGGGCATCAATTTTCTTCCATTGTGGACAATCAGCTGGATGACGTATTTTTCCATCACATACCCGCTCATCAGCATGCCATCTTAACCTTTTTGCATCATGTGAATTAGCAAATAAACGTTTGAAACGAGGAATTATAGAAAGATACCAAAATACCTTTGAAGGGAGCTTTGTAATCTCTACATCAGCTTGTGATTTTTCTTTCACCTTATACCGTGATGTCCCACATTTGGGACACTCTTTCAGAAATTCATATTCCTTCCTATATATAATGCAGTCATTCGGACATGCATGTATTTTCCTGTATCCCAATCCCATCGGGCATAATATTTTTTTGGCCTTATAATGTGAATCTGGAAGATCGTTATCTTTTGGAAGAATGTCTTTCATCAATTGTACCAGCTCTGTAAAACTTCTGTCACTCCATCCATGTTTCGCCTTCAGGTTAATCAATCTTAACACCGCCGACAAAACCGTAAAATCTTTACAACCAGGATATAATGGTTTTTCGGCATCACCATATAGACGTGCAACTCTCGGTTCTATCTCAATTTGTTCTGCTACAATATCGCGAATCATTTCATCAATTCCATCGGAGTTACCATCTTGCGATTCATTATCATCAGTGACATTCTGTCCAGTTTCGCCATGCCAAATCCAAGGGTTGTAACTCGGATTGAAACCATGACAAATCAGATGATCTTTTATCTCTCTACTTTTCAACTTCTTCATATTCAGACATTTCAGGCATGGACAGAAAAAAATGTCACTACTTGGAACATTTCGTTTAGCAAATTCCAAAAAGGCATCAACACCTTCCTCATATTCATTGCTCATTCGATGTGCCGTAATCCAACTTCGACTCATTATTACCTATAAAAAATAGCAAAAATATATATATTTTTTAGATAAGACAAATATATGTTTATATGAAAAAAATCATAATTTGAATATAACAATTTTGAAATATAAAACAAATCGATGTGTAAACCCCCCTGGACACCCCCCGACCCCTCTGGACAGCCCCCCACCCCTCCTGGACACAACCCCCCACCCCCGACCTGCTTGGACACCCCCCTGGACACCCCCCAACCCTCTGGACAGCCCCCCCACCCCTCCTAAACACCACCCCCACCCCCTACCCCCTTGGACACCCCCCTGGACACCCCCAACGCCCACCCACACCCTTGGACAGCCCCCCACACCCACCCACCCCCTTGTAAACCCCCCTGGACACCCCCTGACCCCTCTGGACAGCCCCCCACCCCTCCTGGACACCACCCCCACCCCCTACCCCCTTGGACACCCCCCTAGACATCCCCCAACCCTCTGGGAAGCCCCCCCACCCACCCGGACAACCCCAAATACCCTCTGGAGAGGCCGCCACCCACTTGGACAGCCCCCCACACCCATCCACCCCCTTGGACAGCCCCCCACACCCATCCACCCCCTTGGACACCCCCCTGGACACCCCACCGACCCCTCTGGACAGGCCGCCACCCCCTTGGACAGCCCCCCACACCCACCCATCCCCTTGGACACCACCCTGGACACCCCTCGACCCCTCTAGAAAGCACCCCCACCCCTCCTGGACACAACCCCCCACCCCCGACCTGCTTGGACACCCCCCTGGACACCCCCCAACCCTCTGGACAGCCCCCCACCCCTCCTAAACACCACCACCCACCCCCTACCCCTTGGACACCCCCCTGGACACCCCCCAACACCCACCCACGCCCTTGGACAGCCCCCCACACCCATCCACCCCCTTGGACAGCCCCCCACACCCATCCACCCCCTTGGACACCCCCCTGGACACCCCACCGACCCCTCTGGACAGACCGCCACCCCCTTGGACAGCCCCCCACACCCACCCATCCCCTTGGACACCACCCTGGACACCCCCCGACCCCTCTAGAAAACACCCCCACCCCTCCTGGACACAACCCCCCACCCCCGACCTGCTTGGACACCCCCCCCTGGACACCCCCCAACCCTCTGGACAGCCCCCCCACCCCTCCTAAACACCACCACCCACCCCCTACCCCCTTGGACACCCCCCTGGACACCCCCCAACACCCACCCACGCCCTTGGACAGCCCCCCACACCCACCCACCCCCTTGTAAACCCCCCTGGACACCCCCGACCCCTCTGGACAGCCCCCCGCCCCTCCTGGACACCACCCCCCACCCCCTACCCCCTTGGACACCCCCCTGGACATCCCCCAACCCTCTGGACAGCCCCCCCACCCACCCGGACAACCCCAAATACCCTCTGGAGAGGCCGCCACCCACGTGGACAGCCCCCCACACCCACCCATCCCCTTGGACACCACCCTGGACACCCCCCGACCCCTCTGGACAGCCCCCGACCCCTCTAGATAGCACCCCCACCCCTCCTGGACACAACCCCCCACCCCCGACCTGCTTGGACACCCCCCTGGACACCCCCCAACCCTCTGGACAGCCCCCCCACCCCTCCTGGACACCACCCCCCACCCCCTACCCCCTTGGACACCCCCCTGGACACCCCCCAACACCCACCCACACCCTTGGACAGCCCCCCACACCCACCCACCCCCTTGTAAACCCCCCTGGACACCCCCCGACCCCAAATCCATGCACCTATGCCATGGTTGTGTGTGAATAAAGTAGTAACAACTGTAAAAGGGCAACCCATCCAAATGGACACGCCCCAACACTCTCGGGGATTTATAGAAAACGATGAAAAATTAGGGAAATCATAAAATTACTCAATATTGCAAGTTGAACAAATATATCTAGGGATGGTAAATAAGATTATGGTGCCAAAACGAGTTAAAAGGGTTCGCAATCGAAGAATCTTAGCTAGTTTCAACAAAAAAATCACAACACATATATATTTACTATCCGCGAAAAAAAACGAACGAGTGGGAGGATTACCTGAGTGCTGCGAGTTTAGATGATTGATCCGAGGAGATTAAATATGAGAAACGATGATCGCAAAACGAATCTAAACCAACGAAATGGACGAGCCGATTCGGGTTTACGCGCGAGAGAGACGAGTCGCGACTGTCGAAGGTAAACTCGCGAATGACAATCCACGGGTCTGGGTAAATTTTTAATTGAGTTATCACGTCGGTTATTCAATAACCGACGTGATAATTGTTTTAAAAACATTTATAACGTCGGTTATTTCAATAACCGACGTAAACAACTTCCTCCGATTCATTGTTTACGTCGGTTATATAATAACCGACGTAAAAAATGGCTCAAAATCCGCGTTTTTTTACGTCGGTTATGGAATAACCGACGTCAAAAACATCTGCGGATTCTTTTTTTACGTCGGTTATTTTATAACCGACGTCAAAAAGCCTTCAAAAACCGCGTTTGTTACGTCGGTTATTCAATAACCGACGTGAAAGGGCCTTCGAAAACCGCGTTTTTTACGTCGGTTATAAAAATAACCGACGTAAAAAACGAAGCCGCGAGATTAATAACGTCGGTTATTTGTATAACCGACGTTAAATGTGTACCGAACACAGGTTTTTACGTCGGTTATTTCTTAACCGACGTAAAAAACCTCGTTTTACATATTATGACGTCGGTTTTATATAACCGACGTAAAAAATGGTGACGTAAAAAACGTTTTCTGCACTAGTGCGTGTTTACGTACGGCTTACTATCTCCACGTCGGGGTGTATTATTTTATTCAACACATTGTTTTTGTATAGGTATAATAATGAATATTAATGATGTAAAAAATAAATATAACATCTTAATTGCGTTTTTATATAATATAGCATAAAATTTCATACGATTTAACCATCAATAGAATGATATTGTCGCTTGTGCGTGCGTACGACTTACCATCTCAACAACGCGATGATATTTCAATCCCCATCGTAACAATTAAAGAATAATTTTCATTTTATTATTAAAAAAATAATTTTTATGAACATAATATCATTTTTTTATATGAATCTAATAAATCATATCCAAAAAAACATGATGTGCAGAACAAAACATATAAAAGATAATGAATCAGTTAACACTCGAAATAATGATACTAATGAAATATAAATAAAAAAATATTATAGGAACAAAAATGATATCATATTTATGTATTTGATACATTTATAATTTAATAAAAAATATTTAACCATTATTAAAGAGGTTAACATAACCTCAACTAAGGAAAATAATAAGGTAAGGGTTAATTTTCGAATCTCTTTATTATCTAATATTGTTTATATGTAAGTATCTACTGGGACTTCTTTATCATCCACATTTGTGTTTCTTGAAAATGTATTTCAATTTTTTTAATATTTTCTATTCTATGGTTTAAATTCATTTATACCCGTGTTTAACTTTTTATAAAACTCAATGAATGGAATAATTCCATTGTTTTACAAATAATGAACTTTATGACCATAACGAAAAAATATGGGAAGAATGTTTTTATAATATATATAGCTAGTGCAGCTATTTTCCACCATTATAAAACATTTGAAGCTTACATAACAAGATTATAAGAATATTTTCAAAATAAATTTTTTATTTTAAAATTATGAGACTGTTAAATGAATTATATGTAGATTGAGATATTTCACTCAAAAAGTTTTTGGATTGATTTTATCAATGTGAACTTGTATTCTTTGATTTCATGTTGAATTGAAGTTGATTTATTATGATACAATATCCTATATTGTATTGATAGTTTTTTGATATGTCTGACTGTAGATATGATATTTTACTGTCATTCACTATTTATGGTTAAAGTATTTACATTTCTTAAGCTAGTTTAAGATGAATATTTATGTTATTTTTCACCTTTTCATATGATAAATTCAATAGAAGTAGTAAGTGACATGCATGGCTAGCTATATCCCACCGATGAATCAGTATATATCATGAGACAAACTCGTGTCTTGGAACAAGCCTTGATAATATGTAAATTTGTAGTCTAGGCATGAGTCCTTGAATATGTGGTTATAATGTATGTCATTTTGCATTCCATCATTATAATATTAGTTGTTGAAATTACATTGGATTATTCCGCTAGTAGAATATCAATGTTAATATGTAAATAGAATTATATTATTTCTCTTTTCCTTATTATGGTAAATTTTATGATGAAATGGATTGTGTTTTAGTCTTATACATTTCCTTAAACGTTTATGCTTATTTATAATAGTTTCTGATATGTTGTTATCCTTACTGGAAATCTGAGCTCACCCCTTTTTATGATTTAGTTTTTCCAAGATGGGATGATCTATATTATGAACAACCTACAAGGATAGGCTATGAGAATTGAGGGTGTTTAAAGGAGAGAGAATGTTGATTTTACATTTCATAATGTAATGTAAAATGTATGTCTATATTTATTTCTTCCAATGATACTAAACTAATCAGTCTTTCAGGACATGATCTCTTTTGATCATGCTAATGTTGGGTAAAAATTCACCAAATCTGGGTAAATTTGTTTGGGGCATTGCAGTTAGTATTAGCGGAAGTTTTTTATAAACCATGGAAACTATATTTAGAAAAAATATGATAAAATAACATTACCCTATGATAGATTTTGAAGATTAGTATAGAAGAACATCCAAAATTTTTTGTGAAATTAGAAATTATTTTGCTTTTCCATGAAATACATCTCTATATGAATACTAAAAGTGGATGTGGTTCTAGAACATATGTACCTAAAATTGAAAACTACAACATGGGGTTTCAGTATTGACTCAGGGTATCTTTGTACTTCACAATGGGCCGTACTGCTCACAAAGTTTAACACTCCTAGAGGATATGCTTAGGATAATTAAAATTTTATTTACAAACCATTGTGACAAATATTTGAGTAAATACATCACCAAGGAAAACATTTCTATGATTATCGATTATATGTATAAACGGTTCAATTAATGTTATTTATTTTATATGTTTGTAATTATGCATTGCAATTGATAAACAAATACAGTGCATGTCGTTGTTTATAAATGGTGCATAGTAGAATGAATGGAAAACATATCAACGCAAAAAATCTATGTAGGGATTTCCCTTCTATTGTAGAATATTATAGTAGAGTTAGTGATGCAACTGGTACTGAATAACTTATAACCATACTGGAACAACACACTCAGGTTATGAATAATAACATTAGCTATATAGAGAACATTCATCCACAATGTGGAGGATCGATGTAAGACCTCTTCATGAGGAAAAACCCACAAATATTCAATGTGACTATGAATCCATTTTTAGATGATCAATGTATAAATTCCTTAGATAAAATATTTTATGCATTGGGGAGTAGCGAAATGAAAAACATTTTCATGGAAGTATATCACCTATCAGGAGATGCAGATCAATGGCATTCATTAATTCAAAACTCAAATGTGGAAGAAGAAGTATAAAATTTAAAATAAAGGTATTTTAAATAAATTTTTAAAGAAAAATGAAATCCTCATGAACATTTATCGGATATGGAAAGGTAATTTCTGAATATGATGAAAAGGAGGATGAGAATGTTGCAAATAATGAGGTTAACATTACATGGTTAGTACGACATTTAACAGATTATATACATAACATTGGAAGTAAGATTTTTCAAATTTTTAGTGAGTTAAAACTATTTCATTGATGAGCATGAGGCTTTAAATCCTTCTCATTGTATGAATATATAGTTTGATGGGATATAATGATAGAAAATGAATTCTTTATGTTTTATTACATTAATGAGAATTATGAGAGTAAGTGATCTACTGAAAACTTTGGAATACAAAATAAGGGTAAGATGAAAAAATATTAATTTCCACCTGGCATTAAGTGTAGGAAGAAACACCTTAGTACTTGACTGAAGGAAATGGGAGTTTTCTACAACTATGGAGAAAAAGGCCACTAAGCTCGGGAATGAAATGGGAAGAAAGAATATACCAATGTTCAATGATGTAATTCTAAAGATATGTGACATAATGAAAACGATTTTCCTAAGCATCAAGGAAATTTTCCATAAAAAAATAAAAGGGAGCAAGGTAATGATTATGCAATCACTACTACTGAGGTTGAAGTTCCTAATGATTTGGTGGAAGGTACTTTTATAGTTTCCTCAAAATAGTCCAATAATTTATTTGATTCTAGATAAATGCATTTATTCATATCTTCCAAATTTTACAATGAAATTAGATATATCTAATTCCACATAACATTGTATTATTTAGTATAAACATCTATGGGAAGGATCAATGAATCCTATTTCAATCAAGTGGTTACCAATATAGAAAATAAATTTTCATTATCTGATGATTTTATTGTCATAACCATGATTCAATTTGATATAATCCTCGATATATATTGGATTTCAAACCATTATGAAAAAAATTATTATATGAATAAGGAGGAATCAATTTTTAATGATGATAAAGAATCCCTGATCTTTATAGCAGAAAATTCACCATCTGATTCACATATAGAACAACCCCTTGTAGCACTACTAAGTTCAATTATTTGGGAATAAGGGAGAGAAAAAATTATGGGTGAGTAATTGAATGTTAAACTAGAAGATGTACCTATTTTTTAAGAATGTGATAATGTGTTTCTAGATGATTTACTCGGACTTCCTCTAGAATGAGAGATTGATTTTTTCATTGTCTTAATTCCTAGTTCAAGGCCCATATCAAAGACCCCTTATATAATGTCCACTATGGAATTAGTAGATATAAAATAACAACTAGAGGAATTGATTAAAAAGTATTTATTCCTCCTAGTGTTTCTCCATGGGGATCCCCAATTCTTTTTGTTAAGTAAAATGATGGATCTATGGGGTTGTTCATTGACAACATGGAGATCAATGCTATAATAATAAAGAACAAGTATCCCCTAACCCGTATTGAGGATTTATTCGATTAACTTAATGGAGTTCAATATTTTTCAAAGATTGGCCTTTGATCTAGATATCATAAGTTGTGTATGAGGAATGAAGAAACTCCAAACACAGTATTTCGAGCATGGTATGGGCATTATGAGTTTACAATCATGCCTTTTAGACGGAATAATGCACCCTCTGTTTTCATGGATATAATGAATAGAATTTTCCAGGAATATCTTGATGACTTTTTCATGGTATTTATTGATGATATCATGGTATTCTCAAAAATAAATGAAGATCACGATAATCACTTACACAGTATTCTAAAGACTCTTAGTATAAATGAATTATATAGGAAGTATAGAATGTGTGAATTAGTGCTTCATGTGATTTCTTTTCCTTTACGTATGGTTTCTAAGGATAGAATAAATGTTGATCCTTCAATGACAGGGCCATCCAAGAATTTCTAGAACTAATGATTATAACTGAGATATGTTGTTCTATTGTGTTAGAAGGTTACTATCAGCGTTTCATCGATATTTTTCTTAATTTGCTTACCCATTGACTGATATCTCACGTAATGGGGTTAAATATGTTGGTAAACAAGAGTGTGAATAATGTTTTTGAATAATTCAAGATAAGATTAATAAAATATCCAATATTGAATGTACCATTAGGGAATGATGTGTTTTTTATTTATATTGACACATCAAAGAAAGGACTTGGATGTCTCCTTATGAAAAATGATAGAGTTATTGTCTATATGTCAAATAAGCTAACAATTAATGAACAAAACTATCATACTAATGATCTTGAGTTAGTAGATGTAATCATTTCTATGAAGATATGGAGATACAATCACTATGGGAAAAAATGTGAGATACATACTGATCCCAGGAGTTTGAAGTATATTTTTTTACAGAATGAACTTAACATTAGGAAAAGGAGAAGGATTGAACTACTCAAGGACTATGATTACACAATACTCTACCACCAGGGGAAGGAAAATAGGTGGAAGATTCTTTGAGAATAAAGGATCATGAAGTTCTGAACAACATGACAGTTGTATGGGATCCTATGATCTTGGATATAGTAATGATAGATATGGAAATAATCATGGAAGGTGAAACATCAATACATTTCCAAATGGTTTCCAAATTATCTTTACTAGAAAGGTTAAAATGATCTCAACTTGATGATGTAGATTTTGAAATTAAAATTAATGCTATGAATGATTTGAGATTGATTGACATTGTATATGAAAAGGTAATTTTGAAATATTGGAAATGGATTTTGGTTCCCTATATACCTGATCTAAAATGGGGATTTTTGGATTATTATTATATCTATAATTTCTATATACACCATAAGAGAACTAATATGTGTTGATATTTGATGGAACATATTTTAATGGGACAACATGAAGAGGGAGATTGCTAATTATGGGTCAAGATGTATTGATTTTAAAAAGGAAAAGGCTGGAAGAAAACATCCTAGAGTAGTCATGAAACCACTTTCCATACCTGAGTGTAAATGGGATGATATTAACATTGACTTTTTATAGGGGCTACCAAAGACTCCTAGATGGAATGAGGTAATATTGGTCATTTTCATTGATCATATTAGGTCAACACATTTTCATTCAATAAGAGAATATCTAACACATGAACTTTTAGAAATCCCGTATATTAATTAAGTTGTAAGATTTAATGGTTTACAACTATCTATTTATTCAAATCATGATCAATGTTTAACATTATGATTCTGGAAAAGTATTTAGAAATACTTAGATACTGAACATAATTCAAGGACTACCTACCACCCTCAAACTGTTGGAAAATCAGAAACAACTACTCAAATCATATAAGTCATGTTGATATCTTTCTCACAATATGTTCTACTTATGTGGGGTTATTATTATCCTTTGGAATAATTTCCCTATAACAATATCTTTCATTCAAGTATTCAGAGGTAACCATATGAAGTGTTATATGAAAATAGATGTTTCACACCAACTTGTTGGGATGATACAGATGAAATAAAACTTGTAGGCCTATAACGTTTTGATTAATCAATGGAAATGGTGAAGGTTTTCGAAACCCACATCAAAGAAACTCAAAGTAGGAAAATATATTTGTCAATAACCAATTGATGGATTGGGAATTTCATGTATGAGATCATGTTTTCTTAAAGGTGGATCTATAGATGTATGTTATACGATTCTGTAAGAAGTGTAAATTAAATCCCATGTACATTGGACATTTAGAAATTATTGAACAACTGAGAGTTGTACCTTACTGTTTGGAAATGTTTCCAAGTCTCTACAAAGTTCATGATGTTTTGCACATTTCACTATTGATAAAATACATGACTTTCGAAATGCATGTACTCACCTAGGAAGAAATTGAACTAGAACCGGAATTATCTTATCGCGAAGACCCTATTACTATTCATGATACCAGATAATAGGTGTTGAGAAACCAGATGACTCATCTCGTAAATGTTCATTGAAAGAACCATTAAATGGAAGAGAAAACATGGTAACCTAAAGAACATATGATGAAGAACCAGCTGAATATTTTTATGCAGTAAAAATCAAGAATTTTTTAGGAAAAAAATATATAATTTTTGCATTAATGTAAGACCCCATGAATCAATGGTTTGCTTCTCTCTGATTAATAAAGTAGCTTGTGTTGTATGAAACTCTGAGTTCTAGCACCCCACGACCATTCATACTAGTCGTTTAAAAAGTAGTTATTAATAGTAATACACACTTAAGAAAAGTTTATAAATTATATTTTCCAAAATGGCTTTTATTTTTGGATTCGGAATATAAAAATTATCTTAGAGTAAAATTTTGGTATTTTTATTAAAACATTCAATTATGGATGAATAGTGAAAAATATTCTCTTATTGTTTAAAACTGGCACTTTATTTAAATAATTAATTTTAATTTTAATTTAAAGTAAAAAATATAGATGCATGATACCTATATTGGTTCAATTTAATTCATTAGTGTAATTATATAATAATATTTGATATTTAAAATTTTATTGAACTTTTTAATGTATTTTAGCAAAATTCTAGCCAAATAGGTAAATTTGCATAAAACATAATCTTACCCTAACTCAAAATTCAATTCCAAAAATCCAATAGACATGGTTTTTTGAAGTAAAATTTGGTTCAATATGATGAAAATAATTTTTGGTGAACAATAACTATATAATTTTCTGTACCATGGTGAAAAGTAAATATGGTAATTAAACATAAACATAATATTATAATAATATAAAATTACCCCAAAACACATCCTAACAATATTTGATATGTGTATTTTGACCAAAATGAACCATAAAACAAATATATGTTCCTTATTCACCAACATGGATTAGAATAGGCCATTTATTATATTTTATTTAAATAAGAGTTAAATGTGTAAAATTGAAATTTTAATAACAAAATTTTTTTAATATAGTGTAATAAATAATAAAAATTAGAATATAAATATTAATATTTATGATATATATTTTTCCTACATCATAGTATTTTATATTGAATTTTTAGGCATTAAATATTTAAGTTTACTCATGATAAAATGATGATGAAGTAATTACATTATTAATGAATGATTAAAATAATTGATATTATAAATATTAAGATAAATGTTAATTGAAAATTTTGAGGCCATAAACGAATTTTATTGCTGCATATGTCGTTTTAGGGTTTATTAAAAGAACTTTTTAGAATTAATAAAGTTTTAATGACTTTCCAAAAAACCAAATACTATGTAGTGTCAAATTTAATATAAATGAGTTTTTAAAGCAAATAATATTTTATAAAATTATATATTAGTAGAAAATAAATTATTCCACCAAATAACATAGATAATGTTACATATTCAATTTATGAACCACATGAGGTTTTATTGGAGTTTTATAGTAACTATATTTACCATGTTCTATAAAAATACAACATGACGTGATAAAAGATAAACATTTTAACTAATGGTTAAATTTAAATGATAAGGTTATTATGGGGGCCTAAACATGTATAAATCCTATTGGTTTAGAGTATTTAGAACGAAACTCATATTATCATAGATATAAATTAATTTAGAGGTATAATAAAATTAATATAATTTTATATAAATTAATATTTCATGCCTTGCTTAAGGCCCCCCACACCTCCCTTACAAAACGAAACATCCCCTTATCTTAAATTCACAAATCCAATGCCATTTGGATCAGCCAGACCCCTCTCCAATCTCCTCAAAACATACATAAATTCTCCCTATAGGACTTACATTGATCATAAATCCATCTTATGAAGCCCTTTTGTTCTAATCAAAAGGAAGCACTTAAATAAGATGTAATTATTTTATCACCTCTTTCAATGTTTTTTTCTTTATCTAATTCGACATTAAATGTTGTTTCCATACTAAAATAACAACTCTGATAAATCAAATATACTGAGATGCTATTATAAATATGGTATAACCATATTCATTATTCTATCCATCCAATAAATTACAAAGTCACCATATGTTCATACATATGGCTTACGATCTCCAAGTCATGGTGTAGTTTATTATTCGACACTTCATTATTTGGATTGGTATAATAATGATTATAATTAATGAAAATAAAAAATATATCATTTTTATGATAATTTTTATATAATATTCCATACAATTACATATGATTTCACCATTAATAGATTGATATTTTTACTCATGCGTACGTACGGATTACAACATCCACGATGTGATGAGATTTCATTCCCCATCATAACCATTCAAGAATAATTCTCATTTGATGATTATAAAATAATGCTCAAAACATAATATAATTATATATATGTGAATCCAATACATCCTATCCATAAAAAATGACTTATATAACAACTCATATAACAGGAAATGAATTAGTTAACACCCAAAACAATGATACTACCGATATATTATTAACCACACAATACTGGAATATCATATATAATATCATATTTGTGTATATGGTTCATGTATATTTTAATAAAAATTAATTAACCATTATAAAAAATAATAACATGCCATAGAATAAATAAAATTACAAGGAACGTGTTATTTTAACAATATCTTGATTATCTGAGGTTTTTTAAACGTAAGTATCTACTGGGATATCTTTATCATCCCTGTCAGTGTTTCTAAAAAATGTATTCAGAATTTTTTTTTATATTTACTAGAATATGGGTTATAGTCGTTTATACCCTTATTTAAAAATTTATAAAATGCTTTGAAAGGAATCATTCAGTAATATTCCAAACAAGGTACTTTATGACTATTTGAACAAATTATTGAAAGAATTTTTTTAACTCATTCAGTAGTTTTAGCTATTTTCCACCAATATAAAACCTTCAAATATCCCATTACAATATTATAAAAATATTTTCAAAATATATTCTTTCCTTTTAAATTATGCAACTTTTAAATGATTTCAATGTCGAAAGAGATATTTAGTTCAAATAGTATTTGGATTGATATCATCAGTGTCAACATCTATTGTTGGATATTTAGGTTTAATTGAAGTTTATTTTTTATGATCCAATATTAAATGTTGTATTGATAGTTATATGATATGATTGATTGTGTATGTATAATTTTTATTTCATTCATTGTTTATGGTTAATGTATTAATATTTCATATTCCAGTTTTACACAAATTTTTATGCTATATTTCACCATTTTATATGAGGAATGCATTCGACATAGTATAGTATTGTTGGTGAACACTATATCCACTCAATGAATTGATAGGTCCCATGAGATAAACTAGTGTCTTTGGATAAGGTCTTAAAAAAAATATTTGTAGTCTTCACACCAGGACTTTACTATGTGGTTATGATTACTGGAATTATGCATTCCATCATTAAGAGATTTTCTATTGATATTACATGTGATTATTCAACTAGTAGAATATCCATGTGAATATGTAAATGGAATTATTTGACTTATCATTTATATATTTTTCTAAAGATTGTATTTTAAAGGCTAGTGTTTTCATCTTATACATTCCCTAAAATATTTATGATTATTTCAGATAGTTTCTGCTATATTATTGTCCTTACTAAGAATCTGATCTCACCCCTTTCATGTATTCTAATTTCCCCAAGATGCAAATATTTATATTATGAATTACATACAAGGATATTATAAGTTTTATGATTTTTTTCAAAATTTAACCAATTTTTCAATCTCATTTCATAATGTAATGTAAAACTTTTATATGTATCTAGAACATCCAAATCTAATAAACTAGTCGGTCCTTCGGGACATAATCTCTTGTGATCATTCCAATCTAAATTAATAATGTCCCGACTATGGGTAACTGGGTTCAGCGCATCACAAGTGGCTCATTAGGCTCCATAATATAAGAATGAATGGCCACTAGTGCTCTTCTTGGAATGGAATCTATTGTAAAATCATTCTCTCTCACTATTGATAGACATGATATGTCCTATAGAAATACATTAGTAAAAAATCCAATACATGAGGGAAAAAATGGTTTGTAATCCATGGATTTCGGGATAATAGTCCAAAGATATGAGGAATAATATTAACCATTAACCACTTATCAATTCATTATTTTGTGTCAATAACATCACATTCTCACTCATGCACATTCTTACCACCCTCTACTGATGTAAACATCACACTTTAGTGATAGTAGTCAATATTGAATTTATAAAGATCTAACTAGTCGATCTAAAATATAATGTCAAATATCATTTTGTAGAGGATTTGAATATTCCATATGAATATATATCTACAAATCTAAAGGAAAATTCATTACAATGATGAAAGCCCTATGATCAGATAACAAATGGGGTTTCATGACTCATAACCCCATAAAAGTATTCGATCTCAAGGGCCATAATTCAAATAATAATCTAGAAAATAATGTAGAGAGACATTAATTTGTCTAAAATAATAATAAAATAAAATTGAGAATACTAGAATAGTACCTCATAATGTATAACGTTGGGAGGTCTTCTACTCTAGAATAAGATAGACGACATATAACATGCCTTTACCATAGCTCGAAGTCACTACCTTACTACACAGAGCATTCCATCTATCATGGCACTGAGAATAATATTTATGATTGACTCCACTATGACTATCACCTTGTCCTAATTAGCTAGTGGTATTCCAATAGCCTTCCTTTTGTGGTCATACTAACCCTTCTCTAGAACATGGGGTATGTGTAGATCCCCTCTCTCTAGGCACGGATAGAGAGGTTATGTATAAACATTGAATATAGAGCATCTTGTCATAACCTCTATAATCGACTAGATCCCCTATACAATGATGCTTCATGTGTCCTAGAATCCCACAATAGTGGAAAATTATAAATCGATCAATGTGATGAGCCTGACAAATGCTTCCACCATGAGTATCCTTAAAATGTCTCTTTCACGCAGAAAGTGTATTGATAGATATTGGTGCCAAAGTGACTTGACCCACACCATCAGCATACCTCCTATTTCTCTATATCATAAGGGCATGATTTATGATTTAAAAAAATTGTGGTTGACCATAAAAAATTGAACTATTACCAAATTTGGTATACCTTCCCTTTACCGATTCTCTTAGAAGTGAAAAAAATCATCAACAAATTTAGTATGACTGACCAGCTATAGCTCTTGGAGTCGAATAGAGTATCCCATAAAGAAAATTATCCCCTACTATAGTTTTCTGAATTCTAAATCCATGTCATACCATAGAGTTTAGGGAAATAAATAGTTGTATAAGATCATCTTGAAATAATCCCACAACAAATATTTATGTCATTCTACCTAGCAGATAATTTCCCACCCTCTCTTAGTAGAATCACGTAGCATATACACATCTTCCTTTACCCATCACACTGAAAGAATCTATACATGGTTGAATATCGATAGAATTCAATTGAGTCGTTAATCATGATTTAACAATATCATTGGCCATACCATTCACCATCTATGTTCTATTTACTGCTTGAAAGGTGTATATCACTTGTTTTGGTGCACGGTTTGTCATAATGTGTTAAATACATATATAACATATCTACCAAAAACAGAAAATCAACCTCAATGGCATGCAAATGGGTTACATGGTTAGAGAAAAAATGTGAGGCCCCTACTACCCCACTATGTGCGACTGCACAGTTTGGGGAAACAATGAGGGTTGGACAACACAGTTTCTTCAAATCATACAGCCTATTGTTTTTCTCCACATTTCAGGGCTCTATGATGCAAACAAGCCCCAAATTCACTTATTCTTTCATTGAAATTATTTAGAATCATTATTAGTGAAATTTTAAAGATTTCTAATTAAAAAAAATATTCATACCCTTGAGAAAATATAGTTTAATACATTATACTTTTATAAGAGTATAGGTTACCAGATTAATACATTCATTCATAACATTGGATTTGAAAATAATATGTTCTAGTTACAATCTTACGGAATAAATAGTGTTTCTAAATTACTTATAAATAGTTATGGAATAAATTAGATAGTTAATATAACCCTTAAATAACTTTAGAACATGTTAAATATCTCATTAAATATAATCATGAATAAAAATAAAATAATTTCACTGGTAAAAAGCGTATTTTATAGAATAAAAATCAATAAAATTCATAAAGAAGTGTTCTAAAAATAAATTCCCAAGACATGGAATAGGGAATTTTTATGATTAATGTTTTTATAAAATTAGTTACATGTCAGTCATCAGAATGGAACCATTTGAGGCATTGTATGGATATCCTTGTGGTTCTCCCCTTTCATAATCAACAACAGGGGAATCATATAAGGTTTCCCCAAGAATTGGTTTAGAAGATAACAATAAAAAATAATATTCTTAGTTATAATATTTGGATCTGTAATATATTGTACAAGTCTTATGATGATTAAAAATGATTCCTTTTAGAGTATTTAGTAAATGATAACATGTTATAGAATTTTTCTCACTAGTTGGATCACTAATTTATTAAAAAAAATTAGTTGTGGTATGTGGGATCATTTGAGATCATGGAATGGTATGTATAGTAGAATTATTAATTAGATTTATAAGAAAATATGTGTTTGATCCCTGATATAATAAATGTGTCTCAACTAAAAATGTATTTTCTGGACCCGTTACATATTCTAAATTGGAAATACCATGACCTTAATCGTGATTTTTCTTTTACTGAAAACACACTTTTGGTTACTGATTCCCAAGGGACATATCTATATAGTAATTCGATAAATCTTGTTCACAATTCATGGTAGTATGAATTTTTTATGAGTGATCAGTGGAATCGAATATATATAGGAAAACAATTTCACCTTTTATTTATAGGAAAATAGTAATATTGATGAGATATTTTTAACTTACTTATTTCATTTTCAGGTACAACACATTTCAGGTTATTATGTTCTTATTCAATAAAAGGAAATTTATGAATGTTTCATATTGATTTTATTGGGTTTTTAGGAAATAAAGGTCATTATTGTGGTTTTTTTAGATTTATAGAGGTCCCCATATGGTTTGAAAAGGAATGAAAAATGATCTATGGATTGAAGTGATATATGTAGTACAATATATTGTATGTGGAGACAATCATCCAACCATTATAAGGTTGTAATATGATATTACATATTTGAAATCAACTGTCCAATTAGTGTGGTGTCCATATGTGAATGCATTCTAACTACCCCACCAGGAATCTTGTAGGATACCCAGTAGTATCTATTGATTTATAGAAGCCATCAGATGGTGGATGGTGGTGTTCAGGACTAATGATGTTTGGGTAGTAATGGAATTTGTTCCACACAAATTGTCATTTTTTAAATTAAATTTTCACCATATATTACTAATTTTTCATTAAGGCTATCATGGTGTATTCTAGGCTACCTCAACTAGAATCCATTGGTGGGTTGATGAAACAATAAAAACAAAGTTTCCATCTTCAAATATTAGTATTTATTAATTCCTTATATTTTCTTCATTATCATATTCTCCATGTTCCTCTCTTTTTTTTTGATTCATCAATAGTGGGAATTTTAATGTAGTTTTCAAATCTAAAGACTTTTTTGAATTTTTTGTGAAATGAGGGACATTGTTTAATTCTATAATCCTTGTGTTGTGTTGATGAATAATTGGTATGGTAAGTGTTATCATTGGACTTTTTTCATGATCATGAATTTATAGATCATTACTATTTGGAATTCCATTTCTAGTATCTGTTAAAAATTTATATATCTCTTGTATTTACTTGGATATAGTAATATGTGACTGTTTAAATTCCATTTGTTTTAACATGGGTGGTATCGTGACATTGATTTATTTTGTGAACCATGACTTCATTCACATTGAATATAATTATTTATATTTCTAAAGGAATAAAACATCTTTTTATAAATTGATATTGTTTTCAATATGTTTTTTGAAAATGGATTTATCTTTGGATGTGTTTTATGAAAATAGTTTTCAAATCATGATTTATATAGGTTCAAAGATGAAATTACCTTGTTTGATTTTAATGTGTTAAACCCAGATGTGATAATCAATGAGGTGGGGATCCATCTGTTTGGATGAACAATTTCTCCATAGACCTACTCCAATAAGGGAATTTGTGCATAATATTTTCTATGTTAAGTTATAGAGTATTTTTGGATAGTGCTGTATTATAATGAGTACCTACTATTTTTAAGAAATGTGCATATAAGGGGCCTAATAAACAATATGATTTAAAGAGGATCATCATATACCTAGAAATATAGTACTCTTGGTATGGTATTCTATGTCGGATAACTTTCAAAGTAGGTAATAGTTTCTATTCTAAAATTCGTTTCAAATCCTATCTATTATCATGTCTTTTGAATGTTTTTAATTGGTGATTTTTCAATGCTATATGTTAACATGTTTCCCATTCCTACATTTTAATTACCTAAGAATAATTGGTTTATTTCATAATGTCGTGTTACCAAAAAAGGATGAGGTATTGAAAAAGGATAATTTCCCCACACACTACATACACCATTGCAAGTATGTTGTTTTTGTTATAGCTTATATAGGTAAGATAATGGTTTCATAGGTACATTTAAATTTTCTTTCTTATTAGGGTGTCAGAGTCAATATGTGACATATTTTCACTTCTAATTAGGATTTTCAATTTCTTTATTGTTCAATTATTTTAGTTATATTCATAATTTCTTGTACATTTGTTGTACCTTTCAAAAATTAATATTTTCGGTTTACGATAACCTTATATTTCATTATCACCTTGATTTATAATACTGAAGGAAAATTTATTCCCACAGAAAAAATTGTTAGTGTGAATGATGATTTCTAAGATGAATAAAACAAGAGGTTTCATTATAATGGTAATTTAAATATTATTAAAAGTTATTATTTAAAATATAAAAAATCTAATCATGTTAAAAAATAACAATATAATATTTTCCCATAAAAATGGATATGTAATGTAAGATAGTATAAATATAAGATAATGTGATTTTTTATCTCTATAAAGAGAACATCTATCTAGATATGGATAAAGTGATAAATAAAATGAACAATAAACTAAACTCTGTGTTTCAAAACTGAAATATGAGAGGAGTTATTATCATATTGAGTTCTCACAAAATAATATTGAATAAAAATCATTTTTCTGGGTTGAGAGGAAACTCACACCATTGTTTCTCAAACTAAATCACTATATAGAAGACTCCTCATTTCAATATATTTTTCTATTTGTAATTTTTGTATGTTGGTAGTAAAATATGATTCATACTGGGAGATTATATTATTAGTTCTATTGATAGATTTATCTAGTAGTGTCATCATCATCAAATTATTTTATTAATATATTTTTGAAGGAAAATATAATTATTCTATATAAATTAATAATTCCTAAATATTGTTGAATATAATAATTTTCAATCACTTTATGATACTTGTTTTAAATTTATGAAATTTAATTATTAATTTTTAGAATATTTTTTCATTTGGTATCCTAAAGGGGAATGAGTTTTCATGCACAATTATTTCTTTTATTTTAGTTGATAAGTTGTATTCATGTAAAAATATTCAATATTTTATTTAAAAAATTAAAAGAAATAATTGATTTGGTATTAAATTATTAATAAGTATATGGATATCTTTTATTTCTATTTCAATAAATTTTGAAATGTAATATTTGTTAGCTAGTTTTTAAATAATTTCGATTAGTTTAAAGATCATTTGTATGTGAATTGTTTTTCCCTAATGTCACGAGTAACTCAATAATTTAGATTGGTTAAAATATTAAATTTGAACTATGGATAATCTATGTGATGAATTTTTACATATTTTAACTTATTAAAAATAACTAAAGATAAAAATAAATAATGAATATATATTGATAGTCATCTATGTAAAACTATTGATGGATAAAATAAAAACTTTATAATAGTAGTTTCCGAGGACCAATGGATTATGGAAAATATATTTATTTTAGTTGAGAAATATTACCATGAATTGGTTTGGGGGATGTTGAAAATATCCATGAGTGAAGATTCAAGATATCCCCATTTTGAATGGATAGTATTATTGAATGTGGTAGATTGATGATTGATATTCTTCTAGGGATTATTGGAAATAATTTTTTTTTGAGGTTCGTTATTGAGAAGTCAGATTAATATATTTAATACAGTTAGAAAAAATTAATTATAAGATAATGGAGTTGTTATTTCATTAGGAGTTAGCGAATATTTCTGATATATGATGATGCCACTATCTATAATATGTTTCTTACCATGTTGACAAGGTTTGTTCTTGGGGGATTCAGAGAAGATGGGTATGAATATTAAAAATATTGTATCCTAATGATATGAATAATGAAATATTATATATATAAATTGAGTGACAAAATTTAATGATGATTACACAAGGTTTTTTAGATGTTGTATTTGTTTTAGAAGTATATATTTATGTAAGAATGAAATTGGGTTCTCAAATGATATGAATATTTTTAAAATATTTTAACAGTTTTGAGAAGGTTTCTTATATATCTAGATTCATTTATTTTTTTCGAGATGATTTAGAGTTGATAGATAATACCTACAAATATTTTATGATTCTATGAGATTAGATAATGATGTTCTATAATTTAAATTTGAATGTGGAAATTTAGCGTATGCATACATGTATTTTTATATTCAATAGAATATTGACTATGTTTTGGAATTCACTATGCTATATAAAATTCTCAGGATGGCATGGAAATAGAAAACATAGACTATTATAAATGTGGTAAATATGATGAATCCATTTTGATATTAATTAGTTTTCTTCAAATATTTTATCTTGTTTTAAAATATTAAAATTATATATATATATAAGGTAAAATACTTTTTTAGAATGTATGATATTTTAAGCACGGGTAAGATATTTTTAATGGTCCTACAAATATTGGAAAAAGGGAAAAACGTTTTTTTAAATTTAAAAGTAATATAAGATTGAAAAATTACATAATTAAAGAGGTATCCAATGATATATAATATATGTTATAGAATATGTATTATAATTTAATAAGTTCCTATTGAAATGATGCAAAAGGAAAAGCATACGGTGATCCATGTGTGTTGAAATGACAAAATATATATGGGTAAACAAAATGTAGTGAACTTTTATAAAGTTTTAAAGTCACACATAGTTTCATAAATTCTTGATGATACATAAATATTTATGGTATATCTCAAAATATATAATATATAACTGAAATTTAGAAAATCCTCAGTGGTCAATGATAAAAAAATAGCATAATTCATATGAATGGTTGATCTGTTAAGACATATTTAATAGTGGGGTTTATAGCCCAAATAAGAAACATTTTTATCAAATAAAACATTGGAAAAGATTTATCTCTCAATATTGATGTTAATGGATTTAGAAATATAATATACTAACAATGTAAGAGGGGTTAATTTCATCATAATTTATGTATTGATAAGGCTTTGTAATTGTAAATAATTTATTTGTGATTCTGTATCATAACATTGATGAAGATGGTATAGGGGTGATATCAGCCATGTTATAAATAATATATTATGCTGAATGTTTATATGAATATAATTATACATTCTAGATACGATTTATCAAAATATAAAGATGCATATTTGTGTAATGATAATTTATACTATTTGTGGAATAAATGTATATTTTTTTTTTGAAATATTGAAGATTGTTGAAATATTATGAAATTCCATATCACTGGTGATGATCAGGTATATTTGTGGTAAATTATATTTGATGTATGGTAGAATAATCTATGAGATGCGGGATGCAATTAGTATCATGGCATAATATTCACATGGTTCTGTTAAGGCCTTATAATTTTTTGACTCTTCAATTTCACTCGTGAAATGAAATTTTCATGTTTTAATTATGTGAAATAATTATGGTTCTATATTGCGAATGTATTAACATTTTCGGATAAGAAGTATAAGTGATAGTGACATATCTAATATTATGTTCCAATTTAATACCATGAATATCAAAAATATGGGGATCCTAAAAATAATCTATAGATAAAATTTTTCACATTGAGGGGGAATAATAACAATAAGGTAAATATTAAGAACAGATGAAAGTACTAGCTCATATTCCAGATCTATTTTTGAAATGAATTAATAATATGAATAATATTGAGATTGGGAAATGATATTGATATTTATGTTCTTTTAGATATTTCAATTTAGCCTTTTATAGTCAATTTATTATTATATGGGAATAAATTTTTATGTAGTGATAAAGTGAAATCCTAAAGTATAAGGATGATATTTTCCCTTAGTGTGTTTGTAAGATTGATCAAAAAATCTTAGGAACCAATATGAAAATAATTTGTGGATGTAAAATGTTTTTATAACATTAAAATTTCTATAAAAACATTATATGATTTTTAATTGAGTGTGAGGGTGTATTCACTATTTTTATATAATCAGATTCATTTTCTCAGACTCGACCTTTACATTGTTAGAAGTAGATACCCATGTTGGGTTTTAACCATTAAAAATACATTGTGTTGTTATGTATTACATTATTAAATTTATTAATTGTTAAAATAATATGATATTCATATACTATACATATCAAAAACACGAATTTCTCCTTACTATGTGACTATTTTCATTTTTCTATAACAGTCAACAGCTATCTCATTAACAATAATTCATCAAAAAATGTAATTATGTTGTACTATTTTTGGTCCTGTTGTCAACTAATATTTTTGAAACTATAATTATATCAACATATACATGGGATACCATGATGTATAAATCATTGTATAACGACATAATTATTGTAACAAATTAATATTTTATATTAATTTTTATTAAAATAATATTAAATCATTTTATAGCATTCTTTAGATGAAACATTGAGTCTAAATAGACAATATTATATTGGAAAATATATAACCCACTAAAATATTTAGTGTGTATGAATACTAATAAAAATATTATGAATTATATATATATATATATTCCATATTTCAAATTTAATATTTCACTTATTTGAAATAGTCATTAAATTTTCAATAAAATCATTACATGATAAAAGTCTTATTTTTAGAAAAAATGAATTCATATCGTTATTATTATTTAATGAAATCAGATATGATGAAAACAATTTTAAAATAATTTTAACGAAATTTATTTATAATTAAATAATAATCATTCATATATTGGTTTTTGAATGGGTTTGAAAGAAGAATCAATCATTTAAATAAAAACAAGTTATTTTTCAAAATACTGTTCATTTTTGAAATGTGATCTTAACGTAATAAAATAAATAATTCATAGTTTATTAAAAATTTTATTTAAATATAAATATTATATATTGAATAAAATATTTTATCATTGGTATAATTATTTTTATTATGTAAAAACTGAAATTGAACTTAATATTTTTCATTAAAATGAATTTTTCTAAAAAATAATCTTTATTGTGTTTTGATGTTAGTTTTAAAATTTTATCTTTTTACAATTAGGGAAATTTAAATTTAATATCATGGATTATATATATATAATTATAACATACATATTTCTTATTGAGGCATGGTTCAATTTTCATCAAAATGGGTAATGAAAATAAAAAAAATATTACATTGGTTTAGGTTAAACCATTTCATGCATTCTTAATCATATAGATAAGGGTAATATATAAAATGAATGGGATTAAATAATATTGGTTGAAATTATATAAATATTATCTAATTATAATTTTGAATTGATTCTATTTTTTACATTCACAAGAATGAGACAATATATTACTAAAATATATAATTACATTCAATTTGTGGAACTCCCCACACACATAAATGGGAAAAAATATCCACATTTGATACAAAACATGAGACTTCTATCACATCCATTCCATAACAAAAGGAAATCATAGATTATATAACTTCTTTTTGACCTCTTGTTTTTTCTGTTAGACCATTTTTTGAAGGATAAAAGTGTAATCCAAATGAGGTCTCTGAAAAAAAGGTAATCATCTTACTCGACTTATTAAAAATAATATGTTCTTGTACTGAATATATATATATTATAACCATATTATAAAATTTATAAATATTCAAAAATATATTGATATGTTTTTATTATTATGGTTTTATGTTTTTATCCTTCTATCCAACGAATGGGAAATACAAGAATGGATCATTCCAACATGTGGACTAATACATCTATATAGTTAAATTAATTATTTTATATAAAAATATTTAATTATTTGTTATTGTGATGTATTTAATGGATATATATAATAATAATGGAAAAATAATTCATCAATATTTATATGATCATATAAATATTATTACAATCCCAACCGTTTGAAAATGATAAAATTGCTTGTCTGTTTGTGTGGACCACCAATTCCACAAAGTAATGTGATTCATTTTCCAAAACCACTATGTATGAATGATTATTTATGTGTATATTATGATTATATATGATAAATATGAAATGACTAACATTATGGATATGATGGAACCATGATGAATGTGTATGGAACATAACTTCTTAATTATAAAATACATAAACAAGAGGTAGTGGACCATAAAAAGATAATAATTATGAAATATTGCAATTGAATGGGTTATAATATATTTTAATTGACCCATTGTTTGTGTTATAAAAATTAATAATATTTTTTTTTATAATTTTAACCAATTTATCTTTATTAGACATTCGATTTGAGTTCTTAAAAGGAATTTCATACTTTAGGTAATGGTTTCTCCACTCAAATTTATTTCATGGGACATATTTCATATTCATTAATTTTTTAATTCATGTGGTGTATATTTTACCCCATTGATAGTTTATATCATTATCCTATTCATATTAATTATATATAAAGTTTTATTTGGAGATATTTATTTTCCGGTGGTTATGATTCAAAAATCATCAAAGTGGTAGGGGATTTATTTTTCAATCACTTTTTAATGTGATTTTTATATCCTTGAATTTAAATTTATTGATGTAATATAATAATTATATATTAAACCACATAATTTTTCATCTAAATTTTTCTTTATTGGAGTTTTCATGTTATCCTCTCATCTTCATCTATTATGTAATCAAAAATCACAAAACAAATATTCTTATAAAAACAAAGCATATATCTCCTTGTTGGTTGGAAAACTTTATAGTCCATGTTAATTTGCCAAAAATATTTCAAAGGATGTTTTTTTGTCATTAGAAAAATAATATTTACATTAATTAAATCTATATTTATCTTTGTTTAAAATGGTTTAAACATAGTTACCATATTGTCTCCCAAACATGTTACATTTTATCAAAGATGAAATTTAAATAATTATTACACTGTATAAAGATGGAAAATGTACTACCTTCATAATTAATATTTTATATGAAATATTTTTTTTCATTATAATGTTTTTTCCATTAAATAAATATGTTCATGAATATTATGAAATTTTTTATATTTTTAAAATCTGATTGCAAAAATAAAATTTTATGTTTTCAAGAAAATATCCAATGATTTTTAAAGGTATTTTAATATTTTGAAACATCCAATAATTATAGTTACAATTTTATAGGTATATTACCCCATTATATAATCTTTATTCATTAATTTTATGCTTTATGATTATGGTGATGAAATATTGATAAATCATATTTTCTTTTTTTCAAGTTAATATATGATGAAATGATAAACAAAATAATGATCTCATGGAATAATTATGAATGGATTATGATTAATTTATGGGTGGTTCTATTATAGACATCATATTCATTAGGAAAGTTATAATTTTTTGAGCTCAATGTGTACATGTTATGTTCTCCCATGACTAAAAAATTGTACAAATGTGTTTAACACAATCTCAAAGAGGGTATATATGAGGTTATCACTGACCCAATATGGGTACTTGTGTTCTTATTCCAGGAAAAATATGTGATAGATGACATAGAAATGAACCTAAAAAATATCTATTATTATTATTATATACTAATTATCATGCCAATATATTTTTCATATTATTGTTCTAATTATATAATTTCATTTCCAATGATATTTTAATTTTATTTGATTCATGTCCTATAAACTAATTAATCCATATTCTATGACCCTGATTTATGAATTTATGGGTTTGATATATAGTTTTTATGATCATATTATTTTACCATATGCCAATGTTATTCTTATATATGGTCACTGAATAATTTATTTCAAGTTTACAATTACTGAGCATTTAAGATCACTATTTCATAAGTTTAATTACCATTGGTTACATAGAATAGTATAATGTTGGGAATGAATATATTTTGTACTATGTTATTTGAAATATTTTTGGTGATACTGAGGATATTTCATGAAATAAGTTTATTATGCATCTATTCTCCAAATAAACTAAGCCTTTTTGGATAGGACATGGATTGTTATGTGATTTACTGATTCTTAATCTAATATGGTGTAATATTGATTATGTAGATTTTATATTTCATGAGTTGGTACAATATTTTTCTTTATAAATTTTTTGATATAATGAATAGTAAATATTTCTGAGAACCATTAGGAAAATTCCATATATATGATAAAACTTTGATGATTTTTTAATGTATATATTGCGATATTTTACTTGAAAATACATGCTATCTAAATAATTGAATACAGATGTAGTTATGGAATAGTTTCACATAAGGATAAAAATGATAAAATGGGTGGATTCCGTAATAAATTGATTACCATGAGTGTACAATTAATAGTTATAAGTGTGAACACCAGGAAAGACACATTGAGGTGATATTACATTGTAAATTAAAATTCAATTATATGAAAAATTATGTATAATTTGAAAAGATATGAACCCTGGATGAACACTATTAAACTTAAGTTCTCATATAGTTGAAGGATGGTGTCAAGATTTAAACATCCTATAAATCTTTTTACTGGATTATATGATATATCATAAAAATTATTGATACTCAAAAATATAATTTTTTCACGTTTTATGGGTTCTAATAGAAGGAACCATGTTAGGACCTAATGTTTCAAATGATGGAATGGTATACCTCTTAAGAAAGTAAATGCAACAGTATAAGGATTCCAGAAATGTGTGATTATGGTTAAACAACTATTTCAATACATGATTAATATCCTTAATTTTGATGATTATCCTAACACACTGTATGTGTAAATTTTTTTCATTTTATTTTAGATGATGATGACCATGAATGAAAAAAATTCATGTTCCTACATGTTAGTAATGCTTGAATAAAAACCATGGGTAATTTTACAAATTAATGGTTACATGTTTTATAAGCTGTGAATGAGGGATTAAATAATCTAATTCCTGGGAACAATATAGTTTTTAAAGTAGGGAAATACATTTTATCCTCTTTTAATAATTATTTTTTAATTTTGTATGTGTGGGAAACTTGGGAATTATCCAAAATATTTTCCTAATCAATGGCCAATCTTATAGACCAACGAACTGGCCCTATTATTTTACTATTTGAAGTATATAATGATTATTAAGGGGACAATTTAAACTAATAAATTTGAGGTGATGTCATGTTTGTATTTTTAGTAATATACCAATGATAATATTGATTTTTTTCTCTAGTGGGATTAATGTGAATTTGTGAATTAATAAGTTCTCAATATGTATATCATTTTGAATTTATCAAATAAAGAAATCATATTTTGAAATTCTAAAGGATCCTATGATTTTGAATCATTGTGAGGATGAATTTGATATATGAATTTACATTCCTTCCATTTAATTTGTCTTAATTATAATTATTAACGGTTTCTTATATTTGATAGTTGGGGACAAATAAACAGTCAATATCTTCCTTTTGAATAGGATTTTTTTGATGTAATTATAAAATGTTTTCATAGTCTACTTATGAATTGTGAATTAACTTCCCATATATAACTCTTACATGGTGAAAAAATTATTGTGATGAATCTTTATACAAGGAAATTGTTGAGTTAGTATAATTTAATACAATTTCCTTGGAAAATAATGATAATTTATTCCTTCTTCTCAATTCCTCACCAAGGGGTGTACCTATTCTTTTTTAATGTAAAAAAGATTGATAAATATAAATTTTCATTTGTTTTTAATAACTGAACAAGATCCTGATAAATAACTTGTATCTACTTCCATATATTTAGGAGTTCATTAATCACTTTTGAGGAGAAAATAATTTATACATAATGATCTTTTTTGGATTATATCAATTATGGGTAAAAAGTTAATACATACCTAAGACCACCTTATATGTGAGGTATAGATTCTAGGATTTTATAGTAGTTCAATTTTAACTTACTAATATTGTGACTATCCTTATGGATTTTATGAATATTTACATTATATATTATCATGATAAATCAATGGTAGAATTTATTGATGATATTATTAAATACTCATAAATCATGGAAGAAATTAAAGAGCCCTTGATAATTGTGTCTAACGCCCTGAGGTAAGAGGTTTAATTTTTAAAAATTTACTAACTTTAATCATGTGTATATAATTTATTATTCTTATTACACATGATCACATGAATTGTTATGTTATTAGGTCCATATATGATTGAATTCATTAAACATTTTACCAGAACAATGATGGGACATAGATCCATTTTATACTAGTATTGGATATAAATTATTTCTATATTTTTAAAATTTTAATGTGGTAATTTATTCTAATCAAATGGTTGAAACATTATAGAGTCTAGTTTATTTCGACTGATGAATATTAAGTAAACATCATAGATCTTAAGAGAGTGTTTTCTCTGAACATATAATCACATTACACTATAATGGATAAGTGTATGTTATTTTAAATTATGTATTGAAGAAATTATTTTTATTTTTCATTCCCAAAAGGAAATGTTGATAGCTTATGGAATTCATTGATTAATGTTTCATGTAGCACCCACATTTTACGTAATTATCCCATTTTTTATATATTTTATGTATATATTGTTAATGGGTTTTGGTTGCAAAGTTTTCTAGTAGTTTTGAAAAATAAATATATTTTTGAGGTGCATACTTATAGTGTTGTTATTAGAGAGAGTGCAACACATATAGGAAACCATGATATGGAAAAATCGGTCACTGGGTTGGTGCACAATTGGTGGATTATTTGGCTAAACCATTCAAACACCTAGGTGAAACCTCAAAAAGTCGAACAAAGGAGATGAGGACGGTTGGTTCAAAATTTCTCAAACTCTACATTAAAATCATGTGTGGGGTGGCATATAGTAGAAGGAACCACATGGTTATTTCATGGTTTCCAAACTATTTGACCTAATCATGCGACATTAAATATTCCCACAATAAATTGTGTATCAAAATCCGTTTTTTCTACAATTTCCGATTTTACCCTAAAGGGAAATTAATATGATATCCTCTCCTCCCATGGTATATGGAGAAACATACCCTTAATTCAGGAATAATATGTCTGTGACATACATTATGTGGGTGTCCCTTATTATTTATTAGTTTCTAAAATTTCTATTTTCCCTTACAATTCATATTTTCCTCCACATGGATTTATAGATATAATCCATTAGGGCTATATCTATGGTCATTGAGACAATTAATTATGAAATATGACTATTTGGTTGATATGAAAAAATATCTAAGGTGTGTTTAGGAGTTTTTACCAATGTTTTTGAATAACAGTTGTTATTCTATGCTTCCTCTGATGATTGTGATATAGGTCGATTCATTGTTGACACTAATTACTAGAAATTGAAGTCTTTATTTCAAATTTATTTAATTTCATGAATCTAATATTGAAGTCATTGTTAAATGTTTGATGAAAACCCTCCTCAGTGATAGTTTGTGTAATCATGTAAACTAGAAGATATTTGGACAATGAAATTTCCTTAATGATTTTAAAATGATGATTTTAAAATGCTTATTTTGTTTTGATGAATTGAATTTTAGTTTGAAATTATTTTCAAAAAATTGTTGTTTTATTGAGATTAGTGGTCACAATTGATTTGGAATTCTTTTGTTATAAATGGTTGGGTTTGAGTAGAATTGTATGGATAAAGGTAAGGAAGTACTACCATAAATGGGATGAATTATGCATAGGAAGTTCCACCGTCAATGGTAACACTAGGATTTAGTGTGTTAGTGTGTATTTGTGTTGTGGGGAATGGGTAATTCCAGATAGTTTGAGAAATGGGTTGAATGAATTTTTTGTTTTCATTCCATGGAATGTTTTTTGTTTATAAATGGTTTGGATTTGATATAAATTGTTTTAAATTGTGTTATTTAAATGTATTTTTATAAATTTTCAAAAAAAAATTAATCCTAATGGCATTAGTAGAGAAGTAATTTTGGGAAAAGAAACCGAGTTTTATACTCATTCCATCCTTGGATAATTTAATACCATAGCATATTTGTAATATTAATATTAATTTAATTGATATTTTTCAATGTTATTTACAGAATTTATATGATACATCGATTCTGGATTGTTGAGTTGGAGCTTTTAGCTCATTTGGAGTTAATATAGATGGTCAGGATTTTCTTTGGGTTTTGTTTCTTTTTTGGTTTCCTCTATGTACTATGACATGGTAATTGGTATAACTTATTATTATTATTTTTAGATGTTTTAACATTTATTTGTTTTGTATTATTCTCATTAATCATATATTCATTGTTTGGTTATGGTAGTCTTCGTTTGGTTGTATTATTTTCAATGATGAAATCATCCCCCAACTATTATAATGCCCTTGAAATTTATTTCCAGCATTTGGTTATTGGGGACATCACATATGGATTGGTAACATCCCACTTCCTTCTTTAGACAAAGTGTAGGAATGAGATGTTATTAATGGTACATGTCTTGGATAATCAATATTTTATTTTATGAAAAATGGTTTGGTGTTTTTGGATATGGAGATGGAAATAATTCTAGTTTTTTCCTTGAGTTAAAATGAATGAAATCAGTATGATCATCGGGACTTGAAACTTTGAGCATAATGACGTGTAGATGAACTATATATGACGAAAAAAACAATACCATGGTTTATGGATACATGAGTGTTTTGATACACTATTACGATCAATAATGTATTTTCACATGTTTAGCCGATGAGAAGAGAATGAAATGAAATAATAGATTTGACTTTCCAGTAGGATTGCATATTTAATTTTAAGAACTGATTTCTGATTTCGTTGAAACATGGTTGATTTAAGAATGTGTGGAATAATTTTTCAAAACATTAATTTTGAAAAGTCATATAGGGGTATCATTAATGTCATTTTATTTATAAAATCATGGATTCATTATAAAAAATCATTAGAAAATGGGAATGTGTTGACTTTTTAGAATGAAATATGGTGATATGTGTGATATGGAAAATTTTAAATTTCTATGCCTTCAAAATCAAGATATTGAGACAAAATGGAGTTGGTTTTGGTAATAGATAATTTCAACTGTTAGGAATCATAGAATCCAAATGGAAGAAGCTGTTAGGAATGTTTTTGTACCTCATCCACGGGCCAACCAAATCTTTGTTCAGATCATTGCCCATTATTTTCACCATGTGAATAGATGGAACCGAATGGATGAAAAACTGAAATTTTATCATTCCATTTAGTTCCAAATGTATAATCCATAGATCATTTAGGTTGATTATAATGTAGAAAAACAATAATATTGTTTGAAATAGATAAATAAAATCATTGATTTTCATTAAACACTAAGACAGATAACACACAATTTTGAAATTTACATGCATGAAAATGTTTTATACAGTTGGTGGGATATATAAGGTTAATCTAAATTATACCAATGCATTACATGTGGAATTTTGAAAAAAAAATTAAAAAAAATTATAGCCTCACATGTCCCGGATTACTAAAAAGGGAGAATTTGTCAGCATGATGCATGAAAATATATCAGTGATAGATAATTCATCTAAATATAGAGATTAGTCGCATGAATGTTATCCAGGTGAATCCTTGACATCACAAATTTTTTATTTTGGGTTATAGACACAAATTCAATAAATGAATTTAATGTTTTTATTATTGGATTATATAGAGATGGTAAAATAGGATCAATGGAAGAAAGAGACATCCCATGAACTATGAATGAAGGTTTAATGTTAACACCAATAGAAAATGTTGGGATCTATAATTTTTGGAGTAAGTGGAAGAGGGGACCATATTTCCTATGTAGTGGAATTTCTAAGAGTTAGATTTCTATATTTTTGAATTTTACATAAAAACCTATGTGCAATCCTAGATTTTTTTAGTGTGGTTATTTGAACTATATCAAGAAAAATTATACAACATCACCTACATCATTATAAAATTGTAACTGATGGGGAATCATATACTCTATTATCATAGTAATCATTTTTCGAATGATTAAGAACCCTCTCTTTTTTCAAAAAAATTTGTATGATTCAATGAGAAAATCGAATAATATAAAGTCACATAAGAAAAATTAAGAAATTTATGGTCATTCTAGTAATACCATGACTCCTCCAAAAATAAAATCTCACAAGGAAATAAGGATCAAAGTGTATTGAGTTGTCAACTATATGAGGTGGCACATGTGATTGGGGATGAGAAATCCGGACCATTAATAATGATTGGTATGATTATTTTTAATTCTACCATTATGAAAGAGATTTTTTATATGTGTTCATACCATTAATTTTTTATTACTCATCTTTTTAACCTTTTATTTTTTCTTGTTTTGGTGATTACAATTGTTTTGAGACGTCGAACTCCCCTTGGTGAAAGAGTGTGTCATTTTGCTTTTAGAAAAATCATTTCCTATAAAAATTGATGTAGTTGTGTTGATATATTATTTATCTTTTCTTGATATTTATGTCTATGAAATAATAATGTATATGGATTTCTTGAGTATTTTCAAATATCACATTGATTATTATAACCAAAGTGATAGTTTTATGACTAATGATGGAATTAAACATCTCTTTAGAGGAGATATAAATGTAAAGGCAATAACAAGAGGCTTCATGGAACCATTAGTTAGAACTATCTAATAAAACCTGGATTCTTTGAAAATTGAATCTTGGTTTGAGATCAATCCTAGTATATTTAAATAAATGGTTGATCGGTTTGGAAATGTTTCTCTTCCAAATGATTCTCTCGAATATTTCTAACGGTTCTGCCCAATATAGAAGTGGAGATTTCAATTTATCTTCCCGGGTGGATGAGTCATATTTCCCCACTATCATACTGGACATAAAAAATGTAATTATGGTAATTGAATGTCCTATTGGATGTTTTGTACCGAAAAACGTTTATTCGGCCTCGTAAATCATCATGGGAAAGACATGTCTTCTTTTTGAAAAAGTAGGATGTAACTATGATCCCACGTATTGATTATTACGAGCTGAAAAATGTTACAATAAATAATCAGTATCGACATCCATATATTGATGACCTGTTTTATTAATATATGGGATCATAATGGGTTTCTAATATTTAATTTAAATCAAGATATAACATATTTTGTGTTTAGAAGAAATATATTCCAAATACATATTTTAGAAGTTGTTATGTCCATTAAAATTATTTTTTCATTACTTTATGTCTTAAGAATTATTAGATGGCGTTTATGATAATGGATACTCTTATATTTCAATATTATTTGGATGCTTTTTTTATGGAGTTTTTAAATGACAAATTTTTGTATTCATGGTCAGGGGATCAACCTAAGCAACACTTGCTGATAGTTATGGGAATCCTATGGGACCTTCATTGGGATAAAAAATATTATAAGTGTGGGTTTTTTATATAATAGGTAGGTTTACATGGCCATGTTATCTCAGAATGGGGTATTTTGTATGATCCAATAAATATAGAGGTCGCTGTCTATTGGGAACCACAGAATAATGATATCGAGATACAAAGATTACTTTATTTTTCTATTTATTACCAATATTTTGTGCCTATATTTTCAAGATTATCTTCTCCAATGATATCTTTGAATAAGAATAATTTTATATTCTAATGAAATAATGAATGTTATGGGACATTTTAATAGATTAATGATTTCTTTAAATCAGAATCATTATTTATTATGTGAGAATCAGAATAGCGTTATGTGGTTTATTTTGATTCTTTAATATCTTAGTCAGGTTGTGTTCTAATACATGGAGATCATGTTGTTATTTATAAATCCAGAAAATAATTTTTGCATGATAGGGACATCTAAACAATTGATTTGGAGTAAAACTATATAGTACATTATTTTAGGACAAGGAGTCATTATCTCATTAGTGATAAATTCCCTTTCCTTGAGGATCATAAGATCATCAAATAGTTTTTCTCATAATGGTATTTGAACCTGAGAAAAATAAGATAGATGGAGTGTCTAAAAATGATCAAATTCTACTTGATGTAAGATACCGTGTAAAGGTAATTTGGTAACATGTATTGTATGAATAAATTCATATGGTATGTTGGTGATATAGGACTAGTAATAGTGGAATGTGATGTGAGTGATAGATTATGTACACTTGTATTCTAAAGAACGAGGTCGTTTTGCAGTTTTCTTTTCTATTGGCATTGGTTATGACATTGTTGATAACGTTAACAAGGAACATACATATGATCTTAAATGGGTTTTAATGAGGATAAAACTCAATGGTGGGGAGACCATTAAGCGATTGAATCTCGAAAGAGCATTAATGTTGCATTTTCTATATTTGATGGTCATAAGATTAGATTTTCAAGAAAACATTCATCATGTTTACTATTAATTGAGATGTTCTATTCATCCTGGTGTAAAAAATATGTATATAGTATTGAATGAAAATTTATTGTTTTTTGGAATGAAAAGAAAACTTAATGAGTTTTTTTTTTGAGAATCCTCTCATGTCATTAGGTTAAGGGAGAGAACTGGTGTCCAGTTGGTATGTTGCACTTTTTACCAATTTTTATTTGTAAATGGGAGAATATTGTCATTGATTTTATGGCCTGAATAAACAAAAGGATTCAAAAACATGATTCCAAATAGTTGATAGTTGATCAACTTGAAAAATAGTATCATTTCATCTTTATTCATGTATATCATAGAGTGAATTAACAATTAGAAATATGTTTACAATAAGTTGTAAAGAAGAATGAATTACATATTTCCGTAGAATTAGATCAAGATCCAAGTTTCACATCTCATTTTTGGAAATCCATATAGAAATCCCTAGGGAAATAGTTGACAATTAGTATAACACATCTCTATCAAACAGATGGACTATCAAAAAGTATGATACAATCACTAGTTGATATAAATTATCATTATAAATGGATATTTATGGATAATGTGAGTATCTGATAATGTTAATGGAGTTTTCATACAATAATAGCTATTAAAACTCATTACATATATGTCTTTTGGAAGAATTTTATTAGTGTCCTTATCATTCTCCACGTTCATTGGTTGAAATAGGTGATACATCACTGGTAGGACTAAGCCTTATTTACGATACAACATATTATAATTGGTTTATCTGAATAAAATATGGAGATGGGTTAGTGTTTTCATTAACACTATGTGAATCATCATTGGAAAATGTTATCAATCGAGGTGAGTGATCTGGTATTCTTGAGAATCTCTCAAAGTCATGGGCATTGTATTTTTGGAATGAATGTCATTTTATCTCCTCATAAAGAAGAAATTTGGGATATGTAATCTACATTTTGAGGAGGAATATTATTTGGATTGGATACAAAGGATTAGTTAAGTACTTGTTGTGTTTCACTTATCCCATCATAAAAAGTGTCTACCAAATCCTAACCATGTAATTCGATGGGATCCTATTGACATAGATTAAGATGAAATAGTTGTTCATGTGCCAGTGAAGGCTGTATATATGAAACAGAAGGCATCTTTTCGAAATTAATTTGTATTGTGAAGCTTGTTAGGGAAACATAGTCATATTCATCATGTAATGTGGGAACATGAATAGTAAATTAGTGGGAAATTCCCCAAATATTTTAGTAGCTTTGGATGTATTCTATATTCTAGGGATATTAAGGGAAATGGTGGGAATATTTTAACTTCACATGATTCTTGTAATTAAAAAAATTTAATTTATTTTATGCATATAATATTTTTGGGTTTTTTTGGGATGGTTTGGAGCAGTTTTTAAATCATTTAGGGGATTTTATTAAGGTAAATGGTGTGAGAATTATTAGTTGAAAACAAATAACACATCCAAGAATCCATGAAAATTGAAAAATGGGTTGTTGGTAGGAGCACTCTTAGCTCATAGTTTTTCCAAATCGAGCATCCTCTCTTGTCACATGGTGAAAAGTTGAAAAAAGAAGTTGAGAAAAGTTGTCACATTTTTTGTATAACCATGAATGGAAATCATGTTTGGGGTCAATTAGGTTACATCACTCCCACAGTTGGTGCATGGTTTTCAAAATTGTGCAGCGTAACCATACAACATATAAGTGGACCACAGTAAATTTTGGATCTAAATTTCATTTTCCCCTTATCGACTCGTTCTCTCTCAAACAAATAATTATACAACTTCCAGTGATTCCAACAGTTATCAAGACACTTCACCTTGATCCGAGAGAAATCCAGTGGTGATTATTTATGTATTTGAGAATAATATTCCATGCAATGTGTTTTTTCGCTGGTATTTCATTATATTTCATCATCTTACCACATATTGAATTTTATATATAATCCATTTGGGATAGATATATGTTCTTTTATACCAATCATGATGAGATATTCTTGTTTTATTGATAAGGAATAATACATACTGTAGATTATTGGAGTTTCAAATTAGTTTGATAATGTTTTTATGACATTCTTCGAATTTTCATATTATTTCATGGTATCTGGCCTCACTTTCAACTCCTCTTATTATAACATGATGGCTTGATTTCAAATATCATTAATTTATTGAATTAAATTATAAATTTTCTTCAATTCTTGATGGAAGCCATATTAATTTCTAGTTTTTGGAATCATTGAGATTTTTGTTCAGTGGAAAATGAAATTTATTGATGATTTTCAAATAAATATTTTAAAAAATTAATTTTTTTGATTCAGGTAGCATTGGTTGAAATGTGTTTTAAATAAATGAATATTTTATTTTAAGGGATATTCACAATTTTTTTGGAAAGGTTTTGGTATAAATGGAAGGGTGTGTGTGGAATAGAACGGATAATGGTCATAAATTATTTCCATCATTGGGATAGAGTATAGATACGATATTCCTCCAGCAATGGTATGTCTAGGAATGATTGTGTTTGTGTGTGTGTGGTTGTGTGAAATGGAATTGGTTATGCCAAATGGAGTTGAGAAATTTGATGAATGACTTGTTTGGAATCATTCCATGGAAAAAATTTTGTTCGAAAACGTTTTAGTGTTGATATATTTTATTTTAAAATTTGTTATATAATTTATATTATATAAATGTTATAACATTTTCTATCATAGTGGCTTGATTGGGAAAGTCATTTTGGAAAAACTACTATGTTTTATACTCACCCCATACATTTGTACATTTGTTCCTTTGTAGATATTTTATATAAAGGAACAAGTAAATGAAAGGTATCCCAATTTTTTAGTGATGCATAAAGATACCTAGGGAATGTATTTTTGAGTTTGAAATTGATAATTTTTTACAGTTACTGATGGAGGTCATGGTTTTGATTTAGTTTTTTTGTCATTTATTTATACCCTGATATGGTACTTAGTTTTAGTATGACATTATTACTAGGTGGTTTTACATCGAGATGTATTACATTTTTCCCATGAATTATATAGTGGTTGTCCGGTTATCGTATTGTTGGGTGGGTGGGATTTTTGAATGGAAAAATCATTCCCCAATTTTTATGAGATAATTTTTATTTATTTCCAATCCATGGTATCTTGGTGATGTCACATATGGTGTAGTATTGTTCTACTTAGTTCTCATGATAATGATAAGGGGCCGAATATTACATTTCATAGGTTGCAATACATGACCCATGTAATATTGTTAGATGTGATAAAATTGGAATTAACAATATATATGTTTTATGATTATAGATTATGTTGTGATATATATACTTACCATAAGTGTTTTAATCATATTTTATCATTTAATTAGTTGAATATGCTCCAAAGAAGATGGATAGAGTTGATAACTGATTATTACATCTCAATAAATTATCGTCCTGCAGAATTAAACAACATGGATGGTATTTTTTGTCAAAAATATCAAACAATATTATCTATAATAAGGAAACAAATATTGAATATGTATGGATTTCCAAAGGATATTTAATAAAATATTTATTTAGGAGGATAAATGTTGTCTTTATTAATTGAGGGGTTAATTATATATCCATGAAACAATTATAGCAGAATAATAGTAAGTAATTTTGTAGAAAAAGTATGTGAATAAAGTGCATGAGTTCCTCATTGTTTGTTATGTAATGATATAGTCCATGAAAATAGTATATCTCTTTTCTAAACTAGAATTAAATAAGGATCTATTACATTTGGGTCATTGATCAGCAATCTATATTCATCCTAGATGTATGAAGTTTCATAGATACAATTAATATTGTCTCTAGTTGGATAACATGATGTGAGATATGATATTCTTTTTATCTCTATTGTTGGTATGGTAACAAGATAAGGAAAAGTGATATAATAATAATTGTATATTATAACCATTACTCATATATGAATTAAAATAGGAAAAAGTCTCCAGATATTTCTCTATAAGACTTCTCATGACTTCTAAAGGGAATAATTATATTGGAGATCTATTAGATTGTTTGAGGCAGTAATCCCATTGAAATTATATCTTATTGTATTTAAAACACCATTAGATTTCAAAGATATATGAGTATGATGAGGTATGGTTATATTGAGAATTACACTCTGTTGTATTGTATTGAGATATGAAATTTACCTTGATGTTATATAGAATTATTGTATATTATCTTTATATAATGTTTTGTTTGATTATTACTTATTATTAACATGATGATGGACACTACGAGAGAGAAATTCAAACCCTGTAGTATTTAAAATGATACAATTAACTAGATTTCAAAGAATGTTATAATCAATATCTTCCTCTTATTTAACTATCATATAAAAATACCTTTCAAGAAAACATTATTATGGCTCCATATGATACCCTCCATTGAAATTAGTAATGATCTCTATCATCCTAGGATGATTTTTGAGGGAAACTCTATTGTGGTATGAGCTATATAAGGAAATAGATGTGAATGTTATATTCATTCAGTAACATAGAATAGTATCCTAAAGGTGGAAGTAGAGATAAGTTATGATAAATCAGTGAGAAATGAAATTTGAATTTGGGTAGAAGTTATTCCTATAACATTCCCTGTGAATGAAGGTTATGAGATTTTGGGAGAATGGAATGTTGAGCCAGAGGTATGTTTTCACCTTTCAGAATTTTGATTGAGCAATGATAATATATTTTCACTTGGATCTTTCAAAAATTCTATTTTATGTTCTTGATTGGTTTTATGTATCTAATTTGAGGATGTAAAAACATGATCATTCACATGTATAGAACTCAAATTTTATACCACTATTACATTATCTTTCATATAATGCACAATTAGTTGGTATTTTTGAAACATAAATTGAATGTGTTAATAGACATGACCATTCACTAATTAAATGTATTGTAGGAAAACAAATATTTACGAAGCTATGTGAGAACCCATAAATTCAATAATATATAATTATCCTCGTTTTTTTATATTAGAGTGAGTAATATCAAGGGGAAAAATTTTTATGGGATGTACAATGCAACATCCCTTGATATTATATGTATGCCTTTTTAAATAAATTGATATATTCAATAAATTTCTTTACCCACATCCCCATGTCAAAATAAGGTAGGATAAATCATGGAAACTATAACATAGTCAAAATAATCTTGGGTAACTATAGGATTTAATACATTAGAAGTTATATATATTATTTTCGTTATTAATTAATATTTTTTTATCAAATCCTATGAAATATTCTATAATGTATTAATTAAATCATTCCCTTAGTAAAAGAAATATATTTCTAATAAAAATATACATCAGGGTTTTATAACATTTCATATAGAAAAATATATTTTACACTATTTGATAATAATTTTAATGAAATGAATTTATCATGTAAAAATATTCACTGACAAATGAGTTATATAATGGTTAGGAAAGAATATAAAGTATTTTGATGTTAAATAGTTATTTTCAAAAATATTTGTAATGGGAAATAATTTTTTGAACTAATAAATTTGATATATACTATTAATTTATATTTGAAATAAAATTTATTGAATATATAATCAATAAAATAATTTAAATTTAATCAAATGGTTTTAATCGGGTAATAAATAAATGTAAACTTTGTCTTATACTTCAAATGTTTTTTCTAAAAAAAATTGGTTTTATTTTTCCATTTGATTTTCAATATTTCATTCACTTATAGTAATTGAATTTGGTAATATAAAACCCATATTTTGAGTCATATTTTTATTATTTTTTAATTAAGCCACATTAATTTTTGGTTGTAATAAAAATTAATAAAAAAACTTTTTATCATTGATTATGTATAAAATAGGTGTATCGACTTGGGGGTGGTGTAACATAGATGTTAGGGTAAAATATAAACATAAAATAGATAAATAATATTTTTAATGATATTTCAAAAATATCATATCATATATTGTATGTCATTTCTATTTTTTAAAATTTCACATTAATCAAATCTTAAAATAATGAAATATTTTGTGTAAATAAATGTTTTCCCATATCCTCTACTATAAAAGTACTTAACATCTCCTATAATGTTCAAAAAAATTGTTCTTTATATATTATCCATGGAAATCCCAAAACCATGCTATCTTACAATCATTCATTATTAAGCTCCTTGGAATACACTAAAACCACCATAAGAATGCATATGTTTTTATACATATGAGGACTTTTAATGAATGGTAATTTTAACATCTCAAAACATTCGTGTGATTTTTTTTTATTGAATTATTTCGAGATCGAAAAATTTAACGACATATGATTCCGAGACATAGAGAGCCGAGAATGGGATTTTGACATTTTTAGGGTATATTCATTAAACCAGCGAGCTGGATTTTCTATCTTTTGAACCAGTGCTCAGATTAAAAATTTTAGGGAAACGTTGATTTCAGAATGTGTAGATTCTCTTAGAAATAACTTAACATCTACTGACAAGGGCCGAGAAAAAATGTTAATTTTCATATTTTTCGATAAAAATTAATGAAATAATATATATGTATTATTTTATTTTATTTCTCAAAATTGAGTGGCGGACAATGATATTGCAGGGCAGTGACGAGTTAGTGATGATGCACATTAATGAGTCATATTAATGGATCGTCAACTCACAGCATAACAGAACTTTAATGAAGCGTAACAACTACACAGTTTCATAAAAATATAAAATAGCAACGTGAAGTCACATACTAAAAAAAATAATGCGACATGATCCTATTTATAGTTTATCTCTCTGGGAATATATGGATTTAAAATTTGGAGGATTCTCTAGAGAACCTCTGATGGTCTTCCACAATAGAGAATAATTATGAACATTGAAAAAGAATCATCATCATTGATGACTTTCGATGATCGGTGTGGGGAAGTGATGTGGACATATTAATCCCTTGAGGAAAAACACCATGAAATCAGATGTCATAAGTGGTAGGGGTGTTGGATTCGATATTCTTCCTCATTATTTCATAAAAAAGTGAAACAAGATCAACCCAAGAACAGATTGTTCTAGGATTCGATTGTAATGCAGGATGCTGATTTATTGTTGGGGTTATTTTATTTTGGTCCAAATCATGCCATGGAATTATTGAACAGAAACACCTTGTACCTCCCCTGTCATTAAAACACTAACGTGAAGGCCCTGGGATGACACGAATAAGGCCTAAGCACCCCCAAATGTGCTTTCATAATCTTCGTAATCTCGAAATGATATCAAGGAAGGTTTGGGATCCTCACGATGAAGGGGGAACTCCTTGGATGCCACAGACGTATATGGATCAAAGAACAGAACACTATTGTGCATATGGAGGTCCCCTATTATTCTATCCAGCACTGTATGCAGTGACGGCCAGCCTCACTGGCTACGTGGAAGAGGAAACCTCCAATGGTAGGGTGCGTTGACCGGGAAGCCATATCTCGGCAGCCGCGGCGGCGCGTTAGACGCCGTGGAGCCAAGAGGGGCACAACATGGAAGGACTACCAACATCTAGCCCATCTAAACAGATAATGATGCCATGGTATGTCAACCGTGGATGGTGGAAGGGCCTCGTACCCGTGTGGATAGGGGCAAGCTAGACATAATCTCCAAGTTGCATCCCATGTAGTTGGGACCACTGAGTAAACCACATGGAAGGTCCCCAGCTGGCAGGCCGAGCCCCCGGTGTGTCGAACCCATGGTGATGGTCCATAACTTTACCTACTGAGCAAGACCCACACCAGTTGTCAAGATTCTCACCCCTTTGAGTTGGGCTATACTAGAGCATGTCATTGGGAAACTTGACGAGCTGGACCCTTGGCCAAAAGGGTCGGGTGCAGCATGGCGTATTAGGCCTAGCCCACTGGATAGGCTAGACTAAACTATCCTCATCCCACACCAGGTTGGTTTGAGTCTACCTTAATGAACTGGGGTATGTGGGACCCTCCACCCAGGTTGGTCAGGTCGGTATGCATGGGTCGAACCGAGCCTACTCACAATTGATCCCCTATTCTCAAAAACACATGTGTCTTGAAAAATGTGTTTTTGATTGATGAGCTGTTAGCGGCGTTGGGAACCTCTTGAAAAACAAGATATTTTTCAACACCTTATAGTGACATTAGTTGATGTCGAGTTTCATTGAAGGGCTTAAGGAGCGGTTCCTCCAAGAACGCTACGTAAAAACCATGCAACTGGATGAAACCTGAAAACTTCTAACTTTAATCCTAGTGGTATGCACTTCTTTGTGACATTCCAGGACCATTTTGGGAAGCACCTCTCTATGAGAATACAGGCCCATGGTATGCGATTAAGTGGAGTACCTTAGTTTGCCATGACAAGTAGGATGCACCTATCTATGACTTTGCAGGCCCACGATACATGATGGGGAGGAGTACATAAGTAGTCAAAAGTTAATGGGAAGAACGTATTCATGACATTGAAGTCTCACGGCACTCTCTAGAGGAAGAGTTCTCCAGGATTTGAGGTGTTCAGTTATGTGACTGATGACACTACTATTACCACCCTAGAATATTCCTAGTGTGAGATGTATCATGTTTCATTCTTTATATTGACGAATTATTGTGTGGAATTTCCTTTTTGTTTCAGGGTCCCTACTGAGTTCTGTGTTACTCGCCCCTACGTAGGCTTCATCTGTAAACATTTTGTTTGGGTCAGATGATTGATGTTTCAACATAGGTTCTCTGGGATATGGTACTAATGGATGCTATAACGGTGGACATGGTGGCCCAAGAACACCGATTCCCAGTATAACTGGGCAGAAATGAAAAACCAATTCAGCTTCCAGTAGATTCACTAATCTCACGATCAAGTGGGTTTTTTATGTGGATAGAAATCAGAGATTATTTTTTTGTAAATTCTATTTTATGTTCTTCGTTGGGTTTTTATTCTATCCCACATACATTCACTTGTACACTCACTCAGCATTTTTTTGGGTATACTTGTTTCCACCCTTTTAGTGTGTTGCAAAGTGGTTGGGAGTGTGTGTGTGTGTAGGTGATTAGGAAAATTAATTCCACATGTAGGTCAACTTATTTGGATACAGTCTACAGCCCCAGGACATCGAGAGGCAGGCATGGGTTTGTCAGTACACAGGACCCGGGGGAGGGGTCGTGACAAATTGGCATTAGAGGGAAGTCGGTCCTAAAACAAATATAGGGAGTCTATTGTATTTTATTGGGGAAAAGGTTTTAAGTGTTATGATACTAACTATCTGATTCAAGAAGTCCAATGTTGGTGTGGTAGCTGACATATCCATACTCCAAGACCTTGAATTCTGTTTTCGACTCAATACAAAAAAACACTAGTTTCATAAGTGTATTGTTTTTGAATAAGTGTCATCTCCCTATGTATCCTTCGGACAATTAATGATCATGACCTATCTCTGGATGCCTCCATGTAGAAAAACAGTCAGGATCCTGATTCGAGGTCTTGAAAATTTCCCACCATGCGATGAGGCATTTGTTCAGAGACAAGTTCTAGATATGGGCCCACCATGCGATGACCTATCTATACTATATCTCATTGACTTATAAAAAATCACATTCATTTCTCATCATAGTTAAAAATTATATTGACATAGATACACCAATTTATTTAATCATTACTATCATTTTCATTAAATATCATGTAAAATTTTCATGATAAATGAAAAAATGGACAATAGTTTGGGTTTTCTATAACTATACAATGATTCTAATTTCTCTGTGAAGTGACATATCAAAAAAAATCATTTGAGTAATATACATTCATAAACATCACTGTGATCATTAGAAAATATATAATAATTAACATATAAAATCAAAAATAATGATGTAGTTTGGATATTAACTAAAAATTAAATGTTATGAAGACATATTTTTCTTGAATTCCAACTCAATTACTCTCCATGATTGATGTACCCTGACATTGTATCTTGATTAATTCCAAAGAGGACCTATTTTTGTTTTCAAATTGTGTTGTAATCATAATCATATTAGAATCCAATGGGTTATTCCATATTAATAGCTTTATTTATTTCACAATTTTGAAAGGATGAGTTGAGATGCATAGAAATGAATTTGAAATTTATTTGAGTAGAAATTCGATGAAATATTTTTATAGTTCCATGTATGGAAACTGGGTAAAATGTATCATCAAAATCAATTTTCTCAACTTGAGAATCTACATCACCTGCAAGTTTAACTATATTTCTGATAACACTTTCATAATCATTTTAAAGTTTTATAAATATGAATATTTTTTGATGAAATTATTCTCTATTTTTATTAGAAGTGGATCCCATGTTTTTATTTCATTAATTTTATACGTCTCATAGGTCATAACATTTATAAACTCATTTGGTGTAAATTATTCTTCAAATTTTTTGTGTTCCATTTTTGGGGAGGAAGATGATTTGGGTAGTTCCCATAAATTTTCTTCTTTTTTTGACTCCCGTATATTTTCTCCAAATATTTCACTTCATTAAATTATTTCATGTCACATGAACCAATTCTTATGAACTTATACATTCCTTCTTAATCTTTGATATATGCAGTGTAATTTCCTGACATGTTGGATCCATTAAAATACATAAAATTTTAAATATATTTTGTCACGTGCTACAATAAATTTATACAAACCATAACATGTTAATATGTAATTATTAATAAATCTGTAAAAACACAAATATGGTATACCATTAAAAATTATTACATTTAAAATGTAAATGATTTATAAGTGTTAATATTTAAGTGTTCTTTCCAATAAGAGTTTATTTCTATTTATTATTCATTTATTGATTTTTAATTTTCATATTTTAGAATTTATATTTGATAAAGAGAAATTATCTATTGAATTCCTCATAAGAAATATATACATAAATGTATTTTTGAGTCACTTTAAAAACAACTAATCCTTATTTGAATAAAGAAAATACAAATTTTATTAATGTCATTATTTTTATAAAATTAAATTACATTATATATAAATTCAATGTTCATGAAACAATTTTTTATAAAATTATATATAATATGTAATGAAAAAATAATTTTAAAATTCAATGTTAAAATTATAATCATATGATCAATAGTTTGAATGTGTATATATCGATTTAATGAAAAATGTTTCTTAGTGTATTTTATAATTTATTATAAAATAATGAAATGATGTTTATTAATATTTTTATTATGTCAATAATTTTCATAGAATAATAATATTATGTTAGTTATTATTAATGGTATTGATTATTCTATCATCATCATAAATCATTTATAAAAATTAACCATTTTTATGAAATGTTTTTTTTCATACATGGACTAAAATTTTGAATAATTTACCTATACATAGAATGTTTATTTGATAAAGTGATTATTATATTTTATATATTAATTTCAATAAACTTTAATACTAAAAATTTATTTTTTATGTAAAAAAATTTATTAGTTGTATTTATTCAAGTTACCATGATTATAGTGAAACATTTATTTCAATATAAATGATATATTATTAACAATAAATTTATATCGATTCAATTAGAATATTATTAATTAAATAATGAATATTATATGATTAATAAAAGAATTAATAAATATATTGGAATTAATTTATTTTTTAATCAATTCTAAATAAAAATAAGAATCCATAATGTTAAAATTGTCTTTTTTAATCAAGGACATTTTTTGAAAATTATCAGTATTAAATTAAAGCATAACATTATAATTTTTAAAAATTTAATTTAACTAATGTTTGTTAAATTTAGATCCATTATAACATAATTTGGTTAGGTAGATTATATTTTTTATGCCCAATGAAAATAACATTCTTAAAAACAATGTGACACATTTAAAAGTAAAAGTGTAAAATTTAAAATCAAAATGATATAAGACGTATAACTAGTTTAGAAAATGTGTGATAAGCCACTTTTTGTATTTATGAACCAAAATGTACCATGAAATCAATATTTTTAAATCTTTCCATCCATTTACCTTGAAATTAGGTCCTAGAATTATCAAAATATAATGGGTGCTTCTAGAACATCCATTTCCCAGTATTATAAATGGGGTACAATTGAAGAAATTAAATAACCTATCACTTTATGATTCCAATGTGAATATCTGAAATGTTTCTCTCCCTAGAACCATCTCCCACAAATATAATCCACTAGTAACTCATAGTTATCATAATATTTTCAATTTCAAGGAATATATGAAGGGAAAACTAAATTATCTAACATAAGTGTTATCTCATATTATGATTTTATTATTAATCTTACTCGTTGAAATATATTCTAAAAATAGTATTTTTATGACATTAAAATTATTTGTATACATTTTATAAAATTAGAAGTAAAATACTCATTTATTTTTTTACACACCCTTAGTAACATCATTATTATATGGGGTTGACAACTGCCACAATTAAGTGAGAGTATTTTCATTTGACACCAAATTTAATTTATGTTACTAGTATTGGTAATGATTAGTAAATGCAAAATATATCATATCATTATAGTCCTTAAATTTTATTTTAATATATAAATTCACCATATCTGAAACGTTGAGAAACGAGACCACTTATAATAGGTTTATATTGATCAACACTTCCATAATCAAATATATTTAAATTTTTATTAATTATTATTATCATAAATTATACAAAATATATAAATCATGTTCACCATCATAAAAAGTAAATATATTATCATTATTAATCATTAATAATTAATATATTTCCAAATAAATACCTCATTCAACATACATGACTATTGAGTTAAAGGGTGTTTTGTGGTCAATTTAATAATATATGTGAATATTTATTTAAAAGTGTTTTATATCTGACTATTGAAACATTAAAACTATTTTTATTTTTATCTAATAAGAAAATAGTTTTTTAATATTTTTCTACAAACATTACGTTTATTATTTTCTTTATTGTTAATGTGTCATTATTATTCTCTAAAATCTCCACAATAAGTCAATATCAGGATTGTCTTCACAAAACATAACCAAAATTCGAGTAGAAATAAATTGGCATATTTTAAATAAATATAATATTTTAATTATATGATACTATATTTTCTATTGATATTGAATGTGGTATCATGTTAGGGGAAATTATATCAAATTATTATACATGCGCATAACAGTTAAAGTTATTATGACACTACGGTCATAATACTCAAGAAATAATTAAAATACAATTGAAGAAATATAAAAATAATGATCATAAAAGGGAAATATTTTCTAGTAATGCTATAAAATAGTTTACCATTTTATCTAAATTTTTTATTTGTTGTTAGATTCACATTCACAATGTAATAAATAATAGTTAGGGTTTTCTATCTAAAGTTCAACTTCATTATTGCATGATTCGAGGTTTTTCACCAATTTTTATTTGATGTGATGGAGAGAATTAAAATTTTCATTTAGAAGATAAATTTACTTATTTAAATTAGTACTGATGTTTCATTAAATTGTTTCCCTCTCTTTTCCATTTAATTCATATGTTACCATTATTAAGACAGTTTCATCTCATAAGGTCCACATTTAAGACACTTATTGTTCTATTAAACTAAAAAAATTTAAATTGTATATATTCTACAAATTAGATATTTACAATTATTTATATTATTTATTATTGGTATTGTTAATACAAAAACACATTCAAATTCGTCAATGTGTTTTTATTGAAATGTTTCTTAGTCCGTAGGGGATTCTTAATCTCAAACAAAAATCCCATAAGATATGATAAATCTAAACAAAATGTTCCCTTCTTAATGATGAAAACCCTACCATATTTTCATTTTTTAAAATTATTATCATATATTTAACAAATTAAATGTTATTTTTGAATTTTTACCGATCATTGTGTTTTTGTACCATATATAAAATGGTTTTATGGGTTTTTCATTATTTGAATCATTTAATTGGGTTAAAATTACATGTCCTTTTCTTATGTCTTTCATGATTTAAAGATTATAACCTTTGTACATTTCAGAATGTATTATTATATATTTTCATGGGAAATGATGTTACAAACCAATATATTCTTTCTCATTAATTTTATTGTTTCATTAAATAAAATTTTATATAAATAATTACAATTTTTAATGGATTTTTGTTCAATGTCCTTTTTCTCCAAAAAATTCTCAATTAACTAGTTTAAAATAAAATCATTTTTTCTCTAAAGAACATTTTATTCCCATTATTACAATTTAATTAAATGATATATTTATGTTTTTTAACAAAGTGTGTTTTGAACATGGTTATTCATAAATTCTCAAAAATATTTTCCATACATTCAAGATATGAAATTTTATCATCCAATCTAATAATTTTTTGTAACTTTAGTGCATTAATATTAAAGTTTTTCTTTAATAATGAATATTTTTAAAATTTTAATTGTTTATTTGTTAGTACCCTTTTTACAGATTTATTAATTCTTTAATTTCCCATTATTAAAGACTCTATGAAATTTAAATGTTTTCAATGTAATTTCACATTCCATTTTTTATAACATTATGTCATATTTAGTCGTACCATATTAAATATTCTATTAGAATGATATGTTTTCAATGTATTTTCCCATATCATTTTTTATAACAATTATGTAAATTCAAGGATGTTTTGTTTAGAAAACAACATATTATAGTTTTAAATATTCTAACCATTCCTATATGATTTTTTAAACAAGTAATTAATTAAATGTTTTTACAATGTTAATTTAAATTCCTTTAATTTTCACATCTATTTACCCAATGAAGGTTATTATTAATTATATGATGTTTTGATCACTATTTATAATTTATTAGGAAATAATTTATTTATGGAAATTAGATTTTTCATATTTTTGTATTTTTTATATTCATGTTATGAGAGGATTTTACATGTTTTAGTAAAGGGATTCACATTCAATGGGTTCTTCATTAGATAATGAAGTATTAGTTTTCATCTCGCTTTCAAATTTATGGATATTGTGATTTGTGGTACATATATATCTATCCAATGATCTTGGTAAATGATTATATCTTATGATATAAAAATGATATATGAATAAAAAAATTATAGTTTCACAATGACTGAGTGTGATGGTGTTAATCTCCACAAATAGTTTTATGTGTGAATAGTTGAGCAAGTGTCAATGTTCATAAAGGGTGAGTGTGATAACATTGTGTTGTAGTCATTATTTTCAACATAAAAAGGGAGGTTAGTTGAAATGTTAACAAGAATAATAAATCATATGATTATGACAGTGAAACAATTTATATAGATTATCATTTTATTTAATTTATTCGTTTTTAATACTTATTTTGGGAGTATTCCTCACTTTTATATCATTATCACATGATTTATGATAATTATTAATTCCATAAAATAGTTCATTAATTATATGGTTTTTTAATGATCTTCATATGATATTTCATTCCACCATAATGTTATATAATATAATTCTTTGTGATTTATGATTTTATTACATTATTTATATCTCTCTACTATTAACTACATGGTTTATGATCTAATTCTTTATGATATGTCAATTACCTTACAGATATATTATGATCATTCATTTTCATTTGTTTCAAATCTATAGGATATAAAGATGATTTTATAATGTGATATGTCTATAGAGGCTATATATGATATTGATTATGATGAAATTTTCATAAGTGTAGTTAATGTGTCGTTTAGAAGGAGAATATTTAGGGTAGAAGACATTTATATTATTAAGATATGTAAATATTGTGATAAATATTTTCAAAATCATGGGATTTATTTATTATTTATGTTATTATTCACTTCAGTCACTTCAAATGTTATTAGGGGATATTTTAATTTACATGGAAGTTTGTGGGGTTATTTTTTGAGAATAGTTATATTTTATTTTGTGTTAGGGTTATTTAACCTTTTTAAAAACCATATAGATGAGTCTATGTATAGCATGATATCCTGAAATATTTTAAATTATTTACTTAGTGGTTTTCCACGTAATAGATCCATGTTTAGAGATAGTAATATGCATGAAAATTTGGAATAGATGCACTGAGGGTTAATAACTTGAACAAGGGTTATGTGGTAATTGATTCAATTATAACTAGGAAGCATAATAAGATTATATATATCTACATAGATTTCCAGATTCTCCAAATGTATTTTATTTGGACGTTAAAATTATCTTCATCAACCATTATAAGATATTTATTTCATATATTAATTGAGGAATTATGTTGATATGGATTAAATAATATAACCTAATGAAACATTGTTAGATCCATAAGTGTTTTATGATTAAACACATATGAAATAGTTGAATTGAAAGTATAAAAGGTTTGATGATAGTGTAAATATATTGGAAATCATATGATTTATATTTAATATTCATTAAATTGATCTATTTTTGATATTATAATACCCTGTTTTGCTTAATCATGATTAAATAAATGAATTTTTGAAAGACATATCTCTAAGAACTATAGTAATGTATAATTAGAATAACCCATTTCAAAGTCTTGTGATGGATAATGAGGTGGATATCTCTATAGATGATGTATATTGATTTTATCCTTGACCTTTTACATTCATTCTTTAGTCACCGATAAATAAATTGTGAGGATGGAATTTATATTTGGGGGGGGGGGTAAAATGTAATAACCTGGATTTTAGATCCATTAAAATATATTTTTTATTTAAAAATGGGTCACTGCAACCAATGTAAACAAACCACACTCTATTGTGATGAAAAATATTATTTAATCAGTACAAAAACATATAATTTAAAATTCAATAATATTAAAATTTGAATGTAAATACTTAAATGAGTAATTATTGAAAATGTTATATCCAATAGAAATTGTTCACTTATTATTTTTCATATTAATTCAAATATATAAATTATAATTTTGTGTATTTATATTAGATAATTTAAAATTAAATTGTTTTATTATTCATAGAAAAATTATATTATGATTTATTATTATGATTTTTCCTAATTATTAAATTTTTATAGGAATAATGGAAATACTGATATTATTAATGTCATAACATTTATGAATTTATTTAATCATATAAATACATAGTATTAATTTGAAAACATTTTCATTAAAATTATTTATAATAAATGATGATAAGTAATATTAAAATTGTTTTTTAAATTTTAAATTATATCCCCAACATTTAGAAAATATATGTTGTGATTTTAGGATTTTTTTCAACTGTTCTATTTAATTAATTATAAAATTAGGAAATAATGTTCTTGATTCATTTTATTGTTAAAAAAATTCAAAATAATATTTATTTTAATATCATTTAAATGAATTAAATGGTTATTTTAATACAAAAAATAAATCATGTTTCAAGAACATAATCTTGTTCAGTAAATGGTGTTTTGAATGCTATATGTGCTAACACTAAGAATAATTTCCATATACATAGATAATTAATTTATAAAATTATTTATAAAATATTAGGTAATAATTTTCATTAGGTTAATTTCTTCCAATTTCATTTTTAGGCTTAATATTGAATTTTTTATGATTAATTATAATTATCATGATTATGGTTATATAATTATTGTATAATTATTATTTTAATTGTATATGAATGTTTAAATAAAATTAAATAAATTTAAATAAATTAAATAATTTATATGGTATGATTTCCAAAAATTAATTATATATATAAACAATCATTTAATTTGTAAACAACATTAAATATGATTTAGAATCTAAAATAGTGAAAATGTCATTTTTTATTAAAAAATATTATTAAAAATTATATGTTTTAAATTAAATTTTAATTTTTTAAAACATACAAATCTATCATTAATAAATATATATTAAATTTGGTTTCATATAAATTAAATATATTGTATATTGTATATATTATATGTTTAGTATACCAAAAATATCTCTTACTTAAAATATAAGGGGTGTTTTCAAAAGGTTCATTTTCCACTATTATAAAAGGGGATCCCATGAACCCTTTCTGAAAAACACATATATTTCTAATTCCTCCTATAAAATATTTTGATTTATTATGTCATGAACAATATCCAAATAAACATAATCATATGTTCAATCATATTTAGACTAATCACTTCATTTTCAAGGGAAATTCTTTGAGCAAAATCTTGTTTTATTTCATGACCCATTCCCCCGGGGTCAGTATCATGACTACCCCAAACCCGCCTTCCATAGGCCAGTGGCTCGTGACAAGCACCAAAGGCGTAATTCCCTAAAACAGGGAAGGCATTGCCTTTATAAATCATAAACACACATTACCAGAGTAAAAGTGGAAGCAAACACTAATTAAAAGCTGTATAACATGTGTACTAAATATAAAAGGGCTAGAAATTCAATCCCAACAGTAAAGTACAAGGAAAGGACCAGGAACTACAACTCAAAAGACAAACAGCTAGAAGGTGTCTCGCAGCTCTTAGATCGTCCAGCACTGATCCTACGTAAAGGGTAGGTACAGATAGCCTACCCAGTTCTCCATGTCCATCTGTCTCCTCTGGGTACCGAATCCTCATGAGGTCCACCACCAGGTACCGTCCAATCCTCGTACTCTCCACCTCAGTCAGCATTGTCCATCTTCTGCATCCAAACCAATGAGGTGCGGGTATTGCCCATGCTGGGGTGCGTATAACGATACTCATTAGGGGCCCTCAGACCCTCACGGTCTCATAAAATCCAGCAAGGATAAACCACAAAGTATGATTTTAATGGATATCCATTACTTAGGTATATTCCCATACATATAACTAAGTTATCAATTAAACCATCTCAATCATGAGGAAAACACAAAGGTCAAGGACTCAGCTCAAACTAGGATTTTCATTATCAAAACCAAGGCTACTGGAGAACTCATTCTCTGTCGATTAAAGTGGGCATGTCATGACACTGAGGTGGTTCTCAGTAACCTTACATTGTTGATGTACTCCTCCTATCGAGTACCACGGGTCTGCTGCCAACTACCAGGCGCTCCATCCGCTATGGGTCTGCCGTAAAATATCAATCACTCCCCCTAATATCTTACAAAGTTACTCCTTCTATCGAGTACCATGGGTGTGCCGCCAAATTCTGGGCTCTCCTCCACCACGGGTCTGCCGCCAAATATCGGGCCCTCCCCACTAGGTTAGTCGAATCACTCCGAGTCGAATCGGTCAAGCAGTCGTCAGGTCTGTCAGCTACTATGTCTCCGCACTCTCTATGCTCATCTCTGGGAGGATCCACTCCACGAGAAACTATTCGATACTCCAAAGTTCATGAAGTCTCATGTGGATGTTTCTAAAAGGAGCTCCACTTCATAGAGGTCTCAACGCAATAGACGACACTTCAATCAGACGCCCGGTTTGTTAGTTATTTTCATTTCCGTCCTAGGGGTCAAGTTGGTTTTTAGGTTCAACCCCACCCGACCATACTCAAACTATGTCCAAAACTCAAGTGATATATGCCAAATGAATATTATCATTCCCTTATTTCTTTCACCGTAGATGGATTGTCTATCAGACACCTGTAGCCTGAGTTATGGGCGATTAGGTGTAATCGGGTCTGACGGGTTCGGGTCCGGCCTTACCCTGTCATACCGACCCGACCAAACCCGACCGCGATCCAAACTGGGATCTGACCCATTCCGTATGATTGACCCGACCCGAAGGGGTGTCCCGGCCTGAAGGCGGCCATGCCCGATTGGCTAGTCGTGTGGCCTGGCCCGGCTGGTCTTGTGGTCTGGCCCGACCGGCCGCCCAGCCTGGCCCGGCTGGCCGCGAGGCCTGGCCCTACTGGTAGTGTGGCCCAACGGCTGGCCGAGGGGCCTGGCTGGCTAGCCGGGGGGTTGATCCAGCTGGCCGGCCGTGGGGCCTGGCCTACCACACCATGATGCCCAGCTATCCATGTCGTGGTGGGGGGGGGGGGTGTCGCGCCCCCTTTGTTCGTAACGGCCGGTGCATGGCACCGACCCCTATAACCATGGGACGCGAACAGTCTCTCCTGTGTAGCATGCACCGGCGTCTGACTCATCCCTCCACCCTCCCCTATTCACCGTATCCTTTGGTCGCGGGTCTTTCCCAGCACGGCACGACGGCGCCGAGCCCCTACTGTCCTGATGCGGCCCACCCGGGCCGCGGTCATACACCCCTGGCATGGCGTGATGGCGTCGTGCCCCTCCACATAATCCCTCCCTAGTCGCGACCTCCTCCTGGTCTATGCGCGGTGCGACAGTGCCATGTGCATCGGCTACGGCCCATCATGGTTGTAGCTCTCCTCCACATAGCAAGGCGGTGCCACACCCTCTTGGCAACCCGGTGGCCTATTTGCCGCTGGTTTCTTTCACGATCGGCCCATCACTGATCACTATTTTTCTCCGCGGTCCGTCCCTCCATCATCAAAAAACAATATCACGCAAAGGGGGGGGGGGGTCGGCCGTGTTGGTGCGGTCCGAACCCTTCCTTGTAATTGTGATATCATTCGTTTCTCAAAGCACACAACATACGTCGTGGTACAGAGGGTAATATTTAATCATAAAATAACCCCTACCATGCTTGACGATTGTTCACTGATGAAGTCATGGGAAAAGGTGGCTCCATTTCATTGACATCGAGAAAGAAAAAGATGAGGATGGTGTCACTGGTGTTCATCAAGGATGGAGCTCCATTCTTTGTTCTTGTTGAATAAGGAAGAAGAAGTTCGTCGACATTCCTCGCATTCTTAGCGTTCTTCGTTTGAATAACAGTTATCCATTAAGAGATTTTTCAAACAATCTCCTTATAAGATAATTTCCAACCCCAAATAAAATAATAGTCTTTCTATTATTTTATGTGTTGGCACGTAATTCAAAAGGGTGAACTAATAACTCAGCTCCACCCAGTGATATCATGTGCATTGGCACAATAAATTTGTGGGGGAAGGTGGAGAGTTACAAGGGGTTAGAGATCGTGTGGTCCCCATGTTAATTAACCTCCCAAGGGAGGTTATGTTCTGGTAGGACCCACCACCATAACCTCTCATGGGAGGTTATGGTGTGGTGGCCCCCACTCCTAACCTCCTCTTGGATATTTTAACCACCATAAGAAAATTAAAGCTAACTGTTTATTTTTAATCAATTTAATTAAAAACCCCAAAATCTAACTTCCATTATCTTTAGAAAGAAACTACAGTGAAGGTCATAATAAGAAATCACCAATTTTGGTAGTTCAACGGTGCCCTCGAAATTTGAATCCAAACAACGGTTCGAAAGTTATATAATCTTGGTCACACGTTTATTGAACTTACCTAAGAAAAACATCAGAAATTGATTATGGGCACACTGGTCCTTGGAATCAAATGCCTTCAGAAACTGCGGACACGTAAAATTCTGATGTATTTAATAAAAAAAATTCCATAGAAATTCCAGGTCTTTAAATTCTCCCCACTTCAGGGCTTTACGTCCCCTTAAGCTATAACTCACACTAAGGGAACAAAAGAGGGTACTGAGCATGCATCTGAGCCTCCCACTCCCATTTGCTCTCTGGGAGGTTCCTGTGCTGCCAACGACCGCATACCGGAGGTATCGACCATCCATTTAGGACCCACTCCTATCGATCCTCAGTCTCTAGTGGAACCTTTGTGGAAGTCTCCCCATCATCAATGTCCAGCTCCACACGGTTGATGATGTGGTATGGGTCGTCCAAAAATCTTCTCAGCTAAGACACGTGGAAGACGTCGTGCACCTGATGCAGCTGAGGTGGATGATCCAAGCAATATTCCACCTCACCTACTCTGCTGAGGACCTGGAAAGGTCCAATGAATCACAGAGATAACTTAACGCCTTGGCCAAATCTTTGTATAACTTTTGAAGGTGAGACCCATAGGAAGACGTGGTCACCATCCTCGAACTCCAAAGGTCTCTGTCTCCTATCATCATACAACTTCTGTCTAATCTGTGCAGTTTTAATCCACCCTTGGATGATATGTACCTTATCTGTGGTATCATGTACCATGTCTGGTCCCACTAGTGCCGACTTCCCTGTGTCTGTCCAGCACAGTGGCGATCTGCAAGGCAAACTATACAAGGCCTCAAAAGGTGTCATTCCAATGGTGGAGTGATAGTTTTTGTTGTAGTCAAACTCCACCAAAGGTAATCGGACCTCCCAGATGTGACCAAAGTCAAGGACATGTGCAAAAAACATGTCCTCAATGGTCTGAATGGTCCTCTATGTCTGACCATCCATCTGAGGATAGAAACCAGTGCTCAAGCAAAGATGTGTCCTGGAAGCCTCTCGCAGCCCCTTCCATAGCCTGGAAGTGAAGCGTGCGTCACGTTCAGAGACAATTGAGGAAGGTACTCCATGGAAACGAACTATCTTTTTCACACAAAGGCATCCCATTCTCTCCACTTATCCCTACTCTTTGATCGGTAGGAAATGGGAATGAGTCAGTCAACGATCACCCATATCGAATCGTGACTCCTGGATGTACGTGGAAGACCCATCATGAAGTCCATGGATATTTCATCCCACTTCTACTCTAGGACCTTTAAGGGATGAACCAAGCCAGCAGGTACCTAGTGCTCCGCCTTCACTTGCTGACCAGTGAGGTATCAAGAGACAAACTCTACTACGACCTTCTTCATACATGGCCACCAATGCTGTAATCGAAGGTCCGAGTACATATTCACCACTCCTGTGTGCACCGCTAGAGGGTAAGTGTGGGACTCCCTCAACTCCTCCTCCTAAGGTGAGAATGGTACCAAGTTATGTCTTATAAAGAGGATGAAGTGCTCCCCACCTTCATAAAATCCATCAGCAATCTGCCCTGTGGATATCTAAGCATGTCGCGTCTCAAAGTCAGTGTCTCCATGCTGCGCCTCCCTGACTCACTAGAGAAGTGTATATGTGACTGTAAGAGACTGAAGGTAGGCTGCTCCATCCCTATCCATAAAGGATAACTGTAAGGTTTCCATCTGTTATGTCGCCTCTCCTAGAAGCTGAATACTGGTCCTCCTGCTATGCGCATCCGCAAAAACGTTCCCCTTCCCTAGAGTAAATTCTATCTCAAAGTCATAGTCTTGGAGGAACTCAAGACACCATAGTCGTATAAGGTTCAGGTCCTTCTGATAGAAGATATACCTGAGACTCTTGTGATCAGAGTACATGAAAAAACGTTCGCCCATCTGATAGTGTCGCCACATCTTCAAGGTGAATACCACTATTACTAACTCTTGGTCATGGGTAGCGTAGTTCAGATCGTGCTGTCTCAACTACTGAGAACCATTAGCGATCACTGCTTTCTCCTACATCAGAACACACCCATGTCTAGTCCCTCATGTGTCGCAGTAGACTACATACTCCATTCCTTCATATTGAATCCTCAAAATGGGGGCACTAGTCATTCTCTTCCGCAGCTCTTGAAAGATCTCTAGGAATATCTCCGACCACACAAAGGGTTTCCCCTTCTTCATCAAGGCTGATAATGGTGATGCAACTCTTGATAAGTCTGGAACGAATCTCCGATATTATCCATCTAGGCACAGAAATCTTTGTACATCCGTCACACACTTGGGTGGCTCCCAAGAATGTACCAATTCGATTTTCACTAAATCCACTATAACTCCAGCCTTTGAGACGACATGTCCCAAAAAGAGAACCTCTCGAATCCAAAACTGGAACTTCGAGAGCTTACCATAAAACTGGTGCTCTCAGAGTGTGTCTAGTACTACCTGCAAATGGTAGGCCTGATCCTCCTTAGTAGTTGAGTAGATAAAATTGCCGTCAATAAAGACTAAAACAAAGCGATAGAGGTAGGGCTGGAAGATCATGTTCATGAGACTCATAAATATTGTTGGTGTGTTGGTTACACCGAAGGGAATAACCAAGAACTCATAGTGGTCATAACGACACCTTAAGGCCGTCTTCTACACATCATCGTCTCGAACTCTGAGCTGGTGATAGCCTGATCTAAGGTTTAGCTTCGAGAACAATCGTGCTCCCTTGAGCTGATCAAAGAGGTCATCAATCCTCAGGAGTGGGTACTTGTTCTTCACAGTCACCTGGTTGAGGCGACAGTAGTAGACACAGAGACTCATGCTCTCGTCCATCTTCTTGGCGAACATAATCTGTGCTTCCCAGGGAGAATCATTAGGCCGGCTGAATCCCTTCCCATGCATGTCCTCCAGCTATACCCTCAGCTCGCGAAGCTCATTGGGAGCCATCTGATATGTTGGAGTAGATATCGATGTCATCTCTGGTTACATGTAAAAGTAAAAGTCCACCTCTCCATGTGGATGTAGTCTTGGAACATCATCAGGGAAAACATCCACGTACTGGTCCACCACTACAGGATAAGTCGGACTCTCCACATCAACTTCTTTGAGGGTAAGGCAAGCCAACTGGTGAGTGATTGGTTTCACCCTCCTCCTCGTAAGTCTTTCATGTGCCGCAAAGGTTCCCTTCTCACAAGTAAAGGTGAACATGGTACCATCCATGCAGACACACCACGCTTTTCACCTGATACAGTCGATCTGAGCATGAACTGTAGATAACTAGGCCATACCCAAGATGATGATGTATGCCCTCGACGTAGCTATGAGGAGATCCCATCCGAATATCTCACCTCCTAGAGTATGCTCACACTTCTGGAACCAGTGCGTAATCGTCGAGTCTAATCTCGTAAGATTATCATGCCACAAGGATCGATCCAATGGCTCCGTCGGAATCTCCAAGCATCAAATGAGGGAAGTGGCTATGAAAGAGTGACTGGAACATGTTCCTATAATAACTCCAGCTAAGGTGGAATAGAAACAGATCATATCAAGAATCATCTCTAGAGTGCCATGGTTGTATTCTTCATCTGCCTAAAGATGTTCTCTCCCATGTCCACCCACTCCCTGCGGTAGGGGTGGACCTCCTGGTGGTGGTGGTGGTGGAAACGCCTCGAAGCATCGTCCACCACCAGCTGTAGGGGCAGCTCATCTGGCACATCCGCCAGCACCCTATGGACCACCTCAAACAAACCTATTCCCTTTCTTAGGAGGTCCCCAATAGTACAATCATGACCTTTAGCAGCTTCCAAAAGCTGCTACTAATTTTCTATAGAGGCCGCCTAGCATCCGCCAATCGGTGGCCTCTTTTGGCCCGTTGCTGTTACTATTAGCGACCGCCACTTGGAGGACACTGTAGGCATGCCGGGATAGGCTTGAGCAGCCACCATTTTGCAGCCGCTGTAGCCCAGACCTCTGGGGGCTACCGAATGGGGGCCACTACATGTGGCGATGGAAACACCTTTAGCGGCCTCTAAATGGCAGCCGCTATATGCTATCCCTTATGCGGCCTCCAAATGGAGGCCGCTATAGAATTTTAATTTTTTTAAAAAAAATTCAATTACACAATAATATATACCCTAATAAATCTCATCAGTCATCTTCCAAGATCCACATCCATCATCAAATATAACTGCATAACAAAATTTAATTAAAAAATTAGTACCGAATAAAACCTCAAAAATAAATAATTGAAACAAATTAACATATTTTAATTCAATCTTAATATAACATATCTAAAGTATTTGATTTTCAAAATATATTCATAATTTGGATTACCATTTTAAAATTTTGAAATAATTAATTCTATGGTCTAATTAAATTTTTTTACCTGTGATTTTAGGTCAATCTGATGTCATCCGCTATGAATTTGATTGTTAGACGCCCGTTTTGGCCGTTTATGACACCAGAACTATGTTCTCGGTCACCGAGGCCACACCGCACATCCGATTGAGTAATACCGCACAAACCGCATGACCGATTGATGTGTCTTCTATGTGTACATATCACGAATAATAATTAGACTGTTTCCCTATGATTTTAGGTTAATCCAATGCCGTCCGCTATGAATTTTCCAATTAGACACTCGTTTTGGCCGTTTGTGACACCATAACTGCGTTCTCAATCATTGCGGGCACACAGCACATCCGATTGATATGCTGTCTACTCGACCAATTCATAATTCACTCAACCGTATTTGTCGTCAGATTTCAGGCAATTCCGACTTCGTTCGGCCCTTTTGGACCCCCACGCGCGTTTATGAAGAACGCACAACACTTGAAAACGCATATTGAGTCGTACCGCGCAAATCGCACGACCGATTGACCTGCCTTCTACATGTACACATCAACATTAATATTTAAATTTTTTCCATGTGATATCAGGTCAATCTGATGTCGTCCGCTATGAATTTGACAGTTAAACTCTCGTTTGGGCTCTTTATGATACCAGAACTGCGTTCTCGGTCACCGCAGACACGCGACACATCTGATTGACATGTCATCTGCTCAAACACTTCACAATTCACTCACCCGTATTTGTCGTCTGATTTCGAGCCATTCCAACTTCATTCGGCTCCTTTGGGCCCCCCACGCGTGTTTATGAAGCGCACACAACACTTAAAACGCATATTGAGCCATACCGCGCAAACTGCATGACCGATTGACGTGATTTATACGCGTACAAATCACGAAGAATAATTAGATTTTTTTCCCTTTGATTTTAGGTCAATCTCATGTCGTCCACGATGAATTTGACCGTTAAATGCCTGTTTTGGCCATTTATGACACCAGAACTACTTTCTCGGTCACCACGGGCACACGACAATTCCAATTGACGTTCTGTCTACTCGAACACTTCACAATTCACATACCCATATTTTTCATCTGATTTCAGGCCATTCCTACTTCGTTCGGCATGTTTGGACCCCTGACGCGTGTTTATAAAGCTCGTACAATACTTAAAAAATGCATATTGAGCCATACCGCGCAAACCACCCGGCCGATTGATGTTCCTCCTATACTTACATGTCACGAATAATAATTATATTATTTTCCTGTGATTTCTGGTCAATCCGAAGTCGTTTTCTATGAATTTGACCGTCAGACGCCCGTTTTGGCCATTTATGACCCAGAACTTCGTTCTCGGTCACCGCGGGCACATGACAATTCCAATTGATGTTCCTTCTGCTTGATCACTTCACAATTCACTCAACCATTGATTTTGTCTGATTTCAAGGCATTCCGACTTCATTCGGCCCGTTTGGACCCCCCTCCACGCGTTTATGAAGCACACACAACACTTAAAAAATGCATATTGAGTCGTACCGCGCAAACCGCACATCCGATTGACGTTCCTTCTACATATAACTGTCACGAATAATAATTAAATTGTTTCCCTATGATTTTAGGTCAATATGATGTCGTCTGCTATGAATTTGACCGTTAGACGCCCGTTTTGGCCGTTTATGACACTAGAACTGCGTTCTCAGTCACCCGAGCACACGACACGTCTGATTGTTTTGTCGTCTTCTCAACCACATTACAATTTACTCACCAGTTGATGTCATCTAATTTGAGTCCATTATGACTTTATTCCGCCCATTTGGACCCCCCACGCGCGTTTATGAAGCGCGCACAACAGTTAAAAAATGCATATTGAGCAGTACCACGCAAACCGCACGACCGATTGACATTCCTTCTACACTTACATGTCACTAATAAAATTTATATTGTTTCCCTATGATTTCTGGTCAATCCGTTGTCGTCCACAATTAATTTGACCGTTAGACACCCGTTTTGGCCATTTATGGCACTAGAATTGCATTCTCAGTCACCGCGGGCACACAACACATCTGATTGTTGTGTCTTCTACTCGACCATTTCCCAATTCACTCACCCGTTGATGTTGTCTGATTTTAGGTCATTCTGACTTCTTTCGGCCCATTTGGACCCCACCACGTGCGTTTATGAAGCGCACACAACACTTAGAAAACACATATTGTGTCGTACCGCGCAAACCCCACATCCGATTGATGTGTCATTTGCGCGTACACATTAATAATAATAATTATATTGTTTTCGTGTAATTTCAGGTCAATAAAATATCTTCACGTATGAATTTGACCGTTAGACGCCTGTTTTGGCTGTTTATGACACCAAAACTGCGTTCACGGTCATCGCGGGCACATGACATGTCTGATGGATGTGATGTTTGCTCGAACACAACAAAATTCACTCACCCATTTATGTTGTATGATTTCATGCCATTCTGACTTCGTTCGGCTCATTTGGATCCCCCCACGTGTGTTTGTGAAGCCCGCACAACACTTAAAAAATGAATATTGAGCCATACCATGAAAACCGTACGTCTTATTGACATACCGTCTACGTCTACCCATCAAGAATAATAATTAGATTGTTTCCATGTGATTTTAGGTCAATCCGATGTTGTCCTCTTTGAAGTTGACCGTTAGAAGCCCGTTTTTGCCGTTTAATACACCAGAATTGTGTTCTCAGTTACCACGAGCACACGACACGTCCGATTGAAGTTCCATCAACTCGACCACTTCACAATTTACTCACCCTTATTTTTCGTATGATTTCGGGCCATTCCAATTTCATTCATCCCGTTTGGACCCCCCCACGAGCCTTTATGAAGCGCGCACAACACTTAAAAATCACATATTCAGTTGTACCACACAAACCGCATGACCAATTGATGTGTCGTCTACACATACACGTCACGAATAATAATTAGATTGTTGGCCTATGATTTCTTGTCCATCTGATGTCATCCTCTATGAATTTGACCGTTAGACGCCTATTTTTGCTATTTATGACACCAGAACTGTGTTCTCAGTCATCTCGGGCACACGGCATGTCTGATTGATGTGCCATCTACTCGACCACTTCACAATTCACTCACCTGTATTAGTTGTCGGATTTCAGGCCATTCTGACTTCATTCGGCCTGTTTGGACCCCCCACGCGGGTTTATGAAGCACGCGCAACACTTAAAAAACACATATTGATCCATACCGCGCAAACCACATGACGGATTGACATTCTTTCTATGCGTACATATCATGAATAATAATTATATTGTTTCCCTGTGATTTCAGTTCAATCTGATGTCATATGCTATGAATTTGACCATTAGACTCCCGTTTTGGCCGTTTATGACACCAGAACTGCGTTCTCGGTCATCGCGGGCACACGACACGTCCGATTGACGTGTCGTCTACTAGAAAACTTCAAAATTCACTCACATATATTTTTAATCTTATTTCAAGCCATTCCAACTTTGTTCGGCCCTTTTGGACCCCCCCCCCCCCCCCACACGTTTATGAAGCGCGTGCACCACTTAAAAAACGCATATTGATCCGTACCGCGCACACCGCACATCTGATTAACATGCCGTCAGCGTGTACATGTCACTAATAATAATTATATTGTTTCCCTGTGATTTAATTTCATCTTGATGTTTTCCTCAATGAATTTTACTGTTAGACGCCCGTTTTGGCCGTTTATGACACCCGAACTGCGTTCATGGTCACCACAGGCACACGACACATCTGATTGATGTGTCGTCTATTCAAACACATCCAAAGTCACTCACCAATTGATTTCTTATGATTTCAGGACATTATGACTTCGTTCGGCTTGTTTGGACCCCCCCCCCCACGAGCGTTTTTGAAGCGCACACAACACTTAAAAAATGAATATTGAGCCGTACCGCGCAAACCGCACGTCCGATTGACATGTCGTCTACGGGTACTGATAATGAATAATAATTAGATTTTTTCCATGTGATTTTAGGTCAATACGATATCGTCTGCTATGAATTTGACCATTAGACGCCTGTTTTGTCCGTTTATGACACCAGAACTGCGTTCTCAGTCACTACAGGCACACGACACGTCCGATTGATGTTCTATCTACTCTACCACATCACAATTCACTCACCCTTTTTTCGACTGATTTTAGGCCAATCTGATTTCGTTTGGCCCATTTGGACCCCCACGCGTGTTTATCAAGCACGCACAACACTTAAAAACCTAATATTGACATGTACCTCACAAACTGCATGACCTATTGATGTGTCGTCTACGCGTAAACATCACAAATAATAATTAGATTGTTTCCAAGTGATTTTAGGTCAATCCAATGTTGTCCGCAATGAATTTTACTGTTACACACCCATTTTGAACGTTTATGACACCAAAATTGTGTTCTCGTTAACCGCGGGAACACGACATGTCTGATTGACGTTCCATCTACTCAACCACTTCACAATTCACTCACCTGTATTTGTCGTCTGATTTTAGGTCATTCCAACTTCATTCGGCCCATTTGGACCCCCCACGCGCGTTTATGATGTGCGCGCAACACTTTGAAAACACATATTGAGTCTTAGCGTACGAACCACATGACTTATTTACGTTCCGTCTATAGGTAAACATCACGAATAACAATTAGATTGTTTCCCTGCGATTTCAGGTCAATCCGATGTTGTCCGCTATGAATTTGAACACTAGACGCTCGTTGTGGCCGTTTATGACAGCAGAACTGCGTTCTCGGTCACCGCGGGCACACATCACATCCGATGGACATGCCATCAGCTAGAACATTTTACAATTCACTCACCTATATTTTCCTAGTATTCCAGGCCATTCCGACTTTGTTTGGCCCATTTGGACCCCCCAACAAGCATTTTTGAAGTCCACGCAACACTTAAAAAACTCATATTTTTGGCACACACTGCAGGACTGATTTACATATTTTTGGTACATACACGTCACGAATAATAATTAGATTGTTGAACTATGATTTCTGGTCAATCTGATGTCGTCCGCTATGAATTTGACCATTAGACGCCCGTTTTGGCCGTTTATGACACCAGAACTATGTTCTCAATCACCGCGGGCACACGACACCACCGATTGACGTGCCGTATACTCGACCACTTAAAAATTCACTCACTCGTTTATGTCGTCTGATTTTAGGGCATTCTGATTTCGTTCGGCCCGTTTGGACCCCACCACGCGTGTTTAGAAGAGCATGCAACACTTAAAAACGGATATTGAGTCGTACCGCACAAACCAAATGTCTGATTGATGTTTCGTCTATGCGTACTCATCAAAAATAATAATTATATTGTTTTCCTTTGATTTCAGGTCAATCTGATTTCATCCTCTATGAATTTGACTGTTAGACGCCCGTTTAGGCTATTTATGATACCAGAACTGCGTTCTCGGTCCCCGCTGGCACACGACATGTCCGATTAACGTGTCGTCTACTCGACCACTTCAAATTACACTCACCTATTGATGTCGTCAGATTTCAGGCCATTACGACATCGTTCGGCCCGTTTGGACCCTCCCCCCACACGCGGTTGTGAAGCACACACAACACTTAAAAAATGCATATTGAGCCGTATCACGTACACTTCATGTCCGATTGATATTCCTTCTATGAATACACATCACGAATAATAATTAGATTGTTTCCCTATGATTTTAGGTCAAACCGATGTCGTCTGCTATGAATTTGACTCTTAGATGCCTGTTTTTCTCGTTTTGACACCAGAACTGCGTTCTCAGTCACCGCGGGCACAAGGCAGGTCCGATTGACATGTCTTCTGCTCGACCACATCACAATTCACTCACCTATTTATTTTGTCTGATTTAAGTTCATTGTGACTTCGTTTGGAAAATTTGGACCCTACCACGTTCATTTATGAAGCACGCACAACACATAAAAAATGCATATTGAGACGTACCGCACAAACCGAACGTCTGATTGACGTAATGTTAGCACGTACACATCACTAATAATAATTAGATTGTTTCCCTATGATTTCATGTCAATCTGATGTCATCTGATATGAATTTGACCGTTAGACGCCCGTTTTGGCCGATTATGACAACATAACTGCGTTCTGAGTCACTACGGGCTCACAACACGACCGATTGACATTCTGTCTACTCTACCACATCACAATTCACTCACCCATTGATTTCTTCTGATTTCAGGCCATTCCGACTTCATTCGTCCAGTTTGGATGCCCATGTGCTTTTATGAAGCGCACACAACACTTAAAAAACGCATATTGAGCCATACCGGGTAAACCTCTTGTCCGATTGATGTTTCGTCTACTCTTAAACATCATTAATAATAATTATATTATTTCCATGTGATTTCAGGTCAATCTGATGTCGTCCTCTATGAATTTGATCGATAAACGCCCGTTTTGGCCGTTTATGACACCAGAACTGCGTTCTCAGTCACTGCGGACACACATCACGTCTGATTGACATGTCGTCTACTCAAAAACATCAAAATTCACTCACCTGTTGATTTCATCTGATTTCAGGTCATTCAGACTTCGTTCTTCCCATTTGGACCATCCCACGCGCGTTTTTGAAGCACATGCAATACTTAAAAAATGCATATTGAGCAGTACCGCACAAACCACATGTCTGATTGACATGCCGTCTGCACGTACACTTCAAAAAATATTAATTAGATTGTTTCACGGTAATTTATGGTCAATCCAATGTCTTCCGCTATGAATTTGACTATTAGATACCCGTTTTGGCCGTTTGCGACACCAAAACTGTGTTTTCGGTCACCCCGGGAACACGGCACATCCTATTGACATGTAGTCTACTCGAACACATCCCAATTCACTCACCTATATTTTTTGTCGGATTTCAGACCATTCCGACTTTTTTCGGACTGTTTGGACCCCCCACACGTGTTTTTGAAGCGCACACAACACTTAAAAAAGCGCATATTGAGCCATACCACACAAACCTCACGTCCTATTGACGTTCCGTCTATGCGTACATGTCAATAACAATATTTATATTTTTTCCCTGTGATTTCATGTCAATCTGATGTTTTCCTCTATGAATTTGACCGTTAGACACCCGTTTTGGCCGTTTATGACACCAGAACTGCGTTCTCGGTCACTGTGGGCACACAGCACATCCGATTGATGTTTCGTCTGCTCGACCACATCACAATTCACTCACCAATATTTTTAGTCTGATTTCAGGAAATTCTGACTTCGTTCAGTCCATTTGGACCCCCCACACGCATTTATAAAGCGTGCACCACACATGAAAAATGCATATTGAGCTGTACCGCGCAAAACGCATGTCTGATTGATGTGCCGTCTGCACGTACATGTCAAAAATTATAATTATATTGTTTCATGGTTATTTAATGTCAATCCATTGTCTTCCACTATGAATTTGACCGTTAGGCACCCGTTTTGGCTGTTTATGACACCAGAACAGCGTTCTCAGTCACCGCGGGCACACGACACATCCCATTGACGTGTCGTCTGCTCGACCACTTCACAACTCACTCACCCATATCTGTCATCTGATTTCTGGCCATTACAACTTCCTTTGGTATATCCCCCCCCCATGCGCATTTGTGAAGCACACACAACACTTAAAAACGCCTATTAAGTCTTGCCACACAAATTTCACGTCCGATTGATGTGCCGCCAGCACGTACACATCACGAATAATAATTAGATTGTTGCACGAATATGTCATCCACAAATACTAAAACAAAATAATATAGGTAATAAAGGAAAATTATATTCCTCAAGGATATAAAAACTTCTAGAGAATTCATCAACACAAATGAAATTACCTCATGCATGGGGTTCATTCTCATCTGGATCACCAATATCACTGCGATGTCCACCAGCTGTATTCAGAGCCTACAATATATATCAATATTATGTATCTTAATCAAATAAATAAAAGAAAATTTGAGTATGGTTTTTTTTATTTACCTGTGGCACCACTTGTTGCGTCGTCATTTCATCGATACGTGATGACATCTGTGACAACCTCTCCTCATACTCTGCACGTAACTGCTGAAAATATGCATCAAAATTGTGTTCCATGTCATACATAGAAGCATCTATATCAGCCTATGTGTGCATCACTGACTCTCTGCATGAACCCATCACATATTCTCTAACAACAGCACGTCATGGGACACCACTGCCATAAGTCAAAGAATAACCATGACTGTCACGCCCCACAACATGGTGATATATTTCATCTCTACACACAGTACTACAACGTTGCTCCTCTGGCAACTCTGATAACTGAGCGTCAAACTGAGCCTGTAGGATATAATGAATCAATGAACAAATATGAATAATTTGTATAAAATAAAAAAAATTATTAGTAAATAATTTTCTTACTATAACACCGGCAACATCGGGATCACCTTCCCTATGAGTCCTCATCCATTTGGACATTCGATCGATTGGCTCGCCGCGTTGGTGTAACTCTAATATAGGGGTTCACCATGTTATACTACAATATTTTTAAAAAATGAATGAAATAGTGAATTCAAAACTTATACATGTCTTAGATGTGACACATGTCGAGTGCCAAGTCTGGAAGGTGTGCCCTTCATATCATGATTATGTGAATGACGAGAAGACTCAGTCTACATTCAATGTATTTACTTAATATACATTTGAAAAATTAGTCATGTATAGATTAAAAGTAATAAATCTTACCATCACTACCTCAATCGAACAAAATGCAACCAAATCCTGCCACTTTGCAGGAAGAATTCCCAGAGGGACTCACTGTAGAATGTCTGGAAAACCCGCAAATGGTTTCCAGTTATCTCTCTTCACACTTGACTTGGAATCCTTCCATAATATTCAGCATTTGGACATACATACATCCCAAAACTCATCTGGGAATGATGTCAAATTATCCTGTTAAAAACAATTGTCAATAGATGGGACCATAATAATAACAATATCATGAATAATTAAACATTGAATTTACCTGAACCTCCCTCCATAATCTGTCCATCGTATCCTAGGGGAAAGTACTCAAATCACATGTCGTCAGAGGGAATCTATGTGAGTCTCGTATCATATGCCAAAACCGATGCCTTAATGCAGTAACACCATCTCCAACTGTATGAAATGTTTTGTCAAGTAACACATCCAATCAGGCTCTAGAGCTCCAGTATTGAACCAACTACAAGGACCCCTGCGTCTGCTCGAAGAAGCACTAGATCCTGATAAACATAAATCCATAATTCAATTATAATATAAATTAATGATTAGAAACTGTTAGGAAAATATACAAAAAATTACAATTAATTAATTTAGAAAAATGAAAACATACATATCGTCAACATCAGGTGCACCACTATGACCACCATGTGAAATACCTACATTAAAAGAAATTATAGTTAAATCAAGGAATTTTTATTCATATATAACTCATGAATATTTTTACAAATAATAGCTGGGGATATAATTACAATTTTCTATAATCATGCAAGCCTATCGTATCTCCTTCAACTGTCTCTCTGGCCCATTGTATATCATCATCTCGTACAGCTACTATATTTTGGTGAAGTGTTTGTTCAGGAAAAGTGACAACTTTTGGTTACTCTTGGTCAATCAGAAAAACCCCTCTTCTAGACATTTTGCCACAACTTTATAATCAGAATCAATGACGACAATGTAAACTTGTTTTGCCTGCGATGTCAGTATAAAGGGCTCATTGCTAACTCGATCATCTTTATATTGCATATTTTTAATGTTTACTAATGTAAATTGGAAGTTATCAACTTTCTTTCCACGAACTGGATCGACCCAATCATACCTTAACAATATGTGTTTTAAGCCACGACCATAAGTAACCTCAATAATATCTCTCAACAATCCATAATAATAACCCGCACCAATAAAAGAACAACCAACAGCACTATTTTGTGGGGGTTGGTTCATGTAAACATCGCTAATATGAAATCAGAATCCGATAGCATCCAAATACTTGTAGCGATGAGCTATAATAAATTGACCATCAACTAGATGGTTGAGTTCTTCGCTCACATGCTGGGTTAAATCATGTAACTTTTGAATCTGCAAATTTCACATATATAGTTTAATGGACAAAGGATTGAGAAAATACAACTATGTTTCACTATTAAAAAATTAAATCAATTATATGTACATGAGTCTTGAACCACTCATGAAATGTTTCGAAATGATGTTTTTGGATTTCATAGTCAGTTGCACGTGGCCTTTCACGTTTTAACATAGTGATATTCATCCTAAATCACAACACAATATAAGGTAAGAAATAAAATATATATAGAAACAAAATACCCAAAAATTATTAAACTTACTATATCAATGGCATAACTGATGGAGTGTTGAACAACACATATCGATGAGCTTGAACCCACTCATCATTCCGCATATCAAATGTTATTCCTTCTCTAATTGGACCCTCATCATACTAGGACGTTTTATCTATGTTTGTTTCAAATTAATCAAAATATGAAGCACCGAAATTAGTACACTCATCCATTAAATATCCCATGGAAATTGAGGCTTCTGGATGAGCATTGTTGTGCACATACCATTTCAATGTATTTAAGTATCGCTTTATTGGATACATCCACCTGAATAGCAGGGGACCTCCAGAAATGGATGCACCAGTTAAATGCACGGTCAAGTGAACCATGACATCAAAAAAAGACGTCGGAAAGAGTTTTTCTAGCTGACATAGTGAAAGTACAATCTTATCCTATATCTTTTTCAAATCACTCATGTGATGATTCATAGAACAGAGAGGTCTAAAAAAAATTAGAAACACCAATCAACGGTTGAACAACCTGGGAAGGTAAGAAATCAGGAATTGCAATAGGAATTAACTATTGAAGCAGAATATGATAATTGTGACGTTTCAAACCCTGTAATTTCATGCTCTTCATATTCACACGCTTCGATATATTAGATCAACAACCATATGCACCTAAACGGTCTTCAAAATTGATAGAAATGTTAGTTTCTCTTTTTTACTCATAGTGTACTGTGCAGCAGGAATGTATGCCCGATTACCTTCACCCAATTGTAAATATAAAGGTTTTCTAATTCCCATTTCTTGTAAATAACATCGAGCATTAGCATTGTCCTTTTATTTCCCCTTGATGCCTAAAATGGTGCAAAAAATATTATCACATACATTTTTTTCAATGTGAATCACATCCAAATGATGTCTTAAAATATTATATTTCTAATAAGGGAATTCAAAAAAATGCATCGTTTCTTCCAATTATGACTTCACTGTCTATCTCCAGCAGGAATAGAAGGCAATGCAATAACCACTAAATATTGAAAATAAAACATTGGATGGATGTTTTCTTGATCTAGTTGTGCAAATATTTCTTCCCTAGATAGTAATTTTGGTGATGGATCATACACTATATTCTCATCAAATGATACATGGTCTTTTCTAAACCTATCCAATGGAGGAAGAAAGCGTATGTGACCAAGATATGCCCACTTTCTGATGTGCTTAAGAAATATATATTTCTTACTCTTATTACAACATGGGTAAGAAAATTCTCCTTTTTTACTTCAACCTGATATGTTAGCATACGCAGGGAAATCATTAATTGTCCACAACAATATGGCCCGAAGACCAACATTTCATTAGCTAGCAATTCAAAATTCATTACACCGTCAGCCCAAAATTGTTGCAGCTCATCAATCAAAGGATGCATATAAACATCAATTTTATCACCATTTCCTCTCGGTCCATCAATTATAATTGATAGTAACAAAAAATGTTTCTTCATACATACCCATGGGGGAATATTGTATGGAACCAGAACCACTGGCCATGTACTATGTGTCACACAAAACATGGACCTCAATAAGTTAAAACCATCTACTTCCAATCCCAGTCGAATATTACGATCATCTCGAGAAAAGTCTGTGAGTCTTTGATCAAACTCTTTACATGCCAAAGAATCTGTCGGGTGATTTAATTTATCAACCTCTTTCTTTCTCTCTGAATTTCAAGTCATCAATTTAGCAATTTTAGTGGACAAGAATAATCTCACAAGTCTCGGTTTCAGTGGAAAATAACGCATCTGTTTAGCGGAAACTTGTTTCCCTTGATTCAATACTCTCCTAGGAAGAATCTGACTACCTTGATTAATCTCATTGGTCTTCCAACTGAATGTATAGGAAACAATACAATTATTTAATTGCGCATTCTCTTTTTTGAACATCATACAATTATTGCGACATACATAAATTGTATCATATGTAAAACCAAGATCATCGGTCAACTTACGAGCTTGATAGAATGACTCTAGAATCTTCACTCCAGTCGAGAGTAACTTCTTAAATAATAACAACAGCATGTCGAATGAGGTGTCTTACCACTGGTTCAAGGCCTTCAAATGTAAAAATTCAAATATGAAAAATAGTATACTAAAATTAGTGCATATAGGATATAATTCAGTACGTGATTCATCATGAATTTCAAACAATTTCAATGATTCTCCATCTGCAGAAGAATGGGTATTAATCAATCCAAAGTTGTCATTTACGACATTACTGACTTCAGATTGAAACTGACACATCATATCATTGATCATTATGTCCATGGGATAATTTTTTCTCGAATCAACATTCATATGAATACTTTCTGAACAATGACAAGAAACAGAATCTTCTCCATGACGTGCCTCTTTGTTATAGTTTTCAAAAACCCATTCAAAAACAAATTATCTATATCACTAACTTGTTAGAAATGATATCTATTTGCACATTCTCTGCATGGACAACCAATCATATCGCTTAGAAATATGTTGGTGAAATCCATAAATCGCTTAATCCCCTCATAATATTCAACTAAAAATCTATCTTGCATACTGTTTCCGACGCTTTCGTCGGGGCGCGCGCATCCGTCTGTGGAGGACGCACTGCCTGTTGCCCCACATTTCCGCTTTCCAAAGGCAGGCGGCATTCGTTCCTTGTGCAGGTACGTCTGCTCCTTGATCGAACTAGGATGATGGGTTGTCGGTTCTTCCTTCTGTGGATTCCTCCTCAGAACTCGTTTCCTAGTCTGGGTCTCCCTCATAGATTTAATACGTTGTTCGTGAATCTCATTCCCGGTGCCATATCGTCATGGATGCTGGTAAATTACACTACTTCTGTCAAGACATTCCATGGGGTCTTGACATGGTAGCGACCTTCAGTCGGAGTAGACGGCAACATCAGGCATGTCAGGGAATCTCTGGGTGCATGGACATTGGGGAACCTGTATTCTTCCTCATGAGAGGGAATCTCAAGGGTGCATAACCCGAGTCATGTATCTAAGGTTTTCCTCAGCTTCCCATGTTTAACACAGGGTATGCAGCATGTTTAACATCTTGCGAAGACGGTTATGCCAAAGTCCTTCCATCCGAGGTTTTCCTCAGGCATGTCATGTTTATCACAAGGTATGTCGTGAGTTTAACGCTTTGCGGAGACGAAATAAGGGTGATCAAAACATCCCATAGAGACGGATCGATGGTGGTGTGCCCCACATAGGGGAGATGTCACACCATAATGGATGATCTGAACACCACTGAGGGCGGATCAGGGGAAGTGCACCCCAGGATGGGGTATATTACCATTGGTTGGGATTGAACCTCTTGGAGGATTCCTACATACTCTATGTAGAGGACAGGGATCAAAACCCACGTAGTTTGAAAGGGTGATGAATCGGGGTGTACACAGAGGAAAACGACCCGGAGATATGTTGGGGCTTACACATGGAATGCGGCCCATGCGCCCCTAGAAGCAGCGAGGAGGTGGATGGCATGATCCCACCGGGATGTGGCGGCCCGGGTGAGAATCAGGATGGGTGATGGATGGATGAATGAAGTGGAGGGGGAATGAAATGGGACCATCACAGGGGCGACTATGAAGTTGGTCTTGAGCCTTGAAGAGGCTTCCTACGTATCCTCGTGGCAGGGAATCAAAGTCCGCGTAGTTCAGGATGGCACCGGTGAACCGACATGAAGGTAGACCTTGGTCCGATGCGCATCGCCAGTGAACCGACATAAAGGTGGACCTTGGTCCAATGGGCATCATCAGCATACTAACGTGAATGTGGAAATCGGTCAGATGATAGTTGGTCTTGAATCTCAGGGAGGCTTCCTACGTACCATGCCTTGACATGGATCAAAGACCTCATAGTTCATAGGGGTTTCATCAGTGAAACGACGTGAAAGTAGATTCGTGGGTCCACTAGTGGTGGGATTGAACCTCGGGAAGGTTTTCTATGTACCATGCCTTGACATGGATCAAAGTCCTCTTAGTTCAGGAGGTTGATGGAATACAGTTTAACGTCATGTGGGACGATAGTGAACCCTGAAGTGAATAAACGACGAGTGGTGGATGTCGGCGAACCGACGTAAATGAGGGACCTTGGTCCTATGGGAGATGGTCTTGAACCTCTGGGAGGATTCCTACGTACCATGCCTTGACATGGATCAAAGTCCTCGTAGTTCGGATTGTGGAATACAGTTTAACATCATGCGGGACGGGGGTGAACCGACGTGAATGAGGTCGAAACGACTGGATGGTGGGTGGACTTGAACCTCGTGGAGGCTTCCTACGTACCATGCCTTGACATGAATCAAAGACCTCATAGTTCGGATTGTGGAATACAGTTTAACGTCATGCGGGACAATGGGAGGGGCATACATTTTAACGTCATGCTGGACGAGGGAGAAACTCGACGTGAATGAATGACCGAGCAATGTGGATTGAACCTCATGGAGGCTTCCTATGTACCATGCCTTGAAATGGATTAAAGTCCCTGTAGTTCAAATTGGATGAGTCACAACGTCTTGCCATTGGACCGGAATGCAGTTTAATGTCATGCTGGATGAATGTGGGACCCGACGTGAAGAAACGACGGGTGGGCTTGAACCTTAAAGAGGCTTCCTATGTACCATGCCTTGACATGGATCAAAGACCTCGTAGTTTAGATGGGTTCATCGGTGAACCGACGTGAAAGTAGACCCGGGGGTCCACTATTGGTGGGCTTGAACCTCGTGAAGGCTTCCTACGTACCATGCCTTGACATGGATCAAATTCCTCGTAGTTCGGGTGGAATGTGCAGTTTAACATCATGCTGGACGGGGATGAGACCCGACGTGGATAAATGACGGGTGGGCTTGAACCTCATGGAGGCTTACTATGTACCATGCCTTGACATGGATCAAAGACCTCGTAGTTCAGATAAAAAAAGTGGACTTGAACCTCGTGGAGGCTTCCTACGTACCACGCCTTGACATGAATCAAAGACCTCATAGTTCAAGTGGGGCTTTGTCGGCGAACCGACGTAAAGGTGGACCTTGGTCCTATGAGTGATGGGCTTGAACCTCTGGAAGGCTTCCTACGTACCATGCCTTGACATGGATCAAAGACCTCGTAGTTCAGGTGGGAATGGGTGTCAGGTTCGGTGCTCACTGTAAGCCCACGTGATTCATGCTCGGTGTGAGAAACAAGAGGTTTCACGGACCTGACGATCACGTCGCGAAGGGTGCGTCCATGAGAAGCGAAGAGGGGCTTATGCGTTAGGCGGGCCATGGTGTTGGGACTTACTCCAGGACGAAGGACCAAAGTAAAGGATGATGATGATTTCGGGCTTGAGCCTTGAAGAGGCTTCCTACGTAACATGCCTTGACATGGATCAAAGACCACTTAGTTCTTCTAATGACGGCATACCTCCAATTGGTTGGTTTCAATGGCTTACCGCTGGATTGGGTGTGAACGGCTTACCGCTAACTTGGCTCGCAACGGCTTACCGCTGGATAGGGTTGTCAACGGCTTACCGCTGCATAGGGATGTCAACGGCTTACCGCTGAAAAGGAGTGACAATAGTGGATGGGGCTTACCCTAGGAAGCTGCTCGGGTGCCGCTATGGAGCGGCAATGGTGAATGGGGCCTACTATAGGAAGCTGCCTGGGTGCCGCTATGGAGCGGCATTGGTGAATGGGGCTTACGCAAGTATGCTGCCCGGGTGCCGCTATGGAGCGACAATGGTGAATGGGGCTTACGCTAGGAAGCTGCCCGGGTGCCGCTATGGAGCAGCACAGGTGAATGGGGCTTACGCAAGGAAGCTGCTCGGGTGCCGCTATGGAGCGAAAACGGTGAATGGGGCTTACGCAAGGAGGCTGCCTGGGTGCCGCTATGGAGCAGCAATGGTGAATGGGGCTTATGCAAGAATCTGCCCGGGTGCCGCTAAGGAGCGGCACTGGTGAATGGGGCTTACGCAAGGAAGATGCCTGGGTGCCGCTATGGAGCGGCAATGGCGAATGGGGCTTATGCAAGGAGGCTGCCTGGGTGCCGCTATGGAGTGGCATTGGTGAATGGGGCTTACGCAAGGAGCTTCCCAGGTGCCGCTATGGAGCAGCACTGCTGAATGGGGCTTACGCAAGGAAGCATCCCGGGTGCTGCTATGGAGCGGCACTGGTGAATGGGGATTATGTAAGGAGGTTTCTCGGGTGCCACTGTGGACCGACATTGGTGGATGGGGCTTACGCAAGGAGGCTGCCTGGGTGCCGCTATGGAGCGGCATTGGTAAATGGGGCTTACGCAAGGAGCTTCCCAGGTGCCGCTATGGAGCAGCACCGGTGAATGGGGCTTACGCAAGGAAGCTGCCCGGGTGCCGCTATGGAGCGGAATTGGTGAATGGGGATTATGCAAGGAGCTGCCCAGGTGCCTCTATGGAGCAGCACTGGTGAATGGGGCTTACACAAGGAAGCTGCCCGGGTGCCGCTATAGAGCGGCACTGGTGAATGGGGCTTGTGCAGGGAGGCTGCCCGGGTGCCGCTATGGAGCAGCAATGGTGAATGGGGCTTACGCGAGGAAGCTGCCTGGGTTCCGCTATGGAGCGGCACTGGTGAATGGGGCTTATGCAAGGAGGCTGCCGGGGTGCTGCTATGGAGTGGCATTGGTGAATGGGGCTTACGCAAGGAGCTGCCCTAGTGCCGCTATGGAGCAGCACTGGTGAATGGGGCTTACGCAAGGAAGCTGCCCGGGTGCCGCTATGGAGCGGCAATGGTGAATGGGGCTTACGCAAGGAGGCTGCTCGGGTGCCACTATGGAGTGGCATTGATGAATGGGGCTTATGCAAGAAGCTGCTAGGGTGCCGCTATGGAGTGGCACTGGTGAATGGGGCATATGAAAGGAAGCTGCCCGGGTGCCGCTAAGGAGCGGCACTGGTGAATGGGGCTTATGTAAGAAGCTACCCGTAATGTCTTCCTCATGTCAGGCCATGAGGGCATCCCAACTCACTGGTGGGTTGGGGCCTTCACCTATGTGCTAGTGCACAAGCGGGATAGCGCCAAGGGGCGTTGGAATCATTCCACTATATTCATGGCGTTAGGCGTCTTATGCTTGGAGCATAAGGCATCTCTTGTTTAATGGAAGAGGCATCCTATGTCTTGAACATAGGGATTACTACAGTTTATAGTCATGTAGATAGGACTGTTGGAATCTCATGCTTGGATCATAAGGCATCTCTCGTATAGGGCAAGAGGCATGCTATGTGTGGATCATAGGGAGAATACTACGGTTTAGAGTCATGTAGGTAGGGCTGTTGGCATCTCATGCTTGGATCATAAGGAATCTCTTTCTTGGAGAAAGGGGCATCCTATGTTTGGAACATAAGGATTACTACAGTTTAGAGTCCTTAGAAAGGACTATTGGAAACTCAGGCTAGGAGCATAAGGCATCTCTTGTATGGGGAAGAGGCATCCTATCATTTGTTAGATAGGGAGTACTACAGTTTCGAGTCATGTAGGTAGGACTATTAGGCAGAAGGTGCCTAGAAATGGTTGGTGTTGGGACTTATGCAAGGGCGGCCCTTTCTGGTTTAACCTGGCATAGGAGCCATGTGATTGGGTTTGGAGGAGTGGCATGAGGAATGGTTTGACACAATGTACTCGGGGAATTGATGATGATAACCTCAACTCACGACATAGGAAACCAACCAAGAGGAATACATCAACTCAAGGTGTTTCATGGTGTGTGGAGGAGTGCCTCAAATCATGGTGTTGCATAGGTGGTAGGTGGGAGCGCGTAAGGGCGCAATGGAAAATCCCGACATCTCGGCCTGAAAAGTTCGCGGTACGACACTCCATTTTTCACGGGGGTATGTGACGGTAGCGAAGGGACCGGCGGGCGCGAAGGTAGGATCCTTGCAAAGGATAGGTCTTCGTGAAGCAGCTTCGCAGAGCATGGCCTCGCGGAGCAATAGTCTCTCACGGAGCAAAGGGGTCTCACGGAGCATGGTCTCTCGGAGAAGCATCGCGGAGCATAAGGATCTCGCGGAGCAAAGGGGTCTCGCAGTGCTTGGTCTCGCGGAGCAGCATCGTGGAGCATAAGGCTTTCGCGGAGCAAAGGGGTCTCGCGGAGCAGCATCGCGGAGCATAGGCTCGCGGAGCATGGACTCACGGAGCAGCATCGTGGAGCATAGGCTCGCGGAGCATAGGCTCGCGTAGCAATGGTATCTCGCAGAGCATGGTCTCGTGGAGCAGCATCGTGGAGCATAGGCTCGCAGAGCATGGACTCATGGAGTCTCAGCTCACGGAGCAGCAGCGCGAAGGAAGCTGCTCGCGGAGCACAGCCTCACGGAGCCGCAATGCAGAGCTCTGCTCGGCCGCCCAAGGGGAGAAGTGGCCATGGCCGTCTGTCCGGAGAAGGGGGGTGATCTGGGTATTTATAGGCAAGGGGCGTTGTGAAGAAGAACTCCTGCGGCACCTCAAGTGCTTCGCGGCGCGCTCGCGAACGTCAAATTCGTTCGCGGAGAGTTACTGCCTCCGGAGCTTCGCGGGACCGCGCTGCTCGGGTGCTTCGCATCGGTGCTTCGCATCAGTGCTTCGCGAGGGGTCTTCGTGGCGCATCGCGAACGTCAAATGGGTTCACGGAGCCTCTCGCCTCATTTCTTCGCGGCGGCGCTCCGCGATCACGGAGGGGGCTTCACGAATGTGCTTCGCGAACCAGATTTCCAGCCCAACTTCAAACATCCATAACTCCTAATCCGTAGCTCCGTTCGGGCCCTGCGACCTACCAAATCGAAGCTTGAGAAATGGACTAAGATCTTGGATCATGAATGGAAGCATTTGGAATATTTTGGGGAAGCGTTTTTCTGGGTATACACATATCAATCCAATTTCTATCCATATCTGTATTTAATAGAAATCCAAGTAAAATATCTTATTTAAATTCTAAAAAAACACATATAATTAAAATTTAAAAACAAAATTTGAAGGATAAAAAACATTACCTACGGAAGACATGACCATGGATAATGGGTTATGCCTCGATTGTGGATCCATGATGGCGCAGTGACATGATGACAGGGGTTCGACGGCCAGACTCTAAAGGAGAGGAACCATTTGCTAAAGCATGGGAGGGTTCTACCCGGTGGGGCACAATGGACCTGGAGGGTCCAAAAGAGGCAGGAGGACTTGCCGAAGGGATGATTCTGGGCCTGGAGGGGATGATAGCGGTTGGACTGTCCAAAGGTGCAGCGCGGAGGTAGGGGTGAGGTGGCCGGGTCGCATGGGTGTTGGGGTCACGGGGGCGCAACGCGGAGGAAAGGTGGTGGGGGTCGCTGGGGTTGCGGGTGGTTCAGCACAGAGGCAAGATGGTGGGGGTCGTCGGTGGTCGAGGTCACTGGGGGTTGGGGTCGCCGGGGGATGCTGGGGTTGCTGGGAGGTCCAGGATCAAGGGTTGGGGGTCAGGGAGGTGTTTCTGGTGGTCAGGATCATCGGGGGTTGGGGTCACCGGGTCGAGTGGTCGGGGTCGCCGGGGTTTGGGGTCGTGGGGATGGGGAGGGGTGGGTCACGGGGTCTAGGATGTGATAATGGGGGGAGGGGAAAATTAGTTTTTTCCGATATTAAAGTGCAGCGGCCGCCATTTGGAGGCCCCTGTTGATAGTATTAGCAGCCACCAAAAGGAGGCTGCTATAAGTCCCCCACCTCGAAAGCCAGAAATTCTAGTAGTGCCCTAAACTATCTTTTGATCATCAGTATGGTGGGTCCGATAGTCACGAGCCATGTGACGAAGCTCGCCATAGGAGTAACACTCTCTGCTACATGAATTTCTTGCACTGTCTCCACTCTGGGTGCCCTGCAAGAACCGATCCTGAGTAGTGCAGTCGACCACCTATGGGTCTGGTCCTCTTGGACCTCTACGTCATATGTCTACTTCCAGCTACAGAAGACTCTGCTACATGTCTACTAGTAGCGGGTCTCACTACTGAAGACTGCTCAATAAGTAAAATCTCTACTATGAGGGCTCGCTCCAACACCCCTATATCCGTCGGAATTCAATGGGAGATAACTGAAGCTCTGATCTATCACCTGAGTCCCTGCTCAAAGGTTTGGTCTATGAAGAATGGGTCACATACCATATCTGTGGACTAGCGCGAGAGGTCGATTAACCTTGTTGAGTTTTGAGCTACACTCATGCTACCCTACTGCAGATTAAGTAGCTCATGTATCCACACTGCTCGAAGTGTGGCTGTTAAAAAATCTTCCCGGAACAGGCCCTCGAAGTCTTCCCATAGAAGTGTCTCCTCATCATGCATCTTGAGCATCAGGATCCAGCATCTACTTGATGCTTCCTGAAAGAGGCTATCAGAAAGGATCACTATGAAATAGATTGGTGTCCCTACTAGCCTCAAAACACTCACCACATCCTCCATCCAATCCTCAGCCACTTGCATTTCCGTCTCTCCCCTAAACCTGGGTGGCCTCTGGCGCAGGAACTCGGGCAGCGTGATCAAGCGGTGTGCACTCTCTACTACTGGGGTTGGTGGCATCGGTGGCCCATCGGGAAGTAGTACAGTTGGTGCCTCCACTGGTTCCTCAACTGGAATAGGGCCGTATAATGAGGACTAGTCCCTCGGTGTGCTGTCAGTACGTACAACTCTCGGGGCTCTAGTTGGTCATCCACAGGGAAGCATCCTGAAAGAGCAGATGCAACACGATCAAAAGAATATACCTGGTGAGGTGACCTGGTTGATCTTACTTGAATAAAAACTTTTCAAAACACACACACAATTACGTTTTTCATGCACTGTGTCAGAAATTAGTAGTCAAGGTCATGGGGTAAGGATATCTTGGCCGCTGCACTAACACTAGACTCCCTAAACTAAAAACCACACTCGGTACCCTTAACACTATTGCATCACAAAAAAGAAATATCAGAGTCCTATGTTCTGTGGTATAACCAACTCCTCTGATACCAATTTGTCATGAACCCTTCCCCCAGGGCCCATATCGTGCCTAACCCATTCCCGCCTTCCATAGGCTAGGGGCTGACGACTTGCACCAAAGGCGTAATTCCCTAAAACTGGGAAGGCATTGCCTTTATAAATCATAAACACACATAACTAGAGTACAAGAAGAAGCAAACACTAAGTAAAAGATGTATAAAATGTGTACTAAGGGTAAAGGGTATGGAAATACAAGACCAAGAGTAAATTACACGGAAAGGACCAACAAGTACAACTAAATATACTTACATCTGGAACGTGTCTAACAGCTCTTGGATCATCCACCACAGATCCTACTTGAAGGGTAGGTACAGATTGCCTCCTCAATGCCCCACGTCCATTCGTCTCCTCCATATACCGACTCGTTGTGAGGTCCACCACCGGGTACCGTCCAGGTCTCGTACTCTCCGCCTCGGTCAGTGTTGTCTGTCATCTACATCCAAGACAATGGGGTGTGGGCTTATCCCATGCTAGGGTGAGTATAACTATACTCAGTAGGGACCCTGAGACACTAAAGGTCTCACAAAATCCAACAAGGATAAACCTAAATGTATGATTTCAATGGATTTCCATTACTTAGTTATATGCCCCCACATATACCTAAGTAACCCATCTCAATCACGAGGAAAAAACAAATGCCAATGACTCAGCTCAAACCAGGATTTTCATTATTGAAACCACTGATTCTAGAGAACTCCTCCCCTTTCGAGTACAGTGGGCCTGTTGCAATACTGAGACACTTCTCACTAAACATGGACTGCTGAGTTACTCCTCCTGTCGAGTACCGTGAGTTTGTTTCCAACTACCAGGCGCTCCGGCCACTTTGGGTCTCCCGCCAAATATAGGGTGCTCCCCCTAATAGCCAACATAGGTACTTCTCATATCGAGTATCATAGGTTTGATGACAAATACCGGGCACTCCTTCTCCATGGGTCTACTGCCAAATACCAGGTGCTCCCCACTGGGCTAGTCGAATCACTCCAAGTTGAATTGCTCAAGCAGTCATCAGGTCTGTCAGCTACTAGGTCTCTGCACTCTGTACTCTCGTCTCCGGGAGGATCCACTCCACGAGCTATTGGTCGATATTCCAAATTTCATGAAGTTTCACATGGAAGTATCTCAATGGACCTCCATGCCATAGGGGTCTCAACTCAATAGTCGGCACATCAATCAGATTCCCAGTCTATGAGTTATTGGCATCTCCATCCCAGGGGCCCGGTTGGTTTTTAGGTTCACACTAACCCGACAGTAGTCCAACTATGTCCAAAACTCATGTGAGATATGCCAAAGGAATCATCTCTTTCCAAGAATTCTGTTTCCAATGATGGTTTGTCGATCAGACACCCATAGCCAGAGTTATGGGCGATTTGGTGTAGTCAGGTCTAACGGGTTCGGGTCCGGTCTGACCCTGTGGGACCGACCCGACTCGACCCAACCCAGGTCCGAAATGCAATCCGACCAGGTCAGTGGGTCTGACCCAACCCGAAGGGGAGGCCTAAGCCGAAGGCGGCCCGACCTGAAAGCGATTCATCCCGGTCGACCATGGGGCCCGGCCCGGCTGGCTGTGTGGCCTGGCCCGGCTGGCCACGTGGCCTGGCCACAACCGTGGGGCCCGGCCGGCCGGCTGCGGCGGGCTGGCCGCAGGGCCCGGCTGGCCACGCTGTGGGGCCCATCGAGCAATGCCGTGTGGCCCGTGGAGCCACGCCGTGTGGGGGGGGGGGGTGTGCCATGCCCCCCATTGTTCGTAACGGCTGGCGCATGGCACCAGCCCCTGTAACCACAGGACACGAAGGGTACCCCTGTGAAGCGCGCACAGGAGGCCAGCTCATCCGGCCGCCCTCCTCTGTTCAATGTGGCCTTAGGCCGCAGTTCTTCTCTGGCGGGGCGCGACGGCGTCGCACCCCTGCTCTCCTGTGACGGCCCAGCCTGGCCATGGTCCTGCACCACCAGCGTGGTGCGACGGTGCCGCGCCCCTCTGTCGCGGCCCGCCCTAGTCGTAGGCTCTTGATGCCCTCCGCGTTGTAGGACGGCACCGCATGCCTCCATCGCGGCCCGTCGTGGCCGCACCTCTCCCCTGCATAGCAAGGTGGTGGCACACCCTCTTGGCAACCTGGCAGCCTTTGCACCGCTAGTTTCTTTCGCTTCCGGCCACCGTTGTTCACCACGGTCCATTCCTCCATTGTCAACAAATAAGGTCAAGAAAAGGGGGAGGGTCATCGATGTTGGTGTGGTCTGAACCCTCCTCGTTATGGTAATATCCTTCGGTTCTCAAAGAACACAACATATGATGGGGTATGGAGGGTAATATTCAATCGTAAAATAACCCCGACCCAGCTTGATGATTGTTCTTTGACGAAGTCGTGGGAAAAGGTGGTGTCGTTTGGTCGACGTTAGGAAATATGAAGCCAAGAATGGTGTCACTGACGTTGATCAAGGATGGTGCTCCCTCCTTTGTTCCGGTTGAAGAAGGAAGAAGAAGTTTGTCGACGTTCCTCATGTTCTTCGTGTTATTTTTTGGAACTCTTATCCATTGAGAGCTTTTTCCAACAATTGTACAGGAAGAGAATTACCAACCCCAAATAAAATAATACTCTACCTATTATTTTAAGTGTTGGCATGTAATTCAAAAGGGTGATTAATAACCCGGCTCCACCCAATTAAATCATGTGTGTTGGCATAATTAACTTTTGGTGGACCGTGGAGAGTTACAAGGGGTTAGAGCCCGTGTGGTCCCCATTTTAATTAGCCTCCCATGGGAGGTTATGTGTGGGTGGGCCCCACCACCATAACCTCCCATGGGAGGTTATGGTGCGGTGTCCCTCACCACTACGCTCCTCTTGGAGATTTTAACTGCCACAATAAAAATAAAGTTAACACTTTATTTTTTATCAATTTAATTAAAAACCCCGAAATATAACTTCCATTCTCATTAGAATGCAACTACGGTGAAGGTATTACTAAGAAATCACTGACGGTGCAAGTACAACAATGCCCTTGGAATTCGATTCCGATCACCGGTTCAAAAGTTATAAAATCCCACTCGCACATTTACTGAACGTACTAGAGAAAAACTTCAAAAATTGATTCTGAGCACACCAGGCCTTAGAATCAAGCACCGTTAGAAACTGCGGACTCATAAAATTCTCATGTATTTAAGAAAATCAAATTTCCACAGAAAGTCTTAGTCATTACATTTCAAATGTAATTTAAATTTCATATTATGTTTATGTTCATTATCTCACACATCTAAATATATTATCAAAAAAATAAAATGATGACATTAGTATAACATGTATAAATATTTGTTTTTATATTAGTTGTAAAACCCTTAGTATTTCAGTTTTCCCTCAATGAGGCATCACAAGGAAATTATCCACTAAATAATACTCATTCCTATATAAAACCATCAACCATGGAACTGGGGTCACTTACAAGATACACTCCCATGGACTCTCTCCCACATGTTGGAGTGATCCCACACAGACTGACTGACACTAATGAGCATACTCACAAAAACATCATGCCTGCTATGGACTACTGTGGGAGCTATGTTCACACACTTTCTTCCAAGGCTAGGCAGTTTGAACAACCTACTATGTGGTTTTCCCTGGTCCCACATATTCCTTTGAGGTTGATCCTAGTTTAGAGTATTCTTATCCATATATTATTTTAAATAAATTACAATACAAAATATTGAAAACATAAGTATGAAATTCACAAGTCAACCACATTCTCGTACATAATAAAAAACTATTTTCTAATGTCTTCATCAATTCTTAAGAAAATTTTAATTATTCATCAAATGTATTCTCAAATTATGAGTTAGAATAATAGTATTCTAAACTCATTGTAATATTATTTTATACATTATCAATGACACAAAAATATTTAAAATTAGTTTTCATTAAAAATAAATACAACAACACCTATTAGTTACGGATTAACGTAATAAAAATTAGCACAATCATGTAATTACTCTCCTTTATCTGACTATCAATGCTCGATGTATGTGTGTTGGATGAGCCACTTATCTAATGTAATACATATTCATCTATTTTTACCTAAATAATTGTTGAAGCACGACTCAAATCAGGTTGGATCTCTCTATGTATTTATACATAGATACCATAGATAACCCCTTTAAAAAGTATTTTTAATTAGAATAATATTAACATTCCTCACTCTTTTAAATTTTCTATGTGCCTAGAAATCATTTCCCAAAACAATCTATAGATATGATGCATATGACCATATACGGGGACCCATTCTAATTTGGTTTCCTTACTCCCTCGCTAATATAGATTGAAAAAATGATTAATCGGGATCTCTAAACCAGTTTTAAAAAAATCACCAAATTTTTTAATTAGGGAAATAAAAAAATGTTAAATCAATATATAACTCAAACACAAAAACTATAGTCAATTTTTTGACAAAAAATTCCCATTAAATATAATGTTAAACTAAAATAAATGTATAATAGTCAGATTACATTAAATTTTTTAACATAATATTCTTGGATTGACCATCGAAAATTTTGAACCGATTTTCATGGCTTGTTAACCATAAATAGAACTACTATAGAACATTAATGTATCCTTATAATGAATATCAGTAATTTTTTTATAGAACCAAACAAACATGTAGTCTAATTAGAAATGTGGGGATGTGTGGGAAAATAATTTCATTGGCATAATACGAAAAACATCATCTCCTAATGGGGATAATATATATAAATTATTTTCAACCGATTTAATCTTTCCAAGATGACCTGAAATGCATGGACACCAACATGTACTCCTGAGATACCTTAAATAAAACATTTCCAATTATAATTTAGTAACTAAAAATAACATTCCCATTCTTTTTTTTCTACATTAAGAGACCAAAAATCCCATCATACCATTATATTTTTCAACTTATTAGTACTTGAAATTATATATTTATGACATCTGGGGAGACCATAATTCAATACATACCATTATGAATCTGTTTGTGCTGTTAAAATATATGATACTTTATATCCACCCAGATGACCCTTTTTCATTTCATACCCTTGAGACTACATGTAATGCATGAATGTATAATATATATTAATTAACTGGATACACATGTTCCTTTATAGACAACAAGATACCCCATGATTACTTCATGTACTTCTAAGAGAGCTTAAATCATTGCATACTATCAAACCAACATGGGCATCATGAAACTATTACTCAGTCTATACTAAATTTAAATGTGTGTGTTCCCTTAAGACATCCTAGTCAAATAGACACCCTATAACACCTTTATATCCCCAAGGTGAACATAAATCCCAACACACCATTATTCCATTTTTGTTTTCTTGATACTCTAGTGTACATTAGTTATTTAGTATCTTCCCGAATGGTTATCCTTTTTACTAGATAACATCAAAAGTGAAGAGATTGTGATTAAATATCTCTATTAATAAAATCTAGTAGATAAATTCATTCGTGAAGGCCAAATTTAACATTCAATTTATTTGAGGAAAAGATATATATATTTAACACCTCCCATGATAGAAATAAATTTAATATAATTGTTTACATAGATTAAAATTATAAAATAAGAATAAATATTTATAATTAACTATATAATGATAATTTAAATCTATATTAAACATAAAAAATTTATTTAATGTATTTTTAACGTTCATTCATCATTTATATCAATTAACCCCTTTAGTAATGGGTGTTTACATGTATGAGGTATATGAATATGAAAAAAAATATATTTTTATCAAGAAGTATTAAATTTCCATAGTCATGATGTTATACGAATGTACCAAGCTAGATGATATTTATAATATGTAAATAATATATCATCACATCATCTAAATTTTTACATGATTGAGTTTAAATATCCTAAATGGGAAAACAAAAATGAATGTGCTAGAAAATGTAATATTATAATCACATTAATTTAAATTAATATTATTCTTTTAGTAATCATATAATTTTATTATTTAAAAATTAATAATTATAATTTAATAAATAGTAATATAATTATGAAAATAGAAAATTATATATTTAATCGTCAATTTAATATCCTTTACGTAAAAATATTTTTTTGTTATATATATACTTAAATGATAAATTACACATATCTATAGTATGAATTTAATAAAATGGATGAATAATTTGACTATATTAATTCGGAAAAAATATTTGAAAAAATAATAGTTTTTTACCAAGAAATATATTATTACATTATATATTAAAATATATTGGTAATTTTATTGGATAATTTATATATGTTTATATTTTTTAAAATGGTTAAAAATGTTATAGAAAGAAATCAATCATTTTATTGAGAGTTGAGCCAATTTTAATTGAATGACCTACCTTCATTTTAACCATATAAGATTTAATGTATAAAAATTTGTTTTTTTCCTTTGATATAGGTGAATATGGGATAATTACACTACAATATTATTTATAATAATGGGTTTTTCTGTTAATTCCAAAAAAACTGAATGATTATTATTAATGTATAAATGACCATATACAATTAATATTTCATCACTAGTAAAAAAATGTATAAACAAAGTTCTCGTAACTCATGTGGTCTAAAACCATTATGAAATTACATATTTAATAAGATCATATTTAGATGCAATACATAAATCAATCCACACATCATCATAATATTCTCTTTCAACATATCATTATCAGAGATCTCAATGGGTTGAATGAAATTATGCCATAGTATCCCAGTTTTATACCTATTTAATCTCTATGATATTGGTTTTATATTTTTATTTACATTTTAAAAAAATTTAAAAAAATTTCATTAAAAAAATAAATTTATGCATGATAATCTATTTTCCTACATAATGTAGTTTTATCTATTGAATTAATTTAAAAATTGAGAATTTTAGTTTGAAAAATTTTACATCATTTATTGAAAACATCATGTAAATATTAGACTATAATTCTTTTTAGAAATTTTATAAATATTTCATTGAATTATGATATATACAGGTTTTCAAAAATGTCATTTGTTTTTAGATAATTTGGTAATATTTTATTCCAATTATTTTTTCAATATTATAACAATAAAAAATATTGTTCTATAACTTGAAGTAATCTCACTAATACTATTGTAAATAGTTGTATACCAAATTTTTGTGTCAGTTCATTTTTGTGTTAAAAAATCGAAAAAAATTACTCTTTGAATTTAACATGTTCATATTAAAATTGATATACAAAACATATAAAAATATAAACTTTTAAAATGTATTATGTATTTAGAAATTTTAGGATAAAGTATTGTAAAATTTTTTGTTTTAGGTTTAAGGACTATGAATTGTAACCTTGATGAATATTTTTCACACCAATAAGGGTGAAATATACAAAACAGTGTTGAAAATACGCGATAAGGCCATTAAATATTTCTTACAATTGAATTTTTTCCAATTAAGGGTGTTTCATCAATAATCATATAATCTTCACAAATGTGGAAACTTATTTTCAGATTCCTATGATAATGTCATTAATATGATATTAATTAATGGATAAAAGAAATGAATCTAGTTGGTTTAATATCTATATGATATTTTATAGTGGTAAAAATTCATCTTTTCATTTTTAAATATATAATTTTTTTATTATTAAAAATTTAATCACCATAATTCATTTTTCTATTTTTTGGGATGGAATAACAACTTTATATGGTTATGTACAATAGTCATAGTGCATGTTCATGTATAATAACAGAAAGGTAAATTAATTTAAAATTGTTTAACGTAATACAATTTTTATAAATAAGTATACTCCATGTTTGTTTAAGAATATATCAACTTTATGAAATTTTGAATACTTATATTTAATTTAAAATTAAATTCAATCAAAATAAATAGTCCAGAAATTACATTATTAGTATACTTTGTTATGTAAAATTTTATTTAATGATTTTAAATTTAAATAAAAATTACTTATGTCCATTGGAATGATATTTTGTTAATAATATGAAAATTTATACACTTATGTGTCCATTTAATGTTTATTGTAACTATCTTTACCCTAAAAAAGAAAAAACATTGTTTTTGTAATAAACATTAAAATGATTAATAATGGGTCAAAGTAAGAGAAAGGGTAAAAAAAGACCTATACCTCCATTACTATTAATTTATGTAATATTTTTTAATTTTCAATATAAAAAATTTTAAATATTTCAATTCGGACCCCCTTTAACTTAAAATTTAATTTATATCAATTTAATATTTTAGGTATTTCCTTGGCCATCCATCCCACCCCTTATAAAATTGTAGCATCTTTTGTCTATTATATACATGTTTTTTGCACTATGTGTTAGCCATGAAATGAAAATATATCTCCAAAAAATCACACCTCACTTCTTAGAGGTTCTAGTCTCCAGAAACAATAATCCTATATATTTTAATGTGTAATTGGAATAGGATATTTGATAAGTGAGTATAATTCATAACCAACAAATTTCCTAGATTTTTAATTAAACATTATTTATCATAGATTTTTTATACATGATTTAATGAAATAATATGTTCCATATTTATTCATAAATGTGATTATGATTATGTTAGGACCCTTTTTTATATTTTTAGTCATCATGTGGGAAATGAAAATATCACCATTTCTTATATGTGGATTACAACCTAAAAAGATTAATGAGTTTATAATTTCATCAAAACCACAAAAGGATGGTTATTATGATGTATTTAATATATAAATTTATTATCAATGAAATATCAATCACTCAGGTTAGCTAATATATCATCAGTTTACTTAACTTTTCAACAAATGAAAAATAACAATGTTTTTCGTGCATATGAGTGGAAAAAAATACTTATGATGGATTGGGATTTTTCTTCATGTATATATTTCAAATAATGATCAAAAATATTATTTAATAGATAAAAGTTTTAATAACATCATCAATATGATTTCTTATATGAATGAACAATGTATCCATGAACCACGATAGAACATCCAATTCTAGTAATTAAGAATTGAACATCCTGAGAACATTCTATGTAAATACATAAAATTTAGTAACATAATAAATAATGTTAATTTATGAAATAAAACTGATAACGATAATTGAATGAACATGGTGACGTTTATTATGTAAATAAATTATTAATATAATTTAATTATTCATTTTTTATTTTATGTATGACTCATGACCGAATTTACGGTAACATGTATTTCATTATTGTCTTATTGTAATGATTATGACCATTTTATTATATATTTAATCCATATATAAGTTTGTTAAAATGTTTAAATTTTGTTGATATTTATACATAATCTATGATCAAATTTTATTATCAATTACTTTTTAAATTCGTTGCAATGATTAAAAATAAATATTCAATTCCTTTATAGAATGGTTTCCTTTATCTTAATTTGTGAAAAGAATAATTGTTTCAACATTTATAATATGAATATAACATCCATCCATCGTCAATGATAATTGGATCGATTATTCCTTAAAAAATTTCATTTCTATTTTCACATTAAAACATTTCAGTAAAAAAAATTCAAATCCCCATTTGAAATATTTTTTCAAAAAAATGGGATGTATTTCCATATTGTCATTTAAAAATAGATTATGGATTGATAGTTGGTTGAAAATATTTTCCAAGGGTTTTAAGTTGAAAATATGAAATATTAATGTTTTTTATTCATGATGTTGTAATTATGAATTATGTGTAGTGATAGGTGACAGTAATGAAGCTTCTATAATGGGTTCGACCGATACCTCTTATTTGATGGTTGAGTAAAATATATATCTCTGACACATTGAATAATGTTCCTTATCCTCAATGTAATATTGGATGGTGTTAACCATGTATGTTTTTCTTATGAATATAATTATGATCAATATATTTCAAACATGAGTGAACACAAGTATTGATTATAATGGTATATGATTCATAAAAGGGTTTTTAGCTTTTTGATAAGAATTTTCATTGTTTTAATTGAGATAAAAAACTATTTTTCCTTGTTGATAGGATTTTTTTATATACACATTAAATAATATAGAAAAGGTATTTATTTTATTTTTTAATGTTTCTCACCCATCTAAAAAATTTATATATTTTTTCACAAAATGATATTTTTGTACTCACCCAACATCATTAAATGATGTTAATAGAGTTTAATGATGATTATAAAAAGAAAATAAGTCATGTTAAATTTCATGATGATTATTCCTGAAATGAAATTTTATTAAATTTTATATGTTTTATACATTTTTAAAATTGCATTCATATTGAATGATTATACTTTTTATTATATGTGTTTGATGTGTAGAGTATATAACCAAATCCTGAGAACTCTATAATATAAATATCCATGAATTATAAGAAAGATAATTATTTTTTAAATTATAATTATTATATACTATTTTACGGAATTATAATTATTTTTTGTATAAACTGGAATGTTTAGATAACATTATAGGATTAGATAATATTAGTATAATACACTTGAGATATTATAACTTATTTTTATGATGAAATAATATATCATTTTAATATTACCAAACTACTTTATCTAATATACGTATATTCAGAATAGTTTTCCATAGAGAAAATAAGCTTACTGAATGAGGAATATTCCAAGAGGATAATATCATTCCAAATTAGTAGTCGAGAATGGTCGTAATTTCACTAGAGTTGTTTTTATAGTGACATATAATTTTTTGTACTATATAAATGGTTGGGGAATCCATGTTAGAGAGTGATGATATTTACAACTATGGAAAATTTTGACCGTTGATAATTTTATGAAACAAACCCCTATATAATTTTTTAGAACCTCATAAATAGTGGAATTTGATGGATGGATTAGTTATCTAACAATGATATTCCATTAGATGGGATGTGTTTTAAATTAAACGGAAAATACTAATATTAATCCAGTTAAATTTTATTCTAAATGATATATTTAATTGGGTAATAATAAATTATATAGTGAGAGAAGAGATTGATTTTATGTAATGGTATAAATTTAATTGTGATTTCCTAGAGAAATGTTTCACTATTTATTTTCTGGCCTAGCATGGAGGAAAATAAATTTTTATTTAAACAAAAAAAGAATTTTTCAATATCTATATAAAAAATAAAATTGTACATGATTATCTAGGAATGAAGTGAAATATATATAGTAAATTGATAGTTTAATTAATTAGTATTTCTAATGATTTACACTATTTTTATCAGTAGACTTGGTGTCATTGGAATGTAATTTCATTGAGAATTTGTTTTTGTGATATGAAAGTTGTGATAAAGTTTACTGGAACATATATATGTAAATATTAATACACAATCATGGTAGAAATAATTGGTGGAGACATTAACTAAAAACTCTTTTGGTAAATCTCCAACTTGTAAAAATTATGGTAAAAAGTTTTTAGGAATGTTGGATAGGATCACAAACATGTTTCTATTGTTGTAAGCTTTATAATATGGCACATGACTACAATGAAAAGAGTGTTGATCAAAATAATAATGGGATATAATATAAAAATCCCACAATTAGGTGTTTAAATATTGTTGGGTTTTAAAATAATTCTAACATGGGTCTCTAGATAATTAGTTGGTGGGTAAATAATATGGATCGAACACATACATTTTAGGGAAAATAACATTTCATCTACAAGGATTTATGTTTTGACACCAAACGTATTGGTAAGATGATTTTTACATGATTATTCTAATTATGAGGATGAATCTTTTGACTATATAACTTCATATTCGTTCAATTATTAGAATAATATATATATAATGGAAATATCACCTCATGAAAAGAAGATATTTTTTTAATATTATGGGTGATTATACGAAATATACCAAGATTAATGGGAATCCTTCAATTTATATCAATGGGATGGTATTCAATGAATATATTTTTAAACAACCTGAAATATAGTATGAATTCATTCTTGTTATATGTTTATATTTCGTACATGATGATATGATATATTACCGGGAAAAGAATGGTGTATTCAATGATTTCTTAAATTTTAAAACATATTAATAGGATATGATATTATAACATTCAAGGTAAATAAATAATATAACATTTTCATATTTATTAATATTTTTGAATTAAATATTAATATTAATTTAAAGGGGATGTAATGTTTTATGGCATACCTGATACACAACACTAGGTTTTTTTGAAATCTTATGTTGCACACAACATTGGGTCATACTAAAAAATAGAAATATATTATTATATTAAATTATAGTTAACACCTACCAATTGTATTGGAGGGAATGAATATCACTAACTAAAATATGATTATACATGTCGGTTAAATGTTTTTAAATTTATCCAATAAAAGTTATAGGCTTAAAATGTGAATGAATCTAATTTTAAGAATAAATACAATAATATTCATTAAAATGATGATTTAGCACCTTTTAATAGAGAAACATTTTTAAATATAGTTTTGGTTTCTTTTATATGTTCTATTTTAGAAAATAAAATTATTCTTTAGAATTGGGAAATCAATTTTTTCTTTGGGAATTTTTTTTTGTATTTTTCATATAAAATTATTATCTACGAATAGTGAAAATTTTTCTTTTAATTCAAAATTTATTTTTAATATATTTTATTTTTATGATTATATTATATTTTTATTGGGTTTTAAAGTGTAATTAGATAATTTTTTTACCAATTAATCCAATTTTGGTTATTTTAAGTAATTTATCTTTGAAATCGGACATAAACAAGTGTCAATCTTTTTATAGTAATTCTTTCTTCAAAACAGACTTTTTCTTTTGACAACATGAAGTAATTTTAAATTAATTTTTTTTAATAATGTGTTTTGTATTTGGAAAAATGGATTCCATATTTATAATACATAGCTAAAAATTTTATAAATAGATAACTTTTATTTTTAGTCATTATGAATATTTATTTCAGTAAATATGATATTTATCATGGTTAAAGGGTAAACCGGGTACAAAAGGGTTAATAATAATATTATAATAATATTAAATTACACTAACATGTGACCTATTTCTATTAGACACTACATGACCGACCATTTTAATCCTTGGGACTATTTAGGGACCCCATGGAGACACTTTATAGTGATAAAGACACATTATATTAATTTATTTAAAATAAAGGCCAAAATGACATAAACACATATTTTTTTTGTAAATATATTTTTATATAGAGTTATATAAATTATCACTTACACTAGAAATATTCATATTCTAAGAATAAAATATTTCCTACCTCGTGAATGGTTTTTAAAATATTTATTCAATAAATATATGAAATTATTTATGACACAATGGTGGTGAGATATTTACATCAGTAAAGATTGATTTAAATAAATAAGAATATAAAAATTAAAATAATATCCAAAACATATCAAATTTTTATTGTATGATTTTATTTCGATCATGAGTCATATTACATTCATCTTTAATTAGTTTTTAACATTTATAAACAGAAAATCATTATATAATGAAATAATATTTTCAAAACTTCCCTAAAGAGCCCCTCTTCCCCCTTATAAAAAGCCATCACCTATAACCCATTACACACACCTATCAAGACTCTTTAATCATAAAAACTATGCCCAATTAAGTTCCCTAAATCTCTATTTAACTCCTAAAATCTATACATTAGGTAGAAGGTACTTCATGTAATCTTTTTTATTCAATCCAAAAGAAGATAGCAAATTTAAATGTAACCTCTTATCTTAAGATCTTATCTTTTATTTTACTTATCCAACCCCCTAAACTCTTTTTATTCATTACTTTTATAAAAAAACAATAATCATAAATAAACTAGGTTATTTTTATTAGAAGGATTAAAGCAACAATTACACACACCTCCATATAATGTGTAAAGAATATATTGTTTCTTCGGACGGCGAACTACGGCCTCACTAAACGATGATTGTTCAATATTCTCCTACCACCTCTTATAGTGGCCATTAAGATGGAAATTTATTTATATATAATATATATATTTTTTATATTTTTTTTCTTTGTATCAATATTTTTTATTTATATCATACTTTAATGGTTTCCATAATGGGTAAACGTGATAATTTTATTTGAGGAGGTGTCGACTACCTCCCTCCAAGTTATGTGACTCATTTATGCCATTTTTGGGACATATAAAAGATGAAGTTACTAAAATTATATATGATATTATATTGGAATAATAATATACATATTTATCATTAATTTTTCAATCTATTAAATATTAAATGGAAATGAATGTAGCTTTCATGTGTACGTACGACTTACCGTTTCTATGAACGGTGCATTTCATTTATTATCTTCAAATGGTATGTATTGTAATAAATACACACACACAGACAAATATATTTATATATTGGATGTATATGATTATAATATATCTAAATCATTAATATCATTCTAGATATAATGATCTTTTGACCACATTGATAACAAGTAAATATAACAAGTTCATTTTTATGCTAGTACCAAATATCGAGAAAACAACAATTGTTAACATAAATAATTTCATTATATTTATAACATGGTAATAAATGATATAAAAGAAAAAATAAACTGGAAAAATGTTTTCAAGCAAGTAGAAATTAATTTAGTTTATTATTTTGGAGATTAAAGAACGAACAAGTCAAAATGGACACAAGGTAAGTGGTTTCTTATCTCACATTCAATTCTGTGAGATTTCCATTATAGGATACTTATTTATTGAATGTGGTGTATTTTGTATTGAAATTTGATATGTATTATCATGATTATCTTTATATTAATGGTATTATGAGATTCATTTGGCTGTCATTAACTTTTGGTCATATGACACGATTGATTACAACATGGTAAGGGGTTTTCATATAACATTTTATACTAGTGAGATTCATGCTATATTTGTTAATATTTCCTTTTGTGTGGTGTATGTACTACCCATGATTTTTTTCATTATGTAATATAATTTAATTTATTGGTATTTACATCATCATTGTATGAAACTTCTTTTATGGGGTGATTGTTACTTAAGTTACCAAATTAGTGAGGAAATCATTCAACCTCTTATTTTTAAAAGACTTCATTTATGTTATGACATTTAATTTCCACTTTCATATGTTAGGATACATTATTATATAACTTTATTGTGGTACGTTTTGGGTCCAAGTCATGATATAACCTTTTCACTCGTAAATTATTTTTCATAATTTTTATGTGTCATCGTTAGGATGTCGAATTTCTATAAGAAACCATCTTAACCCAATTTCAATACTTTTGGTAAAACATATACTTCATGATCATGTCATGATATTAATATGTGTGAATGAAGTCTTGTTGTTTTAAACATAATATTAATATATATTTGGTGTATTCTTAATTTTCACCCATAATTATTTCATTGATTTATCCTTAATAAAAGGATACGATCTTTGTGAAAGACATTGTCAAAATTTACATTCCATTGATAGTTATTTGTTGTTATATAACAATTCACATTTATATGGTGTATGTACTACCATTTGACATATTATATCATGATCCTAGTTATTCTCATGATATTATATAATTTTATTAAGGTTATTCTTCAATTATTTTTATTCAAGTGTATCTAATTTGTTTAGTAACAGTTTAACTAAAATATCATTATAAATGTGTAAAAGATTTATTTTTTTAAATCATTCTCATTAATTTACAAGTTTTAAAAATGGTTTTATGGATTTATTTAAAAGTCATCAAAGTGGTATTGGAGACATTAATTCAGAAATATATTTATTAATTGTTTTAAATGGTTTTGAAAAATGTTTGATAAAGCAATGATTATGTCAAAATCTTGAAATGATATATTATGGTTTCAATATATAAATTTTATCTTTCCTTTATGCTTGTTTTATGTGTTATTTATATGTTATGGTTATTAGGAATTGTTTATGAATATGGGTTGTTCCGTGATAAACCTATGGTGGGTTATACCGATATATCTCTCCAATGTACTGGGTAACGTGACAGAGGTAAATCATAATGTTTCTCCAAAGAGATTTAAGGAATATACTGTGATGGATATTACAACGTAACACTATATATATCTTTTATAACTACAATGTAAGTATGTCATGTATGCCACATGTTATCTTAATGACTTATATTTTCTATGTGTTATTCATTAATCATACAATTTGATGAGGTATGTTATTATTTAAATGTATATCTTAATTGATTTGAAATTATTTGTTTGTTAATGTTTCCTTTCCTTTTTTTTATAACCCTCACTGTGCTTTTTATTCTCACCCCATTTTTTTTAAATTTTTTTCATAGGACATAAATATGAATAGGGTCAAATATGAGATTAAGGTAATGTCATTCTATCTAAAACAAGGAACTAGAAATGTTTGTTAGAGTTTTTATTTTATGAAAAAAATTGATACGGAGTAGAAATTTCTGCTTTTTAATTTTTGAAATTTAATGTAATAAATACGGCCTAATTCTCTAAAACTCTAAACCTTAAAAGTTCCTCAATGTGAATTCCTGATTAAACTCAAGATTATGAAATTTTTAAGGCTGTGTGCTTATAGTTTGTATTACAGGTGTGTTTAGATTACTTTAGAGGTTAGGGTGTTTTTTAAGAATAAGTGACATAAGAATAATGGTTAGTATATTGAAAAGAGTCATAGTTTTTTTATAAATCAAATGAGGTTAAGATAACATGAATGAGTATGTTTTAGTGTTAACCCTCCTCGTATGATATTATGTGATGATTTTACTGATATACTCACACTGGACTTTTTGGTTTTAGTAAATGGCTAGATCTATTCGGCACCAAAGTAAGAGTGGATTTGATGAAAACGATGCATATTTTTTAATGAGATACTGAATGAAATAAAAGCTACAATTAGAACTCTTGTGTTATTGTCAAACAACTATTTGTATTCATGATCGACCACCTGAACCTTGGAGATTTTTATAAGGCATCATATATGCTGGAAACAAATCCATACAGATGTTTAGGTAATAATCGCAAAGGTATGTATATTCAAAAACCTATGTGTCAAGGATGTGGAAAGATACATTTTGGAAAATGATTCAAAGAGATGGGAAGTTTCTATAGATGTGGTAATTAAGGTCATAAACAAGATTATTCCATGTAAAAATGGAGCATCCAGTTGACTTCAGGAAAAGGAATGATGTTCTTTCTAAAGGATAAATTGAATGTTTTAAATGTGGTTCTCATAGTTATTATACAAATAGATGTTCTATGACGAGGTTTAGGGGTTGGGATCAGCCAGATCATAAAAATATAAGTTTACCAATTCATAATTCCATTCTAATTGAATATGATGAATGTAATAATGACCAATTAAAGGTACGAATTAATTTTTAGCAGATGTTTTGACATGATTGAATCCCAGGATATGATTAATGTTTTTGTTTGTAGGAATCAAGTATTATAGATTATGTTGGAAATGAACAGACAATGGAGCGTGAAGATTGTTGAAGGAGTAAAAATTCTACATTTCAAGGATTCAATAGTAATGGTACATTTTAGGATAATGAAATGCTTAATAGTATTAAGGATATATTGATAATGGGATTACATTGGAAGATTGTTTCTTGTACGAGTAACCATGGGGATTGATATGTGAAAATGTTATTCAATAAATCATTATCTTTTATTTTGATGAGAATTGGTGGAAATATTATTTTGGAAGAATATGTGTTTTTATTGTGTACATAAGGTGATTTGGGTTATTTAAGGAAACAATTAACCTATCATAGATAATATGTGATTAGGTTAACTACACATCAACATGAGACTTTAAGAGTAGTGTATGTTTTTTGAAATAAATGTTAAGATTTATTGTGGAAGGATATGTGATTAAATCCTTCTATGTTTTTTATTTCAATATTCATTTGGATTATTTTGATGAAATTTATGGACAAATGTTTATTTAATGTACTTTCATGAACTTTGGGATCTTTTTGATGAATTTCAGGGATTAAGAGTTGTATTTATTTTTATATAGGATTGTCCTTTTTGTATTATCTGATTTTTTATCTAAACAATTTTGGTTTTGGTTGATGTATAAAGATCGGGTAAATATATAGTTTACCTTTTGTAGATTACGTGATACTCTAGAAGTTGAAACTAGCACATCAGGTGTGACTAAGTCATCATAAATAGTTACCGCTTAGATAAAATATGAGTTTGGGGTAAACTTTTATTAAATGATGAAAATCAACATGACAAGTAAGTATATTTACTTATGATAATAGTCTACTTTTAAACATAATTATTCAACTCTATGAAAATGATCTTGATGCAAAATGATATATGTTATCTTTTATCATCAAGCTTTTACACAACCACAAATCTATGGTATTGTGATGGTTAAATTTCTATGATCATGTTCCCTATCAATCAATTAATCTATGAAAGCTAGTTTCTCTTCCATATTCATATTTTCATGGAATTATAGTATATGTTGTCTTAGGTGACCTTTTTTATTTTCTTCTATTATTTTATAGTCATATTTTTATTGACTCTTTTCAGATGTGGGACATTCAATGATGTTTTCAAGACTAATTTTAAAATTTCATGGTTACAATTTCCAAAGGGGGGAAGGATGTAACATCCGAGGTAAATAAAGAATATAACATTTTCATATATATTAATATTTTTTAATTAATTATTAGTTTAATTTAATGGTTATGCTATTTTTTATGGAGTACCTGATACACAACAATGAGTTTCTATGAAATCTTATGTTGCACACAATGTTGGGTCATAAGGAAAAATAATAATATAATATTATTTTAAATTATAGTTTAATCCCAGATTTTTTATCATAGTTAATCAATAGAAATGACTACAATAAGATTATACACGTTTGATAAATGTTTTTTCACTTATGTATTAATAGTTAGAGGCTTAAAATATGAATGAATCAAATTTTAATCATAAATACTCTAATATTCATTAAAAATATGATTTACCACCTTTTGATGATGTACTCATTTTAAATATACTTTTTGTAACATTTTTATATTATATTTTACAAAATGAAATCTTTTTTTAGAATTAGAACATCAAAATTTACGTTGGGTTAATTTTTGGTATTTTTTATGAATACTGAAAAAATTGTATTTTTATTCAAAACTACCTTCTAATCTTATTTATTTATATGGATAGATTATTTTTTTTTAATTTTTTTTATAGTTTAATTAGATTATTTTTTACCATTTAATCTTGTGTTGGTCATTGGAGATAATTTCACGTTGATATCATACATATAGAAGTGTTAATCTTTTGATAGTTATAATTTCATAAAAACGTGATTTTTGTTTTGACAATGGTAACTAATTTTAAATTAATTTATGCGACTTATATGATTCGAATTTGGAAAATTTTATTCCATATTTGGAATCAAGAAGTACAAATTGTTTAAATAGGTAACTTTTATTTTCATACATTATTAATACTTACTTCAGTAAATATTTTAGTTACCAAGGTTAAATGGTAAATCGGGTAAATAATGGTAAAAAATAATATTAACGTATTATTAAAGTACCCCAACATGTGTCGTAATTCTATTGGACGATACATGTAAAATAATGGGAATATGTGGGTCGATTTGAGGACCCCATGGAGCCACTTAAGAGTGAAAATGACACTTTATATTAATTTGTTAAATGTAAAGACAAAAATGACAAAAACCTATATCATTTAATACATAAATTTTTATATGGGGCTATATAAGTTATACAATAAAATATGAATATTAATCGGAATGATTAAAGGATTTCCAAAATTTAAATTTTTTTTATAATATTTAGACATCAAATAAATAATATTATTTATGACGCAATAATGATGCAATATTTCTCTCATTAATGATTGATTTAGATAAATAAGATTATAAGGATTAAAATATTATAAAAAACCTATCCAATTTATATTGGATGATTTTATTTTGAACATTAGGCATCGTATATTCGTCTATAATGAGTTTTGAACCTTTAAAACCCGAAAATCATTATATAATAAAATAATATTTTCAAAGCATTCATAAAGAGCCCCTCATCCCCTTTATAAAAATCTCTCACCTCTAACCCATTAATTACATCTCTCAAGCCTATTGGATTATACAACCTCTACCCAATTTGTCTCCCTACATCCCTGTCTTCCTCTTAGAACCCTTAACGTATGCTGAAGTCACTTCAAGTAACCCTTTTCGTTAAATCCAAAGCTATATACCCAATTTAAAGGTAACGTCTTCTCTTAAGTTCATTTCGTTTATTTTACTCCTCCATCCCCCTAAACTATTTTTATTCCATTAATTTATAACAAAAATAGTATCCTAAATATACTAGGTTTTAATATTGAGGATTATTCAAACTAAAATTAAAAACAACTCCATCTAATGGTTAATGAACACACTGTTTCTGTGGACGACGAACTACTGCCTCACGAAACGATGATTGTTCAATATTCTCCTACCTCTTCTTTTGGTGTCCATTATGATGACACTATATTTATATGTGATATTATATATATATATATTATTTCTTTTCTTGTGTATTTTTCATTTATATCATACATTTAGGGTTTCCATAATGGATAAACGTGATAATTTCATTTGAAGAAGTGTGAACTACCGACCCTCAAAGTGTAATGACTCGTTCAAGCCATACATGGAACGTATAAAGGATGGAGTTACTAAAACTATTTATTATATTATACTTGAATTATAATATACCTATTTATAATTAATTTTTCATTCCATTAAATATTAAATAGAAATTAAAGCAGTTTTCATGCGTAATACGGCTTACTGTCTCCATGAATAGTGCATTTCATTTCTTATCTCCAAAAGAAATGTACTGTTATTAATACATACATATATATTTATATTGAATATATATGATATATATGATATCTAAATAATTAATATCATTTTGGAGATAAATAAATTTTGACAACATGGACAACTTGTAAATATAACAAGTTCCTTCATGACTCAAGTAGAAAATATCGACAAAACGACCATTATTAACTTATGTGATTGCATAATATTGATAACATGGTAATAAGTGATATAATATAAAAAATAAATGTGAAAAGGGTCCTTATTAAATTATAAATTAACATTAGTGTATTATTCTGGATATTAAATAATGAACGGGTCAAATCGGACATGAGGTAAGGGGTTTTTTATCTCACTTTTAATTCCATTAGACTTCAATTGTTTGCCACTTATTTATTTAATTTGGTTTATTGTTTACTTCCAATTGAAATATATTTTCATGATTCTCTTTATATTCATGGTATTATGTGATTCATTTGGTGGTTATTGACTTTTGTTCATATGACTCGATTGATTAAAATGTGGTAAGTGGTTTTCAACTAACTTTTTATTCTTGTGAGATTCATGATATATTTTCCACTATATCATTTTTTTTGTGGTGTATGTACTGCACATTATTGTATTAATTGTGTAATATACTAAAATTTATTTGTATTTACAGCTTCATTGTATGATCCTTCTTCCATGGGGAGTATGTTTAGTAAGTTACCAAATCAGTGAGGGAATCTTTCACCCTCTTCTTTTTAAAAGACTTCATTTATGTTATGTATTTTAATTTATACTTTCTTATGTCAGGATATGTTATTATATATCATTATTTCAGTAAATTGTAAGTCCAGGTGATGATATAACCTTTTCGGTCTCATCAACACATTTTCTTACTATTTTACTGACGTCATTAGGCTGTCAAATTTCTATAAGAAAACTTCTTCACCGAATTTCAATTGTTTGGGTTAAACTTTTTCATCCTGATTATGTCATGATATGAATATGTGTGAATTAAATATGATTGTTTTATACATAATATCAACTTATATTGGGTGTATCTTTAATTGTCACACATAATTATGTCATTGATTTAACCTTAATCTAAAGATACGATCTTTGTAAATGAATTTGTCTCCAATTAAATTCCATTGATATTTATTTTTTGTTACATACCAATTCAACATTATATAGTGTATATAATTCCCTTTGATATATTATATCATGAACCTCTTTATTCTCATGATATTATAAGTTTTCTTTAATTTTATTCATCATTATTTTGTATTCAAGCATCACTCATTTGGTTTGGAACTCTTTATCTAAAATATTATTTTAAATGTTTTAAAGATTTATTTTTCTGAATCATTATTATTAGTCAAATTTTTTTAATAATGTTTTTAAGGATTTATTACAATGGACATTAATGTATTTAATTGTTAATTCCTTTAAAATATTTAATTTGATATGGGGTACATTGATTCAAAACTCTCTTTATTAAATGTTTTCAATGGTTTTGAAAATGGTTTGATAAAACATTGAGTATGTCAATATCTTGAAATGATAAATTTTTATTGCAAAATGAAAATGTTATCTTTCCATTATTCTTGTTTTATATGTAATGAATATGATATAGTTATTGGTAATTGTTTACGTATATGTGCGGTTTCAGGATGAACCGTGGGCAGGTGAGCCCTCGATAGCTCTCCAATGCATTGGGTAACATAACCTAGGTAAACAGTAATGTTTCCTCTAATAGATTTTGGGAATATATTGTGATGGTTATTCCTAAATAAATCCATATATAGATCGGATATCTAAAATGTATGTATGTTATTTATTCTATAAGTTAACTTTATGATTTATTATTTCTATCTATTATTTATAAATCATATGATTTAATGAAGTATGTCATGATTGAAAAGTATGGTTTCATTGACTTGTATTTATTGAAGGGTTAATGTCGATTTTCCTTATTTTATAACCCTTACTGAGCTTTTTATTCTAACCCATTTTTTGAAATGTTTTTCATAGGACATAAATATTAATAGGATCAAGGATGGGATCAAGGAAAACTTATTTTGCATAAAACATGGAAGAAGACATGTTTTTTTTCAAAAAAATGGATATTCAGTAGAAGTTTGTACTTTTTATTTTTTGAAATGTTACGTAATAGATAAGGAAAAATTCTCTAAAAATATTAAGATGAAAATATCCTCAATGTGAATTCTTTACTTAACTCTTGATTATGTAATGTTTTATCCCATGTCCTTATAGAAATTTACTTTGGATGGTAGGGAATTTTACATATAGAATTTTATGGATATAGAAATATTCCCAACATTTGATATATTCCATATATAATGGAATATATGGATGTATTTATAATTATTATCCTAATATTATTATAAATTTTGAAGTTGAATTTTATATGGACATATTTTTTTATGCTAAGATAATTTAAAAAACTCCATTATCGAATGGATCATGTAAATAATTTTGTATTGTTAAAAGTAGTTGTAATTGATTATTGATAATGGTTTTATTCTCATTATAATTTCAACATGGCATGGAGAAAAAATATTTCTCAAAATTAAAGCTAGTTTAATTATTATTTGGATCTTTTATATATACGTTATAATCAAAACTCTTAAAAACAATTATCCTTTACATTATATCGATGAATTTTTAATTATCTCCTCAGAGAAAATAATATTTAATGAATAAATGTAGTTCAATGATCCATCTATTGAAAGTGAATGAGGATGATATTTTGTTGTTTAAATTTTGGACTATATATGTGTATTATGATTTTGTAGTTTTTAACTTTGGTTTTTCTAAAAAACTAGGAGTATTAATCGATCTTATGAGTCAATTTCTATATAAATGTTTTATTAGATTTTATGAGTGATTATTGATGAGTGTTTTTATATTCTAGATATCTTAAGGATCATAAAAGGAAAATAATGAATGATAAAATGTTTAAAAGAATAAAATTAAAATGAAAAATATTGGAAAGGTGATGTTCAGTTGCATTTGACTTCATTCCTTGAGAAATTTGACTATTATAATAAAATAAATTATATAAATACTCCAACTAAAGTGGATGATTAATTAAAATGGACAAAAAAGTAGCATAGGTTACATTTTATATTTTATTAAAAGGTCACTACCAATGGTTTATTAAAAACTTATTATCTACCTCACTAAATAATTTAACATGAAATGATTTGATGTCAACTGTCTAAATGATATAGATGGAGGTTTAATGAAACTAAATTGAATTTTATTGAATTTTTTATTTTCTGATATGTATTAATGAAATGGTAAATTTTTTATCTTTCTTATGATTATATGAAAGTATATAGTTCTATTTTTATGAAAATTGTTCAGGTAAATTATTATGCAAAACAATAATTTTATAGGCCATGTGATAAATTATCATAAACCTGAAATGGAACTACCTATTACATGGTTTTTTATTAAAAAAATTAAAACATCATTTTTATAGAAAAAAATGTCTAATATATACTGAAATAAATTATTTGATATATATATATATATTCTATTAGAGTAAGTGAAACATGAGGTTGTGAAAATTTCTTGAACTATGAATGGATTAAGAGTCAATGATTAATTATAATTCATTCAAAGAAAAAAAGTTTACAATTATTTTAGTTGAATGAAAAATGTATCATTAACCACGATATGTTTATAAAATGATCTGTTGGGAAATTATTTAATGAATGATAGACTAACTAATGTCATTACATGGACATTTCTTATTCTGTTTTAGGTTTGAGTAAAGTCTTCATTTGCAATAAATAATTCAGAATTATTATAAGGAAGAAAAGGATATTTTGTGTAATATTGAATTGGTAATGGAATTTGGGGACCTCAATTTCATAGTGACTAGGATGGTGTATTGAGATTTAGAAAATGTTGATGTAATCAAGTTATCGGCTAAAAGAGAAAAGTATTGTTGATTAAATCTCAAAAATATCCCATTCCAATTCATCCTGAAATTACTATGTTATATAGTGATCATTGTGATTATTACTGGTGGAATGAAAAGATGAAAGATTTAATTGTGTTTAATAAGAATGTTTTAATGTGTCAATAATATATTGTTAAATTAAAATATCATCTCTTTTGATCCACCATTTAAAAATTTTAGAGTAGAAAATAATGAATATATCCATGAATTTAATAAGTATAAGGGTAATGACTTCAAGAGGTAATAATGTAATTCATTTTACTATTTATCAACTCAAAAAATATTTACATTTTGTTAATATTAATGATATAAAATGAGTTTATTTTAAATTTATCAAAAGAATATATTTGTTAAATTGAGTTTCTATATGGTAAGAAATAAAAATTTATGTCTGTAGTACATTGAAAAATATGAATTTATGGATAATGTTGGCTTATTTTCAAGCCAATTGGCCTTTTCTCTATGTTTATCTAATGTACATGATTTGTTTTATGTTTCATAATTATTGATATATATTCCAGATGCTTCAAATTCATTTATCACTGCGGTAATGGAGTTATGAGAGAATAATTTATATGCTAAAAGACCTGTTCAGACCAATGATAAAAGAGATATAGTACTATAATGACAGTTTATAAATTAAGTTAATTCATTAATAAAAAACAGATTTAATATATAAGATGATAATCAAAAAATGTTTCGAATGGATTATATTCTAAACTATTTATTGGGTGAACAAAATTTTGAGGACAAATATTCCCAAAGTGAGGAATAAAGAGACTAACAAGAAATAATAAATCAATTTCATGACTTGTTATTATTTAGGAATAATATTTTTTATATTATAAGAATAGTAAGTAATTTTTCATTTAAAAATAAATAATTTAATTTATACTAAACTCTTTTACATGTATTATATGGTTTTATATAAAATAGAAAAAAATTTAATTTTAGAATTAATTTAGGAAATTAATATTCATTTTTGGAATCATAAAGTCAAAATTTTCTATGAAATTATTTTCTCCATCTATAGAAATGATTTATTTTTAGGAAAATACTGAATAATTCCGATTTCTTTGTAAAACATTCATTTATTATCAATAAATAATATTATCTAAAAGAACAATTATACTTTAATTCATTTTATAGAGTTAGATAATTCTCCATTAATTATAGATGATCAAATTAATACCAAATAAATATAGACTATAATATATCTTGGTAAATGATAAGTTTTTTTCTTAGAATAAAATTAATAAACATTTCTTTTTTTCATTTAATGAATTTATATTACAATTAATATCATAAATTTATTAAAAATTAAAATTTTATTGTTTCAAAGATATTTTATATTTTGTTACTATTAATTAAAATCAAAGTACATATTTTTAATCTCAGAAATGATGAAATGAGTAACATATGATTAATACTCAATAAATATGGACAAAAATTCCTCATAGTATTTTAATTTATTTTATTTGATATTTTTCTCAACCATAAAAATATATTGGTTTAAAATGTAAAAATTTATTTCCACATTCCCTTGATAATGTTATTAATAATATTTTAATTAATAAAAATGGAAATCTCATTATTTTCCTATATCTATTTTTTATAGGGATATGTTTAGTTATAAATGATTATTTCAAATATAAATTATTTCGTCATTTATATTGATTTATTAAAGAATTAAATTATGTTTTTACTCATGGATGAAATAGTGTTTGATCAAGTAATAGAAAAATAGTGTCTAATATTTTAGTTATAGATTTTAAATTCATAAAAATCATTGAATTAAACAAGTAAATGGTATAAAATATATCATATAAACGTTTTTTAAATAATAAGGATACTTTTCTTCTCTTATATTATTCTATACATTTGAGGACTAAACAAAATTATTATGATTACCATTAAAAGGATCAACACTGATAGATAAAGATGAAAAATTACCAATAAATGATCTAATTTTATTATATATGTGTATTATTAATTATACATATCCTATATATTAATTATATCAATTATTTTTCTCATTAAAATGATTATTAATTTATACTATTTACATACTATAAGTAATTCCAATGCATCAAACCATTCACATATAAAAGGTAACAACAATTTGTGCCTTTGTCGCCCATTTGGAGAAATCCTGTTCAAAAAATCCATTCAACACCCTATCTGAAATATCAATAATGACACTATAATACATGGGATAACTAAATTACCAAACATATAGTGGATAATGTGTAAACATAAGTGGTTATTTGACAAGAAGGTATATGTACAATGATAAATATTTGGGTTTATTTCTTCTTCAACATTATTCATTTCTACCTCAACCATGAAAAAGGAATAACATATATTTATTCCAGATAATTTATTTTTCTTATGATTATGACACAACCAATTTAATCTCAATTTATATCCTATGGGATATGTAATCTTTTCTGGTGAATACCCATGGTTACCACCTCTATAAAGTGATCTAGTTCTTTTTTCATCACTATCTCATGGGAATTATTAATATGATTTATTTAGTTAATAAGTTTTATAATAATTAAATGATTATTATTCTAATAATAAAATAATTAATGTATTTTCTTCTCCTCATCCATTCATAAATGATAAAATAATTCATTTTTATATATGGACTCCACATCCACTAACCAATGTGATTCATTTTTCATATAAAAATTTCAAGGAATGTTATAAATTGTTATGTACTATGAAAAAAATGATAATAATTTTTTTTTATTTTTCTTACGATGGAGTAATAGTGACCCATTTGACAATCGTTGTCCTATAAAATCAATTTTTGGATTATGAACCACAATAACTCAAAATGTTTGACATAATAATAGTTGATAAAATAACTAAATTAAAGATGGTGATTATTGAAATAAAATGGATTTTGAGAATGAAAATAACACTAAATAGGTTCTTATTAATATTAATAAATAATATAGTAATATTTTTAATGAGTTAAAAGTATACAATGATTGACCATAATTTATGGAAGGGATTTTTCTTTGAATCATTTTTTATAAAGAATTATTCTTTTCATTCTATTTTCCAAAATATCTATGTTCAAAAAATATAATTCAATAATGATTTTATTTAAACATAACATACTATTAAATATTGTTATTGAACACCTTTTACTTCTTCCTCAAAATTTAAATAATAATATATTTAGCATTTTTTAAAAGAGGTACTTTTATGGATGGTGTGAATATAATTATATTTTCAATATTTAATACATGATTTAAATATGTTGTAATCGTGATTTTTTATTTATTTAAATAATTATTTTATGTTTAAATGGATTATTTCAAATAAAATTATTTTGATAATATTTTTTAGGAATGTTTAATTTTAATGATTTTTAAAAAAAGAGGGATATTTCATTATTTTTTAATGAATATAAGAATATCATTATGTATGTATTGAAATTACTTTGTTCAATGTATTTATTATGAAATGTGTAGGACTAATTTTTTTTTAAACTATGGTATTTGAGAATTATAAATGATTAATGGCCATCCTGATACAACTTATCTAGTGGGTGGTACCAATAAAATATATATAATAGGTGATACTATCATATATATACAATACATTTGGTAGTATTCTATTTTATCAATGGAAATGCAGATGGATTTAATTAGGGAGGATTCACCTATACTTTTAGCTCGTATCTACTTATTTATAACACAAGTAATTGTAAGGATTTAAAATTATTCTCTAAAATTAATATAATAATTTCAATTAGTTTTCTATGGTTTTAATATTTATTTTTAAGACATTAGTATTTTTTCCATGTTGATATGATTTATTTTATACATAGAAACATAACAATTAAATTTTTATGTATTTATTGGTTCTTTTTTATTTTACGTAAACAAATTAAATGCTTTCGTTTTTATCCCTTACAAACACTTATTTTTTTCATTTTATTATTTTAAAGGTTTTTCAAAAGATTTATGGATGAACAAAAATAAATAATAATTCCTTCTTAAATTGATATTGCTTTTTTATGAAAAGGGAACATGTTTAATTTTAATGGTTCTATGTTTTGGAAAAATGGATTCTATGAGTACGTTTTTCATTATTACAATATGTGGGCTTCATATGTAAAATTGGAGATCTAATTTTTAAAATAATAAACTAATGCAGTCCTTGAAATAGTAATTTATGATTTCGTGGATAAATCTTCTGGTTGATGTATGGTTTTACTCCTTCGTACTAAAACTTATATTTTTGGGGCATATGAAATAGAACGGTGTGAGAAAGAAATTTTTGGATTTTTATAGATTAATGTGAAAATAATATTTGATGTTATATATTTCTATATTTATAATTGGATTTCATTAATCCATGATTGTAAAATATCATATGAAAACACTAAAAATGACCTATAATATATAAAAACATTAAATTTATAATAAAAACCGTATATCACATACATAGGGAATATGATAACAATCCTAAGGGATGGATCACAACATAGACAACATATTTAAATGGAATAAGGATACTTCATCACCTAAATTCATAACCATAATTTCAATGATAAAAATATATTGGATTCACAAAATAATATACAGTTAGATAAACCATTAATCAATTGATTGGGGAAACTTTTAATTATAAGAAAACCCATTTTCGTAATATATCAAAAAAATATTAGACAAATCAAAAACTATCATTCATTAATTATAAACCTAGAAAAAACATGATAATGAAATTGGAGACATAATAAAACAATATGTAATTAACTATTGAGGTATCATACAGGATCCCATGAAAAGAAGAAACAAAGGAAACATGGACATTCATTTGGAACAATGACTAATGTTTGATGCAAACAGAACTCAATGTGAGTGGAAATATTAATAAAAAATAAAAATTAATTCATGAAATTTATTTCTTTAATTATATCAATAATTATTAGGTAAGAAATTTAATAGATATGAGAGTATATTGATTAAAAAACATCAATAGACCTTCAAAATTTTATGTTAATTTATTGTAAGATTTAGTTTAGATAATCATTAAAATAAAAAATTTCCCTTAATTTTATTTATAATACCATGTAAAAATAATGGAAATAGAGAATCCATTTATTGCATTGGAAATATAAACCTAACATAGTGTAACCAACATTTTGATTTCAAATAGATAATGTGAGAAGAAATAAAAAATATATTTAGTGTTAAATGTTATATAAGAATTTAATTACTACACTAATTTATAATTATTTTATTTCTATATTATATATTCATAGGAAAGATAATCAATAAAAATAATACATAGGCATGAGAGTTTGTTACATTATCTTTAGGATGGATCCTTTGGAATAAATACATATAAGTTTACAATTGATATATTAAAAAATTCAGAGGTCCCTGAAAATAGTAATATGAAATTAAAATTATAATTATTTTTAATTAACAATAAAAATATTACACATACCTCTCTAATTCATTGGATAATGATTTTTATAATCAAAATAATGATGTAGGGATTTGACCATAGAGGATTCTCTTGTGCATTTAACAATGCCCATGTTATTTATGACATCTGTGAACATATGTTCTGAATATAATTTCAATGGATCCTACATTGGATTTAATTATTTTATTATAGATTTTAAAATGAATATTTGAAAAAAAATTCAATGATTATATTTTTTTATTTTAAAAACTCAGTTTATAAAGTGTAATAATATTTAAATTTTTTAAGTTTTCATTACATCACAAAAATGAAATTTTGTTTCATATATCCCTTATAATGATTTTTTGATCATCAAATGTTTTCAAATATTTTTCATAAGTTTTAAATATGATTTAAAAAAGGATAAGTCAAGATAAATTCAATTTTTATTATTCCAGAAATGAAGCTATATGTCATTAATGATTTCACATTTTAGGAAAAATTGATTTTAGTGACAGTGTTAAAATTTTAATATATGGGGTTTATTTGAAAGATTTATGGTATAACTCTTAAAAATTCTAAAATATAAAGATAATGATATTATAATTATGTGATTTGTTTTCTAAAATCTCATTATTATTAAATTTTTTAGGGATATGTTATTATATTTTGAATATAAATTATTTATAGGAATACATTAGAGATATTATAACATATGGTTATGCTAATATAATATAGGATTTGATTGTTACTATGTTTCTTCATATAATATATGAATATTCAGAATATTGTTCCATAGATGAATCTCAGAAACAAATGCCAGAATGCATCAAGATGAAAATATCCTTCAAAATTATTAAGCTATAAAGGATGTAATTTCCTCTGAGTTTTTATTATTTTATGATACTGGCATATCATTGGTTGTATTCTAAATGATGCTGGAATCAATGTTATATATATATATTTGTGATTTACCATATAGGAAAATGTCTATATTTTTGTATCTTGGGAAATATAACTCTACCAATTTTAATTGAAAGTAATATCCAATGATATATATTGGACGGATCGGTGATCTAGAAATGATATTAAAGTCATAAAATGTATTGAACTGTAAAAGTTAACTATTTCCATTTATCATTTTTATAGTGACATTGGTCGATTTTGGATGTAGTTTAAGAATAATATATATATATGTCATTGATTCCTTAGAAAATAAAAGATATATAATTATTTTATAGGATATATATTTCACACTGTATTTCTTAATGAGAATTGATGTTCAATTCATGTAATTTAAACAAAATGAGAATGAATTAGTTTCCACGTAGATAAAAAAATAGTAAGATTGGATGGGTATTCATTGAATTATATAAAAGAAATTAAAATTAAAATTAATTGTTCTCACAGATGGTTGAAACCTTTTTTAATAGTATATTTAAATTAGGGTGATTTAAATCTTATGATAATGTTTTTTGTTTAGTTTTCAAAGTTGAGATGGTGTTTTTTTACCATTTTGTATAAATATTATATCTAACGATCATAATGGAAAGAAATAGAGAAGTGAAAACCTATGAAATAAAATGGTAATATATATAATATTACATAAAAAGTGATGTATGTTCTAGAGAATGTTGGACAAAATTTGGAAAGTTTTACCCTTCTGGTATGTTTGTTCATATTGCTCATGAATGTAAAGAAAAGAGTCATGATCAATCCGATAATGTGGTAAGAGATATATAGCTAGTACTTGATGTTATAATTTCAATGTTTTGTGAAATTATAATACAAGTATTTTATAGTGTATTACATAGTAATAAAGATATCTTGATATACTATAAAATGTGGGAGAAAATCATTTCCTAACATTAAGGTTGATGTCGGTCCATAAAATTAATTGGTGAAATGTTTGTTACTTGTTTATTTGAATAATATTTATTACTTTTTTGACTCTGTATTTTCACATAAATTGAAAACAATCAAAAATTATAAGTGAAATGGGAATATCACTACAAGAAAATAAGATTTAACTATTGGGTAAAACATCTATATGAAGTATCAATGAAACCAATATTAATAGGAATCTTCTTATAGTTATCATTTGTATGGAATTTCTTCAAAAACATATTTTACTACCTCAAAAAGAGTTTGATAATATTATCAGAATGGATTTTATTTATGTTTATCACACTTAGAAATAAAACAAAGCTAATTACGTTATATTCAATGATTCCATACATTTGAGAACTAATTATTGAACTAATAAATTGAATAAATATTGTAGTGAATGTTACCTATATCATGTAATTTAAAAAAATGAAATTCTTCAAATTATTGATGTTTTAGTTAAATATGATTACATTTATATCATAACTTGTGATTTTTCTAGAACTATTCTTGATTGGAAGAATTATTTATCAATTGAATTAGTTCTACATGGAATTCTAATTTTAAAATCCCCTTACCGAATAGCTCATATGAAACTTTTAGAATTAGAGGAATAGTTTCAATTCATACTTAATTAATGTTCTATTCGTCTAAAAATATCACCATGGCATGATCCTATTTTTTTCAAGAATTTGGACTATTAGATGAGGCTTTCGATTATTTATTTAATATTGAGTAACATCACTATTAATAACATCCATCTATATCCATATATAAATAATAAATTTGATCAACTCCAAGGAACTAAATATTTTTCTCATATCAATCTCATGTCCTTGTACCATCATATGAAATTAAAATAGAATGTTATTTGTAATATGGAGTTTTGGGAAAGATATAAGAATAATGAGTTTGTGATTAGTCCCTTTGGGTTATCTAATTCCCAAGATGTGTTAATGGATGTTTTCAATAAAGATATACATGACTATTTGGATAACAATATTGTTTTTGTTATTAATTATATTTCAATATATTCTTAAATTCATGGTGATATGAAAATTTACGTCATGTTTGGTATAGAAAGAATGAATGAAAAAAATTAAAATGATTTGTTTTTGAAAATGTGATGTTTCTTGTTGTAGAATTAATTTATCAGTAATATTATTTCCATATATAGTATAAATGGTGGAAATTATAAAAATATAGTGGTCGAGTAATGATCATGATCAAAAATTGTAAGAGTGATTTGATGTTATATTATATTAGCGGTTTAAAACTATCATTTTATTGAAATCATTCCTCAGTTATCTAACCATAAAAATAATTTCTTCATTAAATTGATATATATTAATCTATTTAAATGGGTGTAATTAATGATTCATTGAACTAAAATGATGAATTTATAATTATTTAATATCTTGACTGTCCTCATGAAATTGTAATGTTTTCATCTACATCGATAATTATTTGAAGTATATGGTTGTGTTATAGTGAAATATGAACTATTAATTTTATATGATTTAATTCTATTTAAAACGAACATGGTAAATGAAATGACACATGAAATGGAAAAATATATTATATATATTTTCCACTATAAATTAGGAGAAATTATTTATATAGAGAAATCTATGAAATATATACTAACCATTAATGTATAAAGTATATAATCAATTGGGGAGAGTGGGGGATTTGTAGATAAAATTTATTGTACTAATAAAATATTATTATTTAATGATTAATTGACATAAAATAAAATGTTATCATATTCTGTGATTTTAAAAAATTATGATTAATTAAATATTCTAAGTTTTTAATGTGAACATTTTGAAAATGATTTCATAACTGTCGGTCTAAAAATGTTAATGTAATGTTCTCTACATTGATTTGTATTCAAATCAATTTTTCATATAAGATAAAACTATGAAATATTTGATGCAAGAACATTATTTTCAATGAACAATTAAACTAGGAAAACATGTTTAGAAACCTTAATTTATAGTTGACAATAGGGTGTATTGAAATTTGTAAAAATATTGTTTGTGTCAGCTATCTCCCATTTGAAAACAGAATTGTTGGGTGAAGCTCACAACTCTCTCTTTTTAGTTCATCCCAAATGTACAAATTTATATAGATAAATCCCAATTATTTATATGTGTTATGGAATGAGGAAATATATTACAGATTTTATCATAAAATGATGGAATTTTCTATGGGTTAATGATAGAACACAATTTCTGAAATGTATAGATATTTTATATAAAATGATATAGTGTAAATGAAAAAAAGCCTATACATTTTTTAGTGGGATTTAAAAATATATTTTTAGGTTATAATTTAATTTTGTTTATTTTTTATTATCAGAATAAATCTATACAATTCTCTCAAGTTCAAGATTGTATTTATTTATATCCACTTTCTCAATATTGTCTCCTTGGGAATGTGTTACGTGCTTTTGTAAAAGAAACATTTAAGTCTGTGGTTCATATTAATATTGATATAATTGATAAATATGGATCATTTTCATACCTCAAGGATTTTTTATGAGTTTATCCCAGGTACATTATTTTTATTTTGTATCATTATGTTAGAAATATGTGACAAATACATTGCATGTAATGATGACTAATATTGTATAGTAGGAAGAGAATATATCGTATGGCGATTAACTATTTCAGATCCATTTTGGCATAGATATGGTGTTGTGGAAGATAGTAATTCATTTTTTTTAGGTTATCAAGAAAAATATATATTACTGAAGAAGCATGATGGGAATAAAAAAATGTTACAATTAAAAAACTCTACACTTATTTTTGTATTGAATATAAGTTTGACCATGAAATAACCAAAAGTGGGGAATAATGAGACACACTATTAATAATAAATCAATTTCATTCAATATTAATACTATTTAATTAGATTTTATGTAGTAATATTAATTAAATAAATTTTTATAAATTTCAATAAAATTGAAATATTTTTATTTTTACAAAATTATTATTCATGTATTATATGGTATTATATAAAATATTAATTTTAAAATATTAGATATTAAATATTAAAAAATTGATATCATTTTTGAAATAATAATGTCAGAATTGTATTCAAAAGTATTTTTTAATTTTTGAAATGATTTTATTTTATTTATATTGTGAAATATACAAATTTTGGTACCATATCCATTTATTTTTAAAAAAGTATGTTATTTAAAATATCTATTATAGTTTTAATTTAATAAGAACTAATCATAGAAATATATTAATTATATATGATATAATTAAAAACTAATTTCAATCCTTTTACATTATTGAGGTAAATGTTCAATTTTTGTCTTAAAAACACATTTATCTATATACTAATTTTAATTGTGTTTTATGAATTCATATAAAAATTGATCTCAAAAAAATTTATCATGTTAATATCATAACATATATTACATATATGTATTATTTTGGATGAAATTTTTTAAATTTTTTACATTAAATTTTTTATAATAATGAATTGTAATAGAATTTTGATGAATTATTATGTTCCATGAATATTGAATACACATATAGTATATGATTGATATGTTTATATTTTATATTTTACTTCCATTAATATATTTTTTTCATTAATGAAAAAATAATTGAATAGAACCAAAAATTAATTTAATAATATATTATGTTAAATAATACATTGTTAAATGCTTGAAAATTTAAAAAATCAATCTCTGTGTAAATGAAATATAGTTAATTATATCATATAAATGCTAATAATTGGTTTTTTATTCGTCTATTTTATCTCCCAAAACACTTAATTATTAAAAACCATTGTAACTGAAGAAATTGTTAAAAGTGTTAAAACAAAGAAACAATGGTGGAAACAAAACAAAACAAAATCAAATATTATTATATGCTAGTATTTAGATCAATCATTATCTCATAATTGAAATACATCTATTTTGTGGAACATTTAAATGAAGATTATTTATATTAATTAAATAATTTATTTCATTCCAAGGGTGCCACTACATTGACTTATCAAATGATACATTATGTTACCTATCACTTACTCCTTATGATGAATCGAATTAAGAAAACTTATTCTAAAATAATTCCAAAAATGTAAAGACCCGTAATTTTCAAGGAAATTTTTTTTTCATAAATTTTATTGGATTTTACGAGTATGCAGTTTCTGACGGTACCTGATTCCGAGGCCCGGTGAGCCTAGAATCAATTTCCGAAGATTAGATCAGGTACGTTCAGTGAACGAATGAGTGGGTTTTTCTAACATGTGAACCAGTGCTCAGAATCGAAATCTGAGGGCACCGATAAAACTGCAGCACCAGTATTTTCTTAAAAAGACTTTCACTGGATTTGCATTTTCTTGGGAGTTGTGGTTAAAAAAGAAGTGGATTAATTTAAGAGTGAAATAAAATATGTGTCACAATTTTATTTCTACTCTAAGTAATTATAACCTACGTGAGGAAGTTGAGGTGGGAGCCACTAAATCCTAACTCCTCTTGATAGGATATTATTGAGGTGGGCCCCATATGAGCCCCACCGTTCAAATGCCTCTAACCTCTCTTAAATTTGGTAACCCCCCCCCCCATTAATTTGTAACTCACCCACTCTCCCTCATTAGTTTCATGTCAACTCTCACATTAAATGGATTGCTTAAATCTATTCAATTAAATTAATTAAGAGTTTGAATTTTGAATTTTTTGAAATTCTTGGCATGGGTTAATAAAATAAGGATGAACCTTATTTTATTTAGGGTTGTTTTTTTTTGTGAGAGGATTGGGGAAGAAATCTATAGTCTTGAAGAACTTCATCTTCATCGTTGAAGATGCGGATAATGTCGGAGAACCAAGGAGAGATGATGTGCCGATATTTCCCTTCTCTACAGCCAGTGAGAGACGTCATCCTCTTCTTGGACGCTCGCCAACGCCGACATCGAAACCGCCCCCACGACAACATTTTTCGGCGACGCTAGCTCCCGCAAATCTCCTTGAGGTAGGGGTTAAGCTCAAATTTAGTCGTCTAAATTTGTGCTTTAATTGTTGTTGTGATTACTCGTTCTTGGCTGCTTACTATCGGTATAACAGGAGGCGGTCGGACCGCACAATCACGGCTGACCCTCCTCCCTATTTTTTTTTATTTCGTGGCTTGGAACGGAGGCCGCATGGTGCAACAACATCCCACGGAAACAAGGGAAACCGCGGCCGGAGCGGGCCGCGATGATGGAGCGTGTCGCCATCACGCCACGCCGGTGAGGCCAAAGGAGGTTGTGGCTAGAAGCGGTCCACGGCGGAGGAGCACGACGCAGTCACACAACGCTGGAACACCGAGGAGGGCTGCGGCCAGGGCGGGCCGCATCGGAGGTGTGTGTTGCCTCCGCGCCACGCCAGACGGGGAGGAGCCGCAGCCTATGGCCGCTGCAGGTCGGGGAAGAGGCCGGCTGACCAGGCTGCTGGAGCCAGCTAGAGGCGAGACCCCGTGGGTCCCGTGTGTTCAGTTTAGTCCGCCCATAAATGGCCGGCTGTTTTTCAATCAAGGGGGGATGTTCCCCCCAACCCTCCGAATTCCGCTTGGCCGAAGGCTGAGCCACTGGACACACGGGCCGCACCGCTCAGTTCTGTCGGGCCGTGCCCCTGGGCCAGGCCGTACCATAGGGCCACGCTGTGCCTACCAGGCTGGGCCGCACCCAAATAGGCCAGACCCGGACCCGGGTCGGGTCGACCCGGTTTGGGTTGACCAAGAGGGTATTGGGACGGGTTGGACCGGGCCCAAACCCCCTATTTCCGGATATATCAATTCAAACACCCATTACTTTGGAAATGGACCTCCAATCGATGTACCGTTAATTTCATAGCAATATTTTGATCGAGATGGTCATTTCTCTATATTATAGTCAAGGTTTCGTAGAAACTTGGGTATGGTCGGGTTGGTTCGAACACGAAACCAACCAGGCCCTCGGAGCGGAAACACTCATAACATAAGTTCTGTATATCCGATTGAGGTGTCGTCAACTTTGTTGGATTCCTCTTAGTGAGGCGGTTCTATTTGCTTACTCAGATCAAGGTTTGGACGCAGTTAGAGTACGTTCGGGATGGTGTTATCTTAAAAACCAAACAGGCCCCTAGGATGAAAAAGCCAATAACTCCCAGATCGGGTGTCCGATTGACGTGCCATCTATCGCACTGAGTTCCTATTGATGAGAAGATACATTGGGATACATAAACTCTGGACTATGTGTTAGTTGATGTATCGACACCCCTTGGCTCATTGTGCGGACCCTCCCGGAATCGAGCATGTTGTGTGCGGGAACACTAGAGCTGGCTGCGACTGCGACGACGATGATGACTGTACTGAAATCCTCCATGGGTTCGGTAGCAATGAGGAACGTACTAGAATCCTCCATGGGTTTTATGGCGATGACTACTATTCTTGTATCCTATGTGGGTCCGTCAGTACCTGACTACTGTTCTTGTATCCTATGTGGGTCTGGCAGTATTTGACTCTGTACTTGTATCCTACGTGGGTCTGACAGAGTAGCTGGTCTTATATCTTTTGTGTACCCGATAGCTTAGCTGGTCTTGTATCCTATGTGGGTCTGACAACTTAGATGAATCAGTGGCTATATCTGATCATCTCTATTGATTTACAAAAAAGTATAGCTGTGTGAGCTGAGTCTTGACTTTCAATCATCATCTTCGATATGATTGACTTTCTTTCCTGTGTGGATTGGTTTGTGCTTTTCGATGTGTATTAGTTTGTACTATCCTATGTGGACTAGATTGTACTTGCACTCGTGTTATGGAGCCGAGCTGGAATTTGATGACTTAGGTATATGTATGGGTATATACCTAAGTGGATTTGGTTGTTACTTCGTGATCGTATCTTTCCCTTTGTGGCTTATCCTTGTTGGATTCTGGGATACCTTCGGGGGTCTCAGGGTCCTTACTGAGAAGCATATACTCACCCCTGCATAGGCTATGCCCGCACTACGTTGTGTTGGATTCATATGATGAACAAAACTGATTGAGGTGGGAGCTCGTGGAGCTGGATAGTACCTTGGGGTGGATCACTGGACGGGACATGCTCAGAGAGGATGGCTGGAGCTAGGGGAAGAGGATACTATATGTACCCACACATCAGGTGGGATTTCAAGAGAATGGCTCAAACTTGCTGCTTTACCTTCCAGTTGTTGTACTTTAATTTTAGTTGTACTTTACTTAGAGTTGGGTTTGTATTCTGGCCCATTTACTTTCCAGCACATAATTTTGTACTCAGTTTAAATAGTGTTTACTTCAGCTTGCATACACTATGGTGTTTGTTTACTTTATAATGGAAATGCCTTCCCTTTTATCAGGATTTACACCTTTGGTGCTAGTCTCCAGCCCCTAGCCTATGGAAGGCGAGCTTGGGGTAGTCACGACATGGGCCCCGAGGACGGGTCTTGACAAATTGGTATCAGAGGGGATGTTCGGTTGTACTGTAGAAATCTAGACTATGATCGTTCTTCTATGTGAAGAAATAGTGTTAATGGTATTGAGTGTGGTTATTAGTCCAGGGACTTTAGTGTTGGTGCGGCGGCTGACGTATCCATACACCAGGACCCTGACTTCTGATTTCCGACTTAGTACACAAAAACATTGATTGCATGTGTGTTTCAAAGTTTTCTTTGTGATTACGTTTTGTCAGCTCACAAGGGATATTGTATTGACCGTGGCACACCTATCTCTTTTTAGGATGGCCCCACGATGGCGTCCAGCTAGGGTTCTGAGCATTGTGCCAGACGATAGCCCACCGAGAAACAAGGCCTCGGTGCAGGGCCCTGTTATAGTAGAGGGACCAGCGGTACCTCTACCCATCGAGACACCGATTCCACCAACCCCAACCGCTGAGAGTGAATGTCTCCTTAGTGCACTGCACGAGTTTCATCATTAGAGATGGCCCAGGTTCCGCGGGGAGACGGACCCTCCGGCAGCCGAGGATTGGTTTAGGGCTGTTGTATGCGTTTTTAGGTTAGTGAGGACACCAGCTGACATCATGGTTATCCTTGCAGCGAGTCTCCTGCACGTGGCAGCAGGTAGATAGTGGTTCCTGATGCTCCAACTACATGACAAGGCATCTCTTCTTTGGTCGAACTTTGAGGTCCTCTTCCGCTCAAAGTTCGTACCAGCCACCCTCCGTTCGGTGCGCATTCAGGAGCTACTACAGCTGCGGCAGGGCAGCATGACGGTAGCCCAGTACTCAGTGTGATTTACCAATCACTCATGATATTTGATGGATATGGTATGTGACCTATTCTTCCGAGCCCAGACCTTCAAGAAGGGGCTGAGGCATGAGATCAGGGCATCGATGATCTCCCTCAGAATTCTGATGCAGGCATGAGTACTGTTGCGAGCCCCTCTCACAGAGAGCATTCATGATTAGCCTACACCAGCAGCGAGAACTACAGTAGGGAGGGATGTACCTGAGTCTTCTGCAGTAGGCAGTTTACAGATGTCACAAGGGTCCAAATGGACCAGACCATCAGGCGGACGACCTCAGGACACTGGCTCAGAGGTCCAGGGAACACGGTGTAGAGCCAGTTTTTCAAGGAGCAGACAGTGCTATACATGAGGCGGTAGGGCCACATGACTCGTGAATGCCCAACCCGCCACGCAGAGGAGTAGCAGACAGTTGAGGGACCACCCAGAAAAAGGGAGAGGTTCGACCATGGCGGTCCACAGGGAGAAGGCGGATGAGGTAGATAAGCTGGCCAAGTAGCAGGTGGCGGGCGATGCTTTGAGGCGCTGCCACCACCACCACCAGAAGGTCCAACCGGACCACAGGGTGCTGGCGGACAAAGGCAGGCTCAGATTCAGGCAGCGTATTCCTATGACAACAGCTCACTTGAGATGATTCGAGGTACTATCTATGTCTACTCCACCATTTCTGCAATACTTATAGACATAGGAGCGAGTCATTCCTTCATTGCTGCTTCCCTTGTTCGGAGCTCGGAGATTCTTATAGAGTCGTTGGCTCGATCCTTAAGGCTAGAGACTCATACGGTAGAAGAGTCGACGATTACACACTGGTGCATGCAGTGTGAGCTTACTCTAGGAGGCGAGAGCTTTGGATGGGATCTTCTCATAACAGCATCAAGGCCATACGACGTCATCTTGGGAAAGGGTTGGTTATCTACAGTCCATGCTCAGATCGACTTTATTAGACGCAAGATGTGGTGTGTTCGCACCGATGGGTGCAGGTTCACCTTCATCAGTGATAAGGGAGCCTTTGCAGTGCAGGATTGACTCACGCAGAGGAGAGGACAACTGATCACACATCAGTTGGATAGCATCTTCCGAGAAGCAGTGGACGTGCGAAGTCCGAGTTTTCCTGTAGTGGTGGATCAGTATGCGGACCTTTTTCCTGACGACGTTCCTGGACTACCTCCTCATAGAGAGATAGACTTCTATATTGACCTGTACCCCGAGACATCCCCGATATCTACTCCAGCATATCGGATGGCTCTTACTGTGATTCGAGAGATACGGGTATAGCTGGAGGACTTGCAGGGAAGGGATTCATTCGACCCAGTGTCTCACCCTCGGCATCCCCGATATTGTTCGCCAAGAAGGCGGATGGGAGCTTGCGACTGTGTGTCGATTATCATCACCTAACCAGGTGACCGTGAGGAACAAGTATCCACTTCTGAGGATTGACGACCTCTTCGACCAGCTCAAGGTACCATGATGGTTCTCGAAGATATACCTCAGGTCAGGCAATCATCAGCTCAAAGTTCGAGACAAGGATGTGTAGAAGATGGATTTCAGATGTCGGTATGGCCACTATGAGTTCTTGGTTATGCCTTTTTGCATAACAAACGCTCCATCAGTGTTCATGAGTCTCATGAATAGGATCTTCCAGCCATACCTCAATCGATTTCTCATATTCTTCATCGATGACATATTGATATACTCAACTATTGAGGAGGAGCACGCCTACCACTTTCAAGTTGTACTGGAAACACTCCGAGAGAACCAGCTTTATGGTAAGCTCTCAAAGTGTAAATATTGGATATGTGAGGTCCACTTATTAGGACATGTCATCTCTGAGGTGGGAGTTGATGTGGATCCTGCGATGATCGAGGTAGTACTAGCTTGGGAGCCACCCAGGAGCGTGACAGAGGTGCGTAATTTCCTAGGTTTGGCTGGGTACAACTGGTGGTTTGTGCCAGACTTCTCCAGAGCTTCAGCACCACTTTCGGCTTTGACAAAGATGGGGAGACACTTCTTGTGGTCAGATATATGTCAGTAGAGCTTCCAAGTGTTGAGAAAGAGATTGATCAGCACACCTATCATGAGGCTACCAGAGGAGGGAGTAGGGTACACAGTCTACTGTGATGCCTGAGGGACTAGACTCGGGTGTGTCCTAATGCAGGAGCTGGCAGTAATCTCATATGGATCATGCTAGTTGAGACAGCATGAGAAGAACTACGCTACCCATGACCTGGAGTTAGCAGCAGTGGTCTTCTATCTGAAGATGTGGCGGCACTATCTGATGGGTGAGCACTTTACGATCTACTCTGACCACCAGAGTATCAGGTACATCTTCTCGTAGAAGGACATGACCCTGAGACAGTGGTGATGGCTCGATTTCCTCCGGGACTATAACTTTGAGATAGTCTATACTCCTGGAAAGGAGAACGTTGTAGCTGATTCTCTCATAAGGAGGACTGGAATTAAGATACTTGGAGTGGTGATAGAGTAGCTAGATGCTTTGCAGATATCCTTCGTGGATAGAGATGGAGCAGCCTTTCTTCAGTCTCTCATAGTCACTCCTCCACTTATTTAGCAAGTCAGAGAGGCACAGCGTGGGGACGTTGACTGTGAGGCATGACATGCACAAATATCCTCAGGACAAGCACCTGATGGATTCTCTATGGGGGGAGAGCACGTCGTCCATTTTAGAGGACGTACCGTGGTACCAGCTTCATTTCAGGAGGAGGTGCTGAGATATTTTCACACTTCCCCTTTAGCGGTACATCCAAGAGTGGCGAAGATGTACCAGGATCTCAGACGACAGAACTGGTGGTTGGGTATGATGAAGGTTGTGGTAGAGTTCATTTCGCGATGCCTCACATTCCAGCAGGTGAAGGCAGAGCACTAGGTACCAGCAGGCTTGGTACAGCCCTTGGAGGTCCCTGAGTGGAAGTGGGATGAGATATCAATTGATTTCGTGACTGGATTTCCACATACTTCAAGAGGACACGACTCCATTTGGGTGATCGTCGACCGACTCACCAAGTCGGACCACTTTCTACCCATTAGAGAGCATGGATCAGTGGAGATCTTGAGACGCCTCTATGTTCAATAGATAGTATAGCTTCAAGGTGTTCCATCATTTATCATCTCTGATTGAGATTCTCACATTACATCCTGGCTTTGGAAAGGTTTGTATGAGGCATTCGGGACGCAGCTACGCCTGATCACCGCCTTTCACCCTCAGACGGATGGTCAGACGGAGAGGACCATTTAGACTCTCTAGGACATGCTCCGTGCATGAGTCCTCGACCCTGGTCACATCTGTGAGGATCAGCTACCTTTGGTGGTGTTTTCATACAACAACAGCTACCACTCCACCATCGGGATGGCACCATACGAGGCATTGTATGGCCCACCTTGAAGGTCACCTCTATGCTGGACAGACCTTGGGGAGTCAGCACTTGGGGGACCAGAGATGGTCCAGACCATGATAGAGAAGGTCTAGGTCATCCAGGAGCGGATTAGGATAGATCAGAGCCGATAGAAGTCTTATGCTGATAGGAGGCGGAGACCACTAGAGTTTGAGGATGGTGACCACGTTTTCTTGCGGGTCTCACCTCGACGTGAATTACTGGGATTTGTCAAGGGTGGAAAGTTATCTCCGCACTTCATCGGACCATTCTAGGTTCTCAGCAGGATAGGAAAGGTGGCTTATCGCCTGGCTCTACCACCTTAGTTGCACCGGGTGCACGACATCTTCCACGTATCTCACCTGAGGAGATACGTGCACGACCCGATGCATATCATCGACCATGGGGAGCTATACATTGATAACAGGGAGACTTTTGCAGAGGTCCCGGTGGAGATTGAGGATTGATAGGAGCGGGTCCAATGTGGGCCATCGATTCCTCTAGTGCGTATTAGGTGGCAGCACGGGAACCTCCAGGAGAGAACTTGGGAGCGGGAGGCTCAGATGCAGGCTTAGTACCCTCATTTGTTCATCTAGTTTTTGATGTATCTTTACGGGGACGTAAATCACTGAGGTGGGAGTAATGTAAAGACCCGTAAAGTTCAAGGAAATTTGTTTTCTAAAATTCTTTGATATTTTACGAGTACGCAGTTTCTGACAGCACCTGATTCCGAGACCCGGTGTGCACAGAATCAATTTCCGAATTTTAGCTCGGGTATATTCAGTGAACGAACGAGCGGGTTTTTATAGCGTTTTAACCAATTCTCGGAATTGAAATCTGAGGGCACCTATGAAACCGCAGTGCTGATATTTTCTTAGGAAGACTTTCACTTGAGTTTTTTCTTCTCAGGAGGTGTTGTTAAAAATGAAGTGGTTTAATTGAAGAGTGAAATAAAATACATGTTACAATTTTATATCTACTCTAAGTAATTATAACTTATGTGTGGAAGTTGAGGTGGGACCCACTAAATCCTATGTCCTCTTGATATGATATTAGTGAGGTGGACCCCACACGAGCCCCACCTTTCAAATTCCTCTAACCTCTCTTAATGTTGTAAAACCCCCCATTTATTTGTAACTCACCCACTCTCCCTCTTTAATTGCATGTCAACTCTCACATTAAATGGATTGCTTAAAGCTATTCAATTGATTTAATTAAGGGATTGAATTTTCAATTTTTTGGAATTCTTGGCATGTGTTAATAAAATAAGGGTGAAACTTATTTCATTTGGGGTTGGTTTTGTTGTGTGAGGATTGTGGAAGAAAGCCCTAGTCTTGAATAACTTCATCTTCCTCACTGAAGAACGCGAAAAATGTCGGAGCACCAAGGAGAGACGACGTGTCGATCTTTCCGTTCTCTACAGACGGTGAGCGACGTCATCCTCTTCTTGGAATCTCACCAATACCGACATCGATACCACCCCCGCAATGTCATTTTTTCGTGATGCTATCTTTCGCGAATCTCTTTGAGGAAGGGGTTAAGGTCAAATTTAGTCATTTAAATTTTTGCATTAATTGTCATTGTGATTACTCGTTCTTAGCTGCATGCTATTCGTATTACAGGAGGAGGTCGGACCGCACAAACAATGCCAACACTCCTCCCCAATGTTCATGTATTTCGTGTCTTGGAACGGAGGCGGCATGGTGCGACGACACTGTGCGGAAACAAGGAAAACCTCGACCGGAGTGGGCCACGATGATGGAGTGCGGCATTGTCACGCCGCACCGGTGATGCTGAAGGTGGTCGCGGTTAGGTGCAGGCCGTGGCAGAGGAGTGCGGCGCCATCGCACCATGCCGGAACACCAAGGAGGACCACCGTGGAGGGGCGCAGCACCATCGCGCTGCGCCGGATGGGGAGGAGGCGCGACCTATGGGCCCGACGGTTCGGGGAAGCGGTCGCCTGAGCCGGCCGCTGGAGCTAGCTGGAGGAGGGACCCCGTGGGTTCAGTGAAGGCCATCCCTAAATGGCTGGCCATTTTTCAATCAATGGTGGAATCCCCCCCCCCCCTCCTCTGAATTCCGCTCGGCCAAAGGACGAGCCGCTGGCCACGCGGGCCGGGCCACGCTGCTGGGCCGGGCCGCGCCGCTGGGCTGGGCCACGCCTCTAGGTCGGGCCACAACAACCGAGCCGGGCAGCGCCCAAATTGGCTGGACCTGGACCCATGTCGGGTCGACCCAGTTCGGGCTGACTCAGGGGGGGTATTGGGCCGGGTCAGACCGGGCCCAAACCCCCTGTTTCCGGACAGATCCGTTCAAATGCCCATAATATGGGCTACAGACTTCTGATCGATGCACTATCAGTTGTGTAGAGATCCTTGGATCAAGATGGTCGTTTTGGTATATTACACTCAAGGTTCCAAGTAACCTTGTGTACGGCCGGGATGGTTCAAACACGAATCCAACTGGGCCCTCGGAGCGGAAACACTCATAACTTGAGCTCCGGATGTCCGATTGACGTGCTGTCAACATTGTTGGATTTCTCTTAGTGAGATGGTTCTTTTGGATTACTCCAAACAAGGTTTGGACACAGTTGGAGTATGGTCGGATTGGTTTTAGCTTAAAAACCAACAAGGCCCCTGGGACGGAAAAGACAATAACTCTCAGACTGGGCACCCGATTGACGCGTCGTTTGTCGCGTTGAGTTCCTTTTAACGAGATGGAACATTGGGATAGTTCAAATCCATACTACGTGTCAGTTGATGTATCGAACCGCCTTGGCTCATGGAGTGGACCCTCCCGGAATCGAGCATGTTGTGTGTGCGAACCCTAGAGCTGGCTGCGACTGCGACGATGATGACGACTGTACTGGAAATCCTCTGTGGGTTCCGCACCGATGACGACCGTACTGGAATCCTCTGTGGGTTCGACGGTGATGACTAATGTTCTTGTATCCTATTTGGGTCCAGCAGTACCAGACTGTTGTTCTTGTATCCAATGGGGGTCCGGTAGTATTTGACTCTGTACTTGTATCCAACGTGGGTCCGGTAGAGTAGATGGTCTTGTATCCTTTGTGGGTCTGACAGCTTAGCTGGTCTTGTATCCTATGTGGGTCCTATAGCTTAGATGAATCAGTGTCTACATCTGATCATCTCTATCATCTTACGAAGAAGTATTCCTGTGTGAGATGAGTCTTGACTTTCAATCATCATCTTCGATATGATTGACTTGCTTTCCTGTGTGGATTGGGATGTGCTTTCCTGTTTGGATTGGGATGTACTATCCTGTGTGGACTAGATTTTACTTGGGATCGTGTGCTAGAGTCGAGCTGTAATTTGATGTCTTAGGTATATGTATGGGTATACACCTAAGTGGAGTTGGTTGTTACTTCGTGATTGTATATTTCCCTTTTTGGTTTATCCTTTGTGGTTTTTGGGAGACCTTCGGGGGTCTCGGGGTCCCTACTGAGTAGCGCTTATTGAGGTGGGAGCTCATGGAGATGCATGGTACCAGGAGGTGGATCGTTGGACTGGACGTGCTCAGAGCGGACGACTGGAGCCAAGAAGTAGGGTAGACTATCTGTACCCACCCTTCAGGTGGGATTTTCAGAGCACTGCTTGGACTCACTGCTTTACCTTTTAGTTGTTGTAATTTCATTTCATTTGTACTTTACTTTTAGTTGGGTTTCTATTCTGGGCCATTTACTTTCCAGCTCTTACTTTTTTACACAGTTTACTTAGTGTTTACTTCAGCTTGTGTACACTATGGTGTTTGTTTTCTTTATAAAGGCAATGCCTTACGTTTTATCTGGATTTATGCCTTTGGTACTAGTTTCTAGCCCCAAGCCTATGGAAGGTGGGTTTGGGGTAGTCATGACACGAGCCCCGAGGACGGGTCATGACAAAAAAATACCTAATTACAACCTTGACAACCTTATTACACCATAATAACAATCCTTGAAGGATGAATGCGTAATCCAAATAGGATATCTAAAGTGAAGCTATAAATCCAATAGAATAGTTTCATGTTTATTTATTCTTCTACATTATTTACATCATTGTTACCCTGAAAAAAACTATAGCATCAATATCACCACTAACTAATATTTTATTATCATTATGTTTCATCATTTTTCATCTAATTTTCTATCCTATAGAAAATTAAAACATAACTCATACATACATGTGGATTACCACCTACATAAGCATTTTTTCATGACCACCTCAAAATAATGATTATTTTGAGATATTTAATTAACATATGTTATATTAATGACATACATATCTTTTCAAATAAATATATATTATCATATTTTTATATTCTCAGCTATTAAAAAAAGAAAAATGTCATTAGTAGACTCATGTGGGGTACCACATCCCTAAAAGAATGTAATTTTTTGAATGTTTTCCATTAAAGGTTGGTTTTAAAATTATATTTATTATATAAAAATCATAATAAATTTATTAATAAGATTATTGAGATGAAGGTTAAATTACACATTTGAACAAAGTAATCATAAAAAAGCTATTTTTGGATTATAAATAGAATTTCCTGAAAATATTTTAAGTAACAATTTTTATTTAATTTACTAATTAGAAAAATTTCATTAATGACTTAAAATTGGTAATGATAAATAAATTACCAGAAAATAAAATTTTATTCATGTAAATAAATATTAATTTTTTTTATGAATTAATGAATTTATGATTCCTAACAGTATTTATGGAATATTTTTTTAATGAATACATATTTTAAATGTTTTAATGTTTAAATTATAATTTTCATCCACATCAATGTTCTTAAAATAAATTATGAATTTCATCATTTATAAATAAATGACTACTCATAGTCAATTTTAAATACCTTCTAATTTCATTATAATGTTTAATAATGAATATTAATGTCATTTATGGAAGGACGTATTGTTAAAGAAGTTATGAAAAGAATCATTGTTTTATCTTTATACTATATTAAAGAAATTCCAATATTCCATGAGTTTTCAATTCATTGGAGAACCATTTACTAGTATCCATGGTTAATTTTATATAATATAACTTCCAAAATATTTTTATGGATTTTTTATTTAAAATAAATTGTATACAAATGGATATTTCTACATTTTTTATATGAAAATAGGAAGTTGACTTCTTATATATTCAAATGATGTTTCAAAATTTCATTATGAAACTTATATAATTTGAAATATATTTTTAATGATATTAAACTTCATAATTATAGATGATGAAGGGCCATCTAAGTACAACATATCTGATGGGTGACCGTTATATAAATTATACAACAGGTGATCCTGATAGTGATCCATAATATAATGGTAAATATAAAATTCCTTTAAAGTAATTAATTATGGAGTTCATTAAGGAGGGTTATCCCATGTATTTAACATGGCAGTAGTGATTTCTGAATTTAGTGAAGGGTGGTTTAAAAAATAATACACTATGATTCCTTCAATAGTTTATATTTTATTTTTATGCATTTTAGTTGTTTTTTAAAAATTAATTATTTATCATTAATTATATGATTAACATTATATACTCATAGAATAATGTAGAATGATTTAATATTTTTTTGGGGATTCATATTTTTCAATTGACTAAACGATTACTTTCTTTTATATCCATTATTAATATTATATTGTTCTTCCAATATTGGTAAATGGTTTCTGTTGTTTTTAAGGATGAGTATGAATAAAGAATAATTCATTTTAAAATTAGTAATGATTTTCATGAAATGAATTTTATTTTCATTTTATCAATTTTATATTGTTCAAAAATGGATTCTATGTGAATGATTATACTTTTCCACACATAGGTTTTTCTATAAGAGATATAACATAATTATATGAATCTTTAATCAATAAATATTATAATAAATAATAATGTAATTTATATTTTATCTACACATGATTTTGATATTTCTTATGTCTGGATCATAAAAGTTATAGTTTTTGGAAATATATATCCAATTGGGTGAGCTAAAAATCTTTATAAGGGAGAAATTATGTTAATATTTATGTGATCTATCATATATATAAATATTAAATTTTAATATGGGATTATTAAATAATCATTAGAATCCATCAAATGAAAATATAGAATAAGTGAAAAAATATAATATAAACATTGTAAAAATTATCAAATATCATTCTATAACATACATAGTACATACCAACACACACACAAGATGAGTATCACTTATAAGTCAACATATATTAATGGAAAAAAGAAAAATTCATCAATTACAAAAATAAAATTAATTACAATTCTTAAAATATATTTGATATATATAAAAATATCTTATGATAAAAACATAAAAAATGATTAAGGAGAAGTATAATTATATTTAATATAATTCACATAATATATTATAAATTCACTGGGAATGTTAAAATAAAAAATTCATAAATCATAAACAAGGAATAAGCCTATGAGAATGGGATTTGTTAAATAATAAATAACCATATAATTTATTAAGGTGTCATATATAATCCCAATAAAAGATGTGAGCATGGAATTATTGAAATTCATTTTAAAAAATTACTATTGGGTGGTGTAAATAGATCTCAAAGTGAATTAAAATATTGAGAATAGATAAATAAGATGTTAATAAGTTAAACTATATTATCTAACATTTAAAAGCTTCTTAAATAATATTTAAATGATATATGATAATAGGGTTTCCAAAAAGAAAAAAATGTTCTTAAATAATTTATGTGAAAATAAAGGGAAAATTTTAAATCATTGAATGTAAATAATATTTTATGTAGTGAATCATTAAAAGGATTAATATATTGAAACAAAACCATCAAAATATGAAATTTAAAAAATTAAATTAACTCTTTTGAGTAATTCATATAATAATTTTAGAATGGAACTCAATGTATTTTGTATAAATGAATGATATATATGAAATAGATAATGACTACTATTATATAATAGAAAGAGTAAAATAAAGGGAAGAGTAAAAAAAGAATGATAGTGGAAATAGTTTATTTATCTAGCATAGAGTCCTATATCACAATCATGCTCACCTAAATTCTAGAATTGTTTCATTAAATATATTAATTACTCAATCTAGAACATTAGTAATTATTAATTCATAAACTTAATCCCATTTATCATAATACATTTTAATGTTAATAAATTAATCTACATTCAACTTGAATTTGGGATTGTTTATTCCATAATTCAAAAGATGATTCCCTAGTATGGTGGTAGTTAAATATTTATCTAACGGTTACATAATATCAAAAAAATTAAATATAAGAGGTATTAATAATTACAGTTTCACCAGTGTCAAACTCTCTAAATCATAGAATGAAATCATTATAGATTATGAAAAAAGGCTCAATATAATCAATCTAGACACAATAAATACTAGTTTTTATTCTCTCTCTATATTCCAATACATGTAACATAATTTTAATTGAAAATAATTTCATTATTATAACTAAATTATTTTTTTAATACCATTAAAAAATTACGAGAATAGAGGCCTTGTTGATTACATACATTATTTAAACCTACTTTAGAGGGAACAATACATTTATTAGAAAAATAATAAAATAGTTAAAATATAAAAGATATTAGGTTTTAAAATTTATATAAAATATAATAATTAATCTAATTTAGATTTATTATTGTAAATATATATATATATATGTAAGTAAGATAAGAATGAAAATTAAATAATAGGGAATGAATTTATACATTGTCTTTAGAATACATCTTTGAGACTGACCCATATTAATTTATGTATGTTCTATTGGTTAAATTAGTGATTTATAAACACTATAAGATGAGATTGAAATGAGAATTAGGTATTGTTTATAAAAAAATTTAGTTTATTACAAGAGGATAAATAGATTGATTGTTGTACATATAGGTCAAAGAGATGTTTTTCATAACAATGAATAGATTAATTTGTTATTTTATTTCATGTTTATGAATAGTTTGGAATTATAATAATAACTAATTTAATTGATTCAATTGATGAAAATTTTTATTTTTCTACTATAACCTGGGATGATATTAATTATAATTTCATCTTATAATGAAAAATTCCATATATTATAAATTCCCAGTACTCATATCTATTTTTAAATATTAAAAAAACCACATTCTGTAATTAGTAATTTTAAATTTTAAAAATTAAATACTATTATAAATAATATAGTTCTTCATTTGATAACTTAAATATATAAATTTTAAAAAGAAATATATTATTTTAATAATTCAGACTACATGTTTGCAAATATTCATTACACATAGGAATATGTGAACATAAACAATAAAATATATCATTTATTTTATTTCTACAACATATTTTTATATATTATATTAATGGTTGTCTCCGAAATTTTCTATTAGGACATAATAAATCTCTTATTTCACTATTCGTCTATCATATCAAAAATGATTTAACAAGAATCTATTGAGGAACACATATTGATTGAGCATTTTTCGAAGCATTTTCCAACTATTTGGCCTGTGGTTATTTTTAGGGAAATCCTAAAAACATATGAGGAAAAAATTATTTCGATGGGTTGATCCAAGATTGTTTCTTGGGAATGATAACATTTAATTTTTAAGATAACATTATTTTCCATAATACAAGATATACTGAATAGATTTAGATATGTAAACCGCATATGTAACATCCCTGGAAAATAATGAATTTGAAATGCTCATATATATTAATATTTTGGAATAAAATATTAAAATTTATTTAAAAGAGATTCTATGTTCGATGGCATACACAATATGCAACAACGAGTTTCATTGAAATATTATGTTGCACACTAATAATATAATAATAATATTTTAAATGTTAGTTAACGTCTAGCCATTTTATTGGCGGGAATGAACAGAACTAACTACAAAATGATTATATATGTTTATCAAATATTTTTACAATTATACAATAATCGTTAGAGGCTTAAAATGTGAATGAATCCAATTTTTAGCATAAATATTCTAATATTTATTAAAAGTTCGATTAACAAAATTTTGATGGGGAACCATTTTTTAATCTACTTTATTTCTATTTTATATGTTTTATTTGACAAAATATAATCCTTCTTTAGAATTGGGACATCAAATGTTTACTTTGTGTAAATTTTTGTTATTTTTTCGTATAATGTTCATTTTTTAATGAATTGTGAAAAATTTTGTATTTTAATTCCAAATCTAATTTATTTATATGGCTAGATTATATTTTTAATTGGGTTTAAAGTTTAATTAAAATATATATTTACCATTTAATCTAATGGTGGTTATTGGAATTAATTTCACTTTGAAAGTGGACATAAAGATGTGTCAATCTTTTGATAGATATTGTTTATTAAAAACACATTTTTTGTTTTAACGTGGGAATTAATTATAAATTTAATTAATTCCACTTCTATTATTTGTATTTGGAAAAATGGAAATCATTTTTGAATTTGGAGTATCAAATATAGCTTAGTGTTATTTTTTGGTATTTTTCTGAAAAACGTCAATTTTTGATTAATAGTGAAACCAGTAAGTAGTTGTTAAAAACTAAATTTTTCAATTAAATGAAATTTTAACACTTCTGTGAATTGAATTTCAAAAATCCGACATACATGGTTTTCATTATTAAGTAAAATGTGGTTCAATGGAATGATTGTTTTTTGGTGAATAGTAACTTTTGAGTTTTATTAACCGCGCTTAAAGGAAATTAGGGTAATTTAAGGTAAACAATTATTATAAAAATAAAAAAATACCTTGAAACATGTCCTAACCTTATTAGATGAGTCATGGCCGACCATGAAAATCAATGGGTCAATTTGGGGGCCCCATGAAGCCACTTGGGTATGATAATGACATTAATAACTTTTTATTTAAAGTAAAAATAAAAATGTCACAAACATGGATTGTTTTACTAAAAAATATTACATGGGGTTATGTCAGTTATATTTTTGACTAAAAATATTAATTATAATGATAAAAAGTTTTCCTAAATCATGGTAATATTCTTATAATTTTTATACATCAAATAAGTTAAATTATTTATGACATAATGATGATGTAGTTTTTACGTCATTAATGAATGATTTAAATAAATATGAATATAAAGTTTAAAATAATATCCAAAATTGTCCAATTCTTATTGTATGGTTTTATTTCGAAAATGGGACACCTTATATTTGACTTTAATGGTTTTTGGACCTTTAGAAATAGAGGAGAATTATATAATAAAATAATATTTTCAAGCCTTTCAAAAGAGCACCTCCTCTCCCTTATAAAAAGTCCCCACTTACTACCCCTTTCTCACCCTTCTAAAGCCCCTTGGCTCGTCCAAACTCTACTAAAATAAGCTCCCAAGAAACCTTTATTCATCCTAGAAGACTTACCATAGTTATAAAGCACTTTGTGAAACCCTTTTGGTTCCAACCAAGGCGAGTTACCCGATTTAAAGGTAATGTCTTCTCTTATGTTCTTTCGTTTTATTTTGCTTCTCCAACCCCTTAAACGCTTTTTATTATTTTATTTTGTAAGAAAATCAGTATATTAATTATAATAGTATGTTGTTATGAGAAGGATGCTAGCTACACGTACACACACCTCCATCTAATGGGTGAAGAAAATACTGTTTCTGTGGATGATGAACTACTGCCTCACCAAATGATGATTGTCAAATTATCTCCTACCGCCTCTTATAGTGGACATTAAGATGTCACTATATTTGTATATGATATATATTATGTTTATGTTTTCATTATGATTCTGTGTTTTTCAGGTATTCCATACCTATATAGTTTCCATAATGGGTAAACACGATAATTTCATTTTAGGAAGTGCAGACTACCACCCCCACCAAGTGATTTGAATCGTTAATGCCATATGTGGGATGTGTAAAGGATGTAGATAATGATATTATATATGATATTGTACTTTAAATATAATATAACTTTATAATATAATGTTTTCATTCCATTAATTTCGAAATATAAATGAAAGTAGTGTTCATGCGTATGTACGGCTTACCGTCTCCATGAACGGTGCATTTCATTTCATACGGTAAAATGAAATGAGCTAGTATAAATACATATATATGACAGATATATATGATATATACATCATTAATATCATTCTAGAGATAATCTATATTTTACTACATGAACAACTTGTAAATATAAGAAGTTCACTTTGGACTCAAGTACAAAATATCGACAAAACGACTATTATTAACATATATGATTACATAATGTTCATAAAATGGTAATAAGTTATATAAAAGAAATAACAAACTTGAAAAATATTCTTAATAAAGTATTAATAAACTTAATTTTATCATTTAGGAAGAACATGGAACATACGAGAAAGTCAAGTCGGACATGTGGTAAGTTATTTCTTATCTCACTTTAAATTCCGTGAGATTTCCATTGTTGGCCACTTCTTTATTGAATGTGGTGTATTTTGTATTTCCATTTGATATATATTATCATAATTTTATTTATATTCATATAAATTTGTGATTCATTATGTTCTTATTATCCTTTGGTCATAGGATACGATTTATTACAATGAGGTAAGGGGGTTTTATCACACTTTTTATTCTCGTGAGATTAATGAAATATTTGTCACTATCTCCTTTGAGTGGTGTATGTACTACCCATTATTCTACTCTTTTTTTAATAAAATATCATTTATGGGTATTTAAATCAACATTGTATGTTTCTTCTTTCATGGGGTGTATGTTTCGTAAGTTGCCAAATCGTTAAGGGAACCTTTCACCTTCCTCTTTTTAAAATGCTTCTTTTTATTCACATCTTCTTATGTTGGGATATATTCTTATATATCCTTATTGCTGTAAATTTTATGTCCAAGTGATGAGATACCATTTTTATCTCTCATCAACTCATTTTCTTAATTTTATAGTGACGTTGTTTGGGTGTCGAATTTCTGTAAGAGAACTTCTTTACCCAATTTCAATTCTTTGGGTTAAAACTCTACTTCTTGATTATGTCATTCTATGAATATGTTTGAATGACCTATGATTATTTTACACATAATATCAACTTATAGTGGGTGTATTTATATTTTTCCTTCATAATTATGTCATTTATTTATCCTTTAATTCAGGATACCATCTTTGTAATGGACTTCATCTTAATCTATTTTCGTTGAGAAATACTTTCATTTATAGAAAACATTATTTTATACGGTGTATAAACCCCTTTGACTTTTACATTTATTCAAAAGAAATCTTTTCTCTATGAAGCTTTTTTCTAAACAACAAAAAGTATATTTTTTTATCATACGTGGTGACAATGACCTTTCCACCGTAATGAGAATTATTTGATCTTTTGCTTCCTCAACAATCCGTAATGTTTTAAAAGAAACTAAATACCAAATAAATTTTTACATAATTTGGTATTGAAATTGTTTATGATAAAGGATAATTTTATGTCAAAATATTTAAATCATATATTGTGATTGAAATGTGGAAATTTTATCATTTCTTTATATTGGTTTTATGTGATCTGATTTTATAATGGGTCTGGGACATTTGACGGGTTGTTACGTGATAAACCAAATGACATGTGGGGCCGTGAAAACCAGGACGGGTGGTTACGTTATAACTTCTAATTCATTGGGTATGGAAGTAGGCCGTATGGCTATTCCATTTAGTGACATGTGTGGAAGTCGACCGTATGGTTATTTAATTTAAGTATGTTTATATCCCAAGTTACCGTTATATGTTATGTGTTCTTTATATGGGTTTTATGGTGATATTTTGGTTAGAAAAGGGTAATCAATGGTCTTTTATTTAGTGAAGCGTATTTACTACTTCATAAAGGGGAAAATTATTATGTCTGATGAAGTATTCATGAATTAATTGTTGTTTTGAGAAACTAATAGTTTTCCTTCTTTTTTTATCCCTTACTGATCTTTTTATGCTCATCCCAAGTTTGTGAAAAGTTTTACACAGGACATAAAGATGAATAGGGTCATGTATGGGATCAAGGAAAGACATGCTATCTAAAACATGGAACTAGACATCTTTTTTTTTAGGATTTTTTATTTTATGAAAAAAGGAAACTGAGTAGAAGTGTCTACATTGCAATATTTTGAGATGTAATAGTTATTTCATAATTATCTATAACTCTAAACTTAAAAATATCCTCGAATTAAATTATTCCTTTAATTATAGATTATGTAATGTTTCAAGGCCGAGTCCTTATAGTTGGTATCAGAGGTCTGTTTAGATAACATTTGAAGTTAGGGTATTATTTAAGCCTAAGTGACATTACCATAATGGTTTGGATTTCAAAAAGAGTCATAGTTTTTTTGACAAAGTGAATGAGTTTAAGATAACATAAATAATTATATCTTAGTATTATATGATGATATTACTTTTATACTCACACTGACATTTTTGGTTTTAGTAAATGGCTGGATCTAGAAGGCACCAAAGTAACAGTGGATGTGAAGAAAACTATGACTGTTAAATGAATGAGAAATTGAATGATATGGGAGCTGCAATGAGAACTCTTGTTTTTATTCTCAACCAACTATCTGGAGTCATGATTGACCACCTAAACCTTAGTAATTTTTATAAGGAATCATATATGCGAGATAAAGATCCCTAAGGATGTTCAGGTAATAATCATAATGGTATGTTTGTTCAAAAACCTATGTGTCAAATATGTTGAAAGAAACACCTAGGAAAGTGTTTCAAAGGGATAGAAACATGCTATAGATGTGGAAATGAAGGTCATAAAGCAAGAACCTTCCATGGAAAAGAGGAAACATCCATTGGACTCTAGGAAAGGGAAAGTAATGGTTAATGGATCATCAAGAATGTTGAGTTAGTAAGATGTAAACTTATGAGGGATTCAAGAGTTATAGTATATTTTAGGATGGTGAAATTCAAAAAAGTATTAAGGATCTTTTGAATATGGGATTACATTAGAATACATTTTATAGTATGTTCAAACCTGATGTTTTATATTTGAAATTTTTATTCAAGGAATAATTATATTTTCTTTTGTGGATATAGTTATAAAGAACCATTTGGGTTTATATGATCCTTGAATTTGATGCAATTACTGGTTAATACATTTTGGGATGGAAAATGAAAGTTATTAGATAAAATTTGTGGTTAAAATATGATATGGTTATTTTTGATGAATTTATCTCTTTTTGGGGATTGTTATAAAATTATATATTTTCTTAAAAGGGAAAACACACAGGCCGTGTGACAACCTGTCGCGTCAGACGACACTGTGGGAATTAAACCCACAACCAAAGTGCGATTAATATTTATTACCTACCACTGGGCTATGTGAAGTCCCTGGTCAGTATGACTTATTCATTTTAGTTAGATTATTTTATGAATCAAGAATAATATTATTTTGGGTTACCTATGGACATGATTAACCTATTATAGAAGATATGTGATTAGGTTAATTACTTTTAAATATGAGACTTTGAGAATAACTGATGTTATTTGGAGATAAATGCTAAGATTTATATTTAAAGACTATGTGATTAAGTCCTTGGGATATTTGTGTTTAAATCATAGTTTGGATTACTTTGAAGAATTTTATGGATATATTTTTATTGAATGGTATTTTATGACCTTTGGGTTTTGTTGGACAAATTTTGGAGATTAAGAGTTGTTTTTCTTTTTGTGACAGATTATCCTTTTTAGGGATTATCTGATCTTGTATTCACAATTTTTGTTTTGGATAATGTCTAAAGACATGGGAAATATATAGATAATCTTTTATGGATTATGTGATTATCTCGAAGTTTATTTTAGCGCTCTTAATGCGAACAGGTCATCTTGAATACTCATCGTTCGGAGAAAATATGAGTTTGTGTTAGAAATCTAATAAAAGATGAAAGTATACATGAAAAGTGAGTATTTTTAATTATTTTTTAGTTAATCTCACCAATAAATTAGTAAATGAAATTTAACATAATAAAAAAACGATGTCTGTTAACTTTTCCTACTGGGGAATCAAATACTGTTTAACCCATCAAAATTTTGTGATTTTCTGGTGGTTAAGTTTCTCCTAAACATGTTTTCTATCACTCTCCATTAGAAAATGATGGTTTGTTTTCTCCTGCACATCCAAGTTTTCATGGAATCCTAGTATGGGTTATTTCAGGTGACAATTTTACTTCTTTTTATTTCTTTTAAAGTGATAATTTTATTTATTATTTTTCTGATGTTGGTCTTTCAATAAAGGTTTCGAGCCCTATTTTAAAATTGCGAGGACGCAATTACCAAAAGGGGGAAGGATGTAACATCCTAGGTAAATAATGAATATGAAATGTTCATATATATTAATATTTTTCAAAAAATATTAATATTACTTTAAAGGGTATGCTATGTTCCATGGCCTACATAGTATGCAACAACGAGTTTCTTTGAAATCTTACGTTGCACAATAATAATATAATAATATTATCTTAAATGGTAGTTAAAACCTAGACATTTTAATGGAGGTAATGACCAAAAGTAACTAAAAAATTATTATATATGTTTATCCAATATTTTTACATTTTTCCAACAAATGTTAGAGGCTTAAAATGCGAATGAATCCAATTTTAAGCATAAATATTCTAATATTCTTTAAAAGGATGATTAACCAGCTTTTGATGGGGAAACCTTTTTAAATGTTATTTTTTTAAATTTTATATGTTATATTTTACAAAATAAAATCCTTATTTAGAATCTGGACATCACAATTTACTTTTTGTAATTTTTTTTTATTTTTCCGATAATGTTCATTTTTAATGAATAGTGAAAAATGTAGTATTTTAATTCAAAACCTTCTTTTAATATAATTTATTTATATGGTTATATTATCATTCGAATTAGTTTTAAATTGTAAATAAAATATATTTTTTCCATTTAATCCAATGGTGGCCATTGGAATTAATTTCACTTTAAAATTGGACATAAACAAGTGTCAATCTTTTGATAGATATTTTTCTTAAATACACGTTATTTGTTTTGACGACATGAATTAATTATAAATTTAATTAATGAAAATTATATATTTTTAATTTGGTATTATGGAAATAATTTTTTAATTTGTAATATCATGTATGACTTAGGTTGAAGTATTTTTAATTTTCTGAAAAACATCATTTTTGATGACTAGTGAAACCACTAAGTAGTTGTTAAAAACTGAATTTTTCGTTTTAATGAAATTTTAACGCTTCTGTGAATTGAATTTCAAAAATCCAATATATATGGTTGTCATTAGTAAATAAAATTTGGTTCAATGGGATGAAAATAATTTTCAGTGAATAGTATCTTTCGAGTTTTATTAACTGCGGTTAAAGGTAATTAGGGTAATTTAAGGTAAAGAAATACTATAAAAACACAAAAACACCATTAAACATGTCCTAAACTTATTATATGATTCATGGCCGACCAAGACAATACATGGGAAAATTTGGGGGCCCCATGTAGCCACTTTTGTATGATAATGACATTAATAACTTTTCATTTAAATTAAAAATAAAAATGTCACAATCATATATTGTTTTACTAAAACAATTTGTACATGGGGTTATATAAGTTATCTTTTTAACTAAAAATATTCATTATAAATATAAAAATATTTCCTACATCATGGTAATTTTTTATAATTTTTAGATATCATATAAGTAATATTATTTATGACACAATGATGATGTAGTGGTTACGTCATTAATGAATGATTTAAATAAATATGAAGATAAAGTTTAAAAAAATTCAAATACATGTCCAATTATTATTTGATGATTTTATTTCGAACATGGGACACCTTATCTTTGTTTTTAATGATTTTGGACATTTATAAACCTAATAGCAATATATAATAAAATAATATTTTCAAGCCTTCCAAAAGAGCCCCTCCTCTCCCTTATAAAAGCACCCCACTTCCTACCCCTTTCTCTCACTTCTCAAGCCCATTGGATCATCTAAACTCTACCAAAATAATCTCCGAATATCCCACTCTTCATCCTAGAATCCCTACCTTTGGTATTAAGCACTTCAAGAAACCCTTTTGGAACAAACCATGGGTAGTTACCCGATTTAATGTTAATGTCTTCTCTTATGTTCTTTCATTTCATTTTTCTTCTCCAACCCCTTAAACTCTTTTTATTAAATTCTTTTGTAACAAAACCGCTATCTTCAATATACTAGAATGTTTTTAAGATAAGTATTCTAGCTACACTTACACACAACTCCATTTAATTGGTGAAGAACAAACTGTTTCTGTGGACTGCAAACTACTGCCTCATGAAATGATGATTGTTTAATTATCTCCTACCGCCTCTCATGGTGGTAATTAATATGTCACTGTATTTATATATGATATATATTATGTTTATGTTTTCCTTATTATTCTATATTTTTCATTTCTTCCGTACCATTATGGTTTCCATAATGGGTAAACGCGATAATTTCATTTTAGTAAGTGCGGACTACCACCCCCTCAAAGTGATTTGAATCGCTAATTCCAAATGTGGGATGTATAAAATATTTAGTTAATTATATTAGATATGATATTATACTGGAATTATAATATACATTTATATAATAATTTTTTCATTCCATTAAATGCGAAATAGAAATTAAAGTAGCGTTTAGCCTACGTAAGGCTCACCGTCTCCTTGAACAGTGAATTTCATTTCTTACACTCAAATGTATTGTACTAGTATAAATACTTATATATAATGGATATATATGATATATATGATATCTACTTAATGAATATCATTTTAGAGATAATGGATATTTTACTACATTAACAAATTGTAAATATAAGAAGTTCACTTTTGACTCAAGTACCAAATATCGACAAAACGACCGTTATTAACATAAATAATTACATAATGTTTATGACATGGTAACAAGTGATAAAAATAAATAATAAATTTGAAAAAATTTCTTAAGAAAGTATAAATTAACTTATTTTTATCATTAATTAAGAACAAGGGACATATGAGCGAGTCAAGTCTGACACGTGGTAAGGGATTTCTTATCTCACATTTAATTCCGTGAGATTTCAATTATTTTAATCATATTTATTGCATGTGGTGTATTGTGTACTGCCATTTGATATATATTATCATGATTCTATTTATATTCTTGGTATTATATGATTCATTCAGTGCTTATTATCCTTTGGTCATATTACTCGATTTATTATAATTAGGTATGGGTTTTTATCTCACTTTTTATTCCTCTGAGATTCATGATATATTTTTCACTATCTCCTTTGAGTGGTGTATGTACTATCCATTATTCCACTCTTTTTGTAATATATTTTCATTTATGGGTATTTAAATCAACATTTTATTGTCCTTATTTCAAGGTGTGTATGTTTCGGAAGTTACCAAATCGGTAAGGAAACCTTTCATATTCCTCTTTTTAAAAGGCTTATTTTTATTCACATATTCTTATGTTGGGATAGGTTCTTCTAAATCCTTATTGCTGTAAATATTATGTCCATGTGATGAGATACCCTTTTTATATCTCATCAACTCATTTTCTGAATTTTAACGTGATGTCATTAGGATGTAAAATTTCTATAAGGGAACTTCTTTACCCAATTTCAATTCATTGGGTTAAACCTCTACTTCTTGAATATGTCGTGCTATTAATATGTTTGAATGACCTATGATTGTTTTACACTTTATATCCACATTTATTGGGTGTATTTATATTTTTCACACATAATTATGTCATTTATTTATCCTTAATCTAATGATATCGTCTTTGTACATGACTTCATCTCAATCTCTTTTCATTGAGCCCTATTTTGATTTATACAAAACATTATTTTATACGGAGTATAAACCCCATTGAATTTTACTTTAATTCAAAAGGAATCTTTTCTATACGAAGTGTTTTATTTAATGACCAAATGTATGTTTTTTTATCATACGTGGTGATAACATGTTTTCTGCCGCCGCGAGTATTATTTGATATTTGGCTTCATAAACAATCCATAATGTTTTAAAAGAAAATAAATACCATATACTATTTTACGTATTTTGGTATTAAAAATGGTTTTGATAAAGGATTATTTTATTTAAATATATTTAAATGATATATTGTGACTGAAATGTGGAAATTTTATCATTCCTTTATATTAGTTTTATGTGTTGTGATTTTATAACTGTACTAGGACATTGGACTGGTGGTTATGTGATAAACCAAATGACGGGTGGTGCCGTGAAAACAAAGAAGAGTGGTTACTTCATAACCTCCTATGCATTGGGTATGAAATTCGGCTGTATGACTATTCCATTTAGTGACAGGTGTGAAAGTCGACCGTAGGGTAATTCCATTTAAGTATTTTTATGTCCCAAGTTACCTTTATATGTTATGTGTTCTTTATAAGGGTTTTATAGGGATCTTTTGGATACAAAAGGGTAAGAAATGATATTTTATTCAGTTAAAAGTATATACTACTTCATAAAGGTTAAAAGTATTACGTATGATGAAGTATTCATGAATTACTTGTTGTATTGAAAAACAAATAGTTTTCCATATTTTTGTATCCATTTCTAATCTTTTTATGCTCATCCCAAGTTTTTGAAATGTTTTCCATAGGACTTAAAGATGAATTGGGTCAAGGATGGGATCAAGGAAAGACATGCTATCTAAAACATGGAACAAGACATCTTTCTTTTTAAGAGTTTTTATTTTATGAAAAAATGGAAAGTGAGTAGAATTTCCTACGTTGTAATATTTTGAGAAGTAATAGTTAAGTCCTAATTATCTAAAACTCTAAACCTAAAAATATCATCAATGTGAATTATTCATTTAATTCAAGATTATGTAATGTTTTAAGGTCGGGTCCTTATAGCATAATTCACTGATTTAATCTATTTTTAATTGATATTATAATTAATTATGAACATGGATGATAACATTCATGCTCACTCTAAGTCATATTATCATAATAGTTCTAAAACTATTTAATTTTTAAAATCATTGAATATAGATAAGGAAATAAACAATTAAAATGAATAATAAATTATTTGAAATAATTAAGGGTAAAAATAAATAAAATAAAAACTAATAAATACAATGAAATTTTAAAAAATCAATCTATTAGAGGGTTCACATTATGTTCATTCCAAACACTGATAGAAATATTATAAGTTAACTAAATGAAGATTCATTGTAGAATACAAAACAAAACAATAAATATAACTCTGTGGTTTTTATTTAATTATATTCATATCATAAGTAACATTAATCATTGTTTTAATTTATAATAGAACAAATCTGTGTGAATATATTCTATTAATTATATAGAATGATTCAATTAATGTCAAAAGAGGAAATAAAATTCAAATAGATAATGTAATAAAATATATTTATAATTAAAAAATCATAATCCCGCCAATTAATACATCATTGTGTATAAAAAATGGAATTGCTGGGTCCTTATGTGAACCCCATTGGAGTGAATGATTGTCCCATAAATTTTGGTAAGCATATGTTTGTGAAAATTAAATGTTATTTATAAATATAATCATTTGACTAAAAAATCAGATCCAGATTTCATTCCACCATATTATTTTTTAAATTGTCCCTTTAATATGTTAATTATTCTAGTGCATAAAAGAGGAAAATGTAACTCTTTATTACCATTCATATCTTGAAAATATTAATCCAAGTAGTATTTCTCATTAATATATTTTGGTCAAAATTGAGTGTTGAATTTCAGGCACTAAAATATGGTCAAAATTTTATTCTTCTATGTATACCACATGTATCAAAATATAGTATATATATACAACCTTTTATTTATCATGCTGAGGTTTTATTTATTAATTCATGTAAGTTAGTAAAAATATCATATAATTAAAACATTATTTTTGGGAGTCATATACCTTTTAGTGGCCTGAGGTTCAATATAAATTCCCCAAAAATTGTGGAATTATATAAATAATAAATCTATTTACTATTTATTATAATAAATTTGTCTAAAATAAGAATGACATACACACAAAATGAGTTCTATAATTATTTAATTTAAAATAAAAATCCTTAATTTAGATTGTGAACCATTGTGATGATAAATTTTACGAAGATTAATACATTTTGAATAATTATTTTACATTGTAGTAAAATTGAATTTGAAAAGTGGAAAAATTATTAACAAATTGTTTTATGAAGATCCATTCACATTAAAAATCATCTTTATATAATATAAATTATGAATTATTTTGACCAATTAATCCCCAAATTTATATTTACCCATCCTTGGAAAATTTCATGACATAAAAATCAAAATTATATTCTCTTCCCTAAAACTGTGTTAAAATAAATTTTTATCCACAATCACCACATATGAATAATCTATGATTTCTATAACAATATATTTACACAAAATAAATAAAAATGTATATCCAAATCCCATGCCTATTTTTTAAATTAAATTGTTCCATTCATCCCATTACATCTAACTATGAAGATGTATTTTTCATCATATAGGATATGCGGTTCATTTTTTTGTCAAGGTGTATAATGGATTCTAAAGATGTAAATCAAATATAACATAAAGAGGATTAATGGATTTTTATATTTTTTTTCATTATTTTATATCAATAGTGATTAAAACATGATATATATGGAAGAAAAATGTTGATTCAATATCACCATGTGTCGAATTCCACACAATATATAAAATAAATTTTATATAAAATAAATTGGATGCCTAAATTTTTCAAAAAACCCATGTATTCTATAATAATAAGTTAAAATATAAATGTATTAGTTGTTAATAATTCTCTAAATGGTGATATTATTTATTACTAATTTTCATTGGTTACCAAATTTAAACATAAGGTTATCCTATGTCAAATGAAATGAATAATAGATCCATGATATCGAACTCACACCCCAGAATATAATGTATATTAATTTTAAAAATTATATTAAATAGATGAAAAACTATTTGACACATTAAAATCACATCAAACAACATAGAATATCATGAAACACTCTAATGAACAATTATTTTCACAATGATCAAAATCATGGTATTTAATAATCATTTTACATTCAATTTTTAAATTTTGAAATTCACATTCTCAATTAATATTTAATTTCAATTTTATTATCCATTTATTAAAAAATAAATTTTAATGTCATTCAGACAGAAAAATTCGTTTTCAATATATTCACCTACTAAATTATAATTAAATTACCCTTAGTGTTAATGCCGAATAGAGGAGTTCATTCAATGTTTGGTTGGATACATGCAATATAAGTTCATTAATGATATTTTTAATGAAATAAGGGAACAATATCAAATGGTTTTAGGATAAAAGCCCAAAAATAAAAAGTGATCATCAGAGATCCAACTCAAATTTAGACATCGCATTGAAGATAATATATGGTTATTAATATATAATATATGTGATATATACATTATGCTATAAAGTAGATAAGTCTTACTCAAAAAATAATCAGGGAACAATTGAAACCTCAAGATCAGAACTTTACTAAAATTATAATAATAACAATACAAGAAGTCATTGTATCCTCTTAGAAAAACCATATTTTATGTATTTATCTCTACGTTAACCCTGAAACATTCCCAATACGTTATTTACTCATCATATGGATTAAATTTTTAACCACATATTTTATATTTGGATTATGTCTCCTTTACAGTTGGCCTGATAGTGTATAATTGGATTCTAGAAACATATTTAGTGTTGTAGGGATTGGGTAATCCCATGAATATGGAAATGTGTTAGTATAACCATCTTTAATTCTTAAGTAACTATAGATCATTCATTATTAGATTTATTTGAGAGGATAAGATATTAAAATTTGATGGTTTTGGATATCACCTGTAAATACATACTTGAGAGTGGATGGAAATACCATGTTATCATGCTTGGATTGGTTAAAATCACATGATATATATCTAGAGTTATAGTAATTATTCATTTATTTTTCCATAGTTCCAAAAATTGATTATATTATAAAATATTATTAAAACATTGAAATTCTTGAATATGTTTATGGAATTAGTATTATAAATAATATCATTCTATATTTGATGGTTTCAGAATTATATTGACCTAAAATGTAGTCCAATGTTCTATATTCATGTACCCTTTAATAAAACACTAAATTAATAATTTCATTCATGTTCACAACGGACTACCACCTCACGATCCTATGTAAAGAGTATTTCATTTATACTTTACATTGATGTTAATAAGGATAAATTAGATGGATATATATGATATTTTATTATAATAATACTTATATAATTGTGATATCATATATACCTTCTTATTTCCATTCTATATTTATGTGTTAATGTCATTCTTTTGTATGGAGGACTACCTCCTCACAATGTTATGCGATTCATTTTTTATAATTGATTTAAATTGTAAGTAATAAGGATAATTTTGATGAATATAATTTATATTTAAAACATATCCATCATTCTGGAAATATAATAGGACATCTATCTGATTACCCTCAAATCCCATGGAAAACAACAATGTTTCTCAACTATTTGAGTATACGACCCTCCCCGTGTAATGATATGAAATGTTTTTCTTTTCTTAAATGAATTGTAATAATGATAGATTTTATTAACATGAAATAAAAATATGACCCAAAAATTATTTTGGAATGGTTATATATTAAATACATATCTATTTTGCACACATAAAGTTAATTGAAATATTAATCATGAAAACATATTTCCTACCATCACCAAGAACGAGGTTTTTTATTTTGTATGTATAAAATTTATGGATTACTCTAAATATATATATCATGATTATACATGAAATCCATATGATGTGTATAAGTTTAGAGAATATGGAACCATGATCAATGTCATATGCATTAATATAACAAATGAAATCATTTAGTAAAAACAAAGTAGTTATTACCGAAAACATGAGTTTATAAAACAATTGTTGATAAATATGTAATTAAAATTCATAAGTAAATAATATAAGGTAAGATAAATATATTTATGGTTATATAATATATTTATTATATTCTACATTTTTATATATGTGTTTTTAATGTCTTCTATATAAGTTGAGACTTATGCTAAGGTAATTGTGTCTCAGTTTTTTTGGGTCATATGATATGTTATGCAGTTATCTTTTTTTATGTGTAGTATATACCACCCCATTGAAATGTAATATCAAGAATTTATTTATACACATGTTCTAATTAACAAATATTTAACTTTACTACTTCGTGGGATTAAAATTTAATGTTATCAATGTGGAAAGGGATTTGTGATATAATCACATCATTTTTTCAGAATTCTTATACTAATGCCTTAGATGTCTTAATGTTATTATATATCCCTTAGGAAAATAATGAATTTTTTAATTATATACTTATATTGTTCTAAAAAATGTCTTCCCCTCAACTTCCTCTTTTTATGATTATATTATTCTAAAATATTTTTTTTAGTGGAAATTAATTTCTTTTTTCTATTTTTTCTGTAAACACATTATTTATTCAATATAATTGATTTCCTAAAATGTTTTTAATATTCTTTTTTGAAATTTTGGATAATATTTTAAATAAATTTTTTTAGTGATATTATTACCCATGTATAATTTTTTATAAAGCATTTTTGAAATTAATCTTATTGTCCTTTTAAAAAAAGTCTCATTTGGATTTTACCAACAAAGTGAAAAGAATATTTGTTTTAATGTTTATAGCCTAAATAAAATTTGATATTATGATGACAATTATTTTCATTTAATCATACATTATATTTTTACAAGATTATTTTCTAAGAAAATTATTTTAAAAATGTTTTCTGTTGTAAGTGGAATTATTCAACATGGAAAGGCTATTTTCCTTAATAAATATATGATGTTTTCTTTAATGAATATTTCATATGATTCCAATGTTATTTTTGAATAATATTATTTATAAAAACTTTTATGTTATAAAAATTAATCTTTAAATATGATATGGTATTTTCCCCAAGAATTTTTTTTAAATTATTTTTAGTACCCCCTTTATTTGTTTTGATGAAAATATTGAGAGTAAATTTGTATCAAAATATATTATACATTTCTACTTTCAAAAAGATATTTTAAATTGTATGGTATTTATCTCAAAATCAATTAGTTTCCCAATTTTATTATTGTTAAATCACATTATTCTTTTGGTTTAAAATTTTCTTAAAACTCAGTGGAACCATGTTCATCTTAATTTAAACTAAAAATGAAATTATTTTCCTCTTGCAAAAACAAATGTTACAGTTAATGGAATAACAAAACTCATTGATATGATCATAGAAAATTCAAAAGATATGAATCATACTAAACTTCCAAACATGAAAAGACTGGGCACAATGATATATTGGGATCTTCATGAGGCAATAACCACCATCTTTTTGGAAGGTGGAGTAGATCAATTGTTTCACTAATCAAGAAAATAATGCACATGTTGAAATTAAATACATGGATTGGGATTAGATCAATAGGTTGTTTTTCAATAAGTTCTATCCTTTTATTCTTCATATCAAAATGGTTTAGAAATTCCTTGAGCTAATCAAGAAGGAATATGATATTTTCGAGTCCTATGAGGACAATTTTACAATGCATTGTATGTACGTTTTTGGTGTAATCATCCAACTTAGATGTAAGGATGATCGATTCATCAGTGTATTAAAAATATGTATACAGTGGGACGCTTCCATAAGGGACATCTGTAGGTATAAAGAAATCATTCAATGTGGTATCAATTTAGAAATGTCGATTGGGTTTACTCATTAATATAATGGGTTTTATAATAAAAGTACAATGGAACGCAACAGAAACTCCAATAAACAAGGAGAAAAGAAGATGAGATTGATATCACGATTAATGCTTTGAAGTAAACATGGAGTTAATTGAATTAAGGGGACTACTAAAAATTTGATTGATGGAATTTATATAATGATACAAATAAACTTAAATATTCACTAAATGGACCACCGACACTCTTGTGTTTCATATGTATGATTTTTAGGATTTTTCTGAATCAATTCCCCAAACCACATGCTAATCAAGATTATAAACCAAAACAATCATTATAGATAATCAGAAGAACATAAAGCTAAAACAATAATAATTATTGATTTGAATCATTAAAATTAGGGTACTCTTAAATTACAACCCATAAATGGAAATTTTGTGATTAATATTTTATTAATAATCCCTTTGAAAATATCAATGTTCACCCTTTAGTGAAATTTGATACGATTTACTTCATCATTTATCTTAATCTATTATGATTCCAGAAAATTTAAATCTCATATGATATTTTATCAATGAAAGGATAAATCATTGAATAAAAATGAAAATGGGTTTGTATAAGATATATCATTATTTAAGGAATAAAAGTTGAATTGTGTTATGGATGATTATACAACATAATGTATGATTTAAATAATAATTGTATACACCATTATCAGTTTAGGATATTACGTTTGATCATAATATCAATGTATTAGACCACCCTTTTGGGTTTTATTTTACTGGTTTTTATTAAGATTATTTATAATTTGGTTTTTTATGGAAAAAAACCCATTTGTTTTGTATATGTTTTAGAAAATAATTATTTGAGAAGGAATTCCTTTACATTTTGTTGGAATATATCCAAAGGTATTTGGTAACCATTTGGGTTTATCTATTAATTGTTATTAAGTTAATTTGGGGTTATTTTAATTTTATAAATTTTAATAAAACATATTAAAATAGTTTTTGATAATGGATTGTCCTCAATCTAGGGGAAAACCTATTACATCCGGAATGATTGCTGGCTTGAACACAAAACTGAATTTGTGAAATAGGTCTATCACCTACCAATAGCCTATGTGAATGAATACTTCTAGTTAGAAAACATGAGTAGATATACTACAGAGTATGTATATTAGTTCTTGTTATTTAATCCATTTATGTTTGGGAGAAAATGGATAAGGTTATTAAATAATCATTATCCATACTAGAGAGGGAATGGAAAAACATTACCATGTGATTTGATGCATGACTCCCCAAAACATATAAAGGTCAAATTCAATATAGGTTGCGATTATATTATTCTAGTATATTTTTTCTTATGTACGACCTATTTTTAGATTAATATTCATTACATTAAAAACACACAAGAGTATTGTAATGGTTAAGTGTATTTGGAGATGAGAAACACAAGCTTCTAATTTCATGAGATATTAAACATCTCCTACTGATAACTCCTCAAATAGTAATACCCTTATATATACAATACCTAATACATTCTACATTACATTGGGAGGGAATAATAAGAAAGAGTTATATCTAAATCTTAGTAGTCATAATCATAAGAGAAAACAATATATGATCTTATGAAATCATATGATAATCATATGGGTAGTGACCATGAAAAAAACCCCTGATGTTCATAAAAAAATTTCATAGATCATAAATATGAGTCATGTAATCAAGCAATATCATCTCCAAAAAAATATCCCATTATAGTAAAAAATCTACATAAATAATTCATGAACCATAATCTCAAAAAAGTTTCGCAACATCATTATTTTTAAAAACAAATATTATATGTTAGGGTTAACAACCAAGAAAATCATCATAGTGTATCAAAAACTATTACCTCTTTCATATTTTACATTAGGATTCATCTATTTCCCCTTCTAGATGAGGGCACACCAATTTCATATATTGGATCTAGACTCACCAATATTCTATTTTTGATCATTCCCATCAACTTCATTCCCATTTTCATCTCAAGAGATATAAATATTTACTGAATAAATTTTAGGGCACTACTACAAATACGGCTTTTATCAGTGCTAAAAATGGCCTTTAAAGCGCTAGAAAGCACTTTTAATTCCAGCGAAGATGATGGGGGGTCCCATTTATTAGCACTCCAAAAAGCACTGATAAAGACCCCTTTTATCAGCGCTAAAAAATGCACTGATAAAAGGGGTCTTTTATCAGTGCTAAAACAAAGCGCTGATAAAAGGCTTCTTTATCAGTGCTTTGTTTTAGTGCTAAAAAAAGACTCATTTATGAGCGCTTCCTTTATCATCACTTTCATTTCAGTGCTGATAAATGACCCCTTTTATCAGATCTTTTAAAAATCGCTAATAAAAGTTAAAAAAATTAAAAAATTAAAAACAAATAAAAAAATTTAAAAAAAATTTAAAAAACACTTCCAATCGTGAGGGGGATTTTATAGCGTCATTTTCACTAAATATCTTATATATTAAGTATATTATGTGTAAATTTATATTTATACATATCTAAATTATATTTAAAAATTATATATTATATTTATATCAATATAAATATATAAATATATTTATATAGTAATATATTTATTTAAAAAATGTTTTTTTGAAGTCAACCCTTTATTAGCGCATATAAAAAAGAGCTGATAAAGACCCCCCTTATCAGCGCTACTAAAAAAGCACTAATAAAGGGGGTCTCATTATCATCGTTAAAAAAGCACTGATAAAGGGGGTACCTTTATCAGCGCTAAAAAAGCACTGATAAAGGGGTGCGTTTATCAGCACTTTTTTTAGTGCAAATAAAGGGAACCCCTTTATCAGGGCTTTTTTGTTAGCGCTGATAAAGGTTGCTGCTGGGAAAAACTATTTTTTTGGTAGTGGGGATAAATAGACCCCACAAAAATAATAATTAAAACCATACATCTGTATAACAAAATATAATGAAACATTTATAATTCCATCACATCATAACCCATGTAATAAAAATGGGTTTTATAACCACTTCGTTAATATTACAATTAAAAGTATAGATAAAGAATAAGGATGGTATCATTTATTCTTATCACTTGTGAAGCATAAGTAAAATAAATATATGCTATATTAAATATAAAATAGTTTATATAGAATACTTTCAAATTTTATATAGAAAAGTATCCTTCCAGTATTAAAAAAAATTTAAAATAGAAAAATGTTTCAAAATTGTTTTTTCTTCAAAAATAGAATTGAATAATAATGAAGAAATGTTTAATTTTCATCTAAACCATTTCATGATGGAAATATCTATTCCCCATAGAAAATAAATGTTTAATACATACAAATATTGAAAATAATTTTAAATGAAAATAAAATTGAAAACCTATTAAGGAATAATTGAGGAAAAAATGATAAATATAGTGGTAAATTTTGTTCATGACATAAAAGTTAAAACAAATATTCATTTAATATTTCTGTAAAAATGGAATCAATATTTTTTTTGGATAATAACATTACGAGAGCTTATAAAAAAAATTTAAGATGCCAAATACAATGTACTATATTTTTCATAACTATATATTACTTCTAAATGGTACAATATTAATGATGTTACATAAAAAACAAGCTAGAACAAAATAGTTTTTGTTTCATTTGAATCATGGAATCATAAACAATTTATTCAGAAAATATCCACATCATCATCCCCTTTTTTCAGCAATATTAAAACCCTTTAACATATCTTACTTAACGCATTTATTCATATTTTTGGGAAATTATACATAAGAATTTGTTACCTCAGATAAATAGTAATGGTAAACATGGGATATATCAATCATAACATAATCATAAGGCATATGAGCATAAAAAAAACATTTGAAAATTATATCTTTCTTATCCATGATCATGATATCCGATCATATAATAAGTTATAATAGTTTATAAAGAATCAAAGAATATATTCAAGTTGATAATATCATCAGACATGTAATTGTTTCATACACATATGCAACGAAATTAATTTCAATATTAGTCAAGGATTATTTCAAAGACCATAATAGTGGAAATGTACTTTATGGAACAATCTCTACTCCATATTATAGCCCAATATTATCAACCCAATTTATCTCTACATTCTAGAGATTTTTATCTCTTAACATATAAATATTTAACCAATTAATTGGTCATAGATATAGGGGCCCCATCTCATAATTAAAACCATACATATATGTTTTTCATGAACATAAATTATTAATAATATAAGAACCCAAAAAATCAATTTTTTAAAATTAATTCCTTATATCGAAACCACTGGAAAAGAAAATGGTTTCCTAGAGATAATTTCATCATAAACAAAAACCAACCATTGAAATAATAGAGATATTGTCATTGAAAAATATTCTCATAAACTCATAAATAACATAAAATAATGTTAACATAGATGGAAAATAATTTTTTGATATCACTTGAACATTATTCATATAGAAAACATCTTTTTATTATTGAATCATTTTCATTTCATAAAATTCATCTCAATTTTAAATGAAAATTTTTCATTGAAAATTTACATTGTATTATTATAAGGGATGGTTCAAGTAATTAAGGCATCATTAAATTCATAAAAACACTTTGTTCTTTAAAAGTTAAAAATCATTTCTTCTATTCCATCACTAGAATATTCACAAAGTACCTCATTTGTAATCAAAAATAAGATTAATTTGAAAAAGATTGTTAAAAATTCCCATATGGGTAAAAATAAATTCAAAAAATTTTATATTAATAGTTGAAATATTTTGTGATTTTTTTAAGAAATGAGGACATGGATGTTAAAAAACCCACATTAGATACATATAAAAATCTAGAATAATAACGAGATTATGAAATTGACATTTACCATATGTTATAGTTCCTGCAAATTTATGTTAATTTAACACCGCATTCTTCCAATGTAGTTTTCCTATTCAATAATTTAATATCTTGTGCTACATATAACACCGAGTTAAAGTTCACCAAAAACTTTCAAAATAACCATTTGAAATGAACTTATGAATAGTATTAACCACATTACAAAAATTTTATATTTTATTATTCTAAACATACATCACTTTTGAATTCAGAATATCAAAATTTTCTTATGGTGATTTTTTGTTACATTTCTGAAAAAAATTAGTTTTTTATGAATAGACAAAAATATTGCATTGTTGATAAAAACATAAATTTTTATTTAAATAATTTTATTTACTATAATTTTATTTTATAGTCTCTATAGATAAATAATTCATATCAAAATCATATATACTTCGTTTGAAAAATTTTATATTATAATTATATAAAAATAAATTATTAATCTTTTGAAGTTCTCTTTTATATGCCTTTTAGTCGAATCTATGCGGTTATTCTTAATATTAATTTTACCACATTTTGAATTGAATTTAGAAAAATGAATGAAAATGGTTGTAATATGTATGAAAATGTTTATCCAATTTGATAAGAATAATTATTTCTTAAATAATAACCTTTGTATTTTTTACCACAAATAATGGTAAATTTGGTAATTAAAGGTAAAAATATAATAATAATATAATATTACCCTTAATCATTTCTTCGTTGGATATGTTTTTTTCAACTGAAATAACCCTTAGGTCTAAAATATAATCCTTTTATGCCAAATGTGTTCGATTAGAAAATTTATTATAATTTATTTTAGGAAGAGATAAAAATTTCATATTAAAATTTTATAAATATATACCTTTTACTATGAGGTCAAATAACTGATATGGTCAACTATTAATAGTATTTAAAAATATTAAATTTTTTTCTACATAATTTTAATTTGTTTATAATTTTATAAAATAAGTAATTAAATTAAATGGTGACACAATAAGATTACAATAATTGAATTATTAAATGAAGAAACAATTAAATGATATAAAATATATTAATATAAATATAATTTGAATTAATTAATCATATCAAATAATTCTATAGGTAAGAAATACATCATAGAGATATATTGGAATTTTTTATTCCAAGATATCTTGTTTTTTTAATATTTTACTAAAATGAAAATATTGAATAGTAACAATGTTAATATAAATATGAATTGAAAACATACAACATTTTATTAAATTTTATAAAATTCATAGAAATATCGGGTTCATCTAAATTTCTTGGATAAAGATAAAGGTTTCTTAAATTATCTAATTGGGGGTCATTTGGAATCTTATAGTAAATATATGAATCTTATATTATAAAAATACAAGTAATCACAGTAAGAGTTAAACTATTTAACTAAGTGTAAAATCCAAACGATAACTTTTTTTGTGACATAACATTGTCTAGAAATAATTGGATCAACAGAAGAATAAACAAACTCACCTTATACTCCAAATAACAGTCTTTGTAGATATTTTAAATAAAAAAAATTATAATAAATAAATAGATTTGGAGTTTCTAAAAGTGAATCTCCACTCTATTTTAAAATAGGACATCTCCTTCACTTTTATTCACATCTCTAAATCACTTTTTCTAATCCAAACACTACACGCACATCCTCTAAAACTCCCTCACATCATCTTAGAGGCCATTATTTGTCCAAAAATCATTCTTAAGTAGTTCTTTTGTTCAATTCAAAAGGATACTCTTAAAGAAGAGGAAATTTTTTACTAATTCCATTCAATTTCTGTTCTTCTCCTACTTCCTCTTCCGATATTGTTTCAATACTATAGAAATAAATCAAGTATTATCTACATGATTATATTAAACTTTTTTTAGAAGGGTATATTATTAACATAATGGATATAAATAATTAATATAACATGATAATTATTCTATATAATAAATATACCATCAAATTCTATACTATTTAACCATCAAAGGAATGATATCGTCACTCGTGCGCCTGTATGGCCTACCGTCTCCATTACATGGTGGGACGAATTATCCACATTAACCATTCATAAATTATTATAAAATTTATATGATCCAGAAAAATAAATATTATTAACTTTTTATCACTACAGATATGTATAAAATATATATTCAATATAAAAAATATCACTTACACAACAAAACATGTATAGTAAAATAATGCAATTAACACAAAAAACCAACGTAATACTAAAATATTATTAAAAAATTATATAAGGGGATTATATATGATATCATATATATGGATATGGTTATAGTATAATTTGATAATGTTTTTTATCCATTTAATAATAAGTTAAATAACCCATGACTAAAAGAAATTATGAGGTAAAGGTTAATTTCACAGTCTCAGTATTATCATAGGCTTTTTATATGTAAGTACCTACTAGAAACTATTTATTATCCATTACCATGTTTCATAAATTGTTATAGAAAATATTATTGACACCCTTTATTTTATTGTTATAAAATATTTTGAAACGTTTCATTCCACCATTTTCCAAATGAGGTATATTATACCCATTTTCAACAAACTAATGAAAGAATATTTTTTAACTTATACGGTCTGAGTGGATATTTTTTTCCATTATGAAACCAACCCATTTATATGAATCTCTTACATTCATAAAAGGTTATTTTCATAATAAATTTTTTATTCTATAATTGTGTGGATTTAAAATTTCAATGTAAAAAAGGTTTATTTATCATTTAGAGTTTTAATGAATTTATTATAATATTTTCATCTATATCCTATCCTTTGATAGATTTTATTATTAATTGAAAAATATTTATTATTATGTAATATTATATATTTTATTGAATGTTTTAGGATATATTTCAATGTTGATAAGCTATTTTGATACGATTCACGGTTTATGGGTAATGTAATGAAAAATTTAATGCTATTTTTAATATGAATGTTTAATTTATATTTTACCCCTTTCATAATTAGAATTAATTGGACATAGTATGTGATGTGTGGGACCCTATATATCCCCACTATTCCTTGGAGGTTCTCATGAAACAAACTAATTTCATAGCATTATTCCTTGACAATATTTTTATTTATGGTATTCACATGAGGAATTTCCGGTATGATTATGATAAACTAAATTATACATTTCCTAGGTATGTGATTAATATTACATATGATTATTTGACTAGTATAATATCAATGAGGATTATTAAATTGAATTATTTGATTTATTATAACCATATTGTGATTAATATTATGTTTAAATTGATTATGTTTAAGTTTTATAACTTTCCTAAATGGTTTATTCATGTTTAATGTAGATTTCACTATACTATTTATCCTTACTAGGAATCTATGATCATTAATTTATTTTGTTTCATTTATCATGAGGATGCAAATAATTATATTCTGAAATACCTTTAGGGATATTATAATGAATATGAGTGTTTTCAAATAAGATACCATGTTGTTTTTATTTCATTATGTAATGTAAAATTTATGTTTATATCTAGATTTTAAAAGGTTACTAAACTGATCAGTCCTTCTATATATGATTTATTATGATTATGACAATATAACAAAATAATTCCCTAACTTTGTGTGACTGGGTATAAGGTTTTATAGTTGGTATCATTGTATGATTAGTACATACCCTAGAAACTATATTTTTTAATGATTTTAATTTTGGGAAACTTCCCCATGATAGACTTTGAGGATACGTATGAAATGACATCCTAAAATCGTGCTACTATAGATATTATTTGAGTATTCTTATAAAATAAATTCTTATATGGATACTATAAGACGATGTGGTAAGGTAATAGATGGACCTAGGTGTAACAACTATAAAAAGGTGTTCCTGGCTTGACTCGGGGTAATAGGGAAAATTATAATGGCCCTGACTGTGAACCATTTTGAGAACATCGAAGAGATATACATAGGATAATTCACATTTTATTTACAAACCATTATAATGGAATAAGGAGTAAATATGTCCCCAAATATACAATTTTTATGATTATGGATTATATAACTATATATTTTTAAATTTATGTTATGTATTTTACTAGTTTGGAATTATGCTTCATGAACCATAATCTAATCTAGTGTATTCCATTGTTATGAAATGGAAACTAGTTAAAGGAAAAAAACAATATCAATGAAAGTAGTACCTATAAGAATTTCCCTACTGTGTAAGATAATGATAGTTGTGGGGGTGATACAATTTTCACTAAAAAACTTATATCTATACTAGAATAGATGACTCAGGTTATGAAAAATAACCCCACCCATATGGATAACCATTATCCGCAATGTGGGGGATCAATGTTAGATTTATTAATAAGATAAAGAATACTCCAACATTTTTTTGGGACTACAAATAAATTTGTATATGAACAATGGATATGTTTATTAAGGAAAATATATTATTCTTTGGTGAGTAATGAAAGGGAAAAAATTGTCACAAGAGTCTATTTTCTATTAGAAGATGCGAATCAATAGTGGTCATTTATTCAAAATTAGAAGGATGATGAAGTAGAAAATATGGAATGGAGGGAATTTAATGAACTCTTCCAATAAGAAGTCATTCCTTGTGATATACAAATGTATATGGAAAGGAAATTTCAGAGTCTAATCTAGAAGGTGGATAGTAATGGTGTAATAATTAAACCTAAATTCACAATGTTATAAAAGAATGTTACAGACTATATACATAACCTAAGACCTGAGATTGATCAAATCATTGATGGGTTAAACCCATTCCTCCCATGAGAAGTTGTCTCACAATCATTATTATCTTACAAATATATTTTATCTTGTGAAATAAAAATATAATTGGGATTCTATAAGTAATATAAATTTAATTGAAATCATTATAATAAGATAGACGCTAAACACTCATGAAAATGATTTATGGGAAAAAAATGGAAGAGTTGAATTTCACCCCTGTAATAATTGTGTGAAGAAATACCTCATTACATTCTTATAGGGTTTGGGAGTTTGTAACAAGTATGAAGAAAAAGGACACCAAGATCATGATTTCAAGGGGAAGAAAGAAACTACCAATATTAAATACTAAAAATGTAAAGAGATGTGACATTATGAAAATGATTTTCCAACAAATAAATGAAATTTTCCCTAAATAGGTATAGAGAGCATGACCATGCCTTTGAAATCACAACATTTGGAGTTTATGTTCATAATTATGCAGTTTCTGGCACTATAATGGTTTAATAAAATTTAGAAAAATATTAATTTGATTATACATCCTCTTGTTCCATTATATATTCCAATTTTTATTTACAAATTAGATATTTCCAATTCACATTAAGAAGGATGTTTTCTGTCAAAACCCCAAAGGGAGGTGTCATTTCATCAAATATGTGTTAGTTAGTTCCCAATGTGGCATATATATGTGATTTATATGATAAATTTATGATTATACCAATGGTCAATTTTTATATATTCATCTGAATTGATTGGCTATCAAATTACGATGCAGAACATTATTCCAAAAATAAGGAATTTGTGATTTGTAAGGAATGTTTAGAACCTATTACCATTAGAGAAGAAACCTCATCGCCGGATTAGTATCAAAATATATGCCCAGTATCTTTACATAATGATATTCATGGGAAGGAATAAGAAATAACATCATGGAATGAAGAAAGAAATATTTAAATTGAGGATGTCCCTATTATACAATAAAATATTAATGTATTTTCAGATGATTTAACTAGACATCCTCCAGAGTGTAAAGTTTAGTTTAATATTGATTCAATCCTTAATGCATGTAAAATATCAAAAAATTCATATATAAATTTCCTTGTGGAATTAGTAGAGTCAAATAGACAACTACTAGTGTTGAGTTGTAAGGGATTTACTTTCCCTATTATTTCTCCTTGGGGAGCCCCAATCCATTTTTCTAAAAAAATAAATATGGATAAATGGGGATGTTCGTTGACTATTGATAAAACTATTTTATTACAATAAAAAACACGTTTCATCAGTCTCTCAGTAATGATTTGTTTGATCAACTTCATAGAGCTCATTATTTTTTGATGATTGACCAATGTTCTGGATGACATAAATTGTGTGTAAAAAGGAAAATATTACAATGAAAACCTTCCAAATGAGGTATGATCCTTAAGAATTAAATGTATTTCCATTTTTATTGACTATGGAACCCTCAGTTTTCATGGATCTAATTAATGGAGTGTTCGAGTATTATCTTGTTGATTTTTTCATACAACTTACTAATGATAACTAGGTCTTCTGCAAAAGTTATAAATTCCTTGAGATCTACATGGGGATTGTTCTTAATATTCTTATAATAAATGTGTAGTATGGGATTTTTAACAAGTGTGAATCTTGGTTTCAATAAATCTATTTTCTTAGACATATTGTCTCAATGTATGGAATATATATTGATCTTTCAAATAAGAAAGGAAATCTAAGATTTTCCTTCACAGAAAATTACATCCAAGGTATGCAGTTTTATTGTTTAGTAGGTTAAAATCAGGATTTTTTATGGAATATTACTAGATAGGAAACCCCATTATGAAATCTAAAACATAAAAAAGTTTACATTCTTTTAGATCAAAGAGTGTGAATAATGTTTTGAATAATTGAATAGCATATTAGTCAAAAAAGTATACTAACATTACCATCTAGTAATGATGGGTTTTTTATTTATAATTATGCATCAAGGAATGTACATGGTCATGTATTTATGCGTAATGATAGGATTAATTTATATGAATCGAGGTAATTGAAAATTCATTAAAAATCCATCCCACTCATATTTGGAGATAGAAGTGGTAATATTTACTCTGGAGGTATGAATACATTGTCTCTATGGTGACTGATGTGAGATATATTCTTATCACAAGAGTTTGAAATATATTTTCTCATAGAAAAAACTAAACATGAGATAGTTGAGATGGCTTTATCTACTCAAAGCTTATGATTTCAAAATACAATACCTCACAGGGATGTAATTTACGGTCGAATATGCTTTGATTAGCAAGGAACACGGTGTTCTAAAAAATTATAGGTGAATGTGAGCTTACATTAATTGATCTAGTAATGATGGATTTCAGAAATATCATGGAAGGTGAAACATCACTGCTATTTCAAATTGTTACCAAACCATCTTTACATGAAAGGAAAAACATTCTCCTCCTGATAATGATGAGTCTCAAAAGAAAATTGAAGCTTTTAATGAGGTGAGATTGATTTACATCAAATTTGATGATGGTATTTAAAACTTTTTGAATTGTATTTTTGATCCTGTTATACCTGATATAAGACAGTTATTATTAGATGATTCCCATAGCTCAAATTTCACTATACACCCTGGTGGTACGAAGAGGTACATTGAACAGAATGACCTTTTTTGGGGAAAACATGAAGAGGGACATTATTTTACATGTCTCTAGATGTATGGTTTTCCAACAGGTGATGGATTAAAGGCAACATCCGATAGGATTCATGCAACTTCATATGATACATTTGTTGAAATATGACCATATTAGAATGGAATTTGTCATGGGGTTAGCAATGAATCCTAGAATAAATGATTCAATATGGGTTATTATGGATCTACTATCAAAATTAGAACATTTTCATTATATAAGAGATTATTTACATCTTGAATTTTTAGTTAGACAATTTATTATGTATATTTTAGGACTTTATGGTGTACCCCTATCAATTTTTTTTATCATGATATTTGTTTTACATCCCAATCCAAAGAAATGTTTCATGAGGCCCATGGAACTGAACTTTTTTTACCACTACCTTCCACCCTCAATCTGATGGACAATAAAAAATGACTATTCAAACATTATAATACTTTTTTGGATCTTACTCCCCTCACTTTCATAGTATGTTTGATAAGCTCTTACCACTAGTATAAATTTTCTTTAACAATTACATCCATTCATGTATTCAGATGACACCATATTAAACATTATATGGAAAGATATGGTGTACACTAACTTGTTGGGATGATTTTGATGAATGAAAACTTGTAGGCCCATAACATTTTGAGGAGATGACAAAAATGTTAAAGAATATTCAAATCCATAAAAAACAGCTCAATGTAGTAAAAATAGTTTTGCTGATAACTGGAGGAATTCTTTGTAATTACAAGTATGATATCAGGTTTTCCAAAAGGTGTCTCCATGGAAGGGAGTTATATGATTTGGTATGAAGGGTAAATCAAATCCCTAGTATATTGGGCCTATTGAAATTTTGGAAGGAATTGTTGTTCTAACTTACCATTTGGTTATTCCACCATATCTCAAAAACATTCTTGATCTGTTACATGCATCAATATTGTAGAAATTACATGCCATATACAATGCATGTACTCACTTATTGAGAAATATAACTGGAACCTTCTATGTCTTATTGTGAAAATCCAATCAATATTATTGATACTAGAGATCAAGTGTTTAGAAATATGACAACTCATATGGTAAATGTTATTTGTAAAAACCATAAAATGGATGATTTAACATGGGAACCTAAAGGGCATATGATGATAATTCACCCAAATCATTTTATGAAGTTATATTCTACAAATTTTATGGAAAACATATTTGAAGGATAGAATAATATAACAACCCAATATTCAATTGTATATATCTTTTTTAAAACTTTTATAGCAGGCATTGCACGCAATACTAAGTTCAGGTGCAACATGACCTTCCAAAAGAGATGTTTAGAATGCTTTTATGAATTTTATTAACAAAATTATGAAAATTTTAAATTTTATTTTTCAAAAATATGATTCATTTATGAATTTTTAATATCAAAATTATATTATCATGTATTTTTGGTATTTTTATGAAAAGTTTCAATTTTTTATGAATATTGAGAAATACTACATTGTTGTGAATAACATCCACTTTCATGAAAATAATTATTTTAACAGAAATTTATTCTATTTTTACTATAGATAAATAATACATATAATAATCCAGTATATTTCATTGGAATCATTTTATAATAGAAATTGATATAAAAATTTATTGAACTTTTGAATTCCTCTTTTACCCACCTTCTACTCACATATACATGATTTGCATTAAAAATAATATTACAGATTCTGTGTGTTGAATTTAAAAAAATATAACAACATTTTAATTGGTATGAAAATGATGTATAATATGATCAAACTAATTTATTTGAATAGAAATTATTGGATTTTATTTATTATATTTAATGGTAAATAGGGTAATGAATTGTAAAAATAATACTATGATAATATAATATAACCGTAAACATGTCCTAATATCATTGGATAAGAGTTTTTAAATGAAACTAATCCTTGGGTCTAAAATATGATCGGTTTAAATCCTTTTTTGTACGATTAGGACATTTATTTTATTTTATTTAAATAAGAGTTAAAAAAATATCATATTCAAATTTAAAGAACTATTTTATATTTATATAATGTTATATAATTGATATGGTCGACCATAAATAATATTTAGAAATATTAAATGATTATCTACATAATTGTAATTTTTTTATCTTTATGAAAAAAATAATTATCTTAAATGGTGACATAATAATGATGTAGTATTTGAATTAGTAAAGTATGTATCAATTATATGATATTAAAAATATTAAAATAAATCTAATTTGAATTAATTATTTACATCCAATAATTTTATTGATAACATATACTTTTAGTCACATATTTTAATTATTGTATCTAAGTTATATTGTTGGTTTGATATTTTTAAAATTGACAATATTTAATGCTATTAAAATTGACACAAATGAATCTTTAAAATAAATAATATTTTCTAAAATTTTATAAAATTCATAAAATTAATAGGTTCATCCTATTGAATAGGATAATGTTAATGGTGTCATAAAATATCCAATTGGCGTTCTTTTGGAATTTTATAGTAACTCTATTAATCATATAGTATAAAAATAAAAGGAAACACGATCCAAGTTAAAATGATTAACTATGTGTTTAATCCAAATAATAAGGTTATTATTGTGATATAAACAAGTCTAAAAATCATTTGTTGATAGGATTTCAAACCATACTCACCATATCCTTTAAATAACTCAATTTGGAGCTATTTTAAATTGATAATCATTTTATATTAAATTAATAGTTTTGGGTTTTTCAAAAGTGACCCTCCCTTCTATTATAAAATGACAACACTATTTCCTTATTATTCACACCTCTAAATTTCATTAAATCATCCAAAATATTCCCAAATCCCAAAGAAACATCCCTTAATTAATCTTTAAGGCCATTATTTGGTCATAATTCAATCTTAATGAGTCATTTTGTGCAAATGAAATGGAGACGCTCAAAGAAGATGTAATTGTTTTACAAATTCCATTCAATTTATTTTCTTCTACTACTTCCTATTTCTATATTGTTTCCATAATAAAGTAATAACCCTCATATAATCTACATTATTATATTTTATTTTGATTATGGGACAACCATATTCCCCCTTTCTCCCATCCAATGAATAACTATATAACATTGTGTGCATACATATGGCTTTCTATCCCCACGACGTGGTGTAATATATTTGTAAATATAATTTTTTTGGATGGGTCTAATAAGGAGTATAATGGATATATATAATTATTATATCAAGATAATTATTATGTATATTTAATATACCATCCAATTCTATACCATTTATCCATCAAGAGAATTATATTGTCGCTTGTGCGTGCATATGGTCTACTGTATGCATGAAACAGTGAGATTCATTCTCCCTGCTGACCTTTCCAAAATGATTATAAAATTAATATAATAATTAAAAATAAAAATTATGAACTTTATATAATTATTTATAAGAAATAAATACATCTAATTCATAACAAACATCACATAGACAACAAACACATGATTAATATATTGAAGTATTTAACACATGAAACAATGGTAATACTAAAATATTATTAACAAAATAATACAACATGATCATAGATGAAATGAGAAATATAGGTATTCTATAAGGCCCCAGCATTAAAACTTACTTAATCTTGAGTTATTACAATATTACACATTGAGGATCTTTTCAGGTTTAGAGTTTTAGAGAATTAGATCATGAAACTTGCATTACATTCCACAATTAAACAAAGTGGTTACATAAAAGACAGTATTCATTCTTCCCATCAACGGAAACATATTTAAAATATAACATGGATTCATTCTTGACACATCCTTGGCACTATCGTCACATCATGTACCTTTCCCTTGACATGTGAAAAACATTTCAAAAAACTTGGGATGAGCATAAAAATCTCAGTAAGAGTTATAAAAATATGGAAAGGAAACATGAGTTCATATATTCATTAGAATGAAATCACACATTACCCATAAAACATAGTCATATCAAATCATGAATAAATCATAGAAAACATAAGACATAAAGGTAACTTGAGGCATTCATAACATTCTTACGTAGGGAGTAACCCTCTTGGTTACGTTTGGAATACCCATCACAGTATATTCCCTAAATCTCTTCGGAGAAACCTTAACGATTCACTCCTTCACGTTACCCAATGCATTGGAGAGCTATATCGGGCTCACCCGCCCTTAGTTTATCACGGAACCACACATTTTCATAACAATTCCCAAGAACCATAACATAAATTTTTCACATAAAACATGCATAAAGGAAACATAACATTTCCACATTTTAATCACGATATAACATTTTAGTATATTGAAATATTGAATCCATTCAAAAAGAAACCATTTTCAAAACCATTTAAAACATTAAATAAAGAGATTTTTGAATCAAACTGTCCCATACCACCTAGAAGCTTAAAATTTTAAACAATTAATATCCATATAAATAAATCCTTGAAACAATTTTGAAAACATGGATATTAACGGGAAAAAATAATTAAAACATTTAAAACAATATTTTGGTAAAAGGGGTTTTACCAAAATTAGAGACACTTGAATACAATAATTGAGGAATAACATTTAGTCAGAACTTTATAATATCATGAGAATAAATGGATTCATGATATAATACTCCAAAGGATAGTATATACACCATATAAGAGTGAATTGGTGCATAACAACAATGAACCCTCAAGAGAAATGTCAAATGTGATGAAATCCCTTATAAAGAAGGTATCCTTAAATTAAGGACAAATCAATCTCAAAAATATGTGTGACAAATATAAATACACCCAATATAAGTGGATATTAAGTGTAAAACAATAAAAGGTCACTCACACATATTCAATGGATGACATATTCAATGACTACATGTTGAACCCAAAGAAATCGAAATTGGGTTAAAAAGTTCCTTTGACAGCCTAACGGCATCACATCACAATGAGTTGATGAGAGATAAAAAGTGTATATCGTCACTTGGACATAAAATTTACATCAATAAGGATATATGAGAACATATCCCAACATAACAATATGTAAATTAAATGACCCAACAAAAAAAGTCTTTTAAAAAAGAGGAGGTTGAAAGGTTCCCTTACCGACTTGGGTATCTTTCAAAACATACACCCAATGAAATAAGGACAATAGATCATTGATGTAAATACTCATAAATGAAAGTATATTACACAAATTGTAGAATAATGGGCAGTACATACACCACTAAATGGAATTTATGGCAAATGTAGCATAAATCGCACGAGAATAAAAGTGAGATGAAAAATCCCTTACGAAAATTCGGCAGCCTAACGGCGCCACTCAAAACTTCCAAAATGGATTGATGAGAGGAAATAGGGTCTCTCATCATATGAACATATTAATTACAGTAGGATTAATATAAAAGAACATCCCAATAATAAGAAATATTAGCTTAAAAAGAATGACATAAAAGAGTGTACTTAAAAAGAAAGAGAGGTGTATGATCCCTTACCTCGGGTCCGACTTGACTCGATCGTTATTTAACGTCCTGAATAATAAACTTGAGTTAATTTATACTTCATTAAGAACCTTTTTAAAGTTCATTATTCCTTTTATATCACTTATTACCATGTTATAAGCATTATTTAATAATTTAAGTTAATCATGTTTGTTTTGTCGATATTTGGTTCTTAAGTCGAAAGTGGACTTCTTACAATTACATGTTGTTCGTGTGGTCAAAGGTTCTTCATATCCAAAAATGACATTCCTGATTTGGATATCATATATATCATATATATCCAGCATATACATGTATTTATAAAATCACATAATCATTTAGAGGAAAGAAATGAAATGCACCGTTCATGAAGACGGTAAGCCGTACGTACGCATGAACGCTACTTTCATTTCTATGTCGTATTAATGGAATTAAAACTATATGAGAGGTATGTATATTTTAATTCCAGAATTTTATTAATAATTTAGATGTATCATACATCATATATATCCATTATATATATGTACTTATAATAGTACATTACATTTGGGGATAAGAAATGAAATGCACCGTTCATGGAGACGGTAAGCCGTACGTACGCATGAACGCTACTTTCATTTCTATCTCATAATTTAATGTAAAGAAATAATAATTATATAGATGTATATAATAATTCCAGTATAACATAATATATTATAACATTAAATCCATCCTTTATATGTCCCACGTATGGAATTAACTAATCACATCACTTTGAGGGGGCGGTAGTCCGCACTTCCTAAAATGAAGATATCGCGTATACCCATAATGGAATCCATAAAGGTAAGACACAAATGAAAAATAAAGAAGCATAAGTAAAACATAAAAATATTATATGTCATATATAAAAATAGTGACATCATAATTGCCACCTTTGAAGGTGTTAAATGAGTATTGAACAATCATCGTTTCGGGAGGCACAATTTCTCCATCCACGGAAACTGTATGTTCTTTAACCATTTGATGTAGTTGTGTGAGAGTGTAGCTCTAATAAATATTATAACAACATCCTATTATATTTAAGATACTGTTGTTGTTATAAAAGAAAAAAATAAAGAGTGTTTAGGGGGTTGGAGAAGCAAAATAAAACAAATGATCATGAGAGAATGAATTACCATTAAAAGTGTAACTCCTTTTGATTTGAGCCTAAAGGAATCCTTTGAAAGGATTATTCCCAAAGGGAATCCTCTAGGATGATGAGAGGGATGTGGAGAGAGTAAATGGGCAGGGGTTGGCCGAGCCAAATGCTTGAGGAGTGTGTGAAATGAGGTAGAGGTGGGGGCCTTTTATAAGAGGAGAGGAGAGGCACTTTTGGAAAGTAAGAAATATTACTTTATTTGAAAATGTGTTTCGGTTTTAAAAGGTCCCACATTGATATAATTAGTGGATAAGGTGATAAGGGTTCGAAATCCACCCATACAATAAGTTTTGGACATGTGTAGTTCATAGATTTTACATTATCTTTCCATTTTATTTAAATCGTCAAATAATGATGTCATCGCTGCATCATTATTATGTCATATATAATTTATTTTATTTAATGTATAAAAATTAAAAAAAATCACTATGATGTAGTAAATCTTTTTAGGTTTCCAATGACTATTTATAATCAAAATTTGGACTTGTGTACCCCACTTAAAAACTGTTTTAGTAAAACAACTCATGTTTGTGTCAATTTAATTTTAACATTAAATAAAAATATATTATTGTCATTTTCCAACTAAAGTGGCTCCATGGGGTCCCCAAATTGGCCCATGGCTTGTCTCGGTCGTCCATGACTCACCCAATAGGTTTAGTACAAGTGTCATGGTGTTTTCACATTCTTATAATATAATTTTTACCTTAAATGACACTAATTACATTTAATCGCGATTAATGAAAAAAAGTTACTATTCACCAAAAAATTATTTTCATCCCATTGAACCACATTTTACATACTAATGACAACCATGTATGTCTGATTTTCAAAATTCAATACACATTAGTGGTAAACTTTCATTTAACTGAAAAATCAGTTAGCTTGATTACCACTTAGTGGTTTCACTATTCATCAAAAATTGGAGTTTTTCAAAAAAATACCAAAACTTCACCCTAAGCTATATTTGATATTCCGAATTCAAAAATGAAGTCCGTTTTACAAAATTCAAAACATATTAGTCACATTAATTAATTTAATAATTAATTCCCGCTGTCAGAGCAAATAGCGTGTTTTTATAAAATAATAAGTATCAAAAGATTGACACTAGTTTAAGTTTGATTTCAAAGTGAAATTAATTCCAACGACCACTATTTGATTTAATGGTTAAAATATTTTCTAATTTCACTTTAAAACCAATTCAAAATATAATCTAATCATATAAATAAATTAGATTAAAAAGAGGTTTTGAATTAAAATACAACATTTTACACTATTCATTAAAAAAATGAACTTTATCGGAAAAATACCAAAAATTTACACAAAGTAAAATTCGATGTCCCGATTCTAAAGAAGAGTTTTATTTGGTCCAATAGAATGTATAAAAGTGAGCAAAACTATATTTAATGACGGTTCACCATCAAAAGGTGATAAGTGAACCTTTAGTGAAAACTAGGGCATATATGGCTAAAATTGAATTCATTCCGTATTTTAAGCCTATATCCTCTATTGGATAAATGTAAAAACATTTAAAAACATATATAATCATATTTTAGTTATTTCTATCCATTCTCGCCATTACAACGACTACATGTTCACTACCATTTAAAATAATATTATTTTATTATTAGAGTGAAACATAAGATTCCCAAGAAACTCGTTGTTGCGTGTTGGGTACGCCATCGAGCATAGCGTCCCCTTTAAAGTCATTTAAATATTTTATTCACAAATATGGATAAATATGAAATGTCATATTCTTTATTTACCTGGGGTGTTACATATTCTTTTGAATAATATAACAAAATGTTTTAACCATTATACCAGAGATTAAATCACCCTTGACTAAAGGAATGTATAATTTCAGGGTTAAGTTAACAACTTCGTTATTATCCGATGTTGTTTATACAAAATAATGTTCTGGGACAACATTGTCATCCCTATCCATGTTTCATAGATTGGCATTAAAAATATTATTGATAACATTTTATGTTCATTGGAATCAATTTTTTAATTTTAATAAATTTTTTTGAAATTATTCATTTCGTCTTCTTCCATATAAGGTACTTTCTACCCCCTTTGGAAAAATTAAGGAACAAATGGTTTTTTACTTATACCAAATGAGTGGTTATTTTCCACCATTATGATGACTTTAATTTTAGAATCACCCCTTAAAGGAATACAAGTTTATTTTCATTATAAAGGTTATATTTTGAAATTATTAGTATTTTAAATTTCAATGTAAAAATGGTTTTTCTATCAAATATTTTTATATAATTTATTTCATTGTTTTCATAAATGTCTACATCCATTGTTGGATTTTATAAATAATTGAGGCACATTAATTATGATAAAATATTCCATATTTTATTCAAGGGTTTAAGTTATATTTACCCTTGTATGGGCTAGTTTGATACAACTAATGTGTCATTATTAATGTGATAAAATTTTGTATGTTAGTTTTTATTAAAATATTTATGTTATGTTTTACCCATTTTATAGGAGGAATGCATTGAACATAATAAGTGATGGGTGGGGCCCAATATATCCCTTTATTGCATTGGTACGTCTCATGAGACAAAATACTGTCTAATATTGATACCCTTACTCAATGTTTATTTATGCTCATTCCTTTAGGCCTTGACGATATGGTTATGATGTTCAAAATTATGCATTTTCTCATTATGTGATAAATATTACATATGATTATTTGTCTACTAGAATATCCATGTGAATATATAACGGGAATATTTAGATTTATTTTTTCCCATATTATGAAGAATATTATTTTTAATGTTCTTGTGTTTTTGTTTTATCCTTTCAATAAATTTTTATGCTTAATTATGATTGTTTATAATATATTTTTTATCCTTACTGATCATATGAGCTCACCCATTCCATATGTTTCATTTTCCCCAATATGGGAAGAATTATACTATGACTATCCTGGAGGGGAATTCTATGAAATATGAGTTATTTCAAAGGATATTTTCTATTTTTTTCATTTAACGGTTTAATATAAAACTTATGTTTCTATCTAGATTTTCCAAATCGACTAATGTAATTGATCCTTTGAGATTTGATTTCATGTGATCATGAAAATGTAATAAAATAATACATCAACTCTGGGAAGCTCTGTTCAGGGCTTTATAAAGAACCTCTAATTTAATTATTTAATGAATTTTATTAATTAATACCTGAACATTTTTTTAATTGGATTCTGACACTTTTGTCGTTGTGAGTATCCATCCATCGAGGAGGATGTGCTGGATGTTGCCCCACATTCATGCTTTCTAAAGGTGGGCGACATTTTTTGCTTATTCTAGGATGTCTGGTCCATGATCAAAATAGGATGATGGGATGTCATCTCCCCCTTCCATGGATTCCTCCTTAGAACTCGTCGCCTTATTCGGGTCTCCCTTAAAGACTAATATGTTGTTCATGAAACTCTACATAGTTCCATTTCTTCATGGATTCTAGTTAATTGCACTACTTCTTCAAGGACTTTCCAAGGGGTCAAGTCAGGGTAGCAATCTTCGATCAGGGGTATAGTCACATTAGACTTTTCTAGCATGTCTGGATGATAGAACACTGGTGCATCTGGCTTTCTCCCACTAATGATAGGGCTTCTCTAGGGAAAAGAATCATGAAGCATCCCATGTCGAGTGATGGTAATTACATTTCATAGGCATGTATCTTTGGTTTTGTTCTACATCCCATGTTTAGCACTAGGTATGATGCTAGTTAAATGTCTTATAATGATGAATCAGACTGATCAGAACACTGATGGATGTCGATCAAATGGGTACATCCCTAAGAGGGAGCACATGAGGGGCTTATTGGTTTTGGATTATCAAGACACCCAATGAAGGAGGATCTAAGGATTCTTGTGTCCCAATAATAGGTACACTGGGGCTTTCCATTTTCTAGAATTGAACTTCATGGAGATTTACTACATACATTGTAGAGGTGAGAGTGATCAAAACCCATGTAATTCGAAGGGTGAGACATGGAATAGGGGTGTACACGAAGGATAATGACCCAAACACATGTTGGAGCTTATTAATGGATAGATTCATATCACATGATAGAGATTATTGGTTGAATAGTTAAGGATTACGTTGATCTTATGCATTGTTAGCTGCCTGATTACTCCTAGGGTTGGTGAGAAAGTTAGTGACATGATCTCACTGGGATGTGGCAGACCAGGTAATAATTAGGATGGATTTGGATGGTTGATATAACATGATAGATAAATATATGTAACCATCATGAGGATGATCATGATTTTGGTATTCAGCCTTAAAGAGACTTCATATGTATCCCCATGGTAGGGATTCTGTTTCCGACGCTTTCGCCAGGGTGACTGTGTCCGTCTGCTTGAGTGTGACAATTGCGGATTTGATACCTCGTGTTCCTACATTCCAAGGGTGGTTAGAATTTACTTCATGTTCAGGGACGTCTACTCCATGATCGAAATGGGATGATGGGATGTCAGTTCTTCCTTTAGTGGATTCCTCCTCAGAACCCATCACCTAGTCCAAGTCTCCCTCATAGATTTAATATGTTCTTTGTGAAACTCTTCCTAATGCTATATCTTCATGTACACTAGTTAATTACGCTGCTTCTGTCCAGACATTCCAAGGGGTCTGTTTAGGGCAACAACATTCGGTTATGGGAGTAGTCACGCTGGGCATCACTGGTGTGTCTGGACAATGGGTTGTGGTGTGTCTCTCTTCTGTCCCTTATTATAGGGCTTCTCAAGGGTATAAGAGCCTGAGGCATCCCACATCGAATGAGGGTAATTATATTCCATAGGCATGTATCTATTGTTTTCCTTTTCTTCTTGTGTTTAACATAGGTTATTCTGCAAGTTCAACATCCAGCGGAGACGGATCTGGCTTATTAGAACACTGATTAGAGTGGGTCAGACAGAGGAACCCCCTAAAGGGAATACTGATATTGTCTTGAGTGATGTGATGCGGAATGAGGTGGCATGATCTCACCGGGATGTGGCGGGCTAGGTGAGAATCAGGATTGATGTTGTTTTTGGGCTTGATCCTTGAAGAGGCTTCCTATGTATCCCCGTGGAAAGGAATCAAAGTCCTCCTACTTCATCTGGAAACAACAACCGTTGAATATGGTTGACAATGGCATACCGCTGAATGAGGTTGCAACGGCTTACCACTGGATGGGGTCGAACTGACGTGAAGGAGTTTTGAACAACCATGTGGTGAGCTTGAACTATAGAGAGGATTCCTACGTACCGTTCCTTGACATGGAGTTCAGATGGCGAATACAGTTTAACGTCATGCGGGATGGGGGAAAACCGACGTGAAGATGGTCAGAACAACAAATGGGTGGTGGTCTTGAACCTCACGAGGCATCCTATGTACCCTGTCTTAGTATGGATCAATGACCACGTAGTTCAAATGGTGTGGGTCTTACACTCTGAGGTGGCCCATGGTGTTAGGGGTTTCAACATCAGGGAGGCTTCCAATGTACCATGCATTGACATGGATCAAACACCACCTAGTTCATATGGGTGATGATGAACCGAAGTGAATAAGGACCTGGGGTCCAGATGGATGGGGGGCTTGAACCTCAGAGAGGCTTCCTACATATCATGCCTCGACATGGATCAAAGTCCATGTAGTTCATATGGCGAATACAGTTTAAAATTATGCAGTGTGGGGGCGAACTGATGTGAAGATGGTCAGAATGACCAATTGGTGGTGGGCTTGAACCTCGGGAGGATTCCTATGTACCCTAACTTAGTAAGGGTCAGAGGCAATGTAGTTCAAATGGTGTTTGGCTTACACTCTGAGGCGACCCAAGGTGTTTGTTTCTTGAACCTCGGGGAGGCTTCTTACGTACCCTACCTTGGCAAAGATCAAAGACCACGTAATTCAGATGGGGCTTGGCACACCGAAACAGAGGTGGTCGGAGCCAATGGTTGTTGGGCTTGAACCTTGTGGAGGCATCCTACATACCATTCCTTGACATGGATCAATGTCCCCGTAGTTCGGAAGGGGCTTGGAAGACCGTCACGGAGGCAGTCGGTGCCAATGGTTGTTGGGCTTGAACCTCGTGAAGGATTCCTACATACCATGCCTTAACATGGATCAATGTCCTCGTAGTGTGGAAGGATCATGGCACACCGACAAGGAGGCAGTAGGGACCAATGGTTGGTGGGTTTGAACCTCATGGAGGCTTCCTACATACCATGCCTTGACATGGATCAAAGTCCTCATAGATTGGAATGGGATGGGGCTTACACTCTGGGCTGCCCGAGGTGTTTGGTGAACCAATGTGAATGAGGTTGGAGCAACCATATGGTCGGATTGAAACTCATGGAGGCTTCCTACGTACCATGCCTTAATAGGGATCAATGTCCTTGTAGTTCAGGAGGGGCTTGACACACCAACACGGATACGGTTAGGGCCAATGGTTGTTGGGCTTGAACCTCGTGGATGCATCCTACGTACCATGCCTTGACATGGATCAAAGTCCGCATAGTTATGAATGGTGTGTTTCAGCGAACCAACGTGAAGATGGACCGGGGGTCTAATGGGTGTTGGGATTGAACCTCGTGAGGCTTCCTATGATCCATTCTTTGACATGGATCAATGTCCTCGTAGTTCGGAATAGAGTGTAGCAGCAAACCGATGAGAAGATAGACCGAGGGTCCAATGGGTGTTGGGATTGAACATAATCAGGGTTCCTATGTAACATGCGTTGACATGGATCAAATTCCTCATAGTTCATGACAGGTTGGGGCTTACAATCTGAGGTGGCCCAAGGTGTTTGGTGAACTGACGTGAATGAGGTCATAAAAACCGGATGGTGGGATTGAACCTCATGGAGGCTTCCTACTTACCATGCCTTGACATTGATCAAAGTTATCATAGTTCGGGAGGGGCTTGGCACCCAGACACGGAGGCGGTTGGGGTCAATGGTTGTTGGGCTTGAACCTATTGGAGGCTTCCTATGTACCATGACTTGACTTGGATCAAAGTCCTCATAGTTCGGAATGGTGTGTGTCGGCGAACCGACATGAAGATAGACCATGGGTCTGATGTCTGTTGAGATTGAACCTCGCGAGGCTTCCTACGTACCATGCCTTTACATGGATCATAGTCCTCATAGTTCGGATGGATTGGAAATTACACTTTGAGGTAGCCCAAGGTGGTGGGGCATGAACCTCATGGAGGTCATCTACGTACCGTGCCTTCACATGGACCAATGTCCTCATAGATCAGGATGGGTTGTGGATACACTCTAAGGCGGCCCAAGGTGTTTGGTGAACCGACATGAATGAAGTCGGAACAACCAGATGGTGGGCTTGAACCTCGTGGAGGCTTCCTATGTACCATTCCTTGACATGGATCAAATTCCTCATAGTTCGGGAGGGGATGGAATACAGTTTAACATCAAGCGGGATGAGGGTGATATCATGGTCGATGCTTACTATAATCCCATGTGAGTCATGCTCGGTGTGAGAAACAAGAGGTAGAAAAGGCCTGACGAACACATCACAAAAGGTGTGTCCATGGGAAGTGAAGAGGAGTGGGGCATACACTCAAAGGTGGCACAAGATGTTTCGGGACTTACTCCAGGATGGAGGACCTATGGTGACAAAGCGCAGCAGGAGAGGGTCTTGGGTCTGAGGAAAGGAGGAGCCTTGTTCCCTATCATGCCCTCCACTGGCCTTGGGGAAAGAATATGAATGGAAGATCACCACTCCCTATAATGCCATTGGCTGGATTTGGCACCAAGGGAGTGAGGAGGAATAGGGGTGCTACATCCTGTAAGAATGGTTAGGGGCTTACACTGAGGTGGTTTCCCTTTCCCAAAGTCAAATTCCACTCCATGAATGAGGATATCATCCCCTGTGGAGACCAGGGGGTGTGGAGAATTCCCAAGGTGGGGGGTCCCTGTGTGTGAGGCACGGGGCCAGGTCATAGTTTCACGTCATGCGGGACGATGGTGCTTGGCAGTTTAACATCCTACAGCTCAGACGCAGTTGGTTTGCTCCATACCCCTAGGACTTAAATAACCAGTACCCTCTGCTCCTTATGGGTTGGAAGGCATTGGCAACGCCATAGTGAGGGGGTGTTGTGGTGCGAACCATCGAGGGGTCCACGTTAGCATGGCTATACAGAGAAGCAATAGCCATTAGCATGCCAATGTGAAGAAGCATTAGGCTATGCAACGCAAGGGGCAGTATCATCTAGGGGAATTTGAAGTCACATCATGAAAACCTGAAGGGTTGCACGGGTAAAGGATTTTCCAAGAAGTGGGGTCCATAGGCAGGGTCCATGTAGAGCTCTATTACTCAGTGTAACAGAGGGAACATGTGAACGAGTGTGCTTAATAAAGTGGTGTTTCTTATCCTTACCATGGGGCATAGTTGAAAATGGGAGGTGCTTCGCAGAGTGGAAGGGAATTCACAGAGCACAACCTCACGGAAAAAAGGTGCCTTGTGAAGCAAGGTGTCGAGAACCAATATGTTTCATGATGTTCTAAAACCCTACCTTATTATATGGATCATGTGTACATGAAGAGTGTCTCGTGAAGAATAAACACTCTTCGACGACTCAGGTCACCTTGGAGATCCAATTCTTTCGCGAAGACCCTTAGGCATCATGAAAGGCATCCCTCTCGGAAGAGGGGATCAATACGAGATGAAGGGGAGGCACTTCGCGGAGCATAAGTACCTTGCACAGCTCATGGTTCACAGAGCGGAAGGATGCTTCGTGATCCAAGATCTATAAAGCCGAAAGGTTGGATTCTCTATCCCCAAATCTTAGGGGGAGCCTAGTAATTATAGGCAAGTTGTGACGCAGAGCGGAGCTCAAGCGGCGCAAAGTGGGGCATGGCGGCTTCACAGTGGGGTCGCAAACATCAAATGCGTTTGCGGAGCCTCCCGCATCCTCGTTTCGTGGTAGGGTAGTGAACATCAAATCTATTCGTGGAGCCTCCCACCTCCTCACATCACGGAGGACTCGGGAACGTCAAATCCATTCACGTATCATCCCTCCACCTTGCATCACGGTGGACGTGGTACTGGGGAACTCCCCTCAGGGGCATCACAAGGTGTTACTTTGCTCCTTCTTTGGGCCTCTTCTTTTTCCCGAATTTCGGCACCAACAAATCCCCCCCTCATACTTGGAGTCATGGAGAGATCAAGGGTCTATGTCTGAGGGAAATCACCAAAATCTATGGACATTCGCAGCGCTGACTCGTGAAGTGGTCATCGGAGGTGGAGAGGGGATGCGTGGGCTGAGCGTTCCATGAAGCTCTGCGCGAACTGGATGCGCTGCAAAGCACCAAAGTCCATCGCCTATATATAGGAGGTGTGCCCTCTATTTCTTCGTTTCCATTCTCCGTGATTTTGTCTTCTTGCACTCACGATTCACGATGCTTTGTGTACTCCATGAGTGGTCTCTAAGAATCGATTCTTCACAGTGCACAATGAGTCCTTAACTCTGCATTTGCACTTCGCGATCCTTCTTTGAATGCCGAGGCAGAGCCTTGAGAATAGTCTTCTCGAGCGGGATTCACGAACGTGCTTTGAGAAAGATCTTCAAGAACCTACCAAAAACATCACAACTCATGAATGAATGGCCCACCAAGAAGCTTCCCAGGGGGTCCTCGCAGATGATGCCCGCAAGGATGAAATGGCAAACAGTCTGGTGATAAGGGAGCTAGTCTGGAACCACTCGTACAATAGTTAATTTTAGGAGCTACTATCAGAGAGATAAAATAACTACCTGCTATGTAATAGGTGAACCTTGTATGGATTTGGGATGAGGGATGACGTCTTTATACCTGAGACAGGTAGGGATGAGCCGGCTTACATGTTTCGAAGAACGCAGTGTCAGCACCGATGGTTCCGGGTGCCCGATTGTCATGCCATGGAGGACTTCATGCCATTCATTGCTGATTACTTGTAAAATCATCTGAACAATGTTGATGAGAAGGTATTGCAGTTGGACATGTTCCCTCCACTACACCAAACCATCCTTAAGGCGGCGTTGGGGAACCCGAAGAAGGGGTGGTCTGTGGAATGAGACCTGCTCCAGGGATGAAACATTATGGACAATTGGATTTGGGCCTACTGGGTAGGTGCCTCGTGTGAGGATGTTGGAGTGGAGCTGAGATGGGTGGGAATATACGAGGAAACTCGGGCTTCCCAGTTCTATATCTACCAGCCGAAGCAGTTAATGCTGGAGCTGTTGAGCCGGTGGTCAATGTGGACCGATACCTTCCACCTACATCATGGGGAGGTCGGCGTCAGCCTATGGGATGTGCATCAGATCTCAGTGGTCTCGATACTGGGGGTGATGTATGACAAATTCCTCCCTGCTATGGGTGAGTGGGAGGATTCGGAGCAGATGTCGCGTCTGGCGATGGCATTGATGTAGCTCATTCCTGGGGAGGACAAGGAGGTGGTGTGGGATTTCCACTTCAATCATTGGTTCATGATGTTTCTAAACTTCCCAGAAAATATGCAGTACCCATCGAGGCCTTGAAATTTACCATAGGGGTCCTAGAGTAAGGAAAACTCATACTGCCGACTGTTGGAGAATAGTCAGTGGAAGACCTAGGAGTTTAGTGTCAGCACTGAACAATGCCCAATAGTCAGACTACCGTCATTTATCGCAGCTCTCATTTGTGGTTGGATCCTACTGGTGAGGGATACAAACATGGGGGTTATGCCAAGTTCTTTCATCATGGAATACATATTGGCGAGAGGATGGCGGGCAACCTAGGGATCTCGATGCTCGCCAAGCTGTACAAAATGTTGTGGCACATCAGTGAGGGGAAAAGGCCACAGAGGATATGTGGGCTGTTTCATCTCCTGTATAGATGGATGGCAGCACACATCAGAGGGATTTATGAGTATTTGAAGCTCATCTTTCCACCTGGGTCAAACTTCAATCCCACTATCTTGAACGCGGTGGGGAGATTTTGGAATAAGCTGATTGCGCCATCGCTTCTGAACCGGGTGTTGAGGGTGGAGGAATTCAATTTCCACCCGTTCCGGCTGCCGACAGGGGCCTTCATGGATGATGGCCAGGGAACAGAAGATCACCAAGCATACCTTTTGGCCTTCCGGGGTGGGGTCATGGTGGCCAAGGCAGACCGCAAGCATCTCTATGAGCCATACATCCCCCACTGTTTTTCTAGGAAATTTTGGTTCCTGCAGTGGCTGACCCCGCAGGTCTACCTTGGGGTGTTCTACGAAGAGAACCCATGCCTGATGAGGAATATGTGGCTCATGTAAAACGGGAATACAGGAAGATGCAGAATATACTGCCTCCACCGACCGCTGTCCCTGGGCTGATAAAATAATATGCCCAGATCTGGGAGGCGGCCAATGTAGGGGAGATACTGAAGCGGCCAACCACCCTAATCGGTGAGGGAGAGGTTCCCCGATCTTGGGGCCGATTCCGGAAGGATACAAGGCAATCTCGTAGTGGTAGGTCTGCTGTAGAGGCGGCACCCACACCAGTTGAGGAGGGAGCAGCAGTAGCGGATCCGGCAGTGGCAGCGGATCCTGTGGTCCCAAGAGAATAGAGTCATCCATAGGGGCGGCCACTGAGGTGATTCTGCAAGATTTCTACATAGGCCCCGAGTAAACGACTCTGCCACATTGGCATGCCATAGATTGTTTTCTTCCTAGAGGCCAGGGACATCTGGGAAGTCAACCAGAAATTCCTTAGCCCATCCGAGTTATGGAAGCACCTTAACCGCCTCGGTATGGACTTGATGAGTATTGGCCCTATTAGATCCATTTTTTATGTATCCCTAGCAGAGGCGGAGCAATACATATCTGAGCCAGAAGACATTATGCACTCCTAGGGTGCCCTGCACCCGATGATAGACTGAGTCAGGATGCTGTTGGATCGCACGGTCCCTCCGCAGCTGTCAGCTTCTAACCTCAGGGATCGCTTCCCTCTGCCGAAATAATTGGATGAGTCCTCTTGGGGAGACAGGGCTAGTAGAGAGATTCCTCTGGAGGAGTTTGAAGTCAGTGACCAGTCCTCAGATCTTGATGATTTTGGGGAGGCACTCATGGTAAAATACTATGTTCTTTATTTAGAGTCTGCCCTTAAGATTCTCTGGATTCCTTATCAGAGTCTGTACTATGCCAGAGGACCTTGAGCATAGACCTCGTTCCCGCCCCTCAGTGGGTGATGACGTGGGACCTTCTGAATCTGCGCTCATGGATGCATCAACATCCGTGTCTAGTGGGTCTAGGACAGTCGAGGTGGCTCCCTTGGAGTCTCTAGACTTGCCAACTATATACGGGGGGCCGCATCTTAGGGTTCCGATGACATCATCCCAAGAGAAAGACCATGGATTTGACCCATGTAAGTCTTCTCTACTGAATCAACAACTGCCATCCCTTGTCCATGTAGACTGAAAATCATGTCCCCTTATTGGCATGCACATTCCTTCAATTGACCTGGGCTACTACGTTGAAGTTGGTCGGGGCTTCTAGTAGCACCCTTCCCAGGGGCATGCCAAAGGTCATGGAGGTGAACATCCAGCCTCACCAAACTGCAGCGCTCCCGATCACTGTAGGGGGTGCTAGTGGTACTACGCCTATGATTATCATGGTGGGATCTGATGATGAGGGTCAACCAGATGATTTTGTCCCCGTCACGCCCGACCCGACAACAGTTGTGGACCTGACCGAGGAGTTCCAAAGAGCATTCCCTGCATACAAGCCTGTTAATCATGCCTAATGGGATGAGATGACCTCTGACGAGGACGACAGAAAAATAGTCTATCGCTGATCGTGGAAGCTGATCATGCTCTTCATCAATGTCACCCTCAAGCGTTATGGTTGGATGAGATGGATAGACTTCACTCGCGACAGTTCGAACTGTGTGTTGGGGGAGTGGATTCCTGACGTCCTCTTATTCTCATCTAGGATCTTATGGTGGAAAAGATTTGGGAGTATGACCATGTCCTTGGTGTGGGTTTGTAGCGGAGGAAGGTGATAAACATCAAGAGGCTCCGGAAGGCAGAATACGAGGTCCAGCGGCTGCAGAATCGGGCAGACGAGCACTTGATTTCCCTCAATGTGCAATCTGAGCTAATAGTACGTTTGGAGGACCAGCTGGAAAAAGCCAAAGAGGGCCTGAAGAGAGCTTCTAGGGAGATGATCACCATCCAGGCTGACGTGGAGCAGGCCCAGATTGTGGCCAATAAATTGTGCCCTCTCGCCGTCGAGGAGGAGTGGGATGTAAACAAGTGGTAGAAACTCTTGGACGCCACCAGCCGGAGGGTGGTGGAGCCCCAATGTTCCTTCAACGAGGTTAACCCGTCAATGGGGGGAGTCGAACCATGGGTACTGTAATGATTACAATCCCTTAAACATACATTCATGCTTTGATTGTTTGAATGTCGTATCATGCATGAGTTTTGTTGTTTACATTGGTTTATTGAATCCTTATGATGTTCGCGGAGCATCCAGTGACCATTCCCTAAGCTTACGTGGGTTAGGACCTATGTGAGAAACGAGGGATAGCCACCTCATCTCCCAATCCAAATGTAGGAGTGCAAAAAAATCTTCGACTATCCAGGTTTTGGACAACCGGTCTGGATTTCTGGGAAATGAGAGACCTGACTGGATAATTATGCTCTCAGAATAGCCCAATAACCATTTTTCTAGTGTTCTCTTGTGCACAAACGGGGTAATGCAAGGGGCCTAGAAATAAATTTGAATAGAATGGAATGGTAGGTGTGAATCACAATACATAGTATTCTGAACATTATGGTGGTGGCATGACAATAAAGAATGGATTTTGACCGCATTCGAAACAGAACATTCTTATTGCATTATCTTCGAGTGGGGATAGCAAATGAGGGTCGACCATTGACCGTGTTCGAAACACGGGACCAAAACTAAAAATTTCATCTGGTAGTCTTCCGGAACATTGGCCCAAAAAAATAGGCGGTCCATAGGCTGAGCATCCATACTGCTAGGGGGTTCCTCGAAACATGAAAGAGGATGAGGGTCTGAATAAGGGGCACACAAAGTGTGGAATATGGAGTGAGGGTTTGTTCGAACAGAATCCAACACTCTTGAAATCACACCACTGTGGTGGAAGCACACTAGATGGATGCATCAGTTTGATCATGTATCATTCCTTCTTTCATATAGGGCCTCCCTAGTGAGGGAGGTGGTCACATCCCACTTCCATCGTGGGGCATCCCGAACTTGTTTGGGGAAAATTGCAGTTACATGGTTCCCCACTAGGGGTCGGGCCAGGGGTCCGGAAATGGAGAGGAATTTGACATTATGATTCCTGTGGATGGACACTGGGTGAAATACCAGGGTGTCTCTATGTATCCCATAAGGGTGGGAATCAATTCATATGTAGTTCTAGAAGCACAATTTAACGTCATGCGGGACGATGATATACCTGGTTGCACTAGTGTAAATCCTACCAAAACTACGAAAACCACGTGAGTCGAGCTCAATGTGGGAAACAAGAAGAAGTGGTGGGACTTTCCCGACAATGGAAGGAACATGTTATGGCAAAGGGATTCTAGGTAAATACCTGCCCAATGATGATGAACCGTCAATGTATCACACCTAGACGGGCGAAGAGATAAAGCCGAGTATGTCAGAATTCCACTTGAACATGAGGAAGTCGAAATGTGTGAATCATGATGCTCGAAATTTGGATCACAGTGATGGTGGTGTGACGATGTGTGATAACTATTTACTATGGTGGAAACTCAGCATCCACATCGCATTAGCCAGGAATGGGGACAGACAAATGAGTGTCGACTATTGACCATGTTCGAAACACGGGAACTGTCGCAAATGTCATCCAAGATCCTTACGGACATTGGCCAGAAGCAGTAGGGGAGATCTTATTCCTAAAATCCATGCCACCCGGGGCTCCTTTTGGCTGTGGAAGAGAATGATGATCCAAATAGTGATCTCACGAAGCTTGGACATGGAATGAGGGGAAGGCCCCCATGAAAATTCCTCACTTCGGGCTCTTTGGAAAATGAATCTAAATATGACAACGAGACGTATTAGATAGAGGGAGTTGAGTCCCTTCCAATAGGGAGATCTATGTTTACGGTCGTAAAACTCATACCATATATGGTAGGAAACACAGAAGACAATTGGTGGGGTAACTACAAAAATCTGATTTGAATGGGAACCCCGGGATCCGACCACCATGTGTTCCTTGGAGAGGTTTTAGGTCGAGGGACCAAAAGAAGAGTCGAGTTGGGCCCGAGGCAAAGTGCATAGGCATTCATACGTACCCCATGAGGATCGGGATCAAGCTGCACATAGTTCTTGAGGTGGCATGGAAAGGTACTAATACCAGGTAAAAATGGGCGTCTTGGTGTGGCCCTCGTACAAAGAGAAGAGGTATTTTCTAAACCTTATTTGTCCTCTAAGGTGAGTGGGTTTTTTTTTGTGATGCGACAAGCCTAGGGTACCAGCCCCTGGAATCACCACAAGAATCAAGCCGTAGTAGGTGTTGACCAATGGCATTGCGTATGACCAATACCAAGCATAGTGTCTCCTTGAGTGAGAATATCACGATGTAGTGACATTTTTGTCGTCGTGCAGCAAGGATGATAATGTCAAAGTTTATGGTCATGTGATAGGACCAGGCGGTAGAGTTTAAATTCGTATGGATTGGGCTTGAAAGAATGCGCATGACGTGGAACAACATACTCTATGTGAATGAGGACATAATCTTACACTAAACTATACGCAATTCCAAGAAAGGATACTCAGGCCAAGGGGCCTACGTAGAGGTAAGAGGGAAAATGGGGAGAAGAAAATAGATCCCAAATAAGATGGACCTGAAAACGAGACGTTCAGGTGGTCCTATATATCCCACAAGGATGGGAAACAAGCCACACATAGTTCTAGATGAGATCCTAGTTTATGGTCTTAGAGCTTGGACCATGGATGGAGTTAAAACCCTCCACGTAAGTGCAGACCTCAACCAAATCCATAATCCCACGTTAGTTAAACTCGGTGTGAGAAACATGGGAGGTAGATGTCAATTACAATACCTAGAAAACATACCAAAGTGAAATTGGTGCGGATCCCCGAATGACACCCCTATCGCGGCTTTGGTCCTACTAATGTGCGGATGTGCACTGAGGAATAGTACCAAGAGTTTTGAAGTTCTGCTTGGACATGATGAGGTAGAGAAGGATGTGAATCATGTAACCAAAATTTTGGGATTAATGGGGTTGGCATGGCGATGGAGGATAACTATTGACCATGTTAGAAACACAGTATCTGTACCATGTTACCCTGAAGTGATAACAACAAATGAGCATCGACCGCTGACCATATTCCCAACACGGGATTTGTATCAGCTTGTTGTCTCTGACCCTCGAGGGTGTTGGCCCGTAATGGTAGGAGGGCTCCTAGGCCCAGCATCTGTACCATTCAGGGGCCCTTCTAGGTGTGAAATGTGATTGAATCCCTAATGATGGGGAACACGAAGCCTGAAAAGTGGGTGGAAACATGTCCGAGCATAGCCCAACATTCCAGGTACTAACCTAGAGTACCCTTAGGCACATTGATGTACCGTCGTGAAGGGGCGACGAGGGTGCTTAGGAGAGAGAGGTACATGGCATGGTCATTACCCACCTAGCGTGAATGAGGACACAATCCAATGCCACACCATATACTCTCCTCTTTGGAGAAGGGTAGGCCAAGGGGCCAAGGTGAAATAGAGATTTCTGGGAGATGGGGATGGACCTGAAGTCTAGACATTCGGGTGGTCCTATGTATCCCATAAGGATGGTAATCAAGCCAAAAGAAGTTCTTGAGGATACCCATGGGTAGGATACCCTATCTGGGGTGTTTTACGGCAGGGTGAGTAACCCGACATGAATGAGGACATAATCTTGCATCACACCGTACACTCCCTTAAGAGAACATAGGTCGGGGGCCCAAATGGCCAAAGGGCCTAAGGGTGGGCCACGGTCAGGAAGGCTTGACTAGTTTTCAGTTTAATATCTTACAATGAGGATGAGAAGGGGAGTAGGATACCCCAAACAAGGGAAGTGTACAACACGATGAATAACCCGACGTGAATGAGGATATAATCCTGCACCTCATCATACACTACCATAACAGAACCTAGGTCGGGGGCCCGAATGGCAAAGGGGCCTAAGGCTAGGCCTCAGTCAGGAAAGCCTGACCAGTTTTCAATTTCACATCTTGCAGTGAGGACGAGGAGGGGGGTAGGATACCCCCGTACAAGGGAGGTGTACAGCACGACGAATAACCCGATGTGAATGATGACATAATCCTACACCTCACAGTACACTCCCACAAGAGAACCCAGGACGGGGGCCCGAAAGGCCAAGGGACATGAGGCTGGGCCTCGGTCCGGAAGGCCTGACCAGTTTTCAGTTTAACATCATGCAGTGATGATGAGGAGAGGGATAAGGTGTCTCATCCAAGGATGTGTACGGCACGGTGAGCAACCCTACGTGAATGAGGACATAATCCCATACGACACCGCACAATCCCCAAAGAGAGAACCTGGGTTTGGGACTAAAAAATCCAAGGGGCCTAATAGTTGGCATTGCCCGGAGGGATTTCATCACTTGGAGATACAACGGGGAAGAATAAACCATTACACTCGATGTTTGGGACATCTTGGGGTGGCCCTAACAATCCAGGACAGCTGTTGAACATGTTCGAAACATAGCGTCCCTATAGTGACCTGAAATGGGAGAAACAAATGAGCATCGACCACTGACCATATTCAAAATGAAGTACTTGTTTCTGCTTTTTGCTCGACACCCTTGAGTGAATTGGCCCGAAGTGGTAAGAGAGACCTTATGCCTAGAATCCATGCCATTCAGGGGTCCTTCTAGATGGGGAAGGTGATGGAATCCCGGTCAAGGAGTGGGTGAAGCATAGATGTACCCATCTCTAAAAGAGGTGAATGTCTCTAGGGAGCGGGACATATGACCAGATTGTGATTTTCTTGACGTGAATTGGTGAAAATGTTTGCACTGTTTCCATATGTCTTGACCCGGGGGAATATTCTATGGTTTGGGTTTGGCCAATAGACGAAATGTCTGGGCGTTCCTATGTATCCCATGAGGATGGGAATCAATCCATACATAGTTCTTGAAGTCCATGTATCTTAACGTCATGTGATAAAGACATGGAATGGGAGTCGGAACATGATTCAACCATTTTAACCCTTGTATGAGTGGGGCTATGGAAGTCTACACCATATCATGAGAGGATCCTCTGAGAAAGCTATACCCAGGGGGGATAGTCAAAGAGAAGAGTTTGGGGGCTAGGCTCAAAACGATGCATCTGAGTGTTCATATGTATCCCTTGAGGATGTGAATCAAGCCATACGTAGTTATCAAGATGTAGTTTAACGTCATGACGAATGATGCACAGTTTCATGTTATGCCGGAATGGACAATTTAAGGTCATGTGGGACTATCATGCATTTTAGTGTCATGCGGGATTGTTTTTCCATTTAGGGTCATGCAGGACCATCCAGTTTAAGGTCGTGCATGACCATGGGGCTCAGGCAAAGTATTTCTTGAGGAATTTGGCATCGGGGGGAGTTATACCCTCACAATCCATGGTCACCAAGAAGTATGCTCCATTAGGGTAAACCTTGTGGACAATGTGAGGTCCATCCTATTGGGTCTCCTACATTGGTGGTTTCCTACCATGGATCATTGGCACATGGAGGGCAAATACAAGGTTTCCTTGCAAAAAAGAGTGGAGGTGAACCTTCTTGTTGAAGGCTCTACCCGTCTTATCTTGATGTCTTTCCTGATTGTGCAGGGCACAGATCTTATTCTCAGCAAGTGATTTAAATTCAGCTAGACGGATTTCGGTTACCTTATATGGTGCCTTCTGGTCATACACCATGGTGTGTAACTAAGGTAGTAGGATCTCGATGGGCAAGATGGCCTCATCCCCGTACACTAGGGAATATGTAGTCACCTGGGTCGAATTACGAGTTGTCATCTGATAAGCCATGAGGGAATTGGGAGCTTGTCCGACCAACTCTTCTTGTTCTAGCCAACCATTTTATGCAAACTGTTAGAGAGTGTTTTTTTGAACGCCTCAATCTTCCCATTTTCCTACACGTGATGGCGGTAGGTATGGTTCGAATGGATATTGTACTTTGCATACAATTTCTTCAGTTTGGCTGCTCGGATGTTGGTGCCGTTATCAGTGAGGACAGCGTGAGGGACTCAAAACTGGTGGATGATGTTTGAACTCACTAAGTCAATTATGGAACGGGACTTGACTTCCTTGAGTGTAATTTACTCTATCCACTTAGAAAAGAAATTATTTGCAATCAGGATGAACCTGAATTGGCGATTTGTCACCGGTGGATATGGTCCCACGACATTGAGTCCCCACACCGAAAATGACCAACAAAACATGGTCGACTGGAGATGTTCTGGCGGTTAATGCATGAATATATCATGAACATGGAATGTGTGGTATCTCTTTCAAAACTCGATACAATCATGGATCATAGTGGGCCAAAAGTACCCCAGTCTCCGGATTTGATGGGACATCTTCAACGATGCCTGGTGGGCACCATAGGAATTGACATTAACCTCTTGCAAGGCCTGTGGAATCTCAACTCCTTAGATGCAATGGAAGAGAAGACCATCTAAACCCCTCTTATAGAGAATTTTCTCAAGACTGGGACCACTCTGCTGGGTAAACTGCAGCGCGTGGTGTCGGATTCGCTCGTGCTCGACCCGATCAGCTGGGAGGCAACCATTTCCTAGATACTCAACAAAAGGGGCTCTCCAGTCGGGAGTCCCTTCAACAACTGCATCTGAAGGGCCTATCAGTCTTGATGTGGAGGATCTGGTGGTATGATTGATTACTTGCAGGCCGTCGTCATCCTCTAGAGTGATAGGGGAAATAACTCTCCGGTTTTCCACATGTATAATTAGATCACCCTGCTTGAGCTCTGTAAGTGATGCAGATAGGCTGGGAAAAGTGTCCACGTGACCATTCTGTGACCGAGGGACATGGGTATCCTCCAGTCAAGAAGGGAACTGATCTATTAGATGGATGGTGTGCTCCAACAATGGTACGAGATCTATCTTTATGACAATGTAGTCGTCGTTGACTTTCTTGATGACTATCTCGAAATCCCCTTTCACATGTAAATGGGGCACGTCGATCTTAAGGGCCAGCTCAAGACTGGTAATGATGGCTGGATACTCTACCTCAATTTTAGTGCAGCCTTTTAACAACATGAATGAGTACGGAATAACGTCTTGCGCTAGGGTAATGAAGATGTATCCCAGGCCCACTCTATTGAGTTGGGGATCATTGAGCCTCCTACCGGTAGGGTTCCAGGAGGCACTGTCAATGTGCATCTACAAACATGGGATGGAGTGATCGACTGAGAGGATTGCCTCTTCAGTAAAATACATGTCCAAGGATTGGTCTGTGGAGATTGGATGGGCATCCATAAAGTATGCCAATGCCTGCCCCTTGATAGACTTCTGACACACGAACCTGCTGTCGAACTACTAGAGGATTACCACACACCGTGCTATAAAGATGGTCAACATGGGGCGTTTTAGAATGTACTTCTTTGGGTTTACCCGAGAGACTTGTTGTACCTCATGGTGCTGCAGGTAATTTCGAAACTTCGGCACAACAAAGATGAGCGCAAGGCAGCTCCTCTCTATGGGGGAGCATCTGGTCTCTATATCGAGAAGCATGTGGCTGAGGTCATAGAGACTATTCTATATCCCCTCGTTGTTCTTATGGGTGAGAAGGGCACCGAGAGAACGGTCCAGGGAATGCACATATAGGATTAGCGGCGTAACGGAGATGGGTGGCATCAATACCGGAGGCTGGAGCAAGTACTGTTTAATTTCCTCGAATGTGGTCTAGGATTCTTCATCACATTATTAGGAATAGAATTTCTTCATTATCCAGGAAAAGGGATTACACTTTCCATCTAGATTCACAATGAATCGTCATATGTAGGCGAAGTGGACTTGAAGACCTCGAAGCTCTTAGATATTTCTCGGGGGAGGCATCTGGCTGATCGCCTTGATCTTCTCTGGGTCGATCATGATGCTTTGGTACCTGAAAATTAAGAAACAAAACTTCCCATAAGTGACCCCAAAGGCACAATTCAATAGATTCATCTTCATGTGGTGGGAGTAGAGGAAGTCGATCAATTTATCAAAGTCCTTGAGATGGTCCTGGCACTAGCGAAATTTTATCACGAGATCATCCACATAACATTCCACCAATGTCCCAAGGATTGTCTTGAATATTCCATGCATGGCCCACTTAAAGGTGGCACATTCATTCTTCAGGCCGAATGGTATAACCTGGTAACAAAAATTACCTTTGGGTGCCCTGCAAGCTGTGGAAACTTCATCCTCGGGGTCCATATAGATCTAATTATATCTAGATTAACCATCCATGAAGGAGAGGGCTTAGAACTCAGCCGTAGCGTCAGTCAACAATTCTGTCACCGGAAGGGGAAAATCATCTTTCGGAAAGTTATGTTTGAGATCTTGGAAGTTGATACAGACTCTGATATTTCTTTTATTATTCATAACTGGAACAATGATGGCATTCCACTTCGGGTACTGGACCTCCTTGACGAAGTTGGATCTGATGAGCTTTTCAACTTATGCCTCTACCATGGCACCGTGAGAAGGGTGCTTCTTTCTGGGAGGATGTTTGAACCTGCGATGGTTTGTCGGGAGACCAAGGCGGTGGAAGTCTACCTAGAGATATAGTCCTGATATCTCATCATACTTCCAGGAAAACACGTCACGGTGTTGTTTAAGGAATTCCACGTACCGCTGCTTCTCCTCAAGGGACATGTGAGCACTAATTAATGTGGGTATTGTATCTACTTCACTACCAAGGATCACCTGTACCAGTTCATCGACGGTGGAATAGACTCATTTTTCAAAAGGGGGGGGAGCATCCTCAAAATCCTCTTCTTTGCTTGTGGATGAGGGATTCCCAGCGGGTGGAGCTTCCCATTGGTCGGAGGAACCAGACGGGAAGCTACTACCAGCCTGGATAGTAGTGGACAGAGCATTAGAAGATTCATGCACCGCTGAGACCATAGCGACGAAGGTAGGCGATCCAATCCCATATGGTCTTCGGCCCAAGGGGCCATGCTAGATGACATCAAAGTAATAGTGTTGCGTCGTCTTGAGCCGGTTAATTCCAGCATGGCGGAATAAACACGTATAACATACTGTCGTTGCCATGGTGTGGATGTCCTGATACAGTACGGGGGTAGGAGGTTCCAGGATCACCTGAGCTTGGTTTTTCTAGGAGTACAAGGTGAATTTCTTCCCTCTCTTGGACTTGGGAATATGCATTCCTCTGGAACCAGAGACAAAAAAGAATTACCCATTGTTGGGGGTCGTGATCTCTAATCGATGGATTGAGAGGACGTAGGCATCATCAAGACTTACCCAGGGGTCCCTCTTGATCGGGGTGGTCACAACCTCACTTGCCAGAATTTTCTTATCCTTTCTCTTGTAATAGTCATCATCCAAATAACAGGATTCAAAATAGGAAAATGTAGAATAATCACCTTTGGAGTACGCCTACTCGACCATTCAGGGAGTACTTGTGGCATTGTTGGTATGACAAGGGGACCGCTGCGTGTAGATGGAGCCATGGTCTGCCCATCAATGCATTTTATGCGGTCTCCGACAACCATAAATTCAGTACTAGCCAACAGGCCACCAAACTGGGACTTCAAATGGATCTTGCTGGCTAGGGTCTGCTTAGTCCTGTCATATCCCTAGATCCTTAAATCAGAGGTAGTCAGTTCATCCTCGGATAACCCCAGCTTCCACAGCACCCGCATCGGTATAAGGTTAATTCCAGAGCCGGTGTCAATGAGACAGCGGTGAACCTCAATGTCGTTAAATGGACCAGTGATGTATACCGAGAAGATGTGCATCTGTATGGGAGAGCCTTCATCCTCTCTAGATAATGAAATTTTGGCTTGGAATTCGGAAGTCTCAACTGCTTCAGCATGAAATCCTTCTATAGGTGTTACCTCCATCTCAAACTGGAGGAGGCTCCTTAAAACCTCAGTGAGTGCCTCACAAATATATGAAGATAGGATAAGGGCTTCAAGGATGGAAAGCCTCGCTGGGATGCCTGTGATATTCTTGAGAACATCATACTTCCATGCCAGGTGTGAACTTCTGGTCATAGGAGGCCGCTCTGCGATTGGAGGCACGACGGGCCCTGTCAGCTCGACCGGCAGCTGGCTGGTGCTGGGCACGTTCCACTATTGACTAGTCTAAGCCTGAAGAGTAGCTTTAGGATGAGGTCTGGATGACTACGGTTGACCCGTAGTGGGGAAAATCTAGTATTGGTGCGGCTGAAGTGGGTCTGACTGATCTAGTAACACAAATGGTTGTAGAGGTGGTCCAGACGACACCAGATGGAGAGGTTGTGAGTGATGATCTCTACACTGGGCATGTTGTCTCATCTTAGTGGCATGCACGGCCGGACTAGTGGTGTCGATTGATGCACCTCGATGACCCATATAGTCGTGGCTTCGCCAACATTTGCGTCGGCTGGGGACGTTGGGGAGGTTCGCCTGGTGTTCCCCCTTGTCGGGAGTCATATAGGGGTTTAGTAACTCAAATGTATTAACTGAAGCATACCCTTTAATGTCACTTGAAGAATCATCAACCACTGGGCGTATTTTGGGAGGGATCCCCACATCAAGGGACATGAAGTCACCGAGAGTGGAGGACAACGAAAGCATTGGCAGGTCGTGTTGCTTTTTCTTGCTCCGCCGATGCTTTCTTTTCTAGGAAGTGGCCGACTGAGATGATGATTCAAAAGTGGTGGTCGCAGCTTCTGAAGGCTCCAGCTAATTTAGGCATTCCTGAATGATTCCATGAGCATGAGAAACCATTTTAATACCCATACATTAATCGTACATTTGTGATCTACGACTAGGAACCTGATTCCACTCACCATCATCGTCGCTACTTCTATCTAACCTCACAAAGACACCGGCCACTTGTTCAGGGGCTGGGCCCAGCCTGACTATTTTGTTGTCAACCTAGTCATGGAGTCATTCCTTAAACAAATAGCACTGCTTGAGGGTGTACCCCATAATCCGATGATAGGGGGAGTAGTTAGGGTGATCTGCAATATTCGCCTCTATCGGCCTTCTGCACTCAGGCAAGCGTACAATCCCTGCTCTAGGGCACTACAGAAGTAACCGAGGACCTGATTCTCACTGAATAAGTAAGTATGGTGTCTACTTTACAGATAGGGAGCCCTTGGTTCCTGTCCTTTATGAGGAGCCTAATGGACCTATTGAGAAGGTGGACCGTGATTGTCCCGCTTAGGCGGTGGCGGTGCATTATACGGGAGTGTCTGCCGATTCTGAGGGCGCTACAGAGCCGGAGGCTATGCCTGAGTTGGAGGACCTCTATGAGGCATCAGATCCGGTGCTACAGGTACGAATTCTAGATGCCTGGGGGCTTCTATTTGGGCCACCGTGATGGGCTCAGCTCTTGAAGATCTCCTTGTTATGATTTTAGGGGCAACAGACATGCTGGTCGGGCTTGCTACAGAGCTTCTTCGAGTCATTGGGCCTTATCTGAGAAGTCTCGGAACAATCTGGGATTGTTCTGAGTGATCAAGGAGGGGACCAGTTCCGTCTTAACATTCCATATGCACATCATTAGTAATTCCTCTTGTGTCAGTGGCATGTCAAGGGATTATGTGGCCCCTTGTACCGGGCGATAAAGTTCGCGAGTCACTCATCAGGCCTTTGTTTTCACTTGAAGAGGCATGAGATTCTATTCTTCTTTGTGGTAGATCTAAACTAGTGGAGGAACTATGAGTGAAGGTCCTCCCAATCGGTCACGGAACTGATGGGGAGACGGTTGTAAGAGAAGAATGCCAACCCCTCCAGCATCTGAACAAAACAGCAGAGCTTGGCAGCCTCCTACTATGCTGGGGTCCCCAAAATGGGCCCACACCTTGTGTTAATGTGGGATAGATGCTGCGGCGGGCCCCATGTCCTTCTAAATGGGGGAGAATGTGGGAGTCTCAAAAGTCATAGGTTCCGTCAGATCATCCACCCAGGCCGGGTATAGATTTCCATCTGGTGGTATTGTCACCGTCTGTGTTTACAATGCCTCAAGGTGGGAAATGAGTGCAGTCATAGGAGCATCTAGGAGGGGGTCCCTGTCCTGACGGGGATCCCTAATCACGAGTGCATTTCTGGGCTCTTCAACATTGTAGACATGTTCATCAGCTCGTGGAGAGACTGGTGGAACGGCTTGCGGGGCAGCAGGGGAAACCCGTGCCGGATTCCTCATATTATTATTCCATTCAGGAGGGTTTGGTGAGAGATATCGCGCCCTCTTTCAATGAGTTCTGACTTCTGTACTATCAGCGGGAGTGGTAAGATCAGGGTTTCCTAGAAGCATCTCACAGGGGGGAAGTTGTTCCTGCCCCTGCTGCCCTGGCATAGGATCACCATAGTTGGGTCGTCGCTCTACCGCACATTCATCTAGGAGTTCATAGGACAACATATTTTTCTCCACTAGTTGTTGGTGAAAAGTGGCCTTCTCGGGGTCCTCCTCCATCTTCTACACTAAGGCGGATGGGTCGGATTTCTTAATAGCTCTGACTTGATCTTTTCCCTTACCAACATTCTGGCTTAGTACCAATGCCTCGGTGGGCGCAAGGAGACAAGGAGGTTCTTATGCCGATGAGTAATCCTCCCCGATGGGTCTAACCGGGGTGGCATTCCCTTAGGGGGTATGGCTTTAGTATGAAACTCTATCATGTCCTACTTGTCCACGACATCATCCATGTGGACCGTGACCATCCCCAGGGGCATGTTATCAATATTTCCTAGCGAGTCGGGCTGCCACCAGATAGGACTGTAGAGGAGGGCGGTGTACTACACCTAGCCACGGATTTGCATGTGGGGGTAGCTTCCCTGATAGTTTTGTGATGTACCTTGATACTCTCAATGCATTGTTGCTAGAGGGCCTCACGACGGCCTGGTGACTTGGGGCGATGGGCCACAGGGAGTGTGGCTAGATCGACTAGACGACACTACTCACTAATGTCATCAAAATGCGTTTTTCTCCTTGGATAAGCCACATGATGATGATGGAGACTAAAATGCATCAACCATAGGGTGTAGTGGAGACAATCAACATCCTCCGAGATGATCGTTTTTGGTTTGCAGAAATCTCGCGCCGTTGCGGGCCAGAACTTCTCGAGGAAGTGGTCCACTACAAGGATGCCCCAGAAGCTCCTCAGATCAAATTTAGGGTCTAGCCATTTATTTCCCCACTCACTAATAGTGGGAGGTTGAAGAACTGGTAGCGGTACTAAGGAAGACCGCTGGGACAGTAGGTTCGCCAGGGGGTAATACGGTGAATGAGATGATTGGCCATCGATTCTCTAGATGTCCTCCAAAGAGTGCAGCGACCAAGCAGCTACATCGAGGTATGACGGGCTAACGATAACTATTCATGGATCGAGGCACAAGGCTGCTAATGGTGGGTCGTACTACTTCTCGGCCACCATTGGTCCCCATAATAGCTCTCAGTGATCTCTTGTGGAGGTAGAAAGAGCTTCCAGCGATGATGGTGGTGACTGCAAGATCATAACCTACATGGTCGCTAGAATTTCATCCCCCTAGAGAACCCTATATAGATAGGTGGGAATCCTGTGGATCTCACATTCTGGGAGCACCAGGAAGATGTGCCACGTCGCTGCCCCGGCCATTGACTCAGGTGAGGAAGGGGAGGGTTCCTGAGCTGAGTCACACTCTGCTTCAGAGTCTGATAAGCGGAACGGTTTGACCTACATCGTGGCATTCCCGGGAGTCTTCTTGTGGTGGCGGAAACCCACCCTCCTACCCCTTGGTGGCTCCTTAGGACATGTCTGATTCCCGACATGCGGTCCTTCAGCTGCACTGGTGCCCGGGTGGAAAGGGTTTCCACTTGAGACAACATGGGTGTGAGGAGCACCAAGACAAATGTCGAAGGGGACATGTCGTGGACCTTCATGAACAGAACCTAAGTGGCCAAAACCTCTACTAAATCTGTAAGGAGCATGGGGAATATGTCCATGCTTTGTGTGGGTGGAGTGAGGCTGGACCTCACCCATATGGTTACCAGGGTGAGGAGGACCTTCAGTAGCTACAGAGAGGACTTTGGGAGGATCCACATGTTAGAGAGGGACTGGATGGGCAATGTCTACATATCTATGGTCAGGGGCACAAGGAAGGACTCCATACCCAGTGTTATGGGAATGAGAGAGGCTTCTGTATTGAACATCACTGCTGCGGGGAAGACCTTCATTTGGATTGGAGGTAGCATGGGAAAAAACCTCCTTGTTGAGCCTCGAGTTGGGGAGGACCCATGCTCTCGGTGGTGGTGGTATGGGGAGTACCTATGTACGGGGTGGCATCACCATAGGCCGGTTCACGGCGATCCCCGCTCGTGCCTGTGACCAGGAGAGTAAACCCATCCAGCCTATGGGGCGGTTGGGGACTCGATCCTGGCTGGGCGTTTAAGCGCCCTTGATTAGTGTGTAAAGGGACTTGATGATATGCATTGGCAGTGGCTCGGGCCACAGAAGCCATCGACATTGAAGCCCCTTGGTGGGCGTCCTCAGCTCGTGGCCGACGCTGGCGTCCAGTTGGACGTGCCGGTGCTGGTGGTACGGGTGCATAGCTCACCTACTCCTCTGGCAAGGACGGGTGGCGGCACTGGCAAGGCCAAGTGGGGGCCCTCTCTAGGAGCCTCTGGATTGAGACTCTGACCGGGCTGGGCCCGACGTCACCCACCTCATCAGCGTAAGGCATGGATTCATCAAAGCCCTTTGGGGACGGGATCTTGAAACGATTGAATGTTGGGGTGGGGAGTAGTGGCTCCCTGCGCTGCCGTTAGGGGAAGCGTTTACAGTGGGGCCTGGACACCTCCAGGTCTAGGTGGGCCATATCCTGGGTTGGGCTCCTCCTCATAATTACCTACGAGGTCGTTAATTACCTGTAATTGGATATATTTCGATGGGGAGATGGGGCTTGGGTGCCCCATGGTTGTGGACAGAGACACTGTTGTGGAAGTATTTGAGCCATGCAGAGTGGTTGTGCTGGGTTTTCCCCTTCCCCTACATAGGTGGGTGGGTGGTGATCGCATTCTTATGGCAGCAACCAAATTCCTATGATGTAGATAGATTAACTCGTCAGTGTTGAAAGGAAAAAGGAATTAATGACCAATGCCCTAGAGCCATCCCGTCTTCGGTGACAGGTAAGAAGGATCCACGCTGACAACATCGCAGGACAGGATGTCCAACATTCTACTACCGCCACATCTGGTGAGTTTGATTCCAGGCATGTTATTTTCTTGGTGGCACCCGGAGCCGGATCGCTGGATCTGGTGACACGTAAATCCATGGATGCACCAAGCATTACTAATCTTCATATTGAGGAGAATATCTTTACATCAGGTTCACCATTTTCTGTTTCTGACGCATTCATCGGAGTGCGTGCGTCCTTCTTCTTGATTGCGATAGGCACGACTTTGTTACCCCACATTCCCACTTTCCAAAGGTGGGTGTCATTCACTCATTCTTCATGGAAATCTTCTCCTTGATCAAAACTTGATGATGGGATCTCATTTCTTCTTTCCTTGGATTCCTCCTCAGAACTCGCCACCTAGTCCGGGTCCCCCTCATAGATGTAATACATTGTTTGTGAAACTCTTCTCAGTGCCATATCTTTATGGACACTAGTTAATTATGCTACTTCTTTCAGGACATTCCAAGGGGTCCGGTCATGTCAGCAACCTTAAGTTATGGGATTAGTCACACTGAGCATCACTAGAGTGTCCGGACACTGGGGATTGGTGTGTCTCTCTTCTTTCCCTTATTATAGGGCTTCTCAAGGGCGTAGAAGACTGAGTCTTCCCACATCGTACGTGAGGAAATATATGCCATAGGCTTGTATCTGAGGTTTTCATCAGCTTCCTATGTTTAACATAGGGTATTGAGGAAGTTTGACGTTCAAATTAGATGGATCAGACTGATCTAAACACTTATTAGAGTGGATCAGATGGAGTAACCCCTGGCGGGAATACCAATATTGGGGCCAACACATGGGAGGATTCCCGAATGTTGTGGAGTGGAATGAAGTGGCATGATCACACTGGGATGTGGGGGCCTGGGTAAGAATTAGGATGGATGATGGTTTTGGGCTTCAGCCTCGAAGAGGATTCCTACGTATCCTCGTGGCAGGGAACCAAAGTCTGTGTAGTTCATATGGAGAAGACTACCATCAAATGAGGTTGACAATGGGTTACCGCTGAATGAGGTTGCAACGACTTACCACTGGATGGGGTTGGACCAACATGAAGGATGTCTGAATGAAAAGTTGGTGGTCTTGAACCTTAGGGAGGCTTCCTACGTATCATTCCTTGACATAGATCAATGTCCATGTAGTTTATATGGTGAATACAGTTTAACATCATGCAGGATGGGGGAAAACCGACATGAAGATGGTTGGAACAACCAATGGGTGGTGGGCTTGAAACTCATGAGGCTTCCTATATACCCTATCGTAGTAAGTATCAAAGACCATATAGTTAAAATGGTGTGAGGATTACACTCTGAGGTGGCCCTAGGTGTTTGGGGATTGAACCTCGGGGAGGTTTCCTACCAACACTACCATGGTAAGGATAAAAGACCATGTAGTTCAAATCAGTTCTGGTGAACTAACATGAATAAGGACATGGGGTACAGATTGATGGTGGTATTGAACCTCAGGGAGTATTCCTACATACCATGACTTGACATGAATCAAATTCCACATAGTTCAGATGGTGAATATAATATAACGTCATGCCGGACGGGGGAGAACCGAAGTGAAGGTGGTCAGAATGACCAATTGTTGGTGGGATTGAACCTCGTGAGGTTTCCTAGGTACAATTATATTGCAAGGATAAAAGACCATGTAGTTCAAATGGTGTGGGCCTTACACTTTAAGGTGGCCCAAGGTTTTTGGGGCTTGAACCTCAGGGAGGCTTCCTACGTACACTGTCGTGGAAAGGATCAAAGACCACATAGTTTAGATGGGGCTTGGGACACCCACACAGAGGTGGTCGGGGACAATGGTTGTTGGGATTTAACATCTCGGAGGCTTCCTACGTACTAGGCCTTGACATGTGTCAAAGTACTCATATTTCGGAAGGGGCTTGGCAAACCGACAGAGAGGCGGTTGGGGCCAATGGTTGTTGGGCTTGAACCTCGTCGAGGCTTCATACATACCATGCCTTGACATGGATCAAAGCCCTCGTTGTTCGGAAGGGGCATGGCACACTGACACGGAGGTGGTCAGGACCAATGGTTGTTGGGCTTGAACCTCGTGGGGGCTTTCTACGTACCATGCCTTGACATGGATCAAAGTCCTTTTATTTTGGAAGGGGTTGAGGCTTACACTCTGGGTTTCCCAAGCTATTTGGTAAACCTATGTGAATGAGGTCGGAACAACCGGATGGTATTCTTGAACCTCGTGGAGGGCTCCTACGTACCATGCCATGACATGGATCAAAGTCCTCTTAGTTTGTGTGGGGCTTGGAACACAAAAACGGAGGCGTTCGAAGCCAATGATTGTTGGGCTTGAACCTCATGGAGGCTTCCTACATACCATACCTTGACATGGATAAAGGTCATCATAGTTCAGAATGGTGTGTGTTAGAGAACTAACATGATGATGAACCAGGGGTCCGATGGGTGTTGGGCTTAAACCTCCTGAGGATTCCTACGTACAATGCCTTTACATGGATCAATGTCCTCGTAGTTCAGATTGGTGTGTGTCGGCGAACCGATGTGAAGATGGATCGGGGGTTCGATGGGTGTTGGGCTTGAACCTTGTGAGTCTTCTTATGTACCATGCCTTGACATGGATCAAAGTCCTCATAGTTCAGATGGATTGGGGCTTACACTATGAGGTGACCCAAGGTGGTGGGGCTTGAAGCTTGTGGAGGCTTCATACGTACCATGCCATGACATGGATCAAAGTCATCATAGTTCAGGATGGGTTGAGGCTTACACTCTTAGGCGGACCAAGGTGTTTGGTGAATCGACATGAATGAGGTCGAAACACCTAGATGGTGGGATGGAACCTCATTGAGGCTTCCTACATACCATGCCTTGAGATGGATCAAAGTCCTTCTATTTTGGTTGGGGCCTGTCACACCGACACTGAGGCGGTCGGGGCCAATGGTTGTTGGGATTGAACCTCATGGAGGCTTCCTATTTACCATGCCATGACATGGATCAAATTCCTCGTAGTTCGGAATGGTGTGTTTCAGCGAACCGAAATGAAGATTGTTCGAGGATCCGATGGGTGTTGGGCTTGAACCTTGTGAGGCTTCCTACATACCATGACTTGACTTGGATCAAATTCCTTGTAGCTCGGATGGATTGGGGATTATATGTTGAGGTGGCCCAAGGTGGTGGGACTTGAACCTCGTGGAGGCTTCCAACATACAATCTCTTGACATAGATCAATGTCCTCGTAGTTCGAGATGGGATGGGGCTTACACTCTGAGGCGACCAAAGGTGTTTGGTAAACCAATGTGAATGAGGTCCGAACTACCAGATAGTGGGCTTGAACCTCGTGGAGGCTTCCTACATACAATGCCTTTACATGGATCAAAGTCCAAGTAGTTCGGGAGGGGCGGAATACAGTTTTTCATCATGCAGGACGGGGGTGATGTTAGGGTTGACGCTTAATCTAAGCCTACGCAAGTCATGCTCAGTGTGAGAAACTAGAGGTAGCAAAGGCCTGGCGAATATGTCACGAAAGGGGCATCCGTGGGAAGTGAAGAGGATTGCGGATTACGCTCTGAGGCGGCCCGAGATGTGTCGGAACTTACTCCAGGATGGAGGCCCTATGGCGACAAAGAAAATGGGAGAGGGACTTGGGACCGAGGAAAAGAAGAATCCCCTTCCCTATCACACCCTCCACTGGCCTTGGGGACTGAAGATGAAAGGAGGATCACAGTTCCCCATCACGCCCTTGGATGGGATCGACGCCAAGGGAGTGAGGAGGAACATGGGCACTACCTCCTGCAAGAAAGGTTAGGCGATTACCCCCTGGTGGTTGCCCTTCCCCACTGACAAACATCAATCCAAGAAAGAGGATATCATCCCCTGTGGAGATCAGGGTGCGTGGATAATTCCCAAATATGTGGGTCCCTGCATGTGAGGCACGAGGCTAGGTCACAGTTTAACGTCATGCGGGACGATGGTTCTTGGAAGTTTAACGTCTTGTAAATTGGAAGCGGTGGGTTCGCTCCACACCCCTAGGACTTACATTATTGCTACCCTCTAGTCCTTATGGGAGGGAATTCATTGGCAACACCTTAGTGTGGGGGTGTTGTGGGGAAAACCATCGAGGGGTCCATGTTAGTGTGGCTATGTGGAGAAGCAATATCCATTAGTGTGCCTATGCGAATAATAATTAGGAGAAGCAATACAATGGGAGGTATCGTCCAAGGGACATTGATGTCACATCGTTCAAACCTGGAGGGTCGCACGGGGAAATGATTTGCTATGAATAGGTATAGAGACCAAATCCTTTAACATAAAACATTTCATGTTTTTAATCATAATTAATCATCCTAGTAGAATCCATGGATCATTATGTCTAGTGTCTTGGAAGACTGGGTACATAAAACATAAAACATGGGACTAAAAAAACAACTTTATTTAACCTCCATAAAGAGCTTATAACTTCCTTTGAGCTCTTACATCTGCATAGGGTACCCTGGGGGACACATGAACAATGTGATGAGCTAAAAATCCCACTAAAGTAATGAACATAAGGATACGTCTCAAGCACATGAGTTAGAAGGAATGACATAATGATATCCAAAGCATGAAAAAAAGTGACTTCATTAGGAATGGGATCATATAAACACGGAATCATATAAATGTGGAAGAATCCTAAATCATATATTTAGTACGGTTCAAGGCTAACCTCCAATCCCATTTCCCATTTTAGTACGGGTCAAGGCTAACTGTCAATCCCGTTTCACATCGCATATCATGAGACGTATCCTTACCCAATGCATTGGACTGCTATCTGGGCGCACCCATCTCAAAATTTTCAGGAATACTCTTGCCAAATAAATATTCTCACCACATATACAATCATACAAAATCAACCATACATAAACATAAGGGCACCCATGGAAAGAATTGGGTACCACAGTCATGACATAAAACATATACAATGGGTGTATCATCAAAGTGTCCATGAATGTGAAGGATTACAACATACATGAAAATTCATAGGGTAAAATAGGCATATACCATGGTAAGTGGTGTCAAATAGAAGTGACAACATTTTATAAATTTATTTTAGAAACATTAGCATTAAAACATTTATGTGTTGTTTTATGGAAAACACTCTAGAGCTTTTCAAATAGAAAAGAGGGCATTCGTTTATATAAAACCATAATTAATCCAAGAAGGTTTTCAAAAAAAAAATACTTATTTTATAAATACAATCTTGTCTTAAAACATAGGATATAGGGAACTTGAAATTTGGGTAAAAATTTGGAAATTCCCCTTAAAATAGTTTTTCTTATCAAAAAGTTATACGGAGGGAATCGTTAAAAAACATGTATATCCATGAAAGAATATCTTGAAAGGGTCTTGATATAAGAATCTTTTACAACTAACCAGAATTCATAATATTCAAATAAATATATATCATAACACCATTTCAAAAGAAATATATGGCATCATGAAAGATTAAAAAGGTTCGGGTAGAAATCATTACGATTTTGTCGGCATGGTGTCGGGTTTAACCAAGAGGGATTGATGAGGTAGAAATGGGGTTTCTCATCACTTATAAATCAAGTGGGAAGTAAGGGAAAGGTTTATAAACATACCCCATCACTTGGTATTACACAAAAATTCATATCATAGAGAACAATCCTGATTACGAGTGAAAAGTGGAGGATCCCTTACCTTAAATCTGGTGGTGTTCTTAATTTGTTAGTAATGACATGAATAATCAAATTAGGATTATTAATTAATAATTCCAGAACCTCTTATATATGTAATTTAGTTATTATAACCCTTTTAGTTCATTCAAATCCTTTTTTATTATTTATGAGGTTCAATTTCATTGTTCGAGTTCGTTTGATTAATTGGATTTAAAAGATTAGTTTACTTATATTCATGTTTGGATTATATGAAAGATGAAAGTGGTTGTCCAGAATTGAATTTACATTCTTTAGTTCATATCTAGGAGATTACATGGTTTGAATTTTAATTAGGTTACTTAGAGTGAATTCGAATTATTATATGTATATATATATAACTATAGTGATAACCGTTTTTGTTGATCGGGGGATTTGATTACAAAGAATGTGTTTGGATTTATTACTTAATTCCATTAGTACCAAAAGATTAAAGAAACAGAAATAGGAAATATTAAATATATAATAATCTGGTTCAACCATAACAACAATGGTTTCATGACAAAAATTAAAAACAACAATAGAAGTTGATAAACCACTTTCCTTGAATGTGCTAAATTAGCACATCTCAAACGGTGCTTTCATTTCTTCAAATAAAAGGGTGAGGAAAGGGGAGAAGGTAATGAAATTTACCTCTAGCATGATTACATTCCAGTACATGTATGTTAATGGATTTATCATTCTATTATGTTGAAGGTATGTGAGGAAAGAAAATAAAAAAATAACTTAAAAGAAAAGAAGAAATTTGTGAAGAGGAATTTACCTCTTGGGACTTCTTCCTTTGAGAACCTCTTAAGGGGAGAGGTTTTGGTATTTTGAGGAGGCTGAGAGATTTTTGATGTGGGGGAGGACCTTGGGGAGATATTTGGGCTGAATTTATAGAAGTATTGGAGCTTGAGAGGAGTGGAGAGAAGAGGGAGTGAAGGGGGGTTTTATAGTGGAGGAGAGGAGGGATTTCATGATATTATGATCCTTAATTTATTATTTCATCATAATGAAAAGAATAGTAAGTATTCCATGACCAATAATAGTAAATGGGTCATGTGAATTCGAACCAAGTGGTCTTACATCAGCAGAACATCATCGATTACTGAATTAATCCAATATTTAGCATTTATTGTGAATTATCAGATTCAACTATTCATTAAAAAATTCATGTATTTGAGAAAAATAACAAAAGTTCAACCTAAAATTTTTTCAAAGTGTAGAATCCAAAAATGAATTTCATTTTTTAAAAATAATTTTCAAAATATGATTATTTTATAATTTAATTAAAATATTAATTTATTATCCAAACCAGTTTTAAAACATTCATTAACTTATTCTAAAATATAGGTATATCGTACTTAAAACATAAATATTATTTTTATACCACCATAGGTGAGGATACTATTCATTAGGGTATATCACTATTCATAAGGGTATGTTGCTATTCATTAGGGTAGGTTACTATTCACCAAAAATTATTTTTGTTTTATTAGACTCCAAAAAACATATTGAACACAACCGTGTATGTCAGATTTTCGAAATTCCAAACACAAAAGTGAAAAACTTATGTTTAAAGGTCACTTATTCATTAGTAGTTCATTATTTTGTGCTTTCATGTGATTTTGTGACAAAAATATAAGAAGGGAAGTTCCCTTGAAAAACATTGGGTCGTTACATTCTTCTCCCCTTATGAAATTTCACCCTAGAAAATTCGTTTTACATTATAAGCCAAAAACAGGTGCGACTACTTTTCCTTCATTGCTTCCCCAAACATATGGTTCCTCCACAACACTTTGACAATATGGGTTGTCCAATTGCGTAGACCCTTATCTCCCTGATCTAGAATCTTTACCGGCTGCTCCTCATAGGATAGATCATCTTCCAGCTACACCACCTCTGAGCTTAGTACATGTGAAAGATCAGGTATGTACTTCCTCAATAGTGATACGTGGAAAACATGATGAACTCGAGCCATATTCGGAGAAACTTCAAGCTGATAGGCCACGTCTCCTATGCGGTCAAGGATATCAAAGGGGCCAATATACCTTGGTCTTAGATTCCCATTCTTTCCAAATCTCATGACTCTCTTCCATGGAGATATACGAAGGAAGAATTTATCTCCAACGTCGAACTCCAAGTCCCTTCGATAGTTGTCATCATAGAACATTTTCCAACTTTGAGCAGCTTTGATGTGTTTATGGATGACTTGAACCTTCTTTGTCATCTCTTGAACAAGATCTGGTCCAAGTAGCTTTCTTTCTCCAACTTCATCCCAATAGGTTGGAGTTCTACATCGCTTTCCATATAGAGCTTTATATGGAGCCATCCGAATACTCGAGTGGAATCTATTTTTGTATGATAAATCTACCAATAGGATATGCTGATCGCATCAACCTTTGTATTCTAGAGAGCAGGCTCTAAGAATATCTTCAAGCGTCTGAATAGTTCTTTCAAACTGGCCATCATTCTGGGGGTGATAGGTCATGCTGAAATTTAATTTATACTCAAAGAATGTTGAATTCTTTTCCAGAATATAGATGTGAACCTTAGATCGCAGTCAGAGACAATTTAGAGTGGAACACCGTTCAATCTCACCAATTTCTTCACATATTACATTGCAAGTAGCTCAACTGAGAGATCTTCCTGAAAAGCGATGAAATGGTGGGTCTTGGGGAGTCGGTCAGCCACAACCCATATTGCATTTTTTCCCTTCAATGTCTTCGGGATACCCGTGACAAAGTCCATAGTAATATTTTCCCATTTCCACATGGGTATAGGCCATGGCTACATCATACCTTTGGACTGTTTTCGCTCAGCATTAACTTGCTGGCATACCAAGCACCTTGATATATATTCCGCAATCTCCTTCTTCAGGTTATCCCACCATAAGTGTTCTCGGAGATCACAGTACATTTTGGTACTCCCAGGATGGATAGAGAAGGTCGAGCTATGTGATTCATTCAATAGCTCCTTCTTTATCTCTGGATCAGATGGTATACAAAATCATGTCCCAAATCTTACAACTTGTTCCTCATCAATTTCGAAATCGGAGGATTTCCCATTTTTAACAGATTCGACCATTTTCTAAATTCCCACATCCTTTCTTTGAGCAACCTTTATTTTTTCATGATGGATGGATGATAAGTCATTTGATAATGGATTGATGATATTCTTCCCTTAATTATTCCCATGACTATCCTTTCCAAATTTATGAAGATTGGATCCTTTTCAATTGTAATCATTGATAAAGATGCATGATCATTTCTACATAGAGCATCTGCCACCTTGTTTTCCTTACCGGGGTGGTAGTGGATTGAGCAGTCATAATCCTTGATGAGCTCTATCAATCTTTGTTGGTGCATATTATTAACCTCTTTCTATGTGAATATATATTTGAGACTCTTGTGGTCAGTATATTACTCACATTTTTTACCATATAGATAATGCCGCCAGATTTTCAATGCAAAGATCACAGCCACCCACTCCAGATCATGCATGGGATATTTTTTCTCATGTATTTTCAGCTGCATTGAGGCATAGGCTATCACTTTATCATTTTTCATTAGCACACAGCCTAAGACTTTCTTAGATGAATCACTATACACCACAATGAGTTCTCCACTTGAAGGGAGTGTGAGTACCAGAATAGTGATAAGCCTCTTTTTCAACTCCTTGAAACAATCATCAAATTCACATGTCCAAACAAACTTTACTCCCTTCCGTGTCAGCTTGGTCATTGGGTTTGACAATTGTGAAACGTTCTTCACGAATCGTTGATAATACGCAGCTAGACCTAAAAAGCTACGAATCTCCATTATAGAAGATTGCCTCATCCACTCTTCAATTGCCTTCATCTTGGAAGGGTCCAGAGATATCCCTTTCCTGGTGATAACATTCCCCAAGAATGATACTTCCTCCATTGAGAACTCACATTTACTGTAATTTGCATACAACTTATCCCTTTACAATGTTTTTAACACAGTTTCCAAATTCTCCTCATGTTCCTCTTTGCTCTTGGAGTATATCATAATATCATCAATAAAGAACCCCACAAATTTGTCAAGGTAATCTCCAAAGACTCTATTCATTAAATCAATTAAAATTGGTGGAGAATTAGGGAGTCTGAAGGGCATCACTATGAACTCATAGTGTCCATACCCTGTTTGAATGTAAGTCTTGAGAATATCTTCCTTCATCACCTTTAGTTGGTGATATCCCGACCGAAGGTCCACCTTAGAGAAATAACTGGCCCCATGAAGACGATCGAACAAATCATCTATCCGTGGAAGGGTATACATGTTCTTTATAGTGCTTTTATTGAGGTCATGATAATCAATGAAGAGGAGCATTGATCCATCCTTCTTCATAACGAAGAGGACTGGAGCACCCCATGGTGAAGCACTCTGGCGTATAAAACCCTTCTCCATATTCTCCTATAACTACTTCATAAGCTCTTCCAGCTCTATGGTGGAAATTTTGTAATGTGTCTTTGAGATTGGAAGAGATCCAGGGATAATTTCAATAGATAACTCAACCTCTCGATCAGGAGGAAGACCAGACAACTCTTCGGGGAATACATCAATATAATCCCTCGTGATGGGCATGTCGTCAATCATGATTCTCTCTTTTGTCTCAATAATTTGAGATAGATATGCATTCACATAAGGAAGAAATATCCAAACATGAGGCGAAGATTCTAAAGGAGACTCATCTTCCCCCTTGCACTTGTAAAGAATCGGAAGATACTTCGGGATGTGAAGCCTATTCACCCTTTCCCGGTAGTTGAGGTTGGCCTTGTACAAAGATAGCCAATCCATGCCCAAGATAGCATCAAAATACACTACAGGAAGTATGAAATGATTTTATGAGAGGTTCATTCCACAAACATTGACTAAGGAGGAGTTATAAACCAAGGATGCAATAATTTCCCCATTCGCTGTTCTCACAGATTACTTTTCCTCCAAATATTGAGGTGGTGTTTCAATAGTTCTACAAATCTTGCAAGATATGAAATAATGCGTAGAACAAAAATCAAATAGTATGTTTGTTATTGATGAATGAATAACAAGCATACCTATCACCAGATGGTTTTTTGGCTCCACCTCAGTAGTAGTGATAGCATAATCCCTTCATTGTTGGCTTGGAGATTGTTGCTGATTGCCCCTGACAACCCTCAGCTTAGGGAAATTGTTCGCATAATTCCCAAGCTCCTTACAGTTAAAACACCGTAATGCAGGATGAGTGTTGATCTGAACCTTCTGTTCTTCTTCAATATTACAAGGATTTTTATATCCCTTCGGCAGTTCTTGGCTAGATGGCCAAACATCTTTCATTTGAAGCAAATCTTGGTTCCCTTGAGACAGTCACCAAGATTCTTCTTCCCACACTTTTTTCGAAGGGGAAAGTGGGGCTTATTTCCATCATGATATTTGTTTGATGAACCACCCATGTTGTTCTCCATTCTCCGCTTCTTGTCACTGGTCCCATGAGACCACTGACAGTCTCCAATCTCCATTTCAACCTTGAGGGAAAAACGGACAATCTCCTCATAGATTTCGATGTCTCGAATTGTGAACACTTTTTGTAGACTCGGCTTTAGTCTACTAAAGAATCAATCCACCTTGCTTTTGGTGTTCATGAAAAAGACAGAGGAGTACCATGAAAGCCTTGTAAAGTTTGCTTCATACGCCTCGATGGACTCATCTTCCTTCTACTTGAGTCCAAGGAACTGTCATTCCATCTTGAGACGGAGGTTTTGAGGAAAATATTTTTTTAAAAAAATCCTCTTGAATTCCTCCCAATCTATGGAATCATTTTCATCTTGTGACTTTCTATTCTTGATTAGTGTCCACCACTGATCAACTTACCCATCAAAATAATAGACTTCCAGTACAATTTCTTTTCTTCCAAGCACTGGAGGACAGAGAAAATATTTTCAATGGAGTTAAACCATTGTTCCGCGGGGATGGGATCAGAAGACCCGCTAAACATGGGAGGAATTTTCCGCATGAAGGTGATTCAAGTTATTATTCAGAACTCGAGCCAGCTGAGAATGTATTTCCATGATGTTTTGAGCACCCGCTTCTGTCACATCAGGCATGTCATTAGGTAAATCATCACATTGCCTATCACATTGGTTGTTGGAACATGTTCTTCTATTTCCCGCCATTAACTAAGAAAAAGAACATATAATTAGAGGTCTTGAATAATTAGATATAGAGCATAAAAATAAACCTTGAACAGAAAAGTATGAACTTATAAAGAAGAATTATATCTTGACTTGTGATTCCTTATATTTATATCAAGTTTATCCTCAATCTATTTCTAAACATATATTCTAATGGGTTTTTTTGTCCCTTAATAATGGTTTGTACTAAGCTCATTAATCTACCAAAGCATATCCCCCGGGAGTGTCGTAATCAATAGTGAGGCAAGGCCCATTATCGTGCACCAGTTCTCGTTCGAGTCTAGCTCATAGTGGTGTTTTTAGGTGTTACCCCTAGATACATATATCCTAGAGCCGCCTCTACCTGCTCATATCCATACAGGGATGTATTTTCTTGATAAACCACTTACTCTATACTCACCAAAATGTAAGACTGTTTTCTTATACTTAGTCTCATCCTTAAGGTTCTCACTAAGGTACTCTATTCCATATCACCAAAAATAACTATACCATCCTCTGATACCAACAATAGCAACCCAAGACTTTTACATAGAAAATTTCATTTTGTTATGAATAATTAATCATCAGAGTACAAGCAAAGGATCGTTAAGTCTAGTGTCTTGGAAGACTAGGTACATAAATCATAAAACATGGGACTAAAAAAGAATCTTTATTTAATCGCCATAAAGAGCTTCTAACTTCGTTTGAGCTCTTACATCTGCATAGGGTACCCTGGGGAACACATGAACAAAGGGATGAGCTAAAAAGCCCAGTAAAGGAATGAACATAAGGATACATCTCAAGCACATGAGTTAGGAGGAATTACATAATGATATCCAATGCATGAAACATATAAACTCACTTAATATAATCATGGGATCATATAAACATGGAATCATATAAATGTGGCAGAACCATAAATCATATCTTTAGTACGGGTCAAGGCTAACTGCCAATCTTATTTCCCAATTTAGTACGTGTCAAGGCTAACCGCCAATCCTGTTTCACATCACATCTCATGAGACATATCCTTACCCAATGCATTGGAGCGTTATATGAGCGCACCCATCTCAACATTTTCATGAATACTCTTGCCACATAAATATTCATACCACTTTCACAATCATACATAATCAACTATACATATACATAAGGGCACCCATGGAAGGAATTCGGTACCACAGTCATAACACAAAACATATCCAATGGGTGTATCAAAAAAGTGTCCATGAAAGGGAAGGATTAGAACATACAAGAACATCGATAGGGTAAAATAGTCATATAACATGGTAATTGGTGTAAAATATAAGTGACAACATTTTAAAAATGTATTTTAGAAATATTATCATTTAAACATTTTTGTGTGGTTTTAGGGAAAACACTCTATAACTTTCCAAATAGAAAAGAGGACATTCATTTATATAAAACCAAAATTGAACAAAGAAAGTTTTCATAACAAAAAATTCTGATTTTATAAAGACAATGGTATCTTAAAACATAGGATAGAGTTATCTTGAAATTTGGGTAAAAATATGGAAAGTCCCCTCAAAACAGGTTTGCTTATCGGAATGTTCTATGGAGGGAATCTTTCAAAAACATGTATATCCCCAAAAGAATGGAACGAAAGGGTCATGATATAAGAATCATTTAAAAATAAACATAATTGATATGATTCACATAAATAGATAAGATAACACCATTTTGAGAGAAATATAAGGCAACCCAAAGGAACAAAGAAGGTTCTGGTAGAATTCGTCATGATTTTGTCGGCACGGTGTTGGGTGTAACCAAGAGGGATTGATGAGAGACAAAGGGGGTTTCTCATCACACATAAATCAATTGGGAAGTACGGATATGTTTTATAAACATACCCCATTAATTGGTATTAAACAAAAATTCATTTCATAGAGAACAATCTTGATTAAGTGTGAAAAGGGGAGGATCCCTTGCCTTAAATCTGGTGGTGTTCTTCACTTGATATTAATGACATGAATAAAAAAATTAGGATTATTTTTTCATAATTACATTACCTCTTCTATATTTAATTTATTTATTATAACCATTTTTAGTTCATTCAAATCCTTTTTGATTAGTTATAAGGTTCAATTTCATTGTTCGAGTCCGTTTGTTTACTTGGCTTTAAAAGACTTGTTCACTTATATTCAAGTTTGGATTATATGCAAGATGAAATTTGATTCCCATAATTGAAGTTACATTCATTATTTCATATCCAAGAGATTACATGGTTTTAATTTTAATTATGTTACTTATACTGAAGTCGAATTATTATATATATATATAACCATAGTGATAACCGTTTTTTGTTGAACGGGTGGATTTTTTTACAAAGAATGTGTTTTGATATATAACTTAATTCAATTTGTACCAAAGGATTAAAGAACAAAAAATGGGATATATTACATATATAATAATCTGGTTCAACCATAACAAAAATGTTTTCTTGACCAGAAAGAAAAACAATAATAGAAATTGATAAACGGTTGTCCTTGAATGTGCTAAATTAGCACATCTGAAATGGTGCTTTCATTTCGTCAAATAAAAGGGTGGTGAAAGGGGAGAAGGTAATGAAATTTACCACTAGCATGAAGAAATTAATTTACATGTATGTTACTAGATTTATCATACTATTATGGTGAAGGGTGGTGAGGAAAGAAAATAAAAAAGATAATAACTTAAAAGAAAAGAAGAAATTTGGGAAAATGAATTTACCTCTTGAGACTTCCTCCTTTGAGAACCTCTTAAGGGGATAGGTTTTGGTATTTTGAGGAGTCTGAGAGTTTTTGGACGTGGGGGGGACCTTGGGGTGAGATTTGGGCAACATTTAGAGAAGTATTGGAGCTTGAGAGGAGTGGAGAGAAGAGGGAGTGAAGGGGGTTTTATAGTGGAGGAGAGGGGGGATTTCATGATATTATAATCCTTAATTTATTATTTCTTCTCAAGGCATAGAATAGTAAGTATTCCATGACCAATTATAGTAAATGGGTCATGTTAATTCAAATCAAGTGGGCTTTCATTAGAACAACATCATCGATGACTCAATTAATCCAATATTTAGCATTTATTGTAAATTATCAGATTCTACAATTCATAAAAAAATCAAGTATTTCAGAAAAATCCAAAAAATTCACCCTATCCATTTTTCAATGTGTAGAGTCTAAAAATGAAGTCCATTTTTCAATAATAATTTTATAAATATGATTATTTTAATATTTAATTAAAATAATAATTTATTTTCAAAACCATTTTAAAACATTCATTAACTTATTCTAAAATATAGGTATATCGTACATCCAACATAAATATTATTTTTATACCACCAATGGTGAGGTTACTATTGATTAGGTTATATCACTATTCATTAGGGTATGTCACTATTCATTAGGGTAGGTTACTATCCACCAAAAAAAATATTTGACTCTAAAAACATCTTGAACACAACCGTGTATGTCGGATCTTCAAAATTCCAAACACAGAATAGACAAAATTATGTTTAAAGGTCACTTATCACTTAGTAGTTCATTATTTGGTGCTTTCATGTGATTTTATTACATAAATATAAGAAGGAAATTTCCATGGAAAAACATTGGGTCGTTACAAGTGGGGTCCATAGGTAAGGGCCTTGTGGAGCACTGTTGCTCTGCATGGACGAGGTCACTTGTGAGGGGGTGTGCTTTGCGATGTGTGGTGACTTATCCATAGCATGGGGAGGTGGTGAAAATGGGAGGTGCTTTGCGAAGTGGAAGGGAATTTGTGGAGCACATCCTCACAGAGTGAAGGTTCCTCACGAATCAATGTTTCAAAAAGTAATGTGCTTCGTGAAGTACAGTGACCCTGCCTTAGCATATGGATCATGTTTACATAAAGGGTGTCTCGCAATGAATAAATGCTCCACGATGACATAGGTCCCTTTGGGTATCCCCTTCCTTTTCTACTAACCTTAGGCTTCGCAAAAGGCATCCCTCTCAGAATAGGGGACCAAAACGAGACGAAGGGGAGGCACTTCGCGGATCAGAATTACCTCACAGAGCTCATGGTTCACAGAGCAGAAGGATGCTTCACGATTTGAGAGTTGGGAAGAAGAAAAGTAGGATTTTCCATCCTTGGAGATTATGGGGAGCCTGGTATTTGTAGGCAAGAGGCGCCGCGGAGTGGAGCTCACCCGGCCCGAAGAGGGGCATGGCGGCTTCGCGGCGGGGTCGCGAACGTCAAATGCATTCACGGAGCCTCCCACCTTCTTTGTTCCAGTGGGGTCACAAACTTCAAATGTGTTCACGGAGCCTCCTATCTCCTCTCCTCACGGTGGGATCTTAAACATCAAATCCATTCGTGGAGCCTCCCACCACCTTGTTTCTTGGTGGCCGCGGTGCTGGGGAACTCCGCGAAGGGGCATTGTGAGGTAGTTATTTGGGCCTTCGTTGGGCCTCCTCCTGGTCCTGAATTGTGGCCCCAATAGATTAAAAGTCCACATAGTTAAGTGGGGTGATTGAAAACATGGGGAGGAGGACCATGTGAATGAATTGACTGATGGGACCTAGATGAAGTAGAACCTTCATGTTGGGGAATGACCTCCCCGAAACACAGAGGTCCATGGGGGAGACTAGGTTCAGATAGGAATAATGGGCCTGAACCTCAGGGAAACTTCCAATATATCCCTCTAGCAGAGAATAAACGTCCATGTATTTTAAGAAGGGGCATAATATCAGGTTCTATGCAAAGTATAGCGACCTGATGTCATGCTTGGGGCTTACGCCTATTTAGTGGCCTGCGTTAGTATATCGTTGGAGGTGCAGACTTGAGATATGAGTCCCAATAGAGGGGACTTCAATGTATTACCATTAGATGGGGTACACTGAACTACCACTGGATGGTGATCATAATGGATTACTGAATGATATAGATTACAATAGATTACAGCTGGTTGAGGTTCCATCATCTAACTGTTTGATGGGAGGTTACAATGGATTATTGCTTTTTGTGGGTTTAAAATAGCTTACCGCTTGATGGGATCACCACAGATTCCCACCAATTTTGGTTCAAATGGATTAATACTATATGGGAGGTTCCAACTGCTTACTGTTGGTTGGGATAACAACAGCTTACCACTAGTTGGTGTTGAACCCCATGGAGGTTTCCTATGTACATTGTCTGTGTGATAGATACCAAATACGATGTAGTTTGGATGAGTATAATTTCGCGTCATGTTAGGAAAAAGGGACCATATATATTAAATTCATGCATCTTGAGGGTGAACCGACATGAATTGGTTAGGACCAATGGGTGGTGGTCTTAAACCTTATAGAGGCTTCCTACGTTATTTTCTCGAAATGGGAAAGGATCGTAGTCCTCGTAGTTCAGAATGGGGGTTTGGGACATACACTCTAGGGTAGCCCAGGAATAATTCCTTGATCAATGCTTACTCTTATACCACGTGAGACATGCTCAATGTAAAAAACAAGAGGATGTAATGACCTACCGATAACATTATAAAAGGTATGTACACAAGTAATGGAGTGAGGATTGCACATGGTTTGCAGACCAAAGAGGAAAAAGTGGTTTATGCATGGTTATCGACCTAGAAATATGGAGATTGAGATTTACTCTTATATGTAGTCCCTATTACCAGAAATCCTAGGGGGAGAGGGAAAGGGTAATGGTGATCCATGTGCCCCTCTCATCTATAGTCTTTGGCATTAAATAATATAGGACCACTGATGTCACCTCCCACAAGAATGGATGGGGGCTTAGACTTGGATGGTTTCCCTTCCCTATGGATGACTCAATTCCAGCAAAGAGGATCTCATTCCATGTGAGGAAGAAATCACTCGCATGGAGACAAGAGGTCTTGGAAAATGTCCGAGATAGGGCACCCTACGTACATTTCATGTGGCGAGGATACAATTTAACGTCATGTCCTATGGAATATAGGGTTGGGTATTTTAACATCCTACATATCAGAAAAGGCGGGTTCACATTGCACCCCTATGACTTACATGAAAAATACATACTCACCCTTTGGGAGGGTAAGGCATCAACAATGCCCTATTGTTGGTGTGTTCTAGGGTGATCCATTGAGGGGCTCATGTTAGCGTGTCTAAGCAGAGAAGAAATAGTCATTAGTTTTCTTATGCGAAGAAGAATTATCCTCAGCAACGCAATGTGTAGCACTGCCCAAGGGACCGTGAATTCAATTCTTACAAATCTAGAAGGTCAGATGAGTTAGGTTTTCCCCAGAAAATTGTTTCACATGAATGGGTCTTGAAAATCTATGGTTCCCCATAGAGGGGAGAGAATTCGCAAAAGGGTGGGCTTCAGGAAGTGGACTGGCCTAGCCAAGGAAAGGAGTATATATGCCTATGAAGGGTTATTCACAAATTAGATATGATTTCACAGATTAAGACATCATGAATAAATGGAAAATTGTATATTATTTCACTACAAAGAAATTTTCATTGAGAAGCATAGTGATCCTGCCTTAGCATATTGATCACATGTGTATAGAGGGTAATTCACAAAACATGGGTGCTTTGAGAATACCTGAGTCCCCTAGGGGATCTCCTTCCATTGAGATGACTTTGGTATCTCCAAAGGACATATCTACTTGAATTGGGATCATATTTGAGATAATGTAATGGTGGTTCGCAAATCTCAAGTAGCTTAAGGATAACATTTTTTTCAATGAATCATAGAAAAAATGATGCTTCACGGTTTGAGAGATAAGAAGGAGAAAGGTCGGTGTATCCGTCCTTTGGGCTCAATGGGAGCATAGTATTTATTGGTGATGAGTGGCATGATGTAGGGACAACTTAGTGAAAAGATGTGTGGTGCTCCATGATCGGCATCAGATTGCGTCAAGTTGATCATAACTGTGCAGTCGACCGTTATCCCCCTCTTGGTGCAGAGCTCTCCCTTGTTTTCTTCACAATGCTCATAAAGACTTCCATCAAGGTCGACAGGACAACAAAGGTCTATTTGGCTCCCTCTTCAGAGTAAAACTTGTGGTCAATTGGGTCATAACTATAGAGCCTCACACCTCTTTTCTCCACGGTGACCATAGAGGGGATTCAGCTCCGCACTGGCCATTGTTATGTGTGGCACTACAAATGGGATTTGTGAGGTTTCCCCATTGGAATTTATTTCCTATTTGCGTCCATTCCTTCTTCCCATATTTTGGAACCAATAAATACCCCCTCCCATCAGACATAGAGCTGAGGAGAAAATGATGGTCTAATTGTGAGGGTAAATCACAAAAAATTTAGATAATCACAACGCCAGATTGTGAGGATGGGTTGTGCTATTGTGCAGTGACGCATAGGTTGTAAACGCCCCGAAACTCACCATGGATAGGCACTCCATGAAGTAGATGGGTTCATCACTTATAAATGGTGGATGGAAACCTCTCTTTTATCCATTCTCATATTCTCATTCTCTTTCTTGAGAAATCAATTCACCAAGCTTCACATGCTCGATTAATGTGCTTTGCGAATAATATCTTTTTGGCTCTGCGGCACACAACGAGTATTTCGACTCTACAGGTGTGTGTTTTGTTGCTTGTGTTTATGAGTACTGTGGAAGGGCCCCAATATCTATCTCTGCAACCGAGCTCCACAATTGATATCAGTGACCGATCTCCATGATGCAGAAAAAAACTCTATAATTTTAAGACTTAATGGCCCATAAAGGAGCATCCAGGGGGTCCATGCTAATGTAACTAGGATGGATGAGGAGGCAGAAATCCTGGGCATCAAGGAGTGTCTTCGGAGTCACTCAGACCATGATTGCCTAATGGATATGAAGTTGGATAGTTAGAAGGAAAACACTTGGGCAAGAGGATACCTCTATATCACTTCAGTCTGAGGGATAATTAATTTATTCTTGAAGTGAGAAGGGACAATCCGGCCTACTGGTTCTGGAATACGTCATGTCAGCGCCAGTTTTTTGGGATACCATTGGTCATACATGAGGGGATATCACACATGTCAATGTTGGTTACTTAATAAACCATGTTAACAACATAGAAGGGAATGCATTTAACCTAGAGGTATCTCTTTCGTTATACCACACTGTACTGAAGGCGATCATGGAAAACATGGAGAAGGGGTGTACCATTGTGTGGAATTACCCCTACGGAAGAAACTTCACAAATGATTGGGTCGGGGCCTACTAGGTATGTGCCTCTTGTGAGGCATTTGGTTAAGAGAAGAGGCAAGTTGGACTATACAAAGCATGATGTACCTCCCTATTTAACATTTACATGCCCATGAAACTATTTTCAGAGTTTCTAAGTAGGTAGTATTTGAGGACCAATACATTCAACCTTCACCATGAGAATCTTAGTGTCAGCCTTTGGGACCTTCACCAAATCTTGGGGGTTCTGATACAGTTTGTGATGTACGATGCGTTCCTCCCCACCACAGATACATTGGAGGACACTGAGAAGATTACTCCATTGGAAATTGGATTGATTGTCTTAATGGTGGGGGAAGACAAGAAGTCGGTGATGGATATCAACTTTAAGAAATGGTTTAAGAAGTTCCTGAGTTTCCCTAGAGATGGACAGTTTCTCATGAGGCCTCGGACATTCATGAAGGGGGTTCAATGGGGAATATATCACTCTTATTAATGGTTCTTAGAGGGAATTATGTGGAAGAAATGAGGATTCAGTATAAGTACTGAGCCACAACTGGGGGTCAGGTTGGTTTCATTTATCTCATACCTTATTTTCAGATGGATTTTTTCAGTTATGGACACTTGAATGGGCCTGAAATCAAGAACATTCATCATGGAATCCATGTTGGTGATAGGGGAGTAGGTTATCCTAGGTATCCCGATGCTCTCCATGATATATAGGGTGTTATTTCAAAAAAAGATAAGGGAAGACACCATAAAGGATATGGTGACCATTAAATATTCTTTTATGGGTGGATAACATTGCATATTAGGGGCTTCTTTGAATATTTGAAACTTATTTCTCCTCTAGGGTCTGACATCTAACCAGTCATTCTAAACGTAGTGAGGAGTTTCCCGACCCTACTGACCCCTTCGCCAATGTTAAACCTGGTCAGGAAGGTAAATGAGTTCAACTTCCACCTATTCATATTTTCAATAGGTGCTTTCACTAATGACATATAGGGAATAGAAAAGAATTGGTCCTATCTCATGGGCCTTTTGGGTGGAGTCCAAGTGGAGTAAGTTTACCGCAAGCCTCTCTATGAACCATACACCCTGCACCATTTCCTGAGGTAGTTCAGGTGCATGCAGAGGCTGACCTTGAGGGTCTACATGGGAGTGCTCCACAAGGATCACCAATTTTTGATCAGGAAAATGTTGATCATGTTCACACAGGATGATGAGATGATACGAAAGGAGTTGCCTCCACCCATAGATGTCTAAGGAATAGTGAAGGAGTATGCCAAGTGTTGGGAGGAGGCCTACTAGGGGGAGATGCTGAAGTGGAAGATTGTTCATGTTAGGGAAGGGGTTCCCCCTCAACCATGAGGTTAGGTCTAGAAGGATGTGAGGAAATATCATGGTGGTGTGTATGTAGTTGTGGTGAGACCCACACCATCTGAGAGGCAGGTGGCAGCAGTGGACCCAATGGTCATGGAAGAGGGGAGTTATCCCGAGGGGTGGCCACCCATCGGGTACTGTTGGATAACCAGTCTAGCACTAGGGAAGAAGTTTTTTCATATAGACATGTTTGAGAGTGTTGTCATCCCAGAGGCATAGGACATCAAGGATGTAAACAGACAATTCCTCAACTCTTCGTAGATGGGGCACCAAGTTAACCATCTCAGGATGGATATTCTATGGATCAGTCTATTTAGGGATGACCTTTTAGTATCCCTTGCAGAGGGGGAGAAATACATTGCAGATATAGTGGTCTTTGTGTGCTCTTGAGGTGCTCTACGTCCAATGATAGATCGAGTGAAGGTGCTTCTCGATCTAATGGCTCCTCCCTAGTTTTTAGTGTCCCTATTGAGATATTTATTCCCTCTATCATATAAATTAGATGAGTCCTCAAGGGGGGAAAATTTCAGTGATGGGATCCATTTAGAGGAGGGTGTGGTCACAGACTCCAAACTAGACGAGTTTTCTGAGGCTTTTAGGTAAAACCATAAACCAATTCCCCATTGTCTTCATCTAGGTCATTCAGAACTTCTCACCTATAATTTTACCCTTGAATGAGGGCCGCATATGAAAGACTCGCTCTCGCACAACAGCAGATGTGGCTGTGCGTACTTCTGGTTCCGCACCCGCGATGAGGGCGATCACCGCGCCTAGCAAGGCTTCGATACCCAGGGTGGCTCTCCTAGAGTATTCAGAATTCCCAACAATATATACAGGGCTATGCCTTAGGGTCCTAATGGAAACAACATAGGGGAGAGACCAAATGTTTGATCTCTGTAATCCTCATTCATTGAAAATATTACAATTGTTCATTCAAACATGCCAATCAACCTTATTTCATTCTCACTTGCGTAGTTCTCCAAATGTTGTGGGATGCCTTGGTGAGGGATGTGGGAGATCAAAGAATTTTCTTTCCCTTGGGAATACTAATGGCCCTAGAAGTTCACATCCAAAATGACCAAGCTATAGGCCTCAAAAACATGGGTGGGACCAATCAACATGATACCGCCTGAAGTTATCGAGGTGGAATTTGAGTACAAGGATAAATCGGAAGGCAGGATTCCTTATCTACTTGATCTAAAAATCGATTAAGACCCTACCAACAAGTTTCTAGAGGTGTTCCCAACATATGAACCTTCCAAACCTATGGTCAGGGACAATAAGGCTTCTAATGAAGTAGACAACAAGATCTTACATCGCCGGTCATAGAAACAAATCAAGTGCTTCATCGAGGAGACTCTTCAAGTGAGATGGATAGGCAAAATAATGAGGCTTTGTTCGTAGCAATGTCAGTTGTGTGTTGGGGTAGTGGATTCCAAATGTAATCATATTAACAACTGAAAATTCAAGGAGGATAATGTTTATTAACATGATTTTGGCCTTGGTGTGGGAAGGAAAAAATAAGAAATCAACAAACATCAATAGGATCCCAGAGGCCATATGTGGGATTCAGTGGTTTTTGGCTTGAGTGAAATAGAACTATGCTATCCTGAATGCACAATTAGAGCTCGTATTGATCCTGATGATCAGTAGGAAGAGGCCATGGAAGGGATCAAGTGAGCTTATGAGGTGATGTTTATCATTCAAACCAACATGGAGCAGGCCCATATCATGGGTGATGAAATACACCACATCACTGTCGAGGAGGAGCAGGAGCCGAATAGTAGACAATGGATCCTGGATGCCACAAGCTAGAGAGTGGTGGAGTTGGAACACAAAATTGATGTGGTCAACCCATCCATGGGAGGGGCCAATCCTTGGGTACTATAATGTGTGTAAAGTCATAAATGTACATTCTTGATTTAATTTTTTATTTTGGATCTATGTCTGAGATCTATTATTTATTTTGGTTTACAATATTTCCAACATATTTTTGAAATATCCAGTGATTAATCCCTAAGATCATAGTGGTCGTGCCCGATGCGAGGGAAAACAGATTACTTCATTGTTATTCCATCTGAATATGAGAGTTCTGACCAAACTTTGGGCATCCAGGGTTTGAACAACCAATCTAGAATTTCAAGAAGAAAGAGGGAGGACTTATTGGATGATGAATTTCTAAAAATAGTTGAAATTATTTTTTCCTAATGTTCTCTAGTGGATGAGTGGGGTAATGTTTGGGGTGTTAGAATAAATCATAACATATGGGAGTGGAATGTAGGAATTTCAATGCTCAAAATTTAAAACATCATAGGGGTAGTGTGAAGATGAAGGATATCTATTAACATTGTTCAAAAAAATAAGTATCCCCATTGTGTTAGCCTGAAATGGGGAAATAATGAAGGTCCACCACTGACCATATCTGAAACATGGGGCCTGACTCAAAAATGTTATCCATTAGTGATTTGGAATTTTAGCCTAGGATAGTAGGTGATCCATAGGCTGAGCATCCATATTGTTAAGGGGATGCTTTACATGTGAAAGAGAAAGAGTGTCTAAATAAATGGTATTCTATTCATGGATGGTGGAGTTATGTGTTTGATCAGAGGATGTTTAAAAATATTTAAATTATACCACCATGGTTCAAAAATATTTGGTGGCCACATCAGTCTAATCTAGAATGATACCTATTTCCAAACATGAATTCTATTGTATGGAGTTGGAATTCCTTTTATATTTACATTATACTAATACAAATGTAGAATCGAATAGTTTATCATCATCTTACATGGAAGTTGCACATAGTTTTAAGGTCATACTCCCTGGACCATGGCTAACAGTTTAAAGTCATGATGCATGAATAGTAGGCTCTTTGTTTAAGGTCATAGAGACTATATTGTAATCTAGATCATGATTCGGAAAGGGTTAATGGACCTAGGTCTTAGCCTGAGGAAAAATGCTAGGACGTCACTATGTATCCCATATTAATGAGAAACAAAACTATTTATTAAGCATATCATGGTCTAAGAACAACACTGGTAGGGTAAACACTCTCTAGGGTGGAAGATAACACACCCCACATTTATCATGGGGCATCATAATCTTGTCCAGGGTAGAGGCCTCAATTTGAAGTCTTGTATAAAGGATATGGCTACCCATAATGAAAATGTGTGGTATAGTACATACTCTGATGTGAATGAGGATTATAAGAGTCAACACCACACCGCAAGCTCTCATGAAAATCCATAGGATGAGGGACATAAGTTAAAACTAGTTTGGGCCAAAGAGGTAATGTTCAGGTGTTCATATGTATCCCTTAAGGATGGAAATCAAGCCACATGTTGTTTTGAGAGTGAATTTTAATGGTATGTGGGATGAAAGGCATGGGTGGTATGGATGCGCCAATACACAACCTACCACATCTATTAAGCACATATGAGTCATGATTGATATGTGAAATAGGAATTACTGGGGGGGTATTTCCTCGTATAGGGAGGCACACATAGGGTGAAATGGGATGATAGGTGAATGACTTCCCAAAATCATTTACTCACCTTCTTAACACACATAGATTTGCGGTGGTGTAAAACCGAGTATGTGAGAATTCCTATTAAACATAAGTGAGTGGAAAAATTTGATTCATGATGCCCGAGATCTGGATCGCAATGATGGTGGTATGATGATAATGTATAACTGTTTTCCATGTTCAAAACACAACATCTATATCTCATTATCCTGGCATGGGGATTTTTAAATGATGGTCGACCACCAACCATGTTCAAAACGTGGGACAAGTCACATAATAACATCCATGGTATTCTAGCACGTTGGCCCAAGATGGTTGGTGAGCCAATGTGTCATGAGAGTGGGCAATAAAGGGGGTACCATTATATGTGTAAGAGGATGGATATCCAAATAAGGGGATCATGAAATGTGAACATGAAACGATAGAATGCCCACTTGAATACATAACAGTTTGGGTTATTTTCCCCAACACATTCAAGGGCGCCAATAAGATGTGTATGATAGGGTAATTATAATCCCATTATAATTACAAGTGTCATGGGGTTGCATGCTCCTAGATTATGGTCAAAGAGTAAACCATTAAGAGGGGATGAGGTTTGATGAACTGTGTGTAGGGTGACAATGTTTCCAAACCCAATGTGTAGTTCCCATAGGGAGAATATAGTTTAGGGATATTGATCTCAGAATAGCTTGGGAAGGGAAAAGGGAGGCACATAGTGTAGTCGTTACTGCCACACCACATGCTCCCAAAAGAGTCGGGTATAAGGGACAAAAAGAGAGAGGATTTAGGATTCCTAGGGCTTGTCCCATAGACAGGATGTCTGAGTGTACTTACATATATCATGAGGATGGGAATCATTCCATACGTAGTTCTGGAAGATTTAATGTTTTTAATGACTAAGGCGAGGACGCCGAGAGATATTAGTTTATGGGATTAGATCTCGGACCGTAAATGGTAGGGGGGAAACTCATGGTGTGGTAATTACAAAACCAGATGTGACTGAGGATGGTAGGAATTCATACCACACCATGTGCTACCCAGAGGGATTTTAGTTCGAGAGACCGAAAATGGAAGGTGGGATAGGGCCGAGGAAATGTGGGTACAAAATTCCTATGTTACCTATTATGATGGGGATCAATCAGGAAGTAGTTCAAAATGTGGAATGTTAGTTTACCAATGCCAGGGATAATAATGTCAGGTGGGTTTGGCCCATGAACCAAAATAAGCGGAATTGGATAGATCTTGTTTTTTCTTTAAGATGGATGTGTGTGTTTTTTTGTGATGTATCAACCATAGGATCAATAATCCAGGGGTCACTATAGAAATCAATCCATATGTAAGCCTCGAAAAATGTCATGGTGAAGAACAGATACCAAACATGATGTCCTCTAATGTGATGATAAAATGATGCGGTGTAGTTTTTCATCGTCCGACCATGATGATAATGTAATTGTTTTAGATCATATGATAAGACCAGACCATGTATCATAGTGTTTCTCAAAAAATCCGAAATGGTATGAAGGCATGTGGGACCACTCTTCATTATTTAAGGTCATATGGCTTGACCACACACATATAAAAGAGGTCTTGAAGTGAATGCACAAAGCATGATAAAGAATACCAGATGTGAATGAGGATGAGGTCCACATCACACCACGGGTAATTCCGGGGATGAAATATTAGGAAAACATGGCCAAAAATAGGTCATAGAACATGGGGATGAACCTTAAGATGAAAGAACTATGTGTTCCTACATATCCAAATAGTATGGGAATCACGCCACATGTAGTGTTGAGACTGCTATTTAATGTCATTGGGGACAAGAGGCGGGAGAGACTAGATGCTAAAAGTGGTGTACGCGGTGATAATATTGAACAACCAATTTAAATGAGGACACAATCCAAAACACACAACACCATGTGATAAAATGATTTTTGGGAAAAAATCCATAACAAAAGAGACACTCAAGAGAACCTGAGCAGGACCCAAGGGAGAACAGTTATGGTGTTATTACATGTCCCATAAAGATGAAAATGAAGATATATTTATTTATATAAGTGGAAATGTAGTTTAACGTCATGTTGTAAGGATGTTATATAGATCCAATTTTAGGATCCTAGATCTTAGACAAAGGAGGTGAGACTCTTCCAAGTTGGTGTAAACCTCATAGAAATCCCTAATCCCAAATGAGCTAAGATCCATGTGAGAAAAAACGGGTGACAATTGTCATTGTGACACATGGAATAAAGGGAGTGGGGGAAGTGGTGTGATGCCTCGAATGACACCTCACCATGGCTTCTTCTAACTAATGCACAAACGCGCACTGTAGGATAGCTCCAAAAGTCTCAAAATTTCACTTGGACATGATAGAATAGAAAATTATGTGAATCATGTCACCAATATTTAAGGCATGATGGAGGTGGAATGAAGATAGAGGATAATTGTTTTTTGTTTTTGAAACATAGAATCCAGGTCATGTGACCTGAAATTGGAATAACCAATAAATGTTGACCTTTGGCCGTTTTCACAACGCGGGACTTGTATGAATTTGTCTTTCAAAAATTCTCCATGGCGTTGGCCCTATATGGTAGGAGGTAACTGGGGATTAGTATCCATGTCATTCAAGATTCCTTGTGAATGTGAAATATGACAGAATCCTAATTGAAGGTGAACATGAAGCATGAAAATGGGTGGGAACATGTCTACGTAAAATCCAAAACTCTCAATCCTGAACAAAAGTGCTCTTAGACACATTAGTAAACTTCCAAAGAGGTGGTGGTACATGGAGTGGTTGTTAAAAAACTAACATGAATGAGGGAATAAGATCATACCCCATCACATAACCCCCCCCCCCCCCCAACTCCTAAAATACTTGGGACAAGGGACCATTGAGATGAGGTTTCTAAGAACCAAGGCAAGACATGAAGATGAAACGTACAAGAATTCCAACGAATATCATGAGGATGTTATTAAATCCATACATAGTTCTGGGGGTGCCATGTAGTTTAACATCTTGTGGTAAGGATAAAGATTATAGGGATAGGCCTTAATGAGTAATATGTATGGTGTGGCGAATAGCCAATGAAAATGAGGAAAGAATCCCACATTCTCTACACCATTAATAATTCTTGGAGAGAGATCAGAGCAACAGGCCAAGAAAAATGATAGCTTATTCTCAGGCTGGACCCAAAGAAAAAATGTTTGAGTTATCCTATGTATCCCAAGAGAAAGGGAATAATTCCATCCATAGTTCGTTGAGATGTTGTTATGTTTAACATCCTACGACGAGGATGTGGTAGATCATAGATTATGGTCATAGAGCTCAGATCATAAATACCTAGTTTAATTTCATGTGTATGGAACATATGGGTAGAAAGGATGGATCACCATGCCTACCATGTGGGGGACCATAGATTGGAAAAAATGACTGAGGATTGCTGATGACCATAATCGCTACACAGAATCCCTATTATTTCATGGAATGAGGACAAGCAATGATTGTTAAATGCTGATCATAAACTCAATGTGGGACATGTATCAATTTTTCCTCCATAATCCTTGAGGATGTTGGCCTGAAACAGTAGGAGAGCCTTGGGGCCTAGCATCAACGTTGTTTGGGTGGTACTTTTGGATGTAAGAGATAGAGTAAACCCAAATGATATGACCCATAAATTGTGATAATAATGAACCTGATTTTCCTTGTATTTTTTATAATTATATGAAAATATTATGAGTATTTGAAAATTTATGGCGCATGATTTTGATGCCCAGAGTACCCAGAATGAAATTATGAACTTTTTTTGGGTACGTTTAGTAAACATGCAAGAGGGTTTTTGTAAATTTTGAAACAGTGCTCGGAATTGAAATCTAAGGACACTATTGAGCTCAGAGCGCCTGTATTCTCTTAAATAGACCTTCACCTTGACCATAGTAGGTCAAGGGAGGATGTTAGTTTTTGTTCTTTTCATGGGAGAAAATAAAATAAAATAGATTTATTTTATATCTTAAATCTAATACTCCCTATTTGAATTCATTGGTGGGGACCACCCGCCCATTTAACACCATCATTAATGAGGGAGGTGACTATAGGTTTCCTTTCCAATTAATTATACCAACATCAAATTAATTATTGTGCAAAATCCAATTAAATTAAAAAACATAATATAATAGTTTTACTCCTAATTTTCTGGATATTGGAGAATGAAATCTTATGTGGGTGTGGGAACCATGTAGTAGGCTGTAACATGAGAATGAAATCTTATGCGGGTATGTGCGTTAGGATCCTACACGGGTATGTTCTTTGGGATCTTACGTGGGACTATGTTCCAGTATCCCACTTGGATATACTCTAGGAATCCATATGGGAATAATCTAGGATCCTATGCGGGTCTACTGTACTAGGATCTTATGTGGGTGTGATTATTTAGGATCCTACATGGGTCTGCCTCTCAATAGAGTAATATGATTTAGTAGTTACATCTAATCATCTTTACTACCATAACTATGTTATACCTAGTGTGAGCTGAGTATTTAGCTTTGTGGTACACTTTTTTTTATGATGACTTTGTTGTATATTTCTGTGTGGCGTTACTTATGTGGTACTACCATTGTGGTCCTCAACATCATGGTATTCCTTCCTTCAGGGAACAGTTGAGCTTTGGGATTTGAGTTGGGCCATATGTTTCCCCATGATTGAGATGGTTATACATGATAACTTTTGTATATGTATGGGCATATACCTAAGTATGTTTGTCAGTTGTTTTCATGCTTTGTGGTTTATCCTTTTTTCATTTTGGGAGACCTTCGAGGTTCCTGTGGTCTCTAATGAGTTTCGTTATAGTCACCCCTGCACGAGCTTTGCCCGCACGTTGTTGTGTTTGGTGCAGATGACAGAAAATTATGATTTAGGACGAGAGTACTAGAACTGATTGTAGCTCATATTAGGAAATTATTCAAGGTGTACTGTAGAGATGACTATTCGAGAGTTGTACCTACCCATCATGTTGTATCATCGGCGGGTGATCACATGAGTTGTTTTCAGTTTACTTGTACTTTCTAGTTTTACTTGTACTATTTAGTTGGGCTGGTATTCAAGCCCCCTTTATTTTCAGTACAAACCTTGTTACATTATAGGATAATTTGAGCTTGTATCATACTTCGTACTTAGTTGTGGAAGTTTACAGGTTCTAAAGGTAATGCCTTCCTAATTTTAGGGAATACCCCTTTTGGTGCTAGTCGCCTGCCCTTGGACTATGGATGGCATGCTTTGGGTAGTCACGACAGAGACCCCGAGGGATAGGTTGTGACAAAGTGGTATCAGAGGAGTCGGTTCTACTATAGAAAATTGGACTCTGATATTTTAACAGCAATAGTGTTAAGTGTTATGAGTGTGGTTATCATTTTGTGGAATATAGTGTTGTTTTGGTGGCTGACGTATCCATTCACCAGGAACCTGACTTCTGATTTCTGACTCAGTGCATGAAAACACTGATTTCGTGTGTGTTTGGAAACGTTTTCTTTGTGATCACTTTGTGTATTCTCACAAGGTATAACTTATTGACCTTGAAACACCTATTTCTTTTTAGGAGGCCTCCACACAGACATCTACTTAGGGTTCCAGGATGAGTACCTGATGACAGCCCACTGGGTGATGAGGTTTCGGTGCAGGTCCATTTATCAGTAGAGGCACCAGTAGAGGCACCAGCGGTACCATTACCTGTTGTGCTGTCGACGAAACTAGCCTCAACAGCATAGAGTGAATGCCGCTTGAGCATGTTTCATGAGTTCTAGCGCTAGAGGCCACCCTGGTTTAGGGATGAGGCGGACCCATAGACCGCTAAGGATTGGCTAGAAGCCGTAGTGAGAGTCTTCCGACTATTAGGAACACTAGCTGATCTCATGGTGATCCTTGTTGGCCGTCTTCTATTGGAAGTAGCAGGTAGATAGTGGAGCATGATGCTCTAGGTTCACGACGAGGTGACATTTCTCTGGGAAGACTTTGAGAGAATGTTTTGGGTAGAGTTTGTCCCAGCGACCCTTCGTGAAGTGCACATACATGAGCTTCTTCATTTGAAGCAGGTCAGCATGACTGTGGCTCAGTACTCAGTGAGTTTCATCGACCTCTCATTCTACTCCACTGATATAGTGCTAGACCCATTATTCAAGGCCCAAATATTTGAGCAGGGGCTCATGCAGAAGATCCAGGCTTTGATGATTTATCATAGCATTCTAACGCAGGTAGGCATATTAGAGAGAGCCCTCTTAGTGGAGAGTTTTATTGCTAAGCAGTAAACAGTATAGAGACCCTCCACCGGTAATCACTTAGAAGAGTCTTCTGTATCTGGCAGCAGATATTTGTCACAAAGGTTGAAGAGGACAAGACCTATAGGTGGACGACTGATGGATTCAGGGTCGCTTATGCAGGGCACCTAAGACAGAGCCTGTCATGTGAGGAGCAGGCATTGTTACCCATGTGGCGGGAAGGGTCACATGGCTCGGGATTTCCCGACATTCCATACAGATGAATAGAAGATGTTCGACAGACCACCCAGGCAGATACAAAGGTTTGACTGAGGAGGTCCATCGGGAATAGGAAGACGTGGCAGAGGAGATCACCGTGCAGCTGGTTGTGGGGAACAATTCGAGGTGTTACTTCCACCACCACTAGGTGGTCTTACCCGACCTTAGGTATCAGGTGGGAAAGGGCAATTTCAACTCCAGGAAGTTGAGGCCTACGATCCCGGCACCCCGGAGATTATATGTGGTACGATCTATGTCTACTCCACCATATCTGTTGTACTTATAGACACATGGGCCAATAATTATTTTATTTCCTCTTCCCTCATTCAGAGCTCATAGATTTCGGTGGATCCGTTGGATTGATCCTCACATCTAGAGAATCCAATGGGAAAGGATTCAATGATTACACAGTAGTGCCGGTAGTGTGAGTTTAGTCTATGAGGTGAGAGCTTCAGGTGGAATCTTCTAGTAGCGGCATCGAGGCCTTACAATGTCATCTTGGGCATGAATTGGTTATTAACAGTCCATGCCCATATCGACTGTATTAGGAGAAAATTGTGGTGTATCCATGAGTATGGTACTAGGATTAACATCATCGGCTAGAAGGGAGCCTTTTCAGCACTGGATGGACTTACCCAGAAGAGAGTGTAGTCGATCACTTATCAGTTGCCTAGCCTTACCCTCATAACAGCTGATGTGGAGAGTCCGATATATCCTGTAGTGGTGGACCAGTGCGTGGATGTCTTCCCTATTGATATTACAGGTCTACCACCTCATAGAGAGGTGGACATTTACATTGACTTTTACCCTGAGACAGCACCGATATCTACACCAGAATATCAGATGGCTCCAATGGAGCTTTGTGAGCTGCGGGTACAGCTGGAGGACTTATAGGGGAGGGGGTTCATTTGGTCTAGTGTTTCCCTTTGGGTAGCCCCGATTTTGGTTTTCATGAAGGCGGATGGGAGCTTTAGACTTTGTGTTGACTATCGGTGCCTAAACTAGGTTTCCATGAAGAATAAGTACCCACTCCCGAGGATTGACAACCACTTTGATCTACTAAATGGAGCATAGTGGTTCTCGAAGATAGACCTCGGATCAGGCTATCCCTAGCTCATATTTGTGATAGGTTTATATAGAGATGAATCACCTTTATCAGCATTGATGAAGTAGGGGAAACCCTTCATGAGGTCATAGATTTGCCAGTATTTTTTTCATGAGCTGAGGTAGAGGATGACTAGTTCCCCCATCTTAAGGATACCAGAGGATGGAATTGGGTATGTAACCTTTTGTGACACATCAGGGACTGGGCCTGGATGTTTCCTAATTAAAAAGTGAGAAATTATCACATATGGTTCTCGACAGATGCGATAGCAAGAGCAGAACTACACTACCCATGACCTTGAGTTAGTAGTGGTGGTCTTCGCCTAGAAGATGTGGTGACACTATCTGTCTAGTGAGCATTCTACAGTCTACTCTAATCACTAGAGTCTCAGGTATATCTTCTCCCAGAATGAGTTGAACCTGAGACAATAGAGTTTTCTTGAGTTCCTCCAGGACTATGACTTCAAGATAGTATTTACTCTTGGGATAAGGAACGTTGTAGTAGACGCACTCAGCAAGAGATTTGGTATACAACAGCTGGGTGAGGTGACGTAGTAGCTAGATTTTTTGAAGATATTATTTGTGGAATGAGATGGAGTTTATTTTATTCAATATCTTACAATCACTCCACCACTTCTTCAACAAGTCAGGGAGGCGTAGCATGGGGACATTTACTGCAAGGCTCAATGTGCTCAGATATCCACAAGACATTCACCTGAAGGATTTTCTGAAGGTGGGGAGCATGACATCCTTTTCAGAGGAAGTACTATTGTACTAGTGTCACTTTGGGAGGAAATGTTGGGGTATTATCACACATCCCATATAGTGGTAAATCCAGGAGTGGTGAAGATGTACCAGGACCTCTGACGATAGCACTGGTGGCTGGGAATGAAAAAAGAAGTAGCATAGTTTTTCAGTCGGTGCCTCACATATCAGTAAGTGATGGCAGTGCATCATGTACTAGCAGACATAGTTCATCCTTTAGAGGTCCCAGAGTGTAAGTGGGATGGAATATCCATGGACTTCATGATAGGACATCCATATACATCCAGGGGTCATGATTCTATTTGGGTGATCATCGACCGACTCACCTTGTCTGCCCACATCCTTCCAATCAGAGAGCTGGGTTTAGTAGAGAGCTTGGGATGCCTCTATTTGAAAAAGATTGTGCAGATACATGGAGTAATCTCAGTGATTTTGTTCGATCGTGATGCATGTTTCACTTCCAGTCTATGGAAGGGGTTGCAGGAGGCTTTCAGGATGCAACTTCCTTTGAGTACCGCCTTCCATCCATAGATGGATGGCCACATTGAGTGGACCAATCACAACCCTGAGGACATGTTGTGTGCTTGTGTCCTCAACTTTATTCGCTGCTGGGTGTATCACTTGCCTTTGGTGGAGTTTTCATACAACAAATATCACTCCACCATTGGGATGGCCCCATTAGAGGCTCTGTACGGCCGACCCTACAGATCGCATTTGTGCTGGACTGACCCATGGGGGTCAGCACTCATGGACCCATAGATTTTACATGCTACAATGGAGAAGGTTCAAATCATCTAAGAGCAGATGAAGACTGCACAGAGTAGGCATAAAATCGAATTCTGATAAAAGATGGAGGCCTCCGATGTTTGAGGATGGAGGCAATGTTTTTCTGTAGGTCTCACATCAATGAGGTTTGGTGAGCTTTGGCCAGGGTGGAAAGTTATCTGTGAGGTTCATCGGACCAATTAAGTCCTCAACAGAGTTAGCAAGGTGTCTTACCACATAGCTCTTCCACCTCAGTTGCACCAGGTGAAGGGCATTTTTCCACATATCCAAGTTGAGGAGATACATGCATGACCCATCCCACGTCATCGACCATGGCAAGCTGTACATAAACGATGGGGATATATTTACAGAGGTTATAGTACAGATTGAGTAATTATAGGAGCAGGAACTTCGTGGGTGGTCAATACCTCTGGTTCATGTTCGCAGGAAGCACAGGAACCTTTAAGAGAGCACATGGGGAGGGAGACTCAAATACGTGCTCACTACCCCCACTTGTTTCCTTAGTTTATTTTGTGGATTTTGGGGATGAAAACCCCTGAGGTAGAGAGAATGTAATGACCCGGATTTTTCATTTTTTTAATTATATATGAATATTACAAGCCTGTGAATATTGATGGCACCTGATTCTGATGCTCGGAGTGCTCGGAATTAATTTCTGAATATTTTTTTCATGTTCATTTAGTAAATATGGGAGTGGATTTTTGTAACTTTTAAACCGGTGCTCGAAATTGAAATCAGAGGACACTGTTGAGCTCATAGTTCCAGTATTCGCAAAATAAGTCTTTCACCTCGACTGTTGTAGGTCGAGGGAGGAAATTAGTTTTTGTGCTTTTCGTGAGAGAAAATAAAATAAACTATCTTTATTTTATTTCTGAAATTGAATCCCCCCAATTTGAATACAGTGGTGGGGACTACCCAACCGCTGATCTCCCTCTTTAATGAGGGAGGTAACTCTTGGTTTCTTTTCTAATTAATTGTTCCAACATCCATTTAATTAATATTCCAACTCCAATTAAATTAATAATCTTAATTTAACAGGTTGGATCATAATTTTTTTGAGTTTGGGGAAATGGATTGTAAAGGGGTATTTGGAGAGAGCTTTGGAGAACATTCTCCAACAAGGGAAGTCCTCCAACAAAGAATGCCATTCAGAAATGAATAACAAGGAGCTGACATTGTAGTGTCTTGCAGGAGCGACGAATGATGACTCTTCAATGATTTCAGCTACTTCCTCGCACCACCTCAAATGGAAAATCGATGTTGGGATTGTTGCTTTTGTATACCATATACACATTTTTGACATTGTTCTTGATTAATGAACTACTATGTCGCTTGCTACCATTCTAACGGATAGTGTGAGGGCTAAACGAACACAGCACAACCTCTCCGCAACCCTTGTGGATTTTGGTTATCTTCGCGGCTTGTTTTTAGGTAGATCAATTTCCAAACGTGGTGGTATTGAATCAATGGCGATGTAGTGAGATGAGTGCAACAATCTATAGAATAAAAAACGGGCCACAAGGGCACGCCCAGTGGCCCAAGGAATGTCGCTGGAAACCGGTGCCGGTGACTGGTGCCAGAAGAGCTCGATAGTGGCGACTGACACTCCGGTCGGCAACGACGACAGTGGTGGAACGACCGCGCTGCTAGAGAAGGGCCGGGGCCCGTCGGCAATGACAGAGAAAGGGAGGTGGATGATGCTCGGATGGCTACGTGAAGGGGGTGGCGGCGCACGTCCACATTTCCCAGAATGTAGGGGTTGCGGCACAAGTCCATAGTGGGGAAGGAGGGGTGGCCATCTTGTAACACCCCAAGATTTTATAGTGTGTTATTTCTTCAAAATAATTCAATAACTTTCACTACACGCAACAACAAGTTCAATCGCACCATGACTTACCAAACAAGCTGTTCAAAAGAGGTTATGAATAGTGTTAACTAAATTTTAAACTTTATATAATCCTTATAATTTTAGAATCCATATTATGAGTTTCTTAGATATAATGAAAGAACAAATTCATTTTCAGTATTGCACTTTTATCAACTTTTAATAGTGAACCCTTTTTAAATACAATATATTAAACTTTTTGACTAAATGGGGACATCAAAAATTTAAAATGAAACATCCCAAGCTTCCACGGTACGCTTTCTTTGAATAATACAGTAGTGTGTGTTGTACGCAACCTTGAGTTTTAACACACACCACAACTAATCAAACTAGCCGTTATGAATATTAATACCTAATTTTTGAAATTATATATATTTTATATTTGAAAATGGACTTCATTTTTGGATTCGGAATATCGAATTTATCCTAGGGTGAAATTTTGGTACTTTTCGGATAACTTTTATATTTTGATGAATAGTGAAAATTACTAAATTTTAATTAAAAACAACTTTTTTAATCAAAATAATTAATAGTGATAAATTGTGAATTTGAGTGGTTTTAAAGTATATTTAGAATATATTTTTACCATTTAATATAATTTTGGTCATTGGACATAATTTTACAATTAAACCGAACATAAACAAGTGTCAATCTTTTGATAGTTATTACCTCTTAAAAACACGCTTTTTGTTTTGACAGCGGGAATTAATTTTAAATTAATTTCTGCCACTTCTGTGTTTTGAATTTAGGAAAATGGACTCCATATTTGGAATCAGGATGTTCAAATTGTGTAAATAGGTAACTTTTATTTTTAGACATTTTGAATAGTTACTGTGGTAAATATTTTATTTACCATGGTTAAAGGGTAAATCCGGTAAATAAGGGTTAAAAAAATAATATTATAATAATACAAAATTACCCTAAAACGTGTCCTAACCTTATTGGTGGACACATACCCGACCATGGGCATCCTTGGGTCAATTTGGGGACCCCTTGGAGCCACTTGTATGTGGTAGGGACACATTATATTAATAAAGTTAAAATAAAAATAAAAATGGCATAAGCTTACATTTTTTAGAAGAACAATTTTTACATAGGGTTATACATGTTGGATTTTCGATTATAAATATTCATTAGAAAGCTAAAAAGATTTCCTACATAATGATTTTTTATTTATAATTTTTAGACATTAAATAATGTATTTTATTTATGACACAATGATGATGAAATAATTACTAAAATAGTAAAAAATTAACATAATTGATATTATAAATACCCAAATAAATATAATATGAAACTTTTAATGAATTACACTAATTTTCTAGGATAATATGATATATTAGGATTGATTTAATTGACTTTTTTCGAAGTAATAAATCTGTTATGAGTTTCACAAAAATCAACTATTGAATAGTGTCAAAATTGACATAAAAGAGTTCTTAAAACAAATATTATATTATTAATTGATATTAAATTCCTAAAAATCTAAGTTTCGGCCAAGAGACTTATATTATGATAGTTTAATCATTAATGGACCACTTGGGGGTCTCTTGGATGTATATAGTAAGTTTATTAACCATATTATATAAAAATACAAAGAGACATTGTAAAAGTGAAACTAATTAACTTAGAGTTAATACTTAAAGATAAGGTTAATATAATTACCCAAACCTGTCTAAATTCTATTGGATGAGTTGTTTTCGACCTATCCCCACCTCATCCTTTGAATAGTCAACTTTGGAGCCTTTGGAAACCGAATATGAATTTATTATAAATTAATATTTCTAGCTTTTCCAAAAGTGCCCCTCACCCCCTCTTATAAAAGGGCACTCATCCTTCTCTTTTCCTCACACATCTCAAGCCACTTGTCTCGTCCAAACTCTGCCCAAATAAGCTCCCCACATCCCTCTCCTCCTCCTTGAAGCTTCCCCTTAGGCAGAAAGCATTTCAACAAGTCCTTTGGTTCCAACCAAAGTGAGTTACCTAAATTAAAGGTAACGATTTCTCTTAAATTATTTTCATTTATTTTGCTTCTTCAACCCCCAAACTCTTTTTATTTCCTTTCTTTTGTAACAACACCAGTATCCTAAATATAGTAGGATGTTGTTATAAGAAGTATTAAAACTACACATACACACAACTCCATCTAATGGATGATGAACATAATGTTTCTGTGGATGGAAAACTAACGCCTCACGAAACGATGATTGTTCAAATACATCGTACCGCCTCTCATGGTGGCCATTATGATGGAACTGTAATTAAATATGATGTTAATGATATATATTCTATATATAAGCTTCTGTAATTCCATTTTATTTCATACCATTATTCGTTTCATGTTGTATATACATACGATAATTTCATTTGAGGAAGTGCGGACTACCGCCCCCTTAAAATGATATGACTCGTTCATACCACACATGGAATGTATAAAGGATGGTGTTAATGAACTTAAGTAACATATATAAAATATTATATTATACTGGAATAGTAATATACCTATGTATCATTTGTATTCGATTCTTTTAAAATAAAAATTAAATGGAAGTAGCGTTCGTGCGTACGTACGGACTACCGTCTCCACGAACGCGATGAGATTCATTCTCCATCGTATCCATTCAAGTATAATTATCATTTGATGATTTAAAAATGATGTTTAAGGACTTGATACCATTCTGGATTTGAATAATATACAACTTATCCTTTACAAACATGTCTTACGTAACAAAACATACAAAATCAAACAAGTAAGTTCACACCCGAAACAGCGATAATACTAAGATATTATTATCAAATCAATATTAAAAGATCATATATGATATCATATTAATGTATATGATTCTTGTATAATTTAATAACAATTATTTCACCATTATAAAGGAGGTTAACCTACCCCAACCAAGGAAAAGAACAATGTAAGGGTTTATTTCACAATCTCTTCATTATCCGAGGTTGTTTATACGTAATAATCTACTGGGATATCTTTATCATCCACATCCATGTTTCTTAAAAATGTATTTCAAAACATTTTTACTATTTGCAAGAATATGGGTTAAAGTCATTTATACACTTGTTTGACTTTTTATAAGAGGTTTATAAAGGAATCTTTCCGTCATTTTCAAAACAAGGTCCTTTTTAACCTTTTCGACAGAATTGAGGTAAGAATGTTTTTTTAACTTATACGGCGAGTGCGGTTATTTTACGCCGTTATAAAATCTTCAAAGCTTCCCTTACAATATTATAAGAATATTTTCAAAGAAAATGTTTTATTTCATATGGATCTTAAATGATTTCAAAATAAAAGGAGATATTTCTTTAAAAAGAATATTGATTTCATCTATGTCAACATCCTTTGATGGATTTTAAGATTATTTGAAGTTGATTTATTATGATACAAAACTTCTATATTGTATTGAAGGTTTTGTGATATGTTTGACTGTGGATACCATTCATATTTTATGGTGAAATTATTTACATTTCGTATGCTAGTTTTAATACGAATGTTTATGTTATGTTTAAACCTTTTCATATGGGAATGCATTGGACTTAATAAGTGACGGGTGGAGCCCGCTATAGCTCCTCGATGCATCGGTAGGTCTCATGAGACAAACTAGTGTCTTGGCACAAGGCCTTGACAAAATCTTATTTTTAGTCTTGGCACGAGGCCTTGACTATGTGGTTATGATAGTCTGGCATTATGCATTCCAACATTATGAAAGTGGTTAATGATTTTTTTCATGTGATTATTCGATTAGTAGAATATCCATGTGAATAAGTAAATGGAATTATTTCATTTTATTTATGCCATACCATGTTGAAAGTTCATGTTTGAAAGGATTTTGTTTTAGTTATACATTTCCTTAAAAGTTTATTCTTATTTATGAAATTTTCCGCTATATTGTTATCCTTACTGGGCATTTGAGCTCACCCCTTTTCTATGTTTTATTATTCCCAGGAAGTGAAGAAGTAAATTATGAATGACCTACAAGGATTTTATGAGGGGATAATAGTGTGGTCTATTGAGACATTATGTTGTTGTAGTAGTTTTTCATTTTATAATGTAATGTAAAACTTATGAATATATCTGGAATTTTCCAAGGCTACTAAACAAATCGGTCTTTCGAGATTTGATCTTTCTTATGATCATGCCAATGTTATGTAATAATGCACCGACTCTAGGCAACTAGGGTCGGGGCGTTACAGTTGGTATCAGAGGAAGTTTAGTACAAACCTTGGAAGCTAGATTTAGATAAACTCTGATTAGAGCACGTAGACCTAAGATGAACTTTGAGGATTAGTATAGAAGAACTTCCTAGAATTTTGGTATTGTAGAGATTTTGTGAGTTTTTCAAGCAATACATCCCTGTCTGGATACGAGCAGGTAGAGGCGGCTCTGGCACAGATGTACCTAGGGGTAAAACCCGAAAACACCGCTTTGAGCTAGACTCGAACGGGAACTGGTGCACGACAACGGGCCTTGCTTCACTCTTGGTTACGACACTCCCGGGGGATATGCTTAGGATAACTCTCATTTTCTTTACAAATCATTATGAAGGGTTTATGAGTATATACTTCCTCAAAGAAAACATTTTTATGATTATGGATTATATCCATAAATAGTTCAATTTATGTTAAGTGTTTTATAAGTATGGGATTATGTATTTTGATTCATAAACTGATCTAGTTTATGCCATTGTTTAGAAATGGCGCCCAGTAGAAGGAATGAGAACTCTAGCAATGCACATGATACAAAGAGAAAGAAGGATCATATATTTTATGGTCTTAAGCCAGAATTTACAAGAGAAATAGTCTCGCATGTATTATCATCATATGAAGAAATAATATCATGTGTTGATAAGATAAGTAAAGAGTTTACTGAGTCCTATGGATTTGAAGGGAAGCAAGAGAAGAAAAGGATGGAAGAGAGAAATATGGATAAACGGAAGAGGGGAAAGAATAATTTTCCCATATGTGGTAACTGTAGAAAGAAACACCCTGGAACTTGCCTGAAAGGAATGGGAGTTTGTTATAAGTGTGGAGGAAAAGGGCACAAAGTACGTGACTGCAAGGGTAAGAAAATGGTTTCAAATGTACAATGCTTCATTTGCAAGGAGTTTGGACACTATGCGAACCTATGTCCCAGTCATCAGACTATGCCGCAAATGATGCTATTGGATAATAATCAAGTTATGATACTACCACAGATGAAGAGGAATGATTAGAGTTCTTATGTTGATTATGTCAATTGAATGTTGTATCAACAATGTACTTGTTATAATAATATAAGGATTGTACTACAATACTATTTCATTAAGGACTTGAGATTGTGTGGAACAAAGAAAAGTGACTCAATAGCAGGATAAATTTTTGGAAAATTTATAGTTGAGAGAAAGATAAACCATAATATGGTTCTGATACCGAGTTAGTGATTTTAGAATAATACATGATTGATTTGGATAAATTATATTGGATATTATTGACTACCTTGAAACTGATTAATGATTTGTATATTCCATCATTTTTTTGGGGTTTAAAACATTTTTTATTGATGAAGTATATCCAGCATTCTATATGGAATAGGGGAGCATGAATGTAATCAATAAGGAATATGGTAATTCAAGATGTTTCAGTTTATTAAAAGAATACAAGATGAAGGTATTCATATGCTATTACGGCGTAAAAAGGATCTATATTATGTTTACCTTCCTTATAAATGTTGGACTGTGAATTTGGACAGAAGTATTTTGGATAGTTCTAGTTTGGATTATTTTGGATTACCATAAAAGGACAACCCGGAGGTCGGGCGGCAACCCGTCGCGTCCGGCAAGGCTGCGAGACTTGAACCTGCAACCGAAGGGCGACAAGGGTGTATCACCTACCACTGGCCCACGAGATGTCCTGGATTAAATAATGTTATTTTTTTTAAAAGATCTGGTAGATGAATTATAAATTCATTTATTTTGGAACCCTGTACGAATAGTATAAATAAAAAAAATTACATTCTATTATCTTTTAGAGTGAAAGATGAGTTTGTGGTAGAAATTTATTAATGGATAAAACTCTAATTATAAAGTAAGTATATCTCCTTATGATCTTAGCCAATCCCATAAATATATTCCTCAACATTAATAAAAGGAACTTAGAACAAAAATGTTGTCCTAGATGGTACCTTAAATCATCACTAATTCATGGCTTTGGGATTGTTGGCCTTTTCATAGCCATGTTCTCTACCACTCTCCATCAGATAATTGATGGTTAGATTTCTCCTCCATATCCATATTTTCCTACATGGAACCCTAGTATGTGTTATGTTCGGTAATCTTCATACTTTCCACTCTTTGTTTTAAATAGAGGCCTCATTAATTCATTTTTCGATATGGGATTTCAACTAAGATATTTTGAAATGTCAAAAATGTGTTATCCTAATACCCTATGTTTTGTTGAACTGATGGTATTTCAAATCATCATAGATTGATGAATTTAAGGACCTTAATTTTACACTTGTTTGTGATTGATGACCTCAATCACTACCTATAAATATTTACGTTTTTTCCTCCAATTATATGTCTCTAATTGCCACCAATGTTCTCCTAATCGAGATCATAATTTGGTGGTGACCCTTTCATTTCTCTTTTCCTCATATTAAGACTAAATTTTAGTAACCCAATTTCCGATGTGGGTTTTCCCACAAATATATTTTTTTTATTTTCAACCTTTTAATTTCGAAGAACAATTTCAAATTGCGAGGACGCAATTTATTGAAGGAGGGGAGAATGTAACACCCCAAGATTTTATAGTGTGTTATTTCTTCAAAATAATTCAATAACTTTCACTACACGCAACAACAAGTTCAATCGCACCATGACTTACCAAACAAGCTGTTCAAAAGAGGTTATGAATAGTGTTAACTAAATTTTAAACTTTATATAATCCTTATAATTTTAGAATCCATATTATGAGTTTCTTAGATATAATGAAAGAACAAATTCATTTTCAGTATTGCACTTTTATCAACTTTTAATAGTGAACCCTTTTTAAATACAATATATTAAACTTTTTGACTAAATGGGGACATCAAAAATTTAAAATGAAACATCCCAAGCTTCCACGGTACGCTTTCTTTGAATAATACAGTAGTGTGTGTTGTACGCAACCTTGAGTTTTAACACACACCACAACTAATCAAACTAGCCGTTATGAATATTAATACCTACTTTTTGAAATTATATATATTTTATATTTGAAAATGGACATCATTTTTGGATTCAGAATATCGAATTTAGCCTAGGGTGAAATTTTGGTACTTTTCGGATAACTTTTATATTTTGATGAATAGTGAAAATTACTAAATTTTAATTAAAAACAACTTTTTTAATCAAAATAATTAATAGTGATAAATTGTGAATTTGAGTGGTTTTAAAGTATATTTAGAATATATTTTTACCATTTAATATAATTTTGGTCATTGAACATAATTTTACAATTAAACCGAACATAAACAAGTGTCAATCTTTTGATAGTTATTACCTCTTAAAAACACGCTTTTTGTTTTGACAGCGGGAATTAATTTTAAATTAATTTCTGCCACTTCTGTGTTTTGAATTTAGGAAAATGGATTCCATATTTGGAATCAGGATGTTCAAATTGTGTAAATAGGTAACTTTTATTTTTAGACATTTTGAATAGTTACTGTGGTAAATATTTTATTTACCATGGTTAAAGGGTAAATCCGGTAAATAAGGGTTAAAAAAATAATATTATAATAATACTAAATTACCCTAAAACGTGTCCTAACCTTATTGGTGGACCCATACCCGACCATGGGCATCCTTGGGTCAATTTGGGGACCCCTTGGAGCCACTTGTATGTGGTAGGGACACATTATATTAATAAAGTTAAAATAAAAATAAAAATGGCATAAGCTTACATCTTTTAGAAGAACAATTTTTACATAGGGTTATACATGTTGGATTTTCGATTATAAATATTCATTAGAAAGCTAAAAAGATTTCCTACATAATGATGTTTTATTTATAATTTTTAGACATTAAATAATTTATTTTATTTATGACACAATGATGATGCAATAATTACTAAAATAGTAACAAATTAACATAATTGATATTATAAATACCCAAATAAATATAATATGAAACTTTAAATGAATTACACTAATTTTCTAGGATAATATGATATATTAGGATTGAGTTAATTGACTTTGTTCTAAGTAATCAATCTGTTATGAGTTTCACAAAAATCAACTATTGAATAGTGTCAAAATTGACATAAAAGAGTTCTTAAAACAAATATTATATTATTAATTGATATTAAATTCCTAAAAATCTACGGTTCGGCCAAGAGACTTATATTATGATAGGTTAATCATTAATGGACCACTTGGGGGTCTCTTGGATGTATATAGTAAGTTTATTAACCATATTATATAAAAATACAAAGAGACATTGTAAAAGTGAAACTAATTAACTTAGAGTTAATAATTAAAGATAAGGTTAATATAATTACCCAAACCTGTCTAAATTCTATTGGATGAGTTGTTTTCGACCTATCCCCACCTCATCCTTTGAATAGTCAACTTTAGAGCCTTTGGAAACCGAATATGAATTTATTATAAATTAATATTTCTAGCTTTTCCAAAAGTGCCCCTCACCCCTCTTATAAAAGGGCACTCCTCCTCTTTTCCTCACACATCTCAAGCCACTTGGCTCGTCCAAACTCTGCCCAACTAAGCTCCCCACATCCCTCTCCTCCTCCTTGAAGCTTCCCCTTAGGCAGAAAGCATTTCAACAAGTCCTTTGGTTCCAACCAAAGTGAGTTACCTAAATTAAAGGTAACGATTTCTCTTAAATTATTTTCATTTATTTTGCTTCTTCAACCCCCAAACTCTTTTTATTTCCTTTCTTTTGTAACAACACCAGTATCCTCAATATACTAGGATGTTGTTATAAGAAGGATTGAAACTACACATACACACAACTCCATCTAATGGATGATGAACATAATGTTTCTGTGGATGGCAAACTAACGCCTCACGAAACGATGATTGTTCAAATACATCTTACCGCCTCTCATGGTGGCCATTATGATGGCACTGTAATTAAATATGATGTTAATGATATATATTCTATATATAAGCTTCTGTAATTCCATTTTATTTCATACCATTATTCGTTTCATGTTGTATATACATACGATAATTTCATTTGAGGAAGTGCGGACTACCGCCCCCTTAAAATGATATGACTCGTTCATACCACACATGGAACGTATAAAGGATGGTGTTAATGAACATAAGTAACATATATAAAATATTATATTATACTGGAATAGTAATATACCTATGTATCGTTTGTATTCAATTCTTTTAAAATAAAAATTAAATGGAAGTAGCGTTCGTGCGTACGTACGGACTACCGTCTCCACGAATGCGATGAGATTCATTCCCCATCGTATCCATTCAAGTATAATTATCATTTGATGATTTAAAAATGATGTTTAAGGACTTGATACCATTCTGGATTTGAATAATATACAACTTATCCTTTACAAACATGTCTTACGTAACAAAACATACAAAATCAAACAAGTAAGTTCACACCCGAAACAGCGATAATACTAAGATATTATTATCAAATCAATATTAAAAGATCATATATGATATCATATTAATGTATATGATTCTTGTATAATTTAATAACAATTATTTCACCATTATACAGGAGGTTAACCTACCCCAACCAAGGAAAAGAACAAGGTAAGGGTTTATTTCACAATCTCTTCATTATCCGAGGTTGTCTATAGGTAATAATCTACTGGGATATCCTTATCATCCACATCCATGTTTCTTAAAAATGTATTTCAAAACATTTTTACTATTTACAAGAATATGGGTTAAAGTCATTTATACCCTTGTTTGACTTTTTATAAGAGGTTTATAAAGGAATCTTTCCGTCGTTTTCAAAACAAGGTCCTTTTTAACCTTTTCGACAGAATTGAGGTAAGAATGTTTTTTTAACTTATACGGCGAGTGCGGTTATTTTACGCCGTTATAAAATCTTCAAAGCTTCCCTTACAAGCTTATAAGAATATTTTCAAAGAAAATGTTTTATTTCATATGGATCTTAAATGATTTCAAAATAAAAGGAGATATTTCTTTAAAAAGAATATTGATTTCATCTATGTCAACATCCTTTGATGGATTTTAAGATTATTTGAAGTTGATTTATTATGATACAAAACTTCTATATTGTATTAAAGGTTTTGTGATATGTTTGACTGTGGATACCATTCATAGTTTATGGTGAAATTATTTACATTTCGTATGCTAGTTTTAATACGAATGTTTATGTTATGTTTAAACCTTTTCATATGGGAATGCATTGGACTTAATAAGTGACGGGTGGAGCCCGCTATAGCTCCTCGATGCATCGGTAGGTCTCATGAGACAAACTAGTGTCTTGGCACAAGGCCTTGACAAAATCTTATTTGTAGTCTTGGCACGAGGCCTTGACTATGTGGTTATGATAGTCTGGCATTATGCATTCCAACATTATGAAAGTGGTTAATGATTTTTTTCATGTGATTATTCGATTAGTAGAATATACCTGTGAATAAGTAAATGGCATTATTTCATTTTATTTATGCCATACCATGTTGAATGTTCATGTTTGAAAGGCTTTTGTTTTAGTTATACATTGCCTTAAAAGTTTATTCTTATTTATGAAATTTTCTGCTATATTGTTATCCTTACTGGGCATTTGAGCTCACCCCTTTTCTATGTTTTATTTTTCCCAGGAAGTGAAGAAGTAAATTATGAATGACCTGCAGGGATTTTATGAGGGGATAATAGTGTGGTCTATTGAGACATTATGTTGTTGTAGTAGTTTTTCATTTTATAATGTAATGTAAAACTTATGAATATATCTGGCATTTTCCAAGGCTACTAAACCAATCGGTCTTTCGAGATTTGATCTTTCTTATGATCATGCCAATGTTATGTAATAATGCACCGACTCTAGGCAACTAGGGTCGGGGCGTTACACATCTTGCTACTAGCTTCTAGTTGTGGTGATTCGTGTGACGGCGTAGTGCAGGTGGGTTAGTCATCCGACCATCTAGGGAGCTGAGCGGGACCCTGGGCCCCATGTGCCAGCTGTTAGCTCTATGTGGCATCATCTGGTCAGCCACCCAACCTGAATGGCCCAACCGTTCAGGGTAACCCGGGGGAGCCTCACCCTTGGGTGGTGTCTAGGGCGGGCCCCACTGTGGGGCAAGCCAGCCTTGGGCCACAGCGGGCCGCTTAGCTCGGGACGGTTCGGACCCAGGGCTAGACCCGAGTCAGACAGGGTCAACCCAAACCAGGTCGGATCGGCCCCTACTGGGTCGGCCCAGTCCTAGACCTGCTTCGACCCCTATTCAATATTTCAGCTATAATGAGACCTACGAGCGTCCATTTTACAAAATGTTGCGTCACCAGAAAACTTCGATCTAGATTGTTCTTTTGGTATACCCCACATGTGTTTTTGATAAATTTGGCATATGGCTGAGTTGGTTCTTACATGAATCCAACCAGGACATCGGGACTATACGGCCAATAACTTACAGATCAGGCATCTGATTGAGGCGTCGTCTATTACATTGATCCCTCATTTACGTGGAGGTCCTTTGGGATACTTCTTCATGGGACGTAATGGTAGTTTGAGTATCAACTTGTGGCTTGATGGGGGACCCACCCGGAATCAAGCCATCTTTGTGTGGGAACCATGTGGCTGGCTGTAACATGAGAAAGGGATCTTATGTGGGTTTGTGCCTTAGGATCCTACATGGATATATGCTTTGGGATCCTACATGGTTCTGTGTTCCAGTATCCCCCTTATATCCCTTCAAGGAATCCACTTGGGACTACTCTAGGATCCTATGTGGGTATGCTGTACTATGATCCTACGTGGGTCTGATGATTTAGGATCCAACGTGTGTCTGCCTCTCAACAGAGTAAGATGATTATGTAGTTACATCTAATCATCTTTACTACTATACATATGTTATACCTGGTGTGAACTGAATCCCTATCATTGTAGTACACATTTGGTTGATGATTCCTTTGTCGTATTTTTATATATGAAATTACCTATGTAGTTCTACCATTATGGTCCTCACCTTCATTGTATTCCTTCCTTCGTGGAATAGTTGAGATTTGGGATTCGAGTTGGGAATTGTGTTTCCCCAAGATTTAGATGGGTATACTCGACAACATAGGTATATGTATGGGCTTATTCCTAAGTAGTTTTGTCAGTTGTTTTCATGAATTGTGTTTTATCCTTGGTGTATTTTGTGAGTCCTTCGAGGGTCTCAGGGTCCCTACTGAGTATAGTTATACTCACCCCTATGCGGGCTATGTCTGCACCTTGTTGTGTTTGGTGCAGACGATGGGTAGTGCTAATTTACGACGACCGTACCAGGACTCGAGGTAGCGTGGAGGTGGACATTAGACATGGCGTACCGTAGAGACGACTGTTCGAGAGATGTACCTACCCTTCAGGTAGGATCCCTGGTGGGTGATTATAGGGGTTGAATTCAGTTTACTTATACTTTAGAGTTTTACTTATTATTTTCTGTCGGGATTGTATTATTACCCCCTTTACATTCTGTACACACCTTGTTACATTATAGGTTACTTTCTTCTTATATCCTACTTTGTGCATAGATATCTGAGATTACAAGTTGTAAAGTAAATACCTGACCAATTTTAGGGAATACGCCTTTTGGTTTTAGTCTCCAACCCCTGGCCTATGGAAGGCGGGCTTCGGGTAGTCACGAAACATGCCCTGAGGGATGTATCATGAAAGAGATGGGAGGACCTATTCTATTTAACATGTTTTAGAAAGGACGAAGATAGGGGAGTTGTCTAAAGGGGATGTATGCGGCATAGAAAAGATAGACCGATGTGAATGAGGAAATAGAGTGTAGGCCACACCGCACAATCCTGAGTGAGAAAATGGGACTGGAGGCCAAAAAGGTCATGGGACCTGAAGCTAGGTAATGGGTGGAATTTCCCGACTAGTTTGAATTTTACAGTTATGTGGGACGTGTGCTGAGCAGCTTTGCGTCCTTCAGTCCAAATGGATCGTGCAGTTTAACGTCATGCAATGAGGATGGTGGTGATCATTGTTTAAGGTCATAGAGATCAGACCATAAGAAGTGGCCATTTATGCGGGTATGGCCTTACCAAAGTTTCTAAGCCCACTTGAGCCATGATCGGTGTGGGAAACAAGGTATGGGATCAGGTTCTCCCCAGCATATAAGGGCACAACTGAAAAGAAAAGAGATCAGGTAGGGCCTATCCCACCAAGACCAAAATCCATGCTCGAGGAACGGTGTCAATAAAAGGGATAGAATTATAAAATGACTCACTTAACCCAACATTTGAGACATTTAGGGGTTGAGATAATCAAGGATGTTGGATATTGAATATGTTGGAAACAAAAAAACCATATTGTGTGACCTGTAATGGGAATAAAAAATGATTGTCGATGACTAACCATATTCGAAATGTGGGACATATATCAAATTGTCGTCCGAAATCCTTGGGTAGGTTGGCCCATAATTGTTGGAGAGCCATGGGTACTAGTTTCCATTCAATTGGTGAGTTATTTCTAATGTGAAAGATGATGAAAACCCAAACAATAATGCACGTAATGCATGAGGATTCATTAGTAGTTTTTTGTTGTACGATAAGGATGCTGAATGTGGGACTCTATAAGGAGAGGGAGATATGACACGTTCATCATAAACCTAACATTAATGATTACATCAGCCCATACAACACCATGTGTTTTGGAAAGAATATGGGCCATGTGGATAGGCCAATGGGGAGATCATGAAGTATGGGGTTGGGCATATAGACAAAATATATGGGATATCTAACATATCTACTAAGGATGGGAATCAAGTCGTATGTAGTTATAAAAGGGCCATATTGTGTAATGTAGTGTGGTGAGGATGTGTGAGAATATAATAATTGGAGAGGAAAATGGTTCGATTATCGATAAACTAGCCTAAATAGGTCCAAGGGAGTCTGTTATGCATTGTGTGAAATCTTCCTAGATAACTACACCTAGGGGAAATCAAAGATATGGTTTTTAGGGTTGGACTCTAAGACAAAGCGTCTGAGTGTTCTTACATATCCCATGAGGATAGAAATAAATTCATACATAGTTCTCATAAATGTTACGCAATTTAATGTTGTAAGATAAGGAAAAGAAAATTTAAGGTTATGTGAGTGCTAGATATAGCTTAACATCTTATTAGATGACATACAATTTGAGTATCATGCAGGGACGGGTTCTGAGTAGTTTTTCATCCATCATGTTTGACAAATCACACATTTTAACATTATATAGTATATATATCATAGCTTATGATCATGTAGGACAAGATAGATCTTTGTCTATGGTCATAGATCTCGGACTATTTTTCAATTTATTGTCATGTGGAAAGATCGAGCAATTTAATGTCCTGTAGGAAATAACAGTTTAAGGTCATGTTGGATCATGTCTTTCTTATCAAAAATTACATGAGTAATTCTGCATTGGTGGGTGGATTTACATGCTCACCATCGATTAAAACCATGGATTATGTGTCATTTGCTGAAACCATTTGAATTATATAATGTCCTTCCCAATTTGGCACCAATTTGGATGGTTTCCTACCCGGTATCATTGGCATTCTCAAGGCCAACGCCACGTCACCTTATAAGAATGAGTGGTGGGGAACATTATTGTTCTGGTTAAAAGATCTAGCTGTCATGGTCTGGGGCCTCTATAGATTGTGTAGGGAACATAACCAGTTCGCATCAAATAGCTTCTAGTTCAGTCAAACAGATTGTGACCACCTTTCCTAGTGTCTACTGATCGTAGACTGTTGTGCGCAATGAAGGATACATAATATCAATGGGAAGGACTACCTATGTTCCCTCCACCAGGGAATATGGGGTAACCTAATTAGGATTATGGTTCATTTTACAATATTCCAAAAGGGCATAAGAGAGTTTATGCAGAAAAATCTTCTTGTTCTGACCAACCATCTTTTGTTGAATGATAGAGGGAGTGGGGGTTGAATGCCTCAATCTTCCCATTTCCATGCGCGTGATAGCAGGAGGTACGGTTTGAATGAATTTTGTACTTGGGTTAAAAATTCATCAGTTCAACCACCCAGAATTTGGTGCCATTATTATTGAGTATGAAATCAGGGACTCCGAACCATTGGATCATATTTGAGCTCTCAATGTCAAATATTTAATGGGCCTTGACCTACTTGAGAAGAACTTCCTCTTCCCACTTAGAAAATAACTCTGTCACAATTATGTTAGACATGTACTGGATAGCTGTCACCATTGGATAGGGTCCCATGACATCAAGTCTGTAGACCGCAAAGGGAAAAGATTACTTGGTACTGTGGATAGGTTCTGGTTTCCGATGAACAAAATTAACATGGATATTGAATGAAAGGAACCTCTTGTCAAACTCAATACAGTCGTGGATCATCGAGGGCCAAAAAATCCCCAACCACTATATGTGGTGAGGTAGGTTCGGCCCAGTTTGGTGAGCCTTGTAGGAGTGAGAATGAACCTCCAGCATGACTTGAGAAATCCCACCCCTGAATGATATGGAGGAGAACCCTAAAAAACCCATGCAAGTAGAGAACCTTCTCAAGACCAAGACCAATCTGGAGGGTAAAATGTAATGGGTAGCAATAGATTTTCACATGCTTAGATCAATCACATATGTGATTTTTATGGTAGAGATATTCTACAATAGGGGTCCTTTAGTTGGGAGTAACCTCAATTCTATAGTAGGGGGACGTGGGGGTCCTAATGTAGTGGCTTTGATAGTAAGATGGTTTACCTTTGGGCGATCATCATCATCTAGTGTGACAGGAGCGATGAATATTTGGTGTGACACCTGAAAATCTAATCATCATGGTAATGTTCTGCCATAGAGGCACCCAAATCTATTAAGGTGTATGCTCAACCTTTCTGTGAGTAAGGCACTTGGGTATCCTCTGGAAGAGATGGGAACTGGGAAATCCACTATAGGGTATTTCCAATAGTGGTACAAGATTTATCCATCTAAATATATATTAACCATTTATTTTCTTGATAAATAGTTGAGAGTCCCCATTCACATGTAATTGGGGAACATCAATCTCATGGGCCATCTCTAGACATGCGAGGAGGGACTGGTACTCTCCCTCATTGTTGGTACAACCTTCAAACAATTGGAATGAATATAGAAGAACATCTAGTGCTATCATGATGAAGATGATACCAAGGACCACCCTATTGAGCCTAGAATCATTTACCCCTCTACTAGTAAGACTTCATGAGACTCCATCAAAGTGTATTTTCCAGCACAAGACAACTTGGTCTACTAATAAACATTCCTCATCCAGAAAATCAAGATCCGGGGAATGGTCCAAAGGAGATGGATGGGCAAAAAGAAAGTCTTCCAAATGCATGTACCTTGATGGCCTTATAGGGGAAAACCTTATGTAAAACGTATGGCGGATCACTGGACATTGATCTAGATGGCATATAAATATAGTGTAGTTTAGAATGTACTTCATTGGATCCACTTCAGACACTAGATATATCTCAGGATTCTGCAATTAGTGTCACAAGTACTACACTACGAATACGAGTCCTAGGAATCTATTCTCGATAGAGGAATATATGGTCTCAGTATCGAGAAGCATGCGACTGAGATAGTGAAGACTATTCTTTATCCATTCATTGATTTTCTAGGTGAGGAGGCCGCTGAAAAATCATTCCAGGGAAGTAAAAAAAAGGACTAGTGACTTTCTAGAAATAGGTGGCATCAGAATCGGAGCCCGTGAAAGGTACTGCATGATTTCTCTCGAAAGAAGTCTGACACTCTCCATCAAAAAGATAATCAAAGAACTTATTATTGAGCCTGTAAAAGGTATTAAATATTCCATCTAGATTCAAAATGAATTGGAATATAAAGTAATTGTGTTTTAGAAAGCCTCTCATCTCCCAAATGTTTCTCAGGAAGACATTTGTATAATGGTCTTTATCATCTCAGGATCGATATTGATACCTCTATATCTGAAAACAATGTAGAGATATTTTCTAGTGGTGAAACTGAAGGCACGCTTCAATGGGTTTATATTGAGAAAAATGTATCAAAGGATGTTCGAAACTTTATCAATATCATTGATATGGTCCTAACAGTAGTGAGAATTGACCACAAGTTCATCAACATAACATTCCACTAATTTCACAAGGATTGGAATAAAGATATGATGTATGGAATGTCAAAAGGTGTAACTTGCATTCTTCAGACCGAAGGAAATCATTTGATAAAAAAAATTGAGTTGTGGTTCCTGAAGGTCATAGACCCTTTATCCCTAGGGGCCATTCAAATATTTTTATATCTGGGATACACATCCACGAAGGAGAGGTCATGGAACACCGTGTTATCATCAATCAATGGCTCTATAATAGGAAAGGGAAACTTATCATTCAGATAGTGACTTTTGAGATCCTGGAAGTCAATGTATATTCTAATATGTTTGATCTTCGTCCCGATTGAAAACTTTTTACCAACCATATAGGGTATTGAAACTCTTTGACAAAGTTGGATCTGATTAGATTATCAACCTCGGCCTCGACCATGCCCCTTGAGAAGGGTACATCATTCATGGAATCTATTTGAACACAAATTGATTCACTAGATGACTGAGGCAGTGGACCAAGATATGAGGATACAGTAATGGTATGTTGTCATAACTCTCTGAGAATACAACATGATGTTGCTTCAAGAAGTTCATGTATAATTATTATTCTTCGACATGCATAGTGGCACTAATAAATGTTGGTTTCAAATCCATGTCGCTACTGAGGTTCACATATAACAATTTATCGACTGTGGTGGAGACACCTTCTCCAAGAGTAGGAGTAGCATCCTAAAAATCCTCTTCTTCACATATGGAGGATGGATTCTCAGCTGGAGGTGATTTTTTTGGGATGAAAGATCCCGATGGGCCAATGGTGCATTCCTGTGTTGCGGTGGACACCACATCTGAGGACTCTTGTGCTACCAAAACCATAGCGATTTTAGCTATCGACTTGATCCCATCTGGACATCTACCAATGAGGAAACACTTAATGATATCAAAGAAATAGTGGGGAATTGGATTGATCTTGTTTATTCCAGCCCATAAAATTATGAAAGTGTGCCCTATTTTAATCACCATGGGGTGGACATCCCAATACCTTATGGGATTAGGGGATCTGGGATCACCCAGACCTTATTTTTATAGAAATATAAGGTCATCATTTGATGTCTCATCGAATTGGGAGAACGATTACCCTTCATTCCATTGACGACCAAACATTTCCCAAATCCAGCATTGTGGATTATAATTGATGGATCGTGATTACATATGCATCATATAGGCCTATCCACGGGCCATTCGTAGCCGTAGCGGGTTCAACCTCACTAGCCCAAATCATCATTTCTTTTATCTTGAAATAATCAGCAGGTAGGAAGTGGGATTCAAAAGAGGCAAAGGGAGACACGTCAACTTAGATTATGCCTACTCGACCATTAAGGGAGCACTTCAGGAATTGATTAAAGGAAGAGGGGGATACTGTATGTAGATGGAGCCATGGACTACCAATCAATGATTTGTAATAGGTGTCTTGTGAGATAACCATGAACTCAATGCTTGATACCAGACCACTGAAATGTGTCTTCCGGTGGATATTACCAACCAATTTCTGTTTCTTCCTATCATAACCATGAATATTCAGGTTATAGGGACTCAGATCATCCTCATACATCCTTTTCTTACAGAGTGTCCGAGTAAGGATAAGGACGATCCTTGAGCCTGTGTCAACAAGATAACGATGAACTTCCATCCATAGAATGTGTCAATTGTGTAATGTGGGAATATTTCCCCATATGTGGGAGAGACTTTTTCTTCTTCAAAGAAAGAGATATTGTCCTGAAATTCAGCATGCCCAGTTATTTTAGCATGGAAGCATTCCACAGCTGCTACCACAGTCTCAAACTGGAGGGGGATTCTTAAAGCCTCAGCAAGGGATTCACACACATATGTCGACAGGAGATGAGCCTATATGATTTATAGACACATATTAATCCTAGAAATATGCTTATTAACATAATACTTCCATTCCAAGTATAAACATCTGCAGATAAGAGTTTGTTCTGGGATAGGAGGTACTACGGGTCTTCGGGCGGTACCAGCAATTGATTTGTGCTGGAAATACCCAACTTCTTGCTAGTAAAATCTCATAGAGAAACCCACCGATGTAGGATAAATGGGAGAGGAAAATAAATTAAAAATTATGGATGGGAATGGTGTGGATGTGGCGGCTCTGCCTGATCCTGTAACACCACTGGCTGTTAATTCGAACATGGTGAAATCAAATGAGAAGACAGTGTGTTCTAAGCTCCATGATGAATCTGTTGTATGGTTTCAGTGGCATTCACATCAAGGCTAGAAGTATAGACAAATGAATTACAATTTCACACATAACCATCGCCCCATCGGTGCTGGATATTGTTGGGGACATTGAGAAGATCTGTTTGCCGCTCCCCATCATCAAGAATCATGTAGGCGTTTACCAACTATATGGAGTAACCGAAGCATACCCTTGGATGTAATGTAAATATTTCTCCACCACTAGATGGATCCTAGGTGTAATATCTATCTCCATGGGCATGAATTCGAGGAGCATATGTGAAGATGGTGTCATTGGTCGGGGATTAGTTTTTCCCTTATTTCGTCTGTGCTGACCCTTCTGGGGGAAGGAAGGCTCTAATTCCGACATAGAAGTAGTGTATGTGGTAGATATAGTGACTTCTACGGGCCTAGGTCCATTTATATGTGCACGAATAATGTAATGGGCATGCATGACTACCTCATGAGCCATTCGGTTTTCATACATTTTGGATCCACGGTAACGAACCTATTTCCACTCACCTATAGTATCATAGTCAATGTTAGGATATATGGACACATATGACACATGTTCCAGTTCTAGAACCATCCAGACTATGTTGTTATAAAACTAGTCTAGAATCCATTCTTTGAACACATATCATTGTTTGAGGGTGTACCCCGTTATCCGGTGATAGGTGATGTAATTAGGGCTATCAGTGAGATCTTCTTCTTTGGGCCTCTTGCATTCTGACAATAGTATAACTCCATATTCCATGGTGCTACAAAAATAACCAAAGGCCTAAGCCTAATTGAATGTGATTGTACGGTTTCTTCTATCTAGGATTGGGGCTCTGGGAGCCTATCCCTAGAGTGGGGCTGGAGGAGAATTTCGAGGATGGAAAACCTAGTTATCTCACCTAGGTGGTGGTGGCGTGTTACGCTGGGGTGCCCTTCATTCTGAGGCAGAGGTTCTGCCAAAGGTGGAAGGCCACTACGAGGCTATAGTGTTGGCTTCATCGGAAATAACTTATGTTTCCTAGGGGCCTATATTTGTGATACCAAATCTGGCATAGCCTTAGCATCCCTTATCATGGAAACTACATGAGGAAACAGCCATGCCTTCTTGGCTTGTTTCAAGGCTTCTAGTAGGTGCTAGGATATATTAGAGAAATATTGGAATCTATTGGGGTAATTATGGGTGACTAGAGAGGGAAATATTTCTTTCCTGATGTTACCCACACACATTTTCAAAAGTAGTTCATGAGTCAGTGGCATATAGAGGGAGTAGGGGACTCCATTCTATCAGGAGACATAGTATGTGACACACTCTTCAAGTATCTTTATTCACTTGAAGAGGTCTAAAATACACATCATACTAGAGGTAGATATGAACATGAAAATAAATTTCTATAGAAGAACTTACTAGAAATATACTGACCTAATCGGTAGCTGGTTGTACCATAAAAACATAGGCCCTTCTAATGTTCTCACGAAACAACTGAGTTTGAAAACCTCACAGTTGCCCTGGAGTTCCCAACATGAGTCCATCCTTTGAGATAAAGTGGTCCAGATTCTACAATAGGATTCCAATCCAACAAAATGGGGAAATCTGGGGTTACAAATACTTGGAGGTTCTAGGAAATCATCCACAGATACTAGATATGGATTACCATTATGCAGAATAGCCACCTTTCAAGTTTCTAACACCTCAAGTTGAGCATTAATGAACAACTATTTGATCACCTAGGTGGGGGTCCATGTCTTGACGATGGACCCTAACCACAATGGAACTAGAAGTCTCATCAATAAGAAAAACAAACCCAGATGATTATGGAGCGATTGGCCATATGACCTTTGGAAGGCTAGGGGAACCTGAGTTGGGTATTGAGGGGTGTTTCTATGCAATATGGGTGGATTTGGGGAGGCGTATCATTCCCTATTACCATAAAATTCAGTCATTGGAAGGTTGTTCTAGGTCACCCAATGTAACGCCCCGACCCCAGCTACCCAGAGTCGGTGCATTAATTACGTAACATTGGCATGATCACAAGAAAGATCAAATCTCGAAAGACCGATTGGTTTAGTAGCCTTGGAAACACTAGATATATTCATAAGTTTTACATTACATCATAAAATGAAAAACTAATACAACAACATAATGTTTCCACAATCCAAACTATTAACCCCTCATAAAATCCCTGCAGGTCATTCATAACTTACTTCTTCACATCCTGGGAAAAATAAAACATAGAAAAGGGGTGAGCTCAAATGCCCAGTAAGGATAACAATATAGCGGAAACTTTCATAAATAAGAATAAACATTTAAGGCAATGCATTACTAAAACAAAAGCCTTTTAAACTTGAACTTCAACATAGTATGGCAAAAGAAAAAATGAAATAATGCCATTTACTTATTCACATGGATATTCTACTAATCGAATAATCACATGCAAAAATCAATAACCACATTCATAATGTTGGAATGCATAATGCCAGACTATCATAACCACATAGTCAAGGTCTCGTGCCATGACTACAAATAAGATTTTGTCAAGGCCTTGTGCCAAGACACTAGTTTGTATCATGAGACCTACCGATGCATCGAGGAGCTATAGCGGGCTCCACCCGTCACTTACTAAGTCCAATGCATTCCCATATGAAAAGGTTTAAACATAACATAAACATTCGTATTAAAACTAGCATACGAAATATAAATAATTTCACCATAAACTATGAATGGTATAAAAATAGCACATCCACAGTCAAACATATCACAAAACCTTCAATACAATATAGAAGTTTTGTATCATAATAAATCGACTTCAAATAATCTTAAAATCCATCAAAGGATGTTGACATAGATGAAATCAATATTCTTTTTTAAAGAAATATCTCCTTTTATTTTGAAATCATTTAAGATCCAAATAAAATAAAACATTTTCTTTGAAAATATTCTTATAATGTTGTAAGGAAAGCTTTGAAGATTTTATAACGGCGTAAAATAACCGCACCCGCCGTATAAGTTAAAAAAACATTCTTACCTCAATTCTGTCGAAAAGGTTAAAAAGGACCTTGTTTTGAAAATGACGGAAAGATTCCTTTATAAACCACTTATAAAAGTCAAAAAGGGTATAAATGAATTTAACTCATATTTTAGTAAATAGTAAAAATGTTTTGAAATACATTTTTAAGAAACATGGATGTGGATGATAAAGAGATCCCAGTAGATTATTACGTATAAACAACCTCGGATAATGAAGAGATTGTGAAATAACCCTTACCTTGTACTTTTCCTTGGTTGGGGTAGGTTAAACTCCTGTATAATGGTGAAATAATTGTTATTGAATTATACAATAATCATATACATTAATATGATATCATATATGATCTTTTAATATTGATTTGATAATAATATCTTAGTATTATCGTTGTTTCGGGTCTGAACTTACTTGTTTGCTTTTGTATGTTTTGTTATGTAAGACATGTTTGTAAAGGATAAGTTGTATATTATTCAAATCCAGAATGGTATCAAGTCCTTAAACATCATTTTAAAATCATCAAATGATAATTATACTTGAATGGATACGATGGAGAATGAATCTCATCGCGTTCGTGGAGACGGTAGTCCGTACGTACGCACGAACGCTACTTCCATTTAATTTTTATTTTAAAAGAATCGAATACAAATGATACATAGGTATATTACTATTCCAGTATAATATAATATTTTATACATGTTACTTAAGTTCATTAACACCATCCTTTATACGTTCCATGTGTGGTATGAACGAGTCATATCATTTTAAGGGGGCGGTAGTCCGCACTTCCTCAAATGAAATTATCGTATGTATATACAACATGAAACGAATAATGGTATGAAATAAAATGGAATTTCAGAAGCTTATATATAAAATATATATCATTAATATCATATTTAATTATAGTTCCATCATAATGGCCACCATGAGAGGCGGTAAGATGTATTTGAACAATCATCGTTTCGTGAGGCGTTAGTTTGCCATCCACAGAAACATTATGTTCATCATCCATTATATGGAGTTGTGTGTTTGTGTAGTTTGAATACTTATTATAAAAACATCCTATTATATTGAAGATACTGGTGTTGTTACAAAAGAAAGGAAATAAAAAGAGTTTGGGGGTTGAAGAAGCAAAATAAATGAAAATAAATTAAGAGAAATCGTTACCTTTAATTTAGGTAACTCACTTTGGTTGGAACCAAAGGACTTCTTGAAATGCTTTCTGCCTAAGGGGAAGCTTCAAGGAGGAGGAGAGGGATGTGGGGAGCTTATTTGGGCAGAGTTTGGACGAGCCAAGTGGCTTGAGAGGTGTGAGGAATGAGTAGAAGTGGTCTCCTTTTATAAGGGAGAGGAGGGGCTCTTTAGGAAAGAGTGAAATTATTACTTTATAATATAATTATATTCGGTTTATAATGGTCCAAAAATCATTGAGGTCGAAGATAAGATGACTCATATTCTAAATAACATCAACCAATAATAATTGGACTGGTTTTAGATAATATTTTAATCATTATAATCTTATTTATTTAAATGATTTATTAATGACGTAAACATTGCATCATTATTGTGTCATTAATAATTTAAATTATTTTATGTCTAAAAATTATAAATAAAATATCATTATGTAGAAAATCGTTTTAGCTTTCTAATAAATATTTATAATCTAAAATCCAACATGTATAACCCTATGTAAAAATTGTTCTTCTAAAAGATGTAAGCTTATGCCATTATTATTTTTATTTTATCTTTATTAATATAATGTGTCCCTACCACATACAAGTGGCTCCAAGGGGTCCCCAAATTGACCCAAGGATGCCCATGGTCGGTTATGTGTCCACCAATAAGGTTAGGACACGTTTTAAGGTAATTTTGTATTACTATAATATTATTTTTTAACCCTTATTTACCGGATTTACCCTTTAACCATGGTAAATAAAATATTTACCGCAGTAATTATTCAAAATGTGTAAAAATAAAAGTTACCTATTTACATAATTTGGACATCCTGATTCCAAATATGGAATCCATTTTCCTAAATTTAAAACACAGAAGTGGCAGAAATTAATTTAAAATTAATTCCCGCTGTCAAAACAAAAAGCGTGTTTTTAAGAGATAATAACTATCAAAAGATTGACACTTGTTTATGTTCGGTCTAATTGTAAAATTATGTCCAATGACCCAAATTATATTAAATGGTAAAAATATATTCTAAATATAATTTAAAACCACTCAAATTCATAATTTATCACTATTAATTATTTTGATTAAAAAAGTTGTTTTTAATTAAAATTTAGTAATTTTCACTATTCATCAAAATATGAAATTTATCCGAAAAGTACCAAAATTTCACCTTAGGCTAAATTCGATATTCCGAGTCCAAAAATGAAGTCCATTTCAAAATATAAAATATATATTATTTCAAAATTTAGGTATTAATATTCATAACGGCCAGTTTGATTGGTTGTGGTGTGTGTTAAAACTCGAAGTTGCGTACAACACACGCTACTGTTTTATTCAAAGGAAAGAGTACCGTGGAAGCTTGGGAAGTTTCATTTTAAATTTTTTGATGTCTCCATTTAGTCAAAAAGTTTAAAATATTGTATTTAAAAAGGTTTCACTATCAAAAGTTGATAAAAGTGCAATACTGAAAATGAATCTGTTCTTGCATTATGACTAAGAAACTCATAATATGGATTCTAAAATTATAAAGTTTAAAATTTAGTTAATACTATTCATGACCTCTTTTAATGGATTTTTTTTTGTAAGTCATGGTGCAATTGAACTCGGTGTTGCGTGTAGTGCAAGTTATTAAATTATTTTGAAGAAATAACACACTATGAAATCTTGGGGTGTTACATTCTCCCCTCCTACAATAAATTGCGTCCTCGCAATTTGAAATTGTTCTTCGAAAATAAAAGGTTGAAAGTAGAAAATATATTTGTGGGAAAACCCACATCGGAAATTGGGTTACTAAAATTTAGTCTTAATATGAGGAAAAGACAAATGAAAGGGTCACCACCGAATTATGATCTCGATTAGGAGAACATTGGTGGCAATTAGAGACATATATTTGGAGGAAAAACGTAAATATTTATAGGTAGTGATTGAGGTCATCAATCACAAACAAGTATAATATTGAGGTCCTTAAACTCATCAATCTATGATGATTTGAAGTACCATCGGTTCAACAAAATATAGGGTATTGGGACAACACATTTTTGACATTTCAAAATATCTTAGTTGAAATCCCACATCGAAAAATGAATTAATGAGGCCTCTATTTAAAATAAAGAGTGGAAAGTATGAAGATTACCGAAAATAACACATACTAGGGTTCCATGTAGGAAAATATGGATATGGAAGAAAAATCTAACCATCAATTATCTGATGGAGAGTGGTAGAGAACATGGCTATAAAAAGGCCAACAATCCCAAAGCCATAAATTAGTGATGATTTAAGGTACTATCTAGGAAAACATTTTTGTTCAAAGTTGCTTTTCTTAATATTGAGGAATTTATTTATGAGATTGGCTAAGATCATAAGGAGATATACTTACTTTATAATTAGAATTTTACCCATTAATAAATTTCTACCACAAACTCATCTTTCACTCTAGAACGTAAATTTTTTTTTCTATTTATACTATTCGTACAGGGTTCCAAAATAAATGAATTTATAATTCATCTACCAGATCTTTTAAAAAAAACTACATTATTTAATTCAGGAAATCTCGTGGGACAGTGGTAGGTGATACACCCTTGTCGCCCTTCGGTTGCGGGTTCAAGTCTCGCAGCCTTGCCGGACGCGACGGGTTGCCGCCCGACCTCCGGGTTGTTCTTTTATGGAAATCCAAACTAATCCAAACTAGAACTATCCAAAATAATTCTGTCTAAACTCACAGTCCAACATTTATAAGGATTGTAAACATAATATAGATCCTTTTTACCCCGTAATAGAATATGAATACCTTCATCATGTATTACTATATTCTTTATTGATTACATTCATGCTCCCTTATTCCATATAGAATGCTGGATATACTTCATTAATCCAAAAATGTTTTAAACCCCAACAATGATGGAATATACAAATCATTAATCAGTTCCAAGGTAGTCAAGAATATCCAATATAATTTATCCAAAACAATCACATATTATTCCAAAATCACTACCTCAGTATCAGAACTATATTATGATTTATCATTCTCTCAACCATATATTTTCCAAAAATTTATCCTGCTATTGAGTCACTTTTCTTTGTTCCACACAATCTCAAGTCCTTATTGAAATAGTACTGCAGTACAATCCTTATATACTCCATAATTATTATAACAAGTACATTGTTGATACAACACTCAATTGACATAATCAACATAAGAACTCTAATCATTCCTCTTCATCTGTGGTAGTATCGTAACTTGATTATTATCCAATAACATCATTTGCGGCATAGTCTGATGACTGGGACATAGGTTCGCGTAGTGTCCAAACTCCTTGCAAATGAAGCATTGTACATTTGAAACCATTTTCTTACCCTTGCAGTCACGTACTTTGTGCCCTTTTCCTCCACACTTATAACAAACTCCCATTCCTTTCAGGCAAGTTCCAGGGTGTTTCTTTCCACAGTTACCACATATGAGAAAATTCTTCTTTTCCCTCTTCCCTTTATCCATCTTTCTCTCTTCCATCCTTTTCTTCTCTTGCTTCCCTTCAAAGCCATAGGACTCAGTAAACTCTTTACTTATCTTATCAACACATGATATTATTTCTTCATATGATGATAATACATGGGAGACTATTTCTCTTATAAATTCTAGCTTAAGACCATGAAATATATGATCCTTCCTTCTCTTTGGATCATGTGCATTGCTGGAGTTCTCATTCCTTCTACTAGGCACCATTTCTAAACAATGGCATACACTAGATTAGTTTATGAATCAAAATACATAATCCCATAATTATAAAACACTTAACATAAATTGAACTATTTATAGATATAATTCATAATCATAAAAAATATTTTCTTTGAGGAAGTATATACTCATAAACCTTTCATAATGATTTGTAATGAAAATGAGAGTTATCCTAAGCATATCCCCCGGGAGTGTCGTAACCAAGAGTGCAGCAAGGCCCGTTGTCGTGCACCAGTTCCCGTTTGAGTCTAGCTCAAAGCGGTGTTTTCGGGTTTTACCCCTAGGTACATCTGTGCCAGAGCCGCCTCTACCTGCTCGTATCCAGACAGGGATGTATTGCTCGGAAAACTCACAAAATCTCTACAATACCAAAATTCTAGGAAGTTCTTCTATACTAATCCTCAAAGTTTATCTTAGGTCTACATGATCTAATCAGAGTTTATCTAAATCTAATTTCCAAGGTTTGTACTAAACTTCCTCTGATACCAACTGTAACGCCCCGACCCCAGCTACCCAGAGTCGGTGCATTAATTACGTAACATTGGCATGATCACAAGAAAGATCAAATCTCGAAAGACCGATTGGTTTAGTAGCCTTGGAAACACTAGATATATTCATAAGTTTTACATTACATCATAAAATGAAAAACTAATACAACAACATAATGTTTCCACAATCCACACTATAAACCCCTCATAAAATCCCTGGAGGTCATTCATAACTTACTTCTACACATCCTGGTAAAAATAAAACATAGAAAAGGGGTGAGCTCAAATGCCCAGTAAGGATAACAATATAGCATAAAATTTCATAAATAAGAATAAACATTTAAGGAAATGCATTACTAAAACAAAAAACTTTTAAACTTGAACTTCAACATAGTATGTCAAAAGTAAAAATGAAATAATGCCATTTACTTATTCACATGGATATTCTACTAATCGAATAATCACATGCAAAAATCAATAACCACTTTCATAATGTTGGAATGCATAATGCCAGACTATCATAACCACATAGTCAAGGCCTCGTGCCAAGACTAAAAATAAGATTTTGTCAAGGCCTTGTGCCAAGACACTAGTTTGTCTCATGAGACCTACCGATGCATCGAGGAGCTATAGCGGGCTCCACCCGTCACTTACTAAGTCCAATGCATTCCCATATGAAAAGGTTTAAACATAACATAAACATTCGTATTAAAACTAGCATACGAAATGTAAATAATTTCACCATAAACTATGAATGGTATAAAAATAGCACATCCACAGTCAAACATATCACAAAACCTTCAATACAATATAGAAGTTTTGTATCATAATAAATCAACTTCAAATAATCTTAAAATCCATCAAAGGATGTTGACATAGATGAAATCAATATTCTTTTTTAAAGAAATATCTCCATTTATTTTGAAATCATTTAAGATCCAAATAAAATAAAACATTTTCTTTCAAAATATTCTTATAAGCTTGTAAGGAAAGCTTTGAAGATTTTATAATGGCGTAAAATAACCGCACCCGCCGTATAAGTTAAAAAAACATTCTTACCTCAATTCTGTCGAAAAGGTTAAAAAGGACCTTGTTTTGAAAATGACGGAAAGATTCCTTTATAAACCACTTATAAAAGTCAAAAAGGGTATAAATGACTTTAACTCATATTTTAGTAAATATTAAAAATGTTTTTAAATACATTTTTAAGAAACATGGATGTGGATGATAAAGAGATCCCAGTAGATTATTACGTATAAACAACCTCGGATAATGAAGAGATTGTGAAATAACCCTTACCTTGTACTTTTCCTTGGTTGGGGTAGGTTAACCTCCTGTATAATGGTGAAATAATTGTTATTAAATTATACAAGAATCATATACATTAATATGATATCATATATGATCTTTTAATATTGATTTGATAATAATATCTTAGTATTATCGCTGTTTCGGGTGTGAACTTACTTGTTTGCTTTTGTATGTTTTGTTACGTAAGACATGTTTGTAAAGGATAAGTTGTATATTATTCAAATCCAGAATGGTATCAAGTCCTTAAACATCATTTTTAAATCATCAAATGATAATTATACTTGAATGGATACGATGGAGAATTAATCTCATCGCGTTCGTGGAGACGGTAGTCCGTACGTACGCACGAACGCTACTTCAATTTAATTTTTATTTTAAAAGAATCGAATACAAATGATACATAGGTATATTACTATTCCAGTATAATATAATATTTTATACATGTTACTTAAGTTCATTAACACCATCCTTTATACGTTCCATGTGTGGTATGAACGAGTCATATCATTTTAAGGGGGCGGTAGTCCGCACTTCCTCAAATGAAATTATCGTATGTGTATACAACATGAAACGAATAATGGTATGAAATAAAATGGAATTACAGAAGCTTATATATAAAATATATATCATTAATATCATACTTAATTATAGTTCCATCATAATGGCCACCATGAGAGGCGGTAAGATATATTTGAACAATCATCGTTTCGTGAGGCGTTAGTTTGCCATCCACAGAAACATTATGTTCATCATCCATTAGATGGAGTTGTGTGTATGTGTAGTTTGAATCCTTCTTATAACAACATCCTAGTATATTGAAGATACTGGTGTTGTTACAAAATAAAGGAAATAAAAAGATTTTGGGGGTTGAAGATACAAAATAAATGAAACTAATTTAAGAGAAATCGTTACCTTTAATTTAGGTAACTCACTTTGGTTGGAACCAAAGGACTTATTGAAATGCTTTCTGCCTAAGGGGAAGCTTCAAGGAGGAGGATAGGGATGTGGGGAGCTTAGTTGGGCAGAGTTTGGACGAGCCAAGTCGCTTGAGAGGTGTGAGGAATTTGTAGAAGTGGTCTCCTTTTATAAGGGAGAGGAGGGGCTCTTTAGGAAAGAGTGAATGTATTACTTTATAATATAATTATATTCGGTTTATAATGGTCCAAAAATCATTCAGGTCTAAGATAAGATGACTCATATTCTAAATAACATCAACCAATAAGAATTGGACAGGTTTTAGATAATATTTTAATCATTATAATCTTATTTATTTTAATGATTTTTTAATGAGGTAAACATTGCATTATTATTGTGTCATTAATAATTTAAATTATTTGATGTCTAAAAATTATAAATAAAATATCATTATGTAGGAAATCGTTTTAGCTTTCTAATTAATATTTATAATCGAAAATCCAACATGTATAACCCTATGTAAAAATTGTTCTTCTAAAAGATGTAAGCTTATGCCATTTTTATTTTTATTTTAACTTTATTAATATAATGTGTCCCTACCACATACAAGTGGCTCCAAGGGGTCCCCAAATTGACCCAAGGATGCCCATGGTCGGGTATGTGTCCACAAATAAGGTTATGACACGTTTTAGGGTAATTTTGTATTTTATATAATATTATTTTTTAACCCTTATTTACCGGATTTACCCTTTAACCATGATAAATAAAATATTTACCGCAATAATTATTCAAAATGTGTAAAAATAAAAGTTACCTATTTACATAATTTGGACATCCTGATTCCAAATATGGAATCCATTTTCCTAAATTCAAAACACAGAAGTGGCAGAAATTAATTTAAAATTAATTCCCGCTGTCAAAACAAAAAGGGTGTTTTTAAGAGATAATAACTATCAAAAGATTGACACTTGTTTATGTTCGGTTTAATTGTAAAATTATGTCAAATGACCAACATTATATTAAATGGTAAAAATATATTCTAAATATACTTTAAAACCACTCAAATTCATAATTTATCACTATTAATTATTTTGATTAAAAAAGTTGTTTTTAATTAAAATTTAGTAATTTTCACTATTCATCAAAATATGAAAGTTATCCGAAAAGTACCAAAATTTCACCTTAGGCTAAATTCGATATTCCGAGTCCAAAACTGAAGTCCATTTCAAAATATAAAATATATATTATTTCAAAATTTAGGTATTACTATTCATAACGGCCAGTTTGATTGGTTGTGGTGTGTGTTAAAACTCGAAGTTGCGTACAACACACGCTACTGTTTTATTCAAAGGAAAGCGTACCGTGGAAGCTTGGGAAGTTTCATTTTAAATTTTTTGATGTCTCCATTTAGTCAAAAAGTTTAAAATATTGTATTTAAGAATGTTTCACAATCAAAAGTTGATAAAAGTGCAATACTGAAAATGAATCTGTTCTTACATTATGACTAAGAAACTCATAATATGGATTCTAAAATTATAAAGTTTAAAATTTAGTTAATACTATTCATGACCTCTTTTAATGGCTTTTTTTTTGGTAAGTCATGGTGCAATTGAACTCGGTGTTGCGTGTAGTGCAAGTTATTAAATTATTTTGAAGAAATAACACACTATGAAATCTTGGGGTGTTACACCCAAAGGTAACTCACTAGGGGGGAGTTATTCCTTTGCATCCTACCCAGGTTGAGGATCACCTTAGTTTGGTCATCGCTCCGCAACAAATTCATCAAAGTGGTCATCGACCATCTTCTTATACCCCAAGAGCAGTTAACACAACATTTTATTTTCTGGATCCTCTTTCCTAATCTGAACTGATCTTGACTTTTCATAGGGTTTGATAGCCCCAATATACTCTTTTCCCTTATTGGGATTCCAGCTGAGGGCTAATGACTCGGTAGGTACTCGATGACCCAGTAAATTACTTTGCTGCTGAGTGATCCTTCCTTATGGGTCCAATAGGTGTCGCACTACCTCGGGAGATAATTCCTCATCATGGAGCCCTATCTCGTACCCTCACTACTTTATGTAGGCCATATTAACTTCTACCGTTTTAGAAGGAATATACTCAATATCACCGAGAAAGTGGGGTTGCATCCAGATTAAATTGAAATAGAGGGTAGCAGAATGCCCCCAACCATAGATCTGAACGTGGGGGATGCCTCCTTAATAATCCTAAGGAGCACATTAAATATTTGTATGTATCCTTATTAGAAGGTCTAATGGTGACCGGGTGACTTAGGGTGATGGACCACATTGAGCATGGCCAAGTAAACCATACGACTCTATTGTGAAAGGTCATCAATGTCTTTCAGAATCTTGGGGTATGTCACTCACCGATGACAAAGACGGATGTGATCCATCTAGAGAGTTTTGCAAAAAGACCTGACATCCTCCTTGGCGAGTGACTCTGGAGAATTGATGTTCTCTAGTGCTACAAGCCAGAACATCTCCCAAAACTGGTCCAAAAAATGGATGTACCACTAGAACCTCAGCTCAGACACGGGTTCTGGCCCATGGTTTCCCCATTCTTAAATTGGGGGTGGATAGGGAACAGGTACCTTCACTGAAGTAGACTACATAGATGGTACGATGGCTAGTGAATAATATAGATAATAGTAAGACAAGACACCACATATTGGTCTATCCTCATAATAATGTTGTGAATTATCCACCACATCCAAATAAGAAAGGCTGACAACCACATTTTCTTGCACAAGGTCTGTGGTTTCTATTGGGAGACCATGCTGGTGCTCAGCCTCCATCGGTCCCCAGAATAACTCTTCGTGATCTCTATTTGAGGTAGAGAGTGCTCCTATTGATGATAGGTGGGGTTTCACAGAGAGTACATGGAAAGAGGCCATATCTTCCTCCTCCTGGATGTATCACCAAAGGGAGGTAGGGATCTAGTGGACCTCACACACCAGACAGATGAGGCCGATACACCATGTTCCTCCCCTGACACCGGACATAGAAGATCGAGGTGATATTTCCATTGTCGAATCGCAATCCACCTCATAATCTAAGGGATGACATGATTAATCACATTATGAATCTTCTCTGTATTTTTATTATAGAAGCATCAACCCTCCCTCATAGCCCGAGATGGTTCTTTGGGATTGGTTAGGTTCTTGGCACGACGAGGAATTTTGGCTAAATTGGTGTGGTGGTAGAGATGAACTTCTCTAGGATAATATGGGGTGAGAGGAGAACCCATAAAAATTTCAAATGGAATATGGGGTAGACATATATTTCAACAGGCTTGCATGTAGATGAAATCTCCCTGGGAAGTGATGGAGTGGGTAGGACCTCCGCTAGAGTAGGTAGGGGCATGGGATCAGCCTCCATTCTTGTTCTACTTAGGAGATCCTATACAAGTAAGGCAATCATAATATTCATGATGAACATGGGTAGGACCTCCTTGCTGGGTGAAAATAAGTGAGGCAAACCTCTGCTTCTCTAATTGAGTAGATAAAGAGGAATATCGTTGGTTGCATTAAGAACATGTGGAATAACCCCACACTGACGGTTGACTAGAGGAGTAGAATATTCACACCAAGGACCTTTGAAAGGAGGACTAGCTCCATACATAAAGTCACATGTAAGAAATAGGTTTCCATACAGGGCATAAATAAGGAGGGGTGGACCTTTTCTTGGATTAATGAAGGAATGGGGAGGACTTCCACTACGAGATTGGAAGTGGGACATAACTATGCACTCATTGGTGGTGGCCTAAGGAGGAAATATGTACTCGATGTTGACGTTGTAGGTTAGCTCATAACAGATGCTACCAATGTCAGGGACTAGGAGAGTTTACCATGCCTACATGTAAGGTGTCTGGGGCCTTGATTGAGGTTGTGAATATGAGTTCCCATTCTCATCATAAAAATTGTATTGATGTTATGTGTCGGTTGTGGAATGGTCCACGAGATCTGTCAGTGTTGACACCCCCCTGAAGGGATTCCTCCGAAGCATGAGGTAGAAAAGAGCTAACGATCACATCACCAAAAGGTGAATATGTGATAAATGAAGTGGGGCTTACACGCGGTTACTGTCCCAAAGTGGAAACAAGGGCATATGTGTGCTTAGAAACAAGAGTATATGGATATCGGGACTTACTATTGGATTGATTCCCAATAGAGACCAATCCCTATGGGAGAGGGATGGGGTGACAGAGATCCTTGTGCCCCACTCACTTATAGTCTTTGGCATGGAGGAACATAGGAGGTCCAAGGATTCTAAATCCATAATTAAAGTATTGATGTTTACACTATGAAGGTTACCCATCACCAATGACATACATTGTTCCAGTAAAGAGGATCTTATTCTAGGTGTGGAATATATCACTACCATGGAGATGATCAGGTGTGGAAACAATCATAGATTTCCACCCTATGTACATTGTAGGGGGAGAGGTTATAGTTTAACATCATGTAGTAAGGACGATGTTGTTATGTATTTTAACATCATACAGATCATTTGATGCAGGTTCACTCTGAACTCCTAAGACTGACATGGCTGATACCAACCCACCAGTAGGGAGGGGAAGACATAAAAATTGTTGTGGTGATGGGGTGTTGTGGAGTGTTCCATTGTGGGGATTAGTTTAGTGTGGCTATGTGAAGAAGAAACAACCGGTAGTGTGCCTATGTGAATTAGCATGAGGCTCAGCAACACAATGTGTAGCACTTCCCAAGGGACCATGAAATCACTTTGTACAAACTAGTAAGGTCATATGAGAGTGGGGGTTTAAAAAAAAGACGTTCACATGAAGGGTCCTTGTGAAGATCAAGTTCCACATTGAGTGGAGAGACTCAACGAAGGGGTGTGCTTCCCGAAGTGGAGTTCCCTAACCTAGACCTAGAGTCTACATTCCTATAAAGGATGCTTCATGATGTATTTAGAATTTTTCAGAGTAGGACATCATGAATCAAGGGATCCTAGAAAATAATTTCACTATGAAGCAATATTCTTCAAGAAGAATAGTGATCATATCTTAGCATATGGTTCACATGTTAATGGAGGGTACTTCATGAACCACAAGGTATTTGCAAATATCCATTCCCCCTTGGGTATCTCCTTCTTTTGAGCTAGCCCATGTTCTCCAAAAATGGAATACCTACATGAAGAGGGGTTATATTTGACCTAATATAACAGTGCTTCACGATTTTTATGTACATTAAATAGCTCATTTTTTAAAATGAATCACAGAGCAATGGTTGCTTCACCATTTGTGATATGATAAAGAAAAAGGTTAGGTTATAAATCCTTTGGGATCAAGGGGAGATAAGTATTTATAGGTGAGGGGTAGTGTGAAGCAAGAAAACTCAGTGTCAATCCATGTGGTGCTTCGTGATCAGCCACAAATTGTGTCATGTTCATTGTAACCGCAAAGTTGAATGTCATCCCCTTCTTGGTGTAGAGCTCTCCTTGGTTCCCTTCGCATCACTCACAAAGGCTTCCTCCATGTTCAAGAGGCTTACAAAGGTCAATTAAGCTCCCTCCATAGTGTTAATCTTCCAATAAATTGTGCTATTACCATATTTACTCCAACCTCTTTGCTCTATAACTACTGCATAGGGGCTTCGACTTCGAATTGGTCGTGGTGCTGCGAAGCTCATTGAATGGGATTTACGAGGAAACCCATTTGGAATTGGTTTCTTATTTGAGTCCCTTTATTATACCCATATTTTGGCACCATCAATATTGATGATATCATATATAATCCTTTTATTTCATATCATCACCCATTTTTTAATAATATTTCTTTATTTCCCTTCTCTTGTGTGTTAACCACATCATTTTTCTATGCAAATGTTGACGAATAAGACTCAAATCTAGTCCGAATGATATATTTTCATTATACCAATAATTCAATTAAGATGTTATATATCATATTTATTCATTATATAAATTTATATATTCATTATTTGATGTTTAACATTGACAATTAATCACATCGAATCATAGTGATAGTAGGACGTACGTACACATGAGTGATGGTTTCAATCCCTTAATAGTGAAATTGAATGGAACATAATAGTATAAAATATTTAGGAATTAATTTAATGTTATAATTTTAATATATATATATATATATATTACATACTTAATTATAAACATCTATATTATGTGGTGATAAAAATGGATTATAACATAGTGTAGAGATGATAAGGCGTACGTACCCACGCGCGATTGTTTGGTTTTTTCGTAGGATAGAAAAATGGTGAAATATCCATGTTCTATAAAAATTATAAAATCTAATCAGATTATATATATTTTTGGTATTAAATTATAATGGTAAAAACACATGAAGAGGACTAATAATAATAAATAATCATGGAAGAGTCAGTAATGGTCATTACATCTTCTTCAGCGAATGTCCTTTAGATGACCTCTTAAGGATCCTAGGGATGGTCTATTGAGAAGATTATAACATCTAAAATGCCTCAAGAAATGTTTGGTAGAGAAATATTTAGGGTATGTTCTATCATGAAGGCTTAATGGGATGTGACAATGTGAGGGAGGATGTTCTCTTTTATAATCGATGTGAGGGGAACTTATGAAATTTTCTCAAAATAGTAATTTATAATAAATTCAAACTCTATCAAAATACCTCCAAAATTACAATTATTTTGAGATAATGTTATATAAGGTTGAGATATCATCATAAAATAAATTTTAGACTTGTTTTGGTATTATTTGAAACCATATTAATTTAATTAAACAAAGGTTGGCCTATATTAATTTTAACTGCGGTAAAACACATTTAAATATTAAACTATTATAATGTTTACTAATGTGATGTAAATTAAATCATAAATGAACTATTTATAATATTTTATAAAATATTATAAATTTTTTCTATTTAATATGTTTAATTTTTTAAAAGTAATTTAATAATATATTATTTTTATAAGATATCATTACTGTCATTTTTTATATAATTAATTTCATGGAATATTAAAATATATTTATGAAACGTAAACATAGGATACATATTTTATTAAATACTAAAGAGGCCATGAGAATCTTGAAAATTAGTTGATAACATTAGGTATGTGAAATTATATTTCTTTTATCATTTTTAGTACATTTCATGGATATTCCTATTAATGAAATAATTACTACATCAGTGTTTTGTAATTTATTAATAAAAATATTTTTTAGAATAAAAATTAATATAAAATAAAATGTTGAAGATAATTATTTTAAATATAATATTAATATCTATAGTTTAATATATCTTATGGTGAAACCCATATTAAATATAATATAGTATTTAAAACATGAATGCAACATCATTAAATTTTTAAGAAATCAAATATTGTAAATATCATAATCTCATCTAGGTGACCCCAAAATAAAAAAAATTTAATAATGAAAATATGTTTATTTTATAAAAAATTTACATTTATATTTGATCATAAATGTAATGTACCCACCCTAGATGCCTAGAGTTGGGGAATTAATTTATTATATAAGCATGATTATAAGGAATACAATCTCAAAGAACACATCAGTTGAGTAATCATGAAAACCAAACATACATAAATGAAAATATTATACATTGGAAAAACAAAATATAACATGATAAAAATTAAAATTATACTAAAATATTCATTTATTTCTTATTCAATTTTTTCTTATTTATAATCTAGGGAAGGAAACCTAATTAGGGTGAGAACAAATCCTCAATATGGTTAAATACAATGGAATAAATAATTAATCAGTCTCAATGGAAAGGTAAATAACTGGGCACACATTCCATTTACATAACTAGATAATGAATAAATAACATGTAATGTTACAAATTGAAACATGTACCATACATCAATAAACTGAGAATGAATAACATCCATATATATGATGATGAAAAATATCAATGATATATAATTATTGAAACTAAATCAGGGTAATTAATTATTAATGGATTTCTTGTTTATGAATATTAAAACTTATTATGTTCTTGTAAATTCGAAAGAGGGTTTAAAACTTTGGATATGGACTCGTTTATTTCATCTAACTATTTGTCTCATGAGAACGTATCAATGCTTTGTGGGGTCATATAATGATAGGGCACCACATATCATTTTGATTCCAAATAATTCCTCATATTGGATAATCAATGTAAATTATATTCCTTATAAAATAACATTACTGATTGTGAAATTAAGACTTATCAACATTTAACCAAAGAATCAAACAAATTCCTAAGTAAACACCAAATGTAAAATGGTATACAGATTAGGAAATACTAATATCTATTGTATGAGAATATGGATATTCAAGTAAATATTATATGATAAATTATTAAAATATTATCAAATTATAAATACAAAGTCAAAAATCACAAAATTAAGTGAAATTGAAAAGATAATTGTGAAGAACATTCTTTAGGAGAATAATCTTTAAGCATTATAAAGTGTCCCATAGCACATTGAAGCATTCAAATCATATTAATCATAAAGGTATTAGATTGAGTGAAACTTATAATATCATGATATTAAAAATATTCATGATATAATATGTCAAAATTCATTATATAAAACAAATAAAAGTTAATTGGAGCATATTAAAAAATAACTCTCAATGCAATGAAAATTGAGAAAACATTCCCTTTCCATAAAATTATTTTTCGTATGTGATATTTGTACTCCTTAATTGTTATTTATAATATGTTATTATCTTATAAAAGAACCATAATAATTATTATAATAACATATAATAATTTTTAATTTTTAATTACCCATTGTATAACAAACATTCATTGATTTAACTATATCAAGTGTTAAATGATTAGTTTGTCTAGTATGTTTTAACTTTTTATTTGTTGTATTTATCAAATTAACAACAGTTTTATCTGCACTGGATTGTAAAAAATAACTTGTTTTCATATATATACAATATATATATATTAGTCTTTTATATTTCGATATTAGAAGTGAAGAGTACCATTCAAGAAGACAATATGTCATACGCACGCATGAATGCTACAATCATGTCTTTGTCGAATTAAAAGATGGAAGATAACAGATAAATATGTATATTATAATTCTATTATAATATCTTTGATATATTTGTTACATAGGATTGTTAAAACCATCCTTTATAAGTTCCATGAATGGCCTAAATTGTTCACATTGATTTTAGGTGGAGGTATTACACACTTCCTCCAACAAAATTATCATTTTTACATAATTTGTAATGTATAAGTATATGATTTTAATAATAATTAAATAAGATGAAATAAATAATAAATATCATATAAAACATATAAAAACATATTTTCAATCATAACTTCCACCAAGAGAGGAAGTAAAGAAAAATTGAACTATCATCATTTTGCAAGGCGATAGTCTTCAATACACAATATATATATATATATGTTACTTATTAGATGGATGTTTGTCTATGTGCATCAAGATTCCTGAGCATTAAAAAATCCTATTATATTTAGGAAAAATGTTTATTTATATTAAAATTGGACAAAAATATTTTTTTGGAGTGAAGAATGAAAATAGAAAATAAGTGTTTCAAAGAGGGCATTCCATCTAATATTGGTTACACTTTTATTTCACAAAACAAATACTTGGATGGTTTTTATGCCTAATGGGATTCATCAAAAAGGAAGGTAGAAATTTTGGGGAGTGAATTAGTTAGATATTCAGAGAACCTATGTGGCTTGAGAGGTGTGAAGAAGTGAAGGTGAAGGAGGCCTTTTATAATATAGGATGAGTGGATTTTCTAGTATTATATTAATACAAAGGAAACTCACAATAATTTTTTCATTATACATGATCAATAATTCATCAATGAATATAAAATGTAGGATATGTTATATATCTGCCTATATAATATATTTTTTACAAGTGTATTGGTTGATTTGGCCCTTATGATCATTGTTTAGTCACTTAATATTCTTAATTTAACGATACTCATTGTAATTTATTTTAATTATTGTCCCTAATATTTGTGGTAATAAATTTTGATGACCATATTAGACATTATATATTTTTATGATTCAAAAAATGGAATCCATTTATCCTAATTCCAATCACATACTTGGCATAAATGAAATTAAACTGAATCTCACTGATTGGATGATAATATATTTTTTTGAATAAAACTTCCCAAAATTTTGTTGTGATTTTACAGTAATTTATAAATTGAAATTCATACCAATGACCTATATTGAATTAATATATAGAAATATATTCTAATTAATCATTATAAATAATTAGATTATAATTTAACCATATAAATAAATTAGATGAAAAATCATTGTTTGATAAATTTTAATATCGTTCATTATACATTAAAAAAGGAAACAAATACAAAAAAATACTGAACATTCTCCAAAAGCTAATATATATTTCTCACATAGAATGAAATAATTTATTTTGACATTTTAAATTTATACAATTTTCCAAAATTGGACATAAAATGGATTCACCTTTAAAAGGATGTAAAATTGCTTTAAAATATTGGTTTATATAAATAATATTGAGTTTCTTCAATTCTTATATCAATTGAATATATTGGATGATTGAAAAAAATATATTTAATAACATATATATTTAATTAATATCATTGAATAATTTTTATTAATTAAATTTTATTTCAACAAAACACCTTTGTGAGTATAAAAATACTAATATTTCCTTTATAATAAACTTGTTTATATTTTCATTTTTAATTCAGTAGTAACATATAAATTGATTTTATATTTTTATAAACCACATATTTTCATCCATTTGATAATCCTTTTTTAAAACCACTAATTTTAACATATAGTTTCTATCTAAATATATTTAAAATTAATATTTTAAAAATATAATATTAAATGGTAATATTATGTCTTGGGTGTAATTTATGAATTCAAAAAAGTCGATATTGCATGTAATGAATGATAACTCTGTGTTCCATGAATTTATAAATATAGATAACATAAAATATATTTATAATAGTAAATATATTTTAATATACTAGGGTATTGTATCCTTTTACATACATGGTGTTGCATGTCATGGAGTGTAACAAATATAAGGTTCCAACTTTATAATTTTTTTCAGTTACATTATCCGCACCATAAGTAAATTGCTTTCTAATAATATAAACATGATCTCATATATAGAGGGATTGAAAATTAAATATTTTTTAAAGTCCCACATCATAAAAAGTAAAAATATGAAATATTAATTAGTAGATTGAATGTAAAGTACAATAGTCATGTAAGAAGCTTAAATAGTAAGATAACATAGCTGGGAAAAGAAAACATTGATACAGAAGAAAAAACAAACCATCAACTTCTAATTGATATTTATAGAGAACATTCCTAACAAAATTTTAACAATCACTATGGAATAAATAAAAGATGATCGAAGAATATATTTAATTGATTTGGAAATAAGGGTCTAGGAAAATATTCATTGTTCAAAACACATTTTTATAGTAATGAAATTAATTCATTGTATATGAATATAAGTAAATGTATGTTTCTATGAACATAAACGTTTTCATTGATTATACCTCGAAATATTTATAGTTCATCTCTTAGAAAATGATGCATCATATGGTGAAGTGACATATTAAACTTTAAAATATAATCCAATGATCTACACAACCCATTTTACAAACAATTAAAATTTTGAAAATATCATGATACAACTATTTAGAAAAAAGGATACTAAATTTCCAAGATAAAATTATATGTTGACCTTAATCAATATAAAGAAGCTCAAAATTTTCACATTCCAAGCCTGTGAATAACATCATCATGTATCCCCCAAAAATATATTAATAACATGAATTAACATAAATCCTTATTGGAAATAGACATTTATCCTTAGGCCTTATGTAAGGAACATGTTATAGGATATATTCCTTAAATCCAAGAGTGTGGTAAACTCCCTTATTGATTATACAATCCACTTTTAAACAGTACATCAATCAATTCCACAAAAGTTAGGACATATCCAAATTAGTCATTTCATCATCATTATCTCATCATCAAGAATATATTAAGGGTTTTATTTCGATGAATCATGGGTTTTTAAAAAAAATATTCTTTAGAATGAATGAAATTTCTTCATACCATTATGAATATGATCTCAATTCCATAATAAAAATGTTATATTATATAATACATACATTTTTCATACATTAAATGGTGAGAACATCATAAATAAAATAATTTTTCTACATATTTATTATATCCAAATACATAGTTACATTAATCACTCAATGTCTATTATGTTAATAACATAGTATTAACCTTGATTCGATATATTCATTGGAGTTATATTCCCTTGAATTTTAGGGAATTTGTTTTCATAATACCCCATCACCATGCAGTTGTAGTACTAAACATCATTGACATGCTTCTTTCCCATGAATTCCTGTCCTTGGAGACCTTTTTCTCTGTACTTATAAAAATCTCCAAATACATTCAAGAATTTAACAAGGTGAATCTATCCATAGTTATCACAAGTTTGAAAATACTTATTTCCGATTTTCTTCATTGGATTATTCAATTTTTCATGCTATTCATAAGACCTAATCTTCTCTTTGTATCCCATGAATACATAGGATCTGTAGAATTAAATTACTGCTTTAATGGAAGTTAAAACTATGTATTTGTAGGGTGAAATTTTTTGAGAACGTTTTCCCTTTGATTATTTGTATTAAGATCATCAAATATGAGGTCATAATTTCACTTCCTGTTGAATATATAATTCATTCCATACATGTATAACGTTGTAATGGTAGATTCATATTCCGTAACACTTTATCCTTTTTCATTAAGCTACAAAACATTATCTTCATCTCAATTTTCTGATCATGAGGTAAGTAGTTATTCAAAAATGTATCCTTCAATGCTCTTCATTACAACAGATCTATTTATTCGTCCATCCTAGTATTTTGGTTCAAATACCCCCACTGGTCTATGCACCTTATAGACAATAGACCATAAGTGTAACATTTTCCTTTTCACAACATTCTTAGGCCATAAATATCTTCTTCAAATAATTAATCCATTTCTCATCTATAATTGGATTATTAGTCCCACTAATGTGTTGCGGCTTTAACCACACAAAGAAATCCATCTTAGGAGATTCTCTCTAAAGATTAGGAATCTCTATTTTGGAATGGTTTTTCATTATAACCTTATGAATCTACCCTAATATAACAATGACATTCTCAGTTCTAATAGGAGCTATATTAAATTACAATGTAGGGAAAACTCTAAATTGTATATCAGTTTTGACACACTTTTTCCATCCACGAGCCATTTCTAGATAATAACATATACTATATTAGCTCCTAAAATTATGAACTTTTTATAACTATAAACATGGTATAACACATAACTAAAATTTATTCCTAGTAAATCACTAAATAATAATCATTGGATACTTTGGGGTATCTTTACATTAATTCATTCACAATGGTAGGTAAATAATATGTTACGTATCAAAAGAATATCCCCCAGGAGTGTCAAACCTATTACATAGTAAGGATAATTGTCATGTACCAAGTTACCCTATGTTAGGCTCGGAACACCTTATCAGATTTATTACTCCTTTGTACATCTGTGCCAGAACCATGTACACTAGAAATATCCAGAAAGTGATGTATTTCTATGAATTGCCACGTAATCCAAACATAAAAAAATAATATGATGTTATTATGCAATTATCTTCAATTTATATCATATTGTTGTGATAATTAATCATTATTTTCTATATCTAGTTTCCAATGTTATTGTTATACATACTTTGATACCCACTGTAATGCCCCGACCCTAAAATCATAGAGCTGATGGATTAATTTATTCTATTGGCATGATTGCAAGGAATAAAATCTTGAAGTACCAACTAGTTTATAATACTTCTAAAGTTATATTACTGACCTGATTCTATAATACATTGGTGAAAAAATAAATACAACACAAGAAAATGAAAGAAACTACATCCTTAAAATCATATTCAATGTTCTCTTCTTCCAAATAGACGAAACTAATCATAAAACTATTGAGTTAAATTTATCAACAGGTTTCAATACATCCAAAGTAATAAATAATTAATCAATATGTAATGTATCAAACTGGGAAAACATTCAATATAAATTACTATATAAGGAATAAATAATATGGAGAGTATGAAACTGAAATGCATTCTATAAATCAATTAACAGATTTGGAATTATAGGCATTGATATTAAAACACACAATATCATAGATAAATTAGTACAGAAACTAAATTAAGGTAATGATTTATTAATGTAAATCATGTCTATTCCACATGAAAACCTGTTACTATAAAGGCCATTCACATATTGTTTTAAAACTACAGATAGAAACCCATTTTATTTTATCAAATATTTATCTCATGAGAATTTTTTGATGCATTGAGGAGGACTATAATATCTGGGATCTCCACGTCACTACCAATCCAAATTATTCTTCATATTGAAAAATAAAAATAACAAATATTACTTTTTAAATTAACTTAGTTAATGAGAAATACATATTTATCAATAATTCCACAAATAATAAAATAATTGTAAAATATAACACCATATGTACATTTTTTTACTTCTTCTCAAATGATAATATATATACTATTAGAATATAGAAATTTAGGTAAATTTCCAATGGGAAATGATTATATTATAGTGAATGTTTCATGAAAAAACTTAAAAATCATAAAATGAATTGAAAATCCAAAGATAATCACTAAGAACATTCTTTGAGAGAATAATCTTTAAAAATTAAAAAGTGTATCATACCACTTTCAAATTTTAAAAAATATTACCTCTGAAGGTATCAAATTAAATAAAACTTATAGTATTGTAATATTAAGTAGATTCATGACATAATAGGATAAATGATAGTATATTTAACAAATAAATGTGAATTGGCACATACTAAAAAATAAGTATTGATGGAATATAAATTAAAACAAAATTACAATCCCTTTAACATCCTATTATTGTGTGGTATGTATACCTATGTATACTTTTTTCGAATATGTTAATAAATTTTATTAGAGGCATAATCCCATTTATAATACAATATATTACCTTTTTATAATTTTTCATTAGCTGTTTGATAACAAACATTCTATAATTTTACAATATTGTGTGTTAAATGATTAGTTAATCGAGTATGTTGTAACATGTTATTTGTTGTTCCTAATAAATTTATCATAGTTATGTCATCTACAGAATGTAAACGAAAACTAAATTATAATATATATTCTATATATATATATACATATATATACATATATATACATATATATATTAGTACTTTATATTATTATATTATAAATGATGTATGTCATTCAAGGAGAGGGTAGGCCGTACGTACACATGAACGTTAGATTTATTTTTTCATATTAAAAGAATGAAAGATAATCAATACATATTTTTATTATAATTACAGTATCATATCAATTTTATATATCTTATATAGGTTTATTAAATCCATCATTTATTCATTCCATGTAAGGGATGAAAGTGTCACATCGCTTTGAGGTGGTGGTAGTCTACACATCCATATATTAAATTTTAATGTCTACACAAATGGTCAAGATTAATGATTTGTGCTTTAAAACAGTTATAGAACCATAAAAACAAAATAAATATTGAAAATAAAATATATAAATAGTGTTTCTATCATAATTTCCACAAAGAGTGTTGGTAAAAGAAAATGGAACAACAATCATTTAGATAGGTGGTTGTCTACCAAACACATAAACACAATGTTTGGTACCCATTAGATGAATGTGTGAGTAATCTTAGGTTGAATACTCAACATAACAACATCCTAGTATATTGAGGATCCTGTTGTTGCTATATTATAACTGAATAACAATATTTCAGGTAGTGGGTAAGACATTGAAGGAGGGTGTTAATTATTAATATGGATACTCATTCTAGTTTACAATAATAGGCTTTTGTATATGGATTTATTTCGAATGGAAGGATTCAAGGAGGGATGGAAGGATGATGGAGAGTAAATTGGGTATATATTGTTTAGTACCCTCAGTTTCTAGTATGTAACCATTACTTGATGCTTTTTATGGTTAAAATGTGTATGGTTGAGGGATAGGGGAGTTTGGACAAATTTTGAAGTGTTTTTGGGGATAAATTGAAGTTGTGTGGGCGACACATGTATTCCCTAACAGTGCATCCAAACTGTGCTCATGGGTCCTCTTGACGTAGTATATCTCGTGTCGTTAGAGCATATTTTGGGAGACCGTGTAAGGGGATATCATGTGGGTAGGGGCTACCGCATGTTAAGTACACGGTTTGCCTAACCATGCGATCAAACTGTGCGAAGAGTCAGAATGAGATCCTTAAAAATAAGATTTCAATCTTTTTTTCATAACTCCATCATTTGGGACCCAATGTAGCCCTAAATATGGATTTTTCTTATCCTATGACCAGAGAAGGTTCCTCCATAGGTCCGAAGTAGATCCTAAGGCTTCCATTGGTGAATTGAATTTGGATTCTTTAAGGTTGGGATTATTATTCTTCGTAATTGATCGGTTTCATAGATCTACAATGATCTATTTCTAATGTTCTCATGGTTTCATAGATCTACATCCATTATTTGTATAACATGGTTTATGGATTCCAAATATGAAGTTTTTGGGTATTGATCTTTCAAAAATTATATATATATGACTTGTTCTTTGAGATTTGACCCATTTTTCTTATGTGATTTTTGTTCATAGGTGTTTTCATCAAAACGATCGAGGTAGGAGGCTTCTTGTTCAACTCCACATAGTTGAACTGATTGGAATGATTTAAAATTTAATGTTTTGTGCTGAATTGATTTTTATTTAGTTTAAGATCACTTGATTGAATACTTTCTGAGTGATGGTTGTGAAATCAGGAAAATTTGGTGTTTGGGTAAAGTACTTTTCCTCTTGTTTTTAATATATGAATTTTTAAAAGGTTATATTTCATGGATTTTTGGTACATGAATTGGGTTGGACGTTTTAAAAAAAGGGGAAGTATTTATTGAAATGAAATGTATCCTGAAATTATTTGGGAAAGGGTTTTCAATTAAATTTCAGTTTTATTTATGTGGTTTATTTTGATAATGGAACGATTTGGCATAAATGGTGTTTGTGTGTGTTCATGCTTAAATAGAAATTAAATAGGGATGAGTACAATTTTGGTATAATGGATGAGACCCTTGATCATGGGATTTTTTCATTGGGACATAATGTAATTGGATGAGAGACCACTCATGAGTATGAAATTGTCAAATGAAACATGCATGTGTGGGTGTGTTGTGGACTATGGAATGGGTATGCCAAATGATAAGAAGAATTGGTTTTAATTCTTTGAATAGTTTTTTTTTGTAAAAATAACTTGCTGGAAAATGGTTTCATTAGGTTTTTTCTTCACTTGGATTCAAACAGTTTTTTGAACATGTTTATTTTTTGTTATAATATGTTTTGATAAATTGGATTATATTCACTATTTTATATAATTGTGGATAACATTTCTATCCTCATGGTGTGAGTAGTTAAGTCATTAGGGAAATCCTACTGAGTGTTATACTCACCCCTTCTTTGGATCCTTGGTTCTTTTGCAAATGGTATCATACAGGATAGGGTAAAGGGTAACCTTTCTTGCATTTTTAGCACTATCTCATAATAGTTGGTCTGTTAGGTTATTGTGAAGTTGGATCATGTGTAGCATGGAGTCTTGTGATCTCCTGAGAGTCTTTAGTTGTTTTATCCACTATTTGCTTTCATACTTTTTTGGTCTTACACCAGTGTTCTATTTTATGTGGATTTGAGATACATGAAATTAATTACATTTCTTTATTTTTTCATGCATCATTAAGTGAGTGGTTTGGTTATGGTTTGATAGTTTAATGGTGTATTTGAAAATAGGTAATTCACCTCCCACATATATTTGAAACCCATCGCCATTTATTTCCATCCTTTTGAATCTTGGGGATGTCACTTAAGGCCATGTAATGACTCGTTCTACTCTAATGAAAATGAGGATGTGCGGGTTATTACAATTGTTATCTGTCTGGTACTGCCTTTGTGGTCAGCTTGTTATCAGATTTTTTGGTCCTTTCATAACAAGTGGTCACCAGTATTCTTGGTCATGGAGACAAAATTCCTTCTTGTCTATCCTTTTGTCCAAAATATTAGAAATGAGTAGGTTTTTCAAAACATGAAATGTATAGAATAAAAGGACACTGCTAACCCTTTTATGTTGAACATCAAGTAACCTAGGAATTTGGTAAACAAGTGTTTGGGGACACATCTAGGATCTTAGAATATCAATGTCATTAGTTTAGAAAATGAGACGAGCATGGCATGAATTGTAGTGAATTGAATTCCCACTAGGATTTCATATTTAATCTGGTGTATTAATTTATTCTTTTCTACAAGGTATAAATTTTTGAAAAATGAATAATTCTATTTCAACTAAATTATTTTTAAACTATGATAATTGATATATTTGGAAAATGGGTTGTTTTTTAAAATCATGAATGAATGTTTCAAAAGTTTTTGAAATAGAAAAGTGTATTTTGGGAAATAATTTTTTAATAATTGATGTGATATAATTTGAAATTCTAGGACATCAGTTTCTAGAGAGTGAAATTGATGTAGTTTGTTGTTGGTATAGAAAATATAACTTGGTAGGTGTCATCGAAACCAACCCGAAGAAGCTGCTCAGAATGTGGTTTCACCCGAACCATGGGTGAACCAAGAAAAGGTTTAGAATATTTTCCAATATTTTCAAGATGTGGATATGGGGAACATGAGGAATGATCCCAGGCATGTAGATCAAACCATCTATTTTGTGATGTATAATCCACTTAACTTCCAGGGTTATGCTTAACCTGAGAAGGCAGAGGTGTAGCTTAATTGGATGAATCATATCTTCAACTTCATTGGCACACTGGTAGAGATAATGTTCATGTTAAAATTTAAATACTTGATGATTTTTCACTCATGTGGTGGGGTTTACCAGTGCATGATAAATTGGGCGAAAACATTACATGTGAGAATTTTGAGGAATTGGTCAACAAAAAATTCTGTCCTAATATATTCAAGATCTATAAAACAATAGAGTTCTTCACCCTAAAACAAAATTTTATCAAGGCCATAGAGTATGAATCTAAATTCATGAATATTTTACTTTTTTACTAGAGGTTGTGGAAAGTTCATCTTTTAAGGACCACATATTCGAATTGGGGCTATGAGAGGAGATTTGATCGATGATTGTGGTGCCTTGTATTACGAGTTATACAAAGATGGTGAACATAGTGACTATGGCTGAACATTATATCTCTGGATCAATGAGAGGAGATATGTTGATCCTATAGGAAATGGTGGTATCTTAATCAATGGGAACAATAGGATAGGGGACACCTATTTCCATGGTGTAAGTGGGAATCGGTACTAGATGGATCGATTAGTGATCCTTCATCCATGACCCCAAAGCAAAAATGGTTCCCTTCAATGTGGTTCGCTTGACCCTATAATGTAAGTGTGTATGACAC